>OU611948.1:15035271-19835271 GCA_914767545.1 Sesia apiformis | reverse complement strand
ACCCATAATCCATAACGTGTACTCAATGAAAGGTGGTGGATTGATGCACAATTGTTGCACTGTGCTACGGACTTGGGTTCGAATTTCGACCTGACGGTGCCCTTAGATCATCACCGAAAGCCCATAACTATAAAAATAAATAACGAAGTCGAACGAGTCGAAAATATAAAGTAATTTGTGACATTTTTATTAATGTAGTTGTTTTATCTAGAAGGGAAGTCAGTTATTATATTACCTGTATTCAACTTCTTCCTTGTTATAGGTAATGCTTTTATTAATTCAGTTAAGGCTTCGAACGTATCCCCGTTGCACGCGGGAAACAAGCATAATTGTGTTATTTAACTTGCTGAACGAACCCTGCAAATTATCGGCAAACTAACTACATTGTCTGTATAAGACTGCAGTTTTACGTACAGTCGCCGACGTTACGACATCTCATGTTACATCGTCAGAAAACTATAGGGACACAGTGTTGAAACAATGCACGCAGGACACCCACGGCGCAATGCGTTGTCAGCAACTTGTGGTAGAGCGTCACAGTTCACAGTAGTACTATACCCCCGCCACTTGTCTTCATACGCCCAATTGAATTTTGTATTCTTAGTTGATCATGGGTTAAAACAATATAATATTATAGAGGATAATAATAGTAGTTTATTTACCACCATAATCTTGTGAAGCTGCCCATCGCACACCTAATATGAGTACCTACCTCTAAAATGGTGACCCCGACCTGAAGCTGACGGGTACGTGTACACTGAAAATCAATACTTCCACAAACATATGATCGCTCTATTTTGGTTCCTGTCTAGTATATAATTCTTATTATGTAACTAATGAGAATTCAAGCGTCAGTAAATAACGTAGTAGGCGATCTACATAAACGATTATCTATTTCCCATTTAGGTTATGCCATATATGTGTTGTCGGGTTTCGTAGGTGAAATGTCGATAATAACAGCAGGTAGTTTTTAAGTTATCCCGAAGACGGACGGACGACGAAACTTTGCTAATAAGACTGCCGTTCTCACCCGTCCCGAACATTGACAACGCAACTTTTCTATTGAGGTTTCTGTTTTGAATGTAATTTCTATAAAGAGTTGTTATTCATAGAGTAGGAAAATTGAAAATAACAAGTACTGATGATGATAAGAGATATTGAATCCAGAAGGGGTCGTTTCACGAGAAACGGAAATTTCGTTAGTGTTATTAAATGAAATTAAATTTTGCAAAATGATACTATTAGGGTCAATCAGGGTAACTGAACGCGTAAATGTAAGTAATGTCTAAATCTACACTTAATGTTATCTAAAAGTCTATTATTTTTTGTTTTTATGTTAGCGGTAAACTCAAAATCTACTAGACCGATATTGAAAATTACTTCAATTGTAAGAAGCTAATCTAATGCTGGTGGACCCAGCCCAAATTTGGGTTCGCTAGGAAATCGGTATGCCATCTGAGTTTGCTAGCATATAATATAATGCTCGCCACTTCGAACTGGTGTTTTTTTTTATGTACGAAGGCGGTAGACGAGCATACAGTCCACCTGATGGTAAGTGGATACTGTCGCCCACAGACATCCGCGATACACGTCAACATTAGTCCAAAATGACAAACGTTGGCACGCTCCCGGATGCGCTGCCTACCTTTGGAGATATAGGAATGGATTTGGAGAAAGGGTTGGGAAAATGGGGAGGGATAGGATGGGAATGGGCTCTGGCACATCTCACTCACTATCGAATAGCTAAAAAACTAATTAAGGACACATTCCATTAAGAAAATAAGTATTTAGTGATTTCGCTTGTCACTTCGCGTTTGGTCTCTCTTGACGTGGTAATTGTGACTCATTACAAATGCAATGAATAGTTGCCGTGATTTTACTTATTAGCCACGCTGCCTGAAATAAGTTGCAGTAGCTGGTTTTACTCGAAAGACGATTTATCAATATTCTCTTTTCTCGTTCGTCATTGAATTGTGTTCACGGGATTGTAAATAATACGGTGTTCGTAGAGAAACGTCACCTACTTACTATATTACATATTTACTAATTTGGTGTTTGTTTATCAAACAGTCTCGTAACCTTATTTGGTATTAATTGATCACTGATTCATTCATTTGTATAGTCCTACGAGTAGAAGCGTGATTCTGTAGTTGCGTTATAAGAAAATGGCTTGTATTTGTTAGGTCAACCAACAAAGATAATAATGTAAACAGTAACCAGTGCTCATAGTATCAAGTTAAATGATGGTGTTAGTTAGGTACTGCTACACTAGTGTCAGTGGAGATATTACAGTGGATGAGGTGACGACATTTTAAGATAATGTTCATATCATTATTATGATAACAGTAGAACGACAGTAGAAGATAATTTGTAAATTATCATAAACTGCTTTTCGATTTATATATATTTATTTCTATTATCATTTTAACATCATGCGTTTTGTTTTTGAGAAAATAAAGGGCCCGAAACCCTTCGTGATTACAAGAGGTACCTACTGTCCAACTGCAGGGGCAGTTGGTCAGTACAGACTCATGTCAAAATTACAATACATTATGTGATTACATAATAAACAGTTATATATTCTACATACATTTAATCAGTACATGTATGGTTTCAGATCACAGTATACTTGGGGAAGAGAGACTTCGTAGATCACGTCTCACACGTAGACCCGATTGGTAAGTATGTTTTTTATATAGTGTTTGTCTGAAGCTCTCTCGAATTCTGTAAACATGGATTCCGTCTATGATTATGAATTCATTGTCATTTTACGAAATTTTTTCTTTTTGCAAAAAATTTTTTGCCAAATTTTTAATACATAACTCAAATACTGTCATTTATACAAAAAGCAATATTATACGTATTACCATATTATACAGAATCAAGATTTCCAAGCAAAAGTTCGGACACCGTGTATAAATGGAAACACGGAGGTTAAACATAATTCTTATTTCGTACAATGTTTGTTTGTGTGGTGTCGGCCAGCTTTAGAGTAGCACCACCTGCTGTGGATGTCGTAAAAATCTACTAAGGAACAACAAAGCTGCTACCGCAAGCCTTGAGGAACTACACCACGTCTAAAATAGTGGACTCGCAAATCTCGCGTGGAATGCTCTGAAGAATTGTTTAATATAATTCCCTCCTCGGGTTTCTACAACCGCACCTCCCGTCACAGAAGTGCGGTCCATCCGCATTTCCTCGATACGGAGGTGTCGCGTACTGTTCGGTCCAAAAATTTTTTTTTATATCGCGGACCCGTAGGCTGTGGGACGAACTGCCTCAAGAGGTCTTTCCATTAAGCTACGATATGGGCTTCTTCAAGAAAGCTGTGAATAGGATTTTACAAGGTCGGCGTCGCACCCGCAAACCTCCTGGTGTTGCAGGTGTCCATGGGCGGCGGTAACACTTAACATCACGTGGGACCGCTTGCTCATCCGTCCTCTTGTCCATAAAAAAAAATCCACTTGACTAGTGTGGCGTTTTAATCACGCACAAGAGAATGTGCATGAGAAGGACTGGAGATGAGCCCCCCTCCATTGCTGGAGCAATGGACGTAAAAGCGTTGGTTACAATATTTCGATAAAATAATAGCATTGCTTTTATACGATAAAATAATAACAATAATAACATGCTATCCTGTCCTTCCCCATTCTCCAAATCCATCCCCAAATGTAGGTAGCGCATCCGGGGGCGTAATGACGTTTGTTGTTTAAATCAGTAGTTGTAGTTTAAATCAAATAACAATGTCTTACGAATTTTATTAGAAAACTGTATTTCACTTAGTTTTTATGTACATACTACATTACTTCATACTACATTTGCCCCGTGTCATTACTGGTTAATATTACTTACTTTAAACAATGTTTATTACAATTTTATTGTCATAAGCGGGTAACTAAAAACGCTGCAAAGCGACACAGGTTTCGCGTCGCCGGCGGCAGTCTGGCGGCGCGCGGCGAGGCGACGACTGTTCAGTGCGCAGGCGCAGAGTCCATGTATGTTGAGCGGTTGCATTGTACGCGCCCGCGTCTGAACTCCGTCAAACATTCTCGGATTAGTCGCGCCACATCATTATGAACTGAAGTTGTTGTTATTCTTTATTGTACTTAAAATGAGTTGTTACCTATGACACTACAGTATTACCATAAGTACAAAAGCGGACTTATTCCTGGAAGGAATCTTTTTCAGTCAACTTTAGAATAAACGAGAAGAGTTATGTCATTAAAAATCAGGCTACAACATATTATAATCCTTTCCTTTCTTTTCCTCTACACCTACATTCATACACAAATACATACTGAAGTGTTGCATGTACTGCGGATGTCCACGGCGACAGTCACCACGACAGTCCACGGGGTGGACCGTATGCTCGTCTGTCGCCTTCTTGCTATAAAAAAACAAATATTTACACAATAGAGCCCTTGTAACTTGTATTGTTATCACGTTACAGACGGGGTAGTCTTAATCGACCCAGAATACGTGAAAGACAGGAAGGTGTTCGGCCACGTTTTAGCCGCATTCAGGTACGGTCGGGAAGACCTTGACGTGCTAGGGTTGACCTTCAGGAAAGACCTGTACCTTGCAGCTGAACAGGTAACGAAACAAATGGTAATCATTGTTCATTTCACTCTTCATTGCATTGCACGCTTAATCTGAGGAGTGGTCTACCATACTATACCATCAACTATGTCTCTCCATTGCTGCTGGAGTTGCTCTATCGTCTATAGTTTTAATAGTGCATTTATGTGTAATTTCATTGATCGGTCACAATACGATTATAATCCTTCGTATTGCATACCACTGCATTCGATTCAATGATAATGTAATTGATGAATTGTAAACCACTTTTTGGAAACATAATCAATATCTGCACCCACTAATTGTACCTATAGAGCTCTTTTTAGTTTCTAGGTTATTAGTGTTATTGGTTTATTTAAAGTATGTACACTAGTTAAATAATTTCGGTCGGCCATCTACATATTTCCGACCGCAACCGAACGCTGGGAGATGTACATAACATCGTAACGTAATAAAGTCGGAGCTTTTTTTTTTACTCATCATCTCTTTCGCGTTTCTTAGGAATACGAAGATGACCGGTCGATTTATTAATCATTATTAAATTTATTCTTTTTTCCACGTTCTGTAGAAACTTGAAAAACTTCATTCATTACTCTTTCTAATATACTTTCTTCTCGCTTTTTCATGCAACTAAATAGGTGCTTCTCTTAGATCTTATAAAATTGCTTTATGAAAACAAACTTGCGTGTCATTTCATCATAATCATTTGTTTCTTCTTTGTGTGTTCATATTTTTGTACAAAGGAGGTTTAATAATAATAAAAAAATGTGACCTGTGTGATATCCACCAATTTATCACTTGGCGGAATTATGATTCGGTGTCTGCGTGGTATTAAAGAGATCTAAACCCTACAATAAGACGTTATAAACTGTTATCAATCAAATTAAATTAAATCAAAAGTTAATCAAAACTTGCAATCTATAATTTAATTTTTTTCTAAATTGATCAAGGAGACTACCAGTGGAATAGCACCACCACCACCCCATCTCTCGCCGTGGGTCTCGTAAAGGCCACTAAGGAATAACAAAGCCGTTGCCACAAACCCTGAGGAACTACACCACCTCTAAAAGAGTGGAATCGCCAACCCGCTTGGCCAGCGTACCGTTTTAGGGCCATACATCCCTCATACATACATCAAGACAATGTGCATCAGTAATATACTTTTATTCTCCATTTAGTATATATATATAAGCGATCTCTATAATTTTGTGATACTCGTGTCACCAGATATACCCAGTAACGAGCCCGCCAAAGCGACCACTGACCCGGTTACAAGAACGACTGGTCCGTAAGCTCGGTCCAGCCGCTCACCCCTTCTACTTCGAATTACCTCCACACTGCCCTGCGTCTGTGACGTTACAGCCGGCACCCGGGGACACCGGCAAGCCGTGTGGGGTCGACTACGAGCTAAAGGCGTTCGTAGCAGATTCGCAAGATGACAAACCACACAAGAGGTGAGTTCAGCATAAACTTGGTAATTTAAAGCATTATCTTGTGTACTTTCTGGATAAAACAGTTCTCACTGATGAAGTGAAATGTTTAAAATAACTCTCCCGTGTCTTCACTGGTTCGTAAACTGGCTTCCTACCAGGGTTCGCCGATATATATTTATAATATATGATTGATATATTTATCATGAAAACTAGATTATTGGCAGATCCCGCGCTTTTAAATTGTTATACTGGACATAAGTAAAAATTATGATCAGTACCACTGCCAACGATTCAACACTAAAGATTATAATTATAATTTAGTTTAATGTTGATTATGTAGATTGATTATTAATCTCAAAGATTCTAATTTTGTGTTACTCCAATTTTACTCTTTTCTTTATTTTGATATATATTAAATAAGTATTAATCAAACTCAAAGTTTCATTTAACAATCTTGACACATTAGAACCACTTACAGAATGAAATTTGCGTTTTTTTTTATATACATGATATATATTTTGATATTTATTATAAATATCGGATTTTTACGAACCCCGCTTTCTACTGCTCTGCGTCAGTAACGTTACAGCCGTCACCTGAGGACAATACTAAGAGTGTAGAAAGGTCTTCGTAGCAGACTCGCAAGTGTGGTTTATCATACAAAAGGTGGTTTCAACACGTGTAATATTGGTGATTCATTCAGCTGTCTCGTCTGCTCCCTTTTCACTAATCATCCTTCTTAAATCTCCCCACTGCTCCCCATCAGCCCCATTTTAATCTCTCCACTGCTCTGCATCAGTAACGTTACAGGACATCAACAAACCTCGCGGGGTTGACTACGAACTGAAAGCGTTTGAAACCGAACTGAACCGAATGAGTGAAGATAATGAAAACATTTAACCAGATTTGTTCCCTTTATTCTAATCGAATGTTTCTTAGGCTTTTCCTTATTCTCACAAGGACCTTGTTTTATTAAGAAGCTCATTTTGTCCAAGATTTTTTGTAATTCTTATCAGAATACAAAAAAATTTGAACACGATCGCTGATTTGGCTTCTGATCTTATCAGGTTGCATGGTTTTCAACAAAAGTTCTCCGCAGACAATACTGTTTTATCAAAGGTCTTAAAATTTACTCTTTATAATTTTGTACTGTTGTACTTTATAAGATATTAATTCGTCCCCGTCTAAAGTACGATTTCGTCAATTTCCAGGAATTCAGTCCGGTTAGCAATCAGGAAGATAATGTATGCACCAAGCAAGCAAGGCGAGCAACCTTCTGTAGAAGTTTCCAAGGAGTTCATGATGAGTCCCAACAAATTGTACCTGGAAGCGTCATTGGACAAGGTAAGATATCAATGTGATTTTACGGTTGATAGTTTAGTTTTCACAAATCATTGTTGGGTGTAGACAAATAATCTATAATTCTTTTGATAAAGTATGATATATTTAAATTTAAATTTGTAGAATTTACTAAAAAGATATTTCAAATTACCCGAACTTAATTTAAGAATTACGTTTAAAAATTAAGTACAATCGGCACAGGTCAATCTATATGCATGTGGACCTTAGAACGCTACTAATGAGATAGAGTCGAATATTATTGGCAGTTCCTAAATTGTTAATATTCATTGTGGATTATGTGGGTGGTATACCTCACCTAAGGTTTATCTATCTAAATAACCCAGGAAATCTTTGCCATCCTTCAGATCAGAAAATTTGAACACGATCGCTGATTTGGCTTCTGATCATCGCTTTTGACTAAACATTGGGGTTTAGGAAGTTCCTCACCTAAAATTCTTTTAAAATTTGCTCAATTTTAATATGCTGCAGGAGCATTATATAAAAATGTTGTTACAGGAACTGTACCATCACGGCGAGAACATAGCAGTGAATGTGCACATAGCAAATAACTCTAACAGGTCGGTGAAACGTATCAAGGTGTCGGTGCGTCAGTTCGCGGACATCTGTTTGTTTTCCACGGCGCAATACAAGTGCACAGTGGCCGAGGCGGAGAGCGAGTGAGTATGCGACGTTAATGTCCATAGAATACAGAAAATTCCCTCCTTCCCTCCATACTAAAAACGGCGAAGGTTCACAAGAGTATATCTAATGAAATAAGTCGTTACGCACGAGTGAAATTGTATATAAAAATCGGTGAAGCTAACTTGTGTTATGGAAATTTCAATGAAATCATAGAATGTGTCTTTTTATGACCAGCACGTGTAATGAATTGCCGTCCCTCTACCTGCATGCTTTATTACGAGATACTTCATTAGTACTTTATTGCATAGCCGGATTAGCCGATGGCTAATGCATAATGTATGTTTTCGTGAATGTATGTGCGGAGCGAACGTCACTCCGACGAATTGACTACATCCAGTAATTTGGGCCCTATTATTTTCATTTCTAAGTCCCCGTTCTACGTGACCTAAATTAAATTTTTAAAGTCATCGGAGGGGACATGCGAATTGTCTAGGTTGGTGATATTTATGGTTGGGCACGCCTAATCACGTTCACTCCGATCTCGCGGTGCACACTCTATCCAATTATTTAATATTATTTTCGTCCTTTAGGGCTATCTTTCGACATTAGTTAAATTGAATTTAAAAGTCAACGGAAAGGACACATTCCATTGAACGTTGCTTTTCCTGTTATTTTTCAAGGTAATTAGATTTCGATTTCACAGATTAAAGTATTTTTATTCTAGTATTGGTAAACCACGTTCCAGGCCACTGTATATAATAGACTATTCATTATATTTGGTATTATATAGTGCACTCTACTTGTCGACTGATCTCTAACTCGTTATGTATATGTATGTAGAAATTAACCTGTTTGTAACACAATATCATTCACATTTGTTTCACTTTTGAGCAATAGTTACAAGCACTGATTAAAATGCATTTTTATAATATACGTATATATATATATATATATATATATATATATATATATATTGATAATATAACAATATTATTTATAGGTGTTTTCATAAGACACACGCACACATAAAAAGCTTATCTTGTTGACAACTTATTTTTGATTTAGGAAATCAAAATCGAAGAAGATGAGAAAAATAAGGTTTCCATATATTGGAATGTTCAATAAGAGATTAAAAATACAGTCTCTGTAAGTAAGTGTTTGCGTGTGAACGAATGCATGCGACGACAACTGAAGCTTATACGAATGAGTTTATTTTTTACTTAATACACAGATCAAGCGACCATTCGAACAATTACCATTGTTTTTGCACATTGAATATAAATTATTAGAGTGTCTATCCATATTTATATTGATCACTCTTAACTGAAAGAACAAGTTTGTTCTGCAGAATTGTACTGCGGTTGACTTCGTCTTAACTGTTTATAGAATAAGTTGATAGTGAGCTGCGAACATGTTTGTTTGTGTTTGTTCGAACGTTTGGTTGGCTTATATTTTTATCTTTCTTACATACACATATACTATTTGAAAAGTTTGACTAATTATAATGTTGATGTCCCACACTAATCAATATTATTGCAATATGATACTTACTTTTTATTTTGCCCCCAAAAGACAGGCCTGAGTTTGAATGTTTGGACTTTCTTATACCTTAATTTTTAACAATAATTACAAGCAATGAATTGCTCAGTAATTCCCTAGATGTAATTTGCAAATTCCACTTTCTTGGAGCTGGTGGGAAATTGACATGTGAATGTGACAAAGCCCAACTCGCTATGCTATGTTGTACAAGTCATATCCGTCTGCCGATATGGAACTGACTACTGACCCTATTGACATGTTACCACTTACCGCGATAACCATTTGTTGTCATTAAATAGCGTTCCATAAATATGACCATCTGACATAAAACATAATATGACGACAACTAGCTAAGATAAATAACGAATACTTGTCATAGACTTGGGAATAAAAGCCAAGTAGAGCTTTGAACTTCTGGAATTTTTATTTAACGGTTTCTTTGCTTAAATTTATAGTCAAGTGCAATTACGTTTCGAAGTATATATAACATACACCTAAGATAACCTACACCTAAGACTACGTGACTAGATAACCTACGTGTTAACGTTTTTAAATGCTTCAATCTGTCCAGTTCTTTTTCCAGACTCACTTATAAATTGCCAAAGGTAGTAGCCTCGCGCGGGGGACATGCTACCTTTATCATTCTTAACTTAACTGTAGACGTCCAAAGGCGTCAGAAACTAATCATCACCAGGTGATCTATTTCGTTTTGCTACCTTCTGATTAAAAAAGTCTTAAGAAACTGAAGCACGTTTATATATCTCGACTAAAATGTTTGAGGTTGGTTTGCCCGATAAGTGGGTATACTTTATCTCGTAACATGATCGTATATTTATCTGATGTTTCCAGGGAGGGCTGTCCTGTAGGTCCCGGATTCACGCTTAGCAAGGTGTTCACATTGACACCCCTGCTCGCAAACAACAAGGACAAATGGGGGCTCGCGCTTGACGGACAACTGAAACACGAGGACACCAACCTCGCTTCTAGCACGCTGTGAGTATTGCACACGAGCAGACAGTGGACGATGACAGCTCATGCAATCAATGAACAATGTCGTGCAATCTAGGAACATTAGTCAAAAATATTATTCCAAAGTGACAGTAAAAGCAAAGTAAGGATTACATTTTTTCTTTTATTATCGAAGAATTATATAATCAATAGTAGACTGTTTAACAAAGAGAATATGTCCGTTAAACGGTTGTTAAATAAACTTTAGTTGCAATTAAGTTAACAGCTGAGCTCTTAATTTAAATCTTCTTATTGCATTGTACTACCTATTTGATGGAATTGGGATGACAAACAGGCTCTAACTGTCACATCCGAAACACATTGGTACATTTCACAGCAGTATTTGTGTGAGTAAAATAACTCAGCCAGACCAAAGCAGTTAGTCGATTGTGGAGTGTAAATCACCCCTCGTATTCACAGAAAGAATGTTCATTATATTTTAAAATAATTTGGAAATAAATAATTTATAATTGTGTGTTGGAAAATGACACTGTGATGTCGTCCAACTTTAATAAAATCTCATCTCTTTCCTTGGATGTCATAAATGGCAACTGAGGGGTAACAAAGTGCTAACACAAGCTCTGAGGAACTACACCTCTAAAAGATTGGACTCGCCGACCCGCCTCCCGCACACGGCGTGTCGTTTTAAGGCCATACATCCCTCATGCATAAGACCATGTGCATCAGGAGGCCCGTGTCGAGCAGTAGACGATAAAAAGGCTGGTTACAATGTTGTAATTAAATTAGTTATAAATTTATTTATTAATTTATTTTATTTCAGTATTCCCGATCCTTCGCAGCGAGAAAATTTAGGCATTATAGTGCAGTACAAAGTGAAAGTGAAATTATGTCTCGGACCACTTGGAGGGTATGTTTTGCAATAATTTATATTGAAATTGTTCCTTGTATATTCACGATTACTACAAATACAAAAATTGTTCCTTGTGTATTCACGTTTACTACAGATACAAAACTGTTCATTGTGTATTCACGTTTACTACAAATACAAAAAATGTTCCTTGTGTATTCACGTTTACTACAAATACAAAAATTGTTCCTTGTGTATTCGCGTTTACTACAAATACAAAATTTGTTCCTTGTGTATTCACGTTTACTACAGATACAAAAACTGTTCCTTGTGTATTCATGTTTACTACAAATACAAAAAATGTTCCTTGTGTATTCACGTTTACTACAAATACAAAAATTGTTCCTTGTGTATTCACGTTTACTATAAATAGAAAAATTGTTCCTTGTGTATTCACGTTTACTACAAATACAAAAATTGTTCCTAGTGTATTCACGTTTACTACAAATACAAAAAATGTTCCTTGTATATTGCGATTTCTACTTTTAGAGATTTCGTATTTATTTATCCATCAAACAGTTCTTAATGCGTACCTTTTTTATTTTACTAGACGTTTCGGGTGGGTTGCACCAACCAACGTCACGTGATGATTGGAACTTATTACCTACATGTATTCTTTTAAAACCCCATAAAATGTCATTGCATTTGCCGAAGGAATTCTAAACAACACGAACGTCCGATTATGAATTAAACTTAAACAATCAATTGTTGCATTGTTGATAAGTAGTCGAATACTACTCGTGATACAGTGGATTTCTCAATGCAATGCAACCAGTCCTTTCAGTATCCACTGCTGGACATGGGCCTCCTCGTGCACATTGGCTCGTGCATGAGGGATGTAACTCCTTAAAAAATCTACTGTATTGACTTTAAGGGCGATTTCTCAATAAATAAATAAAAACTACTGTGTCCGTCAGCGACCTAAGCGCGGAGCTGCCGTTCATCCTGATGCACCCGAAACCAGATGAGGAGCCGGCGGCGCGCGCCGCGCTCGCGGAGCCCGCGCCGCGCGTCGACCACGACCTCATACAGCTTGAACCGCCGCCGTACGTATACTACACGCGCCCATATACATACACACGTTTAGCCACGAGAATTTTCTATTTTGAGGATTTGCCATTTTGATAATCCAAAGGTCATCCGGCTCGAAGGACCAAAATGTGCATACCGTATGTAGCACATGTAACTTACGTAAATTGATTAATATGTAAGGTGGAGGCGAACGTCCGTCGTCATTAAATTTTAATGTGAACACGCGGGTGCACGCACATGCGCACACACTATTTAAACCCATCAACCGATATTACTTTTCAACTTCAATTAATATTTCTTATATTGATGGCCCTGTTAGGTGGGATGAGGAATAATGTGTATAAGGAGATTCCTTTTCTCGATGGGACAGGAATGGAATGGGATACGATTGTATGAGAGACCTCTCCTAGGTTATTCCTCTACAGGATTACGCGTCTTCATGCCAATTCAATGCTTGTATTGCAGGGGGAGTTCCTTAAATGAAAGCCATTTGTATTACTTAAATTATTTTTAGTTATATCTAATATTAATATTTGACAATTTATATTCAGATAAATACAAAAAAAATATTGCACGTTAATCATTTTGTTCTTGTTTTGTTTCAAAATTTGTTTTTATTTTAATACCAACAAAAATCAAAAAAAACCTTTCTGGTACCAACTTATAATATATTTTCGTCGTTTAAATTATATAGGGTGCATTGTATAATTGTGTGCTCGCCATCTTCTTTAAATAATATTTTATAATATTGTATAGAATATTTTTTCAGCTCATTTTGCTGTATTAATATGCAATCCAATGCAACCTGCCCCTTAAGTATTCACTTAAGTGTCCCCCATGCACATTGTCTTGTGCATGAGGGATGTGAGGCCTTAAAACTCCACGCTGACCAAGCAGTTTGGCGAGTTCACTGTTTTAGAGGTGGTGTAGTTCCCCCAGGGCTTGTGGTACCCCGTTTTTAATATATATTTTTTTAATTCCTCAGCGATGAGAACGGGCAAGACCAGGACGATGACATAATATTCGAGGACTTCGCGCGGCTCCGACTGAAGGGAGCAGACGCGGACGCCTGAGTCACTTTCACACAGTCATATGTGCTACTATTTATAAACAAATCACTAAACTCCCTTGTTAACGACACGGTTTTCTTACGTACGGCGAGTTCGCCGCGCCCATAGAGAAACCGTATACGCTTATTCACGACACGGCGAACCGACGACGGTGGCGGCACGGCTGACGTATTTTAGGTGCGGATTTCCTGTGTCATTTTATTTATTTATTTAGGCACGGCAACATTATACATGCGTAACTTGATTAGGAATATACAATTATAAAACTGAAGTTCAGTATGTATCCCAATACGTGCACAACATGGGTAGAAACTTTATAGGCTAAATTTTAATTTTTTTAAGTTCTCAAGCTACGAAAAAATAATTAAAATAACTCGAATCAACTCAAGTCGAATCAACGAATCACGAAACCTTGAAAACTTCCGGTGTCGTTAACTCCCATAGACTGTTGTACAACACTGCTCCATTATCTCCTCCATAAGGACTTGGAACTTCCTTCCGTTGTCAAATACGTGAAAGACACCGCCCGACGTTACTATGATGCGATTCCGCATCATCCTAATCCCCCTGATCGTTACCTCCCTATGTCCCAGATAGGAGTGCCTCTCCCCGCTACCGTCGTCCACGGCACATTTTAGACGACCCCGACGACCCAATAACTGCTGCCAATGCGGTTCTTACACTACACTCATAGACTTCACAGATACACCGTCCCCGCCGGCCCTCAGCCAACACTTTTACCAGGTATCGGCACGTGCCTGGGCGCTTCTCATCGACTCGCGATCCCGCGGTATCCCCCCAATGCAACGCCCTAAGCCGACGCCCGTTCCTTAGGCTTTTAGGCTTGGCTTGGCTTGAGGCTCTTAGGCTCGTTGCAACACACATTTTGTTCCTGGCTGAGCGCCTTCTGCGCTCGTCCTAAATTAAACACGATCGGTGACTCTTGAAAGGCCACTAGGGCCACAAAAAAAATCCGAAAAAAAAAATGCTCCATTATCTCGCTATCAGTTTTCACGGATTTCCGCCTCGCCGTGTCATCGCCGTCCCTGTTAACAAGCTCCCATAGTGGCCGATACAACACCGACAACCATAGGTTTTCACGGCGAAAAACTGTGTCGCTAACAAGCGGTCTTACATTGTTGCCTCAGAAATGCCATTGGAATTTGTCTCAAAAATTGCAGAAAAAAAATGAGACTGCTTCAAACATGAATTGGATACTTTTATAATATTTTTTATCGTTCTTTTATTTTATTAGCTAGATAAGGGTGGTAAGTTCTAGTCGTACGTAACGCGGGACGACACTATATTTGGAACTTTATAAATAGTAACATTTTTAAATACATATTAAGTTTTGTAGTGTACCTACCGTAAACGTCTCCATTTTCTTATGCCTTTTTTTATATCGATTCTATGGGTATAGGGGTTCTATGGCATAACGAACTTCTTTGGTAGATACTGAATCAAATAAGTTAAAAATCTTATATTTTATTAAAATATCAAACTTATTTGTTCTTACTATACTTTGGATGAATAGCTCATTTTTCAAATTTGCCACTTTTTATTTCGCCACTGGCCGACGTAAAGACGTTGGTCAGATTTTAGAAAATAATTTGAAGAAAATATCTCCATATTTTCTTCATTCACAATTTCACGTTTTGTTAAAATGATAGAACTAAAAATTATAATGTAAAATGCAGTCAAAGTATCATAATTTTTTGGCTATAATAAATCTAGTGTCTTTTACAAATATGTTTGCTCAATTAAAGTGTAACGCAATAGCTGCTTTACTAAAAGTTCTTTTTGAGGCATCAATGTATAGTGATTTTTATGATACAAAAACCTACAAACCTGCAACACCTACAAAAACAGTATACTCGTGGCTCGGTGCAACTGTGAAGCCATTCTGTCCGTGAACGATTCTATGTACAGTGTAATATGTGTTGAGAGGATTTGACTATTCGATATATTGTTACAATTTTATATTATATTCCATGTATATTGTATGTGAAAAAAAAAAATATTTTAATAGTTGTCTACTGATCAAGTTATTCGAGTACAAGTATTTTGTTTTAATTAATTTTCATCGAATCATTGGCCATCTGTATGTTTGTTAGAGATATAGTACAATATGTTTCACATGCATTTAATAGTGTAAATGTTAGGACTCATAAAAAGTATTGAAAACGGTGTTTTATTCAACGCTAAATTTAGTGTAGGAAAAAAAATTCTTTGGTACAGTAGTTTTTAACTTTTTATGAGTGCGAAGGTAAACCATTGGTTAAGGAAGCATTTGTACAATTACAAACTTTTATTTGCGTTGGGAACGACCTATTGTAGTACCCCTTAACGTTCTTATTCGTTGCGCTAACTGAAAGAATTGGTTTCTTCTATATCGTTGTATTTGCGGTTGCCGCAACTTGTACGCCTATTAAATATGTATGTTAATAACGAGCCGCAAAGAAGTTTGTATTTGTTCGAACGCTCGATTTTACCAATGCTTTAATTAAATTTATTTTGTTCTAACTTTGAAGGTAGTTAATAAACGTCTCATTAAAAATACGAAGGTTAGTTGAAAGGGAGCCATCTTGCGCCCACAATTAAAATTATTTCTTCATTGCGTCTTATATTTCTGTCTTGCTCTTTCATCGCATGTTTTTAATGTGTAAGTGAATGACGCAACTGTGTAAGTTTTATAAGGGATTTGAAGGGTTATTGTGAAGAGGTTTTTTTCAATTGTGTAGTCTGTGTAATATTGTTAGTCGCGAGGGTAGGCCTGCAGCCCTCAATGGGGTCTAGATCTATCTAGGAACGCCTGTGGCCTTTGAAACAGAATTTAATTGAAATCATTATACAATCATGATAGACTTTTAAAATTCGTTGTTAGTACAATGAGCAGGTAAAGTCAGTTACACTATCCATTAATTTTATTTTCATTTTTGGTTGTCATAACTGTCAAATTTGATGGATGGTGTAGCTGGATTGCCATAAAAAAATAGTTTTGGTGTTAAATTGTTGCAACGCTTGTACCATGAATCTTAAGGCACATAGGCGACAAAATTGACGCGTCAGCAGCATATTTATTTATTATGCCACTTTATTTTTCCTATAAAAATATTTGCAATCTACTAATTGTTAATTGAATCTGGAATGACTAACCTAGGAATTGCAACAATATATTAATTATAATGACTCCTACCTGTGAAATAAGCCCACTAATCCCATCGATAAATATTTTATATATATAAGTATACGCTTTTATAATTATTTTTAATTAAATCACGATCTACCTCAACTCTATTCATTTTTCATTTCTATTTATACTGTAAATTTCTACCCGTAGATTTAAAATTCTTTCCTGATGTTTTTTTCATTATTGTTATGTTTTAATTAAAGGTCAAAAAGGTTAAAGGTTATTTATAACATTTGGCCAACCGATCTTCAATACGATTACTAACAGTTTTTGCGTTCATAAACGAGTTGTTGCTGTAATTTTAAAGTGCATTTTTGTTGTGCTAACTAAATGAATTGGTTTGTTCTTTAACGTTATATTTGCGGGTTGGCGCTACCTAACCACATATTGAATGAGTTGATAATGACCTGCAAAGCAGTTTGTATTTGTTTGAGCTCACGATTGGCCAATACAAGAAGCTCCATTTTGTATTAGTTTTGTCGCAGATGTGCGTTAAGTTGAAGCTTACATATCTTCATTATCACAGAACTTTTAAGTTTTATCTATAAATAAATGTAAAAAGAGCACGAATGAAGGGCAAACTAAATGTATAATCTTTTTTAACATACTGTATAGATTCCGTCTGTGTACAACGTATAGACATAGTAAAAATGATAAGATATTTTAATATGTACACGAGTCACGGCTTGCTTTTGAATGAAAAACGGGAATCACTGAATTGACGTCACGTCGAGGCCTGACAGCGTTTTATGGTCGGTTTACATAGACTACTGGGACACGGCATATGTATGGTAATAACGTGTCAATATGAACGGTAGATTTTTATTTAAACTCCAATGTTATATGAACTTCCTATGTATACGGGCAACTGTTGCCCACATCCGGAGGAGTTACTTCTCATCACCGTACACGTGTTCCTTAGATAATACTAATTCGCAATAATAACACGGCACGGCCACACCATGAATCTCAATGCAAACACGCTCGCAATGGCCAACACGACCTTTCAGGCCCTTTAAATCCTCTCGTGAATACAAGGGGAAGCCTGTGCCTCAGTGGAACTGCATAGACTGATTTCGGTATTATGCGAGCGGAAGTAATAGCATATTCCCAACAAAAAAAAAATTCAACCCATTCCAATGTTTCCGAACACAAATGTTTCTCATACACAAAAATTTTGACAGGGGAGACCTGATATGAAATAGCAATCAAATAAGCAAGTCGTGGCTCGTGAGTTTCTTATAGAAATAACTTGTCTTCTTTTACTATGATGTGTACAGTTCGACGAGGATTTTAATGAACGTGGGGAAGGATATCACAGTCAACGGTTACCAGTTTAACTTCTATATTTTAGGGAGGAAAAATAGGGAAAATAAATGTCATCTGGAATTGTCTACATCTCTTGGAAATATTTACATATTGATAAATATGAATTGTAAGATTGCGAGAGATGAAAATGTTAAGGGAAATGTTATTAACGTAAAAAAAATTAAGATATTGTATTATAGAGACCTGAAATGATTATTTTCGATGCGTTTAGAATTTATTGTAAAACTAGACCTTATTAGAAGCGCGTTAAGATACCCATATCTATAAATTAACCTGTTGCTGACTATACCTGTATATTTGTCAACAGACTGATGATGTTTCAAGATGACCGCCATTCCGTTTTCGCGCCGTTCATTTAAATCCTCGATGCACTGTAAAGCTGCGAGCAGCAGCTAAGGGCCAGTACACACAACGTCTTATGATATCTGTTCTGTGTTTATGTACATTTCGCTGTACAGTTAATATTAGTGGTAAAATGTCGCATGTTTAATTGTATATTAAGCTTTACTACGCACAAAACTTCGCCCTCTTATCGACGTAAACAGCCAGTACTGTGTAGTGTCGAAACTTAAAGTTGACATTTTCCAGTAACAAATCGAATTAACAGATCGATATTTATCATTAGGAATTGGTATTCAGGCAGCTATCGATATAGCGGTCTATGATCGCGTTTGTTCAGTACTGGCTGTATTTTTATATCGATGTGGGGATGTACCATCGCCTCGGTGTATGTAAAGGAATATATTTAAAAAAATGCAATAATTATATTAACAGCAAATGCTTCACGCATTTGTTTAGCAATGTAAAATGAGCATTTATTTATTATATATGAAATGTAGGAGTACAGCTTTCAAATATTCATAGACTGAAACAAATTGTTCTTTTTTCTTTTTAAATTATGTATAGACTATAGTCTATACAGACATATAGTCTATACAGTCTATATAGACTATATTATGCGATTTACACAAATAAGTAACAGCACAAAATATAAACTGTTCCGTTATTTACACCGAGGGGTTATAATGAAATATGACAGGGAGAATGTTCAAATATTTTTAATCTTACCAATGCATTAAGTTACGCTATTTCACATGTTCCGGTTTAAAAAAAAAAACATTTTTTACAATAATGATGTTAATGTCGTGTTAGTTTTACTTTCATTATGACAAAAGCCGGATTTACGTTTGTGTGGCGTGTTGTGTCGTGCCCCAAAATTAGTATGAAACGCCAAAGTATAATATAATAGGAAGTGTCGTATAATTTGTTTCTTTAGACATCTAGAAATATATCAGGCCAGAATCTTGAACCTCACTGGTATATATGTAATTGTCATAAAAAAACGTGTGATTTTACGATGAATCTACAATGTATGTAGTAGACACATCAATACACAATAAATCCGGCTTTTCAATACGACGTCAATATATTTATATCTACCACAACATAACTATACATTGTAAATACGTTATTATTCAGTCTGTTTCAAGTGGAATTTGTGAAATTAGCTATAAATAGTTGGATGTTTCCGTTGCTATAAAGTCTGTATTATTTATGAGTATTAAATGGAATTTATCAACTGAGTATAAGAACAAAATAATTGACGAATAAATAGATATTTAAATCGTAGATAAAACTAACCAGAGAAAATTGTAAAACTTTCAGATAGAGCCTTGTTATACGATTTTGATATCTATATGTTTTGACATTTGACTATTTTGCATACGATTGTTTAACCGTATTTTGGAGCTATGTACCTAGTACCTATGTCATAATGTTGTCATAGTATGTATGATTGAAATCGTTTCCAATAAACCCTTAGGGCCGTTTATAAAATACGTACGGAATACGGGAGGTAAGAGTATAAAAGCAAACGTGACGTCACATTTTTATTTACGGGCAAATTACAGTTTAAACAGGTGAAAATAATTAGTTATTGTGATGTAATATTTGCTAAGGAGAAGGGAGGGGGAGGAATCAAAAACGACTGCATTTCGCTTTACGTATTTTGATAAACGTCCCTTATTTACAGCCAATAGGTATTTTACCGCGGCCTACGATGGCACCGAGCAATAAGTACAATTAAACAATGTATAAATAATTATAGTTTGAGAGGCTACCTTACTTGTTTTAACTGCACAAATCCTGCTTTAATAGTTAATACCATTTGGCTGTAATGTAATTAATTTAAATTTTTGACAGTATTTCAGTTAGGGTTGCCATATCATATTGGAAAAAATCAAATAGGGGCACATTAGTACATCTACGTAAAGACTAAATGCAGCTAAATGTATATCAAAATAATACTACATCAAATAGAAATATTTAGTAACATGGGAACATTAATGCGAAAAGCTAGTGAAAGCAAATTATGGCATTCTGTAAACTTTAATTATAATAGTGGCTGTAATCTGGCAACCCTGAAGTCTTTGGAAATCATAAGTTTAAAAATTCACAATGATGTGTGATAAATTCAATGTTGTAGTAAGGTATGGATTAACCCAAAACGCGTGATACTCGCAATCCAGTCAAATAAACACTCAAGGCAAAATGTGCACTAAACATCTATTTTTAATTTTACATCGAAAACTTGATGTATACTTTTTCAATAAATATATAACCAATAATGAATTTTGTTTTATTATTATTTAAAGACCCAAATCCAATGTTCAACTTCCATATGAAATTTATGAGTTCAAATGTATAGATACTAAGTAGGAAATTACGAATTCTGAATGCCCAGAAACATTTGATTCGACAATCACAACCCTTGACAAAAAAACTGATTATTGAGACTTAAATGTGACATTATCTCTGCAAAGGCCAAAGGTACATTATTGCCTTAACTTGAAATTTAGTTGTTTCCAGATTATGTTCAAATAAAGACATGTAACATCTGTTTTTTAAGATTAAGCAATAAAAATGATATTTATTTAACAAGAGTAACAAATAAGTGCTTAATTCTTCCTTGCCACCCAAAAGTTGCCTGGAAGAAATTTGTGGAAGAAGAAGTTTGTGTGGGTGTGTCAAAAATTCAAAACAATTTGGTAAATCATTAATTTAAAAATAATCTAGAGACTTGAAGTTTTGCATAAAACCAAGAGAATTACCATTGTTTATTCTCTTTGTTTACTTATAACACTGGACAACAAATTTTAGTTTATTTGTTGTATCTTGTATGAAAAGTGCATTTTTTTGTTAATTTTGGGGCGGTGAATACAAAATTGACAATGAAATTAAAAACTTAGTTGCAGTTTTCAAGAAAAAAATTTTTATTTTATTTTTAACAAAATAATAAAAAATATATACTTTTACACTTTTAGAGTCTGTCTTTTTGCTATTCTTTTGTGAATTGTTTCTGGAGCATCTCTATCAAGAGTCCAACAGTAGTCGGCAAGCATGGAAGCATTTTAGTTTTTCTGGTACCTTTTCTCCATTGTTGATATATCCTGATGGAAGTGTTCGCCGTGCTCATCACTTACAGCTCCGCAGTTGTCAGGAAAAAAGTCCAGGTGTGAGTGTAGGAAATGGATCTTTAGAGACATATTGTAACCCATTTTTTGATACGATGACAGAATATTTTCAACAAGAGTAACGTAATTGTCAGCTTTTTTATTTCCCAAGAAATTAGTGACCATGAGGCAAAAGTCATTCCAAGCATTTTTTTCAAAATCTGTTAGAGAGCTGTCAAAATGTTCGTCTTTCAGCATATTTTGAATCTGTGGCCCAACAAAAATACCTTCTTTAATTTTTGCTTCACTTAGCCTTGGGAATTTCTGACATAGGTAGTGAGAAGCTGGCTCATCTCTATTCAGTGCCTTAACAAAGTTTTTCATCAGGCCCAATTTGATATGCAGTGGTGGCAACAAAATCTTTTTGGAGTCTACCAATGGCATATGTTGTACATTCTTTTGAGCTGGCTCTAATGATTGTCGAGCGGGCTAGTCTTGTCTCTTGTAATGAACTGCCCTTGCCAGACTGTCCCATTCACACAAAAAACAGCAAAACTTGGTGTAGCCTAGCTGCAACCCAAGTAAAAGTGCAACAACCTTTAAGTCGCCACAGATCTGTCATTGGTGCTCATCGTATTTTATGCTTGTCAATAGGTACTTCATATTGTCGTATGATTCTTTCATGTTAACTACATATCCAACAGTAAGAGACGGTAGAATATTTCCAATATGCAATAGAACTCAATGCCTTTAAACTCAATGTTGAACTGTCTATAAACAATTTCCATTCCTCTGGCTTGTAATTTATATTTAAAGCCGCCACTAAACCGCTAATGTTATTGCAGAAAACCAAGTTATTTTCCATGTCAAAATATGGTGCTAGGCCTTTATGGCGTTTACGAAAAACATACCGAAACATCGTCTTCTAATAGGTTCCACTGCTGCAGTCTTGATCCTAGTAGCTCTGCCTTACTTTTCGCAAGTTCTAGATCTCTCACGAGATCGTTTAATTCTGACTGGGTTATTTTGTGCAGTTGGCGGTATGACGTGCTGGGTGTAAAATCAAAATTTCTTGATGTTGATGGCATATCTTCTTGACAACTCGCTGTATCGCTATTATCTGATTCGTAAGTGAACGTTTCTGGGGGTTCTGGAATAGGAAGTTCGTCACTATGGAGCACAGGTCTCATGGCAGATGGTATATTTGGATAGTTAATAACCGACTTTTTCTTCTTGGATATACCTGTGCCTTGCCCAACACGAGGTATCATGCAGAAATAGCAATCACTAACATGATTTGCAGGCTCTCTCCAGACCATTGGGACAGCAAACCGCATAGATCGTTTTTTACGATTTAACCAGTTTCTCAGACTAGAAGCGCATGCATTACAGCAGATATGTGGCGCCCAATGTTTGTCTTGATCCCCTATTTTGCAACCGAAATAAAGCTGATATGCCGTTTTTATCAATGGAGTAATAGACCGCTTCTGAGACGCAAAAGTCACCTCACCACAAACATAACAGAAGTGATCTGGATGGTTTACGCACTTTCGAGACATCTTACAATCTCAACTACCTATTCAATTCGACTCACTAACTCCGACTCTTTTTTTTTTTTTTATGTTAGGAAAGACAATCAAGGAAAACCCTGCATGGTCACCTGGTACTAGGGATGTTCATGCAAAAAATACATCGATGTTTTTTTCGATGTGATGCATCGAAACGTTGCATCGATGTTTTACGATGCATCAAATAAAAACATCGATGTTTTCGATGCATCAGTCAAAAAACATCGATGATTTGTATGCTTTCTGACATCATTTAGAAATATAGGATAGGAAAATGAGACATAATCCAAGGTTTTCAATTTAATTGGGTTTTATTAGAAGAATGAATGAAAATTTTGGAAATTACAGATCCCAATACTTCTTCTCTAAGCTTTGCATAAATAAGATTTTATTAACCCGTTTTCCTTGTATTCTGTTACGTTGTTAATTCAAAACTTGTGAAGCTTTTGAAAAAAGTCTTTCTGATGGTACTGAGCTGGCTACCAAAGTTAAATATTTATAGGCTATTTTGAACAATTTCGGAAACTGTTGTTTATAATCTGACCATAGTTATAATTAACATCATTCGTGTCAAATTTAGTTGAAATCGAAACCAAAACATTAGATAACCTAACCTACGCAAAAGAAAACTGCTAATATTATCAATCAATATAAACGTACCTGTATTACACGTTAGCTTAACAACTCGTACCTATGATAAATAGTATCACTAAGAATCGTCGTTAATACAAACTAAACTGCAATGAACCAACAGTTATTTTTCAAATTGCGCAGGCGGACTGCCGCTAAGGTACTAACTGAAAACTGAAACTGACGTATCAGATACTGACGAAGGAAAAGAGACATACAGCCTAGTCTGAATTGAATATTACACTAATGGTATAAGGATCGTGCGCGAAATATTATATATAGGCGGCACTACTGCCGCAGTTAGCACTTTCTATTGTTTTCTATAACGAATCAAATTGAGTATTATAAATATTATATCAAATAATAAAAGAAATAATTAAAAAATGGAAAAAATTATTAAATATGGGTTCCGGCCAGTAATCAATAATTGTGTTAACGATTATTAATTTTTATTTTAAATTTCCCACCACTGCGTGGGCATGAATGGGGATTCATTGAAATTCGGAAAAGGTGACAAAAGAGAGCTCACGCAGAAAAGTAAACTGAAAATTTAGTACCACTAGGTTTGCAACGCGCGCAAGTGCGCGTTTTTTTAAGAACGTTCTTTATTTTTGTGTCGTTTTCTATAAACACAACCAATATACACTGGCAGTGAGACGGCGAATTATTGTGGCTTCGTACATTTTTATTTTGTATATATTTTTTCTATATTATATGTTTATCTCAACCAATGAAATGCCGCGTTACTGTGGCCCCATAAATTTCTCATGTACTTTTATTAGAGGATTATAATGCGTACGTCATTCGATGCATCGAATAAAATACATCGATGCATCGTTAAATGACCAAATTAACCGATGTATCGGTTTGATCCGATATATCGGATAGTAAACATCGATGTTTTCGATGCATCGATGTACATCGAGCATCGCTACCTGGTACCATTTAGTCTAGCTAGGCTAGTCTAGGTGGTACCAGGTAGTGCCGGACTCCTACCGGCTAAAAAACCTTGATTGCCTCAACATCGTGTAGGTCTAAATTCTTATGGCCTTGTGGCCTTTTAAGAGTCACCGGGTGACTAACCTCCCCGGTTTGTAGCTGCTTATATACCCAAATACGACTTCTAGATTTTTAGAGAATATTAGAGAAGATTCGAGAATGTTCTTTTCAATTCCATAATATGCGCAATAGTGGCGTTATCATTTGTTTGTATACGGGGTATTGGTATTGTTTGTTGTTTTTGTTGTTATTATTATTGTTGTTGTTGTTATTATTGTTGTTGGATATTGTTTGTATTGGGGAAAACGTAGATTTGGCAACGTCGCACCCCTCTATTGTTATGGCAATACAAATATACCGCGTGCGTTCTTGGGGTTACAGTGTTAATATATAGGGACACATGACATCACGTATCTCTAAAACTTGAACTAATATTAAAAAGATAAGTTTATTTTCGGTTTTAGCACACCAAAAATAGTAAGATTTAGTCGATTTTATTTTAGATACATTTTGGCTGTTGTCCAGTGTAATAGGGGTTAAAGTATAGTATGAAATTGCCGTTTTATAGTAATAGATATTTTGAATTGACATAAAACCTTCATGGTGTGAGATTTTCGAGTAAAACTTTTTTCATATGATACCTATGAGGTTCCTGTTTTAAAAAATGTGCAACATTCGATTTTCGACTTTCAATTGTTTTTTTTATTCAGCTTAGACGGGAAAGATGGATACTTCGAAAATCCGAGTAATCTTTGAATACGAGTTCCGACGCGGAACTAACGCGGCAGAAACGGCTCGCAATATCAATGCTGCGTTTGGAGAGGAGACTGCTAATGAACGAACCGTGCGTTTTTGGTTTAAACGCTTTCGTAATGGAAACTTCGACTTGAAGAACGAACCACGTGGAAGACCGCCCACACAGGTGAATAACGCTGAATTGAAGGAGATGGTGGAAGCCGATCCGAGTCAAACTACCCAGGAATTAGCGGCATGGTTTAACGTTACCTTACCTACAATATTGACTCATTTGCATCAAATCAATAAGATAAAAAAATATGCAAAATGGGTGCCTCATGATTTGACTGATCTGCAGAAAGGAACGCGTGTTGAAACTTGCGTTGCCTTGTTGAATCGGTACAGAAATGAAGGAATATTGGATCGAATTGTGACATGTGACGAAAAGTGGATTCTTTACGATAACCGAAAGCGAAAAATGCAATGGCTGACCCCAGGTCAAACGCCGCAACAGTGCCCTAAGGCAAAGCTTACCGATAAAAAGGTAATGGTAACTGTTTGGTGGTCTATTCGTGGTGTTATTCACTATAGCTTTCTCAGGTCTGGTCAAGCAATAACAGCAGATGTATACTGTGCCGTACTTCGAACAATGATGGCGAAACTAGCAGTGAAACAGACCCGACTCGTGAATCGATCTTCACCATTATTGCTCCATGATAACGCAAGACCTCACACTGCACGAGAAATCGTTGTAACTCTACAGGAGCTGCAGTTAGAAACCATACGTCATCCTCCGTACTCGCCAGACCTTGCTCCAGCGGACTACCATTTTTTTCGTGATTTGGACAATTTTCTACGTGATAAAAAATTTTCTTCCCAAGAGGCAGTACAAAATGCTTTCACACAGTTTGTCGAATCTACATCTCCAGAGTTCTATCGCAAAGGCATAAATGAACTTCCGATTAGATGGCAACAATGTATAGATAATGAGGGTAAATATATTGATTAAATAAATGTTACATTTTAGAAAAAAACGAGTTTTAATTTTTCAGTACAAATTGGCAATTTCATACTTTAACCCCTAATAATTTGCTAATGTTAACTTAGGTAATACTACAGCACAGATTTTATGTTGTAAGTCTATAAGTAATACACGCCACGGATCTAAGTACACAAAAAAAAGTAGACGATAATGGCGTTACGTCATAATGTAGAATTGACAGTTTTGTGACAGCCATCATTGTACTGATTCGGTACTACCGAAATACTTTTAAAATGCTTTTAAGTTATACCGATAAAATAAAAATCTTGCCCACTTACTATAAATAAAACTCCGCTTTGCAGCTGCGACTGTTATGGTTCGTCGTAAGATATGAAGGTAAATCATTGTAGATAACGAAACAATTTAGAAAAATATCGCGAACAATATGATGAATCTAATTAACAAACCGTATATTTTTGTAGAAAATCCCTGAACAGAAGCTTCAGGCATTCTCGTCTGGTGCAATGGGCACCCGTACCCTTTCTAAGAAGGAGTTAGAAGAGCTTCGTAAGAAGGAAGAGGAAGAAGCCGCCGCTCATGTAAGATTCACAGCAAAGATGATTTCTAATGATTTCTTGTATTTTTTTTTTTGTATTTAAGTGTACATGGATAATGCAGCACTGATAAAAGAAAATTGAAATAGGAAATTGAGAATAATACGCAACTAAAAACTGGTAAGTTTTCACAAATGACCATCTAATGGTCATCTAACACGTTCGGGCGAGATTCTCGGCGAAATGTTTGTCGGGAAGCTTGCTAACACGAGTGCCTGTTCACACGTTCCGCGAGATCACTCACAGTCGCTACTTATCGCTGAACATGGATGACGCAGAAACTGCATCAGCATTATGTTTGATGAATTTATACAACTATTACTATTATTTATATTATATCAGAAGAAAAGATCTAGAAAAATAAGAAATAGGGGATATTGGAGAGACTGAATGGTGACAAACATGTAAATAGATGTTTATATTTCATCAGAACTACTTGGGAACAAAAATCAATGTTGAACAAAATTAAACATCAACATCAAATCAACATTGGGAACAAAAATCAAAATCAACTCCATCTTGTGAGCGCCCAAGATGGAATCCGACCTTAGGCGAGCGTCCGTTTACACGTTAGTGTTCAGGCGATCGCTTCAGGTTTCGGCGAACGTATAAACCAGCTATAAGGTTTCAGATGAGTAAGAGAAGGAATAAACATATAGGAAAAATTGGTGAAAGTATAGCGTGCTAGCGAGGTGGAAAACTGAAAAATTGAGCTGAATGTCAATTTCTTACCACAGTGGATTTAATACAAAAAAATCAATGAAATATTCCAATGGATACTGGTTTTTTATAACATTTGAGATATTTGCGTTTTTCACTCATATTTATCTATTTAAAGGGTAAACATATGCATGTTTTCTTTATTTATTTTACTCAATGTTGCCATTGTTTCTTTTTCATTATTTTTTTGAGACATCCATATTGGAACATGTCAGCCCCATGATAGCACTATTTAGACCACATTAGTTAATTTAGCTAAGCTCTACATCTTAGCCACACCTGAATATGGCTCCTCTAAGATTCTGCACACTACACCTACATCCTGTATATTAATTTTAAATTTAGGCATTAAAAATAATCTTTTATCTCTGTTCTGTTCACATTCCATTAACGACGATACTTTTCATCTAATTTATCATCAGCACAAAGCAGAAGGCAACCTATGAGCAATTATAGTATCAGCTCTGTTCATTTTAACAACGACAGACCAGATTCTTTTGATTATGGACCTGTAATCAAAGTGCGTCTTTCACTCTGTATAACAGCATAAATTATATTTAGAAAAAAATCAGAATAATAGGGTATAATTGAAAAATCCATACCATTTTGTACAGCTGATCTGGCTAAACGGTCAGCCAGATCAGACATGCGATGGTACCCATTGTAACCTTAGTAACATATCACTATCATAGAGATATCATAAATCTGTTTAAGTATGGTTTAAGTTGAAAGGTGGTATACATACACCTCTGAAGCCAGGTGCATTGAGCTATATGCTGCAGAGGACTTTTACTATCTCTGTATACTACCAATTTTGTGCACCCAATGTTCATTACATAGGATAAAGCTTTTGACATTGGTATTAACTGCTGGAATAATAGAAATTTTGGATGTAATCTTCATACATCCACTAAGTTTACACCGATCATCATAATATGCTGCCCCAATGCCATTACACTTATCTAGCCATACACCTAAATAATTATAATTATCTACTGAACGAAATCTACACCAATTAGTCTGTATATTAATTGAATAATTTTTTCTTTCTCTATTAGTAGTTCTCTATAAGCAAAATTTAGAATTTTTTTCTGAAACTTGTAGTCCTAAATGATGGAATAATTGAATTTAAAAGAATTTTGCATAACATTATACTAACTTGCAGATTTTCAATTTGTCATACATTGTATATAAGAGAAAATGCACGGAAGTGACATATGGGCCCCGCGGTGTATATAGCCCCGAGCTAGCCTCGCGCCGCATACGTCACGAAGTGGTGTTCGGGAACCGAACAAATGACCAAACGAGTCAATCAATCCAAACATGATTTTTCCTTTCCAAAACCCACTGTACTCGAACATAAAATCTTGTTCTTTTCAACAAACCATTCTATTATATATCTTTAATGGGTAACATTTGGCATTGTCTGGGAAATTATAAATCATAGAATATGTAACTTAGTATGTCACTTGGTGGCATATCTTTTTAAACTGTTATTCAACTCTTCCGATGTAAATTCTGTCTTTGAAATTGGGTTAACTGACTGTAAAATAGGTGGTGGAGGTAAGACAAAGTCGCGATCAAGACTGCATAATAGTCCCTACCATTACCTTTTATAAACGTGTAATTTTATTTTATCCGAGACTTTTATCCACCTCATTTTTTGTCACAAATCAGAGGCTGCTACTGTGTCGTGAAAAGAATTGCAAAATTCCTGCTTTTGAAATTCTTTAATTTTGTTCTCTAAAACACTGAAATTTTGAGGCGTGGGATTGGGTCTAAATTCTTTTAAAGCCAACATTGAACAACTAATTTTGAAAGGGATGAATTCCAGCATGGTAGTTCGCTGCAGCTGTGGTAGTTCGTACATAGGCCAAACAAAGTGCACTGTAGCAGAAAGGGTCAAAGAACATATTGCAGCTGTGAAGAATCGCTAGACGAATAAATCAGCGATAGCAGACCGTGTACTCAACGCCGGAATCAGTCACTGGACATAGTCCAAAAATCTTCTCCACTAATCGCCACTATTTCACCAGGTCTGTTCGTGAAGCAATTGAAATCAAGTAACATAAAAATTTCAATCGAGAAAATGGATACAAATTATCCTCGTCGTGTAATCCAGATATAAATAAATTTAATAAAATTAAACTTCGCGATTTTTCGTATTTCAACTTTCCGGACTATGAAGACCAAATGCGGGTAGTTGAACTGCTCGCAATTCTCGACGTGGACTACCTGCCTCTTCAGTCAGCTCATTAATTACATTTCACTAATATTTTTTCTATATTGGTCATTGAACATTGTTTAGACAATGTTGCAATTCATTGGTATTGCTAGGATAATAATCAAAATAAAAATATACTGCTTACAACGCGCAATGCATTGCGCACATAACATTAAAGGATACAATAGGCAAGTGTATCAAGGTTTATCTAAGGCGATCTTTTCTAGGCAACCTTGTGAATGAGAAAAGGAGAAGTGATATACATATAGTGCAAAGCTGCTTGATTTGCACTTCGTACCTTTATCCAACCACTGAGTTTTCAAACTAATATCCATTTACTTTTTCTAAATTGAAAGCATCTTGCAATTGCAATATTAAGTAGCTAGAAAAATTATGCTCTGTTTCAGGTATTCAAGGAGTTTGTGGAGACTTTCCAGGAGGGCCCCAGTAACACTTCTAAGGTCTGGGTGAAGGCTGGCACTTACGATGCAGGCGCTAGAAGTTAGTACCATTTTGATGCATGCTTTTGGTGTTGTGTCGAAAAAGTAAATTTTTTATAGTAGAGAAACTTTTTAAGTTGTGAAAAAAGTTTTGTTTGAGACAGTCTCTGGACTTACTGATTTTAAAAATCTTTTACTGTGGAATACACCTTCACATTCACACTGTACATTCACACTGTTCCACTCGTTATTTGGCTACCTAGGCTGAATTTAATTAAGCATGTGGCTATAAATAGTGGACGATTAAGACTATATATTAAGTATATTTTATTAGCCTTCTTCCATAATGACACATTTATTCATTAATAAAATATTAATTATCACAGAGGAAGACACATCAGAGCGCGGCAAACTCTACAAGCCTATTTCCCGGTTGGATGAGAAGCGCCACACACAGGAGGAAGTGGTACGCAGTCTTGCAGCTAGATCTAGCTTTGAGCCCCCTGGGAGATCACGGGCTAAGCATAGCAAGGATAAAAAGAAGAGCAACTTGGAATTGTTTAAGGAGGAACTTAGACAGTGAGTGATATGTACTTCTATCAGCCTTTAAGGTCCCACTGCATGCCACAGGCCTTTTCTAATAAATTACTGGGGGGGTTTCGGGACATAATCTACCACATGAGCCACAGATAATAAAGTTTGCAAGAATTGATACGCTGAATCGCTGATTGGCTAATGTAGGCGAGATTCACTAATCCTGCCAATCACTCATTTGGAGAAGCTATAATAAACAAGACATATAAACTGTGTACATATAAAAAAAACAGAAGGGACAAGCAGTTTGTATACTGCATAATGACTTTACACTTGGCAAATGTGTATAAATGTACTGGTCTCAATACTAGAGAACTCTCCGAGTCCCTATTATTAGGCTGTAACATTTATATAGTTGTCTGTTAATATGTTGTTGATGTACATATTTATTAACTTCTCTCTTCTTTATTTTTAAACGTGCTTTGCCATTGGATTCACACTGAAGATAGGACCACAACCTGATCTAATTTTTCTAATCTGTTTACATAATAATTTCAGGATACAAGAAGAGCGTAACGAGCGTCACAAGTATAAGAATGTGTTACGTGAGCGCGGCGTAGTCGGCGTTGAGCCTGTTTTAGACATCATTCCAGACGTGGGGTCGTACGACACGGGCGATCCCAATACCACTAACTTATATCTAGGCAATTTGAACCCTAAGGTAAGACAAACATATTTAGTTTGTAATTAAACAAGTAAGTAGGCAAGTTTTTGAGTCGCAAGAAGTTACAGTTACAGGGATGATTTACCTCTTCTCCCACTTCAATCGAAAAAAATCATATTGTTCCTTCGTATATGATGCAAGAGCTATTTCCACAAAAAACAAGTTGCCTGCCACCTCGTCGTGGCCACCTGTACTCCGTTTTGTTAAGATTAAAAAAAAGGTAAACAAAGTATTAGTGAATATGTAAACCTTTTTCGTCGATTTATGATACATTGTTGTATTGAGATAGGGAATAGGACCTACAGAGTATAGTAAAATAACTAGTAACAGCCTTTATACTAAGCAGATTTTGTAGTTGTCATTCCTTTTTTGGTGACGGTAAAACATTGGCGGATTTCTGTCGGGCCGGCTTCCTCCATTTGAGAATAATATTTAACAAAAACAATAATAACTATTACAAGAACAACAAAATAACTAAATTTCAACAGGAAACAATACAGAAATTGCTTGTTTACCATTTTCTAATCCAAAAAATGCTTTTGGCAGCTTTTTGGGGGTTGATTGCGGTACTATAAAGTATCTTTATATTTTTTGTGTCCTAGATAACAGAGCAGCAACTGATGGAAATATTCGGTCGGTACGGCCCGCTGGCCAGCATTAAGATAATGTGGCCGCGCTCCGACGAGGAGAAGGCGCGCGGACGGAACTGCGGATTCGTTGCTTTTATGTCCAGGAAAGATGGAGAGCGGGCACTACGCTGCATGAACGGTAAGTTTTATATATAAAGAAGGATACTGACCGACAGACAGTCCATATGGCATTTGTGTATTAAAATACTGTGTCATCATACCGTCAGCTTATGTCTCTCCACTGCTCAATATAGGTCTCCCCAAGGACCGCCATCACACATGGTCTTCAGCACTTCGCATCCAACCACCTATCTTCAAATCGTCAGTTCATCTGGCCGGATATACGTGGGCCACAGTATCGAAAATGAGTGAATACAGTAGAGACTTGATTAACCGGAGTAATTGCTATTGTAGGTCATTCAGATAATCGAATATCTGATTAATTGAATTTGTAGGAAAAAACAGCTTATACCTATTTATTTCTAAAGAACGAAAACAATATTCAACTTCTTAAAATAAACAAAATAATGCAATGTATTAAATTTCTTCTGAAAAGTATTTTTTTCGGTTTCTTCATGGCTTTTCGATGATTACTCCCATCTTTACTATATCGATGGCAGCAGTAAAGGTGGGTTAAGTTTAGTAATAGTTATACAAAGAAATAGGGGTCCCGCAAAGCGACTCCGTCGACGTCGACTCCGTGAAGACATTCTTAGTAATTTATTTACTTCTCTTATTCAAAAATAGATTATTTTGTTGATCATGATTTGCTGCTCGTTTAAAATACAAGTCATTTCAAAATATAATCGGTATTCTTCTTGATATCTTATATTTACCTAACTACTTAGTGGGATATAAGATATCAAGTTAGTGAGGACTATCGCCCGATTCGAAACGCGCTACTTGAATAGCGCGTAAAACGCTTCATCTGTAATACTAAATAGATAAATCAATTGCAAGATATTACGAATGAAATATATTGTGAACGAAACGCATGGCCTAGTAGTGTCGACTGGCTTTAAAATACCACCACCCCATCTCTTCCCGTGGGTGTCGTAAAAGTCAATTAAGGGATAACAAAGCTGCTTCCTCAACGCCTGAGGAGCTACACCACCTCTAACAGAACGGACTCGCCAACCCGCCGCTAGCGTGACGTTTTAAGAGCGTACATCCATCATGCACAAGAGATGCAGAGGATGCCCGTGGCCAGCAGTGGACGATAAAATGGCTGGTTATAGAATGAAATGAAAAATATATATTCTAGTTATAATGATGTCCGCGAGAAAAAACTTAAGCTTCCGATGGAATTATAAGAACACCGCCCGTTCTATTAGACATCGTTCATATAATTCCATATATTACAAAGCGTGCAGCGCCCGCTCATGATTTTACCCACTTTTACCAGATTCCACTTTTGCCAGTATTCCAAATTCACCAGATATACATTCCTGCTTGATAAATGTTATTACACTGTTGACAACTTGTTGAACGAATAATAATTAATAATCTTTATCTTTCGACATTCAGCAATTTTTAGTAATTTATTATTCTGAACCATATTGTACGATTAGTATTATATCTAATTAGTGAATTAGTCTTTGCACGCCTGTTGAGGCTGAACATAACGGGAATTATCTGCAATGCAACGCCATAGAATGCTAGAATGATTCTTGCAAAATAAAATTGTTATTATTATCGAATTCCACTTTTGCCAGATTTTTTTTACTTACAGTATTTCGCATTTATATGCATGTATGAGAGTATCAACATCAAGTACTTCCTTGATTTACTGGCCTGGCCACTTTAATTGTTAATAAAAATCTCTTTGGCTGATAATTACTATTATTGTCTTTTTTCATCACTCTGCATATATCATTTGTGACACAATACATGAACATGTTTGGGTTCTGACGAATGTGGAAGAAAGATAACATCTGGCCAAAGTGGAATTTGGTGAACGTGGAAAAAATTCCACTCATGCGTTCTGTGTGCCGTAGGGTTAATGTTGTGAGTGTACTATAGGCAAGGAGGTGATGAGCTACGAGATGAAGCTAGGGTGGGGCAAGGCGCTGGTGATACCGCCAATGCCCATCTACATCCCGCCCGCCCTGCACCAGCCCAGCAAGCCGCCGCCGCCCTCCGGTCTGCCCTTCAACGCGCAGCCGCCCAAACACCTCCTCAACAAGGTAACACTCTAAATCAACTTTTCGCAACGTATTCAGTGTCGCGACCCCCTAAACAGCCCAATAATAAAGTAAATAATCTCACGAAACCTTAACCGAATAATAATAACTTTAATGTCCGACATAAACATAGACTTGTAGCATTAAAAAGCAATTTAATGACGTATAATGAAAGCCCGTAAAACGGATTTATATTTTTTTAAATAAAATTCCACAAAGCATAAAGTCCTGTTACGCCCGCCTGACGGCGGGTACAAATAAAAAACAACTACAATCGTAACAATTGTTTATTGCCAATAAAGCAAATATAAGAATAAAATTAATAAAAAAAAAAAATAGAATTAACATAATCAAACAAACGAGCACTAAGTCTCTAATTAGGACTACACCCGGGGTGTGGGTTCGCGACACAGGGAAGCCCTCCGGTACTCAATAAAAAAAAAACCCTAAGTGCACTGGGAACTTAGCTTCGGCTTCGCCATCCCGTGACGCGTGGGGGGCCTCGGCGAGGAAACCTCCACCGGCCCAGTGGGGAACCCGGAGGCGCACCGCAGCTCACGGCGACATCACTGAAGGGGCTCGGCTGCAGAGGCCGGCCGGAGTCGACGGGCAGAAGAGCCGCCTGCCGGTCCATGGTGCGAATCCGTACGGTGAACGTGCAGCCCTGCTTCTCACTCCGCACGGAGAACCCCCAGTTTCAAGGGGGTTGAAAAAATGATGCACTTTTAACTTTCTTGCTTATTTAACTAACGCACTGATTTTAATTCATAGTTTATAGTTATAGAAAATAAACTGGTCGAAGATAAACTGGCAGCAACACTATGTTAATCACCTTCAATCGTCGTGCGAACCGTCCGGCGTCAAAATTTCTCTGTCCCTTCGCCCTGCCGCGAACTCACGTTTTATGGCCGCCTGGTATTATTCTTTTTTCTAGTCGCCCGCTACTATTACATTTTCGGGACGGCTACTTCCTCCCTGAGGCGGTCATGCGCACTTCCGGCTTCTAGACTTTCTGTATCAGGCGAATTAGAGATATTTTGACCGAAGCAAGTCACGCCCTATTCTATTGTTTAAATTCTTGTGGAACTGAGATTGCTACTCGAACAGAGCGAGATGTAAACATTCGCTATTGTATTCTTTCTCGATGTTTCTTTTTGTGGGCGTTTGTTATTAAATGTTCTAGACGGAATTTTCCTTCCTGCACCAAACGAATACCTTATATGGTCATGTTGACGCTAATACTAGTCAAAGCGCGCGGTTTCCGTTCTACTGTGAAAATTAGTTATTTTGTCTGTTTGTGTGTAAAATTTTTATTTTATATTTTTATTTTAGAATCTTGTTACAACGTAACAGTCCGAAGAAAGAACTAACATTATTAAAAACACATTTAATTTTTGTATGTAGTAAATGCTATTACTCTGGATGGATTTTTAATAGACAAATCATAACAGATAATAAATGAAAAATAAGATGTGTCCCTTTAACCAATAAACTGGTTCGGGACCAGGACACTGGTTCATAAAAGAAAATAACACTCGTTATACGTATTAGTTGGTTTAAGATTGTTCGTGTATATAAGATTCCGATAAAACATATTTAAGCCTGACGCGACTCTCTTCCACTTCGACCCGAGGGATGTGGGTGCGGCCCCCGTACAAGGCGTCCCTAGTGCTGTCATCTGCATAGCAACGGATGCTACCAATGGTAGCTTGGAAAGCAGCGATTTGTGCCATACCCGGTCAAAAGCTTTCGCAATGTCTAGGCCAAGAGCTAGAGCCTCGCCTCTACTCCCAATGGCGTCAGCCCAGTGGCGGTGTGTTAAATACGTTAAAATATCGCCAGCCGTGCGATTATGGCGAAATCATTATTGACGGTCGCTAATCAGCTGGTGATCCAAGCCCTAGAGGGCCCAAGCCCCTGGTACCCTAGAGTTCCTTAGCTGTGTGTTTATGACACGCTCCATCATCTTGAAGAGGAGGGAGGTGATCGGTATTAGTCTGTAGTTGGCCGGGTCGGTGCGGTCACCCTTTTTAGGTAAACATGTGAACATGAGCTACCTTCCATGCTGGAGTAAGCTTTTGGTGGAGTATGAGAACCTAAAGAGTCGCGTAAGCACCGGAGATAACTCAGGAGCGCATAATTTAAGCACCATTGCAGGAATACCATCTGGCCCACTCGACATTCGGATATCAAGATATGCTAGAGCTCGCCGGACTTCACGCATTTGCACCGATATTTCCGAGATTTTACAAACAAATTTCCGGCATGGAGCTTGTGCACCGCGTGATAGACGGCGGTGAAGCACCTCTATCGTCCAGAGTCGAGTTTGAGGCAAAGAGATAGTCCAGGAGATCGGCTTTCTCCTTCGCCCCATGGCTCAGTGAGTCATCGGGTTTCCGCAGTAGTGGGAGAGACGACTGACAAGTTACCCTCAGCAGCCTTGGCGAATCAGTCAGTCAGGACATTACTTTTTATATGTATAGATAGAATTAGTTAGCAGATATCTCAATCTGAATTTTATTTACAGTCTGTTGCAATGTTCTAAGATTTAGCTTTATTAACAATCAGGTATATTATTATGAAGTGGCATCACATATTGTATGGCATCCGAAAAGAAGACGAAATGTAAAATTTGTGTTTCTATTCAGTTCTATAATTTGAAATTTCAGCATTTTAGAATACCTTGTGTTTTGGATTTAAACCTCCACTGATTAATTCTAAATGTGTCTGTTTTTTTTTTTTCATTTTTAGATACCTCGCATCCGTCCAGGGGAGTATTATCCCAGTGATCCCGAGGATAAGGAGATTTTTGAAGAGGTACTGCGCTATCAGTTTTGTTCTTGTCAATACATGTTGTATATAAGATTTTTAATATCTTAAACTTGACTGTTTCTGCATTTATTTTTTATGACTTATTCGATAACTGGAGAAGAAAATGTAATATACGTTTATTAATTTTCCTTAGTCTTTAGAAGAATGCCTAGATATGAGATTGAGAATATTTGAGATGGGAATGTGGTGGGGTACCCTTTCCATTTCTGTCACTCATGAGTGATTGTATTGATATAGAAGGTATTATGGGTATTTAATATAACTTCTAATTTTTAAGCGTTTTATCTTGGCCACTTCCAAATGTTTTAATTTTGATTTAATGGATTGATTTTGAGTGAATTATTTGATTATACATTTTGTACTATAATTTTTGACCGTCTAATATCCTGTTGCTATATTTCAGTGGAAATACATATTTAAAAAATGATAAAAATTAAAAAAAAATATTCAATACATGTTGCTTCATGAAATGTTGTATACGACGCTTGCCGTATCAACGACTAATACTGAATTTTACGTACATACTTGTAAAATTTTTCAAAAAATATCCAAATAATAATTTATAGAAGATTGTTCTTTTCAGATTTTATCTCAATCCCTTGTGAAAGTTGTAGTGCCCACAGAAAGGTAAGTTCTCTTCAATAAGTCGTTTACCGTGTTAAGTTATTTACATAGTTTAGTTCCGTTTTAGTCTCATAGCAACTTTTTCTTTACATAAAATTGCTTCACTTTGCTAAACGCTTGATTTGTAAAGATTGCTTTCAGGTATGTGTCCGCCTTTGTACAGTACATTTAGTACAGTATTTATACATGCTGACAATCTGATTCATAATCGGGTTCCAAGTTAACAATCTTAATCATATAATAATTAACATATTATATTAATTTATAATTAGTTTTATAATAAAGCTAGTTTAATAAAATTAACAGCTACTCTAATACTATTTTAAAAAATATTGAAATGTACAACGTGCCACCGAAATAATGCTATCTATACCTGAAAGATGTCAAGCAATTTAAAACATATAAAATCGTTTTGGCGGAAAGTGAACTAATTTCAAAGAATAAATAAAAAGTTACAAACACGTAAGGTTTTGTTGTCTTATCTAAAACGTTCGTACTGCTCGTTACTCAGACCGGGCGCCTAACTCGGGCGACGCACGTAGCAAATATGTATACACTAGAATTGTACTATAAATCATGAAAAAAACCTATTGTAAAAACTGATGGAATCGATTCTACTCTCGATACTAAACAACCTATTTTAGCTTTTGCGTTATTTCAATGATACGTTGTATATATTAAAAAGTAAGTATATTTTAATGTCTCATTTACCAAAAACTTGTATATTTGTGTCTCTTAGACTTAAAATATACTCTGTGACAATCCTACAAAAATCCCGGTATTGGTGACTTTTAATCTCGGGACTTTCGGGACCGGGAGCTTAGCACTGTATTCTCTGCACATTTCTCATACAACGTATATACAAAACATCGATGTTGTTTTATACGAGGATGCGCCAAATAAAATTGAAATCAAACCCACCCCAGAAACGTCCTAATGCTAATTCATCGCATGGTTGAGTTCGTGATCCGCGAGGGTCCGATGTTCGAGGCGATCATAATGAACAAGGAGTTGAACAACTCGTACTTCCGGTTCCTTTTCGAGAACCAGTCGCCGGCGCACGTCTACTACCGCTGGAAGCTGTTCTCCATGCTGCAGGGTGACTCCTCCAAGCACTGGTCGCTCAACGACTTCAGGATGTTCAAAGGTGAGAACGGTGTTAATGAACCGGAGCTGAACAACCGGTTCCTCTGGTTCCTGTTGGAGAACCAGTCGCCAGCGTACATCTACTACCGCTGGAAGCTGTTCTCCGTGCTCCAAGTCCAAGCTCTTGTCGTTTAACGACTTTAGGATGTTCAAAGGTAAGTGAGATTGACACCGTGAACAGTCCTTAATTAAGTGAGATTGACACCGTGAACAGTCCTTAATCGTCCACAGCTGGACACGGGCCTCCTCATGCACTGTGCATGAGGGATGTGTGACTTTAAAACGACATGTTGGCGAAGCGAGTCCACTCTTTTAGAGGTGATGTAGTTCCCCAGGGCTTGCGGTAGCGGCTTTTTTTATCTCTTAGTCGCCTTTTACGACACCCACGAGAACAGACAGGGTTGTGCTATTCTAAAACCAGTTGACGCCTCACGTCACGAGGAACATACGTGACACGATGAAACATAAATTTTGGAAATATATAAACATGGTGGCTTATGTGAAAATGAACTCTAATAAATTGTTTATAATTCATTAAAACACGAGGTTAGTTTTATATTTAAGTTTTTAAAATTTATATTTAAGCCCTTTCAGTCTAATCCTCACGTGACATTTAATCAATGAAACAGTAATTTTCATCGAACCAATAAATTTGGAAGAAAATAGTACATTATTTTAATTAAAACGATTAAACAAACGTACACAATATTTGTATATTTGCAAAAGAATATTCGTTGTGAATATTCTAGAATAAAATAATCTGTTATCATTATCATGTAGGTGGGTCAGTGTGGCGGCCGCCGCCTATGAACCTATACACGGCGGGGATGCCCGACGAATTAGTGGAAGAAGACGATGCCAAAGAAAATATACGCGGAACACTATCTAATAAGTAAGTAACATGATATTTTGAATTTTACATTATCAATACAGTAGTTGATTGCACTTGAATGATGTATTATGACGCACTTGAGAACTAGAGAAGAAAATGAACATACATAGAAAGATTTTTTTCAAATTAATTAGTGTAAAATAATATATTGTTGAAAAAAAGGGGCACCATGGTATGCCCGGAACACTGAAATCCAAGACATGCCTGCTGTCCTAGAGGAAGTAGAGCGTATTTAGGTACGCACTATGTCTGCCCATTTCATTGCTATCACTCTCCCAGGTTTGTTGGTAGAAATCTCCTTAGGGGATAAGCACGCCTTTTATATGTATTTTTTTTTGTAATTATTTTTTATCATTTCTGTGTACAATATAATATATACAACATAAATTATACAATACAATATATTTCTGTGTTAAATATAAATAAATAAATAAAAGAAATACCGCTAACGATTGGTGAATCACTAAATCCTCTGACAGGCATGTAATTATTGCAGCCCCGAGCGGTAAAATGATTGAAGCGGGCTTGCGTAAAATGTACTTGCTGACCGATAGAGTGCCTGCGGTCGATCGACGTGGATCGATGACATCGACCGAACAGTTCGAATCAGCCTGCAGGCATAGCACCATTGTCAATTGCTATTTTTTTTTCGTTATTCATCGATTTATCCATTTAGTCCGTTTTAAAATGTATCTCGACGATATCGATCGATGCATTCGTCGACTATCCAGTGGTAACGATTGTATTTGCGTCTATTAATATCGACTGAGCGTCATCTATCGACTGCAATCTAGGTGCATCTTGAAAGACTTAGTATCGTGACTGACCGCGGATTTACGGATAAAAAAAAATTGAAAAATTCGTTGCGTATGAGTTTGAGAATATTTAAGGAGCGGAGCATATCATCACTTTAAGTCATAAATAAATTTTAATTTTAAGTAAATAGATTTTAATTATTTTATTACTTGTACATTTTAATTTTATGTCATTTGAATTTGAATTTTAAAATTTAATTTTTAATGTTTGTGTGTATTTTTTATGTATATGTGCATGTGCTTGAAATAAATTATTTTATTATTATTATTGATTAGATTACTGATTCCGTAAATTATAATAAACCTCATTTTTCTTTAAAAAAAAGTTCTTTAAATCTCTTCCAGCCAACGCGACCGCCTAGAAGAGCTCCTGCGCAGCCTAACTCCGTCTCGTCAGGCGGTGGGCGCGGCGATGGCGTGGTGCCTCGAGCACGCAGAGGCGGCCCCCGAAGTGACGCAGTGCGTGTGCGAGGCGCTCGCAGGCGAGGCCACCGCTCCGCACAAGCGCGTCGCGCGCCTCTACCTCGTCTCCGACATACTGCACAACGCCGGCGCCAAGCTCACCAACGCGAGCGCATACCGGCAGGCGTGAGTATACGAACAAAGTGTAACATTTAACTACTTTTAGATATATGTAATGTTTTTAGGGAGATTATATAATGGAGATTTCGAAGAAATATACAAATAAAAGTAAATTACTTATATTTCGGAAAAATTTCACAAAATGTCGACTGATGGTGAACAGGCCTGGATGTAAATCTATTAAATTTTATAATGTTTTAATTACTATGTAATTGTTTGTTCCTGAATAAATAAATCTTCAAAAAAAACATCACTTTATAAGTGGCCTGAACACGCGGAGGAAGTGCCTCTGTAAATGTGTATTCAATGTTTCCATCGTTCCTTTGGGTCATTGCAACGTTCATAGGGGTGCAGTATTGTCCCCGATGGGACCACAGGATTAGACCACGAGTCTTAAATTAGAATTGCGTTCAGTCCAAAGAATTCCGGACCCGCAAACATATTAATATAATATTTTACAGTCACGAAGCAATCGCGCGAGTCAGTGTAGTGCAGGAATTTTGAGGCGCACTATCTACCGTCCTACCTTCGCGGTACTTCGGTCGCATACTCTAGGAGAGAAAAAATATTAAACGTTAAGTAAATTAAAAGGACAAAAAAGTGTATTATATATAATACATAAATGTAAAGTGGTAGTTTCTAGATCTAGGTAGTGGTAGTGTGTTTACACCGTAACCAGCCCTTTTGTAGTGCACTTGCTGGACATGGGTCTCCTCATGCATATTGTTTTGTGCACGAGGGATGTATGGCCGCCATGCTGGCAAAGCCGGTTGAGGAGTCTACGCTTTTAGAGATGGTGTAGCTCCTCCGGGCTTGTGGTACCTAGCGGCTTTCTTACCGCTTAGTCGCATTTTCCGACACCCAAGGGAACAGATAGAGCGGTGCCATTCTAAAGTTGGACGACACCACACGGCCATTATATGAGTGATTAGAAACTAATAAGTCGTTTAGGACTGCAAAAAGTTTGTAATCGTTAGTACGGTTGGTCAACGCACATGTTTTTGGGGCAGTTTCCAACAGCGCCTAGTGGAGATAATGCGCAACTCCCACTTGGCATGGTCGCGGATGACGTCGCGGCTACAGCAGGAGGGGTTCCGCGCGCGCGTCACGCGCATTCTGCAGGCATGGGCCGACTGGGCCGTCTACCCTACTGACTTCCTGTTGCACATCAACGATGTCTTCCTCGGACAGGACAAGGTCAGTTCACAACATCCTCCTAAATATCATTCATTATTATGGTTGGAACGTTTAGTCGAAGAAAAAAGTTTAAATAAAGCATAAATACGTGTCTAAGGATAGCGATTTTTCTGATGAAATTGTTTTTTGGAGTGAATCAAATGCTTTCAAAATATTAACACTTTTCTAAAATGTTATTATGGCGTTGAGAAATACTTAAACGACAATGAATTGTCCCATGATTTATAAATATTTTTTATTATTTCTTTTTTTAATTCAGTGTTGTTGGTATTTATATTTTTTGCACTGTTATCCTTATACATAAGATGACACGAGTAGGTACATTGACATTGTTTTTACTAATGTTGACTTTTGTTTACTAATCTTCTAACATTGATACATTGATCGTTATTGTAATATAATTGTTGTAATGTTTGTCATGTTTTATTAAAAGGCATGTTTATTTAAACATTAGCAGGCCGCGCGTTGCGCGCCGCCAGAACGTGGTCTTATTATGTTTTGACATCTATACTTTGAAAAGAAAAGAATTTGAAAATAAATTCAAGGTACGACGGAAAGTCGTGGGAATGAATGCATTTCATACCACCCCACCTAGGTTCCATTGGATGGAGGAAAGGCAGATAAGATGTCATAGGTTTGAATGAGATAATAGTCAATATAATGAGATGATAATGGGAGTTCGGCAATTCGAAAGTTCCAACTCTCTTTTTACGGTTGTCTTCTGCGAGAATGTATTAACTGTGGTCAAAAAAAGTTGAATAATAAAGTAACCTTGGTTTTGTCCAGGGACATGTATCTCACATAAGCAGATCAGCAGAATTAACCATTTAACTACTTATTTAAATACTATTTAATAAATTTAACCATTTAAATACTTATCTATGTTAAACTTATGCTAGCATGAACCAATTGACGGACGATCGCTAGTGTTTTAGTGTACCTCATATTTTTCAATTGATTAAAAATAATCCTATTATATACACACTGGGAGAGGTCGCTGTTGTTGTTGTTCTGCGGGTCCTACGTGGCGGCCGTCAAGACATCGTCAAGATAAATGATATTAGTTCAAACTAATCCGATATGTCTAACCGTTCCGGAGCTGTCAACCAAAGAATTTGGTAGGGCGGCCATCTTGGACCCTAAATCCTTTTATTGGGGCCCCGATAAACACATAAATCTTTAAAAATGGCGAAATCCAAATAAGAATTCCAAATCCTTAGTCAGGGTCCCCTGAACTCCCCAGATATCAATTTTTATCCTGATCGGATGAATTCGAAATCGAGCTTTATATAGTATAATAATAATAAAAATAAAATAATAATAATAGTAGTAATAATAATAGTAATAATTATAAAATACCTGCATACGGTCACTATCGTTTAAAGACGGTCACTGACTGGGAGCATTCGCGTGTAATGTAACAGTTCAGATTCGAGCATTACATCAGTGAATGCGTCCAGGCGAGCGTTACAGTGCGCACACCGGTAACTGGCGCAGGCGCAGTATTGTGCTCACAATCGAATCTTGCATTGTTACATTACACGGGAATGCTCCCGATCAGTGACCGCCCTAAGGCTTTATTTATTGATCACATGCACATGACGCACAATACAATATCATTAAACATTGGTGTCGCCCACAGTTTTCCACAGATTCTCATTATTGTTTATCTAGTTTTAAAACTAATACATGCCACTCGTTTTGCCCCAAGGAGACAGACGCCCCAGACCCTTCAATAGACGGCGTCCCGACCGGGGAGGGCTCGAGGCCCACATCGCCGGCGTCGTCGGGCTCGTGGGAGGGCGGCGCGTCGGGCGGGCCACTAGACGGCGCCGCCCTACGAAGGCTGGCGGCTGAACACCGGCTTGACACCGAGACCGTACTTGATGACATTGATGGCGTGCCAGGTAAGAATTAAAAACTAGTGCATGCTCCTGGGGGTAGACCAGGAGATTAAAACGTCGGACCCGTCTATACACGGCGCGCCGACCGGTGAGAAAGGGAGATAGCGGCAAAACATCGGCTCGACACGAGAGAGTGCTTGACGACATGTACGAAGTAAGGATTGAAAAACGAATTCATGCCACTATGATGTTACCGGTTTCGCTCGTCGGAGACGAACGCTCCGGACCCGTCAATGCATGCTAACCGACTGGACTTGTGAGCTCAACTTACTCCTTTTGGGGATTGTAAGTATTAAAGCGCGCGCGACGAGCACGAAGAATTTCGAAGGTTAGCCAAGATTACACGGTAAAGAGACTCCTATGAAATCGTCGATCACCGTTCACTTTACTAGACCCCTCATATTTAAGGTTCAGTAATATGACCTCGTGCCAATGACCGAAATCCCTTCTGCCCGTGGCGCACGCTTTAGTAAATATTCAAAAATTATTAAAATTATTTTTATTGCGTTAGCTATTGTATTGATGTTGCCAATAGAGAAGTTAAATAATTTTCTAAAAGTATTTAAGATTTAGAGCGGTGTAGCATAGGTGTATCTATGGTATTCTCGGCGTTCACTGAACTCACGGCCTCACAAATACATGAGGTCTGGAATACATGATATCATCAATTCACTCATGTATTTTAATCATGTCGAATGCATGATATATGAGTGAATTCAAATCCAAGTCCCGTAACACTAAGTATCAAGTTAAATACGGCTTTTTAAAAAAATCCCTACTTCGGCGGTAATGGAAATCAACGTAAGGAAACTATTCCTGAATTTAAAAAAAATCTGATACATGTGTACTCGGCCATCCGCACTTAAGCCTTAATAAATTAACTGTGTCCAGTAATGGAAACGTTCCCCTCAGTAAATGGGGGAAAGCTTGTGTCCTGTAGTAAGGTGTTAAAAAAAGGCTGACGTCAGTTTAAATATCCATTTGTTTGATAGTGGAAGAGGACATAGACGGGGTGCCCCTTGAGGGGTGTTCGGAGGCGGAGCGCCTTTTCCCGGTGCCGGGATTTGTGCCGTCGCGGTGGGAGAGCGTGGAGCCGGTCCCGGAGCCCGAGCCCGCGCCCGTGCTGGAACACGAACCGGCGCCTACCACGCCAACCACGGTACATATAGACAGGTAAGGGTTCCCGGTGACGGAAATGTATGATTGTAACTTTTCATTCTTTTCATAATCACATTGTAACTTAAAGTTCTTGTCTCTGTTGATACGAGTCTCCAAATTGTAGTATAATTAATGCTTAGGCCGCTAATATACTATATAATCGTATTTATATGTTTGCAAAATTAGCATACATATGTGTCCTTTTTTTTCTGTTTTGTATAATATTATTATTTGAACTACATATACTTAACCAAATTACACCCGCGCTCTTATTTCTTTGCCACTTATTCGCCACTCACACCAGTGACTGGTAAAAATGCCATAAGTCTACAGTTTGTAGCGTTACTTGTGCATTGAAGCTTAAATAAATAAATAAATAAATGTGTCACAAAATAGTGATGTTGATATATAGTAGGTAAGTATCCGCTGCAACAACTTGTTGTTCGTTATAGCGACACAATTATAATACATTTATAACATTTATAGTTACAATAACGCGATTTTAACTCCGGCCACTAGTCTATAAAAATAAATAAATAAATAAGTATTGAATAAGTCGCACTGTTCATTAAGTCTCTTCAGATTTTCCTACGAGTATTGGATTATTTGAGTATAGATTATACCTAGGCTCTTACAATTGTTATTTATCTGTTTATAGCAGATAATGGCATCGAACAAGCATCAGCAACAGCATCAGTACGGTTTGTTCTCGCTAACAATGCAGTGACTCATCGCCCAAGACAGTAGGCGTGACCAATGTTTTTAGAATCGTTATGTCTGTATTACAATAACACGTAAGGGTCAGACTAGTCTATTGTTTCGTCTTTACGAACAATAGACATATGAACTTTATAATTTTCTATACACAATAATTAACATTTTAGTGTTTTATATAGACATATTTTCAGTAATAATAGTTACATTAATTGTATTTCTGTCTAGTTTTAATATTTTCTTCTATGCCAATAAACATGGATTGTATTTTATTATTTTCAAATGTTGAAAATCAATGTGGACATGTCTTTACTGGTGTTGAGCTGATGAGTCACTCCATTCTTAACGCGAACAGTTTCTAGGAAGTTTACGTCAAAATTAATATTTGACGAAAGCTTAATATAAGGGCCTTTTACCCAACAATGCATGGTAATATTGCATAAGAAATTATTTTCAAAAGTATTTCCTTATATTAATAAAGAAATTTATATTATGATGTCCGAGGCCAAGATCCACTTGAGATCGCTGAGCCTACGGAGTAAGTAAGTAATAAAGAAATTCTATGCTATTGAAATTTTTTCTAAACCGTCAATATTTCAAAGGCTAGGAAGCTAATTACTTTCCAATGCGTCAAGAAATGCAACTTGCAATTGAATTCTACTGATGACTTAGTCGAAATGTATCGAAATTTAGAAATATATTTATCGCGAAGGTCGTGGTCTCTGCAATAGGTAGATATCTTCAGTTTTCGCACATGGATGCTTTATTTCCGCGGACAAGAAACCGTTTAACAATAATAATTTATCGTCTTATAGTGAGGAGCAATCACTAAAACGCGAAGTGTTGCGCGACATCGAAGTTCGCGTATTGAAGTACGCGGATGAGCTGGAGGCGGGCACGCGCGCGCGCCGCGAACACCAGACCGCCGCGCAACAGATCGCCCACTATCGACGAAAACTCATCAAAAAGGTACCATATATTTTTTTTTATACAAAGGATGGATGGGATTTTTTGTCGGGAACTCGAGTAGGTTGTTTTTCTTTGATTAATATAAAAAAATATGTATTGTGGATTTTGTGGTTTAATAGTGATAGTTTATTAAACTTCAAAGTGCCTAACACTAGTCCATAATGTTTATGATAATCGAATGAAAACATAATGTACTGCATTTTTCGTGTTGCGCCAAGGAGTCCATCTCAGTCCTCAGTAAACCTACTATTATTTTACTGAGCGACTTCTGACTTGCTTCAACGTGACTGGACATTAACAAAATGTCTTTTAAGTTGTTTTGACTTTAATTACAAAGAAAACATGATATGGGCAAAATATGCTTTTGAAAATAGATTATAATAAACTCGTACATATTGCCAGTTGCATTGTTTCACCACGCCCTCTGAATCAAATGGCGAATCGATAATAATGCTAACAACACCATTAATTAATTTTATGTTACCTTTAATTATATTTAACCTACAGATAACTGGCTGAGGTAAGACAGCAAAAGCTAAATCTGGCCTAGTCATTTGATGTAATACATCAAAGAACCTACTAGTTCCTTGTGCCTAACCTAAAAGTCTTTGGCACATTCATCACTGGCAGCTAATTTAACCTTGTTAAGTTGCTTTTATTTTAAAAATGAATTTTAAGTAAATGCACCTTTTTTGTTTTAGAAAATAAAGAATTCATTGACATACACCAACAAACCCTTCCGCTCCCGTTTTATAACAATGCATTGTTCTACTTCGCTTTGTTAGTTTCTTTAGTGTATCCATACACTTGATTGTTTTAGTTCATATATCGCGCTCTTAGTGCTGATCTCGTAGAGAATATCCTGAAATAGTTTAAGAGTTTGAGTGTTCCAATGACCTAGTACATGCCAAAGCTCAAGAGATTGTTTAGAATCAATGTAATTAATTGATTCAATTTCATATCAGATGTTAAGATAGTATAATAAATTCAACGAGACATGAGCTTTCCATCTGTATGAGTGGATGGCGAATTGTCCAATTCGATTGTCGAAATAAGACATGAGCTTTGCATCTGTGTGAGTGGGTGCCGAATTGTCGAAATGGTCTGCACTGTACACTATGGCTGTGCACTCACACAAACCTATTGTCTCGTTGAGTTTCCTGTAAGCTTTACCTTCTTCGGTACCAGTATGAGCCGGATTTCCTACCACTTTCCATCTATTTTTAGTAAAGATTCGATAACCTTGAGTGTCGAAAACAATAACGTATTTTTTCTTAACTAAATCACCAACGGATAGAAAGTTGTTAACACATACATTTGGTACATACAATTATAGCTAAGAAAGTTTGATGTCTACATTACCGAGTCCTTTGCTTTGTATTTTTTTGCCATTAGTCACAGTCACATCTAGCGCTTCGATTTATTTGTATTCTTTTAACCGATCCTTAAGTCCGATCATGTGATGGGTCATGTCATGCTCCACTATTGACATACCAATTAGAATCAATCAAGATCAATACCAAAAGCTGAGAGGATTTCCTTTAGAAGTAGAAGCTGCCTGCGCCTGGTGAGATGGATTGCTCTTCGTGGACTTCTTCTTCGACTAACATTGTGCAATAGAATGTCTATGCCTTATTACATTACTTCACCATTTCCGGTTTCTTTAGTTGTGTTCTTACTCTTATCTTCAAATAATAAACGTAACTCTGACTTGACTTGACTATTATACTTAGTCTTGTAGTAACTTGGTCTTGATCAGGTCGCTCATAATCTGAACACCGGAATGCTCAAGTACCAATACCATAAGCTCATATTCTGAAGTTAGGCCTTTCAGTAAAATTACTTCGTCATCAGCCGGTTTATGGAATAATTCAGTTGATTTCCGATAGAAATCGCATTATTTACATACGCTTCCATTGTGTTATAATCCACAAGGTTCAGTGCACATAATTTCCTTAGATGTTATTGGTGTCTGCTGAGGCCTTCATCCTCATATGCCTTTTGTTTTGCGCTCCACGCTTGTTTTGCTGTGGTAACATTATAGAGATATTGATAACAAGACTTATCGACTAAAAGATTTATCTTCGCGAGAGCCTCTTCATCGTGTCGTCTCTTTATTTCGGGAGGTGTCATATCTTCTTCAGGATATCCACTAATTGTGTACCAGAGATTATCATGTTTACAGTTTTTAATCATTCAGGTACAAATCTCTAATCAATCTAATTTTCTCTTTCACGAAGTTTTTCTACGCACGAAGAATTCAATATAGAAGATGAATTTTTGGAAGACAGAATTTTTATTGCAAAAATATATCTTGATATTATTATTTTTAAATGTTATTTGCACTAAAAACCAAATCCTAAGAAAATTTTATAAGAGAAATACACAGTTCGACATGAATATATTTCAATGACACAATAATAATGGAACAGAAGTTTAAAAAATGCATTATAATAAACTCGTACATATTGCCAGTTGCATTCTTTCCACACTAATTGCATCATTGTCCTTTAAGAAAAGAAAAAAAAAATATGTTTTTTTTTGTAAACGTGTAGGCGGCGCGCGAGGCGAAGGAAATGCAGCCGGAGCCCATAGAGTCGCCCGAGGTACGGGCCGTAGAGGAAGATCAGTACTCCACGTAAGTACTACACTGTGACAGCTTAGTTAATAGATAAATTTCTTTATTGCACACCAAAACAAAACAATACATTAACAGACATTGAAACGCATGAAATGCACAAAAGACAGTCTTACCGCTAATAGGGATCTCTGCGAGACAGCCGTTTAGTAGAGAGGAGATAAACATTTTAGTTAGAGGGAGACCATTTACTCGTAGATACAGTATACATAATTACATATTTATAACACATATATCAATCTTTACATATACACACTAAATACAATATATATTTAGTATCTATTTTATTATCCATTATAATGTATAATATTATCTATTATTTATATATATATAGTAGACACTTGTACTTCATCGATTGCCATGTGGTGTGGATCTGGTATATAGCGATTAAGAGATAACAAAGCCGCTGCCACAGGAACTACACCACCTCAAAAAGAGTGAACTCGCCAACCCGGTTGACGAGCGTGCCGTTTTCCATACATCCCTCATGCCTTTAGGTGCATACAGTCCAAAAAGCAAATAGTCTAGCAAAGTAAATCGTCCAAAAAGCAATTAATCAAAAAAGCAAATTGTCCACAGTGTCCTTAACGCTCAACGGAAAAAGTTTGATTAATGGAATATTTTCCGCAATTTGCAGCATCTTGAACGATTTTGGACGATTTGCCTCGCTACACTATTTGCTTTTTGGACGATATCCTCCTAAAGGCCTCCTTATGCAAATGATCTTGTTCATGTACAAGATCATTTGCATAAGGAGGCCCGTGTCCAACAGTGGATACAATTATCAGGTCGGCATTTCAAATCCGGCCCGTAGCACTGCAGTGTACGTCACATCCAATACATGTAAGCAGAATACATACGAAAATGGGTACTTAAGTAGACATTTATGTACGAAAATTAGGTAATTCCTTGGGTTACCAAGAGTCATAAGTCATACTTTGGATATCACGAGGAAACCCACGTGCCCGAAAATAAAAAAAAATACACTAATCACCACGTATAATATATAATTACAGGGGGATTCTTGTGACCCAATTCTATAATAGGCTAATATCGAACTTGTACCTACTATATTCACTTTTAAAACCTTTTACTGAACGAGTCTTAAGATTTTCATTATATTACAATAAATTACAATTGAGTTTAAATTGTCACGGAATGTTTCGCTTTGCCATTTCTCCCTTGAAGGAAATTTACCCTAAAATGCTATTTTAATTGAGTAGTCCACTTACAAACAGCGCAACTCGACTTTTTTACCGGATTAATCCCACGCGGCAATTTCAATTATTGAAAAAAAGACGCTAAAAAATGCACTTATTTTACCGGATTAATAACCTCACGCGGCAATTTCAATTATTGAAAAAAAGACGCTAGAAAATGCACTTATTTTACCGGATTAATAACCTCACACGGCAATTTCAATTATTGATAAAAAGACGCTAGAAAATGCACTATTTTTACCGGATTAACCCCACGCGGCAATTTCAATTATTGATAAAAAGATGCTAGAAAATGCACTATTTTTACCGGATTAACCCCACGCGGCAATTTCAATTATTGATAAAAAGATGGTAGAAAATGCACTATTTTTACCGGATTAACCCCACGCGGCAATTTCAATTATTGATAAAAAGATGGTAGAAAATGCACTATTTTTACCGGATTAACCCCACGCGGCAATTTCAATTATTGATAGAAAGACGCTAGAAAATGCACTATTTTTTTTATTTGATTACCAACGATATTTTATTTTTTAGCACTTTTGGATAATTCATAACAATTTTACAGTTTTGTTTTTCATTTTAAGTGGGTTTGGTTTTGACAAACTGACGATTTCTACAAATGGACTACTTACACTACAATTTATAACGCAATTTATTTTTAGGACATCATCTAAAAAGTCAAAGAAGTCTCGCGAACCTTCATTATCGCCGCCTCCGAAACGATTCCGGTAAGTTGACGACATTTAAAAGAAATTGTCGTCAAATGGAAATATGACTTTTTTGATATGATTTTTCATTAATTAACGTCATATCAAAATATTTTTTGTATGAGGGGTGTACAATAAGATAAAACTTACAAAACAAATATAGATATAGATACACCATATAGATATAGATATAGATCATACACCACAATAGAGCATGAACATTTAATTTTATATTTTTTGTGGAATGGTAATTGTAGCAGTGCTAAGTTGGCGCTGTGTACTTTCGACTTTTATTCGTGAGTAAAAATCACCTAGTTTTTACGATTTGAAAAATATCACTCGCTCGCATATTCTAGAAAAAACTAGGACTTACTAGGATAGATCTGTGCCTGTGACAGAGGAACGTTCAAGATGCAGAAAAAAAATGTAATACTCTCACTCAATAGCTAGTAACCGTAACCCGTGTTTTGGGACTCGGTGCATAAACGATGCTATATTTCACAGCCGACTGGCGGCTGCATGTACTAACGTAATCCACAAGATTTTTTTATTATTAAACACGATCAGATATTTGACAATAACTGTTATAATAACACTTCTGTTAATATACAATCTTAAGAATTTGCGTTCTCTTCGATACTACCTAAGAAGAAAAGGCAGTAATATTTTTAACGAAAGCAAACTAACATTATTTTTTGGAAATTAAAAATAAAGATAATATACAATAGTTATTGTCTTCGTTTCATGGCGTATCTAGATTGATTTTAAATTAACGAGAATTTTATTAACATTTTTGCATTTTTCTATAATGTCATCAAAATTCAATTGTCTATTTCCTAAGGAGAGCAGTATCTTATGTCTATAATGACAACGTTCACGGTGACCCATACACACTCAATCATCTCTTTCTATTCACAGGAGATCTCGTTCCCGCTCAAGATCACGCGAACGCGAGCGGGAAAGAGATCGGGAACGGGAAAGAGAAAGGGAGCGAGAGCGAGACAGGGAGAGGGAACGGGAGCGGGAGAGGGAAAGAGAGAGAGCTAGGCGGCGTCGCTCCCCGGCCACGCCGCCATCACATCACCACCGCAAACACTCTAAACACGCTAAATATAAGTACTGACAAATATGTTTACATGACAGCACTCACCCCCCGGCTCGCTTGACTTACCCTAATACTATAAGCTGGCTACAGGACGGAACTTAAGCGCAATCATGTCCAGATTAATATAGGCAGAGCTATGGCAGCCGACATAATCTTAACACAAATTTTTAGCATGTAGTAACTATCGACAGTCGTAGAAATTACAACTCGATAGTCTTTTGTGATTTTTTTTTCTATTTTCTTTTGTTGTGTTGTGACTTAAGAAAGAAACGGCATTTACATGAAATGAATTAAATACAGAACTGTCAGCGCTCTTCCTATGATAACCGTACTATAATTTATCCTAATCATCATAACTTATCCTAATCAAGGTCGGCAGCGCACCCGGAAGCCCCCTGGTGTTGCAGGTGTCCATGGGCGGCGGTGACCACTGACCACCATGTGGCCCGCCCGCTCGACTGCCATCCATTCTATAAAAAAATAAAATAATACTATAAATCGGTTACAGGACAGAGGTTACCTTACAGAACTTGTTTGATTTACCCTAATATTTTTTTTGCACATAATATATAGCCTATGTCCATCTGGAATAATGTGCCTTTCAAATGGTGAAAGAATTTTTCAAATAGATGCAGTGGTTGGTTCCGGAGATTACCCTCCACATAAAAACTCACAAAATTCGCACTCACTCATTATTATATTAGTATAGATGTAAAAATTGAGTAATACTTTTGATTGTAAATATAAATAAAACTAATGTAAGGATTTTTAAATAATATGTATTTGTTATATTGATAAAATAACACTAGATTCACGGTTCCTAATAAAAAAAAAATACCAATTCATATATGTATATACATTAAACTTTCGACCGTAATATCTCGACGGTAAGATACATTTTTTAGTGCCACTCTCTATGTACTATTTAACGGCGCTCTGTGAATCTCGTGTTCTTTTGTCGATGGTTGATGTATTTGAAATAATGTGTATTATTTGGATACTCGTATATGTTGTGGAGATATACATATTGTCATCATACAACTCTAGTGTTATGCTATTTTGCTTAAATTGATTATTATGTATTTTGTATCGTAAAATAAAAGACTACATAGTTGTAAAATTTTATTTAATAAACAATTTATTCCGCATTCAAGTCTTATCATTGTAAAAAGTAAAATACTGATTTTCCATAATAGAAATTGAAAATAAAAGTAATATAGCATATACAAAGTCATTAAAACATTTATTGACACAACCAAAAATTAATTATAATTTAGAAAATACAAATTCAAACTGAATAAAAATATAAAAAGTACCTTTTCTCAAATTGATCGCTGAAAATCAATTAGAAAATAGATTGTTAGATCTCTTTTTATATAAAAGATGTTTGTTTGTTTGTTCGTTCGTATTAGGACTTGAGATCAGTTTCAATTTCATCACTTGATACTGTTTTTTCATTTCTATAGCTAAAATGTAAAATAGCGCTTAAACGCGAGTTACTTTTACAGACATATTTAAAACTATAACTTACGGGATTTCTTTATTATACCCTTAGGAAATCCATAAATACTCAATTTTAGAAAAACTCATCACATTACCTTCAGCTCTAAGCTACCGATTTATTAATAACGGTTACGTTCACTTAAAAAGGTTGTGGCGATACATTTTAAACCGGTTTCAAATCTTGCCGCGAACAGTAGCGTAATAATAATTGGAAATAACTCATGCAAAAACTTACAATAATATTCTTACGATCAATTTGTCGAAAGATACAATACTTTAACTCGTATTAGTATAAAAAGTGTAGAACTAGTACAATTTTAGAGAGCGATCTCTATAAACTTAACTGGGCAATGTGGATACAAAAGAAAGGTTATACAAAGAATGAATAGGTAAGTATAGACTCTATATACTTTACAAAATTATCATCACTCTCTATACTATAGAGAGTGATGATAATTTGTTACAATGATGAATAAGTAACATTTGGGGACTTTTTGGCGGGAACCGAGAAATGAAGTTGAGTTTTTGTTTGATTATTGTAATAACTGTGTATTAGGCGTCTAGTGGTTTAATAGCGATAGTTTATTAAATTTCAGTGTTTTCCGTGGGTGGTGTTTGTGATAATCAAATAAACGCGTGGGAATGCGTTTTTCGTGTCCTTCCAGGGAGTCCTCTTCTGTTCTCAGTAAACCTACATCGCTTTACTGAGTGACTCCTGACTTACTTCCACGGGAATGAACATTAACAGGATACATTTTAAACTTTGAAATTGTGTATTACGAAGAAAACTTGACACTGGTAGAATGTGCTAATTGCCATGTATGAAAAAAATATAATTAGGAACATTTATTTTATTTGTTTCACCAACGACACGCCATCATTGAATATCAACATGATAAAACATTATAATACACTCGTATGGTAGCCTCTTACAGGTTACTCTTACTTATAACATGTTACAACATGAACACGACATTCATATTGTAATATATTAAGTGATCGAAATACACCCCTGTAATTTATAAGCGATATACAAGCGCCAATATGATTTTTTATAACTATTTATTAGATTGCGTTGATAATTTGTAATGCATATCTAAACCAGAATATGTTTTGCCCAGCTAAGTTTTATAAAGGAATAATAATAAAAAAAAACACGGCGTAACATACTTTGTGCTTATGTTAGAAAAAACAGTGTTTATTTCGTGCTAATTTCGAGAACTATTGGGTCGATTTTGACCATTGTTTTTTTTTATAAATTTCGTTCCAGTAGTTTTTAAAATTTAGCGTGTTTTATCTAAAACTGATTAAAGAATTAAAAAATGCGTTATTTTATAGAAGCTGCTATTTTCGTGTTCCTATAACACACTGATAGTGCTTTTAAAGTCATTGTGAAGCCTGTTGCGCCTTGTACAAACATTTATCCAACCTTTTCTGCAAATCCAGTCCTTTATCTCCAAACGTAGGCGGCGCATCCGGGGGCGTGACAACTTTTGCCATTTTGGACTAATGTTGGCATGTATCGCGGATGTCCATGGGCTACAGTATCCACTTATCATCAGGTGAACTGCATGCACGTCTGCCGCCCTCATCCATAAAAAAAATACAAGTAATAAACAATGAGAGAACAACTCTACACAAATCGTAACCCACTCACTATACATGACTAGTTGATAGGCATATGTTCCCTTATTTAATTGCAAAATTCACAGTGATAACATTCGTATATATATATATATATTAGTTAATAAAGCTGTAGCATTACATGTAGCCTCGAAAGCATATTAATAACTAAAGAAAGTTGATAAAGACAATCACCTTCGTTTTAAAGTCAAGCGGATTATCCAAAAGTTAGATGACATTGGTAGAGTTGTGCAAAGGGAAAATTGGCGCCATAGGCACAATACATCATAGTTCTAACGTTTGCTTAAGATCGTGTGTGATGGCGAGCCTTGGGCGAAAGCTGGTGGTATAGGCAGTTAATTCTTAATTTACAACTTTTGAAAGGGCATTTTAAGTCATAGCCGGGCTTTAATTTTATAACTATTATATTTTTTTAAGACATGAAATGGCATTGGCCCTAGCATTACGCGTACCATGCCTTTGGCGATAACGCCGCTTCCGGCGCGCGCATCACTTAGGCTCGTGCATCATAGTCACTTAATTTGAGACACTTCATTTCTGTAGGCATTTATCTTACATGAAGTGCGGATTGAGCCAGACCTGACTTGCGGCTAAAGTTGGCAGAAAGGAGCAGTTCATTCTGATAAGTGACCACCACCACCCAAAGGCAACGCGAAGGTACTTGTTATAGTGATTTAGGACATCCATAGCGTAGTCCATTCGCAGAACCCTGGATTAAACTAGTATTTCATTATGATAAGCACTCTTCCCATAGAAGTTTACGGGATAAATCCGCATGACTAAAACGAGTTGGCACTAGTTACAGACAACATTAGGCATATATTTTAGGCCGCATATATTTAGAACACCGAGATGCAGTTGAAACTCCTAGGTAACATTTAGTAACAATGAAATATTGAAAAATGCGTTACAATGGTCTTGGTCTATAGAGCGCAATATTTTTATGCAAGTAGCGAGCTCCTCATTCCTTAAAATAGTACTCGGACAGTTAGTTCTACTTAATACAGTCAATTTTTTAATCTAGAGCTAGAATCGAATTGATATCGGTAAATTGACGTATGGATGACTGTATGTTCTTTGACATCTGTCACTTTTTATGCATAATATATTAATGCAATAGCTGCTTGCCTTTTCCTAATGGGGACGGTGTATTTTTTTTAATGATTCATTATTTATCAATTTTTCGAAAGTATTAGGCATGTGAAGCATCCATCGCGTGGCATTCTCTTTTGGACAAAGTACCTACTAGAAAATTATAGGGGAAAAGTGTGAAATATAGGTGATGACGTCACAGTTACGGCTGTATGGATTATTACTTTTGTCATCTATACTAATATAATAAAGAGGTAAAATTGTGTGTTTGTGGATATGTTTGGGGGTAATCTCTGAAACTACTGAACCGATTTCAAAAAATCTTTCACTTCTTCATTCTTTCTTCAAAATAGGAAGCTACATTATCCGTGTCTAATATAGGCTTTAGTATATTTTGAAATTTTGAAAAAAAAAAAAAAAAAAAAAACAAACAGAAGCGAAGCGAGGGCGGGCCGCTATAATGTATAAAAAATTAATGTCATCACAGATCAGAATAAACTTCACTGTCATCTGTCATTCAGCTAAAGAAACAAAACTAACCTCTGTTTGTGGCAATAATCACTTTGTTGTGAACTGACTGCGCACTGTTTTCTTTCTTTTTCAGCTTCGATTTCTGGTTATTTACAATATTGCATTCGAAACTGCACAATGAATGTTGCTGCTCCATTTGTACGGACAAATTCCACTAATTTGAATAAAATTCATATTGTACATGTATGGTTGTAGAGTACCTGAAAACCGGTGACAAGTATCCATGCAGCCGTAACTGTGATGTCACGCTACTTTTAACAAATGAAGACTTTAAAATGTTATTTATAACTCTGCGATTATCATCTTTCTAACACTGCCACTTTGTGGTTCAATCTATATTGGTCTACTCTATATAAAAATACACAAAAATCAGGGTGTCAGAAAAATTACTCCATCCCCATTGCAATAAAACATTTCATAGAAAAAAAAAAGGATAAATAAAACATTTTATAATACTGAACGAAACATCACAAGATAAAAATAAAACAAATTCATTAGTGTAAATAAATCCGCTTAAAATTTGACTTAAATTCATAGCCTATGTCTTTTTACACTTACATTTAATATTTGGACATAGTTTACGATTATAGGGGGAATATAGACGGAGCATTTGGAATCTAGTTAAAAACATGCAACAACTTTTTAGTCAAGAGTTACTCGTAGTAACACTTCGTATACCCTCCTCAGTCCTTTTAATCACAATTTTACCAATACCACCACATATTTACCTATGCACGGACGAAAAACATAGAATACAATAGTACAGAAAGAAAACTGATTCCTATAGTGCAAATACCTACAAAAACTTGCCTCGTGTCTGTTATATCTACTTATACGTATTAGGCTGATTTCCAAAATGACTAATTCATACTGCGTCTCAACTGTTCTATTCAAATATAAAAATATGTCAAGGTGATTTTTCCCACGTTCTGAAAATTTGCAAATTTCACGAGAATAAAATTTAAATAGTTAATTCATATTTAAAATAAAGATCAATCTTATATTATTTATAAATTTGTAAAATATATTTTTGGCCCCGTCTATATTTTCCTCAAACATACAAAATTTATTACTATATAAAATTTTACATATAATCCTGATTATATCGCCGCAACTTAACACTATGTGATTACATGTGATTAAACTACCCGTAGCACAGGAATGTACAAAAATATAATTGTTAGATTAATCACAGTTCTACTTCAATTAAAACAAATACCTACTAAAAATAGTGTATACATTTGCCTTTCTAAAGCTAATAAAATTGTGATACATATAGTGTCCAAAATCAATTTTGCAGATGAAAAATTTGAACATTTTCTGAAGACCTTAAAATTATTCTTTATAGGTAAAACGTTATAAGAAACAAAATAGCCTTTATCCATGAAACATTAGAGTCATAATGCCTTAAAAATCGTTCAATGTTTACATTCGCAAATTGATTTCGCGCACCCAATCTATTTTGTGATACAATAAAATATTTGTGCGCAATTTGGCATAAGGCGTTGGCTCAAAAAAAAAATACTACATTATAAAATTAATTTCATCTTATAAAATGATCTCATCAGTGGGCCGCGTAGTGGACTAACGGCCCTAACTCCCCCACCCCCAGTGATTTACTAGGACATTAAAAGGCTAATACAAGTACAAGGTATCTCATCCATGCATCATTCATTATAATATTTCGAAATTTTCATAATTCATTGGCCACCCAGAGGTTCGAACAATTACAAATCTCTTTACAGTTCGTTATCAACTAATTCAACGGGCGGCTATTGTAGTACAATCTCATTTATTTCAGTTTAGCACTCCGAATACAAACTTCGGTTACCTCAGGTGAGGTGTTTGCAAACCGCAAGAACCTTATAAGTTTTCGAACGCTTGTCTGGCCACGTGGTTACTAACCACCCGCCTTATTCGCGTATTCCAACTACTTATAATAATTATGATTTATTGCTTCTTATTAAAAGGTTAATTAATTTATTAGTATAAGTCTTAGAATAGATGCCAGACATATTATCTTATAAGGTAATTTTATAAGGTAAGACATATAAGGTAGTTTTATTAACTGTTCACGAATAACAAAGATGTTTATTAATATTAATAATTGTTATGTAAACGATTGATTTACAATTTATTCTTAATTTTTAATGTTCTAATTAAAATTGTGAATTACATGTTTACATAACTATTATTGTATACAACCGTGATGACAGAAGTTTTAAACTTTACTGGTATTGTTTTCTAATGAAATATATTGCGTCAAACTTTACTGAAATATATGTAAAATACATGTAGTTTATTATCTGTATGAAGGCCATTGTAGCAATACTATGTACTATATAAAATATTATCACTAAAGACATTCATACGCAGGTGGATGTGCCAAAGACAGGGTTCTGCGATCCCAATACACCGCGTATTAGTTTAGAATCGAAAAAATCATTCAAAAGAGTTGACTATTTTGAAAAATACCCAGACGTTCTCAGGAGTATTTTCCCTTAAAAAGATTCAAACAATTTGTCTAAGCTTGTTAAAAATGATACTTAATCGCCACAGTTCATTTGATTCTTATGTGCAAAAACTGTTCATTATAATATCTATTATAAAGGTAATCAATACACTTAGTTTTAGCTCGTTTATAAAAATATTTTTAATTATTTTAGTATTAAGAGAATTATTAACATACACATACGTCGTTTTGGCGCTTGAACGATCATTATTTGACCCATAACTTGAACCCATCGGCGGGCGTTGATATACCTAAATTGTATATTGTGTAAATCTAATTGGATAGGGTCGATTAGTGAACGAAAATTTTAAATTTTTGGAGGTAATTTCGTTTGGTCCTGAGCTCGGGTAGGCTCTGACCAAGAAGGTAAAGTCGACATTTGGAAAACGATATTTGAATGTCAAATGTCATAATAATTAATATTGATGGAACGCCTATGGAGAAGGTTAGGAAAGAATATCGTGTTGTGTCATGCCTAGTGTTGTAAAAATAGGCGATGAGCGTCGAATGGCTGCGTTAACGTAAGTCTTAAAGGTTCAAAAACGCTGACGCAGCTCTTGAAATTTTCTACAACATTAAGGGCTTTTCTCACCACATTCTGATAAGGTATCAGGAGGTATCAGAAAATCAACATTAGCCAGATTTAATTGGCAGAGAATTTATCTATCAGATTGTTAACAATTACTTTATCAGGAGGTTGTGAGAAAGGCTTTGTTTCGTGTTTGTTGCGTGATTCTGCAGCCTGTCTCTATCACATCACCTATATTCATACAATTAATGCAGACTACTGATCATTGGTGTCCAATTTTTACCCATTTTAATGGAGAGAAATTGATGAAAACATACGATAAAAGTAGGTCATTGATTTTTTTCCAATTAAAATTGGTGAAAGGGCATCACCCGATTGTTGGATAGTCTACATTAGGCCTTTCAAACGTTACACTAACAATAAAACAGTAGTAGCTATTCCCTTATTTTGCAAGGGGCAAACGTCTATTTATTATCGCCTAGACCCCAATCACTTTTCTATACATAGGAATGTCCTTAATTCTAACGATATTAATTGCATAATTGATTTAATTGTATTTTCAGTGTTGAGCACTAATGATTGATAATTTTTTTCGCTATATGAGTCTTAGAGCTAAATTTGAATTCCTAAACAAAATTTTATTTAAAAACTATTTTTTAAAAAAAAAACATTCAAACAATTTTTTTTTATAATCCTGTGATAATGTATTAGGTGATATAACATGATTAGGTAGATAATTATTATTTTGTTTAGTTATCATTCTTCAGAGCATTGAGAATTTTTTCCTGTTTTTTGGTTTTCACTTGTTGCCTAAAATCCTGATGCAATCATTCAGTTTATGCAATAATGCTTTCAACAACAAAAAATGAGATCAACTCGAATTTATGTAGACGCCTGTCTAATTCGTGAATCCAATCGCCTATTAATGAATTGTAGTAAGTGAAGCAGTAAGTCCGGTAGAATCAAGGTGCCTGAAATTGTACCTATTAAGGTGCTTGAATTTCAGGTTGAAATCTTATATAACATATTTTAATATAAGTAGATGGTAAACATATGTTTGTAGCTTAACTTACTACTAAATTTACTCTTTAGGTCATGGTCATACACGTTGAACTTCTCAAGATACATCATTGAAGAAACCTTCGTAATAATTTCTAACAGCCAATGAGAGTCATCATTCCTGAATATTTCAATATAACGCACGTGTTTGTGCTTCCGTGTTCGTTCGCGTGTGTGCATGTCACCTCCAGGCGCGCCGAGTGCGAGGCGCAGGCGGCGGTCGCGGCGAGGACGTGAGGGGTCACCTCTGCTTGCGGATACGCCAACACCGCACGCGACCGTCACTGGAGGGGAAGTACGTGTTTGTATTAGAGGAAAAACGATTAAAAACGTTTAAAAAAATATTTCGTAGACTATAGCGACAATGGAAAGGCAAAATGACTCCGAAATTTATGTTGATCAAGTCTATTTGCTTTATTCACTATCGATAGGCAGGGGGGGGGGGGGGGGGGGTTAGATATTTGATATCATTTATTTCATTAATAACCGATAATCATTACTAAAGGCAAGATTAGTTTGTTATTTTTATATCCATCTTGTCCGCGACGGTCCCACTTTCGAACTGATTCACCTGTGCTTCCGAGTGGACCAATTAGGTAGGTTACTTGTAATATAAATTATTATTTAATATATGTATTTGATGATTCCGTCAATATATTATTATATTATTGTCACTATTAACTGAGGCGAACCCCTGCCACGGAAGGATTCTTAGTCAATTACAATAATGATCAATTTTATTAGCAATAAGTGCAAGTAAAAAGAGGAATGAAAAATCCTCCAAAATGTAACTTCTAAAAGTTACATCCGATTGAATTACATATACAAAATTGTGCAAATCACGATTATTTATAAAGAACAATATTTATAACTCTAATTTATATGGACATAGGTATGCCTTTTATGTATGTATGTGAAAGTGCTACGAACAACATCAAAAGCGAAGTGTTTCTCACTACGTAAATGTTTGACGAGCAATTAGTAACTACATGAAAAGCTACGATGGAAAATATTATTTGTAAATATTTTTCTAAGTAAATACTTGTTAGTTTAGGGAAGGAACGTTAGACACATTTCTGGATACATATAAACTCTTAAAAGGCGTCTAGACTCGATTGTTCTATTTTTTTACACGAAGAAGACAGGAGACGAGCGGACCATCGGGTGGTAATGCTGTGCCTAACTTTGGATTTGAAAAGGATTAGGAATAGGGAGAATAACGGGATGACAGATTTTCACCATCCCATTATACTCCCTGCTCGATGGGATGTAAATATTTGATATTTAAGCATATTGTAAACTTTTGCATTTTGGGTGATTTTAGAATTTTAAATATATCTACTACCATATTGTAAATCTTCTAGCAAAGACAATTTTTTTTCTTCTTATATGGCAATGGTGCAATTAGCACACTCTGTCAGTGTCAAGTTTTCTTCGTAAAGTCAAAACAATTTAAAACACATCTTGTCAATGTCCAGTCCTGTCGATCGAACTAAGTCAGAAGTTACTCAGTAAAGTGATAATAAGTAGGCTTACTGAAGACAAGAGCACTCGTCGGAAGCACACGAAGAAGCAGTCCTATGCTTTTATTTGATTATCACAAACATTACGGACAAAAAATACCTTGACTATCATTATTAACTATACACAATGTTTACAAGTAAACAAACGAAAACTCAACTACACTTCTCGAGTTCCCGCAAAAAGTCAGCATAGACAATTAGTTTAGAAATTCTGTCGTAGGTTAGAATTCTAAAAACTGTCGTATCTAGTCGCCTTTGAGTGAAGGAGAAATATAAATAAACAACGCCACACTCCATATGTACACCATATGTAGTTTCACGGATATATTAAATATATAAAATATAAAATGTTGTAAATAGGAAACAAAAGCATTAATTTTGCGTGTAGTGGTAACGGATGAAGCGGCGGCGACGCGTGCGATGCAAGCTTGGAACCCCGACGCCTGGCGGATACACCACCAACGAACAGTACATTCACACAAAATCAAATGTATACACGCCGCGCGCCGGAGGGATTCTACTTATAAAGAGATTCTATGTTATCAATACTAGAAATAGTATGTAAAATCTGAGCGATTCGACATTACAGATAATTGTAAAGATTTTCCTATAAGGCATTGGACAGATATCAAATGTATTTCACAAGGCTCAAATTCTACACATGAATTCTACTACTCATGATTAATACAATTAAATGTCAATTACACAAAATGTTCAGTACGATTTTATAAAAAAATAAATTTGTTTTGCTTTGTGCAATATCTAGTATCCGAACTCAATGTGTCGGTGTCTGTTCCTAATACATCCCCTCCCTCTCGGTGCGGCCATTGCCGATGTACTTAGCTTGTCTGGGTGTAATAAATGTAGAAAAAATTAACTCCATATCCATGATTTTAGTCTTACGGAAAACGTCTGCCACATTCCGTCGTATGTAAACCAACACAGAATAAAATATCATAGTAAAATATATGTTTATGGTAAAATGTTAACGTTAAGTGTTAAACTGTAAAATGTAATGGTCAAAAAGAAAAAAATACATTCATTTCTAAACTAATCACCAATTTATTATCAACTCTCTTGGTTATATTTCAGCTGAAAATTCGAAGCTGAATTGCGATAGAAATATGTTTGGTTATACAGAAATGTTGAACACGTGATGCTCGGAGGATCGCAAACAGCTCGATAAGCATACAGATATTTGGCTGAGTAGCTTAAGCTGAACAGAAATGTGAGATATTAAAATAGTTAAGCACGTGGTAGGCACATTTAGCGATTTGCATTAGATCCGTAGGGCGAGCTGAAAGCTGCCCGCGATTGGAAGAATTCTGCGTCATAGTAAAAAAGATTAGGTTATCTTCGTAGGTGTACAAAACATGGCTTGCCTGGTATCGGCCATCTTTAGTATTCTAAAGTATCTCTTCTATCTCTTCCCGTGGGTGTCGAGTCGTGGCGATTACACCACCTCTGAAAGACTGGACTCGCCAACCCCCTTGGCGTTTTAAGGTCATACATCCCTCATGCACATTATCTTGAGACCCATGTCGAATAACGGATGCTGAAAGGGCTGGTGTAGTGTATGATTATACATAAATTTGTATAAAGTATTTTTGTAACTAATGCATCATCAACTAAAGTCAGCATTAGCTTTCGGCCGTTTCACTTCACTCTCGAACTCCCGATATCAGACTGGTGACGGTTACTTTTCATGATATACAAGTATAAAGCTTCAAATATTGATTCACTAGGATGAAGTACTCCAGCGAGCTCATGTTTGCTATTAGATACGTCTACGAAAACGGCGCACACACAAGCAAGCCCCGGCTCGTGTACTTCCACTAAGATAACATTGTCTTTTTCCACTAGACACGTGTCCAGAGGGTTTAGCAGCAAAATGTGCAATTTTCAAAATGGCTAATTTCAAAAAGACAAAAGAATTAATTTTCGACGTGATTTAAGTACGGATTCCCATGAATATACACAACAACGGATACATTTCACGTGTGAATTTAAAGGATCCGTACTGAAATCACTTTGATAAATAAAATAATAATAAAAATCCAAATGTAAAATTACAATTGTGTTTGTTGTAATTGCGGCTGAATAAAAGAATTTTTCTTTGTTTCAAACAACTGCCATTTCATTTTTTGCCATTTTGAGAATTGCACATTATATTACTAAACCGTTTAGCGTTAGGATATGTTAGTGGCAGGTTAGTTGTTGTGTGTGTGTATGTGTGTGCCGGCAGGCGCCGGAGCATGCGGTATGCACCTGTTGTTTACGCGTCGGCCACCACCCGCCACGCGCGCACCTCGCCGCCGCTGCAACACATTCGCATTCAACACGTGCACACAATGATATATCACCGTGAACACATACCATATACATACACTTAGAATGGCAAGATTGCCGACGACAATAATGAAAGATGCTTTATTTTGCTCTATCTCGTTGAGTTTCATGAGCATGTGTGCCCAGTCGCTATCGAGTACAAATTAACATAGTCTGTATTAATTAATGTTTAGTTGCAATTAATCAAGACAAATGTGAATAGGTGTATAAATCCATCCATACCTAGGCTGTCTTGGGCGGCCGTAGTGCTATCTAACGGCGCTGCTTGGAAGCACTAAAGTAAACCGACTAAAGTCTGGCAAATGAAAGTTGAGACTGGAAAATTGCGGGATATTCATCAAATTTAATAGATTAAAATAGTTGGAAAAATAACTTTGCCGCGCTTTTCCTGTCTTAACTATCATTTGTCAGACTACAGATTAGTAAAGCCCGACCGGCCAGAGCGCCAGCCGTTAATCCAGGATCGGGTAAGCAATCGATCATCCATACAGAGGAAATTACGAATCTTTCATTATTGCATTGCATTGTGGCGTAACTTTTGTAAAGAACACCTGATTAGTAACCATATAAGGTTACCAACGTCAAATTAAAAAAATCTCTTACTCAAGTAAACCTTCTATTGGGATGTTTGTGTGCGTGTTTTGTCATAATGTACGTGGATCATAATATGAAAACTAAGCCATTCTGTAATGCACATGTTTGACAGGACTCCAGGCCTCTATCCTAATACCAATCTCATATCATCCCTTTGAGAGTATAATTGAATTTCTAAAGATTTTTTAAGGAAATCCCTTATTCTATTATACTCTCTACTTCCTATCCTATCCCTAATGCAGAATATGAAGTGTGATAGTATGGGGAAAGCTCGTTATCCCGTTATAACCCAGCATTCTTAACCCTTTTACTAATTCTACTCCCAAACCGCCAAATGTAGGCGGTACAACCGGTGGCGTGGCTACGTTCACTGAACTGATGTCGGTTAGTATCACGGATGTTTATGGGGGATAGTAGCAAGTAACTGCCAGGTTCGTTGCCAGTTAGTTATAAAGTTATCGTTAACCACTTACCGTCACGTGGACCGTATGCCCGTCTGCCACCTTCACCATAAAATAGATGGATTGTCTGCTCGCATAACACCGTCTTTCTTATAAAAAGCTTCTTCGACCTAGTCGAACCGACTTGACAGTTGGTTCTGTTGTTTCTCGCTTACCGCGAACGTGCTACGGTTTAAATTCATCCGGACATATCGTGTATCTATGCGGTTAACAAAATAGCCTAAATGTATAGAAAATACAATAAATAGTGTAGTATAATATTTTCAAATAATAGTGAAGATCTTCTCGGTCAACAAAATATAAAAATATGTTTTTTAAATTCACAAACTCAAATGATTAAATAAAAATGTAGCGCGATTATTAATTTAAACAATATTTTTTGACCATTTGTAAAAATGAGTAGGTGTAAAGATTTTCTATGTGCCTATTTTCTACCATCACTGGATGGTGGAAAATAGGGTATTCACAGCTGATAAACAGAAATTCTGTGTAAAATTCTTGTATTTTTACCTATCACAAACGATATCACAACTTTGTAATACACAGGAAAGTAAGTGTAAGGGGTAGTCTACCTAACCTATTAATTTGGTAGTCAAAACATAAATCATCTAATCATAAAAGTCGCAAAAAGCAGATTCTACTTTATGTGACTTCTATTAATAATTAAATTTCTATTAATAATTGAATGACTATTTACCCGTCTAGTCAGAATTAAGATTCAAATATGTACTCGTTAGTTTTTTTTTATTTCCATATGTTCGTTCACTGGTAAGGAAAGGTAGGATCGAGGCAAAGGCAAGGCAATCGAAAGAGGTACGCAAAGATCGCTTCGTGTAATACTTATTTTTTTGGTGGCCCTTGGCATATGGCCATAGACCCGTTCGAGATGGCAAGGGAGAGTTTGTACCCAAGAACCCCCTCGTGATAGCAGGGGGAGGTTTGAGCCCAAGGACCCCCTCGTTATCGCAAGGGGAGATTTCTGCCCAGGGATCCCTTCACGATAGCTAGGGGTTTGTTTGTGATGAGTTGGACCCGTGTGAAATACACCCGCACGCCGCTCCTCAGCCGCAGCTCGTGACCACCTGTTCACCGCCCGCGCCCACCGAGCACACACCCGTCACCCAACCCTTGTGTGCGTTCATCACGCTCTGTAGAGATCCGTGTGATACTCACTTGCCGGCGGTATAGAGGGCGCTGTGTGCGGGATGTGCGTGCAGTGCGTGCGTGGCGTCGGGCAGCGTGGCGGCCGCAACGGGTCGCAGCGCGCCACTCCACAGCCGCAGCGTGCCGTCGCGGCCGCAGCTGGCTACCACCTGTTCGCCGCCCGCGCTCACCGAGCACACACCCGTCACCCAACCCTTGTGTGCGTTCATCACGCTCTGTAACACATAACACACGATAGTGTTTATTTTCTAAAACACGTCTTATGTCTTAATAGACTAAACGACTTTATTAATTAATAATTATGAATAATTAATTACGACGAAATGCATATTTGTTAATGTATAAAATGCGAAAAAATTAAATGCGTAGACTATAAATGAACTGTATGTACAGTCAGAAACATATTAATGTACCCAAAACTATTCAATTCTAGCCCTTGTAACAAATGCATATACGGTGCAATATGCAATAATACGGTGTTGCTGATCGCATATTGCAGATGTATCATATAAAAAAAATAGAACAAAATAATCAAGAATTCACATAACGAATGAATAACGAATTTCATAAACACGATATGTTCAACTCACATTATGAATAACAAATTTACAGTGGCGCGCGAGTCGCGAGTAGTGGAAGCGAGCGTACGCATCGTTATCGATTATTTAATTGCGTTTTTTATTTACAACAAATACCTGTATGATTTAGAAGGTGATGTTTATGTGCAGTAATGGATGACATTGATAGAAACGAATTGTGCTTCGCCTTACATGGCAGCGATAGATAAGAGAAGAAGAGAAGAGAAGGAAGAGAGAGAATAAGAGAAGGAAGATAAATTAAGAAGAAGTATAAATAATTATAATAAATATAATAATTATAATAAATAGAAGTATAATAGCGAATAAATAATTACGAAGAGATGGAGAATCTGGTTAGAGGACCGGAAAAGAGAATGAGGGCGTACAGTGAGGTGGAAGAGGATTCAGAAGGATTCATAAGTGTTTACGATGCGCACACTAGGCGCGCACCTGCCTCGCGTTACGCGAAAGCAGCCCGAGGAATGTGCACTCGGGCCCAAATGTAGTAAACTTACTCATATATCCACCGAAATGGTGGGTAAGCACAATAATCAACAATTTACACAATTTAAAGATCTCACTTACCCCAGGTGGTTTTGCCCACACACAAATCTGGAAAGTGTACCTACGCTAGTCCATACTAGACGTGACCTATCTTAGTGTGATTGAATAAATACATAAATTCCCAATAAATACTTGTGTAGTAATCCAAGTCTCGTCCTGTGGTGAGCCGGTGGCCGCTACAGTTCGGCAACTCACACACGGCAGCAAAATCACCTCGAGATATCACTTCCAATACAAGCACAATCACAGCCAATCCAACCAAAACACTCGCGTGGCACAAGGATATCAGCGAACAATACCTATTACTAGGCGCGAATCACAAATAACAACTGTCCGAAGCCGCGGTGTGAATTTATCTCAATTTAACTCTGCTCGCCGCCGAGCGCGTGTTACTACTCAAAAATATCAAACCGCCTTCAATATGGCGGGGACAAAAAAATGTTGCTTCAAAATATTCAATGTATGCGGGTATGCAAAGACGCTCGCGCCAATTTCGAACAATAAGAGTTAAGATGAGAGCAAAGCGGTTAGCAAGAAGCTATTTAAAGAAATCGTATAGTGCTGAAGATGATGGTCAGAAACAACAGGAGGGGGAGGGAGAGGGGGAATTGGTATGCCGTTCCATAAGATACCAGGAGAACCTAATTCACGAGTAGCAGTTAGTTTGTACAGATTCGTGGACTATATTGGTAGTTGTATATTGGTTACATGTTGTAGAATGTAAGTTTAGGGCACGATGGAACTGACATGTTCATAAAAACAAAAAAGGCATAATGATTTATTAATGATTCGTCGATATAATCATGAATGAATAGATGCGATATGATTTCAAATGAACATCGTGAATTACAAAATCAAACGAGACATAATCATCATAATTTCACGTTTTTTTATTTATTACGAAAGCACCCGCAGTGCCATTTCGTATTATGTGGGGTTAGATGATTCGTCATATATCCATATGAACTAGTTATATATGGGTATATGAAGGTAACTTTTCATATGACCAAATAGTTACCAGTATCAGTAATCGGTAAATCATAAGTAAATCGAAAACTGTATTTGGTAACGAACTTTAAAACGTTTAATCCTTCCTAATCTATTTTTCCATATTCTGTTTTATAAATCTCCAAAAAGTAGACAGTGCATCTAGGGATGTGCGAACGATTACTATTTGACTGATGGTGACATGTATCGCATTACCACCATGTGAACTGTTTGCACGTTTGCCATCTTTTTTCTAAATAAGACAATTAAAGAAACGCTCAGTAGATGAGAGAATGTGTACTGACATGTGTGAGATTGTTTTCGCCGAGCGACCATCGCTTGAGGCTGGTGTCACGAGAGGCACTGTAGAGCGAATCTCCGTCCGCGCCGAGCGCGAGCGCTTGCACGCCGTCGTAGTGCGGCGGCTCTAGCAATCGCCTATTGCTCGCTTCCCATACACCTACAGTACAAACATATACATATAACAAGTAAAAGGATTAATTGAACAGTAAAAGAATAAAAGGATTTCATTGCGCACCTATCGCTCTCTCGCTTTTGGTAGACATCATAAGGGGATAAGCACGCCTTATGTATGTTCTTTTGTAACTTTTTTATGATGTGTGTAGCATAGGGTAGGTATATAAATGAAAACAAATAAATAAATTAAATACCTATGTGCTTACAGTTAATTTAAAAAAATAGCCATGTAAAAAGAAAATAAAATCAGAATCTACTAAACCTAAAAAGGTGTTTTTTTGGAATTTTTGTCTATATTCTGTTTATTGACATAACGTAAACGTAAACACTAACGTGTTAAATATTTTTCAACATTCAAAACAGGTGTGTGTTATTTTTATATGACACTCGGAAGTGGAATTATAAAGTATATTAAAATAATACGATTACTCGAAAACTACCAAGTGGATTTTAACGAAATTCCCACTGTCATTTAGCTTAGTATTTCATGGTTTGGATTAACACAAACGACAGTTTTTCCAAGTCAAGCTTCCAAGGGGGAAAATTTGCAGGCGACACGGCTAGTAAATAATAAGAAGCCTGATTTAATCGGTATTGATGTTTCTGGATTAAATCTTATTGACGCAGCGGAGAATGTAAAATTTTGGTGTCATTAATTGTAAACTTGGGATCCTGCGAGTAAGGAACGACTAATATAATCTGACACTTAACAAGTGACTATACCTGAGTCTTGCAGCTGCATGTCGAGCGTCCTCACGTAGTGGTCCTTCGAGCCGGTGGCGACGAGGTCCCCGTTCTGTCCGCGGCCGAGCGCTATGCACATCACCGCGGCCGCGTGCCCTGACCATAACTTACTAACACATTCCAGCCTGAAACAATGCATTCATACTTCATTTTTATATGCTAGTAGTCTTTTAATTCTTTATGAAATCTAGCGAGTACAGACCCGACTCCAGAGAACGGGAGGGACGAGAAATAAGGCAGGGCGTCTTCAAAAGTAAGTTATGAAAATCAGTCAAGTGCGAGTGGGATGTCCGTTTTGGCGTTTTTGTAAAAGTCAAAAACATTTTTGAAACCTTAAGCATGCGTGTTCAGTTCTTTTAATACTGTCTGAAAAATAGCTACATACTCGTATAAACATTCTTCTTCGAACACTAATCTTGGGTAAGATCTTGTATAGAATAATTAATATGAGAAAAGGCGTTTCTAAGGCACTTCGTAATGCAGTCTATAAGACTATTAATATCCATTAAAACTCTCTAGTGCTCCAAGGTTGTGGATGCCGAAGGAACTGTCTTCTGAAGTTTTATTAGAGAATCAAGATATAATATTTCAGTGGGTATCCCTTCTTATAAGAGTGAGACTAAAGTGTTTAAAGATTCTCAATATTAGACGAGTTGCTCGCTTGTCTCGACCAGATTTTTAATTGTAATTTATTGTCGTGTACTCACATACTAGGCCGTATATTGTTGGCTGGCTTTAACATCACTCATCTCTTCCCATGGATGTTGTAAAATGCTACGAAGGGATAACAAAGCCGCTACCATTAGTCCCGGGGAACTACACCACCTCTATAAGAGTGAACTCGCCAACCCGCTTGGACAGCGCGCCGTTTCCAGGACATACATCCCTCGTGCACAAGCAAAGTCCAACGGTGGACAATAAAAGGGGCTTTTTATGGTTACTTACATGCGCAGATCCCACAGCCGCAGCCGATCACCCGCGGCGGTGTACAAGCGGGTGGCGGCGAGCGCTAAGGCGGTTACTGCCACTTCGCCCGTGACGCCGCGAGTCGTCGGACATGCGCCAGTAGCTCCTGACGACCTGAACAACAACAAAATAGTCGGCTGTTTTACATGCTAATTGTTTGCATCAGTGTAAGAGGGTTATAAATGTATATCATTAAAGATCTACTCAAGAAGACAATTACTTTGAAATCATAAGCCAAACTATAGAGATATATAGAATCTATAGAGATCTTCTCACAGAGGGATCTAGTTTTCATGTGTTGTCCTATCAATGTTACGCTTATAAGGAGCGATTCGCGAAAGGAGTGAGTGGGTATTGAGCAAAAGTGGCCTGACCGGCGAACTCGATTCAAGAGTCGTATTCAGGAGTATCCACCCATATAGTTCAACCACTGGTGAATGTGGAATTTGTTGAATGTGTCCTATAAGTTTTTCACATTCGTCATTCATGACGAAACTGGACTAAAAATTAAAAAAAAAATAGATTATTGTCCAAAGTGGAATAATGGCGGATGTGTCCTAAATCGTAGTAGTCTGACTATTGATCCGATTTTTCTTTCGGCTATCGGAATCAAAGAAAGAGAAGGCGAAAAACCTTTTTCATTTATGCCTTTCTACGGTTCTGATAGCCGAAAGCAATCGAGAGGAGTCTACGGCCAGCCTTAATGAAGACTTACCAAAGTGTAGCAGTGGGTGTCCTTGTTCTGGTGTCGAACACGCGCACGGCGCCGCCCGCTGCCGCCAGCACCGTGCGGCTATCGCCCGCCGCTAACGCGCTCACCGAGCCTCCACACCACCCGCGCCACGCCTCTACACCCGCTGTGAAGTCCCACCCGCGCACCGTGCGGTCTGAAATCATCATCATTACACACATGTATAAATAAACTGCTCCAGATCAGCTAATTAGTGCAGTTTGTGATTCATTAACTAATGTTAGAATTCTGCTGTGCAAAAAGTTCCCGGTTCAATTTCTTAGTTCGGTCGGACTTGTTTAAAAACAAAAAGGGTTTGTTTGAAGACAAAATGTTTGAGATCTGGGTAGTTTGCAATTTCTAAATCCTGGCCCCTAAATTGGAAGTAGATCGTAATCTTTAACTGTCGTAATGACACGATGTAGAAACGATATAGCGACATCTGTTGGCCTTGACACGAACTAAACCATTACAACAAAACTAAAACTATCGCAGTCTGGCCGAGTTATATGTAAATTACATAATAGTAATACAATGTTGAACAGTCATTGACTTATATTGTAAATGTCCATTTGGTCGTCAGTGTTACCACCCCAGCTGCGGACCTTTTGTGTATCTATCACCTTTGTATGGTTTATTTTTATAAAAAAAAACAGTCCACGCATATTTTATTAAGGAACTTATAACTACGTACTAACGTTTTAAAAAAATAAATTTTCATGTCTAATATAACGTTTCATATATCATAATTGTAATAGCCAATTCCAGATCTGTAGGTACGTGTAATTTCTTTTAGAATCTTTCCTCACAATGTGTGTGTATCCTAATGAGGGGGGGGGGGGGGGGGATCCAGCAGATTTTTATGGACTCCCTTTGTTAAACTAATTGTTAATGGTGTTAAAGCCAATTCCATTTAATATGTCTAACTTCATATAATATAAGTATTTCTGTATATTTTACCAACGCCGCCGCTGTATATCATCTGCGTGGAGGCGGCGAGCGCGAGCGCAGCGCCCGCGTGCCCCTCCGCCACGTGGGTACATTGTAACCACATCGACGACATGCCCGCTCCGCCGCCGCTTATACGCTAAACACACATACAACTAAATATGAAGTACTGTCTAAGTTTGTACATATAGAGAAATCGAATAATGCACGGTAATATCCTATGGGTATTTATTCTTGACTTGCATTTGTGAGGTCCTGATTCGTAACACTGAGTTTCTTAATTAAGTAAATATTTTATCAATTATTGGCTTGACGATGAAGGAAAACATGAAGGATGAAGGAAAAGGAAAGGATGAAGGAAATGAAGAAATCCGCGTGCCCGAGAATAAAAAAACTGGGACATGTCTATGACCTGCGATCGGACTATGAGGTTTTAAATCGTGCCATCTCAAGATAATCCTCAGTATATTCTCACGAACAGTTTAAAAAACATAGGTATATGATGCATAGGAACCTCTATTTTTCGACTAGGTCAAAAGGAATAATTTTACCTTCGGAGGCAGTTCCTTGACACTGCCCTGCGGGGCGTTATCTCCGGCCGCACCAGCCAGACGCAGGAATACGTCGTCGTCCCGTGACCGTCGCGCCGCACCTGGTGACGCGGGCGGAGTCACGCCGGTCACCCCGCCAGCCTCCCTGTTAGTGGGAAGCGTTAGTAAAGCGGGTGGGGGTTGAACGCCGATTTATTTCACAAAACTCTTTTATTATAATCCAGAAAGTTGTACGGTTTGTGTATACAACTAAAATCATGTGTATATGACATCTGCATAAGAGAAGAGATAGTCGATATTCAAAAACTTTGTTTTGTTGAATGTTCTCAATAAAACTTGCAAATATAACATTTTCCAATTTTTAAGAACGATATTGTTAGACCCAATATAGTCATTAAAATGTAAAGATATTATTTTCAGTTATGATCTTTAATTTAGCAAGAAATAAATCGGCTGATATAATGCATTTATTAAAATGATTGCTGCATAAAACACTCTACGAGTAAAAATGGGGGTAAACACTGATGTTTATTAGAATGACTGCCACACAAAACACTCTTTGCTATATGAGTTAAAATGGAGACAAACACTGATGTTTATTAGAATAATTGTGATACAAAACATGAGCAAAAACGGAGATAAACACCGATGTTTATTAGAATGGATGCTGCGATACAAAACATTCTTTTATTACATGAGTAAAAATGGAGACAAACACTGATGTTTATTAGAATATGAGTAAAAATGGTGATAAGTGGAGTTCGACGCAAAACAAACACACTTTCTTCGGAAAAAATGGCAGTAAACTGATATATGACAAATGACGGTGAAGTTTTGTAAAGAAACAATAAACAAGGCTTGTCATATTTATACTTTGTACTTTATAAATGTGTCTTGGTTATACACTACATTATGAATTAATACTACAATCGTGCAAACACAGGTTAAAGGAATTCGGGTAAGTTGAGGCTGTTGCTCAAAATAATGAAATTCAACCCATTAATGTGCAGCAATTTAAGATCTCTACATTTATTTATTCATATACTGTATGAAATCACTGTTTAATATATTTTTCATGGTGTCATATTTTCATAAACTAGTTGTTAGTTCAATTTAACTTTATAAACTTTCGCGATTTGTACACATTTTATATTCTAAATCGGGTCTGAAGGCGTATAATAAAGGTATTTGTTTACTTTTTATTCCTACTCGACGTTTCGGCACGGGTTACACCAGTCGTGGTCACGAGTTGACTGAAGAGGCGGGTAGTCCAGGAAGGGTGCTGCGAGCAGTTTTATCAACTACCCACATTTGATCTTCACATTCGGAAAAGCTGTGACACACTACACTAACAATGTCCGCGGATGTATTCGACATTTAGAATATATTTAGGAAAAAAAATTGTAACAAAAAAAATCTTTTTTAAACAAAAGAAAAAAAAAAAAAAATATTTTCATGTCAATTATTTCAGAATCAGTTCCTGTTTCCAGTCTTCGGGAATATGTTGATTACAGCCTGTATATTAGGAATAATTAAGTATCTTAATACCGATACTTTTATGATAATTTTCTTGTTCGCTATTGTGGTATTAAAGCAGTTTTATAAAAACGCAATATATGATTGCATGCGTTATACACAAAATCAGGTGCACATGCGAAGATGCAAATAAACACAAACTTACTTCCAACTACTTTATTCAGCCTACACATTTATTTACACATATTCCTTCTATACATATATTGAACAGAGTAGCTACCGTTTGTGTTAAAGCTTTCGTTTCTTACATTGTGATATTACGTATAACTAAGTGATGGTTTCAATCGTACGTATGCCCTGGACAGAAACACAATGATGAAGTCCTTGTTATCTGTCTTATATTTTTTTAATAAATCTTGAATAAATAAATACTTAGCGCTTGAAATTCATTATAGTAGAGAAAATATCTATCGAACAAATGACAGAGTAATGTGTGTAACATTGTGATTTCCCATAAAAACAACTTTTCAGCAGCGTTCTGAAATAATAATTAGATATGGATGTCGATTTTTGCATAGAAGTAATATAACAATATTGTGTAATAACAAAATTCGTTTAGAAACAAACAACTGTCAAGATTAAAATTGTCCCTAATTTATTAAAATCATTGTCAAATTTCAGTCGATTAAAGAAAACAGACGTCATGTCAAGTTTGATGTACGAAGCACTGGACGTTTCTACAATCACATAATATCATAATCGCAATCGAATATATTCTTTTTTACAATCGATTTTTTTTATAAGCCTTAAATATAATCGTATAATATTAGTAATAAAATAGAGAAGTTAGTAACGCGTGTATTTAAACAATAGGTGTCAATGAAATTATTTGTTGGTTAAGTACATGTCCCGATTATAATTGATATACCTAATTATAAAAATAAATTAATTGATAGATCATTTAATAAAAAAACATTTTTTTATACATATAATCTAAATGTTTAGTATTTGAATGTCATGCGGACCTGTGGGTCAAAATATTGAAGTCATATTTTATATGCCAAGTGCAGATACGAATACAAGGGATGGAGACAACTAGCAGAGAATATAGCAATTTGATAGGAATTTATATAGAAATACATAGTTTCATCTTTAGTTAATATTTAGATTAATTGATTCACAAATGTTTTTGTTTTTTGGGCACACGTATGATGATTCATTAAGATCCCATTCGCATTGTGATTTTTACTAATTTTATTGTAGGTACTTTAATTATTTGGTACTTAATTATTACTACATTTGTGACATCACAATGCGAATGAGGTCTTTCATTTTTGCAATATTACAAAAAAAATGCAACATTTTATTCAAGCTTAATCTATCTGCCTTTGGATGATTAGTAATTTTAAGCACATTTCTGCACGGATAAATCAATATGGCCTGTATAAAGTAATAGGTAATAGATTTTAATTTTGCTAAATTCTTAAACCGGCCTTCCACTGCAAGCGGGAAATGGGTGGGAAATAATTGAGATGAACAGAGTGGAAACTAGTAAAATAGGTTTGACTTTCCAATACAAAACAATTTTGTTATAAAGATAGCAAAGCGGACTCTTTAAACCTATTTTTACTCGCTCAGTCCGCTTCGGACACCTCTTCGTTGTTCAGCATATACACACGAGTATTTTAAATTAACGCTCGGGAGTCCAGCGGAGACCGTTCCGCTCTCAATGGAAGGCGGGTTTTATGCTCATATAGAATGCGTAAGCGGAAGCACAGTACATGCAGAAACGTGTAAGGTGCGCACAGTTTATATTTGCTATTGTGAGGTAGCAATTAACAGAACTAAGAAACTACGTGAGAGACAAACCTAGGTTATGTAGGGAGAAATAGTGTCTACAGAGTGTAATCAAACCTTTTCGTTAGCCTGAAACGATGTATACCTATGTTTGTAAAAATATCAATTTTTGGATCCAGTACTTAGCAAAATTGTATGAAAACTTTAGTAAATATTAAGAAAAAAAATTTTTACAGAAATATATTCGTGAAATTTACATGTGAACGAACTCAGAATTATGAACGGAATCCGCGGTTAATGGAAATTTGCGATAAATGCTAACATCAGTTATTATAAATGACAAACGTTGACACGACCGCATTTAAGGGATTTATATTTCGAAATAGGAGAACGACATATATACGCTTAGAAAAATGAAACCTCACAGAAGATACAAATAGAAAGAGTGCGCGCGCGTGTTATGTACATTTATCTAGAGGGTGAGCACCGGTGCAGTAGTCACTAGTTGTCCGCCGGCGCGCGTCAGTCCTCCACTATAGAGAGGTCGGTCAGGAGGCTGTAAGCAACCAGCACAGTAAGCGTCCCGTTTCAACTCCTGGTCGCGCCTCGACCGCTTGTTTATACAAAGCTAGTTATATACACAACTCGACCCCTTGCTTATACAAAGCTAGCTCATATAAGCGACTTGACTGCTAGCTTATACAAAGCTAGTTAGATATAATCGTGCTCGACCATAGTCCACATGCGGCCTCCATAACAGGGGGCAACCTTTTATAGAATGGTTTGTGAGGTGAATCTTAATGCCAGTTGAATCGAGATTAGTAATTAAGACAAAGACGTTCAGTTATAAAATCCAAATCTCTTTAAAAGGATATCCGCAAATTTATGGAGACCTGTGGTTCTAGTGTAAGATGTCAAACACATCACAAGACAGATGCGGGCGCACTTATCATAATAATAGGTCTTGGGAGAAAGTCTTCGTATTTTGTACGTATGAAGTTGTAATCAAATCTATTTGGTTGTACTATTTGTATACATCGTTTCACGTAAAAAGAGCGCTAACGGTCAACTTGCTCAATAAGCGATTTATCGATCTATTCTATGGTACGAGGTGAGGCGCGACGGGGGATTACGAGTCATATGTCAGTGCCGTCGCGCTATTGGTTCGTCAGTCGACCTTTGCTTACCACGTTGAGTTGACGTTTCGTTCGCTCTCAAAGTACAGTTACGCATAAAAGTTTTTGTTAATTACGAATACTGCAAGATGGTTTTGCATAGAAAAGAAAGAAAAATGATTTACAATGTATATTGGTTTATGAAAAGAGAGGCTGATAATGGCGAGGTAATTAATTTAAAAACGGACTGCAGCGGCAACGCATACTTCTGAAGCGACTGTGAGACGAATTGTAAAAGATGCAATATTCCGAATTTCTCAGTTTTTAGAACTCCTGGTAAAAACAAAAGGCAGTAACCATATTAAAAATTATATTACTAAATTTATTTCTCTAGTTTCAAACAAACCTATACTTTAAAGTATTGAAATATAATATATAAAACAATAAGTAACTTCGTGCGCAACTGTACCGATGCGTGGATCATCCCATCCACAGACGTTCAGCGCTCTTTTTAGGTGACGATATCTATACCTGGCTGGTTGTAATACCATTAAAAAAAGCTGTCATTCTAAGAAAAATATTTAAAAAAAACATTTTTAGCCATTTTTCTATTGTTTTTCAGGTCCGTGAAAATAACGAAAAAAAGCTCGATATTAGGGTGCCACATGATGCTACAGAAAGAACCCTCATACACCGCGTTTCCATTTGCGATTCTCTGTTAAAACGAAACCGAACCATCTATGAAACGATTGATCATGGATAACAAGAAGTGGTTCACTTGCGACAAGAACATGCGAAAAAGATCGTGGTCAAAGCACGGACGGCTCCACAAACAGTGGCAAAACCCGACTTAACGCGAAACAAGGTGATGTTGTGTGTATGGTAGGATTGGAAAGGTATCGTTCATTATGAGCTTCTACCGCTGGGGGAAACTATTGATTCTGACCTCTACTGCCAGCATCTGATGAGATTAAGGTAAGCAAATGAGACAAAACGGCCCGAGGTGATAAACGGCAAGGGTATGATCTTTCACCATGATAACGCCAGACTCGCCAGATCACACACATCTTTAGCCACTCAGTAAAAATTGAGAGCTTAGCTGGGAAGTGTTGATGCATCCACTGTATAGCCCTGACCTTGCCCCCTCAGATTTCCACCTGTTTTGGTCACTTGAGAACTGTTTAAGTAGTGTGAGGTTCACATCAAGAGAGGACTGTCAAAACTACTTGTCGCAATTTTTTGCCCAAAAATCCCACAATTTCTACAGCAATGGAATCATGACACTATCTACAAGATGGCAACAAGTTATTGATCAAAACGACACATATTTACATATTATAAGTAAATGTAATTTGTTTGTTTTGAATTTCTATAGAAAATACGAAGAAACTTTCTCCCCGATCTAATATATACTGAATCGCCCGTCCTCATATAGTGTGATTTTGACGGGTTATTAGCGACAAATCTCCTGCACCCCTTCTTACGGTGTGTTTAGGCTCTAAGTTGAACCCGTTTGTAAAAGCTACTATCAACGTTTGCGTCAAGTGATTGTTCTGTAGAGAGATTTAAGTAGCGACTCTAGCAGACGTATTAAGAAACTTTATCTCCTCACTTAAATACTTGAAAAACACTTGATACGACTGTCGTATTTACAAATTAGAAAAACTTGGAGAATAATTAGGGTCACTGACATAGCCATGTGTGCAATCATAAGAAACTATTATAGAGTTACATTCGCTCGACCAATGGAAATCGATTCATTTCTCACTTCAACGTCTTATTCGTAGTCGCTTTCAGCGAGAGGAGCGCGTGAGACGATCGCACGTGCGTCATACGTTGATTACACGCTACATTCGGTAAGTTCGATTTTTTGACGAGGTTAGTCGATGGCACCCGATGTCCGATGGTTGTGTGGTACTGTACTAGCAATCTTCTACTAGAATGTTTTTGCGAGCAGCCCCAATGTGGCACAAAAGTGCTACCACATATTGTCATTGCTCAGCTATGTGTCTGCTGCTTGAAATGTCCTATGGGGGTTAAGCACGCATTTTGTACGTATTTTCGTAACCATTTTTTTTTTATCATATGTGTATTAAGAAAGAAGGCGGCAGACTAGCATACAGTCCACCTGGTGGGGACTAGATACCGTCGCCCGTGGACATCCGCGGTACATGCCAACTTCAGTCCAGAATGACAAACGTTAGCACGATCCCGGATGCGCTGCCTACCTTTGGAGATGTAGAAATGGATTTGGAGAAAGGCCTGGGAAAATGGAGAAGGACAGGATGGGGTGAGATGGGAGTGGGCTCTGGCAATAAAGTATATAATAATGTATTAGAGTTTCTTATTTTCTGCTCTGCGCTCGTTTTTTGAAAATGAGTAAACACCAAAAATACTCTCGTCGCTCACGCTCACAAAAATACTTATCAGAATAGATTCTGCCTACGTGAAAAGCACACAGGGAATGCAATGCACAATATAATAGTTTCTTTAGATGCACACGTCTCTATATTCAAATACAAAATCTACAAAATACAATTAAGTCTATTTTCTAAAGGATTATCCAAGCAATATAAAATGTCTCGCAATTTTAATATATCATGCCTATTATGTCAGTTCTCAACGCAAGGAATGAAGAGGCGAAGCTACATATTCAAATCGAACCCAAATTTAAATTCAACATTTTTTAATATATACGTTTGAAAAATGGCTGTGCAATACCGGGCGTAGTATCGAGTAGTTCGATGTAGTTTTCTTCATAATGTCATTTTCAATCGTATATTATAGAAATAGAAATTAAAGTTAAGTTTAAATTATCTTGACAGTGATCATTTTTCCACCACTCCATGGATAGGAATTATGTATTAAAGTGTTCCATAATTTAATTCATAATTTTCAAAAAGATAAAACTATTAGCCAGTAAAATTATTACACTACAGCATGATACACAGATTGCGGAGCATTTTGCATAAATTTTAATGTTTACTAGCATATTACTATAATAGTTATATAACAAAGTACACATAGCACATATACCCAAGCTTAGTGTGTCATGCAAGTTCCTGCAACGAAGGGACGGAAGGGAGGATTATTGAAGAGCAAAGAGAAAGAGTAACTACCGCTATAGCATTGTAGCTATTGATGAAAGATCACAAGACAACATTCACGTAGAAAGTGTACGGTTCTCTGGCGCACTTATCATTCAATAGTGACACTTGAGATTGAAATATATTGTTGAAATGAATACATAACATTATTAGGAACTTAAAATGGACTTGTGTTGTTATATGAATGACTGTAAGTAAGACCTGATTTCCACCAATACGTCATGGTGCATCATGGTCCAGCGGCGCGGTGCGTCAAGTAAGTCGTGTTTTTAATAGTGAACTTTATGGTATCTCCAACACATATACTTTAAATTCAGAAATAATTAAATGAACAGCAGAAATACTAAAAGAGGCTGCAAATCGATGCCAGCAAATTTAAGGGTGGGGTTAGTTTTAGGCTCTCTGCTGACAATAAAGATATAGGAGTCGACTTTGTGCTGACATTTTTAGTAATTAAAAATTGTTTATTTATTTCAGATGTTCAAAAATAGTTTGTTTTGTTGATCACGATTTGCTGCCCATTTAGTATTATTTTGTTGCCCGTTTAAATACAAGACGTTTAAGTATGCATGATGCGTCAGCGGTTGCCGATGTCGCCTGCCGCGGGCTATACTCGCAGCATCATACTAATTTAAACCATGTACATTGGAGATAGAGTTCACTATTAATACAAACGTGCTAGTGGGTACTGGGGTGCAGTGTGTCGAATATAACGCACCGCGCATCATCACGTGCGGTTGGTGGGAATCAGGCCTAACACTATATGTGATATCTTCATCATACTACAACCCACTAACGCTACACAAATAAAACAATGTTTACAATCATTTTTTTTATATTGGGTATAGTTTTATTAGTTGATATTTTTTTGTTAAAAAAATACTATCTGCAAACCATCCATACATATATATTTTCTATAAAATGCTTTTGATAAATTAGATAGAAAAATAAAACAGAAAAAAGAATTCACCATTCCGATAGTAAACATATAAACATCATTACAGTATTGAGGACGACTTAAAAGTAATAAATACACTTAATTTCTACAAAATTAGTACATATTTTGAAGTTTCGCGTACGCGAAAGCTATATGAAAACAAAGGTATACGTACAATGAAGCTGGTTTGGAGAAGCTTGGCTGTCTTCTGGTCGGTAAGGGGCTTTCCGGGGGCACGGGCCGGCGGGGGGTCAGGGGGGACGCCAGGGGCATCCCTATCGGTGTCAGACCCCTGGGGGACACGGTCGTGCGTCAACATATAACGTGTAATAGACGATCACATTGTGTTTAATAGAACACTACAACTTTGTTCCAAAAGTGCGACTATCACTATGGTCTCCTCACATTTATGGACACAGAACATATCACCAGTCACCACATTAAGACTAAAAGCGCATTGCGAATAAACGAGCGCTGTTTAACTGCACAAAATTGTGACAAAAAAAGGGATTCTATGTGGACGAACGCATTTGCAATCTTTTTTGCGACTAATTTTAAAAATTTAGCTCGCTACATTTTTCTCGCAAATTTTAAAATTGCGATTTAAAACTAGTTTTGCGATTTAAAAGATGTCGCGTCGGCCGAGCAGAAGCGGTGCGAACGACATCTTTACGCCATTGACATAAAGTTGGTTCTGACTGGCTTAATGCGATTCCGCGTTGATAAATGTGGGGAGACCCAAATGCGTCAACATACAGGATGTATTTAGACGGTCACTGTAAATGTACTATGGACACCAATGTGACAGTGCAAATAATTACACACGCACATGACATTACACACTAGTAATTACAGTTCCCACTATAAACTGAAATAATTATATTAATGAAATGGCTATTTTTTCGACGACTGACCCACTTTTTCGTAACAATATTTTTGTACACAGCCATCCAATACTCTTTTTATGATAATAATAACAACTAGAATGTTTGTGTGTTAGGTCTGAATTAAGAAAACAATCTATAAAATCGTATGCTGTGTCTGGATTAAAAGATCGATATCTAAGACTAAGGCTTTTTTATTAATTTACCTCGGGCAACAAGCCCATAAAATATACATATAAAATAAATAATATAATATATTATGTGCATTATGTTTTGTGCTGCTCGTTGCCTGTCGCAGGTTTTTTTTTATTTTATTTTATGTACAATAAAAAAATAACTTTTACAATTGAAGGGCTGTACCACAAACAAACGAAAATTGAAATTCGGGCGAGTTCAGCAGCTCCAACCCATAGGTTGGTCTTCGCCTTGATCTTAATATACTCTGCTAGATCTTGCGATTTAGTGGAGTAATGTATATACTCACCTAAGATTAGGTTAAGACTTACCTAAGACTTCCTGGTGCACTCGGAACGCGACTAAGGGGCACGGGTCGCGGGGAGGCGGGCGGCTCCACCAGCGACTGTGTCATCACGTCATTGGCGGCCTCGCGCCCGTACACGCCCAGGTCGCGGAGACGCACGGAGCCGCGGCGACCGCTACAACGCACATAATATGCAATGCCAAACAACCAACTCTTTCAGTATCCACTGCTGCACATGGGTCTCCTCGTGCACATGGTCTTGTGCATTGTTTTTCTTTTTTTTTATAGAAATAGGCAGCAGACGAGTATACAGTCGTTCATATACATCCGCGGTAATGCCAACATCAGTTCAGAATGACAAATGTTGGCACACTGCCCGATGCGTTGGCTACCTTTGCAGATTCAGGAATGGATTGGGAGAAAGGGTTGGGAAAATGGAAAGGGATGGGATGGGAATGGGCACTGGTATATCTCGCTCACTACCGAAACATGTACGTACATTGGGGGAATACGAAAATGTAGGAAATGCAGTACATTTCAAGGTAGTCTTCTGTGAGAGAGGGGTAACGTGGCCGCCGAGTGCGCCCAGCGACTGTGGAAATGCAGCATGCACTCTCCCCCTTATAGGTAACTCTTTTAGAGTTGGTGTAGTTCCTCAGAATCTACGCACATAGTACTGATGTTGAAGTATTTCAATGCAAGAATATCAATGTTAAACAAAAATATCGATGCAGGTGAGCGTTAAAAAAAAATGCAGAATAGGAGATGTCTGACTGACTTGTAATTGGACACTATTTTTTTTTACAGAGTTTAATATGGACATATACTTGTGTAAATGATTACTTAATTTTTGACTGACAGTTTAAAAAGATGTCAAATGGATTATTATGAAACATAACATAATAGGGTAAACATAACGGGGTAGTTGAAATAGATATGTTTTATGGCTAATTCAATAACAAGAAGAAAACAAATCCACACTAACCATTAATAAATAAATTAAAACGAATGTTTGAGGTGGAGGGAAATTGCCGTGTCCGTAACTCAGGCATAGTTGTAATGGACACTACTGTTTTAGTGGAATCATCAACAGTAGTGCGATCCTCTTCCAACTTGTGACTTCTAAGCCAATAATTGCTAAGATATTCGGATCCATCCTTAGTATCTTAATTTATAGAAAGAAGGTAGCAAAGCAACAGATAGACCACGTGTTATTCTTTTTTATAATAATAACATCGTAAATAGGCGATCACAATCGATCATTTTATTCATGTTGTGCCATATATATTGAAAATACTGCATGTTGTACTCACGTGTTCCGTATAAATGGTGAATTGTCGTCTGGTGGTGACGTGGGTGCAGTTCTAGATTCTGTTGCGTCGCTCATTGGCGGGCGCACTTCTAGCAGCGAACTGAAGTAATGGTCTCATATATAGATAGGTATATCGCAATTTCACATTTTTTAGAAGAAGACATGCGTGATACATTCCAACCCAGTGCAGTATGACTGTATATGAATATGTGGATTAATTGTGGTTTGCGTCTGTAGAAATTATCTTTCAACATTCAACAATCGGGTGGTGACGGCATGTAACCTGGTTTACCAAGACCTGTAGACACTAAACAACTTCAAAAAGATTAGAGTCGCAATGACATGATTCGATAATCATGCCATTGTGGGGAGATCTGTGTCATCCAATGTGAATTCGTATGTTACGCTACTGTTCATCTAGTTTCAAATTAAATGTAAGATATATCCTGGTACAGGTAGTTACCTGTTACCTGAGAAAAGAAAAAGGAAAATAAAAAGAAATGAAAAGAACAATGGAAGTACCCAGTTGGTAGGGCCCCTGCCTGTTGTGAACGAGGCACAATTCCTTTGCGATTCCCGATCGCACAATCATTTAAAGACAGGTGTTTGTTCTGGTCTGCGTGTTGACATGTGTTCTGTTCGTCTTTAACGTGTATCTGGACCCACGACACAGGGAACCCTAGTGTGGGCCATCGAGTGTGGCGTTATTTATAATTTAAACATACACTTATAGTACAAACTTCCATATGTATCGCATTACATGGGGCCCCTTAAAGTTCAGAGCCCGGTGCAGCTGGATAGTATAGTGAGCTTACCTGTCGACAGGCGAGACGGCGCGTGTGGATGTGCCGGAGGAGACGTGTGCAAGCAGGGCGGCGAGCGCGGGCGGAGGTGCCCACGGGTTTAAATTGTGGTCACCGGCGGCGCGCAACGCGCTTGCCGTGCGCTCCGTGGTCTCCTCCATCTGTAACAAGGGGCACTCGTTAAAATGAGCAAATGAGCTGTTTAAATATAAGCCATCTTAAAATAATATGTAAGGTTATTTAAGAAGTACATACGCATCCCGGCCGCAAGTAATACACATCGACTATATTCAGCTAGCTTCGTGAGCTAGCCGTTGTGTCTGTGTCGTGTGCCGATACGTCGCTGTCTGACCGACTGACTGACGTCAGAGACGACGCTTTACAAAACCGAAGCTAGCCGATCATAGTCGATGTGTATTACTTGCGGCCGGTAAGTGTAACGATGTATGTTTTAAGAGATACTGTAATTAACTGTGTTTTACATTATTAATTTTCTTAAATGCATGGTTATAAACAATTCAATTTCATATACCTGTCTGAGCTGCACCCTGGTATCCTGCAGCGTTTTAAGATGCCTAGCTGCGTCCTGCGCGTATTGCAGCGCGAGCGCCGCGAGCCGTTCCAATGTATATCGTCCGCATTCCGCACTGTCTACTTGCTCTAGTAGACGAGGCAACTCGTTCTCTTCGTTCTCCTCCTATATACAAGATTATGTTTTATTAGTATAAACATAGAAACACAAAATAAAAAAAATGAAAAATTTCACTACGGAAAGGAAAGTCAAACTGAAAAGGAAGTAAATTTAGTGTTTTAGTAGTCTAATGGTGACGAAAACAAGCGAGAATCTTTTTATTGACTACATGAAGAAAATTTTAATAACTGTCATTTTTAACAACTATATCAAAACTATGGTATGGTATCTTCCTTACAGAATTATGCCGAATATTTTTTTTCAAATCTTGCGTGCTTAAACGTTAGTAATTTTTGATTGACATTGATATGTATGGAAGTCCAAAGGCGACCTTACCATGACCAGTGACCTGATAGTCCGTTTGATACCTTGATGCTATAAAAAAATATAGAGTAACTTATACCAATACAGAGTGAGTAACAAAGAAAGGTCTAGACTTACCTCAATCTGCATAATCTGCTGTTGCGTATCAGCTATAGCTTCCCTCAAGTACTGAAACAGATGTTTAGCATCAGGATCCGATTCAATCTGTACTTGTGCGGCTGCGGAGTCCCTTTGCCTTAATTGTCGTTCTAAAGAAGCTTCCAGTTCGCCTAATGTAGTTTTAGCGGCGCATGCGCGCGACACCCAGCATTCTAACCGGGACCAGGTCTCGCGGAATGAGTTACGGTTGCGATTGCGGGGACGATCTGTAAGGAATACAGAAATTATGAATTTAATCTATTAATTTATTTAAGTTTTATTGTACAAGTGACAAATAACGTTTTATTTTTCTTTTGTCATACATAATATAGTTCTTTATTAGATTTCAACTGGTGTCACTCGAGAAAAGGGTTGTGCTCAAAAACAGCATTGAATTGGTACGTTATGTGTATTAATGTAATAAATGTATGGATTAATGGATAATATAATAAATGTATGGATTAATGGATAATATAATTAATATATGAATTGATGTATGTATAAAACGTATTGCGACTACGAACTACACAAAATTGAGGCAAAACATAACTGGACAATTTATTGTAATACCGTATTTTGATTAACTAGGTTTCGGCAAAATAAATGTATTAAATTTTAATAAAACAGCATTCAGAATTATGCTGACGCACAATTCCTTTTGCTGCAGTGAATGAGTCATTGTAGCAATGTAAGACTCCTAATTTTTAATGCTTACTGTGGAAATAAGCGATTTATTTACTGTATTTTTAAGTACAAGTGACGGACTTCATTACTAATAAACTAATAACTAATAATACTAATAACTAATAATTCTGTACTAATAAACCACCAGTATACAAACATATACACAAAAAGGATTGTAGGTGCAGTTTTGAGATAAAATATAGAAAACATAAACAAAATACGAATACAATATAATTTAAAACATACATAGATATATACACAATATATATTAACACTGCATTAAATGGTGTTGGCATTGGAATGTATATGAATGTTGAAGAAAGAAGTGTGTATCACCATACGCAATCTTAAGTCGCGAGAAGAAATAGATGGCGCCTTCACATAATAAAAAAAAATAGCGGAAAATTTCAATCAAACCTCACTTTATTTGCACTCGTCAGCAGTAAGTAGTGGCTGATTATTATAAGAGTAGTAAGCAAACAAGCAATAAGTAGCGGATAGTAAGCAAATTTTCTCTTTTTCGGAAGTGTCATCATCAAGTTCACATTATCCATGATAAGTGCAATATTGTAGTAGATTGTAGTGTCACCGTGTTTGTGTATCAAAGATGAATGCCATAACAGCAGTGAGTAAATTTTTATTATAAGTCAATCACATACCGACCGACCTGATCCTTCGCTATGTTACTTTAACAAATAGTACAGACATGTCAGTTGCAAGTACGATTCTTGATAGATTTTTTTATACAAACAATTAGTTATACTGTTTATTCAGAAACATTAAACATTAATCGTCTAACTAAACGATTACATTTTGTGAAACTCGTGCGCCAATCGGTTGTGGGACTGCATTCCTTCCGAAGGGAGTCCTCCGCCATTGTCATTGCGCATTTGTGCAGTCAGCAATACTCTAATATACTCAAAACTATTCTAACTCTTATTAGTATCGATGGGTATAGGTTGACCTGAAGGTACATAATTCAGGGATCTTATTAAAGATTTACTTACCATATAATCTTCCAGCAGCCCGACTGCTTAATTTGTCACGATGTCCCCTCCGAAGTATGGATACTTCCTCTTGTTTCCGCCTTAACACTTGCTCTTTGAGCCTAGTCTCCGCTTCCAATGTGCGGATTATATTCGCGTTCTTCCTTGATTCCTTGCGCAGTTGGGCAACCTGATCAGACATGATTTTCTTTTTGTATATGATAAATAATGAATAAGGGATCAATCGTGATAACTGTTGAGTATTTAAAAAGCGCTTGTAAGTAAGCGACCAGCAAAAAAAAAACCAAATGAGTAGAAAATGATCAATAAAACAAACTATTTTTGAATAACGGCAATAAATTATTTCTAATTATGAAGAATATCGTCATAAAGTCGGCGGGGTTCCGGTTGGCGGGACTCACGTTTCTTTATTGTCATCAATAAACCTAAATCTAACTCATCTTTAAATTCGCTGCCATCGATTTGTTGACCATTCAGTATTATCTGCTGCTTGTTAAATTATTTCTCTTTAAAAAAACTGGCGATGCCGGGCGGCAGTCAAGAGGGGGATTTGGCTATTTTAAGTAAGTTTTAGAAAAAAAAATGTGTAGACGAAAGTTTAGAAGTTTACGAGACCTATCCAACATTCATATATATTTTGGATCGAATATTTTTTTAAGTTTACCTCGTTGTATATTGCAAACTCAGCAATTAAAACAATAAAATCAATCCAGTAGATACCAATATTAATCCTTTAAAATAATATAAAAAATAAGGAAAGTTTAATTTGAGTGACTCACTTCCTTCGCCCTAACTGCTTCTGCTTGCGCGTGTCGTTTAGCTTCTGCACGCATGCGTTGTACTAATTTCACCTGCAATAAGTAAAAACGTTATTAATATTATTTACTAAGCTTGATAAAATATATGTAGACAATACAATTTACAAGAGCTAACCAGATACCGGAAATAACTTTACCTTATCCCGCTTCATGTTGTGGAGCTCGTTTTTCAATGCGTTTATCTGGTGACCCGTTTGCACTTGCGACCGTTGTAGTCGCGTGTGCTCGCGTTGAGCCCCTTGTAGTCGCTTCAGTTCGCGAGACATGTTCGATAAACGCTTTTCGTAGTCCTCTTTTACGCGTTTTAGTTTCTCACTTGGCGGCGAGTTTTGAGTCGCTGGAAATATTGTTAGAAATAACGCTCTAAATAATGGAATATTATTGATAGAAGCGCAGGCATACTAAGTGTAATATATGCCGTATGCATCCAGAGAGATGGGTATGAATAACTTCTCAATGGGTCCCACTGGTCGAAAATAGACATGTAGGAAGACTTAATCGAAGGTAGCGAAATAATCTCGATGTTTTATTGTAGAGGATGGCCAAAGCTGGCTGCAGATCGAAAGGTTTGGAAAAAAGTGAGGGAGACATTTGAAAGAAGTGGAACATTGTATAAGACACTACTAAAAAGTAAGAAGGTCATAAATCAGCAAACAGTTCAGCTGGTACGTGTAAAATGTCACCCATGGACATCTGTGTTGGATGACAAATGTTGATATGTTAATTTAGGAGTGGATTTGGAAAAAGGCGGGATAAAAATAGGATAAAGTTGAGCGAGATGAGGTATTGATTTTACTTACGTGATTTTTTAAATATTAACCAGATTCACTTATTTTGTGTAAGGGGTTAACAAAGTTAACTTATTCATTCACATGGGGCTAAAGGACTCAAAGGGGTAAAAAAATCGAGAAGTCTATTTTAATAAGTAATTTTAGAGTGAAAAGGATCTCTCCAACAATAACAGAGTGTTTACAACCTAAGATAAAGAATCATTAACATATCGCAGTCCTTACTTACCTAACGAAGCTAATACTTTATCTCGCTCTGTATGCGTGGCCTTGATCTGATGATGTAGAGTATCCAGTCGTTGTTCGTAATGTTGTTTCAGCGCTGCAAGCCTCCGCTGCGACATCTCCAGCTGCTCGATTAAGCGCGCCTTCGTGTCGATGTCGTCGCTCAAAGCCGCTAGTTGTGCTGACAGCGCGTGTTGAGCTGACACAAATATATTACCTTAATATAAAGGGAATGGGAAATAGTTTTAAATTCGTGTGTCTTGTATTTGACTTAACCCCAGTTAGTTAACTTTATATTGCCCGCTGCTACGTTCACTTTGAATCCGATTTCTAAATCAGTTCTTCATTTCAGTTTGCCTAGGTATATCTAGATCACCGTGATAATTTATCCGTTATTTTCATAATTATTACACCGATTTTAATAACAAATAGTTTATAACCTTCCTGGATAAACACGTTAAAATGCCATTGCTTTTTACCTGTTCATCCAGGTGTTTTTTCACTAAAACCGTAACAGAATCGGCCCAAAGATCCCGAAATTAGCGCAAATAAATAGACAGATAGATGGAAAGCGAGTCATTTTGATGATCCGCGTAACCAAACATTAATAGCTGTATCGTATGAGATAGCCACATAGGATTACCTATAGCAAAGTGATTCCGCTAAAAGTCACTAAATATAAGGTAGGAAGAGAAATCCCCGCATCCCATAATTAGTCTCTTCAAATTCCTGCGAGTCAATTAACTACCTCCAAAGGTTCAAAATCGTCTACGCTTTCCCTCTCTGGTTGCAAGCTTTTGTTTATAAGGAAAAATAAGGGAGGTTACGAGTTAAGACTAATTTCCTTTCTTAGGTTAAGTTTCGTACCAAACTTATCACAAAATTGTATATGACACAATCAACGTAACATTGCTATAAATTCAAGATGGCAGTTGAAAGGACCAAAAAGAAAGAACTTTCAGCATGCCACAATAAAGTCCACAGCATGTCCACTTTGCAGTGGACGTCACCCTGTGACCACGTCCACTGCAAAGTGTTCGAAACGTCGGGATATAAATAATGTCAAATATACGCGATTTAAACCGTTAAAAGTTGTTTAATTGCTATGTATAGTAATCACGAAAACCTAAGAAAATATTATGCCACAATAAATTTTATAAAATCGTCTTACCTTTAACCTCTTCGTCCTCGTCCAGCGACTCGCTGTCATCCTCCTCGGAAGGTTCGGAATCCTCCGCACTCTCCCCCTCGGCTCTCTCCCTCTCCCCAATGAGTCGTTCGTCTGCTCCCGCGCTAGTCATGCTGTCACTCATGTTCAGTTTGCGCTGGAACTCCAACTCGCCCATACTGCGAGCTAAGAGCTCTTTTTCCTGTTGAAAAATAATCTCATCAAAGTTCGATATTTAGGGGCTGGGGGCCTACCTAGGGGCCAAGTAAACAAAGATAAATAAAAATTTTCCACGACAATGAACTACGTAACCCTAGCGTCCGTGTATGTATACCGATATGTGGGGTATATCTTCAAGGTAGTCAAACACGGGCCGATTCAATACGATTCAAGTTATAATGTATTTTTTAAATATTTGTATGAAACTTTTGGAGGCATCCAGCGGTGTGGCAATGTTTATTATTCTATACTGATGTTATTATGTAACGAACACCATTATTATGTACCCGTGGACACCCACGGGCGACAGTATCCATTTATCACCGGTGGACTCTTTGTACTCGTCTGACACCTTCTATCCATAAAACAAAATGAAATTGTTACGCTGTATATAGTACTAATCATAATTAGTACTATATACGTATATATACAGTATTATTATAGTATTATAGTACGTTATAGTATATTATAGTATATATACAGTATTATTATAGTATTATTATTATAGTACGTATTATAGTATATATACAGTATTATTTAGTACTATGTACTATATACGGCATTATTTAGTCATTGACTAAATAATGCCGGTCGGCATCTTTTTGTTCAGCAATAATTTCAGGACGATTAAGTAAAAAAGAAACAAATATCCGTACACTTTCAGAGTTAATTGCGTTACGTTGTAACCACTTTATGTTATATAGAGTCTATCAATGTTTAATCACGGTTAGAACTGCAAAGATGGCCGACCGGTAATATTAAATTACATCATTGTATTATGTATGTATTGTACCTTGTACATTTTACGCAAATAGAAATACGAGCTGTTTGAGATAATCAACTAAAGGAAGATCCAGGGAAAAAGGAAACCGGGGAGATGGAAAACATCTACGTTAATGGTTAAAAAATGGTTCATTGTTTATAGTCTAAGAGGCGGCTGCATGATTTCTATGTTCATCACGTAGTCCATTGAGATATGATGTAAGTTCCTAAATTATAGCTCTATATATAGATATTCGAGAGGAGGAATGGTCCTCCTCTCGAATCATATCTCAATGGAGTACGAGATGAACGTAGAAGTCATGCAGCCGGCTCTTGTACTATTAGAACTTCTGTCATTAAGGTTCAAATAATTTCTAGGAGTGTCAAATTTCGAAGACCAGAATGTCTGAAAAGAAGAACAAGCCTTATCAAGAAGAATACCTTGTATAACTCGCGCTTGGCGTCGTCCAATACAGCCGCCGTGTCGTGAACGGAGTCGTGTCGTGTCCGCGCCGCCATCGCCTCGCGTCGCCGGCCTGCCTCGTACAAACCATTAGCTTCCATCAACTGTGCTCGCAACTCCTCTATCTCACTCACGTAACCCTGTAAAAGAGAATTATAAACATTTATATGACATGTAGGAGAAAATAAAGCAGAAGCGAGGAAAGGTAAGTCAATATTGCCACTAGATCGCCTTTTCTAAATATCTAAACTAGATCTAAATATAACTAGGCATGTCAAATTGTATTTACGGTCAATTATAAATATCTTTAGCTAAGTAACTAAGTTATTAAATTAGTAAATTCGAAATATATCTTTAGCTTCGGTCGCTTCTTGAGTGGTTACAATTTTATCCAATTCACTAAATATTTATCACTCGTCTCTTCTATCGCCTATATAATGGGGAATATTCCGAAGAGCTGTTCAATTTGATGCCTACTTCGAGTTTTTACCATCGCACGGCTCGTCATCGTCGCGGTTCATCCACACTCCCTTGACAGAGTCGCTGCGTACAGTGCGCTCGTCAAGACATTTCATATCGCGAACCCGAAACTTGTGGAATGTACTGCCAGCTGAGGTTTTTCCGCTACGCTACATGGAGCTTTTCACGAGACCTATGAACGGCACTGTGGTCGGTCGGTAGCGTACCCACATGCCCCCCTGGCGTTGCAGGTGTCCATGGACGGCGTTGACCATTCTTTTAGAATTAGTAATACGTATTTTCCATTATTTTAGAGATTTACCAAATATTACACCACTAAATAGAAATGTTATAGAAATCCATACTGCAGTAAAACAGTAAGCGAACAAATTCACACTTGTACAAAAGTATAGTACTTTCAGCTCACGAATTACATTGTTTTAGTGTCCTTAAACGCTCAATTGGGTTCCCGACGCCGGCGGCGCACACTAAAATAATGTACGTGTACGAGCACAACCACTATTAAGCGTAACCCACCTTTGTAAGATGAAAGAATTATTAAACAAACAAGTTCATACCTGCACTAAAGCAGTAAGCGAACAATCCGTCGCATCGGGGCTCCCTTCCTTCGGCGCCCACGTGCCTAAAGCCTTTTCTGCCAATAATTCACTGTTCTTAGCTGATATCTGGTCTATCGTGCTTTGCATCGCTTTGACTCTCCGTCGCAACGATTCCACTTCTCCGGTTAAAATGGCGTTCTCTTGAACCACGTCGCTCCAACCTTCTTCGCCGTTTTCTGATATTATGCGCTTGCCCTGTAAATTGACGTATTGTCTTGATAAATAGATAGATAAAACTCTTCACTGAATAATTGATACATTATGACAAAAATAAGGAAGAATGTTATAAAGAAGAGAATTCAACCAGGCGGTCTTCTGGCAATTTCTTCCACAGAACCTTCAGAGAGAGAGTTGTGACTGACGTAGAGTTGTGACACCACACACTACGCGCACTAGGCGCGTAGAATGTGGTGTTGGCCTGTTTGAGAATAGCACTACACCATTTCTTCCTGTGGGTGTTGTAAAAGGCGACTAAGGGATAAGAAAACAGCTACCATAAGCCCTGAGGAACTACATCACCTCTAAAAGAGTGGACTACCTCACCGGTTCGGCCAGCGTGTCATTTTAAGGTCATACATCTCTAGTGTATAAGACAATGTGTATGAAGAGGTCCGTGTGCGGCAGTGGACAAAACGAGCGCTGGTTACCATCAAGTGAACTGTTTGCTCATCTGTTACTTTCTGTCAGCAATAAAAAAATCGGGGAAGCACAGAATCTTTAACGTTGCGCACTCGGTCGCGTTATTGTACACACAGGTATATACCTGCTTGTATTCAGCCAGCTCGAGCTGCAGCCTGGCTACCTCCTGACGCAACTGGTGAATGGTCCGCGAGGTGAGGTCCTGGTTCACGATGCAACGGTTCTTGATGTTGCGCGCTCTGTTCGCGTACTTGAGCGTGTTCAGCGTCTCCATAAAGTCGCGATCGCTTGGCGACACGCAAGCTATCATTACCGTGTTGCTGTTGCCTGGGAAATAAATGGAAGGATTTTATTCATAGGAACGACTTTAAATCAATTGTTTATTAAATAACATTCACGCAATAATATATATACCTATATATTTTTTTAAAATAATGGTTTAAACTATGATAAGATTTTTAAAAATAAAAGTGTTTCCAATCGATGGTGGAAAATAGTTTTCAACAAAAAACATTTTTGAACGCTACAAAAACGCTTATAAACATTTGTAAACATATATGTATAAGCCATTCTTCAACAATTATAAATCAGATTACTATTTTGTCGTTATCTGATTACAACGCTCTTCAGTTTAGTCACTTTAAAGCTTTCTAAGTGCACATTAAAGAGAACCTAGATATTTTTTTACTAGGAAAGTAGGCGGACGAGCAGGGACCACGTGATGGTAAGTATTATTAACCCATGGACAACTGCAACACCAGGAAGTATGCGGGTACGTACACCGCCGACTTTGCAAAGTCCTATTCATAGCTTTCTTGAAGAACCCCATATCGTAGCGTAATGGAAATGTCTCTTGAAGCAGTTCGTTCTACAGCATACGAATTCCGGGTATAAAGTGGTTTTTGGATCGAACAGTACGCGACACCGCCGTATGAAGAAAATGCGGATGGACCGCACTTCTGTGACGGGAGGTGCGGTTGTAGAAATCCGAGGTGGGAATTATATTGAACAACATTTACGAGCATTCCCGATTGTACAGGCGGTAGAAGACACAGAGAGACGCAACGTCTCTCCGAACGGTGAGGAATTCTAAACCGAAACGTGAGAGTGGGATCGTCGACAATTCGAACAGCACTAGTGTAAAAATTAAATAGATTAAAATAAGAACTAGTATTATTTATTATACACTCCAAAATGTTCCATAATAAAAGTTTACAAACGTTTGGACATAATTTTAGAAAAAATATTTCATAACGTTGACGTAACTATTACAAACATTTCTCGCCATTGAGGAACTAATGTACACACACGTTAATGCAAGAACATTTTAAAATGAATTTTGTATTTACGTTGCCCTACTACCTATTACGACAATACAGAAACACCTTACCTCCTAGTGAGTCCTGCAGGAGCCTGGTGAGTTTCGAGTCCCGGTACGGCACATGAAGTACTTTCCGCGACTTGTCGCCCAGCGCAGAGATCACATTCCCGAGAGCGAGCAACCCGCAATTTATCGATATACCTTCGCGAGCTCGTTCGCCGGTTGCGCCTATAATTGTATACATTCATAAATGATTTCTTTTTACAAATAAACAAACGGAGTCGATTTCAATGCTGGTTATTCGAGTAGGATATCAAAAATTTAGACAGCTGCAGATACCAGATTAAACCCATAAAGAATGTATTTTTGATTATACAATTGATGCGCTTCTCTTTTATGTCGGATACAACAAACTATATGAAAGAATTTAATATAACTTAATAATATATAATATATCAACTTAATAATAATATATTTATAAATCATATTACAATTTCTTGATATTTTATAACGGTGATTTCTGTAAAAAATAACTAATATCATATTTATAATAAAATAATAATGAAATGGTTAACATTTGTTCATTTCTTCTTCAGCTACACAATAACAAGTACACCAAAAGCCCTATATTTACCTGTCCGTTTGAGGCGTTCAGAGCCAGCCAAGTCAACGAAGTGGAACTTTGCAGTCAATGTCTCATACTGTTCCGGTGCATCTCCATCTGCCTCCTTATCCACTCCATTCTGGTCGGCCGCTAATCTTCTCTGGCGTAATAATAAAGTAAAGACTGCATGGGATCGCGAGGATGAAGAGTTCATGTTAGTAGCAGCTGTTGTTCTCGCCAGGGCTCCGGCACGTAAGGCGCCTAGGGCTTCCCTGACGCCTCTGACGGCACGGATTGATGCCCCCACCACCTTTACCCCTCCACAACCGTCCTCTGTTATCCTTAAAGTACCCTGGAATAGAAAAATATTAAATTAAGGTTAGTAAGAAGTCCTTAGTAAGAAAAAAGTAGTTCTAAAGTAGTCCGTAGTAGTATGAATTAGTAGTGTCCTTAGTAGTGACTAGCTAGAATTGCGTATACTTCTATAGGTATAATGTATCTATATACATTACGTTTTGGACTTCCAAAATAGTTACTATAATACATTTAGTTATAATCTATACGTACCTACAGTATAATAAGATGCATTATATTTATATTTTAAACGAATCTGTTTAATTTAAGTAAATGTCAACGTTTCGGTTGGGTTACACCAATTCTCAAGCTGACTAGTTGGTGTAACCCAGCTGAAACGTCGAGTAAAATAAAATAGGTAACCGTACGTGTTTAAACTCGTTTAATAATAATATAAATATGTGTGAAGAAACGCCAGAATCTTAATAAGCTAAAACCTAATTAATCAGGATGCAACATGTCATGTGAATAGATAAGAAAGACCGTGGGCTTTGCATGTAAGTAAGGTAATTTGGCGCGCACTGACCGTGCCTAGCATATTGAATTAAGTTATGCGATGATAACACGCCTCGATAGACAGCAGTGCACAACAAGCTCCGTGCGCCACGAGTAAGTAATTAAATGTTGTAAGGCACGTGTTCATCATTTGTATATTTCGCGTCAAGTAAAGTCAAGCTTCTCTGATGTTAGTCACACACTTCGAATACCAGCTGCATTGTAAATTCGTTATTATGGAACTACAGTCACACGCTAGTCACACTAATTTCAGAAAGAACAGCATATTCAAGGGATGTATTTATGTACACGATCGTAAATATATACATGGATACATGTGGCGTCATCCTGACCTACTAAAATCTACTATGGGCTTTATGTGCTTCCAATATTATGTAAATGATTTATGTAACGATTAGTTTTATTAAGATAACCTGTAATGTTTTTTGCAATAATATATAAAAGTTTCCTTCAGTGCTCACGACAACGTAATATCTTCTATCATTTCGAACTTGACAATTTATTTCTAGATTCAGTATTCTTCTTACAGAAGTCTGTGAAGGACAAAAAATATTTTACCGGAATCTTTCCATTTATACATATAAAAAGAGATGTCCTGAGTGACCGATTCATCATCGCCGAGCCGAAACCGCTGAAGTACTGCACAGTAGATAGAGTTTATGTCACGAGATTTTGTGACATACGTTTCCATTACTTACTTTCAAAACAAAATCAACGCGGGCAAAAAGTTAGTTTTATATATAGAATGTATATAATACTAGCTGCCACCCGCGGCTTCGCTCTCGTGGACTAAGCAGCTTTAAAAGATTTTTAATACCTGTAAAAGCAGCGACATGATAGATTTCACGGATGAAAATCTAACCCGTAGTTTTTTAGTAATTCTAATTAGTCATTTTTTTATTTTCCTCCATTACTCAACTTCCTTGTGTCATATGAAAATGACACATACCAGTTTTCCTTCTGGATACTTAGCTATACATTAATGAAAACCCGATCAAAATCCGTTCAGTAGTATTTATGTGATGCTCAAACAAACAGACATGCAAACAAAAAATAAAAAAAATAATACTTTGGGTTCTGTAGCTTATAAAGACGAGCCCCCCATTTTTTTTTAAAATTAACTATATGTACAGACTCAATACTTTTACTGTTTTATTATATGTATAAATATGTGTATATTATTAAAGGGCTTAAACGTTACCGACGTTAAGGCCGGGTTGCATCCATCAGTCATCTCGTGACCACGGTTGAGTCATCGAGTAGAGGATTTAAAACCCGTTTAGGTACAGAACTTATTACCAAAAGAACGTTTGCGTTTGTTTGCACATAACAAATGGACGTTTTATTACCATTGAGATATTCGGAATTATAAATCGTATGAATACTTTCAGGAGTTACTTCGGCTATTGCTTTTAAAATCTAAAAAAAAATAGGGAAGTTGTTTATTCCCATTTCTACAATGTGAAAAGGGGACTTTGCGAAAATCGCACGCATTGTTTCTCATTATTCCCAATCACTTTAAACATCAGCACAAATAAGTTCATGATACCTTAGCATAGGGATCTTTGGCCGGATCGAGTAGATCGACAATATCTTCGTTGTACAGCTCTATGAACTGCGCCTGAACTGAGAATTCTGGTGGTAGCTGCCCTTGGTCTCGCGCCTCCTCCGCTCTAGTATCCGCCCCCGCAAAAAGGTCACGGATTGCGCGGGGGATGATCCCCCGTTTCTCCTCGTTCCCCTCCCCTTCGCCCTCCCACCCGCTGCCCATTGTATACGTCTTGCCTGAGCCCGTCTGTGGACAAAATAATATTAAATTAATTACATGATAAAGAAACATAGCCCTTTCTTCTTTGTTTAGCGAGGTTATGAGCGACTTTTTAAATCTTGAGGGCCCTAGACACAATCTCTTTCGAGACACTCAACCTCATCGTGTTTATTTACTTATTCTTTTTGTACTATATATTAGTACTTTTTGTACTATACGTAAATTAATTTAAAAAAAGTTACTTAATAATATATATATATATATATAATTAAATTAATTATCAATATTAAATATATAGACCAGTCTGAACCAGTTTGAACAGTCGTCAACCAAGTGGTTTATTTATTTATTTATATTTAATTTTAACAAATATTTCCCATTATTATACAATTTTAATATGCATTAATAATAGCGGTTAAGTATTATAAACTATAAGTTGGAAAGTCCACACGATTGTCACAGTAAATCGGCTGCAGTTCTAAGAAGGCGGTTGCGGAAAAAACTTAACAGCTAAACATTCGTAGGAAATTTAGCTGCTGCTAATAACGTTGTCACGCAGATTGATGAATGATGATAGTCCGTAGTAAAAACCTTCACACAGGTATATAAAAAAAAATTTCTTCATGGTAATAATGTGCCTTATCACTTATCAGCGATATTGATTGAACTTGAACCTGAGCTCGTCAAGGCGTTCGTAGTCCCTTGAGGTTAGACGACATTAAGTTCAGTCTCGTAGTCGGAGGGTTCAAACACCACCTCGACATTCTCTAGAAATAATCCTATGGAAATATAGTTTTTTTTTTACATATCGTTAAAACCTATACATATAAAAAGTTGTTACAAAGTGGTGTCTGTACATTTAATATTTTTTGAATTATGAAGTTCCCGCGGGAATCAAGCTAACCACAGATACTGTCTATGCGCAGGAAGTCGCGGGAATCGCTAGATTATTGAAAATATGTATATTTATAGATAATTAAAATGCATGTTTTAACCGTAAAAGCTGTTTTTTGTACAGTCAAAAACATCTTCGGAACCTTAATTATAACCCGTCAAATCCGATATTGATTCTGGCTAACGAACTGAGGTCGTTTACCGTTAATTATGACGTCTGTAAGGTGTCAATAGGGTATCGTCATGGAAATAATGTAGGGGTAGAGTAACAAAAGACGATTAATCGGAACAGTGATAATGGTTCTTAGTACAGTGAACAGCCAACTGTGTAGTGAATTACGTTTCATTTAAAAACGAACATAAATAGACACGTTACGAAGAAAGTACTTGGAACTTGAAACATTGTAACTAGTCACGATGATTGTGCCTTTTTAACAAAAATACATATTTTAGTTAGTGGCGACAAAAAGGACTCATTAGCGCTAACTAATTTGTCATTTCATTTTTTAAAGGGGAACTAAATGTAATTACGTAGACATGAAATGCGTTATGAAAAATTATGAGTATTTATTAATGTTTTTGGAACGTACAAACAAAAACGTGCACATTAATTTGAACGCAGTAAAAATAAATAAATGCAATTTGTTAATTCCTAGGTAGAAAGAGATTCACCGGGCCCTCTCCGCGACTCCTTGTGTTTCGTGTTACAACACGAAATACAATAAATATCAGCATTTTTTCTGATACTGGTCTTTGCTTTAACTTAAAGGGTTAAAATAAAAAGTGTACATAAATGAGTCCACCTCTGTACAAATACTTAAAAGTAATAAACCATGCGTCAAGTAGTGAAGTCCGCATGTGAGTTCGTGTGAAAATCACATAATTTTGTTAAATGCAGTTTTATCAATAATTACGAGCAGTTTTTACGAGTATTTTTTTTTATAGAGAAGAGGGCGGACGAGCAAGCGGTCTCACGTGATGATAAGTGTTACCGCCGCCCATGGACACCTGCAACACCAGGGGTATGCGGGCGCGCCGCCGACCTTGCAAAATCCTATTCACAGCTTTCTTGAAGAACCCCATGGCGTAGTTTAATGGGAAGACCTCTTGAGGCAGTTCGTTCCACAGCCTACGGGTTCGCGATATAAAATAATTTTTGGACCGAACAGTACGCGACACCTCCGTATCCTCTAGTATTTATTTATTTATTTACAGTTTATTGTTTTAAAAGTAGGACTTAATACTAAAAAGCATTTTCTCGCAGCCAAACTTGGGACAATATTGTTATGGTATGGTAGGTACAAGTGAACAATAATGTATCAAATAAAATATACAAACATAACAAATAATAATAAACACTTAAAATACACACACATATATACATATTAAATAAAATTAAATAATACATAGATACAAATAAACAGATACACTATGCAAAGAAAAAACTAAACGATATTTATCTTATGTATATTTATATAAATAATCTTATATCAGAGACGGCAGCGTTTTTCACAATTAGTGAATATTTAATCAAAATCGGAACAGTAGTTCCTGAAATATGTCACAGAAATGTGACAATTCATTTATATATTTACTGTAAGAACGTGGAATCCGATTAGCCAGTCCACCAGGACGTAGGTGGGCACAGTCACACATGGACAGCCGCGATACACATTTTCATCATCCACATTATACTCCACATTTTTTCTTAGATGCGATGGTACGTGAAGAGTATAATGCAACAAGGAGTTTCCTTTATTCCATTACATTCTCTATGTTCCTTTTTATAGAAAGACGGTGGCAGATGAGCAGACAGTCCACCTAGTGCTAAGTGAACACTGTTGTCGATGGACTTCTGCGATACATGCCAACATCAGTCCTGAATGACAAACGTTGGCACGTCTCCGGATGCACTGCGTGCTTTTGGAGATTTAAGAGTGGATTAGGAGAAAGGGTTAGGGACACGGGGATAAATAGGATGGGATGGGACTGGGCTCTGGCATATCTCACTCACTACCGAAACACGTACGTACATTGCGAGAATAGGATAAAGTGAAAAATGCAGTTACTTTACGGTAACCTTCTACGACAGAGGGTAACTTTGTCCGCCAAGTGCGCCCACCGGCTGTGGGATTGCAGCGTCCCTCCCAAATACCAAATAATCGATGCAGTTATAAACATACATTGTTGGCAAATCTTTACTGTAGTAACCAGTGTCTATACCCTACAGAAAAATATAAAAGTAAGAGTGCCATTTAAATGAGTCTCCTTGAGAGCTTTAACTGTTACGCATGTCAATATAAAAAGTATAAACGCGCTTAAAAATACTCGGAAACAATTAGAGTGGATCTACACGTTCGAGGCGTGACTCGGCTATGTCTCGTCACAGTTCGTAGACACAAAATTCACTTTCTACCAGTTGGGAGTAGTCACCTAGTGAGCGAATTAGCTGGGAAATATTTGTACCATATGATGTAGCATACATTTAGCCGGCTTTAGAGTAGCATCACTCCATCTCTTCCTGTGGGTAAGGTAAACTAAGGGGGTAACAAAGCCGTTACTACAAACCATGAAGAACTACCACCATACACCACCTCGAAAAGAGTGGACTCGCCAACCCACCTTGAAACGACGTTTTAAGGGTATACACCCCTCGTGCACAATATAATGTGCATGAGGAAGCTTATGAGCAGCAGTGGACAACGAAAGAGCTGGTAAACTATTAAGCCGATTTAGAAATGACATACCGTTAAAACCTTCGGGGATAGAAAGCCCATTGTGTATATAATATATGTAATGTATACTTATTTACAGTAAACGGCCGATCATAGCCGATGTGTATGTATTACTTTCGGCCGCTTGCTGTAAATATGTTTTGATTATTTATTATCATCGATTTAAAAATGAATATTCCCATATGTATATCTTTTATGTGTATGTGCGAGTATAATAATAAAGTGCCTTTAAATAATTGGAAGATGGACGCCTGTTAACGATTTACCCGACAGCATGTATTGTGGGCATTGTAAACGAACCGAACAAGGCGTCAGTCTGTCTGTATTATGCTAACGTGCGCGTGATTGCAATACAAAGCGAACTCGGCCTTTGCCGTTGTATGAAGATAGATTGTATTGATCTAGTATGGCTGCTACAATGCGCTTCGTGATTGAACGAACAATTCTGGTTGCATTAATAACAGAAGATAACACAGTGCTCTGTTTAAGTGTTGATATATAAAGTACGCCATGTAAGATTGTTTGGTGCAGGAATGAATCTCATTGTTGTGGTGATGTTACGATCGAAAGCTTAATGTATTTAAAAATATAAACTATGAGTTTTTTTCTTTTTTCATTGGGTTAACTATAAATACTTCCGTTCTAACCTAAGCACCTGGCTGTAGGTTAAAACCCGCTGTGACCCTCTTTGGTGTTGCAGCATATATGCTGAGCTACTGACCTTTTTGTTGTCACACAGCTACGCCACGCTATCTCTTATTAGTGTTTTTATGATACATTTTCTGTACTATGTGTAGATATAAATACATGTTATTTTTTCTTTCTCATTCTTCGTTTTTTCTAATCTTTGTCTTTCACTGCCATTCTATAAGTGTTAGTAAGTCATTCGTTTTTGGTGGGTTGTGGTACATGATGCGGATGTTTATAATCGGCTGCCTGTCTCTCCAATGTTGGAATATAATTCTTCTAAGTCACGCCATCAAACTCGTTATTTTGCTCTTCGCATATAGCCCCTACTGACAATCTCCTTTAAGTCATCAGCCCATGTCCTAAAGGCGTCACACGCTACGTTTCCTTGTACACAGTTTCTACTCGAGGACGCGTTTACTCCATTAGTTGGCGATCCTGCGACAGATATGACCTGCCCTTTACCATCTCAGCTTATTTCTTTTATTTCAGTGACTATGGTTATTTTGTAATGCTTTTTTTTATTTCAGTTCTTATGTATCAAAAATGTTTTAAGACTGACTAAAGATAGTTGTTAGTAAAGAGACGTATTTACAATGAAATCTGCGTGACCAGAATGTAACAGGAAAGTCACGTCTACACAACACTCCTTTCATCTCATAAGAGAGTTTAGGAGCCTTAAGTACGTGACAATAAGACTCATGAAACGTATTCGTGAAATGCAAGAACCATAATAGATTTAATTGTGCAGTTGACTAGGAAACTTGAGTTATTTGCGGAATACGTGCTTTCAATCAGATAAGTTGTGATGAGGCGTAACAATGGCCAGAGAAAGTCCGGCGAGCGGGCGGTGAGGCTAATCGTACATCTTAGGGCGATGTTTCACTGTCGGCGATCGTGATTTGAGAAAAGAGTAGGTCGAATAAACAGACAATTATCTGTCTTACAGTTAAATCGAATCGTGTTTTTCGAAAATTTAATATATCTGCATATAGGTTAGGATTTTCGGTATCCACATTCTATGTCTAGGAATTTAGGAATGTCTAGGAATTTCTAGGTTTAATAATAGTTTATTTATCTATGTGAAGTCCAGTTGGAACAAAGCAGCGTAAAAAATTTCATCGCTAAATTATATGTTCCATCAGGACTATGTAAATGATTGAGTCTTATGATTTATTGTACCCTTAGAGCCGTGATAACCTAGATGTTTCTCTCCGTGACTTACATGAGTGAGATCGTAAATTCGAAACACAACTCGTAGAAACTGAAATTGTAACTAGGTAGGAGATAAAGAACAAAATGTTGAAGTACGCCTGGGCCCTAAAATAGAACGTAATAGGTTTATATTTATTGAATATGGCCTATTCATTCAGGCCTTAGAGCCTCGACCTAGAACTGCGCCTCCTTGAATTGTCTAATCGCAGCGTCGATATCAGCATGTAACAACCTATTGCAGGACGCAGGCCTCCCCTTAACTCACCCTCAATTTTTACACCCAGGTTTTGGGCCTCAATCAACCACGCGGGCCCAGTGCTGGTGGACACAACTGCAGTGTCTATTTACATATGACATTAGAAGTATAAAATAATTTTTAACCCTCGACACAAAAGAAGACATGTATAATATGTTCGGATACGAAAATAGCTGATAACTTGTTGTTTGTAACTTGTAATGAAACCGCGACCTAAACGCGAAAAACGACTTCTTAAATAATTACCACGATAAAGAATAAAATGTTATTTAAAGAAGACAGTTATTGTTAATAAAATGTAATTACTCTATTCTCCTTTTTGTTGCTATTTAGAGGTATTATTGTATGTTTTAGGTATGATTTTTGTAAATTACAGTTTGTTGAGTATTTTTTATTGATATGGCTATAATTCAAGTTTTTGAGATCAATGTTTAAAATGGAAATACTAATTATATAGAAACATGGATAGTTTATTATACAATACAAGTTTTTGCCCACGGCTTCGTCCGCGTTTATCCCACGGGAACTTTAGTTTGGTAGCCGATGTCCTTTTCGGGGTCCCCAAGAACATCGATGCAAAATTTCAGCTCGATTCGTCCACCCGTGAAAGCATTTTAAATAGACAAACAAACACATCGTATAATTTTTGTATATTAGTGAGAATTAAACAATAATTTCCTGGATTGCCAAATAGACCTTATTATGTTTCAGTCCCCAGTTTCACAAGATACTGTAAGATACAAGATAATTTGCGAGTTTTGTGTAGATTGATAGGATTTTCAAGGGCAGAACCTAACTTATAAAACAATATCTCGAAATAAGTTAATTTGCTTTTCTACATACTGTCTCCACTCGTGTAAAGTTATTGTTTCAGAAAAACAAAGCAAGTGCTCGGCGCCATATTGTCTTGCATCGTCTATATGTGTTCGCGAATGTTTTCTAGTATTATGCATGTGGAACGTGTGGGTAGAGCGTTGTGGAATGGTATAATTTATAATAAGTCAAGGTTCGGATAAGATATTCTAAAGTTAATTGAGATATTATAAAGATATTTTAAGGATAAATACCCGTGTATTCTAAAGATATTCAAGATGATTCTAAAGTGGTACAAATTTTGATGGCCAGTAATTCGAAAATAATCACGACTCAGTATAAGTCTAAGGCCGAGAGATATGTATTTATTTGCTTCTCAGACTAATAGAACCGTCACCATCACTTTATCATCTATCATCCCCTTTATCATCCACTGCTGGACATGGACCTCCTCGTGAACATTATCTTGTGCATGATGAATGTATGGACTGAAAACGCCACGCTTATCAAGCGTGTTGGAGTCATCCATTCTTTTTAGAAGAGATGTGGTGGAGCTATTGTCACGCTGGCCGACACCGGTACGCGTAGAGTTTAATTAGTTTCATCAAACACATAAAAAAAGTCCGAATTTATCATTTTGTTATTTCGTAACTCAGTAAGTGGTAATGTTTAACGACGTGCCTTATCGTCACTAATCTGCAATCAAGGAAATACTCATGTGTCAATATCAGTTTTGTAATTGTTTTGTACATATAAATGAACACAATACTTGTTATACCATTCATTATTATGGATCAAACACTATCTTGGTCGGCACGTATTAACGTATTAAAGGTACAATAAGTCGTAAGCTGTTTGCTTCCTTTCACTCTCTGAAGCGCTTCCAGAGCTTCCTACCAATTGAAACCAAGTTATGCTTGCCCATTCTCTTCTACTACATCTTCTAGAGTAGTCTGCCGGTCTATCTTCTAGTAGGTGAAGCAGCATACCTTGACACTTCTGTGGAGCTCCTCAATAAACTTGAATCGTCAGAACTTGTGCATACGCTACGTCTTTAGCCTCCGAAATACGATCACATTTGCTAATTTCATAATTAATAAATTTTCATAATCTAATTTCATAAATTGGCTTCCAATCCAGTTTCGTATGGAATGTCCTGTCAATTCTCTTTAATATCTTTTCTAATCCCTTCCCTCCTCGTTACCCAAAAGATAATTTTATATATCTAGCTGACATGAGTGTTCGCTTGCGTTCTGCTGACAATTTATCGCTAGCTATACTTTTATACACTTCCCGTAAGTACTCAAAATCCTTTGCGATTCACACCGTAAACTGTGGAACAAGCTCCCTCTACAAATTAGAAAATCCCCATCTGCGGTTCTTTGAAGTCTAATCTGTATAAAGATTTATGCTCCAATTCCGCTACTCTAAGTTAACTATATGTATGTATGTTTTTGCGTATGTATGAAATTATGTTAACGTTATGTTAATGAAAATATAAATTTATGTTTACGTTTATATTTATGTGTATGTACAAATATATTTGCTGTTTTTTGTTATATGTTGTAGCCTCATTTTTAATGGCTAAATCCCTCTCGTTTATTCTAACGTTGACTGGAAGAGATTATAATACTCGTAAGTGCGCCTAAGAGGAATAAGTCCGCCTTTGTAATTATGGTAATACTGTAATGTCTTATTGCAACGACTCATTTGAAGTACAATAAAGAGCAACAACAATTATCATCTGCCTGATTCTCACGATCAACTCATATCATTTATATACGAGTATGTACTGTAAATATATAAATGATATCATTTATATGTTGATAGGTTTATATGTTTTTGTTGATAGGAGATTAAGATTTAATTAAACGGTATTTTATAAATGGAAGTGTCGTCACACTTTGATACTTTGATAGGGACTTTAAAAGAAATTAAATATCTCAAGGGTTTTAGTTAAAAAGTTCAAGCACATTTCAAATTTGTCGCTCATTTGTCGACACACCTTACTCGACGGGGTACTTACTAGTTGAGGTACAAAAATTGTATAACGATCATAAAATTAATGCATTTTCTTTCAATATTATCGGTAAAGAATCAATGGGCTAACTATCGTCACCCCAACCGACACTAGAGCCGCCATGTTGTGTCTGCAAAATGTCAGTCAATCAGTCCGTCGTTCGTACTCATGCGCACAGACTATGTTCCCCCAGTATTATTACCAAATAATTTTTTTTTTTAAATATAGACGGTTACGCAGCTCACCACAATACGGCTCTGCTATTCAGAACTAGTAAAATCAACGAAAGTATTATCATTATCTGTTAATAAAAGTATTTAATGCCACTGCTACGATTGTCTATAGTCACATCACTAGTTACATTAATCTGACATATGTCAAATCGGTACTCTTTCGACGACGTACCTATAGAAGTTGTATATTTTGTCTTCTTTTCACTGTACGACAGGGCGTGTCCAGAAATATTTAATTCCGAATGTCGTTAATTACTGGTTTTAGGTTATTAATATACTAGTACAATTTTAATATATGGCATTAAAACTTCTCGTTTTATTCGGGTGGCTTGCAGTGCATCCGCAAGCCCCCTGGTGTTGCAAGTGTCCATGGGAGGCGGTTACCACTTACCATCATGTGGCCCGACTGCTAGTCTGCCATCCATTCTATAAATAAAAATATCCCTTATGCACAATGTACACGAGTCTCTCATGTCCTGCAGTGGATTTTGAAAGGGCTGATAGCATAGATTGCAAGTGCAAAAATTAAAGAGTAATAGGGCTGTCACTTACAGACGACTGGAAAGAAGAACATAACTGGCTATAGAACCATATTATTTATATATATATATTTTGGATATCGCTCTCAAAAAGCTAGTTTCTTTTCACTTACACCTTACCTTACCTCAGGTGTAGCGAAACAAGCAATTAATGTTGCGACGTCTCAGAAATGTCAGCTGTGTGTGTCAGTAAGCAATAAGACATCTACGTTTGTGGCTGCGAAGCTTATTTAGACTTACAACTATTTAGGTTACTGTTCTAAATACAGAGCTAGGATCACGTAGGAACTTCCTACTTCACTGAACTACCGTTTTACGATGTTCACTACAATTCCTCATTTTCATATGAAATACTTGCTATTTAATTTAAAACTGCACTCGCGGTCTTTTTTCTGTTTGATTTGCTACCTGATTAACTGATGAATGTCGTAAGGCATTAAGTCCGCCTTTTGTACCTACATGTCATAAACAGCAATGAGGTTTAATTAAAAAAATATATACATATTCCCAAATCAATCAATTTATAGACGTATACCATATATACTGAGTATTGTGTTAAAATTAGTTAGACGCAACTAATGGCGTTGTGCTTAGATGGGTGCTTGGACACTGTCATCAAGGTTATTAAATCTTTTTATCAGTCAGGTAGAGAAGTTGGTCGGTAGCTAGGTCCCTTACGCAATACGTACATATTCGGAGGACATAATAATGACAGATGTGCGACCTTCGTCAAATGAGGCTACTCAAAAGAGATCCTTTTATGACAGCTGACTCTTTGAACCCATTTCCATGACGTACCCATTCCACGCGTAATTATACTATAAGCTGAAGCGTCTTACAGAGAGTCGAACCAATAATAAAATTAGTCACAATAGCAATGGAATTTAGTTATGGTGGTAAAAGAAATATGAGTGGTAATTAAATGAATAATCACACGATAATAAAAAAACAGATATTTTGTCGTCCACTGCTAGACATGGGTCTCCTCATGGACATCGTCTTGTGCATGAGGTATATCTATAGCCTGACACGGCACACTGGCCGAGTGGGTGTGGCGAGTCTTTTAGAGGTAGTGTAGGTCCTCGGGGCTTGTGGTCACGGCTTTGTTATGCCATATTCGCCTTTTACAATATACCCACGAGAACAGATGGGATGGTAAAGGTAGCCGACACCACACTGCACTGGCAATCACATGATCTATCACACGATAATATGCTTTTAAAATATGAGCAGTGACAGAGTAGAAGAATATTTACTTTCGATTCACATTCGTAAGTTTGTGAGTTCGAAACCCAACACTTTTTTATTTTAAGTAAAACTCAAACTCAAAATACTCGTATGTACAGTATGAGATCTTAATTGTGAAAAGGAATTGTTAAACATGAGCCCGGAGGGGCGCAGCAATTAAGGGGGTGACGTGAAAGACCGAGGTTAATTAAATTTATCGTCAAGATATTCTTTTAAACTGTAATAACTTCTTTCTACTAGTGATTTGGTTACATTTTTATAAACAAGTCGTTATTTTTTTCTATTTTTTAATTTTCAGGCAGTTTATTGTGTATTTTTATTGTATATGGAATTATCAGTAGGTCGGCGGTTAAGAACAAATCGTAATGAAATTCCTGTGTCTGAGAATTAAGACAAACTCTAGGACATATGTCTACCAATCTATACCGGGTCTGTGTGGTCGGTTACGACCCGAAACACTCCTATGATTGTAAAGAAAGGTCTGTATCCTATAGTGGGATGTTATTTTTAATTAATAGGTATTTGCATGCGTAATTCTAATTATCTTAGGAAAGACAAACCGCCGAAGTTTGGTCATCAATTACCAACTGACAAGGTCGGTTAGCACGTTATGAGCGTACAAATTCGAATCAAGCAATTATAATGAAATTTAAGTATAGCAAATCAGTAGGAACGGAACAAATTGTTCCTTGAAGATTTCAAGGTCCCAAATACTTGCAAGGCGGGCGTGGACACGTCTTTTCTAAATGTACTGAGGCGCCCCTCTCGTTCACATAGCGAGGTCTTGGTGAGCAATGAGAAACATGCCGTGGCCGCTCTTACCGCGTGTTAGAGGTCCACTAGACGATCAATTATATTGTGTTATATTAAATTTTACGGATTTCGCAATGTTTCAATGCGATTCAACAATATTGTGGTATAACATTATTGTACAATTTTAATTTTACGTTTTATTTACGGCTATTTACTCCAAATAACTTTGCGGTATTCATTCATTCATGAAACTCAATATTAAAATAAAACCAATTTTGGAACAACAACACCAAAGTTTAGCCACCTACGTTAAGCTACCTAGATTTTTTACACTTCAAGTTCCTTTCTATCATAGAAATATACGTAGACAAAGACGGAGCCAACCAGCTGTTACATAGACGGTAATGTTCGCATTAGTAGCAGTGGGCGTAAATAGCTGACACTTGACGGCTATCACACGGTATAAGGAGGGAAAGTATGAGGAGTGTACTCAGATAGTTTATAAAGCTGCTGTCATCTATACCTATCGACCCACTTAAGGGGTCTGTATCAAGGGTGTCAATGGTTTCCTCCTTACCACTAATAACTTTAAAACAGCGTTCAACGCTATTATAACAGATTTCGACCAATAAGATTCGATAAACGCTTCTTAAAACATAGTTTTAAAGCGTAACTGTCGTTTGTGGTAAGTGGGTGTTTAAATCTTGGTTAAGTTCATAGATGAGCAAACATAGTTCGATAATTTCAAAATTAAGAATAAAAATAATATCCCAAGCTGGGCAAACGATATATATTTTTTTGCTTTTTAAATTTTTCAATATATCCTCTAGTGGCGCTGCTACATTTTCTGTACAGAAAGTAATGTCTTTTTAATATTAGTTACGAGTATATTTAAATATATCTATTTAATCGAAATTGCGAGTCATCGTTGAGAACATAAGTGAGACACATAAGTGGATATATAAGGGAGACACGGCCTTGCACTGTTAACGATGTGACTGTGGGCGTGATCGGTATATTAAAGTTTTTGTGCCTCAATGAAGTTATTACTTTACCTACTTATACGGTGGTCGTCACGTCAGCTCGGTTCCGTTTTAAATCGCCTACCGTCAGATCAGCTGATAATCCTATCGTTTATGTCAGATTTACATTTTAGTGTAATGCTAGAACAGTCACCTACGCTGGCGTGTAGATTAACGACTAGAAAGATTATAACGCTATTAGTCGGAAGCCAGAGCCGAGGCTGTAAACTAGGAGGGTTCGTTGTTTGGAGGAGATGGTAGCTTGTGTACCGTGAGATAATGATTAACCATACTTTATCAATAGTGACTATTTAAGTAGATATTATCATTTATATTGCTACTGCCCGAGGGACGCGACTCCATTTAGTACCATCACGGCCACTACCTCCACTCAATACTAATACGAGTGTTTATGTTTTATTAACAATTTGAACACAAATTCTTCCACAGTAGAATTTTTATGTTAATAGCCGTGAGAACGATCATTCGTTGAAATCAATATTTCGATACACCACTGACGGGTATCATTTTATCATTTGTAAACTTGCAAATCATTCAACTTGAAGTACATGCGCAGAATCGTTAAGTCCACTGTGATGTCATCTAAGCACAAAGAGGCTATAAATAAATATTATAGAGATTTAATTATCAGTTATTTGCAAACAAAGTTAAAGGACAATTAAGAACAAGGATGGAAGTTAGTTTATGTAATGGAGGAAACGTTAGTTGTGAAGAAAATCACCAGGCTTGTGAAATATTATAAGTTCTTATTACTCTTACACTGTGAAATACGTTGCCTTGTATTTTCGTATTACGAACACAACTAAGAACGAACGTTTTAGACCGTCATCTTATTTAAATAGTGGATTTCAAACCTTTTTACTATTAACCATAGACAATCACACCAATCAGAAGTCATTATCATAAGTTTGAATTTCATGATAAGAACTAAAATTCAAAGCAATTCAAGGCTGTAAACCGACTGTCGTGCAATTTAGATGTTTTTAAAAGTTCGTAATACGCTGTTAGGAGTCTAAACGAGATATCAGTATCAGTGAGTACTAACTACTGCGTACATTGAACTTTAGTCAAACACCTTTGTGTATTATAGTCTATTCTTTTAATCCGAGTTTTTTCACATGTGTAAGCCTTTTTGATAATACTAGGAGGTGGTGTAATAGTTCCTCCTAAGGTAAGTGATTTCCCATTCCCCTTCTTTATGATCCAACATCATCTGTTATCGTGATAAAATATTTGGGAAATAGTAACTGTTGGACTCTCTGTCTGTCTGTCTGGAACTGTTGGATTCTGTAGTACAGGTTAGACCACTTACCGAAATTAGATATGAACACAATATTAAGATATACATGGACGTGACCACAGAGAACACATTCCTAACAAAAAAAAATATCGATGACACGCGCCAGAAATGTTTTTCGTGTTTTCCGTACGGTTTAGAAAAGTGTGTAAATAAATCTTGTAGAGCCCCACAAGCCCTATTAAAGAATAAACTGTTTGTTGATTCTTTATTTTATGGCGCTTTTTATAATTTTTATATTACTGAACGAGTTTGGCCCATGAACTTGACCCTTAGCACTATTCGCTATTTCGAGCAAACGTTTTTTTTTTACGTACACTCGTGAGGGACATAGGTAAGTAAATACTCAATTTTTAGGTACCAATGAATTAAAAAAAATATGTTTCGTTTCAATAACTAAATTAAGAACCAATTATAAATGTAGAAAAATAATCTTAATGAGATTCACAAAATAAAAATGCTATTTCTAGCATTCAAACAAAAATACAACTATTTTAAGATCGTCAGTTTTCATAAAAAATCATAAAAATAAGCAGACAGACGAGCAGAATCCAGTCCACCTGGTAGTAAGAAGATACTGTTGTCCATGGACATCCGCAATTCATGGCATCATCAGTCCAGAATGACAAACATTGGCACGCTCCGCCGGATGCTCTACCTACCTACCTTTGGTTTTGAATTAGAAATGGTTTTGAAGAAAGGGTTTGGAAAATGTGGAGGGATAGAGTGGACTCTGCCATATCTCACTCACTACCTAAACACGTACGGTACATTGGGGGAATGGGATGAGGTGGGAAATGCAGTATGTACACTTTATGATAGTCTTTTGTGAGTGAGGGGTAACTTGGGCAGTCGAGTGCGCCCAGCGGGTGTGAGATTGCAGCGTGCTGCTTCCGTAGGAGCCCAGGGAGGGACCTACAGTCTTATATTCATATTTATACATATTTATATATTCTCATTTGTATTATCATTATTATATCACCATTCTGAAACCTGATCGCTAGCTTCTAATTCGCACTCCTTTATATGTATGTTCCCGACGGAGAATCGTTTAATGGGTGTTATATTTACTCGGTTGACAGCAATATATCCATGGGGACACCATGGATAAAATCCACGGTGTACCGCAAAATTGATGGAAATAAAAACAAATGTATAAATGGTGATACAAAATATGCTTACACACAACTACTCGTGGGGTGGGGGCGACAGTTCACACAAGGCATTATCACCCTTATGTTGTGATGAACGACGCTCACGACGCTGGGAGACATCCCAGCGTCGTGAACTCAATTCTTCAGTTCACGTTCAATTTCATGATTTTGAGTTCATTGATATGAAAATGGTCAGGATTTTTTTTTTTGCAAGAAAAAATATATTTTGAGGTATTATCATTCAAATTTGTTAAATTGATATTTTTCCAATAAATTCCAGATTTTCCAAAACTTAACAGTTAATGTCAATGAACTCGGAATCATGAGCAAAATCTATGGTTTCAGGTTTAGGGAAAGGTTCCATCGGACATACCTTGTGTACATATATATAGACTATATATATACTCTTGAACTAAGGACAGTTTTGGTCTCTGCTGGTAAATATTAGTCGAGATGTAGTGATTTTTCCCGAAACTATAAGGTCATGATTTCTGCAATAGATTTCTTACATCTTCATTTCTTAAACATTTTAAAACAAAATGCAACAAATGATGAAAACAAATACAAAGTCAATATCAAGTTGGGGGGGGACCTTCCTATTATTTGAAGCTGGCTTATAATCCCATTGTCTGAAATCTGAAAAGCAAATGACGTAAACAACTGCGAAGATCCCAACTGTAATATCCCAACGCTGAGAGGCGCCTGATAATACGCTACAGTGATATAGGTCTCATTCATCACAACATAAGGGTGATAATGCCTTGTGTGAACTGAGTTAAATCAATACATAAGTATTATAAACAACTGTATTAGATTAGATTACGTAGATAACTGACCAGTTTGCCAAATATGGTACGTATTTGCATGACTGGTTGTTTAGCCGGTTTCAGGGTCGTTCAGACTATATGTCCTAGCATTTTGTATTTAACATTTATGTATGTATATAGATTTTCATTTCCTTCACCCTTACGTTTATTTATATTATTAAGTTCAACGCAACGGTGCAAAAAAAAATGTATAAAAATTAAACCGTAATATGCACGAAGAGCATGGTTATTTTAACTGTATATAATGCATACATAGAATTCCTAATAACCTATTAATTATATTGTATTTTTTAAAGTAGCCAGTATATTATAATAGAGATAATGAGTGAAATATTAATACTCGTACATACACATTGTCACAATGGATTAGGTATATGTAGTTATAAAAATTTAGTTATAAGACATTTAATTTAGTTTTTAAATCAGATATTCCCCCTCCGTTCACATGAATCCACAATCGGGCTCCACTGGTCGATCCATGGATTCCTGGTATGTGATTCTAATTATTGGTTAATGATTATAGCAAAATATTAACAGTAGCAGATTTAATATCAAGATTATAAGATATCATATCTAACGGCATATGGTTTTATTGATAGATTGTTTACTTACAGTTACATAACTTATAATATTACTTTTGATCCATCTAAAAACGTTTTCTGAGGGCCCATAAAATATCTTCTGTTTTACTGAATGTAAAAAAGAAGATATTTTAGTGATGTTCTTCATATTAGTCTTGGAATACCGATAATAGTACATTTAACCGAATGTTATTATGGAATAAGGCATTCCTGAACAACTCTATTAGTCCAATGCCGAAAGGAGCGTCATAAATAGGTTTCCGTTTCACAGTTTTTTTTAAATATAGAATAGATGGCAGACGAGCGGATGGGCCACATGATAGTAAGTGGTCACCGCCGTTCATGGCCACCTGCAACACCAGGGTCTTAAGGGTGCGCTGCCGACCTTGCAGAATCCTTTTTATAGCTCTCTTGAAGAGCCCCATCTCGTAGTGTAACGGAAATACCTTAGCTGGCCGTTCATTCGACAACTTTCTGGTTGGCGGTATAAAGTGTCTTATTGACCGCACTGCACGCAGCGACTCTACGTCAAGGAAGTGTGGATGAACCGGACGGCGATGACCCTAAAATTTCGAAGTTGGCATCAAATTGAACAGCTCTTTTGAACATTCCCCAATATGCAGGTGGTAGAAAACGCAGAGAGACGCAACATGTCTACGGATGCTGAGCGATTCTAAACCACCTGTGAGAGTCGCATTGTCGACAATTCGGATAGCGCGTCGTTGGACGGAGTCAAAAGGGTCCAGCTGGTACTTCGGTGCATCGGCCCAGAGGTGTGAGCAGTATTCCATGCGGGGTCTAACTTGAGCTTTATGAAGCGACAAGCGTTACCCCGGAGAGAAGTACCGCTTCGTTCTATTCAGTACACCGAGCTTTTTACTAGGAAGTTTTGTCACTATACACAAAAAGATTACTATCAGCTACAACCTAGGCCATGCACAGGTTTGGTCAAAGTGGCCACACAATGCGTTATTGAGTCGATGTAAACAATAACGTGAACGTATTAGTATGGTGTTGGTATGCGCGTACGCACACGATATGGATCGGTACCGCGCGCCGCCCGCCCTTATAAGGCTGGAAGCGGTGAGCGCTAAAAATGTCGGTTTAAGGACATTGATGTGAGTTTATTACATCAAAAGTTTATTACATATTTAATTTTATTAAATCAAAAGAATGTTGACAAGTGTCACCACATCTATAATGCAATGAACGGGGCAGAAATTTTAAAAAAATATTAGAGCCTCACACAAAATATGGGACTCAAAAATAATCTAAATTTAATAGAAAACATATTTAAATCTTATGTAAAAAATATCTTACTAAATAAATCTACTAAATAATAAAATTTATCGACTTATTTTGCTGTTCATTTCGGGCAATAAAGTCGCTGAATGATACACAGCCAAGTGGCAACTGTTTGACCGATTTAATGGAATGAATAAAGAATGAGTAAAGAAGCAGATTCATTTCGTTAAAGTATTCAAAAAAAATTGACATTTCCTGAAAATCGTGACTTGACATACTGACAAAAGTGGGACACATAGCAACAATAACAGTAAAGCATTGGGCTAATGAGCGTTCGCATGATTATAAAACTTTTTTTGTCTTTGTAAAAGAGTTAAACGGTGATTGTAAAGTTAATTTTCGCTACTCTATTTGAACGAATAAGTTTGTTCTAAACGTTATATTTGCGGTTGGCGTTACCTAACCGCTTATTGAATAAGTTGATTATGAGCTGCAATTAAGTTTGTATTTGTGCGAACGCTCCATTGGTCGATACATTAATAGTACTTGATCAATGAGTAAATAAATGTAGATAATGGGACTAGAGGATAACAGAAATATGTATTTGTGATGGAAACGTTGAGATGGGAATTTAAAGTAAGATTTACCATAGAAAAGGGGTTCAAGGACTTAAAGCCATAAATACATATCATAAATGGCAGTTTTAATAGATTGTTGTCATAATTAATATAACTTATTAGCAAAATCATCATTAAAATATCAAGATTTCTTATCGAGATTACTATAAAAGCCGTTGAATCGTAACCATTTTGCGTTTTACGTTTATTGATTAAAATTATGTCAGAACCGGTTGAGGACATCGTAGAAGAGGTTTTTGGAGGTCAATATCCAGCAATTTGCTATGATTTATTACATGTCTGCTTCAAAAGGCACTAAATTGTATCTCGTGTGTTCAATGTCTTATTCATTAACATATGTGTCTTCGTAGCTGTCTCACACCCCCCTCACGAGGGGTGGAGTTCCGTGCGTGGGCTGTACGCCTACCTGCTCAAGTTGTCTCGCTTCCCGCTACTGCGAGCAGGTCATTGGGATGGTTTCCCTATTAGGTTGCCGTTGGTCTCATCCGGTTCTTCACGCCGCCCGCGCGATCTAGCCCACCGGGTGGATCCCGCTTGTGGAAAGCCCAGTGAGCGCGCCGGCGCGGGCGGCGACCTAGGTGTCAAGTTCAGTTTTATCAGATGAAGTCCCATGTGATGTCGCATTGTGTTTCGGTGCGATCAGGTCGTGCGGAAAGGCCTTGCCATCTGGCGGGCGCTCCTGCAATGGCTTGTCAACGGGCCCTACATCTCTTCACACCCATGTTTGTTCAAGTTTATCTTTGTATAAGAATGGAGAATCTTTGTATAAAATTTGATTCAGCTGAAGAAGTATCAGTTTGACTTTGTATTAGTTTGAAAAAGTACATTATTGCAGTGTGGATGTCAAAACTAACACAGTTTACAGGTAGTAACCGCTATTTAGATTATTCTGTTTTCTAACGTTCTCAGTAGGTAATGTTTATCACTTTAGGAAACGATAGAAGGAATCTGTTAATATTTGGATAAATATTATTTGTTAGTTTGTTCTCATGAATCGATGCTAAATAAAAGTTATTTTATCGTTTAATTAATTATTCAGCATGTTTAATAATTCAATAAAGTTTAAATAATAATTAGTAATAATCCGAACACCTGGAGCGTTCGAATATTCCGTTTATCTTGCAAGTGAGATGTTATTAACTATTAGACCTGTTTCAAAATGTTAAAAAATCGCTCTTTTTGACAATTTAAATGTAGTGCATTTTTTTTATCTTAAAAATAGAGAATAGGGTGCAGGATGATAAATTAGGTGTCAAAGAGTAACTTTCTTACGTTATGGAACTCGGCCTAGATATGGTGTACACTGTTTGGTTTGGTGTCATGTATGGAAATAAATTATAAGCACACGAGGACGAGGCCGCTATAATTAGCGATTTCCTTCATTCTACACATTCTATGTCGTATCATACACACGCTAAAAATGACAATTATGGTAAACGCCCATTCAAACGTTTTTTATCCTTTGTTGACACAATGACATCTTTCGCTTGACATATTTCTCCATATTCGCTTTATGTAAATTTTCTTACTATATATTCCCGTGTAATGGTTATTGTATTTTTGTCTTTAAATCTAACAATGATAGAATTTATTTAGTTATAATAAACTTTTAGGTTTTATTGAGTAACGTTCGTAAATGTCTATGACTCCAAACATACCGTAAAGGCTCGTTTACACAAGGAGAGTTTCTCGAACGGTTTGAGAAACTCTACAATATCTACAATTCTCGCCTACAACTGTTCACGTGATGATATAAACTCTACAGTAACAGGGATAACAGTAATCAGATGATGATAACAGTTCTTTATTACCAGCTTTTGACCGATGCGAGAAACTTAAACTTGTGTAAATGAGCCATCAGACAAGTGCAGGCGGGACTTTATCTTAAACGTACTGAATCCTTAAAATAAATTAAAAAAATATTGTTTGTGAACCTATAGAAGTGTTTGTCAGCGTCAGTGTTATTAACGATAATAGTTTTGGTGGTTGTTTGTTGTTCTAAGTCAAAAACACAACATTATTCTTGGCGGATAATGACAAAACTCCCGCGCCTTAACAAAAAAATACTTTGATAGTATCTTAAGAAAATACTAGATTCCTGATATCCATTTGTTTATTGTATCGGCTAATCAAAAACAATAGTCTAGTAACTATTTAATACACTTAGACATAAGTAATAAAAATGAAGTTTAAATATATTTTTACTTTAAGGCGGATTGCCACTACACATTTCGAAACTGAAACAGTACACAGCGCCACACATTGCTAAAGGTTTAGATTTCACAAACAGGTATAATAGACAACTGAAGACACACTTGCCTTGCTTCATTTCATTGATTTAACCTCAAAGAGAGGAAAGTTAGCGCAAAAACTTTAGGGTTTTTAAATAAAACTTCGAACTCACTTTAGTTCAATAAGTAGTTTAAGTACGTATCAAGTATTAGTCACAAAACAAGACGATAAAACACATACACGTTAATACACAGATAATGGGAGTACGAGATGTACTGTGTGTTTCTGTCAAAGGGTTTCGTGTTAACGCACCGGATTTCCTCCGATAATATCTTCAGATAAACATACGAACTGAATCTATTACTGTATTGTACTCGTATCTATTGCAATAGGAAGAAACGTTTCGGCTTTGGCTGTTTTGAAGGAGCATATTTTTCTTTGCAACATCTTTTATGCTGTCTGGTCTGCGACGGATGAATGACCGTCACGATTTCGTCGCTGGTGGATAGGCGTATTAGTCACAATACGGATGTATTATTTTGTACTTGTACTTGTATCAGCCTTTAATGTCCCACTGCAGGGCACAGGCCTCCCCTAGTAAATCACTATGGGGTCTCGGGGCGTAATCCACGACGCGGGCCCTACACGAATTGGTGGATCACATACTCCAGTTTTTTTTATTTCTTTAGCATGCAGGTCTCTTCGAGATTTTTTTTTTAAATAAAATAAAAAATAAAGTTTGTTTATAAATATTGAGATATGTTTGGAAATGTTTGTGGTTCAGCACAGATATCGCAGTACACGACCCGATGCTGCCAGTTGTGACGTTATTATAATATTCACCGAATTTAAGAATCGCCGGCTATGATATTGGAATGTTATCAGAGCGGGTGAGTCAACGCGCTTCGTTCAAACTTCGCGAACCGAAGTCCCAGCCCTAAGAGGGATGAACGGAAGCAGATTTCAAAAGGAGGTACTTTTACAATTTTCTTCAAAGACTTACTTTTCGACTTTTCGCGTTGATTTAAAAACTATGCACGTTCCAATGAACATAGTGTGTCGTGTGATATGACTACTTAATAATGTTTATTGTTTACCTGGTTTTGCACTTGAAAGGTCTTTCAAGGCTAGATGATTTGCACTCGATTAAAATATCTAGAAGAAATAGTTAGAGATAAAAGCAATTAGATATACAAACATCGCCCCCGGAGTTTTCAATTAGCAATAGCTCAATGGTAAAGAGATATAAAATAAAAATTTAGAGGCCCGCGTGATAGACTTGATAATCTCCTCGTGGACTGCCTGTGAGCTGCATTGGAACATTATGGGCTGATATCGATCAATGGCCGGAAATGACATTGACAAGAACTGTCATATATTACGCCGAAATGTTAAATCGAATTTTAGAAAACCCGTTTTTCATTCATTCATAAGTTGTTTAATTAGCAAGTTATCAAAAATGAGGTCGCTTGCCACGTGGGCGAAGGCGAGGCGAGGCGAGGACCGTCGCCCGCGCAGATTCCGTTCTACCTTTTATTGTTATTATGACACCGCATGCAAATTATAAACGCCGCTTGTCATTGGAGCGTTTTTATGGTACAGCGTAATTTGGAACGTAGGTGGTAATAATTTGGTTATGAACATGTCTTGTTATTGCATTTATGTAGAAGTAACCACTGAGTACTAATATGTGTCCGTCAAACTTTTAGTATTAAACTTGTTAACTTGAACTTCGTGAGTTAAACATGTTAATATACTGTCAACAAAGCCTCGTACCAGAGGCCATAAGTCGGCATACGTGATTTGTACATAAAGATGTTTAATTTGGCGATCTGGCGATTTAACTGCGCTCTTTGCTTGTAAGTAAGGTGCGCGATGCCTCTTTTCAAAAATAAACGTTAGAGTAGAGGAGTACGTGTTACAGACTAATAGGACATTGCTCAAGATAGAGAATATTATCTTGCTACAGCCGATTCCCTCTAGGTCGTGACGACCCTTTTAGCGTTGACCGTCTGTGGGCTCCAGTTGTTCCCACTAGGTCGTGACGACACTTTTAGCGTTGACCGTCTGTGGGCTCCAGTTGTTCCCACTAGGTCGTGACGACACTTTTAGCGTTGACCGTCTGTGGGCTCCAGTTGTTGCCACTAGGTCGTGACGACACTTTTAGCGTTGACCGTCTGTGGGCTCCAGTTGTTCCCACTAGGTCGTGACGACCCTTTTAGCGTTGACCGTCTGTGGGCTCCAGTTGTTCCCACTAGGTCGTGACGACACTTTTAGCGTTGACCGTCTGTGGGCTCCAGTTGTTCCCACTAGGTCGTGACGACACTTTTAGCGTTGACCGTCTGTGGGCTCCAGTTGTTCCCACTAGGTCGTGACGACACTTTTAGCGTTGACCGTCTGTGGGCTCCAGTTGTTGCCACTAGGTCGTGACGACACTTTTATCGGCGACCGGCAGTCAGGCGGGTAGAGGGGAGGTGCGTGGGTATCTAGATGCGGTTGGTATGACAAGGATAGTGTCGGCGATGACAGTTTTATCGCAGCCACGACACTTCTACCGGGACGACAATGTATCGTCACGACCAAGTGGGAACCGGCTCTTATTCGTTACACATTCTTTATACAATAGGAAAAATAATTTATAGCAATACATTCAAATATCTGGAAATTTGCGCTAGCATGGGCTAAGCCCTTCCTATTGCTAATAGGTACATTAGGTACATATTAAAGATATATTGTATTTCTTTTTTTTATAACTACAGTGTGAGAGGAACGAAATGGATTTCACAACTAAAGAACAAAGAAGGTAATGAAGTGAAAAACAGAAAATACGTGGCAACGCAGTTTTATATAAAATTACACAAAATAAACAAACAATTGAATTATGACATGTACATGAGCGTAGAAATAGGGAAGCAATTGAAATAATTCTTCCTATTGAAGTAAGAAAAGCCCAAAAGTCCTTTCTTACTTCAAAAGACAAAAGCCCTGGAAAATACAGAATAACCAACGAAATTATAAAAGTACTAGAAGATACAATAGTCCCGCAGTCAACAGTGATATATAATGAAATAATAAAACAAAGAAAAATGCCGAAACAATGGACACACTCCGAAATTTCTATCTTATAACGGGGCTTTCAAAAGGGACGTTAGATTTATAAAAGTCTATTGCGGCTATCTTTAAAAAGATATATCTGTCATATTTGAGCACCATTTAATCATGGCAAATTACAGGATTCAATAACGCGTGGAAATCATTAAATTTTACTATCAAAATGACTGTTCAGTTCGTGGAACGTTCCATGCCTTATGTGGAATTTATGGTCAGAATAATCCGCCTGTTGAGTCCCCAATTCGACGTCTAACCGATAAATTCGAAGAAACCGGCTCAGATACACGAAAGATCCATCGAAAACATTGTTGCTGTTCAGGTAAGTGTGCGTGAGAATCCGAGACAGTCAATTTATAGTCGTGCGCAAGAACTTGGTCTTTCTGAAACTTCAACTTGGCCAATTATGCGTTGGAACTTGAGGCTTCATCCGTATAAAATACAATGGATTCAAAAACTGAAGCCGAATGACCATAGACAGCACCGTATATTCGCTGACTGGGCTTTGAGCAATTGGAAGTGGACCCTGCTTTTGGCTGAAAAATAATCTTCAGCGACGAAGCCCATTTTTCGGATGAATGGGTTCATTAACAAGCAAAATAATCGCATTTGTAGCGACGACAATCCACGGGAAATACAAGAGGATCAAATTAATCCCAAAAAGAGACTATTTGGTGTGGATTTTGGACCGGAGACATTATCGGCCGTGAAAAAAGTGAAAGTTAAAAAGTAGGATTAGAAATAAATGAAGATAAAACAAAAATAATAACAAACGTTAAAAAAAATCGTTTTAAAATAGAAGAGAAAGAAATAGACTTAAGACAATATATATACTTAAGACAGACCTTATCATTTGAAGGAAGAACATCAAAAGAGATTGAAAGAGGAATCACAGGGACGTGGAATAGATACTAGAGGTTAAAAGAAACATTGAAAAATAAATAAATAATAACCGTAAAGTTAATACCTCCTAACTAACCGAATTCCTACTACACACTCATAATGTATATTAATTTAACATCGGCATTAAAGTAAGAGTTATTATTATTAGTAATAAATAAACACATTCATCAATTTTAAATTTGTCAAGAATTAAACGTTTTTTTCACTTTGTGTAAAATGTTGATTGCGGCAGTTAGAAGTTATTGGCACTTCGCCGGCGATATGCAGTTTAAAGCGAATTCGCTTTATACTGCTTATCCGATAAACATTTATCATGAGGACGTTTGCATGTCAGGCGACTATTAGTGCAAGCGTGTCTTAACCTTTTGAATGCAAATTGAACCAAACACCGCTATCAGGAATCTTACTGCACTTGCCAGCTTCTAATGACTTTTAATCTGTTACGATGTATCGTCACTGAAGGAAATGAAAAGTGGCGGTGACATAAGGCCGCATTTACACACGACGCCTTATTCAGGTTTCATTCTAAATGCTGCAGATTTAGGTTTCCAAATACGAGTATACTGGCTAGTTGAAATGACATTTGTCATTATGACTACCGAATCGGGAAATTGTCTTCAGGACACTACTCGTGAATTTTGGTTTGAACAAATGTTAACCCTTTGCTGAATGATTTTTAAAACATTTCACTATTTGTTGTAGTTTATGTTTCAATATAAGTTAATAAATTAACACCGTATATCACAAACCTATTACTGTTATTAACAGTTTATTTATAGATATTCATGTCAAACATATTTTAAATGAGAACAAAAGGACAAGGATAAAAATCTATTAAGAAACTATTTGTAAACCTTTTACGGGTACGACGATGACAATGTTGGTCTTATGAATACTATATGTCAGTATGGGTCAATCCAGCGTTCGCAAAAATACATGAGGTCAGAGTTCATGATCAATTAATTAAATAAGCGGTTAAGTAGAAGGTTAAGGAGAACAAACGCAAAATATTTATAAGCGTGCGAAGTCTCGATTGACCAATGCTTTACTTTCATCTTATATATTATGTATTAATGAATCTGTTTTGTGCCACTGTTTATTACCAAAGTAATTACTGATAAAAATAATAACTTTTGTAGAAAAATAACGAGAAAACCTTAAGACACCATAACAAGCAGCGTGTTGTTGTGGTGTTGACACAAGGGGTGGAGGGTATGACGACTACTGGCCATTGCCAATGGCTGGATGAAAAGGGCGAAATATCGTGAATTGTTGAAAGTTTCAGGTGAGCTGATTCACTACCTACGGGGTTACGGATTACAGGTATATGGGCGGATTGTATGGAACTTATCATTGGGTACGTAGTATATATACCACTTATTCCAATAAATTCTATATTATACACCAACATATGTTTAAAAAAATACAACTTAAATTACACGAAAAGCACAATAGGCAGATTTATCCCTTCCGGGCAAGCTTTAGCTGGTCAGGAGAAAATCAATAACAAATAAAGGTAGATAAAGATACATTTACATAATGTCAACATATAACTAAAATAAAGTATTTTATTCATTTATACTTATTTAAGATGCATACAATACATAAATATATACATACAAACTTTATATACATAAAATGGTGCGCCACCTTATAGTTAGAGGCAGCCCATTCCATAACCGAACCGGTATCACAATAAGTATGTAGAAGAGTGGGTAGACATTGAAAAAAGGAATTTTTCTGACAAGAGAGATAGTAAAAACGTTGCTTTAATTAGGTATCCAGGTGTCAACGGATTGAAGAGTATGCTGTAGAGGATATATACCTGTATTTATAGGCAAAATACCTTATAGAAGAGGATAGTTTTAATTAAGGACTGGATGGACAGAACGGACGACAAACAAATGCCGTTAAGACGGCACAAAAGGGAGGTGTCCCCACACAGGCGTACTATGGGGGTGTAATTAAGCAGACATTATCGCATTTGCGACAAATTGGTCGTGAAATGCGATAAGCTATTTGTTTCATACGACATGGGACATAAATGGTCTGACATAGGCGGAAGAAAATCTATTATGTCATAAGTATTAGAATTCGTTTACCACCAGGTGGAAATATCGTAACTAATAAGTATATAAATATAAAAGGATGTCTGTTTGTTTGAAATGATTTCACGCATCAACGAATAGACGAATCGAGCTGAATTCTGCATGGACCTTCTTGTGAACTGCGAAAAGAACAGGCAATAGAACTAGGCTCCTGTGGGACTGTGAGTACGCGGCCAAAGTCTAGTTTGGTCGTATATCGTGTTGATATTTAAAAAAAAAACGCCGGTGGTACGCGCCTGTCGGAGGGGATTCAGTCAGAACAATAAATATAAACTTCGCGTTTATATATAAAACATTGGAGTTAAGACCCGATTAAATGTGTGCAAAACGTGAAAGTCTCAAACGTTAAAGTCAACGTAATAATTCAGTTACGTACGCAATAAAGTTTGTATTCGTGCAAATGCTTTGGACAATACAGTTTAATATATTTTATATGCATCAGTGGTAAATGGTAACAAAGTGATTTTTGCGAACTTGATTTTTGACATAGACATAAATAAGATTGCAATATCAAATTGTGAATAAATTAAGAAAATTATAATTATGATGTATGTAACCTTGTCCTCAAAACAGCTCTATGTCAATATCGTAGTAAAATTTACATATTCCTTATTCATATTGTATTAATTATTATTCACTTGAATTAATTATTTTATATGGTATCTCAAGAATAAACCCGGCTTTTAAGTTTCGTCCACGATGTCTATAAACTAAAAATAATTCGATTTTGTAAGGGGAGAGTGCATGCTGCATTTCCACAGCCGCTGGGCGCAATCTACTGGCCACGTTACCCCTCTCTACCGTTAAAACTACCTTGAAATGTGCTGCATTTCCTACTTTATCGTATTTCCCCAATGTACGTACGTGTTTCGGTAATGAGTGAGATATGCCAGAGCCCAGTCCCATCCCATCCTATTCTGGGTCTGCAAAGGTAGGCAGCGCATCCGGGGGCGTGCCAACGTTTGTCATTCTGGACTGATGTAGCCATGTATTGCGGATGTCTATGGACGACAGTATCCACTTACCATCAGGAAGACTGTATGTTCGTCTGCCACCTTCATTTTTATAAAAAAAAACTTGGTACAAATTGCTTAACGATTTTATTTCCATCCGATCCGGATTATTTTAATCTAAATTTCTCGGGACATGTTAAAACGGTGTTTTCATATTCGTCGATAGTACAACAATGGTAGGTGTTTCTACGTAAGTATTCTTGTACTTATTTACAATCACAACATGCATAGACCGTAACCAGACCTTTTATTGTTCATTAGTGGACATGAACCTCCTCTGCATTTTGTCTTGTGCACGGGGTATGTAAGGCCTTAAAACGCCACGCTGGCCAAGTGGGTTGGTGGGTCCACTCTTTTACAGGTGGTGTAGTTCCTCAGGACTTGTCGTAGCGGCTTTGTTATCCTTAGTCGTCTTTTACGATACCCACGCGGAAAGGGTGCTATTCTAAAGCTGGCGATACCACGCGGGCAGCATCCACATAAAGGTAAAGATTAATAAAATTAGCTTAGAAAACACTGAATTATTATTTGTACGATTGTAGAATTTAGGCACGGACGAATCAACGTCAATGGATTAGCCGAAAGAGCCGGTAGTCCTTATACAGATTGTACTAAACGTTGGTTCGTATATCATGTTAGAACTGCGAAGATTTATTATGCGTGTAGTGACAGAGAAGAATTTTCCTGCGAGAAACATGTGCGTTTTTCCCACAAAACTTTGGAAAGTTGTTCGACGTCTGGATCATTAGCCGCCTACGTCAAATTCGTGAAATTCATGCCGCGTTATGACGCGTAGGCACGCTACAATTACCTGATTACATACTTAAAACTTGTAAACTTAATATAGACGCCAAGGGTATTTATACTACAGGTAAGCCTTATATATGGAATACCTGTAGTATAAATAATAAAAACAACAAGTTATTGTTAATTGTTAACAAGTCTATAAAATATTTGTTTTTTTAAATTCATTCGTTCTTAATTTTGGAAGTAGTGAACAAAACTTAACCGATATTACATAATATAGAGGGATACTGACACTCAACACGGCATATAAGAAAAAAACGTATATTGTTTTACTATCACATTTTTTCAATGGTTGTTTGTATGAGTTCCATAGATCCACGTGGGCTGTCCACCTTCTTACCAAACCTCGGACATAGTAAAGACATAAGCAGTTGGTTATCTAAATATAAAACTATTGCTATTTGCTTGTGAGCGCGCCGTATCCGTACACGTTTATACATAGAATCTCACTAAATATTCTCGCTACGTGCCTAACATCGAAATCGTGCTTCATCACCAATCACTAAATCGAGAGTAGGTTATTTCGAGGACGGAATGTCAGCTAAATAAACTACTGTATTATTTTTACTATGTATTGCGTCTCCATTGAAATTTGTTTTTTAACCCACATCTTATAAATGCTTACATACTTACCACGTAAAAAAAATAAGGCGTTCTAATACATACATAAAAAAAGAATATCATCAATTATAATCAATTTATAATAGGAAGACTGGCAATTTATAATAGCGATCAAATCTCCCAAATAAGGACACGCAGTCGAAAAGGTACATTTCGGTAATTTCCGCATATTTTAGAAAAAAACAGCGGTTCAGACAAGATTTGTAGTTTCATGACCTCTGTTGCACAAAGTATCTTATGTAAATAAAGGCTCTGATTGTTTTTAGAATTTTTCCTAAGCTTAAGCAGTTATAATTTTAGCAAGTACTACTGAACAGATTGGTACCTGAGATATAGATATACGTTTCGTTATACGTATATGTTTTAAAAGTTAAAATTCCAAGGTTCTGCAATAAGTCTTTCTTCGAATTTACTCGCAACTTTCCTAAGTTCTATTTCTATAAAAAATCAATAATTCCAGTAGTTTATATAATTTAGAGGGTGTTATATGACGATTTGTGTTAAAAATTTAACGATTTTCCGGATGAATCCCAGTACTAAAGTGGCTAAATCGTGGGCGAAAGTTAGTTATAAATATTGTGTGCCCATAGCATTATGTGTAAAGGCCTTGTCATATGAATCCGATGTAGTAGCGGCCTTCACGGAGTACATAATTGAAATGTAGTTGTAACTTAATACACGCTCGGCTTACGCACTTGGGCGTTGTGTTACAGATATTAATAATGCCCTGTAGTCAGAATTATAGCTTATAGTTTTATACTTTGCTAACTTTTGTTTATACAGGCTGTGTCCAACCCTTTGCCGAAGTCGATACATTTTTTGAAATTATGTTGAAACCCTTAGAGAGGGGGAGAGCATATGCTACAATCCCACAGCTGGGCGCAATTGACTGGTCGATCAAAGTTACCCCTCTCTCACAAACCACCGTAAAATGTACTGCATTTCCTACTTTATCTTATTACCTAATGTACGGACGTGTCTCGGTAGTGAGCGACATATGCTAGAGCCCATTCTCATCGTATCCTATCTCGTCCAATTTTCCCAATCCTAAAAAGGTAGACACTACCCGGAGGCATGCCAACGTTTGTCATTCTGGACTGACGTTAGCATCGCAAATATCCATGGAAAAGAGTATCTATCACCTTATCACCAGGTGGTATCTATCACCTTACCACCAGGTGAAGTATTTGCTCGTATACTTCTTTGTTATTGTTAGAAGATGAAACACGGGGTTTACTGTGGCGTCGTGAATATTGCTAGGGTGTGCCAGAACACAATGGCGGCTCAAAAGACAATAATATGCATTATTCGTTCATTTCTCAAATGGTCCTATAATCATTAACTAAACTATGTTTATTTTTTCAAATCAACTCCAAAATTTCCAAAGGTAAGCAGTGCATCCGGAGATGTGCCAAAGTTTGTCATTCTTGACTGATAATGGCATGTACTAGGCATGCCTTTTAAGTTCTGTCGTTTCCATATTTCCCGGCAATTTTGAATTTGGAACTGTTCTATATTCGAATGTGTTTAAATTTTGAATCTCAAAACAGTTGAAAGTATTAGGATTAATGCTATTGTTTAGTCACAGCGTCGATTGGAATCTGTCAGGTTACGTACGAAAATGAATCTTTCTAAGGAAAATGTTCGTGCAATAATTTTCTACAACTTTAGAAGAGGCCTGACACGGCTTCAGTGTTTTGAAGAGCTAACATCTGTGTTCAGTGATGAAGCCCCATGTCTGCGGACTGTCGAACGCTGGTATTTAGAATTCCAGCGTGGACATACTAGTGTTAGTGACAAATCTCGCGAAGGACGCCCAAAATCCGCCTTCACTGAAGATAACATCATTGCTGTGAGACAACTAATTCTCGAAGATCGTCATGTGACGTATCGAGAGATAGAGGCTCTATTAGGCATCTCAGGGACAACCATTCAGAAGATCTTGCATGAAGCGCTTGGTGTGAGAAAGCTAGTTTGCCGTTGGATACCGCATCTGCTTTCCGACGATCACAAGGCGGCCCGCGTCAGATGGTGTAAGAAAACTCTGCAAAGGTTCAACCGAGGAGAGTCAAATCACGTTTACGACATCATCAGTGGTGACGAATCTTGGATCTATGCCTACGATCCTGATTCCAAACAACAATCTACAATCTGGGTCTTTCAAGACGAGCCAAAGCCGACTAAAGTTGTTCGTTCTCGAAGCACTTCAAAGATGGTGGCCACGTTCGTTGGAAAAACCGGCCATGTTGCGACTATTGCACTTGAAGATCGTAGAACGGTTAACGCAGAGTGGTATACCACAGTTTGTTTACCACAAGTCATCGCCGAACTTCGAAAATCTAACTCAAAGCGACGCATCATCCTGCACCACGACAACGCAAGCTCACACAGCGCTCGTCAAACGATTGAGTATTTGAAGCAGGAAAAAGTAGAAATTCTTGACCATCCTCCATACAGTCCTGACCTAAGCCCTAACGATTTCTTTACATTTCCTAAAATTAAGAAAAGTCTTCGTGGTCAAAGATTCCAGTCCGGTGAAGAAGCAGTCGACGCTTTCAAGTCAGCCATTTTGAACACCCCCACTTTAGAGTGGAATAAATGTTATAATAACTGGTTTGAGCGAATGGAAAAGTGTATTAAGCTACGTGGTGAATACTTTGAAAAACAATAAAAAGTACTATAAGGTTCTAGTTGTGTTTTTTTCTTCAAACGACAAAACTTAAAAGGCATGCCTCGTATCGCGAATGTTCATGGGCGGCAATATCCATTTACCACCAGGTGGAGTGTATGTTAATTTGTCGGCTTCTTTCTATAAAAAAAAGTCTTTCATAAAACATGCTGCACATAGGTACTCTGAACGCTATGATGAATTAAATTTTTTACGTTAAATTAAAACTAATGTAATAATAATTTATGTTTTGTCTGAATACCATTGTTCTTGCGGCAAGATTGGCGTTATTATAAGATAAATGAAGAGCGAGAAGTTTTAGCGATCTGCTGTTTGTCTAATATTGGTAGTGATGTATTTATTAACAAACCTTTTCATTGAATTACAATATTCGTGCAAGAGCTTCTCACAGTGCGTACTTAGAATCTGCTCTTGGAGTACAGAAAGGCGCTGAGCTGATTTTATAAGCGAGGGTTTATACAATAGCTAAAATTTACTAACCTGTCCATAAGCCAGTACTGTCGCGTTGTATCCATCCAGTGCAGACTCAACCAGCTTCTTGACGCTCGTCTCGTACACATCCTGCTGGGTGGAAATGGGTTCGAATGCGAAGTCGAAGGTGAATGCTCTTTCGGAGCCGAGGGCGACTCCCCCGTCGCCGGCCGGCCCTCCCGCCCGCGCGCACACCCCGCACCCTTCTACCACTTCCGCAGGGGTCTGCGGTCGGATCCTGCGGAGGAAAAATTTGTTAGTCGCTCATTAAAATTTTATTTGGATTTTATGTGCTTCATTGAAATGTGTAGCAAGTTTTACCGCCTAACGAGTGGTTTAACGATGGTGAAATGGCCTAACGAGTATCCGCTTGAGAAAAACAATGCTGCCTCACAAGCGAGACGTAGTAGGAAGGATACTCGTAGAATACAGTTTGAATGTTTATATCGCCCTTTTGTTTGTGCAATTGTCACTTATGTCTACATTATTTTCGAATTGTTTAAAAGCAATAGTTCGATTGTTTGGAAGGACAGAGTACACGCTCCAATCCCACAACCACTGGAAATACTCGACTGGCCAGGTCACTCACACCCCTCACTCACAAAAGAGTACCGTGAAATGTACTGCATTTCTCACTTTATCCTATTCCCCCAATGTATGTATGAGTACATGTATCGATAGTGAGTAAGATATGCCAGAGCCCATTCCCTTCTCATACTCATCTTATCCCTCCCAATTTTCTCAACCCTTTCTCAAAATGTATTCCTAAATCCAGGCAAAGGTAGACAGCGCATCTGGAAGCATGCTAACGTGTCATTCTGGGCTGGTGTTGGCATGTATCACTGATGTCCATGGGCGTCAGTATCCACTCACCAGCGGGTAAACTATGCACATCTGCCTTCTCTCTCTACAGAAAAAAAGAAATTAAGATAGAAAACTTCTGGTGAAACTGGTAGTCGAGTGACCGTGTCGATTCGATGGTTGAAGAAACAACTATCTATGAAAATGATGACACTGCGATAGACGAAACTACAAATTAAGAACGCCCTTAAAAACATAACGTTTATATGTCCGTTTTTGCTGTATCATCATACCACATCGCGTACGCATTTCAATGGAGAACGGCCGGCGGAAGCTCCAATTAACGTCGGTGGTCTGGGAATAGCGGGCCATCGACGGCGCTCAATGCGCAATGCGCCAACTAGCGGTTCACATGCACCATCAACGGTACAGTTACGGACGAAAGTCAATGGAGCTCACTAAATGCTAGACAGTCAAATTGATGAGTCAAAATTGTATTCGTGAATGAATTATGTGCCCAAATTAAAATAGTTTAAATAACTATCCAGGTCGAAACTTAGATACGAAAGGAATATGCAAACTAGCCAGTCAATATCAAAATATCATCAACAGTTACCAACGATCGACATTCCAGGATATTACTTTATTGTAAAAGTGGACGGACTCTTTGGTAATTAAATCTAGACATACGGGGGCGAAAATACCGTTGTTTCGAACCCAAAGACCACTAATAAGGACATTTATTAAATTTCTTCGGCATGAAATTAGTGTCATCACTAATTTCATGCCGAGCAATCTACAGAACCTAGCTGTCCTCTTACTTAATCTCTTATCTAAGCTGTTTACAGTGAACGATTGAAAATCTAATCAAACGAAATTATTCATGTATAAAATCATGAAGTACTAATATTTGTATTATTATGATACATTACATGACACATGTATCATGGCTTTGTAATAGATAGCACTGCTATAAAATTTGCGATTGTACCATTAACTTGAAGATTGGTATTTTATCTAAACTGTACTGTACTGTATTCATATATTTTTTTGATATCCTAGGCTTATTTTAATTAACGCATTATTGATGTAAACTTCATTGCATAATGATATGTACAAAAGGCGGATTTAATGCCATACATAAAGCATTTTCTACCAGTCGACTACGAGATTATACAGAAAGAGGATCGCAGGTGAGTTTTGAATCATTTGACTTTATTATTCAATTAACACTCAAAACGCCAACTTTTTCTAACTCTCCAGTTGTGTTTTAATTATTGAATTACAATTAACCTGCCATGGAAAAGCCTGTATTCCTTTCCATCGCAGGTGCATTAATGATTCCAGAGATGGTGTAGTTGTTCCTCAGAGCTTGTTTGTTATCCCTCAGTCGCCCTTAGTAGGTGTCGTCCACGGGAAGAGATGGAGTGACTCAATTCTAAAGACTGCCGACATCACACGTCACGGTCCATGTCTCACGTCTCCGTAGCACGTTTTGGTTATAAACTTTAAGGTAGCTTCTATTATGGCCCCTCCTACACATTTAAAGTAGCTATCTCGAGCCCTCAATTACCATTAAATGTCCTAAGAAATTAACATAAAACTTAATACCGGCTACATTTTGCAGGTGTGTTTAACCGTCAGGTCATGTTTAAAGACATTGACGAACACGAGTGCAGGGGCTATTGTACTTGTAACGTAATAATGGTACACGCAAGCGTTTGCGAATGAAGGCGGCTGGCGGCACGCGACGCGACCAGTATTCTGAAGACACAGTAAGTATGGAATTTATTTTTTTATAGATACTCGTAAGTGAGCTGCGTCGCTCATGAAACACTTCCAATATCAAAGAGGATCGAGTACGCTATTGACTTGTACAATCTTATTCGCAGCTCTCATGTAGAGCATCTAATCATAAGTTAATTAAAAACAATTTTCGAGATTTATATGTATCAGAAATATAATATAAAATAAACATACAACAAAAAGCATCCTATGTGTTAAAAAATCCCATGAACTACACGAATGCCTCTCGTTGATTTATTGGTAACAAGCAATCAAAAAAATAAATAAACAAACTTTCGTGTTTATAGGTACTAATAATTAGAATGGATATAAATATATACATGAAACATCCATATGTAGACAGATGCCATTATGACATGAGACTAGTTTCCTATACAACTTTTCTGAACATATATTTGTACTTGAGTTTAGTTAGGTATGGAAGACGCCATTTATGCGATTTCATAAACAGAATTACCCAGTTATTTCATTTTCGGAGTAGGGAGGCGTAATTATGCAGTCTCAATTACAATAATTATTATGCAGTCTTAAATACTTAATTACAATACTTTTGGCAGAGATCTTTAAGTAACCTTTAAGGCAGAGGCAGTTAGGCGGTGTGATTTTGGTACATATGACAAAATTGTATTAATATGGATATACCCCGGGATTCCGAATCTGGTTGTTAATGATATAGTACCTAGTTGCAACTATGTCTATATTATTGTGTATGTGTCGTCCGTACTAAAGATATCAAGAAAAACTAAAAAGGTACAGTAAAAATTCAAATTACAGTAAACTCAGTTACATAGCGAAATAAACCATACCATACCAAAAATAGATTAAAATGACACCCGAGAATATGATTTCCGGAAAAGGGAAATGTCCATATTAATCTTTTTTACCGCAAGTACCAAAATCACACTACCTAACCCCGACCTGTGGTAATAAGTTAATAATATATCTCAGATGACGTAAGGTGACGCATCGGAACGGATTGGTAGTCGACAATGGCAATGGAGTACTCTCGACGTACTACTTGTATGGCAATGGATATTGGAACAGATAATTGAATTTCATGCACCTGTGTGCGTGAAATGCAATTCGTATGTTTATTTAAAGTTTAGGCACTGATTAGAATTGTTTACTGTGTGACACAAGCCTGCGCCAACATTAAATGCACCTCTTCCGATTGTTTCGTAGAAAAAATCGGGTTTTTACCATCGGACATTTTAATGAAAATACCTAGTTTTTATAGATATATTTGCTCAATTCCGGCATTGAGGGGGTTTCCGTCCTGCATGGGTTTATAATATATGTTATGTTGTAGGCGTTTAGAATAGGTTTTTAAGTAAACGACTAGTCGTTTAGGTAAACTTGTACTTTGCAAGATTTTCAATGTTTTCTTTTTATTTAATTTTATCAAAGGAGAGAAAGCAGATAATAAAATAATACTTTTGAATAAAGTATACAAATATGCCGTGTGGTGTGGGGCCGACTATAGAATACCACCCACCACCTCATCTCTTCCCGCAGGTGTAGTAAAAGAGGACTAAGGGATAACAATGCGGCTACCACAAGCCCCGAGGAACTACACCACCTCTAAAAGAGCACACTCGTCAACCCCCTTGGCCAGCGTGGTGTTTTAAGGTCATATATTCCCCATGCACAAAACAATGTGCATGAGGAGGCCCATGTCCAGCAGTGAATACTGAAAGTGCTGGTTGCATTGCATTGCATACAAATAATCAGGTGAGAATTTGTGTTGATGGTTACCAAAAAGGATATAAAAAAATTATGTATTCGTGTACCAATTCACCGTATTCGTCGTGATATTTATGGCCTAACTAAATGGAATTCAGAAACGTGACATCCGCTTATGAGTACGTTAAAAAATGTAACAATATTTATTTCTACTTAGGAAAAATAAGGTAAGAAAATAGGAGATACAAATACTTTACTTGTGTTTAAATTTGTCTATGCATTGATTAGACCAATAGGTAGAGCACCTGTCGCTATGTAACAGGCTCTGCGTTGGTTACCCTTTCGGACAAACATTTTTTGAAGAACATCGTAAGCGACAAAGAACAAAAAATTATAATGCCTTATGTAACATAGAAGTTATTAAAATAAACATCCTTTGTTTAAAACTTATAATTGTCGCTTACAATCTTTTGGGTCAGTTTTTGGACTTACGACTGACTGGTCATTAAGTGTGGAGGTGGTATTCATATATTTTTTATAAAAGAAATATGGCGGACGAGCAGGTAGTTTTCACTTGGTGGTAAGTGAATACTATCGTCCATGGACATCCGCGATAAATGCTAACATCAGTCAAGAACAATGAACGTTGGAACGCTCCTGTATTCGCCGCTTACCTTTGAGAATTTAGGAGTGGAATTAGAAAAAGGATTTTTTTTTTTTTTTAAATTACTAAATTCAAAAATTTTATTTCGTTAGCATAATCATACAATTTACACCAGTCTCCTTATTTTTAAATATTAAGAAACACCTGTACCCGGTGAACCCGTTCTTCCAAAACAAGTGACATCGTTAAAATATTACATGATTATGACATGACTATTTATATAGAAATACAAAATCTAAATGTAAGCAATAATCCCGAGGTGTTACGTGGGCTTGTTTGTTTTACATAAATTTAAGGCGACTAAAATAGGTCATATGTAACAATAAAATAAAGAGAAAATTCAAAATAAAATATGGATATCACCGCAAGACATATCGACATCACTGCTTTCTTACACTGGATTGTTGAATATTACCCATGTCCTATATTTTCTTCACACGAATGTAAATCCAGTATAGCTATCCCTAGGCTATCACCGCTGAGTTCAAATCCTCGACCCGTACCACTGAGTTTCTACTTAAGACCGGATTTTAAAAATTGTCACTAGCTCGGGGCGGTGAGAGAAAACATCGGAAACTCCCCAATGATTCACTAGGGGAAGCCTGTGCCCTGCAGTGGGATGTTATAGGCTGATACAAGTACAAGTATATTTTCTTAATTCCCTAGCACGCCGGTTTCTTCACGATGTTTCCCTCATTGCTGTGCTGGTAATAAATGTAAAATCTATATACGAATAGAAGCTCAGAGCGGGGATGAGTGATTTAAATCAATTTGATTAATCATTGATAAAAATCACGATAAAAAGCAAGTGATTTTTATTAATTTAATCAATGATTTAAATCAAAGTCAAGGAGGGGCAAATTCACTGGATTACTATAGAAAATTATACAAATATGAATTAAAAATAAAATAACTCTTTATCTTAAGTTAATAATCAACATATGTATAATCACATCCGAAACTAGTGCCTACAGTAAACAACCAAAAAAACAAAATGACAACAAAATGCACAGATTTTACTCCGTGGCAGTGACAGTAAACGCGACAACTCAGTGTTACCAGCCGCCCAACTTAATTTACCCCCTTTTAAAAAAGAAATGTCCTAATTTAAAGATAATATGTATGATTTAACCGATATACCCTGCTTGATTAATTCCATATCCTCCTATAACGTTCCACTGCAGAGCACAGGCCTCCCTTAGTAAATCACCAAGTAGGGGATTTCAGACCATACGGGTCTAGTGGATCAAGCATGTAGGCTTCCTCACGATGTTCTCCTTCATCGTCGAGTTAGTGATAATGTTTAAAATCCGTACTTAAGTACAAATTACGTGCCGAAGATTGAAAATCACTATTTCACGTATGGTACGTAGTCGAAAATGCCTAGCTAACTCTGGGCTATCACTGTTTCTCCGACTAGTTAACCATCTCATATTTACTTTAAAATAGTATTGCTTTGTTACAAAATACACCAATAATAGAGGGTTAAAGTTACAACAGTATGGAAGCATCAGTATAGAGAATTGTAAATTTAACATCTAGTTACACTTCACGGATTAAAGAATTAGAGAGTATCTTTATTATTATGTTAAGCCTGTATGTTCCACTGCTGGCAAAAGCTTCCAATCCTTGCATTTTCTGTACTCCTGTCGGCTCATTGCGTTCGACGGCCAGTTTTTGGAATAAACGTCAAGCTTGTCCTGACATTGTTTCCTTAGTCTGCTACAATGACCAATCGGTGGTCGTTATTGCTGATGTTTATAGGCACGCGGCAGGTGTGCTCATTCCAGTATCATTTCATAAAATATTAAATACTAGAAACTGCTTCCCAAGTTGCTCATAAGTAGAACAACGTCGAACCTTAGTGGTAAAAAAATAAAGCAGTCATCAGAAATACAATACAGGACATAGAAGCAAAATATTCTCAAAGAGATATCTAGATTTACAAATAGTACCTATCTGTCTGCCGTAACTGCGCAGCAAAATCAACTATACGCAGCACATCACAGTGACTATAAGATATTTTAAAGTGAACTTTCTTACGAATTTCCACAAAATAATCCTATTTATGCTTTGCCTTTTGTTGGTCTAACAAAGGGCGTAAGGCGAGGTTTTTGTTCGGTCTTTATATTGTTAGCCGATAGTTAATACTATTACAGGCATTTAATCGGCGGATATTACGACTAAATGTGTCAATGAAAACACAGGTTTTATGTTATAATCGATTACACAAAGCAAGGCTTTTGTTGGTAATTGGTACCTAGTACAAGACTTAAACTCTCAAGGTTATTCGTGAATTGTTCTTTTCTTCTTCAAGTCCTATTGTATGTTTCATCATTAAGCGGATTACCTTTCCATGGGTATGTATCGTAAAATGCGACTAAGGTTTATCAAGGCCTCAGGAACAACACCACTTATAAAATATGGGATTCACCAATCTATTTGGTGCATGAGGAGGCCCATGTCCAGCAGTGTAGGAAACAAAAGGGTTGATTAAAGTAACCAACCATTTTTATTCGTACACTGCTGAAACATTTACTTAGGTAAATGCTTCCTTTTACCAATTCGTCTGTCTGGTGACACACTTATAACGTTTGTTCAAAAAACTAAAAGAAAAAATAATGATATGACCACCTATAATAAATCATATTTAATTTTATGTGAGACTGTGGTAAGAGCAGATGTGGGACATGTCATACAGCATCGTCCTATATTTGATTGTTTGAGGGTGTATATACGAAATAAGGACAGTAAATAGGGTCTCGTATTCTTCGGTAGTTTCAGCTTCCGTGCAAACGTTATGACTACCAGCAATATAGTATAGCAACCAGATCACCACTTGCCTATATTACCTGCAGAGTGCTACGTATATTATGCCAACTTTTGATTATTATTTTGAAGACAAAAAGTTGACGAAGAAATGACGAAAGAAAAAGGTCGATCAATATAAGGAGTTTTTATGACAAAATAAATTGACAAACAATAAGTTACGTGGGTTTATTGTTCCCAATTTTCTAACAATTGGCTTGTTTATTATAAGAACATAAAATACATTTTATGATACGGTCATCGGTGTTATTTATGTGGAATAACAGTCGTAAGCATCGACTACGATTAAAAATAAATCAAACCGCAATATCGAATGCCATCTGCATAAGGTTATGTAGAACGTGCGTAGGCGGCCAAAAACCTAGTGTGAATAAACAGACTAAATCATAGCTCGGATGCCTACAAGCGGTTATAACTTCTATAACGCTGTCAATAAGAAATGTCAGTGTTAGTGGCCCACAGTTCCACTGCGACACTTCAACATGAGACCAAGGCCGCATGGACGTAATTTCAGTTCTGCTGTAGATATATCATTTTAAAATTGATCCTCAGTTTTCAAATTGTCGGTTCGGTAATCATTTATTTATTTATTTAAAAAACTTTATTGCACTTAATGGTACCAAAGGAGAGCGTAATGCCTAGAGATATTCTCTACCAGCCAACCTTTGATTTGAACATAGAGGCACGTTGGGAGATGCGATGAAATATTTTGATTATTAATTAATTGATTATAAACTGTAATTAACTGAAATAGAGATTCAAGTACTTAACTACTGCACGGTATTATTTTATTCGTTTTTTTGTTGTTCTGTAACTGTTTTAACTGTCATTGTAGACAGATTGAAGATATTTTCAGATATAACTTCCAATTATCATTACCGCGTAATACGCAATTTCCTCTCCCCACTTACTTTACTCGGCGCCGGTAGTCGAAAACTACTCGAAGACAAGCTATAAAAGATCACAAAAATCGAGTTCAATTGGATATTTTGTCGAATTCAAGTCAAAACGATCGAGAAGTAAAAACAGAATATCCACGGGGTTTTTTCCGGAATGGCTAAATTCTTGTGGTCCTAATGGCCTTTCAAGAGTTCAAAGCCTTCGCCTTCAAAGAAGGCGCTCAGCCAGGAGCAAAAAGTGTGTGCAGCAATGAGCCTAAGGGCTCCCCCGCCGGTAGAACGGCGGAAAGAACGGACCTCGGCTTAGGGCGTTGCTTTGGAAAGAAATCGCGGGATCGCGATAGATCTCACCTGCGATAATCTAACCTACAATCTAAGAAGGACCTAAATGAACGTGAGAGAGAGCGTGATAATCAATTATGAGTTACCATTTAAACCAAATTTCTATTATTTATATATAAAGGTTACGATTTTATTATGTGTGTAGAGTATAGAGGACGGTAGATGAGCAGACAGTCCACCTGGTGGTAAGTGAATACTGTCGCCTATGGACACTGAGTTTTGTACTGAACGTAGTTCGAATGCAAACTTCTGCCATGCAAATAACAACTTTCATGCAAATGTATGTGCGAGGCTTTAAATATCGCCATTGATGCCATTAGTGATTAGTTGCGTGGGATCATATTGAGAAGTAGGTATACCTCCATAATCTCTTAATATCCATCCGTTCTCTTAAAGCTTAATTCGGATTATCTGCTAACATTTTAATGAGTCTTATTGAAAATAGAATAAGAGTCATAATCTCTTATATGTATAATGTCCAAGAGTACAAGGTCTGCGAGCGACGTTAAAACATTCGGAAGTTGCAAACTTGACAATTTAAACAGTTAATTAACTATGGCTGGTTTTTTTGCGCTAAAATAAAGAGAAATAAACGGTTGTTTCGTGTTTTAATGCAGCTGGATTGTGTCTTAATGTGCCTTTACATTTAAAAACCTTTGTTATTTGAAGTTTGTTTTATCATCGTCGTATAAAATAGATATTTTTCGGTCTTAGAATTATTAGTCTAAGTCGTGTTTCTTGTGTCGTGGAATGGAATTTAGTATACTGCATAGAGGTCAGTTTCGATTAAGTCATATGACAAATAGACAACACTTTATTCCGCACAATAATTTGAAAATCAAAAATAAAGAGAAAACAAGATGGAAATATACACAGAATAAGTGGCGCAGTACAGTAGGAAGTATAATCGTGGCGATGTGTATTTCGATGCCGGAAAATGGACTTCAACTCGGCATAAGCTGCAGTGAACCACAGCGCTGGTTTTCAGTGGAGCCATCACGTCGCCACGGACGTTAGACTGTAGTAAAAGATGACAAACAAATAAAACAAAGAAATGGACTAACACGCCTCCTGTATGTATCGTCTTTTGTAACTATTTTTATCATTAATTGTGTGTACAATAAGGTAAATAAAGAAATAAATGGTTGTTAATAGTTCGGCCACAGCACAAAACTAAAAGATGAGTACACGTGTGTCAAAAGTGAAAATTAAGATAAAATAAATATCGTACTTGAAACATTAAGAATTCAGTAAATTTTGAACAGTAACAGAAAATGAAGTACAGGGGGGGAAAGGAGTATATTGATCTTCACAGGTCAAGTAAGTCGGTAAAATAGCCTTTGATAGTGCATCAAATATTGTTTGTACTTTCATTTAAAGGTACCTAATATTGTTTGTACTTCCATTTAAAGGTACCTACCTACGTATCTAACCCCTTCAGTTCCCTAATGGGCGGCGGCAAATTGTTCCAGCACTTCGAAGCGGCGTATCTAAAACTACCGCGAAATGCAGCTGTGCTGTGACCAGGGATCCACAACAACGGTTTACAAGCTCTAAAATTACATGTAGTATTATCACGTAACCTTTTCAATTTGTGATAAAGGTATGTGGGCTGATGATATTTTATGACACCAAGAAACAAAATAGACCATATGGACTTGCAACCACTAAATCATAAGTAAGGGTTTTAGAAACGTTTGTTATGTCAGCATAAACTATTATAACAGCATTCCCGAGTTAAATTCTAATGTTGATAATGAGGTTGGTACCTACTTCAATAATAACTCTATATACAAGTACCATGACATATTTAAAAGGTTTTAAGGTCTTAAAAAGCGAAAGCACCGATAAGTTAAATACCAAAAAAAAAACATGTTTTATTAATGAAGCTAAAGGTTAATGAATCTTTACGCTGAACTACTGGTAGTATAAATCAATATCTAAGTAATTAATAGTACATTACTGTCCAGGCTCGAAATAAAGCAATTGACGGCCGAGTAATATTGGAAGGACGAGGCGAAGCCGAGTCCTTACGAAGTGATTTTAAAAGGACGAGGCGAAGTCGAGTCCTTTTAAAGCTATTCGGACGAATCTAAAGCTATTCGAGTCCGAGCTATTTCGGCCGAGACTTGTATAGTATTTTTCTCTAATTTGCGAGGAAACAATAAACAAGTAATTCAAGAAATAGAAGTTTTCCGAGAAAGAATTCGCTATTTTTTCAGTTTTCCACTTGATGAAATCTTCATATTTTCATATTTTTCTCTCGATTTCGGTGGTAACAGGTTTTCAGAAAATATCTTTGCTTCTTCAGCTGTGTCTGGTGGCGTTAAATCTAATTCACCTTCCAACGAACTAGTACTCATTGTTTATTAGACAACTTAAAATTGTGATAAACTTATGAGAACATAACATCCACAATACAGAGTAGGTATAGCAATTAAACAACTTTGAACGGTTTAAATCGCGTATATTTAACATTATTTATATCCCGACGTTTCGAACACTTTGCAGTGGACGTGGTCACGGGGTGACTAATTGATTTTATTTGTCACTTGAGTTATTAAGAAATTATTTGAACTACCGTCTTATTTGAACAGAGTAGGTAGCTGATTTTCATTCCCGCCAATTCGACTGCGCGCGGTCTTTGTTCTTTTTTTAAACTTTTGAAAAGAAATGCACATTCAGCCTTTATAATAATAAATATCGTGTACCTAAAAAAACCTAATTTATGTTAGTGGGCACTAAAAATAACCTCGCTACTGTCCAGCAATCTCTATTATTGTCGTGTTGGAAATTGCTGGCGTGCGTACAGTAAAGAGCCAATTGACGTATTCCTTTTTTAAAATAATGAAGCCATTTCCGAGCAAGTAAGAGAAAAAATAAAAAACCGCCGCATCGAAAGTACGCGCCTGGCGGAATTTTTCGTAGATTAAAATATTCATATTTAATTCAGGCAAAAGTTTCGCATGGACTATCGAGAAACGTATTATAATGTGTATGTATGAATGTAACCGAACCTTTCTCAAAGCCCGAAACCATGGATTCTGCTCATGATTGTTAATTGATATTAAAATTTTACAATTTATATTGCAAAGAATTAAATTTTTCATATATTCATATTTACTACGTACTTCTTCTCTTCTTCTTTTCAGCCCTTGGACGTCCACTGCTGGACATAGGCCTCCCCCATTGTCCGCCATTTAGACCTATCGGCAGCGACCTGCATCCAGCGGGTGCCCGCAACCTTTATGAGGTCGTCTGTCCATCTAGCAGATGGACGTCTCGGCTTCGTCCGCCGGTACGTGGTCTCCATTCGAGAACCCTTCTGCCCTATCGGCCATCGGTTCTTCGAGCTATGTGCCCTGCCCACTGCCACTTCAGCTTGCTAACCCGAGAGGCTATGTCGGTGACTTTAGTTCATCTACGGATCTCCTCATTCCTGATTCGATCACGTAGGGAAACCCCGAGCATAGCCCTCTCCATAGCTCGCTGTGCGACAGTGAGCTTATTTATGAGGCCCATAGTCAGAGACCACGTCTTTACTATGTACGTTTTACTACGTACCTACTTATACTATTGTAAGTACATTTGGCTAACTTTACAAGACAGTCTGATATTAGTTCATCACATTATTACTGCCTACTATGAAATCAATAAGACACCCTGTACCTATTTTTGTGAAGGTGTACCCTGTACCTATTTTGTGTTGTGAACTTTTTAGGCTTTGTATTTAACTAATATTAAAAAAAAATGTTAGCAAGTTTTAAAAAACAATGTGTTACGGAGTACATGTCAACGTCAGGCAGCTGCAAGTCCGAAACATTGTAGGATTTACTAAATAAGTCCTCCGCGGGCCTGCCTTGGGAAATTTACGACTGAGGATTTGAAAGGACCAAATCATTTGCGGGTCGAATTATCAACTTTCAAGAGAATGGTTATAGAGAAAATTCTCATTTTGTAATAATATTGCCAAACACTGTCATTAGTGCTGTCTTCTTTGGGTAATTATGATTACTTGAGGCTTCTACGTAAGTAAAGTCAGTAAATGTATATCGGATGTAAGTTGGATAACCGAATGACATTTCAATAGAAACAAGACTGCGGGGGCGGCACGAGTCATCATATATTGTGAACTCTCTATGCGGAATGAATGCATAATATAATATTTAACTATTGCCGAGTAGGTTTCCATTCTGGACTGAACATTACTATAATAAATATTAAGTTGAGTTTCGCAGTTAAGGGATTATGGTTGCAGAAGTTTAAAAGCGGTCGAAACAATAAAGCTGTCAACTTTATTGTAAAAAGACCTTTTAAAAGACATGTGTTGAATGATGGGCAGATGTGTCTATGTTTTTTTTCTTATAACGTATATTTTTTTTATATACGACAAGTTAAACTAAGCGTCTACCTATATAATGAATTATTGTATATTATTATGTTATTATGTATCTAAATATATTTGTTATTAGTGTTTGTGTATAATATTTATTCATCATCGTTGAAGTTACATTTATACGTTTCATCGTACCTCCCAATGCGCCGCTCTGATCAATCCAAAGGCTGGCTGGTAGAGAATGACTCCAGGCATTAAGTTCGCCTTTTGTACGATTAAATGCAATATGAACCAAAAGGCTTCGCACGACCCAACCTCTGGCTTCTCTGAACTACGAGCTGTAGCGACTAAATAAACCAAAAACTTTGGACTTGCCAATTCATAATGGTCAATGTGGCGTTTTAAAACACTTGAACGCCTTCGGAACTATAAGGGGAAAACTACCATAGGTCGGCAATCGTGCGGCGAAGATGCCAGCCTCTTGCCACTTGAGAATACTGATTCTATGCGCTATGTTTTAGTGATTTTGGACCTTTTGGACAATGATCTTCGAAAATAGAAAACAGCTCAATATTCACGAGACGTAGACAAGATAGATAGATAGACAAACTCTTTATTGTATAAAAGTAAAATTAAGGAATACCTATAATCAGGCGGTCTTATTACTTCTTGCAGACGGTTTAGTATGAGGTGGTCAGAAACGCAACTGGTCTAAAAATCGTCTAATCTTATACTTATCAGTTCTTGATGAGCTGATTATACGGAAACATACTGCTCAGACACCCAACAAAATAGATGAACAACATAACGGGGTTAATGCTTTTTAGACCACCTACCTACAATTTCGATGAGTTTATAAAATACGAGTATAAGATTAATTTTATTTTTTAGACCAGTATTTTTTTTATGGACGAAGGTGGTAGACGAGCATACAGTCCGAGCTTAAACACCTGATGGTAAGTGCATACTGTCGCCCATAGACATCCGCGATACATGCCAACATTAGTCCAAAATGACAAACGTTGGCACGCCCCCGGATGAGCTGCCTACCTTTGGAGATATAGGAATGGATATGGAGAAAGGGTTGGGAAAATGGGGAGGGATAGAATAGGATGGGATGGGAATGGCCTCTGGCACATCTCAGTCACTACCGAAACACGTACGTACATTAGGGAAATAAGATAAAGTGGGAAATGTAGTACATTTCAAGGTAGTCTTCTGTGAGAGAGGGGCAACGTGGCCAGTCGAGCGCTCCCAACAGCTGTTGGATTGCAGCGTGCACTCTCCCCCTCAAAACATAGTTAAACATAACCCCTCAAAGATAAGTTACAATCATAGACCACCTCATAATAACCCGTAACTACTTCGGGTTAAATATATATTTTAATAATAAATACTACATATTACAACAAGTAGGTTACGCGTCTACTTACAGTCTTATTACATAATTAATGCACAAGGAGTCGTCTGTAATGTCAGTAGAGTCGATTAAATATCGTACACGATTCGTCACGCTGCTCACTGAAATATAGATTTTTAATTCACTGAGGCTAGGTCTACAATTTACACCCAGACGGCTATTAGTTATTATCGGTCCGTGGGTTTATTCTGTAATAAATCAAACTTCAAGCAATTTTGTAGAGGAGGTTAAGAACAGAAACCTAGACAATCTTTTATATAAATAAATAAACTACGCAACACACGATGATCCACACTAGGATTCCCCGTGTCGTGGGTCCGAAGACACATGTAAAGATGAACACACCACCCAGAACTGACCAAACATTTGTCTTTAAATTAAAGGAATTAAAGGTCCGACCGGGAAACGAAACCGGAATACACAGCAAATAGAGTCACTACCAATTAGACTAGTCAGTCGTTAGTCTTCTTAAATAAAAGTCACATGGAATATGCGCATTTATATAGATTTTAAAAGCAGTTCTTCAGTTGGTAAATCACATCGTTCGAACAAATATAAATTCTTTTGCAGCTCATTATCAGCTTATTTAATAGGCTGTTAGGTGGCACAAAGGCAAATTCAACGTTTCAGAAATATAACACACCGGTTCTTTCAATTAGAGCAGTCACCGTTATCAGGGGGCACAGAAGTGCCCCCGCCAAGACTCGTCACACTACCGAACACGTTACTGCACCCTTTTCTCAAAGCAACTTCGCGTACTTTTGAGCCCCTTGTATTATTACAAGGGAGAAACACAGACATCTCAAAATGATACCCCGATGGGAAGATTAAAATGCCAAATTTCAAGTTTCTATGACTTTCAATTTTGAAGATATATTAACACGAAAATCCTCAATTATGTCACTCATTCACTTCACTTCACGACAGAAGAGGACTGCTTGGAAGCACACGAAAAACGCAGTCCTACACGCACGAAAACACTTTGAAATTTAATAAACTATCAATATTAAACCACAAAACGCCTAACACACAATTTTTACAATAGTCAAATAAAAACTCAAGTTCACTTTTCGAGTTCCCGCAGTAAAGTTGCGAACGCGGTGTTACTTACTTGCGAGTCAGCTACATTTGAACCAACCAGCAATACGATGAGCTTTTAACAAAAACACTTCCTTGCCACAATCGATGTATTTCTAGAGCAACTAATAGTAAGACAAATAAATAATCTGTTACGAGTATGACATTCAGTATGTCACTATTGTAACGGCTAAAGTAATCTGTTATGAGTATGACATTCAGTATGTCACTATGGTAACGCCTAAAGTAATCTGTTATGAGTATGACATTCAGTATGTCACTATGGTAACAGCTAAAGTTACCATACACTTATATTTTCCTTCACCGCTGAGTTAGCGACAATTAAAATCTTCACCTACAAAAAGATGTCGAATCCCAACAAAAACAGTTCCATAAAACGTAGTCAATCCTCGCGAGTGTTTGTCCGAAAAAAGTTATAACATCTAAAAGTCACCACGATTTGTTTAATGGATTTTTTCTTCTTGTAGCATGGCCATTTTACAGATGCACGAATGGAATAGTCAAGCCACAAGAGGTTCAAGTCCATTAGTATTTGTTCTAGAATAACGCAACCATATTTAATCGATAATTTCGAATCGATTCCACTCCTACGTCTACGCATTAATTATTAATTCCCATTAACAATGTTTTTACACAGTTAAGTATCGCGTTTTAAAAGGTTTCTATAAAAATCAAGAAGGTATGTTAGACAGGTGACTTATTAGTTATTACCACCATATGTCAGTTTGACGTAATGTTAGCAACAGCTAAAACTATGCCAATAAGTTAATGCCATTGTTAATTCCCATTAACAATGTTTTTACACAGTTAAGTATCGCGTTTTAAAAGGTTTCTATAAAAATCAAGGCGTGTTAAACAGGTGGCTTATTAGTTATTTATTACCACAATATGTCAGTTTGACGTAATGTTAGCAACAGCTAAAACTATGCCAATAAGTACGATATACGTCTATTTTTGTAATGAGTCGAAGATATTAAGTTGTTAATTTTAGTACCCATGAAAATGGGTCCCATTCGGAACTTGAGTCGGTAACCTACTTTCGATTTGATCTTCTTTTCAAAATTTGTCAAGCATCTATTTACTTTTAACTGATATAATGTATACTACAATTTACTGAAATACGGTATCGTTAAAATATGTAGTGCTTTTATATAACACTAGCGACCCGCCCTCACTTCGCTTCGGTTGATGAGTTTCTTATATTTCATTTTTTTTTTTCAAAATTTCAAAATAAAATATAGCCGATATTAGACACGGATAATGTAGCTTCCTAATTGTGAAAGAATTTTTGAAATCGGTTCAGTAGTTCCAGAGATTTCCCCGAACATACCCACAAAACACAATTTTACCTCTTTATTATTTAGTGTATATAGATAGAGTATAGATTTAATAGCTGCTGATAAAAATTATCAGGTATAGAAATTGATTAAAATAAGTATTGATTAAAACGTTTTCCTACCCAATACTTTAACGAATCAATAGGAAGTTTGAACCGGAATACACTAGTCCCCCTCTCTATAGCACTTATACTCAGAATAGCACTAGCTCGTGACCCTAGTCCCAACGCAACCCTTACAAAACGTTAGGGGTCGTTGAATGTTCGACCCGATAACTATAATGTAGAGATAAACAACATATGCGTTAAAATTGTTATAAGATGCTGACGGCAGATATTTAGACACATTTATTATTTCACATTCGAAATCAGAAATGCCACCCATTCTTCATAAAAATAGGAAAAAAAAACAGTAATGTATTATAACGTAAAAAAAATCTTCCATAGATATAAAGGATGGAAATAAAATCGGGTGATTAATAAATTTAAACCTCACGAATTATCGTCGAATACGTTGTTAGTTATGGGCGCCGACCGATGGGCGCAGTTGGTAGTGGCCCCGCATGCTGTGCAAAAACGTCCCGGGTTCGATCCCCGGACGAACATACATTTGTTTAATAAAAAAAAAAGGCAAATATATGTTCGAGTCTGGGTGTGTGTTTGTGTTTGTCTTTGTATGTGTCTCTGGACCCACGACACGGAATCCTAGTGGGCCATTAAGTGTGGCGTTATTTATTATTATTATTAGTGTCGCGGTCTGTCTAAAATGTGAAGTTTAAATGTGGGTAGTTGATAAAATTGCTCGCAGTTCCTGTAATACTCATCTTTTCAGACAACTCGTGACGAACGGCCGGTGTTTGTACAAGATTTCAATCAGTTATGTTATGTTCATACAGGCTAAGGCTCTCCTCGCATACGCTCTTCCGTTATTCACATCCGATCAAGTTCTTCAAATGTCGGTCGGACTAGCTGAAGGGCGTCCCTAACTGCGCTTCCCGGTGAGGAATTTTCAATGAAAGATTCGTCTACCTCACCGGTAGAAATCATGTCGGTCCTGTGGCAGATATGGCCTGTCCATTGTCACTTTATTCACACCCCATACCCACCCTATGTTGGTTAATTATAAAAAAAAAGAAAAGTCCAGGGAAAACAAAACACTGATTATCGTTACAAAATAAGAAATGTGCTGCGCCGGACTCTATTTTAAGAGGGGCATTTTTAGCAATTCGTTGATTAAAAAATAAAAAAGTTTTTTCAAAGAAGGAAAGAGTTTAGTGGTTTTTGTTTGAAATTAGTTATTGGATTAGAGGGCTTATTTCGGAACCCTAAATATGGCGCCCACGGCAAGCGCTTTTCCACCCGCTGTCCTAAATACAGTGAGGACCCTCCCTGTGCGCTTCCGTTGAATCACTTGAATGTTACTTCAACGACTTTATGCACGGAGTATTTACAAAATGGACTCTATAACATACCGGAACACATCAAAGTAAATGTCTAATTTGTCGCTTCACTCGACTGGACATCGCGGTCACCCGTAATTACCTTTTCATGACAATTAAACGAGAAATCAGCGAAAATTAATTGGGAAGAGCAAAAAATGGCTTTGAAATTCTATGAAAGTGGATTTTTGCGTGTTTCAATTAAAAAGATTAACATAGGATTAAAAAGAATAACGTATGAGTAGGTAGGACATTGACATGACAATAGACCATACCTATACAGTAGGAGAATACAAAAATATACTGCGTCTATGGTTTTCGTAGATATCCCACCATTTCTTGTATTTGTAGCTAATAAGAGATTAGACAGCCAGACGCAAACAGTAAAATAATCAGCAGATACAAAATTATGACGAATTAAACTTTTGAAGGCATTGACTTATTATTAATGATACTACTAGGTCAATGTTTAAAAATGAATAATTTGACTTGAAACCAAATAATAAGAAATACCTACTAACAATATGTTGTTTAACAAAGCTTTTGAAGTTCAGACATTTTTTTTAAAACGTACGAAAAACAGCGATATCTCCCTATTGCGATAGCCGACAAATTGAGTAGGTCACATCACTTGTATGAGCTCTAATGACACAGATAAAGCAATACAAAAGCTATTATGCTAACAAACTGCATTCGAGACGGTATCACAGAACAAAACTGTTTATAACGGCCGCCCGTTACCCTATTTAGTAAATTTACACAACACGAGTATGTTAAACTTTATTGTAACTGTAAGGTTATCGAGGCTGTATCGAGTGTTGCGTTTGCCTCGCATTTGGAGCCTGTCAATTAAAAAGAATTACAGTGAAATAATAATATGGTTGATCACCGCTTGTGGTTTATTTGTATGCCTAAATAATAAATTACAAACCGAAATTCTGATGTCCAATAAATATTATAACCGAATCGTATACCTTTTACTCCAAATGTGTACTGGGTTGCACGTTTAAACAAACAGGATTTACCTTATCCAACGACATATCATTTGTATGTACAATAAATATGTAATACTACATCTTCCTAACATTTTTTTTCTCTTTTTTTTTATGGACGAAGGTGGCAGACGAGCATACAGTCCACCTGATGGTAACTGGATACTGTAGCCCATAGACATTCGTGATACATGCCAACATTAGTCCAAAATGACAAACGTTGGCACGCCCCGGGATGCGCTGCCTACCTTTGGATATAGGACTGGATTTGGAGAAAGGGTTGGGGAAATGGGGAGGGATAGGATGGGAATGGGCTCTGACACATCTCACTCACTACCGAAACGCGTACGTACATTAGGGAAATAAGATTAAGTGGAAAATGCAGTACATTTCAAGGTAGTCTTCTGTGAGAGAGGGGTAACGTGGCCAGTCGAGTGCGCCCAGCGGCTGTTGGATTGCAGCGTGCACTCTCCCCCTCATAAACTTTGATAATTATAAAATTTACTTTATAACTATCAACTTTGGATAATCGTTGCATCTTATTACGAAACGGTTTGACAACAACATATCATCAAATCGCCGACGGACATTCGACACAGTGTAGTTCACGGTTAAACATTACAACATCTATAATGCAACTGTTAAACTAATTGGCAATACAATTTACACTTTAAATCCTTGTTTTAGGGGACGCGGAGAGATTACATAAGCGCATTTGTTAATTTTGCAATATCATCATAGTTGCAAAAAGCATTATCGTTAATAGAGGTACAAATAAGTACGTAATTAAAGGCAGAGACATTAATCATCTTTGAACAGGATAAAAACCGGTTGTAAAGTTAAAAAATATTTGTTTTTCTATGAGAAATAAAATAGAATCGTTGTCCTTGATATGTTAATACTTAGAGATATTTCTGTTAATTTTAAAATCAGTGATTTGGAGAAGTCGTTAGGTCAATGGCAAAATTGTCATTTTGCGCATTCAGAGTGAGCTGAGGCCATTCAGAGTGAACATTATACAGTGAAATGTACATCAGGATTGTACCTAAGGTTACTTCAACTAGTTAGACTTTTAGGGCAATATTTTTTCCACGATCAATGATAATAAATCACTGCAAGTTGTGTGTTGACGTATATTTCCATAAAAGTCGCCTTTTTAATACGTCACGCAATATCGGTATAAACCCAGTCCTTGCGTGCGCGGGCCCTCCTTCAAACACGACGGTAATACACTTTTTTGTCAAACTCGACTGGGCATTACGCCCTAATGTGCATATAAATGTGCCTTACCTGTCGATGGAACAAAGAAAAATAGTTCTTAAAATATCAAAATTCTCTAAAGACCATTTAACTTGTAAATTTTGAAATAGTTCAAGAAAGGCCGAATTTAAATACTTAGTGGCTGTATTTCAAATTTTAATGACGGGAGGCTCCATACTAAAGCCACCGGATACATCCGATTGGCTTATAGTCGGATTTTTTATTCGAGTCAGTTATATAACATGTAGAACTGTCAATAAAGTGTCATCTCCGTACAAATTTCACTCTGTTTGACAGTTCTACATGTCATATCCCTGACTTGAATGAAAAAAAAACGACTTTAATTACCCCACTCTCATAAAAGGCTAATAGGAATTCAGTGCTCCGTGTGTATTTTTTTATGGAAAGAAGGCGGCAGACGAACAAACAGTCCACAGTGGACATCCGCGATACATACCAACATCATTCAGAATGATAAATGTCGGCACGCCCCCGGATGCGCTGCCTATTTTTGGAGATTTAACGGAAATGGACTTGGAGGAAGTGTTGGGAAGCATGGGATTTCGGAGCGATACACGAATTACTTTATTAGATTAAAAAAATCTAAAATCATCTATGCAATATAACCTAATAGCTGGTACATTTAAACATTTACTCGTATTAGCTTAACATAGAAGATACCTAAGCTTAAGATACCTAATACTTAAGCAGGTACTATTTGCATATCGTGTTGACACCTGCGATGTTAACGCACTGTTTTTATAGCGAGGCCGGTAGGACAATTGGCGTTGCTTACATCATGGCGGCCACACCTTAGAAGATCGTTATTCTACAAATTTGTGAGACCACATCACAGCCGCGTCGCGTTGCACTGCAAAACTGCGACAACGCACATTACAGACGCGGCGGACCGCAACTCAAGGCAATAATTTAAATTAGTTAGGTTAAAGATAATAAAAACTTCCGTTTTTAATATCATCAGAATAATGAAACCAACAACAAAATCAAGTTAATAGATACCGAGATTAGCGCGAAAAAAGAAGCAGACAGATGTTAGTGTTTGGTGATGTCTCTGTAATCGTCTTCCCATTCCCCAAATCTTGACAAGAATCGCGAGCGTTGCACGTTATTTTGTTATATATTTTTTAGTTCAAATATATCTTCTATACGGAATAGGTATTTTTTTTTCTATTCAATTGATAGAATTGAATAGAAAAAGATAAATTATTTTATCAACATGTACAGTCGCAACAGGTCAATCTATATCCATTTTGGGCCCGTTTTGAATGGTTTTATGTACATAAGCATGTTGCTGACCGTACTTCAAAAGAGTACACTATCACTAAGTGATAATTTTGCGACATCAAGATAACTAAATCACGAAGTAACGCTGTCAGTGTTCCTCAATGTTATTATTAAACATGATGTATGAAAGTAAATGATACTGTTAGTTGTTGAATAAACATAGTGTTAAGTCATAGTTTTCTTGTAGGTCTTTGGGTCAAGTATTGCATGTGCGTATTGTTTAGAGTTCACTAGAATACGTATTGACATACAAAAAAAAATTGGGTAGTGTTTGTGCGATATTTGTGAAATAACTACTTCTTCGCAATCTGATGGTCTTCAGAAGATATAACTGCTGCATTTTTTTGCTAAGTTTCTATACATTTTCTATGACTGTCCGTGAGTGTTGAAGTATTAGCAGATAATTAGATAGATAATCATCTGATTAGATACTGATGATACACAGCACTGATTAGATAATCAGTGCTGTGGATTATCTACAGCGTTGGCTGAGCCAGTACTATGTTATTGTCGCGAAATACATTCATGTTCAAGTATGCAACTGGGGTGTGTGTTGTGGTAGCAAATAAAAGAAAAAAAAACGAGAAAGATAGTGGACAATTAATATATACCACGACTAGAACTATAGAATATACGGCTATAGAATATCATCACCCCATGCCTTCCCGTGGGTTACGGGGTTAAGGCGACTAGGGGTTAATAAAGCTGCTACCACAAGCGCTCAGAAACTACACCAGCTCTAAAAGAGTGGAGTGGACGCCAACCCTCATGGCATGCACGAGACAATGTGCATGAGAAGAAGTGTCGAGCAATGGATCTAAAAGGGTTGTTTGCATTGCAATGCATGAATGGAACATCTGAATGAAATTTGGCGATCATATTCGATCATTTTTTGCATTTTCTTTCTTTATTTCTTAATCTTATGAAGGGCCGTGAAAGTAAGTAACTACGATTCGTAATTTTTAGGACAACCGTATATTTGGCAGGGAATATAGAGAAAAGACGAAAAAGTGCACAGAGCATTATTCCATTTCCTTTTTAAGCCTTTTAAACTGAAGATCTTTAGTTTACATCTTGTATAGGCCTATGTCTAAGTGACAGTTTTTGTTCGTAAAAGACCTCTTTAAACAACCAAGCCAGCTTTTAAAAAGATTGTGTTATTTCTTTATCTGACTTGCTATCATGGAGGTAAGAGCATCGTTGAAAATGATAGAATACTGCTCAGAGATCTATGAGTATCTTCAGCTTAAACGGTGTGTTTTACAATGTTCGTTCTATATATTTTGATGACACGATAATTGTGACAAGTAATTGATTTGCTCACCTGACCGCTACGCGGACGCTAGATTCTTCGCTCGACATGACTTCTTGCACCCTACTGAAACAAAGAAAAAAAAACGTTGTTTCTAATGTTCTATGGTGTGTAAATAATGTAAGATGATTTAATATTTCTACAGCCTTTCAGTTCATAAAGGTTAATTAATTGGAAGGGGGAGGATGCACGCTGAAATACCACAGCCGCTGGGTACAACACTCGACTGTTGAAGTTACCCCACACTCACAGAAGACTAACATAAAATGTACCACATTTCTCAGACTATCCCATTCTCCCAATGCTCTCTCTAATTCCCCTATACTAATCCCCTAATTTCTCCTAAGAAAAAAACATAATCCATTTGGTTCCAAACAAACATATGTTTTTTTTTAACAATGAATGTACCATTTGCACACTATCAACTGGGATAATCAGTCAGAAAATCATTAGATAAGTCATCTCGGTATATAAAAATTAAAAAATAATATTTAAATTTAATAAATAAACTAAAGGACCAGGCCCTCAATAACCCTCAATTAGTCAATTAGTGGGTACAAAGACACAATGATGAAATCAACCCCTAGATAAGAACAAACATTTGTCTTTTAAATACATATATAATAATATGAGTGTCCCACCTGAAATCAAATTTGAAACCTTTTGAACAGCAGGCAGAAGGACTATAAATTAATCCTGAAGCATCATCTATCTATGCCATCGGTGTTCAACCTTTAGGGTTACGACCCCCCGAAAAGGTCAAAAATAAAGTAAATAACCCCACGACCCCCTTACTAATAATTAAATCCTAATAATGCTTTGACCATTTAACATATAATTAGTATTCATGGATTTAATTAATAAAAGGTTTTTCAGACATAAGTACTTAATATCTCCTGACCAACTGCCACCCCTTGTATACGTGATCGGGACTCCCCTGGGGGTTGCGACACCCAGATGGAGAAACGACGATCTATACATAGAAGTAAAACTGCATGTATTATGGACAGTTAATTATGACTTACTTTACCTATAAAATAATTTACAAAATAATCAGTAGCCATAACATACGTTATTTATAAAAAACAGATAGATAAGTGTTTAACATGTTCTTTTTAATTATTGACAAGAATTCTTTATCTACATAAGATACATACATGAGACAGTATTTGTATTATTATAGTTCTTTACAAGTGACTTTTACAATTCATCGGAAAACTGAAAAAGAAAAACTGAACTGAACTTCCATAGTCTGCCTATTACGCATGTGCCCATGCTTGGTTGCGATACGGCATAGTATGTGTGTATATATATATATATATGTGTGTATATATATATATATATAAATAACTAAACAGTGAATCTCTTAATTTAATTTGCTCCTGCCTTAACATGTGTATAACTGAATAATTTGACATTAAACTTAATTTAATAAATAATACAAAATGAATTAAGAAGCCAATTAATAATTCATTCAATGATATGTAATTTAGTAAAGTATGTATATTTAACTTTTAATTGCTGTGCCCTAACAGTAGTTCCAGGGTGTTGTATGTCAATAGATATTTAATGTACCTACAACATACAATAAATAAATGAATGAATGAATGAATTAAATATTTGTCATGTACAATATACTGTAGTGTTTTGGGGAACATAATTTATTTATATATGTAGTTAGGAGTGTACGGATGGGTCTGTAGCTGTTTCTTTAAAAAAAGGTAAACACACAGATAAATGTTCCCTAAATTGGATTAGGTAAATATAGAAAAAGTTTTAATGGATTCATCATGCCATGTGATGGTAATCCTTGGGCACTGTCATAACATTATTTAGTAATAATAAAGGATTAGAAGAAAAATCTGAGAGATTACTCTCAGATAATATTAAAGAATACACATAATATTAAAGAATTACATAGACACAGTCCGATGGTGTAGAGTGATGTAATTTAAAATTGATATGTGATATTATCTGAGCAAAGGCACCTTATTGTTGATACAATTTATTACTTAGGTTAATATTTTCAAACTCAAAATTTCATTGTTACAGGATTATGTTTAAATAGAAACAAACTCTGACATCTGAATTCTAAGATAGAGATTAGGACAGATTGTTTATGAGATTTCTTTATTCACAGTGATCAGAAGTAATAATAAGATCCCTTTTTTCAGATAATGTCCCAAGTTTTATGACTTATTCTATGACTAGAAATGAAAACAAATTCATGTTTTTATATTCATTAGAAAATTAGGTAAAATGATGTTCAGAATGTTTGAAGTGAGAATATTTATCAAGCATTGATGTAATGGCACTACTGTATTAGTGATGTCATTAACACAGTAATCCAGTCCTTGTCTAACTTGTGACATGACTAGAAAGACAACAAATATTATTTGTATATTTATTCATTAGAAAATTAGATAGATATGAGGTAGAGAATGTTTGAAGTGATAATATTTGTTTATGCATTGATTTAATGGTACTACTGTATTAGTAATGTCATTAACACAGTCCTTTTCAACTGTGAATTCCAAGCTCTATAACTGTGTCATTTTTCAAGATATTTTGATTTTGCTTTCACTTATTGATTTTTAATATTTATCTTGAATTATTTAATCATAATGTCAATATTTCAAAGCTCATGATGGTGAAATCTCTATATAGACTTTAATTAAATAATGCAGTCTGTACTTCTGTTTATGATAAGATAATCTATGACCAATAATTTGTGTCAATAAAAATCTAAGAGGCAAACTTTCTAAATTGATTTTTTATAATTTTCTTGTGGTAAAAGGTAATAAATTAAAATATTGCCACACCATAATTTAAAAAACCAAGGTATTTACAAATGGGTTTTTAAAGAACACATTTATGGAGTCTAAAATTTATTTTTTTCGGAAAAATGACTGAGAACACTTGTTTGCAGCGATATTAGAAAAAAGAAAAAAAAGATCTCGGTCAAATAGTTCGCAGATAAGTGAAAGACAATATAGAAACAACAACAGAGTTGAAATATAAAGATAAATGATGAGATGTGGATACTGCTATTGATTTAATACTTACAATGGGTTTAAAAATCCTGAATTTAAGTCACACTAGATCACATTTCACGTAGATTTCATCAATACAACACGCTAGATCTACACCGACCGCGATTTATTTATCCATTTCGCACCATTGTGATTGTAACGAGGATTTTATTTGATAAATTATTGTATAAATGGGGCCTTTTACTCGAGTTTAGGCCAAATTGTCATTGCCTGACTTTATAAACGTGAATTGTCATTGAATTGAATTTTCATTTTGATTATATACAGTGTAAATAAAAAAATAATAATGCAAATAACGACTAATCACCACGGACACGAATTGACTGAATGTGAATATGACAGATGACAGTAGGTTGAGCCGTGTGGAATCGATATGACAGATAAGTTATAATGTTGCCAAATTACCTCTAATGATATCTACTATTAGGGCCTCATCTATTAAATTGCCGTTGTTTATAGAACGGCAATTTCATAGATGAGGCCCTAATTTATCTTTTGCCTTAGGCTTGGAATTCCAAATTCAAATTAATTTCAATTTAAAGCCATGATATTCTTTTTCAAAATGAGGTATTCATTTGTTTTTCTGTCACACGACTTTTTCTTTATCGTTGTGTTTGCGAAAATGAAAAAGTTAAAAATTCGCGTTATTTTTGAATATGTCAGGAAGAAGATGGGAAAGTGGGTAGGTACCTACCGTATGAACTTAATGAAAGTCAGCTGCAAACACGCGTCGAAGTATATCTTACTTTGCTCATCCGCCACAAAAATGAAGGGATTTTAAATCGTATTGTTACTTTTGATGAGAAGTGGATCCTGATAATCGTAAATGTTCGTCACAACGATTGAACCCAGGAGACAACCATACAATGTCCCAAATGTAAACTGAATCAAAAGAAGCGCATAGTGACTGTATGGTGGTCCTCTGCTGATATTATCGACTACAGCTTCTTGAGATCTGACACAACAATTATTATTAATGCTGATGTGTACTTTGAAGAACTGCACATGAGGATAGACATGCTTGCTATCATACAACCGAATCTGGTAAATCGCTCTAGTGCATTGGTTCTCCATGATAACGCTCGCTCACACACTGCACCACAGACAGTTTCAAAGTTACAGAAGCTTTGACTGGAAACTCTCCGTCACCCACCGTATTCGCTAGATCTTCCTCCATTTTTTAATCTTTCCTTAGTTCCATTATTTTGGAATTTGGATAACACTTTACAAAAAATAAAATTCAACTCCGATGAGGCAGTAAAAAACGCCATAAAATTTATCGATTCCCGTCCCCAGGAGTTCTATAGCAGAGGTATCAATCAACTTCCATTGAAATGGCAAAAGTGCATTGATAATAATGAATTGAAAAAAAAACAAAAAAAAAAAAAAAACAATATTTATACAAAAAAAAAAACGTTTTTATTTTTCATATAAAACGGCAATCTTATAACGTAATTTCATACATATATATATTGTTAGATGGTTAGTATACAATCTGTTTAACTGTTTATCTCATCAAATATTGAATTAGAATTTTATCTGTCAATTAAAACAATTTTTCAATAAACTAATTACGATAATATTAATGCCTAACAATGAAATAAAGTACAATTCACTAGACGAGCTTTGCGGTTGCGTGAATACACACCGATAGTATAAAGTGCGAACTATTTTGACAATCAGATTAAACAATTCAACGCCCAGTCACAATCATACCAAACTCATGTCCTGTTGCGAGAACTATTTCGACAATCGGATTGTTAAAAACTTATTAAAAAATAACATATCTGCAGAGGCAACTGATAAAGAAAATATTGAATAACTTTAATCAGTCTTTTACGGTTATACGACAACGCTTATTACAATAATAATTTCTTAATTAATTAATCGTGTTAAGATAATTTGTCTGAACAAAAAAAAAACAACTAATATATAATAATACATATTTTTTTTGTAATAAATAAAAGTTGAAATACGACAACAAGTAAAATATTTCCATTCACTAAAACGTTACCTAAATTAAATTGTATAAAATCAGAAAAAAAAATTATTCGAACTAATATTATAAATCCGAAAGTGTGTCTCTGCGAAACTTAAGAACTTGAGTGCTAATATAGTTTAATATTGTGAATTTGTGTGTTGTTGAAAGGGATTGACATTAATTGAAGAATAGACTTTAATGTCGTTTCTTGTTAAAAGTAGGATTTTTATTTTATAATACTGTGCAATTAAACAACTTTTAACGGTTTAAATCGCGTATATTTGACATGATTTATATCCCGACGTTTCGAACACTTTGCAGTGGACGTGGTCACGGGGTGACTAATTGATTTTATTTGTCACTTGAGTTATTAAGAAAATTATTACTACCGTCTGAAATTTTTTGAACGAAATTAAACCGAATTTAAATGCCGATATTAGTCCGAAATTTAAACCGTTAAAAGTTGTTTAATTGCAATGTATAGTAATCGCGAAAACCTAAGAAAATATTATAATACTGTGCTAAACCCACCATTATTGTAAATAATTCAATGTGAAAAAATAATAAACGTTACTTTTCTTACAGAGAAACTCAATATTGTTTATTTTATCGTCCAATTCCCTGGAACACTATTATATGTATTAGCTAATCTAGTATGGAAGTATGGATATATTTTGCAATGAATAAATAAAATAAATAAATAAACACAATAAAAATACTGTAAATAACATTTGTTTCTATCTATACTAACTATCTGAAATGAACGAGCAATAAACATCCGAATAATTAATTAAGATTTCTAAGAATTAAAACGTAATGAAAAATAATAATACGGTACTTATTTATTTTAATGGCAACTTATTATTAAAGCGATACTAACGCTGCAGGAATCATATGGTTACCGAGAGTAGAAGAACTAATAAATCAGTAATTGACTAAACAATTTCCTTCCATGTTAATAGATGGCGCTGTAAAATAGATTATAAATTGTTTCGTTAATTATATAGATGGCGTTTAGAATTATTATTTTTTTCGAGAAAATAATTCATATTCCTTGGTCATTAGTTTTGTCGTTATAAACATTGACCAAATCGATGCGTTTAAAAGAATGGGCTAACCATTCTCATATCGATGGGCAAAATCATCGATATTATAAGAGTAACAAACTGTTTATATTTAATTTCAGAATCTTTTTCCTTTTTTCTTAGGAGGACACAGTTGTGGGGTCTTTACGAATCCTACTACACATAAAAACTATAATCAATAGGTACCTACTATTTTCAAAAATGAAAAATCACTTTATGATTAATATGGAATCTGAGCTTAATAGTAATTAATTCATATTAATTTAACAACAATAAATGTTTGAACGTTAAACATACTTATTAAAAGAAGTATCTACTTGGTAATGATGCTATTAAATTAAATTTTATACAATAAAATTGAATTACTTATTTAATAATAAAGAAATATACGAGTAAGAAATGAAAAACAATACTTACCCTAATTTTTCTAAGAAATGGCCAACGATGATATCTCTGCCTATATTAGCTATATTAGCTGCCTTTTGCATCCACTAGTAAAGTCCTTATTGTTCATTTATTTTTATTATACTTTTATTTCTTTATTATCTGAATAGACTTTAAAGTGTTTCCACCAATTTGACTATTCAGGCCCTTTAAAATTTTTGTGCTATCAAACTATATTAAATACAATAAAATATCAGTATCTACTCACTACTGAGTATCCACTGTCGGGCAGCGAAACGCCTGCGGGTGCAATGAAATACGCCTAAAATTCCAAATTTGGGTATTGCTCTGTAATAGAACAATAATCGAACTTTTCACTACCGAGAAAGTCTCACTAGTTTTGTTATTTGGAAGCAGGAAACAATGTAGAACTACTTACTGAGAAAAAATCCAGTAGTTTGATTAGCGAACTTCTCAATACAATTACTCGTAGTTACTTATAGAACAGAGGGTTGTAGGTAGGGCTATGGTATTTGGGATCCGGATATATTGTATACTGTTTTACCGGTTTCGGTTACAGATACGATTATGATATTATTGCGGATATGGTTTCGGATACGGTTTCAGTTACGAATATATTTTTTAATTAACTTTTTAAGAAATGTATTACTGATTGAAAGCAAAGAAAAATAAAACCAAATGGGGACTAATTGGAACTTTACTTTCAGAATAAAGAACGAATGAAAAATCTATCAAATCAAATGCAAAAACTTGTCATAACTCGCCTCACCATTCCTCCGCCCCTGACGGCAATTAATAAATTATTTGTAATAATATTCGAATCTCATTTCACATTCAGTTTCGGTTACGAATTTTTTTTTAATTCGGATTCCGATAGCTTCGGTTAAGGTTCGGTTGCGCTTCGGCTTCGGCTTCATAACATTCCTAGTTCATATACCCACTTGACTATTTTAGGTGTACGGCGTAGGTACCCCTATTTTTGGCACGTAACCTTTTATGTCGAGGTAACTGCTTGTAACTCAGTTTTTTCTGAAAGTATATAGGTACCGAGAAGCACTTACAGTAAAAAGTTACAGAAAGTTACTTAAGCGGAACATATAAAAAACACAAAAACGATAAAATTGTAATGCAAATTTCGTAAAATTTTAACTTAAACTTGCCATATCTCAGCCAACTATTAATGGCAATAACTTTTCATCGATATAATTTTAAGATTTGAAAGTTTCCAGAAAACTTTTTCAAGTGTTAAACTACAATGCAGTACTATTTAAAAATTTTGATTAGAACATTTTTTTTTTTAAATTGTTCGTCACTCAATTCCCGATTTTTTTGAAAATTCCGCCAATTTGTTTTGCAAAGTAGGGAAGATTTGGGATCAACTCCACATCTTGAGGGATAAGTTGGAGAATATTTTGTGAAAGTTTCATGATATAATATTAATAATTGGTTGAGATAAGGCGAGTTTAAGTTAATTTGATGAAATTAGCGGCACAAAAGAAATTGTCGTTTTTTTATATTTATATGTACCTATAAGTATTTTTTTATAAATAACTTTTAGTAACTTTTTGTTGTTAGTGCTTCTTAATATGCACTTTTAGAAAAACCGAGTTACGAGTACACGCAGTTACCTCGACATGACCGGTATTTCGGTTTCTAGAGCACTTTTTGGGGGTGTGCCGCACTTGTGTCATGGCTTGTGTGTCACTTATTTTGTGTCATGGCTAGACCGGGGTAGACAAATATAATTATTTTTCTAAAGGTTAAGACTAGGAATGTCCGTTAATTAACAAAAAGCCACGAAGGTAACAGCACTTAAACTCCATCTTATCTTCCTCAAAGCTCCGAATCGCAGTAAACTTTCATCAATAATAAATGTTTACTCAAACTTAGAAGTCAACAAGAAAGTTTTACACTTTCCAAGTCCGTTAAATCGTTTCACTTTCTCGTATCTATGAAATCTATCTACGAGTATATTGAGAAAGTTCCTTCATTTATTTGTGGTGTTTAACTTGGAAATCCTGAGGCAATTCGTCATTTATTAACTAACTTTGTCAACGGCTTCGCCCAGCTAATATCTTTGATTGGATATATCTTGTATATTATGTAAACTTAGATTGGTAACCTTATTTCGCGTACCACCCACTTTCAGAAAAAATAAATGCTCTTATTTTGTTTTTTTATAGATTAGTGGGCGGACGAGCAAGCGGTCCCACGTGATGGTAAGTGTTACCGCCGCCCATGGACACCTGCAACACCAGGGGGTATGCGGGCGTGCCGCCGACCTTGCAAAATCCTATTCACAGCTCTCTTGAAGAACCCCATATCAGGGCCGTCTTAAGTCTATTCTGCGCCGGGGTGCGGGAGTGTATCCTAAGACAGTCAAACATCCTATTGTGTATCCTATGACAGTCAAATATCCTATTGTGTATCCTATGACAGTCAAATATCCTATTGTGTATCCTATGACAGTCAAATATCCTATTGTGTAATTGTTTACTATAGCGTTATATTTTTTCATTACCTTTAAAAGGTGAGCGCCCGGGGTGCACCGCACCCCTTGCACCCCCTGGTAAAGACGGCCCTGCCCCATATCGTAGCTTAATGGAAAGACCTCTTGAGGCAGTTCGTTCCACAGCCTACGGGTTCGCGGTATAAAATAATTTTTGGACCGAACAGTGCTCATTGCCCCCTAGACTGTATTTAAGTAAATGAAAGAAAAGAAGGACGGAAAAATGTGCATTCAGTTTCCATCGCCCCCTTGGGCAACGCCCAGGAGGTGATACCTCCCAGAGGGGGGAGGTTTCACCCTCGTTGGGAACGACGGGTGAAAATGTTCAATTCCTGAGGACTGGAACAATGGATTTCTTTCATGATTATGTAAATTGTTTAAAATTGATTCATGACGTTTCAATTTAAATACCGACAAATCTATATTAAAATAATTATGTTGGAGATGCTTTTTCATATATTACTTAATTCAAACGAAGGATTAATATATTCAAAACTTAATAATTCGGCTAAAAATATAATAAATCTGTTTCTACACGCTATTTTAACTTTTCACGTTGACTACCCCGTAATTAAGTGTATTAGGTCCTTAAATAGAGAGTAAGCACTAGGACCTATCACAACCTACCTCGCACGGTGCATCAGTGCGGCCATTCAGCGAGGTAATGCCGCCAGCTTGGTAGGTACTTTGCCACAAGGACCTTTGTATAACGTTTTCAATGTGTAGGAATTTCTAACCTAGCTACATTCTGAAAACGAGGTATATCCTATTTTAATTTTAGCATTAAATTTTTAATTATTCTTGTATATAGGCTTTATTTATATCTTATTTATAATTGTAATATGTACGTATATTAATGTTATAATATGAATAAATAAAGGAATGTCTCAGTATCTTAGCAAATGTTTTATTTCTGTCATATTATCTCAAGGATTCAGGAGGATTTTAAAACCTTATCCAGCTCTATCTGGCTGTGCGCCAACACTTGATAATGTAGTCTGTAGCTTGCGGGCTCGCTTACAGTGTAATCCATAGACCATTTTAGACTGTGAATATCTCTCTGTAATATAAAACTCAACATGTCTTTGTTATTCTGTGTCTCTTTGTCTATCATTCTTTCTTTTTTTTTCGCAGAGTTTGCCGGAGAGTATTAATTAGGGAGTAATTAGGGTTTATATTCAACTTTCAGGATTTACAAGGATGGCTTCCCTGTAAAGTGGTCGTTATTGTGTACTCGGTAACAATGAATACGATAGTCCTTTTCATAGCAAATACACAAATTAGCATGGGCGTAGCCACGGTGAGGCTAGTTGGGGTGCTTGACATCCTCCCCCCCCCCCCCCCCCTGGCATAGGGGAGAATAGATATTTTGTGCATTACACCACTTCTATTTAAATTATAAGAAAATTTGTTTGCTTTTGCCTCACTCTGGATAACATCCTGACGACGTCCCTTGGAAATTAGTATTTTAAAAATTACTCTATCGTCCTGAACTGATTGCGCAATGCGGAGAAGACCCACTAATCATGTAATTAGTAAGGCGTTATTTAATTTTATGTATTTTATGTAATTAGTAAGGAATGTATGATTGTTGACACGGCGCGGCGTGCTCCGGCCCGTTTCGGGGCGAACGGCCTCGTGTGAAACAATACCATGTTATTGTTTAACACTTTGACCCCATCGTAATAGATGCGTCTATACAGGTAGCATCTAGAAGCTGTTTCAATCACAGTCATGAAAAGGACTTCTTTGGTAGATATTGCGGTTAGTTATTAGTTTTGATGAGGCTAAAATTTTAGGACACTTCATGTAGAAATTAATTCTTAACCATTCGGTTTTGTAGGTCACCTTCTTAGAAGGTCACTTTCTGTGAACGTCACATTCTGACCAGGCAGTGCCGACCTTAACGGTTTCGCCGTCCTGTGCGAGATATTCGATCGTGTCTGCGTCCGTCTTCTGTGTTAGTAGAGCACATCCCTAAAGCCGGCACGGCACTGTGACTAGGTTACGCGTCTTTACAGTTATATTAAAATTACATATTTAGTTGCATATTTAGATTTTTATGCGATAAACGCCTAAATGTGACGTTCACAGAAAGTAACCTTCTAAGAAAGTGACCTAACTACATCGCCGAAAGGATTCTTAACAGGCTGCTCTTCATGAAGTGTCTATATTTTCTTAAAGTGCTAAATTACAGTACCTACTTACATCGACATTATATCTGTAGTTATTGCATAGCTATAGACAAACTCGACACTTTTTTTCTAAAAACACACTGCCGTTCTAACTGGCATTTGTCATCAGAATTCTCTTCCGTTGGCTATCATCATGTGTAATGACTTAATGAGTAATCAAGCAGTAATGAGTAAGACTTAATTAACAAAAAAGGTGAAGTAGGTTTTCAGTAAAGCTATGCTTATAATGGACAAGTCGGATTTATGATGGTCGCTGGTCAGACCCTGGCCCCGCTTTCAGATAATCGGCGCCAAAAAGTCGAAATCAGAAACCTGTTTTGTTATGTTTTTATTAAAGTAAATTAGTGTTACAACGGTTTTAATAGTTTTAGGGTAAGCGATTGAAAAAAGTTTGGGAATCGATGAAATAGACATATGGGGGATGGACGTTCAGAGACTAAACGTTCGGGGAACTGAACTTAACAGACCACCGGGCATTCAGGGAATATAATTATATCTGGCCATTGATTAAACAGTATTTCTTAAATTTATAATTTATTTAAGTTTGTTTCACGAGTGTCTTTGAGTTATGACGTTTTAGAAAATAGTTTAATTAAGAGACACTATTGAAGCATATAAATAGTTAATAATAAGTTAACGATAAGTAATGCATGATTTAAGTTTACATTTTGTTCTTTTTACTTAAATTTTGTACGCCTCCGCGACGGCATCTGCAGTTACCTGTTTTAAGCAAATAAATTTTGAATTTGAATTTGAAAAAATCTTGTCAGATTACTCCGTATACAAAAGGGAGTATTCTTCGTTTGAAAGTGGGTGTGAAATGGAGAAAAGATATTAAAGAAGAAGATGAGAAAAGAAGATGATGTTAAAAGATATTAAAGAGAAAAGGCCCGTGCTGATTCTATTGGAACTTAGAATCATTACAGAAAGCGATGAAATAAAATGTTACCAATATAATGTTGCCATAAATTTTCATGTTGCTAACATTCAGATAAAACAAGTTTGTATTTATAAGGTCTATCCAGTAGGTATACAGATTCTATGCGATTCTTTGTGATAAAGTAGATCGACTGCTTCCTTCGGTGACTCATTTTCCAAGAGAAAAAAGAATAAGCTACCCAAGAAATGGCGCAGTGTTGTCGTAATAATTGCACAACGAGGTGCAATGATAATCGTGCAATGTCATTCAAGAGGCTAGAAAATAAAGAAACATAGAGGGTGCTGTAGACCTGTCAGGCCCATAATAAAATAAATATATCTTAGCGGTAAACGTTTTATAGGCCGGGGGTGCGCGAGCGCGGTGTCGGCGCGCAGGGGGGGTGCGTTGACCTCGGCTCGAGTTTACGAGTGCATTTGCACAGTGACACCCCCCGCCCTTGCGGCCGTCACCCACCTACACCCCGCTATCGTCATATGCGTGCACGCAGCGCCCCGGTTCCTGTAATCGCACTATGCTACCAATAATAATTATGATTGATACGATCGCGAATCAACGCGACGCCGAAAAAAAGATAATTTATACTCCAAATTGGTTCACCGATCGTTAACTCGTTTTTTAATTGGCGAAATGCTCCGATATGGGAGCGTTTAAAACGGGACAGCTTCGTGCAGACAATGAAGTAATGTGAGGTAATAAGTAGCCATTTTCTTCATCGTAGGAATTGTATCTATAATGATCAAACTTAACTGAGACACTTAGTATAAGGAAACATGACTTTTATTGTGCAGTCAATAAGAACTATTTATGAATATGTCAATTGACACTACATTAAGTATGAGTACTATCTACGAGTATCTACTATAGTGATAGCTAAATTACATAGTAAGATTTCAAAGACAGTTTCGTAGGAATATTTTACAGGCAATGCTAATACAAAGGAAAAAATATGAGTAAGTGCATGCTCATAGGCAATAGGCTACGATGAGAACTACTAACTATAGATCTATCGATGAGCAATGTACCGTTTTCGATACTGCGACAATGTGTATATTGTAAATATTGACATTTAATTTATTTTGTTTTTTTTAAATCAACTGGTCTTAATTTAATTGCATAGTTTTAATCAACTGGTAGTTTTTTCCAAATCTCTACAGTTATAGACTTTATCGACATCTCCCTAAAAGCATTATAAAAAAAGAACATACAAAACACAAACTAAAAGATGGACGTACATTAGCCGCGGCATTACATAGGTAATGGTGAATGCGGAGTAGTATGTGAGAGCTTCCTCGCGTTGTTTGCGCAGAGGTGAAGGGAGGGCGGCCCGCAAACAGGCGCGTCATGTTGACGTGCTACGAGTCTACCACGTATGAAGAGAATAGACGGACTTTAGATAATTTCGCCATTCCCCATAAATACCTTTAATATTTATATATGTATGTATTTGATTATATATGTTTGTATATTTACATTTATATATTATACTTATATGTATGTTATATATTAATTGGGTGGGTATATTTAAGGAAATTTTACTGTTGTCGTTTAAGTTATATTTTTATAATAATTCTTCTCATCGCACCTCCTAATGTATCTCTCTGAGTAACCCAAAGGTTAGCTGGAAGAAAATGCCTTATGGCATTAAGCTCGCCTTTTGTGCGACAATGTGCAAAAAATTTGTTAAATAAAAAGGAAATAAATAACTCGCCCTGAATGTTAAGTGACTTAATGATAGATATCTATAGAGACTAACTTTTGTCCGCTACTTCGTTCGCGAGATCGACAGGAGTAAGTAGCCCATGTGTTAATCCGAATCACAATTTTAACAAAATCAGTTTACTCATTTTGATTTGATTGAGTAGCAAACATCTAAATATCCAAACATCTCAACTTTCGTATTTATATTATTAGGAGGATCGTTAGAATGTTCTTATTTTATTGAATAAAATTGCATTATGACTGAAATTTAATAACTCCCTAGTGATTTATTAGGGAAGACCTAGACTGCAGTGGGACATTTAAAAGGCTGACATCAAATCAATCATCATCAATATTGACGGAAGAGAATACAATCAGGCGTTCTTATCGCTTTTGATGTTTCCAGGCAATCTACATACCAATGCAGAAGCTAAACTCAAGAAAACTTGTAACAATACTTTTATTATTACAGTTTTTTACAAGGTCTTCAATATCCATATGAAATGTTTCCTTCAGTTTCGAAAAATCAAATTTCTTTCAAAGATCGGACGCTTAAGGCTCGTTTAGACAAGGAGAGTTTCGTGAACGGTTCGGGTGAGAATATTGTATGAGATTTTCGTATGCGACCAAGCTACTTATAATTCTCGCCCCCAACTGTCCACATGATAACAAAAACTTGATGATAACATTTATAACAGTGGTCAGATTTTTTTATATGAAAAAGGCGGCAGTTAAGCATACAGTCAACCTGGTGGTAAATGGATATTGTCGTCGATGGACATCCGCGGTACATGAAATCAGTCCAGAATGACAAACGTTGGCACGCCCCCGGATGTGCTGCCTACCTTGCGATGATAACAATTGTTTATACTAGGTTTTTGAACTCGCGTTCAAGAAATTCCCCTTGTGTAAATGAGCCATTAGTCTTCAGGGCTATTATTACTGGACTCTTAAATTAGCGACACGTGCTTGCCGTGGTACAGCGACAAATACAAATTGAATTGTTAATTCTAGAAAATAAGTGAAACAAATATCGCAGAAGAGTAAATTATTTATCATAAACGTTTTAAACATTTAAACCTTGTTATATGTTGTTGTTAACGGTATCGTGTTTATGAAGTACAATTTTGTACCGTATATTGGTTGCACTCCTTTAAAGACGGCTTGTATTTAATCAAGCAGGAAAAAATACTAAACGGGCAGCAAATTACGATCAGCAAAGCAAAGTATTTTAGAATAACTAAAATAAACAATTATTTATTGCTAAGAATGTCAATACAAAGTCGACAGATTCCTATTCTTTTATAGTCACCATAATACCTAATTCTAAATTTTCAGCTCCTTTCAGTAATCCATTTAATCCTTTAATTTAACGGATACTTTTTTATATAGAAAAAGGTGGCAGGCGAGCATACAGACCACCTGACGGTAAGTGGATACTGTCCTCTATAGACATCCGCAATACATGGCAACATTAGTCCAGAATGACAAACGTTGGCAAGCCCCCGATTGCGCTGCCTACCTATAGTTGTTTTTTTATTTATCAAATCTAATTTCATTTGAACAGTTGTCAGTGAACTTTTGAACCTCGAATGTTAAACACTCGTAAGCGTTATAGTTCAAGATTTTAACACATAAAAGTCTTAAACCCTTGAGTAGTAAAAGGCAAGTCTAAAACGCTTATTTCGTTTCATGTTATTCTTCTGGAGCATGCATCAAAGCATGGAGTCCAGGCCCGTCCTTTCATTCAGTGTTGAATAAAGCCGCGACCTCAGTCATTGTTGTCTCCGCTGCGCTTGCGACACGCAAACATACATTTTTCTGTTTAGTATATATGTTACTGTGAATGTTCGAAGTCCTACAAACGTCGACAGTCTCGACACTCACCGGCAAATACTGACTTTGACCAAATTCGTGGTGAATGACCAAAACAATTTTATAGTCCAGTCAAAATAGACATAACACCTAAAAATAATTTCGATGGAGCAATTTTTTTGTGTGAGCTTTCATACTATCCTTCTGAATGAAATGTCAAAAGTCGCCATCGAAGCATGCTGCTAAAAATTATACAGAATGTCAAATTTTTTTGCGAATATCTCTTAGTGCGATACTACACGGGCGGTTCTCCCGCCGCGGGAATCCGCTTGCAAACCGTCGCAGACACAATTTAACATATAAGTTATATGACGCATACTACACTAAGCGGTTTCCCGCCGCGGTTCACCGGCGGGAGCAAATAGACCGCCTCATGCAGCGTCAAACCGCAGCTGATAACCGCTCGTTCAAACTACACGACGGCGGTTTCCCGCGATTGCGTCATTCTGCGCAAGAGCTTCTGCGAGGGCGGTGATCGTGACTCGTGTTACAACATGTTCGATACAGAGCGATTTATTGTAGAAATACAAGGTCGGCCTGCTTTATATGATGTGAAGTTGAAGGAATACGCCAATCGAGAATTGAAAGCAAAACTATGGATGGAGATACGACAGGAACTGGTGGCTGGTTGGGCTGATTTAGACGCAGAAGATAAAATCAAAGCTAGTAAGTTGACTTTTTATTTTTAATTAGGTACAATTATAAACACAATCGCGACAACTAGGTACATACAGATTGTAAAACAACGAAAGGCAAACCTTGAAACTGGTTATCCACTTAGTATTATGTTCATCAAATTTCTAACCTTATCTTATTTTTTTATTATGATATTTACGAATTTGCAGGTTTTTTCATTTGCAATTTGTGCAGCTCATCTTACAGGCTAATGTAATTTTAACTGGTACAAAAAAAAAATATTTTGTGGTTTGCCATTTGTTGTTACAATCTCTAGAAAATAAAAATTAAACATAAAACGTAAACATAAACGTATGATTTTTATTTTATTGAATCATCATGTTTTGCCAAGGAACGGCACCAGGACCATTGAAATATCGAACAAATGAATCTCTTACTGTAATGCCACTAGATCGGCCTCCAACTGCCTGGACTCCATCGAATTCTTCCATATCACATCGAATCGTGTCTTCAAATCGATACCCATCTCTGCGTCTTACGAAGTTGTGTAGCACACAAGCTGCTTTTATGATTGGAATGGCACTCGCGGGATGGATCGTGATGCTTGAATGAAAAATTCTCCACTTATTGCTTAGAATGCCAAATGCACATTCCACAAAACGGCGAGCTCTAGACAATCGATAATCATAAATTTTCTTAGGCGTCGTTATGTTTCGTAAAGAAAATGGTCTCATTACATTTGTACTTAAACCAAATGCAGCGTCACCTACAAAAACAAAAGGTACAGGAAGTTCTCCTATATTGTTAGGAAGATGAGCTGGCTCTGGTAAATCTAACTGAGAACGTATTAACTTTTGCCAAAAATTTGAACTCTTGAAGATTGATGAGTCACCTTCTCCACCTGGTGGCTGGTGCCCCAGGTGGAGAAGGTGACTCATCAATGACGTCAATGGCTGTAAAACAGTAGTCCGCATCCACTACTCCTAATAAAATAAAAGAATGATATTTTTTGTAGTTATAATATCGAGAGCCAACATTCGGAGGGCAAATAATTCTAATATGTTTGCCGTCTATGGCGCCAACACAATTAGGAAAGTTCGCTTCTTGGTAAAATTTCTCAGCAATATTGATTCATCTTTCTTTATTTGGTTTTGGCATTTCTAAAGGTCCCAGTTCTTGCCAAATAGCTAGACAGGTTTCTTTTACAATGATCGGTATGGTTTGGAAATCATATTCCAAATCTGTGAATGTTCCCCCCGAAGCCAAATATCTGAAAAAAGAAATAGGTACGTAATAAATATATTACTTCTTTTTTACAGTAAAAGATCTAATGAAGAAGTGGAAGAACATCAGAGATAGTTATATGAAAGAAGTAAAATCAGAAACTACCACAGTGTCGGGACAATCAGCACCAAAAAAAACGATATATTTATTTTGACCTTTTGTCCTTTTTACGCCCTACTGCCGCCATCAGTACTTCAAACGAACGTGAGTCTAATATATCGCCTTCACCTTCGACAAGAAATCAGGACATTGAAGACGATATTTTGATGAGACCACCTCAACAAAAAAAAGTTCCTACAAAGAAAAACCAAAAGGAAATAATCGAAATTCCTCAAATAACAAAACTTTTGAACGAAAGCTTGCAATTACAAAAAGATAATAAAGATAGTGATGCAAAAGGAAATCGAGCATTTCTTCTGTCGTTTGTGCCCATTATGAATTCAATGACTCCAGATTTGGCTATGGAAACCAGATATCAAATTACGAATTTATTCAGAAATATACAAAGAAAAGAAACATACTCCAGTATTCCAACAGAAACAAACCCCAGTATTCCTAGCAACTTGTCTGAATTTATTTACCGGAGGAACCAGGTCTCACCTGGGAGCTCTGGCTCTGCACCATATTCTGAAGCATTTTCTCCAATTAGTAGTGTCACATCGCCACAAAACGATTCTGCTCCGACACATCAATGGAAAATAATGATTATTTTAATGTTCTCTCTTACCTACCTCTTAACTATAGCAATTAAACAACTTTAACGGTTTAAATCGCGTATATTTGACATTATTTATATCCCGACGTTTCGAACACTTTGCAGTGGACGTGGTCACGGGGTGACTAATTGATTTTATTTGTCACTTGAGTGACAATCAATTAGTCACAATTAGTCACCCTGTGACCACGTCCACTGCAAAGTGTTCGAAACGTCGGGATATAAATAATGTCAAATATACGCGATTTAAACCGTTAAAGTTGTTTAATTGCTATGTATAGTAATCGCGAAAACCTAAGAAAATATTACCTCTTAACTAAATAAATTACACTGATTTACATTTAATGTGATTTTATTTACCTGAGTGTTACAGCCAAACGTTCTGCAGGTTTGATCGATCGTCGCATATTTGTGTCTCGTTTGTTAATACGATGGCTCACAATTGATAGAAGTGCATCAAACGAATTCACAGACATATTCTGTAGTACGAGAAGAACATGTGAGGATTATCTCGGTGTACACTAAACATTGAATGAAATATTCTTGCAGTTAAACGATTACTTAATACTGGTTCCACCCAAACACTGCGCCCTTTTTTATTTTTCGACAACTATATTAAAATAAGCGCTGCAAGAGCAGTGATCATTGGCGGGTCCCTTTTTAGAATGAACAAAAGATAGCAGTAAACCGCAACCCGTGTAGTTTGATGGTCCGCGACAGCTTTCTCGAGCGGATTCCCGCGACGGGAGAACCGCCCGTGTAGCATCACACTTAAATGATTAGTCTTATGGTAAAAATGTTTATTACCAAATTTATAGCCCATATGTTCTTAATGTTCTTAATGCTCATATGTTCCTAAAGTTCTTACTTTTTTATCGGAATGACTGCGTATATGACTCGCGTATATGGAATCGGAATGACTGGTGAGCTATACCGATATCAAGAATTATTGTAATCCATATATTTTTCAAAAAATCACACTTTTCACACCACCGTCCAGGACGAGTACTTGACGTGTTTTTTTTGTGTGGTATCCCTGTAGGTCCTTTATCGCGATCTATTCCGTTCAATCAATCAGTTTAACAGTAATCTTGTTCAGATTCCATTTCCCAGATTAACTAATCTTGAAAAAAAAACATTTCGAAATTATTTTTGTTAAAACTCCATATTTACATTTATTCAGTAGGTCACGGACCAATATTTTAAGGCATTTACTTTTATCGACAAAAACACCTTCCTACCTACTCCTACCCCACCACCTCTTGAATGGCAGCCATCTTATTTTTTTAATCAGCGGGATAAGATATGTCCTATTAAAAAGACAATATCTATAAACATATTAGTTATAGAAACATGAAAATATCTCATTCAAAGGGTCAAGGTACAGCCATCAATAAAGTATAGAAGAATATAAGAATATAATAAAGGTCTCATTTTTGCGGAATTTTAGAAAAATCAATTGAATAATTTTTATATTAAATTTCATGGTTGCTATTTTTTTAAGTCTGTTATGTCAATACTTTGAAATAACTTGTTTAATTAATTGATAGATTTTACATTTACCTTTCGAATCGAGACCTTTCGAGACCATTTTCATGTTTTTGTGACCCCTGTGTTCATAGATAGGTATTGTCTTTTTATTAGGGAATGAGGATGCCCATGTCTAGCAGTGGACAAAAAAGGGGCTGATTACGGTTGCCATTTATTTTTGTATTTAAATAGTCATTGTCAACTTTTTTCCGGTAGATGCCGACAATTACGTACTTCGGACATTGACAGTAACACATACATATTAAAGGAATTGTAGCCCGCGGCTCCTCTTTTGTGCGTTTCTGTTTTAAAAACACGCGAGTCTCAACTGAGAGTGATTTTTATGAACCGAATGGAAACAAACATAGCCCCCAAAAGATAGTATTTTAACATATTAATAGAGACTAGCGTCCAGAACAAGGTTTTTTGATAACGTGAATAATATTAAAAATACTACTTACATTTTTTCATAGCCTTAAATCCTGAAAATTAAATTTCATACACTTTTAAAAAACTAAGCTACCTACATATATAATTTACCTATTTTATCTAACTGTTCAATCATACACTTGTAGAAAACAAACCTCAGGTGACTCAGTATCGCTGTCAAGCTCTACCTCGATGTTACTTAAGGGAATCGAAATACATATCGAGATAGACAATCATGAATAGATGTTGGAAGAAAGAAAACATACTTTTTTATCTCAACACGACACACAAACTAATTTTAATAACTATCTGTCAAAATGTGTTAATTTAAAAATAATACGCAGAGGACATATCTACAAGAAAGTAGCAATCATTATGCATATGTGTGCCACAGCGAGAAATATTTCTAATCGTGACCTTAAGATCTGATTGGCTTCTACCATTATGGTATCTTCACATCAGCCTGTGTCTGAATATTGGATTCTCTATTAAGATGTTTTCTTATACATATGCTTAACAATACAGAACTAATACAATTTTATGGGGCCGCTTGAGAGTATTTACACAGTGTTGGTTAATCGCGCACCCTAATGGCTCATTTACACAAGGAGAGTTTCTCGAACGGTTCGGGTGGCAATATTGTATACAATTCTTGTATACGACCAAACCTCATACGATTCTTGCCTGCAACTGTTCACACGATGATACCAGTGATAACAGTGATCACTTGATGATAGCGTTGTTTATATCTACTACTAGTTTTTGACCGATTTTTTCGCCTGCACGTGTTCGTGTATTTCTCCTTGTGTAAATAAGCCTTAACGCTCTATAAAAGAATACATGAAAACATATTAGTTACCGCTGCTGTCTTGGAACTCCAGCAGTCTCTATGACCTACTCGTATGCTCGGCCTTGGTACAAAGTTACTTGTTCAAACACCACCGTCACCAGTCTTTTATTATCGATTGCTGGAGATGGGCCTCCTCGTCGACATTGTCTTGTGCATGAGGGATGTATAGCTTTAAAGCGCCATGCTGAAGCGGATTATGAAGTCCATTAAAGAGGTGGTGTAGGTCCTCAATGCTTGCGGTAGCCGCTTTGGGTGGTGCCATTCTAACGCTGGTCGACACCATACGACCAAAGATGACTTAAGTTATAACTTATACATATAGAATAGGTGAAGAATTAAATATTGACATAATGCAACAAGTTGACTGATGTTTTATTATACTCTCCTAGTTCAATAAGTTCACATTTTTAATACCACCTATATTCAACAGAACATCACACGACTTGGATTCAATTGGAAAAGAACAATATAGAACAAAATTAAGTTTGTGCAGTTGCACCTTTGTATACTTCCCGAGTCCGACCAACTTGATGTATCGCCCATTATTGTAGAAAGACTGTTAGTTAGATAATATTGAAACAAGGGTACGAAAGCAGGGGCAACATTATTTCCCAAGGCGATTCACACGAGACGACAAGAATTGGAGATTATATCCTTAGCATATTGACAGCTGTACAAGCATTATACTATACGTGTATAGATCTGTAGCAAATCGGACTCTGTAAAAGAAATTTAGATACTCCTGAAAGGTCTTTTTTATGTGGCATAAGCGTACGTTATTAATATGTATCTACTGATTTCTTTTATTGACTTGTTTAATCGTATCAAAATGGATTTTCATTAATGATAAATCATACTCATAATGTGAATTTATTAATGACACTTCATACTGCATTATCAGCGAAGCGAAAAGGGATGCGTGTCTTCGACACAATTACTCGTAAGGAGCGACAAATACTCGTAACTGTGAGATTTACACGCGGGTACTGAAATATATAATAGCGCACTTGCCTCGAATGTACCTATATACTATGGCAATTGCATATTCCTTAAAACGGTTGGACAGCAATTGCCTCGTGTCTTCATGTAACAAGTCCATAGCTAAAACACAGCGTGTCATAAACACACAGCTCCTCGGGTACCTAGAGGATCACCAGCTGATTAGCGACCGTCAATATAGATTTCGCCATAATCGCTCGGCTGGTGATCTTTTAGCGTATTTAACACACCGCTGGGCTAACGCCATTGAGAGTATAGGCGAGGCTCTGGCTGTAGGCCTAGACATTGCGAAAGCTTTTGACCGGGTATGGCACAAATCGCTGCTTTCCAAGTTACCATCTTTCGGGATACCCGAGGGATTATGCGAATGGGTTGCCAGTTTCCTGACTGGACGGAACATCAGAGTCGTTATCGATGGTAGCTGCTCCGACACCATGTCTATTAACGCTGGCGTCCCGCAAGGCTCTGTGCTGTCCCCAACTCTGTTCCTTCTGCATATCAACGACCTGTTATAAATTGGTGACATACGTTGCTATGCAGATGACAGTACTGGAGACGCCTTGTACAGGCGCCGCGCCAACATCCCTCGGGTCGAAGTGGAAGAGAGTCTCGCCAGGCTCGTGTCTGAAATCGAAGACTTTAGATCTAGTCTCGATTTGGGATTCTCTGAACTTAGTGGATTTCAACCCCAGTAAGACGCAAGTCTGTGCATTCACCGCTAAAAAAAACCCTTTTGTTGTAGTACCTCGCTTTCAGAGCATACCTCTTAAGATCTTGGAGAGTATTGGGATCCTTGGTATCGACATCTCCAGCAAAGTCGAATTTAGGGGTCATCTGGAAAATAAGGCCAAAATGGCCTCCAAAAAGCTCGGTGTGCTGAATAGAGCGAAGCGGTACTTCAAACCTAGGCAACTCCTTATGCTTTACAAAGCTCAGGTGAGGCCCCATATGGAATACTGCTCTCATCTCTGGGCCGGCGCACCGAAATACCAATTGGACCCATTTGACTCCATCCAACGACGTGCTGTTCGTATTGTCGACGATCCCACTCTCACAGGCGGTTTAGAATCCCTCAGCATTCAGAGAGACGTTGCGTCTCTCTGTATCTTTCTACCGCCTGTACAATGGGGAATGCTCTGAAGAATTGTTTAATATAATTCCCACCTCGGGTTTCTACAACCGCACCTCCCGTCACAGAAGTGCGGTCCATCCGCATTTCCTCGATACGGAGGTGTCGCGCACTGTTCGGTCCAAAAACTATTTTATACCGCGAACCCGTAGGCTGTGGAACGAACTGCCTCAAGAGGTCTTTCCATTGAGCTACGATATGGGGTTCTTCAAGAGAGCTGTGAATAGGATTTCGCAAAGTCGGCGGCGCGCCCGCATGCCCTCTGGTGTTGCAGGTGCCCATGGGCGGCGGTAACACTTACCATCACGTGGGACCGCTTGCTCGTCCGCCCACTAGTCTATAAAAAAAAAAAAACCATTCTCCCCACAAACAAGTGTTAAGCCACTGTACAAGTACACTGACTATTATGTAGATATGCGATAGATATAGAAAATAATTAAATAGATATTAAGAGTGAGGATATTAAGGGTGAAGAGCACACGACGTAGTTTAGATAAAGTTTGTCGCACTCGTCGTGCTACTCTTACGAGAGTTAGAACTTTGGAGTGTAAGTAATATTAACGTCCTACATATTTAATGTCTCCTGGACTTGTCCCTGGAAGTGGTTTCAAAGCATTAACTAAAGGTTTCTCATGGGATTGCGCGCTATACTCTGGATGCACTCCGTGCCTGCTACATACATACGAATACAAATATATATTTCGTATATGAGTTACGGTTATATGAAAATGTATGATATGGGAGCTATTTCATTAATTCTACTCTTCACCCCCGTATTCGCTTATATAAAGTGGAACAGTGTTTATTCTCACGGATACAGTGTTATTGCTATTTCGAAATATTCAGCACCGTTATTCGTCAAGGTTTGCGTTGAATGAATCCTTTCTGGGAATAAATTACCTTGGCAAAGCCTCTGTCACCTCGCAGCTGTCAGAACGACAAGTGTAATCTGGGATTTTGTTAAATGAGTACCTAAATCGGAAACGTGAAACAAAACGTGGACAAATACGGAACAATTGTTCGAACTAGTTTGATTTTTCTTGTTTTATAGAAAGATGATGTTAGACGAGCTCACAATCCACCTGGTGGTAAGTGAACACTGATGCTTATGGATATCCGCAAAACACGCCAACATCAGTCAAGAATCATGAACATTGGCCTTAGTGTTCGTCAGAACGTGATTTTAAATAATTTTGAATGAACGAAGTATTTAATTAATGAATGAAACGGACCCGCTTCGTTACTCATGTTTCGTTCATTCTATTAAATACACTCAATTGGTCAACCAGTTGCTTCGTAACGTATGGCGAAATTGGTCAATAGCTTTTATGTTAATAGTATTTTACTTTTAGTGACTACACAAATTTTTTTGGGCTATGGTTCCCATTTTTAGACGCCTGTCCCGTATGTACTGTATGTACATTCAGGGCCGTCTTTACCAGGGGGTGCAAGGGGTGCGGTGCACCCCGGGCGCTCACCTTTTAAAGGTAATGAAAAAATATAACGCTATAGTAAACAATTACACAATAGGATATTTGACTGTCATAGGATACACAATAGGATATTTGACTGTCATAGGATACACAATAGGATATTTGACTGTCATAGGATACACAATAGGATGTTTGACTGTCTTAGGATACACTCCCGCACCCCGGCGCAGAATAGACTTAAGACGGCCCTGTGTACATTTTCATATTATACACCTGGCAACATTACTTGCATGAGTTGGCACATCTACGAGAAAAAGGATTGGGTCGGACTTGGAATAGGGAGATAACGGGACTAATGATTTTTGGAGCAAAATTGGTTTTCAAGCTGACGAGACCGAGGTCAATATTCTAGTCTAATAATAATAATAAAACCAACGAAATGCTAGTCATTCTAGAAACCTTTCTAATATTCTGATTTATAGCGCAGTTCTAAAGCTTGACGCAATCGAATTGCAATACATAATATTGATTTAGAAACCACAAAGCCTAACATACTTACGTAGAATAGTGTTGTTTGCTTGTATCGAGTTGAAGGACCTCATTGTATATCATTTTGAGGACCGAGGAGTTGATTTATTTTGTTTGAGGCAAGGTGTGGGAGATAGAGGTAAGATGCAGTTTCGTTTTTTAATTTTATTACTGATGCAATGTTGGTTGAGTAAAGTCGATTATTAGTCGAAAAATCGCTTTTGTTAAATTACGCTAAAGTTAGCTGTGCAAGCATTTTTACAATTTTTTTAGCCTGGCGTTGATTTTGCCGTTTAGTGTCGACCGGCTTTAGTATTCTAAAGTCGGCCGATACTAAACGGCAAACGTACCACCTCATCTCTTCCCGTGGGTGCTCCGCAATCAGCTTGGCGTTTCTAGGCCATATTTCCTCATGCGCAAGACAATGTGCATAAGGATGCCCTTTTCCAGCAGTGGACGAAGAAAGAGCTGGTTACGGTTAAGCAAAGTATAGTCTCGCGAGAGGTCTTGATGCTATTGATGAACACTGATGAATTTTACTTCCTCATTTCATGTAAAATATAATTTATGAGTTATAACTCGGCATAAGTTAACCACCACTAACATAAGTAGGTACTTAGTGTGCAGCAAATAACAGGTTTGCCATGAAAGTGTGGACGCAGCCGTCGAGCGAAGTGTGTCGCCCGCATGCGTCCCTGTAAATGCGGTATTGTTGGATCGTTCCTGGCTTTTCTATTAACCTCTTTATGATTACTTATTGTTTATTCTCTTTCAAACAATACTTATAAATAAAACTTATTTAAAACGATTAATATTATGCAACATTTAGGTGTTGTAGGGGGGGAGTGCAAGCTCCATTCTCACAGCCGCTGGGCGCGCTCGACTGACCACGTTACCCCTCTCTCACAGAAGACTACCTTGAAATGTGCTGCATTTCCTACTTTATCGTATTTTCCCAATGAACGTACGTGTTTCGGTAGTGATTGAGATACGCCAGAGCCCATTCCCATCCCATCCTATCCCTCCCAATTTACCTTAATCTGCAAAGGCAGGCAGCGCATCCGGGGAGGTGCCAACGTTTGTTATTCTGGACTGATGTTGGCATGTATCGCGGATGTCTATGGACGACAGTATCCACTTACCATCAGGTGGTCTGAATGCTTGTATGCCGCCTTTTTTTCTATAAAAACAAAACATTTTTCACGTTATCTATATATTGCTGAAGTATTTTCAAATCGTTTGAAATTTATTCAAAGATAGTCATTCTTTATTTTATTTTCGTGTTGTTAGTTCAAAAGTGTTGTAGTGGCAGTGGGCAGATAATGGTTTGTAATCATCGGTCCCCTACGGTTTGTCTGTCTCAGTTCCAAAAAGTTATGGGCTTATGGGGTATAAAAGTCTCAGTATAACATGCCTAATAGTCTATATTATAATAGTATAACATAGTCTTTGGAGATAGGTCTGATTCTCAAGTTCAAACTTGTGATCGAATGGAAAGAGCATTCGATGATCGGAACTTCTTTAATAAAGTTGCTGACAAAGTCACAAATTGGCTAAATACAGAAGTAAAAAAAAATACAAAAAAAAATACGTAGTAATTAAGTAATTAATTAACTCAAAATTAGGAGCAGAAAAGTTAGACTTCAGGTTTTGGGAAAAGTTTGGTTACATATTATATTATTGTTTATATAAATATGGTTATATGCAAAAACAAAATATAGAAGATATACTCGTATTTACGTCTATCAGTTATATTTCGAGATATAATTAATAAGCACAGAATACAATAAATGTGCCGCTAATCGATGGCATTAAATGTAAAGGGGGGTTTGAGTTCGAAGCGATGTGACTTTGTGATGTGATGACATTCTTAATAATTTAAGATTATGTAATTCAGTTATTTAAAAATAATAATGTATAAAAAATCTGTATAAAAAATAACTGTTGTCTGTTGTGTAACAAACAAAATTATAAGTTTGTTTTGTTGATAATGATTTTCTGTGCGTTTCTCACTAGACTAATTAACGACACGAGTCCTAACAAAACAAACAAACAAACAAAGGACACTTCTAATTACCATACCACCATCTCCCTGTAGTGTATAATTAATCTTCAACACAATCCCGTTTTTTGTTGTCGTGCGAATGGCTGATACTTGTAATATATGAAACCAAACGTCCATTTTCCTCGAATACGTCCATGAATTTTTGAACAGGTACGTGATACGTTTTTCCAATATGCATAAGACGCACGATAAAGTCAATTTAGATTTAAGCTTGCAATTTTGTTGCAGATATTCCATTTTGAATATGAATTATTGAAGATATGTATTTTGGCTTTCGATTTTATTTTCTTCTGTTTAACAACATTGCTAAATATACCGTGAAAAAATAGTTAGTAAAATGTGAAAACTTGAAATTTATATTTAACTTTACTCTTAAAGTACTTTGGTTAAAGAAACTTAAAACTTCACTACACTAGTATTCAAAAAAGTACTTTTTAGAAAGTAGGCGGCAGACAGCCCATTTGATGTTAACATGAACACATACATACGTTTGTCTTTTTTTATGGACTCAGGCGACAGACGATCAGGTGCCATCAGGTGGACTGTATCCACCTGATGGTAAGTGGATACTGTCGCCCATAGACACCCGCGATATATGCCAACATTAGTTCAAAATGACAAACGTTGGCACGACCCCGGATGCGCTGTCTTTGGAGTAGGCAGCCTATAAAAATGGATTTGGAGAAAGGGTTGGGAAAATGGGAAGGCATAGAATGGGAATGGGCTCTGCTGACACATCTCACTCATTACCGAAACACGTACGTACCTACATTATGGAAATAAACACTTCCGCGATACATGCCAACATGAGTCCAGAAGGACAAACGTTGTCACGTATCCGGATGCGTTGGAAAGCAACGCTGCTGCTCTGCTTTGGACAGTTACAAAAGGATTTGGAAAAAGAGTTAGAAAAATAGGGAATAGGAAGTAGGGACGAAGAGTTTTACTTATCCCACTACACTACACTTTACTACACCTGGTGTTGCAGGTGCCCATGGGCGGCGGTAACACTTACCATCACGTGGGACCGCTTACTCGTCTATAAAAAAAAAAAAAAAAAAACTCTAAACGGGAGACGAAAAGGGGTGGAAAATAAGAAATGATTCTTCATTTGATGTGCTCGCATTGGCCGTCATATTCAAAATACCTATACAATGAGAATTTCGTATAAATTTGGTTCGTGTAGTAAGAAGAGCGGATTTCGACACCGGTATCTATTTATTGCAGCCCTTTTATCGTCGACTGCTGGACTGCTGGTCGACTAAGGGTCTTGTGCACGTTGGCGAGTCTACTCTTTTAGAGCTTTGTTATTTTTTTGTTAGGTCGCCTTTCACGATACCCGCGGGAAGAAACGGGGTGGCACTATCTTAAAACCGGCCGAAACAAAGTAGACTCTCAGGAGCTCGTAGACTCGGCGGCGAACTTCAGACGGCTAAGGGAGTACGCACGCCATTGGCATAAAGACATGCAGGTGGCAGTTAGGAGCTGATTGGTACTGGAAGTGTGTTCGTAAATAAGTTCGACAAAGTCATATATAAAAGAAAACGTACAATACAATTATAATTTGTAGGGATTTAAGAGAGATTAACGTCTTGCACATCTCCTCAGTTTTCTTCCCTCAGATTCCTTGGCAGTGAGATGGAGTCAGCGTGTCTTATCATTGCCGAATATAGGCCACTCTCAAGGTTCGGCACTGATATGCTTAATACTCCAATACAAAAATACTTCCAATTCTGTACTAAATGTGTTCTGCAAGACATTTGCATTATCAGCCCACGTTGTAATAATTTGTATTGGCACTTTAAGTAAAAATTTCGTTAACCTTTGTAGATTATGGCTAGCGTTAGCACGCCCCCAGATGGTCACTTCATAAAAAATCAGATCGTGATTCTTTCTGATTATTTTCATAAAAAATCTGCTACTCTGCGATCTTTACCTACAGGTGGCATATAATACAAATCATCAGCCTGTGTCTCTTCACTACCAGCAGTGTATATCCAGTAGTGTAGTATAGTAGGTACTCCATTTAAGTAAGTAACTTGTACCTTTTTACGAGTAACCAACATATTTCCGCGTATTTCCGAAATGTCCAGAACAAAGTTGGTTGCCCTCATGCCCATCAGTGGTTTCGTCTTTTTTCAGTCCTTTATCAAGTATTTCAAGTGTATTCCAGTGCGCGATTCGAATGCAGGCTGCCATCGCGGGTATTCGCAAAAAGTGCGCGTGCCTCTCCCACGGTCCGCGGTCGCCGAAAGCGTTCGTCGACCCGCTTGCATTAATGCCAGTTTGACGAATAACGTGGCAAAGATAACGATGACAGCTAAAGAGTGCTTTATAATTCATTTTTTTCCGAACATAATGGATTTGAGTTTAACTACGTGGGTATTTCGTTTGTAGACATACTTTCGCTCTAAAATTGTTACATTTTTCAATGTTGCGTCAATCACGGTCTAATTAAGTTAATTGAACTTTTATTTTTTCGTTTCTATCTATCTATACATCTATCTATCTATCTATACATCTATCTATCTATACATCTATCTATCTATACATATATCTATCTATACATCTATCTATCTATAAAAGAACTGACTGAATGTTTATCAACGCCGCGCCGAGTTGCAACTGCTAAATCCAGAGACATGAAATATGTAGCAGTAGAATATGTGGAGCATGAAATATGTGGACAATAGCTTCCTTTTATAATGCAAAAACTCACTAAGAAGGGATTTCTTCAAATTCAAGCCTACATATTATATAAAAATAGTATGAAAATATATATAAAGTAGTAAAATTAAGTATAAGTAATACGATAATTAGAATAAGAGGAAACATTTTTTTTTATTGATCCGCACTCCATATATATTAATTATTATTACATTTCCACGATATTAGTAATATAACTTAGTAATTAGTATACAAATTAATATATTAGTATTTTTTGTATTAGTAGGTAATACAAAGGATTATAAATGTCATTAGAATTACCATTACATAGCAAAAAAAATCCCAATTAGGTACACTAATATCAGTAGGTGTAGTGTGAATCTACCTTAACCGGCCACGTATCCGGAACAAGACTAGTTTGCCAGAGATAACCGTGTTTGAGTAGTTTAGTAGTTATTGCCGTGTAAATTAACATCTTAATCTAACCTTAGCCAGGTTATTAAAAGCAATCGCATTTAAAACCTTTTTTATATGACTTGAGCTCAGCTGCACCTAAATAGTGTATAGTGCTAATATAGTGCTAATAATATCTTGTTCAGTACGTCCGGGTAGTTGAGAAGTACGTTACCGACACGTGGTTTCTAACGGTTGGCTTGATTCAACGTTTAAAGTCGCTCCGCGAGCTACGGGAAGAGGTTTCTATGCTCGAAATCTCTTTTAGGGATAGATCCGAAAGGAAGAGATTCGCCGAAATACGGACATAGTTCACAGAATTAGTGAGCTGAAAAGGCAATGGGCTATATCTGCCGCAGAACCGACAACCGATGGAGATGGCAGCCCTCTGGTCAGATGGACGTACGACTTGAAGAAGTTTGCCGGTAGAGGCTGGTGGTGGAAGACCGTGTATGGTGGCGAATTGTGGCCTCTCCCAAGGGATAGGCCTATAACCAGCAGCGGGGAGATATAGACTTATGGTATGGTACGGCAATATCTTGTATAAGCAATTTGTTCCATCTTTATCAGCGTTAATGCATTGATATTTAGAATCGACACTAAGAAGGTATAATACGTAGATATTCTTTATTAAAGAGAGTTAACTTTATTAACTATTAACTTTATTAACTATTAACTTTATTAACTATTAACTTTATTAACTATTAACTATTAACTTTATTAACTATTAACTTTATTAACTATTAACTTTATTAACTATTAACTTTATTAACTATTAACTATATTAACTTTATTAACTATTAACTTTATTAACTATTAACTTTATTAACTATTAACTTTATTAACTATTAACTTTATTAACTATATTAACTATTAACTATTAACTTTATTAACTATTAACTTTATTAACTATTCGCTATGCTATTTCATACTAATTAAGGTCATACTAATCACCCGAGACGGAGCGAAGTTTAAAAAAAGATAGAAATTTTCAAAGTTTTTTGGCGTGATTCCATAGAATAAGATAAACACCACCATAAAATAAAACTGATTTCCATTTACTAAAAACGGTGGTCACTGTGCGGCTCTAATTGAAAATGAGCGTCGCTGTTCGCGCCACGACACTCGTACATGCTGAGTCGGTGCTGATTGGCACAACAATTTATGTTCTTTTGTTCTTCTTACTCGCCCCTTAATTTATTATGTCCAATAATAATTTTACGTGCTTGTCAATAAAATTATTTTCTTTCTATCTTTTATTTACTTTAAAGCATGTTTTTAAGCACATTATTTTTATGAAATGCAGAATTATTCTTACGGAAAATTTCAAAAGCAGTAATATTAATTTCCTCTAAAAATTTATAGGGTAAATTCTTATAGGAGAACAAAAATCACTGGTGTAAAAACGCTTATCATTTTGCTTGTCCGATCAGAGATTTCCACTAAAGCACTCGCCAAATAGCCGATTTTATAGCTTTATCGAGTAGGGTAAAATCGATTTCCTGCGTATCAATTGCCATCTCCCGCCATTAGTTTAGAGTTGGCTAGATCGAAGATTGACTGTAAATTTGTCCGGTGGTACTTCTTAATACCCTTTATGAGACACATCCGGGACTGAGCCAAAAACACTGCCGCGTAGAATGGTGTCTTCAGATCTAAATAGTCAATCTTATGCTGTTTTTGATATAGTAACAGTAATAGTATGGTAACAGTGATATAGTTTTTGATATAGGAGATTTATGAAAACTGGATATACTGTTATGAGCCAGAAACTAGAAGGGAATCTGGGTAGTGGGTCTTTCCTTTCGAAGAGTTGCCGACGTAAGTGAAGAAAGGACGGAGTACTGAAAAGAACATGATTGCCTTCTTCTTTGGCAGATCGGGCCACTTTGATACTATAACTTTAGAAAATAAAAGAACAGTAACTGCGGACTGGTATGTGAACATGCTTGCCTTCTGTTTTGGAAAAAGTCAAAGAACGACGCCCACGAAGCAGAATGATCCTCCATCACCCATAGTGCCCCAGCTCATTCCGCCAGACTAACGAAGCAAGTTTTGAGTATTATAAATGTAGAGTTAATAAATGTAGAACTTGCTCTCTATGATTTTTATTTATTCACTGAAATTAAAAATAAACTCAGAGGAATACGTTTTATAAACGCAGAAGAGGTACGAGTAGTAACCGCCTTCCAAAGGGCTGTTGAAGAGGTGCCTAAAGAAGGGTGGGCTGAATGCTTCACACAATGGTTTCATCGCATGACAAAGTGTATCAATTGTAGCGGAGAATACTTTGAAAAGCAATAAAACAACTTTCATCTTTATATCTGATTTTATTTTAGAGATTCTAAATACTTTGTGTCACCCACGTAACGTTAGCTAATTTTTTTTTTTCTAAAAATGGTCGAGATTAGCATACAGTCCACCTGATGGTAAGTAGATACTGTCGTCCACAGACATCCGCGATACATGTCAACATCAGTCCACAACGACAAACGTTGGCTTGGTTTGGTGAACGCCTAAATGTTTTTTCCGTCCTAGATATAATGTATATTTTATAGATTCAAAAACAGGCAATATATCGTCATATTCCGAATTTCACTTATAATTTCTCATATAATCATCATATTTTTTTGAAATTGGACTGTAATTATTGTATACAATTCAATACTTTTTCTAGTATACATGCATTAAATTTAGGGGTACACTGGTGGTCACTTTGTTTCATAACAGTCTCTATGAACCGCTACAATTTCGATTCCAAGATTTACACTTATACTTGTTTTTTTTTTTAAATTGTTTATAGATACTTCTCCCTACAACCTTGTTACCATTACTAAGTTTGATAAACGTAACTTCATTTATTTCCAACATAACAGTACAGACATAACAGATATTCTTAGGATAATGAAAATTATTTCATTAATACGAAAACCTTTAAGAACTGATTGAAAAATATGATAATGATGAACATCAGCAAAACTTTACAAAATGCGACTACTTCTATAAGTATGGGGAATAGTATGCTAATACATATATTGAAAATCCTAAAATCTTTCTAAATGCGTAAGTTTACAATATGCTATCAAATAAAAAAATGAATATCGGTCCTCTGAGGTTTCATATTCCAGAGGTACAGGTAATAAAAAGTCACAAGATTGCGGCTGGTATAGGCCATGGAAACTTACTGCCAGTAAGCCATACCATCAAACGGCCCGCCTGCCTCCTTTCCACCTACTGCGTAGATAAATAAGTGACGCGGGTAGCGGGGAGTACAGTACGCAGAGGCATATGTCAATATTTAGCCCGGCGGGTGCGCGCGCGCCTCTTTTCGGAACTGCACCTGATCACACAGCGTTGCACCGAAGTGTATACATACGTGCATGTGTTTGGGTAACAATGCTGTGCGGTTTCAACTACCGATAATGTGGACTAACCCGACACGTTTACTTTGAAGGTATATTTGAATAAGAAAAGAAAAGTTTGGTAGAAATCTTTAATGTGGATCAACACTGTTCACATGTGTATGAGAGAAGGGATCTTATTGTCGTTTCTAGTTACAAAAATATTAATAATTTAGTGAAATCTTAAAAAAACATATATTTGAATGTTTTTTTTTTAAATAGATGTAGCATGTTTCCATTTGAACATAATCTTGTTACAGTGTCATATACAACGAAATCACGCACAAGCTGAAAATAGACTGTTCAGTATAGATTAGAATCGATTCTACCAGTTTTTGCCAATGACTTATATGTATTTTACTAGATAAGCCATTCCAAAGAAAACCTTTGTCACAGCTCGCGGGTTGTAGCACGTTTGGGTTAGCAGCAGCCTTCGGCGCTTACGCCGAACAATCCCTTAGGACAAAACGATATTGATTCATTTGCGTCAAGTGGGGAAAGTGAAGAAGCTCGGAAAGTGGATACTATATGAGCTTAATGAAAGTCATCTGCAAACACGCGTCGAAGCTTGCCTTACTTTGCTGAACCGACACAAAAGTGAAGGGGTTCTGAATCGTATTGTCACTCGTGATAAGAAGTGGATCCTGCGTGATTAATCATACACGTTCGTCACAATAGTTGAACTCAGCAGACACAGCCAAACGTCTCCATCCAGGAGCTTCGACCCCTACCGTCACCCATCATACTCACCAGACCTTGGTCCTGCTGATTTCAATTTTTTCGGAATTTGGATAACTTTGGGAAAAAAATCCGATCTCAACTCCGATGAGGCAGTGAAAACCGCCTTCAGACAATTTATTGATTCCCGTCCCCAGGAGTTCTTAACTGAGGATCTACCCCATTAAAATGGCAAAATGCATTGATAATGATGGACAATACTTCGATTAATTAAATATATAATTTTCACACAAGTATTTGAATTTTTCCATCTAAAACCGCAATTTCATAGGTAAAGACCTAACATAACACATCTAGTATGTATTCTCAAATCAATGTATATACAATATATACATAAACATGTGTTATAACAAAATTTTACTTCATGAAATGAGTGGATACGGAACAATAAGAACTCGCGTTCAAAGCTTTAACCGCCTGAAAAATGTGTGCGTTTCCATTTACCTACAACACTATACGACACGTTTGACGTCTTATAAAAACCAGACTAACTGTAAAAGTCTTGTAAAATAGTATACCGTTTCATCATCCATTGCTGGCCATGGGCTTCCTCATGCACATTGCCTTGTGCATGAGGGATATACGGCCTTGAAACGCTACGGTAGCCAAGTGAGTTGTCGTGTCCACTCTTTTAGAGGTGGTGTAGTTCTAAGGCTTGTGGTAGCAGCTTTGTTATTCCTCAATCGCCTTTAACGACACTTAAGGGAAGAGATGCGATGGTGTTATTCTAAAAACAGTGTACTGACACTGTATAGCACGGGTAGCGTTTGCCTTTGCATTACCGATACAGCTACGATAGTGTCGCGTCTACTCGTAACGTTTTGTTATCTAATTTGTTCAGACTTTTGTCTCCATATAACATTCATCCTATCATACCTTAACCTACATAACACATGGTATTCATAACATATGCTTAAGTTATTTTATTATAGTCTAATTATAAAAATTATCCATGTTATAAAAAGATCGGTTAATTTATCGACTATTTACTTGTTTAATCAGAATTCTAATAAGTGATCAGATAGAAGAAGTGGCACTTAGGGGTGTGAGTGAAATGCTAGAGCCCATTTCACATCCCGTACCGTCTTAACGAGTATAATTTCTATAAGGGAAATGGAGTAACTCGCTTATCTTCAGTAGAAAGAAGGTGGCAAACCAGCATTCAGTCCATCTGGTGGTAAGTGAATACTGTTGCGTGGTAAATTGATTTTACACCCGCGGTACATGCCAACATTAGTCCAGAAGGACAAACTTTGGCACGCCCCCGAATGCGGATGTGGATTGATATAGAAAAGAATTTGGATAAAGGGTTGGGGAAATGGAACGGGATATGATAGGATAGGGTGGGACGGGATGAGAATGGGCACTGGCATATTTCACTCAACACCGAAATACGTACTACGTACGAGTACTCGTACATGAATGAAGAACGACAAACTGCTTGCGAGAAAGTTTAATATGTGACAATTAGAAGCTACGGATCGCAGCTTCCTAAAGGTTCAACTTGTTATAGGTAGGTACTCATTAAAAGAGACACGTGAAGTACAAAGGGATTAATTAAAACCTCACCTTACGAACAAAATCCACTGAAGCGCGTACTTGAAGTTTTGATGAACTGTATGTACTTGACGACGCGACATGACGTGAAGTCTGCAATGTCTGTAGCGGTGTTGAGGGTAACCCTAAAGAGGTAACCTTGAGAGGTTCCTAGCTGAATTGTAAATACTCCTAATTATTAGCTTTATACAAATTTCAGTTTTGTTGTATAATAGGGTTTAGTGTATCGTAGACTGTAGGAGTCGAGCGGTGATAACTTGCGAGTGTTCTATTCTTGACTCTTATTTTTGTAGTGAGTTGGAAGCCTAGATCATAGTCACTGAGTTTCTACTTAAGTGTTGATTTTTTTAGTTAGCTCGGTGCTGAAAATAAAACAGCTAGAGAAAACGCCGCGTGACGGAGAATATAAATATCTGGAGCATATGTCTACAAAATTTACACTGGATCTGCGTAATGAGTTACGGCTCGAAACCTCCTCGTGATTGTAGAATAGGTCAGTGCCCATTCAGTGGGATCCATTCTGTAAATTCATAACGATTGATTCATCCTATGAATTTGCCATTCCTTTTCTTACAGTGTACTGGAATAGTATAGAAATGTCATAAAAAGATTTTTAAGTTTATTTTTCATTTATTTATTTACATTACAACGGAATTACGTTTTACGAAACCGATCTAATGATATGAATTGACGTAGGTACATCATCTTAAAATAAATTTACGATAATTAATCTATATTCATAACAAAATAAAGCAATCCAAAAATATCATTTTGAACTTTGATTAATCAATTTATGAGCAACGTATTATTTTATATAGTGTGTATTAGTAAATTGCGCGTTCGAACATATACAAACTTATTTGTAGCTTATTATCAATTTATTCAGTAGACGGCTAGGTCGCTACCTAATTAGTAGAACGACAAATACAATCTTGGAGAACAAAGTTATTCATTCAGTTAGAGCAACGACTATAAACGTTAAAGTTACTGGAACACGAACGAACGAACGAATTCACGAACGAAAAAAAGATTGTAATTGTGCGAACTCCCGGTTTTAGATACCTCCTACGTAAAAATGATAGGGAAATTACATTGTAAAGGCAATTACGGCGTAAAGTTAAACAACACGCTGCGACTTTTGTTGCGTGACTTTTAGTTGCTTTTAGACTTCTACAGACTTCTATCGTGAGACCTCTTTAATGATCACTGCAAAATTACGACCAATGAAGGTATTTTTTTTTTATGGACGATGGCGGCAGACGAGCATACAGTCCACCTGATGGTAAGTGGATACTGTCGCCCACAGACATCCGCGATACATGCCAACATTAGTCCAAAATAACAAACGTGGGCACGCCCCCGGATGCGCTGCCTACCTTTGGAGATATAGGAATGGATTTGGAAAAAGGGTTCGGAAAATGGGGAGGGATAGGATGGGAATGGGCTCTGGCACATCTCACTCACTACCGAAACACGCACATTAGGGAAATAAGATAAAGTGGAAAATGCAGTACGTTTCAAGATAGTCTTCTGTGAGATATATATTTCAAGTCTCATCCTATTTATTAAATCAGCTAAAATGTTGTGTGTTTCTACATATTTAACAATAAATGATTACATTACTTTACAATAATAATGAGAAACAATAACTCCTGCAGCAATAAGTCGCAGTATGTGTTTAGCCTAATATTGTAACAGCGCAAAAGGGAGGTAAATGAAACAAGCACATACTTATACTAAACTATACTTAAATAACAAAGGTCCACTAACTTTAGTCACGCTACTATTGTCAGAATATTGTTCGTATTTGACAAATCGTTTTACGCACAAAAACTGAAATATTTTTCACTATAAATTTAAAAATCCAAGACATAAACTGTTAAAGTTATAAGTGATACAACGTAAGAATGGTCGAGCGACTAAAGTTATATGGTGTGTGTAAAGTGTCTGAACGTATCGTTATATTTTATAATTATAACAGTGCAATAAAGACAGAAAAGAAGCCTAAGGGCCTATCTCACCACTTCCTGATACTGTATCAGAAGGTGGTCAGATAGGCCCTATCTGCCAATTAAATCTAGCTTATAGTACTTTCTGATAAAGTATAACTGACTTTCTGATACCTTCTGATAAAGTATTAGAGGGTAGTGAGAAAGGCCATAAGACGTCGGGCATATGAACTCGCCGTTGGTAGCGGTGACCACGTGGCAGTTGTTTGCTGGCTTCAGCGGCTCTGTTCAGCGACTGCACAAGCCCGCCCGTCTGAACAAATTCAAAGGACTTCATACAAATCTTTTTGAGCTATTGGTCACCGGGTCGCTGATCGTGGGGACTAGGGACCCCGGGTATCCGACGCGTAAGTGTAATAAGCCGGCAGGTTTTACATTTACGACAGGCAGGTAGACATTTCAAGCATCTGTGCCTTAAAGTCACAAACTTATTAATTCAAGTTCTGAAACTTAGCGGTTAGCTCGACGCTATCGATGTCGCGTGAAGTTGTTTAACATGAGCCCAATACTTTCTAACACTCTACACACACCATATAAAATACTTCTAAGGCGGATTTCCACGCCGCATTACGATAATGTTCACAGTATTCTGATAACTTGACATTTTACACTCCATGTTCGCGACGAAGACCTCATCCGTGGAGGCAATGTACGCTCGGTAGCAAATCATGCGGCCGCGTTGAGATCACTGCTGCTGCTGTGGCGGGGCAAGGCGAGCGGCTTGGAGAAGAATGTCCCGTTTCTCCTTCGGGAAACGGAGCTCCCTGGCTGCCAGCCTGGCCGCGCGCAGTTCGCGTTCCGCCCTGGTTAGCTCAGCGCGCAATACTCCGCCTCCTGAGGAAAAATATACATAATGTGATGGATGACTTCAAATATTAAAACAGTGTAGGTATAATAATTTATTCGTGAAAATCCCTTTAGTACTTATCATGGCTATGTATGTTTATACTCTTACGAACGTCATACCCGTCGACCTACGCGATATAATTTTATAAAACAAAAAAATGATGTCGTAAGTTCAAAAGTATCCAATTTTCGTAAGTGTCGCCTCGCAAGTCTTTCATTTTTAGAACGATTCACGACATTTGATAATCTATTCAAGTGACCTTTATAAATGTGCAAATAAAAGAAGCTTTTCATTTCCATCGCTTCAGAGGATATCGCTAAACACTTTTTTTTTCTCCGCAAAATTAGAAAACTACAGATGTACTGACTGACTCTAGATAGTAGTCTAAGAACTTACTAAAGATGAGGCTTCAAACAAAAATATCTTGATTTCTCTCCATACACAGTATACCCATACAAAGGAAATTACATCGTTGCGTAATCTCGTCAAGTAAACTCCTTTTTTATAGAAAGTCTAGGTAGTCCACCCTAGTTGTTGTATTTGTATACTGTCGCTCATAGACATGTGGATTGGCACCTCCTCGGATGCGCTGCTTACCTTTGAAGGCTTAGGAGTGGTTTTTGAATAGATTGGACTTTTCTCCATCATATAAACCGTTTCAAATTAAAATAGAAGTGCTTGCCTGTAGCCGCAGCCTCGCGCTCCCTCGAGGCCCACTCACGGGCCATCTGCTCGCGCATCGCGTCGTCAAGCGCCCTTGCCGAGTAATGTGCGACCACTTCCTGTCTCGAGCACTGGCGCTCGCGCATCGCTCGTAACGAGCCGTTCCAGTGCAGAAGCTGGAATACCGTCATTAGTTCTTGGAATTCCAGCATGGTGCGGCCCTTGTTTGCTTCTAGCATGAACCTGTGTACATACGTGTCCAAATCTTTAAACTCAAATCGAGATCTTGATTTTAATTTAATTAATAAAATTTGACCATTCATCTGGTAGTCTGCGTGCGAGTAGAGTGGCTACGGGGTTAAATCGTTGGAGAGACATATCTCTGATGGTATGCCTCCCAATGCAGAGACACGGGCTGATGATACGATATGTTCAAATTGAACCCAAAAGCACTTTAATCAATATACAATTATACATTTTTATAGACACGGGGGTGACGCAATTCGTCTGGGCTTTCACTTTGCGCAGAATAAACTAAAACAGATAACAAGTGATCAGGATATTCTGATTACTTGTTAAAAATAATGGCTTGTATTTAAACGAGCAGCAAATGGTGATCAATAAAACAATCTACTTTTTTATAGTAAAAGGCGGCAGACGAGCATATAGTTCACCTGATGGTAAGTGGATACTGTCGTCCATAGACATCCGCGATACATGCCACCATCAGTCCAGAATGACAAACGTTGGCACGTCCCCGGACGCACTACCTACGTTTGCAGATTAAGGAATGGATTGGGAGAAAGGGTTAGGAAAATGGGGAGAGATAGGATGGCATGGGAATGTTCTCTGGCATATCTCACTCACTACCGAAACACATACGTACGTTGGGGAAATACGATAAAGTAGGAAATGAAGTATATTTCAAGGTAGTCTTCTGTGAGAGAGGGATAACGTGGCCAGTCGAGTGCACCCAGCGGCTATGGGTTTGCAGCGTGCACTCTCCTCCTACAAATTTGAATTACTGAAGGTAATAATTTTAAATTAGTAATCTAACCATGTCTTCACCAAGTAGAAAAATAGGAGTTCCGCTTCGCGGGACTCCTGTTACTTTAAAGGCACCACAGAACATAAATCTAACCCACCTTTAAAATTGCTACCATCGATTTTCTGCCCATTCAATATATTTTTCTCATAATAATGGTATTTGTGAAAAGGCGTATTAAGGAAATTAAGCAGAGTATGATTGAAGCACGCCCGACTATGATTGGAACTTTTACAATATAAACAGACATTTCTCAGACCTAAAAGCAGCGATACCAGCACTTGGGTCCTGGTGGTGTGCGGCGGCATCCCCAGCAAAGGAGGCACGTGCCTCCGCCACGGCTTTCTCTATGAAATGTTCAGAAATGCGCCTCGATTCGTGCTCATTGAATACGCTGTTCATCAGCGCTATCTTCGCTGCACTGCGACGCGCCTCCGCTTTTGTCGGACAGTTCTGGGTACAAAACAAGGTGATGTATTTTTTTTTCTTTTCTTATATGGCAATAGCACTATAAGTATATTGCGGCGGTGTTGTTTTCTTCGTAATTTTATAGTGCAATTCAAAATGGATCTTGGCGATGTCCAGTGTCGTCGAAGTAAGTTAGGAGTAGCTCTAAAGTGATAGTAAGTTTACTGATGACGGAAGTATTGAACTTTTTGGAAGCACACGTAAAGCTCAGTGTTATGCTTTTATTTTACTATCACAAACATTATGCACAAAATCACCTTGAAGTTTAATAAACTAAATATCACTGTTAAACCACAAAGACCACAATACAAAATTTTTGTAATAACACTGGTCAACAGTGAAAATGCTTCCTGTATAAAATTACCTAATAACGAAGACCTTATAACGAATATGGCCATAAAAAATGGTTATTACCAGTGACGTCCGAAAATTTCTGGTCTGAGATATCTAGATGTCGAAAAAAAAAATCTTATTATGCGTCATTGCATTTGCCATTTATCCTCCTAATTCGTATATAATTTTTAGAGTTCTACCCTCGTTAGTTTTGACTTCTAGACTTTTAGTACAACGGGCAGTCGCAAAATCTTTAAAATGTTTACACTGTAATATAGTTCCGGGATTAAGTTCCATACAATGGATGGTGTTAACCTGACCTATATCTAACAAAGGTTGGATAATGTTTACGGGTATTTTTCTCCATCATTTTCCACTGTCAAAGATTGGTGTAAGCAATTTCGTTTAGAACGAGAGTCCATCGACGATGAACCTCGCTCCGATCGACCCATTAAGGCAGTCACTCCAAACAACATCAAATTAGTGGAATCAATTAGAAGAAGTACTGAGCGACCGACGGCTAAAGACGAAAGAAATAGCAGCAAGGGCAAGGCTTTCAAAAACTACAGTCCTTAGGATTCTTCATGAAAATCTTCATATCAATAAAGTTAGTGCGAGGTGGGTGTCAAAAATTGTTTCAAGTGTGCAGCGAACTGAACGAGTAACGTGCTCTAAAGAACTTTGGAGGCCTTTCAGATAAAACTGAAACTATTTTTTAGAGTCAATTGTTACTGGGGATGAAACTATAGTTCTTGACTATGATCCGCTTTCCAAAAGGGAATCGATTGAGTGGCGTCGTTCTGGTGAAGTACCGCCTAGAAAGGCAACTTATAGACATAAAAGAACGCAATACTACGACTGGAAGCTATTGTGCTAACCTTATAGAGTAATTACAAGAAGCAATCAAGCAGAAACGTCGCGGAAAACTGAGAAAAGGTGTGCGGCTTCTTCATGACAATGCACCCGTCCACGCCGCTGCAGTTATGAAAGCTGCTGTTTCAAAGTGTGGCTTCACGGAAATTCGCCACCCACACTATAGTCCTGACTTGGCTTCCAGTGATTATTATTTGTTCTCAAAACTCAAGCGGACATGAGATTTTCCACTGATGATGAAGTGACCGCTGCGGTTTTCGCCCATTTTTAAGACAAAACTTCTGACTATTTTTATACAGGAATACAAATGCTAATTAAACGATCCGAAAAGTGTGTTCAAATAGATGGAGACTATAAAAATAGTTTCATGAACTTAAGTGTCCTTTTTCTTTGTCAGGCCGGAAACTTTTGGATCAGTTGATTCCGCGGAAAAATACCCTTATTTTAGTTATTCAACGTGTAGTGTGATTAATGAAGATTGGTGTAAATTGTAACAAATAAAGCTTTATTCAAGTTATATTAATTGAATCTTCTGGGCTACGGACTATTCAAGTTATTTGTAAGTATTTGTTGTATAATTGTTTTATATTCCAAAATAAATAAGTAAATATTTATAAGACATTGAGAATGTACTATTTTGCGAATGTGATACTTTGAGAATATGATATTGTGGGAACGAAGGATAAAACAGGTAAAAACTCAATTTAACTTAGATTGGTTCAAGTTACTGTGGAGGTATTACCTGAAAACTGCCGAAGCAAGCTCCTCCAGGCAGCGTGACGTAGCACACATAGGGCGGGTGGGCGGCCGGCACAGACTCATAGATGACCAGGGCGCCTCCCCCGCCCGCTGCGCCTCCGCCCCGTGAAGCTTTCACCTGCCAGAACTCTTGGAGGGCTTCTACCACGTTCACCGTTGATAGGACGCCGTCCGCTGTATACATTGAAACAATTTTTCATATGATTTAAAAATAGTTATTGCTTTTTGTAGGGATACATTTTGTTTACTGAGTAATTACTATCTAACTTTACATATACGTTTGTAATGTTATCATAACCTGCTATTTTATTTGGCTAATATAAATACATCTAATTATTGCATCGTATGCGTTTCATGATTTAGTACAATTATGTTATGTTCGGTTTCAAAATTTGATTACCTACTCAGATACTTCGTGTCATTGTAACTCATGACCTTTATTATTTTTATCAGTAAGTAATGATGTGTTTGAAGAGTAAGAATAGCTTATATATGGAAATTTATAGTACCTACTTATAGTTTATAGTAAAATAAGTTTATTATACTATAGTATACTATAGAAGTTATAATAAAATCATGTTAGCGTAGGTTTAGCCTAGAGCACAACATGCATAAAAAGTAATTATGTATTTTATGTACAGGGGAACGAATATTTCGCAACGCCACACTCGGCCTTTCGCTTTTCTCATACAGTTCGTATGTTATATACATGTAAAGAAAAATCGATTTCTTTAATTTGAGTTTGCCGCGCATTCCGGGCGCGGTCGATATACAAGGTTATCGATCTTGTATATCGATGGTCTATATAATCTATGGTATATCACCGTAGCTAGTCTATGGTGACTTGAGGATGGCGTGATTGATTATAGAACTCGAGTGCCAATACAGTTTTTAAAGTTTTTATTATTGTGAATTTGTGTGGTTTGTGATAGGGATTGACATTGAAGAATAGACTTTAATGTCGTTTCTATTGTTACAGGTGGATTTTTATTATAGAATAGAATACTGTGCTAAACCTTATGTAATGTACTATTGTAAATAGTTAGATGTGAAAAAATAATAAACATTTCTATTGTTACAGAAACTCAATATTGTTTATTTAATCGGGCCAATTCCCTAAAACACTATTATATACATAGTTTTAATTAGCTTAAATATTTACACGTGCAGCCCAGAAATACTAAATGGGCAGGAAATCATGATCAAAAAAATAATATTTTTATAAGTGAAATGAATAATTCTAGATTACTACGAATGCCATGAACAAGTCAACGGAGTCCCGCCTGTTACTTTATTGTCACCGGAGAGTCTAAACTTAACCCACATTTAAATTTGCTGCCATCGATTTGCTGCCAGTTCAGTGTTTTTTTGCTGCTAATATAATTATTTCCCGTTTTAATTCTGGTATTGCTGAGACGTTATAACATCGCCGTATGTGCGGCTCCTCCTTAATTTCGGGCGTCCGAATGAAGCTACTAATAGTCCGTTATATTCATATGAAGACACTAATTTTACTACGTGAACTTGCCTGAGTTTTGACTGTTTGAATTCTGAGTTTTTAGACACTTATATCTTAGATAAGTATGAGTCTGAGGGCGAGATAAATAAACGTTTCTTAGATCGTTCTTGCCTGAGATTTGGATGGATTGGTTGGAAATTAGCTCTATGCAGATTGCATAAAATGCTCACTCAGACTAATCCTAAGATCGAGACTCGTCTATGTATCCGGGACTACGTTACACTACGATATGGAGCTCTTCAAGAGAGTTGTGAACAGGATTCTGCAAGGTCGGCAGCTTAACCGCATGCCCCCGGTGTTGTAGGTGTCCATGGGCGGTAGTGACCACTTACAATTATGTGACCCGCTCGCTCGTCTGCCATCTACTTGATAAAATATATATAAAAAAACTTATACTTTGGAAATTAAACGTTTCCTAAAAACAGTCTTGGTCTTAGACAGAGTCGTCTATTTTACGGTTAGTTTTAAACCTTAAACGGTAAGGTACCAGTAGCGTGCCTCCACATTTCACTTATTTAACATTGTAACATTCAGTTATTTAACGTTATAAAAAACGACAATATACAATAACTTTTGTTAAAGTACTCGTATAAGTCAACTTGTTTAACGTTGTGCTCCCATAGTTATATCAGAAGTACGTAGACGATTATATTTCATTGGTAACAAACCAATGAAATTGCGCATTTTTGCCCAACAATTAATCACCTATTAAACTGTTATATACATTTGATACGTAGTTTAACTTCATAAAGTTCGGATATTTAAATCATTTTGGGTAAAATTTACGTGACCCGCAACGCAACTATTTCGGTTCAAACAATAAGTTTAACGCAAACTAACATAGAATATAATTAGGCGGAAATTTATACAAGAAACTTTCCGCTTTGTATATCCGTAGAGCTATTATTTATTATACGAGTGAAATGTGAATGATAAGAGCGGTGAATGTTTGAATCGGAAATAGATTGTGTTTTGCTCTTCACGAGTATTGTACTTATAATGAATGTTTACAATAAAACAGTACAATATTATTGGAAATAGTGGAGAGGGCGGACATAATGCCAAGTGACATTCTCTGCCAATCAACCAATGGGTAAACAAAATTTAAATGCAAAATCAGTAAACATTGTTACTGCAATTTTGAAAGAACAAGAAAAGTTATAATTTTAGCCAGTCTGATTGTCCTTAACCAACTCCCGTCCTAACCAAACTCTTGTCGTAAGATACAAGAACTTTGGTTACAATATCTATCAGTTTTGTCTTTAGTCTATTCTTGACTGTCATTCGCGACGTCGCCAGTTCAATCTCCGGCTCGTATCACTGATTTTCTACTTAGATAAGAAAGGATTTTTAAATCATCACTAACTCAGCGATGAAGCAAAACGCGTGTTGAAACATTGGATGTTTCAAGCGTGAGTTAAAACATCTGTGTCATATATATCCAGCAACCCGCAATGTGCCTGTAATGGATTAGTGCCCGAAATTCCCTTGTGATTTCGTGGCATGTATATTCACCAACCCGCAATGGGCTTGTAGTGGATTAATGCCCGAAATCCCCTTGTGATTGTTAGCGGAGGTCCGTTCTCTACAATGAGACATCATAAGTTGATATCAATTACTATCTCCCAAGCATACTTGGCATACTGAGCTGTGGCCAAATTTATAAGTACAACGTGCTCTATATAAAATCTGGTACTTTGAGCATTTATGTGTTCTTAACAACGCTTATTTATATTAAGTAAGTTTTATATTATATTAATAAATAAATTTAACGCGATATATCAGATACTCGTATCTAAGTAATATAAACGACAACATCTACATAATATATAACTGTCTGACTGTCTATTTGTTTGTGCTAATCTCGGAATCCTACGGTTTTATTCGGAAAGCTCAAAATCGAGACCTTTGATAAGATGATCTTTAAAGATTTCCCGCGCAAAATTGCCCCCACGAACGCTAAGTCCGTAATGGAGTATATTTTTCACACGCTTTGTTTCAATGGTTGATTATGTGAAGACAGTTTAGAGTACTTTAGAGAGACGGTCGTGTGAAGTTATTTGTATTAATTTCTATTGTATTTGTAATTCTGTATTTCTTTACAGAAATTTAAAAATGATATTGCTGTTACTGTAACAATGTGCGAAGTTGACTTTAACTTTAACTGGATAGATAGGATATTCTTTATTGTATTAAATTTCATTAAGATAAAAGTATTACAAAAATTTTCACACATAATATCAACTACTTTGCAGAACAAAATAAAAAAATTATGAAAAAAAAAATCGTTGATATTTTATTTCTGCTTATGTTTCATTTATTTAAAAAACTTTATTGCACATTATGGTACAAAAGGCGAGCTCTTAGGGCATTCTCTACCAGCTAACCGTTGGGTTGATCAGGGAGATATATTAGGAGGTGCGATGAGAGGTACAAATATATAACTTAAACGATAAACATGAATACATACATATATATATATATATATATATATGTCATAATAAATACATATACGTACACACATATCATATAATATATACAAATACAGAGGCGGTAAGTCTGTAATGCAAATGACGAAAGTTAAGTTAATGTTGAATAGGAAACAGAATTGACGGCACAGTGAAGAAAACGGCCATGAGTATCACACAGAAAATGAAATTTAGATTTCAAATAATCTAGGCGCCTTGGATCGTATAGAACGGAAAGGAGGGTGCAGAGAACTCTTAATTCTCTATGTTTATTGGTAGCAAGCCATTTAAGCTGAGAATTATAAAGGGAAGATGTGGTCATACTTACGTAAACCAAAAATGAAGCGAATACAATTATTGAGCAAACGATCCAATTTGTTAAGAAGATCTTGGTTGATGTTTGAACAACAAGCATTAGTATAATGAATTATGGGTAACACGAGTGTTTGTACCAACAAGGTTTTAGTACAGGGTGGGATAAAGTTTTAGAAATGGTTAAAATTGCGAAAGATGTTAGTAACTCTCCGACACACATCAGTGGTATTAGGGATTCAGCTCAAAGAGTTATCGATGACCAACCCTAGATCCTTAACTTGCGAGGAATAGCGTATAATTATAAAGAATGGGTGCAACATTCCTTTGATCAATTTTCGCTAAACGGCGGGAACTGCCAACTACAATTGATTGACACTTAGGTGGATTAACTTTAACTCCAAACTTAGATGACCACTCCGAGATACGGCATAAGTCATAATTTAACTCATCCACTGCTTCTTTTAGTTCGTCGACTTCAGCTTGGGTGTAAGAGCATTTGAGATGTATGGTAATGAGGTTAATAAATACAAAAAAAAACAGAACAGGAGAGGCCAGATCACTATAGTCAGAAATGGAAACTGAGCAATGGAATAAATGGAAAGGATTCAGTAAAGGAATGGAGTGGAATATCAGTTAACTCATAATCATGGGCAGATTTTATGGTTTCATATATACATCCTACATATATATAAATATGTATATACATACATTTAGGCTAAATTTATTGTTATATTGGGCTAATATCATTACACATTTATATTTTAGTCGTATAGCATAAGCTTCTAATGAAAGATTCAATAGATAAATGCTCATACTCAGTATCGATTGATGTGCTAGATTTATATGGATGTGCCCAACCGCGGGCCGACGATCGCGGATTGGACATATCGAACGTAGGTTGTATATTTACTTTAATCCCAGATTGCCATCTTGCTTGTCCCTTCACCTAAGTATACAACGTACCTAAGTATATAAAATATTCAAAATCAATAAAATTAAACTGAAGTATATAACGTGTTACTGAAATAACGTTTAACCTGAAACACAGCTTCGAGCCTAGTCAGCTCATGACCGTGGTTGGTGCAACCGAACCCAAACGTCGAGTAAAATATATTTTTTTATGTATGAAGGCAGCTGACGGGCATACAGTCCACCTGATGGTAAGTGGACACTGTCGCCCATAGACATCCGCGATACATGCCAACATCAGTCCAAAATGGCAAACGTCAGCACGCCCCCGGATGCGCTGCCTACCTATGGAGATATAGGAATGGATTTGGAGAAAGGGTTGGAAAAGTAGGGAGGGATAGGATGGGAATGGGCTCTGACACATCTCACTCACTACCGAAACACGTACGTACATTAGGGAAATAAGATAAAGTGGGAAATGCAGTATATTTCAACGTAGTCTTCTGTGAGAGAAGGGTAACGTGGCCAGTCAAGCGCGCCCAGCAGTTTTTGGATTGCAGCGTGCACTCTCCCCGTAAAAAATAAGGTAAACGTAAGCGTTGAGACCGGTTTAAATAGATATTCTGTGAAAACACGATCTTAAATCTTAAATTTTATAACCTGAAACACGTCAACTAATTTAAAATATCTAACCAATTCTATGGAAAAACAAAACTATTTTCGACAGATAAATACTTATGTATAATACATATAAATTATATGTAAAAAAATAGCACGAATCATTGACTTTTGAAACACACACCAGCACCATCAATTATTTATATACTTATTTATTAATTGCTATTATGTACACGGGCAGGAACTTAGACGAAGTACGTGGCCCTGCTAGGGCATTGCAATTTTATAAATTCTAATAACTAATAATAATAACTTATAAAAATCATACCATAACTCAATATATCATCTTTCATATTATACTCATATTCTATCGTTATTAACAAAATTAACAAAACTAAACAACTATCTATATCATATTCTCATTACATTATTCTAATTACTGTTGTGTAGGTATGTATGTATGTAAGTTACCTATACTTTTATACTATTTTCAATTATACTCCAGCGGCTAGGCTACCTACCCTACTTGTTCCATTTTATTCTAATATATCGATTAAGCTTTGCAGATGAACAAGATCGGTTCAGTACAAAATAGAGACGCTGAAAAATTCTTAAAATTAAAAAAAAAATCAGTGTCACTGTATAATATGTCGTATAATAGGGCTTATTTACAACATGAACTTGAACCTACTACTTGAATCTGTCTAAAATACATATCTGTCTAAAAACTTTTTCTAAAATATACGTAATAAGCAAAATTTTCCTTTCCCACCGGAGCGCGTGCGATTGACGTTTATTTAGTATTTTTTCCTGTTAAATATACTCATACCATATGTATGTATCCCGAGTTATTTTCCGCACAATCATGAATCATGTCATGACCATACATGAGGCATAATCAATACCTACACGAAAACAGAAACTGTGAATACTTCTAAAAGTAATTTTAAATTCACATGTTGCATTTTGCTACCATCTTGTACTCGTACTTACTCGTATTTCTATCTTAATAAAGGTTAACGTCTGTTTCTTTTTTCAAGCCTTTGATTGTTAAGCAAGATAAATACTCTCAAATGCAGAAAAAAAATCAAGTAATTTTGTTGTATGTACCATATTATTGATTATTGTATATTGATTTAATAAAAATCAATTTAATAAAGATTGAGGAAATTAATGATTTTAAGGAGAAATTTATTTTTAAGCGTATAAAACAGGAGAGACAATTTAGTTTAGGAACACCTTAGGTACAAAAGGTGACAGATCTTTTTTTTAATTTTTATAACATTCTTCCCTTTTATTCACATCTTATTATTAAAAATACAATATCGTTTTAAAAGCGAAACCTTTAAATATCGCTTATAACAAATATATCTTAGAAAAAAAAATCATTCATAAAACAGTAGTTTTGTAGTAGAATCCACAGAAATTTATTTCTGTGATGGAATCAAACCGGTTGTTTATACATCGCTAATGAAGTAAAAAATTAAAAAGCTGAATATAACAGTGATTTCTTTGCATATTTGTAAGTAAATAGAGAGATATGGTTGTAATCTATGATTATTATTTTTATAAGTGCCATTTGTAAAAGTTGTTAATGCCAGTCGAAAATTTTATACCGCTTGTAGGTATAAAAAGATATTGACTTTTGTTCCTAAGCCTCTAAGTCTAACATCTCTACGGAAAATCCCGTGGCGTGTGAACGAACTGGCGGCACCGATGCGCTGGCGGCGATGTGCATTGCGCCTGTGCCAGTGAATATGACTCAGCGTGCACCGGGTCCGATCTAAATATAGCATTGAGTCTGCCCACTTGACATGTCGACTAAAATATCAGATGAATGTTTTGTTTAAACGCATTGTTAACATAAATATTAATTATTATTATATTCTCCAACACATCTATCTATATTTTGATTTAATTCATAAATGAACCAAATAGGGCAATAGGTATATAATTGGTTTGGTATATAAGTAAAATAGGTTTGATAATTGTTCCAAAATTACTAGGGCAAGATTACTACGTCAAAATTACTACTGCAAAATTACTACGGCAAAATTACTATGGTAAAATTACTACGGCAAATTTTCAAAAATAAAACCAAAAATTAAAAATTGCCAAGTCAATTTACACTAACAATATATTGGATATTCATTGGGTACCGATTATAAATCTCTACATTCATTTTTTATATCTAACAACAAGCAAATAAGTAAATGTTGTCAGTTATTATAAGAACTAGAAAAACATTTAACAGCTCCCCAAAAAGACGTTTACAATATTTGATTTTTAAGTGTTGTTACACTATAACAAAAAGGATCAAAAGCTATATAATACGACTAATTCTATGTATGTATTATAACTCCTATATATTACTATTTTCCATCAACACCAAATTTTTATAACTGTTTCAACGGACACGCGATATTGAACCTATTTATCGCGTAGGTAGGTACTGACAGTTCATACTACCAAGGAACTATTTGTATAACTCGTTTGTGAAATAAAAGCCTTTTAATAAAAGTTGGCTTTTTTCCTGCCCAGTGTGGTCGACCGCTTGCCGTTTAAATTTTTTGTTGTAGATCGCTGATAGAATAAGTTTGACCATCCCTGCTATATGTAGTGATTATATTCTATACGTAGCGTTTGGTAAAGCATGTGCCATAAATATGGCATACTGACAGGCGTTGTCCTACGCTGGACGTTTGCTTTGTACAACCCGGTATAACATTTCCGCGTCCTTGGACTTGGAACTTGGTATAAATATTCTACAATGCAAGTAATTAAACACATATTCAACCGGTTTTCAAAATTCTATCAGGGTGCTAAAATACAGGATGTCAAAACTTGTATGGAATCATAATGAAAAGCAATTAAAGCTGCGGGCAAAAGCTACTTAATATTATAAATGCGAAAGTTTGGACGTTTGTTACTCAATCACGTCGAAACGGCTGAACCGATTTCGTTGAATCTTGGCAAATAGATTGTAATCCGGATTCACACAAAGGGTTACTATTCATATAGACAGCGCGAACGAAATCGCAGTGGAAAGTTAGTTCAAAATATGTCCTGCTCCAATTTAGAACAATTTTACCATTTGAAATTAAAAATCAGAGTTTTGTGTTCTGTTATAAATGTCATTAGAACGCGACTGTGGTATGTATCTATGTGTGAGTGTGTATGTATATAATTATGTATGTTAATTTTAAGTTTTTATCAATATTTATATATTTATGTGTATTATTATAAGGTATCCAATATCCTTTTGTTAAAAAGTGCATATAAACAAATCTCGGGAACAACAGGTACAGTCACGAACACACCGCCTTTGGGACCGCCGCCTTCTACCGCCTTTGGGAACCCGTGGGTATTGGTACTCCTGAAGTCGATCAAGTCTATACGTGCCTCTGATTTATTTCTGAGGCTGTCTTAAAAGGCTGAGGATTGCGAGTTGATGAGACCACTTTTAATTTGGATTATTTAATCCTCACGCCTGGTCGGAACCGTCCTGGCAAGAGTGGCAGACTAGGACTATATTCTTCGTTGCTCAGGGCCAGATCAAGTGCATCTAGCGCCCTGAGCGGGTAATCTACAGCACACCTACGTACAATACTGTACAATATTATACTGTACATATAATTGTCTCTGTTACTGACTTCATGTAGTTCATTATGAAATCGCTTATTTAAATCACTTACATCATCAGAATTTATTGCCACTATTATTCCAATATTTGTATGGCATTTGACAAAACACATGTATGCAGCTTACTTGTAACATCAATATACTGTTACAGTATATTGTATGTTATAATCTATACTGTTACAGTATATTGATACAGTTCACAAATACTGTATCTGGCCTATATGGAGCGAATTTATACCTACGTTTATACGACATTTGGAAATTATTTACAATGTAATTTTGTAAATAATTACATGTATATTGGATTGGAAATATTTACATGTATTCTGTGTTTCTGCTGTCGTTTCATGTAAATTAGAATAAATAAATAAATCTATTTATCGAACTAGGATTTTTTAGGAGAGCAATATTAGACAATGATTAGAGGAGTATTGTTACACTGTTACGGTAGAAACAGTCATAAAATATTTATACCTAAGTTTAGGTAGATAACGAACTAATGACATACTGAGCTCCTGGGGACAGTGGCGGGGCTATCCAGACACCCATGATTAAGCTACAAAGTTGTGACAAGACGGGAATAGACTCGTTAAACAAAGTTTGAGACGCGTCGCGGACTGCTAGCCGGAAGATTTCTTTCTCAAAGTTTTCTTTAGTTTTATCGAATTAATTTTATTTTTAATCCACGTAGCTTTCATACGAGAAAATGTTGTCATACACAGCTATGTTACAGCTATGTTATATATCAAAGTAGGTACTTTAATATATAAAAGCTGTGTAATTAGTGCAATTTAGTACTTCACAAAAACTACTGGAAATCCCTAACAATGAATTTCAACAATCACAATTTGTAATGCACCTAAATAGACTAATAGTGTGATTGTTTGATGTTACAGTATGAACGGGATTTTTCAATCCCGTGCACGGGACTATTTGTACTTCATCAACGGTTTAAAAATGATATAAACTTGGTGTAGAAATTCTTATCAGGCTATCTGGTTACTCTTCATGCAATGCTCTTTAATTTTGGTGAGAGAGAGAGAGAGTGCGCGGTACTATCTCAGAGCCGCTGAGCGCATTCCACTGGCCAAGTTAGCCTGCACTCACAGAACACTACCGTATTTCACACTTTATCCGATTCCCCCAATGTACGTACGTTTTTCGTTAGTGAGTGAGATATGCCAGAGCCCATTCCCATCTCATCCTATCTCTCCCCAATTTCTCAACCCTCTCTCCAAATTCATTCAAAAATCTCCAAAGAGAGGCTGCGTATCCGGGGGTTAATACGGGTAATGTTTGTCATTCTGAAATAATGTTGGCATGTATCGTGGATGTCCATGAGTGACAGTATCCACTAAAAAAATTGTGTGCTCGTCTGTCTCTTTGTTTATAAAAATATTAATATAAAATTTGATTTCATTAATATATAAAAAAAAGGATCAAAAAATTATTATACAAATTTTTGTAGTGGACTGTATTGCAAAATGGTATTAACATTAAATTGCCCACTGCAGTTCGAAAGGCAAGTTTTATGAGCGGTCGTTAATGGTGCCATATAAAGTGCACCTCGAATTACTCGAGCATCGAATAGAAGTTACGATCCGATTCGATTTGCCGGATCAATCGGGCAACTCATGCGATAAATACTCGCCATAATATATAGTTTGTTGCCATCCTGTTATTATTTTGCTGCGTATACTACAATATGACGTTATTATATTTATGATTTTAAAATGTGGTAAATAAAAGAATTTCTTTTATTTTCATATGTTTGCTTTCGGTCGTGTGGTGCAGACCGGCTTTAAAATAACTCCACCAACCAACTTTTCCCGTGGGTGACATAAAAGGCGATTAAAGGATAACAAAGCCGCTACTATAAATTCTGAACAACTACACCACATAGAGGGGCTGGATATGGTTATTACGGTATGCTTTTCTTGTATGTACTATATGTATCGATCGACATCAGTCGATAACGTCCCACTGCAGGGCACAAGCCTCCCATAATATATCACTACCGGCTATCGGGCCATAGTCTACCACTAGGGCCCAGTGCGGATTGTCTTAATTTTAGAATTTAAATAATGTTAGACCCTTTCCACAAAAATGTACATATGCAACAGTGTTTTAAGAAGCGTCTAACCAATTTGATTGATCGAAAACGTGATAGACCAGACTTAAATACTGCCTTAAAGTTGTGTTTATTTATTGTGATAAGGGGGTACATGTTTAAGTACAGTTTCGAATCCGGGACGTAGATACGTCACCCCTTTCTGCGAAAGGTCTCGTTCGAGATCGATGTTCCTTAGGATAACATTTGTTTGGGATCTGAACATGTTTGCGTTCGTCTTCTGTCTCGGACCTGACGACACAAGGACGCGTAGTATATACGTATTATTTGTTGCTATATTCAATTACTGAATCTTAAGCAATCCTTTTTCATTCATTGAGTTGCACATGGATCTTCTCATGCACATTGTATTGTGCATGAAGGATGTATGGTGATAAAACGCCAGACTGGCTAAGTTCGAAAGTCAGGAGACGGTGTAGTTCCTCAGGGCTTGTTGACTTCTGACACCTTCAGGAAGAGATAGGATGGTGCTATTCCAAAGGCGGTGGACACCATACCGCTAAATGTTACAATAAGACTATTCGATACTCAATACGTTACGTATTGAGTATACGTATACGTACTGTACGTACATGTTACGTTACGTGTTACGTATTAAATTACTAATATATCAATCAATTATGTCATAACAGTTTGCCCTGTGCAATTAAAAGTGTAATCGTTTGATGATATAAATAATATAAGGTTATTTGCACTTCCTGGAGGTGTTAAGATTTCAGACAGTTAATATAAAATTAATTCCGAATGTATAGAATAGCAGTGGCAATTTAAACTTTAATCTTTTGCTGTTCAAACGACCATTTAGACCTATTAGAAATGCTTGTAATCCCACGCACCACCCACACAATATAACGAAAATCTTATTGTGTATTCATAGAAAGATATATTTTATTTATTAATCTAAATGCAAATCAGGCATTGCGAATCATTTTAGTTACTCAATATGCTTATTAATATAATTGCAAATGTAGTATTAAAAATAATTTAGTTTATGTCAAGAGATATTATTAAGGCTTATATTTAAACGAGCAGGAAATAGTGATCAACAAAACAAACTATTTTTAAACAACTGGATTGAATATCTAATTTTAAATTACTAAAAATGTCATTACCAATAAGTCATTCTTTCTAACGATCAGAGAATCTAAACTCACCTTTAAATTTGCTGACGTCGATTTGCTGCTCATTGAACATTTTTTGCTGCAAATTTAATTATTCCCCTATTATTATTTCGTTCATTAATATAATTGTAAATCTTGAATTTGGTACAAATTGTTTTAATTGCTCAATTTAGTTGATCGAAGAGATATTATTTTGTCTGTTAATATAATTGCAAATCATTATCGTTAACCAATTTAGTCAATTCAGGGTATTCACCTTGATACTAGACAACGTAAGTGGTGACTCACTACAGACCAACACACACAATAGTGCAGAGCTAAATATCACAACATATAAAACATATTTGCTTATGACTCGAGGAACCTTTTTAGTTTTTTTATTTAGGAAACAAGCGAATATTTTCAAAATGTGCTAACTTAAATATAACAAAATACAAATAGTCCTACGTAGAAAGTAGTGGAACCAAATTAATAATTTACCCAAAAATGCACAGTGTGTGCTGTAATTACTATAACAAATTAATATTATAATCAATTACATACTGCGTAATCTAATTCAGATTTATAAGAAAAACTAAATTACAGCCATTGGTTTTAAATTTAGAATAATCAAACTGTGAAAGTAACTAGTTTTATATATGAAATACATAACTCGTATATCAAACGAATACATAAATCATATACTTTGGCGAATTTGGATAAATTCACCACTAGATTATTTATTTGAGAAACGTTTGAGATTTTTATTTGTTTGCTGTAAATATTACTAACTATTTATCTGTCAAGTCGATAAGAAACAAGTCGAATTATTTTCTTCATTAGTTACTTGTCATTGTATTGGATAATAGCAAGCAACAACACGTATTTTAACATGTGGATAATGTGGTTGATTGTACAATTAACACCTCTATGTTTATTTGTAGCTACTTCGTAATATTGTATTGTGCAATTGTTTATTATCCCGAATAAGAAAAAGTGACGTTATCTCATATAATATTCAATTAATGACAATGAGTTAGACATTTAAGTACTCATAAATTATTTTTAATTTATAAATTCGTGTATAATTAAACAACATTATATTACCTTTACCTATAACATTTGACTTTAGATAATTTAATCTATTGACATTAATTGAAATTGTTTGAATATGAATTGACATGTATTTTCTATTACTTTGATAATACTTATGACACTATTTGATATAGTTAATTTAACGAACCCATTGTCGTAAAAGTATTGTATGTGGTTCACAATTTGAGGCGTCTGTAATTGTGTGTTTGGTGGCAAGCCTCACACTTTTTGACAAATGTATGATGTTTCTAGATAGTATTAGTATAATATAAGAATTTGCAACCCGACGAGGCACAGTATGCATGAAATTGACTTTTTAATATATGACATCTTTTGTAAACCATACTCTACCAAATAAATGAATATGAAAGGGACCTTATTGTCGGTATGAACTTATTGAATTTGGTTAAGATTTTCCAACTTATATTATTTTCGTTGTTTCAAAATTCTGTGTATAGAAGCGTTAAATCAATAAAGGATTATTTTTTCAGACCTCACTAAAGTATCATTATTTGAGACACCACAACCGACAATAAGGTTCAATTCTCAAATAAAAATAAATTTATCAAATAAACATATATTTTTTTTGTAAGAAACAAGCGTTGGTAACATTCAGGTATACAAATGAAAGGAAAAATATATAAAAGAATAATAGAGTTCATTATTATAAGTAACTATTATATTTAACTGTCCTATCCAGAAGCACGGAAGAACAAAATTAATAAATTGACATAATTTACTAAAATAGGATTTAGTTTTCTACTAATATATTCGTATTATGGATGCAATGATCGGGAATAATTAATTTAATTATTATGTACTTATATATCCGGCTAGTCTTAATGCCCTCTAGTTCGAGGGCTTGTGACAAATATTTTAACTTAAGTTCTTATCTTCAATTTTGTTAAGATACAGAAATCGACATAGAAACATGAACAGATCAAATGCTTAGGAATCGAACATGTGTAGTATATAAGAAGTGCGGAGACGGCGGTGGGGGGGAGGGGGTTTTATCAGCTGATCCGGATTAGAGTGATATCAAAGTCAACCCAGCTCTCTAATACGACTATTAAATAAACATTTTTATCTCAAACCGTATAATTAGTACATTATAAGAAGTACCTTTAAGTGAAACTAAGATGTTATATAATTTTGTATGAATGTAAGTTGTTAGAGTAGATTAAGGACTCACGTCCCTATATAATAAAAGTTCCTCTAAAAAGCTAAGGTTAAAAAAGTTTTAGGAAGCAGTTATTGAGTTACCTCATAAATAGACAAAAGTAAATGGGTGTCCATCGATGTTCGTTTAATACTAGTCAAAGTGAATAAATACAGGATTAAGATTAGAGACCTGGCTTTCACAAACAAAGAACATTGCAATTCGCATAGCTGATAGACATAGTTTGCAAATGTCATCTGACCTCTGTAGACGTCATCGTAGAGGGGCGCGAGCGCGGCGTCGGGCGCGCCCCAGCGAGACGCCTCGGGGTACACCATGGGGGCGCGCCGCCCTAACACATCGCAACTTGATCGCGGCTCGCGGCGCGTGCGTCTACGCCGCCTACTGCGCACTGACTGACTCTCGGAGGACGGAGGAGGCTTCGAGCTCCGCAGACCGCACTCCGACGACCGGCGACGGCCCCGCGCCCCCCTCGTGCTTCACTTTCGCACGGTTCGCGAACCCGTCGCGACACTAGTTTAATTGCAATCCGCCGCCGCTGCAGCCAGAACCGGATTTATTGTCTCCCGTCGTCGATATCACTTCAAGTGCGGCGGAAAACAGTCGAGAAATGAGAAACTTGATTCTTTTCCGTGAAACGTTAGAAACAACCGGTCGACAAGCTATATTTACTAGTGTCTAGTGATGCCTTATATCATTTTCTTTGACGTGTTGTATCGCCGCATGCGCAAAACTGCAACGCCTACAAAAGACATCAACGCGCATCCTTTGTTACATGCACGCAATACATAATAAATTCAATATCTAATTAACCAATTATAATTATGTCATACATAAATACACATAGAACTATCAAAACAAACCGAGCAGAGTCTAAAACGAAGAATATTTTTTTTTATAAAGTCTTCATTAGTATTCAATAAAAATGGAACAAGTTAATAAACTCAAATAGTATGTTAATTGCGCATATATTTGACAAGTTACGACCTGAACCGGTAAGATATCGGCAAAAGACAAGGGTTCATTACTTCACATTATAGGTACTTTACTACAATGTAATACAATGTTGTAGGACGTTCGGTAGATTGGACGGAGAATCTTATTACCCAATTTCAATACAATTGATACTACAAAAACTCAAAAATTGTTGTTTATACTGACAACTTTTGAGCACTAATTTTGCATTTCCAGTTCAAAAATCTGACAGAATCGTGGAATTTAAATACTTTAACTACGCGCTAGAGATAACCCTACACACCGACTCAAATTAAATAGAACTAAAAAGGATTTTCAACTTAATGAGTAAGTTTATTTATTACTGCGGAATATAGCCACATTTCGATATGAAATATCAACTAACACATCCTACGCAGACTCAATAATATCCTCACACATTCTCTATAAGCCAAAACTAAATTTAAATTTAGGTAAATTCACTTTAAAGAAGCAAATAGTATATACACTATAGTAACACTATAGTCTGTTTCTATGAACAAATTTCGGTAGTGAGTGACATATCTTCAAATTCATTTCTAAATCTCCGAAGGTCTGGATCGGGATCTGGACTGATGTTGGCATGTATCGCGGGATGTCCATAAGCAACTGTATGCCTTACCAGAAGGTGGACTGTATGCTCATCTGCCGCCTACTTTCTATAAAAAAAAAACCTAGTAACCTACTCTCATTAAAATTTTTGAATATTCGGATAATACGAAGGATATTTCATTGTAATTTTGTATAAATGTTTACGAATGATCAAGTTGTCTCGAAAGGCTAGATTTCTTTTATATTTTTTATACGTTACGCTACGACATCCGGCTATTCATGAGAGCTGTGAAAAGGATTCAGCAAGGTTGGCAGCGCACTCGCAAGTTGCAGGTGTCCATGGGCGTCGGTGACCACTTACCGTCATGTGGCTCTACTGCTTGTCTGCCATCTATTATGTGCTTACCTATGAAATGAACTATTTTATTACTGGCCACTTTGAGTTTCGACATTTTCTTTTCTAATACGAATTTCAAAATAAAACAAAATGCATCAAATAGCTTATTTATAATGTTCTTATTTCAAAATCAGTATTTCATTTGTTTTTCTATACCTAAATTTTGTCCATGTGATTGTCTTTAAAATAAAATGGATAAATGAAAATTCTTGCTATTGTTTAATAAGAGTTTCGTCGCAGCACCAACGCAAGTCAGACAGCTCCCAATATCAATAGTGTGTATGGGTCAAATACAAAGAACGATCGCGTCGTGCGTCGATGGTTTGAAAGCTTTCGTTCTGGCGATGTTAAGGATGAGCCCCACGGACGACCTACAACCAAGGTTAATAACGATAAATTAAAGGCTATAGTGGAAGCAGATTCATCTCAAAGTACAGCTGAGTTAGCAGCAGGTTTGATGTTAGTGATAAAACAATGTTGGTTCAGCTGCGTCAAATCGGCAAAAAGAATAAGCTCGAAAAATGGGTGCCGTATGAACTGAACTAACGTCAGCGACAACAACGCGTCGAAGTATGCACTGTGCTATTGAACCGTCACAAAAACAAAGAAATTTTGAATCGCATCGTGATTTGTGATGAGAAATCGATCCTGTACGATAACTGCAAACATTCGTATCAGTGGCTGGATCCAGGAGTTGCAGCCCAACAATGTCGAAAACGCAAGATAACTAAAAAATAACTACTGGAATCAGTTTGGTGGTCTTGTGACCGTATTGTCCACTACAGTTTCTTGTGAGCCGACCAAACGATTGATGCACCCTGTATCGTAAGGAGCTGCAGACGATGATGAAAAAGCTGGCAACAAAGCAACCAAGTTTGGTCAATCGCTCATCTCTACTTCTTCTTCATGACAATGCCCGCCCTCACATTTCTCATAAGAGAGTTTTAAAATTTCAAGAGCTAGACCTGGAGACTCTTCCTCACCCACCATACTCACCGGATCTTGCCTCGACAGATTTCCATTTCTTTCGAAATTTGGACAACGTTTTACAAGGAAAAAAATTTGATTCTCAAGTAGCTGTGATTAGGGCTTTTGAAGCATTCATTGATACCCACCCGTTCACGAGATTTTTACAGGAGTGGCATCAATCAACTGCTCGTGAGGTGGCGAAATTGTGTACATAATATGGGTCAATATTGCGACTAACATAATAAATAATTTCATTACATTTTTTTTTTTCAATTTGTCATACAAATCGGCTATTTAATAGGTAAACACCTAATATTCTATTAAATATACCATTAGAGAAAATTATCAAAACTTCCTTTTACCTGAAATGAAAGCAGCCTATCAGGATCGAATTTAGTAGAATTTGATTTACTAGAATATAAATTGATAGACTGTAGCACTATGCTTCTAGTATAATTTAACAATTACAATAAAATTCCAGGGCAGACTCAGAATTGGGTTTTGTGAATGGCTAGGAGACTTCACAGCTCAGTAAGAAGGTAAATGAATCTTGAATACATCAAAGTTCTCACAATGTGTATATTTTTAATCATAATCGATCATGAGTTTCATGACTCGCAGATCTTGGAATAGAAATTAGATATTGGAAGGGATCCAGAGCGAATTAGGGTTATAATCCATGTATATACAATATTTTAACCGATTAAAAGTACTTACCACGATAAGAATTCTATATCATTTTTAGCATTTGGTTCACATATTTTTCCCATAATAGCCTAGATGTATATCATGGAAACTATCTCAACTGTTTCTCAATAGAAACTGTATCAATATATGTTCCATCATCGAGTTATGGCGAACATTGAGGCTTATGAATATAGTGATAAAATAGACTATTGTTTCGATTGATATGCAATTGAAATAATAGCCGTCTATGCATCGTTTTGTAGAATGGTCCTATGGCGAGTTGAGTCAATTGCCGGCTGTGCATGCAACGGGAGCCAGGAGCGGTGAACTATGCAGAGTTGCAGGCATCATTGGGCTGCGCGGGCGGAAGAGGGGACGGGCGCGGGCACGGGAAGGGAGACGCAACCAGTTTATGTTTTAAATTCGCGATAAAAAAAATTCTGCAGCGGCACCACACCGGCGTGTCATTAGCCATACAATATAAATGAATAACAGTGAGGTAGCCTCGAACAAACTGTCGAATAATGCGCTTCACGCGCGTAGACGCGCTCGATACTGTTAGATAGATTACCGTATAAAAATAAATCGGTGTATTAGTATAGTAACAAAACATGCTACATAGATTACCGTATAAAAATAAATCGGTGTATTAGTATAGTAACAAAACATGCTTGTCGCAGTAAAGCAAAACAAATAATTGGAATGGACCAACAATTTTTAATGATTCATTATTTATCAATTTTCCGTACAAATGTAATTTTTTTGGACGGAGGACTAGGAAATATATACACAGTTACCGCTGTAACCGGCCGTCCGATTTTCGAGCAGGCAATCCGGTTTTGATGCGATTTGTCCGTGTTCAGATTTTCAGATTCAGAGTTCAGATATGCGACCGGTTTTTTCAGATTTTTTCAGACCGACTCAGATTTTCCGGTTTATACACAAATTTAAAAGTTACGCGGGAATAGTTATTTTCTCTACACACATCCACATAATAATTCTTCTTTTAAATTAAGTAAAAAAAATCAAATATTTTTTAAAATTATGTAAAAAATATAATAGATTTTTTTTAAATTGAATATATGGCAAACGAGCGGGCGGGCCGCATGGTGGTAAGTGGTCACCGCCGCCCATTGAAACACCTTCAAAGTTAAAATAATGTATAAAATATGTAGGTACTTAATTTTTCGGTTCCCAAGATACATAATTAGTTTTTTTTTATTTCTAAGTTAGCACATCTACGACATCAATAAATTGATAACAATGGTAAAATAAAAAAGGTCTTAACACCTAAACAATTATCCCATCTCGCTTATTCGTCAGCATCTGTCCGGTCGTGAGAAACTGGAAAGTTTGCAAGCCTGGTGTATGTATAGACTGGTACTTTTGTCATAATGTATAAAAAAGTAATGTCACCACAGATTCAAATAAAGTTCACTAGGACTTTTGGCGGGAACCCGAGAAGCCAAAGTCGAGTTTTTGTTTTGTGGTTTACCTAATAGTGATAGTTTATTAAACTTCAAAGGTGTTTTTGTGCGTAATAAAATAATAGAATAAAAGCATAGGACTACGCTTCTCGTGTGCTTCCAAGTAGTTGTCTTCTGTTCTCAAACCTACTATCAATTTACTGTGTGACACCTGACTGACTTCGACAGGACTGGACATTGACAGGATACGTTTTACACTTTGAAATTGTTAATTACGCAGAAAACTTCACACTGACAGAATTTGCTAATTACACCATTGCCATATATATAAAAAAAGTTCGCTGGCACCTGTCATCGAACTAAACAAACAAAAACATAACCTTTATTTATGGCAATAATTTCTTTGTGACTGCGGTTTGTTTTATAGAATGATACGAATGATTATAGAGTACATGAAGAGTTACAAGTATCGATCCAGCCGTTACTAAATGAAGACTAGAATGTTAGGTATAATTTTGCGATTATCATGTGTCTAACACTGTCACTTTGTGGTTCAATCTATATTGGTCTACTCTATTTATAAATATATTAAATTCAGGGTGTTGTAAAAATTGGCTCATCCCCATTAATGTTTATTACTCAATCGCATCGAAAGGGCTGAAACGTTTTTTTTTTTAATTTGGCAAATAGGTAGATTGTAATCTGGATTAACATAATATATAAAATACTATACGTGAACGGCTCTTCTGTAAAAATTGTTAATACCTACTTACCTTACTCGGATTTTTTATTTCAGTCAGTGATATGACATGTAGAAAAGTAAAGTGAAATTTGAACGGAGACGACACTTTATTGACAGTTCTAGGTACATGTTATATTCCTGACTTGAATAAAAAATCCGATTTTAGGTTTTGATATAAGGCTACCGTGCAGGTCATTTGTTGGTTCATTGAGTGTAATTATTTTTTGCGAGAAACTGCTAAGATCACTTACTGCTTATTTTTCTGTCCACCGCGTTAGCTGCGAACTCCCCGCGCCCCGCCTGCATTTATTAATCTTATTCGGAGAAATCGGCGCATCACCCCCCCCCCCCCCCCTCCCCTCGCAGCCCTCCCTCTACATTTACCGTCCTACCGTTCACTCACCGTGCGACATCAAATGTTATGTATATCAAAATGTGATTCGACTATCTTTTCACATAAAATACTCGTATATGTAAGTTGAACTTTCAATCAAATTGTTCGCTTACAAGATACATCGATATCATGTAATGTACCTATGTTTATGAACGTAAGTGAAATTAACATGTCACGTTAAGTGTTTTGTTCTGTTGTGTATTATTTAAGTATTAGCGGTGCCTGCGACTTCGTTTGCGAGAACATGTGATTCCCGTGGGAATTCTATAATGGATCTGGATAAAATACGCTAGGCACATGAGCTGTAACTATGGCTAGTTTCATTAAAATCCGTCGCGCAGTATTCGCATGGTCCGCGTTAGACTGTAACAGACAAAAATTCCAAAAAATGTTGTTTGGGCTTTGTATCACTGGTACTTCACATTAGTTACTTTAAAAAAAAATAATGTACGATTTTATTATATGTATAGATTTTTATTTATATGTGTATATCTATACATACATGAAATATTTTTTTAAAAAAGCGTTTGCAATATAATGTAGGTACGAATCAAATGATATAGAGCCCTATACAACATTTTTTAGAATTTATGTGTGTGTTTGAACGCGTATCACGCAAGAACTACTGGACACAATTTAATGAAACGTAGCATAGTTATAACTTATGGCTTGGGTTAACATTTAGGGTAGGTACATTTTATCCAGATCCGTTACAGAGTTCACACGGCGGTAATAAAATATTTATCTATTTGTGTATATTATTATTTGTACTAAATATAACTTATAAGTAAACCAAAATGCAGCCATATTCCTATTTCCCTTTGATCTGGTGGTTGACTATTAGAAAATGCCATATGACAATCAGTCCGCCATTTATGCAATTACTTGTGCAATGAAGTTTAAGTAAATGAATAAATTATGATCCAATTGACCTTATTGTCGATTCTAGTATCATATATTATATATTCATATATTATAGTGAAATCTTGAAAAAAAAATGTTATTACTTTATTTATACTTTATTGCACACAAACACTGTACACAAGGCGGACTTAATGCCTATGACATTCTCTACCAGTCAACCTTTGGGTAAACGAAGAGTCACAAACGGAGTGCATTAAACAATAATAAAAATAGATACATACTCGTACATGGATTATAAAGGAAAATAAAACTGTAGAAATCACCATCTTAAAAATAAGATCTTAGAACATTTTTCTATTTAAATCGAATGTTAAAATAACGAAATTTTATGTTAGGAAATCTTACGGTACAGTTAACATATTACTATGAGATAACAACAGAAAATTGGCGAAGATCGTGTGTGGTGGTGAGCCTTGGGCACTTTAATATAAATAAAGATACTTTTTAAGAATTCTGATCGTAAATCGTATTCTTTTTCATGTTTCTACTAATATTTCTAGACTGTTTTTTCTTACCTTTCTCTCAGTTTTCTTTACGTATAGAAATTTATTTATTTCTCTTTTCCCAGAATGTGTCGTTCCACTTCATTCATATAATTACACGGTTATGGTTTAGTTTTCTTTTTGTTGATAGGTTGATAATACCGTACCCACTCATATCCAAAAAACCAATTATGTTACTGGACATCTGAGTGCTTAATATCAGTCTAATGGGCAATAACCTCCATGCACAATGGCGGTCCGTGCGTTGCGAACAACCATGTGAGGTAGGTGTAAATCAAAATGTTTGCCGCGCTTTCGTTGTAATTTTTTGTTTCCGTTGCAAAGTAAGTTGTAATTTATATATGCAAATCTTTATTGTTTAAATGTTTTTCAATGCTGAAAATATTAAGGAATGATGTGCAAATATGTACTTTCTTAATATTCAGCAAATACTTTATTAATATTCACATTCAAATTTCAAGAATTTTCCTCGATTTTAAAACACAGTAACGGACAATTACGCGAGGTATTATCTTTTGCTGGAGAAAAACAAAAGAACAAGAGAATGATCTATGTGAGCATGTTACTCTATAGCATTTTATATAATTATCCAACAACACGTACAAAAACTGGCGTATGGCTTTGCGGTTGAAAAGGTTGCATCTCAGGACTTGTGTTATTTTTACTAGGGATGCTAGGGATGTTATGGCGCTCAGTAACTGTAACCGAAACTATCAGATATCACAAATAAAAAAATATTCGAAACTAAAGAAATTGATGTTCACGATGTTATTACAAATAATCTTACCTATACGTTGCCCTCGGGGACGAAGTACTTTTTATAAATTATAATTGACCTTTAGTAAAAAAACATTACTAATTGATTTTATTGTGTTATTCTTTTGATTCTTAATTTTATTATAAATTCAATGTTTTTCTATTGAAGTATATGTTACACACAATATCATAATTTTCTTACATTTCATATAATAAGGTTAAGTTGTTCCTCAGTTAAAGATTGATCAGATTTTTCTTGTTGTAGTATATTTCAGGAAACAATCAGAGGAATGTTATAATTATGTTTGTTATTGGTGTTAAGTCTTATCGTATTATTTCAGTTACTGATTAATAAATTCCTTAAAAGTAAACTTGCAATTATTCCCTATTTGGTTTTACTTACCTTTGATTTCAGTTAAAATACGTCTTAATTTAAAAAAAAAAACATGTCTTACCGAAACAATATCAGACATAATTTCATATCCGTCACCGAAACCGGTAAAAAATATTGTAAATATCCATATCCATATCGGAATCCGAAATATCATATCCCTAACAACCCTAATTTATTTTTACCACAAACTTATTTAATATCTTAAAATTTTATTTCTAATTTAATTTAAAATTATTTAAATTAATTATTTAATTTAAATTAAATCATACAAATAAGTTTAAATTAAATTAAAAGCAATACCATTATTGTCGATCTCACACATCTCAGTGGCTCCACACATGTCAGGCACGGTATTATCTTAAAGGTCTGATAATTTTGCGTTTTGCCAAGTTTTGTATTTCTGTTCCTAATATTTTTTATGTATAGATTTCCATAATTTCGACAATTATAGCTTGTGGCAAAATAAATTCTCTTTTTAACAATACTGATTTTGTTTTTTTATATCACACATGTATTAAATTATTTTTTTAGGGGTTCGCCAATATCCAACTCCTACTGTGTCTATTATATAAAAATGTATTGTAACGGTTGTAACACATTGTATTTATCATTACAATAAATAAAAAACATCTCAATAAGGTAAATACCTATTAATACAGACAGACCCATTAATATTGACTGGGTTTATACACTAACAAATCGTATATAATGATTATTCCCTTTTATATTTCCGTAGTTAAATCTGAAGTGAAATAAACCTGGTGCTCTTTGTTATAAATCCCTACCTACTGAGTTATCGTTTCAATATACGCTGTGTTACGAAACTTACGAACCAAGGAGCCCCTACCTAAATGGAAGACGTCACAGCGACGATTAACTACCGCTACATATTGTGATCGATCCCAACTTATTACTGAATCCTACTTAAGTAACGCAAGATATATTAAGTAAGGAATGATTAAATCACAACTGGTAGTAATAGGTATTTAAGTCAGAGGGTTATATTTACAGAGCAAGGGCCATATCTGTGTCCTGTGAAAACATAGGTACATTTCGAAAAATGCAACTTTTTCAGGAGAGCGTTTTAAATGTTGGAAAAATTACAGGTAGAACTCGATATTTTTATGAAAAATACGTGTCATGGGATTGATCTATCTTTGTTCTATTATCTTATAAAATATTTTGAAAGAATTCCTTATATTGTAAATAATATTTACCAAAATTTATCATTTGTATTAATGTGCACGATTCATGGAGCTGTGTATATTACATAGTCTTTCTTTTTACACATGAATGTTTTGACAATAAATTATAATTTGTTTGGGATGAATTTAATTGGATCATTTTACATGCAGTTTAAACAAAAAATGCGTTTTTACAATAATTGTATCATTTAGCACAAACTGAATCTCGCGATCTATTATAGCTCGTATCGCAATATGGATTAGACAGAAAAAATCATAAAAACGAAAAGTGATATAAGTCTAGGTATGGCGGGTTTCACAGGACACACATTTATATGTGCAATATAATATTTATTACATACATTATTATTTATTATTATATGTATTTGTTATTAAATTATGCATGTAATAATAATAAATAATTAAAAATAAATGATTTATATGTTAGTTTCATAATACGATTTCATTTGGCAAAGACGCCACGCAATGCAAAAGCAATGCGATCCGTGACTCACACTCGTCTGGTTAGGTACCTATATTTAAATAATCACCAGACGTGGACCATCCGTTATATCTACATAACGCGCAGTTCAACGTCCCAGTCTGTTTGTTGGGGCTTATCTTAGAAACCAATGTCACCAGTAGATTTAAATACCCGGTGATTTATATTATTTAATTAAACTTATTGCACTAAGAGGTACAAATGCGGACTTTAATGCCTTTATGGCACTCTATCAGTAGTGTAAAGAAGTTAAATCAAAGAAATATTCCCGAAGGCTGAAGACATGGATTCTGTTCATGATTTTGAGTTAATTGATATACCTATATATGTGTATAGGTATAATGGACATATTTATTACTAGCTTCTAGGCAGGTCATATTTCCCGCAGGTCCGACAACCGATGGAGTAGAAGTCCTCAAATAGAGGCCACGTACCGGCGCAGTGTGAGGCACCCTCCGGTGCGGTGGAAGACGACTTACAAGAAATCCGCCAGTGGTGGTTACATGAAAAGAGTCAAAGATCGTGTATGGTGGCTAGCTTTGGGAGAGGCATATATCTAGCAGTGGAGAGATATAGGCAGATGGTATGGTAAATATATCATTATATATCATGTAATAAAAGCCAATAACGCTTACCTATATGTTGTTAATATCCTATAGATTGTACTGTCAATAACAGATATCTAATGACCATTATGGATAATTATTTATTGGATCATTGGATGAGTCACTCTAATTACAATCAAAACATTAAGAGAACATAATAAACATTAATGAAATAAAACTAAATAAAAAAATAATAGAGTTTTAAGGAAATAATTCATGCCATTAACATAATACAAAATGGTGGACTAGTATTAGACAATTTATCATATTGTAAAAATGTTAAAAACAAACATTTATTTTTTAAGTATTGGTCACTTTAACCAGATTAACTTAACAATTTCTTCACGCCAAAGCAAAAAAATTATGTTACAGGTACATTATGAAAACATTGGCCATCGGTTAATCCTGAAACACTCGAAGGTGTTAACCTATCAATTATACCTCTACCTCAAATTGCATACTTTATTAATTTATTGCATATTTTATAACTTTATTCCACAGACGTGGTTAACACATTCAGGTATTTCCAGATTGGCTGATGGCCAATGTTCACGTAATGTATCTATACCTGTATGTAAAAAATAAAAAAAATGCAATTGCAGAGTAAATTAATTCACGTGAAAAATGTCTGCATCCCTTGAACATTCTGAATGATGAACAGAAATTTAAATTTTAAAGTCTCAGTTATTGAATATAATTTTTTCAACAAACCATTGAGTTTGTAGTCATACAGATGAAAATCCGATATAAAAATATCTTATATAAAAGAACTGCACTTAAACTTGATAAGTGATCAAGGTTGCTTAGTATTAATTACACTAGAGTTTACATATAAATACATATACAAATAGGATCTATTTGTGAGAACATGAACAGAAAAAGATCATTATTTTTTAACTTCATGCAGATGTCCATAACACACAATGATCTTTTCTGTTCGGGTGCTCACAAATAAGGTTAAGAAGGTACTTAAATTCTGAATATAACAAAGGTGCTTATTTAAAAAATTGTACGTTAATACAATAAATATTAATATTATTTATTACAGTGAATAATATTATAAACTGATGAGTGATGACACATTTTAAAAACAATAGATTAAATACCAGGTTTGTACCATCACACTGCTTGTCATTGTCATGCGGTCTGCACTTTCATGACAGAGTCGAGTTCTGCAGTCTTGAAGACATTTTATATCGCAAACCCAGAAGTTGTGGAATGAACTACCAACTGAGGTTTTTCTGATATGCTATGGAGTTCTTTAAGAGAGCTGTGACAGGATTTTGCAAGCTTGGCAGTGAGCACCCACATGTTCCTTGGTGTAACAGATGCCCATGGCTGGCGGCGACCACTTACCATCACGTCTGCCATCTCTTATATGATAAGAAAGGTCTATAATCTTCTATAATAATATAATAAGTGAACTCCAATATTATTGTTATCCAATTTATTAGAAAATAAATTATAATTATATTCTGTATAAATTATGGTGTGTATTTTCAAGTAATTATCAGTATTATTTACAAATCACAAATGTTAAACTTTTGAGGTTATGTTGTTATTTGGCGGGAGACGGTGCTGTTGGTGCTGCAGCCACTCGTTGCTGTGCTGCCGAAAGCTGTGGTGTATCCGTTGCCAGTGCCCGGAGTTGCTTTTCAGCCGCAGCATTGACCATTTTGGTCACATTCGACTTCATCTTATTGCGTTCCACAGCTGATGCCTTGCTACGCACAGGCGCGTTGCTACGCTTCGTCACTGCTTTGCCTTTTTTTACTTTCTTTGCTTTAGCCCCAGCTGGCAACTTGCTTTTCACTTTGAGTTTGCCTTGAGCCATGATTAAATAGAATTTCAATAAATAATTTATTGTAACAATGAAAACAGTTAGGTCCTCGGCCCTCGTCCAATTGACGTTCGGTATGTCAAAATTGTTTTTCTTAAATATGGAAATAGCAATGGTGTAATTAGCATATTCTGCCAGTAGCAAGACAAAAGGAGACTACTTGGAAGCACTAGCCTCTATTTGAAGTTTAATAAACTATTACTATTAAATCACAAAATGCACAATACACAATACACAATTTTTCTAAAAAATATTAGTTGTATTAGTTTTACGCATCATGACGAGGTTTTTTATTTTCTTGGTCAGGCTATAAAAATAATACTCGACTTCCCACCATAAAGTCCATCAAAACTTACACTTCATGTGTCACGTACGTTGTGTTCCAAAAAGTACAGAAATCGCTCTAAGACGATTTATATAGCGAATCCTTTTAAATTATCAGTATTATCACAAAAAAAAGACTCAAACATGATTTAAATTGTCAATGGCAATAATCACAGTTGTTTTTGTTAATCTAAGATGCATTTTTTTCTATCTTCTATCTAATACGATGTAATGTTCGAGACTTCCCTTTGGCAAACTATATGGTGCATCTTTTTTTAATTTTAGGATACAGCTCAAGATGCGTATGAATTAATTTCGAATAAAAATTTTCGCACGTTTCATAACACCACGTACCTAATTGACATCTATGCAATTTTGTTCGGAAACAAACATGTACATTTACGTTTTTTTTTCGAGTGCGTTCTAGATATTGATTTTTTGATATAGTAAAATCAAGCGTTGGCTAAATACGTTTATGTAGGCGTTACTACATATACGAGTATGCCATAGCACACATTATATACATACATCCATAACCACTCTAACTATAAGATTTTATTTCTTTTCTGAGATCGCACCTGCATACATCGGTAATGACGGGTTATATACTTTGTTTTATATGGAATTAAAAGAATTGAAGAGCGGTGATAAGTTGATAACTTACCCAGATTTATTCTTAACTTTTGTTTATGAGGTTATGAATTCAAGCCTCGCTTTGTACCACTAAACTTTTACGTAAGTACGGTTTTTCAATTAGCTTGACAATGAACAAAAACATCAAACGGAAATTTGCATAATCGAGAATTAAAGACTGCTAATGCGACATGTACGAGTAAATCCATCAATCCACAATGGGCCTGGTAGATTACGGTCCTGAAATATCAGGAACATTAGGAGAGGCTTGTATAATGCCGTAGAACGTTACAGGCTGATTTTGCTAGGATTCTTCTAAGCAAACATAAAAGCAAAAACCATTGTAGAACCTTGCTAAAAAAATTTGACAGGCGTTCTTATGTTTGTGACAACCTATATTGAATAAATTTTTGACCCCTGTCGTATTACCCTAAGCGCTTATTCAGAGTGAGGCGCGGGCGAGGGCGCGGGCGCGGGTGCGTTCTTTTTTGTTCACAGTGCGATACTAGCAGCGAGTGCAAGTAGATGTGTAACCAACGGTTCTCAAACATGGACGACGAAGATTTGCTTATATTATTGGAAAATTCATATTTGCGTTTTGAACTAAATTGTTTGAAAGTTGGAACACATGAAATAAATAAACAAAGGGAAACTTTGGGCGAATTTAACACAATATATGAAGATTTAAGGCAAAATTCAGACAAATTCTTTGAATACACTAGAATGTCTATACTTACTTTTGATTACATATTAAATAAGATCTCAACACGCATAACTAAAGTTGAGACTAATTTCAGAAAAAGTGTAACACCTGAAGAAAAACTTCTTATTACATTAAGGTGAGTAAAACAAAAAATTAATTGTAAATATTTAATTAGAAATCAGTGGTATTGAAATCATTATTAATGTTATTTGTTCCGTAGCCATATGAACCAAATCTTCGCTCGTATTCCATTTTTTCCGTCTCCTCCATTATCATTTGCATAATTTTGTTTTTAATACGCATTTTTACTAAAGGTGGGAATTCTTTTAATTGGGGAATGATACTTTTGAAAAAATGGTAATCTTCACATTTTTCGTCATCGTTTGAAGAATTGTTTGCTAGAAGTTTCATTTCCAACAATTTGATTTTTTTACTTTTAATTTCAAAAAATTTTTCTCTGAAATCGGAAGCACCCATGCGCTTTTGAGTGATTCCAGAACTTGTTGATGGCGTATTGCCATCAGACGATTCCCTTATTACGTCTTCAGCGGTATGGTCTTCACTGTTATCTTGTGAACTGTCCTGTGACACTGAACTTACAGAGTTTAAATTTCCAAATGATTCCTCTGGCGTTATATCATCGGTACAAAATAACATTTGTTGAAAATGAGGCCAAGTAGATTGCAAATTTTCAGCTGAATCACGTGACCGCGAAGGCGGATATTTTTTCACTTCCTTGCGGAACTGGTCTCTTAAATTTTTCCATTTTTTACGTAGTTGTTTATCTGCGAACATTTAAAATAAAAATTATTATTTTGTTTTAGGTTTTTATCTACGGGAATGTCATTTACAGCACTATCGCACAGCTTTAGAATGGGAAAAAGTACTATATCAACATTAATTTACGAGACATGTACTGCAATATGGAAGGAATTAGTGGGTATTCATATGCCGCCACCATCAGAACAACAATTACAGAATATAGCAGACGATTTCTACAGAATTTGGAAATTTCCTAACTGTATCGGAAGTCTAGATGGAAAGCACTGTCGAATTAAAAGACCCCCAAATAGTGGATCATTAGATTTTAATTATAAAAAGTTTTATTCTATTGTACTTCAAGGACTTGCAGATGCAAGAAAAAGATTTATTTCAATTGAAGTAGGCGGGCGAGGAAAGCAAAGTGATGGGGGCACTTTTCATGCTTCAACTTTACGACATTTGATAGAAACTAAGCAATTCAATATCCCCAAGCCCTCCAAATTACCACAATCTAATATAGTTGTTCCTTATGTACTTGTGGCAGATGAAGCATATTCCTTGAAAGAATATTTGATGAGGCCATTTCCTTGTAATACATTAAACGATCAACGAAGAATGTTTAATAAAAAACTATCGGCAGCAAGGCAAACAATTGAATGTGCTTTTGGCATACTTACTGCGAAATGGAGGATATTACAAAAATCTATTGAAACGAATAGAACGAATGCTTGTTTAATCATTAAAACCACGTGTTTACTTCATAACATAGTACGCGATTTAGATGGCAATGCAGACCCTGACTGTCAGATTTGGGAAGTTACCGAAAGGAACAACAATATTAGACAAAACTTAATGCCAAATCGGGATAGAAATCCTTCAAGGCAAGCAAAAATAATACGTGACAAGTTTATGAATTACTTTTGTGAACAAAACAATTAGATAGGAAATAAATAGGTATATAAACTTACCATCACTTCCTGGGAACAATTGTTTTATTTCTCCCCATAGTTTATTAATTACAGTTCTATTTAAATGATGGCGATGTTTACTTTGCCAAATAGCCGTGCGGTCTTGTACGGCTGATATAAATTCTTCCGTGTTCAGGTCCATTCTTGCGTCTAAATCAAACAAGTTTAGAACCACACGCCAGTAGGTCGCAAAAACCACGTGAACGCGCTAGAGCACTGTGAACGTGACTGGCGGTTTGAAGCAATAGAACAACACGCGCGTCCCGCGCCCGCACCCGCCTCGACGCAGACGCTACTTCGCTCGCGCACTGTGAACGCTAGTAGCGGTTGGATTGTGCGGGTGCTTGTATATTTAATGTATCTTGATCTGACATTGAATTAGACGCACCCGCACCCGCACCCTCGCCCGCGCCTCACTCTGAATAAGCACTAAGAGATAGCTAAAAAGGGGGTAAACAACTTCTATTAGAAAGGAAAAAGGTAAAATTTGTTTCAATGGCTTATTATATTTTACGAAAAATCTTATACAAAATTTAAGATCAATCCAACTTAAAATTAGTACTTAAAATAAAGAGTGTAAAAGTGTCTGTTTCCTAGTTTTCGAAGCACCAAAAACTCACGGTTAGTCGGCAGGAGAGGCGGCGCCTAGTAAGGCGCACGCCCAGAATAATGTAGAGCGGGCACTACCGCCAGCTGGAAACAACGGTCGGACGGGGCGATGGAGGCTAGGTGTAACAGGCGGCGCCCAGCAAGAGCACCAGCGCCCAAAGAGCGACGGATCAGAACTGCGGTGGCCGTCGAAAGTAGTGGCACAGATGTTGTGTCCAGGATAGCCGAGTCCGGAGACAGTTGTGTGATTTCTTCCAAACGCCCTTCCTTGATCGCTCCCAAAAACAAATACTGTCCGTGCGGCCCTTCAGATTTTCCTTTTCTTATTTCATTGTCAAAATTTTGTCAGATTTACAAATTTTAGAATTTTCTTTTTCGTCGAGCAATTTCCAGCCAGTGCTATTTATTTCAGCCAGTGTGTGTATTCATGAAGATGGGTAATGTGTTTCAGTGGTTAATACATAGCTAATATAAAAACATTATATATTGAATTACAGAATACAGATATAAAAAAATACAAAGTTTAAAAAAGTGATCTATTGCAACAAATGTTACACCCCACGGAATAAATGTTCCAAGAAATTAGAAACTGTTCTTTTTTATTTACTTACTACCATAAATATCATATCATTGACCTATGTCTCTCCACTGCTAGATATAGGCTTCTCTCTCCCAGGCCTCCCCACCATACTGGTCTTCAACTCTTCTCATCCAACCATCATCCACAAACTTTATACACTGCACTAACCGACATTATAATATACTTAGGATAGGTACTTAAGATGGACGAATTTTGTAGACATACGTGTTTGACTATAGACCATACATACAAATATGTCGGAAAAAATTACTGCTTACTAGGGTACCGAATTTTCGTATTTGTTTTGGCGAATACTTTTCAGTTTAATTTGTAAGTGATTATTTAGTTTAATTTAAAGTTAGGTAAGTACCTATTTAGAATTTCCTTACTAATTGAACTAAAAAATTGCTTATTGCACTAGCATTAAATTGGACTAAAAATTACATACTTGTGTAGTATATTACCTAAGTACTAAAAATTACATATAATCGTATTCGTATTCGCGAATAGTGAGGAAAATTATTCGTATTCGCGAATAGTGAGGAAGATTATTCGTATTCGCGAACAATGAGGAAAATTATTCGTATTCGCGAACAGTGAGGAAAATTATTCGTATTCGCGAATAGTGGGGAAAATTATTCGTATTCGCGAATAGTGAGGAAAATTATTCGTATTCGCGAATAGTGAGGCAAATTATTCGTATTCGCGAATAGTGCTTTTTTGCTATTCGAAACATCCTTACTGCCTACTAATGTCGTGAACTTAAACGAAATTAGTTAGGAAGTAGATTGTATTACTCGGAAACTAGACGGAATTTTCACAAACAAGATTTCCTCTGACAATTTGCAATAGCCAAAGTCTGTCACAATGAAACAAAGAGGGATGAAATAAATTAAAATAGAGCGATGAAATAAAAGGATAATTTCCAATTTTTAGGTTTTCACACAATGTGCATAGTTATACGAGATAGAGTTAGAGTTACTCTATCGTAAATGAGATAGAGTAAATCGATTATTCGTAGATATCATTATCTAAGAAAAGGGACGCTATTGTTGGGTCTACATTCCCAGATATTGAGGACTCCAGTGAAATAACAAATACGAGTATATATAACATATTTTTTTATTTGGTACTTTATCTTTACAATAAGATATTAGAGCATGTTTCAATTTACACAGAATTTTGAAATAAAGAAATTCTAAGACAGGAAATTTCTCTAAAGTGCTCTTTAAAGTGTTTCTCTAAAGAAAGTGCCTGTCCGTCATGGCCGTGTGATATCGGCCAGCTTTAAATAGCACCACCCCATGTCCTCCTGTCGGTGTTGTAAAAGGCGACTACTATCCGGGCGCTGAGAGAATGCGTTCCTGACAGGTCGGGAGAGACTAGACGATGTAACTTTGAAGTGGCGAAGAATTTACGATAAAAATATTATTATCGTTTATTTTCTCTACTAACGAATAATATCATTAAAAGAAAACAATATTTTTTTAAATCCATACTGCGCTATTACACGGCTATGTCAACTGTTTATTTTTGTAGTGATGTGCCAAAAATACTAGGCAATTGTAACGTTATCTGTCGTTATACTATAAAATAAACGATTTTCTTTCTAATAATTTGATAATAATAGAATGTACTAATAAAGTTAACAAAGACGGTACCACAAGCCTTAAGGAACTATACCACCCCTAAAAGAATGGACTCGCTAACTGGCTTGGCCATACATCCCTCGTGCACAAGACAGTGTGCATGAGGAAGTCCGTGTCCATACGAACAGATGTTATTAAAAACTCCAGTTATTATTTAAAAGTTATTCAATATACCGAAAATAGCCGACTACTACCGAACATCTCTCTCTCACTTTTCAGTATTTTCAAGGATTAATAAGTAAGGTTATTATAAGGCATAGGTAGTATTAAAAACACAATTGAATTTATCAAGACTTTTATTCATAAATCGACTGTTGCAGTATATGAATTAAGTTTCAAGTTAAGAAATATACATAATATATAATATCTAAATATATTTTATGTACAGATAGAAAAGTAGTCAAGTATAATAATTAATCGGCTATCGATAGAGTCGACGAGGAGGCGAGGGTGCAGGCGACCGGCAAGAAGCAGTGCGGACGAGGACCCACCTCGCCATTAAACGTATAGAAAAATAGATAATAGATAAATCGTTCAAAAATGTCAGAATCAGTCGAAAGGAGAGAAGAGTTAAGAGCGAGCGAACACGGGCACTATTTAAGATTCACTAAACTAAGGCCAACCAGTGGCGACCGTTACGACATTTGAATGCTCGTGATGTTTTATAATTCCTGTCGCCATTTTGCATAAATACGGTATTTTAAGGTCGGGAGCGACTTACCTCAACCTTAAAGACATGTAGATAAACAATGCCAATTCCGAGTAAGTCACATCCATCCCTAAAGTAGCGTATTTACTCGTATTCACTAAGAAAAGCGGCGACAGAAATTATGAACCTTTATGAGCATTTAAACGTCATAGCGGTCGTCACTGGTTGGGCTTAGTGTAAGCACAAGTAACTCCCCACTTCATGCATACTCCGTGTCCGTGGAGAGCGACCGCTCTGGCGAACGACGCCGGCCGCTTTCTGCCGCCGCTGGCTCGCCCGCGTGCGCTTGCGCATACGCCAGACTCTTCTGATAGCTGAATAGTTGACGCTCCAAGGAGTCGTTCTCCGCTTGCAGCGCAGCTATCTCGCGTCTGCAATCACATGAATAAGTGTTCTCCAAAGATTTTATATGACAAAATTGACATGCTATAGAATTTATAGAATGTATTTTTTATAGAAGGTACCAGACGGGCGGACAGCTGACAAAATAAGTGGTGACCGTCGCTCATGGATACCTCAGGGTGGGTGCGGATGCATTGCCGACCATACAGAATCCTATTCACAGCCTCCTTGCAGAGTCCCATGTCGTAACTAAGTGTATAAACCTCACTAGGTAGTTCGTTTCACAACTTTCGAGTTCGCGGTATAAAGTGTCTTGGCACTGTACGCACACAGTAGCTCTCTGTCAATTGTAGATGTTCACCACTTGTAGGTACAGATTTCGGTTTCGAGGATGGTGGAAATTCTCGATAATTCCCACCTCGGGTTTCTACAACCGCACCTCCCGTCACAGAAGTGCGGTCCATCCGCATTTCCTCGATACGGAGGTGTCGCGCACTGTTCGGTCCAAAAATTATTTTATACCGCGAACCCGTAGGCCGTGGAACGAACTGCCTCAAAAGGTCTTTCCATTGAACTACGATATGGGGTTCTTCAAGAGAGCTGTGAATAGGATTTTGCAAGGTCGGCGGCGAACCCGCATACCCCCTGGTGTTGGAGGTGCCCATGGGCGGCGGTAACACTTACCATCACGTGGGACAGCTTGCTCGTCCGCCCACTAATCTATAAAAAAAAAAATCCCTGTTTCTAACGTAGATATGTAAATAAACACCACGACAAGATTTTTACGGAGAGTAAAAATAAAAAGATAATATATATATACCTATTATAGTAGACATTATAACATTTATTTTTATTTCTAGAGGCTTTTATTCTCAATTTAGTTATTTTTATTCTTATTTTTTTTTGTTCTTTTAAGGCTTTTTCTTCGCCTTAACATTGAGTAGATATTAATTCACATTTCATCATCATCATTCATTCATCATTTCAGCCCTTGGACGTCCACTGCTGGACATAGGCCTCCCCCATTGTCCGCCATTTAGACCTATCGGCAGCGACCTGCATCCAGCGGGTGCCCGCAACCTTTATGAGGTCGTCTGTCCATCTAGCAGATGGACGTCCTCACATTTATCTCTCAGTAAATAAAAAGTGTGGCTAAGAAACCACACTTTTTATTATCGCACCACTCAACATCACGTGGTGAATTTGATTTTTTTAAGAAAAGTTTATTGCTATTCATCCTTTTCCTTGTGGAAATCGACGTTTCTACACTTGCGGTGGATATATAGAAGTTAATGATAATAATAGAAAAGTTTTCCAAGAAAAATCGTTTCATTTAGTCTGAATGCTTCGGGGAAACCCTTTGAGCCCTCTCCGTAAATACGTGCATGAAAGTTGTGAAACTATATTTCCCTTTATTTATTTGTTTCAAAAGACCCTAGAGACCTATTACCTAGTTGAAATGGTACGGTAATATTCATATAGAATATTGTATGGTGTTAATTCTAAACAGTTACCTATTCATAAAAGTGTTGTTAAGCATGTGACATACCTCATTTGATGCGCGTGTAGACGACAAAGATCGTCGTAAATGTGATATGTAGCTTGGAAGAGTAAGTATGTTTCGCCCCACTCAAGGCGAACGCGGAGCTCACCACCCGGGGATATGAAGGGGCAGCCGGGTCTGGAGATATCTTCTACTCGCAAAGCAGTCTCCATCATGAGACCTTCATCGGCGCTCTCTTGCGCGTAGTAATGCGCAAAGGGCGCGCCTGGCAACTCCTCGGCATCCGACTCCTCCGGCGCCGTTGTTGTTTTAATCAACCACGCCGACCAGCTCACAAATCGTAGGTGATTGCGCGGCACGTGGTGGACATCGCGATACAGCATGTGTAGACGCACTGTGTCAGAGTGTGTATCGCATCGAATGGCCCAAGCCTGCTTGTCTCGATCGTAGCAAGTGGCGGTTCGACCGGCGACTGGAACGGGCAGTTCGGTCAGTCCTCGCGCCCACATTAATTCTACAGTGAGACGTAACACTTTGTGAAGGCGCGCAGGTGGCCGGGGGATCCATGAAGGTGTGCCACCTTCCGCATCGCATACGTATTCCAGAGCGCCAGACTGCAATCTACGTTCTCCCTCTCCGATAGACAGAGCGTAACGAACGCGACATCGTTGCCCTTCACCTGATAATCGAACAAGCCGGAATGCTAATGGTTCCTTACCGCTTCCGTTTGCAGATACTGACCAATCGAAGCCAGCAAATGCTATAGGTGGCGTGTCTAGACGTGGTGCTCGTAGTTCACAAGAGTATAATGTGCGCACACGCGACATGCTAATCTCGAGCTGGAACTCGCCGCGTGAATCCGCGAATTTGGTGTTTAGTTCGGAGATAGACACGCAGCGGCCACGACCCTGTGCCGCACATCCGGCGCTGAACCGAACCTGCTTCCCGGAGAAGGCCTCATTGGCGGTGAAGTGGTCGCGACTGAGCAAAGTGAAGGTAAAGTCGACGTAAACACGCATGCCCTCACATGCGCCACGCCACACCAGGTATACACCTGTCAAAAAAGTTCACATAAGTTATGTAAAACTTATTAGGAATTGTATATCATTGTTGTTTGTTATCGTTTAATTACAACATAAACATTATAATGAGATGTGTCTTCTTCAATAATAAACTTGAAATCACCTTCATTTAGTAAGTCTCAGTGAGTGCAGGAATGAACACAATAGGAAGTATTGCTATGTACACTAAAAAGTATTGCAAAGTACCTAGAGAGGCATCCGTACGGCTGAACGCAACCGCCCATCTCTGATGGGCGCAGCAGAAGTCCTTCGAGGTGACGTCCCTGTCCGGCTCCCTGGTAGCCGAGCGCGTGACCACGAATGTGAACACGTGGGTGTCGGCGCGGTCCTTGAGCCGCGTTGCGCGGTACAGCAGAGCCATGCGCCCGCTCTCCGCACGCCGGCCCCGCCCGCGCCTACGCCGCGTCTACACAAAAACTGTAAGATATTAGACGCATGTTCACCAAATGGTCCAAATGCTATAATACATTAAAGAATGCTTTATCTGGCTAAGTATAGATTAGATACATGAGCTTGTAGATTAGTGGAAATGTAAGAGAATTGCACACCCAGTTGGCTACGACAGTTTTAGACATTATTGACGTAGTAGCTCTTTTTTCACGAGCCACCAACTTGATACTATAATACTTTTAAGTTAGCTCAGATGTTCGTTCAGATATCGGCACCACAAAAAACACTCTACTAATCTTATTAGTACGAGTTCATACATATACATAGAACATCTAAAACTGCGTATCCATTACGCACGGCAAATCCTAGAATACTGTCGCGCGGCCGCGCGCTCCAGCTGCGCGTGATCAATACCGTGTTGCTGCGCGAGCCAATTCAAATGTTGCCACGATCGAACATACCGTGCGGCGACCATTCTCGACCGCGGCGACTATTCTCGGCTACGGCGACCAGTCTCGGCCCCGGCGACCATTCTCGGTCGCGGCCGGTTTTTAGCCACAACGCACGCGGTAAAGGCGCGTCTGTACTTTGCTCGCCCGCATTTGAAACGGATTTGCCTTTGTTTAGATTCGCTCCCGCAGCAACCGCGCTTTATCAAATATGGCTTCCGAGGTAAATAATCAGGTTTGCCGCGCTCGAGTATAGCCTGGCGCGGCTGCAGCCCATAATCAATACACAGCTTAAGTGTGGTACCGAGTCATATGAACAGACATTAGACTAATTATTTACTTCTAATAATGCGACTTTTAATATATATGCGATAAATCGTCTTATTTGGTGTCTAATTTTACTTTCTCATCTCTTACAGACCTTTACAGTTTATTTTTGACGCGAAAATTGCACACTGAGTTCGAGTTTTTCAAACTGAAATTTTGTTTCGTTGTTTTCTTGGTTAGAAGTATTTATCAACTATGATATCTACAGTGGTGATATTGATAATATTGGACGAACGAAACGGTATGACACAATTGCTTTAATTATAAAAAATAACAATGTAATAGTTACTATAACTACACAGTAAATAAAACAACGGCCAAAAATTAAAATAAATACTTTGAATTAGTAAAGCGAAAATAAAATAATAAAACGGAAAGTACGCACTTTGTATAATTGTTACCACTTAAGGTATTAAACAAATGTAATTATGAAACTGGTACCTAATTGTGGTTTATGTATATCGTAATTGAGCCGCGTCTCACTGTTGAGGGATAATTACCACCTCATAATGTAACATGTTGGCTTCATTGTGAATAATTAACGATGCGTCGTGATGTCACAATTCACAATCAAGCAGATTTCATTATTTATTTATAGCCAGAATTATTTCTGTAGCCTACATGTCGCACACGGGATAAATGATTTGCTTTTAGTAAATTTTCTCGTTAACTAATCATTTTTTATTGAGTGCAAAATTTTATTGTTCGGTCATTTATGTGATGGGTTCAAAATTATTCCCATTATTCGTATGTCGCACGTATCTCGTCCTTGCATTGGATGGTACGGTTTCAAACCACGATCAAATCTTAATTTTATTATGGACCATGTTAGATAGATGCTCGTATTTAAGTTATTATTTCAATCAGCCAATGAGCGTTAAAAATGTTAGATGTTTATTTACTAAAATTACAACTAGTCTTTTAATTCCTTTTCTTATTCTAGAATTTTGGTGGGCACAACAAAAATTCAAATACAAAACTAATTTCCTTTGTCCTTACTGATATCAGTAGACATAATTTTGTCTACAGTCTCCGTTCTCCATTGTGCCCACCAGTTGTCAGCAGGGACAACAATATTTAATCAATCATAGGCCTATTTTAAGAGTAAGTATATGAATTTCTTGATGTATGTTGTAAGGCTTGATTCCCACCATAGATAAGCGAATAGACATTCTCAAATCGATTCACAACAGTGAGTGTCGAGTGGCGCGCGCCCGGCGCCCGGCGCGCGGCGCGGAGCCGCCGCCGAGACGGTGCAGTGCGTGAAGCTGGCCGTGTAGTTTTTATCTCAAATGGACATTGTTTGATAATAATTAATATTACATTAATTAATATGTAATAATTTATTGTACACACATAACATGAAATAAATAAAAAGGAAGAAAAAGAAAAAATGTAGATACATATATTTATATAGCATAAGATGAAGAAATATATGTTTATTAAGTAAGAAAAAATTAAAAACGGAAATCATAAAAGAGCATCAAAATCATTATAATATCTCCTAAAACCTATTAACTTGCGGATAATCTATTAAATACTGTATATAATGTGAGTGTAATCTGTATTTGGCCATTAGTACTGGCAACACATTTGTTAAATAATTTACATAAAAGGCTGTAGATTACATAAATAAATAAATTAATGAACATACTAAAGGCAAGTTTTTTTTTTAATTTGTATAATGCGTAGTGTGCGAGTAGTGAGAATCGGGTATAAAGGTTGATGTATATGGCATAAATGGTTTATGGTGTACAATAATTGCAAATAAACGAAAGGCTGATAGTAAACTTCTGCAGTGTCATAAATACTTAGTGAAATAAATAGATGAGACTCATTTCCTACTTTGACTCAACTTTTTCCTACTTTCATTACCACCTTATTTTATTTAACGCGTAGGGTGTTAAATTGTTATAAATATATTAAATTGTTATAAATATTTTAAATCATGGCAAAACTACAGAGAATATTTTTTGACTTCCAAATTTCGTTTATATATTTACTATTAGTTTAAAAATCAGAGAGCATACTAATTTAACATCTTTATATAATTTTTCAAAAATCTTCAGTTATAATTATACTATTTAAATTGTTATAATACGAGTAAAATAACTGCTTTTCAAATTGAAATGCACAAAAAATCTTGATAGGTTTTTTTATTCAACGGCAACAAAATTTATTGCCTTACCAGTTTATTAACAGAATTTATTTATTGCCTTTGACAAACTGTAGAAAATAGAATGTTTTTAGCAAAATCTTTCAGTACTGTAATGATAGGTATAAAAACTGGCTATGAGCGTGTCGAGCGTGATATGGGTCCCTTAACGTCTCATAATAACGTCCCCTTTGATCGTTTGTTATTATATGTATAAGTGTATACATAATGAGAGTTCTTTCATCTTGACAATTTTTCTCCGTTATGAAAACGTTTTTTTAAGAAAGTATCTTTGCTATAGCATCTGTTATAATAAGGATTATATAAAACCATTTTTCAATAAGTCTATTACTAAAAGCTTGTATGTTCAAAAAATCCGCAATTTTTTATAAAGTTATAGAATCCTATGAAAGTTGTAAAGTTATGAATTCGAGCTGTTACACTTTACGGATACTTGTACGGGAAAGACCAGTTACATCACGAACTCTTTATTGTATCTTGTTAAAACAGTTTTAATCGGAGGTATTTTTAATTTTTTTCGTTCTGTTAAAAAATAAAGATAATTTCAAGGGCTTGTTTATTTATGGATTTTCCTTGTCTTGAATCCTTCGCCATCTTTGTGAAAGCGACTCTTATAATTGACTGCAGTGGATAATAATGTGGCTTTTTGTATGTGTAATCAACGCCGTAAAAGCCGCGTTTACGGCGTTTATTACACATACATCGAAGGATTTTGACATCCATCACAACATCATTACGTTGACAGGATATCTTTTTGAAAATTAAATACATAAAAGGTAATTAAAATGAGGTCGGTAATAGTTAACGAAAGCAAATATGTATAAAATTTATTATCTATTGAAAAAAATATTTTGGTGGTATTAGTAACTCTATATATTTATGAATTTGATGTTTGTCGAAGATACCCGAAAATTCCTGATGGCCAATGTTTTTGTGCAAGATCTATAATACGTCATAGGCATTCTAGTTTTGTATAGATGAAATTTAGTGTAGTGTACCTACACTATTGGGTACATAGTAAAAATTTTTTGGGTATTCTTCATTTCTGATTTTGGGTTATCAATATATTACATATAATACAACTTTACATCGATAGCCGTGGAAATGAATAGGGTTGTGACATACAGACATATGAACAGCATGACAAAATTAAAAGGTTCTGTGAACCCTTAAAACAGGCAATTACCTATTACTGTTCGTATATCATATATTGTGAACTGTAGTTGATAGTATGTATCCGTCTCAACAAAACCAGATGTGTATAATAAATTATGATCATAAATAATTTTATGTAATAAAAATAAATAGAGCGATGATAGCCTAGGGGTATTTATACTCGACTCACATTAGTCTGGTCGTCTTTGGAGTATGTGTACCACCAGTCCATACTGGGCTCACGTGGTGTGAGGCCTGTGCCCTGCTACAATTAAAGGCTGATACAATCATAAATAATTTTATAAACTATTTTTTTAGGAATCTAAAATCAAAATTTAGTGATCATTAATATTGGAAAATGGAATGATGTTTGATTTTATTTCGTATTAATTTTAAGCGGTCAAGTTGCATAGAGAACTCATTTGAGCTGTACCGTTTTTAAAACATCATTTAATTGAAATTCGAATTCCGAAAGCCATTTAGTCAAAACGAAAAAAAAACCGTTGCATTCATTTTTTTATTGCATTTCGCACGCTTTCCTTTGCAACAATGGAATTCAAAAGGGAACATTTTCCTGCAATGATGTTATACGATTTAAAAGTTAGTTTAAACGAAAGTGAATGTAAAAATAGATTAGTATCAACTTTTGGGGAGTTCGCACCGTCCGCGGTCCCGTGCAATAATTTTTAAATGGTTTTCTAAATTTAAACAAGGAAAATTTTTTTTGAAAGATGATGAGAGAAGTGGGCGTCCTGCGACTTCTGTAACGAATGAAAACATCGAGGCGGTAAAGAAAATGTTGCACGAAGACCCAAAAACTACCTGCAAACAGATTGAGGAGACTTACGATTTCATCTCCGATCATTCATCATGACATTTTACACCAACATCTTCAAGTCAAGAAACTTTGTTCGCGTCGGGTTCCTCATTCACTAACTGCTGAACAAAAACAAGCTCGCGTGACATGGTGCAGGGAAATGATTGTAAAGTTCGAACATAGGAAGGGATGGAATATATTTAATATTATTACTGGAGATGAGAGTTGAATCTCTCAGTATGACCCACTAACTAAGCGGCAATCAACGGTTTGTGTGTGTTCAGACGAAGCCTCTCGGGAAGGTTAACCGTGGGCGCAGTGTGGGCAAAAAAATGGTGGCAACATTCTTCTCTGCGAGTGGCCATTTAGCGACAATTTCTTTAAACGCTCAAAAAACTGTTAATGCCCAATGGTACAGTGAAGTGTGTTGGTAACAACTGTATTCGATGTGTTAAATCAAAAACGTGCAAAAACAGGTTTAAGAGGGCTTTTCTTGGATCATCATGACATAAATCAACTCACTAAGCAAAATTTACCCAAGAGGTTTTGAAGATCACAGAGATCCAAGAATTGAGTCACGCCCCTTTATGCTTCATGTATAGCCCTCATGTAGCTTTATGCCTTTTTTTTTTTTTTTAAAGTAAAGCTTGGACTCCATGGCATTCTTTTCGACAGCCCTGAGGACGCTCAGAATGCTTTTATGGCAGCTATTGAGGACCTCGCTAAAGAGTATAGAGACTAATGGAGAATATTTCGAAAAGTTGTAATAAAAATTTGTGTTGTAACTCATTTTTTTTTGTATCTCTAAATTTGCGTAGTCACCCACGTACAAGCAGTCTAGACAAGGCACGTTAGAGTCTAATGGTGTTCTATATTCAGTAGCTCTCGAATTCTTTAATTCAGTTTGTGTTGAAAATGGAACAATCTTTATTACGTAGGAATTAAATTTCAAATTTGACTTTTCCCTTCTCATCTGTTTCACAAACCTCTAGAAATTGCCAACCAGGTTTCTTTGATAAGAACGTATGATGTGTTATCCAGTCTATTCCCATAACGATGTACTCGTATATTATAAAGATTAGGATCTGATGGCAAGGTAGCCGGCACGCTGTCGGCATTAGTTAATCATCAGATGGCTATACTTATGCGCTTTATTTACTATATTTACTGGTTCTAAAAATAATGTTTCACAAAACGATGTTTAGCTAAGTTTCCAGTACTTGCCCAAATGTTGATATAGGTACCCGTTGCTTAAGTAAATACGTCAATCGCGCTAAGTCATTGTACGGGTGACTCTGAATATGGTAATTAATCAAGCAAGTAATTATTATTAATGTAAGTGTAGGCCATAAATCCCGAAAAGTGTTTACCATAAACACAATTCTCGCGTGATTTCAGTATAATTATTATTTATTATGTACTATACATTTTTGTACATAATTCTCAAAGATGTATGTACTCGAACGATAAGTAAACCTAGTTGACTATTTTATGGTATGTTTTACTCACACAATATAATTTCAGAGTTCCGTAAAAATCATTCATTATGATCGTAAAATAATAATAATGCATACGTTGACCTATATTAGACTTGTAAAAATTAGTACTAAGCGCCAAACGTCGAACCTTTAAGACTTGAATGTCAAATGCTCGTGAGCGTTATTGACTTTCGAATCTAAGTTGATGACCCGCAGTCGTTAAAAATTTGAACTGTAACGTCAATGCAATTTGTCAATGCACGAGTTTTAAAGGTTTAGTAACTAATGAGTGTCGAGAACAGATATCCCTAGGTTGGCAACTCTCTTACTAATACCTAATATAAACAATCAATAAATTATAACGGTAAACCATGTCCTCTGTCTTGTTGTGATCATTATTACGTAGCAACTATATCTGTAATCTTCTTACAATATTTATGACGTAAATTCTAACCTAACCTTTATGATAATAATAACCTTTATCATAAAAATGTGGAAGTACCTTAATGACCAACCAGTGGCGGATTTAGTTTTGCAGCGTGTGATCCTATTTTCTAGGAATTTTTTTTTGTAATTATCTGACAAAAATAGGTGTACTATATTTAAATGAACTGGTGTGTGTATGGATTTACAGTTTTGGATTTTAGTAAAACTATTAATTTAAAATTTTATATGAAATACACCGAAATCTTCTTAAATAAATTCTTCACACAACAGTTAAATCTGCAACAAAATCGAATCAATATTTTCCGAAATTTATTCGAACAAATAAACAAACATATGTTGCTTTTTATTAACAAAATATGTAGAAATTCTTGTTTGGTGAATACAAAAAAACGTTTTCATTTTCAATCAGCCCAATCCCTGTCGATCCCCATTGTTCCAAGTATATTTACCCGCAATAAAATACATTCTTGAATTTTTCAGACAGCGTCAGTCCTGCTATCAAACAAACTAACTGGATAATACGAGATCTCACCAGACCACGCTCGTATTTACAGATAAAATTATACAGGCTGCCCAAAAATTAACGATAAAACTGTAAAGAAGTTATCCACAAGGCCATAAGTAGCAAAAATGTCTAGGGAAATATGGGTAATTCCCAACGGTTTTTGAGATATTGGCAGTTTCCATTACTATAAAGAACTCTAAACATGTTAGTTTTATCATAAAACGAATATCACAAACATTTTTTGACATTTTTCTTGTAATGGCATAATTGCATCTTTTTGTTAATAATTTTTTAACCATTACTTACATTATCATATTTTTATCGTGCAAGGACGTTTTTGTAATGCTTCCTTGTGTAAGTACTTTTTGTTTTCATAGCAGCTTAATAAAAGACAAAAAATATTTTATTAATTCAGAATTTCAAAAGCTTTTTCACACCTTTTTGTGGGCAATTTTTTTTTTAATATAGCTGTTTTTCATTCAACACTCGGACAAAATTAGAAAGTGACAACTAAATTAAAGAAAAATTAGTGATAACTAAAGGGCATAGATAGGAATAATCCGAGAGCATAAATAATGCTCCCTGGAAACCTTTTCTTTATGATGTCTGTTAATACCTCAAAAACTGCACGTTCCCGTGTTCCATAGAAATTTCCGTAGCTTATGGTCTTGTGAATTAGTTTATAGGTCTTGCTCTTGTGAACTTTTAGTTTTATCGTTGATTTTTAAACACCCTATGTAACATACAAAAAGTATAATACCATTAGGTAAAGCTCCCTAAGTATCCAAGTCCGACTGTGGATTCAATCCGTATTAGATTAACTATACGGATTGAATCCAGAGTCGGATCAAACGATTTCTTTTATATACTTTAAATAATATAAAACCATCAGTTGCTCATATACTCGGTAATATATAGAAATACATATACTAATATATAGGTATATACTCGAGGCCTGCCCAAGGACATGAGACTTAGGAGAGATTCGGGCCATAATCCACCACGCGCGGCCTATGCAAAATGGGTAAACAAGTACACATTGCGTTTAGGGTATTTAATCCGGATAAAAATAAATTCAATAAAAAATATATAAAATGAATTTGAGTAAACGCTTTTTAAGAATAGAAACTTATTGACTAGCACAGAGCGTGGCTACAACAATATAAATTCAGATTTTTCCGAGGCGCTCTATGTCAAACACTTTGCACGTATACTTTGCGAAATAATCAATATTTTTGGCAAGAGTTATGTATAAATAAATAAAACAACATATAACTAAAGTCGTTTGCAACAGCTCCGTTTGAATTCAACAAAATTACGAAATATAAAGTAATATTTCTACTATGAGTACTATTCTACTACTACTATGTAAGTAGCTACTATGAGGAAGTTACGGCTAAATGAACAACAAAAAATACTAAGTGAGAACTCAACGCCGGGGAGCTTAAACCTAACCCATCTTTAAATTTGCTGCCATTGATATGCTTATTCAGTATTTTACGTTGCTCGTTTAATTCCTTCTATATTTCCATTTGAATTGAATCTAAACAAAAAGAAACAAATTTAGGTTAGAAAATAGTAACCTAAGTCAATAAATCTATGATCTTTATTGTTCGATGACGTCGCATGTAAGTGAAAGTGGCACAACCACACCTAAACATATTTTTCTATTTGAAAAACATATCTAATATCTTGGACCATCCATAATACCTGCCTTTGTAATTTGGAGTTACATAAAATGGGTGAACTGAAAGGGAGCAAAGTGAAGAGGACCAAACCTTTTTTTATCGTACGTGGAACGTAAGTGGATCCTATCCGTTATAATATGTACCATATATGTAAAGCTATGTCTGTATTATTTTTCGTACCTCAGGAAGTCCGCACAGGTGGATTAATGTCATAAAGAGAAAATGCAATGAGAAAACCTCCCTGTGTGTAGTAGAGATACCAGGATGACGTCAATCAACTTTACGAAGACCCCACCGACATGTGAGACCCCAGAATTAGGGTTGTCACTGCATATAAAAAGATAGTTTATATGCAATGACAACCCTATGAAGGTGGCAGACAAGCAGACAATCCACTTGGTGGTAAATGGATACTGTCGCTCCTGGTTATCTGTAATACATGCCAAATTCAGTCCAGAATAAACACAGGCAGGATAGCTGCCTAACTTTGAAAGTTTAGGCATGGATTTGGAGAAAGGGTTGGGAAAATGGGGAGAGATAGGGTAGGATAAGATGAGACCCATTCTCATCTGGCATATCTCACTCACTTTACGTATTTTCAAGGAATAGTATAAAATTTAGAAAGCAGTACATTTTGCAGTATATTTGAGTAAAAGAGGGCCAGTCGTGAGCGCCCAGCGGCTGTGGTATTACAGAGTGCACTCTCCCCTCCCATATAGGGTTGCCAGCGACTTCATCCGCGTGAACTTTAGAGTGATTCTCGCGAGAACGCTTTAACGGATCGGCATAGAATGTACCCCAAATATTAACGTGGCCTATAAGCCAAGTTTCATTAAATTCTGTCCAGTGGTTTTTGCGTGATGCGCGTACAGACAGACAGTCAGATATAAATTCTAAAATTGGTTGTTCTGGACTCTGTGCCGTTCGTAAAGTAGGTACACTACAATGTTTTTTTTTTTTTCAAATTATATTTCATGTACAGACACTGTTCTGTTACCACTTTACTAAATGTAATATGTATGGATTATAACTGGACAACAGCCAAAATGTATCTAAAATAAAATCGACTAAATCTTACTATTTTTGGTGTGCTAAAACCGAAAATAAACTTATCTTTTTAATATTAGTTCAAGTTTTAGAGATACGTGATGTCATGTGTCCCTATATATTAACACTGTAACCCCAAGAACGCATGTGGTATATTTGTATTGTCATAACAATAGAGGGGTGCGGCGTTGCTAAATCTACGTTTTCCCCAATCAATACAAACAATACCCAACAACAATAATAACAACAATAATATACAAATCCTGTATACAAACAAATGACAAATGCCACTATCGCGAATATTATGGAATTGAAAAGAAAATTCTCGAATCTTCTCTAAAAATCTAGAAGTCGTATTTGGGTATATAAGCAGCTACAAAGCGGGGAGGTTAGTCGGTCGAAGTTAGTGAGTGGAATCGAGTAGTTGAGATTGTAAGATGTCTCGAAAGTGTGTAAACCATCAAGATCACTTCTGTTATGTTAGTGGTGGAGGTGACTTTTGCGTCTCAGAAGCGGTCTATTACTCCATTGATAAAAAAGGCATATCAGCTTTATTTCGGTTGCAAAATAGGGGATCAAGACAAACATTGGGCGCCACATATCTGCTGTAATGCATGCGCTTCTAGTCTGAGAAACTGGTTAAATCGTAAAAAACGATCTATGCGGTTTGCTGTCCCAATCGTCCGGAGAGAGCCTACAAATCATGTTAGTGATTGCTATTTCTGCATGATACCTCGTGTTGGGCAAGGCACAGGTATATCTAAGAAGAAAAAGTCGGTTATCAACTATCCAAACATACCATCTGCCATAAGACCTGTGCCCCATATTGACGAACCATATTGTTAAGGCACTGAATAGAGATGAAGTGGCTGAATAGGCACTGAAATTCATTTCCTACACTCACACCTGGACTTTTTTCCTGACAATTGCGGAGCACGCCGAACGATATATCGATATATCAACAATGGAGAAAAGGTTCCAGGGAAACTGGAATGCTTCCATGCTTGCCGACTACTATTGGACTCTTGATAGAGATGCTCCAGAAACATTTCAGAAAAGAATAGCAAAAAGACAGCGCATTTGTGACTCTAAAAGTGTAAAAGTATCTATTTTTTATTATTTTGTTAAAAATAAAATAAAAAAACTTGTTCTCGAAAACTGCAACTAAGTTTTTAATTTCATTGTCATTTTTGTATTCACCGCCCCAAAATTAACAAAAAAATGCACTTTTCATACAAGATACAACAAATAAACTAAAATTTGTTGTCCGGTGTTATTTTTCATGTCTGTGTAAATATTTATATGCATGAATTTCTATATAAGTATTTTATAAATTTTCTACCTTTGTTGTTATGTTTATTTATGCTTAAATGCCTTAAATAAACATAAATTAATTGTTAAAAACTTAAATTAAGTGTTATGTTTATATAAATCTCATATTGTAGGCTGTAATTTGACTGGTAGCGAATACCATAAGGCAATAAGTCTGCCTTTTGTACAATTTGTCTGTGCAATATAGTTTAAATAAATGAAGAAATATACATTCACAATATTTAATTACTGAGCCATTATCCTTTATTTTAATTTGGCAGTATAGGCGGTCCTTGTTTGATACCATGCCTCGTATTAACGCCCCTTGATTCGTTTTACGTCTTCAGGAATATGTAGCGATGCAATGCAACCAGTCCTTTCAGTACCCGCTGCTGGTATGGGCCCCCTCATGCACATTGTCTTGTGTATGAGGGATGAATGGCCTTAAAACGCCAAGCTGGCCCAGCGGGTTGGCGAGTCCCCTCTCTTATAGGTTTTTATTCCTCAGTGGTTTTGTTATCCCTTAGATGCTTTTTACGAAAACCCACGGGAATAGATATGACTATAATATATGAAAATCTCTAGGTGAACATACAAATTTGCGTCACGCGGAGTTCGAGAGCACGGAAAACGCGTACATAACGTTTGTAGCGGATAAATATCATTAACATTGCAAACAGTTTGCCGTGGATTGAAATTAATAGTGATGACCTTACTGAATTATTAGCTTTACATTCTCAATAATTATCTAATAAGAATTCAGTTGAGTTGGAGGAACAGCCCAATCGGGTCCTTACGTTATAATATAAATATTTGAATTAAATGATCCCAGCTTTGAACGCAGTTTTGAAGTTAATGAAAATAACATTCCGCTCGCCTATAAATGTCACAGAGAAGTTCCTGAGAATAAAAAGAAAAAAGCTATACAAAAGGCTATACAGGACTTTTTATAAAAAAAAATGCGTTTTATATTAATGTTACAGTAACTAATATGTGCATTATTTTATTAAAAGATATTTCATTTTCATTAATAAAAGTGGTTGATTAAACAAAATTGTCTTTTTCCTGACTGAGAACACGCTTTTACATAGAAATGTATGGAAAAATGTGTCCCGTTTTACGTCACTTAATTACAATACGCAACCTGCCATAAAAGCGAGGATCGCCTGTATTAAACAAACGTCGACAACATAATATATAATTCAGTGATATCACATCGCAGTCGTACGTTTGATACGTTTGATACGTTTGATATGGACAGTATTAAAACAAACAAAGCAAAATTAAGAATAAAGGTTAATGGGTCTACAAATATTTCTTGGGACCGTACCTGCCAGCCCTGACGACTAATAACGCGTGGAGAACCGGACAGCCTTGTTCGAAATGAACGTGAAAGGCTAAATGAAAATGAATTGTTTGACCCAACGTGTTCACTTTTCACCCTACGACCGGCGACCTTGCGCCGCAAGGCAACCCTTCGATAAAATAATAACTGGAGCGTTTTAACAAAAGTCGTATAGGACAAATAACATGCCATTATAGTGGTCGAACATATAATTGTTATGTAAATGGATTACTCATGATTTTTATTTGGGTAGGTATTCTATATAAACGATATTTTGGTCCAGTTATATGAACCGTGGTCACGATAAGATTGCGGTAGTTTTTTTTTATATAGAGAAAGTCGGCAGACGAGCACTTTTACAGTCCACTTGATAGTATGTAGATACTGTCGTCCATAGACATCTGCGATACATGCCAACAACAGTCCAGAATGACAAACGTTGGCGCGCCACCGGATTCGCTGCCTACCTTTGCAGATCCAGGATAGGATGGGATGGGAATGGGTTCTGGCATATCTCACTCACTACCGAAACACGTACGTAGATTGCAATTGGGGAAATATAATAAAGTAGGAAATGCAGTACTTTTCAATTTAGTCTTCTGTGAGAGAGGGGTAACTCTACGAATATTATGTAGACCTCACTGTAGACAGATAAATTTTTGTACCATTCGTCTTTGCGTATTCGATTCTGTTGCCCACATCGAACTGGTTTTTGCATTGTTCAGAGCACACCATACCTGCTAATACCACCAATAAGAATATCAACCTATAACCTATCAACGTGAAATATAGTCATAAGATAAGTATCATATAGATAAGTCCGGTCCATATTTCACGGATTAAAAAGGAAACCTATTCATAACACTCAATAACTCCCTTTCTTTCATACATCGAATATCTTACATTAAGAGAACACGAGTGTTTAGTTAAGTTAAAACAGAAATTGAATAAAGAATTTATTTATTCCTTATTCAATTACTGCGAAAATATTCAATGACTTTAATGAGTAAATAAATAAATATTCATTCATTCTTTATTCATCATTAATTCATTCATACATTGAATAATAACCCTTTGACAAAAATTGTAGGTATGTACACTTGTTTATTATTTTGTATAGAGCCTGGCATACCTAATTTCCGCCATTTTGAAAAATTCTCGGGGCCACCAAAACTGAGAGAAGACGTCAAAACAAACGAAAAATTTTCTTATGTAAAATTTCGTAAAACGTCTCGTACCTAACTGACATAATTATAGTCTAGTTATAACTTTCAATGCTGTCTCGGTTTCTTGACGTTTTAGAAATGTTTACTTTAGAACATTTTTTGTTTATTTTGATGTCTTCTGACATCTGATTTGAACCTCATAAAATAATAGGGGTTAAAGTATGAAATTGCCGTTTTATAGTAATAGATACTTTGAATTGACATAAAACCTTCATGGTGTGAGATTTTCGAGTGAAACCTTTTTCACATGAAACCTATGAGGTTCTTGTTTAAAAAAATGTGCAACATTCGATTTTCGACTTTCAATTGTTTTTTTTATTCAGCTTAGACGGGAAAGACGGATACTTCGAAAATCCGAGTAATCTTTGAATACGAGTTCCGACGCGGAACTAACGCGGCAGAAACGGCTCGCAATATCAATGCTGCGTTTGGAGAGGAGACTGCTAATGAACGAACCGTGCGTTTTTCGTTTAAACGCTTTCGTAATGGAAACTTCGACTTGAAGAACGAACCACGTGGAAGACCGCCCACACAGGTGAATAACGCTGAATTGAAGGAGATTGTGGAAGCCGATCCGAGTCAAACTACCCAGGAATTAGCGGCATGGTTTAACGTTACCTTACCTACAATATTGACTCATTTGCATCAAATCAATAAGATAAAAAAATATGAAAAATGGGTGCCTCATGATTTGACTGATCTGCAGAAAGAAACGCGTGTTGAAACTTGCGTTGCCTTGTTGAATCGATACAGAAATGAAGGAATATTGGATCGAATTGTGACATGTGACGAAAAGTGGATTCTTTACGATAACCGAAAGCGAAAAATGCAATGGCTGACCCCAGGTCAAATGCCCCAACAGTGCCCTAAGGCAAAGCTTACCAATAAAAAGGTAATGGTAACTGTTTGGTGATCTATTCGTGGTGTTATTCACTATAGCTTTCTCAGGTCTGGTCAAGCAATAACAGCAGATGTTTACTGTGCCGAACTTCGAACAATGATGGCGAAACTAGCAGTGAAACAGCCCCGACTCGTGAATCGATCTTCACCATTATTGCTCCATGATAACGCAAGACCTCACACTGCTCGAGAAACCGTTGTAACTCTACAGGAGCTGCAGTTAGAAATCATACGTCATCCTCCGTACTCGCCACGTGGTAAAAACCACGTTTACGTTTTTTACCACGTTTTCTACGTGGTAAAAAATTTTCTTCCCAAGAGGCAGTACAAAATGCTTTCACACAGTTTGTCGAATCTACATCTCCAGAGTTCTATCGCAAAGGCATAAATGAACTTCCGATTAGAAGGCAACAATATATAGATAATGAGGGTAAATATTTTGATTAAATAAATATGTTACATTTTAGAAAAAAACGAGTTTTAATTTTTCAGTACAAATCGGCAATTTCATACTTTAACCCCTAATATTTTGGAACTAGATGTTACGAAATATAAGAAACTTCTTTAAAGAAACTGGTTAAAACCGAGAAAATCAAAGGACGTGCTGTATGTGTGATATATTATATGTATATAACAGTGTATGTGCTGGTGACGAAATCTTATCTTATCTCTAAATTAGATGTAATAAATCAATAAAAGATATCAAAATAAACAAAAAATGTTCTTAGGTAAAAACTTCTAAAATGACTGGAAACCGAGATAATATTAAAAGTTATAACTTTGACTTTGATTATCTCAGCTCAGAGACGTCGCAGGAGTTCTTACGTAACGACATTTTTTGTTTGTTTTGATGTCTTCTATCGATTTATTTAGGTTGGGTTGGGGGCTGCAAAATCGAGATAATTTTCAAAATAGCGGAGAGTAGGTATGCCACTTAGGACACATGCCCTTTGTAAGAAACTGAAAATTAAATCAATTTCTACGAACTGATATAGCGCAGCCGCGGAGCAGGAAGAATTTCGTACAATGACCTTTGTGCCTACTGCCAGTGGTCAAAAACATTTTTAGATAAAGTGAAAATCTATAAAATATTACCAAGTAGTAAAGAGTTTGAATAAATGTAATATCCTGTGTTATAATAAAAATCTAAGTATATTATGCATAATATTGTGTAGGTAATGGGTATATACGTACATTTCGACGTATTCTTTAAAAACTCTGTATACGGCCGATCTCGATATGCTCAATATTTCTGCTGTTTTTCCTGCATATGTTGTTTTGAAGGATATTTATCAGCAGGTCAGGTTTCATTTACGTATATAAATACATTAATTATCATTAGCTTCTAACTTTCACTAAAGGGAGACATTTTTCGTTTCTTCCGCGGAGACACAAACTCCTTGAATGGACGTGAGGTAGACGGAGTTGGTTAAATTTTGTAAGAGTAATCACAAAGTAACAGAACAGCAAAAAATCTTAACATTGAGTAACGAAACAAGATAACAAAACAACAAACACAACAAACTTAACTTCAAAAACTATTTACTATTTAAGACAATGACAAGACACAAAAGAACACGTGCACAAGAACACGTATTTATTATGAGAAAAGGTTTGCAATCTATGATGACGGCAGTAACCGCATCTGTGCGAGCGCGACGACAATATATTTGTGCGCAAGAGACAGAGACAAGTAATGACTTGTCATTGTAGGAAACTCTTCGTGCTATAGTAGTCTATGAAAGAGCAAACAAAATAATCGCTCAAACTTTTTTTCGCTATAAGTGATAATAACACGCCCATACAGAAATACCCTATTTGGCGAGTATGAAGTATTCTAATACTTAACATTCACTTAATATTGCTTGTAATCTCGAAGAATACTCTTGTATGTCTCATATTATATTTTTTCCAAGTCTGCTAACGCAGATAAAGTCTCCTAATAAACTTATTTATTTTTTAACAAACTTTATCGTACGAAAGGGAAACTTAATGCCTTTAGGCATTCTCTACGAGCTAATCAGAGAGATACATTTGGAGGTGAGATATAATTAAATTAATAAATATTTAATTTAAACGACAAAAATACATATATATGTACTTACATAATTTCCTTAAATAGACCTTATGAATACATAACATAGATCTATCTATACATATAAAGAGAAATGTCCCTACTGGCTGACTGACTAATTCATCAACGCAAAGCCTAAACTGCTGGAACTAGAAATATCAAATTTGGACATTAGCTTACTTTGATGGCATAAAGACACAGAAATAGTCCAAGATCCCACCGCATGATTTCTACGTCCATCTGTTATTTAATCAAAATACAATTTTTATAAATAATTATTAATAGAGGAATTCGGTTCTGCCGGGTTGCTTATCAAAATATGGCCGCAAGTACTTTTAATTAAAATTTAAATAATTATTTTTTTCGAACAATTTCGTTCACTTGTTTTGAAGATAAAATATAATCCATTTCAAAGAGAGATATCCAAAGAACTTAAAAAGATTGGGTTGCCGTTTCTCACTTGGCCGCAACCCCTTGTCAGCCAAGTGTAAACAGGTATACTTCGTTAAATTTATACGTTCATAACGTATCTTAATAAATAATATATCAAATTAAAGCTATTTTTTATCTCTAGACGATAGGATACGGTTGCTTAAGTAAAAGTGCCGGCAAATAGGGGTTGCCAACTGTTAAAGATACATAAGAGCGAGAGCGAGAGCTATTATGCGTCAATAGGTAGCCCAACTTATGGCGCAAGCAGTAGGCTGAAAACTTGAAAACTTAGTCGACTTGAAAATATTCATAATTAATAAAAAAAAAATTACTTCAAAAAAATCATAATTAATAAATAATATTTTCAGTTGTATTCGAAATAATATAATGACGACAAAAAAACGATCGTGTACTAAAACGATTTTTCCAAATTCCAAAGCGGGTAGAACGGAATGTCGAATTTTGTATGGAATAAAATTATTTAAGGTTCCTATTGACTTGAACCCTGAAATATTTTACACATTTTCTAAATCAGCTTTTCTAAATTCCTGGGTATTAGGTATATACATTTCCGATAACATATGTATATAGTTAGTATATATAAAATACATTATGAAGTAGGTTAAATAAACCAAAACGAGATAGCTACGGGAACTATTTAGGGTCAATTGATTTTATTTTAGTAAACCCTCAACTAGGTTAATAGTTGTCGAACATGTTACTTATACATTTTAGTAAAAGTATTTACACACGAAGATCGCTATACATGTTTTGTTTTTTATGATAAAAGGTATGGTGGCGCGCAGGTAACCAGCAGCTAACAAGTATACCCTGATTATTTCTTTTAATTGGATTTCAAATTCAATTATCTGCTTTTTAGCTACCTATACGTAAAAAATCAGAGATATCGGATCAAATCAAATCATTGCTTGCCGAATAGTTGTCAATATTCAATACAACAGGCCGCCATATTCCACGTTTAATCTAGGGCACGCAAATTTAAGCAATAAATACATTTACACAAGAATTCAATTCATGTCATCTTTAAAAAAAATCAATAAAGAAAAATATAAATGTCATAAAAATAATACAAAATCTTAGTCAAATAAGGATGTCAGAAAATACAATGTAATGTCACATTGCTGCATTGTCTATCACTAAATAACTATCATAATACCTATTGTTATCTCACGCAATATTTTTCAGCGAAATAAATACTCATTCAATGTGTAGTATGCTTTGTCAGCCAAAAAAAAATTAAGTTATTTTTTTAAAATAGGCATTTGTAGCTGCCTCCACGATATTCGTCGGCAGCTTATTATAAATATTGCGGTCCCATAGCAAACATACTTCTTATTACAAAGCTGTCCCACAAAACATTGTACATAATTGATTGCAGTTACCTTTGCTTTTGATTGTAATAAATTGATCAGGATTACTTCGAATACAAATAGCCATTTCATAAATGTAATCTCATAATATTCGGACACCACGTCGTTGGACGGAGTTAAAAGGGGCGAGCTGGTATTTCGGTGCACCGGCCCAGAGGTGTCAGCAGTACTCCGTGTGGGGTCTAACTTGAGCTTTATAAAGCGACAAGCGTTGCACCAGAGTGAAGTACTGCTTCGCCCTGTTCAGTTCACGGAGCTTTTTACTGGCAAGTTTTATCTTGCTCTCCAGATGACTCCGAAACTCGGCTTTGCTCAAAATATCGAAGCCAGGGATCCCAAAACTCTTGGAAATCTTATGAATAATGTTCTGAAATCGAGGTACCACGACAAATGGTGCTTTCATAGCGGTGAATGGCGCCGACTTGTGTCTTAAGATTACTTAATTAAGTCGACCCCAAGTCGAGACTATCGACGTTCTCGATTTCGGACACAAGCTTTACGCGACTCGCTTCTACCTCGGCCTGAAGGATATTTGCACGGCCTTTGTAGGCCACGGCCAGTGGTGTCGTGTGAAGAGCAACGCATGGTACCGATTTGTAACAGGTCGTTTATATGCAGAAGAAACAGATGGAATTAGCACAGAACGTTGTTGGACACCAGCATTAACTGGCATGGTATCGAAGCAGCTGCCATCGGCAACGACTTTGATGCGCCGTCCAGTCAGAAAGCCGGTAATTCATTCGCATAATTCCTCTGGTATCCCGAATGATGGTAACTTGGAAAGTTGTGCTTTGTGCCAGACTCGGTTGAAGCCTTTGCGATATCTAGCCTGAAATGTAAAGATGTAAAGTGACGACAGTCAAAATTTAGAATTTTTGAAAATGCGGTTTATAGCTTTCCTGGTAATACAGATTACATATTGCTCTTATACATTTTTTTGTGATATGAATGCAATCTGCTTGTAAGTTGAATTTCCCCAAAATACAACACTATGGTTGTTATGTTTAACATGTCACAATGTTTGGTGCAATATGGATGACACATACGCATGATAAGCAGTTATAACATTAGGTTTGCTATTTTTGACAGTTTATAAAGAGCGTATGAAAATTGATAAAGTTTAGTATTTACATACATAGTGAACGTGAGTTTTTCATCTTAATTCACAGTCTAAAAAAGGCCTAAAAATTTTGTATTTAGTTTGTGTTATGTAAATTTTTTACCTAAATAATTTATGTCAAAATTGTAAAATGTATTATATTATATTGTATTATAATATAAGGAATATTGGTTTTGTCGATGTTTATAATTAAATTATTATTTATTAGTCATCCCTTTAATTATACTTCCTAATGAATTGTTAATATCTGGCTCATAATCTTCATTATTTTTAGGAGTAAATAGAGCAGTACTTACTATCATCAGCAAATAGAACCATAGGATGATCTATCACTTCGGGAAGGTCATTCATGTAAATCAAAAACATCAGAGGACTCGATACACTTCTTTGCGGAACACCGTATGATACTTGTCTTAATTTGGATTTGTATTTAATTTCCACTTTTGTTTGAGGGCATAATCTAGTTATTTGTGTTGTTTGGAATCCTCTACTTAAATGTGAACTCATGATTTCAAAGGCATTTCCTCTAATACAATAAGTTTCCAGTTTTGCAAGTAATATACGATGGTCCACATAATCAAACGCTTTAGTCATGTCCATGAAGAACATTAATACGGGTTTTTTTCCCCACACATGCCATGACTTAAGTTTCGGTAAGAAATCTCTACACCTCTACTAATAGGGGCCAGCAGATTCAAAACAATTCAAAATTTATACAGGCTTAACTAAAAAAATTGCCCCCTGCTGTTGGCCGGCTTTACAACAGCATCGGCATCTCTTCCCGTGAAAGCTAGTATACAATAAATGCAAGATTCTGGAAGAAACGCGATTCTCGTTTGTTTGGCAAGTAAGAAGAGTAAGAGACGTGATTTTGCTATTTTTTTTAATTTTTAATGTGATCTCTCTTATTCACTCTTTGTCGCGACACTCTACGACCTAGTTATTTTGGGATTTATTTAATATGCAACTCCATCTTGTTATGATCCCGACAAATTTCGAAGAAGTCCTATTCCAGAGATCATATAATGGAAATTTTAAAAAAAAATCAGGAATCGAATGTTTTAGGACAAACAGAAAGACGCATTCCGTAACCGATTGGAATGAAATTTAATATAAAAATTATTTATTTCTCTATCTCAGTGAAGTTTTCAATAACTTTTCAATAATTAAAAAAAAATAACAATTTCAAAGCCAATATAGGAATGCTAACAAGAGGTTAGGGTTCATGAATTGTAATGTATGTATCTGATAAACAAGGAAATTTCTAACGCTCATCTTCTCTAGTACTTTCAGTTTTTTGTGATCTGTTCAATTTTGGTGTATGTTTTTTTTTCTTTTTTATGGATGAAGGCGTCAGACGAGCATACAGTCCACCTGATGGTAAGTGGATACTGTCGCCCATAGACATCCGCGATACATGCCAACATCAGTCCAAAATGACAAACGTTGGCACGCTCCCAGATGCGCTGCCTACCTTTGGAGATATATATACCTATTTATATACCTATATGTATGAATTACGTTACATTATTTTTTTGTGCTTTCTAATCTTTAATTCGAAACTGAATCAAGCTACTTTCAATAAAAAAAAAATAGACGTCACGCCACACCGTAAATGTGTCATTCAGGTACCAAGAAAGAGGTAGGAAACAAATAATTGTTCTTGGGCTATTTGGAGACCCTCTATTGTAAACATAACAGTAACTATCGCGTTTCATTGTGTACTTAGTGGTTAACAGTTTAAGCTTTATTATAACTGAAGGTCGGTTTCAAACGTTATCGTCACGCAAACTAGTTTCGTAAGACGCGATGGACCATGAGTTAAGTTGGACACCTTAATTTGTTACAAATAAGAATTAAAATGCTACAGAGTTAAATGTTCTAAAGCGAGTACGAATGAACTTGTAGGAATTTATATATGTATAAAGCAACTAACTAAACTAACCACATGACTAAGCCACATTTATATGCGTGAAATTCCAATAAAAATGTAAAGATTTACTTAGCGGTCAAGTTTGATGGGGGGAAACGTTTGCTGAACTAGCTACCTAACCGTGGTTAGGGCGATAATGAGTAGGAGCTACGCTCGTAGACGTACTCGTAGGTACTCCCTTAGTGGCTACGCCGTAGCTGCTACGGATTTAACACGCAACTACGAAATTATAAGCAGTAATTCAGTTCTACATTTGGTCGATGTTTTCTTTAATTTCTACTAAAACATATTTACATTGATTATTTCATTAATGAAATCAGGCAATATTTAAAAATACTTTATTTTACTCCATCAATGACTAAGTACCGGTTTATCCACATATATGCCAGTCGTTATCGAGGTCAACTTAAGAACTATTGAAACTATGTATTTTGAAAATTATTTCTCTTAGGAGACTTGCCTAACACAAATGCACATAGGTTATGTATAGGTTCTATAGGGAATTTTTGTTTTTTTTTATATAAAAAACTGGGCGGACGAGTAAGCGGTTCCACGCGATGGTAAGTGTTACCGCCGCCCATGGACACCTGCAACATCTATGCAAAGCGAAGGCGGGTCGCTATTTGCAATAAAAATCATATTATTTATTTATTTTTTATAAATAAAATCTAATGAAAGAGTTTGTAATAAAATTATAGTATTTAATTAAATACTTATTTCTCATAATTATAACATAAGATATAATTATACATTAACATAACGGCTAATGTGTCCAATTTAATAAACATGTAGAATAGACGTGAGAGTAAATGAATGTGCGCCAAGTATTTATTATGAATCATGAAATAGATACTCGAATTCATGGGGAAATTACTGCGTCTGCAATGGGCTGAATATGTAGAGCGTAAGCCACAAGAAATAGCGCCAAAAAAATGACAGGTTGTATTGCACAACTAATGAAACCACGAGACAGGCCACAAAAGAGATAATTGAGTGTTTAGAGAAAGATCTGAGAAGCTTGTTTAACTTTACTTTCGTTATCATTTTATATTTTGAGATTAATTTGAATTTGATTAATATGAATTTTGTAATCTTGTAATCTTTTTGAAATATTCATAATTGTTATTGATATCATTTGACGTAGATTAATTTTGACGAGACAATTTTACACGACTATTAAGGCAGAACATATTGTAATTTATATAGTAAAAAGGCGGGAGACAAGCAGACAGTCCACCTGGTGGTAAATAGATACTATCGCCCATAGACTTCAAAGGTACATACCAACTTCAGTCCAGAATGACAAACGTCGGCACGCCCTCGGATGTGCTGCCTGCCTTTCTAGATGAAGACATGGATTTGGTTAAAGGATTGGGAAAATGGGGAAGGGTAGGATAGAATGAAATGCGAGTGGGCTCTGACATATCTCACTCACTAACGAAATACGTACGTACATTAGGGAATACGGTAAAGTGGTAAATGCAGTACATTTCAAGGTAGTCTTCTGTGAGAGAGGAGTACCTTACATTAATTAAATAATTTAAGTTTACATCTTAATTTTACGTATGTTTTGGGAAATAAATTATGTATTTAAATTTGAATGAGAATAGTAACATGCTGAAAGAAAGACATCAAAAATAGAACTAAATGGAGGAGGATTGTGAAAGACACCAAGACCCACAACGGGTTGCAGCGTCATAGAAAATAAAAAGTAAGCAACTATTTATCATCGCCTATTCATCGTGATTTATTATTAAAAAATAAACCTTTAGCATAAAATGGATTGATTTTCTGTTCGTTCTACAACCAATTGAGGTTAAAGTTTTCGCCATTATGTAAGGTTATTTCTCAGGAAGCTTTTAGTATTATATATTTTATGTTAGATTAGAATATTAAGCCGCTGGATGAAATAATTAAAAAAATGGCAGATACAGAGCATGATGTAATTTTTGTTAAAGTTAATAAAGCAAGTAAAATATTTCTTTTTTATATAAATAAGGTTGGAGGCAAGCAAACGTGGACTGCCTGCTTGCCTCCAACCTGGGGTAAGTGGTTACTATCGGCCTTCGACATCGGCGATACATGCTAATATCAGTCCAGAAAAACAAACGTTAGCATGCACGCCCCCGGATGCGTTGCTTTGCTTTGGAACTTCAAGAACGATTTTGGAGAAAGGATTGGTCAGTGGGGAAGGATAGAATGGGAATGGGCTCGGGCACATTTCACTCACTACCGAAACAAGTATATACATTGGGGGAATTAGATAAAGTGGGAAATGTAATACATAAAAAACCCTAGGGGCCAAATGTCTATAATCTAATATACTCTCAACTCACTTTCGTGAGGTCATGGCTGCAGACCTCGGTTTATAGGCCACTGAGTTTGTGTTTAAGTACGGATTATTAAATTATTACTGGATCTGCGGTGAAGGAAAAGATCGTAAAAAAAACAGTATGACCGAGAATTACAAAAAAAAATGTCTCAATCACGTGTAATCACGTGGTTTTGAATTTTATCCTTGCTTAAACCATTATCTTCTAATTATTTATTTACTCTGACATGATACCTTTAACCCTGACTTGTCTGTTAATTAGCTATTCTATATGTATAACATGGTATGCATTCATATATTTATGAGTACATATATATTTAGTTACCTATGAAATTGCCGTTTTATATGGAAAATTTCAAATAGTTTTTGTATGAAAATTATATAATTAATAAATCAAAGTATTGTCTATTATTATCAATGCACTTTTGTCATTTAAAGTTGAAGTTGAATGGAAGTTGAATGATGCCTCTACTATAGAACTCCTGGGGACCAATGAATCAATGAATTCTCTGAAGGCGCTTTTCACTGCCTCATCAGAGTTGAAATTTTTCCCCTGTAAAAAGTTATCCAAATTCGGAAACAAATGGAAATCAGTAAGGGCTAGGTCTGGCGGTTCGTTTGCCATCATCGTTTGCAGTTCTTCATAGTACATATCTGCATTAATTGTTCTGCCAGATCTCAAGAAGCTGTAGTGTTTATACACTTTATGTTTATACCGTCACAGGACCACCATACAGTCACCATGAACTTCTTTTGACTTAGTTTACATTTGGAACATTGTTTAGCTGTGTCTCCTGGGTTCCATCATTGTGAAGAACGTTTACGATTATCATACAGGTTAAACTTCTTATCACAAGTGACATACGATTCAGAATCCCTTCATTTTTATTTCGGTACAGCAATGTAAGGCAAGCTCCGACGCGTGTTTGCAGATGACTTTCATTAAGCTCATATAGTACCTACCCATTTTCCAAGTTTCTTCACTTTCCCGATTTGACGCAAATGAATCAAAGCTCACACGTGGTTTGAGATTAATTCGCTTCCACTATTGCTTTCAATTCGTCATTATCGACTTTAGTCTCCGGTCGACGGTCGTCCACGGGGCTTATTCTTGAGGTCGAAATTTGCAGAACGGAATCGATCAAACCAAAAACACACCGTGCGTTCGTTTGCGGTGTTGGGTCCGTACACATCGTTGATATTGCGTGCTGTATGTGCTGCGTTGCTACTACGACGGAACTCATATTCGAAAATAACGCGAATTTTTAACTTTTTCATGGTCGCAAACACAACGACATCTAAGCAAAAAATCCTTTCACGGATATACAAATAAATAACTGATTTTGAAAAAGAATGTCATAGCTTCAAATTGAAATTAATTTGATTTTGAAAATCAAACGCCAAACGCAAGATAGCTAAGTTCAAAGTGGCCACTATGAAAAACTTAGAACCAGTTTTAAAAGTGGATTCGCCAACTCACTTGGCCTGCATGGCGTTTCAGGGCCATACATCCCTCATACAAATGCCTTTTGCAGGAGGCCCATGTCCAGCAGTAGACGATAAAAGGGCCGGTTACGTTTACTCAAGCTAATCTAAAGCTTAGCTCAAACTTAGCTACAGCTTAGCTCAAGCTTAGCTACTTATTTCTTAAACTCTACAGATATAGAATTACTTTTAAACTTTACCACCCTTGTTAATGTACATGTACTTGTATCAGCTTATAACGTCCCACTGCAGGGCACAGGTCTCCCCTTATTAAATCACTGAGGGGTTCCGCGCTGAAATCCACCACGCGGTCCCAGTGCGCGGGTTTCCTTACGATGTTTTCCCTCATCGCCGAGCTGGAGACAATTTTTAAAAATTCGTATTTAACTAGAAACTCAGTGGTACGGGCCGAGTATTTGAATTTATGATCACACGAATGTGAGTCGAGTATAGATACCCCTATGCTATCACCGCTCTACACTCGTAATATCGTTACCCCTGTTAAGACCTCTCGTAAACATTGTCGTGTGAATAAAGAACATTTCTCAAGCACCGTAAGCTAACTTTCAAGCGAAGGATTTAATTAACAGCCCCTTGGGTGACGACACACAAAAGAAGCTTCTTCAATGAAACCGTGTTTCAAATCTATTGTAGAGCCATCACTTCGTAGAGACGTTGGAGGGGTACACCAAGGATCCACATAATTAATGTTTTTGTTTACAACATCGGCATCTTGTCATTTTAATCTATTTTAGCCCAGAAACCCACTCGCTGTTAGCTCATTCAGTTGTAATTCAGTTTCGGGCATTTCAAGTAAATTAATAATGAAACACTAATTTTGAAATAAGAACATCGTAGCTATTAGATGCATTTTGTTTTATTTAGAAATTAGAACAGAAGATATCGAAACTCAAAGTGGCCAGTAATAAAATCGGTCATTTCACAGCTAAACAGACACAATGAAGAGCAACAACAACAACTATTAAATGTTAAATTATTTTAAATGTTGTATAAATACATATATTAAGCACTCGTTTCATCTAGTCAACAAACAACTTGCCTTCGTCTACATTATTGAACATTGTTTTAAAATAAACAGAATCGTTGTAGCGATCAACTTCACTCTATAGGGTATCGAGCGACTACAAATACTACCAACTTGGTATTCAGCAAGGCTACAAGCCTTTCAGAGGCGAGCGATCTTTGGATTACTGGCTGAATTTCAGAGAGAATGCTAGTAACCGGGCCACAGCATACAGATTAGTAGTTAAATTCAGAACGTCTAATAGATTTAATGTTTATTTTTACAAATGAAATTATCACTAGTATTGCAATAATGAAAGATTACATTGATCTATCACTTTCCTCATTATTCATAATTGCATTGCTTTAGTCGTATGGTGTCGTTAGCTTTAGACTTGCACCACCCCATCTACTAATGTGACTACCACAAGCTCTGATGAACTAAACTACTTTTAAAAGAGTAGATTGGCCAAATCGTTCGGCCAAACGTAGCGTTTTAAGATCATACATTCCTCACGAGGAGGCCCGCGTCCAGCAATGAACCATAAATGATTTCTCGGGTGCAAATTAAAATCGAGGTATTTATATTATAAACAGTATACAGTTGGCACCCCGACCTATGCTATGACCGATAGGTACAGCAACAGTCATTCACCACAGTTAAACCACTTGTCAACCCTCAACTCTTCTCAAAATATCCCACTCCACCGTGTGAACAGTGTAACTGTGTGCGTGAAGTATTTATCTTGTAATTTTTCTGACGATTCCATGTTGTTATTTTTCTGTATTTTGGCAATGTAATCTAGTCATTGATTTCATGTTTCTATCGGTTAGACAGATTAATTGAATTTTGATGATGGATGATTCGGCAGCGTGAATAGTAATTATTGCAAACTTTCATATCTATATATAAAATTAAGCAGATTTTGTTTGTCTCCTCGTCCACCTGTTTCATTTGCTTGCGTTAATTTACTCTTGATCAAATCGGAACTGTTTTACTATTTCAATACTTAATATTCTTGTGTTAAAAAATTAAATATTTAATAAGTTCTATGCTGTTTTAAACACTATTGTATGTGCATTAAAGTTTCAATTTATTGATCAATACGATAAAATTGTTGAAATGGTAGAATGGTACTGAATTAGGGGGTTGCACTGGTCTGACTTTCTACCGTTTACACCATAATTGATATCACCCTAGAACGTTCAACTGTAGGGCACAGGCCTCCCCTAGTACCTAAATCACTAAAGACTTTCGGGTCATCCAGCACACGGACCCAGTGCTGATTTACAGACTCCGGATTTTTTTTCATTTTCGAGGATCCGGGAACCCACGTAATTTACTAGGACAGGCTTGTGCCTTGCAGTGGGGCGTGGGGCCCACTGCAGTGAGACGTGCAGTGGGCTAATATCGAGGTAACAAACTCGCAGCTCATAGTATCGTTGCCTTGTTAGTTCTAATCAAAATTAAACGTGCCTTTTTAAAAGCTTTTTGTGTAGTTTTTGTAGGAGAATGAATGTCTTCAATATTTAGATTTACCAAGTTAAACGTCGTTCTAAGCGTAGTATTAGTATTAAAAATATCCCAGAAAAGATGTAATAAAAGGTATCCGAGGTATTATTTATGTCTTATATTTTAATATTCATCGAGTCGTACCCACAAAGCAATTTGTCACCATGAAAATTTTGTTATTTGTTACAAAACTCGTTTACTAGAATGTATAACAAGGCGCCGAAACGTGGACTTTGATACTTTATCTATAAATACAAAGTCACACAGGAAGCTGCGAGTTGCTATGCTATGAAACCGTCCATGTTGTGTGCTAGTGCGACACTGTTTTATATTGGTAATAAAGTTTGAAATTCAAATTGCACGCAATGCAAATCAGTGCGCGGCGACATACTTAGGCTTAGTGCATATTCTTTATGTAGACTATAAAAACATGTAGAGTGTACCCATACATATGTGTGGGTACATGTATAAACATACTTATTTGTAAAGGGTAACAACTCTCTGTCAGTTGATGGCATTAATGTAACTGTTCCCATTTTATTGAAATTGCCAACAGTGGCAACTGTTGTGTACAAAGTTTATCCCAGAAGTTATAGGGTAATTTTAATCGAAAGTGTCGTTGTTATGGAAATATGGTGAGTTTTGTAACACAAGGTGATTAAAATTAACGATATCTGGGTGGAAGTGGAGTCTGCGGTGGACAGAGTCCCAGACAAAAACTAGTATTCTGATTAAAGCTTATATTATAGTCTTTTTTTACGAGTACATACGTATTAGATATTAGAAAATAACATTGAATAATTAACATAAAAAAATTAAGAAATAATTAAGATAATCAATAAACTCGAAATTATGAACGGGATCCATGATTTCAGACTCCGAGAACTACCCCGTCTACACGTGTATTTAAATCAGGGTTCGTAAACATTCGATATTTATAATAAATATCAAAATATCCGATATTTGATATAATAGGGGTTAAAGTATGAAATTGCCGTTTTATAGTAATAGATACTTTGAATTGACATAAAACCTTCATGGTGTAGATTTTCAAGTGAAACTTTTTTCACATGATACCTATGAGGTTCTTGTTTTAAAAAATGTGCAACATTCGATTTTCGACTTTCAATTTTTTTTTTATTCAGCTTAGACGGGAAAGATGGATACTTCGAAAATCCGAGTGATCTTTGAATACGAGTTCCGACGCGGAACTAACGCGGCAGAAACGGCTCGCAATATCAATGCTGCGTTAGGAGAGGAGACTGCTAATGAATGAACCGTGCGTTTTTGGTTTAAACGCTTTCGTAATGGAAACTTCGACGTGAAGAACGAACCACGTGGAAGACCGCCCACACAGGTGAATAACGCTGAATTGAAGGAGATGGTGGAAGCCGATCCGAGTCAAACTACCCAGGAATTAGCGGCATGGTTTAACGTTACCTTACCTACAATATTGACTCATTTGCATCAAATCAATAAGATAAAAAAATATGAAAAATGGGTGCCTCATGATTTGACTGATCTGCAGAAAGAAACGCGTGTTGAAACTTGCGTTGCCTTGTTGAATCGGTACAGAAATGAAGGAATATTGGATCGAATTGTGACATGTGACGAAAAGTGGATTCTTTACGATAACCGAAAGCGAAAAATGCAGTGGCTGACCCCAGGTCAAACGCCGCAACAGTGCCCTAAGGCAAAGCTTACCAATAAAAAGGTAATGGTAACTGTTTGGTGGTCTGTTCATGGTGTTATTCACTATAGCTTTCTCAGGTCTGGTCAAGCAATAACAGCAGATGTTTACTGTGCCGAACTTCGAACAATGATGGCGAAACTAGCAGTGAAACAGCCCCGACTCGTGAATCGATCTTCACCATTATTGCTCCATGATAACGTAAGACCTCACACTGCACGAGAAACCATTGTAACTCTACAGGAGCTGCAGTTAGAAACCATACGTCATTCTCCGTACTCGCCAGACCTTGCTCCAACGGACTACCATTTTTTTCGTGATTTGGACAATTTTCTACGTGGTAAAAAATTTTCTTCCCAAGAGGCAGTACAAAATGCTTTCACACAGTTTGTCGAATCTACATCCCCAGAGTTCTATCGCAAAGGCATAAATGAACTTCCGATTAGATGGCAACAATGTATAGATAATGAGGGTAAATATTTTGATTAAATAAATATCAAAATAGACGAGAAAAACATTTTAGAAAAAAACGAGTTTTAATTTTTCAGTACAAATCGGCAATTTCATACTTTAACCCCTAATATATCCTATATCGGATATATCATCATGTATATGAAAAAACGCGAATTTCATGCTGTAAGTGGTTTTAATGTGTCAAAATTGTTAAATGAAATTTTGAGTATGCTTAATAGACTTATTTATTATAAAACAAAACAAAAACATTAGAGTAACAAAAATTAGTCTTTGAGATTAATAATCAGTCTTAATCAACATTCAACTAAATTATAATTATAATCTTTAGTGTTGCATCATTGGCAGTGGCCGTGATCATAATTTTTATATGTCAGTATAATCAATTTAAAACTCTGTCAGGTCTTTAAGAGGGACATCATCTTCTGGGTCCCAGTCCAGTTGACTTTCGGAGTATACCTCAACCTCATCTATTTCTGCTATGGACATAGCATTGGAATTGGAATCCCAAACCCAGTTCATATTGTATGTTGGAGTACCATGAATTATTTTTTGAAACTGGTTCAAAGTCTTGAAGATATGGAGCAACTTATGAGCTTAGGTACTCGTTTCCTAATCCATTATGGATGAGTATCTTTGATTGCACCAGGCCGAAGGTAGAAATTCTTTCGGGACCCGCCGTTGATGCTACTGCTGACAGTAATTGTTCACAAAGTGTTTGGGATCCTTCCTTGCCTACTCAGTGGAGCCATCGAAGATTTTCAATGTTCATGTCTAGGGCCTTTCACCATTCCAATGATGGGGTCTGTTTAAACAGTGACCCAAAAAGATAATTAGGAAACATTGATCATTTTGTCATCAATGCTGTCACAACGGGCATGTGACAGTAGTATGAAGAAAGTAGTACTCTAGTTAGTACTAATCTCTAATTAACTCGCGTGAACACTGGATAGTACCGAGTTGAACTGGCCACAAAAAAAACTTTCGCAATGTGATGTTCTAACGAAGTCAAAAACAAAAATGAAAGTTCCCATAAAACTGTTTTTTTTTTTAATTTAGGGGAATACCCTATTTATATAATATAATTATTATGACCCTTATGGTATGGATATAAGGTTTGAATTTCAATAAAAAGCTAACCGTGAACCACTTCTGTAAAAGTAATTAAAATTGTAGTTTTTTTTTCAAGTATTGCCAGAGTAAGCGTAGGATCTTACAAAATTCTAGTATATATATCAATATAAATATCAATTGATATATTTATATCAATATAAATATCAATTGATATATTTATATCAATATAAATATCAATTGATATATTTATATCAATATAAATATCAATTGATATATTTCAGGAAATCCTGATTTAAACTAAAACTGTATTATTACATCTTCTGTTTGATCTTATGGTTGATTGATAGCGAATACCGTAAAAAATTAACTCCGTCATTTGTACATGTCATATGTCAAATAAAGCCTAAACACATTTTCAAAAATATAAACCTCTTTTTTTTCAATTTCCTCTATTTTGACCACATTATTTTCTTACCGTGTATACTTTTAGCTTATCTAAGTTTTCGTTGCCTTCTCTTCTCTTGATTGAGTAGTTCCAGTAAAAAACGGATTAATAGAAAGGAAGTCAATAAATTCGTGTTTAATTTTAGGTACACATTATGATTGAAAATACGTATTATCAAACATATGAAAATGTTTTTTTTACATAAAACTCCAAGACAATCACATAGCAGTGAAATGAATTTTAAAAAAATACGATGACGCACTTCGATATTTTCAATGGACCCCCTACATAAAAGTCCTCCTTCCCTTACGCGTAGTTACCAGAACAAAAAAAAACACATTTCCACTATAATAACAGTCACTACAGCTTCATACAAAGCAAAGGTCAAGGTACTTTCATAGATCCTTTAACAGAATTACAATTTCGGAAAATGAAAAAACTACAGTTTCACTACGACTCCGAAAACAAAAGGCACAGTTTCAAATTCTACAAGGTTGAAAGTAGCATAAGGAAGTAGTGGAGCATCATAAAACATTGTGCAACGCGCAACAGGGTGGCGCGAAAATGCGTACCTGAAGGCGGGTGCCGGGTGCGCGAGATACTTGAACCTGAGAGTACCGACCCTCCGCGCAGTTCCACGCGGACTAACGCACTCGCTCGCCACCGCACCCATTGCAACCCTCAAAACCTCCCCCTTCCCCTCTTCCAATTCCCCCCTGCAGGCCTGCGTGTTACCAATTCTCCGTTTGACTCCACTTTCCACAACATTGCACCTGTCTTGTGATGGAAACATTTCAATCTAAGTTTCCAATCTGCAAAAGGAGTCTGACTGAACAGCAGCCCCCACCAAGCTTTTTGAAGATAAACCATTCGCTTTTGTAATATGTTTTGCTGGATTTATGCATAATACGAGTGCTAGTATAAAATGTATTCTAATTTTCTGGTAGAACATAACGGCGTGAAGCTTAAAACTGCAAAAAGTAATCGTCAAAAAATTAGTTGTATAAACGACATTAAGTAAAGACTTGTATTTAAACGAGTAGCAAACAAAATACTAAATAAGGAGCAGAAAATCATGATCAACATAACAACTTATTTTTGAATAACTAAAGTAAATAACTTTAAACTACTAAGGTGATGATCACCAAGTCGATTTGATTCCTTTATTGTCACCAGAAAACCTGAACCAAACCAAACCCACCTTTTAAAATTGTCACCATCGATTTGCTGCCCATTCAATTAATTTATTAATTATTTCTTTTATGTGTCATCATATCAGAGAATAATCAGAGAATGACATGAAAAACTTAAAAAAAACATTGCATTCCCTTTTATGCCTTAGACTCTAAAATAGCATTTACGAATGTTGTTTGAGATTATTGTACTCGTATTTTGTCAAATATTATTTTACAATGTTGAATAAAAGCTTTACTTGTTTTGTGGATATTGTATTATTAGCTTATGTGATAATATTTAAATACGATTTTTGTTATTACAAAAAAATATAAACTAATTAACATACTTCGTAAATGGTTTTGGCGTTGTCAAAACATCAAAAACCGACAATAACTAACCTAAATATCATTAATTCATATATTATTTTCTGCGTAATCCCACATTGGATTTAAAAAATATTTATATATATTGGAATTACGCAAATAGTGCTACGTATTATAAATTTTTTAACGCTTTACGAATTTTTCGCAAAGGGACCTGAGCTCCATACCTTCGTGGGCCTTCTTTTGTAACCTTTGTTTTTATACAACTGCAATCATTGTGCGAATAATGAAAATGTTGAAATGAAATAGATATTTTTTCTTTAGACAGTAAGTATGTATGTACTTATTATGAAGGTAGATGCGTTGGTTTTTAGGTATTTGTTTTAGGTGTAAAATTTCATGATATCTATGTGAGGAATATACTACGAATATTATGTAAAGAATATCAAATTTTTATACTTATTGCTTTTATACTATATAAAAAAATGACTTTGACTATAGGTATAATTTTCAAGGACTAACATTTCTTCTGTAGGTAATATATGACAATAATTTGCAACGAATATCATTCTTCTATTTTTTTGTTTCCTTCCTCAAAACTTTCGTCGTCAAAAGTACCATATCAAAACATGTTGTCAATTATGAATGTCTCGATTACCCACGTCCAATACACAATTGGCGTATGTAGCACCATCGGTTTCCCCCCGAGCCCCTGCGACCCAGCGGGGCCGAATAGGGGTGCGGGTGCGGAGCGGGAGTACCGGAAGATGCGACCTGTGCCGGATGGAACTAGACCCGGCGCAGTGAACAGCGAAGGTGATGAGCGTGATGAGCTAGATTTTACCACCAGATGGTAAAAACAAAAAGTGCATTTTATTGTGTGAATATGTGCCACGTGGACATAGCCACACGTGTATGACCTCTCGGTGTGTGAATATTAGCTACGTGCTTATCGCATCACGCCTTTGGACGCCGGAATTGTGCGCGCCGCTCCTTTATGAGTTTCGTGATCGCTGAACAATGGCATGCTTTCTCCTCTAATAGGCATTAACTCGATTCGATGGGCTGCGTAATGTGACAACAAAGTAACTGTCGATTCGGTTGTACTGGATGATTTAACTGACGCTGAACTAGTTAAACTTCCCGCTACAATAGAAGTCTACTGAACAATAGAGGGCGCTACTGAACTTGTTCTGCCTTCTTTAGAAGAAAATGCATTTTTTTGATATTGGAGAAAAATACAAAAAAATAGTTATAAGTTTCATTAATTTATTACAACCGAGCTAGAAACTGGAGTATTGTTTAAAACAAAAAGAATAACACTATTGTATAATCTACTATATAATAATATATAATGTTACATAGTAGGTTTTCTTTAAAAATGTTACTTTTAAATAACGCATCTTCTTTTTAGGAGGACAGAGTGACAATTCAAACAAAAATCTTAGCAATACAATTTACTCGTAGATTATGTATGTTTAGCAATAAAATTCTAAATCAAAGAATAATTGAAAGAATGTTATTGCTATAGACATAGAAGACATAGAACCTCGCGTTGGAATTCCGCGGTCTGCCAAGGTCCCCCAACATATATGCATTCCCAATTTATTTATTCATGCTTTATTACTCTTAGATATTATACAAAAGGCGGACTCAATGCCTTATAGTTTATAGCATTCTGCTAACGGTCTTATGACTTAAATGCCCGCCAACCGACCCGCGAACACTGAAGCCTGAACACGTACATTTTACTAAACAGTGAATGTACAATAGCGGCGCGGCATTACCCTTCCGTACCCCATCCACAACTCAGGCGTTTTCAAAACAAGAACAAACAGGAAAAAAATAATTCACTTTAACAAAGTTTGAGCTTCGTAACTTTGTCAAATGGCTTATTGTTAGATTGTTTACCATAACACAGACACGGAATGTACGTTCAGAACACGCAATTACGAGTAATAAACTCTCAGCGGGTTTGCTTGGCCCTTTATTGCTTTAGATTGGCCTTTAGATTGCTTTACTATTTGCCAATGATCGGATTTGTGAGGCCACGTTCATATTAATATAACTTTTTAAACTGTCGCGTTTCGTACACTTTTTATATTCTAAATTGGGTCTGAACGCGTATAATAAAGGTATTTGTTTACCTACCTACCAAAGGTAAACGTTACGTAAAGGTAAAGATTACGTATAAAAGGTAAACAAATACCTATATTATACGCGTTCAGACCCGAGTTAGAATATAAAACGTTCATATTAAGTTATTAGTTTGACAAAATTACGTCAAATTATAAAATAATCTATTTACACGAGTACATAATATATTGTATCTATATCTATATAAATAAAAATTAAATGCTGTTCGTTGGTAAGCGCATCACTTGAGAACGGCTGCACAGATTTGGCTAATTTTTTCTTAAAAATGTTCGTAATAGTCCGAATAAGGTTTTTAGGGAAAGAAAAATTGGAATCATTGCCCGGAAAATTGAAAAATTCGGGAAAAATTGAAAGTGCTTTTTTATGGGATTTTTGTATGAACTTATTGAAATTATTGTATTATTGAAATTTGGACAAGACAATGTCTATCGGGTCAGCTAGTTATGTATACGTAATAGTAGTAATATAATAAAATCGTAACAAACCCGTCTCTGTACAATAAATATTTCTTTAAAAAAATGGCTATAAATGATATAGAGACCAAAATAACAAGTTATGGAATTTTTATCTATCCGTCTGTCTGTCTGAACGCGCGTCACATAAACACCACGGGCCGGATTTTAATGAAACAAACATGACAGTTGCAGCTTATGTGCCGAGTTAACATTTACAGTTTTTTATCAGATTCATCATCGAGTTCCCATAGGAATTAAGTAAACCGCACATACTCTAATGTCTAACGTCTACGCACGATGTCGCGGGCACCGCTAGTATGAGAAATACACATTTCACATACATTAAGGATTTAGAGCGTGCACGTTGTAATCCCACAGTTGTTGGGCGCACGCCACTCACTAGCCACGTTACTTCTCCCTCACAGAACGCTACCATAAACTGTACTGCATTTCCCGCTTTATCCTTTATCTCCAATACGTACATGTATCAGCAGTGAGTCAACTATACCAGAGCCCAATAATATCATCCTATCCTATCCTCCCCATTTTCCCCATTTTGTCTTGGAATCTGATCTCCAAATGGCAAGTCCATCAGTCCTTCTGGACTGATGTTGACATGTATCGCGGATGTCACGGGGCGAAAGTCTCCACTTGCCACCGGGTGGACTGTTTGATCGTCGTAAAAATAGTTAATGTACGTACACTACTATGATACACTAACAGTTGAAGCTGTAGTTGTCAAATGCTTTAATCAGTAGCGCTAAACTGCTTGAGTTGTTGAATTGATTGAATTTATACTAAGCCTAACCTTTTAAAAGACGAAACCGGACGTCCAACTGCGGGCGAGCTGGTAACATCTTGATGGCATATAATGGATACTCGAACAATCCATGTATTTTAACATAAAAGTACCAGAATTGGAGTTTTCTATAACGTTAATAATGTCACTGTTTGTTGCCCCCTACCTTGTATGCTGCCCTTGTAATAAAGAAACAACAATTGGTGTTATAGCTTAATAGAGCCTGCGTTATAGCCGGCTCATCATATCAAAAATCTAAACTTTTTCGATATTGTATCAAACAGTCGAACCTATCCACAAATACAAACTCCTTTGCAGGTTATTATCAACTTATTCAATAAGTGGTTAGGTAGCGTCAACCACAAATATAACGTTGTAACATTTAGCAGTTGTAGCAAACCTATTAATTCAGGTAGAGCAACGAATATGAACATAAAATCAACGCAATAATTCGTTTAACAAACTGCATTCGGTTAACTGCAGGAAATCGAGTAAGTACAGCAGATGTCAATTGGTGTAGTTCGTCAATTTCACGTAATAATATGAATAGCCACCATTTTATGGACCAGCGAGCGGACACCTACTTACTCGATTAACCAACTTGCGCCTACTTTGGCACCGATTATTATAGATATGTCGTGTAATTTAGACTCAACTCTCGTGCAAACAAAATGTGAAACTTTTCTTATATATTTTTCTGTATATTGAATCGTTAGTATTCCTGAGGTGCGATAAGATTTAAACCTTGGAGACCTTTACGACTTTTGAAGTCGTTTCAAGAAGTCACCTCACTGTTTTCTCTGTCTAATCTAATATCTATAAAACTTCACGACATTGCGAACTAACAATATAAACTTCATCCATATGATTATCTTCTACATACAAAGTTGTTCTACATATAAAGTTGTTCTGGCGTTTATGCGGGATTTAAATGAAGAAAGGAAAGAAGGCCCTACCTATATTACCTTTCGTTCCCTGAGCTTCTTTACTATCCGTCCTCACCGCTTTTTTATACTGCCATATTTTATTCTTCCAAATCCTGTATTCAAAATACGTAACAATATCCACGAATATCACTATCTATACCAAAGAGATTTTACATGACGGGTATGTCTGAGTCAAACACTTTGTTTGTGTAAAAAATGAAATAAATATGATCCTTCTTCTTTAGCCTTCTTCGACCGATTGTCTGGTGAAGGTATTGCAGGTGCACGCTGCAAACCCATACCCGCTGGGTACACTTAACTGGCCACGTTACCCTTCTCACACTGAAGACTACCGTGAATGTGCTGCATTTCCCACTTTATTCCATTACCACAATGCACGTACGTGTTTCGGTAGTGAGTGAGATGTGCCAGAGCCCATTCCCATCCTATCCCTCCCCATTTTCCCAACCCTTTCTCCAAATCCATTCCCTTTATCTTCAAAGGTAGGCAGCGCATCCGGGGGCGTGCCAACGTTTGTCATTTTGGACTTATGTTGGCATGTATCGCCTATAGTGAATGAGATATGCCATAGCCTATTCCCACCTCATCCTATCCTATCCCTACCCATTTTCCAACTCTTTCTCCAAATCCATTCCTAAATCTCCAGAGATAGGCCCCCGGATCAATATCTAGGGGCGTTTATCATGCGAGACTGATGTTGGTATGTATCGCGGATATTCATGACAGTATCCACTTACCACCAAGTCGACTGTATGCTACAGCCTTGTTTCTATAAAAAACATAATATTATTTATTTATTTATAAGCAAGATCGGCCGAAATAATTACTGCTAGAACTTGTAAAACACACCTCATTGTCACGTAGGAAAAACACAGGACATTTTCACCCCCGTGTTACCTTCTAATGTAATTAGATCCCTCGTTAACACATAATGCGAGAATCGGCACATAGTACAAAGAGCACCAGTACCGATTCGTTCAAAAAACAGATGAGGACCCCCTCAAGCACACACAGAAGCAAGTTTTCAATTCGAAGAAAAATTCACTAACTACTTGACAGTGGTAATTCCCGATGTTTATTGCACGAGCACAAAATATTACGTCTACATGTAGGGCAAAGCACGGCTCTAATTTCTCACGGTAAAGCCTGCTCCTGAAATATCAACGACACATGATTAAAGATATAAACTAGACATGTTTCGATTAGCTAAAATAACACTATTCGCAAGTACAAACATGAACACGAGTAAATTGCTTCACTATTCGGAAATATGAATACGTACCTTCCTAACCTACTACGTACGCGCTTGCAAAATCAGTAAGTAATTTTAAGTTCAATTTAAAGTTGGTACGTAGGTAACTCATAAACGTTGATTCTCAATATATATATATATATATATATAATGTATATATTTTTACCTACTACTCATGTTGGGCTTTTACTATTCGATTAGTATTCCAGTATTCATTTAGAAAATGATGAATACGGTATGAACGCTAATACGAATAAATCGAATATTCCTAATTTAAGCGAAAAGACATACTGGTATTATGATTTTGATTTACTGTATGAGTCTTTCTAACCGTTTGTGTCAAGAAAATGTAAACAGGGAGAAAATGTAGATGAATAAACTCAGTGAAATCGTAGATCGCTATCTACGAATCTCGTAGCGCGTACAAAGGCCTACAAGCGGTTGAGTTCTACGACGAAATTCTACGTAACGTAGTGTGTAGCTGAGGGAAGGAATATCGCTTCGGTCAGCTACGCGTAGCTACCGCTCCGTAGAGCGGTAGCTACGAAACATAAAAATCACATCTGTATAAATGAATGACAGCAATGTGATTTAGTGTGGCATGAATGTTGATGAGCCATCATACCAGTTTGATTACAGTCGCGGGGCGAGCGCTGGGCGGTAGGAGGGACGAGGTGTCTTCAGGTCGAGCAACAGGCGCCGGCTGATCAATGAGTGCGCCCCGCTCCCCGCGCGACCCCCACCTGCGCCGCACTTGTTGCGCGTACAGCGTAACTTCGCCGTCACAAATCCACCTATAACTTCAAACTAAATTAATATTTATTCCGTAGCACTAAGGGTTATGCATTCGCACAGATAACTTGTCAGAGTTTATCCCTCAATTGTGCTCTCGACGCCAAGTACTTTCTAAACAGCCTCGGCTTAGTGTAAACCTGCCAACATTCTCCCCGCAGTCGCCGCCATTGTAATGAAAAATCTCTACAAAACTATGCAGCCTAAAAGATTTTCTTTTGATGGAACAAATAGACTGCACATTTAGTCGTCCGATCATTCATAAACTTATTGTCATGTCGAATGTTATTGATTTATGCAATCACGTCCAGTCAAATTATACATCGCACCGCAATACGCATACGTCCAGTAGTTTTGTTTTTTTGGTATGTTGTACGTACCAAGCCCTATTTAAAAATCCAAGTTTTCAACTTCGACAGACAGTCTCGGGCACTGCCATCCCGAAAAGACTGTTTCGATTTTTGCGAATATCTCTTAAGCAGTGCGTTTGGTTGAAAAATTATACCATCGTAAACAAATCGGAATTTGTTGTCAAGAAATTCTGAAACTTACATTTTTGATTTGAAGTTAGTTTTTTGGAAAATAACATCTAAATGGTCGGTTTCAGAGCAAAAATCTTTATAAATGATTAAAGATGATTAAAGGAGAAGAGATATGAGTCCTATCTCGACAATTACGTTCAACACTGTTAGTAACCAATTCCGATTTTTGAAAAGCCATATCACGGGAACTGTATGATGTACCAAAATCACTATGTACTCACTTTGTAGCAAATTTATTCTAGTTTAATTTATAAACGTATACTTTTTTCCTCAAATACATTTAAGAGATAAATTGCAAAAATCAAAACATCATCGAAAAATTCGCAGTTTTATCGAGGTGATAGTACCCCGCGGCTGTCTACCGAGGTTGAAAACTTGGATATTTAAATAGGGTCTCGGTACGAATAACATGCCTAAAAATTAAAACAACCCGATCTTTTGTATGGAGACGCTTTCTTTTCGTACTATTTGACTGGACTAATCAAAAACTTACGAGAATATTATTTTAACGAAACCGTGCAACTCACTAATATAAAACAAGTAAAAGTTATGTCGAAGAACAAACTTTCTAAAAGCCAAACATGCCTGTTTAAGTCTGTTTAATATATAAACAAATAAATTATCGATTATTGAATAATATGTACCTATAGTTAAACCAACTGATATGAACTGATAAGATAATAATCCTTTTTTTTCTTATAGCGCAATTAGCTCATTGTGCCAGTGTCAGGTTTTTATTTGTAATTAACAATATAAAACGAATCCCGTCAATGACCAATCCCGTCGAAGTAAGTTAGGATTCGCTCAGTAAAGTAATAATAGGTTTACTGAGGTCCAGAAGACTCCTTTGAAACTCACGAAAAACGCAGTCCTATCCTTTTATTTGATTATTACAAACATTAAGCTTAAAAATATTTTGAAGTTTAAGAAACTATCACTATTAAACCACAAAACCCACAATACACGATTTTTTAATCGAATAAAAACTAGAATGTACTTCTCGAGTTTCCGCTAAAAAGCCGCGACAGTAATCCTTAACATTGATAAATAAAAGCAACAATAGAGATGGGCTGAATATGGATAAGTCTTATCATGTATAAGTCTTTATTTGGTTTCACATTTCCGAACCGATTTTTCGGTAAGTTCTTGCCTGTTCCTAGACGCAAAAATAACTCATTAATCGAGTTCAATACATGTACACCGAAGGAAAGCAGTTGCTAAGATTAACCCAGAACTAAGATTAACTAAATTTACCACAACATAATAAACCTACCTATGCAAGACATGTCTATCCGGTGGAACTGCACATTTATATTCATGTGTTTATATTTTAATTCTGGAAATAAATAAAAAACAAATACATACATAAAAAGGGGATAAATTACAATAATTGACAAATTTATCACGAAGTGAGTCTAAATTATGCCTACCATACCAAAACTATTAGCCTACGTCTCTCTACTACTGGATATAGGCCTCTCCAAAAACTCGCCACCACACAAGATGTTTTTCTGCTCTTTACATCCAACCTCATCCAGTTGACGGAACTCTTATCTGGTTCACTAAATTATTTATAATTCAACTTTGATAAATGTTGCTTTGGACCGACGACTTGAAGAAGTTCAACGGTAATGCTTGGATGGGAAGAGCGGAAAATCGTGTGCGGTGACAAGCCTATGTCCAGTGGCCAATATCCAGTGGCTTATATCCAGTGGCCTATATCCATTGGCCTATATCCAGTGGCCTATATCCAGTGGCCTATATCCAGTGGCCTATATCCAGTGGCCTATATCCAGTGGCCTATACCCAGTGGCCTATATCCAGTGGCCTATATCCAGGCACTGGAGAGACAGACTGATGGTAAAATATTTTTAGTTATTACATAGTATCTCAAAACATTTTTAACTTACCCACATAACACATTTTCTGTCCTAAAGTTATTTAGGGGCCATCCATAAATTACGTCACACGAATTTCATGATTGTTGGAGTCGCCCCCCCCGTCCTTGTCACAGGTGGTCACATTTGTGTGACCCCCCGCCCCCCCCCTGGTGTGACGTCACATATTTTGCATTTTTAAATTTAGAAATTATTAAATTAAAACAACCTTATAATAATATTGATATAGTTGGTAATATTTTAAAGTTTTTCGTTACAGTTGAAGTTTTGTTTGAATACTTTAGATTTATACATGTGACGTCACGAAGCTTACGACTCATCCCCCCCCCCCCTTCCCTTATCACACGATGTCACACTTTGTTGACCCCCTCCCACCCCCTTAACGTTGTGACGTAATTTATGGATGACCCCTTAAGTATGACTCGTAAATATGTAATCTAAACACAAACAATTAAAATACATTAAACTTTAAACATGAATGCCAAATAATTAATTACTATTCCTTGCAATTATAATTCTGCAGTATATGTTACAATGTATTATTTGTATTATATTCCTTGTCATTACTTGTACTAGTATTACGTGTACTGAGTCACTGATAACAGAAAGGAAATTGTGTCAATTCATGGTACAGAAGCGGATATTCATTAGTTCACAGCAAACACTGGACAATTGGTTTGTGTTTTGAATTCAGCTGATAACCCGAGATATAGTATTTTATTAGAAAATATGAAAATCTCCTTAATACTAGAGACACGAGTATAAACGAGTAAGTTAATAGTAAGTAATTAGTAAGAAAAGTCCTTTCAGTGTTTAGTACAAATCACATAAATCTTTTTACTAAACGCTGTTGTCTAAAATATGTCAGTTGGAAATGGTATATGGTAAGTTCTTTCATCTCACAAACGCGGGTTAGCATTGTTTGTAATGGTTCAACTAGTATACACGTGCGCGTTTGATAGTTCTTTGATAAAAAGAGATTCACCCGGCCTTTAACCACGACTCCATGTCAAGCTCGATAGTTATTTCATGTTTGTTTGTTTCATGAAGATGTAATACGGCAATTGTTGCTAGTTTCCTGTACACATCGCCGCGTGCCGCTCTTCGTAAGTTCAAAGTACGTAGCAATAGTTGGCTTCTTTATTAATTAGTAATTCATATCTATTTCCGTAACAACCGTAACATACAATTTCTAAAAATAGAAACAGTCAAGTGTGCGTTGGTATCAGGCAATCGGTACCGCGGAATTGTTTTGAGATTTTGAGGACGGTCAAGAAATGAACAAACGGTGACCAGTTATCATCAAGTGGCCGGTCCGCTCGTCTGCCATCTTCTCTCTTCTATAAAAAAACATATAAAGAGAAAAACCCTGATTGACTGACTGAATCATCTGCTGAAGCCAGAAGAATGTAATTTAGAATGTGGCTTCCTTTTACGATTCAAAGACTTGCTTGCTAAGAAGGCATTTCTCGAAATTCAACCCCTGAAAGGGTGAAATGGGGTATCAAATTTTGTATGGAAAAATATATTGTCCTATTAACTCGAAACTTGCTGTATAAGTTTCCAGTTAAACACAATTAAACCATTTTCAAAATTGTGTCAGGGACAATTATAGTGTATTCAATTTTCTATTGATGCACTTATATATTTCCGTAATTCGAAGGTCTTTATCTGCAATACGTAGGTACATTATTTTGAAATCTTCCTATAATCTTCGAGAATCTTGAATTTATTGTGTATAAACTTTAAGCTATTTTCTTTAAATAACCAATTTAAAACGAAAGGATAATAACAAATGAGATATGTATAATGTAGAGATATACAAACGTAACTTTTTAAATATAAAAAAACAACTGATGGATCGTTAGTATCACAACGATATATGTACTCGTAATGTATCAAGCGATAAAGCGATAAAGCAATGCTATGGCGGTATTCACCCAGTATAAGCGCATCGGCAATTTAGATACGTTGATGACCTCTCATGAGAAGGTTTGCTATCCGTTCGGGTTTTCCCTCATTTGTCCTCCAAGTGAGATCTTCGATAGCATACGGGTTTTTAAGTTTTGGTGATTTGTAAATTTATGTAACGGAGGCGGTTAAGTACATGGACGATGCAAGAGTATATGTTTTATTTTATTATATAAAGTAACATATGTAATATGTACTTAGAACAAATATTCTATTCTGTTCCGTTTCGTTTCGTTGTGTTCTGTTCTGTTAATAATCAGCTTCACCCCCCCCCCCCCCTCCCCCGGCCCCGTCCACCTTAGAAGTTGGCAACTACGTTTCTTTGTTAAAACCCATGTAAGAACGTATAATGTGGCATCTAGTCTATTCTCATATCCATGATTTCAACATATCAACGTACTTATTACCTTTTAGCACGTAAGAAACGGCAATCGTATTAAAGAGATTTTGTATGTCAGATCAAGTAACAAGCCTAGAGAAATAACTGTTAATTGAATTTTTCATATGAATCCGCATTCTTTCGTCTAATATACGCACCAACGTGATAGAAACAGATGACTAACTACAATTGACTGGGCCTTTAAATCCCAATGTAACCGTTTTTTTATTACTGTAGTTAGTGATATAGGTACTAATAAAGTGTCGACCATGTATCGATATTAATCGAATAAACCTGTAGATTTTTATGACGCGTAATTTTATAACTGGCCGATAACTGTTTAAAAGAGCTAACTCGATTTTGTGAACTAAACAGCTGTGAAACTTTTTATGGGATTTGAGGTTAAATAAAACCTTTCTCTGTGGAAATTTTGACAGTTCCTAATGTCTAGTTAGAAAAATCAAGTTGTAGCGAAATGTATGTATGGAAGAACAACTTTGACAAACAGAAGATCTTCAGTTTCGCGCGTGAGGCGAAAATAGACGGATAGCAATTTATCGACGACATTGCCATTGTCTGCCGTGGGCGTGCCGCTGATTGCATGTCGACGGCTGACGCTGGCGGTATGCGATGGCTGCAGTTATCTATGTTGTCGACAAATTGCCGTCCGTCTGTTGTAACCCATACATTGTTGTAACCCGTACATTCATCCACTCACATTTGACAGGAATAATGAGCATCAAAGGTGGATATATAAAACTAGAGTAATTTTTTACTTATTCTTTTATTTACATACTTATTCCGATAATCACCGTTAGTAATACATATGTATAAACATTGTTTATAATATGTTAGTACGGTAGCTACAGTTTCTACGGTCACCTACTGCTCTTTAAATAAAACAGTTGTATTCAAAAAGTTTCGAACTCTCTTAGTCATTTAGTGAATTATTGTTTTCTATTACCTCTCGGCTATGGCTTTTATTAGTAAATTTCTATGATTATCTAGATTCCATGGGTCAATATTATGTTAGGATGATTGTCCATAAAAATACAGTAATCCCCCCTATAACACGGTAGATTGGTTCCGCGTTATAGGAAAACGTGTTGTAGGAGTATTCCCGTATAACGCGTTTTTACGACCCCGTACATTGCGTTACGTATAAATTATTCACGTTTAACTTTTCTTGCTAAAGGGGGTTTAAATCGAATATTAAGAAAAACTATATTATGAACGAAATATGTACGTTTTATTAAAATCAAACTAAACTAAGAACATTTTAAATAAAAAACTTATGCATATGAACTAAAAAAACAGTTAATTTCAAATAAATTACACTATCATTATAAATTTCACAGTACATACAGAAATATAATGTGGGAAATCCCCGCGTTATATGGGGGAATGCCCGTGTTATACGGGGGATTGAAATCGCGTAATATGAAAATGCGTTATAAGAGTACCGTGTTATAGGGGGGATTACTGTACTTTGTTTGACAATGATACATATACTTAGATGTATTTTATATTTTACTTCCAGTATTATCTTCTGTTTATCCTTGGATATCGTTCGAGTAACTCGCTTGTTGATGTGGCTTCTTTTGTTGCTAATAAATGTTTTATGTGTAAAAAAATATATTTTATTTAAAAATAATTTCAAAACCTTTTAGTCGTAAAAAGAATCTTTATACAAAAGTAGTAGATAATTTTATTTTCTATAAGATTGATACGAACGATTTGTTACGAATAAAGACAAAAAACCGAGAAATTTGCAAAAAAAACGTTTTATCCTCGTACAAATCAATGTAGAGGGTTGTCCCAACCACCTATTTGATTGATCTCGTTGGATTTTTAACAGAAAAGGTTATTTGTATAAAATATTTAAAATCGACTTTTACACCAAAAATGTTTCTTTTATTGAAAATTTTATACATTTTTACTAGTCTATAATAATTATTATTATTAAGATGCTTGGGCTGCATTTCAAACCGTTTGAATGACAGTTTAAATCATACACCGTCTCTTTTGTTATTATAAAAATAGGAAATCGTACGTTTTGGAACGCAATATCGATATCTAAAGATTTAAGAAAATATATTTTAAAAATATTCTTAAATATATTTTATAATAAAATAATGTTTTTGAATGGCAACACAGCGCGGGGAATTACTGATTCTATTCTGATTCAAAGCCGAGTTCTTGTTGCCAATAAACAATACATTCATACATGTACCTACTAACAACAAGTACCTACTGTATTTGTATATCTGTTCTCAATGTATTGTGTCATACAATGACCTTGAAATGTTTCTATAAAATCTAGTGCCCGTGCATTCCATGAAAATACATGTATTTTAGATGTGAAAACTGAGATATACAACTGTGTTTTGTTGATGATTTTGTAACAAATGATTTTTGTAAAACAAATGTCTAAAGATACGGAAATTTAAAGACTAAAGAAATATTTTTTAAATAACAGAACATTGAAGAAAGAATGATGCCCTCTTTTCAGCTTCCTAAAAAGAAATAATAATCAAAATTGGTCCAACAATTTTCGAGTTCGAGTTCACCTTAATATAAAAACAAAGACTGTTTACAATATTATTTAATAAGTAGGTATATTTTTATATTGACCAATCAACCGTGCTTTGGACCAACATCATACATTAACAATACAAAAGACGATAATTGAAGGTTTATTGAACAAAATTTATGAGATTTGATCTACAATTTTTAATGACGTAATATGTTAAAATTATACTTTAGGGTATATTAAGAGCAATCGATAATACCTTACCGGTCTCTATTCTCGACTTACATTGAGTTCAAAGTTCAATTACTGTGAGTTCAAAGTTTTAACCCCACCCCGTACTATTGACGGTGAAAGAAAATCTTTATTTTTTATTTTATGTTATACTTTATTGTATTATATTTGGAAAACAAACAACATTAATTTACAAATAATATACATAAAAATTAGAAACAACTGTCTAAAAAATTTCCAGTTAAGTCTGTCTCAAATATAACAATATGTATAGATTATAAAAAAATTAACACGAAAATGTTATATTACAATATGCCTGAAAAAATTGTTAGAAGAGAAAAATCACAGACTCCAAAAAAGGTTTGAGTTATTTTTTTTATATAGGAAAGAAGTAGGGATGCGAAAAAATAATCGATTTTAATGTTAATCGATTTAATCGTTAATAATCGATTTAAAAACGATTTTTGAAATAAAACAAAATCGATTATAAATTAATCGATTATGTAAAATACACATTTTAATCGATTTTTGTATACAGCGCTATCTATGCGCCGGATGAAAGAAATTGTTCCCGTTCACTTAACGGGAACAAATAAATCGAACGGCGCCATCTGTACGTATATGTTTGAAATAGGTAGGGCTAGGGGTAGGTACCATCGGTAAAGCGGTACAGACTAGCCAATTACTAAAGTAATTATTTGCGAACATTTTCATCACAACAGTTCACAAATCATAATTTTTCAAAAGTTATCTCCTAATTTCTCTACCTATCGACGCCATTGTGACGTCATCTTTGGGGCTCATACAGACAGGGTAACTAAAGGTACTCCGTTTTCGCTATACATGAAAATGTTCGCAAATAATTACTTTACTCACTTTTCTACATTCACAGGTACACAGCACTCGGAATAAATTAAAAAGACAACATCTTTTTACTACGTGTTAGTATTAAAGTTAGAGTATGTCGTATTTTGTTACAAAAATATTAAAATCTACGTAACTGATTCTTTTCGTACTTATTTATACACTTTTTAAAATAAGTATTTTCACTTGTAGTTATCTTTTTGTTGTCCAAGCTAGGGACAAAAATAAAGCGACCAAAATAAACACTGTGAGCTCGAAAACACAATAACTTTCATTAATATAAATAATTCACACAATTAATATCAAACAGCTGGTGTTTGAACGGTGTTTTTAGTTTTGAGAAGAGAAGTTTTTTTTTGTTTATTTCGTTTTCGTTTATTTTTATTTTAATAAAGTATTAATATAATTTCTATGTCGTCTATTCCTTAAAACTAACGTTTATAAAATATGACGGCCGAGGCCGATGGTGGTTATTTCCCAGTAACCCGTGAGTACTTCTTTGTCCTGGGAAAAAGCTATCATAGCTAGATACCTAACCCAACCCAATTATTGATACCCATATTCAGGGCCGTCTTAAGTCTATTCTGCGCCGGGGTGCGGGAGTGTATCCTAAGACAGTCAAACATCCTATTGTGTATCCTATGACAGTCAAATATCCTATTGTGTATCCTATGACAGTCAAATATCCTATTGTGTATCCTATGACAGTCAAATATCCTATTGTGTAATTGTTTACTATAGCGTTATATTTTTTCATTACCTTTAAAAGGTGAGCGCCCGGGGTGCACCGCACCCCTTGCACCCCCTGGTAAAGACGGCCCTGCCCATATTCCTTCGTCTTAAGACCTTAAGCTTGATTTTATTATTATATAGTATTTAAAAAAACAACGTGTTTTCCGAAAAATCGATTATTTTGTCTAAAAAAATCGATTTATAAGTAGCGAAGCAAAATCGATTATTAATTAATCGATTTTTTTCATTCAATGTCACATCCCTAGAAAGAAGGTGCGCGAGAATGTTAAATATCTGAGGCATATTTTTTATTTATAGAAATAAGGCGACGCGCAGACCGTCTATCTGGTAATAGGTACATGTCAACATTAGTCCAGAGTGACAAACAGTGTGCGTTACCTACCTTTAGAGGTTTAGAGGAATGGATTTCGAAACAAAGTCTGGAAAATGGGGAATATTAGGTATAACGGGACTAAAAGTTTTCCTCATCCAATTCCACCTTCCAATGAGGAATGTGGAATAAGGAGTTTCTTTCATTTAATTACCCATACTTATTATCCATTCGATAGGATAGAAGAGGATAGGTTAGGTTAGTGAATGTAATGTGTAACATCAATTAAATCAAATTGGACCCACGTGATGAATTGTGCCCTGAAATTAGCTTGTAATTGCAAGAGGTCAATTTTTTTTTTTTTATGGACGAAGGTGGTAGACGAGCATACAGTCCACCTGATGGTAAGTGGATACTGTAGCCCATAGACATCCGTGATACATGCCAACATTAGTCCAAAATGACAAACGTTGGCACGCCCCCGGATGCGCTGCCTACCTTTGGACATAGAAATGCATTTGGAGAAAGGGTTGGGGAAATGGGGAGGGATAGGATGGGAATGGACTCTGGCACATCTCACTCACTACCGAAACACGTACGTACATTAGGGAAATAAGATAAAGTGGGAAATGCAGTACATTTCAAGGTAGTCTTCTGTGAGAGAGGGGTAACGTGGCCAGTCGAGTGCGTACAGCGGCTGTTGGATTGCAGCGTGCACTCTCCCCCTCATCAATGGGACGATGAGATGGTATCGATACCAGAGAGAAGGGTTTCCCAGATTTCCCCAGAGTTATTATCTGGGTAATCTGTCAACAGTAACTGAGGTCGAACTCACACACATGTATCCCTAGACCTTAGGTAATAATGCCTCTTGCAAATGCCGCATAAATTAATTTAGTGACGGAAATTTAATATGGATAATTGTGATTTTTTATGACTTTTATGTCAGTCTCAGCCAAAATCCTGACTTAGTAGAAGAATGTCGCACAATGAGGTGAGGATTACGATTTTAAATGATTAATTACTTTATTTGTGTTTTCGGATTTTTCCGATTTCTACGCCTGTACATCTAGTGTACATGTAGCATACATGGCTATATTACATGTGACCATGTAATGTCCCGCATTTACGTGTCAAAACGGCACCTCAAGAGTAGCTTGACTCTAACAGTGGCCAACCACGACATGAATCAAATAATTTTACAGGTTATTACATGTTATAACAGAACTGGTAACACATTGGGGGGAATTACTCATACACCTAACCATATGTCGTTTCTATCTCTGCACTAGAAACTAATAATAAAACATCGTAACATCAACCTTGCGATGTTATAAAACAAACCTTATGTCAATGACAGAAAATTCAAAATGTAACGTATTCGTTATTTACTGACGGTGTGATATGTAATAAATGCCAGGTCTTATAAAATCTTGGGCGCACGTAATTTCGTATTCATTTTAGTTTTGGTTGTAATCGTCTTGCTAGTGTACCTAGGTCTTTCCTTTGTGCTGAAACAAGAACTTGCAATGTATTCGGGTAAGTAATATGTGCATTGTGTAATTATTGTTTATTATTGTGCGTCGAGTTGGGCATGTGACGACATAGGCATTGGGCGTGTGACGACATAGATTCGCGTGTAATATCATGCTCAATTGTGCGCGCGTGCTGACTGGTTAAATAATTCCTAACGTTGCGTATTTATAAGTAGTGATAAATATAGATAAAGTGTAATCATAGAATGATAAGAAAATCAACTTTTGAGAGTTTAGAGTGTACGTTTCGATACCAATCTATAACGTTTAGCGAATTTCGGGCCATAATCAACCACGCTGGCCCAGTGCGGCCCAGATTTTTTTTAAATTCTCGAGCATGTGAATTCTTCGCGGTGTTATCCTTCAGCGCCGAGTTAGTGATAATTTAATAATCCGTACTTAGTAGAAACTATATGATACAGGCCGGGGATTTGAACTGACAACTTCACTATACATATAGCGCTCTATTTTACATATACCTACTACACATGGAGAACTCGGAATGTTTTGAACAAAAAGAAAAAAATCTCTCCTGAATCTCCTCGTACGTAATTCGCCTGTTTTCACAAATTAAATTTTCACTGCCACCACGTTTTCTACCGTAACAGTCGTTAAAGGGCGACCGCTTCTTTCTTCGTCAGCCAAACTTAGTCGGTCACGCTTAAATTCATTGTACAACCAACGACAACTGGTGTACCAACGATACACGATTACCTTAGAAGGGCACTTTATCTGCAAACGCCATTTGAAATCTATTAAAAGTCTTCAGGTTTTAAAGAACATTTAAAATCATACAAAGTCATATCCATTTTTTAATGAGATAGACACGATATTTTGATAATTTTGGTAAAATAATATGGAAGGAAATTTTAATTAATTAGTTGTTAATTAGGATTAATTTTAATTAATTGGGAAGTTTAATTGTTTTGATTTTATGTTATAGATAGTCATAATTATAATTTAGTCATTATTCCTTAGATAAAAACTCTGTCTCAAAACTTTCTGAGTAGCCTGGTATGTACCTACGAGATGGCAATGTTACAATGCAAATTGATTTCGTCTGGCTGGACGAGTTATTTCTCTAAGACTGTCGTAGGCATCTACGTAGCACCGTCGTTTTTGACTAGTAGCGATTGACTAGTACAGTCGTAACATCTGTATGGTCAACTCTTCTATTTAAAATAACTTTTGAACCAAATGAAACCTAATAAATATGACATTTAAGACAGGTTTAAAATTGCAAGAAAATAATATGAAAAAAATATTTGTTAAACAGATTTATTTGTTAATATAAGCCAGATATTATATTAGTTCATTATTCAGTAACACGGTAATATATGTGCATGTTCCGTCAAACTAATCCGTTAAAGTAACAGCAAAGTCAGCAAACGTTTGACTAATGTCAATTTAGGTCAAAATTATACTGCGTGATTGATTAACCCTGAGGCGGCCAAATGTGCCGCATTGCACGGGGCAGTCCCGCTATATCTGTTGTAATTCCGCGATAATGTAACAGTCATTTTTTTGCCGCAAAAATCGTAATGCTTCCAGCATAAATTAATTGAACAATTACATTACTTCAATCTAATATGGGTAATTGAGAAAGCTTTTATGACATTCTCAATAAGTGACATTCCGTTGGTTCTTTTCTGATTTCTACGCCCATACGCCATCTGTGTGTACCTACATGTACCTACTCGTACATAATGTCCCGCATTGACTTTTTAAAAAGTTGGCCGCCGTATATAACTCTATCATAGAGTCTTTATACTTATAAAGACTAAACTAATATCTAACAAAAAAGTAACTAATTGAAGCTTAAACAAAATATCTTACAAAAATAGTAATGCATCCCAATGATTTTATTGAATTTAGAGAAAGGCGTCGTTACGGACCCAAAGTGTGGTCAACCCGTGCAGGTGGTGAAGGTCATAGAGGGACAAAACTCCTACGAATTGGACGAAGAAGCTTTGAGATCTGTGCTGATGCAGGACGGCATCAGGGACTGCCCAGTGGTTCTGGTTAGCGTTGCTGGCGCCTACCGAGGCGGCAAGTCCTTCCTGCTCAACTTCTTCCTCAAATACCTCAACTGGAAGGTATGAATTATAGAAAAAATATACCCTAAAATGTATTTAAGTTTATTTGTAGATACAGTGTGGAATATGATCTTAAATTTATTCATTCCAAATAACTGTTCAAGCGCTGTTTCCTTTGACATTCTATAGACTGATTAGAACGATATAAGACCATTATAAGATATATACTTATAATTCGCGTGAAAAACTGCGGCTATTCTACAATCGTAGAAATAATTTCATAAAAATGCATCATTAGTTAAACATAGGTAACATTAGTTAATCATTAGGTACCTAATAATAATGTGATGTTGTTAATTGTCACTTATTCTTTATTTAATGACAAAGATCGTATGCAAACATGGATTGCAAACCCATTTTCACAATTCAAGGTGGACTTTTTATATTGTTTCAACATGTAATCAAAATTCTTACATTTCCAGTACGTAAACGGCGAAACTGGCGATTGGAGTGCGCAGGAGGACAAGCCCCTAGAGGGCTTCAGCTGGCGCGGTGGTTCAGATCGTAACACCACGGGTCTGCATCTATACTCACATCCGATTCTAACCAAGCTACCCGACGGAAAAACGGTAATTCTTTAGAATTGACTCTCCCTGTCTACTTTCTAATCGCAGAACGTCCACAACCGAACTGATGAAAACTGGAAAGAAAGAAATTTAGTAACGCTTCCTATACAGAAGAACATATGTTACCCTCTTTTTCCCCTCTTCTTGCAGGTGGCCATACTGCTGATGGACACGCAGGGTACGTTCGACAGCAGTAGCACAGTGCGCGACTGCACCACCATATTCGCGCTCTCCACAATGCTCGCCTCCGTGCAAATATACAACCTTTCTAAAAACATCCAGGAGAATGATCTACAGCATTTGCAAGTGAGTACCTGTTAATAGCAATTAAACAACTTTGAACGGTTTAAATCGAGGATATTTAACATTATTTTTTATTTTATTTCGAACACTGCAATGGACGGGGTCACGGGGTGACTTAAGAAAAGAGTACCTGTTAAGTTTAACTTCATATTGGATCCGTGACTGTAACAGGTCACTCGTAGTTATAATAAACAGGCATAGTTAGATGCAATCATCAAGTTTTAAATTAAAATCGACATGAACATCGTTTTTAATAAACAATAATATTAAAATTGTGTTTAATAAGTTAAAATTGTCTTTTTGCATTCCAATGTCCAAAATGTATATAATAATCTACATTTATTGTCGCCTTACAGCTATTTATAGAATATGGTAAAATGGCTTTGAAAGATGGTGACGAAAAGCCTTTCCAAAAGTTAAAGTTCCTCGTTCGAGACTGGAGTTGGTATACCGAATACGATTATGGAGCAAAAGGTGGAAAGCAACTGTTAGATAAGCGGCTTGAGGTATGTACCACATTCCGTATCAATACAAATTATCAGTTTATGTCTTCTCACTGCTGGGGCTCCTTTCGAGGCTCTTGTGTTCTTTAAATCGTCCACTTAGCTACAGGCCCCTTACACTATTTTCCCGACAAGAAATTTCCAATTGAGGAGTCATCTACTGTACGGTTGTCTGTAGTGCGACAGATGTGAGTCAACTTGCTGAATAGCGAATACAAATGTTGCACGTGCATATGGCCTGAAACTGCCTTCAACAAGCAACTCCAGCATGTGCAATGTGCATTTGGGGGAACCAAATGAGCAGACATTTATTTAAAAACTGCTTATTAATAGCTTTCCGCTATGAGCAATATACTCGTATAAACCCTCTTGCTGCTAAAATTATGTAGAAAAAAATTTAAAAGTTAAATTGTTAAATTAGAGTAACTATGTATCTCAATATAATCTCGTATTTCTTTGTAACATTTTTAACAATGTAAGATTATTTTTATCAGGTTCACGACACCCAAGCCAAAGAGTTGCGGGAAATTCGACAAGAAATAAAGTCATGTTTCGAAGATGTGGACTGTTTTCTAATGCCCCACCCTGGCTGGGAAGTGGATAGATCTGACTTTGATGGTCAACTAAAAGGCACGTAAATCAAATTACTTTCGTTTCCTTTTATCAGTCTGTTGTAAGTTAAAAAAAAAACAGTTGTAAGTTGAAACGGGCAAAAATTTTCTTCAATATTTAGATTTATTTACTTATTTATTTTTCAAGGAAGATATAACAGTGGGTGGTTATTTTATTCTAAGCACACTAGAAAATTTACATAGAACACACACTACTGATCAAGAATCCTCACAAATATTTAAGTAAATCTAATAAAATAACATTATAGGCCTGATGCAACAATTACGCACTACTCAATCATCATCCAGTTGTAGTTGAGAAGAACCGTACCGCCGTGGCTCACTTCATTGATGCGATATTGGTTCAGAATAAATCCATATCAATGGGCAACTTGTTAAATAAAATTACAGCTCGCGTCATGTAAGAATGTTTTCTAGAAATCGTTCTAGCATGAAGCAACATTGATTTCCGTATATTTACTGGCTGTATGTGCAATTTGATACCAGCCATCAACTCCGGACAGTCAATTAGATTGTTTGTTATGCTCACAAGGTAGCAGACGTCTACAATGTTACGCCTTTCGGTTGAAAATGGAAGAAAATGATATCGACGGCAACGATGAAAATAACCGGAAGATGTGTTATGAGCCCTGAAGTCAAGAAGTCGAAGGAATCTTCTCTGAATACCCTCCCTACGGGCCCTGTAAACTTCGTATTGATGGTTGCAGGTTTGGAACGCGTATTCCAACTGACTACGCACGTATCAAATTTTCAATGATTTTACACTACGAAAGTTTTCACAAGTTCCGATGAGGAAACCTAAAGCTTTGGGCGACTTGGAGACTATGTGATCAATGTGTTCTCTAAATACGAGTTTTGAATCATGTAGAACCCCCAGGTCCTTAATCAATGGAACTCTTTGTAAGTCGAATCCTTTCGATGTATAATTCGAATTAACAATATTAAGTTTACGTGTGAAGGACATACAACGACAATTAGAAACATTTAAGCCTAACTTATTGACAGTACAATAAGCTTGACTGATCAAGGCCTGACTGAAGCTGTCAAAGCTATCTATATAAATTCGTTTTGATTTTGAGATTTTTTTGGTTTCAGATCTCCGTGATGTGTTTAAGAAGTCTTTGCAGGAACTAGTACCATCAATTTTCAACGTAGAGAACCTGACACTCAAAAAACTAAACGGTCAGCCGGTGAAGGGGCGGGAGCTCTTCCATTATTTCAAAACCTACATGACCATATTCAACAGCAACGAGCTGCCCGAACCACTTACTATGGCAAATGTAAGTTACGTAGTTAAGGTGTTAGTCAAATAAACTAAAATTATGCTGTAGGAACATACATACAGATATTTAGAATACATGTATGCAGAAGGGACTTCATACTGTAATGATCTGGTTACGTAGTAATTTACTGACAGTTAACGTGACAAAGACCAAATATATGACCTTCGCTTTGCGCAAAACCACAAAACTTCCACTACATCTCATTTTAAAAGCCCATAACTGTGGCATTAATATCTCTTTGTTAACAAAATTTGCATGTCCTAACCTAGAATCTGTTCCTACCATTCGCCACTTAAGTATTCTCCTTAACGACCAACTAATGTGGAAACCGCACATCGATCTTCTAACATCTCGAGTTAGAAAATTGACATGGGTATTTAAGAAGCTCCGTAATGTCGTTAATCCTAAACTTCTGCAAATAATTTATATCGTTCTCTGCCAATCTATGATAAGTTATTGCATATTTATATGGGGAGGAGCTGCAAAATCTCACCTCATACATTTATAAAGGGTTCAAAGGTCCAGTTTAAAGGTTCCAACTAAGACACTATATTCGGAACGCAAACTACTTACTCTTCCTTTCGATCCCAAAGTTCAGTGTAACAAACGCAGAATCGATATTGTGTGCAACATAAAGATATATAAAACTTCTTATATCTGGCGACAGCGATGTTTTCTTGTACCCTTCTCATACAATAAAATCAATGGATAGTTGCGTACTGACTAGATATGAAACTAAAAACAAAATCAAGAACTGTCTATTAAACCATGATTATAATGAGACCGAATCCTTACTCATACCAATGCGCTAAATTATTGTTAACAACGTATACTTAACATTTTGGCATTTCTAACCCTTTTTCACACATCCATACTAACTCACACTCAATTACAAACATTATTTACTCTATGCTAAATTTTCTAAAATCATATATCTAAAGCCAGACTATTTACAGTTACATAAAATCTAAAATATTTACAGACATATTTACATAAAACACACACAATGTACATATTATACACAATAATTATCATCTGATTAAACTGTTTCTTAAATAGCCTGCAACTTAATGTACTAACGGAAGGTGCTGACAGGTGTAAAACAGATTATTCTGGTACAGATGTCAGCACACATTGTCCTTATGTATACCTACTTGTAAATCTATGTTTTGTAAACTACATTATAAGTGACAATTACCGTGTAGAAAATATGTAAATGTCTTAAATAAATAAATAAAATAAAAATAATACTACATAAATGTCTAATTTCTGTAATCCATTAAATTGTAACGTTGACATATGCATCTACTCATATATTCCAGGCAACATAACCTCAATCTAATCTGCACTGAGTCTGCGATCATAGTCCGTTTCATCTAGGGCAAGCATATACAATGGAACCTTTCTGTATCAATGGAGTCAATAATTGCAAGACAGCCGCTGGGCTCGCTCGACTGACCACACTCTCACAGAAGACTATCTTGAAATGTACTGCATTTCCCCTTTATCCTATTTCGCCATTGTACATGTCCATGAGCTAAACAGTATCCACTTACCATCAGGTGAACTGTATGCTCGTTTGCCGCCTTCTTCCATAAAAAACACCATGTTTATCTTTTACTACACCTAAGTGATTTTCTACGGGAGGCCTGTACATTGCAGTGGGACGTTGAAAAAGGTTGAGAGAAAATTATCCTTTACTGTAATATTAAATTCTAATCTTCTGTTAGCTGTGAGCCAATTAACACGTGACCATTATGTACTACGTAGGCAACCGCGGAGGCGAGCTTGCAGGCTGCGTTGTCGGAGATGCAGCAGCAGTATGCGGAGGCGATGGCCGCGGCGTGCGGCGAGGGGGCACCGCGCGCGCCGCCCGCCGCTGTGCGCGCCATACACCGCGACACGCGCGACGCCGCGCTCGACCTCTTTCGCGCCAAGAAGAAAATGGGTACCCAGCTTCAGGCCGACACCTACTTGGAACGCCTGAAACAGGTCTTTATTAGAGCTTTAAGACAAGCGTTTATTACTCTAGCTGAACGACAATTGCGACGCAACTTTGACGAGTATCATTTTATGCTTTACACTCACGCCGTGAAGCCCCGCGAACAGCCGTAAAACGCAAGTGTGTAGTTTTAAGTTTTACGGTGTAAGTGTAGAGCCGGCATCACACATGAACATTACTGCAAACAAGAATTATGGGTACTTAAACATTTATTGTAAATCCTTAAATACTTTTCAGGATCTGGAAAGTCGGCTATCGCTTTATGAGAGGATGAACGAAGAAAAGATTCAAAAGGCCGTTTCTAAGGCAAAGCAAATTTACGAGGACTCGTTAGAAGAGATGTTAATAGACGGGCATGTGTGTACGCACCCGCGAGACCTGGACGCCGCACACCAGCGCGCAGTTGCGGCTGCAATCAGCGTGTTCAACGAGAAGAGGATTCTGCCGGATGGCGACGACACGGAGAAAAGTGACTTACAACAGGTAAGCTTTACTCATTGTATGTATGTTATTGTAAATATTGGATACTCAACGGTGAATACTGAATCAAAAAAAAGTTTTGATGAATGTCTGAAATTTACATAAAATCTATCTAACTCACAGTCAGATGTTGAAAAATGTTAAAATACTTGTTAATATTAAGTATAGAGAGATTTTATTCAAGTTGCGTGCGTTCCATGCATTTTTCAGTCTCTTTATTTGTTCTTTTACGAAAATTTTAAACAAATCTTTGCAGGTCTTTACGCAACGTCTAAGCCAACTTATCAAAGAAAACGAGTTATACAACAGCGCGGCGGTGACGAAAGTGAGAGAGTACTATGTGACTTTTATGGAGAAATCGTGCGGAAAACATCCCTGCATAGTTGTTCGTCAGATACATTTGAAACACACTGGCATATTAGGTAGAGCACTCGAATTGTTCTACTCCAACCGGAAGCCCAGCAATCAATACGTCGATGATACTCACATAACAATATTGAAAAAGGTAGTCACAGTTAATAAATAAATACATATTTTTTCACAATAGAAAATTATAGAGTTAATCATAGGCGGCGGAGTCGCCTGCGCTTCGCTAACTAGCTAATACATGTCTAATATGATGATTGTAGCGTAAAAATGATGATGTACGCATTTGCCCTCACTTATGGGTGTGGCTTATAGCCCTCACTCACCTCAGTTATGGGGGAGGCCTATGTCCAGCAGTGGACGTCCAAGGGCTGAGATGATGATGATGATGATGACGCATTTGCCCGTACAACAATACAAAGTTTTGATCGAGAAAGACAATAGAACAATTAAGTAAATATAAAATTACATATTTACAGGCCTAGTATTCATGTAATTAAGTGTCGGCGACCACACTCAATTAAGTTTTGTTTACGTTCAACAGGATATTGAGGAGCATTACAGCAAATTCTTAACAATGAATGAGAACAACAATAAGGCAGCCGTGGAAGCGGCGATAACCCGCTACAACAACATCATGACGTCGACATGCAAGCCGCAACAGCCGTGTCTCAGCCCAGAAAAGCTCCGGCTGGAGCACAAAAAGGCTCTCAAACAAGCGGTCAGCGAGTTTTGTACCAAGAGATCTTTCGGGGACAATAAAGATGAGGACGACGACTACAAACGACGAATCTGCAAGGTATCAATATGTTCTTCTCCATTGTTGGTAACATAATTACTTATAATGTAATAAACTTACAATATGGTCATTAAGCTATTGTAAAGCCATAAAGGAACTGGCTGGCCACAATCGATAATGTACAAATATCCGATATACTTATCGTATAACCGACCTTTGCTTTATAGACTTACATAGGTATCTATATATGAAGTACAGTGCATGACATTTATTATGGCCAAGTCTTTGAGAATTTTAAACGTACCCTTACCGTTAGACCTCATATAATAAAACTAGTTTTCGGCGTTGGCCTTAGTGCATATCGTCTTGGACTACGTAGCCCACGTTTCCACGTAGTACGTAGAAACACTCCGAGCTTCGTTTCTTAGGGGTTTTGACTATAATGCCACTAATATTGCAGCTGGTATATACATATTTGGACTTCCTGGATTACGCCCTAATCGGAATTCACGGCTTCACAATAATTACTCGAGAGTTTGTATGAAATGTCAACATCACTTTATGGCACCTGAACAAAAGCTTAATGGTCCCCAAGTGTGTACTGATCTACATGTCAGTGGAATTATTTATTTTGCATTTAAACGACAACGTATACAAACCAAAAACGAAACGACAGCGTGCTGTAGCACCAGCTACAGCGCCAGCTAGTGGTCACCACACGAAACAAACACACAAGTCAATAGTAGTTATTTAAATTTGTTGGATCGGGTTTTACAATAAAACAAAAGATAATACATTAAACAGCAAGTATCTTGAAAAATAGCAGAATCAAAAAACAAACTTCAATTTCGTGATCCAGGGTTTAATGTTAGACTTAAATAAAATTGTAGTCAATCCATATTATACTTTGCATAGATAAAAAGCATAAAGGACATTTATTGCAAATTTTTCAGGACGTGGAAAGTCGGTTGTCACATTACGAAATGATAAATGACGGAAAAATTCAAAAGGCTGTTTCCAATGCAAAACAAATTTACGAGAATTGGATACAAGAGCTAGTAGTAGACGGTCACGTGTGCATGCACTCGCGAGACCTGGACGCCGCACACGACCGCGCCGTTGAGGTTGCGATCAGCGCGTTCGAAAAGAACAGTGCTTCATCGAACGGCGAAAACACCGAGAAAAATGGCTTGTTGCAGGTGAGCTTCGTTCACTCAATACGTACACCGGCCCCGTGGTTATAAACTACAGAGCCTTGGTGAAGAATGGTAAGAATTCTACCTTTTTTTTTTCTTTACAGAAAAAAGGCGGCAGACGAGCATACAGTCCACCTGATGGTAACTGTCGTACATAGACATCTGCGATACATGCCAACATCAGTCCAGAATTACAAACATTGGCACGCCCCCGGATGCGCTGTCTACCTTTGCAGATTAAGGAATGGATTGGGAAAATTGGGAGTGATAGGATGGGAATGGGCTCTGGCGTATCTCCCTCACTACCGAAATACGTAGGTACATTGAGGGGAAATACGATAAAGTAGGAAATGCAGTACATTTCAAGGTAGTCTTCTGTGAGAGAGGGGTAACGTGGCCATTAGAGCGCGCCCAGCAGCTGTGAGAATGCAGCGTGCACTATCCCCCCCACGTACGTACGTAGGTAGGTTATTCTTTTGTAGATACAATATGAAGAGATACAGGTTGGTGGCTTTAACATACAGACCATTCGTTTATATATTAGTGAAGCGTAAAACATAAATTCTTGATTTTTTTACTAATCTTTGCAGATCTTTAACCAACGTCTAAACCAACTGAAGAAACAAAACGAGTTAAGTAACAACGCGGCGGTGAGTGAGGCGCGCGAGGCCTACGTGGCTGCCACTGAGAAGACATTCTTTAAACACAATGAATCAACCGCCAAAGCATATGAAGTGTTCTTCTCGAAACGGAATCCCGACAATCGACACACTGATGATATTTACCTATCTCAATTGGAAAAGGTAGGTGCAGTTCAAGTTTTCCATCTAATTAAGATCATTCCTAATTGTAACACTAAGTCCAGTCTCACAAATTTCAGTAATATTTATTTTTGCTTACATTTAACAGGATATTGAAGAACAGCATAAGAAATTCCTCGCATTAAACGAAGTCAACAAAAAATCAGCTCTGGAAGCGGCAATATCTCTCTACAACAGCATCATGGCCTCGGTCTGCCAGCCGCACATGCGCTCTCTGCACGTCGACGACCTGAAGCAGGAGCACGAGGAAGCTGGGAGGCGAGCGGTCATAGAGTTCCTCGCCAAAAGAACAGTCGGTGACGACGAAGATAGCGAAGACGACGAATCCTTGCGATGCCTTTATGAGGTACAGTTATTTACTTATATAAAGTCAATCCCGTCCCTCACTGCCGATCTCGTTCGTTCGCTTATACAACAACATTGAAGATCTTCCCATTACCGTATAAGTCACGTTCACCATCTTGTATTATTTTATCCTGGGGTTAAGTACTAGTCTGAAGAAGAACGATCGTCATTAGTGTTGGGTGGTCGAACAAAAATATTACCACTATCTTAACTGACAATTCTATCTAACTACACTGTTCTTCACCACTAGTCAGCAGCAAAACGTTTCGGTGTAATGAGACCGGTTGCCCAGTCACTAGGTGGGTAACACAATAAATAAGGTGCGTGCGTGTACGTGTGCGTGTGTATGTGTGTACACGCATGTGTGCGTAACCAACGATTGTTATTGAAATAACATATGAAGTGGTTGCGTGGGTACTTACCTTATAAGCTTATAATAAATGGCCTAGGCACCCAAAGGTAGAAATAGATTACATTATCGTACAAAACCCAAAAATCAATGTACCTCAATTGTTGTTCTCAATTCATTGTATGATTAGGTACATATTTGTTGAAGGTATGTTTTCTGTTATCACTCCAGACTTTGTCTAACCGTTACAAAGAGATATGCGAGATAAACGTGCGCAATACCGTGGAGACGGTGAACGCGGCGGAGCAGGCGTACTGCCGCGAGATGGAGGCGGCGTGCGGCCGCGGCAGGACGCGACTCACGGACGACGCATTTGATACCGTCCACACGCAGGCCGCTGCCTCCGCCCTGCGACTCTTCAGCGACAGACGCCGGCCCGGTCAGGACGACCGATGTGACACCTATCAAGATAACCTTAATGTGGCGAGTGAATCTATCTATCTATACTAATATATAAAGAAGTGAAATTGTGTTTGTAGGTATGTTGGGGGTAATCTCTGGAACTATTGAACCGATTTCAAAAATTCTTTCACAAATAGGAAGTTACATTATCCGTGTCTAATATAGGCTATATTTTATTTAAGAATTTTGAAAACAAAATTGGAAAAAAAACTTATAAACCGAAGCAAAGCGAGGGCGGGTCGCTAGTTTACTATAAGTTTGTTCGTCTCTTCCTTAGCAAATAAAAAAATAATAATAAAGCTTGATGATCATTATAATCAGAGTAAGTTTGATCAAAAAATGCACCATAATTTGGTCGGCAAATGACTATTTTTTTTAAAAATAACGCATCATTTTTTTTATATTGAAATATCTAAGCATAAAATTAAAGTTGCATATAAATTTCTTACTATAAAATGTATGCCTGATCGATCAGGGTTGGGTAGGATGGAATTTTATTGTCACAACGTTAATGTTAGAGGTTTACAGTTGTTTAGAGTTGAGTTTATTTCAAATTTTAGAAGTAATATATACCTACCTTAAGAAAGATGAGAGACGTGTCGTTTTGTATTAATCTAATAAAACTTGTTTTTTTTTTTTTCAGATTTTAACACAAAAACGAGATTACTATCGCGTCATCAACGAGAGCAATGAACCTCCAGTGACTAGATCTGAAAGACCGGAACAAGTGCGGGTAATAGTTGAAGATAACAATGGCACCAGAAATGATGGTCCTGGCTTGCTTCCACAGATAATCGGTGAAGTATTACCCTGGTTCCTACCAACCATGCCATGGGAGATCGGGAGACGCTCGAGGCGTGCGAGACGCCCGCGACCGTAACTTTACCTTGTTCACGTATGCCGGCGGACTATTCGCTACATTTTGTAATAATTAATTACGTTATCAATAAGCATTTATACAAGTAATGTAGATCATAATAAAGAATAATCTCATTTTACTAGCCGTTTCACTTTAAATGTTTTAAATTCAAGAGTCAAAATGCGAACCTATGTTTGATTAGTATTTCCGGGATAACCATTATGTACAACTACATTTTGAAAGTCAGTTCAAGTACATAAAAACTTAGTTAGATTAATAAAATGTGCGGTCAGGGGACCCCCGTCAGGAACGAAGATCCTCACGCAGAAATAAAATCTGTATTAGGTTTTTTTTTTACTTTGGTTATTATTGTAATTTTTTGATTATGCTTGGACGGAATTGACTGTATTTACTCTCAATCACCTCCGACTATGGGCTTTGAGTAGAGACCACTCAGTTGCTATTATCACCCCTCAACCAAGTTGAGAATTTCTCTATCACAAACCATAAGGGCACATAGGTTTTGACTAAATAAAAATTTAGTCATAATATTTATTGATAAATAAAAATTCATCGATTTATAACGTCGTCAGTTTTATTTTATACGATGTATTTTTCTTGGACATTCTGCCGAAGTGGACATTATGAGAGTGGTACATTCTGCGCTTACATCCTTTAGAATAAGACATCGTTTCTCAATCTGGGGCTCGCGGGTCGCAGTTGGTCAATAAAAATTAAGTACTTATGTACGAAAACTTTTTATTAATTAATTAATAATTTATAATCGAGTGCTAGGACCTAATTAGTAGTAGGGGGGTCGTTAGGTCCAAACACTAAAATGGTTGAGAAACAATGCTGTAGAAACCCTTTTAGACTCTTTATGAACTTAAGTAATAAATAAAATAAAAGAATGCAATTGTCTCGCAGTGATCATTTTTAAATAAAAGTATTTGAACAGTGTTTGTGATATTTTATTTTAAAACATTAAAAAATCTTGTCATATCGTCTTATTACGTTTACCAATTTAATCTATGTAATATACGTAATAATAAATTAAATACTTAAAATATACATAAAAACTATTAAAATATTAACAAAATACATATTACTTGTGCATTACAATTTATTAATATTAAGTAGGTATAGGTAATATATTAAAACTACTACAATGCACACACCTACCTACTCGTAGTTTTAATTAAACAATTTCCTTGTAATTACAAAATTGAGATACAGATTATAATATAATCCTAATTAGATAAATGGCTAAAAACTGATTAAACATTTATTATGCTTGTTTGTCGCAGCTATTTTACGAAATTAACCTATTTGCATCATCTATTGAATTTACTTCAACATATATACCTATTGGTATAAAAATTTGTATTGAACAATTTGCTCCGATATTAGATATACAACGTGTCGCCTAACTAACGCAAAACCTGAAACATGTCAACCAATCTAAAAAATATATAACCGTTCTAACGGAAAATAAACTTATTTTAACGAACAAATTGTTTAACAAGTTACAAACATGTAAGGTTTTGTTGTTCTGTCTAAAAGGTTCGTAGTGCTCATTTCTCGGACCGGGCGCCGCGCCGGCGGCGTGCGTGCGACCACTCGAGCGACACCCGTAGAATAAAAGATACAATAGAATTGAACTATAAATGATATAAGTACTACAGTACTAGAATCGTACTGTAAATGATATAGGTACTACGGTACTAGAATCGTACTGTAAATGATATAGGTACTACGGTACTAGAATCGTACTATAAATAATAGAAAAAAACCTATTGCAAAAACTGGTAGAATCGATTGCACTGCGGCCACTGTGGGCACTGTGGGCACTGCGGGCACTGCGGGCACTGAACAACCTGTTTTCAGCATTTGCGTTATTTCAGTGGCACGTTGCACACTTATTTATACTCGTAGTGGAATAGTCCATATAAACCACAGCCCAACAGATTGCCTCCTTAACAAAATACATACAGTAATCCCCCCTATAACACGGTAGATTGGTTCCGCGTTATAGGAAAACGTGTTGTAGGAGTATTCCCGTATAACGCGTTTTTATGACCCCGTATAACGCGTTACGTATAAATTATTCACGTTTAACTTTTCTCGCTAAAGGGGGTTTAAATCGAATATTAAGAAAAAACTATATTATGAACGAAATATGTACGTTTTATTAAAATCAAACTAAACTAAGAACATTTTAAATAAAAAACTTATGTATATGAACTGTACAAATCATTATAAATTTCACAGTACAGAAATATAATGTGGGAAATCCCCGCGTTATATGGGGGAATGCCCGTGTTATACGGGGGATTGAAATCGCGTAATATGAAAATGCGTTATAAGAGTACCGTGTTATAGGGGGGATTACTGTATTTACCTAACGACATTGTTTAATACATATAAAACATCGATTTGAGAATATATACTAGAGATGTTACACAAGCACTCTATGGCGGGCACATAGAGTCTAATAGGATTCTATGTTCCGTAGCTCTCGAATTGTTTAATTCATGTGTTTTGAAAATGAAACATTCTTAATACGTAGTACTTAAGTTTGAAATTTGACTTTTTAATTAACCACTCCTCATCTGCTTCAACCCCTTGAAATTGCCAACCGGGTTTCTTTGATAAGAACGTATGATGTATGAACGTATCTAGTCAGGGCCTAGCAGGGGTGCCAGGGGTGCGGTGCACCCCGGGCGCTCACCTTTTAAAGGTAATGAAAAAATATAACGCTATAGTAAACAATTACACAATAGGATATTTGACTGTCATAGCATACACAATAGGATGTTTGACTGTCTTAGGATACACTCCCGCACCCCGGCGCAGAATAGACTTAAGACGGCCCTGGTATCTAGTCTATTCCCATATCGATGATATGAACAAAAAAATAAATGATTAATTCTAATTAACAAATTACCTATTTAACCAACGGCATAAATGATTTGTTTTGAATATAGAAAAGTATGTTAGACGAGCAGATCGTCCTGTTGCCAATACCAGTATCAGTACCCAATATCTGGAGCAGTGGTAAATGCCAATATCGATCATAAAACATAAACCAGTCAGCAGTCCCTCTAACAATCTGTAATAGTTTTATACAACCTATCACCGTCGTCGTGCGTAACGAAAGTTTATCTAATGTAAAAGAAACAAGATCTTTTGTTACGCGCAACGACGGTGATATGTTGTACGAGTATTAAACTATTTATCAAATTTACGTAAACAAATTTATCATAAATTGTATTATTAAAATTGTTTCAGTTTATTTCAGAAAAAAAGTATAGTTTTGCTTATTTCTATACTTGGGAGATTTTTTATTCTGACACACCATTAGACCATTATTAAAGACTATTGCAGTACAAAAAAAGTATCCCTAAAATCGGAACAATTTTTGACAACTAAAAAAAGCAAAATGTGTTTTTAAACGTAGATAACGTAATTATTTTTATAAAACAACGATATATTACTATGACATGGATGTATTTTGACCAATTTCACTTTAAAATTTATGAGTTTGAAACTGACTTTTTCTGACTGACGTTTGACTTTTTTGAACTGACTTAATAAAGTTACGTAGACATGTTTTGTGTTCATTTATGTAATGTACTCACATAAAAAAATCCTTAAAATGTACTTACTATGTACGCGTTTCGGTAGTGACATTGGTAAGTCCTCCGTGGTAGTGAGTGAGATATGCCAGAGACCATTCCCATCCCATCCCTTCCTATCCTAGCCCCTCATTTCTAAAGGAGAGTGGAATAAATTCCATTATACTCTTTGCTTTGCTCAGATTCAGAAATATTTAATAATAGAATTGAAAGACTAAGTAACACGGAATATCATTATCCAACCTATACCATCTCATACAGCTCGCTTTTTCCAATCCAACGAGTCAGGGAAATAAGGCGAAACCATTTTCAATTCGTTCAGATCCTAATGAAGGAATTCCTTATTATTCCAATACACCTCCCTCATCCAGTAGGATGAAGGGGGAAGGCAACGAATTTGTTGATTTGTATGAAAAGGCGGAGAAACGAGCTCTGGAAACTCTCACTAACTCCCGAAAGATGTTGGTACGTTTCACGACAGTCTCTTTGAGAGTGGGATTACTTGGCTTATTCGGCTGTGGGATACAGGGTCATTTTAACCCGAATTATTTATCTACGGCGCCTAATAAGGTTCACTGCTCTTGCCCAAACCGTCATTGCAGTCACCCCGGCTACGCTCGCCAATGCGGCGCTGCCACCTGTTCCCACTACAGCTGCGGTAGCGCCCGCCGCCATCGCTATCGGCGTCACCACTGATACCACTCTTTCCCACGGAGTGTCATTAAAATAATTCACAGTCCGGTACTCCGTCATAAGATTTTCCAACGCCTTAAAAACAATAAAAAAATTAATTGATTCGCACCTTTTTGATAAGGAGCTGCTGCTTAAAGTACGATCTTCAAGACACACTTGTCTTGTCTTAGGGTTCACGGTATCTTTATACCGCGAATCCTAAAGTTATGACATGAACTGCCAACTGAGTTTTTTCCACTGAACTACAACTTGCAGTTCTTCAAGAGAGCTATGAATACAATCATGCAAGATTTGTCGCAATTGGTCTCTGGTGTAGTAAGAGTCCATGGGCGGCGATGAACACATTTTTTTTATAGAAAAAAGGCGGCAGACGAGCATACAGTCCACCTGATGGTAAGTGGATACTGTCGTCCATAGACATCCGCGATACATGCCAACACGTCCAGAACGACAAAAGTTGGCACGCCTCCGGATGTGCCGTCCACCCTTGCAGATTAAGAAACGGATTGGGAAAATGGAGAAGGAGAGGATGGAATGGGAATGGGCTCTGGCATATCTCACTCACTACCGAAACACGTACGTACATTGGGGAAACACGTTAAAGTAGGAAATGCAGTACATTTCAAGGTAGTGTTCTGTGAGAGAGGGGTAACGTAGCAAGTCGAGTGCGCCTAGCGGCTGTGGGAATGCAGCATGCACTCTCCCCTTACCTACATCACCATAATGTGGTCGAACTCTACTTTAAAAAAATCTACAAGTACACTATTTTTCATAAATCAAAATAGATAGCCACACCAGAACTGAATCCGAAATGAAATACTGAAACTATTAAATGATTTTGAGCTTTTGTTTAGAGATTTAATTTATCATAGATTTACTTTGTGGAACTCTTCTAACAGGTAGGTATGGTTGCGGAAGAGGGCACCTGTTGCTCGCTCTCGCAAAAGTCACCTCTCAGTACCCTAGACATGTCCTTCGGGTGGTACAACATACATGGCCAATAACACAGCGCTGAATATCGTACGGCAACAAGCCGACCTATTAGACTTCCTAGGGGAGCCAGTAACACAAGTCATAGAACCTAAATAAGCGCAAAAAATAATGAAGATGCCAATTAAAATGGGTAGCACGTTTTTAAGCCTTACAAGACCTTATAAGGAGAGCTCGTGACAAGAAGTCTTTATTGACTGTTCTCGATAGTTTAGTAGGGTGAAGGACCCAATAATGGACACTTTTAGGACAGTGTTCGAAATAAACATGCATAAGTCATTAAGTGTGAAGATCGGATAAACGGTAATTAGTGTAAATGAAAACGAATATTCTCAAAAATCAACACATAACTTAATAATTGAAATATCGGTAATAAATTCTTAGAAAATAGGAAAAATAAAAATAAAACTAATATCTCCAGTTATGGACACCTAGGATCCAGTTGTCGATACCCAGTAATCGACAGTTACCTAGTAATCGACATCCAGTCATCGAAAAAGATGTCATGATGTAGCTAGCTAGGTATTTGAGGTTTTGTAAAAAGCAAAAAAAAAAAATACAATTTAATGTACCAATTAAGTATTATTATTCCTTTGTTAATTCAATATGCAGTCTGAAATTAAATATAAAGTCAAACTGGAAAATCCTTCAAAATGAGTATCAAAACATACTTAGTCAAAAACTTATTCAAGACCCATAGAAAAGGGTTATTATGATCCTTGCCCATAATCGTAACCATAATCAATAATCAGTCTGAGATTTACCTAACTTACATTAAAAAATGTGTACGAGATCAAAATCATAGCAAAATAGGTACCTAACTTTCTTAAATTTAAACCTTACTCCAAATCAGTAGTAACCCGTAATAAAATTGCAACGAGTAAGAATAAAAAACAATCACAATCGCTTATTAAAATTGTGGAAACTCAACTTTCTTAAATACCAAATCAGGTACCTAAATACTTTTCCATTTCTTTAATTTTATAGAAACCTCTTCTATTAATGCACACAGGCTCGTCAATCTTTTCAATGACTTGGTCCTCTCTGTACTATATTTTGTCAGGCTTGTCAGGCCACTTGAAAGAATTTCCCGTCGATAAAGTCATTGTGCTAACTTCGTACTGTTTTTCATTATCATCTTCTACTTTACCAGGAAAGTATTCACCTTTGTACATCATTATTACGTAACACCCCGGACTAATTCTTTTCTTTGGTCGCGTTACAGTCTTTGAAGTAGTTAATATATTCAAAGGAACATCCTGTCCGAGTCAGAGCCATCTTTAGGTGAATGTGTTCTTTGACGCTTCGGTTGTTGTTGTTGCCCCTTGGTATTTGATTTTCGTTTATTTTTTTTGTCTAAAGACAGTTCTATTGTATTTTCTTCTTCTGAAATATAATCAAAATAATCATCCTCATCAATTTCTTCTATATAGCTTTCACCACTTTCGGCATATTTGATCTCTAAATCGGAGTCTTCTGAAGTAGAGTCGTCGCAAAATACCGTTTTTCGTTTTAATTTCAAATCTGAATTGCTCCTTTCTTCTTTAGCTATTTTCTGTTTCTTTTTTTTCTTCAGCAGTTTTCTCTTTTAATATTTTCTTTTCTTGTCTATTCTTTGCTCTTTCAGCATTTTCTTCTTCTTATTTCTTCTTTTCCATTTTTTTCTTTTCATGATATTCTCTCCAACCTTTGCTTGTTACTGCCGATGGTGTTATTTCTCTCTTGATCCTTGTTTTCTTTTTGATACTATCGTTTTCCGGCCAAAAAAGGTTTTTTTTTAATGGAGATGGTACAATGATTCCCAAAGCAGCTTCTATAGACTTTTTTTGAGGTGTAACTGTATCGGTACGGTAGTTGCTTGGACATGGTATAGCAATGTTTCCGTCTAGAGACACTTCTTTGGGTACTGCAGGAGCTGAAACAATTTCGGAAAGGTTTATAGGTGTGTGTTCTTCGTCGTCTAGTTCTTTAGTTTGTGATTCGCTCGTGGAATTTGATTTGGGAAATTTTTTTTGATGTGTAACTGGTGTATTTGAACTTCTATGGTTAGTCATGTCTTCAATTTGGGGCAGGGTGCAGGGTAAATTATCATTTTCAGTAACAGATGAATTATTGATGGGCTCAGGGGTCGTTGGTGATGTAGGTTCAGCACTTGACCGGTTGACTATTACTGACTCAACTGGAGGAATGTAACAACCACATTCACTTTTGTTTTTAGCCCAAATAACATATAGAGCCGTGTCTTCATCAGGAAGACAGTGATCAACTGTATTTCTGTTTTTGTAGAAAAGTTTGTTGAACAAATTCAGCTTTTCTTCTGAAAATACCTTGACAATCTCATTTTCTAAATGCTTGACGAATGCTGTTAATTCAGGATTTGATTTAAATGGTTCTTCCCCTTCTCTGTGTTTAAGTTTGGTCATATCAATGTATTCAGGCCCAAATGGACACAAGCCCCCTGCTCTGAATCCATTTTTAATGCAATCATCCGTTAGTTTTGCGACTGCTTTCTGCAATACTGGAGCAAAAGTTTCTTTTTTTATGTTTTGGCCAAGGTTCTCCATTTTCCATTCATTAATAGCTTTTTTCCAAAATACTTTCAGGGGTCTAAATACTGCCAAGTCCATAGGTTGCAGAATATGGGTCGAGTTTGGGTACAAAGCGAGGATTTCAATACCATTTTGTGCGCAAAAGTTCGAAAGGTGCAAAGTAAGATGGGATTTGTGACCATCTAGAAAAAATAGAATCGGCTTCTCTATTTTCTTCTCTGAAAGCCACAGGTTGAAAACGTTTGTTATGTATTCATAGAATGTGCTGCTGCACATCCACCCACTTTCCGACTTCCTTATCACCCATTTTTCAGGTACACTGGCTGCGATGTGCGAGGGGATTCGTTCGTAGTTGAAAACAATCATTGGAGGTGCAAGCAGTCCAGCTGCATTTGCAGTAAACAACACTGTCAGGTTATCTTTTTCGTCGCCACATACAGTGTATAGGTGTTTTTCTCCTTTTTTGGCCAAAACACGCCCTGGCTTTGGCGATAAGAAAAAAGCGCTCTCGTCAGCATTGAACACTCGGTTGTCCCGAGCCTTTGATAGATTTTCCGGCATTTTTTCCACCAAAACTGGGTGTCTTTTCAAGAACGATTTGCACCACTTTTTTCCAGGTCTATTGTTTGTAAAAGGGTTCGGTAAATTTAGGTCCATTATTATTTTTTGCACGCTGTCTTGTAGGCATTCTCTTGATATAGGAAAGTATTTTTCACCCAGGACTAAGAGCCACCTGACCAAAATTTCTTCTTGCACTTTTGAAAGGACCGTGTTAGGCCCCATCGTACAGTTTATTGGGGTCTTTCCTGATACTTTGTTATACAGCGTTACTCGAGGCACCCCAAATGATGTAGCAGCAACGGCAACCTTCACTCCTTTGCAAACAGCTTCCATCGCATTGCCCATTTGTTCGGGCGTATAATTTTTTCTCGGAGCCATCTGAAGAAAACATGAAAACCAGTTATGGACACTCATTGGATCCAGTGATCGACACTGTTCTTTACTGGTACATGGATTCCAATCAGTTTAATTTCGACATACACTTAAACAGCATGGATAAAGGAGCTAAAATCGTATGCCAACTCAAGAAGTTCCTAAGAAAATAATTATCGACACTTGTCGATTACTGGAAAATGTCTATAAGTCAGAACCAGTAAATAACATCGGCTATAAACCTATAAAAAAAACATGTCGATCGGCGAGAGAATTATAAATTAATTCTATTACTTCAATACTAAACTAAGAAATCAATTGGAATTCAGCTATAATACATAACAAACAAATAATTGAGAAAAATATAGACTCACTCTCTTAACGATTTTGTTAATAAAATTGAATTCTTTTGTAGGAGCACCAACACAGTTCAATTGTTACTTCGCCACCTTGAAACAAAGTGGCCGATCGGTCTGAAGTATTTAGTAAGGCTAATAGAAAGTCTTTTGTCTATGATTAAGTATTGCCATACCAAAATTTCAATGTGCAATGCTTGTTTTCATTGAAAAAGGGAAAAAAGTGTTCATGTGGGGTCTTGTCCATTATTGGTTCTTCCACCCTATGTAATTATTTTTTTTCGACATCAAATTCAAATTCTTTATTAAACTAAATTAATTAAACTAAATTAATTAAATTAAATTAATTAAACTAAATTAATTAAATTAAATTAATTAAACTAAATTAATTAAACTAAATAATTTTCTTAAATCTGGAAATAATTCAATAACATTTAATTTTTTTTTTCTGCCATAGGGGGGGGGGGGGACCGTAACCCGCCGCGCTGGTCCAGTGCGTGGTGGCGGGTCGCCAGAGCCTCGTTCGTTGGTCGGCAGGGTGCACCACGAGCCGGTGAGGTTGGCTTGGGTCCCAGAGATGTAGGTTGGGACCCCTTACACCCGATAGGTATAAGCCTTACACCCGCTGCCGATAGGTCTAAATGGCGGTCAATGGGGGAGGCCTATGTCCAACAGTGGACGTCCAAGGGCTGAGAAAGAAAAGATTTAATTATGTCGTTCATTTAAAGTCTGCTCTACTAACCTCACAAAGTCTGTCCCGATAGATGTCGTTGTGGTCCAATTGACTGGACCGTCGTCTATCCCCGAAGAGCGTTAGGGCAGTGTGTTTAGACAGACTGTGAAGATTTTCAAATTCGTCGTCGGCGAGCCGCGTCCTGCCTCGCACGCACGACACTTCCATCGCGCGGCTGTACGCTTGCTCCGCCGCGTTCGCAGCCTGCTCGTTCTTTTGCTCGTTTATTTCGCGCAACTCATCGTAATGTTCAGACAACATCTGGATAAACAAAATCAAGATATAAAAGGTCCTACAAAAATAGTACCAAATATTTTAATATATCAATCTATAATATACCAAATATTTTAATACACTAAAACTATTGTAATTTAATTAAAACATAATATGTATCTATTTCATATTTTTTTTCATTACAATAAAAATAAATAATTGGTGATAAATTTACACGTAGGTATGTGCATAACACTATCCACATTCGCTCACCGAGGTCTTTAACCTTTGAACGCGCGCGCTTCTGTTAGTGAGTTCTAGGATGTTCCGAAAAGTACGCATTCGTATTCATTTTGGTGAATGCTCGTCAATTTTCAAGTATTCGTATTCGTACTCGTATTTGCCATTTTCTAAACGAATACTCGAATAATGGAATAGTAAATTCCAAGTGTGAAATAGGTTATCTACAAAAATAAATACTTGATAAGAGTAAACATTCATTTGAAAATCAGTTACGTAGCTGATTTTTCAATTTCATTAAAGCGTGCGCCATGAGCAGGAAGAATTTCTGTCATTGACATGAGGTCAACCAAGACTGAACCTTAAAAGAGATTTGTATGAAATCGTCGATCGACGACCACTTTACTCATTACTTTACATTAAAGGCAAATTCGTGAGTGGTTAGGTAATGACGCAATTTTGCAGCGAATTATGAATTAAATTTGCAGGAATCTATAAGGAAAGATAAGACACAAAAATAAAACGAAATGACAGAAATTTACTACTATTCTGGTATTTTCAAATAGTAGTCACATTACATGTAAATCTCATCATCATCGTGAGCGATATTCATACACAAATTATGACAAGGACGAAGACAATATAAGCACTAGACCCATTTCTTTCCATTTCTTAATTCGACATCATCAGAATATGCTATTTCGCACACACTAAAAACCCAATCATCTTCTTCATCAACTTTTCCATTTGCATTTTCTTCATCAACATTTTGGCTTATTTTCATTTTCCACCAGATGGATTGCGAACCAAAGATTTTGAGCGGAATAAAAGATCTTGATCGGAATACTGCCGGTTCTTTCTACTCCTACTCGGTCTAAGAACCAACGCAAAATCAAAAAAGGTATAAGTAATTTCGTGATAAAAAAAATATACAAATTTGCCCGTAAAACTTACTTGAAAACATACTAGAGAATGCATATTTAACAATAAAATAATTTTTTTTTAAATTTACATTAAGAACAACAAAAATTTAACAGAAAAACACCCTACACAAATCACCTCCAACTTGTGTAGAAATAACCTAAAAATGTTGTCTGGAAATGTTGTTAAGGTTTTTAAAAAGAAAAGTGCAATATTTTAGGACAAAATATACATTATTCTATTTATGTATCATTAATAAACAGTTTGATATAAAACTTCAATTGACTTACCATTTACTTCCGTTAAAAACTTTAACATATCGTTGCGCGCTCGAAATACCGAAGTACTGATCTTAGATCAAATTAAAAGGAGGAAGATACGTTACTCACTTACCGCGCGTGGTCCTCCAAAACTGAGTCCAATGGTCCAATGTCCAATGCTTCGTTTAGTCTTACTGGGGTTTAGAGAACCCCAAATCGAAACGATCTAAAGCGTCTTCGATTTCAGATACAAGCCTAACGCGACTCTCTTCCACTTCGACCCGAGGGATGTTGGCGCGGCCCGTGTACGAGGCCTCCCCAGTTCTCTCATCTATATAGCAACATTGTCACTAATTTGCAACAGATTGTTGATATGCAGAAAGAACAGAGTTGGGGATAGCACGAAGCTTTGCGGGACGTCAGTATTAATAGAGATGATGTCGGAGCAGCAACGATCGATAACGACTCTGATGCTCCGTCCAGTTGGGAAACTGGCAACCCATTCGCATAATCCCTCTGGTACCCCGAAAGATGGTAGCTTGGAAAGCAACGATTTGTGCCATACCCGGTCAAAATCTTTCGCAATGTCTAGGTCCGCAGCTAGAGCCTCGCCATTATATACTCTTAATGGCGTCAGCCCAGCGGTATGTTAAATATCACCAGCCGAGCGATTATGGCGAAATCCATATCGACGGCCGTTAATCAGCTGATGATTCTCTAGGTACCAAAGGAGCTGTGTGTTTATAACACGCTCCATCACCTTGGAGAAGAGGGAGGTGATCGCTATTGGCCTGTAGTTGGGCGGTGCGGTCACCTTTATTAGACAAAGGATGAACATGAGTTTCCTTCCATGCTGACGGGAAGCTTTTTGTGGAGTATGAGGGCCTAAAGAGTCGCCTAAGCACCCGGAGACAACTCAGAAGCGCATATCTGGCCCACTCGAATTTCGGATATCAAGAGATGCCGAGCTTGCCGGCATCATGCTTCACGCTGGATGAAACAGATTTCCTGTATGGAGCTTGTGCACAGCGTGATAGACGGCGGTGAGGCACCTCTATTGTCCAGAGTAGAGTTTGAGGCAAAGAGATCTCCTTACCATGGGCCAGTGAGCCATCAGGTAATACGAAGTTACCATCAACTATTATCAATTACATAACGTGTTATGCACATACGAGTCAATTGTTTTATACGTGTTATGTTATGTGTTATTTATTATGAATATAATAAAAAAATCATGAAATACATGTTAATTTTTAGTTAGATGTGTATAATAGTTTTAGTGTAGGTAGTAATCCACAGAATAAAATATTTCGCACTATTTTTGTAGGACCTTATTTTCGTATATCAGATTTATTACTGTAATTAAATTATAGTTTTCCGAATTAAATTTAATAGTATGTACTCAAATAATGAAACACATGAATATTGATAGAGGGAATTTCTCAAGTCATTCGTTCGAGCATTCTGTCTGTGAGCGATGATCCTGAAATTACAATTGTGAAAAACTGAAGAATCGATCGCTACAAAATTAAAGTCCAGTTTACCTCGGATAGACTTCGCTTATAGTCATCTTCCTCGTCGTTGTCACCAAACATCCTCATAGAATGGAACTCGTTGAACGCTAACTCCTGAGCATCCTCGTTTTCCTCACTCAAGTTCTCGGGGTGCAGGCACAGCGGCTCCGGCTGGAAGAGCGCCGCCATAATTTCGTTGTAACGCGATTTCGCCGCTTCTACGGCAACTTCATTGTTAATCTTATTCATTGTTTGAAGTTCGCTGAGGTGTTCTTCGATATCCTGTCAAATATATGTACAATAATATGTGATGTTATCTCAACAAAAGAAATGGACTTAATTTTAATTGACGTTGATTAATATTTTTGAAATTTCAGCAGTGGACGATAAAAGAACTGCAATGGTTACGGTTACTGTAAGCAAAATTACTAAGTTAAAGAAATTTTGTTTAGAAGGGGCAAAGTAATAAAATGACGGCGCTGCACTGCCATGGTACCTAATGGTCTCATTAATACAGTGGTTCACGCATGACAGAAACAGCGAAAGCTCACTCTCAAGCTCGATACCTACCTTAAATATTCTCATGCTCCTGGATACTCCTCGATACGGAGGTGTTGCGTACTGTTCGGTCCAAAAATAATTTTATACCGGGAACCCGTAGCCTGTGGAACGAACTGCTTCAAGAGCTCTTTCCATTACGCTACGATATGGAGTTCTTCAAGAAAGCTGTGATTTTGCAAGGTCGGCGGCGCACCCGCATACCCCCTGGTGTTGCAGGTGTCCATGGGCGGCGGTACCACTTACCATCACGTGGGACCGCTTGCTCGTCCGCCTACTTCACTATAATAGAAAAAAAACTCATATCTATCCAATGAATTTGAAATAACCTATTTAAACGGGTTTACTTAATAAAAAAAAATCTAGTTGCCGAAAAGGTCAAGAAACATTAATAAATAATTAATTTCAAATACAATCAACTGCAATAGTACCTCCTGTAATAGTGTCAAAAAAGCGTCGTCACTGTATTCCTTGATACGGGTTCGCCTCGAGGAGAACAGTTGTAGAGAAGCGGCGAGCGCGTCCGCGTGCTGGAGCAGCATCTGCCGTGCGTTCATGCAGGGCCGCTTGCCACACACACTGTCCATGGCAACCACGTACGCCTCGCGCGCCTCACTCACCGCCGCGTTATTGCTCGACTCGTTAAGACCGATCAGTTGGCTTAGACGTTGGTTAATGACCTTTTAAAAAAGTGGAACCGATATTGTCACTAAAATAATATGATACAAGTTTTACAATAATATGATGAAAATGATGATTCAGTTTGATTAAAATAAGTACATAGGTAATCGAAAATGTTTTCCATTTATTGTAATAATCATACGAGACTTTTATTGTGTACCGAATTTCCTGATTTTCGCGGTTTTCCCGGTATTGGTTTAAGTCCTGGTACCGGGAATATCAAATGTTTATACCGGCACTGTACCGGCACTGCAATCCTTAGGGGCCATCCATAAATTAAGTCACACGATTTTCATGATTTTTGGAGTCCCCCCCGTCCTTGTCACAGGTGGTCACATTTGTATGACCCCCCCCCCCCCCTCCTGGTGTGACGTCACATATTTTGCAATTTTTAATTTAGAAATTATTAAATTAAAACAACCTTATAATAATATTGATAGAGTTGGTAATATTTTAAAGGTTTTCATTAGAGTTGAAGTTTAGTTTGAATACTTTAGATTTATACATGTGACGTCACGAAGCTTATGACTCGTCCCCCCCCCCCCCTTGTCACACGATGTCACACTTTTTTGAACCCTCCCTCCCCCTTAACGTGTGACGTAATTTATAGATGACCCCTTAGAGGAGACCCATGTCCACCAGTGGATACTACAACAGCTAATGCGAATAAATTAAAATGTGATACACATGAATGACTAATTATAGCAGAAAAATAATATAAGATATGCTAAATATGAACATATATCTAAGATTTAGATACTGCCATGAGTATTGATGAAACATATAATAGGTACTAAACTCTTTTGTCTGTGGCTAAAATGCACATGATGCAAGCAGCCAACCGCGTCGATAGATTAAGAACGATTCGCACCTGACGGAGCGCGTCGAACGGTAACACGCTTTATTATGTAATACATTAAATTAAACTCAAGTAGGAATATTTAAAGTTCATAATTGCATGAGAATGAACGAAAATGAATGAATAGTCGCTGACACACGACACGCCAGGCTCCAGTAGCCTCTCAGTTGCGTGAGCATTGTAACATTTGTTCCAATAGTTCATGCTTTATAACCACTGTATTTTTTATATCTGTATTCTGTATATCATTCTGTATTTTACTATTTAATAATATTTTTATTTAACCGACGTTTTCTTTCAAGATACTTATCTTCTTACTCAAAAGCATTACTCATCTTCTTGTCGTAAAAATAGCACTGACCGAAAACAATAAACACTGGCTAGAAACAGCTTTACGTTATAAAATCTAAAATTTGAAAAGAAGTCTTACAATTTCTGACAAGACGTCAAGCAAAATCTAAGGGGCCGCACGGACGAGTTGTTTCGGAGCGATCAGTGGAGAAGGTTTGAAGATGCCTGTTTCGGGACCCAGCTGCCCTGGGACACAACATCTCAGCCTCCAGCGCTTCTACAAACATAAACGCAGCCACAGCAGCAAAACTACGACGGTCAGATGGGCCACTACGCTCGCCGGCCGCCGCAGCTCTGGTCCGTCGCTCTTTTGGGCGCTGGTGCTCCTGCTGGGCACCGCCTATTGCGCCTGGCCTCCATCGCCCCGTCCGACCACCGCTGTTACCAGCTCGCGGTAGTGTCCGCTCTTCATCGCTTTGGCCGTGCGGCCTGCTGGGCGCCGCGCTGCCTCTCCTGCCGACCATCCGTGAGTTCTGTGATTCCAAACTAGCACGGACTCTTTTTTAGATAGTTCTCAAATTTTGTATTTGGCCTTTTTTTAACAATAATATAAGCTATTGGATCAAATAACTAACCTCTTTCCTTCCAAATAGTACCACTTTAGTTAGCTCCTTGTGGTAACACGACAGCATGTGCCCGGCCGGCCTGACTACTACCGTAGCGCTTGGTTTCCATAGCGGCACGTCTCTACTCCCCGTGCGTCGATGTCCTATCAGTTCTTATACTAAAGTCAAAGACGGGATCGATCAAGCGAATTCGCGAGGATGCATGTTTAACCAACGTTCGGATTTCGGATACTATGCGATGCGCTTCCGGCCAGGCCAACACGCTCTTTAGGTGTTATTCGTACAAGGTCCGGTGAAATTTTCATCAAATACATTTCTCGAATATACGTCTCTTCTAAATATTTAATACTACTTGTGCCCGGCCACGCATCTGTGGCTGCCCAACAGATGGCGCTTACCCTGTTTTTACCTGTTTTTGGGTAAAAAGAATATTTTTACCCCGTGATAGGTATATAAAAACGCGCGTATTCGAATGCAACGTTGTGTTAAAATTTCAAATCAATCGATGAAGAACTTTCAGATATTTAAGATTTTGAACAAACGAACGTTTACATTTTTTTTTTTTTATTTATATAGATTACCATGGATAAAAATGTTAAATAGATAAAAAGTACGATTTGTCTGTTTACGGTGATTCATTCATTATGTTAATTATTCATTATCTACCTAAGTGTCGGACGCTTTAATACATATGTATAATCAAAAAAGGAAGGTGAATCGTAAAAAGCTTTACCTGCATTAATTCATTTTCTTCCGTATCTTCGTCCTCCGGCAGAATCCTGTTTTCGTTGAACGCGCTAATAGCGGCCACAACTGCGCCCTGGTGTGTGGCATCCAAGTCCCGCGGGTGGATACACACATGACCATCCACTACTACTTCTTGTAACGAGTTCTCATAACTCTGCCTCGCCTTGGCTATAGCTTTCTGCTTCTTCTCTTCATTTATCATTTCATAATACGGTAGTCGGATATCTATGTCCTAAAATGTCATAAAACACAGTATTTTTTTCTTGTTGCTACATTTTATTTCATACTAGCAACCCGCCCTCGCTTCGCTTCGATTTATCAGTTATTTTTTTTTTTCAAAATTTCAAAATAAAATATGGCTATATTAGACACGAATAAAGTAGCTTCCTATATGCGAAAGATTTTTGAAATCGGTTCAGGAGTAACAGAGATTACCCCCAACATACCCAATTACCCACAAACACAATTTTACCTCTTTATATATTAGTATATAGACAAAAATCTTCTTATTTTCTATTATAACTATAATTTATAACTCGTAATGTACATTGGTGTTTTTGAGTAACAGTTACAAAGTAAGTGATAGTTACATAATTATTATTGCATATAAAAGGTAAAATTAAGACATGCTTTTTAAGGTAGAATATGAATGTAAGAGTTCGCTATTCCTCGCTGAAGTTTAGGTTAATAAGGACACTGGATTAATTAACTGCATTAACTATATATCTTACATTTCTCAGGGTTTATGGTAACCGCTTTGTTATCCCTTAGTCGCCTTTTACGACACCCACGGGAGGAGATGGTGTGGTGCTATTCTATAGCCGGCCCACACCACAAGCCCTGAGAAACTACACCATCTCTAAAAGAGTGGACTCACCAACCCGCTTGCACCAAGGCGATGTGCATGAGGAGGCACATATCCAATAGTGGATACTGAAAGGGCTGGTTGAATTGAATTGATTGAATTTAATTTTACATTCCTTAGCAAGTCCTTGTATAAGTAGTTGCAAATGTCGACTTGATACTGCGTGCATATGATACGCAATGCAATGCCAGCTCCCGGCGTCGCTGACAATCGTAAAACCCGCTCTGTGAATAAACAACTAGATATGGAAGAGAAATGATATATTCTCACCTGCGTCAGACGCTCTAAGTAGGTGTCGATCTGAAGCTGCGTGCCCATCTTCCTTTTGGCGCGGAAGAGGTCGCGCGCCGAGTCGCGCGCGTTGTGGTATCGGGCGCGCACGGCGGCGGGCGGCGCTCGTGGCGCCGCCTCGCCACACGCCGCGACCATCGCCTCCGTGAACTGCTGTTGCGCCTCTGACAACACCGCTTGCAGGCTCGCCTCCGCGGTTGCCTATATTTATTTATTTAAAGCTTATCTACCAAATACTCAGGCTATGTTCACATGACAAGCGCTTAACGCTCGTTGAACGCGCGCTATATTTTAGTATAGTGTACAAATGGCGTGCGCTTGTGAGGCGTTGAGCGCGCGCTGCCCCAGTTCAGTTCGAGTTGTACATTTGTCGAAGACGGACGTTGAAACAGCTGTGATTTTATATCGACGACAGAGACAGCGACGTAACAGAAAACGAAAACATTGGATTCATCCAATGTTATCGTCTAGGCTTACTGAGAGCCAATACATTACTTTGTATCCTAAACTAAGGCTATATGGACCCAAATTTTTCAATTACTTCAGAATGTCAATCAAGTCATTTGATGACTTACTGGCTATGAATAACTGTATTAAAAGCTTCTGTATCCATTCTGGACTTTTCAAAATAACCGAACGAACCCAAAAACACGTCTTAACGCATCGAAAGCGCGCGCTCAACAGAGCGGCAGTATGGCAACCCAATGATCTCAAAGCGCGAGTCGACGCGCATTGACAACTGTCGGGCGCTAGTGCAGTGTTGAACGCGCGTTTACTTAAAACGCGCGTTAGCATGTGTACGCCTTGAATAAAATTCGTGTAGTTGTAAACGCGCGTTAAGCGCTTGTCGTATGAATATAACCTTACAGGACATTGTTAGTACATTCAAAGCATCATTTTTTATATGCATATAAATTACAGATACCCCAACATTCTCATACAGACGTATATACAAATAAAAGATATCTTATGAATTAAACGTGATATCTTGACTTGAAAAGAAATAAATATTAGATCACATACGGCTGTCATGTAATCTAATGTAAGAAGAATAAGGTTACAACAAAAAAGATCAACTTCTGGGAAATATATATATCTATCAATTGAAAATGTATCTTTTCATACATTGAGGCATCTGAACAGCGAACCTGATTATTTTTTGGAATAGAAAAAAATATTCTATTTTATTAGAAAAAATGTCCACCTCACATGTATAATATATTTCGTTATATTTACGCAGAACAGTTATCATTGGGGTATTTTTACCATCATTATTTTTACGATATCTAATACAAAATAGTTTCATATTGAGTAGTCGTGCTGAAGATCTAGGTACATTGATGTCACCGAGCGATAAAAGGGATGCACAATCACTTCGGTTATTTATAATTTTGTATAAAAATACTAAGGAGAGTTCGTCTTTTCGTAAATGTAAAGCGATGCATATTTTAGTATGAAGTATTGTAGTCGTTCATCATAGCTCGTGGTTTTGTAACGTATATGTAGATATGTACCAGCAATGTAGGATAGTCTTTTTAAGTTTTTTTTTCTATATATTTTCTAGATACTGTACGTTGTTCTGAAAATATGGATATCATACCCAATTACAATAATCGACCTGACTGCGTATTAAGGAGAAGTAGAGACATTTTAAGGCCGATATTAATTTAAACTCTTTTGTATTCCTAAAAATATACGCTAGCATTTTATAATATTTATTTATAACAATATCAACATGTTTTTTAAAGTGCATTTCAACGTGCATTAAAGCATTGCTTTTAAAATTCAACTGAGCTATCTCTCTTAAACTAGCGCGACGATTTACCATCACCATGTCCTTCACCTTGCTGATATTTTTTTCAGTCGAAGACGTTGAAGATCGACCAGAACGAGGCAAGTCTTCAACCACTTCTCGGCCTTCTTTGAATGCTTTGTACCACTCATATGCTCTTGTTTTTGATAAAGTTGACTCACCGTAGGCTGTCTCTAACATTTTTAATGATTCCACACAAGAAATATTGTTGGCAACACAAAATTTGAGGCAAATTCTTTGTTCGATATTTTTATCCATTGTAAAATTCGCTAAGTACACTCGAGGTCGTCTAGCGAATATAAAAAATTTTAAACAACTATTTGACAGGTTGCGCCACTACATGAAAATTAGCTTACAATAGCTAATATGTAACTTAACAGCAATATAATTTTTACGCGGCCATTTTAAGCCAGCATTCTTTTTTCAAAATTCCCTATACCTATTTGACAGTACCATGTATATCTTTATTTTTAACTGAACGAACAAAATTTAAAAATACGTCCGAGAAAATCTATTGTAACAAGATACAATAAAAAGTTCGTGCTGCAACTAATCAAGTGCAAGTATTCGTAAAATTGTAAGAACTCATGACGACAGATCCAATTCATCAGAAATAAAAAAAGGTATACCGGAAAAAAAAATCTTATTGAATCTTAACGATTTTGACTATTCTGTAGTAAGAAGAATTGTGCACAATTTTCATTTGAGGTTTAAGCAAGTGCCGACATTCCAATCTTTAAAACTGAGACTAATGAGCCATATGATTTCAAATAATGGGAGAGTACACTAAGAAAAATTCTTCATCAGTTGGATTTTCAGTTCACTAAAACTAACAACAACAGGAAAGTTTCGATGGAAAAGGATGATATAAGATTGAAACGGATAAAATTCTTAGATTTGATTAAAAAATTTCGATCTGAAGGCAGAGAAATAAACGTTATGTAGCTCAAAGAAATGTTAATATGAATATGACCGCAGTAAAATAATGGTATGATTGGTCTAGACGAATGAAAAAGTATGTGATCACACAATCAAATGAGAAGATGAATATACAAAATATGAACATGCCACCACGCGCTGGACCAGCGCGGCGGGTTACGGTCCACCCCCCCCCCCCCCCCCATGGCAGAAAAAAAAAGCTGCCGATAGGTCTAAATGGCGGACAATGGGGGAGGCCTATGTCCAGCAGTGGACGTCCAAGGGCTGAGAAAGAAGAAGAAGAAGAACATGCCGTGGATGAATTTATGGGATAACAATTAATACGTCTGAAAGTTCTGATGATTCTGAAAGTGACAATGAAGACTACTATTATTATGTTAGACTATTATTAGACTACTAATTATGTCATGGAAGATATTAAATACATACCATCAAAGGGTCAACCAAAATCTCCTAAATGATCTGTAACGTTTGATTGATGATTGATATATAGGCGTTGATTTTTTAAGATATCATGTGAGTAAGGCTAATAAAAGCAATATATAGTTAAATCTACATACAATACACAATATAGATACTTATTATAATTAATTATCTAATATGTAAATATACATAAATAAATAAATAAGACCTAAGTAGAAAAAATGTAATACGATTATCTGGCAATATAGTGACTTGTTTAGTAAAGGTATAATGTCATTAGTTTTTCAAGGGAAAATAATAGCTCCATATATTTCTCTGCACTGACTCGTGATATGTTCATAAAGTTTTGTATTTATCTCGTCATAAAGTACGCAATTAGAGCTACGGTAATTCATAGATGTGGATGACGTGTTCGGGTGGTTCCGAATTAGCCGATGGCCAATGTTATCGTATGTTATATACGGCGGGCCCATGAAACTGTTCAGCAATTTCACGTTCGATTTGTTGGCATAAAATACAAAATGAGATAGTGGTAAAGTTCCAAATACAAAATGACAAGCCTTTGCAAGCGAAAATCGAGTATATGTTTTATAAATGTCAAATTTAAACTCAACTTTGAAGTGTTCAACAATTTTATCATTGGCCCACTGTAAAAGGAAAATAAAATATGATCATATCCGCAGATTTTTCAAATGAACTTATAATTTTTCATTTAACTAGACGATATATAACATAATAAGCGTGTAATGAAAAAAGGTGAGCCTTCTATCGGAGGATACATACAAAATCGTTTATTTAACTCTGCATCCTTTGTACCGATTTCTACTTATAATATCCATTGATAACTATATTTACTCCCTGAAATACCTTTGCAACGGTAAGTGGTTCTGGCAGCTCGTTGCTGTTGAATATGGTCATGTAGGTCCTGAAGTAATGGAAGAGCTCGCGCGCCTTCACTGGCTGACCGTTTATAATTTTGAGTGTCAAGTTTTCTGGGTCGAATATCGATGGCACTAATTCTAGCAAACATTTCTTAAATTCGCTTCTCATATCTGAAACCAAAAGAAAAGAAGTTAATAATTAAACTCCTCGCACTATATTAGAACTCGTCAAAAAGTCTCATCTATAAAGAAGCCAGTCGTCAGTAATACACAAGGTTTTTTTGACGAATTGTTTTTTTTCTATCGCATCCCATGTAATCTTTAAAATGTAACATATAATTTTTCTTTTGTTAATTTAAATAAAACAAGGGGAGTCCGACGAGTGGGCCAAGTGTACCGACGAGTTGAAGAAGTTCACCAGCGGTGGCTGGATGAGTACAAACGAAAATTCATGGTAAGGCGGCGAGCCGCGGGAGAGCCCTGTATCCAGCAGTAGAAGAGCAGACTGAAGGTATGATAAATAAACTTCGGTGGTGAAGTCGAAAGCCGGACCTCACCGCTGAATATGATATCTTTTTTCAAATCTCACTGGCTCAACAGTGAAAACATAGTAAGACTGTTAACAAAAAACATTCTTGTTTATCTTTCTTGAAGCTCCTTCATGCCCTGCAGTTGAAAGTTACAGACTAATGCCGAATTAAATATCCATGCAATTCAATTTATAATAATCATAAGTTTTGAATAAAAAGTAGGTAAGGGGATAACAACGTCATGCGAGGGATTTAGACGGGAATAGTAGGTACCTATCTATCTAAAATCGCCTCTACTCGTATTTCCTTTATTTTAAAAGGAATACGAGTAGGTAGATCCGAGTAGCGAAATATAAGTAAATTTATACAATATATAACCTACAATTAAAGCCGTTTTTCCGGAACAATATCGAAAAACCACTCACTTGTTTGACAAAACACGATATACGATACTAATTAAAATGTCAAAAATCACTTGAATAAGTGAAAAGGTGTGGAAAGTTTGTCAATTTGTCACGTTTATGCCCTTAGTTACACCTTCCTGCTGGTTGATTCAGGTTACACTGAGGTACACTCAGCATAGTCTCACAGCACACCAGTGTGCCGCGACGCACAGGTTGCCGAGCACTGAGCTATCACATCCACCCCTGTCTCAAGTGGCATTCTGTCACTTGAAATTAAATTAAAGATTTTTTTTCTTCGTATATGACAATGTTGCAATTAGCACATTCTGCCAATGTTAAGTTTTTTCGTAACAAAGAATTTCAATGTCTAAAACGTATCCTATCAATGTCCAGTCCCTTCGAAGTAAATCAGGATCGCTGAGTAAGAAGCTCAGTAAGTGATAATAGGTTTACTGAGGACAGAAGAGGACTCCTTTTTTGAATACTTTGAAGTTTATTAAAGTATCACTATTAAACCACAAAACGCCCAATACACAATTTTAACAATAATCAAACACAAATAACTTAACTTCTCGAGTTCCCGCCAAACAGTCAATTGGCGGTTTATAAACTATAACAAACGGTAGAAATGTGCTGGTCTCTCTCTCTTTCCCATTAATGAAAAAGGTCCAGTATTTGTTGTTCTCCTATAATTTATTTTACCTGCCAGTCGTCCATTATACTCCTGTTTAAGCACTTCGAATCCTGGGTGTGGCATCAGGAAACAGTCTACTTTTTGAAAACATGATTTTATTTGTTGTCGGACCTCCTGCAACTCCTTGGCTTGTGTGTCGTGGATCTGATCAAATAAAAATTATGAACATTCGATAATTCGAAGAAAATTTGATGGACTGTCCGAGATTTTGGTAGGGACAGAGTGCATGCTGCATTTCCACAGCCGCTGGTCCTACTCGACTGGCCACGTTACCCCTCTCTCACAGAAAACCACCATGAAATGTAGTGCATTTCCTACTTCATCTATCGTATTTCCCCAATGTACGTACGTGTTTCGGTAGTGAGTGAGATATGCCAGAGCCCATTCCCATCCCATCCTATCCTATCCCTCCCCATTTTCCCAACCCTTTCTTCCAATCCATTCCTTAATCTGCAAAAATAGGCAGCGCATTCGAGGGCGTGCCAACGTTTGTCATTCTAGACTGATGTTGAGATATATTGCGGATATCCATGGACGACAGTATCCACATACTCAGGTGGACTGTATACTCGTCTGCCACTTATTTCCATAAAGAAAAAATATAGGTACATACCTCTAGTGTTTTATCTAGTAATTGTCTTCCACCCTCAACTCCATAGGGGTAATCAAAAAACCAACTCCAGTCTCGAACTAGGAACTTCAAGTTTTGAAACGCCTTCTCACCGTTATTCATAGCGATTTTGCCATATTCTGTAAACAGCTACATTGAAAAACGACATTAAATTAGCAAACTTTACTATACTATCGCAAGGAGGAGAATGCATGCTGCATTCCCACAGCCGCTGGGCGCACTCGCCTGGCCACGTTACCCCTCTCACAGAAAACTACCTTGAAATGTACTGCATTTCCTACTTTATCGTATTTTCCCAATGTATGTACGTGTTTCGGTAGTGAGTGAGATATGCCAGAGCCCATTCCCATTCCATCCTATCCCTCCCCATTTCCCCAATCCATTCCTTAATTTGTAAAGGCAGGCAGCGCATCCGGGAGCGTGCCAACGTTTGTCATTTTGGACTGATGTTGACATGTATCGCGGATGTCTCTGGCGCCTATTACTATAAAAAAAATATATAATTTTGCCCGCGCTTTCTTCCCTTGATATCTTTAAGTATGATGATTGATGAAGCAATAGGTACACACAATTATTCAAATAGAACAAATACAAAACTTTTCGTACAAAATGTAAAAAGGTTTATCTCTTTTATAAGCCGAATTTTCGACATGCATACCAACAGAATTATACAATTATCATATCAAAAATATTGTATCTTTAAATGAATTTGCAATAATGAAATCACTAATTTATGGGTTTATAACTTAAGTTGAGCTTATTATTTACTTTGTAATATTTTAAGAGAACACAGTCTCTCAATAAAATAAACTAATTATTCAATTGGACCGAACTTTGGTCTTTCGATAAAGAATCATAAGTAGTAGATAAAGAAGATATAGTTATATCGATATAGATGATAAGGTTCAATAAAGACTTAAAGATAGTCTTAACCACAAAGGAGGCATCTTTAACTGTTACTCTATGATCTCTGGATAAATTTGACTCATTTAATATATGGCTATATATTATTTTAAATATAAATTAATAAATTTGGAAGATGTTTCTTGCCAAAATTATAATTTGTTCACTGCTCACAGGTAGGTTTTTAATGTCTCGACTATTGATTTTAGCAGTACTTGTATCTTAGACAAATCTATATGGTTTATTAGATACAGTTATGTTAGCTTTATACTTATTCTTTGTAAATTTGGTAATAATAAAAAAAAATATTAGCCAATTTCTTTCCACTTCTAGATAAGTATAGGCCAAAAAGCCACGGCATATCAGCCTTCGGGCTTGTTTATCAAGTTGTTGATCTGATGATATATAATGAAGCGTACCTATCTCTTGCTTGTTCTACGAGACACTAGTTCTACTAGCATCACTTAAATTTCTCATTGTATTTTCAAATCTCACTAATTCTCTCAATTAATATCTCGGATAACTCAAATCAAGTAGTGTCGATCATCTTGTCCCCATCATACAAAATTGCGAGTCTATCACAGTTTGTGGTGATGTAGGATGAAAATTGTCATTGGTTTGTCGTGGAATATATATACTTACACACACACACACACACACACACACGCACACACACACACATATATATATATATATATATATATATATATACATACCCTGTCCAGTGTCAAAGCAATGAATAGTCATAACTAAAACACAAATGAAACAATTCCATGACTCACTTGCAAGTGTTGCAGATCGTCCTCTCTAATATTTTCCTTAAGATTGTATATCTGGATGGAGGCGAGCATAGTAGAGAGCCCGAAGATGGTGATACAATCACGCATTGTGCTGCGACTGTCGAACGCGCCCTGCGTGTCCATTAGCAACACGACCACCTATGCAAAATTGTTATAATAATCATTACCTATTCATTTCTATTTAGATCTAGGATAATAGCGACTAGTTTTAAAGTTTTTCGGTTCCAAATCTATTTCGAACATAGGATTGATGAAATCCAAAAGTAAAAAATAATCTTTCTATTCCTGCACTTGAAGCAATTACTAAATCCGTTACTGAATCCGTTGTCTTGTTGTGAATTACTTATTTTATCGATAGCCACCATCAGGACCGGATAAAGGGATGGGCAAGCTGGGTGATTGCCCAAGGCGTCAAGTAATCGAGATGCGCTGGGTCGCAAGCGGAAATATTGATTTTATTCGATTCATTTTATTTTTCATTTGATATAGTATATATATACATATACATTAATAAACTGAGTATGGTTCCAAAATACACATTAAAATGTCAACCATTAAAAAATGGTCGACCTATAGGCCTATTACCTATAGGCGCAAAAAACGCTGCACATAAAGGGGCGCTGCACACTTTCCGCCCAGTGCGTTATATACGATTGATCCGGCCCTGGCCACAATTCCAAAGCACTGACGTTATCTGTTATATGTCCTCAAAAATACTGTGAAATATATTGCATTAAATTGGTTGCGTAATGAGCAGTATGACATTACCATTTATTTAGTTACGAGTTATTTCCCCGACCTTCCAAGCTATTCAGAATGTAAGGGAATTACCCGAATTCTATTTTTATCATCCTTTGTATAATGTCTATATTTATAAAACGCAACGTCAATCTGTATTTCTGTTTGTTCGCTTATAATCTCATTTCTACTAGATAGATTTTGAGGTAGTTTTCACTGTCGCGTAGAATATTTCTTCCGGGGGATACTAGGGGTACCGCGAGCAAAAGGCTAGTTCGAATTCATAGTCGTAATGAAATGACATGTAAGTATAACTGAAAATTTCCACAAAGAATATGGTAAATTGTAAGGGTCTTTACTGGGGCTGCCAGTACGCGACACCTCTGTACCGAGGAAATTCGGATGGACCGCACTTCTGTGACGGGAGATGCGGTTGTAGAAACCCGAGGTGGGAATTATATTGAACAATTCTTCAGAGCATTCCCCATTGTACAGGCGGTAGAACACACAGAGAGACGCAACGTCTTTCTGAACGCCGAGGGGTTATAAACCGTCCGTGAGAGTGGGACCGTCGACAATTCGAACAGCACGTCGTTGGATGGAGTCAAATGGATCCAATTGATATTTCGGTGCGCCAGCCCATAGATGTGAGCGGTACGCTATATGAGGCCCAAACTGAGCTTTATAGAATATTAAGAGTTGCCCAGAGGTGAAGTACTGCTTCGCTCTGTTCAGCACACCAAGCTTTTTGGAAGCTATTTTCTTTTTATTTCCCAGATGACCCCTAAATTCGACTTTGCTGGAAATATCGATACCAAGGATCCCGTTACTCTCCGAGATCTTAAGAGGTGCTACGACATAAGGGGTTTTATTAGCGGTGAATGCACAGACTTGCATCTTACTGGGGTTGAAATCCACTAGGTTTAGAGAACTCCAAATCGAGACTAGATCTAAAGCGTGTTCTATTTCAGACACAAGCCTGAAGCCACTCTCTTCCACTTCGACCCGAGGGATGTTGGCTAGACCCCTGTACAAGGCGTCCCTAGTGCTGTCATCTGCATAGCAACGTATGCCACCAATTTGCAACAGATCGTTGATATGCAGAAGGAACAGAGTTGGAGATAGCACGGAACCTTGCGAGACGCCAGCATTAATAGACATGGTGTTGGAGCAGCTACCACCAACGACTCTGATGCTCGGTCCAGTCAGAAAACTGACAGTCCATTCGCATAATCCCTCGGGTATCCCGAAAGATGGTAACTTGGAAAGCATCGATTTGTGCCATACCCGGTCAAAGGCTTTCGCAATGTCTAGGCCCATAGATAGAGCCTCGCCTCTAGTCTCAATGGCGTCAGCCCCGCGGTATGCACAATATGAATTTCGCCATAATCGCTCGGCTGGTGATCTTTTAGCGCATTGGTCGCTAATCGGCTGGTGATCCTCTAGGTACCCCAGGAGCTGTGTTTATGACACGCTCCATCACCTTGGAGAAGAGTGAGGTGATCGCTATTGGCCTGTAGTTGGGCGGGTCGATGCGGTCACCTTTTTTAGGCAAAGGATGAACATGAGCTTCCTTCCATGCTGACGGGAAGTTTTTGTGGAGTATGAGAGCCTAAAGAAAGAGTCGTGTAAGCACCCGGAGACAACTAAGAAGCGCATATCTGGCCCACTCGACTTTCGGATAGCAATAGATGGTAGAGCTCGCCGGACTTCTGTGTGACTGTATAATGGACTAAGATCCTCTAAGAGCTTTTCTAAGGAGCTGAAATAGTTTACAAGGACGGAGGAACTATAAAAAACTCCCACTAGAATCTTAGTGTGTGCTAATTAAGCTGCTTTTACATTGGATATAATCAGCTGTATTTAACGTTTAAAGTTTAACGTAGCATGCTAATTTAACGTGCTATCTGATATAGCAATAATAGTATACAGAGATCGTGTATAAATAACACCATCTCCACCCTTACCAATGCGGTCATTACGAATGAGACAGAAACCTGGAAGAGAATAAGATGTGAAAGGAAGGCAAGGCTTAAGCCAAGATTCAGATACTAAAACTGCATGTTGATTTTTGACGCTGAAATTGTCAAGCTTATCGAGGAAATGAGCTGGAATTTTTTGTGCTTTAATATGGACTATATTGAAGATTTTAGGAACATCAGAAAATTTTGGTTCGGGAATAGAAGAATGTGGCGAAAGGCCGATTATTTTTTATATTTTTTTCTTAAGTAGGAAATTCACAGAATAATAATTAAGCTTCAAAGACTATTTTTCGTAAAATTACGTGCGATGTGATTGTAGAGAGTTACCTTTGTCCCGCATGGCAGCGTGGCCCGTATCGGCTGTGCACATAGATGCAGGCCTGTGGTATCCCGGTCTGAGCCACCACGCCAGCTGAAGCCCTCTAAACATTTGTTCTCTCCGCCAGTCCAATCATCATCTCCAGAGGTTACATACTGGAAAGTGATAGGCAAATTACATAAACTATTAAGACTAGATTCCTTGGTTATACAAATGCAATGGACTCGTATTGGTGATCAGATGCCGATACAAAAAACAAGGGCCGGCTGTTTGATAGAGTGGGATAGCTGAATGACCCTTGCGCTAGCCACCAATCTCGATATTTATATAGATCAATATATAGGTCCATATCAATGTACATATACTTTATTCCAATTCATTTGTCCAAAATGTAAACAAATAATGTCTGATGTAACTGACACCCCATTAAAATTAGATTACGTAGTTAGGTGATAATTGTTTATATATCCATAATTAGATTCATTGGGACTGCAAGGGGTCAAAAAAAAAGTTTGACCTATATTTAAAGCTAATTGTTGAGACATTTCATTGACTTGGTTTTGTTTTCGGTAAATTGTATTGGAACGGAGTATACCTATATATTGTTGTCGGAACATATTTATACGATTTTTATATTTCTCGGCATCCTAAACTGATCCAATGAGCTTGACAGATTTTCCACTACAATATAATCGCATATAACATACGTACATAATAAAATAATCACTTTATTATTTATTTATTTACTCTTTTTGTAAATTGTTACCAAAGGCGGAGTCTTTCAGTCAACCTGTGGGCTATGAAGTGTGTGGGAGATGAAGTGGTAGGGGAGTAAATAAATGTAACAAATTTAAGATAGAAAAAGAACTATTGTAAGTAAATATTAAATTATAAACATAATAATATAATATCTTATCATACCTTCCAATTAAGGTATTTAAGGAAGAAGTTGAGCAGGAAAGATTTGCCGCCGCGATAGGCTCCGGCGACACTGATGAGCACCACTGGGCAGTCAATGACGTCCTCCTGCATCAGCACACTTGCCAAGGCGTCTTCATCCAATTCGTAAGATCCACCGCTTTCTTTCACTTTTACCACCTGAACCGTCGGCTCTAGTTTCGCATCGCCATTCGCTAGAAATGGTGTAAAAAAAATCCCCTAACATTTTTCATCCCTATCCTACTTACTCCCTTCAATGTACGTGTTTCTGTTGCGAGTTTCTGTATGACAGAACTCATTTCATGCTGTAGTTTTTTTAAAATTCTTTTGCAGGAACTTAGGTAGAAATCTGGCCAGGGTTTCGAACTGTCAACCTCACAAATGAAAATCGAGAATAGATACCAGTAGGCTATCACAGCTCCGTTAACTTTTTGAATATGTACTTAGTTTTATTTTGTATTTCAATTCTCTGATCAGGATTCTGCAAGGTTGGCAGTGCACCCGCACACTGTGTTGCAAGGACATATGAAACACCAGTACGTCCATTGCTTGGTGACCATGGGTGGTGGTGGCCACTTACTGCCCGCTCGATTGTCTGCCATCTATTCTATAAAAAAAACACTTAAAGGTATAACAGTAATTTAACAGTAATTTCAGAAAAATATTTTTCCCAGTACATATGTCCAATGAAATTCCCATGGTGAAAATGAAAAATTGTGAAAGCCAGAAGGTGGATACCTACCTACTGGAACTTCTCAATGGCTAATAGTGGAGTTTTAGTAATTTTTCGTCGTCTCTTGTCATTTTTGTCCTTATTGTGTCGCTTTTGACATTTTTAATAATTTTGTGTCTTTTTTGTCACATTTTGGCATTTTTTGTCATGTTTCGTGCTATCTAATGTAATGATCTCATTAAGTTGTTGGTTTTAATTAATTAATGTAAAAGCGTGGGGCGCTCAAACACTTAGAAAAAGTAGCAAGTTTTTATCAACGGATGGCCTCGCGTGACGAGGTACGACCTTGACAGCGGCTGCAGTGGTTGAATTAAGCTAGGCCTGCACCCTCGCAAAACGTAGCATGGCCTTCGGCCTCCAATAACTTACGAGGTGGAGGCGAGCTATTGTGGGGTTGCGGTATTGATATGCACCGGGCTTCGCCCTACACGGAGCGCAACCTGCGGTCATGTGCAGACGTCTGTCTACAAATTATCCACAAGGGCTCTCAGGAGCTAAATTTTAAAATGTCTAGCAGCCATCTTAAATAATGGCAAGATCAAAAATTTATTCTAAAATGGTTATTAAGACCACCTGACATTTCCAGATATCAATTTCCATTCAGATCGGATGAATTTGAAAAAATGAAGCCATGTTGAATCCATCATCATGGAAAATATTTCTTCACTCAAAAGAAGGACATAGTCATGCCCAACGATATTAATTTGAGCACCAATCAAATAACTTTTGCTGTTTAAGATATAAAATGGCCGAATGAAATTTGTATGAATTTTGAATTTACATTGAATCTTGAATTTTCAAATTTTCAATTTTTCAGCGCCCTCGTCAATCTACTCTCAGTTATCTATGATATTTGTTCTAGCTGGCCCTTATCGTTGAGGTGGGCTGTTAACAATTTTCGTCGGCGATGATGATCTTTAAGAAGTCTCCAACCCCAATACAGTAAGTGGGTGTACAATTATGTCAGTAGAGTGGTTATTTAGCATTATTTATATCTATATATCTATACATATAATAAAACAGTAGAACCAGCTTGTCTGTATATTGAATATATTTACCAAAAACTGATTGGGGGCGATGAAGGAAGAGTATCAGAATACAAAAAGACGATTTTGAAAATTTTGTCTGTCTGTTCAAACACACTAATCTCCAAAACTACTGAACGGATTTTCATGGTGTTTCCACGGGTTAATTACGCATACGACACGCACACGCATACGAAGACACGGGCACAGCTACTATTAACACTATTAGCTACTATTAGCACAGCTACACAGCTACAGCTACGGCACAGCGCCGTGCCGCGCCGTGCGAGTTTATTTGTCCAACGTCCAACTAAGCTAAAACTTCGTCATATTTAAAGATATCGTAAAAATTCATACAGGAGATTTTATGTGAAAGCAACAATTAAAAAATATGTTCCACAATTTGTTACTTTAGGATGATCATGTATTTTGAGTCTAAAGAATGTATAGCTACTATTAATATGAGTGTGTTAACATTATGCCATGTAATTAGTATAAGCGCGTTCATTTTATTTTGGGGTTACATCTGTTCAGAAACTTAAGGCATATTTTTGTGTTGATAATTGATACCTTAGAATAATAATAACGCTGTTGATATCTGTTATGTAACTCTAACAGTGTTCAGCTACTTTTGTCTTTGACTGTACGTACAATAGATAAAACCCGTGCAGGGCAGGATTAGGTTGATAACTCGAAATAAAAATTTAAATAAGAAATTCTAAATTTACCATTGGATATACAATAAAAACATTACTCTTTCAATACTCGATAGCCTCAGAGAAATAGATTTCAGCATTAGATATGTCGATATTCAAAGCACAAGTACAAACATTAGACAATCTTATAAACTGTGTCTTAGAAACAGTTGATTTTTACTTATCAACTTATTCCCACTATGCACGGAAATATACTCACATAATTCAGACATTATTAACACAAACAAAACACTATACAAAACCCAAAAATTGTAATAATCGTTCCGTGCGATTAAAAACCCAACATACTTGTGTAGGTGGGTGCGGATTGCACAAGATTTTTATAAACTTCTGTAATATTTCTCAAATTTAATTCAAACATATACATACTCGTAACACGCCTATAATTTTCATTTCATTTTCAACTTAAGGTCTTTAACACAGGGGCTTAAATTGATAGATTGCTAATTTGACTTAAAACATCTTGTTGTGATTACTTTCTATCGCATTTGATATATCAGTAATTTCCCTTGTTTTCTCGCGGTATTGCCATGCGGTTAATGTTTAATTAGCCTATTGAATTACTCATCAGAGTCAAAACAACAAAATATATTTATGAGCCTCTGATTACCTTTTAAAAAATTATTATTGAATAATCTTCTATTTCTTCAAATTTTACTCGTATATAATTTTGAATTTCGAACGTCTCCGCTTAAAACCAACCGCACCGTAAGTTGGTACGTCACCTGTCATCGCATTTAATCGCAAGTGAATCGTTATTTTAATCGTAACGAACACGATTAGAATACATTGACTCGTTAATGGTGATAACGATCCATCCAACAAGATTAATTATGAAAAAAATAAATTTTAATATGTATTTTAATGTTGTGCATTAATATATTTTATCACTGACGATAATTCGCGTCGATCCACGCCATGCAAGATCGTGCCTGTATTATTAGCCGGCCGGTATCATTTGAATGTTACCGATCACACAGGACAATTTTAAAGAGGACCAATTGAAAAGGTAAAATCGCTCTGAATTGAGTCCCCGGTGACGAAATTTTTTAAAATATGATTAGTACAACACAAATAAATTTGTATAGTAATTTCTTTAGATACAATTGAAGCTTCTAAATAATGACACGCGCACGCTGGTGCCGTCAGGTCGATGAAATAGATACCGCTCTGGTCCGGGTGGTAGTTTTTGACTGGTCGGCACAGATTTATAGTGAATCTCCGATGTATAACACTAAGCTACACTGTCAAACAAAATTTTTGAAATTTGTGATCGTGACAATATTTTTGAATTAGTACTTTAATTTGTAGTGCATAATAAATATTTTCGATTTTAATTTTGTAGCTACTATTGATTGAATTTGTACATTTTTTTAGATTTCACTGAAGCAGTAGATTTACAACTTCTTTGCCTGACAGTTAATTCAACAAAAAAAAGGAGACAGCAGTCGACATTTCTGAAAAAAATGTGAGTGAATGTCAAGTAAAAGTTATTTTTTTAATTAGTCTGTACATTTATCGGAAAACAAACTTATCGCAATATAAATAGATAAGAAAACATTACGTAGTAACGGAAGTATAGTTTGTATCGTTTGTAAAGTACGTAATTGCATACTTTTTGTTTATAACCCTGTTGTGTAATTCGTACATTACAATCTCGGCGTAGTTGTAAAAGTGTTTAGACATGCACTTTTTTGGAATGAGAAAAAGTTGGCGTGACGCTGCTTCGTTAATAGTGCTCAGTAGACAGAATCGTGGTTCGTTATCGCAAAAACGTGATAACTGCATTAATTACGATATATTGTTGCAGACTCGACCGGGAGCTGCGTCCTATCCGAACAGTGTTGTGTTTCCTGGCGGCGTCAGCGAATTGAGTGACGCCACCGATCACTGGCTACGTCTGTTGCACTCGTTTGGTTACACGAACCAGAACTTTCAAGCCTTACATTGTGAGAGCTCAAAACTTACACCTATATTCTTCAATAACCCCATAAAGAGGTACCATAAAATACTTTCTCTATTTATTTTTATACTGTTACTTCCTCTCAATTCAATTGCAAAATGTCATGATTTCACATTTTTGTTGAATAAATAATTAATAGTTTTGTCTTAATCTTGTTAAACCAAAAAATTCCAAAATAACCTAAATATAAAAATCAGTAAAAAATATTATTATTATTATTGTGTAATAGGCGTGAAGCATTACTGCTGGTATGCCTATATCTTGTTAACACAATAACGCTAGTGTTATAAGCTTTGCCATATCTCATCTCTGCAAGCCATTTGTCATGTCCGTTCTTGAAACTGTTTATAGTTTACAATTCAATGATTTCTTGTGTTAACTTAATCCACATATTCACAACTCTGTAACAGTATATTTTGGTCTGCTTTTGTATTGGCCAGTGTTTTACCTAATTTTCAGTAAATATTAAATTTTAATATCAGGTGGCCCATGAATTCCTTTGCTTTGAAATATTGAATTAAAATGAAATGAAATGACTGATTCTAATAATTATTTATTAATTACAGTCACTGAACAGAAATTTATTTTTTAAAATAATTTTAAAATTACTCTATACAAGCATGCAACAGAGACTCCTTGAGGTGTGGCAAGTGGTTCTGTCTTGCTGCATCCAGGTGTTCCAATTGTAACCAGTAAATTCCTGCAACTGTGTTCTAACTCCTTTAATGTTCTCACCTCTCTTTAGTATCGGGATCCTTGGTATCGACATCTCCAGCAAAGTCGAATTTAGGGGTCATCTGGAAAATAAGGCCAAAATGGCCTCCAAAAAGCTCGGTGTGCTGAACAGAGCGAAGCGGTACTTCAAACCTGGGCAACTCCTTATGCTTTACAAAGCTCAGGTGAGGCCCCATATGGAGTACTGCTCTCATCTCTGGGCCGGCGCACCGAAATACCAATTGGACCCATTTGACTCCATCCAATGACGTGCTGTTCGTATTGTCGACGATCCCACTCTCACGGGCGGTTTAGAATCCCTCAGCATTCGGAGAGACGTTGCGTCTCTCTGTGTGTTCTACCGCCTGTACAATGGGGAATGCTCTGAAGAATTGTTTAATATAATTCCCACCTCGGGTTTCTACAACCGCACCTCCCGTCACAGAAGTGCGGTCCATCCGCATTTCCTCGATACGGAGGTGTCGCGCACTGTTCGGTCCAAAAATTATTTTATACTGCAAACCCGTAGGCTGTGGAACGAACTGCCTCAAGAGGTCTTTCCATTGAGCTACGATATGGGGTTCTTCAAGAGAGCTGTGAATAGGATTTTGCAAGGTCGGCGGCGCGCCCGCATACCCCCTGGTGTTGCAGGTGCCCATGGGCGGCGGTAACACTTACCATCACGTGGGACCGCTTGCTCGTCCGCCCTCTATTCTATAAAAAAAAAAAAAAAAAAATGTTCTCACATACTCAGTAGAGTTTACAGCTACAGTGCAGCCACAAGAGTCCTCAAGAAGAAAGGCGCTATGATTTATTGAGCCAAAATTGCCACCCATACAGTAACCTTAGGAGAATGAAGGACCTTTGGTGTTTAAATTTAGGATTTTCACTAAGTTTAAGTGGAAGTGAGCTTCATCAGAAAACAAGATGTTAAAGTTATTGAAACCATCCAGCATTGTTTCAGTAAAGGACGTGCGCAAATTTAAATCATTAGGCTTCAATTCCTGTACTAATTGGATCTTGTTGGAGTGTAATTTCAAATCCAATTTCAAAATACACCGCATGTGATATTTCCAATTCGGCTGAATGCTAAAAAAATCTAATCAATAAATCTGGATCACATTGAACAGAATCTGAAACTTACCGTATTTTCTCCTCATTTTGTGAAGTCCATGGGCCTCCAGTTTGTTTAAAATTTAGTGTCTATCCTGTCTCTTCACACTTCTGCACCCATTTCTTAATTAAAAGTCCACTCGGACACTGATTTAAGTTGTGCAAATTGTACTCCACGCGAAATAAGCGTCAACTGTATTAATGAGCAAATCACTTTAAATAAAATTGTTTCACGCAAAACGCGCGCTGTTTCCCTGTGAATCCATCCATTGGATCCATTGCAAAATTTATAGTTTGGATATTTATCAACCCTCATGGAATAAATTTTTATAAAACTAAACTTTTATATTACCAATGTAAAAAACTTAAGCACTTAACAATGGTTCACTTAAGCCAACCTTGGGAAGTAATAACATTAATATTATAACTACAGTAGAATCCGCTTATAATGACATTGAAGGGAAATGACAAATACGTCATACTAAGCGAACGTCATACAAAGCGTAATCTTAGAAAATAAAAAACTTCCTATCATTGTTAGGTATTTAGTTTAATAAAGAGAAAAATTACTACAAAATGTATCTATAGAACATGTAACATTTTTTAACTTAATCAAAAATAGGACCATATGAACTGGCTAAACATAAAATTATGTATTGTAATGTATGAACATTACATATTTATTTACTTTTTATGTACATAAGAAATCAATAATTTTTGTCTGCTTCTGTTTTTTCTTTAGATTGTAATAACAGTCTCTTAACACTATTTTTGCAAAGAAGACATTGCCCTTTTCATTGGTCACTATAACCGGACATAATTTCTTATAAATAGGTCATAATAAGTGATATGTCAGTATAAGCGAAGTCATTATATCCGAACTTTTTTTCATAGAAGTTTATATGAAAACCAAAACTTCGCACTGCAATATGTCATATTAAGCGATTGGTCAATATAGGCGGAGTCATAGTAAACGGATTCTACTGTATATTGAATAATTATTCAATTATTTGCAGACACATTTCACTGAGGATAACTGCCATAAGAGAGACCTTTGAAGAGCTAGGGCTCCTTATCTGCAGTGGTGAGCGTAGAGAGAACAGGAGTGACACATGGGCAGACATTATAACAAATGTTGATGTTAAATACTGGCAGGAACGGGTAAGTATTCAGAGGATTGAAAAATTACCCTTATATTTGTCAACTAGCGACCCACCCTCTCTTCGCTTCGGTTTAGAAGTTTTTTTTTTCAAAATTTCAAAACAAAATATAGCCTATATTAGACAAGGATAATGTAGCTTCCTATTTGTGAAAGAATTTTTGGAATACGTTCAGTAGTTCCAGAGATTACCCCCAACATACCTACAAATGCACAATTTTATCTCTTTATTATATTAGTATCGATTAAATGGGTCTTAAACCTGCATGTTTACCTTTTAGTCACAACCTGACTACAGGCGAGAGAATCATCCTCAACTATCAATGTTACTAACAAAACATAAATTTAGGTATTATTAAAATTATATGGTTTAACTCTTGACTTATGGAGAAAAACAAAACTTTAAAAGCCAAAAAATACCTAAGTACACAACTCAGATGTACTACCAATATCTTATAGTTCACTACTATGAAATCATCCAATGTCCAACTATAAACAGTTTCAAGAACACACTTGACAAATGGGTTCCAGGAGAAGATATATGACAAAAGTTATAACACCAGTTAACACAAGATATAGGCATACAAGCAATAACGCACCACGCCTATTACACAATAATAATATTCTACCAATAATTGAAAGAATTTAAAATCCAGTGGAAGCATAACTACAATGTTAAAAATTCAAAAGTTATCCTATTTGTTAAATAGAGCTACAAAATATTGACAGAATCTCTCATCATATTATAGCCAAATGTTTCTCTGAACCTTGAAAAATCTGAATACATTGGCTAAGTCCTAAGCCATGACCCGAATTTATTTATATATTTTTTTTTAAGGACGAAGGTAGCAGACGAGCATACAGTCCACCTGATGGTAAGTGGATACTGTAGCCCATAGACATCCGTGATACATGCCAACATTAGTCCAAAATGACAAATGTCACGCCCCCGGATGCGCTGCTTACCTTTGCAGAATAAGGAATGGATTTGGAGAAAGGTTTGGGGAAATGAGGAGGGATAGGATGGGAATGGGCTCTGGCACATCTCACTCACTACCGAAACACGTACGTACATTAGGGAAATAAGATAAAGTGGGAAATGCAGTACATTTCAAGGTAGTCTTCTGTGAGGGAGGGGTAACGTGGCCAGTCGAATGCGCCCAGCGGCTGTTGGATTTTAGCGTGCACTCTCCCCCTCATAATCAATCAAGGCGTCAATTTCAAAATTTTTGACTCTTTCTTTAGTGTTACCTAACATAATTAATTGTAACAAATAGGTGTAAATAAAATTATCAAATTAGTTCGGCTTTATAGATATTGTTTTTAATCATCTTTCTTCTTCAAATAATTCTTTTTATTAATTAAATCTTTCCAACTTATAGATAAAGACAAAGAGATGAATCAGACTTTATATTATTCAGCTATCATCATCATAATAAGACTTTTCAGATAACCACAGACATTAATCAAACTGTCTGTTATATTATTTTTAACAGCATTTTTTAAATATTTTTTTTTATTAATTACATCTTTTCAACTTATAGCTAAAGAAACTAAACAACTACAATTAATTAATCAACTTTTCAGATAACCTACAAACATTAATCACAGACATAATTCCATTCGGGGCATTCAGATTCAGCATTCTTAATCATGGGTTTGGCAACCTTTCTCTATAGAAGGACCATTTGTTATTACAACGAATCTAGTGTGGGCCGCCGCAAGTCATGAATTGGATATACGTCATATTACATTAATTAAACATTGTGATAAACTGTAACATTTTAATTGTAGATAAAACGAAACTTATTATAATGTATGTGAATTAAAACCAATGAATTGGCCAAAATATTAATTCAGAAAATACTCTAAAAAGAAAATAAAAAACAAATGACTAGTCTTGTCAGATACATAGGTGTAAATTTGCATACATACGCTCATTTCATATCAGATTTAATGAGCTCTTTGGCTTGCATTTTTGATGTCGAAATGCGTAGTATGGGTTCTAAATGTCATCATATTTGGTAGAACATGGATTTAGTGCAGTGACAAACCTTATTACGAAGAAACGAAACCGACTATAAATTACTGACTGATCCTGGCGACTTACGAATGTTATTGACAAAAATGGAGCCAAACTGATATCATACCATCAGATTCATCCTTCTCACTAAAGATTACACTGGTCAACACAATTCTTGTTTCCTTTATTTTTTTTTCTGTTATTGGGTATTTCTATGGCCCTGACTATGAAAAAAATACTGGGACATTGCTAACAGCTTTACTTTTTGAAATATACAGTTTTATTATTTTGACAAAAAAATACAAAAAATTAATACATATGTTAACAAAATTTCTATGGAACACTATCAAATTATCTTTTATAAGATTTCCTTGAATGAACGACTTTAGGTAGATCTCGTTGCAAACTCCAGCAGTAGTCTGCCATCATATGTGAGTCCCACCTTCCCTGATAACGCTCTTCCATTGTCCGAAGATCCCGATGAAGTCTTTCACCCTGCTCCTCACTAAAATCACCCAGATTTTGTGGAAATCGGTTTAAATGCGAGTGCAGGAAGTGGATTTTTATGCTCATGTTGCACCCTAGCTCTTGCAAGTTCGATAGCATGCACTCAACAAGCTCGACATGGTCGTCAGATTTCTTTTTGCCTAGGAAATTACTCATAACCAAAACAAATGAATTCCAAGCTTTGGATTCGACTTCAGTCATTGATTTGACAACATTAGGATCTTTCACGAGTTGCCTAATCTGTGGCCCATCAAAAATACCAGTTTTCAATTTTTCTGTACTTAATCCTGGAAACTTGCGTGAAAGAAAATTGAAACATTCGCCACTTTTGTCAAGCGCCTTCACAAACTGTTTCATTATGCCGAGTTTAATATGAGGTGGTGGAAGTATGATGTGGTCTCGGCTAACTAAAGGCACGTTTATAACATTTTTTGTACAAACTTTTAGCTCTTCCCGCACTGGCCAAACTGTTTGTGACCAATGGTGTTGTTTGTCACGACTGTCCCAGAGACACATGAAACAAGGGAACTTTGTGTACCCCCCCTTGTTGACCTAAAAGAAAGTTAACCATTTTCAGATCAACACAAATGACCCAGTTGTGGTCTTGATACTTAATTTTTTCCATAACCTTAGAAACATTTGCGTATTCTTCTTTTAAAGTCGTCGAATGTGCAATAGGTATGGATCCGTACTTGTTACCGTTATGAAGCAAAACACACTTTAAACTTCTTTTGCTGCTGTCTATTAAAAGACGCCAATCACTAGGTTGGTACTTTTTTAAACCCATCTGTTGTAAAATACCACCAACATCGTTACAAAAAACTAAATCCTTCTCTTGAGAACAATACGGTAACAGGTTTTTTTCTCGGGTACGATAAAATGTGATGTTGGTTTCCGGAGTAAGCATTTTTTTTTCTTTTAAACGAGATGCTAAAATTTCAGAAGCTTCTTTCGGTAAGTTCAGATCTCTTACTAAGTCATTTAGTTCTTTCTGATTAAATCGCTGAGGTTCTGAAAGGCTAAATTTGTAGTCTGCATCAGAGTCTTCACTTGATGTATTTCGTTCGGGTTCACAGAGATTTGGATCATCAGAAGATTTAGATGTGCTGGGTTGTACCTCTCGTGATTTGAAGTGAGGTTGTTGAGCAGAAGATAACTTAGGATATGATCATTTACTTCGATTTCCAGGGTTAATTCCGTTTATTTTCATAACGCAGAAGTAGCAGTCGTCATGATGGTTTCGAGGATCTCGCCAAATCATGGGTGTTATGAACATTATTGCATCTCTTTTTCCACTGGACCATAACCGTAGACATACCACACATTTCTGGCATACAATATGAGGAACCCATGGCTTGTCCTGATTACACAATTTTATTTTAAAGTATTGATGATACGCAGTTTTCACAAAGTCCGATATAGGTTTTCGATATTTTTCAAATATATATTCACCACAAATATAGCAAAAACAATCTGGATTAAGCACAAGAAGATATGGCTTCGTCAAGAAGATGTTGATCTTCTTGACGAAGCCATATCGAAAACAACAACAAAATATATTATAGTGTCCAATAAAAAACGAAAATCTAAGTAAAAATAGTAAATGAGGGTAGTTAGCTATAACTCAAAAACAAAAGCTGTTAGGGAAAAATTGTTACCGTATTTAAAAAATACGCGTCAATTTGAGATAGAAACAAAAAAAAATCAGAGGAAACAAACAATTTTTTTTTGTTTTGTTGACCAGTGTTATTTAAGTATTAAGTACTTATGAATATTTTCAAACACAATTGCATATTTTCTTTTGTTTTCCTAAAATTAATATATTAGGTCCTTACATATGAAATTGGCGTTTTATATGGAAAATCAAAACGAAAAAAAGTTATGAAATTATATATTTAATCAATCAAAGTATGTACCATTGTTATCTATGCACTTTCGCCATTTTATAGGTAGTTCATTGATTCCTTTGCTGAAAAAATTGTGGGAACGAGAAGCAATAAAATCTTTGAAGGCGGTTTGGACTGCCTCTTCGGAATTTAATTTTTTTCCTTGCAAGAAATTGTCCAAATTCCGGAAAAAGTGCTAATCTGTTGGAGCAAGGTCCGGGGAGTATGGTGGGTGTCGGAAACATTCCAATCGCAGTTCCTAATTTAGCGACCGTCTGTTGTGCAGTGTGTGGTCTAACGTTGTCCTGCAATTGTCTAATTGCAGTTGTCTAAGCAGCAGTGGGCTAGAGCAATTGACCAGTCTTGGTTGTTTAACGGCTAGCTTTTCCATCATGGTTTGCAATTGTTGACAATACAGATCTGCCGTAATCGTCTGGCCAGATCTTAGGAAGCTGTAGTGGATGACACCAGCACTGGTCCACCAAACACTCACCAGTACCTTTTTCCGAGTCAACTTTCGCTTGAGGCAGAATTGGGTCGGTTCTCCTGGGTTCAACCATAGTGATGAGCGTTTCCGATTATCGTACAGGATCCATTTTTCATCACAAGTAACGATACGATTCAAAATCCCCTCATTCTTGTGACGGTTGAGTAATGTAACGCAGCACTCGACGCGTGTTTGTTGGTTTGCTTCACTCAATTCATGCGGTACCCATTTTTCGAGCTTTTTCACTTTTCCGATTTGTTTCAAGTGAATTAAAATTGTTTTATCACTCACACCGAAGCCTGCCGCTAACTCTGACGTGCTTTGCGATGGATCCGCTTCCACTTAATTCTTCATTGTCAACTAGTCAATTCTCCAGCTGTCCACGAGGTTTGTTCTGTAGGTCAAAATTTCCAGAAAGAAAACGTTGGAACCAAAAACGTACCGTGTTTTCTTTTACAGTAGCTTCCCCATACACATTATTAATCCTTCGAGCTGTTTCTGTAGCGCTGGTGCCACAGTGGAACTCGTATTCGTAAATAACGCGATATTTTAAGTTTTCCATATTGTGAACAGAACGATATCAAAGAAAAATCAAATGGCGCGAAAACAAATGAATCACTAAATTCGAAACACAAATACACAAGTCGAAATTTGAAATAAATTTGAATTTGGAATTCCTAACCAAACGCCAGATATTTGTGATCAAAGTGGCCAGTTCGACAAAACGCCAATTTCATATGTAAGGACCTAATACATTCTTTTAAAAATTAATCATGTGTACTTAATTCATTTACCTACCTACGTGCAATTGTCTCATCAGAGAGGACAGAATAATGTAGTAGGTTATATTATTATATCATAAAAGTTAATTCACTTGGGGGTTCATAGTTAAGTTTTTGTTGTGGTAAGGGGTCCATGACCGAAATAAGTCTGGGAATCGCTGATCTACAGTAATGTTTATATTAGCTGCCGTTGCTACCGTAGACTCAAAAATTTCTACCTTAGATGTAAAAAAAGCGTGACATAAAGAAATAATACAAATAATAGAAATATGTTTTAATATGTCACCATAATTTCAACAACTGGCACATATTTAAAGATCAAAAACAAATATTTTTATTTATTTTTTATAATATTTATATATTTCTGTCATATAACTTTTCATAAATGCTACACGTCAAACCCTTAGCTACTATATATATAAATTATATAATGTTATATAAATGTAAGAAAAGTATGCCTTTGCCCTTGGTTTTTAGAAATTTTCGTTGTAATTCAAGTGGCCAAGATTTTTACAAAAAAGGGTCAAAAACTTTGAAATTTACTGTATAGACATGAATATGTACATATTTAAGACGTAATCTACTTGCATTGTTTTGCAGGTAAGCAAAGATCCCACAGAGTTCTTCAATCTCTGTAAAGAGTATAAATGTTACCCTGACATATGGTCTCTGCACTACTGGAGCAACTGGCTCACACCTGCTACATTTCGGAAGCGATTTGACACAGCTTTCTTTGTGACGGCACTGGAGAAAAGACCTTTGCATGTTAAAAGTGGCGAAGAAGTAGTTGATGTTAAGGTGAGTGGCCTTTAAAGGGTTCTTTTTATTACAAAATAATAATCCATGTGGTACACCTGTTGGGAAGTAGTTGTCGCCATTATCGAAATTGTTTTTGTAGTTAGTAACATTCTAAAGCAGCCAAATCCTTATATCGTCCCCTGCCAGACATGGACCTCCTCATGCACTTTTCTTGTGCATAAGGGATGTATGACCATAAAATGCCACACTGGTCAAATAGGTTGTAGATTCCCTTCATGGATGGTGCAGTCCCTCGGGGCTTGTGGTAGCGTCTTTGTTATCCCTTATTCGCATTTTACGACACCCACAGGAATGGGATGGGTGCCGTTCTAAAGCCGACGATGCCACCAGTCGGCCGACAATATTTTTCCTTCCCAGTCCATATACATAATATTTGCCATGCTAGGCTAATCGTCACAACATGCAATAGCAATCCTATACCACAGCTCTTAGAAGCATTAATTTCGTAAGGTACATCCACTAAGTCAGGACTTGTCGAAATTCCACCCCCAAATGAGAAATACACGATCGTAGGAATTGTTACCATACGGTGAATCTGTAGAGTATAAGGAGAAAGCATTAAATAGCATACATAAGGCATTAGCCGATTGAGCATTTTCTTCAATACAAGAAAAAATTGCTTTTGTAAACCAGTTATAATGGTGACTTTAAAATTTATAGTTATTTGTTGCTCTCACTAATTAAACAAGTTTGTTCTACTGCATTGTTTTTGCAGATAGCACCACCTCACCGCCTATTGAATAAGTTGATAATGAGCTGCAAAGGAATTTGTTATTTTGTTTAAACACTCGATGTGCAGTACGCGCCAATCGAACGCGTAACGAAAACACGCAATCAAGCAATATTTGTGTATATTTATTTCGTTCCAATTCAATTTGTCAAAATGTAAACAAACATGTCAGCCTATGAGGCTAAAAATTTTGTCCTCTATGAGGACATTCGGCTTATTTGGTGTATGTTATGAATGACCAGCAGACGGCCTTAAATTAAAGAAATATTCTAGGGCAAACTTGCAGTCTTGATGAATCAAATTATGGATATGTAAACAATTATCACCTCACTATTTAATTTAAGGCCGTGTCCCTTACTCAGGCCGCCATGTTTGTTTACATTTTGGACAAATCGAATTGGAACGGAATATATTTGTCATGCTTTACTGGCAGAATAACTTACCTGTTTTCCTTTACTAGTAAAATAACTTGCCTTTTTTAGATATTAATATATTTTCTTAGGTTTTCGCGATTACTGTACATTGCAATTAAACAACTTTTAACGGTTTAAATCGCGTATATTTGACATGATTTATATCCCGACGTTTCGAACACTTTGCAGTGGACGTGGTCACGGGGTGACTGACCACGTCCACTGCAAAGTGTTCGAAACGTCGGGATATAAATCATGTCAAATATACGCGATTTAAACCGTTAAAAGTTGTTTAATTGCAATATTAATATATTGTCAAAAATGTCTTTTCAGTGGCTAAACCCAACAGAAGCATTACACAAAAACAAGCAAAAGGAATTTGTGCTTCATCCACCTCAAACATATGAACTGACAAGGTTGTCACATTTAACTGATATCACTGAGCTGATCTCATTCGCCCGTGAGAGGAGCTGCCGGGGAAATGACCTGTTTTACCCTGTCCTTCTGCAAGCTAAAGATGGCAACCTGTTATTATTACCAGGTATAATATCTTGTTTTTTACCCTTTAGCATTGCTTTGTCGACATAAAATTTAATTTCAACCGAAAAACCGTTAATAAAAGTTTTATGAATCCACTATATCATCCTAAGTAACTTCGATACTACTCACGCTTTCTATTATTGTAGTATTACTGAAGTCTAGTAAGACGAAGGTATTTCATCGAAATCGGCTGACGGGAAGAAAAAATATCCCAATTTAGAGTTTAAAAACTAAAATTCCACGCGTACGAAGTCGCGGGCACAGCTAGTTCATTATAAATAGACAGTACAGACAGTTAAGCCAACGCGGGGTCCGTAGCAAATTCTATCAAGAGGCCCTTGGTTTGCTTTAGGTTTTTAAGTTCCTTCTTAATTTTTTTTACGCTCAGACAGGCGTGGGTGCGCGGGGCCCCCCAATGCGCGGGGCCCGTAGCATCTGCTACTCTTGCTACGTGGCTAATCTAGCACTGAGTAGAGATTCCATAAGCGACAGATTAGTCATTTTAGTCATTTGCGTCCTGTATATAACCATCCGCCAATCGATAATTTATTTCTTTTTCTAAAATCCTTCCCAACAAAAGGCATATTCAGTTCCCAACACGGTGACTGTTTTACATAGATCTGAGACCATTTAAAAAAACTTACAAAAAGTTGTTTAAATGGTCTCCTATATTTTTATAATAGGTATATATAATAGGTATTTTTGTTTTATTTCAGGTGATGATCTCTATCCGTCAAATGTGAATTACAACGAAGATACAATCTGTGTTCAGGAAAAGACAATACTACAACTGAGACAAGACTGTCACTCACTCCACAGACTAGAAAAAACAAAGTCAGGATCTCAGTACATACTGCAAAATTACAAGCCTAGTGACCATATCAATATGGACAACATAGCCTTCTCGTTTCACTCCCTTTGAGACTGCTAGATAATTAAACGTTAGCCTTAGCGACCGGCCTTATAGTTATTAGTGGTGCTAGTGAGTAGTGACAAGTGCAGTGATGGCGGGCAGCGGACACACGTGGCCCAACAGCCAAGATGAGTACGAACTGCTTGAAGTAATAGGGGTCGGTGCTACCGCCGTAGTGCACGCCGCCTTCTGCCGCGCGCGCGGCGAGAAGTGCGCCATCAAACGCATTAACCTCGAGAAGTGGAACACCTCCATGGATGAACTGCTCAAGGAGATCCAAGCCATGTCCAGTTGCAACCACGAAAACGTGGTCACGTACTATACCAGCTTCGTTGTCGGCGAGGAACTATGGCTGGTCCTACGTCTGCTCGAAGGCGGCTCGCTGCTCGATATCATCAAACACAAGATGCGTGTTGCCAACTGCAAGCACGGCGTCTTCGACGAAGCAACCATCGCGACAGTGCTAAAGGAGGTGCTACGCGGCCTCGAATATTTCCACCAGAACGGGCAGATACACCGCGACATCAAAGCGGGCAACATCCTGCTCGGCGACGATGGTACCGTGCAAATCGCAGACTTTGGCGTATCCGCCTGGCTAGCCACCGGCCGCGATCTCTCACGACAAAAGGTGCGCCACACCTTCGTCGGCACGCCCTGCTGGATGGCGCCTGAAGTCATGGAGCAGAACCACGGATACGATTTCAAGGCCGACATCTGGTCGTTCGGCATTACTGCCATCGAGATGGCCACCGGTACTGCGCCCTATCACAAGTACCCGCCTATGAAGGTACTTATGCTGACGCTGCAGAACGACCCGCCCACGCTCGACACCGGCGCCGAGGAGAAAGACCAGTATAAAGCTTATGGGAAAACCTTTCGCAAGATGATCTCCGAGTGCTTGCAGAAAGATCCAACCAAACGGCCGTCAGCGACAGAGCTGCTCAAGCACTCGTTCTTCAAGAAGGCGAAAGACCGCAAGTATCTAATGCAGACGCTAGTGTCGAACGGGCCGAGCATGGAGACGCGTGTGCATAAAGCGAGCCGGAGGCAGCCCGGCGCGTCCGGGAGACTGCACCGCATGGAGACCGGGGAATGGGTGTGGGAGAGTGAAGACGAAGCGGATGAGGAGGAGGGCGAGCCGCGCGACCGACCTATGAATCAGCTGCCGCGGGCCGACTCCTCAGATAGCGAAGGTGAGGAGCCTCGCGCTGGTTTTACAATCGGCTCGCCGGAGGGCACGACTGAGGAGCCGCCGCAGATCGAACTTGTTTTACGCATGCGCAACGCTCAACGCGAACTGAACGACATCCGGTTCGAGTTTGCGGCGGGCAAGGACTCGTGCGACGGTATCGCGGGGGAACTGGTGGGCGCGGGGCTGGTACAGGCGTGCGACGCGCCTGCCATCGCAGAGCGGCTGCAGTGGCTCGTGGACGCACAATTATCGCGTCGCGCCGCGCCGCTACCGCGGCAGGCCATTTTCCCGCTGCCCTCCGCCGCCGCCGCCACGGAGCCCGCCGACGAGAAGGGGCTCGTCGGGTACGCGCAGCTCTCCATTGTAGACTGAACTGTGAAGCCTCAAGGACACCGCCATAGTATAATAAGGTGCTATAAAAATAGTGTAAAATATTTGAATATGTCAAACCAACCCTTTATATCCACCGCTGCACATGGGCATCCTCATTGTCTTGTGCATGAGGGATGTATACCCTTGAAACGCTATGTTGGACAAGTGGGTTAGACGAGTCCACTCTTTTAAAGGTGGTGTAGTTGTAGTCGTCTTTTAGTTCCACGGGAAGAAATGGGTTGGTCCTATTCTAAAGCCGGTAATTTTTTTAAAAATTAACATACGTGATTTTTTATTACACTATTTTGGTGATTAATTTACTCTTGTAATACATAACACGTTACATACTTCATACCTATTATAAATAATACAAAGGGTTTAATAAACCGTTAATAAACTGACACTGCTCATGTTGACAACTCAATATTATTATGTATATACCTACAAATATACAACACTATTGTCCAATATATACAATATAGTCCAACAATAGATGCCTATAGTCTAATAGCTAGCTAGATACATACAAATTTTTGATACTGAACGCTTTCTAATATAATCTGATTTACATAGTTAGTACTTAACTTTTAATAAATTTCAATATACAATGTAAACTAAAGATTGATTTTTGAAAGCAAGTTTACATTTACAATTGAAATCGACCGTTTTACTTTTGCGGCTTAGCTAATGCAACATCCTACTTAATTACAGTCTAAAAACAAGATTAATTATAAGCATAACGCGCCGTAGGTCTTCGGACTCTTTTAGTTAAGACCACTCCCCCGTGTTCTCCGCGTCGCTCCCACCACCGCACGAGCCAGGCGAGCCCTCCGACTCGATGAGTTCCAACTAAGTAACACTAACAAATTATGATTAACATTGCGAAGTTTGAAGTTTCAATTGCTTGACATTCCTGTGTATGGATGTACCATCGCTAGCCTGTACTACTTGTTGATAGTCAGTTTCACTTATTTATTTTATATTTCTCCCGGTAACCATTTATCCAATTCAAACGCGCGGTAGTTGCGATACCAAATTTTATCCCCTAATTTAAATTGTCTAAATAACCCTCTGGCCCTATGCTCCTCTATTTCTATACATTAAGAGAAATCGTGTTAAAGCCAAATCCACTTCTAACTTTTGTTCATGTGCCTTGTTAATTACCACTGGAGATTTTTACCGCACTTTCAGCTGCTCCGTTCGAGGAGGGGTGGTAGGGGGCTGAAAATACTTGTTCGATTCCATTACTGCTGAATGTTGCAAATTCTCTACTCGGAAAAGTTATCTGAGACCACCTCCTGTTTAGGCAATCCAAATCTTGGCCATATATCACGTAACTTGGCAATGATCGACGTCGCTGATGTACCCGACATTTTAATAGCTTCAATCCATTTAGAACAAGAGTACCACTATGAGATATATCACTCCACAGATAGGTCCTAAGAAATCAAGATGTATACGCGACCACGGACGCTCCGCCCAGGTCCCCACACGAGGTGCATGCGACGCTGGTGCGGTCGCACACGCCGCACAAACGGTACATGCATTGCACACCTTATGAGCCTCTTCAATCCCCGGGCACCACTACCCGGTGACAATTTAACTCCTCATACAATTCCGAACTGTTAAAATATGGTTTTAATTAAGTCATATCCTACGATCCAAGGCCACCCATCACGTATGTAACCTAACACTCGCGATCTTTGTTATTTTCGTATTTAATTACCTTGTAATCTAAAAGTAAACCATTGGAAGCAAAATGCAAATTAATTTTCTTCTGGTTCATCATGGAATAATACCACTACGTTTATTAAAAACTTAATAATAGATTAATCATCAGTCATTAAAAATACCGGTACTGGAAGCCAACTAATAAACTAATCTATTAAATTTATATAAACCACGATGGGTATTAATTACAGTGAACGATTTTGGGTCTTCACTCAAACAAATCTGAACATAGGCCTGCTATAAGTCAAGCTTTGTAAAGATAATATTGCCGTTTATAGTAGGGTTGGCTGATATATATATATATATATATATCAGCGGATCTATATCACGATATATATCAATAAATATTTATCGTCAAAACTAGATTTTTGGCAGAGTCCACGCTTTTAAATTGTTATACTGACATAAATAAAAATTACGATCAGTGCCACTACCAACAATTCAACACTAAAGATTATAATTATAATTTAGTTGAATTTTGATTAAATAGACTGATTTTAATCTGACTAATTTTTTGTTACTCTAATTTTGCTCTATTTTTTTTTTGTTTTATAAAAACTATTTATAAAAATTCCCCGGCATGCGTTGCATGCCCGGCAATTTTTTTGCACATAATATATAGCCTATGTCCATCTGGAATAATGTATCTTTGTAAAATATGTGGAATATGTAATGGATTCCGGAGATTACCCTCCACATACACACAAACTCACAAAATTCACACTCTATTATATTAGTATAGATATGTCTATTAATCAAACTCAAAATTTCATTTAACAATTTGACACATTAAAACCACTTACACAAATAAATTCACGTTCTTTTTATATACATGATATATATACGATATATATCGGATATACATATATCAAATATCGGATATTTTGATATTTATTATAAATATTGGATTTTTACGAACCCTGCTTTAAAGTATGTACTCAAAACATCTTCAATTTTAGGCACAGGAAATTTGTCGACCAATACAACTTTATTTAATATTATTTTGTAATCGGCGCAAATGCGTAAACTGTCACTGGGCTTCTGTATCGGAAGAGGGGGCGTGGCCCAGTCGGAGTGGTTGACCGGCTCGATGATAGCGGCGCGCAGCATCGCGTCGACGCGCTCGCGCAGCGCGCACGGCGGAACACCGACGAGCCGTCCGTCCGGCTGCACGAGAAGTCGCGCCGTGCCGCCCCCACGCTACAACCGAGATATAACAACACATATCTGAAATATAGGTGCGATACAATTTATTTGTTATCTTCTACTGAATTGATACTATTTACTCTAAACAGAGGTATCGATAAATCACTGTTGGCACAGTAAATTAATGTACCGTTACCAATAATATACAAATCTAAATATTTCTTTACACTTATATGCTACCAAAACATTTAAATAACCGATTGGCTTTATTTTACTGCCGTCATAAAATTTCAGCACTAAACTACAACTTTGTAACAAAATGTTTCCAAATTGTTTGTCGTATACTTGTTTAGTAACACACGATCACGCGGACCCAGTATCCATCTCCATTGAAATAATATTATTGTTAACTAGCAACCCGCCCTCGCTTCGGTTTATGTTTTTTTTCAAAATTCAAAATAAAATATAGCCTATATTAGACACGGATAATGTAGCTTCCTATTTGTGAAAGAATTTTTGAAATCGATTCATTAGTTCCAGAGATTACCCCAACATACCCACAAAACACAATTTTACCTCTTTATATATTAGTATAGTATAGATATTTAATTGTATGCTCACCGTAAACACTTAACTATATTTGGTACATAGGTCCGTCGTCGGCCTCCACTTCAGAGCACTCCTCCTACTCCAGATCCACCTCGGGTTTCCTTATACTAGTATTATCCTCTACCCAGTGTGTACGTCCAACCTGCCTCCCATGTCCATTCTGGCCCCGTTACCGCTGCGATCTCTGTACCCGGTGCCCTATCAGTACTTCTGGAAGGCTGACCACTCGGACATACTCTCCTTTGATGACCCGTCTTGCCACACCTGCACACGAAAAATAGATATCTGCATTGCGAAACAACATGATAGTCCCCCGCACGCCATACAACCGCTAATGTGCATTGCGAACACATCTCGCTCCCGCGAGCCGTTAACGGGCGCATCATCCCGGCTCCTGCACCGACACTGTCGCGTGCCATCTCCGCCGCCATGCTGCTACTTCACCCGCTCCCACCTGTTTCTACTGATAACGCGTCCGTCTCCGCCGCTTCCAAGCTTGATGCGATCTGGACGGCCGTAATAAAATTAAGTGCTTTTTCCGTAATAGTATTTGACGAATTAGATAACTGTTGATGCCACACGTGAACTGGTCTCATATTTTCCTCTGACGAGTTTCCGAATTCACAGTAACGAGACATCTTTAATTCTGCCACATAATTCGCAATCGATTGACGTTTGAACTGACGTAACTGTCAAAATCTAAACTAGTCCGCTAAGATTGACAGTTTTAGCTGTAGATGTTACTGCATTAATTTAATGACTTCTTCGTATCTTAACTCTGCAGGCCTCCTCGTACTACACAAATTAGCCATTAATTCGTATGTTGCGTCGCCCACGGATAATATCAGGATCGGTAACTTTACAATGGACAATGGTCCTTGACGTCATTCACAAAGAAATACATGTCCAGTCATTCATCCAGTCATATAAGTGCACTAATTACAATTTTGCATATCACACTCTCGTAAATGTCCCACAATCTTTGCCATTGTACACTTTTATTACGGAAAATTTTGAAACTACCTCGTCGCCACTATTATAACTAAGCACACTGGCGGGTGTGCGCAAGATTGTTTAATTAACTCACTGCTCACGTCGACAGCTCTCAATATTATTATGTATGTACCTACAAATATACAACAATACCTACTTACTCGTCCTCACTAACAGAAGCGGGCGCGTTCATAGTCCTACGTGTTTTTTTTTATAGAATAAAGGTGGCAAACGAGCATACATTCCACCTGGTGGTAAGTATCCTGTCGCCCGTGGACACCCGCGGTACATGCCAATTTTAGTTAGAGCATCAAATATTGGCACACCCCCTGACGCGCTGCCTACCTTTGTTGATGTAAGGAAGGGTTGGGGAAATGGGAAGGGATAGAATAGGATGGGACTGGACTCTGGCATATCTCACTCACTACTGAAACACATACATACATTGGGATATTTGAGAAAGTGGGAAATGCAGTACATTTCAAGGTAGTCTTCTGTGAGAGAGGGGTAACAGGACCAGTCGAGTGCGCCCAGCAGCTGTTGGATTGCAGTGTGCATCCTCCCGCTCCAGATTCCATTGTTTTATGCACATACGTGTAAATTCATTCTCAATAATTTATTTTAATGTAATAAAAAATCATGAAATACATACTTCTAATGTCTTGTACTTTGTATTTCTCTGTATGTTTTTGGTGTACAATAAAGTGTACCTATTAATTTTTAGTTAGATATAATAGTTTGAGTGTACTAATTGACATAATAAAAAAAATACACTATTTTTGTAGGACATTATATATTTTCATGGGTGCACGAGTCACGGCTTATCTTATTCCAAGCGTATCTTATTCCTGTGTGATTCGTGAATTCTGTGTAGTTGCACGCACACAAAAACGACACGCAAGTAAATAGTAATTCGGGCGTTTCTATGAAGATTTGTACTTTCTACTATGACACCGCTGTCCTAAGCGTATATTATGGTGGATATGGTATAGAGTTAGTTGTTTATAGCTCAAATGCAAAGTCTACGTGAGTGTGGGGTGAATCTGAATTTATAATTATATTATTTGTGATTATCAATTATTTTGCTGCAATATATCGTAGAACACTGTAATCTGTTACGGATTAAGATTTGTTAAGTCCTAATGTTTTGGCTCGTTCGATATAATTTATGAAGACTTACTTCTGAACGAGTGGCATAATGTAAGGTGTACTGGGGTTGAACTAACGTTCACAAAGCGAACTTATGACGGTCATTACAGTGTTCGCTTATTCTAAGCAAAACATATGCAGTACCATCATATTGTTCTTTTGTTGTTTGTTGCTTATTTTGGATTTTTTTTTTATAATAAAACAATCGATTTGGGCAGGATGTTTTATTAAAATCTCTAAGGTCTTTCAAAAACCTTAACAAAATATAGCTAGAAGCTAAGTTCTTACCTTTTCACACTACAATTACAAATTACCAAACGAGTTTACAAAATTTACAGTTATAATTATATTAATTGCAATTATTGTTATAATATTGGCAAAAGTAATAACGATATAAAAATAAGTTTTGTATCGGTACAAAGTTAATCTTATAGCGGGTTGGTCCACAGACGAAAAAAAAACAAGCTTTTACTATATAAACCAGTCATTTAGTATTGCATATTATACTAAAAGTTGTCACTGTAGGCTGTTTTAAATTCTTTCGTTAATAACTAAAAGTATACAAATTGGAACATGAATGATCAGTTGCTCTTATAGTCTAAAATAAAAAAAAATGAATTAAGTAAAATCATTACGGACTTCAGTTAACGGAAAACAGATTTCTAAATTTCCTTTCAACACAGTTACATCACGAAACCTTCCCCTGAACAGTCCCATGTGAGAATCCACTGCCCATAGCATGAACTATACCGTCCCCGCCACCGGAGACGAGGTCCTCGTTACACCGTGAACGCTACGGCCTTCAACCAACACTTACCAGGAATCGGCACGTGCCTGGGCGCTTCTCACAGACTCGCCATCACGCGGTACCCTCCCAAAGCAACGCCCTAAGCCTAGGTCCGTTCCTTTCGCCAGTCTACCAACGGGGAAGCCCTTAGGCTCGTTGCTGCAAACACTGCTCCTAGGTGACCGCATTCTGCGCTCGCCCTAAACCATACATGTCCGGTGACTTGTAAAGCCATTAGCGCCACAAGAATTTAGCCATTCCAAAAAAAAATAACTACCAATTTCTTTACGCCTCAGGGGCTCTAGCAGATGAATAAGTATTTACTATTTTAAATGAGTCTCTAAAGTAGCTGCAATCGCGGTCATAAATCGTATTTTGTCTGATGATTTACACATAGGGTGTGCGTTTATCGATAAAAAAAAAACACGTGATGAGTCGACTCGCGCACATAACTAATATACTATATTACAATAACAAATGACTCGTGTAATGGTCCGAGTTGCGGCTTGTTTTGATGCAATAAATAATGAGTTATTGTTTATTGCCTTTCATTCGACATTTGAACCTACAAGAAAGTACAAGAAATTAATTTTAACCAATCACGGGAGCTTACTGCAAAAAATTGTGGCGTAAGTTTAAGAACTGTACATTACCTCAAAAAAGAGTGTACAAGTAGTGAACCTTACCTTACTCTTACAGTAACTATGAACTGGATGATTTTGCCAAGAGTGTGATGAAACAGTCTGATCGTTTTATGAAAATGGCGAATATCCGTCAGTGCGAAAAATATTGGATAATGCAAAACAACGGTTTGAGCGATTTCAGTGTAGTCAAACCTCAATGAGGACAATTTTGGCAGATTTTGGTTATAAGTACAAAACAACTCCGGGTGGAAGAAAGCAGTTGATGGAAAGGCGAGACATTGTTTGTGCTCGGCTTAAGTTTTTGAGGAAGTTGCAGGGATTGAAGGAGAACAGAGACGCCCAAGAATTTATCTTGATGAAACTTGGATCAATCAGAATCACGAAGAGCTTGGCTTGATGAAAACAATGAAAGTAGTTTAAATAAAAATATTGGGAAAGGGAGCATACTCATATGTAATATCTTTATCAATAATATATTTAGAGTTATTATATATGTACATTATTTTGTAATACATTATGCACTGATTATATATTTTTTCAATTTGTCATGTGCAAGCTGTACGAAATATACATTTTTGCCAGATGCGGAGTGGGCTTTTCGAGCAGTGAAATCCAAGAATGAGGACTATCATCCAGAAATTAATGCTGAAAGGTTTACAGAGTGGTTTCAGCGACTGCCACTGAACTTGAAGAGCCGTCCGTGATAATTATGGACAATGCCAGTTACCACTCTCAGCAAATACATCGCGCACCCACATCAGCGTCTAGGGTTGTCTACACAATGGGGTTGCATATTCTAACGCTGATCACAAACAGAAACTTTTGCAAAAAAGTAGTTATTTCATTCTGTTTTTTGTAATATTTAAATTCAGGACATTATCATTTATGATTTTAAGGTTTCACTTTAGTAACATGTTATTTCATTTCCAGGTACATCGGCATAAACCTGACAAGTCATACTTTTTAGACCAATTGGCATATTAGCATCGTCACGAACTTGTTCGTTTGCCACCGTATCAAATGCCAATATAATCCTATGGAATTGGTATGGGCGCAAGTAAAGGGAGAAGTGGAAACAAAGAACAACACTTTTAAGATTACGGATGTCGAGAAAATACTCCGGGAGACCATCGTTAATGTCTCAAAAGAACATTGGCCAAAACTGCGTTCGACATGCAGAAGTCCTATAAGATGAAGACTTGCGAAAGTCATACATATCCCAACGCTTAATAGTTAATTTATATGACGATTCCGACAACGACTATTAATATTATTAGAATAGTATCAAATTATAATTAAGATATATTATTTTTTATTTTATAAGTGAAAATTTATAATTAGAAATTTATAAAAATTTATATTGTTGCTTTTAGTTATCAGTTTTCCAATTTCAAGAAATAAATAATATACTAACATAGACCAAGTCTATAGAAATCATTTTGTTTTATTATTATTTATTCATTATTATTTACAAATCTGTATATTCTATTTGAATACACGAGTATGTAAGCAAATTAAAATTATAGTTTCATTTTAATTTTCTACGTGCTAGTTGTCGATAACATTACGACACGAACGTTGCGCTTCACTACGCGTTGCCATAAGACCTGTAAGTGCGACTGAGCTGCAATACGCCCCGCTCTGTACACACGTTTTATGGCCTCACCTGCAGTGAGATTTTGCGTATAATTTTTTTTGGTAGTACTAACCATATTTTTACTGTAGGTACATTTAGGAGGTACATATAAGGTTGGGGAAAAGTTTCTTCGTATGTTATATACAAAATTCAAGACATTTTTTTTTAAAGTTTAATGACATTTAATTATGATATATATGTGCCGTTTTGTTCTATAACTTGTTGCCATCTTGTAGGTAGTGGCATGATCCCGTTGCTGTAGAAATATTCGGATTTTTGGTCAAAAAATTGCGACAAGTAGTTTTGACAGTCCTCTCTTGATGTTAACCTTACACTACCTAAAGAATTCTGAAGAGACCGAAACAAATGAAAATCTGAAGGGGCAAGGGCAGGGCTATATGGTAGGTGCATCAACACTTTTCAACCAAGCTCTCTCAATTTTTGCTGAGTGGCCAAAAATGTGTGTGGTCTGGCGTTATCATGATGAAAGACTGTTCCTGACTGAAGACTGACCTTTCTGTTGATCAATTCCGGGCTTTTTTTCTCAATTTCTTGCTTTAGTCTCATCAGCTCGGATCGATCGATCGGGTCTCTACTGCCAAAGAGATCCGAATCGATGGTTTTGCCCTGCGGTAAAAGCTCATAATGAACGATGCCCTTCCAATCGCACCATACACACAACATCACCTTATTGCGCGTTAATCCGGGTTTCGCCACAGTCTGTGGAGCTTGGCCGCACTTAGACCATGATCTTTTCCGCACGTTCTTGTCTTCTCATCACCAGTAATCAATCTTTTCAAAAATGGTTCGGTTTCATCGCGTTTTAATAGAGAATCGCAAACGAGTACACGGTTCTCATTAGGTTTCTTTCAGTGAACTCGTGTGGTACCCAAATATCGAGCTTTTTTGTGAATCCAGACTTTTTGAAATGATTCAAAACTGTTTTGTGGTCAATGCCCAGTTCATTCGGCAATGTCGTAACTACTTATATGCCGATCTTGCTGATCTTGCTGCACTTTTTCACAAATGGCATCAACTTTATCGGTAACAGGGCGACCGGAGGGAACTGCATCTTTAACATTGAGATTTCCTGACTGAAAACGCTTAAACCAACTTTTTGCTACTCTTACTGACCCTGCATTAGGTCCATAAACAGCACAATTTTTTTTCGCGGATTGTATAGCATTTTTCCCTTTTTTGTAATAAAACTTTAAAATGTATCGAATTTCTTTGTTAGATTCACTCATTTTCTTGGACAGAAAAACAATTGAAAAATGGCGAGAAACAGTTTTTTATTTATTTCTATTTATTAAATGTTACCTTTTTAATGGTATCATAACCAGCCAGGTACAAACAGTTCAATCAACGATATTGGATCACAACTTCATAAATACAAAATACGAAAAGACTCTCCTCGACCTATTATATGCCAAATGAGCAGATCATGTGTGTTAGTGGTCCAGGAGAGGGATTTAAGTCAATGTCAAGCGATATGATTCTGCGAATGTCAAGGCATCAAAAATAATAAAAAATATCGATTGTGAGTTCAAATTCAGTTCAGCCCGTACCACTGAGTTTCTGCTTAAGCGCGGTTTTAAAAATTACCACTTGCTTGTCGGTGAGGGAAAACCTCGTGAGGAAGCCCACATACTCGACAATTAAGAAAAAGAAAGAAATTTGGAGCATTTGACCAATCCGCACTGGGTGTGTGTTGAATTTACTAAAGGAGAGACCCGTGCTCTGTAGTGGGACGTTATAGGCTAATATCGAATTAAAACAGTCGAGTTGTAAGTGTGCTGTCGGCGAGCTTTAGAATAGCATTCTTCGCGTAAGTATCGTAAAAGACGACTAAGGAGTTAACAAATCTGCTACCACAAGGCTCGAGACATTACACCACCTCTAGAAGAGTGGACTCGACATCCCGCTTGGGCGGCGTCGCGAAGCCCATACATCCCTCGTGCACGAGCACGAGGAGGCCCATGTGGATAATAAATGGTTAGTTATAAATATAGCTCGGTGTCACACACACTAATCGATTTGAACGGACCATGTCATGGATCGTCCCCAATCTGGGTACGCCTTAAGAAGTTCACTCAGCCCATTGGACGCACCCAGTCTGCCGTGGGATGCCCTATCCTCGGCTACGTTCTCCTCGTCGAATATATCAACGATTATTATTTAATACCTACCGATAACAATAATGCAAATCACTAGCGCGCGTGTGCCTTGTTTGTACCAGTTCATACGCGTAATAAGAGACCTTATGCCGTTCATAATATAACTTTAAATACATCGACGCGAAAGTTACTTCTCACGTATATTGGCGTCTTATTATTACAAGCAAGCTTGCGAGATACCATACTAACATTCTGAACTGGACCGCAATAAAAACATTTTGTAGAAATTAATCTTTTTAACAAAATAAATGATAATATGAGATTGTATTTGTATATTAAAAACATCATAAAATCTGAATATCATAATTAATATTAACTTGTACTTAAATTAATATTACATACTGCATATGGGCCGCCCCACTCAAACGCTATATTTCGATTGCTTCTCTTATTCTTAGCTAGAAATCAGAAATTCACACAGGTTCCATAGCGACAAAAGAATTTTAAGCTATGATTAAATTTAAATAGCGTTTCGGAAGCGTTCAAGTATTACATAAAAGCAATTTCGTTGATTTTAAACTCCCCTCCCAATTGTAAGATAAAATAATAAAACTACAGATTAACCCCACCCAAAGGAGCTTCTCCGTGTTTATTGAATACGGATTTTTTTTTATAATAAATGAAATTATTTACGATGGAATTCTTCTCCTTCAGTTAAAATAATAATAAAAAATAACGCACCCAATAACCCCAATCCCTTAATCTAATCACCTACATAATACTTGAATGCCCCTTTAAGAGTAAGGCAGTTTAATAAATATAGTGACTAGGCAGAAAAGAAGCGTCCTAAATTAGTGTTTACCTTATTCCTTATTCCCACTCACACTAGTAAGGCATTAACGCTTATACTATTATTATAACCAAATGTAACTAACATTCTCACAATACACAAATGACATTTTAGTACAAAACTATTTATGTGAATCACGTACGCCACACATACGTAAAACAATTAGGAAGCCGTAAAGTACATACGCAATTACAGAGGGAACCATAGACTAGGGAGGGGGAGGAAGTCAGAGCGAACGTTGCATAGATAACATTTTATTTTTAATTTCTAACGGGTTTTTTTTAAATTTATATAATCATTTTATTATATGTGTACATTATCAATTATTGTCATTAATTCATAGTGAGTGGAATGGGAGTTTTAATATATAATTTAATATCTGACAAGGGAGGAGTCGAAAATATCTGGAATTTGAGTGACTTACTTTATTAACGGCCACCAAGTACGTCTTATTGTGGTGTACAATCACAATATTTTTAAAACAATTTCGGACAGAAGTTTTTCTGCACCTCGCTACAGTTCAAGTACAAGGGCAGTATCAATTTGAAGAAATATTTTTACAATTATGTTTAGCTTCTGCCAATTCCAATTATCTATACAAAATTTGCACACATCTTTTAAAGGACTCGTATTAAATATGTTTTTAGTGATATCTATAACATGTTTTATGAGTGACTTTAGGGTTTTCTTTATAAGGGACTGAACTTGAATAGGTAATGGAATGAATGAAATGTAATGTGTAGGTAATGAAAATATTCAGATCTCCATAAGCAAATGTTTGTTCGATAAGCGTTTAAACTAAATATTTATCAGTTCCTTCTATAGTAGTATATAAGTACATACATTTTGCAAAAAAAACTGCTTTAAAAATCTTTAAAGAATATAACAAGAAACAACAAATATCATTATCACAATTAATAATAGTAGGTATATAATCGTTTAAATAAATGTGGCTTATAAAACGATTATCGATAATAAATAAGAATTCTGAAAGGTGACAAGTACAATGAGATTATGTAGTCTCATTACCTTATTCACCATGACTAGTACAATAAAACACCCATTATGGCACATATACATTGACTTTCGTAAGTTAAGTTTCATACAAGATGCCAAGCAACATTCTACCATTTTGTTTCTGACAGCAGAAAATAAATCAATAATTATCCAATGAGATTACTTTTAACTAATATAAAATGGACTGGAGCGCACCCTCCTCACGAGTGCAATAATAGTTATCCCTATATTTAGAATTCAAAGAGCAATAAAATGTTCAACAAACATCGAATATTGTATTAGAGGGCTTGTAGAATAGATAGGGCTGAATGATGTGTCTATGTGTAGATCGTAAACAGACACAATGCACGCGCATCTTTATGACGATGAAACGTCACCATTTTTTGACAGGAATTTGCTTCTATGAAAAGGCGAGCATAAAAAACGGTAATTGCATTACATATTGTGAAATATGTGGAATATCGGTCGCTTTGCGAAAATAGATTTCTGTTTTTCAAAATAACGACGGATTGCGTAATTCAGTTATTGATTACAATTATTCCTAATTACTAGAAAAATTAAAAATCTAGTCTTATATTTTATTATTGGCATTAGGTATATGATGTCAGCGTAAGGTAAATTGACGAATCAAAATGTTTTATGCAATATTAGATACCACCAAACTTCAGGCGACTCTTTTGGGGCTGCGTTCCAAAACGTGCGATTTTCGCTCCTTGACAAACTAACTATCTTCATTAACACAAAAAGAGACAGTCTTAAATCACTAATTATTAAATGATTATCATTAATTATATTATGTAATTTAATTATTTAAGTTAGTCGCCTGACATCTAATGATGTTCAATATTGCAAAAAAAACGTATTTACACAAAAAGACTAAACGTGACATTCATTACCAACAAAACTACAATTATCCTGTAAATAATAACGAGATTACAGAATGTTAAAGAAATATCACTTGGAAGACTAAAATACGAAAATGGAATGTGCAAATAGAAAAAAACAATACAAACAATAAGTAATGGGCATTACTGATTGCTTGTACTTATTATAGTTACCTTAGTCTTATTACTTAGTCACCAATACTATGAGGACGTGCAAAGTGCTACTTGGGGCAACTTGAAGCAGCTCGCAACCTAAGAAGTCCCGCCGAATTTAAAGAAACTAAATATGACAGTTCGGCCATTCTGCAAAATAACTATTATATGTCCGTTTATCATTTATTTCCTAATTTAGAAACATCTTCATTGGTAGGTGTAATTAAAAATGCAAAAATTGACAGGGCAAATTGAAAGCAATAAGCTGTGGAAACATGTCGGCCGGTCACGCCGCCGGTCTGCGGGACTTTTTTTGTGACGCTTACTCTACTCTAGCTAGTACATCCTTTTTATCAACCTTTTTAGTGTCGCGACGTCCCAAAAGGGCCAAATTATCCTAATTATATTTTTTACAGTTTAACATTTTATTATAAAGCATAATTTATAATTCATTAATAATTATAATTCATTAATTTATAATTCATGTAAGATATAATTCATTCATGACCTATTGTGAGCCCCTGAGAATATGTGACCGCGATCCCCAGGTTGAGAAACAAAGCTCTAGTAGGAGTATCTCAGTGGTGACGTGGAAAGTTGACTGGGAAAGAATGCTTCGAAGCATTAAATCCGCGTTCTATCTCTTTATGCAATAAAAATAAATGAATATTATTATTATTATTTGTATATCTTCCAATATAACTATTACAATAAATAAATAAAAATTATTATTTCCGCTACCGCATCTTTGCACGAAGTCCAAGTATTGCAACTATTGATCATGGCAACTCTACTGCACTAGAGAATCAGTACTTAAGGGCCTAAACACTTCACGTTACTCAGGAATTTTAACTCACTTAGTGACTAAACTCAGGGTGGTGTAAATCTGATGTTACACCATCCTGAATTTATTCACAAAGTGGGTTAGGATTCCTGAATAGCGTGAAGTGTAATAAGCCCATTAGATATCACAACTGCACTGAATTTAAGTAAAAATATTAAAATAATTTAACTTAATTTAAATATAAAAACATGTATTTAAAACAATGTTCAACACTTGTTTAACAGTTTCTCGACTAATCAGATTCATTTTAGACGCAGCTTAAAACACTGTTAGCATATCTATCTTATATGGTAGAGGTTTTTTTTTAAATATAGAAAGAAGGTAAATGAAAAATCCACTCGACTGTGAGTAGACATTAGTCAAAAATGACGAATGTTGACACATCCGTATATGCGTTCCCTACCTTTGGAGTTTTATGTGTCAAGAATTAGAAAAAGATTAGGAAGGTTGGGGGTATAACACGATGAAGGTCTCGTCATTCCATTACAATCCACATTCGATGGGATGGGAGTAGAGAGCATAATAGTATTGGATGGGATGGTATGGGAAAGTAAGGGAGTATAATAAAATGAGAGACTACTACGTGTTGTTAGCTTAAAATAAGGCGACTATCACAAATATTGTGCTTCAAGTGTAATTACACGATTGTGCTAGGCTTACAATACAAATAATTGTACTATACAAAAGCGTATAAGAATACATAACCTATAATGTACGCACCTACATATCTTATCTGTTTTAAAATTTTAATTCCCCTAACATTGTAATAGGAAATATGTACTATCAAAAAGTGTCCCAAAAATTTGACACTCTGGAATCCTACAGCACATTCGTGCTAAGAATGCAGTGGCTCGTCACTAGTGATGACATGCTCACGTCGGTGTCCAGTTTTTGACAATAATAACATGCAATTATATTTATTGGCATAGAAAGAGGAAACTTAAAAACTAGACAGAAATACAAAAACGCATTGCATTATTATTATCACTAGAAATGTGTTTGTATGCAACACCAACATATTAAATACAATATAAATATTTACTTTACACAATATTTAATAACAATAATGAATCTTCAAACTTAATCCATATCTTTTTTTTCTATATTTACTATATTAGATGACATGATTCACTATCCCCGTTGTATACAACTGATCCACATTGTTTTTTTATATTATACAATGTGGAAGTGTTTATTTAAAACACATGGTATTTTACCGTAAAGTTCAAAAGTGTGAAATATTTTAATATGTCAATCAGTACACTAAAGCTATTATATCTAACTAAAAGTTAACATATATATATATTTAATTTTATTATATTATATTAAAAATAAATAACTGGTGACTGATGTTGTCGTATGTGCGAAACACTCACTAGCAGAAGCGGTCACGGTCGAAAGTCAAAGACCTAAGCGAGCGAGTGTGGACCTGTTATTCATTTTAATGTAATTAAAAAATCATGTTAATTTTTAGTAGGAATAGTTTTATTGTGCTGATTGAATTTTAAAATATTTTACATTATTTCACATACCTTATATAGAGTGAGACTGACATGTGCATGTTAACTAAAAAATGAATAAAAATAAATCGTAAGTTTACGTAACAATTATTATGTTCAACCATGATAACAAATGTTTTAAAAAGGTGATGCCTGTAGCGTTGGCTGATGAGTCACTGCATTCTTAACGCCAATATACTATCGTCGCCGAGAACTTGTCCCGACTTTTCGGCACTAAAATGGCATTCCTGCGCTGCAACTGTCGTATGTATGGAACGTTTGGATTTGTCAAATCGTCAATGCGTCTTTATAAAAATATCATATTAATCTGGACACCAACAAATAACTATCATGGAGTCAGTAGGAGAGAATTTCGACCACAGATTAGGCTTTCGATAACCTTTGAAATCGTATCGTCGGGGAAAAATAGCAGTCATTGTTGCTAGCTTCGTTCACATATGCATCTAGCGTATGTTGACGTCATAGTAAAAAAAGTGTGTTATCTTTCATAGAAATGCGCGAGTTACGGATTAAATACAGTCCGTACGTACAAGTTGTTCCTAGATTGCGGTGGACCGGCGTGGATCGATGACATCGACCGTTCATATCGAAGTACATAGCACCGATTGATATTTTCATTCGATGTTCATGGATTCATCCACGCAATCCGTTTCAAAATGTATAGTCTTAGATATCGATTGATGTTTGATCGGTCGATCTATGAACTCTTCGAACGACCAGTGTTATCGATTATGTTTGAGGCGATTAACATCGACATCGATCGACCGCAATGACCTTGACTTGTACGTGCGACTAAAAGCGACACAAACGAACTGAGACACCCAGTTGACTCTTTTTACTGCGACGCCATTGTGTGCAATTCAAAATCAGAAGAGCTCTATGATCTTCCTCTTGAGGTACTCTTTAAGGGGCGCATAATAGTAGTGCCTGAGGGAGACGAGTTCGGGTTTCCGTTTGAGCGGGCGTAAAGGGGGCCAGTCGGTCTCAAAGAGTAATAACGCGGCGAGTGCGAGCGAGAACCACACGAAAAGGAAGGAAGGTATGAATGCGCGGAAGAGAGAGAAGGGGCGTGGAGGGGGCTGCAGTGCGGGCGGGAGATGTGAGTGTGCGGGTGGGGGAGCGGGCGCGGCTCGCCAGTCGTCCGCGTGCGGCGTGTGGGTGTGCGTCGCGCCCGATTCCGACGAAGAGTGCTCGAATGAATCACGCGCGAACTCCGCCGACCCGCACGCTGTACATACACATATTTTTTTATTTAAATATAAACTGTCAGAGCCGTGGTAACCTACATACTAGTATATATACTCAACTCACAATCGTGAGTTCTAATCCACGACCCGTAACCACTGAGTTTCTATCTAAATATATAGTCGGATTTTTTATTCTAGTCAGGGATATGACATATAGAACTGTCAATAAAGTGTCATCTCCGTACAAATTTCACTCTGTTTGAAAGTTCTACATGTCATATCCCTAACTCGACTAAAAAATCCGACTACTTTTTTCATCTCACGAAGACGGGCTACGGTTTTAATAGTGGTTATGCTCATACATGTTTATTTACACTAAAGTGTGCGTAAACTTGAGACCGCTGTTGGGTTTCCGGCGTCGCGGCGTAACGCGCCTTCGTGAGATGTAAGAACTATACTATACCAACAGCCTGTGTCTCCACTGTTGGATATGGGCCTCTCCCAAGGCTTTTGAAATTTTTGCCCCCTAGGGCCACGAGAATTTACCATTTCGAAAAAAAGTGGTATTTGGCAGTCGGGGTTAATATGTTATTATTAAACAACGAACAAATAATTAAAATTAATAAAATCTACCTACCGATATTTTATTTAACATTTACAAATAATTTCTTGGTGCTATAAAACTGTACGAGTTTATCACGGCACTGCACATTGGCTTGAACCCTCAAATTAGATGAAATTGATACTTGTTTGAAATGTGTGTAATGTTTAAGTGTGACTCACACTTGGGTTCCTCGGCGAGGGGGCGCAGGTGGTCGCAGCAGGCGAGTGCGATGTCGACGGCGGGCCCGCTCAGCAGGCAGCCGCCGTTGCACGCGTCGCCCCCACTGACTCCAATACTCTCCTCCAGCGGCGCGCTATGCGTCGACCGTGGCAAGCTGCTGTAGCCTGCACCATGTAAACATATAATAAGAACATGCTCCAAATATCCAATGTTCAACATATTTTATTTCTTACTTTAGATAAGGTCTGAAAAATTACAAAATAAAACTCTATGATATTTTATCTTAAAATATCTTTAAAAAATTATGAAGTTGTAGCAAACTTGAACGTTGACAAATAAAGTATGACGGCACGAAACATTTCATCATAGAGACACGAGACACACAGGCTGACATAAACGATTGTCGTTGAATAGTGTGCACTAAGCTCTACAACTTTTGTCTAAATATTGTTTTCTAAAACATACAGAAAATACCATAACACGACCTAACGCAATCGATCGATAAAAACAATAGAGGAGTCAATCGTTATGAATAACACACGTCATAAGTAAACATTTAACCGTGTGGTTAGAGACGGGACCACTGCAACTGCAGGCGGCTGGTCACACAGCCGCACAACGGCGTGTAAACACTTTTTAACCACTCCATACAATTCCTTTCGAACTATTGGTTACCTGGTCACATCATGAGACTTAGGGTCGGCGCAAACCGCAAGCGCACAGCAGCGCTTAGGGAAGCGCAGAGCAACGCAGTTTTCATTAACAAGCTATGGTGAATTTTTGATCTTATTCCAATGTCGACAAAGTTGATTGTTGTATGTTAATGATAACCCGTGCTGTGGTTCGCTTGATCTGCGCCAACCAGGAGCAAACCTGTGTAGAGCAACGAGCCTAAGGGTTCTCCCGCCGGTAGACTGGCGGAAGAAACGGACCTCGGCTTAGGGCGTTGTTTTGGGACGGTACCACGGGATGGCGGGTTGGTGAGAAGCGCCCAGGCACGTGCCGATATCTGGTAAAAGTGTTGGCTGAAGGCCGGTATGTGTTCACGGTGTAGCGAGGGTGACGTCCTCGTCTTCGCCAGCGGGGACGGTGTATATGTGCGGTCTGTGAGTGTAGTGTAAGAACCGCAGTGGCAGCAGTAATTGAGTCGTCGGGGTCGTCTAAGACGTGCCGAGGACGACGACGACGACGACAACGGGGAGGGTCATTCCTATCGGGGACATAGGTGAGGCTGTCAACTACTAGGGGGTTGGGATGGTGAGGGACTCTGTCGTAGCAGCGTCGGGCGGAGTCTTCCACGTATTTGACGATGGAGGGAAGTTCCAAGTCCTTGTGGAGCTCGACATTTCCGAGAGTACCATGAGCCAGTCACGGCCTTACGCACGAATCTATTTTGAAGTAAAATGGGGTATCAGCACACGTGCAAGGGCAGTGGTTTTGACGATTCCAAAACTATTACCTAACGTGGGTGCGCGGGAACTAGTCAGCAAAACACCTTATAAAATAATGAAACAATTCGGGAACTTATCTTAATTAACTTAACGTAGGTGTGTGAGAAATAGTCACCACAATATTAATTAGCAGCGATAGATATCCTATTTGCGTTGATAGCCCACGTAATCTACATCTATTCCATCTATCCCTACTGGCTCGTCCCCCCCGGTAGGGAAGAACGAAAAAAAATTAATCTCTTCCGTAATAATAGGCAGTCGGGACGTATTACCACATATCTCATTACCACATATTATTATTACCATATTACCACATATATCTACTATCTTGCTGATAGTAGAAATATGAATGATCAGATCATGTTTAAAATGTTTATGTACTTTTGATGTATTATGAAAGAAAACTTGATAAGGGTAAAAGGAAAAGAGAATATAATTATAAGAATATCTGGAATACCAAACTCACACTTGGAATCTCCTTTAAAAACAAATAGAACACTTATTAATTATGGTCATATGGCATTACATACTTTTTTAAATTGTTAGGTTATCCATATTAGTACTACGCTCGTATCAATTCACTCAGTTGTACCGTGGAGAACGCATTATAATAATTTTTGGTTGTTCTTTAGAAGAGTTGTTGTAAGGAGGAAAAAATCCCCATGGTACAACTAGTTGGGACATAGCAGTTGTACCGCGGGGAACGGGGTCGCGCGCAGAACGAGTGCGGATATTTTGAAATTAAAAGGAGATAGATTGAGTTAGATTAATTTTAGAGCTAAAAACTGACGTAACCTAATCCTAATTGTATTATTTTTTGTTTGTTTACTTTAGTCTGTCCTTTTGACAATCTATCCTTATGAAAATATATCTTTTTGAGATTCTGTCCTTTTGCGAAAAAGCCGAGATGAAATTGAAGTCCGAAACCACTGTAATAATTATTGTTATGTATAGTGATAATTTATTGTTGTATTTATATTTATTGTTGTATTTATATTTATGGTTGTATTTATATTTATTGTTGTATTTATATTTATTGTTGTATTTATATTTATTGTTGTATATATTTTTATCAACACTGTTTTTTTTTATAGAGAAGAAGGCGGACGAGCAAGCGGTCCCACGTGATGGTAAGTGTTACCGCCGCCCATGGACACCTGCAACACCAGGGGGTATGCGGGCGCGCCGCCGACCTTGCAAAATCCTATTCACAGCTCTCTTGAAGAACCCCATGTCGTAGTTATGATATGTATTAGTGTATCTAAGTATTATATGTGTATTGTATTATATGTACTGTTAGTAATCATTTTTAATTGTTGCACAGAATATGAATATGAAAAAGTATCACAGAAATCTGAAGGGCTGTACACCTTCATATTTCTGTTTAACCAAAGGTTGACTGGCAGAGAATGCTACTAGGCATTAAGTCCGCCTTTTGTACAATGTTTCTTTGTGCAATAAAGTTTAAATAAATAAAAAAAAATACCTTTAAAATACAACGAACGTCTATCTTACTTTAAATTCAACATCTTGAAAGATTGATTAAAAATTAATTAACATTGAGATAACCGCTCTCCAACTCCTAGAGAAAGTCCTTTTTAAGGTCCCGACGCGGAACGCTAGAGGCTCCCGTTCAGGAACATTCCACGTTAGAACATACAGAACAAAACTAGGGGAGTTCACTCCAACCACTAATCTGCGTCATATAATAGTACATACAGCGATTTCGACATTGATATTTTCAAGGATTCTAGTATAACAATACAACGAAAAATGCTGCAATCTCATCTCATAAGTAGTTAATCCATCTATGCTTAGGTATTATTCATTTGTATCTTTAACTTTAATGCGCGTTTTTTCTTTTCTTTCACGGTTGTACATACCTATTATTACGACACTTGTTATATTACTTATTTAAGTATAATGTCTTTAACAATTTTTAACAAATGAAGTCGTTACGCACGCCTAGTCTAAGGATATCGTCGAGTATGCATCGTCCTCAATTGATCACGAGGCCACAACATGAGGCACGCGGCGCTGAGACTGCATCGTGTCACGCGGGAACATCGCTGCGGCGGGTGCATCATGTTTAGACATAGGAGAGCCTGCACTTTTGTACCTAACATCGGTCGAAGCAATACATTAGTTTTAGAATTAATTATTTAGTATTTATAATTAAATTTCTTTTTAAATACATTTTGCTTAGATCCTCCGCTAAGACCACCCTTAAGTTGGTGTGTCTTAATAAATAAATAAATAAAAAATTAGAAGCGACAGTATACTCAGTAAATACCCACCGAAGTCACTGGTCATGGGTGTGGAAGGAGTAGCGGGCACACTGGACGCTTTCCTCTTGGCGCCGGCGCTCGAGCCCTCCTCCTGACCACAACACCACACATTTAAAATCAGATTATTTTATATATCAATTTTATTAACGCTTATTAAGTAAAGAATTATTCGCGACAGATCGACTTGGCAGTGGAATGTGCTTTAATGTGCAAAATTAAAGCAGATACAGAAGAAATTAGACAAAAACTTAATTTTTCAGTATAAATAATAATAATACAATAATAATCCAATTATACAATATCTACTTATATGTACATTTAGTGAGATATGTGATATTATCAGAGAAGGGGGTCTTTAGCTAAATTTTAATAAAAAATAACGTATTTTTATTGATCCGTCTTAAAAATTGGATGTTACTATTCAAACATAATGTTCAAACATCAAAATTTTCAAGTTACAAATCTTTACTAAAAGCAATTACGTAATTCCATATCGACAACGAGGTATCTCTGTATGTGTGCACCTAAAAACTAAATATGTTCAGAGCTAGAGAAGGAACCCAAAATTCGATCCATTCCATTGCAACAATTTTGTCGCAGCAAACACCGTTCACTCGTTGTCTCTTCAATGCAGATACGAGCACATCGCGACGTATAATCTATCTATCTATATAAAAATGGATGTTGGTATATCTGTCTGAGATTAATACACTTCGACGCCGTTTGACCGAGCACCATGAAAGTTGGCACATATATGTATTTTTTCATGGAGAAGGTTTTTATGCTATCTACTTTGTTGTAACTCGCCACTAGATGGCGCTGCAGCACATCAACTTCTATGGCAGGACAACGTCTGTCGGGTTTTGTTAGTAATATTATAAGAAGCAATTGTACTACAGTACTTTAGTACATTACTCCTTATAATATTATTCTAATTGCCGCGAATGAAAATAATGAAATGATAAAATGGTTCCGTATTCAACACAATAAATAAATTATAATTAATGTAAAACTATTGTTTCGCAACCGATTCCAAGATTTTTAAAAAGAAACATTTAACCCATGTTGCTTTTGTGCATATTAAAAATCAAATCTACCAGTATACATCTCTAATTTTGTAAATGCTAAGAGTTCATTGAATAATGTCACATTTAGTGCAACCATTTACACTCCCGGACACTTGTATCAAGTCGACGTGTATTTTTTTTATGTATAAAGGCCTGAAACATAAAAATAATGTTAGGTCAGATAAAAGTTTTTATGCAGTTTTGAAGCTGACATATTCACCATTATTTTGGTGTGCTATTGTTCCAAATTTAAATTTACGAATTTTAACCACAGAAGAAACGCCGAGTTAGTTCATTGTTGTAAAAAAGGGAAGAAGAAAGTTCTCAAACCAAACCAACGATTCAGTTGTCCGGGTGTATATTTTGTTCCTTAGGAAAAAATAATACTCTGTACACTTTAGTACCTAAAATAACAATCCGTCACCGAATAACTGAACAACTGCTTGTACTCCCAATAACAACTTTTGCCCATTGTTTTGCTCCAAATATAATGATGCGCCCCTTGGTAAATCTCTTAATTTCCCTTTGAGGACATTCTTCCGCTCCTTGATTCCTCCGAAGAACCATTTTGTTTCCCGTAGTTCCTCTTAAAAATAACCTGAAAGAACCTGCCATTTGGCTACCCCAGAAAAATCTCAAACTGTAAATAATTAACAACCCTGAAGACAATTCTGCATCCCTTTTCCCTTTTTTCAGTTTCCTCGGAGAACAATCCTCCACTACTTCGATTCCTTACTTAAACCAAGAATACCTATCTTTTGTACCACCGAAGTTCTTGTTAAGATAGGTATCGTTTGGAAAGGGTACCATCCGTCTCCTTTTCAAGCAAATTACCACATGTAAGCAATTTTGTTGAGGACGAGAGTCCATCGACGACGAACCTCCCTCCGGTCGACCCGTTGAGGCACTCACTCCAAACAACATCAAATTAGTGGAAGAAGAATTTCTGGCCGATCGACGGTTTAAGACGAAAGAAACTATAGTCCTTGGGATTCTTCATTAACATCTTCATATGAATAAAGTTAGTGTGAGGTGGGTGCCCAAACTTCTTTCAAGTGTGCAGCGAACTGAACGAGTAGCCTGCCCTAAGGATCTTTTGGAGGCCTTTCAGAGAAACGAAACGAAGTTGTGAAGTCAAATGTTACTGAATGTGAAACTATGATTCTTTACTACGATCCCCTTTCCAGAAGGGTCTATGGAATAACGTCGGTCGGTTGGGGAAGCACCGCCTAGAAAGGCAAGGGTGATTCAGTCCACCGAAACGATTATGGCTTCGATATTCTGGTATTGTCAAGGAATATTGCTTATAAATATAAAGGCACGCAATACTACAGTGACTGGAAGCTATTATGTTAAAATTATAGAGCAATTATATGAAGCAATCAAGCAGAAACGTCGTGGAAAACTAAGCAAAGATGTGCGTGCGGCTTAACCATGACAATGCACCCGTCCACGCCGCCGCAGTTGCGAAAGCTGCTGTTTCAAAGTGTGGCTTCACGGAATTTCGCCAACCACTCTATAGTCCTGACTTGGCTCCCAGTAATTACTATTTCTTCTCAAACCTCAAGGCGAACTCAAGGGGTAGGATATTTTCCACTGATGATGAAGTGACTGCTGCGATTTTCGCCCATTTTGAAGACAAAACTTCAGACTATTTTTATACTGGGTTACAAATGTTAATTAAACGATCCGAAAAGTGTGTTCAAATAGACTGGAGACTATATTGAAAAATATAATCTCCAGTTTCTGAGTGTCTTTTTTCTTTGTCTGGCCGGAAACTTTTGGACCTCCCCTCGTACATAGTCCAATAACAATGTCACATAAAGGTCTCCAAACTTATACAGTTTACTGTTTACTATACAGTTTACTTATCCAAACTGGAACATACATAACAAATTATATTAATCCATATTTTCAGAGATCTTACAATTTAAATCGTTAATGTCAAATTAGAACATGCAAACTCACCATTAACAACAAAAGGAGCACACGTATTAATTATTAACTTATTATACAGAATAATTAATTAGCTTAAGGTAACAATATGATATCTCAATAAAAGTCTAACAATGATCAGTGTCAATTTGCCGAAAAGAAAGCCAAATCAATGAAATATGTCAACATTTAGCTTAAAATCTAGGGCAACTTTGCAGTCGCAATTAATCAAATTATGGATATGTAAATAATTATCACCTCACTATTACATTTAGGGTCGTGTCAGTTAAATCAGGCCGCCATGTTTGGTTCCATTTTGGACAGATTGGAATGGAATATAATGTGGACCATAGAATGTGGTGTTAAAAATAACTTTACCTGAGCGTCCCTGGGTGCGAGCAGGCCGTCCCTCTCGAGTATTTCCCGTTCCGTGCGGCCCACGTACTTGAACTTAGTGCCCCACGAGAACAACCCGCCGCCCGAGTACACGCACGCTTCTGACGACGACGGTAAACTGTAAACCACGTAGGTATTCTTTTTTATAGGAGTTAGGCGGCAGACGTGCATACTAACTAGTAGTGTAATTAAAATAGGAATGCACTAAAAAATCTCATTCAATCCTTTTCCCCAATAAAAAGTTCAGTGGAATTCCTGGGAATTTCAGTTGTTATATATATAACTATTAAGATTTTCGCTTTTTTCAGTCAGCCTGTGACCATGGTTCGGGGTCGGCCTAAGCGGTTTCGCTGCCCTGTGCGAGATACTCGATTGCGCCCCCTTCTTGTGTCTGCGCCCGCTTTTTATGAAAACGCCCCCGCAGGCCCGGGCCTCAACACCCCAATAGGGGGCCGGCGCCCTCTGAGCCTCTCGGCGCACCGTGCCGTATCGTAAGATATTCGTATCTTATTCTTTCCTAAAACTTTCTTGGTAGCGAAAAAAGAAACGACGTTCACAAGCCACAATATCTTACGAGAAAGGAGACTCCTGATACTCATATAATAGCGAAACGTCGTTACACCAAAATATTTTTCGCGCCTCCTTTTGTATCTGCGCCCGTCGGACTATGAAGAGCGGATTCAATGGGGATGAGGTAATGTTTTTTAATGATTCATTAATTATTATTTGTTCGAAAGAATTTTACATGTACAACAATCTCATACGAGTTTTATTTTTTTGAAACTAGAAACTAAAACTAGAAAATTATAGTGAAAAATGTGAAATATAAGCAATGACGTCACATTTATGGCTGTATAGATTTATGGCTACTATTGTTATAATGTACAAAAGAAGTAATGTCACCACAGATCAAAGTAAACTTCACCGTCACCTGGCATCGAGCTAAACATTATAATCTCTTTGTTGTGAACTGATTGCGGTTTGTTTTCTTTCTGCTGAGCTTGAATTTCTGGTTATTTACGACAATATTGCATTCGAAACTGCACAATGAATTCCATTTGCTGCTCCATTTGTACGGGAAAATTATTTGCCTAAAATTGATACATGTATGATTGTAGAGTAAATGAAGACCAGTGACAAGTCTCATCGATGGAGCCGTTATTGTGACGTCAACTACTTTTAATAAATGAAGACTTTAATATGTCATAACTCTGCGATTATCATCCTTCTAACACTACCACTTTGCGGTTCAATCTATATTGGTCTACTCTATATAAAAAATACACAAAAGTCAGGGTGTTAGAAAAAATTCCCCATCCCCATTCAAAGCACCCCGGAGCCTTCGCGCCCTATGCGGCCACACGGCTCACACACCCTTATAGCCGGCACTGCCGTGGTTGATGCAACACAGAAGAAAAGTCGAGTGAAATAAAAATAAAACACGCATTTGAGACCGTTTAATGGATAGGTTTTTCAGTGGAAAGAGGATTTTAGGAGACAAAAATATCTTTCAATAAGATTTCTTTACTAAATACGACGGGAATTTCTGAAATATTCCGATAAAGAATGGGCAGAAGTGAGTATAATGGTAATGCAATGAAGTGTAAAAAAAGTACTCACGTAAAAAACAACATCTGCTCAATGGCGCAACACCACACGTGGCGGCACGCCGCGCCGCACGGACACTTGAATCCCACCGTGTGCTTTTTCTGAAAATAGAAAGAGAAAGAAAATGATTTTATTGACAACAATAATATTAGAAGACATAATAAATTGAGCGGAAAGTAAAAAAGAAATTAATATTTATTGTTGGGCCAATCAGCACCAACTCAGCATATGTTGCAGCGTGAACTGCAACGCTGATTTTTAGCTGGAGCCGCACCGGTGACCACGGACTGCCCCGCAGTAGAGGCAGTTAAACATACATTACACTAAGTTAAACATATATATTAATATGACTATACATTAAATAAAAATAAGTCCCTGAAATAAAACACAATAATAAATAAATAATTATAACTAATACTGTACTGTAAATATATATCTATTTTAATGTCTTCATCTAGAATTTTAGAAAGAATTATTAATGTTAGACTAGTCAACTAGTTAGGGACAATCAATATGGCTTCGGAACGGGATTATCGACTGAAAGTAATGTTGCCAAGTTAGTTGATAACATTGTGCATAGATTGGATAGAAAAGAGAAATGTTTAGCTATTTGATTATAATCCCAATCTTACATAAAGATTACATACATAGATAAAGTTTGTATAGGACCAAACTTGCTGGAAGACACTTTGAAGCACTTAGTCCCCGACTATATAATAAACTAAATGCGTACATGACATTATACAATATGGCCAAATAGGAATGTATAAAATAAAGTTGAAACTTGGTTACGGTCCCGTTCATATTACATAGAAACTGAAAAGTTATTAACCCATATAACATAATCTCATGTAGGTACATCTAATAGATATGCGTTTTTTAGCCTTTCATTTCCGTCATCGATATAAACTCATGAACACACAGACAAATACAGACACAACTCAAATGAAGATTTAACGTCATTGGCTTTGAGTATTAATCTGCTTCAATGGAGTTTTTGAGGAATGCTGATCCTAATAGCACATGTTTTACCTAGTTTTGAGATCAGCGGCCTTCACAGCTGTATTTGCACTGCTGCAAGCCATGTAATTAGATATGTTTTCTTCTCACTGTATTTTTCTTTGTCAATATTACTATGGCTGTGACAAATAAATAAATTTATTAAATGTATTATTATTATGTATATAGGTACAATAAATATTATGTGTCATGCCACAAAAACAGCAGACTGGATAATTAACTTACCTCTGGATAATTAAGGTGCACTATAAACATTCTACCCTCAAAGTTGATCTTGTGGACTTCAGACCACTTGAAGTGGTGGGTTTTCCGTCCACCCTGGAAGGTCAGGATCCCACCGTGATTGATACCCAGGTACAGCTGGTTTCCTCGGTGATCCTGCAGAGAACATATAATGATATTGCTCAGTGAAGTACGTAGAATGCATCAACTCTAAAAAATCCGAAAATTTTATTTTTATTTGTGTATAAATAGTTCACAGCTTATAATATAAATTATGTATAATATTTGACAATTAACAAGCCAATTACGAACTATCACTAAATAATCCGATAATATGTCTAGTGCTAAGTTTAAACAAGGGAGCCTGTGCGTGCCTTAGGCGAGTTTTTGAGTGGTGTGCGTGTGTGTGTGCGTGTGTGTGTGCGTGTGTGTGTGCGAGCGTGGGTGTGTATTTGTGTGTGCGTGCATGTGTTTCGAAATCTCCAAAAAAAAATCTATACTCTACAGTTGACTAGAGGGTATTGTTCGGCATTTCGGTGCTACAATTAGCGTCATCTTCTTTCTGGTCGCAGACTTAAAAAAATAGTTAAAAAAGTGGCCGAAACTCACGCGCAGTGAGGTCATCTTGCAATGAAATAAATTCAAACAAATGAAACAAATAAATCTATAAAAATAAACCTACTAATTAATTGATTACCTCATAATAAAGGGCAGTCCTGTACCCTGCAGTGGGATATTTATTACCTTTATAAGGTAATTTGTCCCAAGTGTTGTTAAAATGAATGTTGGCACCCTATGTTAGTGCTATTAAACCTAAACCTTAACCGTTTTAGAGACAAGCTTTTAAAGGGCCCTTACCTATGAAATTGCCGTTTTTTCATAGTGGTCACTTTGAACTTAGTTATCTTGCATTTGGCTTGGAATTCCAAATTCATATTAATTTCAATTTAAAGCTATGACATTCTTTTTTCAATTCAGTCAAACTACTTTTTGCTTACATATCGTTGTTTGCAACCACGGAAAAGTTAAAAATTCGCGTTATTTTCGAATATGAGTTCCGTCATGGCAGCAATGCAGCACAGACGCCATCCAATACCAAGGATGTGTACAGATCATACACCGCAAACGAACGCGCGGTGCGTTTTTGGCTTGATCGTTTCCGTTCTGCAAATTTCGACCTCAAGAAAATCCCCGTGGGCGACCGGAGACTAAAGTCAATAATGGCGAATTAAAAGCAATAGTTGAACCGGGTTCATCTAAAAGCACATCTGAGTTAGCAACAGCCTTCGGTGTCAGTGATAAGTCGATATTGATTCATTTGCGTCAAATCGGGAAAGTGAAGAAGCTCGGAAAGTGGGTACTTAGCGTATAAGCTTAATGAAAGTCAGCTGCAAACACGTGTCGAAACTTACTTTAGTTTGCTAAACCGGCACAAAAATGAAGGATTTCTGAATCGTATTGTCACTTGTGAGGAGAAATGGATCCTGTATGATAATCGTAAACGTTCGTCACAATGGTTGAACTAGGAAAACACAGTCAAACAATGTCTCAAACGTAAACGGAGTCAAAAGAAGCTCATAGTGACTGTATGGTGGTCCTGTGCCGGTATTGTTCACTACAGCTTGTGGAAGATTTGGCACAACAATTAATGCAGATGTGTGAAGAACCGCAAAAAATGATGAACAAGCTGACTATTAAACAACCGAGTCTGGTGAATCGCTCTAGTCCACTGCTTCTCCGTGATAACGCTCGCCCACACAGTGTACGGCAGACAATCTCAAAGTTACAGGAGCTTCAACTGGAAACTCTCCATTACCCACCGTACTCGCCAGACCACGGATGATTTTTTGGAATTTGGATATTTTTTTACAGGGGAAACATTCAACTCTGATTCAACTCTCTGGCAGTGGCTCTTCAGAGAATTCAACGATTCCCGTCCCCAGGAGTTCTATAGCAGAAACATTAATCAACTTCAATTAAAATGGCAAAGGTGCATTGATAATAATTAATTCGATCAATTAAATTTATAATTTTCATACAAAAAATATATTTGAATTTGTCCATATAAAATGGCAAGGCAATTTCATAGATAAGGACCTAATACAAGGGTTTAAGACCATCACACATAAATTTGTACTAGATCGCTCAATAACCTTTAACGCTATTGTTAACGCGCACTCAGCGCTCGAGCCCTCAACACTCGTTATGACCACACTAACGACTTTTCTCACCACCTCCTGATAACAATCTGATAGATAAATTAACTGCCAATTAAATCTTGCTAATACTGACTTTCTGATACCTTATCAGAAGGTGGTGAGAGTGGCCCTAAATATCCCGTGCAGTTATTTACCTGTTTTTTTTTTGGAATTTGACAAGTTGAGTTTTTGTTGATTAATATAAAATTTGTGTATTGTATGCGTTTTGTGGTTTAATAGTAATAGTTTATTAAATTTTAAACTGTTTCTTGTGATAAACAATTAAAAGCATAGAACTGCTTTTCTCGTGTGCTTCCAAGGAGTCCTCTTCTGTCCTCAGTAAACATACTATTACTTTACTGAGCGAGTCCTGATTTCTACGGGACTGGACATTGACAAGATACATTTTAGACTTTGAAATTATTTATTACAAAGAAAACTTGACACTGGCACAATGTGCTAAATGCACCATTGCCATATGTGAAAACAAAAACACGGCAACTTCATAGTCAGGACCTAATATTTTCGCAAAATATTTTGCATTGCTAAAGAATGAAAGTGAAGTGGTCGTTTATTACGGTAAAATATATTCATGAGGAACAAAATCGCCTCTAAGAAAGCGTGACGTTTTAAGGTGATACTTCCCTATGCACAAAACAATTTGCATGAGGAGGCCCGTGTCCAGTTGTGAACAAAGTAAGGGCTCGTTGCGGTTACTATAAGCTAAGCCTACGTACAAGTAAATGTTACCTTGACAGGATGCGGGTCCACTCCATAAGTGTCGAGCTGACAGGCGATCTTGAGGAAGGTACGCTCAGCCTCCTGCGTGGACATGCCCTTAACGCCCCCGCTGCCGCCCGGCGTGCCCTCCACGGGCTCCCTGTGCAACTCCTGACAACGAATGTATTATATCAGGCTACAATGTCCCACTGCAGGGCACAAGCCTCCACTAGCATATCGCAGGGTTTGTCACCATAATCCATCACGCGTGGCCATTGCGGATTGGTGGATCGCATGCTCCAAATTTTTTTTCATTTCTGGAGCATGCGGGTTTCGTCACGATGTTTTCAATCTCCGCCGAGATAGTAACATTTTTTTTTTTAAGTCGATACTTAATTATATACTTAGGATTTGAACTCATGATAACACGAATGTTAGTTGAGTATAGATACCCCTCCCTAGCCTATCACTGCTGTAACAACGAATACTTAATTACATTTTTAATTTAGAAAGCAGGATACCACGGAAGGAGAGCACCAAGTCGCCAGAGGAGATGGATGAACGAGATTAAGAAATGGTCCGTCTTCAAACTACCATGCAGTGAAATTTAATTTTAAAGATGGCATCCCATGATGATGATAGAAAGAATACGAGCAGATAGTCTACCTGGTGGTAAGTGGTTACTGTCGCCAATGGATATCCGAAATGTTTACCAACATCAATCCAAAATCACACTTTGACAGGCTCTGGATACTTACCTTTTCTTTAGTATATTAAAGGTGACAGACAGGCATACGGACCACCTGGTGTTAAATGGTTACCGTCGCCTATAGACGCCTGCAATACCAGGAGGATTACTACTGATTACTTTGGAGATTTAGGAATGGATTTGGAGAAAGGATTGTGATAGGATAGAATGGGAATGGGCTCTGGCATATCTCTCTCACTACGAAAACAAGATTAGTTGGAAAAACAGTACATTTTACGGTAGTGTTCTATGAGAGAGGAATAATTTGGCCATACGAGTGCAGCTGTGAGACTGGAGTGTGCACCCTACCCCATTATAGTAGTAATCCTGTATCCTGTATTGATACAGTATTACCTACTATACAGGATTATCTGTTTTCTTTACATTTTAGATTAAAATATCAGTCTTAGATTCCTTGAGTTTATTCATAAAATAAGTCCATACTTATTTACGAATAAAGTCTATGAATGTAAAACTAGAATATAAAGTCCATACTTTATACACGTATACTCGCGCGGTAACGTGTATACTCGCGCACGTCTTCCGCCTCTATCCGCTAACTCAGCGGTTTGTTGCGGCATGCTTGCATACTAATAACAATTTTTATTGATATAGTTGAATAAAATAGCGGCTACCACAAGTCCTGAAGAATTGCACCACCTCTAAAACAGTGGACTCACCAACCTGCTTGGCCAGCGTGGCGTTTTATGGTCATACATCCCTCATGCACGAGACATGTGCTTCAGGAGGCCCATGTCCAGCAGTTGATACTGAAAGGGCTGGTTGCAAAGTTGAATAGAATGCAAAGGTAGATTTTGCTCTTTTCAGTAAGATAAAAGTTGTAGAATTTAACCTCTTGAATTTAAGCCTTGTCCAACAACATATTATCATTTATGTGTTGGTCGTTATCATACATGTATACTGTAATTGTAAACAGTAACATAGTAAATTGTAATCAATCACCTGTATCCTAGCTTCAATAGCATCCGTTTGTCTTAGTAGCAATCTCATCTCAGTAACATAGTTCCCAACGTGAATATTCGGGTCGTAGTCTCCTAATTCAACTGAAAAATAAAAATACTTTGAACATTGTGGACCTGAACGGTTAGTTTGTGGTAACTTACGAATTTATTGTGTGGGTCCCTGCAGATGACTTTCAGATCGAAAAGACCCTATAGGTACTTTTTTTTACCAGTAAATATGATATGAAGAGGTAGTTATATAACAGTATTATATTAATTTTAGTTAAATTACTCTCTGTTAACTAAAGAGACAGAGAGTTTATGTATGTTTTTCAGCTTTAACAGTGGAATGTGTAGCAGCTGTTTGTAAATAATATCGCTTATATTTGTACTCATATTCTGGCAAATAAACAGTAAACAGAATTTCGTACTACTGATATCAGCCTATAATGTGCCATTGTAGGGCACAGGCCTCCCCTAGTAAATCACTAGGGGATTTCGGGCCATAATCCACCACGTGAGCCCAGTATCCTCATCCAGTATCACGTATCCTCACGTTGTTTTCCCTACCCTCAGTGCTAGTGACAATTACTTTATAAATCTGTACTTAAGTGGAAACTTAGTGGTAGGGGCTGAGGATTTTAACTCACAATCTCACAAATCTCGAGTATCTATACCCCTAGGCCAGTGGTCGGCAAACTTATTAGCCAAAGAGCCAAATATGAACATAACAACAATTTTAAAAAAAATTGGGAGCCAAATCTGCTTGTTTAGTAAACTTTTATTACACTAAATAAGTAGTACACTAAATAAAACTAAATTTCATATTTAATAAATATTTATTAATGCGAACAATGTGCTTGCATCTCCTTGGAAAGTTTGAGTAAGTCAGGTTTGTATGTTGTTGTTTTTAATTTTAGGCATGATTCCAAGTTCTCATCAATAAGACGACTTCTCAGTTTACTCTTGATAATGTTCATGCTTGAAAAAGATTGTTCGCATATATATGTAGAACCGAAAAGGGAAAGAACAGCAAATGTATGTAAATTTTTAAATGAAAATATTATTACGCCTTCCGTGGATATTTGTGCCAGAGCCGCACTTAAGGAGCCAAAGAGCCACATGCGGCTCTGGAGCCTCACTTTGCCGACCACTGCCCTAGGCTATCACCACCCTTTATACTAGATTTCGTGCTACAAATGTCGTACTATATCCTCAGGAAACTGAGCAGTAGGAAAGTGGAACGTTGAAACGTAATAAACACTTACTCTGTATAATAAGGGCTCCTAACATGGCTGCTTCATTGGACGTACAGTACAGTCGACCATGCAAAAGGTCTCTCTTTAACTGCAAGTATATCTGGAAGCGGGTCACATCCTCCTTTAAAAGTAAGGGATTCGGCGGGTAGAACTTCACTCGAAAACTGAACAATATTGGAGACGCATCTGAAATTATAAAAATATTTTTAATAAAAATTAGTTTGTTTATTATTTTAGTTTTAGTCTTGCAATCAGGAAGCATCTTACATAGACAGGATTTTTTTGCTAAAGGTCAATGTAATGTGCGAATGAGATTTCAAACATATTACACTCTCATCCTGGCCGTGTGGTATCCCCTTCCCATTTAAAATAACATATTCCCAGCTCTAAAATAACACCACCCCATCTCTTCCCGTGGATGTCGTAAAGGATGACTATGAGATACAAAGCCGCTACTACAAGCCCTGAGGAAGTGCAGCACCTCTAAAAGAGTGTACTCCCTAACCCACCGGCCGCCTAGTCAGAGTGGCGTTTTAAGACCATATATCTCTCATGCAGGAGACAATGTGCATGAGGAGATTGGTGTCCATCAGTGGTAATGGTTATAAAAGAGTCTGTAACGGTTACAAAAGCGGATACAAAAGCCATTACGGTATGTTTGTTATTATATTTGAATGAATTTACCTTTCACTTGTTTCAGTATTAGCTTTGCCATATGCAACCAGTGCTGAAAATGAAGAAAATAAAATGATTACTATAAATGTATAATGGTAAAGAAGGATAATATAGGAATCATAGTTAATACCCCATTTATAATACATATTAATTTAATAATAAAGAACTATAATAAAAAAAATATACAAGCAAATAAGTGATTGTATTTGTTACTGAGTGATGGTACACTGCGACCTGAGATACAGAATCATTACACCAAATTATAACTCATTACTTGTATTCTCTAACTTTGGTAAAAGATTTTCTTTAGGTTTTTAACTTTAAACATTTTTATTCATTCCTTTGCATCCTAATTTAGAACCCATAGATAGTAATGATATTTTAAGTAACAAATACATATAGATACATACTACTTTAGGTCTTACAGCTCTAGCACTTACCCTCTGCCCTCCAGCATCCACATACCGAAGTCCAAAGTAGTCAGTCTCTGTTAGGTTTAACTGCTGGCACACATGCTCCAATAGATACTTACCTTTGTAGGTAGGCTGAAAACAGGAAACGACTTGTTCATTTCTGATACAAAATGTACTAAATTTACCTTGACTAAGAAATATACTACTAAATTCAAAAACGATCCAAAAGCAAGCTACCAAGTTGCCAGGACAACTCAATAACAAGTCCTATGAGGAAAGGCTTAAGACTCTTAACACGATCAATTGATCACACTGGCAAAAAAATAGGAGAAGGAAGACTTCATGGAACTTTCATGATTCTCAATCACCATTATGTTCCAAATCTGAATAACCAGTCCTTTTGTCGTCCACTGGTGAACATGAGGTCTCCTATGCATGTTGTATTGTGCATGAGGTATGTATGGCCTTAAATTGGCAGCTGATCAAACTTAAGTTTAGCAGATTCCATCTTGTAAAGGTGTAATTCCTCAGAGCTTGTGATAGAGGCTTCAATCCTATATTAATATTTACTGTCTCACAGAGTTATTATGTGTGGAACAATTTATTAGCAAATGTGACTAAACTACAAACTGTAAATCAATTCAAAAATTGACTGGACAAACATTACTCAAAATAGCATAGATGTTAAATGATGTAGGTAGATGCATCAGCATATGTTACTAGGCTATTATATTATTATTATTTGATAGACAACCAGCTTGTGCTGATGTATCTACATCTATTTTTGTTATTATTTATATATTTATACAAATAATGTACAGTCTATCAGAGTTTAGAGGTATCTATTCTAGACTCTCATTTGTGTAGTTGTGAGTACAAATCTGAAGACTTTCTGATAAATATGGATTTCTGAGAAATTATCACTAGCTTAGCAGTGCTGGAAATCATTGTGAGCAAAAAGGGCATACACGAGAAATAAAAAAAAAAGCTGGAGTATATGTATCTACCGATCTGCATTGGCCCGCGTGAAGTATTGTAGTCCGAATTCCTCCAGTAATTTACGAGAGCAGGCTTATGGCCTGCACTGGGACATAGGTTGACATTATTGGTTAAAAGTACAGTCTACTTACAAATATGTATTTATATTCTTTTCTGTTGTATTGCAGTGCACATTTTTTAAACAATGATAAATAAAATGTGTAGGAGTGATTATTATGAAGATATTGTTTTCATACTGTAACTACTGTTTATTTATATCAAGAAATTTACTCTGTAACCAAAGGTGAATTACTTACATGAAATTCAGATTCTAATATCTCTGTATCTTCTAAAAGTCGAACTGTACATTTATATACAATATTGTTATCACCTCGGCCCTTGAACATGTTTTAAAAATTAATTTATTTTAATTAAATAACTAGGTTGTATTTCAATTAAAACTAGACATATTAATTAAAAATCACGCTGCGATTCCGTTTGTGTTTTGTTTTTTGTTATCAATTTTCATTTATACATTTTGTTTTCTCAAGAGAAATATCGAGCGTTTCACTTGGTTCGATTTGACGTTTTTGAAATTGATAATGGAATGAATTGGAATGCTACAGAATAGAATCGAATGGTAAACACAATCGAATGTTGAACGAATAGAATGAAATGAATAGATACGAAATTGAAATCAATGAATTTGTACTATGTGGATGCAGGAGTGATACGTTTTCGTCAGACATTTTCGTACTACAGATAACTATCAAATTTTAAGGAATAGAATAAGATAATAGGTCGATGTCGTGCTAAATAATACTAACTTTGAAAACTAGTATATGTTATGTTATCTGTTTATTTTATTTGTATTGAATGTTAATTTTATCTAGCCAACTTATAAAAACTTGTACAATGTTTTTAGACGATCAAGGGGGGTAGTAATTTCGTATCAGCATATGTATTTTTTATAATATAAATATTTTTTTAATAATTGCCAAACAAAACTAAATAGTTAAAAAATATTTTATGCCAAGTTTCTAAATGTCTATTGACAAAACCGGTGATGACGTACTCTGTCCAGTGTGGCTAGGTAGCAAAAAGTATCTTAATTTGGTAGAAAATATTTTAATTAGTAAAAAATATGAAATTAATACTACTGCCCCGAAAAATAGTAAACGAACATTATTGGCACGCGAAAAAGTTTATGATACTTTTTCACCTGCCAATGATAAAAACTCTAAGTGATATTCAAATTTAAAATATGTGATGTATATATGGAATTGACAAAAGCAATAATATAACAGTTCCAGTATAGTGGTATTTTGGAGGTATTTGCAAGCTGCATTCCCACAGCCGCTGTGCGCTTTCGACTAGCCACGTTACCCTCATCATAGAAGATTACCTTGAAATGCACTGCCTTTCCCACTTTATCCTATTTTCCCAATGTACGTACGTTTCGGTAATGAGTGAGATATGCCAGAGCCCATTCTTATCCCATCCTATCGTATCCCTCCCCATTTTCCCAACCATTCCCCATTTCTCAATTCCCTTCTAAAAATCTAAATCCAGTCCAAATCAAACTCCAAATGATGTTGGCATGTATTGTGGATGTTCATGGACGACTGTATTCACTTACCATCAGGTGGACTGTATTCTGTAACTTGTAAAAAGTATTTTGTAACTTTAGGAAAAATGTTTTATAATTTATAATATACATTTATAAGAGGTAAATAAAACTGCTTACAGTATTTAGTCTTATCCCTTCGTAACATTAACTCATTCAAGATCCTTACAGGCCGATATGATGTACCGACGTTGGAATAAATGTACAAGCAAAATAAAAACAACTATACGAGGACATAAAACGAAGTTGGACCGTGGTATCTACATCTCTAATCCCTATAAACTTTTTATATCGAACCGTGAAGTTAACGAGTGAAATCCGTTACCAGAAAACTTTATAAATGTGGATTCGGTGTTCCAATTTAAGAACCGACTAGACAGATACTATGCGATAATAATAAATAGGCGCAGGGATTTGACAACCCCGTCGCCCGTGATGAGACAGCCGTATGACATAGCTGTCTCATCACGCAATCAGTCCCCACTCTCTTCTCGTGGGGACAGGGAGTATTCACCCTGCAGATGTGAGGTTTGCCGTGTAAGCGACAATCAGACTGGAAATTGATGCGGAGCACATTTGTTGACGTAGGGGTGAGGCGTTTTGCGCTTTCTGTCGGGTGGTCTCGGCCCAATCAAGTTGAGATTGGGCTGGGACTGCGGTGACGACGAGCATAGAGCGTTCCTGTTCTCGCGTCTACGTCCACATCCACACACATCCACATTGTTTTATGTGAATTCCCAGAACAATGGTCCGCTCGGGGAAGTGGGTGTCCCCGTTGTTTATACCCTAAACAACAAACATGTATGATGATAAACGTGAGAGGAATGCGAACATAGTCGCTGCCTGGGGGTTGCCAGGGCACGTCCAGAGCCGGCGCTGGGCATGGCAGAAGGTAAGTCAACCAAATTAGAGGTCTGGGCCGACCACTAGGCTCACCCTCAAGTCCATTATCTCCGCTTGATTGCGGCAGGGCCTTTTACGGCTCAGCATTAGGGACCGGTACTTGGTGGACTTATGTGACGCATGGCATGGTCCTGCGAATTAAACTTGAACGCTATGCGCACATATTTCAGGACCACAGGGTCCGATTCTATTAGGATTGAGTAGCAATGTTCCAAGAGTTTCTGCTTATGGAGCCAAATTTAGCCGTCTGAAAGAAAATCTGACGGATCGAGTTCGATACATACAGCGCGATGACGTCCCACCTATAGATGGAGTCTCTTCTCAGCCCGATGGCGACGAGGAGACTTCACATACTAGACCTGGTGGAGCTGAAGAAGGCTTAGAAGAAACAGTCATCCAGGATTTAGAGCATATGAGAAACGAAGAACGAGTGATTTTACAGTATCACGATGGCTCTGAAAATTAGACCACGGCTCCCCCGAGTACCTCTCAGTGTGAAAGTTCGCGATGTCGTAGGGGCCGTCAACAACATGCTGTCTCAGTTTTTGGGTAGTAGCACTGTCCTATGGAATACGGATTCGATCCTATTCGGTGCCACGGTAGCGGTATGTCGGATCGTCGGCGTGCGAATGCCGAGCGTTGGATACACCACTCGCTATAATAGTGGTGCTTCGGCCTGGCAGAGAAGAATCGAATGCCGTATCACCAAGGCCAGGATCCTTTTCGGCAAACTGACCAGTTTCAGGTCGGGGAACGCGAGACCCAGAGTTAGGCACCCACAACGAACATCAATATGTCTAATCCGCATTTCACGCAAAGACTAATGGATTGCACCGACGACCTGAAGAGGTAAGAGGTGAACAGTATCACCTCTTCATGAGTAACGAAAAGAAATTCTATAAGAACTTGGAGTGCTCCGAGAAAAGGGTGACAGGCCCGAGACCGACATAGACTAACCTTTTGGCGAAGTCTGTGGATGCAACCTCTCAGTAATTCCGAGGGCCCGTGGATGCGGATGGTCGAGGAAGCATATGTTGAGATCGTGCCGATCAACTTTATAAGCGTATCGGGAGACGACGTAGTTGCTGCGGTTCGTAAAGCTCCGAATTGGAAAACTCCTGGACTAGACCGACAACAGGACTACTGGCTCAAGGGGTTCTGGCCATGCCAAGTTATCCTTGCCAAACAGTTTCAAAGAGCCCTAGAGCGCGAGACACTCCCGAACTTCTTAACTACAGAGTTACTTACCTAGCTCCGAAAAATGAAGTTACCGCAGATCCATCCGGGTATCGCCCCAGTACATGTCTTTGTACAATATACTCGTACAAGACACTCCGTACTGAGCTTCAAGATATCTCGACATATCTCTGAAAATCAGAACGAATGTAAGTGTGGTAGCCGCAGTAACAAGGAGCTGCTTCTTATTGACGCGATCTCCGGCAACCGGTCAGACGCAACCGCCGAAACTATTCCGCCGCCTTGATATACTACAAGAAGGCTCGAGCATTCTTGTAATATATCAAGGCGGCGGAACAGCTCTTGAGGGTGGATCTTCAAGCTGTACGGAATCGATGGTACAGGTAGACATTTCCTCGAAATATGCATGGGACAGTAGAGTACGATCCTTAGTCTTTCAGACTGCAGCCGATGACCGAAATGGGATAAAAAGGGGAATCGTCCAGGGCGATTGTCTGAGCCCACTTTGGTTCTGCCTTGCGCTGAACCCTAGGGAGTTTTCAGGCCATAATCTACTACGCGAACTCAGTGCGTATTAGTGGATTAGTGTCGAGCATGCGGGTTTCCTCGCGGTTTTTGCCCTCACCGCCATGATAGCGATATTTTTTTATATATGTATTTAAGTAGAAACTCTGTAGTATGATCCAAAGACTTGGATTCACGGTCCCACCAATGAGAATTGAGAGTAGATACCCCTAAGCTCATCCCTTTGAATGTGGACTCATTTTACGTGTCACTTAAAACAAAAATAGTGCTCGATTCAGCATTTATTATTTTTAGGAGTCGTTTGTGAAATATTATCTTTAAATGTGACGTTAATTGTGCCTCCTCACCCCACTTTTGTTTGTGATTCAATTTGTATGACAACACTTGACTAAGCACTTGACTGACTGATTTGTCACCTCATAGACCATTTTAGTGTTAGTTTTGAATCCCTAAGTATAAAAAAGAAAACTTTGATCGGTTTTGCATTTAGGTGCAATCTAAAATATCTGTAAGTACCTAATGTTCGCAAATGCACTATATGTTCATTTATTTTTAACATAAGCAGTCGTTTTTAAAATAGAAACAACCAACAGACCCACGCATCAAGTCAGAATTTATGATAAAAACTGAAACGAACAGCACGGATGCAAGTAAGAATATGGATCGTGATATCACACACTACTCGACGCGCTGCGCGATTTAATTTATCAATATCTCAGTTATTAATCTGACTGAGGCTATAATTTGGCCATTTTCGAAAATATCTTGTAAAAAAAAATTTCAGGAGTTTTCTTGTAATTTGTTATTCTTTTATTTAGGTAAAAATAAAATGCGCTGAACGTCTCGATATATCAGAATAAACACGTGTCCCTTCGGGACATTCAGTACTCCGGACCTCACCGATTGATTGATCACGTGTGCCGTTTCTTAGATAGTTCTGACCCTTTCTTTTTTAATGTGAATGTGATAAAACTTTAGTTATTGTTGACCGTTTTAAACATGATCTTTGCAGTTACCAGTAAGATCCTACATTTAAACATAAAACCTATAAAAACATACGTGCATGTTACATATTCCCTTTTCTTTTTGATTTTGCTATGAGCGTATTTATAATTTTTAGAATATTTTATTATTTTACTTTAAACATTATTTTATTTATAGTACTTTAAAAGCAGTATATTATGGCGACATTCAAAACCGGAAATGGCTCTCATTCTCGTCCTTCCAGTTGAAGGAAGAACGATTTCTCGTCCATTCTGTTGGAGTCTTTCTCGGATATTACACGTGATCCTTATCCGTGGTGAGTGTCCGAAGAAATTGAGTGCAGTGTTTTCTAGTTTGAGTGATCCCTAATTTGTTTAAAAAGTAATTTTGTCAATGTTTCTAATTGTTTATCCAAAATCTATATACTATCCCCAAAACTTTATTTCAACTAATAATAATTTATGGTGTAATTCTAAACTTTCCGATAATTTCACTTTGTCCACGTCAATTCAATTCAAATAATGAGTTCCTTGATTTTGTTTTAACTACTTTCATTATTCGAATAATTCTAATTTCAAAATTTTCAAAACTGTGCTTACGCGTCATACTTGCACACCGGCAACAGCATACGTTCACCACGTGGTTGATGAAAACGGCCTTCTTATCCCCGTACTTGGTTTACAGATAAATTCTGACTAATGTACGGTGACCTAACAACAAATATGTGCATATTTCAAGAAAATAATATTATTTTCGGAAATTAACGCCGCAATGGCCGACATCCATTGTGAGATGTCAAGATTGGGCGAGGCGGCCATGCGGCCGCCATATTGCCGGCCGCGTATCGGTTCATCAGGCTACGACCTTGCCGGTGTGCAGTGTGCATCATAATACCTACTTTGCGCATAAATCGCTACGAGATTGTTATTAGTTTTCTTTCGTTTGATTTCAGACTAACCAAAAATGGGCAAGGAAAAGATTCACATTAACATTGTCGTCATTGGACACGTCGACTCCGGCAAGTCCACCACCACCGGTCACTTGATCTACAAATGCGGTGGTATCGACAAACGTACTATCGAAAAGTTTGAGAAGGAGGCCCAAGAAATGGGCAAAGGTTCTTTCAAATACGCCTGGGTGTTGGACAAACTGAAGGCTGAACGTGAGCGTGGTATCACAATCGATATCGCCCTGTGGAAGTTCGAGACTGGCAAATACTACGTCACCATCATCGATGCTCCCGGACACAGAGATTTCATCAAGAACATGATCACAGGTACTTCACAGGCTGACTGTGCCGTACTTATCGTCGCCGCCGGTACCGGCGAGTTCGAGGCTGGTATCTCCAAGAATGGTCAGACCCGCGAGCACGCTCTTCTCGCTTTCACACTCGGTGTCAAGCAGCTGATCGTAGGCGTCAATAAAATGGACTCAACTGAGCCCCCATATAGCGAGCCCCGTTTTGAGGAAATCAAGAAAGAAGTCTCATCCTACATCAAGAAGATTGGTTACAACCCAGCTGCTGTCGCTTTCGTACCCATTTCTGGCTGGCACGGAGACAACATGCTTGAGCCATCTACAAAAATGCCATGGTTCAAGGGATGGCAAGTGGAGCGTAAGGAAGGCAAGGCTGAAGGCAAATGTCTTATTGAGGCCCTGGATGCCATCCTCCCACCTGCTCGCCCCACAGACAAGGCCCTGCGCCTTCCTCTGCAGGATGTATACAAAATTGGCGGTATTGGTACAGTGCCTGTAGGCAGAGTTGAAACTGGTGTACTCAAACCCGGTACTATTGTTGTATTTGCCCCTGCCAACATCACAACTGAAGTCAAGTCTGTGGAAATGCACCATGAGGCTCTCCAAGAGGCTGTGCCTGGAGATAATGTAGGTTTCAATGTCAAGAATGTGTCTGTCAAGGAGTTGCGCCGTGGCTATGTTGCTGGTGACTCCAAAAACAACCCCCCCAGGGGCGCAGCAGACTTCACAGCACAGGTCATCGTGCTTAACCACCCTGGACAAATTTCAAATGGCTACACACCTGTCCTGGATTGCCACACTGCCCACATTGCCTGCAAATTTGCAGAAATCAAAGAGAAGGTTGACCGTCGTACTGGTAAATCCACTGAAGACAATCCCAAATCCATCAAATCCGGTGATGCCGCCATCGTCAACCTCGTCCCCTCCAAACCCATGTGTGTCGAGTCCTTCCAGGAATTCCCACCCCTGGGTCGCTTTGCTGTGCGCGACATGAGGCAAACAGTCGCTGTAGGTGTCATCAAGGGTGTCAACTTCAAGGAAGGTGCCGGAGGCAAGGTTACCAAGGCTGCCGAGAAGGCTTCCAAGGGCAAGAAGTAGCTAGTGCTGTTAACAGCGCAATTTTTTATTCAACTGCGATACTTCATTCACCGCAAGGTGTTCAGAAGGAAAAAATGGCTACAAACTCATTCCTTTTCTATATTTTTACTACAAGGCTTATACTATAACCTTATTTTATAATTTATATACGATTATACATATACGGGAATATTTTGTTATTTCAACTAAAATGTAAATTCATAGAATAAAGTAGCCTCCGTGAATATTGCCTTATTTTTTACTCTTCAAATTGCCGTCACACAAACATTAATTATTTAATTAAATGAATTGTTTCCTAAGATATACAATGGTTTCATTCAATAATACTTATTAAAAATCAAATACACATTTTTTTCCTGGTTCAATATCCGAGAAATGGCCGAAAGCCCAAGTAAAAGCTATTTTAAAAATTTAAATTCATTTATCATGGACCAAATTGGACACATCCAAATTCTACTTTTGCATGAAACAATTCAATATTTATTTTTTATAATGAACACTGCCTAAGAAGAAGAAATGTTATTAGGTATTTATTTGTTTTGCAAAGCAACCTCACAATACAATGCGCTTTGTAAGCAATCACTAGATCTTGATTTGTTTCGTACTAAACCTATTATTGTGAGAAATTTACTTTCAATTGTTTTTTAACCTGTCGAATTCTGCATTTAAAGCGATCCTTAACTTAAAATTGCTACCTTCCTTCAATTCTATAACGTCTTTTTGGCAAAAGATTGTTGAAATTATGGTTGATAGAAGTATAACATATTTAGAAATAAACAATTGTTATACTTTTTATTTTATCCAAAATTCGTAATTTCTTTCTAGCTTGGATTTTAAATTAATGAGTACAGTAGGACCACCATATCCGCGATGGTTTGGTTCCGCCGTCTTCCGCGGATAGCTGAAAGAATACCATATTTTGGAGTATAAATGTACATAAAACAAAATTAATACTGAACTAAAACAAAAGAAAAATGTGCTTTATTAAAATTTATTTTACATTACATGAAATAAGTATTTATATGCTGTGACATATGTAATTAATTAGGTAAGCCAATTATTTCCTGGGCTCTGAAGCAAACGATGTGGACGGCTTTATATACAGGATCATCTATAGTTTTATCGACTTTTTTGAAAAACACTTATTCCTAGTTGTTTTTGTCTTTTTTAACTAACTTGTATAAGACTTCGCGCGCTTATCCGAACCGCGGATACGGAGGCTCTACTGTACAGTAATATCCCGAAGTTACGCGATAGGTGGGTATAAGTCGAGGTACCTTTATGCATAGAAATGCATAAATATTTTGTTTAATTGGTATCAAGAGATAACAAAAACACTAGTGCATATAGAAAAACGTGTATTAAACATTATTGTTGGTTTTCGAACAAAGGTTTATTTTTGATAATTGTTCTTACTGTCTATTCCGGTAGCTCGAACATTTTTGTTAATTCACAATTTTTTTTTTCAAACTTAATGTTAAGTTTACATTCCAGAGATAACGTTTTTCTTTTATTTTAGTTGACATGCCTACTTGTTTATTTTTGAATGATATGAGTTTTTTTTTTATTCAAAAGAGGGCAGATGAACATACAGTCCACCTGATGGTAAAGTGGATACTATCGTCTATAGACATCCGCGATACGTGCCAACATCAGTCCAGAATGATAAACGTTGGCAGGACCCCGGATGCGCTGCCTACCAGTGGCGTAACAATAGGGTGGCATAGCGGGCAAAATGCCACGGGCCCCCGGCCAGAGGGGGCCGCGAGCAGGTGACGATCCTGATATTTATTTTTATAAAATAGTTTTGTTTTCAATTAATTTAAGTTACCTACTAAAGTACATTACACATGTATCAAGGTTTGAATGCATTTGTAAGAAAACGAAATCGCCCAGTTTTAGAACGCGTCCGGAACGTAGTCATAAACTCCTCGCCACCTGTAGACGCCGCGCTGTAGCAACATTGTAAGTTACGGAAGAAATGTTTTGTATAACTTATCTGTATAAGTAACATACTTATACTAACAAAAAAACATAGTTATACTGTTATAAGTATGTTTTATTGGTAGTTCGCGGGCTCACGGGCTCAACAGAAAGCGGGGATTGAAAAGGAACTACAACTTTGGATGAGCTTCTTTACATTGAGGGAGGGTCCTATCCTATGAATTTGCCACGGGCGTCAGCGGTATAGTTACGCCACTGCTGCCTTCCTTTACAGATTAAGGAATGGATTGAGAAAATGGGCAGAGATAGGATGCAAATGGGCTCTGGTATATCTCACTCACTACCGAAACAAGTACGTACATTGGGGAAATACGATAGAGTAGGAAATGCAGTACATTTCAAGGTAGTCTTCTGTGAGAGGGGGGTAACGTGGTCATTCGAGTGCGCCCAGCGGCTGTGGGAATCCAGCATGCATTCTCCCCCTGCAATAAATGTAAAGGATAAAAAAGCAATTGAATGTAAAGTAATTGAAAGAATCGTAATCATAAAAAGAAAACTAAACCTCCGTGCGTGTGAGCGAGGCGAGGAAATGGTTTCACGTACGGTAGGACGAAGCGGGAGGGGAAGATAAGAAACCGCGTAACTCCGAATTCGCGCATGTCGGGCTAGCGTAAGTCGAGGTACAAAAACAAAAAAAAAATGTTTTTCTGAAACGTCATCAGTTACATTTTTCCCTATGGAGGGTAGTTGAGAGGTGGCTCCACACTTGCTCGATTTGTTCGATCAACAATAATAACGCTCGACAAATTAGCCCCACCCGATTAATCCGTCGATCGACAGGAAAGATCGTTAATTTACTGAGTGATCGACAAATAAATTTTGTCGATCGATAACAATTAAAACATTATGCATCATTTTTAACCATCGACATTGTTGAGCAACCACTACGATGTCAATCGAGAAAGTCCTATTACTTTGATCGTCAAAAATCAAGCAAGTGTGGCATTGTTTAGCATTAGGAGTTTAGGAACAATTGTTGTCTATAGATATTTGGGTTAGTATTATTCGTTCTAAAGAAACCAAACATACATCAACAATTCTTAATAATAACCGTCTAACCGAAATAAAAGAGGTGAATGCCCCAAGAAATTTATTTTTAGAGAAAATGTAGACAGATCAAGTGTACCTATGTAGTAAAATGCTGTGCAAATTTTACTTAGAAACTTGGTATCTAAAATAGCAAGTTTCGGCAACTAGCAGTTAATAAAAAATATACTTTTCATTTGTTTTCGATCATTTTAGACATAGTACCTACTCACTAAAGCACGCCCTACACCATCAGATTCGATCCTAATTATGTATTATCGGATAAAATAGTATAGGTAATGTATAAGCAATCGTCTTAAAATTATTATTATTATTGATAAATGTTATGGCGCGCATTTTCAAACTGTCGAACGAAGAAATTGATTCGGCGACAGATCGCGAGTACTTTGTATTATTTCTCGAGTGTATCTTGCTTTTCAATAAATGGAAGCACCATACTCAATAAGTTTGAAAAATATTCATGGTATATTTGAAACCTTAAGTACAGTTCAAAACCTTCATCGTACTCAAAGGTATCAATTTCCTTTGCCTGTAAATTTCTGCAGCTCATGTTTTTCTTTTTTTTCCTCTTGATTGTATTATCAATCTAGTTTGATATTGCTACTGTTGTTGCAACTTTTTGTAATTTTAATAAGGTTGGAGCCATCACCAGTAAAAAACTCTGTGTACTGAACAGAGCGAAGCAGTACTTTTCACTCCGGGGCAACGCTTCTCTTTATGAAGCTCAAATTAGACCCCACGTGGAGTACTGCTCACACCTCTGGGCCTGTGCACCAAATTACCAGCTGGACCCTTTTCGACGTGTTGTCCGAATTGTCGACGATTCTACTCTCACAGATGGTCTAAAATTGTTCAGCATCCGAAGACACGTTGCGTCTCTCTGGGTTTTTTACCGCCTATATAACGGGGAATGTTCTGAAGAACTTCACATTGATGCCAGCTTCTTCGGGCTTTTACCATCGCACCACTTATCGTCGTGTGATTCATCCGCACTTCCTTGACATAGTCGCTGCGTACAGTGGGGTCAAAAATACACTTTATACCGCCAACCCGAATGTTGTGGAATGAACTACCAGCCGTGGTTTTTCCATTACGCTACGATATGGGGCTCTTCAAGAGAACTGAATTCTTATGACAGTAAGATGACTGCCTTTCCTCTGTTTTGTGTCTAATAAATCGAAATACTGATCGGAGTGTGGAGAGAGCGCTTGCGATTTAGGATTAAGATTGGAAGGTGTAGCTGTAGGGCGTGCTTAAATTGTGGCCCATTAACTGTGGCAATTACTTAATATTAGCTTAATCAAATCACTGGTGGCAGAAATTTTTAAATGATTTGCTCGTGTGCCAAAAGTTGAAAGAAACATTAATGACCATGTTATCCCATACATTATGTTGTCCCTGCGTTACCAATTTATAGCACATTGAAAATGTAAAACAGGGTCCATAAATCATTTGGTCGCATCTGGCATTTGTTTTAACACATTTCTTAGTCTATAATCAAATGCCAGACATGTATGTTTCTGCGTTAATGAATATATTTTTTTATTTTTTGACATAAGTATCAAAATTAAAATAATTTGCTCGTTAATCAAATTTATATGGAAATAATTATTAGGTTATAAAAAATAAGAAAAATTCTTTAAACGAATTCTTTTAAAAATTGCAAATGAAAAATTAACTAAATAAGTAGCTAAGTAAATTATTTGCTCGCGTCTAGCGTTTAGCCGAATGATTCTATTATATGTAAAAACTATGAATATTACGAAGACACACATTAATATCATAGATTTTTTAAACGTAGCGTTTTTTTACTTAAAATAATATCGTACCGTCAAATCTTTCAACATTGCCCGCATTTTTCACTTTATTGGTCACTGGACAAAAAAGTATGTAGGTATAGTAAACATAATCGAGGCTATCCTTAGTTTCACAAATTCATCCTGGGATAAAATGGTATGTATATATACCTATAATTCTATGCTATTTCTCTAAAAATTAAAGTTAAAGAGGTGGGCAAAGTTACGTACGAATGTGCCCAACATTGCTACCCCTCAATTGTTAAGGCATTAAGAGACTTATCTTATAACATAACGTTGATTTTTGGAGTTAACTTATAAAATGGGGCAAAGATGCGAACTTTATCTTAAAAATAAGCAAAACGACATCAGCGTGTCTGCAAATTGGATGGGCAAAGTTATGCGAACTTTTTCTGGCATTTTCAAACAACAATTTCAGGGAAATAGAGATATCACAACGGATGCGCTGCCTACCTTTGGAGATATAGGAATGGATTTGGAGAAAGGATTGGGAAAATGGCGAGGGATAGGATAAGAATGGGCTCTGGCACATCTCACGTACTACCGAAACACGTACGTACATTAGGGAAATAAGATAAAATGGGAAATGCAGTACGTAGTATTCTGTGGTACACTGTGGTACTATGCACAAGAATGGTACACTCGATGAAGAGTATTATCAGAAACATAAAAAAGGGGAAAGGAGGACCAATCAGATCCTACATAGTTGATCTACAAGCTGTTCTCCCGTCGCCTGGACTGAACGCTGCCGCTAATTATTATAAAACGAAGTTAATGATACACCAGGTGTACCTACTATAATCTCGCCACAAATGATGTATCGTGTTATATGTGGCATAGGCGATTTGGAGGACTTAAAATGTTTTTGCGGGTATAGCCACAACATTTATTTTAAGCGAAATCACCCAGAGTACTAAAAGAATATATCGTACCTACTAATAATATGAGTGACCGTATAACAAAATAGAAATGCTAAACTATCAAACGCCTTATTGGACTTGATCGTGAAGCACGCTATCATTATAGAACAGAAATATGTCGAAGTTGGCCACACTTACATTGAAGTAGATTCGGGTCCCTCAATAATTGGAAAAACGCCTGGGAAAGGAAAAGAAGTGTTCTTTCGGCTGACTATCGATCAATAATTCAAAATGCGCGAATTAACAAGCCGTACCAGATCCATTACCTCAGCCATGACGATTTTTATAAATTCAATGTTGATCATTATAATACCATTCGACCAGGCTTGAGAGCTGGAGATTGCCGTGTGACGTAGTGAGCAACCAGTACATCCCAGAAAGGGTGATATATTTTAAACTCTCCTTCGACGAATGGGAACAGTTTCCAAGTTCAGTGTAAATAAATCGCACTAAGTTATACGACGGACCTTGCCCAATCGAAAAAAGCAAATTTCAGCATCTTCAGGAGCTAAAAGAACTAATTCCAGAAGACTACAGAGATTTCTACAACAAGCTTCCATGGAAAAATTTACATTTATTATATTTTAAAATTACTTGTTTTATTTTATGAGCCTAATTTTAGGGATTTTTCATGCCTAACTTTTTAGCAGTACTACTATTTACTTTTACTATTTTAACTTTTTTATCCATAAATACAGAACATTTGACTTAATTAGTAGTTTCGTTTGCTTTTTTAAACCTACTTTAATTGTTTTATGACTACCGAAAAAATGAACTGTCAACAGAGGTGGCCAAAAGTTGATTAACAAATAGTCGTATCGTAACATACAAATTACTTTAAAAAATATTAAGGTAGTACATATATATATTTCTTAAGTAAATTACACTCTGATTCTACAATTGCAAAAGAATCAGACAGATGGGTATAAGGTGGGACAGTTTTTTGTACCTCCTGAAAACCTAAGCATTTTGAAATCCGACATGCAGTTACCACCACGATAATTACTAGTAAGTGAAAACCCATTTTTTTTTCTAAATCCGCTATAAAGCTGTTTGTCATTTTGAAAAATGATGTGTACAAAAGTTGTCCTGTGCTCATAGTTCAGAAACTATCATACTCTTTAAAGTCAACTATGATGTTTTTGCTGTGAAACCGACCATTAGAAGTTAATTTGCAAAAATGTACTGCTATTGAGAAATTAAAATTTTAGAATTTCCTAGCAACAAATTCCGATTTTCGTAAATCTGTATCTTGGAAATTACCTATATGATGTACGGAAATCACACTATACTCGCTTTATAGGAAATTTTCTCTATTTATAGTTTAATTTATCAAAGTATGATTTTTTCCACACAACAAGATATTTCGCAAAAACTGAAATCTCATCGAAAATCTCGCTGTTTTTTCGAGATGGTAGTGATGCCCACGGCTGTCTGCTGAGATCGAAAATTTGTATTTTAAAAAGGGCCCGGTACAACGGTATTATGTACATCATACCAAAAGTTCAAAACTACCCGACCTTTTGCAAGACAACGTACGAGTATAATGTGTCTGGACTACACTACACAGACAACACTTTATTATCTACATGTAATAGGATATGACGAGATAAACAAAGTAATTTTCTCAAGAACATTTAGCAGAAATAAATAATATACCTCCAATACTGAAATACACCCCGCTCAGGGATGCTTTACCCGGAAAAATTCCTAGAGTATTATAATGAAAAGGTAAATAAAATGTATTGCATCACAATGACTAATTTCATGAAAATCATGAATCATGCAGTTAATAGCAGCTCGTACCTATCTTGAGTATCATATTGCCAAATGTTGCACAATCAATATTCGAAGTATGCAAATGTAGGTTACCTATGTAATGGTAGGGGGAGAGTGTATGCTGCATTCCCACAGCCGCTGGGCTCACGCGACTGGCCCCGTACCCCTCTCTCACAGATTGACTACCTTGAAATGTACTGCATTTCCTACCTTATCGTATTTCTCCAATGTACGTACGTTTTTCGGTAGTGAGTGAGATATGCCAAAGCCCATTCCCATCCCATTCCATCATTTCCCATTTTCCCAATCCATTCCTTAATCTGCAAAGGTAGGCAGCGTATCCGGGGGCGCGCACGTTTGTCATTTTGGACTGATGTTGGCCAACCAACAACTGTATTTTGCTCCAAACCGAGGAAGGGTAGATTTAAGACAACTCTTACCCTCGTCACTGTATAACTGTGTAGAAACGGACTCCCCGTCTGATGTTGGCATGTATCGCGGATGTCTATGGACTACAGTATCCACTTACCATCAAATGGACTGTATGATCGTATGCCGCCTTTTTTCTACAAAAAAGTGACGATTCAGGCTCATCGAAAGCTATATTTAGACATGGCATTAAAGACCCTGAAAGAATTGTGAAGAGCATAAAGGGATGTATCTCACTGATGTTCAGCTGATGGCGAACATCTATCGCCTTACATTGTGTTTACGATCGAACACTTGTATAGTGAACGGGTTTTGAATGGGCTTGATAAAGCAAGATACTTACAACTGCACAAATCACTATTTGGTTCAATTCTGGGATGTTTGAAGACTACTTCCCAACAGTTGTTTTGGATTGGGCAAAAAATTATCAGGACCAATAGTGGTGATCTGTGATTGCCCACCCGTTAAGCCATAATAATACACAGTATTATTATTATAGTAGGTATTATACAATATTATTAATAATAATAATAATACAAATCAAAAGAACGGAACATGCATAGGAAAAATGAACAAGATAATAATTACAACAACATTTTGTATGATACGACAGGATTTATGCCAACGGTGATAGTTACCACCGCCTCTGTTGAAAACCGAAGCCTCCAATCTTGACTGAAAATTTAATTCTGACACCAAAAGCAACATTATTGTATAAGGATCTTGAAGAAGGAAACAAAGGAAATATTGCTGTTTACGATGATTACCATATACTGGTTACCAACATGGAAATGAAAAAAAAAAGGATATCTCTCGGATAATGAGCCAGAACAGTACCACAAGGAATATGGCACTAAATGTGAAATGTGAACGACGTAAAAAGAAACAATAAAAAAATACAAAACCTGCCAACGTTTGTCATTCTGGACTGACGTTCGCACGTATCGCGGATGCCTATGGACGACAGTATCCACTTACCATCAGGTGGACTGTATGCTCGTGTGCCGCCTTTTTTTCTATAAAAAATCGACTCTTTTCTTGGATTACTAGAAACAATAAAAATATGTAGCAAAGTTCAAAAATGAAAAGCAATTGTAATTTACTATCACTTTCACAAAACCACCAGCTAAAGTAGGCTATTTTAAGTAATATGATGTTAATAAAAAAGACGTCGCCCGTGGCGTGTCGTTTATTATGCGTTGGTTGGACTAACCGATGATTCATGCTATTTCCACGTCTTTGTAATACTGGTGCTATTCAATAACGGTTTGTATATATTTATGTTACAGTTAAACTATGTTCGTACACAACGTAGCTTCGCATTAAGTATGCACTTTATACATTATTTTTCGTTAATTGAAAGTTAAGGGTGTAGATCGTGAAAATCACCGAAAAGAGTGTTACGATTTTTCATATTTAACCTATTTACATATGATTGATATCAATGATAATTTGTATATATTACAATCAAAGACCAATAAGTATGTTCATGCTTATATTAAACTCTTAAACCTAATAGTTGTTATATAATAAACGTCAACAAACGCACAAAATTGAGTAAAAATGCAAAAACATGACTTCGTATTTTTCAGATTTAACCCCATAAATCAACACAAATTGATAAAAAGAAACACTTTTTGAACACTGAAGAAACCAATAAGTATAGCTGTATACTTCTTTTTATACCTTTACAAACAAAGACTTCCTCTTTTAAAGCCCTAAAATCTAGATATATTTTAAGGTAAATTTTTCATACACAAATGTATGGGATAAAACGTTCGTTTCATTCGTGCAATCTCGGTGGTCTGCAGCGGCAGTTCCTTTCTGTAAGTGAACGCGACATCACGCTTGTCGGCTGCAGACAGCAGAATTACGTATTGTGAATTTGTGTTTTTTGTAAAAAACTGTAAGTATAACATTTTTATAATTAATTTATTTTCAGTTAGTAGAAAGTATCGATATAATGAATGTCTGAAAGAAAACCATGATGGAACTAGATATAAATCGTAAAAAATACAATATCTACACTAATAGGTATTATAAAGAGGAAAGATTTGGATTTTTGTATGTAACGAATAAACTCAAAAAGTACTGGACTGATTTTAATAATTCTTTTATCATTCGAAAGCTACATTATCACTGAGTAACATAGGCTATTTTTTTCGCAGGACTGATTGAATTTGAGTGGCATGCCAGGGAAAAGAAAGTTTTGTACGCATTATAAAAATATGAAAGCCAAAAGATCTCGGAATAAAATGTAAGTTCCTCCCTACTTATTTATTATCGCATTTGAACAGGGTACATTACAAAGCTAATACAATATGTCATATGATTTAGATCGCCCGATTCAGACATATACCTACAATAACATGTAAATATTGGTTTGTATTATCTATATCTATACTGATAAATAAAATTGAAGTATCTGTATGTAATATCAAAATAATAGGATTTTTAAAAAAAAAAAGGCGATACGGAGTTCGCCGGGTCGGCTAGTATTGTCTAAATATCAAATTGTGGAAGTAGGTAGGCGACAGCGCAACTTTGTCGACATACCTATACCGCCAAACAGACGCGAGGCGCCTAGCGTCTGGCTTAGGGTTGTACAAAATAAATAAAAAGTGGATAATATTGATGAATAATATTTCCAGTATTGAAAATAAAGAAAACCTTGGGGCCGAGACTCTGAGCAACAATGCTACGCGCTGTATAGAGGTAAGTTGTTATACGTAATTCTTGTAGACTTGTTACATAAATAAACAAACTACTTAGTTAGTGATGGGCGAAGACAAAATCTCAATACCTACCTATAGATTTTTCTTGCAATATTTATTATTTTCATCGAGAGACAAACACCTTAGTACCGAAATACTTCTCAATTACTTTCTCAAAAGAAAATTTACGTTCAAATAGGTGACGTCATAAAAAAACAATACCTAATGCGTAAAGAAATTATAATTTCTATTCATCAGGAACCTAATATTGTATTAATTCTTTTGCATTTTTTTAAATTTTTAATTATTTTTTATAAAAAACATCAAGCCATTATCTTTCTTTACAGGAACTAGTTATTGAAAACGACCAAGAGGGAAAGGTGGATGAAATGGAAGTTGGGCGTAGAGTTGTAGACGTTTCTTTTTTTTTTAAAGCTCTTCAGGCCATAGGGGACCACGGTCCAATGGATTGTAAGTTAAGTTACCTCAGTATAATAGGTGAAGTAAAAGTTGGTCTGGACTCAAAACTCATCATGAAATGTAGTATGTGTAGTATGAAATTTACTGTGTGTTTGATTGAAAAGAAAGAAGATAGAATGGAAGTGAATCATCAAATTGTATCTGGTATCATATCATCTGGTGGGAGCTACTATCAGTTAAAAACATTAACTGCCGCAGTAGCCCTACCAATCATGTCACCTTCATTATACAATGAAATTAATAATACGGTTTGCGATTGGTGGGAAAAGACAGCAGCACATTCCATGGCAGAAGCTGTCAAGGAAGAAGCGGAGTACGCAGTGTCTATAGGTAGTGTTGATAAAAATGGTACACCATTAATATCTGTTGCTGTTGACGGTTGTTGGAGCAAGAGATCTTATGGTAAGAATTTTTCCGCCTTGTCCGGCGCAGCTGCGATAATTGGCATTAAAACTAATAAAGTATTGTTTTTTGGAGTTAAAAATAAATACTGCGTAGTTTGTGCACGAGCCGCAAAGAACGACAGTCAGCCCTCGGAACACCGTTGTTTCAAGAATTATTCGGGATCATCTACCGGTATGGAATCGACCATAATAGTTGAGGGGTTTAAACGTTCCATTGTTGATCACGGTGTAATTTATAATAAATTTGTAGCAGACGGCGATTCCAGTACTTATAAAAAAATATTAGATTCGCGACCGTACGGTAATTTAACAGTAGAGAAAATTGAATGCAAAAATCATCTTTTACGAAACTACTGCAATAGCTTGGAGAAACTGTCGAAAGACACTAAGTATCCTTGCGAATTGCGGAAATTCCTAAAAGAAAGGTATTTGCGTTTAAGAACGGGTGTAAAATGCGCTATTAAATATTGGGGCGATCAAAATCAGTCACTCGAAGAAAAAATAAAAAATCTTAGTGAAGATATCCTAAATGGTCCACAACACGTATTTGGTAATCACCAATATTGCAAGGAGTATTTCTGTAGACCTGATACTCGTCGAATAGAACCTGTTGGGTTGCTTCCAGCAATTGTTGGATGCGGATTAATGGACGCGGTACACATTTTAAGTAAAAGACTGTCATATCATTCTAGAAGTTTAATTCATAATTGTACAAGTAATATAGTTGAAAGTTTTAACGCAGTGATTGCCAAATTAGTAGGGGGTAAGCGTGTAAATTATTCTTCCCGTGGTTCTTATGCGGGCCGATGCGCAGCTGCTGTTGTGTCTTTTAATACAGGATCGATTCATAGTAAAACTCATGAAGTAATATTTAAATCTAGTCCTAATCCTTTGATCGCGAAAGTGGAAAATTGTAATCGTAGAATCCGTTTAATTGCTAAACCTAAATTAAGATTGAAAAAGAGCCACAGCGCTGTATCGAAAGACGCTCACTATGGACCAAACTGCGAAAAACCTGATCTGAGTCCAGAATTATATGAGACAGCCAAGTCATCTTTTTTAGCCGATTTAAAGTTGTCTTGTGCTGAAAGAGAGGAGCTTGAAAGGTCGACCCATTTGCAAAGAAGTAGTTCTGAGTGGATGAGTACAAGGAGAAAATTACTAACCTCATCATCGTTCGGGGAAGTTTGTAAAAAACGAGAGAGCACAAGTTGTGCTGTTCTTGTTCGTAAAATCGTTTATGGTAGTAATATCTCCAGTTTGCCTGCTGTACGGTACGGTATCGAAAACGAAGAAACCGCAATTAAACAGTTAGAAATTCAAGAGAATATTAGTATACAAGGTTGCGGTTTGTTCGTCGACGATCAATATGAATTTCTTGGTACTACACCAGATGGCATTTATGCAAACGGTTTAATTGAAATTAAGTGCCCACATTCTTTAGCTGGCATGACTCTTGATGAAGCAATGGCCAAACATACCTTTTGGGTTAAGGACAAGGCTTCCAAGGGTTATGTCATAAATAAAAATCATAACTGGTATTTCCAAATTCAGGGACAGGTACATATTACTAAAAGAAACGTTTGCATGCTTGGCATCTGGTTTGGTGCTACTGTACCTATGAAAGTTTATATTATAGAAAAGGACGACAAATTTTGGGAGGAGAAAATGGAGATGAAATTAGTTAGGTTTTATTACGATTGCCTACTTCCAGAATTAGTTGATCCTCGGCAGTCACGAAGCATGCCCATTCGTGACGCGCCCAGTATCATAGAGGCTATGAAAGAGAGGAAAGAAAGAGCTTTACGTGTTATGAAAGAGAAGAACGCCTAATGATTTTGAAAGATACAGGTAACTTAACTACCCAGCCAGTCGATTCACGTAAACACGCCAGTCCAAAAGTCGTTTTAACTTAGGAACTTAGAAATCGCCTTTTGGTTTTCTGTTTTAAACGCACTTACTTATCTAGTCTTGGATTGTCATAAATCTTCCAATAGCTCAATTACTATACAATTTCTGAGTTACCTGGTGTAAAGAATCATAAAAATTGGTTCAAAAATACAGCGAATTGAGAATTCTCCTTTTTTTAAGTCGGTTAAAAGGGCTAAATTTGCAAAAAACGAAGTGACGTCACTGCGCTACGGTTTTTATTACTTACGTGAATCGGGCAGCTGGTAACGTTTTCATTCTGATAGGTTTTGTGATAGCCATTGATTTTATCATCAAATTAGCAGAAATCAGAACTTGATCCGTAATCGAATGAAAAACCATTAGAATTTTGAACTCATATTTCGTTATTGTTTAATTACATACTTTTAATTAGTATATTAATAATTTACAAACTTCTGTTAAAATTAGTAAATAAATGAATTATTTACTAATTTTTGTACAACCCTAGCACGCTTTTGAGATAGCGAGTAATGGCGACTCATATTTGTTATTGTGTAGTAAATAAATCATTTTTATACTTGTGTTTCATTTATTGACATTTTTTTTAAAACCCTAGGATTTTTTTTAGATATCGACGAGGTGATCGTAAACAAAAAGTAAGTATTTGAGTTTACGCAATAGGCACATTTCCTTGCGTAGAGATAAACACACTTCCTACTGAATTTGCAATTATTTTATTGAATGAATATTTTACGAATTAGAATAAATTTTGGTAGTGAAATTACAAATAAATAAATAGTTGGAATTTTAGGTAAGTAGAATACAAAAATGTCAGATGTCAAATGATAGAAAAACATAAAAATTGTGTCTCAACTACTCTTATTAATCTATTAAAAAGAATCAACAGCTAGTTTCCAAAAATTCAACGTTATTGTTATGCTGTAAATATTCAAGTTCAATAACAATTTCTCAACGTGGAACGTTTGTTGCAAAACATTTTGAAAATCGCGCTCTCTAGGTCATTCATCCGCCCCGTCGGATGTTACATTAAACTTTGGCGCTGCGGTCGCTCGAAATCGAGATCTCAGGCCAACAATCTACACCCTTAACTCAGCGTGCTCCATCGCGGTGATGCATAAATTATGATCATGTTGTCAAAATTAGCTAAACTTAATCCAGGAATGGAGTAAAGTACGTGGATGACACTGAACGTTTTCAGAATCTAAAATAAAATCAGATATAAAGATGGAAGTTACTTATTACTTTTCCAAGTACTCTTCACGACAATCTATACCTACACTTTTTCATGCGCTGAAACCATTGTGTGAAGCATTCAGTCCATCCTTATTTAGGCACCGCTTCAACAGCCGTTTGGAAGGCCATTACTGCCTCTTCTGCATTCATAAAACGTATTCCTCTCAGGTTATTCTTAATTTTAGGGAAGAAATAAAAATCACACGGCGCAAGGTTGGGACTGTATGGCGAATGCCCATTAGCTCTACAGTATATACAGTACTCAAAAATTGTTACTCAAAAAGGGATATTGTCGTGATGGAGGATCATTCTGGTTCGTAGGCATCGTTCTTTACCTTTTTCCAAAACAGAAGGCAAGGAGCTGTTCACATAGCAGACTGCAGTTACTGTTCTTATATGTTATAGTAACAAAGTGGTCCGATCTGCCAAAGAAGGAGGCAATAATCTTCTTTTCAGCATGCCGCCCTTTCTTCACTTTTGTCGGCAACTCTTTGAAAGCGAAGACCCACTGTGCACATTACCTCTTAGTTTCACGCTCATAGCAGTACCTACTAGATCCAGTTTCCATCATCTGTTACTATATCAAAAACAGTATTTAATTGGCCATTGTCGAATCTTTCAAGTATTTCGAAACACTATTCCACGGGGCAGTGTTTTTGAGCTTCGTTCAAATTGTGAGAACTCCATCTAGCACAAAGCTTCTTTCCTTACCCGTAGGTGATCGAGTAAAATAGTTTGAATTTGACTCATACTAATACTGATGCCCGTATGTACTGATATGTCGTTCGTTTGTGTGCTTCATGTCCTCCGTCGCAGGGCGCCCTGCTCTAACATCGTCACTGAGGTGGGTGCGACCAGGTTTAAATTCATTTTATAAAGTGACACTGGATGGGGCTTCATCACTAAATGCTAACTTAAGTCTTTCATAATTTTGCTTCTGGTTTAGACTGCAACGAAAGTCGTATAAAAAATCATTGAACGAAAATGTTCTTTTGTTAAATTCATTTATCCGCTAACACTTAAATTTTAAAATTCCGCCAGAAATAAAAAACAAATGACGCTTTGAAAATTTAATGGCGTTTGACAAGCAAAGAGGTTTTCTAAATCTGCCGCTTAGCTATGGCAGGTCATCCACCTGTCACTCTGGCATCTGTCTACTTGGCCACCGATAGAGAATTGCTCAGGACTGACGTCGAGTCACTCTTTGATCTGGATAACTGTCATCCTGACGGGTGGTCTCAATTGTAAACACCCTAGTTTCAACAGCCACACGTCCACTCAGAATGGTAAACGTCTTGACAGATTCATTAATCAACTCGACTTTGACGTTATAGCTCCAATGACGCCAACCCATTACCCTCATAATGTTACACACCTACCCGACGTACTAGACAGTGCCTTTTTCAAAAGTATAGCCCTACGTCTAAACTCGTTAGAAACCATATGCGAGTTATACTCCGACCACCGTCCCGTAGTAATGAAACTAGGACGGCAGACAGACCTACCTCCCCAAGACAAGACTATTATTGACTGGAACAAGCTTGAGAAAGCCCATAAGGCTTCTAGCTTCCCCCACCTAGACTCTATCCCAAATAACCTGACCAGCGCGGATGACGCAAACACTGCGGCCTCTGGACTCAGTAGCCACCTTAAGGATATAATCCAAAGCTCCTCTAGGCGGGTCCCAGCGGCGAATGATCGCCGATGGGAGTTGCCTGAGGACATAAGAGAACTAATAAGAGCCAAGAACGCAGCCATCCGTGCTTACAACTCCTTCCCTTGTGAAGAAAATAGGCGCAGGATGCGGATGCGAGATGTAAAGAATCGCATCACTGAATTCAAAAACAAGAGTTGGAACGATCTGTTGTCAGAGATCTCGCCATAACACACAGCCCTACTGGAGGTTAGCGGTCTATGAAAACAGACAATACAGCCTCCATGCCCCTACTGAGTAGACTGAACGGTCCTCCCGCATTTGACGATGCCAAGAAGGCCGATGCCTGGCTGATAGCCTCACGATGATAGTCCTACGTCGACGTGGTTGACGGAGAGGTGAGTCGTCGAGCCTCCATCCCTCCCTCAGACTCTCTTCTACCGGTTACGGTGTCTGAAATCCAGGAGATTATCCAATATCTCTAAATTAAAATATCTCCTGGAATCGATGTTAAAAACCTCCCGATCCAACTGATCGCTCTTCTCGTGGCCATCTACAATGCCGCCATGAAACATCATCTCTTTCCAGCCGCCTGGAAAGAAGCTGTTGTCATCGGCATCCCCAAGCCGGGCAAACACCGCTCGGATCCCTCCAGGTATAGACCCATTAGCTATAGCACGAAGCCCAGGTGGGCGCCTCAAATTTTGAATTACGTAATTATATGAATTAGATAAATATGACAATTTGTAATAATAATAAATGTGGTACAAAAGTATCAAAATTCAAATATAATTTCAAAACAAGGCTGTGACATTTGTTAAATGTTGCCATTTGAAGTCTCGATTTACCCCAGGCTCAACTTTCGTATGACTCTTAGTGGGTTTACTGAGGACAGAGCTGGACTCCTTAGAACACGAAAATTGGAGTCTCATGCTTTTATGTAATTATCGCATACATAATGCACTAAAACTAGACACTTTGAACTTTAATAAACTATCACTATTAAACCACAAATTCCACAATACATAATCAAACAACAGCTACTTTACTTCTCGGGTTCCCGCCAAAAGTCCCTTTCTTATTACTAATTTATGGTCACCCTAGTTTTAGGACTTTATTGGCTCGATAAGGGGCCATCCATAAATTACGTCACACGAATTTCATGATTTTCGGAGATCCCCCCTCGTCCTCGTCACAGGTGGTCACATTTGTTTGACCCCCTCCCTCCCTGGTGTGACGTCACACATTTTGCAATTTTAAATTTAGAAATTATTAAATTAAAACCTTATACTAATATTGATAGAGTTGGTAATATTTTGAAGTTTTTCGTTAGAGTTGAAGTTTAGTTTTAATACTTTAGATTTATACATGTGACATCACGAAGTTCATGACTCGTCTCACCCCCTCCCTCCCCCTTAACGTGTGACGTAATTTATGGAGGACTCCTAAACAAAATTATCATATAGTTTTAGTGGTTTTTAGTAAAGGTTGTAGTTGTACATAAAATATTCCATGTAGTTACTCGGCTATAGGTAAACCGGTGGCTTAAAAATGTACCTTATGGTCATTACTCAAAAACTGTTTATTTCGTAAGACAAATTTTAAGAGAACTTTTACTAAATTTTGGTGAACGGTAATAGTTTTTACAATGTAGCTTCTCTAATTCGCAATGACCTTTATAATTTTTTAGCACAGATGTTTTCTGCACTTTGGGTAAAAAGTTTCAACCAAATTGTTCCTAAAAATGCATATCGGTTTCAGACTTCTGTTTAATGTGGTTGCTGAGATCTTAGTGGACCTCCATTACAATTGAGGGACACTTTAGAAATTATTATTATTTCTTTAATATCCTTTTACAAATTTTCAGAATTCAATTTACAATTTTATTCAATGTTTACTAAATCCTGACATCATTGTACCAGTATGCCCCTCAATCGAAACGTATATGTAGATTGTATTTCTAATGCTATTTTTCATGTTTCGGTGTACAATATAGTATAGTGTACATATCTATCTTATATGTTTCTCATCAGATATTACTGTCCAAATAAGAATGGAATAAATATAACACAAATTACTATTACTAGCTACTATTTAATTATAAATATTTATAGCATAGTATCCTAATAATTATACAAATTAAGTGGTATATGACAGGTTATATTTATTGCTTTTATATTCTGGATTTTCTTGCATTTTCTCTTCTTCTTCTAATATTATATTTGCCCATTCCTCTGCAACTCGAAACCTCTGCCTTTTAACATAAGGTGAATATATTGTCCGGTGGCTTACAACAAGGACAGACGTGATGGATACTGCCATCAAAGTTTTTACAAGGGGACTCGAAGTCCTAAACCAAGTTTTAATTATCTCCATTGATTATTCTGTCTGATTAGGAGATGTAGTTTCAGCAATAGGTTTCTTCCGCGGATAATAATCTTCTAACAAAGGTCTCCAGATGTATGCTCCTCCAAATACACCTAATATAGTACACAAAACAATTTGACCATTAGTTATGCCGCGGGGTCTATATATACGCATTATATAAAATCGTGACTATGAAGTGCATTTAATTACACTGAATAATAATTACAATGTGCTAAGAAGAGCCTCTTAATTTATTTTGTGCAATTCTGTTTTTACATAACATTCCTAAAATGTGAACCTTGAAAAAGATACTTACCTGACACCCGTTGTCAAAAATAATTTTTTTCTCAATATAATTTATTTGGACACTGGCATAATCATTAGTCCACACAGCAAATAATAAAACAGAATTGTTTTTATCACGTCATTGTCCATTCCCGTCGAAGTAGGAGTCGCTCAGTAAAGTGATAGTAGGTGTTCAATTGAAAATTTTTTTTCAATATTTTTGGAGAAATGAGTTAAATAACTTCGCAGCGTAGCGACCCTTAGAACCCGGTAAAAAAAATACTGTGTAAAAGAAAAGAAAAATATTTTAATTCGAACCTTTTTGAAGCACCCTAATGTGCTTGGGTGCTTCTCACCGACTCGTGATCCCGCGGTACCCTTTCAAAGCAACGCTCTAACTAAACCAAGGTCCGTTGCTTCTGCCGGTCTACCAACGGACTACCCTTCGGCTCGTTGCTGCACACACTTTTTGCTAAACAATACACTTCCGGTGACTGTTGGAACGTCAGTCCACAAATCAAATAATTAACCATTCCGAAAGAAAAAACCTATTTCAACGGGAATGCTCAATGACATAACAACAATGCTGTTACAGGGGTACCATGAAAATAAGTCTCACCGATGTACCTGTGCAGTAGACACATTTCAGGAGCGCGGTAAACATCATTCCACCAATGGCAATGTGGAATATTTCGCGCGCTGAAATCTTGCGCCATTATTGGTCGATCGATTCCGAGGTAAATGGCGGCCGGTCGTGTCGTGCGTCAGGCGCCATCTTGTCCATCAGTCGACTCTCAGATTGCAGACTGAACCTACCTCGACGTTAATTACACTTAGTGGCAAATAAAGTGGTTACTGATATTTATTATGACTTCTCTTAAAAGAGGGCGGCCTTTGAAGAGTCAAACGAGACAAATTATTGTAAATGTTCACCGGTTTATGGAAAAAGAAGCACAAGAAGTCAAGAATCAAGTTTTTAATAAAGACTATTTTCAGCAAATTATTAAACGGACATGCCAAGCGACTGGCATTTCTACAAAAACAGTTTCTAGGATTTTAAAAGAGAGCGAATCATCTCACGGTGCTTCAACAAGTACAGGCCCTACGTTCATTACGCCCAAAAAAGGACGCCCAAAAAAAATTCACCGCCTACAACTAGATGATTTTGATTATCAATTGATTCAACGAAAAATACATGACTTTCATTTAGTTGAGAAACAAGTGGTTACTGTAAAATCGCTCCTGAGTAAATTACAAGAAGATATCAATTGTAGTGGCGGGAGAGAAACTCTTAGAAAAATTCTGCAGCAACTTGGTTTCAAATTTAGAAGAGTGGAAACGAATAGGAAAATATTAGCTGAAAAAGACGATGTGAGATTACTACGAATGAAATATCTCAGAGAAGTAAAGAGATGCAGAGAAGAAGGCAGAGAGATTATATATGCAGATGAATCGTATGTGCACACAACGCACACAAAGGAACGTGTCTGGTCGGACAGAAGTGGCAAGGGATTAAGAAATCCTTTATCAAAGGGTCAAAGACTGATAATTGTTCATGCCGGTGCCGGTGGAGCCAATGGATTTATACCAAACGCGTTATTAATTTATAAATCTTCTCAGACAACCGGAGACTACCACAAGGAAATGAATAGAGACAATTTCGAAAAATGGATAAACACTAAAGTCATTCCTAATTTGCAACCAAATTTTTTTTTGTCCTAGATAATGCAAGCTACCACAATACCTTAATAGAAAAAGCCCCAAACTCCAATTCTACTAAAAGGCAGATGCAACAATGGCTCACTAATAAAAATATAGATTATAATCCAGAATCATTAAAACCAGAATTGTATCAAATAATTAAACAGTGCAAACACGAATACGTCCAGTATTCATTAGACACTATCATGGAATCACATGGCCACAAGGTTTTGAGACTTCCGCCTTATCACCCCGATTTTAACCCTATAGAAAATATTTGGTCTCAAGTCAAAGGTCATATCAGCAAATTTAACGTTAATATGAATCTTACGGAATTAAGACGACTTTTAGAGGAAAAATTTTCGTCAATAACACCAGAAGATTGGCGCAAAGTTGTTGATCACGCCATAAAATGTGAAAACGAATTCATGACATTGCAACAAGCACTTGACGACCACATGGATGGATTTATTATTAATACTAACGACTCGTCCTCTTCGTCGTCAATAGATTCAAATGCCAGCAATACAAGCAGTGAAATAGATGGTTAACTTCCACTAGATATTTTTTTCACAATTATTGTTTTTGTATTTAATTTTTCGTGTCTAATAAAAATAATATTTTTAGTGTAACGTATGTTTTTTTTAACTTTGAAGTTTAAAATTTAGTTTTTTTTTTTTATTTAATATAGACCCAATTAAGTTGTCTGACAGTGTACGAATCGTGTGAACGGGACAGAGCGGGATGCACGGCAAGTAATATTCTGCCATTATCGTTTGCAAATAAAGTTCAATGTAAATTGTTTACACGTTCGGCTATTGTCGGAATTCGGTCTGCACTTTTCTGCGTAAACGAAGATTGTCGAAACGACTTATTTTCGTGGTATTACTGTACTTACTGTGTGTGGACCAATGGCTATGTCAGTGTCCAAACAAATTATTAAAAAAATCATTATATCAGGGAACTCAGCATGGCAAATTTCACACCTGCTACTTTACATGCTTTGCTAAAAATAATTGCAATAAAATTGTAGATCGTTCGGATTTCATCGCAAGACATCGGCGTGCAGAGCCGATAGTAAAATCGACTAACGCGTGCAAGAAAGAGCGGAACATATTTTGCCGACGCGATATGTCAAGGGAAACAGTTTCCACTTGTCTCGAGTTTAACATTGATTACACTTAAACAAAATCTTAGGATAAAGAACACAAAGCCGATATTTTCTTGTAATTATTTGTAGCAGATCATGAAATCACTCACTAGATTTGTTTACGTTTGGATAGAATGAAATAATTTCACTCGTCGATTCCCAGTTCATTCAATTAATTTGCAAGTACATACATACTCTAAAATGTTTTTAATCAGTTTTTTTTAGTTTAATTCATTATAATAATTTTACATTGTCAGTTCCAAGTCAGCTGAAGTATGAGGGACAGTTTATTGAAAAATACTGAAAATATTATTTAAATTACCCTTTGCCATTTGACGCAGCCACTCTACTGATTAAATGCTGTTTGCGTATTCTATTTGTATTAATCGAACAGTACATAAAAGTAACCTCAAATAGACGCAAAAACTGTTTTTGTGTAAATGTCGTGTTTTTACTTGACCGTGATTTCTTGCTATGAAAATATTTATTGATATGTAGCCGGTAGCTGATAGCATGCGCTTATAAATAAAAAACATTGCCTGCTACTTTTCACAGGTGAAATCACAGTGAAAAATAATAATTTCATCAAGTGATAATGAATTAATTACAAGTAGCATTAATTTCTATCGCTACAGGGAACCCTAAGTTTTAGTAAAGCATTCTTGTCGTGCCTCAAATTGGTCACACTGCTTATTATAATATAACCAAAAAGTATTTACATACGATAGGCGATATAAAATAATTATAAATTTATATTTACAATTTGTTTACGCATTTGTCGTTATGCCTACTCCACCGAGAACAAGACCTAACATATTAATAACTGGTAAAGATAAATTTGTAGATATTTACCATTTAGGGACCACTTATTTAATTCAGAAAATGTCTAAATATTATTTATTTTAGGTACTCCAGGTGTCGGCAAATCTTGTATCTGCAAAGTGTTAGCCGACAGAACCAATTTTAGTTGGAGAGAAGTATCCAAATTGGCTCAAGAACGCAACTGTTTGGATGAATTTGATCCTGACCACCAATGTCCATTTTTAAATGAAGATAAGGTTAATAATATTTACCTATTAGCTATCATTTTCAGATCAATGTATTTTAGTTGATTGATGCAATCATATTGATTCATAAAAAATCATTTCCAGATGTTTATTCAAAACTGTATAATACTTGTCAATTAAATAATGCCTGTTGGCCATCACAGAGAAATGTATATTACATAGTGGTTACAATGTAACGTAGTGAACTCCTAAAGTATGTTTATTTTTCACCCATTATCTCATGTCAATAGATACTGGTTTTCTATGTGCCCTCCATTTCTCTTGGTTTAGTGTTTGTACAGCCAGTAATCAGTATTGGCAGTGGACATTGAGTTTCTGCCTCCCTCATTTTCTAGGTTTCGTTCTAGATTTGTATAAAATGGTAATAATTATAACTTATTATGATTATTCTCGCAACTCATTAGTGTGTGCATCAGCCTTGTTATGGACAATTAATGTCCATGTAAGTGAAAAGGAACTTTCACATCAATGTATTTAAAGGTATATTTTGAAGGACTAGCATGTTCATGTGGTTTAAAAGACTCAGGACATGAATTATCATTGTACTATCATTGTACATCATTTGTACTATAAATGTCTTAAAAATTCATCCAGTAGTTTTTATGTGAACTCTAATGCTGTACTTGAAAATGGTTCCCATTGGGACCTAATAACCAATTAAACATACCCTAAATGTTAACCCATCTCATAAGTTAAAACTATGCCAAATTTCATTAAAATCTGTCTAGTAGTTTTTGTGTGATGCATGTTCAAACACAAAAATTCCAAGTATCACTCATACTTTACACCAGGCATGGGCAACCTTTGGGAAATCGCGAGCTAAACTGTCAGACGTTCATGATATCGCGGGCCGTAGGTAATAATAGTTGTGTATACAAAAAAAAACGTTTATCTTATTTTATGCGTTTATTTAGTAAGCCAAAGTTACAATGTGATCTAATAGTGTATTTATTTATTTATTATTATTAACATTAATGGGAAGCTTGTACTTGAACTTGAGCAACAAGATTATTAATGTCCGGATCAATCCCACTAATACACAGGCGCAAAGTATTTTGCAAATTTGCATCAGTAAGCCTAGTTCGACACTTCAATTTATTGGTTTTCATCACTGAAAAAAATTGTTCACATTTATATGTGCTTCCAAATGCGCAAATCAGTTTTCTTGCAAATGCTCTCAGATGTGGATACCTTTCCTCAACAAGGTATGCCCTGTAAAAGTCACTCAGCGCGACATCTTCAAATTTCGACTTCAATAGTATGTGTTCTTGTAGCTCAATCAGCTCCATTTGCAGGTGTACTGGGGCCTTTCCTACGTCACATTTTGTCCGAGTAGCAAATAGGTTAAAGCTGCTATTCATGTTCTTAAAGTCGGCAAATCTATTTGAAAATTGCTCCGGCAGTAATATCAGTTCTTCAGCACATTGAGCATGAGCAATATTTTCATGACGGGATAGAGTTGAAAAATGGTAACAGTTTCCAGATCGCATTCGTGTTTCCCACAAACAAATTTTGTTCTGGGACGCTTTTAAATAGCTGTACAATTCCTTCACCACCTGACCTTGTTTTTGTAGTTTCAAATTTAAATCGTTTAAATGTCCCATGACGTCCACCAGAAATGCCAAGTCACACACCCATTTTGGATCACTGACTTCAGGCAGTGGTTTTTCTTTGATTTCCATTAAATCGGCTATTTCTTGTCTGAGGTCGTAAAATCCTTTTAACATTTTGCCTTTGCTTAGGCACCTTACTTAATAGCATAATAGTAAGTCACATCATCGTGTTCTGAAAGAGGTCATCCAAAAATGCTTAGAACTGGCGATGGTTAAGCGCACGGGATCGTATAAAATTGATGCTCTTTACAACCACATTCATAACATTTTGCAATCTGATGGACTTGGAACATAAGTTTTGTTGGTGGATAATGCAATGGAGGATTATGAAATCTTCTTTTTCCACGTTCAGCTCAGTTGCTTTTTGTTTCGAAATGCCGCAAACAGTGCAAACCCCAACCAATCGACACCACTGCAAACCATACTGATCGATAGCAGCTCGAACCTCATCAAAAATGTCCAGTAGTAGTCCTTTTTAGCGGTTGTAGCGCCAGCAATTCTTCAGTTACATTAAAATCTTTATCTACACCTCGTAGGAAAATAGCTAATTGGCCTGTATCAGACAAGTCAATGCTCTCGTCCAAAGCAATCGAAAACGCTTGAAATTCTGTCACACGATCAATCAACCTTTTCTTGATATCTTCAGCCATCATATCAATACGTCGAACAACAGTACGTCTTGACAAACTTATTTTTTCGAACTCTTTTTTCTTCTCCGGATATAGAATATCTGCAATTTCTAAGAGGCACTCTTTGACAAATTCTCCTTCAGCAAATGGCTTCGATGACTTTACTATTTTTGAACTGGCTATGAAGCTAGCTTTCACAACACTGTCCAGTTGTGTCTTTTGTTTATGAAACATTTGTTGCTGTTTGTTCAAACCAGTGATTAACTTTAGAATTTTTTTTTTCGTGACTGACCCGCGAGTTTATGCTGAGCAATATGTTTACTGGAATAATGCCGTTTCATATTGTATTCTTTTAAAACTGATATAGATTCATTGCACAATAAGCAGATTGGCTTACCACTGTACATTATGAAAAAGTATTCATCAGTCCATTTTTCTTGAAATTGGCGACATTCTGAGTCGACTTTTCGTTTTTTAACACCAAATATTCTTCCAGGAGCCTTCTGAACTAAGTCACAAAACTAAAAACTATCGCAATGCAACGTGACAAGCAGTGCAATCACTTGAAAAACAATAATGACCTAACGTTCATTCATGTCCGGCCGGCCGGCACAACCCCACGCGCACAGCCTCCCTCAGTTTCTTTTTCATCCTGCGCGCCTGGCATCTATACCTACGTCTTTATCGCTACGATGAAATTCCTAGAAATTCATTCAAGTGCTTTGGTTGCGTACTTGCCTATTATTTTGCACTTGATGTAATCGCTTTGGGCAGAGTAAGTAAAAGGATCTAATTCTCAGTGAATTTTGACTCAAATGGTTCGAATGTTCGGCGGGCCGGATAAAAAGCTGTAACGGGCCGTATCCGGCCCGCGGGCCGGACGTTGCCCATATATGCTTTACACTAATGACTTTTCAAAACATTAAATGTACAGACACTGCTTTATCACGATTTTATTATAATATGTATATATTTATGTATCTTTGTACACATTTGATAGACATCATTGTAGTAACAAGCATGACAGACAAGCTCTTAAATGCAAGAAGTAGTGTAATGTAAAAACCATAAATACCTATATCAAAATAAAATAATTACAAAATTGTTTGCAGTTGTTGGATATTATGGAAAGCATGATGGCAAAGGGCGGCAACATAGTTGAATACCACAGCAGTGAATTTTTTCCAGAGAGGTGGTTTGATGGTGTTTTTGTTGTTAGAACCAACAATACTCTGCTCTTTGACAGATTGACAGCCAGGTATGAAATGACAAAGTGTCTTACCTTATTAGCCGTTTCTCACAGCCACGCCATTTTCCCAACCCTTGCTCTTAAGTCCATTGTATCTGGATACAAAACATGCCCCCTGGGGGCATGCCAATCCTTGTCATTCAGGATTGATGTTTCATAGATGTCCATAGGTGACTGTATTCACTTACCATCTGGTCTAAGTCGAGTATGAGGCTGAAGCTCTCTAGAGCTTTAAAATAATCCAAAGTACTTTTATGATGATGCTAATATTATTTTGTTTCAACACAAATCAAAAGTAGGAGACTTAGGTCAGCTTCTTTCCCATAACACTGAGGTAACTCCATTGTCAACATATCCTTTTTATTTCAGAGGATACAGAGGAAAGAAGTTAGAGGATAACATCCAGTGTGAGATATTTGAGATTTTGCTGGAAGAGGCAAAGTCTTCCTACAAGGACGAGATAGTGCATGAGTTGCAGAATGATACAGATGATCAATTGAAGAAGAATGTTGATACAATCATTGAGTGGATAGAGCGGTGGAAAGAACAGAATTTATAATATGTATATTTTTATATTTCACAAATATTGAAGTTTTATTATATGTACCATTCCTTAGGGAACAAAATTGGATTCACAATAATATCTGGCTGCATTCCAAAACATGCAATTATCCTTCTTTGAACATCTAAACAGGTTGAGGCTCTTTTTGCATTATAGAGATACACAAGGGTCCACTAATATTACTAAAGTATATAACTATTACTAAAATATACTAATATTATAAAGAGGTAAAGTTTGTAAGTTTGGATGTAGGAGGTAATCTCCGAAACTACTAATCTGATTTCAAAAATTCTTTCGCCATTTGAAAGGTACATTATTCCAGATGGACATAGGCTATATATTATGTGCAAAAAAATTGACGGGCATGCAACGCATACCGGGCACAGCTAGTACTTTATAAAGAGAGAGGAAGCTATTCTAACGAGTCCACTCCAGCAGGCCTACAAGGATCATAAAAGTAGATAGAACATATGTCGTTTTAGTGTAGTCGTTTGAACACAACAGTAGTTTGAAGTCATTTGGTCTCACTTAAGTGTTCGCATGACTCTTCTATTCCTACCAGCTCATCCCTCTGGTAGGAAAGACCAGTAGGGATTTTTAAACGTTGATGTATGTAATTACGACATCCATTGATACCTGTATGGTTTTATCGATCTAAAACAGAGGGTCGCATGTCTTAGCGAGTAGTATAGCAACTATCCGCCGTATTTGGCCGCCGCGACCAACTATTATAGTGTGTTCGTTTTAGAAAGAAAAAATGTTTATACAAAAGTTTACAACCGCTAAAACAACATCGTTTACTATAAATTGGTATTGTTACGTTGCAGCGGTAGAGTTTAATTAAGCGCCTGTTCAATGATCTTCCCAACCAATGGGGATTGGCCGATATGGATAGATTGAAGTTCAATCTATCCTTATCGGCCAATCCCCACTGGTAGGGAAGAATGGCATTTTTTTCCACGCTTCCATACCAGTAAGGATACTTTTCCATCTATTTCCACTGTTTTGTCAATTACAAAAATACGTATGATCAGGTTTCCTTTATTTTGATAAGGAAACTATAAAGGCGAAGGAAGTTCCTGGGTGGTATACCTACTTTATTAAACTTTCGTTTTCTCGTGATTTGTCAGTTTTTTTTATATTTATATATTTTTACTACTCAGATTACAAAAAATTTTGAAGATGGGATTGCGGACGACGGTTTGGACATGGTAGTTGCAACACCGGATTTTCGAAATGTATAACCGGCACTGTATAACTAGAAATAGAGACAGGCACTGCAAAATATTTAAAAAATATATGCACAGATAGAAGTATCACCCAAATATCAAGAATTCCCCGTTCATTATAATTATGATGGTAGTCTCATTTTAATATTTGCCAGTGAGAGGGCCAAGAAATTATTAGTTTAAGAGATTTCTTTTATTGATGGTACTTTTAAAATTCATCATATCTCAAATTAAGCAGTGGAAACTGACTTATAACAACATGTCACTGATGACTTATTTATTAACATGTGTAAATGTTCAACTGAGATTACTATTGTAACTAATAGACAAAGAATGCAAGATAAATTTAAAAGTCTCCAAACACAGGGGAAACAGAGAACCTATATTTTTTTGAACTCTGTTGTTTCTTTTTCATAATTAGCAAATCATTCATAATAATTTCATTGAGTAAATTAGTTATTAGTGAATCAAGTGACTTACGGAACTGAATTTAGTTTTTCTTATTTTTTTGCAATAAAATATTTTAAACAACAACTTTCTGGGAGTGACAGATGAACGTAGTGTTACGTCCCGCACATCAAGGTACTGGCGCCGCAGCATGCGCGCCCACCAGATGGTGAACATGAACCACAATCAGGCTCCACTGGAACCGTATTTGGGACTTCGACTTCACAAGATTTGACACCTAAGTAGCCGCCCGCCCGCACCGGGTCGCTTATTGGGCTTTACATAAGCAGACTCCACCCGGTGGATTAATCGCGCGGGCGGCGTGAAAAAACAAGACTCTATCAACGGCAACCCAACTGGGAAGCCACTCCAGTGACTTGCCCGCAGTAGCGGGCAGCGAAGAAACTTCCCTAGGTGGGGGCGCAGTCTACGAGCGGAACTCGATCCCTCGGAAAGTGTGTGCGAGACGGCTACGAACGTAATCAGTTCAGTTCCTGGCTGAGCGCCTTCTGTACTCGCATGTAAACATATGTGCGGTGACTTGAAAAGCCATTAGGAATATAAAACCACAAAAATTTAGCCATTCTGAAAAATAAAACCGTAGTCGAGTCTACTTTGTACCATGACAGCGAAAGAGTCTTGAGAAATTGAAGTAATGTTTTAATTAGTGTCGATTTGTGTGGATGTAATAAAAGGTCATCTTTTGGTGCCACCGGTGTTTTTCTATCGTCGAACCAAGCCCGTAACAATATTGAAGAGCTTTACGAGCGCTAACATGATCGTTTACCTACTAGTTATATTGGTATTGTAAAGCGTTACGAGCGCTAATAACATCGTTTACTTGGTAGTTATATTGGTATAGACAATATTTTTTAGGATTTTTTAAATTTACACATGGTTTTGGAACTACCGAACCAATTTAGATTATCTTGAGACAAATTTGAGGGGGAGAACGCACGCTGCAATCCAACAGCCGCTAGTGGCGCTCGATTCTCGACTGGCCAGAGATTTCTCCAAATCCATTCTTTCGTTAACAAAGGTAGGTAGCGCATCCGGGGGCGTGACAAAGTTTGCCATTTTGTACTAATGTTGGCATGTATCGCGGATATCTATGGGCGACAGTATCCACTTACCACCAGGTGGACTGTATGCTCGTTTGCCACCTTCTATTTAAAAAAATACAATGAATTCCGAGATATACACCCAACCTTTTAACCGAGATTAATGGTCACAAAATAATATGGATCTGCAGAGGTAAATCTTAATCCGCAAAGGTAGGCAGCGATGTTGGCATGTATCGCGGATGTCTATAGACAACAGCAATCATCATCAGGTGGACTGTATGCTCTTCTGCCGCCATCTATAAAAAAATGTATTTAATGTAATTAACAGAGGTAGTTTTCTTTGAATATTAATAAAAGTTATAAATAAAACTCCCACAAATATAAATACAACCTAATTTATTCTTTACAGCGACAAATTAAGAGACACTCAAAATTACTGTATTTATATCCATCTTATCGTAACTGACCCAACGGAACTCTTTATTTTAGTTCACAATATTAACAGTAAATGCATTATAAAAGTTTAGCATTTAGAAGGTTATTTGCATAGAAACAATTCGCATAATTAGGCGAAAAGAACATTTCAAAAAACATTTTTTTCATAACAACCACTAAATACATTTTCATGGTAGATTTTTTTGTGGTTGGTACAAATTATATATATACTATGGAAAATGATTACATAGGGTGACTAGGGTAAATTTTGAGATACTGTACCGTTTTTAAAACAACATTTAGTTGAAATTCGAATTCCGAAAGCCATTTAGTCCAAAGAAAAAAGTTCAACTTTCCCCTAACTGGCCTTTATCGTGACAGCCACAATAATTCCGCCACGACCACGAGGTTGACAGAACATGGTAGGGAAGCTAATTTCAGTGTATAGATAATTTTGTATCAGAGTGACAGGAATGATTGTATACACTTTTTTATTGCATTTCGCGCGCTTTTCTTTGCAACAATGGAATTCAAATGGGAACATTTTTGTGCAATGATGTTATAAGATTCTTCTTCTTCTTCTTCTTCTCAGCCCTTGGACGTCCACTGCTGGACATAGGCCTCCCCCATTGTCCGCCATTTAGACCTATCGGCAGCGACCTGCATCCAGCGGGTCCCCGCAACCTTTATGAGGTCGTCTGTCCATCTAGCAGATGGACGTCCTCGGCTTCGTCCGCCGGTACGTGGTCTCCATTCGAGAACCCTTCTGCCCCATCGGCCATCGGTTCTTCGAGCTATGTGCCCTGCCCACTGCCACTTCAGCTTGCTAACCCGAGAGGCTATGTCGGTGACTTTAGTTCGTCTACGGATCTCCTCATTCCTGATTCGATCACGTAGGGAAACCCCGAGCATAGCCCTCGAAATAAGATTAAGTTTGTTTAAATGAAAGCCGAGTGTAAAGTTAGATATTATCAGTTTTTGGGGTCCTCGCACAATTATTAATGGTTTTCTCAATTTAAACAAGGAAAATTTTCCTTAAAGGATGAGAGTATTGGCCGTCCTGCGACTTCTGTAACGAATGAAAACATCTCGAAGCGGTAAAGAAAATATTGCACGAAGATACAAAAACTACCTACAAATAAGACAGATAGGAGATTTAAGACATCGCCGGTTATTCATGAAATTTTACACCAACACCTTCAAGTCCAGAAGCTTTGTTTGCGTCGGGTTCCTCATTCACTGACTGCTGAACAAAAACAAGCTCCCGTGACATGGTGGGGAAGGATTGTAAAATTCGAAAATGGGGAGGGGTGGAATATATTTAAAATTAATACTGGAGAGTTGGATCTCTCAGTATGACCCACTAAAGACTTTTTGAAGACCACAGATATCCAAGAATTGAGCCACCCTTATAGGCCTGATTTAGCTCCATGCGACTTCTTTCTCTTTGCAAAAGTGAAGCTTGGACTCTGTGGTATTCTTTTCGACAGCCCTGAGGACACTCGGAATGATTTTATGGTAGCTGTAGAGGACCTAGCTAAGAAAGAGTATCGCCAGTGCTTTTAATGTTGGTTTAGACGAATGAATCGCTGTATAGATATGAATGGAGAAGAATATTCTGAGAAGTTGTAATAAAAAAACTGTCTTATAATCCAATTTTTTTTGTATCTCAAAATTTACCTCGTCACCCATGTAAGTTACGGCTCTTTAGAGAAATAATTAAATAATGTTTTAAAGTGGTTTTGCACAATTGTTGCAAATTGCCTTGTGCAAAAATGCTCAAAAGTTGCGATAGAGTGGGACAATCTTTTTTAGATTACGACAGCACACACACAACCATTACAACTCTCACACAGATCTGGAAAGTTTTACATCACAACTTCACGCTATAATCTATCGATATGAGGTTACAAACCTTTTATCAAAATTATTGGATTACCAAGGGTCAAAATAAGGTAAGGCTTTTACACCGATTCAACCCATCAAGGTCTAATGGGCTTTTTATTGTCTCCTTTTTGTATTTGACCCATTGTTTGAAAGATCAATTATTTGACTTTTAAATTGGAGAACCGGTGTTTACGGAAAATTCTCCGGTATTTAACGTTTTTCTCTCAAAATTGAATAAAAATGGTGGGTTTGGGAAAACGACTGGCGAGGATGGGGAATTGGAAGTACGAGATGAGGTTGTTTTTTCATTATACTCCTAATTTTTAGGAAAGGACAATGTCTAATGAAGGAAGTTATTGAGATTATTATTATTTTCAAAATTATTTGGATGCAAAAGCCTCATAAGTGTAGCATCATTGCAATCCAGGAGAACCTGGGGACTTTACGGGTTCCAAGAACCATATAATGGTTCAGAGTGAGAGCATTGATCAAATCTGGGGTCAAGAACCTTCCAAAAAGCTTTTGTGCCAAAGTTATTGTGAGTCTAACTTCACACCGACAGAGTTGTGGGGCGCAAGTTTACAACTCCTCCTTCTTGGCATTGCCCTTTCTGTCCCAGCCCTTAAGTTCGCTGGTCGCGTGCTCAGACACGTACTTAAGGAAGTCCTCGAGGGCGCGTCCTCCCTGAAAAATAAAGATAATCCTGTTTATTCAAACCTTACAAACTCTACACAAAGGTTCGAAACAGTGTTGCAACTGTATATTCTGCCTTCCTAAGAAGTTACAGTTGCAAGTAGTGGTAACTAAATACTATCGTTAGTTGCTGTCACCATACATGTCCGGTGACTCTTGAATGGCCTATTGGATGGCTAAATTCTTGTGACCCTAATGGTCACAAGAATTTAGCCATCCCAAAAAAAAATAGTTGCTGCCATTAAATATTGCGATTTTGCGTCTACTCCCACAATTCTACCTTCCTAAGAAGAAAATGCATACATTTTTAATGAAAGCATAATAGTATCTAGTTTATGAAACTGTTGCATAATGAGGGGTATTAAAACACGAGTGTGTGTTTAAAAACCGACCCGTAGGCGAGGTTTTTAATAGTATCACATGAGTGTTTTAATACCTGGTTATGTGCAGTTTCATACACCACTTTATCTACTCTCATACATTGGTGTTGAACCTACTAAATAAAAGATCAAAGTTAAAAGAGTAAGAAATAATTTATTATTTATAATAATTATTCAAGTTTTGTGTTGCAATTATGGAATTGTATATCTATTGCTGGGCAGGCATTTATCATATAATTTTCTCGACTTTGCTGGTAATAGATTATTAGTCATTTCCGTCGCCGCATTTAAAATATCGGGCGGAGTCAAATTTTCTTCACAATCACTGCTATCGGACATTTTTAAGCAAAAATAACAATATTTCCACGAAATTCAGTCCAACAAAACGTATTAATGGCGCCAAAACCCAGTATATCACCACGCATGCGCTAAAGTGGGCGCTGCCACAGACAAGTAAAACTGTATCGTAATGAAAAAAAAAAAATTTTATAACATTATTTTGTTTGAGAAAGTGTTATAATATGATTCTATTTTTAAATTTCGGTATTGTGTTTATAAAGTATGTCAATATAAATTAGTTTTGAAGTTTGTAATTCGAATTTTACGATATGAGAGTAGATAAATAACGTTACATTCGGAAACTAAATGTTATTAAAATGCACTTGTGCCTTTTTTCTAAGGAGGGCATTATTATAATCCATGGTCTATAAATTAAATTATTGATTAATAAAAAAAACGCGGCGTCATAATATAGTACACTTCTATAAATAGTGCCGTGTGATGTGGGCCGACTATAGAATAGCACCAGCCCATCTCTTCCGTTGGTTGTCGTAAAAGATGACTAAGTGATAACTAAGCCGCTACCACAGGCCCTATGGAACTGCATCACCTCTGAAAGACTCGTCAATCCGCTTGGCCAGCGTGGCGTTTTAAGGCCATACATCCCTCATGAACAAAACAATGTGCTTGAGGAGACCCATGTCCAGAAGCGGATACTGAAAAGGTTGGTTGTATTGTTGTATTTACCTCTATAAATAGATAGTGTAGTAGTACTCACGTTATATCTGACAGGCTTTTGGCTGGAGTCCCGGGGTTTCCAGTATATAGTGGGGAATCCGGACACCTCGTAAAGCGACTTGGGCCAATCATTAGCTGTCGCGTCAATCTTTACGATGTCCACCTCCTCGTTCTTGAGCTGTAATACGGTTGATACGATTAATATGGCTAAGTTTTAGCTGTGTGGTGTAGTGAGACTAGAATAGCACCACCTTCCCGTGGGTGTCGTAAAAGCTAATGGATAACAAAGCGGCTACCACAAGTCCTGAGGAACTACACCAACTTTAAACCAGTGGACTGGTCAACCCACCGCCAGCGTGGCGTTTTTGGTCATACAGTCCAGCAGTAGACCATAAAAAGTTCCTCCTACATGGGCACTAGTTTCTGAAAGTGTGGACACCTAGAATAAAAATCTGGGCCTGGCTCCTGTTGTTCATCTCACTAGATGGACAGAAGAAGTGTCAGTCTTCTGCTATTAATCTACCCCCTAAAAGTTAAAACATTACCTTATCTCCGAGTTCTTCCCATATGGGTGTCAGTTTCTGACAATGTCCACACCAAGGTGCGTAGAACTCGATCAGGGCATCTCTTCCATTATCAGTTACAAGCTCCTTGAAGTTCTTGCCAACGGCTACTTTCACCGGTCCATCATTGCTCTCAGGCACTGACTCTGACTTAATGAACGGTTCCAAATTGCCATCCAGAAGGTCCTTGGTGAAGGTTTGTAGGTTTTCAATGCTGTAAGAGTAATTTTAGTATTATTTTTAAGTAATTACTATTATTGTTATTTTTTTAAATTTTATTTATTCAAATACACATTCTTTCTACACTGAAAATGTTCAAAAGCGGGCAATGCCCTCGGTACTTTAACATTTTTAAAACTTAACTAACTGTCTATTTATATTGTTGATGGTGAGGGTCAACGGGGTTGTAGGGGAGAAAATTCGAGAATAAAACGCTGCTTAACTGATGCACATGAACTGCAGGGGGACGGGCAGTCGACAACGAGCTTACTTCTGGGCAGAGATTGTTTTACTAACTATTACATAGTAATTGGGCGATTGTACAAGTCGAACTGGGGCCGGGAAGCTGGAGCTTCCCCTATTTATAGGAGCTTGTTGCCTTGCGATCCCCCGTTCCCAGAGGAATTTATTTACTCTTCGCTCATCCACATTTTAGATAGGTTAGAGGTTGTAAATTATATACAAATGGGTCCAATTATCTTTTTGCACAGAGTGCAACTATTTTCAATACTGAAGGACAGGAATTGATAGGTTTTTTGACGAATCGTAACTTTTGTTTCCTCCCCGCCCTCGCCGAGTAGGAAGGGTATTCGGGAACAGTGCGGGAGAGGATCGGGACTCTAGTGCCGGGATGACGCCATTCCCTGTCTTTCTCTATCTAGTCCGCAACTTTATGTTTCTTAACTTTCTTAAACAGCAGACGTAGTTTTTATTTCCTTAGACTATTGTTAAGACCTAACTTATAACCTAGACATACACAAATGTAAAAATGGAAAGCTAAAAGGTAAAACACAAATATTAATAAAGATAAACATTGACATAAATACAAACAAGGGAAACACAGTCTACAATAAGCAACAACATTGTTATAAAACATAAACATTATAATAGAAAATAAGGCATGTAACCAACATCACATAATCTCGGAGAAAAGGAGTTCTAACCCTTTTATATGGTCCTGCTGCGCATGCTCCCAACGCGCATCACGCAAAATCTACTGGACGGATTTTAATGAAACACGGCATATTTATAGCTTATGTGTCGGGTTTACATTAGGGTACTTTTTATCCAGATCGATTATAGAGTTCCCACGGGAATCACAGCTTCACGCGAACGAAGTCGCAGGAACCACTGGTCAATAATATTATATACCTGTTAGACATATTTATTTATACTTTATTGAACAAAATGACAAAAGGCGGACTTAATGCGGCATTATCTCTCAGTTAAACTTTATACTCTATCGAACTTTTGTGCTAAGACTTTTTCATAATATATACAGTTGTTTATATCTTGTATTTATATGTTAATTATGTTACTTTGTATCCACTGTGTTATGTTACGTTGTATCCACTGTGTTACCTTATGTTGTATACACTGTGATATATAGTGTATATATAGCGTTTGGTCACGGTCGGAATACAAAGATGGAAATACAAGATGGCTATATTTAATTAGTAGCATTATAATTAGTGGTAAGGCCGTGTGGTGATCTGCCACCACAAGTGCTGAGGAATTACACCACCTCTAAAAGAGTGGACTCGCCAAACTGCTTCATCAGCGTGGAGTTTCTAGGTCATATATACCTCGTGTACAAGACGTGTATGAGGCCCATGTGCAGCAGTGAACAATAAAGGGGGTGGTTACGGTTACATTACAGTAATTCGGGTAATTACATACCTGAATTCGGCGCTCATCACGAATTTGTTCCCGTCGGCGTCTTTTCCAGCGACTACAGGTTTGTCGCGCTTGGCGAAGTCGATACCATACTCATTAAGCTCGTGTGTGAAGTCGTCCTTGTCGCTGACGGCGAATGTCACGTCGGAGAACTCCTTTGCCACCTTGTGGAAACAAGATTTTTTTCTAATTTATTTAAAAAGAACGTCTGAAAAAAGCTACAGGTTTACATAATTTACACATTTCGCCAAATTGCTCAGCAGTTTGTTGACGGACATGCTCTCTGACCTAATCACGCTATCAAACCCTTGCTTAGTTGACATAATATGTACTTTACTTATAAATATTATCATAGATATAGTATTTTACTACGTAGTAAATCAATAACAGTGAAACTTGGGTTTCGACTTTAACTTAACAGAAAAAGAACGCTGATAGCGTGCGCAATTCGCTTTTGCTTATGTTCTGTACATTTTTAAAATAAATATTTAGAAAAAAATGTATGGCGTTAAGAGTCTTATGCAACAACATATCATTTATATACATATATTGGTGTTGAAATTATTTATGGGATTCTTTGAAAAGTACGCCATCATAATTTTTGAACTATCTTTTTTTTATAGTTTAGTGGGCGGACGAGCAAGCGGTCCCACGTGATGGTAAGTGTTACCGCCGCCCATGGGCACCTGCAACACCAGGGGGTATGCGGGTGCGCCGCCGACCTTGCAAAATCCTATTCACAGCTCTCTTGAAGAACCCCATATCGTAGCTTAATGAAAAGACCTCTTGAGGTAGTTCGTTCCACAGCCTACCTACGATCTTAACAGAGATGTAAACCCTATTTTAAATGTCTTTCCTACCTACTCTCACAAGGAATTCGGTAACTGATTACTATGGTCTGTTTCGTTTACGCATACTCATAAGTCATGTTCAAAGTAGATTAGTATTAAAAGTAACTAGGATAGAGTTAAAATTTTGGTGTTATTCTTCGATCTAGTACAAAATATAAAGGTCACATTTTTGCAGTAAATTAGAAAAAAAAGTCTATTATGTCAATATTTTCGATTGACCGTTGATTAAATGGTCTGTATTTTTACCTCTCGAAGGAGACCATTTCATAGATATTGTCATTTTATTAGTATATACGGTGGTTAGAAGTAGATAGGAAGATGTTTCGTCGGTAAAAATAAGTGTGTCACATTCCTTAACATATGGGTAACCAATATCCTGACACTGTAGAAATAGAATTATTATAATCCTTGAAGTAATTTTATACATATAACAGAATAGAGGGAATATGAAAAGAACCAAGGATATGTATGCCTCTTGACAAAATAAAATGGTGTACCTTAAGGACGCGGTTCCTCCAGTAGTTGGTGCCTTTAGCGTTCTTGACGTAATCCACATCGTAGTAGGCGACCACCAGGGGGTTGGTGAAGTCCTGGGCATTGTCCTTCTGGCGCACGCCCACGAGGCCATGACTAGAAACATATGTTTTTATATAAAAAAAACCGCGGGTATGTATGGGGGGGTAACCGATGCACGCCCAAAAGACCATGACTAGAAATATATACCTTTTTATATAACAACTCTGGGAATGTGTGGGTCTGTATTGTTCTCCCAATTGGCGTCGTCGACATCGTCCTCGGCATATTTTAGACGACCCAATTACTGCTACCAATGCGGTTCCTACACTATACTCACAGACTACACATATACACCGTTCCCGCCGGCCGAGACGAGGACGTCACCCTCGCTACACCGAGAACACACACCGGCCAACAATTTTACCAGGTATCGGCATGTGTCTGGGCGCTTCTCACCGACTCACGATTCCGTGGTACCCTCCCAAAGCAACGCCCTAAGCTGAGGTCCGTTCCTTCCGCCGGTCTACCGGCGGGGGAGCCCTTAGGCTCGTTGCTGCACACACTCTTTGCTCCTGGCTGAGCGCCTTCTGGGCTCGCCCTAAACTATACATGTCCGGTGACTCTTGAAAGGCCGTTAGGACCACAAGAATTTAGCCATTCCGAAAGAAAAAAGTATATGGGTAACCAATACAATCCTGAACCCTGAAATCGTGGATTCGGTTTCATGATTCTGAGTTATACCTAAATTGACATAAAATGATACGTATTTTATAATGGAGATGAGCACCAGAAATACTCAAAATGGCAACAAATGTAAAGGTGCGTTAGGTTTACGTTCTCTGGTGACTATAAAATTATAGGAGTTATATTATAGGAGTATCACATTAAAAATTGTTATAATATTAGACACCGATCTTGGGGTCTCAGGGTCACCTTTTAGTAGTCAATTTTTAGTTTGGCGGTATGAAGTGAGGCGGGACGGGCGCGGCACACTGCAACGCTCGCCGATTAGCTCATCAGTTGTAGTCACGCCCCTTTCAGTACAGTCGTGTGCAAATTTATATTTTTAATACATAATATGAATTTCAAAATATTTTAGGAACTGTTTTTAATTAAAATCAATACTGCCGCGATGAAATGTGACTTTACGAAGGCAAACGAGGAAATTAATTTGTGACGGTTATAAGTACATATATGCAAAAAGAAGCTGTGAAGGAGTGAATAACGTACATCAGGTATTTATAATTTTATGTAAATAATTTAGTTTTTTAAATTTTTAGTTTATTTTTTAAATTATTAAATTAATATCCATAATAAAAATAAAATGAAAAGTAATTAAATTTCCTTGAAATATTCCACCAAATACTCCTACCAAAATTCCTCACAAACGGAGCCGCAGGCAAAAGTTAGTAATATAATAAAATGAATGTTGCAAATAATATGAATAATTGTAATAATAAATATTAATTATTATTTGTAAATAAACAATTTTGTTGTGTAAATAACAAGTGTAGATGCGCGTTCTTATCCCCACCACCTCGCTCAGACCCCAACATCCGTGTCTCCGAGTATAATTTCAATTATTAACAAATAGTTTTGCTGATCATGATTTGATGCCCATTTAGTATTTATTTATTGTTCGTTTAAATACACGCCTTTTATAACAAACCTGTAACAATTTATAACAAACTGCTAAAGTATATTATAGAAACCAATGAATGTTTTAAGCAAGAATTGTTCTTTTAACAGACAAGGTATATTAAAAATAAATAAATTTTTGGCTGATAATGTTGCGTGAAATGATTTAAAGATCTATATATTTAATGATAAATGACATGATTGATATTGATTTTTATTTGCCAAAAATTTAGATCCGGGTAAATAGACGATTCTCGGTCTTAGAATTAGTCACAATCATGTTTTATAGCACCTTATGCAGTCTGCATAGAGGTTAGTTTTCAACGACACAATCTTATTCTAATGAAAGCATGGTCTTAGAATCGTCTATTTATCCGGACCTCAAATTCAGATAACTTCTTTCCCACAGTATGGATTACAATAGATGATTAAAAACACATTAATTAAGACCATTCATACCTTTTTCTTTTTAATTAATTAGTTTTTTTTAAATTAATTGTCATTAATTGTCTCATTGTTGTGATTCAGTAACATGCAATAATATGGTAAAAGGCCTATTTATATTGTAATTAACATCAAAGTAGATATCTACCAATATTCAACAAATGAACCATTTGATTTGCATTTTTTGGATTTTGTATTCATCAAATGAGAAAAGTAGAAAAGAAATTATCCTAAAATTTTCAGGTCAATTAATTCAGAATAATGAAGGAAGTTCATAGTTTCAGATTTATAGAATTATTGTTCAGTTTCACCCTATCATATAGAACCCTAGGGAAATTTGGAAATGACAAACATTTAGAATTTACGGAGATATTGAAGCAGTACAAATGTACAAACTAGGATTACCACTGTAATCCTAGTGTAGTTGTTGTGTGTGACATTTGAAACCTAGCGACTAGATTAAGTATCAGAGGTGTGCATATGATGCAAACAGACAAGCATAGCTTACAATTTAATTACTACTTATGTATGCTTACAACACTTACTAGTTCTCCTTGATGAAAGCCTTGAGCGAGTAGGTCTCGACTTCGCCCTTGTATACAACCGACGAGTCTTCGAACTTGTTCTGCAGACGCTTGGGACGGTACAGGACCACATTGTTCCTGTTCACAAAATAATTGAGATAGGTTTAGAAACACAAAATATAAGTAATTAGAAGTACAACGGGCGACCTTATCGTTAAAGCGATTTCCTCTAGGCAACCTTTGGGTGGTAAGAAAAAGTCTGTAGACGTAATAGATGGTTATTGTACATATCTAGTCGAAATTATACAGTAATTATAAGCTTTTTTTAACTATTTCGTTGATAGGCTCTTGGAATGCTTCAAAAGTAGTTACAGTATTATTACAATTTCTTTACATTAAATCTTCAACCGTGACACGACGACAATAAGGCTTATTCTAAGTATCAGTATTAAATAATAAGTGCCACACTCTTATATGGCACACTTTCAGTGTCAACACCTTTGAAAGGCCCTCGTGTATCTTGTGTTCTATTTAACAATGCTTGCAGTACAATCTTATTTTTATAGCAGTAAATATAAACCTTAATTACCTGAGGCTAGTTGTTCGGAAACCGCAAGAAACGTTGCATTTGCTTGAAGGTTTATTTAGTTTGTGATTTACAGGAGAAATAAAGAATTAATAAGTCAAACCTTACAATATTTCTGAATTCATTAAACACTAGCTGTTGCCCGCGACTTCGTTCGCGTGGTCTTCAAGTACTAATTCAGAAACCTTCAAGGGCGTGCGCACAACAACTCACCAAAGTTTCATCGCAATCGGATGAATGGTATAGGAGGAACGCATACGGAACAAACAAAGAAACATTCATTTTTATATATTAGAAGATAAGAAAGATAATATGTTGCTATTTTAACCACTTCTTTCGCAAATTTCGAATTTGTACACTACATCGTTTTTTTCTTTACAAAACAGGATCATACTGTTGATTTAATAAAAAAAAATGGAAAAAATACAAGTAATTTTGAAACAACTTCAACAACTAACAACAATCTTGTTTCAACAAGGGGTGAATGGCAAAGAGTTAAAACTGAAATATTCAGCACCGACATAATTTACAGACTGAACACTCATATTATCCCCCGCAAATGAAGAAAAAATTAATGAAACATAAATTACATAATTTGAACCGCTTACGCACGGTAAGCGAGGACAATCGCGTAATGCATTATTATTCGGTTATATTAACAAGGCTTATCCGTAACTAAAGTGTAACTAAAGGAGTAACTAAAGTGTAACTACTCTAAAGGATGTTTTTCACATAGGTGCCACGCCTTATGGATTTCACTTTGAATATGTAGGTAGTTACTTACAATTTTTATTAAATATTCTTGTACACACTAAATAAACTAAAGATTTAGTTATAAAAATAAATAGTACAAAAGGCGTTACCTACATTCTAAAGCTTATAAAAAATCCCTTTCATTGTAGCTGATTTTCATACATTCGATAAAAAAAAAAAATATTGTAAACAAATATTATTGGAATTCAGCAAGTTAAGGATTTAATTAGTAACAAATAAACTTACCATCGGTCTAATCTCCATTTTTAGATATAGATCTCTCCCAAGGTCCACAGACATACACGATCTGCTTACCTCATCCAGCCAATATGTAGGTACCTACTAATACTACTTTTATTATTCATTAAAATGTGAATCTTTCATATTTTTATTATATGATAAGTTTGCGCGTTTGTTAATAATGAAAATGATTCTAAAATGTTTCAGCTACCACTCTTATGCATTGACGATAGTGATGTCGATAACTTATCAGCATCACATAGCCATGACAAAACAACAATAAAACACGACATAATTCATTATATCACCGTACATAAATGTTTTAATGTGTTTTTAAAAATACATATATATATGTTGTAATATAATGTTATGTACGAAAAAAAGATAGGTATACCAAAATTATTCCAACAACCCCTATTAAAAAGTATAATAAACATTCATTTTTAAGTGACGTTTCTATAGTGTTATTCTGTATAGAAATTCATTTGTACAGAATTCCATATTATGTTATACAACAAAAAATATATTTCCCTCCTGATGTTGGGAAATTTTTCTGATTATATGGGAAATCCAACATGTAAATTTCTATAAAGTACACAATTTAACCTGGTTATTCTTTTTGATATTAAAACATGTACTACAATTAATTATAAAGAATTACGTAATTATATAGTTATTTATTAATTAGTTATGTTTTGTTCAAATTTTTTATTATAAACTAGCTGTTGTCCGCGACTTCTTTCGCGTGGTCTTTAAGTAGTAATTCAGAAAGAAACCTTCGCGGACGTGGGCACAACAACTCACCAAAGTTTCATCGCAATCGGATGAATGGTATAGGAACGCAGGGACAAACAAAGAAACATTCATTTTTATATATATGTAGATAGATACAATGTGTAGGTACATTGAACAATTCAAATTATTTTTATCAATATTATTGATAAACTCTTTTGGAGACTTTTGTACCTTACCTTAGCTTACTTTTGTCCCATAAAATTAAATTTGTATCAGCATTTCTATATATGCATTAATGCTAATGAATGATATTTTATTTTTTTGCGATAGGTATAAAAAAAATTCAAACATGTGCTTTATCTGTAACAAGTTATTTATGATCTGTTTAGGGTGTTTGTAGAACATTTTCTTTACAGGGAGAACAAAAGAACACCTGTATAAACATACATTAAACAAAGTGACTTTATTATAAGTTTACTTGCCGTATTTGAAGTTGATAAAGAGAAAGACGGCGAGAATAATAATTACTTTGAAAAACAATGACATTATGCAACATCTATGCTTTCAACCTGAATTCAGTTTCATGTTTTTTATTATTGCAACTGCAATAAAAGCTGTTATTTCACAAAAGTAGAATGCATTAATTGTAATGTCCTCTGTGAAGCGTCTCGTTTCCAGTAACTGGTTCCCTTTGACAATAAAGTATCAAGTTGCGGGGACTGTTTCAACTGCAGCAGACATGAATAATAAATCTAAGACATATAAATATACATCTAAAGCTAGAAACCTAGATAAAACTACATTTAGATGGCTATTGTATATTATGTGACGCCGACGCAAACATAGCGACTAAGTGTAGTAACTAAGCTACTCGATCACATGACTAGCAATAGCGGACGATCTACAATTTACATGAATGGTCTTGTGCTGCAACGAATGCGTTTGAATACAGTTTCCACCAGACAATTCACACTAGTTAGTGAGCATTCGCCGAATAAGGTAACCAAACTAATGTAAATGAGCCATAAGTGTGCTTCATGAAACTGTCTTTTCATATAAAACATATTGGAACTGATTGGTTTGGATCGCCTATGCATGATTGTTACACTGATATTACTTTTTAAAACTCACTAGCGTGCCTCTGCCTTATTTATAGTTGTGAGTGTCAATACGCATGAAAAGAGGAACTTGTTTCTCACGATATAACTTCAAATACGTTGACCCAAAGTTGCTTTTCGTGTATAGATTTATCCACAAGCAAGGTTGATGTGCGCTAGTGAATTACAAGAACTATTGGTAAAATTGTTGTCTATTCCTGTTGTTTTGTATGGTTCGTGTAAATAGGTGTATGGCAATGCCGCCGACCGCATTGCTTGTGAACTTAGCCAGTTGCACTGTCATGAACCTTGATGTATTTGGAGGAAGAATTTATTATGTACAAAAATAATAACAAATATTGGTTTTGAAATCACTAAAGGTGACAACTGAAAGGTTTTCTCCTGGTGGTAATGGTAACTTAATTACATTTCATAAGTTCCTTCAAGTTCATAGGTTTCATAGGTGCATTTTTATAGGTCAAACAGGCAAAAATGCCTAATTTTTTCCTACAGAAAATGTAATAAACGAGTCCATCTGGTGGTAAGTATAGATACTGTCGCCTATGGTATCCATGATACATTCCAACATCAGTCCTGAATGACAAACGGCACTCCCTCAGATATGCTGCCTACCTTAAATTTGGGATATATTCCCGTTTCTAGGTATGTCACTCCATTCGAGGACTCTTGTCCGTTATAAGTACTAAAAGATATAAAAAAAAAAATAGCTGACTTACTTGTATCCAGTCTTGTCAAGGACTTCCTTTGCAGAAGAGTGTCCAAAGGTAACCTGTTCCCTCATCTTGTCAGTTGTCTTGAGGAACTCTCCCTTAAGATCAGTCTCCTTCTCAAAGAAACCAATGACGACCACCTCATCCTTGTCAATGAAGGCTTCGAAATCGGCAACAGTGAGCAGATCCTTGGAGCTGGGGCCAACTTGCGCCCTCATGTATTTGACGATGCCATCTATGGACAAGTTATCTATGAGTAAGGAAAATGGGGTTAAATATAAAATAGCAGGCACCTAGGGTTACCAGATGACAGGAATTTTCCTGACATGTCTGGAATTTTAGACCTCTGTCAGGGAAACAGGGAAAATTTGAAATTGTCAGGAATTTTTAAATAGAAGAAAAATATAAGAAATAAAAATTAAAATATTTATTGAGCAGTTTGTTCACAAAAAATAATAATAAAAGAATCAAATCTCAACAATTAAATTAATTTCATTCAATTTCATTCAATCTGATCTGGCTCATACTTTGTATTGCTGGATATTGCTTTCAGCAACTGCCGGTCTTTCATAACAAGTTTATGAAACTCTTTACATGATGTGTTCTTCAGATTGAACTGAATCAACAGTAAAGCCTTAACAGAACCTATGGACAGTCTATTTCTCTCCTTTGTCCACCCATTAATGATAACACTCCTCTCTACGTTCTCATTTTGTGCTTGAATTGCAAATACAAAACAGCAAATTTTGTTCAGTTCTGCCAGTCTCTCACAGCTTCCGGATTTTAAAATCATTTCCCATTGTTTAACGGGCATGCACACATAGGCTACATGCTATATAGGCGGGTAGGCGCATGCGTCAAGCTCACCCGCGAGTTTTTAAAATTAGATATTTTTGCTGCCTATGGGTGGGTGGGTACCTACCATAAATATAACATTGACACAAAATATCAGGAAATTTATTGAAAAGTCAGGGATTTTGCCAAGAAAACTCATTTTCGGATCTGGTAACTCTAGAGGCACTAGTCATAATGGAGATACTGCCATTTTCCGTATATTTTAGAAAAAGTATTTAGACAAAAGTTGTAGAGCTTCATTAGATATATCCAAGGACATAGTTTTTTTTGGGATTTAGAGGAAAGTTTATAGTGTCATAATTATTTTTTTATAATAATAACTACTGAACTGATTTGGCTCGTCTTCAGCATTAACAGAGATATACATCCAAATTATTTTTCAGTCAAAATTTATTTGAATTCTTTGGGGTCATCCATAAATTACGTCACACGTTAAGGGGGAGGGAGGTGGTCAACAAAGTGTGACAAGGGGAGACGGGACGAGTCATAAGCTTCGTGACGTCACATGTATAAATCTAAAGTATAAAAACTAAACTTCAACTCTTAACGAAAAACTTTAAAATATTACCAACTCTATCAATATTATAAGGTTGTTTTAATTTATGAATTTCTAAATTTAAAATTACAAAATATGTGACGTCACACCAGGGTAGGGGGGGTCACACAAATGTGACCGCCTGTGACAAGGACGGAGGGGGACTCCAAAAATCATGAAATTCGTGTGACGTAATTTATGGATGGCCCCTTTAAAGAATGCACCTTGAACCTCAAAACTAATCAGTTTTTTTTTTTTTTTATAGAGAAGAGGGCGGACGAGCAAGCGGTCTCACGTGATGGTAAGTGTTACCGCCGCCCATGGACACCTGCAACACCAGGGGGTATGCGGGCGCGCCGCCGACCTTGCAACATCCTATTCACAGCTTTCTTGAAGAACCCCATGTCGTAGTTTAAAAAACTGAATAAAACTGGTAAACTGGTGTTTTGGATTCAGCTGGTGGCCCTTAGTCAAGATGTAGCGATTTTTTTTCCAAATTCAGAAGTTACGATCTCTGTAATAGGTGATTTCTTCAGAATCTCTCTAAAAATGAGGTTAAGTATTGTAATACTCGTGGAAAGAATAACTTTATCTTCTGGATTAATATTTAGATGTTTCTAAATGCCAGCTAGCTATTTTCACCTGTAATAGCAGCAATCTGCAGAATAGGATATTTGAGTTATTTTTATAATTAGACTACGAAACTAGTAATCAATCTACAGAATCAAAATTACATGATACCAATAATTAATCCACAGAATCAAAGTTACATAACTTAAAGGTAAGGTATAAACAGAATTCTGTATTAGTGATGTTATTATCACAGTAGTACCATTACAATCATGCCTGTGTGGCAGGACTCAAATATCTACCTCGGTTTCTTTAAAAATTACAAATACATATACTAGGTTGATCAATAAGTTTCTGGAATCGGATACTTTACATTAAATTATAGGAATGCATTCTATTTCATTGCCAGTGCCAAAAGAATTAAAAAAAACTGTCACCAATTTTTTTTTCGTTATTTACATTTGGTGGGAATTTTATTAATGTGCAAAATGGAGAAAATCGAAGTTCGTGCGGGTATTAAATATTACTGATTTTTTTTTCTACGAAATGTGTTTTTGAAGAATTGCAGTCTACTTTGGGAGACAATGCTCTGTCTTATTCTACAGAAGCATACTGGTGCGCGGAATTTAAACGCGGCAGAAGCGTCTGTCACGACGAGACTCGCTCTGGGCGCTCAACAACCGCCGCTACTGAAGACCGTAAAAAAAATTGAAGAAATTGAAGAACCCAAGTTGAAACGTGGGTTCACCATTTTGGCCCAGAGATGAAGAACCAAAGTATGGTGTGGAAAAGATCGTCCTCCCCGCCCAGCCAAGAGATTCAAGGTCTATGCGTGCGCTGACAAGATAATGGCCTTGGTCTTTTGGGATGCGGAAGGTATCATTATAATCTATTATTTAACTAAAGGACAGACAATAACTGGAGAGTATTACGCAACATTGATCAAAAAACTATGCGAGAAAATAAAAAATAAACGACTTGGAAAATTGAGAAACGTCAGAGTGCTTTTTCATCATGACAATGCACCTGCGCATCGGTCTGATGTTGCAGGCTCCGCCATCCGAACGGCTGGGTTTCAGGTGATGCAGCATTCGCCATATTCTCCGGACCTAGCTCCTAGTGATTTTCACCTTTTTACCAATTTGAAAAAACACTTGCGTGGTATAAAATTTCACGGAGATAATGAGATTCACGAGCATGTGGGCTGTAAAGTCTTTTTTCGATACCCAAGATCAAGCCTTTTTTTCCAAGGGAATTGGGCAACTTTCAAAACGTTATTCAAGGTGTATTACATAAGGTGATTACGTTGAAAAATAAATACAATTTAGATATACGTTTCCTAAAGTTTCAATACTTTTCCAAAAATATATTGATCAACCTAGTATTAATTAAAAACCAACTGTTTAATATTTAAACAACTGTTTTTAATATGGGTTTGTTTTGTTGTTTTTGTTATTTGTTTTCTTCTCAAGTTCGTGAGTAATCATTAAAACTTAGTAATTTGGGAGGGGTGATGATCACACACTGCAATCTTGCAGCTGCTGGTCAGGCTGTGTTACTATGACCTCTCAGAAAATTACTGTAAAATGTATTATGCTAATCCAATTCCCTCTGATGTAAATGAATGTGTTTCAATAGTAAATGAGATTTGTTTTTATATACAACCCAAAACATATATACTTTTACTTGTAAAATGCAACTACCAAATTACAGTACAGTTTGTCTGCAGGAAACATTTTTTGGAATTCTATTAGCCAACTCCACTCCCATAATATCTTAGGCGTGTCACATATGATGAGGACACTATAACATAAATATTATCTTGGTGTATATTTCATGTTATTGCTCGCCATATATTTCAATCAAGTGTTTGTTATACATGATGAATATAATAAATATTTTACCTGTCTTTAAGATATTTAACAAATTGGAATTTTATATCAAAAATCGAGCTTTATTCCGTATTCCGTATTCCGTATATTCCGTATTCCGTATATATATAAAGCTCGATTACCACTCACTCACTGACTGACTGACATAATTGTTCTCCCAGTTGCCGCCTGGTGGGTGAGAAACTTTGAATGAGAAAGTAAACCCTCGGGGTCGGTGAGCACCAGAAAAATCCGACTTCTTCGAGTTGCCCAAACCTGATGAAAAATTTCAACGGCCAGCACAAACGGTAACAGATGCGCGGGGGGTGCTCGACCGAATGTCATAGGGAACCGCCGGCAGATGCCAGAGCGCGTGGCGAAAATTTGAATTTCGAACGTCCAGCGTCGCCTCCATACAAAATGAAATCGCTCGTAGCTCGGAAACGGTGAGAGGTAAGTCGGGGGTGCTCGACCAAATGTCATTCGGGAAGGTGTAAGCTTTATCGTGGATACAAAATTTTTTCAAAATGGCCGATTCAAGATGGCGGCCGATTTTCAAGTTTGTCCGAGGGGGGTGGAAATCGGCACCCGGGGGGTCGTGGGGGCCCTGATTGAGAATTTCGGGTCGGTTTTTCGATCCCGCTATTTCCAAGATGGCGGCCGTCAATTGAAATTTGAAATTTCGATCGGCCATAACTCCCGCGAGGCCGGAGGCCGAGCGGCACGGGCGAGGCCGCAGGCCGAGCTCGCCCGGGAGCTGATCCCGAGCGGGCCCGTCCGCATCCGGTGGACCTTCAGCTCGACGGTCGACGGCCTGCCTGAACGGTGAGAGATAGTCCCATGGTGCTCGACCGAATGTCATAGAGAACTGCCGGCACTATGACGAGAGCGCGATGAAAATTCAAAATGGCGGATTCAAGATGGCCGCCATACAAATTTATTTTGACCGTCGCTCCCGAACGGTTGGAGATATCGGATCGGGGCTCGAACTAATGTGGTGGGGCAAGTCGATGTCCTTCCAATGGACCAATTGTTTTTTCCAAGATGGCGAAGCCAAGATGGCGGCCATTTTTAAAATTCCTCCGATCGGGATGAAATTTAATACCTGGGGAGTTCAGGGGACCCTGATTTGGGATTTTGAAACTTTTTTTTTATTCCGCCATTTTTCAAGATGGCTGCCATACAAAGTGGAAATTTCGGTTTTGGGGTCCGAGGGCATTTCCGAGGCCGTAGCTCGAATTGGGCAAGGGGCGCAGGGTGGAATTCCCCCTCGTTGGAAACTCTGGTCTATGGGGAAATTAGGCGGAAAAAAAAATCCAAGATGGCGGACACAGAATGGCTGAAATTTAAAAAAAAACTTTGGGAAATTTAAAAATTTCTGAGTGAATGTGTTTCGAGGTGGAAAATCGAGGAGGAAATTGGCTTTCGGAGGGTTCCGATTGAGGATTTAGGATAGGTGCCGAAATTTTCCAAGATGGCCGCCATACGAAATTCTTTGGGCGACAGCTCCGAAACGGTTAGAGATATCGGATTGGTGCTCAAACTAATATAGTTTATCATGACGATTTCTTTCTACTGAGGGGAAATTTCTTTTCAAGATGGCGAATCCAAGATGGCGGCCTTTTTCCAAATTCATCCGATTCGGATAAAAATTGATATCTGGGGGGTTTAGGGGATCCTGACTAAGGATTTGGAATTATTATTTATATTCAACCCTTTTTGAAGATGGCGGCTATACAGCGAGGCCGTAGGCCGAGCTCCGCGTAGGGCGAAGCCCGGAGCGTCCGAATTCGATCACTGTGTAACTTACGCGAGGCCGAAGGCCGAGCTGCGTGTAACGAGGCCGCAGGCCGAGATCCTCGTAGGGCGAAGCCCGGAGCGACCGGACTACGGCACCACCAGCCGCCGCGCACGATGTGTAACTTACGCGAGGCCGAAGGCCGAGCTGCGTCTAACGAGGCCGCAGGCCGAGATCCGCGTAGGGCGAAGCCCGGAGCGACCGGACTACTGCACCACCAGCCGCGTACTCTGTGTAACTTACGCGAGGCCGAAGGCCGAGCTGTGTCTAACGAGGCTGCAGGCCGAGATCCGCGTAGGGCGAAGCCCGGAGCGACCGGACTACGGCACCACCAGCCGCCGCGCACGATGTGTAACTTACGCGAGGCCGAAGGCCGAGCTGCGTCTAACGAGGCCGCAGGCCGAGATCCGCGTAGGGCGAAGCCCGGAGCGACCGGACTACTGCACCACCAGCCGCGTACTCTGTGTAACTTACGCGAGGCCGAAGGCCGAGCTGTGTCTAACGAGGCTGCAGGCCGAGATCCGCGTAGGGCGAAGCCCGGAGCGACCGGACTACGGCACCACCAGCCGCGTACTCTGTGTAACTTACGCGAGGCCGAAGGCCGAGCTGCGTGTAACGAGGCCGCAGGCCGAGATCCGCGTAGGGCGAAGCCCGGAGCGACCGGACTACGGCACCACCAGCCGCCGCGCACGATGTGTAACTTACGCGAGGCCGAAGGCCGAGCTGCGTCTAACGAGGCCGCAGGCCGAGATCCGCGTAGGGCGAAGCCCGGAGCGACCGGACTACTGCACCACCAGCCGCGTACTCTGTGTAACTTACGCGAGGCCGAAGGCCGAGCTGTGTCTAACGAGGCTGCAGGCCGAGATCCGCGTAGGGTGAAGCCCGGAGCGACCGGACTACGGCACCACCAGCCGCGTACTCTGTGTAACTTACGCGAGGCCGAAGGCCGAGCTGTGTCTAACGAGGCTGCAGGCCGAGATCCGCGTAGGGCGAAGCCCGGAGCGACCGGACTACGACACCACCAGCAGCCGCGCACGATGTGTAACTTACGCGAGGCCGAAGGCCGAGCTGCGTGTAACGAGGCCGCAGGCCGAGATCCGCGTAGGGCGAAGCCCGGAGCGACCGGACTACGGCACCACCAGCCGCCGCGCACGATGTGTAACTTACGCGAGGCCGAAGGCCGAGCTGCGTCTAACGAGGCCGCAGGCCGAGATCCGCGTAGGGCGAAGCCCGGAGCGACCGGACTACTGCACCACCAGCCGCGTACTCTGTGTAACTTACGCGAGACCGAAGGCCGAGCTGCGTCTAACGAGGCCGCAGGCCGAGATCCGCGTAGGGCGAAGCCCGGAGCGACCGGACTACGGCACCACCAAAGTTTCAAGTTGTCCGATCTGGATGAAAATTGATATCTGACGGGTTCAGGGGACCCTGATTAAGGATTTGTGGTTATTTTTTTAGGTACTGATGTAAAAATTTTTTTCAAGATGGCGAATCCAAGATGGCGGTAATTTTTCGAATTTATCCGATCCGGATGAAAATTGATATCTGGGGAGTTCGGGGGAGGCTGGTTAGGGATTTGGAATTCTCATTTCGATTCCACCGTTTTTGAAGATGGCTGCCATGTAGGTTCCGCACAACATCAACTACAGCGATCTCTCTTAGTGTGCAATTTACGCGAGGCCGCAGGCCGAGCTCCGCGCAGGGCGAAGCCCGGAGCGTCCCCCTCATTAGGGGGAGGCCGGCGCCCAGGGGGCGCCGCCGAAACCTAGTCTATATATATAAAAATGGATGTTGGTATATCTGAAATTAATAGACTTCGACACCCGTTTGACCGATCACCATGAATGTTGGCACATACCTACATGTATTTTTTCATAGAAAAGGTTTTTATCCTATCCACTTTTTGTACCTCGCCAGTAGATGGCGCTGCAGCACATCAACTTCTATACTGTTCAACCAATCGTAATAATCATATTGACAGCAAAACATTTGAGATTTTATATACAGAGGTAAATAAATATACACAGGCAAGACAATGTCTGCCAGGTTTTGCTAGTATATTATAATACTGTGATGTGATCTTAAGAATTCACTAGAGAATTTATGATAGCAATTTATATACCACCTATGTAGATTTCGAAGAAATGAATTGATTTTGTTATTATCATATCTTAATAGTTTGTCATACCTTAAGATTAGTTTTACATCCAAAGTATATTATAATAAAATAGTATGCCTTATTCTATTTCCTCTTATCCCATCCTTTCCATTAACAGAAACTCCTTCCATTGTACTCTTGACGCACCATCCCACCAAGGAGGATTGGGAGGTGTAATGCAAAACTTTTCATTCCATTATACTCACTATTCTCCTTTTTTCAAATCCATTGCTAAATTTCCAAAGGTGGGTTCCAAAGGTTGCATTCAGGAGCATGCCAATGTCTGTCATTCTGGACTGATATTAGTATGTATTGCAAATGTCCATAAATAACAGAATTTACTTACAACTAGGCAGATTATCTACTTATATGCCAACTTCTTAAAAAATGCCAACTGTTAAAAATATAGTCAATTACACTATTCTGTGTAGGCTTATTCTATTCTCAAGGAATCGTAAGTCACTAATAAATTGGCATTATATACTGTTTGGAACAAAATATGCTACTTGGAACACAGTGATGGTTGGTTACACTTTGAATTTGAAAAATGGAACTTGGAGTTTGACCACTAAGTTATTTTGCATTTTTTGTTAAAATTGCAGGTCTTTCTGCTTATTACAATGGTGATAATTATTTCATATTAACATTATATATTTAAATAAAAAAAAAATAGTATTTGGAGGCTGAAGTAAACATGTTTTATGATAAAGAAGAATAAAATTTCAATATAATCCACTTAGAAGTACTTAAATCAGTCACAAATCTAAAAATGTCTTTATAAACATATCAAAGGTGTCAATGAAAATGTGTAATTTGAAATAGTGAGTATAATACCAAAATAAATATTTAATAAAAGCTAAATTGCCTTCAGAGTACTTGAGAGTGTTACTAGAGGTCAATGACTTACGTGATTCTCTAGGGCCATTGTATTCTTGAGAAACTTCTCCTTTTCTGAAAATCTTTAATGTGGGATAGCCAGAAACAGAGTGTTGCTCGCAGATACTCTTGCCACCCTCGGTACAGTCTACTTTCGCCAGCGTCACTGGGGGATCATCATTCTTTAACACGCCGGCCGCCTGCGCGTATTCAGGCTTCAATCTCTTACAGTGGCCGCACCTATTAATCACGTCATGCACATTAAAACAACAGGCTTCTATTGATTAAATTGTATTAAAGAATAGGCGCGAATGACTTACCATGGTGCGTAAAACATGACCAAAGAGGTATCATGTTGGCCTAAGACGCTAGAAAAGTCTGAATCTGTAAGGTCGAGCACATCTTCTTCTGCTGCTCTACAGAAATAAATTACACCTAAGAATAAAATAATTTTAAGTGAACCGAACATTTTTGAGACGTTGTCGGCTTTTATTAGAAAACCGTGTGTAATTGTTGGCCGACTACGTATAGCTGAGAAAAGAGAGGACAAGGGCCGGAAAAATACACGTATGATGTCCCAGATGACACTAGCCGGCACAGCGTTGGCTGTTTCTGATTGGTCTATTTAGGTTGCGTTCACAATAAATAATAGTAAAATACTATGTATGAAATTGTTGAAACATTAGAAATTAGTTTTGGTGAAAATAATGCATTTTAAGTTATGCTAACAATAATAAAAGTAAAGAAATGATATAAAATTACATTAACTCTTTTTAATAAGAAAACCGTAAACTTTTCGATTGATTCGTAATTGTAGGTCCTCACTAGTAAACTATGGGTTTGGCAGTTGGCTTCTGTCAATTGGAAAATGGCAGCGACGAGTGTTGTCGTTCTCGACCGAGGCAACAATACAACTTGTACCGTAAATCTTTTCGGTAAGTACATATGGTTTTTAACAATTTATTCTGATAATTAGGTGTTAAGTCTAAATGTTGCAATTATTTAAGGCAATTGTGTTGTAATCGAAACTAGCCGCATAACCTTTATGTTTTATTATTATTTATTTTCGAAGAGACGCGCGTACTATTTGAAATTATTTTTTATAAATATTAGTGAAATGCACTGAGTTTTAGGCAGGTTCGAGGGATTACAGAAAAATGCGCACAATGTTGAGCATTTGTGTGTGCTGGCTGTCGTACTTAGTTTATAACGAGTTTTTTCTCAGTGAATAGAATAAGACGTCGTCGTCTGCGGCGAGTATGACCTTGGCTATTGGATTGTAGGAAGTAAACTGTAGTTACTTGCTTTTAAATTGTAGGTTGGTATTTGATGTACTCACAAAAAATATTCATAAGTCATAGTCCAGCTATCAATATTAATAAATAATTATCATACATTTTAATACCGAGGAATTCTTTACATACGTTCATACATTCTTTGCATTTATTTATTTATATATTTAACAACTATTGTACCTACATTATCTATCATACAAAGGTGAGCTTAATGGCTTAAGGCATTCTTTATTAGCTAATCTTTCACTTAAACATAGATACATTGGTAATGAGAAGTATTATAAATATATAACTTAAACTGCAACAGTATAATTTCCTACTTACTTAATAATTGTTTCTATTCAATGAATCTGACTTGATTTGCATATCAGTTGTTCTTTGCATTCAACTATGTTGTACTGATTATTTTCATTAGGAATTATTTCACCTTGCCAGGCATTAGCCTGGTAAATGCTTGGCTAGGGTGAAATAAAATATGTACAGCCCATATTCAGAAGTTAGTTGTTCAGTAACAATAAATTCATCAACTCTTTGTATAAACTCATCAAAGTTTACACTACTAAATATTACATAAAAATATTACATACACAAAATATTAATGATGCAATACACTATACATAGTAATTTACTCGTAAAACTATAATTATTAAAGGTCAAATCTTAACAGTAACTTAAAAGACTATAAAAGATTACATGGGGATGAAGTTTATTGCAATAATTAGAAGAGTGGCTGGATGAGAAGAGTCCCAGATTATTGTGTGATCCAGATAGGCCTGGACCTTGTGTGAGAAAGGCCAGCAATGGAGAGGCAGGCTAATTATACAATATGGGTATGGCATGGTATGGTAACTAGAACTACCATTAACATGGCAATAATTGTATTCAGGTTGCGTTCTGGACATACGCCACTCAATAAATTTAGATACCTCATGAAAAAGACTAGCTCTCCAAATTGCAATGTTTGTGGAATCGTTGAAGATGTCCAACACTTGTTGGTGGAGTGTCTGGGATCAACAGGAACAGGAAGCCATAATGAGGGCTCTCGATCTGAACAGGAATGATGTTTGTACGTTCCATAGGATACGAGGAGAACCTAATTCACGAGCAGCATTTAGTTTGTACAGATTTGTGCAGTGAGCCCTCACTAAGGCTGATATATTGGTACCTACATTAATGTTCTAGAATTTGTTTAGGGTACAATGGAACTGACATGTGTCAAGGCATTAAAGTTCCTTATAAAGAAGAATAAAAAAAAACAACAGGGCAATATTTTGTTTTAGGAGCTACGGTTGTATCATGGAGAGTCAACAATCAAGAACAATTATTTGTAAGGTAAGAGTATTTTCTGTTTATTATAAATATTGCTTAAAGATTATTAAATACGTAAATGTAACCTATACATTTAACACAAAAAAAATTTCATCAGTTACTAGTGCCCATATATTCTGGACAAAACCTAGATTTAGACCCAGTTAGATTGAATTTTTAATTCAATATGTAATCCATAAAAATAGTAGTTAAAAAACTTAGTTTAATTCAAAGGCTTTAGGAGTAGTATACTGTATACAAAAATGTATATGTACTGAAAAGCTTTAAATAGTTAAAGCTGTTTTAAAGCTTTAAAATAGTTAAAAATTGTTAACTTACGGTTATTTTTGAGATTTGGTAAACATTTTGGTTACTTACGTTCTGTACAGCAGGTACTGTAGCTATCGATTTATTTTACTTTATTTTCTTATGATAAAAAAAAAATCTCTGAAACTGAAAATAATTGCAACAATATAAAAAAAAATATTTTTAATGTTAATGTTCATTCCGTGTAACGAAAAATATTATGAATACGTTCAAATACTTAGGTCGTGGAATAGCTATGTGATATTCACTACTAGGCGTCAAGATTATCCTCGATAAACACGTTTTTATTTTTTACTAATATGTTTTCTGTAACACGTGCCATTTTTCGTTAACCAGACTTAAGGGTCGACCACACCAGAGCACAAGTTGCGATACATCTATACTTGTATCCGGCCAAAGTGTCGGCAACATGAATTCACAAAACGTGCACCCAAGTCGCAATACAGTCTTGATACAGGTCGCAGGGACTGATTCGTTCTAAGCCGGCACATTAAGCATTTGTATCGCACGTGGTTTATGCGGAGGCTTATGCCGAAATATGAGGCGACATCGTTGGGATACAATGTGGCAATGATAAATGTGCCCTGGTATGGACGAAACTTCACTATCCACAATATTTTTATGTAATAGACCGAATGGACCCCAGATTATGCAATAGATCCCATGTCCGACCAAACGACGATGATCTAAAGGTCGATACCGTACGCGACGCGCACAGTTAGCGTTTCCCACCACTGAGATTCGAACTACTATCTATATAAATAAACCATCGTAGTATAGATCTAGTTAAGGAAAATATTAGTTACTAATCAATTCTTTAATTAGTATAATTCTTGCAACACAGGAGCGCGCGTCTGCCATGCTTGTAGTGATGATTATTTGTACGCGTAAAAAGAGACCTATAGTAGAATACTAAGAAGAAGAAGAATAAATGAGTGAAGGATCACAATATACCTTTAAATACATTGACGCTAAAGTTACTTGTCGCGTACACGAACATTTATCCGCAAACAATGTTGACGCGTGCTCGCGAGTGGCAAGAGTCATAAATATTGAAAACAAAGTACGGTTCACTATGTTACAACAAAACATATACTTTCAATTGAAGCAACGATGCTGTTTATTTCGCCTTCTGTTGAAAGATTGCCTTTGTCAAGAATGTAGACGTGTCGCATTGTGAAGGCTAACCTTCCACCTTCCCACGGTCTTACCAACCTCGCGGTTATTCGGACCGAATCGCGGGATGAGCGTGCCGTACTTGCGTGGCCTCTTCGATGCGCCTTTTCTTTCTCTTGAGTATTTCTAGCCCATTTTTTTTTTAATTAACCTGAAGCCTCAGAAAGGGGAGAGCCTTTCTGAGGCTTCAGGCCACAATGAATTTCCGTCCGGTGCCGAACAGTACCTATTTCCACCTGCTTCTCTGTTTATACCATCGGTGTGCGAACTCTCGCAGCCGGCCGAAGTTCGCCACCTAGTTCACAAGGTCCGGGTAGTAGACCGGGCCCGCATTCTTAGGGCTATGTAATATAGAAACATTATTGCCTTAGTCAACAAATATATTAAGCGTCTAAACTGAGAAGAACACTGAGCTTTGCTTCTACTTTTCCCGAAAACACTACGCCACCGCCTGCGTCGTGCTGATCAATATCTTATGTAAATGTAATAAGAACGTTATAGTTGTGAAAAGCGAGAAACTGTCCGTCGCTCTTCATTTTAGAGTCTAATTGTTGTAACGAAGACAAGAAAGTTAGCACTCTTGTCTTCTGTACAAAATTGGAACTACTGCCAGTAAAATAGAAGACGATGCTGCCCGGGAATTGCTATTTCGTTCGAATAACGATCTCAGGACGAAATCTGCTTATGCTTCCAGTCTATTAAAAAACTCAACCGTCATTAATATTAAGTTAAATTGTTTATTTCCATACCGCGATTAATTCATCTTTGACACCGTGTAATTATGGCTTTGTGCCTATAATTAAATTTACATTAATCGTATGCTATATTAGAGGTTTGAATACATCAAATTGTAGCGCACCTTCAATACAGTTGAACGATTATTCACTGTCCTGTTACCATGTCAGTGTAATTGCAAATTTCATGTCACTCAGGGCTCTAAATTGTTTTGCATATAATCCACAAGAAACCCTCGGAGTCATAAGGTAGGCTTTACTGATAAAATCCATTTGAGCGATTTGCAATGAGAATTTACTGTACATTTTCTACAATCACGATAAAACCAGTTCATCGACAAAGCTTAGGTACTCGTAAGCATCACTGTGTCTATTCTCGTATCAAAGCTTGTAAGTAACTACCAAGATCCGAATAGTTTATCCAGAATTGTGATTAAAACAGATAAAAAGATACCCTTTATTAGTAAAACCCTTTATCAGTAAAGTAGTTCTTGAATTTATTTGAAATATGTTTTTCTTTTTACCCACGACGGAACGGAGAATAGAATGTATGTTTGTGTATCGTTTTGTTGCCACTTTTACTGAAACGGCCGAACCGATTTTAAAACGATTTTTTTAAACGTCTACCTTGGAGCATGTTTGAGAATGGATGTTGTGGTTCTAAAGCACCAGCGGGTACCACTGTACCAAGTTAAAAATTGTAATGATTTATAATGTCTAAAAAGGAATGCACTTATTTGAATGCGTCTTTCTGAAGTGAATAGTTAAAGAGGTGTGTATATCATACACATAATAACGGTCAGCATCTGATGCTGTAGCCGAAAGTGGCTAAGGGAACTCTTTGAAATTTTGCACTACAATAATGGTGTTTCGACTCATTTTTTATAGTTGTTTGGTTCAATGTACAATTCTAATACATAGAGAAGATTGATGCAGTATCCCATCGTCGACTGGATGCGTCCGACGGATTATTCCCAACGGCCACCACTAGTCTTAGACTCTTTACCGTCCGGTCTTGGCTCATGTCAATCAATGGCCGAAATTACTCGGAATTCTTCCTGCTAATGGCGCGCGCTTTAGCAGCTGTGTTTTAGTGAGTAAAATTGTAACCACCATTGCAGGTCAATGAGGATATAAACATTTTTCCGTCATAACAGCTACCAGTGGTGGCCGTTAGGAATACTCCAAAAATGTTATTTTATATGCCTATCGACCACCACCGGCAGTCGATAAGAATAAAATTATGATTTCTTGCTAATGATCACCCGTGGTGGCGGTTTTGGTGGTCCCCGTTGGGAATAATCCCCTACGACTGGTCGTGTTATCTCAGAAGATTACTATGTACAGAAGATTGATATGTACTCGTACAAATTATTGAATTATCTCATTCCAACAGAAGATTGATGTACAGACGTGATTATGTTTTTTAATGGAATGCATTTAATGGAATGCGTATTTGTGTTGTTAATAGTTAAAGATGTATACTATACATATAACCGTCACCGTCTGATGCTGAACCCTAAGGTGGATAAGAGAACTCCTTGAAATTTGACGGTAGAACTATCGTATTTAGACTATTTTTTGGCGATGTTTAGTTTGTTCTACAGACTACATCTACAGTTACATCAGACTGGCCGAGTTTTCTCACTCTCACAGAAAAAGTTCTCACAGAGGAAGTGAAAGTTGTCAAAGCTCGAGTCGCCTCCTATCCCATCTCATGCCTACTAGTCTCGTTTTCATCATTCTGTGGATTGAGGATGGAATGGACGCGGTGATATGAGATATCCCATTCCCCACCCTTCCCAATCCTCTTTCCAAATTCATTTTCTTAATTCCGAAAGGTAGACAGTGCATCTGCGGACGTGTCAACTTTTTGAGTGTAATTCATGACTGATTTTAACATGTATCGAAGATAATAACGAAATATAAATATCAAACCCGCGGCGCATGGAAAATAGGGGGACTGGGGCATCATGGGATGTGGTGTTGCCTTCATCACATTATATTGCCTGATAGATGAAATGGGGTGTGATGAGATAAGATAAGATTGGACGATAAAATCCATCCAACTGACTAGTCGGTTAAACGTGTCCAGTCCCACTAGCTCTTGTTCGTAGATAATTTCAATTAAAACTAAGAGCAATTTGTATTATAACAAGTATTTACTTATTTTTATACTCTTAACGAAGGCACACACGGACACACAATGAATCATAATTTATATTTAATCGATTCTTTGCACGAGAAAAGGTGAAGTATTACAGTAACGTATGATCTTACAGAAAGCTGAAAATATAAAGACAAAATTAAAAATTTTGATAAAACCCTCGACGGTTAAAACCTCTAATTACCTTTAAAAAGATTTGCCGCGCGACGACGGTGATAGGTTGTATTAAACTATTGCAGATTGTTAGAAGGACAGCTGACTGGTTTATGTTTTTATATTAACCTTTACAAAGTTAATTTGAGTTTTTTAACCGTCGGGCGTTTTTTCATTGTTTGCATTGGTGTTTTTAACAACCATATAGGCTCGTATAGACAACCCCTCCACATGTACGAGTACCTTGCCTCATCGGGTTATGTTGGCACTTACCATCCGCCGGCAAAACTAGTGGTCACTGGACATAACGATTTTTTCACGGCAGAGATGTTATTATTTTTACATGTTGCCTTCGTTGATCCATCCATTGATATGAAGCATGTTAGCATGTTATTATCTTATAAGCATGAAGGTGCAAATCTTTAGTTAACATTCGTTGGACAGCGTTGCGATGGAGGTCTAATTTCTGGGAGCGATACCAGATGGAAGTGTTTGGCGACACACACAGCCGCGATGTTTTCAGGTGTTTTTTTAGGGTGATGACGGGTAAGGTTTTTCTCATCTCTCAATGAAAATAAGACCGAATTTCTGGACTAAATTTTCAATAGCCGGCCGCGATGGTCGATTATGCACACCGAAATGATCACGTACGAGAGGACGTCCAAAAGTTTCCGGCTTGACAAAAAAAAGGACACTCAAGTTTATAAATTATTTTTATTTTTCAATATAGTCTCCGACTATTTCAACACACTTTTCGCATAATTGGCATTTCTATCACAGTATAAAAATAGTCTGAAGGTTTGTCTTCAAAATGGGCGAAATCCGCAGCGGTCACTTCATTATGGGTGGAAAATCTTCTAACCCTTAAGTCCGCCTTGAGTTTTGAAAACAAATATTTATCACTGGGGACCAAATCAGCACTATAGGGTGGTTGGCGACTTTCCGTGAAGCTATACTTTGAAACAGCAGTTTTCGCAATTGCGGCGGCGTGGACGGGTGCATTGTCATGGAGAAGCCGCACACCGTTGCTTAGTTTTCGACGAAGTTTCACCTTGATTGCTTCTCGTAATTGCTCTATAAGGTTAGCATAATAGCTTCCAGTCACCGTAGTATTGCGTTCTTTTATTTCTATAAGTAATATTCCTTGACAATCCCAGAATATCGAAGCCATAATCTTTAGGTGGACTGAGTCACCTTTGCCTTTCTAGGTGGTACTTCACCATAACGACGCCACTCCATCGACTCCCTTTTGGATCATAGTAAAGAACCAAAATTTCATCCCCAGTAACGATTGACTCTAAAAAATCGTTTTCGTTTCTCTGAAAGGCCTCCAAAAGTTCCTTTGAACACGCTACTCGTGCACACTTGAAAGAAGTTTTGGCAGCCACCTCGCACTAACTTTATTCATATGAAGATGTTCATGAAGAATCCTAACGACTGTAGTATCGAAAACCCTGTCCTTGTTGCTATTTCTTCCGTCTTTACTCGTCGGTCGCTCAGAACTTCATCTTCCATTAATTTGATATTGTTTGGAGTGAGGTGAGTGCGTCAACGGGTAGACCGGAGCGAGGTTCGTCGATGGACTCTCGTCATAAACGAAATTGCTTACACCAATGTTTGATGGTGGAAAATGATGGAGAAGAATTTCCGTACATATTATCCAACCTTTGTTTGATATCGGTAGGGCTAACACCTTCCTTTGTAAGGAACTTAATCACGGAGCGATATTCCAGTATAAACAGTTTAAAGATTTTGCGACTTCCTGTTGTTCTAAGAGTCGAGGAATCAAAACTAACGAGGATTGAACTCTAAAAATTATACACGAATTAGCAGGTTAAATGACAATTACAATGACGTATAATTTGTTTTTTTAGACATCCAGAAATGTGTCAGCCCTGACGCTTTTGGACCTCACTGGTAACTTACAAAATGTAAAATTTTCTCCATTTTTGTAATGGGTTTTCGCTATTAACAAACGTTCTTCCAAACTGTAACGCGGCATTTTCAAAATGTTAATTCTTCAATTAACAAAGTACTAAATATGGCTGACAGAACAAACAATTGACAATCGTAAATGGCCAATCGAATTTCAAGTTCTTGCTGAGACACCATTTATAATGCCCAGGAACAATGATGACAAAACGAAATCGCAATTTGAAAATCCATATAGCCTACTGGAATGAGTAACGTTAAAAAAGTCCGTTCGATTTCTTGGTTCGAACGTTTTCAGTTAATGAGACGTCGATTAGGGAGGATTTCGAAAATTCTCGACATTAACGGGCAACGGCTCAAATAATCATACGATAGCTATACGATTACTTAAAATTGTAGATTCTAACAAATCATCGGCAGTTTTGTCTGAAAGACAGGCTGTCTGTCAGGTGTGATGTTAGGTATGACGCTTTGTAAGTTCTTACCGCCTTCCCATTCGTAGCCATCTAAAATACTCGATCTTGGTAATCTGTGATTGATCTGTCGAGACTCTTATTAATGTTATTAGCGATGCAATTAATTAGTCCAATCAGAACATATACGAGTAAGCGGTTCCGTCCGGTCTGGACAGAATACTACTCCCTACACGAAACATTTGCTGCTTCTGTATTTTCAGTATTCTACTGCTTTTAATAAGTATATGTAAATTTTCATTAATTTAGTTCAAACTGAACTGCTGGTATTTGGAGAATTTGATACAATTGATACGTTCTGAAAACAGGATGTAAACTGTAAACTGTCCTTCAATTGTCTTACTAAATAAAGTAGCTACTTACTCATGATTAGATACTTATTCAAAACCACTATACTCCAACGTTACTACTTGTGTGGTGGTCTCTACTCATTACTTAGCAATCGGAAATTCATTGAGCTAAAAGAGATCTTGTTGATAAATGTAACAATGCAATGCTATGTGCTTCCATGTACGACCGCCGAAACGGAACTAGTCTTGTTATCTAAATCTGTACCACCGCGTACAATGCTAATGCTACTACTATTTCTGAAAATTAAAACGTTTACGAGCAACAGAGCCTAGAGGGATGAGATTCAATCCTACTATTCGGGAAGGTTGAAATGTTGTTTTTGCTTACATGTATAGTTAGATTTGATCACATCTGTTTCAGGTTCTATTTCAGAAACAGATCCACATGAATTCATTATAATAACAGAACCGGAATCCTGTTTTATGTTCCAATAAAGACAATCATATGACGATTAATTCCGTCAAGTCACGTCGGTGCAATTCAAACCATGTCTCCGTAGAACATGAATCCGTGACTGGCGAATCATTTACGTAGTAAATTACGCATTTGAACTTTGCCCACAATTGACCAAAATAAAGCTTTATTGCTTCTGAAGCATTTATTGACTAATGTTGGTCTAAAGTTACGGGAAATGCATAGTAAATCCTGATATCATCATTTATAAGGCTTTGCATTTATATTGCCATGGGATTTATAGACTATAAATCAATAAGTTGCTGCGCTGTTGGACTTAGCTGAATGGAAAATACGACTGGCGGAGTCGATTAGCGTTGATTATTTCACATGAACATAGGCAGTTCCTTGACATTTCCGCATGGTATATTGACGTGGAAATGATCAGTTACGTTTTATAAAAACATGTTCCACTGCATGTGAAAATGTATACTTGTTGTAAAAACTACTTTAGACTCGCACCGTGAAGAGCGGCGAGAATTCACGCTATGAACTTCAAATTCAAATTCTTTATTTGTATTAAACATACATGATACAATTTGTAATGAACTGCGTGCTCTTGGAAGGTCTCTACACGAAACTCGTGAAAACCATCCACACTCGCGTTCACGTATATTCGCAGAGTTTCACGGCGTTATCACCTCATAGTATACACAGAATTTCGTGAAATCTTAACCTTGCTAAACCATCGTCTTGTACTATAAAGTGACCCACCCGCTCCTCTATAGTATTTTTCGAACATGTCAATAGAGTGCGACAGAAAATGTGTACGTCATGTTATCATTGATAATACAGATATGAATTTATATATATTTATGTAATACTAATGCCTTTTCAAAGCTTCATTTGTTGTTAGATACTGGCTCTGTATGTAGGAACCAGCTTGTCATTTTTGCTCATTGCATTTACTACGTTATTAGTCTAAACGTGAAAAATAACTATTTATAATGTTATTTCGATTACTTTGCCTAGTGTATATTAGCACAATTACTAGATTTGCGCTCAGTGTGTATTTATCCTGAAACTGCCTTATCTGTTATGTTTCCCGTAATCCCAGTTAAGATTTCGACGTCCAATTCATGGTCAAACGAGGAAGCGATATTTGCCTAATCGAGAATTGGGCTGCTATAGATACGTAGTTTTCTACAAATTTCACAGGAGAGCCCAAAAACATTCAAAACAGGGGAGTTAAAATAGGAAGTTAAATTACATTTGATAGTTATTATTATTACACACAATACAAGATGGCAGATATTATACCTAAAATATTATACATAGTTATCTCATATATTATATGTTTAATAGATCTTTAGTGATTTACCGATTTATGAGCATCACGTGATGCGCCTAGGCTAGCTTCGTAAATCAAAGGGGTTCGGACATTCAATTTTTTTTTTCTTTCTAAATATGTTCTATACTGGGTTTTGATATGAGGCAGCCGAATATCAAACACTGACAGCTTCCATTATAGTCAATTATGACTTCACTAATAGTCTCCCAGTGTGAACTAGGCATACCGATACATACATAGCGGTATATAGCTATGTGGCATACAATCATTAGCGGCAGGCAGGTCGGTCGTTTGTTCGAGCCATTCGCAGCACGGAGACGAGTTTTTGTCCCTACACCAAATTGCATCCGCACAATAAGTACGCCTCTAAATTGATTTGGAATTAATTGCGTTAAAACATTAGAGCCTGGATATTAACTTGCCTTGCTCATGGCACGTTGAGGTCGTTTTATTCTAACTATTCACTTTAAATGTATTATGTATACACGTAATGTATTACACTTAGTGTATTACACGTAGTGTATTATACGTACCTGTGTGTACATACGTATCTATGTATTTATATAGAGACATTATTTCTTTGCACCATCTACCTCTACCCATCTCCTTACCACCCAGAGGTTGCCTGGAAGAAATCGCTTTATCGATAAGGCCGCCGAATATACTTTTAATTACATGTATTTTTGTGTTTCTCTTCTGTTTGTTTAGTGTACAATTAAATATATCTATTATTAATAACTTAATTTAAAGTAGAATAGAAATAGGAATAATAATAGGAAGGGAAAGTAAATCGATGGCAGCAAACTTAAAGATGGGTTAGCTTTAGGTTCTTTGGTGATAATAAAGATATAGCGGGACGCCGTCGGCTTTGTCTTTCCCTTTTTAGTAATTTTAAAATGTTAATTTCAGTTATTCAAAAATAGTTTGTTTTGTTGATCATTTTTTGCTGCCCTTTTAATATTTTTTGCTGCTTGTTTTAATACAAGCCGAATAGAAACTGGTAGAGCTGTCATCAAAATAGGTCATGGATTAATAAATGCAGTACAAGTTATCCTTATTACACATTTCGTTCCTTCCTTTAATAACATGGGTTGTATTTTTTTTGCGTTTCTGTGTTATCTCATTTTTCTCCTAATACGTTTAAATCGCTGCATTTACATTACTTGTATCAGTAGCAATACTTCCCTAGAAGTCATAAACTCGATTACCTAACAGATCTTAAACCAACGATTTGTGTTTATACAAAGCAAATTATTGTTAGTGAAAACAAACCAATAGTAGCTATAGTCTAAATGTTAAGGTGATGTTCATGGAAAGTGAACTGAAAGGGATCCCGAAAGATCCTCTCCCGAAGTCATTAGGATTGTTAACAGTAAGGGTGATTTTGTTAAAAAATAATCGTTATTAAATGTCAACTTGTTTATTTCCAACAAAAGAGTTCTCTATTTTCATTTCAAAGTAACTTTGCTTTTAACGTCAGTGGCTAAGAAGTATATCGAGTCCGTGAATCCACGCAAAATGAGCTTGTTCGAAAAGACAAGCTTAATGTTGCCGACAATATAAACTTCGACAAAGATGCCATATAATGATCTTTAAAATTACAATTATTTTTTAAATTGCTAAATCGAAGCTAAATGGAATATCTAAAACTATCGATTTTTATGATAAGTGAAATGTTCCAATAACTAATTAAAAGTATAATATAATAAATACAATTTTAGCCAATGGTGATGATTATTCACGCAGTAAGAATTGGTTTTTGACAACTCTTTAGTGATTATGGAGCTACAAAGACGAAATACGATTTGTTGAATAATTTAAGGTAAATTAAACATTACGAGCTATGTCCTGATTTCTGATTTTTTTTTATCGTGTCTATTACGTGGAACTGTCAGTCCATTCGTTCTAAAGTTATACTTCAAGTTTCATACTACGCATAAATTTCTATTCATGTATTTGAGAAATATATCTCATCATCAACATATCGTTAAGAATCCTCTTACATAAAATGGTATTCCTATGGAATTTGTTAAATTAAATATAAGCCCTGTCCAGGGTTAGTGCTACGAGATCTCTCTCCACAAAAAGTTGTCGGCACGCGCCTTCTGCTCTAATATCGGATATAGTTTGTTACTCGTGAGGTTTTTGCGCCTCTTTTGTCCAACCGACGCGACGTGACCGCTTGACCCTTTTATGACTGGGGGATTTTACGAGGGCCTCAAATTCGCTTCTGAGGATTCAATTGAAGTTGGATTTTTAAATTACGACGTTTTAATTACATGTCTATTGACACGTAAGTCAGCGCATATAAATGAGGATCTGTGTACTGTCCTGTCCCTTATAAAAACAAATAGGTACAGTTCGGTTGGCCGTAATGTGTATCTAGTAGCGAGGCACATCCCTGCGGGTGGCTGGAGTGGCGTGCGGTGCGCGGTGGCTCGAGGCCCGCCCCTGTTCTCCGCGTCTTGTTTTTGTGATCGCGTCTGCGGCCGCCCCGAGTCGCCGCCACTTTCTTCTCTCCCCCCATGCAGCCTCCCCCCGCGTTCCGCCGATGACAAATGGTCCCCGGACACCCCGCTCCCCCTCTCGGCCCACTAATGCCCAGATAATTTTATGCCGCTCCCGATGCACAGACAAAGCCGGGATGACCGCGAGATTACCCCATCGATCGTGGACGCGCGTCAATGAGTGCAAGTGTTATTTTATGCTCAACTTCACGGATCAGCGATGGCTGAGATACATTTATAGATTCATTATACGGAAATTTGTCCACACTCGCCATTACTATTTACGGCTTTACTATCGCAACATTTTAATTTGTCTAACGCTGCTCTCGAACAATTATGATAAGATCGGCCGCTGAGATTAATAGATGTGAAACTATGTAAGCGACATTCTATCAATTTCCATCGAAACCGACGTTCACGACCGCTAAAATGGTGTTATATTTTAAATAAAAATGGAACAAGACGTGATTAAAGAATGTCGGCGTCACCCAGCGCTCGGCGACCTCTCGTCAGCCGGCCCGCGGTCACACGCCATTGACTCCGCTGAATAGTTAGCCCGCACCGACAACCATCATATTATCTCCCGCCTTCAACTCTTGATAAATCTTGATTTAAACGCTCGGGGTGCTGCCACCGACGCTGATTATACCTACATTCGAACGCAATTAAGCTGCGCACCGCCAAATCTTTACATATGAACTCATTCATGTTTTATGCGTAGGTACTCATGCGGAACAACAATTTTAATTCTACTTTCTGAAATCCAGAAGTTAATCTTTTACTTTTTTAATGACTTTTACGTATTGTGAACAACTATAAGATTTCTTTTCTAATTATTGTTGTTTTATAGAATCAATATGCACGCACTACAAGTATGTTGTTCATTAAACTTTAACAAAGATCACGAGCATAATAATCTTTTACATAGCTTTGTTCTGTTCGGCCTTTAGTTTCACCATCAACATTAATAACGTGTAAGCGTCAAGAATTGTGCTCCAATGCACGTGCTCCCGGCAGACATTGCACACATGTTGGAGCATTTTTTCATACCGTGACACATTCAGGACGATAGTATGACGCGACAGCTGCTATGAAATATTAGAAGGATTCGAGCCCGTTCCTACGTACCTTGGCAGATTTAGTGCCAATTTGTAATTTAGTAATCCAAGCAAACACCCACTTAGAATATTCATTGTCTGATTGCTCGGCCGGTGATTTAGTGCAATTATCCACCAGGTTTGCTAACTCGGACATGATTTATATCATATCTGAATGTATCTACATTCGCAATTATCATCTGGGAAGATGATTTATCACAATTAGCGCATTTAAACAATTTTTGACGTGAATCCTCGGTACAGCGGTGCTGAGTGGTGACCTTCGGTATTCATGCGGATTGGAGGCAGAAGCATTTAACTTTTATGAGGAAAATGCTGAGGCTAATTTAACCTTTACCACACATCAATTAATTCGAATGGAAACATAATTAGGTGTTAATTGTTTATTTAGTGAAATATGTGGTTGATTGTCTTTGCTTAAATTTTGTAGTAAGAAAATGATCCTGTACAGTTTAATTTACTGTACAGGCATTTTAGCTTAAGCGGCAACCTTCAACACTAACTCATAGCTCATTAGGAGCAGGAAAACAACAATATTATAAGGAGTAAGACGTACTGAGAAAGACTTGCCTGAAATACCTATTCATTAATATAACTAAATATCGCGATTAAATTACTTTAAAACAAACTTCAGCAATCTTTCTTCAACTACTATCACCGCCACGATAACCAAAACCGTACAAGTGTAATTATTTAACAGTTCATCTTTAATTCTTCCTAAAAATGTAGTTGAACTCATTGAACATAGAGATAGAAATAATGAGAGGTTCTACAAATATTATGAACGGAACTGACTATAAACTAAAATTCAATTCTCCTCGCTGAATTTTAATATAAGTTATTGTTATTTTATTACACATTGTATGTAATTAATTCAAAATCACGTTTTATCTACATCCAAATCACTGAACATAACTCCGAACGCCGTAACTTACCTTATTATAAACCTACGCGTAGATTGCGTGGTGATTACGATTTTCGTCGGTCCACGGTATCTGTGGCTCCTTTTGTGTTCGGCATTATGTAGCAATGTATGTATGGGCACGCGATGTTAGCGAGCACTTAGTTATTATGACATCATCTAAATTGTGTCGTGCGCTTGCGGCCATACATGGTCGCATCTACATGATGTATTGGATCTGTACTTATGAACAGCTGATAGAGGTCGTGAGGCGGCATTTTAAGTGGTATCCCGCCAATACGGTCGTATTACTTCGAGATGCTTCCGACATGAATTTAAAGGTTTAAAGGTATATTTAAATAATAACCGGAAGTGATATTTAAGTTATTAAATCAGTTAATCATTATCCAAATGAATTAATCACTGTATGAGTAATCAATCAACTAATCAATAGTCATAGAGTTACTAATATAATCAAACTTAACGGTGAATATAATCAAATAATTTTATGCATGTCGCTTAAAATGAACTACAGCAGAGCAATAATAATAATTTTATTTGCCTAATATTTTAAAATAATTCTGTTAATAATTTTGGATAAGTGTAACATAAATTGGTCTGAAGTTCATTATCGTTGTTCTTAACTGAATAAATAGGTTTGTCCTACAACATTATATTTGCGGTTGGCGCTAACCGCTTATTGAATAAGTTGTTAATGAGCTGCAAAGAAGCTTGTATTTCTGAACAATCGATTGACCTATCTTTAGGAGTATCTGTTTTCGACTTCGTGAGATGTGAACTCAAACCTCGGATTATTTCACTTCCGCACTGGAGTAGAAACTTAAGTATGGATTTTTCAAATTATCACTAGCTCGAACATTACATTGACAGAAGTGAAAGCAAAATCAAGACAGGCGGTATCTGTCTGTAGTGGATCTGTTAGTGGAAGCGCAGTTACAATCGATCATCAGTCATCACACTTGCATATTGAATAACTCCACTATTGTCTTAGCTGGAGCAAGTGACATTTTTCATTAATGAATCCCTTTTTAAACTATGAAGGACAACGTCGATCTGTCTGTTCGGGCTCATTTTGGAAACACCAGATGCGGTTTTGTTTTCACTTCTATTTAAGGCATTCTTTTGTTCGTATTTATTCCTTATCAAAATAGTGACTATGATTAATATTAGTTTTGAAACTATTTTATAAAGAAAGAAGGAAGAATGTTTTTTTGTGACAACATGCATGACGCAGACATTATGTAAACAACAAAAAATAAGCAGTAAGTATATATAGGCTACGTAAAATTCGTAATTTTAGAGACCATAATGCAAAGTGAGATTATGTTCAAACTCGGTTTGTTAGGGATATGATATTTCGGATTCGGATACGAATATACTTATAATCTTTCACCGGTTTCGGTTACGGATGCGGATATGAAATTATTTCGGATACGGTTTCGGTTACGGATATGTTTTTAATGAACTTTTTAAGAAATTTATCATTAACTGAAGGCGAAGGAAAATAAAACGAAATAGGGAGTAATTGCAACTTGACTTTCAAGGAATTACATTAACAATCACAGTTATTGCTATCAAACACAATTATTTGTAATAACATCCGAAACTTTTATTTCGGTTTCGAATAATCTTCTATTTCGGATATGCGATAGTTTCAGTTACGCTTACGGAGCTCCAATACATCTCTAGTTCAAACAATCTAATTAAGTCTAAGCAAAGAAACAGAGCACTTTAACAGCCCTAGATCTCATTAAATTACTTTTGCTTTAAAAAAGTTATAACTAAAACATTTGTGAAAGATTTGACAACAATCATATCATCAGCGTCACGCGTTTAGGCTTGCATTTGTCTCTTTCTGTAATCCGCTTATCTTACGTCGAGGCGGACGGCGAGGCGGTTGTTAAATCGGCGCTGTTAAGCCGCCACCGCAGTCCCGCGGCCCGGGGCGGAGTCCCCACTTATAAATCGGCTGTCCGTACCATCTGCGGGCTCGCTTGACCCGAGGTGAGGGTGTTTCAAGACTAGTAGTTCTTGTGCCGTTTGTCATTGTCCTCCCGCCTCTTGTATTTATTTATCTACTCGTACTAGAATTTGCCCGCGGTTTTGCCCTCTTATTACCCGATTTTGCTCGGGAATTTTGTTAAAAATACAGCAATACTAAAGAATATAAAAGCTACTGGAATAAATATTTTACATAATTGTGAAAGCACAAGAAGTCGAATCGAAATCCCGACATTAGATGTGAATAAACCAAGCTTAGGAAACCGACAAAATTATACATAGCAATATGAAACAAGCAATATGCTTCAATTGATATTTTTTTTAAATATTTATTTGTCACTTCCCGGTTTTATACTCTATATTCGTACATTTTATTAATACATTTAACGTAGGTATATAAATATATATATTTCTAATGAATCCTGGCTAAAATTAATGAATTTGTATGGTTATTTGGTTATTACTTTGCGGCAATTTAAGACTTCGTTTTGATTTGATTGATTGCCTCAATATACAATCAATGGTTTTTCGATTATTTTGTTGACAACTGCAATAGTCTCTATTTAAAAGCAAAAGAAAAGAAATAGAATTAATCGGCCATTGCTTCGGCTAAGTCTTCGGACAAGTAATTTCACAATATGGCAATATTCACATTTTAGTAATTGGCCAATATGTCACGACCACCACGACAATATGTCAAAAATACGACCAATATATGTTACAATATGTACTTTTAATATTTTTATTTGAGATAGTTACTTATTATACATTTATTACTCAAGTGAAAAAGTTCTAATATTTTTTTTATAATTTAGAACCATTGTATGAAACTGTTCTGTTCTTTGAAACACTTCCATGGAAATATGCGTCCAGAACTTATTGTATTCGCTTTCTCTGGCTAATTTAATAAAAACATATAGAAAATAATAAATCACTAGTTTCTTCTGAAAAAAATAGTCATGAAAGGAAAGTTCACGAAAGTTTTAGTGATAAGTGGTTTATGATTTCGGGAGATTTTGAACATAATATAAGCAATTTCTTCATTATAATACTTATTAGATGAAATTCTTCTTGAATTGTTGTATTTAGTATGAAAACGTTAATAATGAAATGATAACGAGGTCGTCAAAACATAAACATAGGGTCATACAAATGAATGTCTACCAAATAGCGATAAAGTAAAACAATTGTCCAAAATGTACTACAGTTAACATGGCAGAAGTTTTTGAAATATGATGTATATATATAATATGGTTTTAACTGTCAAAGTTAAGGTTTTAAAGTAAATATCTACATATGTTATGTAGGCTTTAATAAAAGTGTAATGTACATAATTCGCCTACTTCCAGGATATAATAGGTATATTCTTGATTATAAACCGCGCTTGCGTCAAATTACACGTTGCTTGTAACTTATTCACTATTATGTAATTATATTTTATTCAACAAATGTATTGTTAGATTTAAGGAAGTGTGACTCACACTCGTCGATAGACGATTGACTTGATAAGGTAACTTTCAATACTTACCTATTATTCATTATACATTATTGTAGGTAGCTAGCTTTTACCCGCGGCCTCGCTTGATTAGAAGATGATTTGGCCCGGAATATTGATAAATGTCCCGGACCAATACGTCATAACTGGCAGGATGTATTGATTGAAATTTTTCAACTTCATGAATTGTGGTATAAGGCGATCAGACGACGTGATGCAATTGGCTCAAACGCAGCCTATTCGAGCAGAGAAAAAACCCCTACGAAAAATTAAGCAAACGATCAAGCAGACAGACACACACACACACATTGTGTTTCATGTGTTAGAGATTTAATTTTTCGTTTATTTTGATTTTTGACAGCTTCATTTACATATTATGTTGACCTTCCATTAAATAATACCTATACGATATTTGCTCTTCGATCATTTTAAGTATCTCTAAATATAAGTATAAAGCATGACGTCTGTCTTTCTGTTTACACGCACTAATCTTGGGACTAGGTAATTTACATCTTGTCGGATTAGATGTCCAAAAAATTAAATTCCTGAAATTGGATTCATATCTAGGATTTTTGAATAGACACCGTAACCAATAGTGAAAATCGCAAAGAAATCGCCATTGTGGTGTCTCAGATTAGCGCTAACAAACAGACTGCCTTTTATATATTTACAGATCCTTAAAAGATCTCTTTCAAAAGGCAGCTTCGGGATTATCTTCTCTCTATTCACTTTTCGTTTTTCTCTAATTTTCTTGTTTAAATCTCATTACCTAATAATTGTTTGTATTATGTTTATGTATAGTATGTATGTGTGTAGTATGAGAATCTGAATAAGGCCTCGCGTTTCTCCAACAATGTGCGTGCCATTCAGCGAGTCCAGAACGCGTGCGCACGCTTTTGTTTTAATAACATAGGGAAATAAATCGCACATTACACCCCATCGGAATGAGAAAAATATTCGTAAAATGGCAGCATGCCGAGGATTGCTTTTTATAAATATGGTCAGGAAAATAGCCACTGAAAAAAGATCGGAGTATTTGTTCGATAAATTCGTTTGGAATAATGCCCTACATGAGAAATCTACACGTAGAGCAAGTGTGCGAATATGATGGACTTAACGAAACATAAAACAAGATAGATTTAGGAGTTTTTAATTTTCTGCTGTATAAAATTGGAATGATTTACCACTTATGGCTAGACTAGGTATATACTCGTATAGATATAGATAACTTGATATCTATACCTACCTATATTTTTTTTTAATTTAATTTAATTTTAATATACAATTGAACATGTTTGCCCATTATCCCATATTGTACTTGTCTATGAATTTTAATGATTGCCTTAGTTTATACACTTAGATTTTTTTTAAACACAATGTGCAACTACCGACGTATAGCATTTAGGAAACATTGTAATAAAGAGACAGAGGCAAGCTGAAAATCAGCGCTGTGTAGGCGAGTACCCACAGCAGACGTTGAGCTTGCAACCTTTTGCGCATTGGCTATTTGAAATTAATTAACTTAGAAATTAATTATATCACTGCATTTATATATCATTTTAGTGTTTAGTCAAACGAAGGTATTGTGATGCGGCACCTCGATACATTTCTATTTAACCAAAGGTTCACTTACAGATAATGCCAGTAAACAAAGTCTTATCTTCTGAATAATCTCTTGTGCAGTTGTTTTTTGTAAAGCTTATATAAATACGAATACGTTTTTTTTAACACTACAAGTAATATGGTAGGTTCAGCAAGACCACTCTTCACTCAACAATACCCATAATAATGCCATGATTCATTGACTATCAATTGGTAATAATGTTCAAGTCATACAATACCCGGGCACGTGCGGCCGGCACCTACGCCAGTTCCGCAAAAACACTTTCCAAGAGTGGCCATGGCGCACCGCCCGAAGGTTACCTCTAAACTCATACGATAACTATAAGCTGGTGTAGCTTACCAAACGGTTTTTACGTGTAACTAGCGTTCAACTGCGGCTTCATCTGATTTTTTTTTATATATGTCCCACTGCAGGGCACAGACCTCCCTTGTAATTCACTGGGGGGTTTCGAGCCATAATACGGGCCTAGTAGGATTGCAGGATACTAGTGATGTAACGAATGTCGATTTTTAACATGGTATACCCATTACCAATATTCGCTAATACGATTGCGAATTTTCTGAAATTCGAATTGATTTGCGAATGCATTTTTTCTGATCTGGCACTTGTCTTGGCGTTAGCCTGTGGTTAAAAATTGACAACCATGGACGCATGCACATATTTACATTACGGCTTATTTATGCTAAACGGTCCTTAAATTTATCAACAATTTATTTCCTATAATGTAAGGCCATTTATTTAAACAAGCAACAAATTTATAGCAATTTGCTCAACTATAAAATACGATAGCAAAAGTATCAGGCTGGCAGCAAGTCGTTATCAGCTTACAATGTTCTTGTTGTCAGCAGAATTTTACTATTTTAGGCAGCCATTAACAGGGACGTCACCTAAAGAATAAAATCATGTTGGAATGTGCGTCATCAGATTAAGAAGATCAGTTTTATTAAAGATAGGCATCTATAATGTTAATATTGAGATCCCTATTTTTTAATTTGTCCAGCAAATAGTGTGAATTAGTGTGCCAATTATGGCCTATTCAGCTTCAACCGCCCTTCTTAAAATCAATGAAATGATGTCAAAAGTACTAAATGTGCAGCAAATTATGATCAACCAAACAACCTATTTTTGAATATCTGAAATAAATCACTACGATACGCTACTCCTCTACTCTACTGTAAGAATCACATTACAATTCGCGAGACACCTATTTCTGTATTGTTACAAGAGAACCTAAATCTAACCTACCATTTTTGCTATTATACATTTGCTGTTCATTTATTGTAGTATTTTCTGTTGCTCTAATTATTTCTCATTGGTGGCATTATCCGCCGCCGTACCATAATACTCAGATGTCAGATGCACGAAATCAGATGTCCAGAGATAAAGATTGAAACTTTATGGATTATTTCAGAATCCTAAGAACATTTTGATGTTTCCTTATATTGTCAGAAATATACTTTTATAGAAGGAAGAAATAGAAATAATGCAGCAATGTATATTATATTTGCCGCCAAGTCAGAATTTTTGCTGGCAAGTCACATTTTTAAAAACCTATAGGTATAGGTATACATATAAATTACACTGATACGTTTATGAAATTTGAAATACATTTTTGCTTTTTGAGTATATTGTTGAAAAATAAAAATACTTTATTCTGCAACTTAGCAATAAAAATGTTGAAAAGCTATTGTGTTTTCTTTTTTTTCTAATTAAATATATTTTAAGTGAAAATTGCAAACATATTCGCGAATACGAATACTCCACATGCTCTAGATATATTTATTTATTTTTCGAGCGTGTAGATTTCCTCACAATGTTTTCCCTCACCACCAAGTTAAAAATCCGTACTTTTAAGTAGAAACTCAGTGGTACGGGCTGCGGATTTGAACTTAATATCGCGCAAATGTGAGTCGACTGACTATCCTACGCTGTCCCGCTACGTCTGAAGTGCATCCAATGAATTGTGAAGAAATTCAAATAAAGGATAAATAAATAAGTTAACTGTTTAATAAGTTAACATGCTAATTTTTTTAAAAACAATTTTAAAATGGCGTTGGCGAACAATATTCTTTCCTGTTAAATACTTTACAAAATGGAGTTTATTTCGAATATTTTATATACTTATATTAGTGAAATTCTAGTATTTTCAACTGCCAAAATATTTGATAAGCAAAGAAGTTATCCATGTAAACTGTTTTACTGGACTGACTGTACTATATCCGTATTTTTAATAACCTAGATATAGTTTAGAACAGAGTTCAAGGAATGCATTCCAGGTCGATTTAGTAATTGTTAATTTCAGAACCAAAAAATCTCAAAGAAACAATTTTTCTTTATAATATTTCACACACTTCTACCATAGTGTAGAAATATTGTACAATTTGTAACTTTATTAAACAGGGGAGATTTTTGTAGAGAAGGATAATAATATGTGTAAAGCTCTGAATTCTTAAAGTTGCCGAAGGCTTGGCCGTCATTATTTAACAAAACAGTGACAGCAACGCCATCTAGGAAACCCTTAGAGAACCACACCAATTTGTTTTCGCTATACACTTGTTTAGTGACATTAATTCACAATTACGTTATAATTGCGCAACCTTATGTAAACCAACTTTAACACGTAAATGATTATCACCGCCAGATTATAATCTGATGATGATAAGTGATAGGAATAAAAATAATTAATCAAAATGATAATAATTGTATTATTAATTGAATCTTCCGGGCTACTTGGCCGAGGTCTTCTGGAATCTCTTCTCTTTTTTCCAAACGTTTCGTCGACAACTGCGGTCGACATCTTCAGTGGCGACTGCGTTCACTTTCGGAGAGATGTTATCTCTTCGGCTTCTCGAGCGCAACTGAGTCAGTAAGTCAGTTGCGCTCGAGAAGCCTTGTTTGGAAAAAAGAGAAGAGATTCCAGAAGACCTCGGCCAAGTAGCCCGGAAGATTCAATTAATATGGACACCGGCCGAGAAAGCCTACACTCCACTATAATAATTTTATTATTAACTACCAAGTTACTGTTTGGCCGTGTGGTGTCGTCCGCCCCCCCCCCCCGCCCTCTTTCCATGGGGTCTCGTAAAAGGCCACCACCTCTAAAAGAGTGAACTTACTAAGTCGCTTGGCCCAGCGTGGCGTTTTAAGGCCATACCTCTTCATTATAAGTCAATGTGCATGAGGACACCCATGTCCAGCAGTGGATGAAGTAAAGAGCTAGTTATTATTTAAGTTACCGTTGAGTACATTTTTAAACGAAACTTCTTTAATGTTAACATTACACACCGTCGGAACCCATCATCTCAAATGTGTTAAATGCCGATAGACACGTGTAGCTCGAGTTACAAAAAAGGTATCAAATTCAATTTTACTTTACGTACAGAATCAACTTGCAATGATAAATTAAAAATGGTCTCCTATGGTGAATTATGGCGATGATTTACGCAAGAAAATTTTTTTTAGGTCATTTTTTTTTTAAGAATCTATAGTGTTGAACAGAGCGCATGATACGGTCATTTTTTTTACAATATCTTATGGACATTTTTTTAACGTACTTTCATGAAGTCATAAATTCGAACCTCGAACGAAATTAGAAGTAGATTTTTCATTTGACAACCGATTAACCCAACAGATTAGGCCTGCTGTGTAAAGGGTTCTTGGTTTGATTCCCGATCAAATTCATTTGTTTTCGGGTCTGGGTGGTGTATTTGTATATTTCTCTGGACCCACAAGAATAATAGGGGATCCTTATATTGACCATTGAGTGTGGCGTTACTTATATATTTGTCAATGGCTCTTGGAAGAAAAACATCGTAAGGAAACTCGCGTGCCTATCAGTAAAATAAATGCATTTTTATAAAGGTTAAATTCCGTTTGTGGTTCGCTTAGTGGGTTTTGGATGGAAACCCCTTGCCATTATCACAAGGTTCGCTCCATATTCAAGCGATATTCCAGTCTAAAATTGTATTATTCCTTATTAATTGTACAGATATATTTGGCGAACACTTTTAACAGAACTGTGTAACCAAAGTTTTATATGCCAGTGGTTTCATCACAGGGCAGATGTAAGTCAGTCGTTTGAAACGTTATTTTTTAAATGATTTTTGTAACAAATCTTTCATCTTTGTAATCTTGAATAGATTCCTAGTCCTGAGCAAAGGCGTCATTGACAACTAAGTGAGTGGTAGTTATCACAGGGCTTTCAATGAGTTTCTGTTGCTAATTAGTCGCCTATTCCACTCCCCCGATGGCGACAAGATCTACGCTCAGTTTCCGACAGGAATAACTTTTCATTAACGAACCTCTAATTATTTTAACCGTACCTAAAAAAGTGGCATTACCGTAACAAAGAAGTTAGTAAAACCCATTTGAAGCGCCACCAAGTTAACGACTGGGAGCGTGTTATTTTGACATGTTAAGGAGAGACTATAAACGGGTGTAAAGGAAAAAAATGTGTATAAAACCTGGAATGCGCATCAAAATTAAAGGTCGATGCGACAAGCCTAGGGCGCAATTAGAACATTTTATTGAGCGCGAATAGTTTAAAACGTTCAGACGGCGCGCGGTTTGAATAATAAGCGGAAATCGCTTGTCAATCGCTTACACTTCAAAGATCTGCGGAGTACATTATTATTCTTATTTATTATAATGCCATGCCCAAGCTGAAAGCTGAACGAAACGTACTGGCATGGGTGTCGATGTCAAAGCGACCGTTTAGGACTAAAATATACTCGTACTTTACTATCACATGTTACTATATAAACAAAGTCTTACCGTAAATGTCGATGCATCAAGTTTAAATGCGCAATTACCGAGTGACAGTACCGATTATATGCAACTGGTAGAAAAATAAACTGTTTGTAAAAGGTGTCTTCAATACGAAAATCGACAATATTCTATAATCGGTTCATTAAAGCTTAAGCGATAACATCTTAATACAAATATGTCAGGTGTAGATCTGCGACTAAAAACCTGATTGCCTCAACATCGTGTATGTCTAAGTTCTTGTGGCCCTAGTGGCCTTTCAAGAGTCACCGGTCGCGTTGATGTAGGGAAGATCTGCGGCTTGCGATTTAGATGTGCCACAGACCACCCTGTGGCATGTGAGATGTGCTTTAGAAACGTCATTTGTCAAAGGACCTACTTGGGTAATAAGCTAACACATCTTAAAAAATAATTATGTGATAGTTGAATATCTTCTTTATATAAACTTATTACAATGATCTTGTAGACTGTTCACGTTATCGTTGAGTACGTAATACACACACCTTTGTTTTTATGGGAACGTTTTAACTTTTTCTTCCAGGGTTCCATTAGCGAGAACTAATTGGTGTTTAATATTCTCCAGGCCTTCTCTACATAAGTCTCTGTTGTGCAATAATAGTTGTTTCCATATTAAACCGCATGAATTAATAGTGTAAATTTTCTAGTTCTGTAATATACTCAGTGGTGATAAGGTCAGATAAAAAACTAGTTGATCTTATTATAAATTAAGTTTTCTATGTTTTTATAATGGCAACACCCTGATGGGTATAGACATGAGCGTTGAACCAATATTAATGAAATTCCATTCATGACCATAACAGGTTACACGGCTCTATAAATTGCATCTCATAGTAATTATAAGGCAGCTTATCGTACAGTAGCCGGTGTGGGGGGGTGCAAGGGGTGCGGAGGGGATCTGGGTGCGTTCGCGCATCTCGAACGGTTCACGTGACTACAATGTTGAGAAACATGATGGGCTGGATATTTGATCAATATTAATGAAAGCCGAGAACAATGTGTATGGGAGCCCGCCGCGAGAAATTGTCGCGGGTCATAGTGTTTTTGCGCAATATTGTGATCTGCAACGAGCGCTGCACTTGATAGCTAACGGATTAGTTGCACAGCGTTTCACCATTATAAACTGTCAACCGCAATAACCTTCATTGATTTATATCATTGTCGCTATCATGTACCCAAATGTTATATTATTACAGTCATTACCTATCAAGAGGTCAAACAAGTTGACATATTGATAATTAACACAGAACTTCTATAAATTACTTTTCCAAATTTTTACATTACAACTCGTCAGAGTTTAACCGCTTCAGCAAGTTAAGAAATGCTTTAGAAATATTGATATAATAATTTTAATCAATCGTGGAAGCTTATATTTATCGTGGATTCGTCGCTGTGTGCAAGAAGAATGGCGGTGCGGAACGAGTTTGTGTGCTAGTAAAAACTCGGCCTCTACCGAAGAGGGAATGTATCGGCCCGGCGGCCACTCATGGAGGAATCCCATCCGGAATCTCTAATTAAAAGTTTATCTAGTGCCTCAGTTTCGTCTCGCTCCTTTCGATTTCTGACGGGCTACTGTTGATGTGATGAGCTGATGAGTCATCCAATTTTCGCTTTTGAGTTTAGTTAAGGATCCTCGAGATATTCATGCAATCTACGAGTAACAGTGATATAGATATTGGTTGGCTTTTTGAACGAATGACTGAACAAAAGTTGAAGGTAGAATGGGGATTGATGAAAAATTAATGAAGCATTTACTGAAGAACGTATTTATTCACATATACGTCAAATTAGATTAAGGGAATGAATTGTGTTCATTAATGAAACTCGCTCGAAATGCCGACTTCCATTTGGAAGAGGCCTGAAACTAAAACCCTAAATTCACAGCCATTTATATTTGGATCCGTTTAGGGCTAAGGCGTAGTAGTATTAGATGAAATTCAGATTGTCACAGTCCTTTGAGATTGTTGAAAGCTTCGTGTGGCGTTGATGGCGAAAAGCTACTTATCAGTACTTTTCGCTACTTATCATAAAAAACCCTAATGGGTCGTGGCAGTAAGAACGATAAAGTTCACTATTTTTTGGTAAGTTTCAAAATAGAGTGCTTGATTAAACAAAAGTTATAAAGCTGATAACGCCTATCCAACTACATATCATTTGACTATAAATATTTGACATATAATTTTGATTTTTATGAAAAGTTTTCCCTTTTCATTTCTAAATTTTCCAGAGAATTCTGCTTTGAGGTTGCTTACTATTATTTTACAAAAGTACACTAAGTTCCTGTAATGTGTTACGTACTTAATTGATATATAGTAAGTAACGGGAATTGATAACATTCCACTTGAGAAAAAGGTCTGGGGCTATCCTATCTTTGTTAGCAAAATTTAAAAGACTAGAAATAATTATCAATGGAAAATATGACAATAGACAGCAGTATATACGACGACAAGTATATATGAGATAAAAATGGAACAGTCGTTGTGCTGATCAAGTATTGTCAGCTGCTCAATAATGTTAAATATTAACATTGACTATGTCTCTTTCTATTTACTTCGAAATTTGTACTGAACACCAGTGAATAAGTTACCTGTTTTCATAAGTTGAGAACAATCTCTGTCTCTTTACTGCTGAATTGGCCTTCCGAAGGTACAATTAAGCCAATAGAAGTGTCTTTTGTACATGTGATGCAAGATGTCCTACGCAACATTTATTTGCCGGAACTTTATTTGTGGACGGCGATTTAAGAGTGCCAACTGTGCGGGAGTTAGTAACGCATATAAAAATCCTGCTGTTTTTGTTAGTGATAGTGATGTTCTTGTTTTTCCACACTAGGGTTTCTGACCTGGGAATTCTCGAACCCGACTTCCCGGGAAATTTTCTAATTTTACAGTTATTTTGATTTTCTATTTTTTTTAGATCATTTATAAAATAAATAATTTTATTTGTGTTACACTGTTTTTGTAACATTAGAAATGTAACCTTTACAAAATTATATATTTTTATTTTATAATGACAAAAATATTATTTAATAGTACAAAGATATTTGCTTTTTAATAATTGACCTCTTTTATGTAAAGAACTGGATAAAAATGAGAATGAATTTTAAATAATAAATTATATACTCGTACATATAAATACCTATAATAAAATCGTGGCTAAACCGTGTCTGTACATTTACTCATTTAGATAATGATAAGACAGTTTCTGAAAATGAACCTATAAGCAAAATTATTAATTGGTTTATTTTGAATGATCTTAATATTAATCTGGATAAGACAAAGGTAATAAACTTTAATAAAAAAATAACCATAACGTAAATTTTATATTTGAATAGATTACTTAAATTAAACTTAGCGTTTTTTTTATAAGATTTTTCTTATTTCCCCATTTCCCGATAATTCCCGGGAACAGACTAACGAGAAACGAGAGACGAGAAATCGAAAAAGTCGAGAAATCAGATACCCTAATCCACAAGTTCTCTGATAATGATAACAATATTTGATCAATATCTGTATTATTATCACTTATCGTTGATAACAGATATTTATCTGTCGGTGAATATTTGTGATGTTTGTTCAATCTATTATATCTATACTAATATAATAAAGAGGTAAAATTGTGTGTTTGTAGGTATGTTGGGGGTCATCTCTGGAACTACTGAACCGATTTCAAAAATTATTTCACTAATAAGAAGCTACATTATCCGTGTCTAATGCAGACTATATTTTATTTTGAAATTTTGAAAAAAAAAATTCTGAAGCGAAGCGAGGGCGGGTCACTAGTTTATTATAAACGTATTTACTCTAGCTGCTTTTACTTTTTTGTTACAAATTCAATTTGGTATTGTTCTTTGCAATCATGCCGTAAATGTTTTGTTTTTGTAATAGGTATTCGTTAATATAGCTGTAGTGACAAAATCGTTAAAGACAAGCTTCATTGATTAAGAAATAGAACAAAAGTGACCACGTGAAGGACTCGAGGCGGATAAATTGCAAGCGGCGATGTCGCCAGTTTATGAAATAATTCTATTTGTGGAGCTCATAAATGGCTTAATATGAACTGCAATTATTACTGTGACATTTATATTAGCTTGTCGTAAATATTATGTCGAACGTTGGATATTCCTATTAATAATTTAGTTAACTCGAGTAATTGAACGGTGAAATGGGCAAACAAACGAGAGGAAGTTACGGCTTTGGAGTCGACTCGAATCTTCAACGCCAGCGGTGCCGCAGGTATCCTAACATCTTCGTTGTTGCAGGTGGCATTCCATATAGAGTTACCTTTAATAATTAAAACTATTCAAAGCCTCCAGTGTTTTAGACTGGTCTTCTCGAAGCTGTCATGAAATATCATCTAACGCTAACACAATAAGCTTGTTTACATAATATTGATGATCTCCATCAGTTTGTCCTCTTAAACGACTTTTCCGTTTTCGAAGACCACAGCTGTTCACTTATTAATGATGTTTCTACTTTTATAGTTACATAGCTTATACAGTCGACATTTAACAAAATTGATGGTTAAGTTCATTTGAACAAGTTTTGTTTTATAAGTTCCATTACCCGAGAAAAAATGTAAGTCCATATAAGTTGAAACATTTTAAATACGATTATTATTAACGCGCACTGAATTTTATAATCGGTTATCCCTTTGCTATTTTTTGGAATAATTTTGTAAATACTTTTTCTTTCCTGACGTGTATACCCATTCTAGCCATAAATATTGTTACAAAGAAAAGATTGATATTTTTATATTTGTACATTATTTTGCGTTATTTTAGAAATAAATAGATAAGCATTTTTAAAATATAACGTTTATTCGAAATGGTCACCATTTGCCTTTATAGAATCTTTCAAACGTTGTGACCAGGTTTCGATTGAACACGCACCCGTTTCATGGGAGAATTGACAACGCCACATTTATGGATGTTTTAGGGATTCAATATTATCATGCCGTTTATAGCATGCCATGCTCTCTAAAATAGACCATAAATCATAATGAAGCGGATTAAGAACGGTCAGTCTTCAACTCTAATGAAGTCAGGAATACATATAGCCTTATGACCTGGGGCTGAATCTTGCTGAAAGGACCATTCTTGGTTATGGAACAGGGCTTACTTGGGCTTTACGGCTTAAGGGGTTGTTAAGAAGCTTTATGACTTACTCAAGAATCGAATCTTGATATGCTTGAACCGACGTTTTAATATCTTTTTCACAAAAATATAAGACAGTCACTTCTTGATAGCTAACACCCCACCAAACCATCACTGAAGCCAGATAATGGCCACGTTGCACCCTATTGACCAATTGAACAGTCTCTCTAGAGTTAGGAGCATAAACTGGATCATGCTGCTTGTTAAAATGTTCCTCGATGGTGAACATTGTCTCGTCCGTAAATAAGATTTGTCTGAGAGCCCTCCCTTTGCGTACCGCTGAAGAAGTTGTTTTGATTTGTCAACCGTGTTTTTCTTTAAATTATCAGTTAAGAAATGAACAGTACGTCTTTTGTAAGCAGCAAGTTCTAAATCATCTTTTAAAATACGTGACATGGTTCTGGGTGCTATATTGATCTCTCTGGATAAAATCTTTTGCTTCCGGCCGGGATTTCTCTCTCTCCTCCACAGCTTTAATCGTCTGTTTAGTACGAATAGTGCTTGGTCGGCCAGACCCTTTTCTGTCACAAACAGGGGACGTTTCAATATGCCTACCAATAGCCCTACCAATAGTACACAAACATTCGGCCAATACCAATGAATTTGGCTCCATTCCTACTTTGTGTAATGCAGTTACAGCAATACGGTTTTCGTTATCACCCCACTCCGTTTTAATATTGTAAAATATTAATAATGATTGGCGCCAAAATGAGAAAAAACATTCATTTTCACGTTAGTATGACAGATTCCAAATTCAAATGTATTCTTTTTTCTTTATTGTAACTATGGTCAGACTAAGTAATTCTTATTTTTCTTGATAAAGATGAAGTTATCGTCAGTAATTCGGCATAATACCGCTATCGGCATAATCGGCATCGCTAGGACTGCTATTGTTTTTTCAGTCTTCAAACACGAAGTTACTTTCAGTTATAAAGATTATGTCATTATAACTGTAAATGTGAAAAATAATCCGATTATAACGTTTTTTCATTTCTGATTTATGTCTGTATGAATAAAATTCTAGTAAAGCCCCGTCAAGCTCCAGTCCTCGTCGCGGACTCCGAAATGCTAAAAATGGCATAAATAATTTATACGTGACTTGCTTGAGCTACGTTTTTGTCGCTGCCGACCTGTCCACTGATGCATTTATAATATAAGGGTGCTTTTTGCAGCGTCTCCCGGCCGCGTCGGAATGCAACTGCTAAAATTGATCTTGTTTCAAACGTGAGTTGGACGCTTAATGTTAGTGACCAATACGGTCATGCAAAACTACGTCGTATTGTGTTCGACATTACGTAACGTTGATATCGTGGAATGCTACATTTCTCTGTAAGTCTATCTGCGAATTTAATACCTATTTGTAATGCAGTTTCACGTATATCTGGTTGAGAAATCAATTTATATTCAGTCGTATTTAGCCTAACTCTATTGGCAATGTTGGAGTAGATAAAAACAGAAGAAGATAGGATGGGCCTTATACGTGCAGAGTGGAAGACAAGTATTATTTGCAGCTTGTCCTCACTTACAATAATAATAGGTGAGCAAGACCTTGGATTCTCTTAAGAGAGCATTACAGTACAATTGATACATGAACCTACCTTAAACCCTTCCATACTAACCATTATTACCAGTTCATTAGGGTACCCATGAACATAAAGCGATTATTGATTTAAAAGAGTGTGTACGTTTACCATCTGTCACACCTTGTGCCTGACGACCCACAGCTCAAGCATCAATTAGGTACGACTATTGATATTTTGTGAGACAAGAAAGTTCTAAGAATGCTAATAATATTAAATATAAAGATAACGATGAGTAACGAATGTGTTAGTGTAAATATTCCTTATTATTGAACCAATCGATAAGCGTAGGTTCAGTACTCGATAGTCAGAAAATATATTTTCTGAACTTGTGTCTGAACCAAAAACAATTCAGAGAACAAACTTTAGGTGTTCCATATACCTTGTCTACGTAACGAAGAGGAGGTGTTCCAGTTACCACTGCTAGTAGGACACAAAGCAATTAATTTAATTGATCTTATAAGCGAGCGAGCAGGTGCAAACTAATTATTGTCTATTTACTATAGGACTTTTTGCCTTTATCGGAAGGTCTGGTGATCTAATTACACACAGTCTGTTAAGGAATTCTCGATAAAATGTAATTGCCGTAATTGATCCCTGCACTTGACAGGAAATTATTGTATTTTGTGAGTAATATGAAAATGGGAGGATATTCCGAATCGTTTTATAAACTCTTAAGTCTTAAGATCATCACACTTTTGCAAGAGAGAGACGTGTGTCATGGCGTAAAATTTATATGAAAATAGAGATGGAACAGAAGCTATAGATAGCTAGCTATAGAATACGGCTATAGAATTATTTTATACATATTTATAGAAAATATGTTTTTTCATATTCCTCGTTCTTTCATAAGTATTTTTCACCAAAGGTGTCAGACAAAGTGTTTCATTTTCCTCGTCTCATTTATTACACCTCTCAATCCTTGGTGAGACGGGGAGTCGATAGTATAATGTGATAAGGAGTTTCTTTTATCCCATTACCTCCATAAGATGGGATGGGAAATGACCTCTAGCATATCTCACTCACTACCGAAACAGATACGTACATTGGGTACATAGGATAGGGATGGGAAATGGTAATATATTTTACGGTAGTTTTCTGTGAGTAACGTTGTAAATGTTAACTTGTTTATGAAAAACATAAATGTTCGTACCATTCATATGTCAGCCATTTTTATACAGGGACAAACAATTTAACGGTTTGTTCCGGTTATTCCGTGTGGGAACACGACTGTCCCCGATGGGGACAGATTGAACTTTTCGTTCAATCTGCCCCCATTCTGTCACTAGGGGATAAACTGGAGTTCGCACTGTCCCCTCGACATTTAACTACTAAATTGAATAAGTATTGGTATAAGAAATTGTGTATAAATATATTTATTACACAGCTGAACAGTTTTAAATAAGGCCTAGCGCACACGTTGATTCAATGACAATAATGCAATTTCTATTTTAACGCGATAGGTCGCTCGATTTTTAACGTTGTTGGGTTTTAAAATATAAAAGGTGGTAGGGTTGTCAGGAGATAACAAAATATGAATTAGAAAACAAGAAAAGGTACAATAAAACATATTTTAGTCAGGTTATCATCGACTTCATAAATATCTTAGTAAGAGTAAATCATCAATTAGCCATAAATTGGCTCACAATAATATTAAATGGTCAAGTGTAATGAAAAAAATAACAAAAATGCTTCATATTTTACGAGGACGGACCGGAATAAAGCAATTTATCTTTTGGGGGTGAAATTAGGCACTCAGTTATCACAGACTGTGAAAGTCGTGTATCGCGCTGTATGAAATTCACACATAAAAACAATTATTGTTCATTCATAGTGTCTCACTAAACGTCTTGTTATATGTCGTTAATATAATAAATTGTCTGTTACAGTAAACAAGCCGTGTTCGACGGCAAGAGGGCGATAAGAGGAGGGATACCTTTTGTATTTCGTGAGTACTTAATTATATATTTTTTTACTTATATTCCTGTACTTTTATACAGTAAATACTTCATATACTTACGACATCTAGGCCGAAATATAATGCAAAAGAAATTACGTGATTTGAATTTCAAAAAGAAAATGGAGTCTGAAGGAATAGGCTGAAAACGTAAGGGAAGAAAATCTATGAAAGATTTTATGACTAAAAATATTTTCTATATCAGAGTAATTTCTCTGTCGTCAAACCACCTATTCGGAATACACTTTATGTAAGACAGAATGCTATAATTTAAGGTAGAAATGCGTGACAGGATTAATTCAGTTCCATTTAATCTATATAGAATAGGAGACAAGTTAGATGCGTGATTGAAATGATAAGTGAAAAATATGATTGGCTAAGACTGGAAACCCTTTTTATATGTTGGATATTCTGATAGACTTAAGAAAATAAGCCAAATACAAATATGAAATAATCATTGAATGCATCATTACAGCTCAGTTCGGACAATGGGCGTTCGGTCCTCAGCATGGGTTCGCGCGGGTGGCGCGCTGGCACGTGGAGAAGATGCCCGAGCGGTTGCCCAGTGGCGACGTAGAAGCCGTCTTTAGCCTCATGGACGATGACTTCACACGATCCATGTGGCACTTTCAGTGAGTTATGGCGATTTATGGCCCTTTGGCAACATATGTTTACTCGGGCAAGTACACTGTCATAATTATAATAGAGGAGTATAAGTGTATAATATGGTTTGGGACAGTTGTTGCAACCGACATGCCTGAAAATATTCGTCCCTCAAATGATATAGAACATGTGGTGAAGCAAACTCGTCCGACTCCCACGGTATATTCAGGAAATGAGTTCAGTCTCATAGAAGATGGTTCATGCGATTTATGTAGTTACCACTTCAAGCAGTAACACACTGTAGTGTGTTTCCAGGATGGTGCGTTGATAATATAACGATATACTCAGCAAAACTTCAATTTGAGCATTACGTATTTGTTGCCGACTGTCAATGTACATTAAAAACAAGGTTGGCCCAAGGACACTTCCTTGAGGAATTCTTGAGCTCTTCATCACTGAAATTCGTCCACCCTAACCAACTGACTTCTACCTGTTAGATTAGAAAGACAGCGAAAATATAGGTATACTCGCACATTAACATTCAACTGTCTACCGCTCAGGTTCAGACTGACGTACCGACTGATCCTGCGCGAAAAGGAATTGCACTTCAACATCGGCGTGTACAACCCGAGCAAGGAGCTAACGTTCAGCTGCCAGCTGCTGCTGCACACCTACTTCAAGGTGCCCGACGTGCGCCGCTGTCAGATCACCGGAATGCATGGCTGCATGTTCATTGACAAGGTAACCCCTGATTTTACCTATCACCATTATAGTTCTGTAAAATACTCTAACTATTCTCTTACGCCCAATTTCTTTACCTTCATTTTTTTATATTTACTAGTTTCTTAGATCTTTCTGTACTTCCAATTTCTACACAAATTTCAATAAGACGAGCTCGGCCTTTAGCTAACTTGAAAAAGCTAGTTAAAGATTATATAAAAAACTATTAACTGATATTTTATTTTTGACTATTGTTTCAGTATCTTGTCTATTTTGTTTTTGTATATAACTAATACCAGGTATATTATGGCATAATTGATGTATGTAGTATATTTGTAGGTATAATATTTATTTTGTATTATTGTTGTGTAGCTGAAGTTTATCTATTTATAAAAAGGACTGACCCCGATCCTCCCCGTCACTATTATAGGAAATTAGACGATTTCTGAAATATTGTTTCATTGAAAAATCTAACTAATATAAAAGGAATTCGGGGACAATCATACTGCGATCCCACATCTACTGGACGCGCCCGAAAGCCCAAGTTATTCCATTGTCATACGTTGCCGTGAATTGTGCCAAAGTGGTACGGAAGTGACTGAAAATTTCTTGGAGTTTATTTTCCATCCCATGGAATACCATATTACACCAACAGCCTATTCATTAGCATCTCCATTGCTGGATATAGGCTTCTCCGAAGGCTTGCTTTTACACATGGTCTTCGACTTTTCTCATCCACCCATCACCGGTAGAGTATTTAGATCCAATATTTAGAATACTTTTTATGCAGATCTATTGTAGAGTTCCCACGGGAAGTCGCCGGCACTGCGACTCGCTCGCGTGAACATAATATTATTGTGATATAAAATGACATAATAATGTGCTGTGTGGTGTGGGCCGGCTATAGAACAGCACCAGCCCATCTCTTTCCCTGGGTCTCGTAAAAGGCGACTATGGGATAACAAAGCACTAACACAAGCGTTGAGGAACTACACCACCTCTAAAAGAGTGGACTCGCCAACCTGCATGGCCATCGTAGCATTTTAAGGTCATACCATACATTCCTCATGCACAAGGCAATGCATGGAGAGGCCCGTGTCTGACAGTGGAGGAAAGCCGAGTGACGGTATTATTTGTAAATGATTATGATGTGTGTGGGGAACTCGGAAAGTTTTGCGAAAAAGAAAAAACATTTCTACGGGTTCCAATTTTTTTATTACATTTTTTCAAAGTACTCTCCACTTTCATCTATAAAAAGTTTCATGCGTCAGAATCAATTTTGAAAATATTTTTTCCACTCGTCCTCAGGTACCTTCGAACATTGTCAGCGCATTTATGGCGATACAAACTGCTTTTCTTGTAGTTGGGATTTAATTTTCGGAAATAAAAAAGACACGAGGTGCCAAATCGGGACTGGTAAGCACTGAATGAGTGGGCGCGTTGTCGTGTTGCAGCAGCAGTCCGCACAGACCTGTGTTTGGACGGTTGTTACTCACACTCATTGCAGTAAAAACGGTTGGCAAGCACGTGGCTACGTACCATTCTGCTTTGTTTTGGTTTTGGTTTTGTAATTTTTGTAGTGCTTCTTGCTCTTTTCACTTTGGTAGGCATTGGCTCACTTTGAAATAGTAGATTGACGCTTAGTTATTGAATCACATGGTGCCAAAACTAAGTGTCAATCTACTGTTTCAAAACAGATCCAAGATTCGTCAACTGCGACAATGTCTTAAACGTGCCTAGACGACCAAATGTTATGCGGCACCATTCGACACAAACTTGTTTTTGAGTCTCGTTGAGGTTGGTGCGGCACCCAGCGCGATACTATCCTCCTGACTGGCAGATGTCCATGTAATATTTTATATACACTTTCCGATTCAATCTGCAGTCTCTCCTGAATCTCATGTGTTATTCACCTGTTTTCACAAATTACATTTCTTACGGCCGCCAGGTTTTTTACCGTAACAGCCGCTAAAGGGCGACCGCTTTCCCTTTCTTCGCCCAAACTTAGTCGATCACGCTTAAATTCATTGTACCATCGATACACGATTGCTTTAGAAGGGTAAACGCTCTTTAAAGTCTATTAAAAGTATCTTCAGGTTTTAAAGAACATTTAAAACTTACAAAATCATAGCGCGGAAATGTTCCCGTCGAATATCGATTTTTTTAATGAGACACGATATTATGCTACAGCTCATAAAAAAAATACAGGGAAATTTGAATTTGGAATGTTTTGTTTTTATGTTATAGATAGTCATAGTTTTAATTGGCATCGAAACCAGCCAGTGTTCCACAGATAAAAACTTTCTGAGTAGCCTGATATGTAGTGGCGTTTGTGGTTACGTATATTGTGGCAAGTATAGCACTTCTGACAACTCTAATATTGAAAAAAAAGAACTAACATTGTACAACGTAAGGATTTACACGCCGACGAGATAGAGTATGTTGGACTCAATTGATATATACATCTATTGTAACCCCGTACTCTGGCAAATAAATGATCTGAATCTGATTATTTAAAGATTGATAGGCACTTTTGTATGAAACTTGGTCTGACCACCAATACAATTATTGTAATTAATGTATGTCAACTTATTGACTATAACTTACAGTTACCGTTACCATAAATAAATGGGATATCTATATAAATGGTGCTTGGTAAATAAAAAACATAATAGTAAAACTCGAGCTCTAATATGATCGGAACGTATAACGGCTGGGCCATGCCCGCTCTCGTGTACACCTTTAGCGTGCTTAGACGGTTTCGGATCTTTTTTTATATATATTAATGGAGGCAGACGGGCAAGCGGTCCACATGATGGTAAGTGGCTACCGACGCCCATGGACACCTGAAACACCAGGCTTGCAGAATCCTATTCACAGCTTTCTTGAAGAATCTCATGTCATACCATTAAGGGGAAGACCTCACGAGGCAGTTCGTTTCTCAGCCTACGGGTTCGCGGCAAAAATCGATTTTTAGACCGTACAGTTCGCGACACCTCCGTATCTAGGAAATGCGGATGCACTGCACTTGTGTTACGGGCGGGGTGTGGTTGTAGAAACCCGAGGTGGGAGTTAAATCATTTAACTTATTTCGAACAGTTCTTCGGAGCATTACCTGTTATATAGGCGGTAGAAGACGCAGAGGGACGCATCGTCTCTGCGGACGCTGAGTGGTTGCAAACCGCCTGTGAGAGTGGGATCGTCGACAATTCGTACAGCGCGTCATTGGGTGGGGTCAAGTGGAGCCAACTGATACTTCTGTGCACCAACCTAGAGATGTAAGCAGTACTCCATATGGGGTCGGACCTGAACTTTGTAGACCGTCACATCGCCCTGAGGTGAAGTACTGCTTACTCTGTTCAGCATACAGCATACCAGCATTCTGGAGGCCATTTTGGCATTGTTTTCCAGATGACTCGTAAATTCGACTCCGTTAGAAATGTCGACACCAAGAATCCCGATGCTCTCCGAGATCTGCTCCGAAAACGAACTACGACAAATGGGGCTTTTTTAGCGGTGAAGGCGCAGACTTGTGTCTTACTGGGGTTGAAATAGACCAGATTCAGAGAACCCCAAATCTCTCTCCGTAATTAGAATCAAATTAGACATCCTGCATAACCATGTCTCTCCACAGGATGCACTACCTAGGGCCCTGTACCTCGGCTGACTGTACTTCCGCCGGTGGTTATATGGTCTCTCCCTTATATATTTTTGGGATACTTGTAAGGCAGATATCTAATTTCCCCGATACTTTGGGGCCTTGTTGCCAGAATAAAAATCGTTTATTTGGTATTCAAGTGGTTTGTATTGGATATACCGGCTAAAATGACGCATCATTCTTTGTCCCCCAGACCCGCGACGGCACGATGTACCAGGAGACGCGCGAGGTGGTGACGATCAGCGAGTGGACGGACCGTGTGTACCAGAACACGATGCAGGAGCACATCATTACCAACGTCGTCTCCGGCAGGAAGATGCGGATACAGAAGTACAACTTCCCAGACACTGGTCAGTGCACACATGTTATTTTTTGACGAGAATTAAATGTGTGTTTAATAAAAGTATAAAAGTTAAACTTGTTATTGACAGTTAAAGAATATTTAAGAATACATAGCTCACATTGACCGTTGTTTTTTATCGATAAAATTTGAAACGGCTTTCAAACACTATTGCCGACTGTCATGATTTAAATTTACATGTGTGGGTGAGCGCTCGATTGCTCTGTGCGAAGCGTCAAATTTTACAGCTTGCGCCGCGCCGCCTGGCCCAGGAAGGGACCCTTAATTGACAACTTGCTAAATAACTGATTCTGTATGACTAAAGCCAATACAAATTAATTCAAAAAAAGGAAAAGCGAAAATATTTAAAACACTTAACAATAGTGATATAAGGAACTGTTTACTTTGTTTATCTTTGGATGTGTGAAACTGATACATTCTAATAAACTGATACATAGGTACATATAATAATACAAATATACAGGTTGTATCCGAACCTTTCCCATTCTGAAGTTTCAAACTGTGTATTCTGCTCATGTTTCTTAGTTCATTGACATAAAATGTTAGGTTTTTTTTGCAAAAATACCAATTTATTGAGCTCTTTAGTTAGTAAATTTGTTTAAAAAATGGTAAATACTAAAAAAAAAATATTTCTAAGAATTTATTAAAGACTTCTTTGTGTGGCCTTCTTTATCCATCTATTTACAGCCCGTTTTACCTCATTCATATCCTGGAAACACATACCACATATAAGTTTGTTCAACTTGGGTAAGAGATGATAGCGACTAAGATGAGTAGGATGTGGGAGTAATATCCAAATTAAATATTTTACATACTTAAAACTAAATTAAAACATGCTTTGTTCAGAGGGCTGTATATGATATGATCTTGTGTTGTCATTGCATTATTGAGGTATCGTAGACTTCCATTTTTTTTTATGTACGAAGGTAGCAGACGAGCATAGAGTCCACCTGATGGTAAGTGGATACTGTCGCCCATAGACATCCGCAATACATGCCAACATTAGTCCAAAATGACAAACGTTGGCACGCCCTCGGATGCGCTCCCTACTTTTGGCGATATAGGAATGGATTTGGAGAAAGGGTTGGGAAATTGGGTAGGGATAGGATGGGAATGGGCTCCAGCACATCTCACTCACTACCGAAACATGTACATACATTGGGAAAATAAGATAAAGTGGGGAATGCAGTACATTTCAAGGTAGTCTTCTGTGAGAGAGGTCAGTCGACCGCGCCCAGCGGCTGTTGGATTGCAGCGTGCACTCTCCCCCTGAAGACTCTCAGATAACTCTCACTCTCCATAGCGGCATTGTGACACCTTAGAATTTTGTTTATACTTGCGAAGTAATCAAATGATACTGACGGGCTTTGAGTGAAATAGTTAAAAAATTAGGCAGGACTTGCCCTGACATATTGCCTAGAATATGGAGTTATTAATAATCCAACATTCCACGGTTATTTGGAAATTCCCAGAATTTTGGAAACATTGTATTATTTAACTTCAACCAGTTCTTTTACTTCCGGACACGGGCCTCTTCATGCACATTATCTTGTGCACGAGGAATGTATGGCCTTAAAATATCACGTTGGCCAAACAGGTTGACGAGTCCACTCTTTTAGAGGTGGTGTAGTTCCTCAGCACTTGCGGTAGTGGCTTTGTTATTTCTTAGCCGTCTTTTCCGACACCCACGGGTGGAGATGTGGTAGTACTATGCTAAAGCCGGCCGACACCACACGGCCACGCGTATTGAATGTAATGTATTTGGTTCCAGTAATCTGGAACCCATGGTGCGAGTACGCGAAGGAGATCCCCGACTTCGGCGACGACGAGTTCCCGAACATGGTGTGCGTGGAGGCGGGCCGCGTGGCCGCACCCATCGTGCTGCTGCCCGGCACCGCCTTTGAGGCCAGCCAGATACTGCAGGTACTGTGCACTCGTATAGCTCACGCGAGTGTAGTGTAGTTGGGAGAGTTGTGTAGCTGACGGGAGTATTATATACCTGACATGAAAAGTTATTTATCTGACATGAATGTTATGTAACTGGCACGAATGAATGTTATTTGGCTCAGAAATGTAATTTAGCTGCCATTAGTATTTTATAGTTGACCTAAACGTTATATAGCTGACGCCTGACACGGATGAATGTGACAAGATACAAATATTATTATTTAGTTGACCTCAGTACTGTGTATCTGAGATAAGTGTTTTGTATCTGACAGGAAAGTTATGTAGCTGACACGGATGAATGTAACAAGATACAAATATTATTATTTAGTTGACTTCAGTACTGTGTAGCTGAGATAAGTGTTTTGTATCTGACAGGAAAGTTATGTAGCTGACACGGATGAATGTAACTAATACGAATCCTATTTAGCTAGCCAACCGAATGTTTTGTACCTGACATGAATGTTATTTATTTATACTTGAATATTATCCACTATTTTGTAGGACTTTTGTAGACGACCGAATAATGAGTGCATGAACAAGTAACAGTATCGTGTGTAAATAGAACAATGTGCTGAGGGAAATAGACTATAAACTGCAATAAGAAAGTGTCATAGTGTCAAATCAGTGCGCATAGTGTGCACTAGCGTTCCAGGTCTCTGAGAAAAGGGAGTTGTCTGAATAAGGTTGCGCAAGGGGTAAATGGCGTTGCAAGAGCTTCTGAGCATGCGCAGTAGAACCATATAAGAGGGTTTGAACTTCTGTACTCCGAGATTATGTGATGTTAGTTACATGCCTATTTACTATTATAGTGATATAATGTTACGTGTTTATGTATATATAACAATGTTGTTGCTTGTTGCAGATTAGTTCCCTTATTTTATCCATTTTACTTCATGTCAATGTTTATTACACTGTTTATGTTTTACCTTTAGCTTTCCATTTTTACTTTTGTGTAGACAACCTAGAGATAGGTTATAAGTTAGGTCTTAAGTATAGTCTAGGAACAAATAAAAACTACGTTTTGCTGTGTGTTTTAATAAAGAAAGATAAACAACATAAAGTAGCGAACTAGATAGAGAAGGACAGGGAGTGACGCTATCCCGCCACTTGGGTGCAGACCCTCTCCCCACTTGGGTGCAGACCCTCTCCCCACTTGGGTCCAGACCCTCTCCCCACTTGGGTCCAGACCCTCTCCCCACTTGGGTCCAGACCCTCTCCCCACTTGGGTCCAGACCCTCTCCCCACTTGGGTCCAGACCCTCTCCCCACTTGGGTCCAGACCCTCTCCCCACTTGGGTCCAGACCCTCTCCTCACTTGGGTACATACCCTCTCCCGCACTCTTCCCGATTCACCTTGTTACTCGCCGGGCGGAGTAAGGAAATAAAAGTTATATCACGGTATATCAATTCCTATATTTCACTATGGAAAATAGACTGTGTGCATAATAATAATTGACCTATATGTATATTTTGTAAGTTATAACCTAAGTAAAGTATGGATGAGCGAAGAATAAATAAATTCCTCAGGGAACGGGGGGATCCCAAGGCAACTAGCTCCTATAAATAAGGGAATCCCGAGCCTTTCCGACACAGTTAGACTTGCACAATCGCCCACGTACTACGTGATAACTGCTGCTCGTTACCTACTGCTGCTTCCCCTGTACCCCTGCAGTTTTATGTGAACCAGTTAAGCAGTCTACTGGAATTTCAGTTTTAGTTAGTTGACACGAATGTTACGTAACTGACACGAGTGAAATAGAGCCTTTTTTCCATTTCAGGTGATGTAACGAAATCATGTCACAAAACACACAGCCGTCCACAAGCGAGGTCAATTGAACGTTCATGTCGAGACAATACCACGGGGGCTAGTGTATAAACAAGAGTAACGAGGTAAACAAACGTAAACAATAAACAAAATTCGGTGTCTTAACAAGAATTGTGCATACATCTATTAAATTGGTATCTTCGTGGAAAAAATTGGAAATATAACTAAATGTGTTATTATTTGTTGAAAACATTGGATTTTTAACTATTAAAAAAATCATGAAATACGTATTAATTTCTAGTTAAATATAATAGTTTTAGTGCACCGATTGACATATTAAAATATGTAACATTATTTTTGTAGGACCTTATACAACGTGCCACTGAAATAACAAATGCTGAGAACGGGTTGTTCAGTACCGAGAGTAGAATCGATGCTACCAATTTCTACAATAGGTTTTTTTCCATGATCTATAAGTACAATTCTAGTATCCGCGAGCACATTTATTCCTCAAAATATTTTATTCCTTAAAATAATGATGGTTTTCGTTAGAACGGTTCCATATATTTTAAATTGGTTGTCATATTCAGGTTTTGCGTAATGTTGGTGACGTGTTATATAGAATTAACAAATTGATGGTATGTAATCAAAATATCTTGAATAAATAACCTTTTTGCAATCAACCTGCAAATTTTTCGCGCAGTTTCAAACATTTATTGCGTCCGTAAACGAGTTATTGCAGTAACCATAAACTCTACATTTGTTGCTCTAAGTCAGTGGTTCTTAACCAATGGTCAGCGAACCATTGGTGGTCCATCAAAACTAGAAAATGTCTGCGAAGTTATTAAGTCAGTTAAATAATAATAATATCTAAAAACGATTTAATAAATGGCATGTTTAAAATTTGATACCAAACCTAGAATCCAGCAGATAATGACAAATTTAAGCAAGCTCTCAAAATGCAAAAATCTCATGAATGTAAGTTTTGCGAAGAATATTTTTGAACGTGTAAATACGCACAATTAACATTGAATTCACATTGTAACTGAATATTGTACTTACTTCTTAATAAAAGTTATAACTTTTTAATGATTGATAAGTAAGTTTTATTTTTTTCTCACCAAACAATATGGTGAATGAATGGACCGCGATGTAATGAGAAATTGGTCAAATAGGGACCATTTGACCATCTTTAAAAGGTTAAGAACCACTGCTCTAACTGAATGAATAGGTTTGTTACAACGTTATGTTTGCGGTTGGTCCTACCTAGACGCGTATTAAATATATTGATCATGAACTGCATAGTAGTTTGTAATTGTACGAATATGCAAATTGGCCGATAACCTAATACTATAGATAAAGAACGATGGGTAAATTGTCTCAAAAACCAACACTCAAACCTCCAACGACAGCTTTTATTTCACATATCTTTTAATGTTAATACAGTAAATGACAAAACCGCGGGCGAACCCTCGTATAAACTACTCTTCTATTAATTTAATTTGTGAAAATCTTATTCACACCGTTTATCGCTTTAGCAGTCACTATTATATTTCTTTCGTATTACAGTTGTTTCCTGCACTTTAGGTAAAATCTTTGGACCACATTTGTATTAAAAATGAGTACCGCTTCTAGACATCTGTTTAATGTGGTTGCTGAGATCTCGCTAAATCTCCATTATGATTGTGGGCCACTTTTTAAATCATAATTTCTTTAATTTTCTTTTACAATTTTTTTTTCGACGTTTACTAAATTCTGCCATCATTCGTTTATCAATATTCGGGTATGGCCCTCAATCGAAACGCACATATTTTCTGTTTATTGATGAGTTAATACAACATCCATACATTTGAGGACCGATTGGTGCAGTTGGTAGCGACCCTGCCTGCTGTGCAATGGGTCTCTCGTTCGAGCTCGGACATTCGGGTCTGGGTTTGTCTTTGTTTGTGTCTCTGGCCCCACGACACGGGGAATCCTAGTGTGGGCCATTGAGTGTAGCGTTATTATTGTTATTATCATTTCGTCGTCGTCCTTTAATTCTTGCAATTCTTGTTACGATGCCATTCACGCTGTTATAAACATTGTAAGTGTAAAATAGGGCTTTTCATTGGAAACAATTTTGACATCCGGTTTTTGTTTCACTGCACACAACAGATATTATATAAAGTCCTACAAAAATTGTGTTATATATTTTAATATATCGATCATACACTAAAGCTAAGCTGTAATATAAGCTGTAATAAGGTTAACCTGCATCATTCTAAGGCGCCACTGTAAACCTAATATATAGTAAATAAACCGCATTTATTTCATTGCTATTCAACCATTTTTTTATAATTCAAAATAATAACTGTCCGCAAAGAAAGTAGGCAAGTATAGGCTTAAACTAGCCTAGACAGACTAGTCGTGGGTATTCACAACTCCTCGGAGTGTTGCGGCCCACTTAATCCGGCGCCGCTCGCGGATCCGACTCCTCTTAACTTGACTCATTTGATTCGCCTACTTATATTTTATAAGAGTCTGAGAGCGACTCATTTGCTTTGCATCATGTTCATTCATGTAACTCAGCAATCCAAAAATGAACTCCTCGGAGTCGATAACAGTTAGCCGGAATAATTAAGACTTTCGGCTCCGCTGGCTGTTTCCGATCTTTTGATTCATTGACTCCGGAGTTACCCATCGCTAAATACAGGCAGGGCTACTATTGTTTATTATTTATCTGGTATAAATAATAGTAGTTGTGACTGTAGTTTCTAGTACGGAGGTTAGTATGGTCTTATTGAAGACTTTGATTGTAAACAATAATAACTATGTATTTAGAATTATATAAAAAAAATGGTTCAATATCAATGAAAGAACGGCATATATTTACTGCATACTACGTTTACAGTGGCTTCTTGGAATGAAGCAGGTTGATTTTATTACAACATACATCCAACTAAAACTTATTTAGAGACTGAGAGCAAAAATCGGTTTTCACCACTTTCCGTGTTTACCAGTGCAAAGCCCTATTGGAAAGTATACGACATAAAATACGTATTATTATGCGTACTATTAAAATTTACACGTTTTATAAATGACATGAAGTCCCCCGATATTGTGTTAATTATATCATTCCGTTTGTACAATAATTAATTAATTACAAGTTTTATAGTGCGTAATTATAATTACTAACTAAAGATAGATACGAGTAGGATAGTCTTTTTAATCAGATTGTGACTAGATTTTGATCGCCAGTTGACATAATTTCGACAGTGTAATGAATAAAGCTGGTTTTATTCCTTTGTGGATTACAGCTGACGGTAAATATATGTACTAGTTTTTTTTTAAATTACATTTATCTAGTTTGCTTATTAGGAACCCCACACAATCAATATACGAGTATATTGATTCCTAACTATTGATAATGAGATAACTATATCCATGTTATTGATTGACATAATCTACATACTTTTACAAGTTTTGTTAACATTTACAGAAAGATTGTACAATGAGGAGAGTTTCTAAACCCTTTCCCAGTTTATAAATAGTAATTTGACTGTTTGTGTTTTATAATATCCGATTCAAGCCGTACACAAACCTAGTACACGGTGTCCGGCCGGTAGCAAAAACGTAGCGGATACCGAAAACTTACCTGATATTACTACTGCAATATTTACTTGATGCTAAAATGTAAACAATTTGCGATCAACGTGTGATTCGCATCCCAACGAAAGCGACTTCAAACAAGAATTATTTTACTTTATAACTCCCTAACATGGCGAACAAATGACACACAGACACTTATAATGTCATAATATATATTTATGACAATGAACTATTTTCACTCCAGTTTGCTCTCTATCCTATAAAATCTTTGTAACCTTTGTCCATTACGGAGTGTGTTACATTGTCGCAGTTCTGTCACTGAACATCTTCTGAAGACCTTTCCATCGGGTTACATTCTGCTAGATATGCGAATATCACAGTAAGAATTTGAAAATTCTCACGTTACAATTTACAATCACATTTTCGTTTCAATAACGGTTTTGTACTTATTTGTTGCAAAATCTATTTCGTTACTTTTTTGGGTACTTAATTACAGCTACATTTTAGGAGTTATTATGTAAAAGTTGATGAATGTTCGAAACGTATCTTGCCAATAATTGAAATGTTAGGCAACTTTAATAGTCTTTTACTACTTCGGACTTACTTATAGTGCCTAACCCTGCCACGATCCAGCGTTTAGGATTTGTTCTTATTTTAAAATGCCGCATTTAAAAGGCCTACTGGCATTGACTACATTTGAATCCATTTGTTCAACACAGTGTTCGACACAAGACGACACGGTGTTTTGTTTGATAAACTTTTTCATAATAGAGAATCAATTTCATCTACATATTGAATATTTAGACCTGATTGCTATCAACCACACGTCGCGTATTTTAATAGGAATTTATCTGCAACGCAAACGATGTAAACTTGTATGACGTTGCGAGTATGTTCTGTCGACGGCCGCTGGCTATACTCGTAACGTCATACAAATTTAAATTACGAACCTTGTAGATAAAGTTCACTATTAAAATATAAAAATAAGGTTGGTGAAGTATAACAGCCACTGAAAAGCAAAATGACGTTGGTAATTGTAGTGTATGTAGGTAGATCCGTGAGTTGCGGTTGGTGAGAATCAAGCCTTGATACAAATGTCTTAACTAAACAGTATTGACAATACGAGAACAGACTTTTTAACGAATGTGTAAGAAAACCCCATTGCTTATTTAAATGTGACGGACGTCAACGAAATTTATATTGATTTTTTTCTCTAAATTAATTCATTACGACATGATTATAATAATGAAACATATCTTCCTTCTCTGTCATCCCCCTATTTCCTCTCTTGTTATTACATTGTTCAGTTTGTTCTCTTTCTAATTATAAATAAGCACAGTTTGTGTAGCGCTCAAATGGCCTTTGTTGTTGTTTAATAGACATTGCCGAACACTATAATTACTTTCTTCAGTATTCCAAAAGCAATATGTCCGTAACATATATTTATACTCGCACAATTATCTCACACATTATCTTATAGGCTATATTTTATTATACGATTATTAGCCCCGAAACAATACTTGCCTTTATAGCTCGCTGAAAGTTAAGATAAAAAGCATAATTTGATGTACAAAATATTTGTCACACAGTTGTAAAAAAAAATCTCTATTTTGTTTGTTGTAATGGTTGATTTTTTTTGTTAATGCAAGCGGTGTAGTTAATTTTATCATAAAATACTAAATACTAGTGACTCCCCAAATAATTGCTTTGAACTCAAAATACAAATACTCAGTGCATAATATTTTGTTACTTGTTAAGTAACTTATTGTTTTTTCTTTACAAATTAAGCATTCATTGCCTTCAATTGTGATTTTTGGGAGACTTGTTATTGTTCTTTGTATTATCAGAGAAAGAATAAAGTATAATTTTAATGTTAATAATTAATATGATACTTTGACAATTGTTATGTTAACGGGTTACTCACGATTTATTATTTACTTCGTATAGTGTGCAAGGTACTTAATCAACGAAAATAAGTTCAGTGTGGGCAGGTGAATCAAAAATGATCACGACGGAGGGTAGACAGATTTTCTATCAATAGCAACAACACCTTCACCCGCCTCCACCACGGTTCATGTAAGTGGACAGAAATATCGGCTATACCATACCATCAGCCTATGTCTATCACGCTATCACGTTTCGTCACCATACGTCATAACCGACAGGACGCATTGATTGAAGACTTTTGTCTTCAAGTATTATGATATAGGCGACGAGAAGAGCCGACGCATTCTCCCAAATGCTGCCCAGCCAAGTTGAATGCGTCTTTCGATCTCCTTGCTGAACTTGGACTTGCCCAACTATGATAATCGGCTCTAATAAATCGTGAGTAACCAGCCCGTTTACATAACATAACAATTATTATGTTCAATCACGATAGCAAAAGTATAATGGTTCTTATGATACTTTGACACTTAGATATCTAAATTAATTTCATTTGGAATTTCCTTATAGGTATAGGTACTAATTTGTAGGTTGCGAATGCTTGTTAACAGGGCTTTCATACGGTGTTTGTGAAGCGCACTCTTAAAACTTTACATTCCGCTGCACTACAAAAACATTCGTGTGAAAGCGACTTACAAAGAGGAAACTCATGTACATACCACACGATTTTGTACAAATTGGTGATTTTTTTAAATACATTTACTTTGTATTTTTTTTTTATTTGGATCATTTTTGGAGGCTTTTGAAGTATACGACGATAAATGTAAGAATATGTACTTAGATTTAACGAGTTCCTTGTTTTAATTAAACGAGAAATGTTAATGAAGTCATTCAATATTCGAATAACAATTACTGGGAGTAGAGAAAAATAGGTGTATGAAAATGCGCTATAAGCAACTCGAGGTTAATAAATACAACGAAAATGTTAATAATATTTGTGTGTATTATTTACTAATAGCAGAGTATTGCAATGGCTTCATCAACACGCGGTGTATGTGGACGATTCGATTATTATGATAATGTCATATCGGCATCAAAGATGTGTTATAGACGTAATGTTATATTATACATTTGGTAGAAATTTGCTCTCTTTGTGAAGTAGGGTGGAAGGATAGAGTGGACTTTTGTAAAAACATCGGAAATGTTTGCAAGACTCCAAACGACCACTTTAGGTGCTATCTAAATTATTCAGACAAGTCTCGCGGGTATATAGCATGTTAAATACAATCACAACGATCACTTCTTAAGCTACAGGTACAGATGCCGTCGGCATTGAAATAAAAAAAAGTGTAAACGGAACAAAAATGTGAAACCGGCGTTTCTGCGTGCGTTTTTGAGGATGTGAAACATTCGGGTGTGACTTGTGTGCGTTTCCTTAAATGCATAATGTTTCGTTTTTTACTTTCCGTGGCGATCTACACATGTATCCGCACGGAACAGAGGAAGAAAGGGAACAATCACTTTTCGCGCATCATTGGACACATTTTTTAATATGTGTAGCACCTAAGTGGGTCGGGTCCATTCGTAACTAACTTGTATGCATAATGTAATAGTTTACTGTTAATTATTAATAATAATAATGGTGATTCAAAACATCGAAAATTAGCAACGAAGTGTACTTCCATAGGTGCAATAAAGTGAAGTAATAAGAAAGTAATTCGTTTTATTTTAATTACACCAGTCCTTTTTAATGTACGTTCTTAGACAGGGCCGGATTAGATCGAATGACAGTATTATTAAATTCCATATATAATTTAAAAGTAAATATGTATAGCTCTAATTTAAAATTACATCTTCAGCAAACGGCATTAGCGATTCGCGCTTATGAAGATGTAAATTAAAAGAAATTTTACAATAACCTGACTACACTACAATTATCTAAAGAAGTCTCACCGCCATATCTAGGTATTAGTTGAAAAAGCTCGTTTTTACATATAGTTAAAGCTACCTACTAGACTTCACTTATATGAAGATGCAATTTTACATATTGTGTGAGGTAAGTGGTCAAATTTCGCGTGTTAAATGTCGCAGAAAAATAATATTAAATTTTTGTATTAAATCTAAGCGTGAGCAGTAAAAAGATAATTACTTAAAAATAACAATGTCTATTGACATGTCTTGTCTTGTCGACTGTTTGTAGTATCGGTTATCAATTTTATATTAATAAAATGTATTTAATAATAGATATATAGATTTCCTTATCGACCACCTCACCCTAGCTAGCTACTTCCTTTATCAGTGTTGCAGTTTGAAGACCAAGCGAATGAAGTCGCGGGCAACAGGTAGTAATATAATAAAATTGACGAGGACTTTATTTCTCAATAAAGACGTAACGGGAGACTAATGTCGTTCTGTTGTATAATAAATAATAAAAAGAATAACAATACCTACACTGTCATGGCTTCAACTAAAACCAATATAAAAAGCGGTATACCGCTTGTTGCACAGTCTCGTGAAATTGTAATTAACGTGTATATATATACTTTTGTAAAGAAGCTGTTTTGTTTAAAAAAAACTGAAAATAATAATAATTATTGTCAGAAGGTAACACAAAGAGTTGCTGAAGCAACGGGGATTTCAGGAAAAAGTGTAATGATAATTTTAAAAGCAAATGACAAAGTGCATTGACGAACCGGCAAAAACAAAAACGAAGAGAACCAAGCAAGAAATATTGTTTGAAACTAGATTATTTCGATTACAGTGATATACGGGGAATTATATATGATTTCCATTTAAAAAGGTCAAAGATTTGTAATTGTTCACGCCGGTAACGCAACGAAAGGGGCTTTGTACTTGATGCTCTTTTATTAGACAAATCGGCAGACCCTGAGCGTGACTACCGATTTCCTAAATGAGATGAATTCGGAGAGATATGAGAAGTGGTAACGAAAGCAATTGATACCTAACTTACCGCAAGATAGTGTCGTTGTGAGTGATAACGCGGTCTCACCATAATAAACTTGTAGAGAAACCATCTAATTCTAATACCTTAAAAGGCTATGGTGGTGGCGTGGCTACAAAGGCATCATATTCCTGCCAAGAAATCTGAACTTTATGACATAAAAAGACGTCAACATTTCCGAATTTAATGTTGATAAAGTTCTTCAAGAATATGGACGCACCGTAATTCGTTTGCCACCATTTTAATCCACATGATTTTAAGGGTGTAGATTGTTGGCCTGAGATCTCGATTTCGAGCGACCGCAGCGCCAAAGTTTAATGTAACATCCGACGGGGCGGATGAATGACCTAGAGAGCGCGATTTTCAAAATGTTTTGCAACAAACGTTCCACGTTGAGAAATTGTTATTGAACTTGAATATTTACAGCATAACAATAACGTTGAATTTTTGGAAACTAGCTGTTGATTCTTTTTAATAGATTAATAAGAGTAGTTGAGACACAATTTTTATGTTTTTCTATCATTTGACATCTGACATTTTTGTATTCTACTTACCTAAAATTCCAACTATTTATTTATTTGTAATTTCACTACCAAAATTTATTCTAATTCGTAAAATATTCATTCAATAAAATAATTGCAAATTCAGTAGGAAGTGTGTTTATCTCTACGCAAGGAAATGTGCCTATTGCGTAAACTCAAATACTTACTTTTTGTTTACGATCACCTCGTCGATATCTAAAAAAAATCCTAGGGTTTTAAAAAAAATGTCAATAAATGAAACACAAGTATAAAAATGATTTATTTACTACACAATAACAAATATGAGTCGCCATTACTCGCTATCTCAAAAGCGTGCTAGGGTTGTACAAAAATTAGTAAATAATTCATTTATTTACTAATTTTAACAGAAGTTTGTAAATTATTAATATACTAATTAAAAGTATGTAATTAAACAATAACGAAATATGAGTTCAAAATTCTAATGGTTTTTCATTCGATTACGGATCAAGTTCTGATTTCTGCTAATTTGATGATAAAATCAATGGCTATCACAAAACCTATCAGAATGAAAACGTTACCAGCTGCCCGATTCACGTAAGTAATAAAAACCGTAGCGCAGTGACGTCACTTCGTTTTTTGCAAATTTAGCCCTTTTAACCGACTTAAAAAAAGGAGAATTCTCAATTCGCTGTATTTTTGAACCAATTTTTATGATTCTTTACACCAGGTAACTCAGAAATTGTATAGTAATTGAGCTATTGGAAGATTTATGACAATCCAAGACTAGATAAGTAAGTGCGTTTAAAACAGAAAACCAAAAGGCGATTTCTAAGTTCCTAAGTTAAAACGCCTTTTGGACTGGCGTGTTTACGTGAATCGACTGGCTGGGTAGTTAAGTTACCTGTATCTTTCAAAATCATTAGGCGTTCTTCTCTTTCATAACACGTAAAGCTCTTTCTTTCCTCTCTTTCATAGCCTCTATGATACTGGGCGCGTCACGAATGGGCATGCTTCGTGACTGCCGAGGATCAACTAATTCTGGAAGTAGGCAATCGTAATAAAACCTAACTAATTTCATCTCCATTTTCTCCTCCCAAAATTTGTCGTCCTTTTCTATAATATAAACTTTCATAGGTACAGTAGCACCAAACCAGATGCCAAGCATGCAAACGTTTCTTTTAGTAATATGTACCTGTCCCTGAATTTGGAAATACCAGTTATGATTTTTATTTATGACATAACCCTTGGAAGCCTTGTCCTTAACCCAAAAGGTATGTTTGGCCATTGCTTCATCAAGAGTCATGCCAGCTAAAGAATGTGGGCACTTAATTTCAATTAAACCGTTTGCATAAATGCCATCTGGTGTAGTACCAAGAAATTCATATTGATCGTCGACGAACAAACCGCAACCTTGTATACTAATATTCTCTTGAATTTCTAACTGTTTAATTGCGGTTTCTTCGTTTTCGATACCGTACCGTACAGCAGGCAAACTGGAGATATTACTACCATAAACGATTTTACGAACAAGAACAGCACAACTTGTGCTCTCTCGTTTTTTACAAACTTCCCCGAACGATGATGAGGTTAGTAATTTTCTCCTTGTACTCATCCACTCAGAACTACTTCTTTGCAAATGGGTCGACCTTTCAAGCTCCTCTCTTTCAGCACAAGACAACTTTAAATCGGCTAAAAAAGATGACTTGGCTTTCTCATATAATTCTGGACTCAGATCAGGTTTTTCGCAGTTTGGTCCATAGTGAGCGTCTTTCGATACAGCGCTGTGGCTCTTTTTCAATCTTAATTTAGGTTTAGCAATTAAACGGATTCTACGATTACAATTTTCCACTTTCGCGATCAAAGGATTAGGACTAGATTTAAATATTACTTCATGAGTTTTACTATGAATCGATCCTGTATTAAAAGACACAACAGCAGCTGCGCATCGGCCCGCATAAGAACCACGGGAAGAATAATTTACACGCTTACCCCCTACTAATTTGGCAATCACTGCGTTAAAACTTTCAACTATATTACTTGTACAATTATGAATTAAACTTCTAGAATGATATGACAGTCTTTTACTTAAAATGTGTACCGCGTCCATTAATCCGCATCCAACAATTGCTGGAAGCAACCCAACAGGTTCTATTCGACGAGTATCAGGTCTACAGAAATACTCCTTGCAATATTGGTGATTACCAAATACGTGTTGTGGACCATTTAGGATATCTTCACTAAGATTTTTTATTTTTTCTTCGAGTGACTGATTTTGATCGCCCCAATATTTAATAGCGCATTTTACACCCGTTCTTAAACGCAAATACCTTTCTTTTAGGAATTTCCGCAATTCGCAAGGATACTTAGTGTCTTTCGACAGTTTCTCCAAGCTATTGCAGTAGTTTCGTAAAAGATGATTTTTGCATTCAATTTTCTCTACTGTTAAATTACCGTACGGTCGCGAATCTAATATTTTTTTATAAGTACTGGAATCGCCGTCTGCTACAAATTTATTATAAATTACACCGTGATCAACAATGGAACGTTTAAACCCCTCAACTATTATGGTCGATTCCATACCGGTAGATGATCCCGAATAATTCTTGAAACAACGGTGTTCCGAGGGCTGACTGTCGTTCTTTGCGGCTCGTGCACAAACTACGCAGTATTTATTTTTAACTCCAAAAAACAATACTTTATTAGTTTTAATGCCAATTATCGCAGCTGCGCCGGACAAGGCGGAAAAATTCTTACCATAAGATCTCTTGCTCCAACAACCGTCAACAGCAACAGATATTAATGGTGTACCATTTTTATCAACACTACCTATAGACACTGCGTACTCCGCTTCTTCCTTGACAGCTTCTGCCATGGAATGTGCTGCTGTCTTTTCCCACCAATCGCAAACCGTATTATTAATTTCATTGTATAATGAAGGTGACATGATTGGTAGGGCTACTGCGGCAGTTAATGTTTTTAACTGATAGTAGCTCCCACCAGATGATATGATACCAGATACAATTTGATGATTCACTTCCATTCTATCTTCTTTCTTTTCAATCAAACACACAGTAAATTTCATACTACACATACTACATTTCATGATGAGTTTTGAGTCCAGACCAACTTTTACTTCACCTATTATACTGAGGTAACTTAACTTACAATCCATTGGACCGTGGTCCCCTATGGCCTGAAGAGCTTTAAAAAAAAAGAAACGTCTACAACTCTACGCCCAACTTCCATTTCATCCACCTTTCCCTCTTGGTCGTTTTCAATAACTAGTTCCTGTAAAGAAAGATAATGGCTTGATTTTTTTTATAAAAAATAATTAAAAATTTAAAAAAATGCAAAAGAATTAATACAATATTAGGTTCCTGATGAATAGAAATTATAATTTCTTTACGCATTAGGTATTGTTTTTTTATGACGTCACCTATTTGAACGTAAATTTTCTTTTGAGAAAGTAATTGAGAAGTATTTCGGTACTAAGGTGTTTGTCTCTCGATGAAAATAATAAATATTGCAAGAAAAATCTATAGGTAGGTATTGAGATTTTGTCTTCGCCCATCACTAACTAAGTAGTTTGTTTATTTATGTAACAAGTCTACAAGAATTACGTATAACAACTTACCTCTATACAGCGCGTAGCATTGTTGCTCAGAGTCTCGGCCCCAAGGTTTTCTTTATTTTCAATACTGGAAATATTATTCATCAATATTATCCACTTTTTATTTATTTTGTACAACCCTAAGCCAGACGCTAGGCGCCTCGCGTCTGTTTGGCGGTATAGGTATGTCGACAAAGTTGCGCTGTCGCCTACCTACTTCCACAATTTGATATTTAGACAATACTAGCCGACCCGGCGAACTCCGTATCGCCTTTTTTTTTTTAAAAATCCTATTATTTTGATATTACATACAGATACTTCAATTTTATTTATCAGTATAGATATAGATAATACAAACCAATATTTACATGTTATTGTAGGTATATGTCTGAATCGGGCGATCTAAATCATATGACATATTGTATTAGCTTTGTAATGTACCCTGTTCAAATGCGATAATAAATAAGTAGGGAGGAACTTACATTTTATTCCGAGATCTTTTGGCTTTCATATTTTTATAATGCGTACAAAACTTTCTTTTCCCTGGCATGCCACTCAAATTCAATCAGTCCTGCGAAAAAAATAGCCTATGTTACTCAGTGATAATGTAGCTTTCGAATGATAAAAGAATTATTAAAATCAGTCCAGTACTTTTTGAGTTTATTCGTTACATACAAAAATCCAAATCTTTCCTCTTTATAATACCTATTAGTGTAGATATTGTATTTTTTACGATTTATATCTAGTTCCATCATGGTTTTCTTTCAGACATTCATTATATCGATACTTTCTACTAACTGAAAATAAATTAATTATAAAAATGTTATACTTACAGTTTTTTACAAAAAACACAAATTCACAATACGTAATTCTGCTGTCTGCAGCCGACAAGCGTGGTGTCGCGTTCACTTACAGAAAGGAACTGCCGCTGCAGACCACCGAGATTGCACGAATGAAACGAACGTTTTATCCCATACATTTGTGTATGAAAAATTTACCTTAAAATATATCTAGATTTTAGGGCTTTAAAAGAGGAAGTCTTTGTTTGTAAAGGTATAAAAAGAAGTATACAGCTATACTTATTGGTTTCTTCAGTGTTCAAAAAGTGTTTCTTTTTATCAATTTGTGTTGATTTATGGGGTTAAATCTGAAAAATACGAAGTCATGTTTTTGCATTTTTACTCAATTTTGTGCGTTTGTTGACGTTTATTATATAACAACTATTAGGTTTAAGAGTTTAATATAAGCATGAACATACTTATTGGTCTTTGATTGTAATATATACAAATTATCATTGATATCAATCATATGTAAATAGGTTAAATATGAAAAATCGTAACACTCTTTTCGGTGATTTTCACGATCTACACCCTTAATCCGATCGGAAACATCTGGACCCAATTAAAGGGATATGTTGCCTCTAAAACATAGGAATGAATAAAACCACTGTGAAGGAGCTCTTAATAGAAAAAATAGATATGATAGGATCCGAAGAATAGACGAAAGTCTGTAATCACGCCATTAAATGTGAAGAAGAATTTCTAAAAAGAAATCCTCGCCATATTTAATGACAGCTTTATAATGCATATTTCCGTTTCAGACAGCGAAAGTAACTATAGTTGATTCTGAAGATTAATACATAATTTTATAATCATTCCCAAAGTGACTGGATTCGTAAATGTAAGTAACAACTCTGTATATTCATAAGTCTACTGTTAACAAACTACTGTCAGGGTGTGTAGAGGTGTCATCACATTAGATGACTTACATTAAGTACTTATTCCAAACTATCAGGTGATGCTTGATATTCTATTAAAAGGCATAATTGTTATAGTGGCACTTCCGAACTGCTCCGATAAAATTCGAGATATGCCGATGGGACTTCGTTAGATAATTGTATTGTACCTATTTATATTTTTCCAAAAACAAGTCGCTATGCAAGTCCTGACGGAATGAAAGGTTTGTTCTACAGCGTTATATTTGCTCTCGGCGAGTTAATGTCCTGCAAAGGAATTTGTATTACATTCGGACACTCGACTGGCCAGTACCATACAATACAAAATTTCAGTGGAACGGCCATAGAGTTCGGATCTTTACCAGGGGCGCCAACTCCGTGGGTGCTCGGGGGCTCCAGCACCCACGAGAGGTAAATAGTGGGTGCGGAGCACCCATGACCATAGACATCAAAACTAATCGGGAATATCATAAGTAACTCTATTCCTTACGCATACACGTGTGTCGCTGGACATTTCAGGGGTTAAACGAGTCATCAAATGAGTATGAGCATTGAGCACCCACGGGGTTTCCTAAAAGCCGGCGCCCCTGGTCTTTACTAAACGTGCTATCATCGTGTTTGTTCATGCAACGTTATATGTATTGAATGAAACAAAATACCATTAAACTAACTATATTTATTAGTATTTAAATATAACCAGAATTACGCAGACTTCTCACTAGAAGATTCGGCATTACCCCAGGCGCCCACTTCTGTTAGCAATGATTTTTTGTCTTCAAAGTACTCTTTGTACCACATGATATGGTCTTTCTTCTCTTGGACAGTATAAAAGGGGTTTTTGGACAATCCAATGCATACCAGCTCCATGAAATGCCGGATGGGACCCTTTTTGGGACACCAGCCTTCGAGATGTGCGTCAAGAAATATGTGCTCTGTAAACGGGATGTGTTGTTCTTCTTCCAAGCCTGGGAAATGGATATTATTATTTTAATTACCTAAATATTAATGTACTTTTTCTCTAATTGGAAATTAGCTGACAGGTAATGACAATTAGTATTTGTTAATTATGGCGATAATATTTGGAGCAGCCTGTGAATGTAGTGGTACGAATTATTTTATCCACATAATTTAATAATATAGTGTATTTAGTAGTGTCCGACCGAAACAATTTGCAGCCGAAACAAAACCGTAACCGAATATTCGGCTCCTCTTCTAGTTTCGGCCGAAACCGAAACCTATGTATAGTCCCGGAACGAGTTGAATGCGCGCGGAAGGAATGTGACCGTTTTATGTCACTTGTTTTTAGTGTTCTACTACAATGATCTTAGTGAAAGATAGGTACATCGATATTGGTAAAAGTCGATATTTTTAATTTAAATATCGCGGTCAAAAATAAAACACGACTATGTAATTATAAAAAAACATCACTTAATTTTTTACTATTTTTATTTACTTTCATTATTTATCACACATTAGATAATATAGTAAGTAGGTATACATCATTTTTAGTTTTAAATAGGTATTTAATCTATAGTTTTTAAAAATAAAGTTACTAAAAAACAAAAAGTAAAAAATACAAAAATTACTGAGTGAAATATATAAAAAAAAAACAATATTATAACAACAAAAATCTACTACGTATTACATTATTAATAATAATAAAAAATAACTTAAAATAACTAAAAGACACAAAAGACTATCATATTGTTTTGAATGAATATTAGTCACTACAATCATCACTTGTAACACCTGATGCAGACAAGTCAGAATCAGGTTTGGTCGCTCATTTTAACCAGTAAGTATACATAGTAAAAAACTACCCAACACGTGTTATATCGATGACGCAAGAGAAACAATAGAAAGCGAGCAAGCGCATCACTTAACTAGCCGGCACAAGTGCGGCGAGACGGCTGGGAGGGGTGTGTGCTCGTGTCCCCACATCTCACACAGCGCGCGCATTTAGCTCATTCCGGGACAGTTTAGTTAAATTTACATTATACCCCGAAACATAGTGTTTTTCCTAGCTTTGTAACACATTTTTCGATTAAGTTAAATAAAAGACTTCAATTTATTAGTAAATCATTATTTATGCGCGAGAACAGACACGTACCTAACAATTAAACACCGGCCGGCGAACTGACTGAGGTTAAGCGGTATAGGCGAGTCAATGAGTGAACCCGTTCCGAACATGACCCGACTATATCCGACAGCTTACGAACGCTAATTTCGGCCGAGCCGAAGTTTCGGCTAATTTTTGACGGAAACCGAAACCAGGATTTTTGGCCGAAACCGAAACTTCGGTCGGTCTTTAGTATTTAGCAATACTTATTAACGTAACAATGTAAGGAAAATGAGATTACAGAATATTGTAGACGAATTATAACGAATAGATACAAATGTATTATACTTTTAAAAGATCCACGAATCTATATAGTTTCCAAGTTAAACCAACAACGGTTTATTGGACCTACATTAAAAAAGTAACGACTAGTAAAGTAAAGCTAGTAACGACCAACGCGATCTGTGATGTTTGAGTGTAGTCTTTGACTACACTTTGACTACTGGTCTTTGAGTCGTTGACATCTACATGTCTCTGAACTCACGGCACGGGGAATTAATGTGGTAGTGTGGTATTATTATCTTACTGCAGAGTACTCACCTTGTTACCATCACGAGGGGATATTATCATCATCTATCTATAATTCTATATAAATAAAAATTAAATGCTGTTAATTGGTAAGCGCATCACTTGAGAACGGCTGGACCGATTTGGCTATTTTTTTTAAAAAATGTTCGTAATAGTCGGAATAAGGTTTTTAGGGAAAGAAAATTGGAAAAGTTGCCCGGAATATTGGAAAATTCGGGAAAAACTGAAAGTGCTTTTTTCTATGGGATTTTTGTATGAACTTATTGAAATTTGGACAGGGTAACGTCTGTCGGCTCAGCTAGTTTAATATAAATTAGTAGACATTATACAAATACTTTATTTAGAAAAAAAAAACACAAATATCTATGTCTTCCCATTAAACTACGACACGGGGTTCTTCAAGAGAGCTGTGAATAAGATTTTGCAAGGTCGGCGGCACGCCCGCATACCCCCTTGTGTTGCAGGTGTCCATGGGCGGCGGTAACACTTACCATCACGTGAGACCGCTTGCTCGTCCGCCCTCTTCTCTATAAAAAATAAAAAAATATATGATAATATGAGAAACATGCGCCAATTAGTGAGAAGTGCATGATTATTGATTATCTCTTTTCATTTTATTTTTCAATTAATCGACATTATAAAAACTAATAGAAAGTGTGGGAAACATTACCTTGTTCATTGTCAATAGGAAACTTCCAGACTTTCCCTTGGTCGGTCCACAGGACCATCTTCTGGAAGTAGTTGGCGGGTGGTTGCGAAATGGCGAGCGCCAGTTCCCTTTGCTTCAGACTCTCCCACACGTCCAAAGTCGTTCCATAATTGTCTCCTTTAGCTTTGAAGATGCCGAGCGGCTGCCCGGTAAATATATTCACGGTTGATGCTTGGGGTAAACTGAAAAAAAGATTCAGTATCAGCCTGTAATATCCCACAGCAGGGCGCAGCGTGGCACGCCCTCTGGCCGCCCCTCCCCGCTACCGTCGTCCACGGCACGTCTTAGACGATCCCGACAACCCAATTACTGCTGCCAATGCGGTTCTTACACCACACTCACAGACTTCACAGATACACCGTCCCCGCCGGCGGAGACGTGGACGTCCCCCTCGTTACACCAGCACACACCAGCCCTCAGCCAACACTTTTACCAGGTATCGGCACGTGCCTGGACGCTTCTCACCAACTCCCGATTCCGCGGTATCCCCCCAATGCAACGCCCTAAGCAGAGGCCCGTTCCTTCCGCCGGTTTACCGGCGGGGGAGCCCTTAGGCTCATTGCAACACACATTTTGTTCCTGGCTGAGCGCCTTCTGCGCTCGCCCTAAATTAAACACGACCGGTGACTCTTGAAAGGCCACTAGGGCCACAAGACTTTAGCCATTCCAAAAAAAAAAACGTCCTCTGGCCAAGTGGACTGACAATTTGAAGAAGTTTGCTAATTAAAGGGCGCCGCGTTGCAAGCGGAAAATTTCATTTTTCATTTGAACATTTTAATCATCAAAAAATGGTCGATTGATCTTTTTTTATAGAACCGATGGCAGGCGACCGGGCGGTCCACATGATAGTAAATGGTCACCGCCGCCCATGGACACTTCCAACACCGGGGGGCTTGCGAGTAAAACGCTGCCTTTAAAGGAGCGCTGCAGATTTTCCGCCCAGGACTCTAGACACGCTTGATCCGGCCCTAGATATTGGGTGAATCAAAAGAATAAAAGACCGTGTGTGGTAGTGAGTTTTAGGAGAGACGTATATCCAGTAAGACCTCGCCTCTCAATCACATGGGGTTTCGACCCATTACTATTATCCATGTAGGTATTACACGTGCCTATGACTTTATTGGTCATGTGTTTCCTCGCGATGTTTTCCTTCAACATCAAACTCAATGGTCAAAACTCACAAATGTGATTCGAGGGTAGATAAGTTCAGGTGTTTCTCCACTGTTGGATAAAGGCCTCTTCCAAGGCATGCCACCATACACGATTTTCGGCTTTTTGCATCTAGCCACTACATATGTATAAGTAAAATAAATAGATAAAATTCTTTACTGCATTCTAAAACAATATGTGTAAATATGTACAACACGAATACATTGTAAATTCACAAAAGGCGGTCTTATCGCTATATTTATAGGTAGGTATTTAGTAGAATGTAAAGTTACACATACATCCTTCATGCACAAGACAATGTGCATGGGAAAGCCCATGTCTAGCAGTGGATACTACCTACTGGAATTTTACAAAGTGAGACTGCGAGTTTGATCTTGTTGTTTTTATGAAGCTCATTCATTCACTCTTTAAAAATTAATTACTGGACTGATTTTGAAAATGTTTCACTTTTAGGAAACTAATCCAATGCTATGTTTAGATGGACATAAGCAATGTTTGCGTTTCATGGGGAAACGTTATGGCATCAAGTGATGCTAGGATGAATTGTTACATAATTACAATGAAGCTTTTCGATAAGTACAGAATTTAGGAATAATAATTTCCTTTATTTTATGTATAGGTACAAACAGTAAGTTGCACACACATAATAAAGAATACAATAGGTGGTCTTAATGCAAAATGCAATCTCCTTTAGATCATAATTTTTATTTGTCAGCATTTAAAAGCGTGGGATCTGCCAAAATTCTAGTTTTGACGATAAATATCAATTGATATATATCATATAATCATGATATATAGGTACCTATTCGCTGATATATATCTGCGAACCCTGATTTATAATAAATATCTGTTTAGATAGCCGTAAATCAGCTTGTGGTTACAAACGCAACATTCCCCTATACTACATTCCTTAAAGTTAGTTGTGATTATAAACTGTACCCTATGTAAATAAATGTATGTAGTATAAGTAATGTATGTAGTATGAAAGGGAATAGGGTAAAGTTTATAATCACAACTAACTGTAGGGAATGTAGTATAGGGGAATGTTATAAGGGCCTTAGGTTTAAAATACTACATTCATCCGATCTTTCAGACGTTTGCAATGTTAACAAAAGGACTGTTTGAACCTTTTGCAAATACCGGAGACAGAAGAAATGTAGGTATCTTTTGTATACATTCAAAGATATAGGTATTCCACTTGTTCCAATGTTTCACTTTATACTATATACTTACCACCTCAGGACACATAAAATATTTATGCCGACATACAACAATCACATATATATTTAAAATGATGAATTGGTTCGGAATTATACAGCTTTAAATAATAAATACAATTTGGGATATTCGAAGATAAAAAACGCGTTCCGAAGAACGCCTCGCGATTTAATTATTTCAATATTAATTGAATTAAACCTACGTGACAAAATAAAAGCTAACAATTTTATTAAATAGCAGACTTTCTGGATAAAGAGACATTAAATTTCAGTTTTAGTCCTAAAACAAACATTAGTTTATTAGACTGAAATTATTGAGCATGTCAGCGACAAATTGCAGATAGACTTGCTTCTCTCGTAATATAGAAAAGTGAGATCATCACAAAACACGTAGTGCGGCGATACCTATATAATAAACAGACAGTTTTTACCAATCACAAATGAAAGTGTTGAGACAGCAGTTACTATTATTAGATGTCTATGGCCGTGGTACAATCAATGTCCATAGGATCAGTGCATGTTCCGACATGTTCTGTTTAACTACGCAACTGCCACGCAAATTAATAAACTTGTTGAAACTCGCTTCTTAGCGCCGCAGCTTTCGCTCCTTCTGGCAAAGCAATATGTAATTTCACTATCAGTTGAAGCCTTGACCTAAATTTAAAAAATTTGTTTATTTGTTGTTAATAATGTAAGAAGGTGTGAGAAATTTAATCTTGTGATTAAATTAAAAGTAAATACCTAATACTAAATCTATATACTTAAATAGAAGAATTCAAGAATTTCAAAGCTTTTAAAGTGCGCAGTTTACTGTTATCGCCCTATGTGAATGTTAAATCTTATTTAAACTGCAAAAGGATTCCGAGTACCTGCTCATATCGTTTATGAAGAAAGGACATTGATTATATATATCTGAATATACTACTGAAAGTAGGTAGGTACTCACCTACTAAGTGCGATTTTAAGATTAATTAAGTGGGTACGTACTTACCTTTAAAATTAATGAGTCATCAGATCACGAACTTCTCGATAATGGTTTCACAGATAGTGAATAGTGTGAAAAAGACAACGTCAGAATTAAATAAATAATTAAGCAAATCATGAACTTGGAAAGACATTCGTTGATGACATTACCTACGCAAAAAGGGCTTGTTGTAACAAGGGATCAGTGAGTGACGTGGACGAGTCATCTGTATGTAGGACAGGTAAGTACCTAGGGTAGGTACTTTGTTGATAATTGTGCACAGACTATGTGTCTGGTGATGGTTGTGCTAACTATAAGAATGATAAAAATTGTTTAAATTGAAGATTATATCTGCATATAACTGATTTGTTGACACAATCGAAACTCGCCTCATTTACTTTAATTTGTTGAGTAATTATGCGTATGCGTATAAGATTCTTTTAAATTATGTATTGCTTTTAATATAATATAAAAAAATATAGTGCCAACGACCGAGGAGGTGGCTTGGTTATGCATTTAAAATATTTCAAATTATATATTTCAATTTATATTTCAAAACTACCTAGGTTCCTGCTATTCTGCACTTTGTTTTGACTATATTTACTTTAAAATATTTACATTAACCATAAGGTCATAATTTTTAATATATTGATCATATCAATCGCGAACATTTCAATTGGAGTAACCAATACTTTTCAGGTGATGGGAATGGGCTCTGGCATATCTCACTTAGTACCGAAACATGTACATACATTGGGGAATAGGATATAGTGGGAATTGCAGTACATTTCAAGGTAGTCTTCTGTGAGAGAGGTGTAACGTAGCTAGTAGAGTGCACCCAGCAGCTGTTGGATGCATCCTCTGCACCTCCCCTCCAAAATAATAATATGATTCAGACCAAATTAAGATATTTCTTTTGTTGTGACATGCAACACCATTATTACCTTCCTGCCTGTGCTCGTTTTGTCGCAGGTTGCTGTTCCTTCCTCTGGGCAAACCTAGTTTTCTGTGCTTCGATTTTGGTTTTGCTGACAATGCGCTTCACTTGCTGTCCTCGGGTTTCTGTCTTCACCAGATCATCCTTGTCCGTTGTACGGTCTACTTTCATACCGATTATTAGATCACTGAAATTTATTTAATAATATGTAGATTTTACTAATAATTACTCTATATTAAAAAAAAATATATATAAATATTGTAGACTTTGGTAATTACAAGATTTAATAAGATTTTGTTTAGGCTTTAGTTTAGATTTTGATTCCCCTAGAAAAATTTAACCAATTTTCCAGGTTAATTGAGTATCCTATATTCTTCTCCAATTTTCAGACTCTGGCGAACTTTATTGAAATTGTTTGAGTAGTTTAGTCATGAAGATTAACAATGAGAAAGTAAAACAATCATATTTTTTAAATAATAGTGTGGAAGTATGGATGTGGATGACTAATGAGCAAGTGGTAGCCTAGGGGTATCTGACTCTCATTCATGAGGTGGTCAGTTCAAACCCTCCATACCTACCACTGAGTTTCTACTTAAGTAAGGATTTTTAAATTATCACTAGCTAGTAGCTCTGTAGTGAAGGAAAATATCACGAGAGAAAATGTGTGGACAAGAATAAGGGAAGAGACAAACTGATCCCACATATGCAACGTATGCGATGCAACGTTGGGGCATTGGTGTGCACACTTGTCCCACATATACAACGTGCATTGGCATCAGAGACTCTTGTCACTTCTAAAAGTGCACTAGTATTGGTACAAAAACATGCTTTCTGATTCTGAGAGTGAGTTTGAGAATGATTTATTAAATTTGTTATTTTCAAATGAATATGTTTGCGATATAAAAACAAAAAAAAGAGTAATGCATTGCATAATATAGCATCACGATATTCAATGCATTTAATATTATGGATTGCCTCATATCGTCTTACCAAATCAATCAGTTGTTCAACTCCCATTTTGATAACGTACCTAAACAAATATGTTCACGAGCGACGTTCCTAGAAACACACTTGTCTTACGCGTAGGATAACGTACGACATCCCCTCCACCTTCCCACGCCGATCTGGAGATACAGATCGAACGTTGCGTGGGACGCGTGTGATAGCGTTGCGTATGATAAGTGTGTCTGTTTTCATGCAAATGCAATAGTCCAGATGTCATAATGCATTGCATATGTTGCGTATGTGGAACCAGTTTGTCCCTACCTTAAAAAAATTGGGACATGTGTATCCTATAATCAACACAGGGCCTGTGTGATAGATTTTTGTCAGAAATGTCCTCTATGATAACTAGGGGAAGGTTGTTCCACTGTGCTGTGGTAGGATATAATAGGTGTCTTGTCTACAAGCTCTTTCTCACAATAACAATAGTCAAAGTGGCCATTTTGTGCAATACCCTTTTTTAAGTATGGCCTCTATCTTAAACCACACTAGCACCTTCCAGAAGTCTCGTAGTTTTCTGGGTATAGTATGATCACACCGAAATTACTAATTGATAAAGAAACTCAGACTTATTTGTTTAATACTCAGGCTTGTATTTAAACAGGCAGCAAAAAAGTATTAAACTAGCAGCAAACATGAGCAACAAAAACTATATTCGATAATACTGAAATAAATAATTTTGAATTACTAAGAATGTCATCACAAAGTCAAAGGAGTATGAGTTCAGCTTGACGGGGACTCCTCTATCTTTATTGTCACCAGAGAACCTAACCCACCTTTAAACAGTAACTGCCATAAGCTATTCTCATGAATGGTCACAATTGTCCCTTGTTAAATAAATTACAATGAAAATTAAAATTTATTTTATTATTTCTAATACTGATAATACCTAAGGCTTGTTGAAGTTTGATTGATTTTTCCAAGCACTTTGGAGAGAAGTTCTGCTTCTGTATGCTTCACATCTCCACCGATCGCTTGTGCTACTTCCCCCGCTGCTTTTGTAAGGCTCTCCTCTGAATATGAAGCCATAAATCCAATTAGAATCTTAATAATTTAATTTCTAACTGTACTACTACTGCTGCTATCTCCACTGTTTGCTATAGGCCTCTGCCAAGGCATGCCACCATAACTTTCGCTAAATTATCAATCCACTTGGCTAGAGGGCATCCTATGCTATATTTCCTCATAAACATTCTCCACTAGAGAACTTGTCTACTCTTTCTGATGATAACTGTATATGTATGTGTCAATCTTTAAATTTCCAGTTTTTATGAACAAAAATTCATATTACTAACAGTTTATAACCATTGACTGTGCAATGTGTACCTAACATACTTTTAATTTTCGGGATAGTGAAAAATGGATAAGTCTTTAATAAACTTCTACTTCAATCTCATAAGATGCAAAATCAATACAGCAGTATAGTACGGAGGTTTTCACAACATATTACAAAATTGCCAGGTTTATGATTCTTGTGATAATGTAATGCATGTCACTGTAGAGTAACAATGCTACTGACTGTAGTTAAATTTCGTTTTGTTTAAACAGACAAATGCTTTAAAGATGTTTTTTTATCATAAAGCATTAAAATAGCATTATTTTTCTTTAAAGATTTCACTATATTTCATTTTCACTAATATCTGGGAAACTAGAACTGACAATAAGGTAATGTCAGATAATGTCACATATAAAGTATAGGCCAATCAAGTGTTCGTATAAATACAAACTTCTTTGCAGCCCATTATAAACTTATTCAGTAAGTGGTTAGGTACCGTGATCAGAAAATACAATGTTGTAGAACAAACCTCAATTCAATTAGAGCAACGAAAATAAATTAAATCACCGTAATATCTCCTTCATGAACACAAAAGCAAATGTAATTGTGCAAATGCTGGGATGGCCAATATTTTATACTGTATTTTTATTTACCTATTTTCTCTGTTTTAACCTCAACTTCGTCAGATTCCGGTTTCCGTTTTCTAACATCTGGGGCTGTCGCGAACTTTTCTCTATATTCGTTCTCGTTTATTTTGGGTTCTGCCATCATACTCTTCAACAGAGCTTGAATCCTTTCAGTACTTGATTCCGCTTTTTTGTCTTCATTTTGTGATTTGGATCTTTCCATGATCGTCTGTATCTTTCCATCATCATCTGAGGGTTTATCCGACAAACATCTAGCAATAAGTGTAAAATTTCTTTTAAATGTGAACCTTAAAAAAATAACAAATATTTTCTGTCATTATTAAGTTTAATGAATGTAATAAACTAATTAATATTAACTAAATAATTTACCTGGTCAGCATAATTTGTCACGAAAATCACACAACAAAATCAAATTAATTAAAACTATTTGAAAAACAAAATTTTAAAGTTTTGAGGTTATCGTTGCATTACGTTTCGTTTTACGGAAAATGACAACAGACTGACTAGCGAAATACATTTTTTTCTCTTATAATTTATTTGGACACTGGCATAGCTATTGGTCTACATAGCAAATAAAACAGAATTGTTTTTATCAAGTCATTGTCCAGTCCCGTCGAAATAAGAGTCGCTCAGTAAAGTGATAGTAGCTTTACTGAGGATAGAACTGGACTCCCAGGAAGAACACAAAAAATGCAGTCTCACGCTTTTATTTATCACAATCATTACCCACTTGAATTTAGACACTTTGAACTATCATTAGGCGAACATTTAGGCACTATCATTACCCACTATTAGGCACTTTGAATTTTAACAAATTATCACTATTAAACCATAAATCCCGCAATACACATTTTTTACAATAATCAAACTTTACTTGTCCAAAAAGTTTCTGAAATCCAAAATATGAGGCCAAACGTACGATTTACGCATTTTGACAGTCTAAATTATCCTGCCTCTTTTTACATTATGAAGATCTATTAATTCCTTATTTGGCTTTATTCTTCTTTGCTTTCAGTTAGTGAAACATTTCTTAAAATACTTCATTAAAAACATATCCGTAACCAAGGGCCGGGGCGTTTTGTCGCCAGGCAATGGGCCAGGGGAGGAAGCAAGATGAGAGAGATATGAATTGTACCTAGGTACAAATACATTTTTTTCGAATCTCTAGAGGGGGACAACTGCCCTCCCTTGTTCGTAACTGATACAATTATCCGAAATAATTCGATATGCTCATCCGGTATAAAATATTGCGTATTTCCATATTATTATATTCTTTGCTGTGTGGACCAATAGCTATACCAGTGTCCAGATAAATTAAAAAACTAAGAGAAGGGTTTAGATTTATGAAAGGATACAGACCTACACAGATAACTTTGTCCATGAAGGATGTCGTTGCTATCGACGAAGTATTACCGTTAAAAACATTTTACTCAATTTATGGGTAAAGATCGTTGATATTTTAAGCAAGATGTTACGTTCAATACTTTATGGATTCCTAAATTTAATTATTTCATTGAACACCGGCAAAGTTACGTGTGTGGGTCTATAATGTGCGGTCTGAAACCTACTAAAATCACTCTTTGACAATATGAATGATGAGTTTGTTTTCTCGAGTATTTATATTTGTGAGGTAGTGAGTTCGAACCCCGGCCCATAGAAATATAAGAAGCTCCTAAATAATAGTGAATTTATGAGATAAGAGTTACTACATGAAGAATTATTTTTAAGTAATATTGTAAAAGAATATAAATATATGGTTTAAATAAAAATTCCCATAAATAAATATAAAGATATCTTTACCAGGATTTTCTGTAATGTGAATAGTTCCAAGATGTAATACTAATGTGTTAAGACGTTTAGACAACACTTATACGAGCTGTATTCAGTATTTATAATTAATTTAATAGTTGTATGTATTCAGCTTGTAGTCAACATACATACATGTATGTAGTCCGGCAAAGTTGGATCAAGGATATATAAAGAAAAAACACATTTTTATATTTATTAAACCATGGTATAATGAAATTAAAATCCAGTTTGAATCATCAAATTAAGTAAGAAATTACCATAAAATTAATTCTAAACACAGTATCACGTTTCTAAAGATAAGTCTGTAATATACACTGTAAATTAACCTAAGACTTAGAAAAAAATTACAATATCTACGTCTCGTCGTATTCTAATGAGCACCACAACTAATCTTATATGTACCCTTACAGCGTTTGTATAACTCACTGGTATTCCTTATGTTTACAGCTTAAACTAGGTATGTCATTAAGGCACAATACATTTCAATATACTATACATATTTCTTTCCCCGGACGGTTTCCCAAGATATGCTATTTATGTGAGAAGGTACAACTGCAAACTTCTACCAGGCAATATCTTTTTCTAAATGCATAAAATAAATCTGTCGCTTACTCACAATCCTTGCTTTAAGTTATCAAAATATCTGCTTCTGACTATAATGAAAAAATAAAGTAACCACTTTTAACCCAATGTTTTAATGCTTAGTATAGATGACTGATGAAAAAGCGTTGACCAAATCTAGAAGATTTGAAAAACGTTTGATTACAAGTGGCAGGCTCCTATGAAATTGTAAACAATTCTTACTAGTATAATAATATTTAATCTAATTCGTATAAGTAGTACCTACTTAAATCAAAAATATCTCGAAAATATTGAGCAAATTCTGAAGAAGCAATTTATATAAACTTACATAAAACGTATACTTTATAGAATTTAAACAAATAGTAATCCTCTCACATTATAAATATTTTTCAGATAAACTTAACAAAACATTTGGTACGCATTGTGGGATACTTAAATTTTTGCGAGATCAATAAATGAATTCAAGCTTAACATATTTCAATACAAAGAAAGCAATTATTATTTATATTTAAATACGAAAAAGTGCCTTAAAAATATTCTTGACGTACAGGCGGCGATACTGCAATATATCCAATAAATCGATTGAAGACTTTATTACCAGCAGTATCAGATGCCCATATTAACTGACCCCAACAGGCTAACATACCATTAATATAATATGGGATGGGTTAACTATGAGTATCTTAAAACACTGGTAATAAAGGTTAGTCGAATTGTATTTACATTATCGTAATGCTGCCCTAATGAATAAAAATCGTTATACTGAAAGCTACAAAGAAAAATATATGTAAGTGTTACAGCATCTGATCTTCATAATTTTCCGCGGACTTTTTCATGTGAATCTTTAGAATCGGTAACCTTATTCGTTGAAAATTTTAAAGTTTAGGAGAATAATCCAACTCTCCCTAAAAAATGCAGCGTTACTTTGTATTAGATGTTTTTTTTTCTCTAAACTTTTCCTTTTCATCAGTTACGTCAGTCATGTTAAAACATAGTTACGGACTCTAAATTACTCTGAAAAGGAGGTCTGCTAATTTGTGGAAACCTAAGTATGAAATATTGTTTATATGTAATAAATAACTAATAAGTTTTCATAATAATAAGTTTATATTCTAATAAGCAAAGGATGTAGTACAAAATCATACAAAATATAGTATAAGTCATTAAAAAAATCCTTTGCGAATTTACTTAGAGATAATAAGTAGTGTGGCAAGCGCCACATTAGTAAAATTTCTTCCATAAAATCAATCAGAAATTTTACTAACCATTTCAAATTATACATACAATTTACAAACAAACGTGAGACCAATGACGCGCATTCCAAAACATAATTACTTGTTTTTTCATGGGTATTATAAAGCTCATGAGGAAACATTACAAGCGCTTGCACGCAACAAGCACTATATCGGTAAAATATCCTCCGTAAAACTATAATTGGGCCGTTCTGATAGGTCGGATTTGACTAACGACGAACCATATAATCCACCCATGTAAAATATTAATTGTCATGGACGCAACGCTTCTAAGAAAACGACGCTTCAAATTGATCGAGTTATTTAATATTTCACATCGGTGGATTATATGGTTCGTCATATGTCAAATCCGACCTATTAGAACGGCCCAATTATAGTCGGAAAATTTACCGATAAATTATTCATACGATTTCTGTTTACCATTAATTTTCTGTTTAATGGCGCACATTTCAAAACATAATTATATATTTTTTACACGGGTATCGCAAATCTTACGAGGAAACATTGCAAGCGATTACAAGCTACAAGCACTACATTAGAAAAAAATCTTCGATAAAACCCGTTGGAAGATATTTCACCGAACATTTCAAATAATACTCTTAGTCAATTGGGCACATTGCAAAACATAATTGTTTGTATTTGCATAGATATTACAAAGCACAAAATGCGTCACTGCTGCGGGACAACCGTAACAATTTATTAATGCTTTTTAGTAACCAAAAATTATCACATCTGTTTCCACCAGCCCGCCTCCGGGTTCAATTCTCAGACGGCCACCCATTAGTTTAAAAACAAATGTTTGTTTGGGTCTGGGTGGGGTGTGTTCCTAGTGTGTGGGGTGCGGCGTAATTTATTTTATTTATTTATCGCACTGATAAAGCATTATTTTTATGACATGAGATCATAAATTACGGTAGTTCTATTGCAGTGACATTTCAAAACAATAATAAATCATTAAACAATTAATAATAAATTCTATGTGAACATGCATGAGTGGATCACGTGACCACGGACGATATTTACACATTAAAGTCTTTTATTGCGTACATTTTAAGTAATAAAGTAATAACGATATGTGATGCTTTCGTATTTATGGCACGTTATAAATATAATAATTGACAGGGAGATACCAGCCCAGTTGAAATGACAGAAGTGGTTTCTCTGCTCCATAGATTCACGATTTGTCCCAATACTTGCCAGTCAGAATATAAACCAATTCTATACAGACACGATAAAGCAAGATAAATGATAATGCCGTTGTATTTATAAAATTATAAACATTATGGCAATACAATATGTATTTTAATTTTTCGGGTGATGACTTATTTGTGCAGTTTTGTGTTTTTTGATAGGTGTTTGTATATTTTGAAAGTATACATATTTGGATACAATTCTTCCCGAATCGGATTATAACTATCCGATGTGATAATACGTGTGTATCCTATATGATCCAGATCGACTCGAAGTACCGATACAACAGGAACAAGCTAAACCACTACAATTTCTATACATCAATATTAGTTGAATATTGACAAAAACATATGAAGGATACGATGCGGCATACACTTCTGAAATAAATCGCGAAAGTAAACTCTTACGTCATAAAACACAAGCAATAATAAAAATGAAGCTTTCGCATTTTTATTATTTTTTGCGTTTATTTTACAATATACGATTTTGTGCGGCCGCCATTTGCAAACTTTCTACATTAGCATAGCGTTGTATGCAAAAATATATCAACATACTTATCTCTAATGTAAATAGAATTTTAGAATATTTTAAGACGATAAGGGTATCACTTGGAAGACTGGTTCATTCCGTATTAAACTAAAAAATGGCCAGAGTTCAATTTCAAAAAGTAACACGATATTGTAAATACCTACATACAGCTTTTAAACTAATATCGTGGGAATAATAACCTAAGATAACTCCAGTTGAAAGTCATGTTATATCAGCGTAGTTAAACGAATAAACGATGTAAGTCAAACTATGAATTTAAACATCAAACAAGTTACGTGTATTATGACTTTTATTGAATTAGCAATAAGGCAATGACGGTAGATTCAATTTTGTTGTAACTTATAATAACACGAGTAGAGGCTATCGAGTGTCAACTTGTATATGAAAACATGAGATTATGTTCTCCAACAGGGATACTTGTTTATCCAATTTGGAATATGAAGAAATTGTTTTCGTATATTTTAGCCTATTAAGAGCAAAAATTCATGTCAATAGAAGAGGAATAGATACACTGGGAAATAGTTAATTGTTCATCAAATAATAGTTGTCCAATGTCCACTGTTAATTATTTATCAAATAATAGTTGTCCAATGTCCACTGTTAATTGTTTATCAAATAATAGTTGTTCAATGTCCACTGTTAATTGTTTATCAAATAATAGTTGTTCAATGTCCACTGTTAATTATTGTTTATCAAATAATAGTTGTTCAATGTCCACCGTTAATTTTTTATCAAATAATAGTTGTTCAATGTCCACTGTTAATTGTTTATCAAATAATAGTTGTTCAATGTCCACTGTTAATTGTTTATCAAATAATAGTTGTTCAATGTCCACTGTTAATTGTTTATCAAATAATAGTTGTTCAATGTCCACTGTTAATTGTTTATCAAATAATAGTTGTTCAATGTCCACTGTTAATTGTTCATCAAATGTGTGTGTTTCCGAGTAAAAAGGGACCAAGTGTCGACTTCTAGTTTCCGCACAAAACTTGTATAAAAAAAAGACTATTTGATTTAGATTGTACTGAAATTTATATTTAAGGTCGTGTAGGGAAGCTTCTGATGAATACTATAAAAAATTCGCAATTCGACGATCATCAGACCGTGTACAAAATGAATTATTCTACTATTTTGACAATTCATAACACAAAACAAAGTATATGCAGTAAATATGTAAATTTACTTGTTTCATTAAATTTTAGTTTTTTTCAATATGTGTGTTCATATAGAAGTTTAATGCAGGTTTGTTTTTTACATAATTGACTTATAAAATTTGATAAAAACATGACATTATGTTTAAACATTTTTTCTAAATTCGTACGGAAAATAAGGAAATCTATCTTTTCGATTGGCGCCTGGTTTTTCTAACTATTTCTTTAGTGTTGCGATGTCAACGAACTCGTTAAATTTTACTTTCTTTTTATTTGGCAACAATGTAATAAATTCCCTGAACTTTTTTAATACGATTATCTTGATACTTGGGTTTTTCTACTATTTAAATCAATAATAGTTTTTTTTTATGAAAATCAAGGGATTACAATGACATTTTTATGTGGTCAAGAAACTCTTAATAATAGTGATTAACAAAATTTTGAGCTCGAAATGTCTCATGAAAGCCAATATGATTTTTAAAGCATTTTCGTGCGCTGAATCCAAAAATCATATTCGTTTTGAACCTAGACATGTTTTTAATCTACCAAACAATTATTTTTTTAAAAAAGCTAAATTTTACATTTTAATTACTTCTTCAAAATTTGAGTGAGGTTTGACACATTAAAAGCTGTGTTTCTTTATGTTTTCAGGTATGCTGAACACGATCTCGTAGTTATTTTAATGTAGTTAATGTGTCAAACCTCACACAAAAAAAGTAATTAAGTAATTGAAGAAGTAATTAATTGCATGCTATTAAAATGAAATAATTTAGCTTTTTTAAAAGAATAAGTTGTTCGGTAGCATCATGTGTTCAATTGGTGTTTGGTATCTGAACAACCGAACATTCTGTTCAGTTGTTCAGAATTTAAAATTCTGACGTCTAGGGACGAAACGAGTATGATTTTTGGATTCAGTGCACGAAAGTGGTTTATAAAATCATAGCAGCTTTCATGAGATATTTTGAGCTCAAAATTCTGCATTCAATGGACCCTTTTTGCTCGCAGTCCACATATACATATTATGTATAAATAATAAGTACAATTTTCTATTAATAAAAAAATGTTTTTTTGGAAATGTTACATAGAACTAATATGAATCGGTGGTTTAAGCGAACTGGGTTTTTTATTACATTAAAAATTATTAGCACCCTTACGAGTCTAGCTATAAAAATCTTAATCTAAGGCCCCATGCACACGATGGTCAAAAATATATTTCTTAATATTAAACATAGCTGATAAGCGAAAAACAGGTTTCGGGTACAGAATGTACTAGGCCGGTATCTCACTATCAAAGATCTTTTATAATATTTCTTGTAAAGAATCGAGCAGTTGCATGATTACAAACTTTTCTTGCGTTCTTAAACGCGTTATTGTTGTGACTAAGTTTCATATTCGTTGCTCGAACTGAAATAACAGGTTTGTGTTACAACGTTGTATTTGCGCTGAGCGCCACCTAGTCACTTATTGGATATATTGTTAATTAACTGCAAAGAAGTTTGTACTTGTTGGGATGCTCAGCTGTGCAATTAATTACTTGTTTTGAAATACGCCAATTGAGTATTTTGTTAAGGAACGAGTAATGTTTGTGAAATATTATCGGAGATTTCTGATATTGGTACAACGCCCTAAGTATGTTGTTCGCTTATGTTCAATCTAACATATCATGTATTATCAAACGTTGAGCTTCTAAATGTGACTGAGAACCTATTTAAAAGATAACAAACTAGATTCCATAATTTACTAGGGCACGATTTCCACAATAAAATGACATAAAAAATACAATTATAAAAATAAAACATAAAAGCACTACTCATACTAATAAATGTCATTAAACTCGTCAAAATCGAGCCATAATGGGGTATTTGAGCGTTTCTAGATATAAAAGAAGCTTAAGAAAGAGATTGATCCCTGAAATCAAAATATCTTGAAAAATTACTCAATTACTTAGAAAGAAGTCACAATTTAGAAAAGAATCGCATGATTGTGTTGGTGACGTCACTAACATAGTACTGTCATTACAATCACGCGCCAGTAACAGAGGCAGCGATAGGTCCCCACCTCAAATATTTTCAAGTTCTTTTCTACGTAATTTAAAATGAATTTATCTATGAATTTAATTCTCTAGTTATGAAGCATCAATTTCAATCAGTAAATTAAAAAAACGCTACCAATAAATTGACCGTGTACTCGGGGCCGAGTCTTACTTTAATTAATCACAGCCATCTAGGAACTAAGTTTCACGAACCCAATGTAAGAAAGGCCTGGTTTCAGCCATAATGTCCTGTTCTTCTCTCTCTGCGCTATATTGACGATATCCCCGTCCATAAGTCGCGCGACTGTTTGTACGGAACACGTCACTTGCGACTGGTCGATTTCTCTAACGGTCGACACGTCACCCGTGCCGCAGGACGAGATCAGACGAGGTTTAGAGGCTTTCTTTCTCGCCCATATCATGTAGAAATTTGGCGCATTACTGAGATATTCCAGCTAAAACGAAAAGTTCTATGTATATCTCTGTCTAACTTAACCTGGGAATATTCTCAGGAATCACAAAAAAAAACGGAAGTTTCAACGATATTTGGAGCGATTCCTACCACGAAAAAGTTCACTCTGATATGACGAAGTTCATTTGACATTTGTTGCGTCGAAACTACTCCGATTGCACGAGATGATGATCGAAATGTACCTATTTAGATTTTGACAAGAGAAACATCGGGAACAAAAATGAAATTTTATGATATCCTTTTAGATACTCCGAGGTATCCGATGGTTAGAGCTCCAACCGAGGAAAAGTCAGAGTTGGATTATTCGTTCATTCGTTGGAACTTCAATCGGGTCCGAAACTTCAGAGGTGTAAAGTCAGAGTAGTTTTTGGCATATGACACGGCATATGTTTATAACTGTATGACACTAGCTTTTGCTCGCTACTTCGTGAGCGTGGATTTTATTTTAGTAATTGGCTCCCCTGGATAAAAAGTATCATAATAATATGCCCTTCCCCGATTTTCAGGCCAAATACATTTAAATCAGTTCAGTAGTTTAGTCGTAAAGACGTAACAAGTAGACAGATAAATATAGTTTCAGATTTATTAGTGTAGATTAACTGAAAAAGTGGATTAATAATATACCTAATAAAAAAAAATGAGTCTTTATTTCCATTGGTTTACGAAATAGAGGACAGACAGGCACATAAACAGAAAGCAGGTGAAGTTGTTCTTTTTGAAAACTTCGTTATCGAATTCTGTATTTAGTATCCGTTCCCTTAAATCTCCAAAGGTAGGCAGCGCGTCTGGAGGGGTGGCAACGTCTGTCAATCTGGACTGATGTTGGCATGTATCGCGGATGTCCATGGGCGACAGTATACACAAAAAAAAGAAAAAAAAAGTAACTCTAGTTAGTAAAATCAAACTTACTTGCGCATATATCAAGTAGATTCCCCCCTCCATGACGGTGAAGTAGTGCTCTCCGCTGTGATCGTTTGTGAACAGCTGGATCTTGGAGTCGCTGTTTTTTGTCGACACATCCTCGTCACGCATCCAAGGGCCCACGAAAGCTGAAACAATGAAAAATGGCATTGGTTTAGATCTTCACTTTCTAGTTAAAATTGAATAGAATTTTATTTTAGGAGTGGTCACTGTAGGTGTTTTAAAAGGGCATATAAAATTTCTTATTCTAAGTTTATTAATTGGCTAGTTGATACCTTTAATGGAAGTTAAGTCTGTGTCTGGTATGAATGCAATAACTAGCCCAAACAAATCCGCTGAAAATAGGGTCAACGGTTTCAGAAAAAACTGGTAATAAAGGAGTACACAAACGAACATTCTCTAACCAAAAAACGTATATATCATCTCCGTTCCGTAGTGGGTACAAAACGTATGAATTTAAAGGTTGTCGTAGTTCAGTATTGTCGTAGTTCAAGGTTGTCGCAATTTAGTGTTGTCGCAGTTGTGTTTCACATTTTTTTTTATTTCAGCATTTTAAGGAGAAGGATATGTCGAATTACCATGCCCGAGTCGTAGGTATATCGACTAACGGTCTGTGCTAGGTTTAACTATTTTTAACAGCTATTTACTTATGACAACATTCTCGGAGTAGTAACATGATGTAATATTACCCTAAATAGCATTTATAATAACAATTTAGAAAAACTTCTATTTTTTTTTTCTATCAAACGCGTTGATAATTTGGAATAATAATAAGTAAAGCCTTTAAACATTTCAAAAACTAAGCTTTTCATCCTTCGAAAAAACACCTATTAATATATTTATCATGTCACATTGTTCCATAATCTTTTGTGCAATAAACGACTATCAAAGTTTATGTGAAATAGGTTGATTGCGATTGGTTGATTTGTACTTTCATGAAAGTGGTTTTTGATAAAAGTAACCGAGTCAACGGGCTATTTGTTCACTTTAACCTGAGTTGAGAGTTATTTGCACTTGCACAAACAGACGTATGAACGGATTTAATTATTTAGGACATTCTCTGCCAGTCAATCTTCAGGCTCGAAAGTACAGAAACAGGAAACGGTTGCATATAATTATACAAATAGAAATAATTTAAATTCGTTCCCAAATTGATACCGAGAATAAGCGTCGTCGTGTTATTTTATTACATTCGGCTTTTGATTGGGCAGCGTTGGGTTTGGGTAAAGATTAGCTGTTATTAGCGATAAAGCATTTAAAGTGTCGATGGAGCCTTCCCTCCTGGCTCATACCTATACAATGGAGCCTCCTGACCTATACAACCAGCTTCGGGCTTTCCCCACAAGCCTCCAACTACGCTTTAAATTCAGCAACTTTTTGCTCTCAATACATTTACAAGACATTTTGGGTCGTGTTTGTTGGGTAAAGTCCCTACCAAATAAAGAATTATAATATACTTCAACATATATAATTAATATTAAAAATACATAAATATAGGTAATATATATTTATTTACGTGTAAGTCTGGAAATTCCTGTTTATTATTATTAACTTTATGTCAAGAATATCATACAAGACTTAAGTAGACTTAGGTTTGATCAAAGCAGTAGCGACATGTGTTTCTTGTGTTCTGATCATAACATCTTTACATACCTACTTCAGATCGCGTGGAACGCGGGTTGCCGCTAAAAATAGAAATTCCGCGACAACACCATATTAAGAACTGCGAAAATAGACAAGGCAGCTAAAGAGAAACTTGATACGAATGTGTATGCTATTAATTTGCTTGTAACGTTTTAATAAGAATGGTCGTCATGTAAACGGACTTCGTATAGATATGGATGCCGTTCGAAATGGTTTGTGAGGTAGCCCTGAGCGGGCACCTTACTTATCCACACCAAAGGAAGGCAATCAGATAAAACGTAATATTTTTTTGAATATGTATTATGGTGCCGATGTACCTAAAATCTAGAAAGATAATGCGTTCAACCTTGCTTGTAATGATAACTGATAAGAGTGATAGGGGTAATGGTGATAACAAATTAATTATTCTGCAACGTAAGACATTATCAGTAATTGCTTTTGTTATTAAACACTGCTCTATTAATAATGTGGTATCACATAAATAATAGATTGGTTTTGTTAATCACACAATAGGTTCGTGTTTGTATTTTTGTCGTCCTACAGTAATTGTCGTGTATGTGTAACCACTCACAATTACGTAGGACGTTACGTTATTTTTTTGTGGTTTTGAAAAGGTTACGTCTTTGCGTGTTTATGTACATAGACTATTTTATTATCTTACTTATGTTATTATTTTGTTAGGTTAATTTACCTATACCTATTGAGGTTATTAACCATAACGTTATTATTATTGCACTTAGTAAATACCCCAGGAAAAAGTAATTACATCATCGGAATAATAAATTCTTACGGGGATTGTGATTGGGATTATTAACCACAAAGGGAGAAGCCGTTAAAAACTAGCAAATACCAAATAATTATGTCGAAATTTATGTATTAAATGTTTTCCCTAGTAATAAATACGATTTATCAGTTATTAATTATAATAACACTTTATCAGTATTAATGTAAACTAACCAATTTAAAATAGAATTCCTGGTTTATTTTATTACTCGACCATGAACAAAAGAGTAGTCACGGTTTTTTGAATAAAACTCAAATATAGCAATGTTGATTTAAGAGACATGTTATACTATATATATTAAAATAGCAAATAATAAATAAATATACCTATAGCAAATAGGTATATTTATTAAAAACAAATTCGTCTCGAATTATGATTTTTTTACTTCTAAAACACACAACTATTTTATGCGCAGCCGGTTCAAACAAATACACTGTTCTGGTTATAAATTGGTTTATTTACATTTCTACTTATCAGTAGTAAGTAGGTAGGTATGTGTAGTGTGTTATTATTAAGTATTATGTATTAATAATGATTCAAATACCTATTTTCAGCGTTAATAAGTTGCAGTACTAAGTACCTAATAGTGGCTAACAGTCAAGCGAATAAATACTTTATTTTATCACATACACGTTTATCACACGTTTTAAACATTTAAACACGAGTTACAAACGTGTTTATGTACTCTAAATACCTACTTTTATAATCAATTCCTATCACTAAAATATATTTGGGGGATTCCACGGCTAAGTTAGCCAGACAAGCTGCCGTCTACTGTCAGTACTAGTCACAGTCAGTAGTATGTTGCCAGATGTGAGAAAACGGGACATAACTTACATCTAAATAAAATTGGAACCTCAATTGACAAAGGGGGACTAAAAATTGCGTAAATATTTCCTACATATTCTAAGTTACCTTAATATATGATTCGAATTTATATTACAGTTACTTTACTATACTCCTTCGTGTCTTTTTATTCTGTAGTCAAAGTAAAGAAAGTAGGATATTTTTTACTGTTGTCGGATATGTCAAAACAATTACAAACAAAAATTAATTAAATTTTATTTCCATAAGAAAATTGAGTAATTTTTTCTTAGATTCCCTTAAAATATGATTCTAATTTATAATAGGTAGTCGGAAAAGTTCGTGGCCTTTTTAAACGTATGACTTTAGCGTGCTACATTTCTGGCAACACTGATCACGGGCGGGAAAGTGATATACCGTTTGACAGCTGACTTTTTTGTAATGGCAGCAAATTGAAATTACAATTTAAAAGTTTTATCTTTTCATATTTTTTAACAATTTTAAAATGGAAGTTAATAGGGAGAAAATAAGATGTTTGAAAATGTTTTGTCGACATGGGTATGAATGCTTCTAAAGCTCGAAAAGAGATTTGTGGTGTTTACGAAGAAGGAAGAAGTTTTAGATATCTAAATCTATCTAAAACTACTGAAAAAAAAAAATGGGTCAGTCAATTCAGGTCTGATAATTTTGAAGTGAATGATGTTCCTCGCTGTGGTCGTCCTATTCAGGTAAATGTTGATGTTATCATTGAAAAAATTGAAGCAGATCGACTCATATGCAGTCAACAAATTTCGGAAGAGTATTCACCACTCAACAGTTTTGAATCACCTGCAAAAAGTGAATTTTGTAAAAAAGCTAGATGTTTGGGTGCCGTGATTCAAATGACAGAAACCTGGTGAATCGAATTTTTATATGCGAGATGTTGCAACGAAATGAAATCGATCTATTTCATAAGAGATTGGTAACAGGGATGAAAATTGGATTACTTACGATAACAATGTTCGAAAACGATATCTAAGTGAGGTGAGTCATCACAAATAGTTCCAAAGTCAGGCCTAACTCCCAACAAAGTCATGTTATGTGTATGGTGGGATTGGAAAGGTATTGTGTACTACGAGCTTTGGCCACATGGTAAAACGATTAATTCTGATGTCTAATGTCGGCAATTAGTAAAATTGAAACAAACACTTGAAGAAAAACGTCCAGAATTAATGAATAGAAAAGGTGTAGTTTTCCATCACGACAATGCTCGACCGCATTCATCTTTGATGACTGAACAAAAATTGATGGACCTTGGCTGGGAAGTTCTAATGCATCCTCCATACAATTCAGAGATAGAACCTTCGGATTATCATTTATTCCGCTCTTTACGAAATTATCTAAATGGAGTAAAATTACATTCAAGAGAAGCCTGTATAAACAATTTAAATCAATTTTTCGCTAGACACCCCAAAAATTTTATAGGATGGGATAATGGCTCTGCCAGAAAAATAGCGAAAGATGGACTTAAATGAATCGAATTAAATGGACAATATTCCGTTCAATAAATATTTATGAAATACAAAAAAAGTCTATTATTTTCACTATAAAAGGCCCGCGAACTTATCCGATCTAATATTATAGTTACCCCACTATACTCCATCGTAAAATTAGGGACCTACAAATGGGCATTCTCCTTTATGAAACATTGAATTTTAATCAAATGGCTAAAACTCTAACAGTGATATTACTGGGTGGTTTCGGGCCGTACACCGTAAATTGGTGTACATACTCCAGATATTTTTTTTATTTTTGGATCATGCGGATTGTCACGATGTTTTCCCTCAGCGCCGAGCGCGTGGCATTTTTAAAAATCCTTAATTAAGTAGGTCAGTGGTACAGGCGGAGAATTTGAACTCCGATCACACCCCCGTGATTTACTAAGGGAGGCCTGTGCCCTGCAGTGGGACGTTATAGACTGATACAGGTACATAATGTTATACATTAAGGATATGTATTGTAATTTATCAGTGGTTGAATGAATTTAATGGAATGAACGAGAAATAAGCAAAGAAGGGTCATAATAGTTATGTACGGTGTATTTTAAAAATATAATTAATTAATATTAAAATATAATAATTATAATTCGGGCACTTGGCGCCCTGTCCAGAGGTTGGGCGGGACAGGAGTCTACTCCTGGAAATCTGAACGTACCGAAAGAAGTGGGACACCTGACAACTCCATTAGTGTACTACTATAGTCAGACTATTTATTAGATTCGGGGATATGACATGTAGAACTGTCAATAAAGTGTGATCTCCGTACAAATTTCCCTCTGTTTGACAGTTCTATATGTCATATCTCTGACTCGAATAAATAATCTGACTTTAATTAAATAGTCATCTTCTACTCTGAACAATGCTAATGAAAATTAGCATCCTAAAGTCGGATTTTTTATTCGAGTCAGGGATATGACATGTAGAACTGTCAATAAAGTGTCAGCTCCGTTCAAATTTCACTCTTTCAAATTACTAAATTTTTTTTGTTTTTTAAATTTCATTTCAAATTTCTCCGCTAGTTTTAAAAAATCCGCCTGTTCTAACCTTCAGCTAGGTTTTCATTGAGGAAAAAGAAATGAGGTATTTTGTGCATGAAAATTAACATTTTTGTGTATATTTTTCCCCCAATTCTAAACCTCCACTATCGTCAGTTATAATATAATAAGTGTTTTAATATAAAATAGCTGCTGATCACGATACATATCGTTTTTTTTCATTGATGATGTGCTACATATATATCACGGGATACTGTACATGAGTTTATCATAAATCATAACTGGACGTAAATATTATATGCCTGTGACTGCCAGACGGGTATGACGTAATTCAAAGAATTCCTTAGTTTCTTTATAACTAAGTTTTTATAGAAAATTGCGTATGCGCAATAAGCATTTAAGAACTGGCGAGTTGTTCCTTTAAAAACAAACACATCAGTAGAATTACAACATAATATAGAGTATAGATTAAATCTACCAGCTGTATGTGGTCTTAGAGGTCACGGCAAAAAGGAATCATATAACAATGTCTGGCCACTTAATCACTGAGCATGGGAATAATTGTTGGAGCTTCTACACACTCCTACAGTTTGCAATAAAATTTTAGTGATTATAACTATCAAATATTTAATTTCAACTCTAATACTTTGCTATAAAACTGTTAATAGAAGAATGTGAACTGGCCATGTGTGAGCAATGTAAATATTTAGCTGGACAGGAAGCATCCTGTGGCATAAATTATCATATTAATAGTCTATATATATGGTTATTGCAAATAATTCTATAAGCATTCTATTACGTTGTTTTTAGTACGTAACATTGAACTGTGAAAACGCATTTTTTTGTATCAAAACAACACAGTAGTGATATATATCTACCTATATATATATAGATATATATATCTAGTGATGATATATAACTTTTTGATTTAAAACTTTTCAAGGAGCCATTAATTTTTTGGTGTCAGTGAAAAATGTTTTCTTTTCTTATAATTATAGCAATAGTGCAAATAGCACATTGTGCCAGCGTCGAGTTCTCGTCGTTATTAAACATTTTGAAAGTCAAAACAATGAAAACGCATCTCCTCAATGTTCAGTCTCGCCAAAGTTAGGAGTTGTTTAGTAAAGTGACAGTAGGTTTACAGAGGAGTTAGACTCCTTGAAAGCATATGAAATACGCAACCTCAGCTTCTATTTGTTTATCACAAACATTACGCACAAAAAAAGTTTGAAGTTTAATAGGTACTATCACTATTAAACCACAAAACCCACCAGGGCCGGATCAAGCGTGTCTAGCGCCCTTGGCGGAAAATCTGAGGGGCCACTTTAACGGCAGCATATAAAAAGTAGATCAAACATTTTAATGTGTACTTTGCAAACATATTCAAATGAAAAATCAGATTTTCCGCTTGCGAGGCGGCGCCCATGCCCAGCTTGCCCATCCGACCCTGAAACACAATACACAATTTTTATAATAATCAACTTCAATTCTCGAGTTCCCGCCAAAAAGTTGGAGAAAAATGATAGGAGCCAATCATTGTTTGTCGGATTGTTCGCACCTCTGCTAGCTTCCTTCATAAAAATAATATCGACATCATTCCATCAAATGTGATAGATAACAGATAATATACAATGTGATTCATTTATGATGATATAAATAATGTGTCTTCCGCTGATATGGCCACAACTAGTGAACTATGGGAAAAATGTTGTTTGTCCTCTACTGGCTATCAGTAGACCTTTTGGGAATGTTTTTAATGTCCCTAAATGTGAGTAATCACTTTCTTTTCCGATGTCTAATATCCAATTTTTAATTGGAATGAATACCTTTGTGGAAGACTTTCATAAAAACAATTGTGCTGATTTAAGAGAAAAAAAAAGTAACAAATAATGGAAACAATTTAAAATGACTTCTTTTTGTTGATGGGAGTAAAATATATTTTTTAACCCAATGGTCACTGTTGGTGACTAAACTTCTGGCAGACAATGAAAATAATTGGTTGGTTTACGCTCAGGCTCCTTTGATGATTTAAGGAATTGCAACCATCAATGATTGTGTGTTTATGAAACATTAGTAAACAGCCTAGGATAGGTATTACCTAGGATTTTTAGAGAGGGTTAGTTAGGATTATACTTTGTGATATAGCATATAGCATGACATTGGTATACTTACAATTGCGTCCTAAGTTGATTTCCCGTTCAGCACCACTGAAGTGGACAACCAATAATTCTGAAAATTATTAAATCTTATTAATGATTACAGGCTTTAACATACATATAATTATTATAACCTTTTTTGGTGGACATCATATTTTCTGAAAATTATCTTGCAACTGGATTAATCTATATTTATTGAATATTATATTTTCTCATTGTCAAATTTGTTACAATTAGAACATATTACTTCAGTCAACAGTCTTGTCCAACCCTTTCCATTTTTCTCAACCCTGTACTAAACTAAATCAGGTACTGCCCCCTCATAATTTCATTCTCCTGCATCCAGTTTTGTTTCCCTCTATTCTTTTCCATCCCATCCCATGGACACCAAACGTAGCTTCCCTGCTTCAGTTGTTTGATTATACATATAATAAATATTATTAAATATAACAAAACATTAAGGAAAACCAAACAATTGAAGTTCTTCTATATTGGAGACCATATACCAGAAAACATAGCATGGGATGATGAGAAGAGCTGAAGACTGTGTGATGGCAATCCTTGGGAGAGACCTATATCTAGCAGTGGTGAGACAGGCTGATGGTATGGTATATTGGATAAAATCATCAGATTAACCACAGTAATTGTGAACAGGTCTTAAGCAATTGTATATTTTGTCATTAATAATAGCATGCTTACCTTTCTGCAAAAGTGACAATTTGTTTAGTGGTTTTTCTTTGCCCGAGTTTTTCTTACTTGAGTCAATAAGTAGCATGTCCTCACCCAGATCATCGACATAGTATCTTCTAACATTTAATGTTAATGACTCCTCTTTTGGGTCAGTCTCCATCCTTGGCTCCCTCACTTCCATGCCCACATGTGTAGGTTTAAATGAACTCAGCGCACTTAGCTCTGGCTTAATATGACTGAGTATACCACTTTGTGTAAAGAACTGGTCTTTTAATGTATCCATCTGTCGTCTCACACACATCAGTTCATTCCAGTAGTAGAATGTGATAGTACAGCTTATAATAACACATACAATGCTTATCATAAAATTAAAAATAAATAATAACTTTATTTTCTTGGTAGACGCTATTGCTAACGTTGTGTTTATATGGACTCCGAGGTCTGTCGGCTTATCTATAAATAAAAAAAACACGTAAATTTCAATATCCTGTTTTTAACATGCATTCTTAACATAGTTTAAGAATATAGTTAAAATCACCTACCTGCATTCAGTCGAATTACAGCGCCGTCGGATTTAAATTTCCTATTGTCATCGGTATTTAGGAAAATGCTAGTCCCACCTGATCTGAGAGGAGCCCCTTCACCTAAATTTATTTTCCTGTCTGCATCCATCTTTTGTTTATGATTCGTAGTACGGATGTGTACTACAATTTGTTTGATAACAAACGTAGGCGTCGCCTTTCCTAAACAAAGGAAGCAAAGCTTATTTAAAAGTTTGCACATGCCATAACGATAAACGGCGAATAACCGCAATTATTTATTATAAAAAATACTGCATATCTACATACCGATAAAAATTCGACACCACCAGGTTTTATTTAAGACGAATGTAAATTGTAATAAATTTAATAATTCACATTACAGTTTTTATCTAAAATAAAGTTCCACAGTTAGAAAATAAAACAAACAAGGAGGAAAGATAAATTCAGGTCCTGCGTTTCGTTTGGGTGCCACTGACATTAGCTAGCGCATAGCGCTTGCGCGGAAGACCGGTCGACCATAGGCGCGCTAAATTCGAACTGCAGGAAAAGTATTTTAACGGAATGCAGAGCAATGAATGTTGTCGGTTGCGTACTGCGTGCGATAACTCTGAGCGTGAACACTATAATTTCTACAATGAAGGTCTCGGTGTGTATCGTACTTAAGTTATGTACAGTGATAAACTGCTAATATCTGCAAATTTGCTGGTGTTGATAAAATTGTCTATAAATGATCGTGTCTGTTTGTTTGTTCACGCTAATCTGGGAAATTAGGAACCCTTTTATGTTTTCATTTTTTTTATGGACAAAAGGCGGCTGACGAACATACAAAGAATTAAACACTTTTACTACATTCTAAGGTCAAGCAAAGAAATTGGATTGCTGTAGAATTCTGTGCCCTAAGTAAATTGAACCAGAATAAGCCCGGAAATTATTACATAAAACTGACACGAGTAGGTAGATGTAAAAGTATGAAATGACCAAAAGATAAAAACGTAATACATATTTTGAAACAACAAGCAAAGACTAGTAGGTATGGATGGCATTATAACATGATAAACATACTTTTAATCAATCTTAATATTATAAACGATAATCACGATTATTTATTAAAAAAAGGTACTATTTACCAATATTTAAATAACAATAACATTTCAACAAATTTATTGCTTAAAAACCGTGAAGACAAAACTACCGTAGAGTCCTCATAGTTTACTACGACCAATTAAACTACTACCGACAAGGAAACCGACAAGCACGGTGTTTTTATATGACATGGATTTGTCTCAAAAAATGATTAAAAATTGATTTGACGAGCTACACGTTTTACTGCGAATACGTTTACAGACCAATTTTAAGCAAAAAAGAGTCAAAACCAACTGTCAAAATATAGTACACGTTTTCTAGCATTTTTTTAAAGGAAGAAGGCGGCAGACAAGCATACAGTCCACCAGCATGGTGGTAAGTGGATACTGTCGCCCATAGACATCCGCGTTACATATAAACTTCGATCCAGAACTACAAACGACATGCCTCCGGATGCGCTGCCTATCTTTGAAAATGTGGCAATAGATTTGCAGAAAGGGTTGGGAAATTGGGGAGGGATAGGATAGGATGAGAATGGCATATCTCACTCACTACCGAAACACGTACGTACATTGAGGAACAGGATAAAGTGGGAAATGCAGTACATTTCAATTTCTTTCATAATTTCACTTAATAATCAAAAAATGAGTAAGTACAACGTGCTGAAGTTACTCTGAAAATATTAACTTTTATTTTTTCATAATACGGAAAGAGACGAACTATGAAATGAATTAACAAATGCAATTTAGATACGTTTTGGAATAACCAACTATTTTTTTTATAAAAACTTTTTTTGGGCCACTTTCGTGCGTCTTGCAGTGTATCTATGGTTTATATGTCTATGACTCTTGTATTGTTTTTCTATTCAAAGTTCAAACCCTCTACCTATGTCTTCTAGTTTTATTAATTTTCGGCACGTTTTATTGGTTACACGTTGCCGATATGTAGGTATAATAAATATTACAAACAACGAAAGTGGGTCAGTTGACCTTTCACCGTGTTAGTTACAAAGACATATATACCGAGAATAATCAATGATTGTATGAAAATAATACAGTTGAAGAAATTTGATCGCATTTGAGTCATGGTCGCTGTCCTGATTCACCCGATATAACATTCTGCCGCAGGTTTTTTGCGAAAGTAATCTGTTTGGATAAGGACTAGCTTCTTGCAAAATTGTGAAAATGTAAATTTGAGATCTGTTCTGATCCACTTTCCCTTAGTCTCAGACCCAAGCCTGCAACGATGTTTTTGCTTTTGTACTCAATGCCTAAAAAACAATCCAATGTCTACAGATTCGAATATTTAGCATTCTTCAGCTTGGTGTTCTCTAGCGAAATCAGACGTATTCTTGAGAACAGGTTTGAGAACGCAAAGGGTAATTTTCGGGGCTACTGATGGGTAATATTCGGATTATACGAATTAAATCAGCGTACTAACGCCTCACAGTGCTCAAATGTGCTACTTTATGTCCACAAGCATTTTGAAGTCGAGAACTGCATTCTGCGTATAAAGCGAACTTTTGAATTAAAAAAGAAATCATCGCTTTAAAATCTTTTCGCGTTAATTAATTCCATTTTCAGTGTGATAGGAAAATTTCAATTAGCCATATAAATAAGTGACAAAATATTTCCCGCCAAAAACTATTGTATTCCATAATTTCATTTTCTTAAACGCATTCGATCTTCAACAGATTCGAAATTCAAATATTTATGTGTGGCCAGGAGTGATCTGTGCTGTGTGTATCAATATATACGGTGCTGTGCAATGTACACATATAGCCAAGATTAATAAAATGCAAGTAGCTCTAGGTGTTATTTCCGTATTTCAAAAATCGTGTCGATGCCAAAAATTACTGCATTGAGTAATTTATTACCCTTTTGCCATAATATAATTGTCGATTAAGTTTATATTTTAGTTTATATTAACGTACATGTTACGGTTTGTTTAATATGTTCGTAGACGAGCCATATTTATACCGCGTACTCGTAGGCTGTGGAACGAACTGCCTCAACAGGTCTTTCCATTAAGCTACGATATGGGGTTCTTCAAGAAAGCTGTGAATAGGATTTTGCAAGGTCGGCGGCGCGCCCGCATACCCCCTGGTGTTGCAGGTGTCCATGAGCGGCGGTAACACTTGCCATCACGTGGGAACGCTTGCTCATCCGCCCACTTGTCTATAAAAAAAAATATAGGTCAGTATCAGTAGTTCTAAAATTACCACGAAGAAAACTTTTCAAAAATAATATTTGCCAAAAAACATACCAGCAACATATAAATACGATGTTGAATAGGGTTCATGAAGCTCATCAACTTTTGTCTATATCTTTCTTTACCAATATGTAGAGAAAATATTGAAATCTTATAGGACTGGTTGCTAGCATTGGCGTTTTACATAATCAGTACGGAGTCAGTACGCTGACTCCGTACGTTGATTACTAGTAGTCAGTACGTTGATTTACTAGGAGAGGCCTATGCCGTGCACCGGGACGTTTAAAAGCCTGACAGCATACTTAATTAAGTTGTACAGATAATGTTGTAAAGTGTGTAATATTGCAGTCTGTTTATTCGTTTTAATGTCAGTATTTATTGGGCCGATTTCATTGCAGTGCAGTGTTTATCCCGGAACGTTATAGATTAGGTACTAACCTATTCATCAAAATACTTTTCATCTGTTCATATGTCATGACATGAATCACGGTTTATATCAAGACTAAATGATGGTATTTAGATTAGATACATAGACAAATACTAAATCCCTAATTTGGAATCGGGATTGAAATTTAGAATATTACCATACTATCAGCCCGTGTCTCTCCACTGCCTCCACTGTCCTCCAAGGACCGCCACCGCACACGGTCTTCAGCTTTTCTTATCCAGACACTACCGGCAACTTTCTGCAAGTCGTCAGTCAGGTCGCAGGGCGTCCCATTCGAGGACTCGCCTGCCCCATCGGTTATCGGTCCTGCGGCATATATGACCTGGTCACTATCACTTTAGTTTGTTGATTATTTGAGTTATGTCGGTAACTTTAGTTCTTCGTCGAATTTCTGCGTTTCGAATTTTCTCCAGCAAAGAAACTCCGAGCATAAATAGCTCTTTCCATCGTTCGCTGAGCGACTTTGAATTTCTGGACCGGGCCTACCGTCAGAGATCACGTTTCGGCACCTTACGTCACTACGGGCAGGACGCATGGCAGCCAGGAATTACTTTACTATTATTACTTTACTTTTAATTATTACCGTGATTTCTAAGAAATCTTACAGATAACGATTGGTAACGTACAAAAGCAAAAGGGAAATTACCTACAGACACAATATAAAAATCCATACTGTGCACTGTACACAGGTATACCTTATTGAAAATATTACACTTATTATTACCTATACATTGTTATAATTTATAATATACTAGAATATGCATGTGGCTTTGTCTGCTTGGACCCCGATTCTGTAGACTTCGTCAAATATCTCTGGTACATTTCTTAAAACTGAATACTAGTCAAAACGGATGTATTTTTTAATAAATATTAAGTGAGTACCCCGTCGACAACGGTAAATTTGTGGAGGATTTGATTCTATAAAATAATTTAATCTTTTCTTTTTATTTTCGAGATTGTCTTTATTTTTTACTCATTTAAAGACTTTGATTGTAATATATAAAGGGAGATAATTAAGTGAGCAGCAGAAATACTCAAGGTGGTAGCAAATCGATAGCTGTAAATTTAAAGGTGGGTTAGGTTCAGGTTCACTAGTTAGGTTTAGGTTCACAAGAAATAGTAATCCGGGACTCCACCGAGTTTGTGTTGACACTTAGTAATTAAAAATTGCTTTATTACAGTTATTCAAAAATAGTTTGTTTTGTTGATCAGGATTTCCCGCCCTTTTAGTATTTTTTGCTCCTCGTTTAAATCAAATCCATAAAGAAAAAGAAGCTTATTTTAATGTACATCTTTTATACTGCTAAAATTTCATATCAAGTATTAGATATAAGGTATATTAGATAGATAGTTAATATTAGATATAGATAGATTAGAATAGAAGGTTGTATATTAGATATAAAAGGTGGTTAATAATAAAAAAAAGTAGATAAGAAATCGTGTTTTCTAATACTAAACCCAAGGCTAATACTAAACAATTCATAAACTAAACACATTATACCTAGTAGGTATATAGAAATTTAGGAGTCAAGGCTCTTGAGAACAAATTTACTCCCTGACTCAGCTAAAGTGGAGTAGGTTGACGCTTGCCTTTGTTCTAGTTTACCGTTAAGGTGATGTTTACTGCTACTCGTAAGCTGCGAAACATTATGTCTCAACGTGACGTATGTATTGCTAGCATTCCTTAAAAATCAATGAGTAATATACGTTTTTATTTGTTACCTAGTTGTGCAATGAGAAGTACATAAGTCGAACCCGACACTATTCATTCGAAACTAATTCATTTAATAAAAAATCTCATCGATATCGAGCGGATCCATAAGCAAGTTGTTTGACTTCCTGGATTTGCGCCTCGTGCTCTGAATGAATGTATGACCGCTAGCCAACCGAGTTGGCGAGTCTATTTTTTACAGGTGGTGACTCCGGGTGGTGACTATTCAGTCACCTTTTACGACATCCACGGGAAGAAATGAGGCGGTGCTTTTCTAAAACCGGGCCACACTACACAGCCAAGTGGCAAGCTTCTTGACTTCCTGGATTTGCGCCTAGTGCCCTGGGGAGAAGTTGAAAACTTTTAATCTAATATTATATCCCGATTTACTTATAGATGTTTTAGGGAAATTTAGAAGAAATCTGGGTTAGTCCATATTTTAACCCCTAAAGTTTCGACTCCCGAAAAATATGAATACCTGCTCAAATGTTCATTTTTAACACCTATTGGACTTTTGTTATAGGAATTATTGCGAACGTTCGAATTTCAGAAAAAAATCTACTTTTCTCCTAAAGGTGAAAAGCTGAATCCAAAACAGTCAGTCATCAAATGGTTTCTGACTATATCTTGGTTAAATTCGTAAATGAGCTAAATCGGTTCAGGAGTTCCAAAATTACGATGTTAAATACACGCCAATATACTTAATTTATGTTGTTGATGTTTCTTTTATATGGAATAGATGGCAGACGAGCGGGCGGATCACATACATGATGGTAAGTGGTCCGCCCATGGACACCTGCAACACCAGGGGGCTTGCGGGTTCGCTGTCGATATTGCAGAATCCTGTTCACAGTTCTCAACATGAGCCCCGTGCCGTAACGTAACGGAAATACCTCAGCTGGCAGTTGATTGGTTTGTAAAGTTTTACAATTTTTGACAAAATCTTGCTTGTTCTAAAACGTACTGAGAATTGCGAAATTTCTCTTCAGGTTAGCGCGTGCTATCAGCCTTTTTCTATTGTTTGGTTACCCTAGTAAATAAAAGGTATGAGGAAGGATATTTTGGCATTAAATATGTTCGGGGAAAATTGTAAAAGTATTACTTACAGAAGACTGCAGTGAAAAGTACCAAAGTGCCTATGAACGTTGGTAGGTAATTACCAGAGTGGTACAAATTCTGTAACACAGGGCTCTCCTAACGCGGGTGTTAACGAACTTTTTCTATATTATTGTAAGCTATTGTCTAGTTATAAGTTATTGTTTATGCAGTTTAAAACTAACTATGACTACTAATTGTAGTACTTATGGGAGATGTGCTTTAAACTGTAAAATGAAGTTTAAATAAATGTAGTGTTTGTTATATTCGTAACATCGTAGAATAACGGGAGGTTCAAAAGTTCAGCAACGCTAATAGTTAATATTTAATATTAATAGTTAATATTAAAACGTATATAGTACTAACAGTTGAATAGTTTGAAACGTTTAAAGAAACCTAAGACGAAAGCCATGCCAACTCAGCAATGTTCATAATTGAGGCAATGAGTCAAGAGACTGAGAATGTGGTGTGCGCTCACAATAGTGTTAAATAAAATGTGTTGAACTATTGAAGTACATATACCACTGTGTAGTATGAGGTCCATTGAACTATGCTCTTCTCTCACGGGTGAGATGTGAAGAGTTGGTCTTGCCTGCAGCTGCTAATGACGCAGGCATATTGTAGTCATTGACCATTTGTCCAATGCCATTTATATTTTATACATATTTTATGTTAATATTTCAAATAAATTATTTCTAAGTGTAGTATTGGTAGGAAACAAGAAAGAATAAAGTAACGTGGAAGTGCATATTGACCCCCTTCCTCATTCTTTATTCTTCCTATTCCTTTTTCGCTTAACTGCTTGCCATTATGCGGAAGGATTCTTTATCTGCCACCATCTTTCTTAAAAAAAGAGAGTGGCCTATGTGACCACCTTCGCTTAGGTACTCTTCAGTATTCGAAGAAAGCCAGATACGACATTCCATGACACATGACGCACGCACATGACATTTTAAGTACTATTATTACGAAACCTTCAAAGTAGTAGAACCTTTTATTTGTACTAAGTAGTGTGAATTGATGAGTAATATTGATGAATAAAGTTGATTGAACTCGATCGTTTGTTGAGTATGTAGGAAACCAGGTGTGTGTCAAACGTTGACTTAGTCATGTACACAGCGTGACTGACCCGACCCTATCTTAAGATTTTTTTTAATATTATCTCATCAATTAATTCTAAATAGAGCAATAGGTGTGAAACATGTCAAGGCGACGACGGTGTATCTGCGGATGTACGCTGCTTGAGTTTAATTAATTCTCATTAAAAGCCTTGTTTCCCTCATAAGCTTAAAGAGCCGGCCCTTCTTCATACGCCCGTGAAAGTCCTCATAAATTTATATCCAGGCAGATTCGGATTGCTAGCAGGCAAATCTAGGTATAAAGGTTAGTTTTATATTGAAAAGGTACATTTACATGGGGACTAGGTATTATTAATCCATAATTTGTTAATAGGGGTTAATAAATAAATAATTATAAAATAAAAAAAATAGTTGTAATAGGTTCTAGGAAATTAAGGTATTAAAAAAATTACCAATTTTACATCAAACGTCTATACGTTTGATGTAAAATTGGTATTTTTTTTAAAGCTAATAGCCTATGCTATTGATTCAGCTAGCGGGACTGTTTATGTTTGTGGTTTGCGGTCATTAACACATCGAGTTCAATATTTACGGTTATCCTGAACTAAGTTGGTCAACCGTTACCGCCTCGTCCTCTCCTCCTTGTAGGTCAGTGAAAGCTGTTCTCAGAAAAAATAATATTTTTAGGAAATGCGTCACCTTAACTTAGTTCTATATAACAAATTATGGTTTTAATTCCAGATATTGTACAATGTGGGGATGTTTTTTCTTTTATTGGTGGGTGCGGATCGTAAAGAATGACTTTTTTATACGTGAGAGATATATTTGCATTGTATCGATATTAAAATTACACGTTTTCCAGTTTACGTTTTACGTTTAAATTAGATATCTATACGTTTTCCATAGAGTTGCCATTCTCTTAAGGGCCGAAAAAGAGAAAAGGTATCACTAACGTAATAAGCTAATTTTAATGTTACCAACAGATATGATACCCAATCCCTATGCAAATGTGCCTTTTTGACTTTTGACACCACTCTGATTTATACTAGGATTTTCTGAGACGTGAATTGAAACACGTGACATGTGACACATGAAAAGATGGTTCTTTCCTCTTTACAGTTCTTTACAGAATGTTTGTATGTTTGAACCTACTGAAATTAACTATTGACTAATCAATATTTATGTACTGAATTACTTATGTATGTTTGAGCGGTACTGAAAAATAGAATGTAAAGCTACTGAAAAACTTTTCGCGTAGTACAACCATACGTTGTTGCTACCCGATTTTTGAGTTAATTGACACATAATGTTATGTATTATTTATAAAAATAAAAAAAAATTGTAGCAAAAATGTATTTAGGAAATTTGTATGAAAAATTTGGTAAAAAATTAAAAAAAAAATATTTTTAGCGAAAAGGGATTTAAAAATTTCATGTCAGTGAACTCAGAATCATAACCGAATCCATTGTTTCAGGCTTCCGGAAAGGTTCGGACATTAATTATACTCTCTTTCTTATGACGTGCATTGGTTTTGATGCTAGGTAAGCAGCAATGACAGCAAATACAGTAGTACAGTAGTACAAATACAGTAGCAATGACAGTAGTCCTATATAGTACAACATGTCCCTGAAATACGCAATACACATCAACCTATTTAAAACGTGTAAAACCGTTCTAGAGAAAAATAAAATTATAAAATCAATCAAAAGTTACAAACACGGAAAGTTTTATTGTTCTATCGTAGCGCTCATTATTCAGTGTGGGGGGGGGGGGGGGGGGGTTTAATGACTGGGCGCCTAGATGGCGCGGCACGGCAGCGAGTGTTTTGCATAACTGCGTGTACAATAAAAGGTATACTAGAAATGAACCTGTTGTAAAAACTGGTGAAATCGATGTTACTCTCGATACTGAACAATTTTATTTTCAGCTTTTGCGTTATTCGAGTGACAAGTTGTATAAAGTTTGTTATGAACCGACTGGAAAATATCAAGAACAGTATGTTACCGTCCTCGGCTCGCCCACGTGAGCATAGGTTTAGCGTAGATAAGTGGTTCACTGGTAAGATCTGCTTGTCTGCTTAAACGAAATGCACGCCACTGCTCTCTCTCTCTCTTAATTTTGTATGTTCCCCTGTATGTAGGACAAAGGGCGTCCACAAGTGCGCCTATACCACATGAGTAATATCTGACCTCATAAAGGTTGCGGGCACCCGCTGGATGCAGGTCGCTGCCGATAGGTCTAAATGGCGGACAATGGGGGAGGCCTATGTCCAGCAGTGGACGTCCAAGGGCTGAGAAGAAGAAGAAGAAGAAGAAGAAATATCTGTATAATTTACTCATGAGCCTATTCCGCCCTCCTAAGAGGAAAGGGCATTAGCAACGTTATAATCGAAAGTACCTATAGGTAACATTATATTCGGAAATTAAAAACAAACGAAGACAAGAACAGTGGTTATTCTTTTAGTTTTATCCAAGACTTCACAAGTTTCTAGCTTGATTTTAAACTAACGAACCTTTTACCATTTTTCTTTGCATTCTTCTCGTATATCATCAAAATGCACTTGTGTCTTTTTTCTAAAGAGGGTAGTATAGCTCTACCTATTTTAAGGCTGCATGCTTTATTTCATTTGATGTTTTGCCTTTCGTTTTTTTTATGGAACGAACGTGGCCCTCGAACAGACGGTTCACCTGATGGTAAGTGGATATTGTAGCTAACGTGATAAGTGCGAACTTCAGTCAAGAATAACTAACGTTGCCATCTCACCAGATCCTAACCAGATCCAAATAACCTTTGGTGATTAAGGACTATATTTGGAAAAAGGATTGAGAAGACGGGGAGAAAGAAGTGTAACGGGATTTCGTATTATAATGTACTAAAATGTAGCTACTCTACTATCTCTAGACAGGGACCATTAAATATATTTGAAGATAATATTTCAAGTAAATTGATTGCTCTTTCATTAATTAAACAAACAAGTAATGCATATGAAAATGATCCAACATTTTTGATAATTTATTAGAGTCCTAACGGATTTTAATTGGAATTAGATGAAAAACTCAATTAATTAACTCGACTTAATACAAATAACTTCCAGTTATACTTGAGGTATAGTACATGATTTCAAAATGTGACTGGACTCCCATGTCTGAAAAGCTTCTAGATTTTTTAAAATAAAAAGGCATCATGTGAACTGACAATCCACCTAGTTGTTACTGGATACTGTCGCCCATGGTCATCCGCGTTACATGCCAAGATCAGCCCAGAATGACAAACGTTGACATGCCGGTGGATGCGCTCTCTACCTTTTAGATTTAGGAATGGATTTGGGAAAAGGTTAGGAGAATAGAAGTAAAACCGGGCGAGGAGGGGTATCGCGGACAGTCGAGCGCGCCCAGTGGCTGTTGTATTGCAACGTGCACTCTCCTCCTAAAAATGAATTACCATCAAAAGTCCTAATGAGCAGATCGATCATCAAAGTCCTAATAGGGAAGCCGAGGCAGTGGCATGCTACGATTGAGACGGATGGATAGGGTACAGTGATTTGAAAGCGGTTAGACACGATGCCATGGACGAGAGCCATGAACACACGATTTGGTGGAACTAGCTGTATTAAGCCAAGGCCCCTCCCGGACTGTAGGGCCAATGATGATAAATACACTATTATCGAACATACGTTAATTAATGTTTTATATTTTTATTTATATGTATTAATCTAAATATCTTGCAATTAACTATACCCGTTAACATATCAAAATCCGTTGAGTAGTTCTCAAGGTCATTGAGAACATAAACACAAACACGTTTCGCTAATTTTATATACCTACTTTAATCCGCAGCTTTACCCGCTTGAGACGATTTCAGCGAAAATACATGGTTTATCGTCTATCTATATATATTTTTATAAAACAACAATAAAAGCTTCAGAAGTAAAAAGCCTATACAACAGTGACGGACGCCGGAGCTACGATAAATACGGTTATTTGTAGCTCGTGTCCTTTTGTCAAATCTGTTCATTAAAAAAAAAACTTAAAATACTATGAAATAAGGACGTCTATCCCCACTTGGTACCACCTGTTGTCTGCCAATAGTGAAATTTGAGAAAAAAATCCCAATTATGCCCAGTGATGAAAAATTTTAATAACGCAAAATTATTCCCATTTGAGAGCCTCTGTATTTCCGAATGTGAAACATTTATACAACTGCTTGTTGAAATACCATAAAAAACTTGGTGACAAGCTGAAGCTGAATTCTGAATCTCGTAATGTATAAATTACGTAATCCTGTTTATTATTTGTTAGTACATTTCCTCGACTAGATTTGTTTTGATATTTTTACAAGTTAATCAGCATATTTTCTCTATTAGTTATTATTTAATGTTATTGATTGTAATTCGAGCCTATATCGAGACATTGTTTACACGCATTATATGTATAATGGGGCTGATATACAACGTAATCATTTTTTTCGTGTGACCATTTCGTACGAGTACTCTAAACAATTATTTCACGTGAATTTTGAATATCTCACGAAAAGTGTTTACATCATGTTTATGCAAATACATGATCAACAATGCGTATTGCGGACGTTATTGATATTATTTACATTAAGTACGATCAGTAACATAAAGAGGATAGATTTGTATTCAAAACGATTCTCTTTTTCAAAATAAGTTTGTGGTCATAGATAATTAATCTAATAGCGGGTCCCATCCCGACGATCAGTGTGTTATCATGACCCAATGACCCCATAACCAAAAAGCTTATTTCTTAAACTGTTTTTTTATTTATCACTAAGACATCTGTAATCCAACTGAACCGCGCCGGCTCTCGTCTTAAGTTTGTTTTTGGTAGTACTGTTACTTTAATATTATTATTAATTTAATGATGTACGAGTATGTGTGTTATAAAAATTTTCATTTCGTTTATCTAGTCTCATTGAGTGGCTAAAATATTTTGAATTTTAGTAACCGTAACCGCAACCATAACCAACCAACCCTTTTAGCATCCACTGCTGGACATTGTCATCATGGACATGGACATGGACTCTTCATGCACATTGTCTTGTGTATGAGGGATGACTCAGCAACCTGCTTAGCCAGCATGGCGTTTAAGACGATATATTAAACTTGGAACACTAAAATGTTAAATCGAACTACTTTCATCAAAATTGATAGCAGTAGGTAATTTATAAAAGTCATGAGGCTGTAAAAGTCGGTTCGATAGACATGAAATCTTAACTAAATACAATATATAAAAATAAATCCGATCTCTGTTTTAAATAATAACAATAATTCACTTCATTTCCGGCTGTTCGGCTTTTTTTCAACACTGAGTATTTGCACAGACATAACCAAGCGTCCAGAATCCTTCACCAAGAGCTCACGCTGAAATGCGGCCTCTTATAACAGAGATTGCCTTACTACAAGTATACACTGGAGCGGGTATTCGAAAATGACCGCGTAAAGCTCTACTGGGACCGGCCCGCCCTCACGGACAGGACCATTCTCGCAATAAGCCTGATATCGTATTGACGGACCGGGCACAGTTACGGGTTTTTTTAGTGGACATCACCGTCCCGCATGACGAAGGCCTTGTGAAAGCCGAAACCGAGAAAAGAAGAAAGTATCTCGACTTGGCGCACGAGATCACCGACATGTGGGGCGTGACGTCGTCTGAGATCATCCCAGTCGTCTTGTCCGTAAACGGGTTGATCCCCAACAGACTCGAGACCAATTGTGGTAAATTGGGAATAGGGAGAACAATCGGATGGAAGTTTCCCTGATCGCATTACACATTCGCATTGGGGTGTGCCAACATTTGACATTCTGGATCGATGTTGACATGTATCGTGGATGTCCACGGGCGACAGTATTCACTTACCATGGGACTGTCTCGTGTACCACCTTTTTTCTATTAAAACTTATCATTCTTCCTGGGTGGTTGGAAAAAGAGAATCTATACTAATAATATAATAAAGAGAGAGTGCGAATTCTGTTTGTGTGTATGTGGAGGGTAATCTCCGGTACTATTGCACCAATGTATTTAAAAAATTCTTTCACCATTTGAAAGGTACATTATTCCAGATGGACATAGACTATATATTATGTGCAAAAAAAATTGCCGGGCATGCAACGCATGCCAGGCACAGCTAGTATTAAATACAAAGAGTTTCCACTCTCCAACATTATACATTAACCAATCTCATTAATTAACCACATTAATTACACATTATTCATTAATTACACCATTAATCTCTGTTTTTATTCCTCACGACCTCACGGATATTTTTCTTCACCTCCGAGCTAGTGATGATTTAGTAATTCGTACTTAAGTTGAAACTCAGTGGTACGAGAGTGGAGTGAGTAGAGAAGAGATACCCTTAGACTATCACTTCTCATGGAACTTCTATTATCCCAGCTTGTCTTTCCCTCTGTGATACAAAATAGTTTGTGTCAAATCTCATAATCTCATACACTCCTCCGAAACACGTAAGTGGTACATGTTAGGACGTTTCTACGTTTTGTGTAAAAGAGAGGTAACTCGGCCAATCAGGCACGCTCAGCGGCTACTAGATTTCAGCAGGTGCACTCCCTTACTGATTCCTCTTCACTTAGCAGCAGAATTAGCTAAGAAAGTTAGGGTTACAGCCACGCAATGATCTGTCTGCCAGATATCTCAGACCTCTCTTTCAATAAGTAGGTATTTAACAGTAATTAATCCCTCATCAGGTACATGTTTTTCCGAAGAGAATGCTTTACCATCTTTATAATGGGGAATGTTCTGAGGAGCTGTTCAATCTGATACCAATTTCAAATTTTTATCATCGCACTTCTCGTCACTGAAGGGCGGTTTATCAGTACTTCCCTGACAAGACACTTTATGCCGTGAACCGGAATCTTGTCGAACGAACTGCCTATTGAGGTTTTTTCACGTAATTACGACATGGGGCTCTTCAAAGGGACTGTTAATAGGAAGATTTCTGTTGACCATGCATCTGCATGGTCAACAGCGCACCCGCATGCACCCTGGTGTTGCAGGTGGCCATGTGCGGTAGTAACCACTTGCCAAATGCCATCTTGTGGGCCACCCGGCGGTCAACTACCTCTTCTATAAAAAAAACATATTCATACTATTAAAAATAAGCCTGCTTTTTAAGCAAATATGTAAATACGCATGTTTAGTGACGATTAGCTAAAAATACTATCAATGTTTTACAATATCGGATGTCACAGCACTTGTTGTTATTAGAACAAAAGCATTTTGCGTTGTTTGCGTCCCAATAAATCGTTTACCGGAATGGATTACGCGGTATGCATTCTCTTATTACCATTTACGAAGGTAATAACCAGCGCCTCCTGCACATATGAATACTATCGGATGCCTAGAAATGTGCAATTCAATGCCACCTCCATGCTATGAGTCATGTATCGTGTAACTTCATTGAGTATAGTGAGTACGCTTGCAATTTTTATTTTTGCGGTTTTTTTTACAAACTTTTATTGATTTTAGTCGTTATTATCATACTGTATGAATTTGAGAAACTTTACGTTGTGTAATGTTAACTTTGTCGAGGCATTTTAAGTAAACATGTGTCGACAGTTTTGAAAACATTCGATGTGGTTCATTGATTCCTGGATTTGTATTATCTTGCTGGCATGGTCAGTTGGTCAGCATTGTATTGGCGCGCCGCGCTGTCTGGCGGTTCCGCGTTGTTTACCTTATAAAGCATGTACTAGTCATTTCTGCAAAAAGCCGATATGATCAAATTTCTTTATGAACTGTGTAATTGGTTCCTCGATGCTCACGCCACCTTTTCTGCGAAGTGTGCTACTTCCACTTGAAACATGTACACCTGCTATCTACTGGACATGGGCGTAGCCACGATAGATCAGGGTAAAGCGAGAAGTCATTGGACACCCGCCACAAATATAGTCAGGTACCTACCTGCACTTGAACCACTGAAAAATGATAATAATAAGGTTAGATAAGGTTTCATATACGAATACATCTATATTCACACAGTATATAGGGAGCCACGACACACCTCAAAGGTGTTGTGCCTTGTATAAGGTATCTACATATCTCGCCTGGATGAGACAACGCCTGAACATATTAATCAGCACATCCATGAGACGCTGTAGGATCCGTCTGTGGACGAGGTAAAACTGCTGCACTGAAGTTTAATTATAGCAAATTTAAGAATGCTCCGTGTTGCTGCAGTGCATAAGAAGCTTCTCAGTCCGAGGACCGATTTTTGGTCCGAGAGGATAATATTCCGGCGTTTTAGAAAATCTAAATGGAACAATAATAAAATCAATAATTAACTTTTCAGATAAATATTTATTTTACAACTCATTGTTTTAGGGTGAAGCTAGATTTTTTACGTAACGCTCCTAAATTATAATATGTAGTTTTAAGCTAGATTGGTATACAAGCTGTATCCCGAGTTCATTGGCGTGAAAAGCGTGAGTACCCTTTTGGCAAGCTACGTTTTTTTCTTCGAGTTTTTATCTTTTATACCAATTTGTTAAATAAAGAGTATAAAAAAAATATTTTTACAAAAAATATATGTAAAACATATATGTTAATTAACTCTGTGTCATGTTAATTAACTCTGTTTTAGGCTTCGGGAAAGCTTCGATTACATCCTGTACCTTACCTTATTTGCCTTATAAATAAATCAATTAAAAAATAGAAATATAATATATACAAAATTTTCTGACAAAGACAACCTACTGAATCGGCTTCTAAGCACACGAAGCCGCGGGTACCGGTTAGTATAATTTAATATATTAGGTAGGTATATAAAATCATTGACATACATTGTTAAATATCTAATTAAATATTAACCAGATAATATTTTTGTTAGTTACTTTTATAATCATTTACTTTTATTGGCACAGCACAGATAACAGTTTAATTTATTAGAATCGATCAGTATTTTGGTTGGTCGATGTTTTAGGTACCTACTAGTTTTTACCCGTGACTTCTTCGGACTTAAATGAGGTTTTAAAATCTACTGAATCTTGAAATAATATGCTAAAAGCTACCAGAATAACCACCTCCCTCCACATAATGAATGAAGAAAATCAAATCCGTTTCGTTGTTTTCGAAATAGTCGCGAACATACAGGAAAACGCGTTTTGGGATTTTTTTATACATACTCGTATTATAGGCATAATGATTACCTATGATTACGCTACCTAGTGATTACGATGTTCGTAAAAATAGGTAAAGTACCTCACAAACAGACTGAATGTCTCATTCATATCTATCGACTCGGACATGCCAAGATTTTTTTATAATTATATTCCATTCCAATCCAATGTGTCCAAAATGTAACATGGCGGCCTGAGGTAACTGACGTGTCAGTTACCTCATTAGACCGTGGCCTTAAATTAAATAGTGAGGTGATACTTATCCATAATTTGATTAACTGAGACTGCAAGTTTGCTTTAGATTTAAAGATAAATGTTAAGCATCCACTTTTTTGAATTGGGTTTATTCGGTACATTGGATTGGAACGGACTATAAGAAGAAGATAAACGGACTATTAGTTAACTAATAACGGACTATAAATTAGAATAAAATTAGAGAGATTAGAATACTAATATTCAGGTGTCCTCGAATGCGTTGTCTATCTTTGGATTTGCGGAAAAATATTGGGAAGGATGGGGGACTAAGTTGAGAAGAGCTGAGGGTTGTTTTGGGAGGGAAAGGGTATATCTGGCCACAGTAATTATATCTGGGTATATAATTCCACAGTTGCTTTGCGCACTCGACTGACCACGTTACCTGTTCCATACATAATATTTTGACATGAGGGTTGTTGACTACTGGAACCTACTTCGACTTTGTCGGATCAGACATCTCTCTTGACATGCAACATCGCATATTTATTAACCGCTAACTCCATTTTAATGACCTAGGGGTATCTATTCTTAATTTATATTCGTGTAGTCGTGGGTATAAATCTCGTATCACTGAGTTCTTACTGAATTGCGGATTTTTCATCTATCATTAACTCAGCGACGAAGGGAAACATATTGAGGAAACTTGCATACCCCAGGTTTTAAGAAAAGATACAAATGTATAACAAAATCTGTGGGAAGGGGATGCCATCCCACAATCCTCTGAGTGCACTCGACTGGCCAAGTTACCAATATCTCACAGAAGACAACCTCAAAATGTACTACATTTCTCCCTATCCTATTTCCCCAATGTTGAATGTTTCGGTAGTGTGTAAGATATGGCAGAGCCCATTGATATCCCATCCTATTACGTCCCTCCTAATTTTCCCAACCCTTTCTCTAAATTCATGCCAACGTCTGTCAATCTGGGCTGATGCTCTCACGTATCGCGTATGTCCATCGTATCCACTGGGCAACAGTATCCACTTACAACCAGATGGACTGTTTCTTCGTCTGACACCTTTTTTCTATAAAAAAGAAAACATCCAGCAATGAGCACTGGGTCCGCTTGGTGAATTATGATTAAAAACCTCTTCGTCGCAGGGAGAAATCTGTGCACTGCGGTGGGACATTGTTGATATTGACTGACATTTTGATGGAACTACTAAAAAGAATACACAGATATAGTTTTAGTTTCTAAAACAAATACACAACACAATGGGAATAATGATTCACAAAGAAATATACACCGACAAGAATTCATGACTGACAAAGAGATATAGAATTCTGAGATAATTAATTGCTTCAAATAAATGAAATGTATTAAAATAATGACTAAGAATAACACAATAATCTCCAATAATATAATAATCTCGCTGTCGACTAAATTATATAGTTTTAATTAATTAAATTTTAATTGTATAATGTTAAAATTCGTATGTGTATTTTTTAATTTTAATACTAATTTATATTTTATTTTACACTTATTCCAATGATTTCCATATAATATGATTCCAACATTATATGGAATAGTCTAATAACTTTTACGGCCTGATAGGGTACATGTACCTGGGTAATTACTATTTATTATTATGTTATTGAAACCATATATATGTAGTGCAAATAAATAATTTATAAGTAGTTACATATTTACATAATATTCAACTAACCTTAGTTATAAAGTGTAGGTAATGAACGCGGAAAAGGTCCTACACGTCACGTCACGTCACGGACTCTTCCAGCGAGCAAAACTCTTTGATCTTAAGTAGTCGAAGGATAAAAAACTGACATAACGCCAGCTGGACGCGCGCACTTGGCCGAATAACCCCCTTTTCACAGAAGAATGCCGTGAAGAGTTTCTGTAGTAAGGGATTAGGGAGACCAGAGCCCATTCCCATCCTATTCTATCGAATAGAGATCATATAATCTGAGAGTAGGTATAATGGAATAAAGAAAATCTCTCGTTTCATTATATTCCCCACTTCTCATCCCATCCAATCCCATCGAGAGATCTCATCGAGGAATCCCAATCAGGGAGCATAATGGAGCGACAAGTTGCAAGAGATCAAGGTATCAAGGTATCTTAGAGAACGAGGTTGTTACCTTCGACGAAACAAAGGCTAAAAACGTGTCTCGTAGATGTTTCGCCGTTGAAATAGCCATCATGAATAGCAGAAAGATTTGAACTAGATGCTGAATGGCCTGAGCAACAACTAGAATTTTTTTTATAGAGTAGATGGCAGTATAGAGTAAAATGGGATAATAGAAAATTCTTATCACATTATACTCATCATACCTTTATATTCTCTATTCCTCATCTCTTCAACTCCCTCTTTCCAAATCCACTCTTCCAAATCTCTAAAGGTAGGCAGCGAGTCAACAAATTCCACTGTCGTCCACTTTCCATTTCCACTTCCATCATCATGTGGGGTGTGTGAATGATCTCCGTCACCTTCTTTAAAAAAATAATAATAAAATCATAAATTGAGAAGTTCCCAAAAATAGAGCGTAAATATATTTATCTTTATCTACAATATATTCTCTTTTACTTACAATATTCGAAATGGAGCCATCGAGATCAAAGCTAACAAAATTATTGGGAAACCGGGTTTTTAGCGGGCATAGCCCCGTGGCAGATGTCAATATTACTACAGTACGCAATTGATAAAATAAAGAAAGAATTAATGCAAAATATGACCTGTTGAAATATTTTAATTTATTGTTCTTAAATAAAGAATGGGTACCGAAACACCACTGTTCAAGAATCTCCATGAACAAGGAACCAAGAGAAATGGAAACATGTTCGATGCCTATTCAAAGCCTATTTAAGCCTATTTCGGCAGCTGCTACAGCTGCAGCAGTCTTCTCGGATGTCCATCTAGGCAAGATGTCAATACAGTTACATTAATATTAGAAATATCAACATATTATTCCTGGAACAAAAGTTGCCATTTAAGTGTAACAGGCGTTTAATATCTTCAGTTAAAGGAAGATATTATTACATTAAAAAAAATCAATATATACAGCGTGTCCGGGAAATTGAGGCCAACCTTGAAACTATCGATAGGTCAGCTCATGACCTTAGATGACCACAATTTGATATTAGGGAAAATACCTACCACTGTTTTCGAAACATTCGCCCTTTTATGACTTTTTGAAAAATTGGCACCTGTAGCTAAAAATGAAGGAAAATTAACATTCTGTTTTGTATTTATTATTCTAAATAAGTTGTTATGTTAGAAATAAATCAGTATTTTCATTTACTGTTATGATACGAGTACCTTCGAAAAATTTACGTTTTTCTCGAATTAATTTATCATTTTCTCACCTTCGTCTCCTTATTTGAATTTAACCTTCAGTTACCAATAAATAATATGGCAAACCTATAGTGGGCAACTATTAAAAAAATATCTAATTAATGTAGGTTCTAAAATAGCAGTTGCAGTTCTATCTAAGCAGTTCTAAACTAGCAGTTTTCCTCTTTCAGAAACGATGATATTGCTAATACAATATCGAAGGAGCTATTTTTATTAAATTAGAATTTTCAACAAAAAATAAATTGTTATTGTAATTTGAATTAGTAATGTGCACTAAATTTATTTCAAGTTATAATTTATTCATCAGGGCATATGAGAGACTAAAGAAAGACCGACAAACCTAAAAACTATATTTAACACATTTAAATTAACATTAAAATTACACAAGATGCTCAAATTGTCTGCCGCCTGCCTTGATTCAGGCTCTACATCGTCTTATGAACGCGTTCTTGAAAAGGCGAGTGCATCTTCGCTCACGTATCTCTTTAACGGCTGCAGCGACACGCTCTAATGACAGAATCGCAGAAATATTTGAACTAGATGCTGAACGGCCTGAGCAACATTTAGGATTTTGTTTATAGAGTAGATGGCAGACGAGTGGGCCGGCCACATGATGGTAAGTGGTCACCGCCGCCCATGGACACTCGCAACACCAGGGGACCTGTGCGGGTGCGCTGCCGACCTTGCAGAATCCTGTTCACAGCTCTCTTGGAGAGCCTCATGTTGTAGTATAATGTAACGGAAATATCTCAACTGGCAGTTCATTCCGCAACTTTCGTGTTCGCGGTATGTATTTTGACCGTCCTGTACGTAGCGACTCTATGTCAAGGAAGTGCGCATGAACCGTACGACGATGACGAGCGGTGCGATGGTAAAAGCCCGAAGTTGGCATCAAATTGAACAGCTCTTCAGAACATTCCCCATTATAAAGGTGGTTGAAAACGCAGAGAGATGCAACATCTCTGAATGCTGAGCGATTCTAAACCACCTGTAATAGTGGGATCGTCGACAATTCGGATAACGCGTCGTTGGACGGAGTAAAAAAAGTCCATGAATGGACTCCGACAATACAAAAATCATGTCCATTTTATTTTCTTCTTATGGTGCCTCTCCAGTTAGTGAAGGTCCGAATATTTTGACCTATCCCTCGCGAGGCAAAACATGTGGGCGGCGCTCGCGACGCCTCCCCCGTGTTGCTGTTATCAAATTACGAGTATATGGTCTATTAACGGAATATACTGCCAGTACTATAAAACACAGGGAAAACTGAATTATACAAATATTTATAAAAATATTTTGGTATGCTTATAATTCAAATGAAACACGTAGGTAAGTACATTAATCAAAATATTTATTGTAAATCAACACTGTAATCATTATTCTGCTCTCCTAAGAAGAAAAGGCATAAGTACCTACCAACATTTGTAACAAAAAGGCATGAAAAACATTATTTATGTTCGACAATTTAAAATAAACGAAGGGAATAAACAATAGTTATTCTTTTTGTTTTATCGAAAAGTCCAAGTGTCTAGTTTCATTTTAACTTTATGAATATTTTACCAATTTCTTTTTGCGTATTTCTCTAATGTCATCAAAATATATTTGCGCCTTTTTTCTAAGTAAACACGTTATGAAGTTGACCAATTTTTTTTTATTTGGGGACGTTTTTTTTTATTAAGTATCAACAATATTACTCAATCTGCCCCAAAACTGTTCAACATTGATATCTGTAGGCACTGTTATCTACACATCGAATTTTGTACCTCTTGATCATTGTTCATTTGACGACTGTTTTGTCGTCAAATGTTAAGAAACTTCCCTTTAACATGTATGAAAGACGAAATGAGAAATCTTCATAAACAGTTGAACCTACTTAATTTGTGAATCTTATTTTATTTAAGAAAGAAACATACTACAGCGAAACAGTATATGAGCTTATTATACATATCGATTATTGCTAAAAACGGATTTAAGTATACAATGCAAAATATATAATAAGGGCGATGGCCTTATTACACGAACCTTCTCGTAAGATTCAGATAAATGTATGTATGCGTGTGGGTGGGTGCGGGGGTGTTTGAGTGCGTCAAAAAAAATGAAATTTGGAAAAAGTGATAAACATGTAAAATCAATGCTCCTAAAGATAAACACGAACCACAACACATATAGTGCAAAAGAGATAGATTGATAGGAATATGAATTATATCAGACGAAGACAAAACTTTAAAATGAAGTTTGCGCTGTTCAGTTAAAAATTGCACAGAAAAATACTAACATTTCAATTGATACTGAAATTACACTATTTACAATCAGCAGCGCACTTTTTGTACTACATTACCATTTTATCGTAACTTTGTTAAATCTGTCTGCTGTCTGTGATGATAAATAAATTTATTTACTTGCTTTCTTTCTATTTTATAGATAACTAAAGGGTTATCTGAATAACCAATCAATAAAGTATTAATGAAATATTTTAGAAATAATACATTTGATTTGATTTGAAAAACTAATTTATTTATAATATCTATCTGTATTTCGTCCTAATAGGACGAATTAGCCGGTGCCAGAGCTTTTGTATCCAAGCTGTGTCTGTGCGGTGATTACATCTCACGGCTACGATAAGCGTTGCGTTGTAATCATGCGGGCGTAGTTGATGTAATGGGAGGCGTCGCGGATGCATCCGTGCTAGAAACGAAACGGAGCGTCTGCTGATCGATTGCGTCACTGACGTACAATTATTTAGTACCTTTTAAATTATATATGAGTGTTTATTTCCAGTGAACACTGTCGTCTGTTTGCGATATATTCTTTGTTACTGCCACTTGCCACCATAATACGGTATACACATAATACATACGGAATTTATTTTTGATTATTGCAAAACTAGAGAAAACAAAACCGCGTTAAAAAGAATTCTCCAAATTAATTAGAAAATTAGGAAGATATGTGTACCTAGGAATTAGGAATTTAGGAAGATAAGTTAATAAGCACAATAGGTATGAGTTTAAGAATATTTTAGATGATCCATCGCTGTCTCAGTCGCTCGCGCATGATTCTAATGATACTATTACGTTAATCATGTTATTAGCACAATAAAGCGGTCCATTTCTAACTTGAGATTTCTAAATTTTATAACTCCTAAATTTTTTCAGTAACTATATTTAAATTTTGATTTTAAAATACTTCATAGTAGTTTATGTTAGTTAATTTCTTATTTTTTTATATAAAAAGGAGGTGACAGACGAGCAGACAGTCCACCTAGTGATGAGTGGATAATGTCGCTCATGGACATCTGCGATACATGTCAACATCAGTTCAGAATGACCACGTTGGCACGGCCCTGGATGCAGTGCGTACCTTTGGAGATATAGGAACGGATTTGGAGAAATATGTGGAAAATGGTGAGGGATAGGATAGGATCAGGGACGGGAATGGGCTCCACTACACTACCGAACACATACCAACCCACATACATTGAGGAAAAGAGGATAATTTTCACGGTAGTTGTGAGACAATTACATTAATAATTTCGGAGATAATTACTTAATTATCTAATAATTGTCAATTACTATATATGAGATTACAAATAGGAACAATATATTTTCTATTATTACACTTCTAGCTTATTTATTACTCATAAACTCATAAGTGCAAGGTTCAATTCTTATATTTTACAAGATCGGCGGCGCACCCGCACACCCCCTGGTGTTGCAGGTGTCCATGGGTGGCGGTAACACTTACCATCACGTGGGACCGCTTGCTCGTCCGCCCATATCCTCTGTCTATAAAAAAAAATATTAGAGTTAAAAAACTGTGATATTCATTTGCATATTCACATTTTCTCAAAGACTTTGTATATATATTATTTTTATAGAAAAAAGGTGGCCTATGAGCATACATTCCACCTGATGGTAAGTGGATACTGTCCTCCATAGACATCCGCGATACGTGCCAACATCAGTCCAGAATGACAAACGTTGGCACGCACCCGGATGCGCTGCCCACCTTTGCCGATTAAGGAGTGGATTGGGAAAATGGGGAGGGATAGGATGGGATGGGAATGGGCTCTGGCATATCTCACTCACTACCGAAACACGTACGTACATTGGGGAAATACGATAAAGTAGGAAATGCAGTACATTTCAAGGTAGTCTTCTGTGAGAGAGGGGTAACGGTGCCATTCGAGTGCACCCAGCGGCTGTGGGAATGCAGCGTGCACTCTCCGCCTACAAATTAACAATACTGAACATTTATTGAACAAATGAAACATAAATTGAAAAATTGATTTGTTTAGGTACTTTGCACGAGTTGGTCCGGATAAATAGACTATTCTTGGTCTTAGAATTAGTCACGGTCATGTTTTATAGCATGACCAGTAAGCATAGAGGTTAATTTTCAACTACACGGTCTAAACCTAAGCAAAGCGCAGACTACAATCGTCTATTAATTATAATTACTTAATTATAATTATCCAAACCTACGACAAATGACCTATGGCTTATTATATAGATCAAATAAATAAAATAAGTTCCTGTTTCTAACATATACCTAGCCAGAGTAGGCTTGTATTTAAAATTTATAGCTGTCTAAAATTATCTCTTCTGTTCCCTCCCTTGTAAATACTTCGAGAATGCGTGTAGGCAAAATTACGCGGTATCTGTTTATGATTTGATTACGTAAAGCGACTCACTCGTTATCCGCGTTTCTTTGTAACATTTTTATCTGTATTATTATATTTATACGTCACCAAAATAAACATTCGGTGCTATTATTATATTACATTTCGAGAAGTACCAATACAGTTCTTAATGTTCCGCCGTTACTGGCACATTAATAGTTTGAATATTTTTGTTTTGCCTTTACGGTCTATTAACAGTTTAGGTGTTAAAATGTTTATCTGTCACTAAACGGTCAACAAATACTAATTGATGCATTCCGTGATGCGGGATAATCCGGGAGGCGCGCGGGCGCAACGTTGCCGGTGCCCGCGCACCTCCGACATTCGACTCTAGTCCGTCACGTCGCTCACCCGTGTGCCCCTCCCTCCCGGACTGAACTTTACACGTGCACTATTCACTGTCTCTTTCGCAGCCCTCCGGTCCGACCTTCCAAGAACCTCTATAATGGACCGATAATGTCTAATTAGCCGCGTATTTACGGATTCGTGTGACAGATCGCGAGTGTAGTGTCAGGTCTGTTATGGCTAAAAATTACGCACTTCTACCAGACGCAGTTACGATGTATACTCAAACAGAAGTGAGGGATCTGTCGAAGAATTTAGTGACTGGTGACTTTACGAAGGATTACAAGGGAATGGAGAAGACCGGAAGAAGGCGGCGTATGACCATCGCAGTACTAACCTTCGGTATAGTCCTCACTGCATGGCTGTTGATGATAACGGTGGTGCGAGAGGTGCAGATAAACCGACTGCAACAAGAGGTGGACCAACTCAACGGCAACATAGAATTGATAACCGCCACGATCAAGTCTTTGCATAAGAAAGTCTCCAAACTCCAAGACATCGACGACATAACGGATATAGACCAATCTGTGAGTTTAATTCATGTTAATTACCTAGTTATTTACTTACGTATATTACTTAATTAAATATGTGACGTCAACGCGCCTTTAAAATCAAAGAACGTAAGACGAATGTACACAGAATTAAAAATTGATTAATTTTCGGCTCTCTAGGCAACTGCCAATTTTATATTCTCGAACCCGTTGGTCTCTGGCTTTGAATACGCTGCCATATTTACGTCACGTTATTAATCTGATGTTAAAAGCAAGTTACATTTGGAATATTTATCAGAACCAACAGAAGCGTAGTATTCTTTAATACCTAGTCTAGAGCGATTATCAGTTTCCCCGTATCTATGATATGGTTGACCTTTACGTGTCATTAATATGTTTAAGATGCTAGCTGATAATGTAATTGAAGCAGAACATTTGTTTATAGGGATTACAAGCCCTGTTTGTGTTCTATTTCCAATGTTCTAAGAGGATTTTATAGGAAGATGTTGAATTTCCCTCATGTATTGAGATTTATTGTCTAGCATTTAATAGCCAGTGAGAATTAAAGCCACACCTCAGCCAAGGTCTTATAAATGAAGTTTCTATTACGAACAAATCGTCTTTACAATTTAATTGTTAGCCTGGAAACAACAAATAGACAAATGCACAGTTTGTCCTCAATCTTTATAACCTTAGCAATTGTAATAGAGCAGTGGTTCTCAAACTTTTTAAATGACGGAACCCTTTTGGGAAGCAAAATACTTGATGGAACCCTACAATAAAACAATTATTTTTATAAGTGTATTCTATATTAATCAGCATAATAAAAGTACAATGTATCAGTTACTAATTATTATTTACTTCACCACTTGGTAAGGACAATAATAGAAAACATTAAAAAAGAAAAAATCTAACTAGTGGGAGGTATGAAACTGTTTTTTATTTTTCATCAATTGCTTGATATCAGGTTTGATGGAAGAAAGTTGGAGTCTCATATCAGCTTCGGCGTCCAGTCTATTGCGATATTTTGTTTTCGTGGCTGCGTAGGTAGAGAATCCTGTTTCGCACAAATATGTAGTTGGGAACGGGAGAAGAATATCCAGAGCCATTTGGCCAAGCATTGCATATTCATCTTGGATTCTGCACCAAAAATCATTAAGAGGCGTCGTTTTGAACAATGACTCCATACTTGTGTCTGATGACATTTCTAAAAGAGATTCATATATCTCATTTGACATGTTTTCAGGCTTTTCCAAGTTGGGTAAAAAAGGATTATGAATCCAGGAGTTCACTTTAATTTTTGTATTGTGTTCTTCGGGAAAATACTTTTCAAAAGATGCGCGCATCGAACTGAGATATTGGACCAATTCTTCAAACACATTATCTTCAAACATTTCTGAGTCGTTTTCGCTAACAAACTCACTGAGTAACGTAAAACTTTCTATTTCTTTCTTACCAATGCAAATGATCCAAAAATCTAATTTTCTTTTAAAAGCAGTTATTTTATTATAGGCCTGAAACACTGTTGTCTGTTTACCTTGCAACGATAAATTTAATTCGTTAAGTTTTTGAAAGATATCCGCCATAAAAGACAATCGGAACAACCAAGTTTTATCATACAAACGGTCCTTCAAATTAAAAGAAGTATCTGCTGAAAGAAACATTTGTAACTCGGCTCTAAGTTCAAATAGCCTTGTTAAAGTTTTTCCCCGAGACAGCCATCGCACTTCTGTATGGAGCAGCAGTGTTTTATGTTTGCTGCCATAATCTTCACACAATAATGAGAACAATCGGGATTGTAGTGGTCGTGATTTGATAAAATTAATTATTTTTACCGCTTCATCCATAACTAATTTTAGATTAGACGGCATTTGCTTCATCGCAAGTGCTTGTCTATGCAGAATACAATGACTGGAACTACAATTAGGCGCTTTATTTTTCATTCGTGACACTGCTCCTGCTGTTTTACCTGTCATCGCCTTGGCCCCATCTGTACAAATGTCAATGCAATTGTTCCAACTGAGATTATGTTCTTCAAAAAATATATTTATTTTATTAAAAATTTCTTCCCCGGTAGTGTTTGTAAGCAGCGATGAACACATAAGCATGTCTTCTTCAAAAGAACTTTTATATGGATATCTCACAATAACCAGCAGGATAGCCAAACCAGCGACATCAGTCGACTCGTCCATTTGCAAAGCGAATCGTGTATTTTGTAGACGTGTAACTAGTTCTTGTTTGACGTAGCTTGCCAGATCATGGATTCGTCGTGAAACAGTATCGTTTGATAGCGGAACAGTAGAAAGATGCTTTGCAGATTTTTCATCAAGCATACATTTTGTTATGTCTAATACACATGGTTTTATTAATTTCTCAGCGATAGTGTGCGCTTCACCTGCTTGTGCAATGCGATAGCTAACTAAGTATGATGCCTCCGTGGCCTTTTCGTTGGTAGTTTGTGTTACATGCATCATATTTTTTTGACTTTCTAATAACTGATCTTTTTTGCGAACAAAAAATTCTTTATTCTTGTCTTTAGTCTCGGGGTGTACGGTTTCTAAATGTCGACGCAATTTGGCAGGTGCCATGGAACTATTAGGAAGCAGTTTACTACAGAGCATGCAGAGAGGTGAGCCGTTGGAATCAACAAATCCGAAACTGATATAAGATTCATCATACTTCCTTTTTTTCGTCTTTGAAACCGTCGAGCTTGACGTCGTGGCACTCGTGGCATCATCTTCTGGATCGGTGATTGCTAAATTCTCCGCGCGCATTGCTTTTGAACATTCAGCGTCATTAGAAGATGTTGTTGGAACACGTTTAACACCTTTAAGCCAACGTTCCATTCTTCTTTATTTATAATGTTACAAGTCAGGATAGTGGGGTTTAAATAATGCACAATCGTTACTGCGTATAAGAGACTAAATTTAGAACCTACAGGGAAGAAATGTATAAAACTGAGACAACATAATACAGCAGGCAGTAAAACAATGAACACTAGTTTCTCGCTAGCGAGCTTGTAAGTAGGTAGTAACTTATCGCTCCGAACGCTAATCATCAACTGACGACGCCAACGCGCGATCGCCGCTTTTATACTTAGTCCTAGACTCGATCTCAAATATTCTCGAAAATACTCGAGTCGGCACCTTTGATAAACAAAAAGCAAAAATAAAAACAGAAATTTAAAAATAGCGTTGTAAACAATATCGACTTTATCCTTTGAAGTTAGAGACGAAAGTCGCTAGTTGACAACTATAGCGTCTAATTCAGAGGCGGCTTTTATCAAAGAGACTGAGCGCTTACAAGTATACTACCCGCTCGTTTTAAGTTTGCCGCTGGCGATAGGTATGAGTGTATGACGTTCGAAATTTTTTATTTAATTGTAACAATAAAAATTGTGTACGTTAGATATTTGGGTAAAACTATGACACATTATAAGTTTTGTTGTCACGTGGGGGAGGGTACGCGCATTCCACAGACCGGCAAACTTAGAGCGAACGCGTTGTACAAGTATAAAATTGTTGAGACCAAACTTATGAGATATTGTACCAGCTAATGTAACACAAGCTTATACAAATACAAATAAATAAATAAATAACATTCATAGCGTTTTGTCTCCGCGCGGCCGCGGAGTCCGCACAGCCGCGGAGCGACCAGAGAGAGGTGTTTTGATTTTTTTATTTCTAAATTCTTGCGGAACCCCGACAGAGGTATCACGGAACCCTAGGGTTCCGCGGAACACACTTAGAGTATAGCTGTAATAGAGTACAATTTAAAATTCTGAATATAAAGTAGGTATTCAGTATTCGTTGTTTATAGAAGTTTTGTTTCCTCAATAGATTTGTTTAGACAAATTATTTGCTTCATTAATGGAGAAGCATTCTCAGTAGTCATTAAGGGCGGTCCTTTAGAAGCTAAAGTACAGCTGTGCGGAGTCTACTGTGTAATTGATTATATACCTACACATTATATTATGTTCGTCAACGAACTTATATAATCATTCATGTATGTAATTCATAACAAGGTAAAGGGTCTTCACATATGATTATTGTAATATGATTAACTATATTTCAATAAACCTGTATGTAGTACATACATTGTTGGTAGAGCACCTAATTTTTCAAAATATCTTCCTTTGATCCTATAGTACATTGCACCTGTACTTTTTAACTTTAAAAATATAATTCATTACATTTTTGTGGGTCTTTTAATGCCAGCGCATACATAGCTTGATAATAAAGAAAGATTTTTTTACTGTCTCTAATTACTGTTCTAATTGGTGAACTATTCGCAGTAGATCAGAGGATAAATACACGGTCAGAGTGAACTAGAAATATTTAGGTGTAAAGTAATAGTAAAGATTACGTTTTCATTTATTATCATATCACTGTGCTTCGTCTTCATTTTAGTACATCAGCTAACTTTGCGGTCTTAATCTAAGTTCCCAAGGTTGACCTAAGAAGTGCACGTTATAGCCATTGACATGAGATGTGATGGAACAGGTTTACAAACCAGTTATAATGTAAACATGGACGGACACCGGCCGGCGCGCAGCCTCCTGCTGGCGCCGCGTTGCTTACGCAACTGCTATACTTAGCCTTTGCCGTTCAAATACATGGACAGTTTTTGCAAAATCCTGTTGGGACAACTGGATCTGGCTCACAGTACTAGGATTTGTAGGTATGTCTAGTGATCTGACAATGTGCTAGTATAATTTTCTCGGCACATTCGACTGGACATTCTGATCGAAAACAACATCAAATTGGCCCGACATTTAGAATGAAAGTAACACAAAAATGCCCAACATTTGATGTAATTTTCGTAGTACATTTTACTTTACCGCCTTTTGTGCATCTTACATTATTGCGAATAACTGTTAAAAGCTAATAAACAATTTTTGTAAATGACAATGACACCGATGTCAAACGAGTTCGCGGAGTCGGATATCTTGGATTTTGACATATTTGTTTTATTTTAATTATGTTTTTATCGTAATACATATTTTGCAACAAAGCCCCGATTGAACTAATAGAAATAAATATACTGACATCCTCATTTTTAGTTCTCTACCACATCCTTTAGGCATCCCGTCTTCTACAGCTATTATATTAAAATTTTCAAATGTTCCTTAGCGTTAGTCCTACGCCAAAATGGAAGGAATATGAAAATAGGAATACAGATAAATCACATGGATGTATGAATAACTAATCCCATAAAATTAGTCTTTACACACCCACTTAATAAAGTAATGAACTATAATGAAGTGCGTACTTCGATATGGCTACCAAATGAGTAAACAAGTCATAAAACGGTCCAGTGCCGTTTATTTTTAATAGTCACACGCTCAAAACTCAATGAGCGTTAAGAAGTTTAATAAAATCACTTCGCTGTATAATCAAATCACATAATTTTATGTGTACTTTAGTTGTAAATTAGACGTTTTCGGTAAACTATAATAAGTCTAAAGACGTATGAATATGTTTTTAGAATAATAATCAATTTTTTACTGGAAGTCCCTCCAGGAAAGTCCATGCAATCTCAGAATTATATAAATCGCCATTGATGACTTTAAAGCTCAAATTGGATTTGACTGGAATGAAGTCCATTATTATACACACAACACTGTCTTGTGCATGAATGATGTATGGCCTTAAAACGCCACACTGGGCAGGCGGATTGGCGAGTCCAGTAGAGGTGATTTTAGTGATCTTAGAGGTGATGTATGGTAGTTCCTCAGCGCTAGTGGTAGCGGCTTTGTTATCACTTAGCCGTATTACGACAGCCGCGGGAAGAGATAGGGTGGTGCTATAGCCAGCACGGCACCACACGGTATATACATAGGGTACATATAGTCCTTACACTATAACAAATCAATGATAGTGTTTCGACTGTTCAATCAACTACATAAATTAATTGTGGTGTTTAATCTTGTAAATGGGTATAATATATTTTCTAACAAGTAACACAACTATTTTGTTAGTTCTCCGCACATATGTAGGTAGGTACGGTAATAAGTACAAATATAAAATAAGTCATTATAATCTTTACTTTACAGGGTATAAATATTTATATTGATGGTTTTACACCGAAACTGCGAGGAATTAAAACAACAATCGTATCCCATATCATTTGATATATTTAATATTGATTTATTTTGAGGGGGAGAGTGCACGCTGCAATCTAACAGCCGCTGGGCGCGCCCGACTGGCCACGTTACCCCTCTCTCACAGAAGATTTGAAATGTACTGTATTTCCCACTTTTATCTTCTTTCCCTAATGTACGTACGTGTTTCTGTAATGAGTGAGATGTGCCAGAGCCCATTCCCATTCTATCCCTCCCCATTTTCCCAACCCTTTCTCCAAATCCATTCCTATATCTCCAAAGGTAGGCAGCGCATCCGGGGGCGTGCCAACGTTTGTCATTTTGGACTAATGTTGGCATGTATCGCGGATATCTATGGGCGACAGTATCCACTTACCATCAGGTGGACTGTATGCTCGTCTGCCGCCTTCGTCCTTAAAAAAAATATGTATGTATGTATGCTAACAATTAATCGTCTGTAATTTATTATTATTTTTATGTTATAATGAAACTGCAGTAGACATTAATGATGTTGCTCATTTTAAAAATTATAAAATAATATAAAATTAATAGTTTTTGGTGCGGTAACAGTTCCGGCGTATTTTTTTTTCGACTCTTACTTGTGACGCGAATGTTCAAATCCACGGCCCGTAAACCGTTATCGTAATATTCTACCAGTACTAAAATTATTCTATTAACGAAATTTGATAGGCACTTTATCACTTTTTTTTAAATATACAATTTAATTAAATGTCGAACAGCTAAATAAACTGCATTGCTTTTATTCTAATATGCAAACAATTTAATCATTGTACCGAACGAGTGATTGATTGATCAGAAGCATTTAAATGGTGATCATACGGCATATTATTTGACTGGTTATTAAAACAATTCCACTATCTCTAGAGATTGTTAGTTTGTTGATAGTTTTATATTCCTAGCTATTGTTTACCGATAGATTTTATGTTTCAGTATATTTATTTTCCACGTCAGTCGGTTGGTGGTCACACATAAAATTTCATCGATTAAATATAGAATTGGTGGACGGACAGAAGTTTACAAATACTTTAGTTGGATATATGCCAGTTTCTGACAGAACTAGATTAGCTGAGAGGTGTTGCGAATTCCGTGAATTATATTCAGTAGAACTTCGATCTGAAGAATGCACGGTGTGAATATTCACATTTGAGTAGAAAATGTAGACGAGAAATAATTATATACGCAGCAGAAAATACTGAACGGTCATCAAATCGATGGCAGCAAATTTAAAGCTGGGTAAAATATAAGATTTCCGTGAAGCACGACTCCGTCGACTTGGTGATCATATTCTTACCATACCATCAGCCTATGTCTCGCCACTGCTGGATATAGGCCTGTGCCAAAGCTCGCCACCACACACGATCTTCGGCTCTTCTCATCCAACCACCACTGGAGTATTTAATTTCTGGAAATCACTGAACCTTTAACTTTCACCACTGGAATGTCTTTGTGCGACAGGATTCGAAACGAAGAAATTCGCCCAAGAACTAAAGTATATCTCGTAGAATCGGCATGTCGAAGTGGTAGTCGGCAGGTCATATGTGCCGTAAGACCCATAACCGACGGAGTTGACGAGACCTCGAGTGGAGGCCAAGCACCGTTATGAAATTCTTAGTACATAATTTAAAATTATTTGTTTTAGTTTGTTTTGTTGATCATGATTTACTGATCATCACTTTCATCACTATTTAATATTGTTTGTTGCCCGTTTAAATACAAGCCAATATAAAAGTTCCACAATATGTATATAATTAGCCAGCTGTATTTTGATTTGACAAATACTATTTTGAAAGAACTACGATCTACTGACTGTGAGTTACATTTGCGGTTGGCCGGTAATATTAGGTGCTTACTTACGTAATGACCGATTTGTATAAGAAACTGAAAAATTTTGAACCCATATCATGTACACATTTCCGCCGCCTCACGGGCAGTTGATTAATGTCACTCCTGTTAAAGTCTCGGGTATCAATTTATTCTTCAAAAGCTCTAATCACAGCTACTTCAGAATCAAATATTTTCCTTGCAAAAAGTTGTCTAAATTTCTAAAGAAATCCAAATCTGTCGGGGCAAGGTACCCGGTGAGTATGGTGGGTGAGGTCTTGAATTATGGTGGTTCCAGCTCTTGAAGTTTTGAAACTGAAGAAGAAGAAGTGGAGATGACCAATTGACCAAACTTGGTTGCATTGTTGCCAGCTTTTCCATCATCGTCTGCAGCTCCTTACAGTAGGTACACATCTGCATCAATCGTTTGACCGGCTCGCAAGAAACTAGTGGACAATACCGCCACAGGACCACCAAACTGAAACCAGTAGCGTTTTCTTAGTTATCTTGCGTTTTGGACATTATTGGATTGCAACTTCTGGAGTCAGCCACTGATACGAACGTTTGCGGTTGGTTATCTTACAGGATCCATTTCTCATCACAAGTGACGATGCGATTCAATCGTTTGTTTTTGTGATGGTTAAATAACACAGTGCACACTTCGATGCGTTGTTGTCGCTAACGTTCGTTCAGTTCATACGGTACCCACTTTTCGAGGTTCTTTATTTTGCCGATTATACGCAGATGACCCAACATTGTTTCATCACTAACATCAAACCCTGCTGCTAACTCAGCTGTACTTTGGGATGGATCTGCTTCCATTACAGCCTTTAATTCATCGTTATTAACCTTGGTCTTAGGTTGTCCGTGGGGCTCATACTTAAGGTCGAAATTTCCAGAACGGAAACGTTCAAACCATCGACGCACGGTGCGATCGTCTGTGGTGTTTGGTCCACCATTAAAGTCTACATAAAAACTTAGATGTACATGCAAGTACCTACAAAAATTAAACTTTTCTTGCTTTTATACTTCCGAAATTAGCTATTATTTGTCTAGTATTCAAACTATCTAATATTTGAGATTCTATCGAAATAATGGATAACTTACTCAGCTTTGGTTGATGCATACTTGACCTAAATCATTAGTGATTAGTATTCGTAAATAAAAACCGTACTTACCATGTTTGCGATTTATCCCACTTATAAAGTATTATGTTACATCAGTATTATATCACTGAAAGATATAATATGTAGGTATGACACTATTTAACTAGCTGTAATTAGTATTAATTATTTACTTACTAGCATATTACAATTAAATAACTAGTCATCAACATCGGTCAATAAGATTATGCGACGAGTGCGCTATGCGTTACGTGAAAACAAGTGGCTGAAGAATGAATATTTCGAGATGCCTCAGCACGGCACGGGGAATCCCCTTCAAGAGTACCTTAAGTGGTTCGAACCTACAGACGTTTGCATTTATTTTCGATATAGATCAATAGATGTCGTTGTTATGACATAATTAAAAAACATAGGTGCAAATTATGTGAATGAGCTCGATGAGGAGATTCCTGTTTGCCGCCCCCTTGAAAGTACCGCTCGTGTGCGGTGCACGCCCTGCACGCCCTGCACGCCCGCTCCCAGCGGGCCTGACTGTATTAATGGAACAATGGATAATAATGGATTTATAAAAGCATGGGTTGTACCTATTTATATGTGGTACATAAACTTTTTCTCAAAGAAATTATTTTCCAACCACTTACAAGATGTACTGCTTCAGAAAATGTTCGGTATTTTCGCTTTTATTTTTCGTAACAAAAACGGTTATGGCTGACAAACCCTCGCAAATATTTGGCATGATTTTATTATCTTTACTACATATCATGTATATAAATATTATTGAGTGTATAACACTCAATAACCGTATGTATAAGTCGTCACTGAAATACTTCGTCGACATTGTTGCATTAATGTAAAAAGTTTAATTGAATTGAAACATAAAAATAAAGTACTTATCTTACAATTGCCCAACCTATTCCTCAAGTCATTTCACTACATGTCGGTTGTCTGGAAAAGATCACTTTTAGCGATAAAGGCGTCTATTGCTCTGTGTTAAATGTAGCTAGTAGTTAAAATAGGAATGTAATAAAGAATTTTCGTTCATTCTTTGAAACAAAGTAACATCTGAAAATAAAGTAATACATTCAACCGTTGGCATGACAGACTGCAACCCTCTTCGCTATTGCTTAGTACCTATCCTTATAAATGTGAACTTTGACCTTTGCTCCTCTATTCGTTATTCTCTTTGTTACGTTCTTGGACGTAATACGAAACCGAATTTTTTACATTGTTATTTGTTTGAACGTAAAATTAATGTTAATCTTTTTAATGGAATAACCTATATAGACATAATTTGACGCATAAAATAAAGAATTGTGAATTTTGATATTGCTCGTTATGTGTCAGCGCTTCGAGAATATATTATTATTGCGTACTTGAAGTAGGGTAATATTTATAGCAGTCTCCTAGCCTTTATTAAGCGTGGTAGGTAGATAATATTAAACCGCATGTACGTATAATATTTAACTTAAGTTATCTATGTGATACTTAGGTTCTATGATTTCACAAACTAACGCGGAATAAATATTTAACACTGCTGTGGTGTATATGTTACGCCACAAATTAGAAAATGATTAAATAAGTAGTAGTGAGCATTAGTTTTAAGTTACGATCACCGATTCTATCTGTTCTGCCTATCACAGAAGACTACCCTGTAAATATACTGCATTTCCCACTTTTTCCTATACATATAGGTGGTACGTTCGTGTTTCAGTAGTGAGTGAGTTATGCCAGAGCCCATTCCCATCACATCCCGTCTGTCCTATTTTTCCAACCCTTTCTCTCTTTATCAACATTCTCTATCAAAAATGGGAAAATTATTAAACACCAGCTGTTGCCCGCGACTTTGTCCGCGTGGACTTTATTTCATAAACACCGTCTTTAAATTGATATAACTTTTTTATTTATGAACTGATTGAAATAAAACAAACACTAACTTGAAATTTTAAGTGAAGCTTACCACAATACATTAGTGAAAACCGCACCCAAATCGGTTAAGCCGTTTCTAAGATTAGCGCGCAAAAACGCACAGACAAACAGACAAAAATACTAACAATCATTGTTTTGGGTTCTATTGCGTTGATAAAGGCCCCCAATAATAGTTTTTCTCATATATCTTCCATGTACAGACAGCGATCAGTTACATTTTTATTATATGTATATGTAGATTTAGATATAGATTTTTAAGCAACTGCTAGTTATAAACATCTAATACTAAAATTTGAAACCTTTTAACTTAACCTAAATGACATTCTATAATAATTATTAATTTGACATTCTAATTACGTATGACATTACTTTTATTTTTACAAGCCTTTATTTAACTTCACCTGTTAGTATGTTTGGGACAAATCTTGCAAGTAAAATTTGAACCACTTCCTCTAAACTTACGATTTTGAAATTTTGTATGCTTGTTCAGTTCTGATGACAATACGCTAGAATGATAGAAATAATCTGATGCTGCAGCCAGGATTGTCTCCTCACAAGGCCACTCCTCAACGGTTAGTAGCACGGACGCGATACTTTGCATATACGTTTAATTTTGATAGCTACTAAACATGATCTTCATGAACTGATGCTGCAGCCAGGATTGTCTACTCATGAGCGCACTCCGCAACGATTAGTAGCAGAGATACGTAACTTTGCATGTAGGTTTAATTTTGATAGCTAAACATGATTTACATCATGAACTGATGCTGCAGCCAGGATTGTCTCCTCATGAGGGCACTCTTCAACGATTAGTAGCACGCACATGAAACTTTGCAAAACAAAACATGACTTTCTGCCGTAATGATGCGTTACTTGAAATGGATAGATTGAGAAATATTTCTAATTAAAAAGGTGTAAATAAAATAATATAAAAAAAAAACCGTAAAATTCAATATAAACTTATTTTATTCGTTTTAGTACATGGCTTGCATAAAAGCTTGTTATTAAAAAAAAAAGTTTTTTTTTTATACTATTTTATTCTAATTATTACTGATGTTTTTTTCTTCTCTAATAATTATTGTTTTTTGTTTGCACGCCAGCAATGACAAATATGTTGGCACAAACCACATTGGTAAAATCTTTTCACCCACATTTATGCAAATAAATTGATTTGATTTGATCTATAGTAAACAATTAAATTAGGTTATTACTGATTTGCGTAATTGAAACTGAATGCGTCGGGACCACGAGTAGGTAATATTAGTTACAATACACTCCATTAAGACATACTTGAGTTGCTAATTTTGTCATTGTTGTAATGGAAATCACATTATTAATTTTATTAATAAAAGTAAATAATGCACTTGCTTTAATTGACCTCTTTTTAACCAACTATCGACTGGTAGATAATGCCTTAAGGCATTAAGTCTGCCTCTGTACAGTAAAAGAAAATGAGTAAATAAATACAAAATGAATAAATAAGAATAAAAATGTATTTATTATCCCCAGTTCATAACATAACTCGTAATGCCTACCAATATGTATATGTAGATATATTATAGAATTAAGGATTTACGAAGTTGGCCGACTTTTTATAAAACCCTTCATCTAACATCAACAACATCATTTTGCGATAACAATAAAGTCAACAACATTCTTTCCTTAAAAAATATTCACAGTTAAAAATTAGTATTTAGGCTGTTGCGAAATTTTAATTGCTGAAATTACATACTTGAAAACGTTAATAAAACATACGTAAAACAGTTGCTGCGCAACAGCTGAAGAACGTGAGAGCTGAAGTAAGAACGTCGACTGACTAGGAATAGCTTGCAGTTAATTAAACTTGACGCACATGCTCGTTTTAATAATAAAACATTTAAGTAATTTCAATTGACAAAACAACCGGCCGCGTCATATGACTGCGGTTACACTATCATTTGTCTGATTCACCTTACAATGGAATTAGCAGAAGTGCTTCAACGTATTAAATGGTGCGATGACCTACGCCCACGTACAAAACAATTGGAACTTCCTTTTTAATTGATTTTTGTCTTAGATACCGTGTAAAACAATTTCTAGAGCGGCGATAGCCTTGCGGTATCTATTCTAAACTCTCATTCGTGAGGTCGTAAGGCCTAGGCCCTTATCATTGAGTTCCAATTTTAGTACGGATTTTAAAAAATATCACTAGCTCGGCTATCAAGAAAACCATCATGAAGAAACCCACATGTTTCAGATTTAAAAAAGAATCCAAGATCCCGAATCTCCATAGTCGTTTACTATGGGAGTCTTATGCTCCAGTGGGACATTAACAAAAGGCTGACATTCATCAAAAAACAACTGTATAATATTTACCATTAGATCAATGTAAGTATATCTTTCGGATAATTTATGACTGCAAAGAGGCCATATTTTTGATACGGACTTTGGTTAAAAACGTGTAACTTACAATTTCTTTATTTCAAGATTATTTTTAAACAGAAACATGCTCTAACATCTGATTTTTATCGATAAAGCCATAAAGTTAATATTTCTTTTTAGACTTCACTAAAGTCTCAACATCTGCGATATTAGAACCCATAATTAGATCAATTTTCTTAGATCATGTCACAGTCATCCTGCACTATAAGCACTCTACCAGGGCCGTCTTTACCAGGGGGTGCAAGGGGTGCGGTGCACCCCGGGCGCTCACCTTTTAAAGGTAATAAAAAAATATAACGCTATAGTAAACAATTACACAATAGGATATTTGACTGTCATAGGATACACAATAGGATATTTGACTGTCATAGGATACACAATAGGATATTTGACTGTCATAGGATACACAATAGGATGTTTGACTGTCTTAGGATACACTCCCCGCACCCCGGCGCAGAATAGACTTAAGACGGCCCTGCGACTCTACCGTGATACGAGTATCTATTACCTATGCGTTGTTGCTTTCGGCTTGACCGATGTAGGCAATTAAAAGTGGTACACCAAATCAACAGTTTCATGACCCATTTAACTCTCTATTAAAAAGATATTTAACCTAGATAGGAGTGACAAAAGTTATTACTCGTAAGTATATTATTCGTTTGATTGGGTGTTATCCACTTCTTATCTGTAAGATTTTGGCGCCTTATAAACATTATCCGTTTTATCGCAGTCCAATTGGAATGTTTATAAATAACCAATTGAGCGCAGTGCAGTGCCTATTAGACGTGCTATTAATTAATGTATGCATCGTCTACAATGGCTGGGAATCCATCGAGACGCATGTTATTCGCTTTGCGCCTAGAAAATAGTAGCGTCTCACAGAATTTACGACTGCGACTGACGGCCTCGATTCATTACGACTAATGTTATAAATACACGTCGCGGATTGTCGTAGTTGTTTCCTGTTCATTAATATAACGCTAGATAAAACAAGAGAGAGACAGATATATGTTCACTTCATTGTTTTAATTTTGAGAATAATTCTCTCTCCCCAACTGATATAAAATACTCATAACGTGCTGCACACGTATACCGAAAGTACTTTTATTTCGGTCACACGGTCATTTCGAAAATTATTGACTTAATATTTCTAATTTTTTTCCCGTATGATTAGTGAATGTTACGCTTTTATTGCTGCAGTTGTTTCAATAAAGCTCATTACGAAATATCTACGAAATTGTACTTTATTTTATTATTTTATTTCAGTTACTTCTATGACCGTGTTCATAACATGTTGTATTTCAATTCAAAGTATCTTCAGTGTGTCTGGATAGTTCTTTCTTATGCAATGTCAGTTTCATACAAATATTATTATTTTTTTGATAGAAGTAGAACCCCAAAACTATAGTAATAATAAATATTGAGTCTGGTATTCAAAATAAAATTTAAACAAAAAGCCATTTGAGTGTAAAGGGTAAAGGTTATTTTATTTTTGGCGATTGCGCCGCGAGCGTATCGCTCTGAAGAGAACCGTTTTTGGAACCAATTTGTTACGCATATAGATACATCCATGAAGAATATTTAATTAAAACTTCGACGTGTTGATATTGCGTTAAGTTATGATTGAATAGCTTATATAGCTTGAAATAGTCGTTCGAATTAATGAAAAGTCATGATTTTTCTAACGTTCAACAACTAATTATTTTTACTAAGACTTCTCCTCTGATCTCCCAAGTCTAATCTCATTTACGTTTTCCCTAATGACATATTGATATTTCTTTTTAAAAAACTTGTTCAGGTTGTTGGAGGACAATTTCCTGTCACACAAAAGTGACATTTATTATATCTTTAATAACAGCGATATAAGCCGGCTGTCGCTGACAAGTTTCATCTATTTTAACATAGGGCTTTGTAGAAAAATCATGTATAAAAAAATGTCTAAGGGTGGAAAATTGCAAAAAATTCTTTTAGTCGTATTATTTCTTTCCAATATTTATTGTAACGAATTTCCGAGAAACAAGGATATTAATTTAAGAATAATAAATCCTTCAAACCTTTTAGATGCAAAACAATGCACTCATGTATAATTATTTCATCTCACCTAGAAAGGTCAAATTAAATTAAACCTTTGTCAATCATTACCAACTGGTATTGAGTGAGTGGATTTGTAGGTACAATACGAAACCATTCGATTCTAGCGCTTATTAGAAACTGGCTAAGGTGCAATTGATTAGGTATACCTGTTGCTGGCTATACAAAGATACAATATTTCATAACGGAATGTAATGAAATTTAGCAGAACAATAGTTTAGGTCAATTCGAAGATGAGCTAAATTGGTTTAGTAGTTTTAAAATTATGACGGTGAAAATTAAAAAAAATGCACAACGTAAATATTCGACATCTATACATAAAGACTATAATTTCGCTCGTAAAGGGATAAAGCTCGTGAAGGATAGGGCTTGTAAAGCTCTACAACATCTTTACAACATCTACAACATACTCTACAACATCTACAACATAGCTCTACAACATCTTTACAACATCTACAACATACTCTACAACATCTACAACATAGCTCTACAACATCTTTACAACATCTACAATATACTCTACAACATGTACAACATAGCTCTACAACATCTTTCTAAAACGTACAGAAAATAGTGACATCTCCATTCCGATTGGAGTTTTTCTAATTCTCGGGCACACGGGTCGCCTCACGATTTTTTTCTTCACTGAAATTGAAATACCGTACTGGAAGAAAAACTCAACGATATTGAGCGAGGTTCGATCTCAAGACCTATTTACTGACTTGAAAAAAGGATTTCGAAAGTAGTTCGTTATGCGAAAGTAGTTGCGTTTGGTCACACCTTTAAAATAAATAAAATGTTAAAATACAGTTCAGTTTTATCATGTCTAGTAGGGTTGCCTAACTTCTGTACTCCTAACACTTTTGTATACCACGTGGAATACGTGGCTAGTATAAACATGAACCAATAAAAACAATACCCTAGATCAGCTATACTCTAAGTGTGTTCCGCGGAACCCTAGGGTTCCGTGATACCTCTGTCGGGGTTCCGCAAGAATTTAGAAATAAAAAAATCAAAACACCTCTCTCTGGTCGCTCCGCGGCTGTGCGGACTCCGCGGCCGCGCGGAGACAAAACGCTATGAATGTTATTTATTTATTTATTTGTATTTGTATAAGCTTGTGTTACATTAGCTGGTACAATATCTCATAAGTTTGGTCTCAACAATTTTATACTTGTACAACGCGTTCGCTCTAAGTTTGCCGGTCTGTGGAATGCGCGTACCCTCCCCCACGTGACAACAAAACTTATAATGTGTCATAGTTTTACCCAAATATCTAACGTACACAATTTTTATTGTTACAATTAAATAAAAAATTTCGAACGTCATACACTCATACCTATCGCCAGCGGCAAACTTAAAACGAGCGGGTAGTATACTTGTAAGCGCTCAGTCTCTTTGATAAAAGCCGCCTCTGAATTAGACGCTATAGTTGTCAACTAGCGACTTTCGTCTCTAACTTCAAAGGATAAAGTCGATATTGTTTACAACGCTATTTTTAAATTTCTGTTTTTATTTTTGCTTTTTGTTTATCAAAGGTGCCGACTCGAGTATTTTCGAGAATATTTGAGATCGAGTCTAGGACTAAGTATAAAAGCGGCGATCGCGCGTTGGCGTCGTCAGTTGATGATTAGCGTTCGGAGCGATAAGTTACTACCTACTTACAAGCTCGCTAGCGAGAAACTAGTGTTCATTGTTTTACTGCCTGCTGTATTCTGTTGTCTCAGTTTTATACATTTCTTCCCTGTAGGTTCTAAATTTAGTCTCTTATACGCAGTAACGATTGTGCATTATTTAAACCCCACTATCCTGACTTGTAACATTATAAATAAAGAAGAATGGAACGTTGGCTTAAAGGTGTTAAACGTGTTCCAACAACATCTTCTAATGACGCTGAATGTTCAAAAGCAATGCGCGCGGAGAATTTAGCAATCACCGATCCAGAAGATGATGCCACGAGTGCCACGACGTCAAGCTCGACGGTTTCAAAGACGAAAAAAAGGAAGTATGATGAATCTTATATCAGTTTCGGATTTGTTGATTCCAACGGCTCACCTCTCTGCATGCTCTGTAGTAAACTGCTTCCTAATAGTTCCATGGCACCTGCCAAATTGCGTCGACATTTAGAAACCGTACACCCCGAGACTAAAGACAAGAATAAAGAATTTTTTGTTCGCAAAAAAGATCAGTTATTAGAAAGTCAAAAAAATATGATGCATGTAACACAAACTACCAACGAAAAGGCCACGGAGGCATCATACTTAGTTAGCTATCGCATTGCACAAGCAGGTGAAGCGCACACTATCGCTGAGAAATTAATAAAACCATGTGTATTAGACATAACAAAATGTATGCTTGATGAAAAATCTGCAAAGCATCTTTCTACTGTTCCGCTATCAAACGATACTGTTTCACGACGAATCCATGATCTGGCAAGCTACGTCAAACAAGAACTAGTTACACGTCTACAAAATACACGATTCGCTTTGCAAATGGACGAGTCGACTGATGTCGCTGGTTTGGCTATCCTGCTGGTTATTGTGAGATATCCATATAAAAGTTCTTTTGAAGAAGACATGCTTATGTGTTCATCGCTGCTTACAAACACTACCGGGGAAGAAATTTTTAATAAAATAAATATATTTTTTGAAGAACATAATCTCAGTTGGAACAATTGCATTGACATTTGTACAGATGGGGCCAAGGCGATGACAGGTAAAACAGCAGGAGCAGTGTCACGAATGAAAAATAAAGCGCCTAATTGTAGTTCCAGTCATTGTATTCTGCATAGACAAGCACTTGCGATGAAGCAAATGCCGTCTAATCTAAAATTAGTTATGGATGAAGCGGTAAAAATAATTAATTTTATCAAATCACGACCACTACAATCCCGATTGTTCTCATTATTGTGTGAAGATTATGGCAGCAAACATAAAACACTGCTGCTCCATACAGAAGTGCGATGGCTGTCTCGGGGAAAAACTTTAACAAGGCTATTTGAACTTAGAGCCGAGTTACAAATGTTTCTTTCAGCAGATACTTCTTTTAATTTGAAGGACCGTTTGTATGATAAAACTTGGTTGTTCCGATTGTCTTTTATGGCGGATATCTTTCAAAAACTTAACGAATTAAATTTATCGTTGCAAGGTAAACAGACAACAGTGTTTCAGGCCTATAATAAAATAACTGCTTTTAAAAGAAAATTAGATTTTTGGATCATTTGCATTGGTAAGAAAGAAATAGAAAGTTTTACGTTACTCAGTGAGTTTGTTAGCGAAAACGACTCAGAAATGTTTGAAGATAATGTGTTTGAAGAATTGGTCCAATATCTCAGTTCGATGCGCGCATCTTTTGAAAAGTATTTTCCCGAAGAACACAATACAAAAATTAAAGTGAACTCCTGGATTCATAATCCTTTTTTACCCAACTTGGAAAAGCCTGAAAACATGTCAAATGAGATATATGAATCTCTTTTAGAAATGTCATCAGACACAAGTATGGAGTCATTGTTCAAAACGACGCCTCTTAATGATTTTTGGTGCAGAATCCAAGATGAATATGCAATGCTTGGCCAAATGGCTCTGGATATTCTTCTCCCGTTCCCAACTACATATTTGTGCGAAACAGGATTCTCTACCTACGCAGCCACGAAAACAAAATATCGCAATAGACTGGACGCCGAAGCTGATATGAGACTCCAACTTTCTTCCATCAAACCTGATATCAAGCAATTGATGAAAAATAAAAAACAGTTTCATACCTCCCACTAGTTAGATTTTTTCTTTTTTAATGTTTTCTATTATTGTCCTTACCAAGTGGTGAAGTAAATAATAATTAGTAACTGATACATTGTACTTTTATTATGCTGATTAATATAGAATACACTTATAAAAATAATTGTTTTATTGTAGGGTTCCATCAAGTATTTTGCTTCCCAAAAGGGTTCCGTCATTTAAAAAGTTTGAGAACCACTGCCCTAGATAATTAATTTAATGGCCTACATAGTTCATGTTATAGTCGCCGCTTTAGCTACACTACCCGTAGGCTAAAACATCAGGCATGGCATAGGCATAGGTCAGAGTAAAGGACACTCCACCCTCCTTTTGACACTTTATTTAAACGACTTGTTGAGGGTAATTTCATGTGCCTGGAGGGTATAAGACACATATTTGCATACTGAAATTTGTTTGCCCGAGGCTTTAGTGTCCTCATTTTATCGTTTGTCAATGAAAGTATGAGTAGAATAAATAAAAAATGTATAAATACTTTCGTATTTGGAACCCTTGCATAATTGTATTTGGTTAGATGGCACAGATTGCATAATAGTTATTATATAATATATAATAACTATTACAATGTAACTATATATAAGTTATTATATAATATATTATATAATAGTTATATATTTATAATTTGATCTTGCTAGTTTGTGTCTATTTACCTTTGAGATCTAATTAAATATTTCTAAATTCGTCTCTTTTCAGTAGATATCAAAAGTTGTCAAAGTTTTGACAACAGTTAAATTCGAATGGGTTTCAGTTAATTTATGTAAAAATAGAATTTTCTAGAAGAGTCGATCAAAAATCTTCTTCAGAAATGCTTCGCAGGATATTCTTTTTTCCTATAGAAGCTGATGGTAAGTGGATGGACATGGATAATATGGACATCCGCAGTACATGCCAGCAATCAGTCAAGAATAATGAACGTCGGCACACCCTTGATGTGCCGCCTATTTATGGAAATTTATTAGTGGATTTGTAAGGGTTGGGAATTGGGAGCATAAAGGGTTGAGGAGTTTTCCTCATTCCATTGCACTCACTACTCTTCTTTAGATTGGGAGTATAAAGGTACATCTTCATCTTCAACTGGCAGGTTTAAGTACTTACTCGAGCTCGGCGACCATTGTGCATGTTCGTTTATTGCCGCGGGCGGTGCACGCCAGTGACGCTGCTTTCCAAATACGGTTCATAGAAAACAATAGAAACCAGTAGTGTCGCCTGCGGTTTACTGCTGCAGCCTGCGGTCTGCGGTTGAGTTCGGAATTGTATCTTTAGTGTGATGAAAGGAGATTGGATGGAATGAGGAAACAGGGAGATAGATAAAAAAATATCTATTTAAGTATTACTTAACACACAGTTACACAAAAACAAGGTAAACCTATCAATGATATGTGGAGATAGGTGGTCCCTATCTCCATTGATAAATAAAATCGTGGGCAATAAACGTCCACTAAAGATTTAATTTATACTCGTATACAGGGTTTGTTCGAAACTTTCGCGAAGCCTTAATCACAGATACATTTTATATACTCGTACTACAATCCTATCCTAAGCATCTTCAGAACAGAAATGTTTTTCAAACGGTTCTACATGGCTTCCCATACGGTTATCTGTTTTATTAACGAGTTGTCAGACGATTTTAATCAATCAAATGCATTATGCCGCCAGTGACAAATTCTCGAGTCAAAACGTACAAATTTGCACGTCATAAACACGCTTCATTTCATGGCTCGGTATTTGCTATTTCGGTCTCATATGTGGGTTAATATAATTTCGCGCGTTTCACGTGGCTGCCGTTGCGTCATTTCCCGTCGGCACGGGCATTTACTAGAGCACCTGAGGAAAGTTGGCTCACACAATACAGTACAAATATATACCATACCATCATCATCTGGCTATCCACTTCTGGATATAGGCATAACCCAAGGCTCGCCACCATATTGTATACCAATATTATAAAAACATACTACCTATGACTTTGTTTTCGTGTACTCATACTTACAAAAATATTTTTCAGGTCGTTTTTAATTTAAAGGCATTTTAAAGCCGCACATTCCTCAAGACAATGAGCACGGGGAGGCCCAGGAATACACGCAAAAAGGGCTGGTTACGTTACGATTACGATAAAATTATTCCCTCATATTTATAAAATGCAGTATGTATTTCGTTGCATTTCTCTCTATCGGCGCTAACTATCAATAACTATTGACTATCTGTATCTGTACTGTATCTGTACTCACTGAAAATTTATAAAGGGTGTCTGCAGGATATCGTGATAGCATATGGATACTCGACTCACATTCGTGTTGTCGTGACTCTTACCGCTGACTTTCTGGATAAGTACAGATTTTTAAAAAATGTCACTAGGCCGGCGGTGAGGGAAAACACCGTGAGGAAACCCGCATGCTCGAGAAAGTAAAAAAAAAAACGAAAATATGTGTATCTACCAGATCGCACGAGGCCCGCGTTGTGAATTATAGTCCGGAATCAATGATTTACTAGGGAGGCCTGTTCTTAATGAAATATTAAAATATGAATTATTACCTATAATAATAATAATGCATGTCATTAATCACGCAACCAATCACATTATTATTCCAAAAACGAGCTAGATGTTTTTTTTTAACTAGCCCCATACTTAATGAACCACATTCAGACCATCCGTGTCGTGGATCCAGAAACAAACACATCACCCGAACCCGAACAAACACTCTTCTTTAAACAACTAAATGTCCGACCGGAAGTCGAACCCGGGACCTTTCGCACAGCAAGTAGAGTCACGACCAAATTTTAAAAGTTCATATTTATAAAGAACGTTTTCATTCATCAATAAAATTTAATGCACTTCATTTTATGTCGTTCACGCAACTACAAATTGAACCTCTCTGATCAATCCAAAGGTTGGCTTGTAGAGAATGTCTTAAGGTTTTTGTACGTGTGTAATGTGTGTATACGATATTGTGTAATGAAGTGTATAAATGAATAAATAATAAAATTCTTCAACATATCGGTCTCCCAGGTTTGTTGGTAGAAATCTCCTAAGCACGCCTTTATCTTTTGTGTATACAGTAATGTATATAAATGCAATGCAACCAGCCCTTTCAGTATCGACTGCTGGAGATGGGCCTCCTCGTGCACATTGTATTGTGCATGAGGGATGAATTGCCCTAAAACACCACGATGGCCATTATTTAGAGGTGGTGCAGTTCCTCAGGGCTGGTGGTAGCGGCTTTGTCATCCCTTAGTCGCCTTTTACGACACCCGCGTGAACAGATAAAATATAGAGATAAGATAAAAGCCCACTATAAAATGCTATAGCCGGCCGACACCACGCAGCACGCAATATGAAAGTATATAAATAAATAAAACAAAAAATTTCAACAACGCTTCATTAATACAGTTGGTCATTCTCCTGACATAAAATTAGTCACCCATTCAACACAGATACAGATGACTGTCGGGAAATTTTTATGTTTGCGGTATTTAGACGGATATTTTCGAACACAATTCACAAATAACAAATGAAACATTAAACTAATACCAATGTGACGCATTTCCATAATTCATGTCTACTAATTATTGTTTCCTTTAGCAAGTCACTTTGTGTACTTAATATGAAACTACATATAGTATATTCCAATCCAATTTCTCCAAAATGTAAACAAACATGGTGGCCTGAGGCAACTGACACGGCCTGAAATTAAATTCTGAGGTGATAATTGTTTACATATCCATAATTTGATTCATCGAGATTGCAAGTTTGGCCTAGATTTCAAGCTAAATGTTGTGATAATTCATTTATTTGTATTTTTATTTTTATTATAAGCCATGAAGAGAATTATTATGATGGCAATATTTTCAGACTGTTAGTTGAATTTGTAGTGTGTGTAGTCGTATCTTTTGTATCTATTAATTGATCACATAATACGTATGCATATTGAATATGAAATACTCGTAAGTTCTTTTTTTTATAGAAAGAGGGTGATAGACGAACAGACAGTCCACTTCGTGGTAAGTGGATACTATCGCCCATGGACATGCGCGATACATGCCAACAACTATCTAGAATGACAAACGTTGTTCGCCGCGGATACGCTGTTTATCTTTGGAGAGTTAGGAATGGATTTGGAGAAAGTGTAGGGGAAAAGGGAATTAGGAAGTACGAGACGAAGGGTTTGGAATAAAGAGCCACTTTTATTCCATTATATTCTTCATTCGATAGGGGATATGAGGGTACAGAATGGGAATGGGCTCTACATATCTCAGTCACTACGGAAACATACCTACGTAGGTACATTGGGCGAATGGATACGGTAGTAATATTAGTGGTGTGTTGAACTATAGAATAATATAATTAGGTACGTACAAATGAATTAAAGTTATTTTGTGGTTTTAAAATTACAGAATATCAAGTTCTTTGTGTCTTGACTATAATTTTATTAGACAGCTCGGGATTTAATAAACTTGCTGCTCATTTGTCCACACTTACTTGGTTAGATTTTACTGCTTGATCTACATAGTTACCATGGAAGGCTGTGTGACATTTTAATGACATGTATGTACATATTTTCCCACAACATAAATCTTGATTATTACATAATTGAATTTCATTACACCAGATGTGGTGGGTATACATACTGCATTTTTTATTTCACTTCGAGAATAAAGTGCATGCGTCAGATCAGCATGTTTAAAGGGTAACAACTTATGAAACAGAAAAATCAGATTGATGTATTTTTTCACACATTTTCCCAATAATTTCTTTATCTCAAGATTCAAATCTCGTATAAATAACATTATGTTTAAAGGTTTTAAAAAATAGGTCACAATTAAATAAAAAATAGGTCACACCCACTTAATTCAGTGGCTGCACAAAATCGGCTCGCATAGAATAAAAATAAAAAGATTTAAAAAAAATTGAAATTGCTCTTTTTTAGATGTTGGTGCCATTTTTCACAATTCTACCGACAAATTTTACAAGTAATTTTACAAATAAGATTAATCATTTGGATTAAATTATTTTTTATTTATAGGAAGGAGTTTTTACATTCACTTTGCATATAAGTACATAGTATAAGTAATATAGTAGATTTTGCAGGTTGTTTTTGTATCCTGTGTAAATTTGGAAACTGGGTCAAAATAGAAGTGACTGAATATTTCAATGTTATTAACCTATTTTATGTTTGCGGGTCTCTAGTGCAACGGGAAATGATGTCAAATTGCGTTCAATTAATTTCTACACTTCATTTTAGCTGCTGCCCCTACAAAATGTGTTTAGTTGAATCTAGTTAAATAGTAGATAAACTGTAGGTAATTTTTTGATGTGAATTTTATAAAGTAAATAACATAGTATGATATATTTATTCTTTATTACTTAGGTATTTATATAATCTAACCTCATGAACATTTCTTAGACCGCTCTGTCTGATTGCTTACAAAGGCGGTACATAGCCTAGGCGGTACCTATTCTGTACTGACATCCGTGAGATCTTGCGTTCAAACTCTAGCCTCACTAGCTTGGCAGATGTGGAAAATACCCTGAGAAACCCCGCATGGTTGAAAAATTAAATGTTGTTTAAAGTATTTATTTATAACATTCATTAATTTACATTTTTTTGGAGATAGATTTGAAACATATATTATTATGATTAGGAAATCACCTGTCTATGGGAAGAATATTAATTTAAATTGTATACGAGTATCTGCCTAACTGCGGAATAATTAGCAGGTAGGTCCTTCTATTGCATTTCTATGACTTGTTGCATGTACCTATTTGTTATGCTTATGCTATTGCTACACTTCAATGCATTACTTAATTCTATAAAGAAATTTTTGTTTCTTAATAATTACTAGTATGTATTTACATTGTAAATGCGTGTCAACTCAGTTCAACGATCCAAATCGTGTTCCGTCCCGAAAAAACAAAGACTACCGAAGTATATTTACTCGCTGACCCGTTGATACAGCCAGCGCCAGATTAACAAAAATTTAGTCTAACGACAAAACAATGCATAGGCTAAAGTAGCAACTAACATGTCCTGAATTCTTGTGTACCGGAGAGTGGAATTGAAAAGAAGATATACAGTTTTTCGAGGTCAAGGATCTTAAAATTACGGAAGTGTGTATATCAAATCCTAAACACTGATACATCATATAAGAACATGTGAAGGAACCCTGACATTTAATTCCAATGTTTTTTTAATAATTCTGGTATCTTGATGTCTGGTACGTAATATATTTTTTTACTATTCTATGAATATATAAACTTTTGTTATCGTGTGGTTGAACATAACAAATATTATATAAACGGGTTACTCGCGATTTGTGAGTAACCCGTTTATATAATATTTAATATTGTGTGAATATTTGAACCCATATAAATTTAAATTTCTGTGCACCAGAAGATTCTATGAAGAATCGTCGTTAGGTTCTTGATGTCTTGCGCAGCTACTTTAGTTATTCTAAATAGGTGGGAAAAACTGTTTATTTTTTTTCTAATTACATGAAAAAAATATTCATTTATTTTGGAAACACATAAAACATTATTTACATATTTAATATTTATACACATTCGTATATCCTGTTTCGTGGGAAATATGTTAAATAGTAATCAAAGCTTTATAATTTACACACCAATCTCGAGATTTACTCACCAAGAATTAATGACTGAACAGAAAGAGTCATATAAGAGAGTGGAGGCTCACTGGAACCTGTTGGGAAATGATTTATGTGAATCAAATAAATACATTGAATTTAAAATACTATCTAGCTATTCCCAATACGTATGAGAAATATGTCACTTCATGTGAGATTGTGGAGGCATTTATTCTTTTTTTAAAGCGATTTGTTTCTGTCACTGTTTGTCGCACGTCACCTTGTGCATTATTGTAAATTATCACTTAATACTTTTGTAGAAATTATATGATTTGCATTTAAAAAGGTATATCAACTTCAAGAAAAACATCTAATAAAGATAAAGTTCTTTCTGAGTGTTCAAGTAATTGATGATTCAAGAGAATTTGTATTCAATTGTATTTGTATTCCGATGCCCGTATAATTTGACTCACTCATACTCTAATGTTCCTTCAATCTATCGAAACTTCAGCTTTATTAATCATCTTATGCATCCTTGCTTTGTGCGTTTCCGACTGAATTTCCGGTCAGTTTTTCAAATTATAAGACTTTTGAGATAATTGTGTTAAAATAGATATGTAGAGTTGAACATAATATGTTCATTGGCTAATACTACTTAGTATTGGTTCATATACTAAATTGGCGTCAAACATAAGTTTTGTCATATAAAATTGCATTTATCCATGAAAGATTTATCCTGAAAGATTTATTTATATTAAGTGTTGATTATTGTCATTTCTTGTAGTATTGTGAATAAACATATTACGTCATTTACGTAGGTACTTCACTATGTTTTTGTTTCTCCCGTGACATAGTGAAATATAAAAAAAACATAGTGAACTCAGTGAACTCTTTAGGTACTATATTTTAGGAACTAATATTGCAGTATTACCTACCACCAACCCACCAACCTTAATAACTACCAACATAAACCTACTTAATTACCATCGTCTTTAAGCATTTTTAATTACCTACTTATACCGAATACGTTTAATTCATTTCTTTTATTCTCCAAAATATCTCGTGATTTAAACGTAACCTCTCGATGTATAAATAACTATATACATTACTATATTGCATTTATATGACGTCAATTCAACATCACGATATCAATGTTCTGGTTTATTTCTCTTATAAAAATATTTAAAGTATCCATGGCTACATCAACATATTTTATTAATAACGAACAATAAAATATTCAGTTCACATCGCCTTCAACTTCAATCAATCAAATTACCCGAGTATACTAGTGAAGCTTTAAATTGAATCCGGTAAAAAGTTGTCTGCTTTACTATACCTAGTTGGTTAGGGTTGGTTCATAATGGTCGTGTCCTATTTGCAATGGACACAATCTATATTAAATTACTCTGTCATGGAATGATCCTTACTATCTATTTGTATGTTCCTTAGACCTTGTTGAAACAAATTTATGAATTAATGAATGCCACCTTTGACGTACATGTAGTTCTGGAACCGAATAACACATATTTAATCTACCTAATATTCTGAAAAGCCGCGCGCTGCAGTTGGTTTTATTATAAAGGTGGAAATTGATTGCAAACCTATAGAAAAGAAAAAGGCATGAGAAACACAACTAAAACTATTACGAAGTTTCAAGACAACTATAATTTTTTGTTAAAACTAAATATCTCTCATGTATATATATATAAGTTATAATTGCCTTTCCTTAAAGTCAGATATCCCAAGAGTATACGTACTCGTATATACATAGTAATGGCGGTCTAGTTTGTTTCTCTAAACACAATTTATTGAATTGAAAAAAATTATTGAAAATTTATTTGATCCCTTTTCACATAGCTAGTTTATAATATCTGTGTTTTTTGTAGCGAAAACAGGGTTTATCAAAATCAATAAAGGACTTAATTGAAAACGAGTCCAGTCCAAAACATGGCCTTTACCTACGTACCTAAGGTAATAATATACCTAACGTACGCCAAGAAAGAAAAAAATGATTGTTTAACAAAATCCATAAAGAAAGTAGGAGTAGTATTAGTTGAGACTATGCCTATTTAAGATTTTGATCCTCTTAGAGTTTGATCTCTTCTAAAAAGGCCAAGTTCTATTCGGAACGTTGTGTTTTCATTTCTTACACACACTCTTTGCACCTAGCTGCGCGCCTTCTGCGCTCGCCCTAAATTATACATGTCCGGTGACTCTTGAAAGGCCATTAGGGCCACAAGAATTTAGCCATCTCAAAAAAGAAGTCGCAGGTAAGCATACATTGAATTTATCTTTAAGTAACGAGTAGTGGATACAATTTTTGGGAGAGGCGACCGATGACCGTTCTGCTCCATATAATTCTCTGAGCTCTTCACATGACTTCCCATGACAGAGTTTGGTTTACTCAATCAAAACTAAGTGGTTGGAGACTTTGTTTACGATAATGCTTCTCTTGCATCAACTCTTATAGGCTTGCATGGGTTCAATTAATTTCGAAATAATATATTACTATTACTTAGTAGGTACTATTATTTTAGTATAATTAATTTTAGGTAAGTATTTATATATTTACTTTTTTTGGAAATTATGTATTACAGAACTGAACCTGAACTGCCTTATCAATAGCATTATCTCCCAGTCAACCTTTGGCTATGTAGGACATGAACTGACTAAATAAATGTAGCAAATATAGAATATGGAAAAAATAACTAGTGTAAATAAATATTAAAACATAAATGTAATATACTAATACTTACATAAACTGCGTAAAAACATACACTTAAAAATATATATCTTGTGCCTAAAGGAATATATATAAGTATACCACAACAGAGATGATTATACAGTATCCGTTTCAAGAGGGTGTTCTTTAAGCCGTCTTTTGAAAACACCTTCAGGAAGATACTTTATGATTGTGGGTATTATTTGGAACTTTCCATATTTCTGTCTCAATAACAAACAAAAATTGCGCAGTTTTGGCACACGTTCACTTTGGACTTTGTACTGAAATTCGAGCTGTTCACATATTCATTAATAAAACTATACGTATGTTATTTGCTTTGACGTAGGTAGGTGATTTCCTCCGGTTTCACGTTCCATGCTTACTCGTATAGTTAAAATGTTAGTTAACGAGTTGTCATTGGTTAACGCTCTGGGTTAAAAGAACGTTGTTGGCACTTTTTGTAATATAATTCCAACTTTTGTACGTTCTTTCCAACTCTTTTTTTTTTCAATTTAATACGAGTCCGTGTTTATTGCCATCACTTTCCATGAAGTTTTCTCCATTGCTTGTAATAGTAAAATATATGAAATATACATCGCGAATTGGCCGTGTGGTGTCGGCCGGCTGTAAAATTGAAAGGACTTTGTGTGGGGAGAGTGCACGCTGCATTCCCACAGCCCCTGAGCGCACAGAAGTCTACTTTGAAATGTATTGCATTTCCCACTTTATCTTATTTCCCTAATGTACGTACGTGTTTCGGTACACCACATCCTAAAAGAGGAAACTCGTGAATCCGCACGGCCAGCGCGCTGGCGTATTTTAAGGCCATACATGCACCATGCACAAAACAATCTACATATCCAGCAATGAACGATAAAAGGGCTGGTTACGATTACATTGCGAATATATACATCACGATCCATGGAATTACTTATTTTTGATACTGATAATCCATATGTACTCTGTGATATTACGTATATGAAAATCGAAATTTGTTATTCTCCTAGGATTGAGTCTGTAAACCACTAGATCGCTGCGCCAACCAAGTTATTAAACTTTGCCGGCAAGTTAGAAATCGATCAGAAAGGTTATGTTTACGTTGAAACTACTACTTACCTATAGCTTCTTCTAGTGCTATATACTATAAACATACCATCAGCATCTGCCTCCCCGCTGTTGGTAACTTCCCAAAATTCAGCACCTATCTATAGATGCTATAAATTGTTTCTACTTATTCGAATAGAATTACTCCGAAATACTACTGAAGTAAAGTTATGTCCTATTAACGTCATCTTCTTTGGCTATCATTTTAACAACATGAACTTTGGACACAATTTGATGTTATACATACCAACTTGTTAATTTGATGTTTTTGTAAACTGCATTATAAGTGACAATTACCGTATAGAAAATATGTAAATGTATTAAATAAGTAAATAATAAAAATCAATTCAGGCTTTTCCCAATTCGACGGTTTTTCGGCCAAGATTATCTCTTTTTTACCTTTTGTAAAATACACATAAACTGTGCCCTAGGGCGTTTCTACTTTCTTATTTTAATTTGCTTGAATATTTCCTAGTTAGTGTCTTGTCCATATTAGCAATTAATATAAAAGAAGTTGCTGATTTGCTCAAGATTTGTGGCAAATAAAAACTGTTACAGATTTAATAAAAAAAATCATTATAATTAAATATCCATTTACCCGAACCGTCTGTGCTAAATTTCAGCGTTTAAATGAGATTCTTCCCGCTCCCACGGTACCTCCATTGCGGTCCATTCTGGATAATTTTAATATCAAAACATACATATGTTTTCAATAAAACACGATTGTTTTCCATCGTAAACCCAATAAAAGTCGACCTCGCTCTGAAAACTCTGTATTGCGACCAAATGATACGAAACTACATTACTGTTATATTTTTAAAACGGCCGATTAATTTTAACTTTATACCTGGCTACTGCGTATTATTTTTTAATATTCATCTCGCTCACACTCGTAAGACTGAGTAACGGGCCAGAAAGAAAGACTAATGATAAATTAAACACATTCTATTCATGAAAACGCATCTGTAGGCGTGTTAACAAATCGATCTTTGTTATCCTTATAATAGGTACCTACATAGTACCAGGAGCATTAATAAACTGCGCGTCGGGTAATCACAAATTTTTATTTCGTAATACCTATTAAAATATGTTTTTACAAAAACCTTACTTCGACTTCCGAAACAAATAATATATAAACTGATTAGTCAAATACAAAATGTTACAAAAGATTTGTAGTTCCTGAGTTTAGCTAGAAAAAACAGTCTGGTGGGATTTTTATTTTTCACTTTACTAACATTGTTGTAGGAGAGTCTTGGTAAATATACTCGTATTTTTTTATAGAATGGAATATAGAATAAAATGGCGGGCGGTACTTTTAGTTGAAAACGAGAATAAACACTTATTGAAACGCCGGAATAAACCTGAACACTTGAGCAATCTTGGTTAATAATATACATATGAGTTAGTTACCTAAATACAATAATGTTTGCGATACATGAAAATTTAAAGATTAAATTGTATTGATTATGCTGCCCAAAAATATTGAATCCAGGCCTACTGAATAGTCTATTGAACTTCAGGATCGATATATGAAAACAAAGAAGAAAGAGAAGAGACAAATTAGGTATTTTTTCATTAACCTAAATATAAATTACATAATAACTAAATAAAGTAAGTATAAATAAAAAACGACTCGCCATCTACACATAAACCTAATAGGTTTCAGTAGATGGTTACAAGAGAAAGAAAAATATTTACGACTCTGACTATGCAGTATAACATATGCACGAATAATGAAACATCTACTTAGTTATATACCCTGGAGTTAAAGTAGAGATAGTACTTTGTATTTTCGAGGATTAATCACTTTTATGCGGGTCTACATGTATAGATAAATCATTTGTGGATACCGTAGTAGATGCCTAATTGCAATTTGAATGTAGGGGCACTGTGATAGGATTTTAACAATTTTAATATACCATCAGCCTTTTCACTGCTAGATATTAGTTTCTCCCAAGGCCCGTCACCATACACGACCATTCAAACCCCCAAGGGCGTAGTGAGGATTTTATCCAGGGTTTTTTTTTTGATGGACGAAGGCGGCAGACGAGCATACAGTCCATCTGATGGTAAGTGGATACTGTCGAACATAGACATCCGCGATACATGCCAATATTAGTCCAAAATGACAAACGTTGGGGAGGGATAGGATGGGAATGGGCTCTGGCGCATCTCACTCACTACCGAAACACGTACTTATATAACGTGGTTATATAATATATACTGGTGGTTATATACTGTTACATAAACATATAAAGTGGTAAATGCAATACATTTCGAGGTAGTCTTCTGTGGAATCCAGGTTGGGGCAAAGCAAATAATATCAATAACAATCGCAAATCGCAGACGTGATACAACAAAACCAATAACAGAACCATGTTTGGAATATCAAAGTATATTAAAGAACACTTAATTTTATATCCTCTGTAACAAAAGAAATTATTTTGTTTCGCAGGCTGGTGATGAAGAGGACTTATCTTCGAAAGTCCCAAGAATAGGAAACGAGATGCCGCTAGATTCGTTGGGGAAACTAGGTGATGTGACCGTTCTCGAGAATGTCGATGACCTGGACGACAACGAAGACGAGGATAGTTACGACTACGACATGGAAAACAGTGGAGACTATATCGGAGACTACGATAGAAGACCGGATAAGGTCAGTATCCTCCGTCATGAACTGATAGACATCGCCTTATATCTCTTTTATCTCTTTATCCATATGTCAACATAAGTCAGTCAGAATTTTCTGTTCGAAAATTAGGCTCGGATAAATAGACGATTCTACGACCGTTCTTGGTAATTAACTTCTACTCAAACTACACAATGTACCATAAGACTCGCCGCTGACTAGTTCTAAGAGCACGAATTATCTATTTTTCCGGGCCTAGAAGTCTTATTTGTACCGACAGAAATTGACCACTTTAGTGGCAATATAGTGCGTATATAGTGCGTGCTACGAGTATTCTCATGCTCATGGTGTTTATTCTTTTTTCTTGGCTTCCTATTATTAAAATCTTTTGTCTTTTTCTATACCTATATTTCTATAGATTCTTTCCAGATTGTCTTGTAACTGGATGTAGCTAAAAATTGGCGCTTCAACTCTTTTTGCGCATACCTATATGCTAAACTGCTAAGCTAAACCACACTATTATTCTTAGTTTCTAGTGTATCTGAGCATAAATAAAAAAAAATCTTTCCATCTTCTTTGTAATTGTTCATTAGAGATGTAATGTTATAATTACCTAGGGAGCAAATTATTTTCGTACAGTAGTTAGGTATTAGGTTCGATGATCAACTTCATCATGCTAAGATGGAAATAGAAATGACATGATTCTGTTATTATCATACTTTCAACATTTAGTCATTATTTGTAGATTTATTCCAAAAACGTTCCAATCACGAGCCTCCTATCCAAAGGTCCGTAGATCTAATCATACTTCTAAAAAATGTTTTTACATATACTATATACGAATATTTTTACTAAGTTACGACGTTAATACGAGTACATACTAGCATATTCGATGTGTAGTAAACAGTAGCGCATATTAAATCCGCAGCCTTTAACGTATTGTTTACGACGATAATAATAATGCGGGCTCTCCGTTTTACGAGTTCACACCTCTTTGTCGACGGGATTAAGATTAAACACCACCCAGACCTCCAAGAGATGGAGTGGGGACTACGTAAGAATCTTACGGGAATTTATTCGCTCATGTTTTTTGATCGAAATCGAAAATTACAGGTTAATTTTTGCTAGTGATTGGATCGAATTTATTTATTTAGCAGAATATGTATTTTTATTACAACTAGTCGTTTACTGTAGTTTTCGGTTTACATTTAGTTTTATTGTTAAGTCGCAGTGTAATTTCATAAGTATTATAAATGCCTTTACCCATAATATCTTCTGTAATCTTGGGATATAATAAAGCCCTTCGGTTGACGACAACGTGCCTCAATGTGTAGCGTGGGACGCGAAACGAGATGATAATATCTATACGTATATTTGCTCACTTTTATATATTAAATATATATATTAAACTCTTATATATTAAACTCACATCTATCATAGACGTACAGGAATTAACATAAGATATTTCCCAAATAATATCTATCTATGTTGACGCTTTACTTTTTGCTACATATGGAAAGACGCATGACGCCCATTGTTTATCTTTTTTTTTTCAAATCATATCTTCATTGACGTAACAAAGGGTATAAATAAATTCATGCTCAGACTCCCAAACTAAGGAAATCTGTACTAATACCATCAACATTAATTAAATGGTTGTCTGGATTGTAATAAACGCTTTACGAGTTCACGATCATTAGTTTAATGTTTCTACTGTTCGCAGGTGAAACCAGTCCTGAAAGTGGATTACACGTTCAACTTGGGCAAAGGCAAGGAGGAATTCAGTGACCTCAAACGGAAAATCAACGAGAACCCTGAGGATCCGGATATAGGTAACTCTATACGACATTAGACTATAAGACGAGCGATGATAGGCTTAAAGATTTTAAAGGCATTATAAAGATCAAATGACTCACGGATCGTTTAACACTGCTATGATGCCTCCGCAACATCGTCCAGTGACGTGTAGGAGTATCTATATATAACTTTTTTTAATATTGATTGCAAAGCTACGTATCTCTGCTACTAATCGTTGAGGAGTGCCCCCATGAGGAGACAATCCTGGCTGCAGCATCAGTTCATGGTGAAGATCATGTTTAGCTATCAAAATTAAACGTATATGCAAAGTTTCGTGTCCGTGCTACTAACCGTTGAAGAGTGCCCTCGTGAGGAAATAATCCTGTCTGCAGTATCAGGTTATTTCTATCATTTTAGTGTATTGTCATCAGAACTGAACAAGCATGCAAAATTTCAAAGTCGTAAGTTTAGAGGAAGTGGATCAAATTTGGCTTGCAAGATTTGACCTAAACATATATGTGAAGTTAATAAAAGATAGTAAAAAGTGTTATTCTTTAAGATTTCTTTTATAAAAAAAAGTGGCATACGAACGAGCATCAGTTCTGAATGACAAACGGTGGCACACCCCCAAATTCGCTGCCTACATTTGGAGGTTTAGGAATGAATTTGGAAAAAGGGTTGGGAAAAGTTGAAATTTCACTAAGTCGGAGAATGTAGAGCCGATAATAAGGTCTCTTTTCTCAGATACTGTCGCATAATATAAGAAATTATTAAAAATAAATTAACTTTTATAAACTATGTTAATTAACTATCACATACATGTGTATAATATACATATGTATGTACACTACTGTTGTAGTCCTAGAACACAGTTTGATATTTTCAGTCAGTGGGTTTGATTTGACCCTGTGTCAAAGTTATCACGCTGTAGTTCATGATAAATTGGTGGATTATCGTCTATTACGAAGGGATCCTAGGTTTAAATCCCCGGTTTGATCTATGTGTTGTTGTTTTTGTAATATGACTGATTTAATTTCTTGTTAAATTATTTAATAAAAAGCGAATTGCGAACACGTCTTTCAAACAGTAAACATGAAACAAATCTTACCCAGTTTGAAATTCTAAGATAAGTACAAGAGCAATTTAAATTCATTTAATTACCAGTTCTCTTCAGTACTTGGTTCGATTAATTAATCCGTGGATATTAATTATCTTCTCGGTGTTCCAGTGCTCCCGTTGCCAGCGGCGACCGAGCCGACGGACGCGGCAGACGGGCGGCAGAAACGCAGCGTTTTTACAGATGATGCCTCTGACGTGGACCAATTCGCCGCACCTAGGACCATCGCCAAGGATGAAAGGTAATCAAAAAATCAATATAAAAATGTAGCCATTCATTTGTCGACAACGCAGGTTGTTTGTTTATCAATAAACAACAGAAAACGATAATCAATATAATAATTCATAATAATAACACATCTCGCAGCTCTTTCACACCTAAGTATTATACAGTAACTTCTAGTGTTGTATATTGTACAGCCTATATTTCCCACAATAGGCTTTTCCTTACACTAGAGGAATTTCGGTTCACAATCAACCGAGCCCAGTACGGATTGATGGACCATTAAACATGCCTCAGATATTTTCAATTCCCTTTTATTTAAGTTTTATGTTTGATGCTGAAAATTTGACAATATGATGCAATAATGCTATGTTAATCGTTACCGTCGCCAACCCTTTTATTATCTACTGCTGGACATGGGCTTCCCCCTACACATTGCTTCGTGCATGAAGGCTAAGCGGCATGACGAGTCCACTCTTTCAGAAATGGTGGAGTTGCTCAGGGCTTTTTGTGGTAGCGGCTTAGCTGAGTCGCCTTTTACGACAACCACGGGCAGAGATGGCGTGGTGATATTCTACAGCCAGCCGACACCTATTTTATGACTATGTTAACGCAATAGCGAACCACTGCTACTTTCCATGTTTTACAAAATACATACTTCCCAAATGTCCCAAATTATTATAAGGTGTTAAACGTTATTATGATAATAACATCAATCAATGATGTTTGGCTGCTTACCAAAGGTAGTATATACCTACGGTACCATACAATTTGCTCCTAATTACCTGCCAGCCTCCTATTTATTACGCAGCTACCTGCTTTCAGATAAAGTCGGCGCTTTAGTTACTTTATTTTTATATTAAAAGTTTAAACATACAGAGACACCATAAAAGCAACGTGTATAAAAGCAAATCTAATAATTACGCTGTAACAATTTAGGTGAAACAAAAAAATCAGTCCGGTGTCTAATTAATGAAATTCTAGTACATGTTTCTTCATGTTCCTTCCTTCCTCTCAGCCCTTGGACGTCCACTGCTGGACATAGGCCTCCCCCATTGTCCGCCATTTAGACCTATCGGCAGCGACCTGCATCCAGCGGGTGCCCGCAACCTTTATGAGGTCGTCTGTCCATCTAGCAGATGGACGTCCTCGGCTTCGTCCGCCGGTACGTGGTCTCCATTCGAGAACCCTTCTGCCCCATCGGCCATCGGTTCTTCGAGCTATGTGCCCTGCCCACTGCCACTTCAGCTTGCTAACCCGAGAGGCTATGTCGGTGACTTTAGTTCGTCTACGGATCTCCTCATTCCTGATTCGATCACGTAGGGAAACCCCGAGCATAGCCCTCTCCATAGCTCGCTGTGCGACAGTGAGCTTATTTATGAGGCCCATAGTCAGAGATCACGTCTCGGTGCCGTAGGTCATCACCGGCAACACACACTGGTCGAAGACCTTCGTCTTCAAGCACTGAGGTATTTTGGACGAGAAGACGCTGCGTAGCTTCCCGAACGCTGCCCAGCCAAGTTGGATTCGTCGATTGACCTCTTTCTCGAAGTTGGACCTACCTAGTTGGACCGTTTGGCCTAGGTAGACGTACTCGTCAACAACTTCGAGAATCGAGCTCCCAACTGAAACTGGGGTGGGCACGACATGGACATTCGACATGATTTTCGTCTTGTCCATGTTCATTTTAAGGCCCACCTGTTGGGAAACTCGATTGAGGTCTCCGAGCATTGTGCTAAGATCCTCCAGCGATTCTGCCATGACCACGATATCGTCGGCAAATCGAAGGTGAGTGATGTATTCGCCATCAACGTTGATGCCGAGTCCTTTCCATTCCAGGAGCTTGAAAGCGTCTTCCATCGCATTGGTGAAGAGCTTCGGAGAGATGACATCTCCTTGTCTCACACCCCTCTGCAATGGAATCGGCTCCGTGCTCCCTTCCTGTACTCGGACTGACATGGTGGCGTTGTTATACAAACACTTCAACACTTCGATATACCGATAGTCAATATGGCACTGCTGGAGGGACTGTAGCACTGCCCAAGTCTCGATCGAATCAAAGGCTTTCTCATAGTCCACAAACGCTAAGCATAATGGCAAGTTATACTCCTCGGTCTTCTGTATAACTTGCCGCAGCGTATGGATGTGGTCTATGGTACTATAGCCTTTTCGGAAACCGGCTTGTTCGGGAGGCTGGAAGTCATCAAACCTGCGCTCGAGACGATTCGTGATAACCCTCGAAAACAGCTTATAAACATGGCTCAGAAGCGAGATGGGCCTATAGTTCTTCAACAAGGTCTTGTCGCCTTTCTTGAAGAAGAGCACCACCACGCTTCTGTTCCATGCCTCCGGCGTAATAGGTTGGTTCTTCATGTTAGCTAGATGTATTCTGCCGTCATAAGAAAAAAGGGCACAACTCACATTTTTATCAAAATCGAGTTAATGGCTACCATATTTGGCAGTTTGGAGTTAATGGTTACAGAAAATAAGAGGCGAGCATCTGTCGATATTTTTATAATTTTTTACTTGCATAATTTAAAAAGATACCTCAAGATTGATTTTTTTTTAAATCTTCGAAGTTGTTTTTCTCGAAATAGGTTTTCTACTAGTTGTGCCATTTTTCCTAATGGCGGCTGTATTAACCAACCTACGCCGCTGTAATGTGATGCGATATAGACATACTAAGCAAGCGTGCGACCACAACCTCTCAGGTTACACCCATTATGTGACAGGAATTTTGTTCGTCTATCCTACTGTCCGCTCTCGCACGTGCCTCATTCTAAATCATGTAATACCTGCCTACAATTCTTAGGTTGACACTCGATAAAAGCGAAAATGTCACTTTAATTTTGAAACTATTAGGACACAAGATATAATACAACTATTACTAATATGCTAAGAATGGCTGCATAGATTGAATGGGTTTGGCGTCAGCAACAACATGTTACAGACTATATGAGTTATGTTTGTGCAGCTGTACGAAATACATCATCTAACACAGAGAGATTGTAAAATCCGTAAGATTACAAGTTCCTTAGTAAAGTTTTAATATTACAGAATATTTATTTATTGTCAATAAATTCCATCTGTTACAATGTTACATTAAAATGTTACTCGAACACAAGGAAAATCTTAAAGTAATATAAAACTAACGAAGAGATATAACGGCATACACTCATAACGTGGGACGCTCTCAGGCCAGGTGGACTGACGACTTGAAGAAAATCGCCGTTAGTGGGTGGATGAGAAGAGCTGAAGATCGTGTGTGGCGGCGGTCCTTAGGAGAGGTCTATATCCCATAGTGGAGAGACACAGGGTGATGGTACGGTATGGTATACTCATAGAAGTTGAATCAAACAACAACTTTCGTAATACAATTTTACAATAGAATTTATTAATTGAATCTTCCGGGCTACTTGGCCGAGGTCTTCTGGAATCTCTTCTCTTTCTTCCAATCGTTGCGCACGAGAAGCCGGAGAGATAACATCTCTCCGAAAGTGAACGCAGTCGCCACTGAAGATGTCAACCGCAGTTGTTGACGAAACGTTTGGAAGAAAGAGAACAGATTCCAGAAGACCTCGGCCAAGTAACCGGGAAGATTCAATTAATATGGACACCGGCTGAGAAAGCCTACACTCCATTACAATAGAATTATTAATATAATATTAATGTAATTATAATATATGATTAGTAATTATAGAATTAGTCATGTAATTATAATAGTCTTGAATCCCACGAGTAATATTGTAAGAGTTGATATTGATTGACAATAATACGGAAAATTATAATTTTCCTAGGAAATTTCAAGTATTGAGCCATTTATCAATTAATTTAATTAAAACAGTTCTCACTGGCATTAATTTAACCTACAATACGAGTAAATACCTATTTAACAGTCTCAATGTGCGCTTGCCCTTAATCGTGTGACTGAATTTAAGGTTAATTAAAACGTTACATATGATCCTGCCCCATCTTATTTGACCGGTTCTAACACAAATGTGGAAGTTCTCTCGTTTAATTTCAAATTCATATAGCCGAATATTTACAGTCTAACAGACATAGAAATGAATTTCAGATTTTCGGACACGCCAGTCGTATTTAGTCAATCTCAAAATTGACATCATTCATCAAATTAAACTGCTATAAGGTGTGGGAAAATAATAGGTATCCAGGGTAAGCAATTAAATAATTTCTGCTTTTTTAACTATAACCTGAAACTCCTGAGAATAACATAATGCAAAAAGTTGAAACATATTCCTTAGGTCTATTTGACAGATCAGACGTAGATAGTATATTTCTGGCTGGAAGAAGTCTCGTCTCATAGTGTTCGAGGCTTGTCTGAAACATCTTTTGGTTCTTACAGGTTTCCGTTAAAACGGAAACTCTATTAGTAAGCCTCTTTTATATGATTAGCAGTGAAGGTTTCACATTTTACAATTTATATCGAAAAATTAAAATTGAAACAAATTGCAGTCCGTATCGTTTGTAGAAACAAATTTCTTTAGAAATAAATTATTCTACTTATAAACGTACCTGTTCAGTTTCACAAGAAACTTGAATATTTTTTGGTTCTCCATCTATCTATATATATGTAAATAGACATCGTCTGTTTGTCTGTATGTTTGTTCGTAATTAACCCGAAAGGATGGAGAGCTGTCTGCCCGCATGTCTGCCACAATGAAAACTTGTTTGGGGTTTTTAAGACAAAGTGTTGAAAATTAACAATTTCTCTATTGCTAGCAGACGTAATCGTATGCTGAGGTTAGTTGAACAGCAAAAACGTAACTCAGTAAGCTTTAAGAGAAAATGTAGGTACTTCTATGATTTCATTTTAACGAACCCTGACGCCATCTTGCAGATCTTCAGGCAATTTAATTTTTTTTAAGTAAATACTGTACTAATTTTATTTCTATAATTGGTAGCTTTAATTATTCTAAAATATTAATATTCACGTTAATTAAATGAATATTAATAATACAAAACTTATTATTTTTTTGAAGAAGACCTAAAAACATTTCCGGAGCACCAGAGCGCCCTTTGGTTTTGTATTACGAGTATATATTAGGTAAAATGGGCGTCGAGCCCACGGTAGGCTATTGAGTAGGGGTTCGTTAAATTATAAGGTTTCATTCATCTGACTCCTCTGTTTCCTTTTCCCTTCTTATAACATAACAATTCGTGCGGGTGTTCCTATTCGCGACACAATTTGCTCGTTATTTATGTAGTATACTATGTATTATGTATGTTAGGTATGTATATTGTATAGTATGTTCGGTCCGTAATCCACCACCGATAGCAGCGCGGATTGGTACACATACTCCAGTTCTTTTTTCTTTCTGAAGCATGCGGATTTCCTCACGATGTTTTCCTTCACCGCCGAGCTAGTGACAATTTTTAAAAATCCATACTTAAGTCGAAAGTCAGTGCTACGCGCCGAGGATTTGAACTCACCATCACACGAATGTGAGTCGAGTATAAATACACCTAGGCTATCATTTTGAGTAAGCATTTTTCTAATGTATTTACAATGTATTCTAATATACGCTTTATAAAAGGTCATGGAAATAATATGACTGTTTCTATATAAAGGATTTTGTTTAATGCCCATTAATTAAGGACACAAACAACGTCGTTTTCAAAAATTCCTATTAAATGTCACCATTAATGAATTTGAGGATTTGAAATTTTTTAATGATGTATGTATATAAAAGCTTCGAATAAAAGTATGTCTTGTATATATACCAGGCTAATCAGAAACGTTTTATCTGTGGAACACAGGTGGGTTTTGATGTCAATTAATATATTATAACGTAAAAACAAAACATTCCAAATTCAAATTTCTCTTCATATTTTTTACGAGCTAAATCAAAATATCGTGTCTCATTAAAACATGGATATTCGACGGGAATATTTCCGCGCTATGATTTTGTAATGATTTTGTCTTCTAAACCTGAAGATTCTTCAGGGTTAGACTTCAAATGGCGTTTGCAGACAAGTGCCCTTTTAAGGCACCTGTTTATCGTTGGTAGAATGAATTTAAGCGTGATCGATTAAGTTTGACCGACGAAGAAATACTTTAATGCTTTAATGATGGACCGTTACGGTAGAAAACGTGGCGGCAGTGAAAAAAATTATTTGGAAAAACAGATGAATTACATACGAGAAGATTCAGGAGAGATTGCAGATTGTATCGTGGAGTGTGTATGAAATATTACATGGACATCTACCAGTCAGGAGGATAGTTTCCCGCTGGGTGCCGCACTTCACCGAGGCTCAAAAACAAGTTCGTGTCGAATGGTGCCGTCATATGATAACAAATTTTAAAGCAGGGTCGTCTGGGCGCGTTCGCGACATTGTCACAGGTGATCTACAGTATCTACAATAGGTGGTGAATCTACCAGTGTTATCCAGAAATTAAGAGTCAATGTACTGTTTGTAAAGTGATCTAATCTAAAGTGAGCCAACACCTACCAAAGTGAAAAGAGCAATAAACGCTGGAAAAATTCTAATCGCAAGTTTTTTCACTTTAACTGACTACCTGATTTTAAATACTTTACTGACTACCTTTAGGAAACCAAAGCAGCATTAACGCGGAATGGTACATAGCCACGTGCTTGCCAAACTTTTTTACTGCAATGAGTGTGAGTAACAACCGTCCAAACAGGTCTCCTCCGCAAACTGCCGCTGCACCACGACAACGCGCCGGTCACTCAACGCTTAAAACTTGGAACTTGGAGAGTTCCAAGTTCCAAGCCCCCGGTTAAATCTTTTAAGGCCATGCTCCTCACAGAATGACTTGGCAGCTTATGACATTTTTTATTTCCCAAAATTATATCCCATCTAAAAAAAAGCAATTTTCGTCGCCGGAAGTCGCGCTGGCTACGTTCGAAAAGACTCTGAAAGAGGTACCTGAGGCAGAGTGGAAAAAAATGTTTTCAAAATTGAAGAGTACTTTCAAAAAATGTAATAAAAAAATTGGAACTTTTTTCTTTTTCGAAAAACTTTCTGTCTCCCCCCCCCCCTCCCCCCCACGTATAATTAAAAAAATATGAATACTCAGAACCATCAATATTTCATGTCATGGTATCAAATGAGGTATCTATCTATGCTTTGAGTTTTATCATTCAATGAGAGATCGATTCGTACGATGAGTACCGACAAATGGTCATTTATATAATAAAATTAAACCTATCAATAACCCGATCCTGATCTTCTCGACTTGTCTTTATCAAAGGCTTTCGCGATTAATTAACAATTACTGTGATAACGACAGTTCTTCGTAAACTCTAACTTTTGGTTATTAACTAGACAAGAACATTACGCAAAGGTCCTTTTTAAGCTGTTACGCAAAATTTTCAATCCTCGTGACCTTCTTTAATAAACTAGCGGAAAACAATATGGAGGTTTCCGCAATATGTACAATTTGTACGTTTGTACCGTTGTTTTGTACGTTATATAGGCAATGTAAAACACAATTGTTCTGTCCTATAATCATCCTGAAGTTCAGATAGATCATGCAAAATAATATTGAACAACTTACACTGTCTTAAAACTATATGTACGTTAACTAACTCATAACTATCTCAATATAACGTCGTCATAATTAAACCAAGTCACGCGAAGCTGCGCTTGAAGTTGAGATTTCGTTATTACATAAGTTTGTTCAAGGATCTAATCATTGTATCTGTGGCATGAGTACCGTAACTGGAAACGTCAACGAATAAATCTTTTTATTTTTCGTGTGACAGTTCTTCTTGCAGGCGGCAAACATACAAGATGATCCTTATATAACATCAGGCTGCAAAGCTGGATGTTATAAGCCTCACTTTACTATCACGGCGGGTGTCTCGAGCTACAATCCTCCATGCGGGCACAGTGTGCACTGGTGGATAATATACATGACCAATATTTTTATTTTTTCACTTTGTTAACACGAATATAGCGTTACTTTACATCACACAACAGTTGTGTAATGTTTATTTTCTTACAAGTGGACTTTCTCACAAAGTTTTTAAACTATCGAGCTAATGATAATTGAAACATCCGTATAGTAGAAGCTCATTGATACGAGCCGGAATTCGAATTAATGACGTCACAAATGTGAGTTGAGTTATGTTATCACCGCTCTTAAAATTAAACAAGAAAACTTCTAAACATGAGCATCATTCTTAGATTGTTACTCGATTTAATCACGATACCATACTACACCTATTTAGCTTGTTTCTGTACATTATTTACTTCAATTTTAAGTTATTGTTCTTATTGCAGACGTAAAACGAAGAAGTTCATCTCAGGTGAGGAATCAGTGAAAGCGTTGCACACCGTTTCCAGGATAGCTAGGAATAGTGAGGACCAGGTGAGGCATAAGAGAATAAGGCATAACGGCATAAGGCGTTCATAAATTTATAAGTTCATCAGATTGGGGACATCTTTTTCAATTAATTTTTGTTTTTCATAATTTCGTCTCTTAATTTCCTCATATGTAAGTACTCGTAACCGATTGAAGTTGAAAAGTAATGTACTTAAAGTTAAATCTTTGTCAAAGAAACTATGATACAATATTTATGATCGGTTCGAGTCTTTGTTATTTTAGAAAATAGGTACATTTTTTCGTAATTTAATAGATACTCGAATAATAAATAAAATATGCACGTTTTTTTACAGTTTGGCGCACAGAGGAGGCCATTCATCGCTGCTCACTTCCACGGGAATACTACTCACCTCAGTCCAGAAATACATGAACACTACAAAGGTAACTATTACCTATCAAGCTATGTGTCATTTGACCTGTTTTTGTATGGCCCACTCAATGGCGTACATTGATCCCTATATCGTCGGTCTAGAGACACTTAGACAAACGCAAACATGTCTAATTCACTGATTTCACTGTCTAATTTGTTTCATTTCAATTGATTCCATTATCATCCCATCCTATTCTATTTCTTCCCATTTTCCGAATTCAAAATATATTCCTAAATTTCCAAAGGGAGGCGGATCCGGAGGCGTGCTAACGCTTGTCATTCTGTTCTGATGTTGGCATGTATGGCGGATATCGTAGAGCGGCAGTATCCACTTACCACTTGGTAGACTGTATATAAGGTCCTACGAAAGTAATGTGAAATATTTTAATATGTAATAAGTACACTAAAACTATTATATTTGAATAAAAATTAACATGTATTTCATGTTTTTTTTATTACATTAAAAATAAATTAATTGATGATTAATTTACTATGTATGTATGTATGTATGTGCTAGAAATATTCCGAATATTTGTATTCGTTTTAGCGAATACTCGCCAATTTTCAAGTATTCGTACGCGTATTCGCCATTTTTTAACGAATGCACGAATACTAAATGTAATACTAAAATACTAAAAAACGAATACTAAAATCTGATTTTTCAGTTTAATCAGTAAGTGATTTTTAGTTTAACTTAAAATTTAAAGGTAGACACCTAACTTTAGATTAAACTAAAACTAAACTGATTGAACTAAAAGAATATTTATGGGACTATCTTTAAATTGAACTACAAATTACCTACTTACTAATTTTACAAGTGCGTGCGTTGTAGGTTAGGTAGGTACTATTCGTATTCGAGAATAGTGGGGCAAATTATTCGTATTTGTATCCGCGAATAGTGGGGCAAATTATTCGTATTTGTATCCGCGAATAGTGACTTTTTGCTACTCGAACAGCCTTAGTACCTATGTGCATAACACTATCCATAATCGCTGGCTCAGGTCATTAATTAGGAGTACCTAATTATTTATTTATTTTTAATGTAATAAAAAAAACATTAAATACTTGTACCTACATTTTTAGTTAATATATAATATTTTCAGTCTACTGATTGACATATTAACATATTTCACACTATTTTCGTAGGACCTTGTATATTATTATGCTCGTCTCCTTTTTTTCCATAAAAAAAAAATGTATATTTGAATCTGGACCTATGGCTAACCGTTACCCATATGTGATAGGAAACGGTCTGGTGCGCGTATCTCACGGCGCGGCCCACGACGTGTGGTACCCGGCGCCGTGGACGCTCGCCTCCCCGCACCCACGGCCTACGCTCACGCGCAACGGACACGTGCACGTACACCACACCGGCGTCTACCTCGTATATGTGCAGGTAACTAATTGACAGAGAGAATGAATATACATATTTTATTAAAGAAGATGATAGATGATGATGATGATAGGCAGTTTAGACGGAAGAGTTTAACACGTTAACCGCCATGGCGAACACACCATGAGTGACAGACTATCATCCCCCAAGGCCTCGCGAAAAGTGAAAAAATAGTCAATTTACGCCATCGTGTTTTTCACGTTAAAATGAATAAATATAAGTAAATAAATAGTCAAATATAAATATGCTATAGTCTGTATCTTCAAATTTGAGTTCGCCGGCCCGCTACAAACATTTGAATTTGGGTTGCTCGCGCGGTTACCGGTGTCCGACACGGCCTGAATGGAACAATGGGGTGTCGCTCACATGGTGTTCGTCACGGCTCGAATGGAAAAGTAGTGATTTTTCTTTGGCAGTTAACGTGTTAACTACAATCACTGTACAAAACTACAAATAAATTAAGGTAGGGATGAAAAGGGGGCAGGCGCGCGTCGGTCCGTGTGTACTGCATGCTCGGTTTTACATTACGGCAAAACAAAGGAAGACGAATTTGGAAGCAATCAAACCATTAGCCTGTCTTGTCACTGCTGGTTATACAAGTATGTCTCTCCCAAGGACCGCCACCACACACGGCCTTCAGCCCTTCTCATCCAGCCACTACTGGCGACTTTCTTCAAGTCTTCAATGAACTTCTTGTACGTCAGTATGTTTCATGACTCACGACAAATTTTGTGAGCATAACCATTGACAATAACACAGAGTTTAGGTAAATTAATTTGATGTGGGACGGCTTCCCTGTAATTTTTCCATGTAATGATAAGACCCAATCTATTCGTAGTGTACAGTTGGCCAATGTAATGTTGAAAATTTCAAAGTTGTTTCAATTTGACATTCCTAAAACATAGTGCGATTTTCAAAAAATCAACAACAACAACAAATCAAACTTGTCAATTTATATTTGGAAATTTTTCACTGTTTGTTCTTTCTAAGGAATCAAACACGAAATTGATCAACATTTTTATGGGCGCGCCCTACATACTTATTGATCGTCTACTAAGTGGCTACAACAAATTAAAACTATTATAAGAAATTAATTATTAAAACTATTATTATTAAAACGTAAGACGGATTATCTGCAAAATAATGTCTCACGTTTAAAGGTAAAAATAAGGTACAAAAATACATTTTTAGGTCACTTCGTCCTTTTGTCTGTTTCGCCCACTTTGTCCTTCTCGACTACATTTATCACACTACATCAGCTAACCATGTATTGATCCTTTTTCGTTCCATTAATAATTTTATTAGAAAATATCGCGTCGCTCGGGCAACGTTAAGAAAGGATTCCAATATATTGGAGTACATAATAGTTTAGTTGGCTATATTTCTTTCGCTCGAGTTGAAGAGCCATTAATCAAAGATGCCCTGAATCGAAGCAGACGCGTCAGCGATATCATAGTACCTTTACACAGCAGCACTACAGGTTATATTTTATGCTACATTAAAAACAGTAAATATTCAAAGACATTTATATCACAGTATTTCTCACACTCGCGAAATATAACGTGATTAAAACGCAATTACGCAACGTTTCACGTTGCATTTTCACATGATATTTAAGTTAAATCCTAAAAGGTCCAATAAAATCGTTAAGTAGACCATTATGACAGTACAACAGTTACGACAGTACGGCAGTAATCACTGAATTATGACAGTACAACAGTTACGAAAGTACGGCAGTAACCACTGAATTATGACAGTACAACAATTACGACAGTACGGCAGTAACCACTGAATAATGACAGTACAACAGTTACGAGAGTACGGCAGTAATCACTGAATTATGACAGTACAACAGTTACGAAAGTACGGCAGTAACCACTGAATTATGACAGTACAACAGTTACGAAAGTACGGCAGTAACCACTGAATTATGACAGTACAACAATTACGACAGTACAGCAGTAACCACTGAATAATGACAGTACAACAGTTACGAGAGTACGGCAGTAACCAGTGAATTATGACAGTACAACAGTTACGAAAGTACGGCAGTAACCACTGAATTATGACAGTACAACAATTACGACAGTACGGCAGTAACCACTGAATAATGACAGTACAACAGTTACGAGAGTACGGCAGTACCCACTGAATTATGATAATTAAGTACGACAATTATGACTGTAAGAAATATCTTTTATATTTTTACACATCTAATTTCTTCTAATTTTTCTAATTCTAATTCTAATTTTCTTACTATTAATATACATTAGCTAATGATTCTAACAAAATTATGATAGTACGACAGCTACGACAGTAAGACTGTATCATAGTTACGGCAGTTACAACGATTACTACAGTTATTTTTTATGTCTCTTCAACTAGTTGAAATTATAACTATGATGTAATTTATAGTTAGTTCTAAATTCTGTCGAATCACAGATGTGCGATTTCCTTATTCATATATTCCGTGTCTCAATTATGAAAACTGTCAAATCAGACTAGTCGAATAAATATTTGAAAAAATCTATTTCCTTCTATCTATTACTGACCCTAATATTATTTTTAAATGTTTATTTGTTCAAGGAGTCGCTAAATCATAATAATATGTGTAGTTTTTGGAACTGACGGATTAAGATATAGGACAGTTATTAATTTTAATTCAAAGCGGACGCATTCGCAAGCCACAGCTATTTATTTTATTAGTAGTTTACATTACTTACCATTCTAATATTTTTTCTTCAGGTATACTACCTAGACACACACGACATTATATCGTGGGTGCTACACCGGACTAACCCTGAGATTGACGGTCGCGAGACGCTCCTCCAGTGCGCGCAGTCCTCCCACACTCCTGAGCCTATGGAGAAGCCCAACTCCTGCTTCTCTGCAGCAGCTCTTTTCCTCAAAGCTGGCGACAAACTCGCAGTAAGAAACACTGGAGGAGATAGGCACTCTCTCATGCAACCAGAGAAGAGTTTCATAGGACTTGTGAAGCTCGCCGATGCTGAGGAACCCAACAATGAGCTGTAACTCTTCAGTTAACTGGTAAGAGAAAATTGACTCTGTATTCTGTTGTGTTTAGAGTTTTATCCATACAGTTCACACTTTGTATCATTGGAGACATTGAAATGAGGAATTGATTATATATTTTAAAATTCTCTGTGTATTAGGATAAGTGTTTTATTTTTATTGATTTACTTCGGAAGAATCTCAGTGGAGTTACTTTAGTGATGAAATTTACACGACCAAATTAAAGGTGCCATTGGTGGAAGTCAAGACACAGGAACAATATACATATTATTATCATAATTAATTTTAAAAGTCACGCTTTACGTTCACTCACGGGGAAACAAATTGCTGTCTCTTGCCTAAAAATGCCGAGCTTTATATAAATAAATAGTGATATATTATAGTCGCGCAAGTGCCATTGAATAAAGTAATATTGATTAGTATGTAACAAAGGCTAGAAGATGAACACATCTCACACTGTTCACACTAAGTAGTCGAGTAGCTAGCTGGTTTGTTAATAATTTTAAATTTGGAGTTCGAATTTGCATTATTCTCATATACGGTATCAATTTTTGATGTAAATAATTAGTTTATCGTAAATAAGATTTCAGATAAGAAATATTTATCATTATTCTCGTAATATGAACAGGAATCATTATGGCGTCACGATAATGACGCGTTCTCTCAAATCTGAAACAAATTTTAAAGCTTCAAACTGTATTTCAACTACTATGTTTAAACATTCAAACTATGTTTTAATAACCTTGGAAGTAATAATATGTTCTATCCAGCTGCTTGACTATTTATTGAAGTGTAGAATAGATCTATAGGTTTATAATACGTATGTCCAATTATCTAAATTGCCACTTCAGTTTTATAGGTAATAATATTGGTGTTGGATGTTGTACAATATTACTTTGCAGTCTACTAATAATAAATGTATTGTAGACTCTTTGTATTCGTTTGTCATTAATTCTATTCCGTAAACTTTTAAATGTTACAAATAATATAAATACTAATTTACATACTTTTAATATGTAAATAATATTCTTGTAAACCAATATGGACAAACATTATATTTATAGTCATAGGAGTATAATGTATTGTAATTAAACAGAACTGTTATGCCATTGATATTGTAAGTACTAATATAGTTAATATAATTTATTTTTATGTTTATATTCTACGTAATTAGGGTTAGTTTAATAGAATTGTATAATACACTACTGATGTTTCTTATGAATAAAAACATATTACAATTACTTATATAAGTTTTTTTATTTACACTTGAATTATTACGTGATCAAAAAATATTATACCATGTATTTTTTTTTTGTTTTTTTTTTAATTTTTTTTTAATGGTTTTTAAGTGGAAATCATAAAAGTACAAATATATGTATAGACGTCGAGTCTAGTAAATAATGGTATATATAAGTAGTAGGTATAAATATACATGACTGTTTTTTTATCGACTGTCATATTAATTGATATTAACTTATAGACAAAAGTTTTCGAAATAATATTTTGAAACCACCGAAATCTTACGTTTATTAATCAGTTAATCTATGCATGTATCTTCATTATTATTCAGGTACCTACTGTACTGATACTATTGTGCCTTCAACTTAAAGTTGAAGGCAAAATCAATTGTCGCTATCACAGAATATATATATGAAAAGATATCCTAAGATCTGTGGTGGTTATAAATGAAATATGTCGTGCGATCTTTATGTCCAAATTACTACAAAAAATATTTTTGATAGAATAATTTTCTATCTACTTAATTGATAATTTTCACAAAACCACTGTCAGGTTTATTTGGAATAGCCTGTTGTCACATAAATATTAAACAGTTCGTGTTTTAGACTGCCATTTTAATTGATAATGATATAAGCGGTCATTACTCATAGTATTTCAGTGGGATCATAGTATCTATCATCCACGAGGATGAACACAGGATAACATGATAATTCGTCGTATGAAGTGTTTGAGTTATTCGTACTGTAGATAGTTATTATATGTTGTTAGGTGTCATTCCCGCATACCGCGGCCGCCCCCGCATCCCGTCCACGCGCGTCGTCGCCTCTGTTCTATACGAACGACTCGCTTGAAATTTACACGTGAATTCAGTTGAACAGCCATTACACAGTATATGGTGAGCGACCTTCACCTTTCGCCATTATGTAACTTTTGAAAAAGGAATTTCGTAGGTTACGCTTATAAACTATAAATATCAGAGGTCTAAATCTCAGCAATTTATAGCCTAACCTTTACGTGAAGCTTCACTTGCAAGTCTTGATATCCGATTTCGGCGGAAAATCGTTATTGATCACGTTGTCTTGGAAAACCTATTAAAACAATTACTAAACTTATTTTGTTTAGAAACATTCATAGGATAAATCTCTAACAATGATCTCACAGAATAATTTCAACTGCCCTACATCTTAATAAAAAAATTGGCACAGTAATTCCCCGGACTAAGAATAAACAACAGACAATTCCTTTCATAAGAGCTTAAGTATACAGATACTTTCATATCTAAAATGTATCTGAAAAATGTATAAAATCTAGATCTAGTAAAAAAAGTTTACAGTATAATTTGTCATTTTATATCACGGTCCGCTACTGCAGACACAGTTGGGACTAAATCCCAATGGACCCCCAATTGTTTTTCACTCTATTTTATGCTTGTAAAATTGAAGTATCAATAGCCAAGTCCTTTACGTAGTAAAATCCTTTAGGCACTGAAAAACAGAGGTGTAAACACTTGGAATAGATTGCTACACGAAGTGGGATTCCTCAACAGTGGGCATTTTCAAATCGAGACTAGATAAAGGGATATCGGAGCAAGATCAATGCATCAGCACAAGATATAGACGCATCAGCTGCTGGTTACTCGCCTAATTTCGCCTCGCCGTAAAATGTTTTAAAGTAATGCACAGACAGTATCCACATAATCAGTGAGCCAATTATGAAAAAATATTCAGAAGTACACGATATTATTAGAAAATTACAAAATTAAATTGAATAAGTAACTCTATTTTACTTTCAAATTGGAAATCTGCCAATGAGAATACTGTCTGTGAAAGGATCCATTTGAAATGATATAAAAATATACACAGTTCCATTTATTTATTGAACAAGTGATTTTCAAGCTGCGCCACCTTACCGACACGAGATCACATCGATTCTGTATATTAACTCAGCTGTAAAAGATTTCGCAGTTGGAATGATGTATCACGAACTCCAAACAATGATTGTGACCTTTTTGAAGCTTTGGTGGAGATCTGATGTGGTTCGAGCCTTCAGTGAGTGTCCTGCATAGAGGCTAACAATATGGTATGGAATTGTATTTTTCTAACTACGAGCATTTATGATTTTCTCATGAACAAAGAAAAAATAATTTTAGAAATTAACTTATTTCTAAGGTTTTAAATATTCGACTACAGGTACCTACTTTTATATTTTCACTATGCTACAGGCATATCGAAACATGTTTTTTGCATTTGTGTGAGTTGCAAGGTGGCGACACATCCTAAGAGAATACAGATGATGTCTGACATCGAAGAATAAATTTAAAATGATAATATTATCCATGTTAAATATACATTGTTACAAAATTGTTGTGAGCCCTGACTCCCAAATGCGAAAATAACATGTATCTTGGGAGCCAGTACCTTCAGTATTGAAATAAATATTTTATTTTTTTATGTTAAAATTTAGTTGTCTGTCTCTATTTTAGGCGAACACTCACACAAGGGCTCACTCACACACTCACGCGAACACTCACATTATATAACCGTGGCTCAATGATTTGATTGTAAAGTATTTAATGAGCGGTCCTTTAAATCGCACTTTAGTAATTAGGTAATTGCAGCAATTTACTAGGTGTAAATCTAGCTAAATGTAATGCTACAGTATACTCCATTTGTATGTGTAACTGCGCTTACAACATACAAGTCATAATAAGCCTACTCATAAGTCTTGCCACTCGTATTCTGATCATTTATTACTGAAACAACTTACTTAGTTCAGCTGGTACACTTGTGCAGTGTGTGCAGTCAATTCCAGTACCTATTTTGCTTACTCAGTCCGCCAAATGAAAATACGCCACTGAATTTATTTTAAATAATTTCTACATAAAAAGTTAATTTCCATTTTGCCTGAAATATATTCACGGGGCTTGAAAGAGATTAATCTCTGTAAGTTACCTATTCCCTTTTAAATGAGATAAAGCGACCCATTTTTTGTTTGTTCCATTTTAAATAGAATATTATAGGTACTTGAGCTTTAATTCAATTAATATACATACCTAATGGTATTGTAACGTTACAATTGACATGTAGGATGACTAACTCGTTGTTTTGTTGTAGCACATGCTGAGTTGCGGCTTTTGGCATAGTATCAATTACTTGTAATTCGTATTCTAATTATTTCTAATGATTGCATAAGTGTAGTGTGTTGTTATTAACTCAATAAATTAAACATTCATTCATTCACATTCATTCATTCATTCAACCAGTTTATTACTTAAGAAATGATTCGATCTAATTTAATTATTTGTAAAATATAAATATGAATAAAACATCCACCATATATTATGATTTATTTAACATACATAGGTATGTATGTGTATACATAGGTAGATACAGATACGTATAGATACGATACGTAGGCAAAGTCGTGCCGAAAGGCCTCTAATGTAAAAACAGATAACATAGCTAGCAAATAAAATGTACTTATAACGGTATACAAAGAAAACAAAAAGAAATTGCAATCATTTTTTATTAAGTTACTATCCACCAACCCGCACTGAGAAAGCTTGGTGGATTATGGGCCGAAACCTCATAGTAAATACTGGGTGAGGCAAGAAGTGGGACGTTTGCATGCATGACATATTTTATATATTTGTTAGCCCATCTTATAAATATAAACATGATAACATTAATTATGCAAATTCAAATGAAAATCTGTCAATTTCAGATTTCATGGAAAAAAATAATATTTCAGGAAATGGAAAATTATACAGATGGAAATGGAAAATGAATTTATTTGCAAATAGGGTCAACATATTGTTTGTAGATTATTTATTCGCAAACTATGTCTGCCTGTATCATTGGAACAGTAAACAATACAGTTTAATTTTCGGATTAGCACCAGGAAATGTTAACTAAATAGTAGGATATTCATAATATACCTACTCGTTTTCATATTATTGTATCAAATGAAAACCTTCTATCGATAGGTAGGTAGGAGTCTATCGATCGATAGGTCCCTATTACATTCCAGACTTGACAGACATGTCAGAGACGGCCAATGGGCGTAGGCGTAGCTTTTCAGCTACCGACAGTTTCATCAAAGCGTTGACCCAGCATTCCTTGTCTGTAATGAATTTTAATATGTACAGACACGAACAAAATTTTACAATGGCAATCGATATCAGCATATAACGTAAGTACCATTTTTAGAGCGAGTCCTCCTCTTATAATAAGAAGGAGGTTTCAGATCATCATATAATCCATTATACGAACCCAGTGCACATTGGTGGATATTATGGTGGGACATGTTATCCCAGATTTTTTCACAATAGTTTCGTACTTATGTATTTCATTTCATAAACTATTAAGTATTTTTGTACGTACTTAAATAGAAACACTTAAGTGCGTACTTAAGTCAAACACCCCTCGGTGTTTGAACTCAGGACCTCACGAATTTGTGTGAAAAATGACACTCAATTTACAATTGTTACCTCATATTACGTAGGTGTATGTTTTTTTATGATCATCTTCATAATAAACGATATTTTGAAGCCTTTGTCTTTGTCTTGTAATTGCAGTGAATTAGAAAAAAAAATATGCATATTTTTATTAATTTTTTTTGGTTGCTATGTTTTTAGGTCTGTTATGTCAATATTTTGGAATAAATTGTTTAATTATCCCGTGGTGTGTACTTTTACCTCTCGAATGAGACCATTATAATGTTACTACGACCTCTATGTTCTCAGATATTGTCTTTTCATTAGTACATATCTTATCCGGCCGACTGACAAATTAAAATAGCGGTCATATATATATGGTCGCAAATACAACGATATCTAATAGCGGGTTGACACGACACGAGTAATCAAACAGTCGTTTGACGGAAAAACAAATGAATAACTGATTTTGAAAAAGAATGTCATAGGTTTAAATTGAAATTAATTTGAATTTGGAATTTTAAGCCAAACGCAAGATAACTAAGTTCAAAGTGGTCACTATGAACAAACAACAATTTCATAGGTACATAGGACATATTATAAGTCTTTAAACCATTATTTTTTAATTCTTTTTACTAAAATTATTAAATTATTTTTCTACAATTTGGTTATTCGAGTTTGCACTAATTACTAATACGCTGATCAGAGCGTCAATTTATAACCTATACAGGTTATAATATTTTAAAATACCTCTATTTAAAAAAAAAACCCTCTAAATCGAAGTAGTTTTCACCGGTTCAGAGATAATTCCCTTTTTTGGTGTAGCGCTCATCCACTATATCTACTGAAAAGTATATAATATAATTTATAATATAAACTATAAATTATAATATAATATAAACTGAAAACATACAAGTATTTGGAATACATAAAATATTGGTACTTCTAACTACAGTTAGAAGAAAAACATCAATAAACTATATAGTTAAAGCAGTCCCCTTTTCATTAACGCTGTTTTATTCGGTTGTACTCCGTATAATATCGCGCGACTCTCGACACCCGCAAGATTTGTCTCGGGAATATTTATTTCCCCTTCGTCAAGGAATTCAAGGAAAACTTGTTTATTGAGAAATTCAAGTTCTAGTTATTAGTTCGCTACAATAACAGCCTCGGATTATTCTCATCTATCCCGTCAAACCCCTTTTTCGTAACCATTTATTTTTGTTAATTCTGAAACCATTGAACGGTTTCATTAACTATTGTAAAAAATCTCTGGTTATTTTATGGAAATTATTTTAAAAAATACCACAATCAAGTAAAAATAAGTATTATTCTGCAACAGGCAAGAGGGAAAGAGGTTTATATTATATATTTGACTTTATAATTGATCTGGATAAAAAGTATCCTAAATGTTGACCTGGCACGTAAGTTATAACTATGTCAAATTTGATTACAATCCGTCCATTGGTTTTTGCGTCATGTGCTTTTAAACAGACTGACAAACAAACAAAAAATGTTGCTTTAAGATCTTTGTACTACACTCCAAAGACTTTCACAAAAAAATATCTCAATTGCTGACACGGCTGTTAGTTAATATTAAGATTTAATAATATTATGAAGAGATATGGATAATAGATGTATAAATAATATCGTGGAAAGAAAAAGATTTCCTCGGTACGCGTATCTTTTATTTAACCTTCATTACAGGAGTTAAGACTTCTAAGCTTGCTAATTCAAGGTAAACCTTGCTTATGACGCAGGCTTTCAGCTTACTTCAAAAGGAGAGGTTGAATTACGACAACAAGTACTTATTTAATCTTAGTACTTATGTTTATTATGTTTCATTTAATTAGTTATTAAGACGTCTGAATAGGGGAAGATTAGGGGATGATTATACTCGTACCTATGTGATTATGTTATATGAATTCACAAACTCCGTTGTGATGATAATAATGAGTTTTTGGTTCTTCAACTATATACATTATGTAAATTGTCGTATTACGCAGTAAAATGCTATAAATCTCTTATTGTTCTTCTTCTAAATTGAGAGATTTAACGCTAATGCTATGTAACTATCATGGCGCAATACAAATATTAAACAAAATCGGTCAATTAACTACCTTTGGACTAAGTAAATAAAAAGGTATTGCAAAGCTTTACTGCGCGCTGTCGAAAACTGAGTGACATATGAGTAGCTATTTTTATAAAGAAACTATACACCTCGACTAAAATCTAGTGAGGGAACAGCGCTGTGCAACGATGGAATTGGCGAATTACGGGTGCTACGTTGCTATCGTAACACGTTTCACGGTTGTACCTTAAAAACTTATCATAAAAATTGCTTTTGCCGGAATTTGTATGCCAGAAAGGACTAAGCAAATGTTACTACCTATTGGTGTTTTCAAATTGAGCGCTGAGTATTCTATGCTCGAGTGCTATGTCAGCGCTAATGAATGTTAAGATTCAAGCGTTAACGCTTGTTGTAAGCATTTTAGACTCGAGCCTTTAACGATAAAGAGTTGAAGACGCACGTGTTAAAAATTTGGACTATAACGCTCAGAATTTTCTAGTCTTAAATAGATATTTTATTTGCATAGAGCATGTCAACAGGTTGTTACATAATAACAAATGGTAGGTAGTCAAATTTTGGGAGCAAGTAAAATACTTCTTATAAACTAAAACTAATATATTAGAGAAAAGTGGCAGAGCTTGATGCCAGTATTCATCTGAAGTTTAATTAAATCTAAATACAAAAGTGATTTCTTATCGCTACATCCTAAATGCTAACTTAGCGCTATGTTCCTAGAACTATGGGTTCGGCCAGTCACCCGGTTCTGCTGACCGAGCTATCAGGGTCTGGATGACGTAACTAGGTATAATGTTCCGCCACATAGTGGCATGCAAATATAAAAACATTATGATCATGAAAATTACAATCTCAACGGATGTGATGTCAATGTCATGATTAATAGATACTTAATAATATCTAATGCCATAATATCTTGATCAAAATAAAAAACGAAAATAACCCTATTTTTAATAATAACTAAACATTTTTCATATATATAAATTACCTTTGCATAATTTTATAATCGAAATCGGGTCTGGACGTGTATAATAAAGGAATTTGTTTACCTTTTATTCCTACTCAACGTTTTGGCACGGGTTACAACAGCCGTGATCAGGAGTTGACTGTAGAGGCGGATAGTCCAGGTTGGGAGCTGCGAGCAATTTTATCAACTACCCACATTTGATCTTTACATTCAGAAAGGGTGCGACAAATTACACTAATATCCTTAGAATGTCCGCGGACGTATTTATACGACAATTTATATCTTCCCGATCGAAATTCTTATATTTCTTAATTTTAGTTCAGACGCGATTAAGAATATAAAATGTGTACAAAACGCGAATGTTCAAAAGTTATCTTTTACATAATGACAAAATTTATATTCGAAATATTCCTTAATTGTATAAATGCATTTATCGATTAAAATGTCAAGCAGTCTTTCTAAAACGTTTAATTGACAACATTTTGATGGAAAGCGGCAGTTTATTAAACATTTTTATGCACATAATATTCCTATGCACTCTTTTGTCTCAGTTTCAGTTTGCAGCTCGGTAGCAGTAGATTGTTTTTATTAACATTACGTCTGTTCTTTGGTGCTATATACTCAACTTTGTTAAATAAGTATATCTATAAACATGGTAGTGGTAATATTTGTAGCTCCTTGAACAGAGGTTTAAGTACATGATACCGTACTCCACAAAGAATTTGTACACACTTTTTTTGAGCCTTAAACAAGCGTCCATATCTCTAGAGTTACCCCATAATTCAATGCCATATGTTAAGAGAGACTCAATATATCCATGATATGACATTATAGCAGTTTTTTTGAGACAGTGTCTTTCAAGCGCTGGCGTTTGAAAGACACTGTCTCAAAAATATTGCAAATATAAATTTACTATTTTTTTACTAATGTTCATTATCACTAAACTAACGGCTGTTTTACATTACAAACAAGAGTTAAATCACGTGACCACGAAAAGAAGAAGAAAATGCGAACAAATAATAGATAAATATAATTTTGTAACATAAACCCAAATTCATTTCCATTAATTGATTTCTACAATTGAAACGACAATAAAGCGTTTAGCTTTAATGATTGCGGCGCGAATAATGGTGTAGTCGTGGGGTGGCAATTGAATGCCTATTGCCTCGGCGAAGGCGAAAGAATGGGAAGCTTTCCCTAGAAGCTTCTCGTTAGACCTCGTTCATACACAGCGGTAACGTTTAAAACATATTAGGTAAATTATCTATGAAAATATATAAAAATTAACAACAAATTTTGTCTTAATTTAGGTTGTGTTAGAAAACAACTCGGAAATCTAAAAAAAAGAAACAAAATTCTACCACTCTTGGTGATATTATCAGGATACTTTCAAGGTTAAATTGCACATTGTCATTTTCCGGTTCTCTTTTCTCCATTTTCATTTACAGTTGAATTGTTTAATAAATAATCCTTCATGAATGGGATTTAAAATTAAAATGGACAAAAGTCGAACATAAAATATCCATTTGCATAATAAAAACTAACAATAAAATCCACTATGTACGGTTCTTTTGCTGGTGTTCCAGCACCGCCGCCCTCTGTATCGATCGCGTTCGTTATATAACCCCAGCCCGCGCCAACCGCTCGCTCCCCGCCACCCAACATGAGATACCTTCCACCGGCAGCCATACCATTCATAACTAAGGTTCCGTCGCTAGCAGGCTCTGAAAACCTGCCGCTTGAACCCGACTTTGATATACACTGCGCATCAGTCGGCGCGCAATCCTCCACTTTCATTTGTTTTTCCGGATCTTTAGTGTTCAAACGCGCGGAAACACTACTAGGCTGTGTTTTGTTGTGTTCTCATAATAAATGTATTGAGGTAAGTTTTCTTGCTTTCTTTCAAGTTGAGCCGCTTTTCGTCTTTGAACCTTTGTGTAATGAAGGGGGCCGTTACGTGTTCTTACATTAATTAGTTAATTTAACCATAATTGGTTTATTGTAAAAATGTGTGTGTACTGTAGTCTATACGACCGATCGTTGGTTAATGACAGATGCGAAAGTCGTTAAGGAAAGGTTAATTAAGTCGCCTTTTATGGCAATTGTGAAGGGCTTGTTTACTTTGATCAGCTGCTAGCTGACGAGGTGGTGACACTTAATTCTAACGAAGAGTGGTTGCATTCTTAAGTACAGAAGTTTCAAATTTGTCACAGTCTATTATGATTAGACAGAATTGCTGTTAACAGTAGTTAAATTACTCGAAGTGTTTACAGGATATCTTTATTCTAACCAATGACTTCTATGTATTCTACACACATATAAGTTATTGATTCTAACTTATAAATCTGCAAAAAAAACCAGGAGTCGCTACCAAACTATACAATCCGCGTATGTCTCTCGACTGCTAGGTTTAGGAATCTGCCAAAAGGTTCGCCAGCACACACTAGTAGCTGGATTAGAAAAGGGGAAAACCGCTTACATGTAATTAAAGGAACAAGTTAATGCACGGGAGGGAAGCTCTAGTGGGGGCGAAGTCGCGGGCGACACCAATTACATATGTATTCTATATCCTGTGCTAAAAAATACCTTTATTTTATTTTTTATTAAATTCTATTTATAATTACATATTATAATTCTTTCATTTTGTTATTAAATTATAGATAAAATAAATAAGTTTTTGGAGCGTCACAAAACATGAAACTGATGTAATTAGACTTTATACAATTATCATGACGTCGGACTGTACATCGCAAGATTCCCATACAGTACTACTCGTATGTAACACGCGTGTATAACATATGAAAGAATTATGTTTCAGCAATACTTTTTCTATAGAAATAAGGTGGCAAATGAGTAGACAGCTCGCCTGATGGTAAGTGGGTACTATCCGTCATGGACATCTGTAGGATTTATGAAAGAATCGCGAAGTTTGAGGAAAAGAGAGTAGGTATCATTATTAAATTATATGGCACGGCATACCGCTTGGCCCATTCCATTATGATAAGGGTTCCCTTATCATAATGTCATCTTATCGTTTTTCTTTCCTTCCCATTCCATCCCGTCCCAAACGGGACGGATAAGGAACGATAAGGAAAGAAAAACGGTCTCTAGTAACATTGACTCTCCCGTTAATAAGTTACACGACATTTCTAAAGGTATGGGGTAACTCAGCAAGTGAAACGAGTCCCACCGACTTTCAAATACCGCATCGCCCTCCCCTGACAAAATAATTTCTCTCAATATACAATTTGGGACACTTGTGGACTGTACATGAAATTACTTCGACCTAATATACAGCGGTGGAAAGAAAAAATTAAGACACAGAAAAGTCGGCAAGAGGGAAAAGACAGTCGTTGTTAGAAACTTTCAAGAACTTTAATTAATGTAACCTTCCTGGTGTTCTCTAAGAGCAACGGTAGCCATTTATATCAGTTAAATCACAGAGGATTTAAACAAACGAACATCCTTATTTATTTATACAACTACAGAACATAGGTTGTGGAACGACCTGCCTCAACAGGTCTTCCCATATCGCTACGATATGGGGTTTTTCAAGAAAGCTGTGATAAGGATTTTGCGGCATACCCGCATACCTCGTGGTGTTGCAGATGTCCATGGGTGGTGGTAACACTTACCATCACGTGGGACCGTATGTTCGTCCGACTACTCAACATAAAAAAAAACATAAAAAACATTGGTTTCGGTAGAAATATTTCGGAAAAATACGATGGAAACACGTGAAAGGACAGTTCATTCGTTTTATATTTTATTTCTGATCTATATCATTCCTTTACGTGGCACATCTAATCTATAATCAATCAGGCGCAACGTTGTTGAACAAAATCAATTCAAAGTAAATATTACGTAGATTAATAGTTTAGTTGTTTCCAAGAAAATCAACAACGTTTCATTTTCATTGTTTTGCTATAGCCTAAAGGCAATTTCATCTAACAAGCCAATCACGGCAAATAAAGAATTCGTCTGGTATAAAAGAAGGATTTCAGGAAAAATAATACTATTATTATTGTATTTTCTAACTTCTATGAAAAAGTTCATGTTTCTTTGATATTTGTTTTCTAGCTGTTGTTTTATCGACTTCAATTAGAGATTTTGAAAAAAAAATACATGTACAAAATCTTCCACCCACTAGACGATTTTTAAAACATCCTTATGGTGTATCTAGCTGCGTCTCTCCACTGATGGAATAATATATTAGTATGGAATAGAATTATATAAATAAACTAGTAAATTTACATGATGTGTGTATCCATCCAATGGTTGAGTCCAATCCAATTTAGTGCACTAATGATTAATGTAGCAACATTGCACATTCCTTGCATTTCCTTTGCACATGATGAACTGCAAGTCATTTCGGTATGAAGTTATTTGGTCATCATTTTATGCGCATCATATTTAGACTACAGTTAAATTAAAATATTTTTTTGATTATTCGCTTATCTTCAATTACCACAATGATACGATGTAGAAATATATTCTTTTTGTTACTGCTAATGGGTATATCTGGCGCCTGGAGCTACCACTATATTATCTAAAGTGGAACTGGCTCGAGCTACGCAATGTAATTAAAAAAACAATGCATATTCAGTTTCATGATAATTTAGCGCGCAAATCTTACGGATTTTTTACGTCATTATGACCAGTTACATTTTTTAAGTTTTATGCTCAAAGAATATTTTATTTAATATTGTATACCTATGGATTGTACTATTATATTCGAATTAAGTAATGAACGTGTTTTATTTTTATAAATTATGAAGAAGGGAAATTTTCCTTGAATAACGTTATAAAAATTCAACTTTTTATGATTACCTGAAACAAGTAGGTACAATTAAGTCAATTTTGTAGCGTGTTTCGAGCAGGGTTGGAAAAAAAACATGTTTTTTTTTTAAAGAACAAAACATCATGTTTTATTTGAAAAACAAAAAAAAACATGTTTTTTATTAATGCTTCATTGCTGTTTTAATTGCCTTGTTTTAAACATGTTTTAATCATGTTTTAAACACGTACATATGTATAAAATGAAAAAAAAATATTAAAAATCAAAAAGTATTTATTTATTAAAATTATAATTATTATTTATTTAAAACAACAGTTACGTTAAAATGCAATCAAGTTCAATCAACTTCCCATCTCTTATCTTCAACTCAACCCTCAACTTCCATGATCTGAAGTTTCTCGAGCGAACTATGTTGGTTAAGAGCCCTCATAATTGCAACCAATTTAGCAGCTTTCTCTGTGCCGAGCTTGTTTCTTAATTTTGAATGTACCAGTCCGAATGACGAGAATAACCTTTCAATTCCTGCGGAGGAAGCAGTTGCAGTAAATAACTGACACGTAATGTCGAGCATCCCTGGATCCACTTTAGTACTCACTGATTTCCACCACACAGACACATGCGTTTTCATTAAAAGGTCTTTTTTAAACATGTACTCCAAAAAAGGATAACTCCTCGCACGGTACGCCAGGACATCTTTCATGGCATTCGGACAGCTTGAATCTAAAAACTCCATGCCTATTGTGTCCTCCTCTTCTGATAGACCATCTCCATTATAATTGGGGTCTAATATATAAGCAGCGAAATGTGCTGGTGTCATTGCGGCTTTAAATCTTGCTTTAAGTTTATCTGCTTCTTCTGGCAACCAGTCCGATGAGAGTAAATCTTTCCATATATGTGTACAATTACTTAGGACGCACAGGTCTTTCTGAATGAGATCGAAAGAAATGGCTACTTTTTTCAGCTTTTTGAGATAGTTCTCAACATTTTCTTTGAACTCAACATCTTGGACCTTCCTTACGATTGTTAAATCTAATACAGACCTGTGCTCGCTGCATACTTTCACAAGACAGTGCCAGTTGTTCACGTAGGATTCGAGACAATCTGCTAATGTATTCCAGCGTACATCTTGAGGTAGTACAAGTGCTTTTCCACCAGCCTCCTTGTACTTTGCTTGTGGAAAATGATGATATTTGAAATACTTAATATTTTTTTTTACATCGCTTTTTATCTCCGCCTTTTCAATATCCTTGGCAAATAAATTAATTAAATGAGCAGAACACCCATATGTTATAACATCGCCAATCTGATCATCTTCTAATTCCGTTAATTGTCTTCGCATTTTTGCCATATTAGCGGCGTTGTCAGTTACGAAGCTACGTACATTGCAACCAAAACTTTGGCACTTTTTAATGCTTTCTATTGCTAGAATTAAGAGATAATTACTAGTGTGACTGTTGCTAGAAGTGTCTATTGTATCTATGAGGTAAACGCTACCATCATTTTCAGTAGTGGTCACACTAACACACACAATAGGCTCATTACGTATGTTACTCCAACCATCAAGAGCCATACAAACCACTTTTCCTTTCAAATTATTTTCCATATTTGATTTTACGGTATCATATACTTCATCCAGCAGTTTTCCGCCTATATTTTTTCTGTTTGGTGGCAAATAGCCCGGTCGAGATAATTGCATCATCTTGATAAATTCTGGATGCTCAGAGTGCCGAAATGGAGTATTTGTGGCGTAAAAATATTTTGCAACCTGAATATCAATTTTATGTTTTTCCTTTTCCGATGTTTTCACTATGTATTGTGACATTGAGCCTCTTGAATAAGACTTCGACAGTGTCGGCACTTGTGGAGCCTGACTCGTTTTCTCAGCTGTTGGGTTGACATTGACTTGCATTCCATCAGCACCGCAACCTAGAAACAAAGAAACTTATAAATACCCAAAACAACTGTACTTTATTATCTACAAATAGAAAATAACATAATTTGTCTGGTTTTCCGCCCTTCAATTATTCAAGGTTATCATAGTTTAATAAGAAAGAAATTTTTAATATTGCAGGTTGCATTCTTTGTGTCATGTAGGTACTAAGTATATAAAGTTACATTTAAATATGTCTAGGCTGGCTGTTTGTTTTAGCGTGGAGGAAAAAGAAACAGACAAACAAGAATAATTTAAAATGTCAATAGGCAAATATAAATGAAATGGGTAAGGATGTATCAGGACCGGCAATAACAATTATTATTTATTGATTATAAAAATTACAAAATGTTTCTAAAACTGAACAATAGAACAAAATGACATTATTTTTCACTGATCACTGACAAATAGTTAATGGATAGATATACATTTATTTACTTTCTTACCATCATCACTTGAATCATTTTCACAGATTTGTATTCTCGAAGAAGAGGTTGATGCACTCGAATTTCTAGATGCATAATCTGAACACTTTTCCAAATGTGCTCTCATACGAGCAATCAGGCCCACCATGTTTGTCCTGCAATGCTTGCATTGCGCTCTGAGTGTTTTTCCGCCAACTCCAGTGGTAGAACTCGAAGAGGCTGGAATTTCTATAAAGTTCCGCCAAAGCGGGTCTTTCTTCCGCCCTGTTATCATATTTTTTTCCCAAATAACACACCACACACACACGCACCGTTATTGTTTATTAATAACACCGAACAAAAATAATTATGTAAACAAAAAAAGTACGTGTCCACATTACACAAGCAAAACATGAATTGATCGATTTCGTTCGGCTTTCATTCCGCTTGTCAGTCAGGGGAATCCCATCTAGTAATATCGATGTTGCCAACTCTTTAGTAAAAAACATACCATAAAATGAGTTTTTTAATATCTTCTAATTAAAAGTATAAAGAGTTTTTTTTATGTGTTTTCAACATGTTTAAAACAAATTAGTTTTAATCATGTTTTAAACGTGATACATACTTTTGTAGTGTTTTAATCAGTGTTTTAAACATTGCCAACCCTGGTTTCGAGTAAATCATTTTAGGCTCGTTCGGATGAGGATCGTCGGGGAGCCCCGCGCTAACCCTATTCATTTTCCTCAGACGACGTAATTCGATATTGAAGGAAACGAGAATATAAAATAAGTTTCAGTTACATTAAATATTTGTATTAACGTATCACTTTTGTATTAACGTGAATTATAAATAAATAAATAAGTGAAATAAATAATAATTGTTGTTGATGTTCGTTGCAAGTCTTTTTTGTTTATTTGTTGTACACAATTATTGTAAAAACATGGTAAGGACGTGCGCTTACTACGCAGTTGTAGTCTTCGAGGACATAACCTTCGTCGCACGTAGCCTCTATCAAATTTGATAACGTGTAGTTTCTCATAGCTTTTGACATTTAAAATCTGTCTATTTGACCTTGGGACTATAGGTATTATCCATCGATTTGGAAATAGACTGGTATTAATATTAAGGGTTTCACTATTCCGTAAATGATTCTATTAAGGTTTATTATATTCGTTTCTTCTATTTAAAATGTTTATTTTCTGTTTTCCGTATGCTCTATTCAAAAGTAATTAATAGTAATTATATACATCGGTGAAAATACATCTAATTACAATTGATAGAAAATTGTCTGCTCCAGGTTACTACAGGTACAGGAGGTATGTAGGTAATACATGTAATAATTGTGTAGTACTTGCATTGGCATTAACTTTACTTCTTTTAAAAGACATTTATCAATTCTCTAAATTTAAGTTCTCTAACGCAAGTCACGCTATTTGTAGTACAAAACGAAGTGACTATAGTCTTGTTTTTTTAACGGAATAATTTTAGTCTAGGTATCTCAAATGAGACTTGTAAAACAAAACTTAATTCCAAATGTCTCGGTGAACTCGTGCCTATGTCATATATCAAAAAGATACGCACGGAACTTGAAATTCACCTTCCTTTAGTTATATTGCAAATGGATTTGACTACAAGCCTACTACCAAATCAATTAAATGAAATCCATTTATTTGTGAACGTATTAGTTCTGCCGTAAGGCGTACATATCGTACGGATATATATATATCACATAATTATTATGTTACAATAATAATGTTACAATCGTCACACATATATCAATATTTCACTATCAATATATCAATTAATATAGTACATTTATCCATAAAATCGATTATGGAGTCAAATATACATTTACATAAACTAATATATTAGAAAGGGATGTTATTTATTACAATAATAATTAATATATTGGTATACCCAAGTCGATCTCTTTATAATACATAATTCAACTCGTCAATTCAAACTACGAGTATATAATACATCTATTATATTACATATTAGGTAGTCGGATAAGTTTGCGGCCTTTTTATAATGAAAATAATAAAGACGTTTTTGGATTACATTAATGTTTATTGAACGGAATATTGTCCATTTAATTTGACTCATTAAATTCACGGAATTCCGTCATTTTTCTGGCAGAGCCTAATGGGATAATTCCCATCGCTATAATTTTTTAGCGGTTTCTGAGTGAAAAACTGATTTAAATGATTTACACCGGCTTCTATTGAATGTAATTTTACTCCATTTAAAGAATTTTGTAATGGGCGGAATAAATGAGCAATGTCTGGACTGTATGGTGGATGCATTAAAACTTCCCAGCCAAGGTCCATCAATTTTTGTTTAGTCATCAAAAATGTATGCGGTCGAGCATTGTCGTGATAGGAAACTACATTTTTCTATTCATTAATTCTGGCCGTTTTTTTTTCAAGTGTTTGTTTCAATTTTACTGATTGCTGACAGTAGACATCAGAATTAAACATTTTGCCATGTGACAAAAGCTCGTAATACACAATGCATTTCCAGCCCCACCATACATATAACATGACTTTGTTGGGAGTGAGGTCTGACTTTAGAACTATCTGTGGTGGCTTACCCCGCTTAGACCAAGATCGTTTTCAAACATTGTTATCGTAGATGATCCACTTCTCATCGCCTGTTACTAATCTCTTCAGAAAGGGATCGATTTCGTTTTGTTTTAGCAACATCTTGCATATGGAAATTCTATTCACCAAGTTTCTGTCATTTAAATCATGCGGTACCCAAACATCTAACTTTTTACAAAATTCAGTTTATGCAGGTAATTCAAAACTGTTGAGTAGTGAATGCTAAGCTCTTCCGCAATTTGATGACTGCTTATGTGTCGATCTGCTTAATTTTTTTCAATATAACATCAACATTTACCTTTATAGGACGACCACAGCGAGGAACATCATTCACATCGAAATGCCAAACGGTATATTGACTTTCCTGCCAGTGATCAGTGTTGTCAGAAATATAATACGCTTAATTCATACGATCAAAAAGGCGGCGAACTTTTCCGACTACCTATTACTTTACTATATTATTTATACTTTACTAGTCAGTGTCGTATTAAAGTTGTTGTCTAGAACTAAGTACTTTTTACATTTAATAAGAATCTAAATTGTCTTTTAGATAATCTTTTAATGAATAATATGTTTTGTCAGATAATTGTTTCTTTAATTTACTTTTAAATATGTTAGGAAGATTGTTGTCACATATTGATTTGGGTAGTTTATTGTATAGTTTAGACGCCATATAAAATATACTATTTTTATACACAGTCGTTCAACAAGACAATGCCCATAACATATTTTTAAGTCGTTCAGTCTTAAAACGATCTGTAAGTAAATTTGGATTGCTTTTATCAAGTAACATGTTGTTACGGTGTATATATCTACATATTCTCTCATCTCATGTAAATTCTTATTATGTTGTAGCGTCACCTTCCCCACAATGGGCGCAATGTGGCTCTTGACAGTTGCCGCATGTGCTTTGGTATGCGTCAGTGCCGACCGCAGTGGATCATCGCTGCGGGGCGCTCTGGAGGCGCTACAACGGAGACAACGCGGGCGCATGCATGGCCCAATCCCTCCACCCGACTATGATGCATTGTACGAATTTGTACCACCACAAGCGTATGTTGGTAAGCTTTTTTAATCAAGCATATATCTAAAATATTATCTAAGATTGAGGACCTTTCATAAAAACTATGAAATGATAAAAATGTTTTGTTAATCATACATACAATAACGATTAACGATACGTTAACGATTTTTAGAAGAAATTATATAATTTTGTTTATTATTTTTGTTACAGAACCAGATTATGAAGTAGATGTTGAAAACATCGAAGAAGAGCCAAAATATGTGGTCAAGTTTTTAGATGACACTGAAGGACCACCCGAAGCTTACGAGTATAAAATAATAAAAAAGAAAAGTTCTCATTTAAACACAGTTAATTCCGGATTGAAGAAGGAGTCACCTTTCCGTGAGCGAAGTCATCATTCCGATAATGATCGGCTCCGAGATTTATTCACGGGCAGGAATGAAGCGGAAAACAAGAAAGAAGCTTTACAGGAACGAGCTGGTAACGATGCAGAGTACGCTATGTTTCTGAATCAACTTTGGACAAAATACAAAAAGCAAAAGTCTGATCTCGCACCGCAGGGAGTAGTTAAACTGTATAAAGAAAAGATTGTTAAGAAAAGGATCCCGGAAAACTGGGGTCCAATAGCATTCAAAAGGAAACGCAGTCCGGACTCCTCTGACACAGATCGACCTATTTTGCCAGTCTATGATAAACATGGATCTATGGATCCTAGCTATAATGCGTATGACATTTCAGATGACGACAAAGACGATCTACGAGAAGAATATGCTATCGCTTTTCAACCCTTAGATGATAATAATTTATCTGAACTTACAGATGACGACCAATACTCGTATGACACAATCGAAAAACGGTTTCCAGTAACGAAGCGCAGTCTTGGTCCCTACGGACCTAATATCCAAAAGAAACGGTTTGCGCAAGATCAAAAGAAGCGTGAAACAGGAAACAGATTCAGAAGTAGCTCGGGGACGGATCCGAAAATAATTAAAGATTTATCGAAAATCTTTGGAGATTCGGTGGATATCATTAAAACTCCAGTGAAGAGAAGTAGTGACCATACCGAAAGTCCATTTGAAGTTAAACCTCCTAAGGTGACAACATTGAGTAATGTCACTCACAACCATCCTAACCATACTGAACATATCGTTGATAGTCACGAACTACATGGTCATAACTTACATCATCCGGGACTTTCTGGTAAAGAAATAGAACACGTAGACGAACATAATCATATAGATATTGAAAAGCCTATAGCTATCAAAAAGAAATCTATTGATTGGTCTGACTACTTCGGTATTGATAAACGTAAGAAGAAATCGGTTTCATTTATCAATAACTTAAATGAAGATCGAATGAGAAAACAATATTTTGATACCTTCAATAAAGAAGTAATCTATCCATTAAACACATTTCGTAAACACAGCAATGTGAAAAGGAATTTTGTGCAAGCTAAACCTAGTGAAGAATCTGAAATACAAATGGACAGTGCAAGGGCTGTAGCTATTCGCGATGATGAAAAAAGGAGTACATTAAACGAAAATAATTCGAAATTGGATAACATCGACAAGAAACTTAGGAATATGGAAGGACTGATTGTTGATGAAGCTTTACACTATTCTAATGTTGGCGAAGAACTTGATTCTAAAGAAGAACAAGAAATGAAAGAAAAATTGCTTTCAAGACTGGCAGCTGCATACAGTTTAGAGAAAATGAGGAAAGCATTGAAGGAGTTCAAACAAAGCCTACAGACGCAGAGAAGTGAACCTAATGTGAAACCGTCTCCTGTACCAACGGATGAAGCAAAAGCTAAACGGGTAGCGATGAAAAAGGAGAAGGGGGATTTAAGTGACAATGAAATTCCGCCCTACAATAAAGGAGATGATAAAAATTTTGATTTCGAAGAGGAACAAGGTGCCGGGCACTATTTAAATGGCAAAATTGAACAACAGTTTTCTGAAGGATACATGGGTGGTAGTGGCCGACACAGTACTCCTGTAATGCAAACAGGTAATATTTTTAAGACTTCTATTCCTCTATAAGTACCCATTCATGTTTTTTTCTGTGAGTAATAATGACATATTGTTTGCTGTAGTTCCGGGAAGTGGATCTTGCCCTGTCCTGACAAAAATAGTGCAGCGATGTGGTGGGGTTGAACTTTTGGCGGGAGATCGTGGTCAGCTCTTCCTTCCTCTGTGCAGCTTACATCAGATCTGTTACCTTTGCGTAGGTTTCCTTGGCTATTATAATACATATCCACTAGAATATATTTATTTTTAATTGGTATACTGCCACATAACCGATGCCTTTAAAACTTATTCAAAGATTATTCAAAGAAAACCTAAGGCAGACTTTCAATAACTTGTTACACTTTTATGTCAATATTTACTTTTACCTAAATTCCAGAATATTGATAAATACGTGTACAAATACGTAAAATTTGCAGGGCGATGTTCCACCGACCACCTGCGACCTGGTATTTCTTTCTGAAGCGGACACCACTTGTGAAGGCGACGCAACTTGTCAGCGCTCTGCTCGCTCAGTCCTCATGGCTCTTAGGGAATTGCACGACAACTTAGCTGATGAACTGGATGGAGAATGCGAGGCCAGCCCCTGTCTCGCTGCGACACTGAAACTAAACATAGGATGGCAACGAGCCCTCCAACGATAGATAGACAACAGAAATCATCACCTATTTCACAACGTTTTTGAATCACGCCATGAGCGCGAAGAAATATGAAATAAACTTGACAGCAACAACGTTTGCGAACTCGAACTTGAAGAGGATTATAATGAAATCGAACTAAAAGTTATTATGGATAACGAAAAATTTTTAATGGAATCTTTTGATCATCATTGAATATTTTTGTAGTTAATCACTTTCCTAATCCTTAGAGTATATCATTTCACAATAAGTACTTACATTAATTTTATCCGTACGAGTCTAACCAGCCATAGACGCGTAAGGATTATAGTGTTAAGAATTTCACCATGTTGATCTCAATAGCTCCATGTAGCGTGTTATAAACGCCAACTGCTTTACGCTTTCGTCGTTAAATGTATTATGAATATACTACTTATATATTTATATATTACACGTTATATGAACTTTTGCTAGGTCTGTTTTTGCGATTATGTGTATTCTGATTGTTCAAAATTACGGTATTATAAAGGGAGGGGACTAGATGTTTAAAGTGTATTGTTTATGAACCTATGGATGTATTAAGATGGTACTTTTTATCGTTGTTAAGTATATATCTACATATTATTTGTGTTTTAATGTATAAGAACGTGTCGAAGTAACCTTTAGAATTAAATGTATTATCATGTTTAAATAAATGTGAAATGAGATAATTTTGAAAACACACTGAAAACTAATAAATAAAAAATATATAATCGCATTTAAACTTAATTTCTTATTTTAATAAGATTAATATTTTCTATTCTTTATTAAAATTATTATGTTAGTAAAACTAACTGTAAGACGATTTTAAAAATAAAATAAAAGTGATAACAAAAATTTTATGTATAGGCGTATTCAAAATGAAATTTTACTTTATGGAATACTTCGTGTAGAAGTCTGTCTGGATTTATGAAGTTGAAAGAAAAGTCGCTAGCGATGATTTAAATCTGGGAAATTGTGAATTGAATTTGCAAGTTTATGAAAGCACAAAACATTAGCCATAGTGCGGCACGTTTAGACTATACCTAGGACAATAATTTTATTTCTTTGCTTACACCTGACTAAGGGTCCGTTTACACTTTCTTATTAAAATAACTTTAACATTCGATCGAATGTTAATTATTCAAGTATCCTTATTATGAGTATTATTTAAATACTTATCCTTCAAAAAATGTTTGATTACGTAACTAGTGACGCCCAGAAGACCATGCAAGAGCGCAGAATACAAATCTTTGAAGAATTGTCCACGTCTGCACTCAATATTCTAACCCAAATATTTTGATAGTGTAAACGGATGGTTCTCAAACTTAGTCTAATAAAATTTTAAATGGAGTAATCGAATTACTCGGTCTCAAGTCTTCCGGTCAAACATTGGCTTCAATATCTCGTGTCCTTTTAGTGAGGAGATGCCGTTGCGAACTCCCTGAAAGAAATTTACATATTACGTTAACATTTACAATATTAGTCAAGCGTTAGATAGTCATATTAAATGTACTATAGACGGTGTTTGTTGCCGTACATTTTAAATTTGAATGTTATCACTTTGTTCGTAATATGTTCAAATATTAACACGAAACTATAAATGGTTTTCAATAAAAATTGTTTCAATGCTATCATGCCTTTTATTTAAATCCTCAAAAGATAATAATCAAAAAATAGTTTTAGGTTACAAAGCGATATATTATACAGGTGACTGGCAGGGCGACCGGTAAAAGTCATCATACTGATTCATACATAAGGTTCAAATGTAAACTGTTTCTAAGTACTTTTCAAATTTTTAATTTATTTTGATGTAAATTGTAATATTTTTTTATTATAATAAGGTACCTTATCAGAATGACGTGTTGCGTTTTATATTTTGAATGATGAATTAAAGGAGATCAACTGCGTTAAACGAGAGATATTTTGACACTATTTTGAAAGCTCACGAGGCCTTATGTGGGCCTCACGTGATGATAAAAACAAAGAAGCCACTCGACCTGAAATAATTTTGTACTTGCGACCAGTAACGTGCTGATGCTTGATTTTGAAACTTACAGAGGCGCTAAAAAGATGTTTGGCGATAATACCTCTTTAGGGCTAGGACCTTCCCTCTATTGTATTATATTTATCACCCAGTGTACCCCCGGGGAGCTGTTTGTATCATGACAGATATTTTACAACAATTTCGTTAGTTGATAAACTCTATAAACTCAAAATTCACAGCACTGGGACTATAATGCTAAATAGAATCTCCGACAGAGAAATTTTAAAATTTAAAAAAGATAATCAAAAGGCCCCTGGTGAAAGTCTAGATATGGTCAGAGTTCCGTCGGTCCTAGTTAAATGGAAGGATAATAAATCTGTCTTCATGACTTCAAACTGCAACGGTTCTAGAAGCACCGGTCTTGTAAAGCGCGGTCTTGTCTTGTAAAAGGACAAGAAATCACGAAAATATGTGGATGTGACTATTCCCAAAATAATCCAACATTATAACATGGTTGGGGAGGACGTTTTAAAATTACATTTATAAAATTATAAATTTATAAAAAACATTTATAAAAACAAAAAAAGGGACACTCAAAGTATTGGTCCACTTTTTTGATTTAGCACTAGTGAATTCATGGAGATTCTACGAAATAAACTGCGTTGCCAATATAAAAATATTTTAAAGCGTTGGTAAGTGTTACCGCCGCCCATGGACACCTGCAACTTGCAAAAGTCTATTTATAGCTTTCTTGAAGAACCCCGTATCATAGCGTAATGGTATCGTAATCGTAGCGTAGACCTCTACCCCTACATCCTACCCCCGGATTAAAACATTACATTTGCTAGACTTTCGACTTCGTATATCGAACATCTTGATCAATGTGCCCGAGAGACAACAACCGGAAGTTACAGTAGACCCCCATAAGCACACTGAAAATTCCCCATCATAATAAATAATTTATGAACCGGGGTGAGGATTCGCAGTCGCGTCGCAAATACCACAAGGCGATTATGCCTTCAGATTCTCTCAGATACGATGGCTATGAGTATCTTCCCGAATTCGATGATATCAAGTCACCGAAAGCATGTGAACTTGAAGGCTGTAAAAGTCGTACAAAAATAATTTGCATCAAATGTAAAGTGTGCCTATGCATCTCTCGAGGACAGAAACGTTTCAAAGATTTTCATACCAAAAATAAATAAAATTAGTGAGATAGTAATGAATCGCCTTGTGGCATTTGCGACGAAGTGGTGTCTTCACTCTGGTTCAAAAATTCCTCATCATGGGTGTCCACTGGAGTTTATGGTCGTTGTTTTTCGAGTGCATTGTGCAAGGTGTACGATATTTGAAGACAAGCTAGCTAAATTTTTAAAGTTTTTCATTATATCGAAATACAAAGTTTTAAGTTCCTAATAAGTAATAATTCAATTAAAGTTAACTATAAATAAGTATTTCAGGTTTTTTGTTGTAATAAGTATTATTGTCAAGATTGTTTAGTAAAACTGGTTGTAATAAATACTGATTTGATTGTAATAAAGTTTATAAATCTAAATTTCTAATCTAATTTAATATAAATTTTATTTAAGTAACACTAGACTCACTTGACTGACTGTGCACGACTGTGACTGTGCATTTACAAATTATTCCTGAAAAGCACGAGTGAAAGGCACCTGCAGGTTTCGGATCATAATCCACCAGACAGTGCTGATTGGTGGACATAAACTTGCCAAAGATTTTTTAAAATCATGAGTACCTACGTAGGTCCTCCTTCAAGGTTGAGCTAATGATAATTCAAAAAATCTGTACTAAGTGGTAATGATAATACACACCGTATTGCAATTTGAACTGGAACTTACATGAATGTGAGTCAACAATAGATATCTAGTCGACTAGACAACATCGGCGGCTTTTAATTTTCCACTATAGGGAAAAAGTTTCACTGGTAGTCGCATAAAAAGCGGGGGTAAATCCATAAAATGCCAAGCTGACTAGCTCACTCTTAGAGGTTATTTAGGACCCAGGGCTCGCGTAACCACTCTGGAAAGCCAGGATCTCGCCGACTGATAATTATTATTGTGATTGATAATTAATTAATATTTATAATAACTATTATAATTAGCATTGCATTGTTGTTTATGTAGTATTCCCCGAGGGATAAGTATCTACAGGTTGCTGAAAGGTAACTGCTACGAAGACGAGTAAGAGTTCTATAACCATTTACCTTTATTATATAATTCATTGTGCACACAAATTGTGAAATAATAATTATTAAGAAATAAAGAAGAAAAATACGTACAAAAGGTAAAGCTATTAGCAAAGGTAAGCTATTAGGTAAACATAGGTCATGCCCATGAATAATGTGACCATTTATTTTTTTCCACAAAACGGAACACCTTAGGTAAATAAAAAATAGGTAAATTAAAAACACAATATTATCATCCATGTTATTTATTTAAAAAGATATATCATGTAATGCGGAACAAATCAAACAGGAAAAAACGAATTTTAAAGAAAAATGAAACGAATGACAGGATTTCGGAATATTCATAGTAATAAGCTTTTTTTTTAGAATAAAGGTGGTAGACGAACATACAGTACATCTGATGGTAAGTGGGTACTGTCGTCCATAGATGTCCGCGGTACAGGCCAACATCAGTCCAGAATGACAAACGTTGACACGCCCCCGGAATGGAATGGATTGGGAAAATTGGGAGGAATAGGATGGGATGGTAAATTCCATGGGATGGGACGGGGGGGTAATGGGCTCTGACACATTTCGCTCACTACCGAAACACGTATGTACATTGGGAAAATACGATAAAGTAGGAAATGCAGTAGGTACATTTCAAGGTAGTTTTCTGTGAGAAAGAGGTAACGTGGTCAGTCGAGTGTGCCCAGCGGCTGTGGGAATGCAGCATGCACTCCTCCCCCACAAGTTCAGTTCAGTTCTCCAACGCAATGTCATCGAATAGTTTTTCCGCCTTTCCTTCAAAATAATTGCAGCAAGTTGGTTAGTAGCTTGTAAAATCGGGACATTTTTGAATCCCGAAGCTTAAGTTGGGAACAAAGGGACAGGTCACTCGAAAACGGGATGGACTTGATGGACCCGTTAGTCATGACAAAAAAAGGCAGACTTAGTGTGTTCTAAATATATATATGAATGGCGGACAATGGGGGAGGCCTATGTCCAGCAGTGGACGTCCAAGGGCTGAGAAGAAGAAGAAGAAGAAGAAATATATATATATATATATCTATATATATATAGATAGATAGATATATATATAGGTGGCTAAATATATGACACACACATGCTGCTAAATGGCAATATAGGTATATATATAGATTGTTGTATGTACAAAAGTGAACAGTGAATACACTCAGATAAAATACACAAGTAAATATACATATTTATACACATTTCTTATATTTTTACATAGTTAGGTATAGTATAAGGCAGACAGCGCATCTGGGATGGGATGGGACGTGCCGACATTCATTATTCCGGTTGGACTGATGTCATGAGTTTCTATCCTCTTACGATCGTCTGGAATTTAAAAAAATATCAATTTGTGCTTTAATCGTTTATCTTAATTATGAATTCATTTATTTATTCATAATGAAAGAAAAGAGCAACGTTTTCGTAATTTTTCGTACATAAGTATGTCAAATACATATCTACCAATGTACAAACAAATTGATACACGTGTATTACGTGTGTTATTCCGATATGATGCAGATTTTATCTCTTATCAATAACCCGATAACTGTCTGACTCGCATATGTATCGACCGGTGCCGTGAGTGTTGACAATAGAGAACATTAATGACATACGTGTAAAAAATAAAAAAAACAAATACTTTTTGTCATTTTTTAAAAATATTGTGTTATACGAAGGAGGAATGGAAGATACAGCTTCTAGTAGTCAAGGAGAAAACAAAGGCGTTGATAATCTCGCAGCCACAAAAGGTAATTAAATTATGATGTATTTACCTACTTTAATTAAATCTGTAGATTATAAAGTAATCTAGAGGCTTTGTAATAATGTGAATCATATGTAAAGTAGCTCTACAATTTGCAAATAAAAGTCTCGCTAACATTACTAACATACCTACTAACATTACCTAGTATATGCATATGCTGTTACTGGGACTTCTGTTATATGTCAAATATTTACTCGTACTAATACCCGTGTAAGAATTAAATAGATATATTTATTTAAATGTTTATATATAATTTATTTATTTCAGACAAAGTCCATATGTGTTAGTAACAATTTTAACTTATAGACTATGTTAGTACTTATTATTAAGATTTTGTTATTACTAATTATATATATATATGTATGTACATGTACACGTACACATGCATATGCATACACATACCCACACACACTCACATTCACACACACACACACACGCAAATATATATATATATATATATTCCACCATATATATCAATATACATACACACATACATATACATGCACGTACACACCAATCACATATACACACATACACACACATATATTTTACATCAGACATTGGCTGTCGCCGCTCGTCACCTCCTATAGGATGCAACCTGCGACTCCACCCAATGTCTCAACATGGGGCCATCCACCCTCTCCGCAAAGATCCTCAGCAGCGTGTTGGGGCTCCCCGCACCCTAGACATCAGTGATGCTATTCTTTTTCGCAATATGGCAAAGAAATCATCCGTACGGGCGTTCGCGAACATCTCCGATGCGCTACAGTAGCGCGGTAGCCCCAACAACACCCGGAATGCATTGTTGTATTGGATACGCAGGGCTCCAAACGATTTCTGCATGTAATTGAACCACAGATTGCACGTATAAAAAGACTGGCAGTATGTCCTAAATATCGTTATTTTAACCTCTTTAGAACAACGTGCAAATCTGCGGCCCAACATATTACACCTCACCGTCAGCGCCCTGCGCTCCCTTTCCATGTCCATATCATCGGACAGGTCCTCCGTGACCCAGTGGCCCAGGTACTTAAAATGCGTCACTTTAGCGAGTGGGCAGCCATTGAGCGAGACCGGCGGTATAGTGGAGTATGTTTTATTACCTGCCTTAAACACTAATAGCTCACTCTTTGTGGAGTTGTACCTGAGCCCATGTGACAGAGCATACCTCTCGCAAATAGCCAATAGTATCCGAAGAGCATTGATCGAGGGGCCAGCAGCACCATGTCATCTGTGTAACTGATGTTATTAATAAAGCAGCCATCTACAGAACAACCGACGCCGGCGCCGCTGAGCTCCCCGAGCAGCCTGTTCATGTACAGGCTGAATAGTTTGGGCGAGATTAACCCACCTTGCCTCACCCTGCATTCCATCCCATACACGTCCGACAGCGAACCCGCCCATCGTACATAATTGGTTTGATTGCTGTACCAAGCATTTCTATGATTTTTCCAAGATAATTTTATACCAAATTAAAGTCCTCACTTTTATGTGTCCAAAAAAGGAGTAATAAAAAAGAGACTGGGAGGCGTAATCACTAATCATAAAAATAATAAAATACAGAATTATTTAATTTTCTAAAAATTACGATAAATTGGAAAAATAAATAGGGATATGTTAAAACCTAAAAAGACTTACGAAAGCCTTTATTTTCTTCATAATTTTATAAGATCTAAAATCATTATTTAAAATAAAAAGAAAATTTTCACAAATTAGCAACACAAAAATAGGTAAAAACAAATAAAAAAAATTACAAATCACATAATGTTTTATATAAGTTTTATCTATTGATTGATGTACCTAAGTTATAAAAATTTTCTTTTTATTTTAAAGAAAAAAGATACAGGATAAGCATAAGAAATGTATACTTCCTATTTCCCATGTTCTCGACCCTCGTTTCCAAATCCATTTCTAAATTTCCAAAGGTATGTAGCGTATCTGGGGCGTGATAACATTTGTCATTTTTGACTGATGTTGGCAAGTTTCACGTATGTAACACAACAGCACTACCGCCACTTACCGGTTGATTTATCTGCTCGTCCACCACCTTCATTCCGTATAAAAAAAATATCTTAATATCGCGTATTTAGGTAGTTACCATTCACTTCAGCATTCTATTTTATATTGTGAAAAGAATTTCATTTTATTTCAGATGATGAATCTAATCTGAGATCAGACATAGTAATTAATGTACAACCGCAACATGGTGAGTTAGTTTTTATAAGCATAATAGTGACACGATCATTTATTTACAATTATGTGTAATCATAAAATTGATCATATTATACAATACCTACGTGTATTATATAACCATGCATTTACTTATGTGCTATCTTTTTATTTTTTCGTTTAAGGTTTACGCGCTGAACTGCCGGTGTCAACGTTAAATTGGCGGTCAAACCCTAGTGGTCAGTTCATTCCCGTGCACGGCCTTGACTTCCTCATCGGTGTCTCCAGCCTTCTCATCCAGCAAACTGTTGAACTGACCGACCGTTAGTACAACTCTATTACCTGTCAATGATTTTGTTATTTACGGGTTAGGAAATTAATATTTTAACTGTTCGAATATATTTATCAGGGAGTACGGGGTGCTCAGAAAAGATAAGAAACAAAGAAGAAATAAAGAAAAGTAAAATGCGAGAGGCAACGAAAAACGCGGCTTTATTTAAAAAAAAAATGGTTTCATCATCAAATTAGACACAGAGTAACGTAATTATTTTTCAGTGACTTCAAATATCGACTCGGAGAACCGTTACATAGTGAGGGTTCCAAATGGCGAAGCGCTATACATAGCAAGTGAAGTGTCGACTGAAACACAGAGGTGCTTTTGTGGTTCGGGACGCGCGTTCCTCATGCACCTTCACGACAACACGCGTCAGGAGGCCATGGTGATGAAGAGGCGTTTAGCTGGCGCGAACTGTTGCTTCCCTTGCAGATTACAGGTAATGACTGAGGTGCCGTCAGGTGTTTCTGTACATTAGAAGACGTCTATCTGATGTACGTCAAAGACAATATGCAGCAGAACCACGCCCTATGGTGTTTGATGATATCTATAAATTAATTTGCAAACTACCGAAATAAAATATTTTTTCGGTTGATTAGAAGACGATTTAAAATCAAAGTTTGTTTTTTCTAATGATGTGAATGTAGAACGATGATAGGTTTTACTAGAAATCTATGATCGGTTTAAGGGTGTAGATCGTGAAAATCACCGAAAAGAGTGTTACGATTTTTCATATTTAACCTATTTACATATGATTGATATCAATGATAATTTGTATATATTACAATCAAAGACCAATAAGTATGTTCATGCTTATATTAAACTCTTAAACCTAATAGTTGTTATATAATAAACGTCAACAAACGCACAAAATTGAGTAAAAATGCAAAAACATGACTTCGTATTTTTCAGATTTAACCCCATAAATCAACACAAATTGATAAAAAGAAACACTTTTTGAACACTGAAGAAACCAATAAGTATAGCTGTATACTTCTTTTTATACCTTTACAAACAAAGACTTCCTCTTTTAAAGCCCTAAAATCTAGATATATTTTAAGGTAAATTTTTCATACACAAATGTATGGGATAAAACGTTCGTTTCATTCGTGCAATCTCGGTGGTCTGCAGCGGCAGTTCCTTTCTGTAAGTGAACGCGACACCACGCTTGTCGGCTGCAGACAGCAGAATTACGTATTGTGAATTTGTGTTTTTTGTAAAAAACTGTAAGTATAACATTTTTATAATTAATTTATTTTCAGTTAGTAGAAAGTATCGATATAATGAATGTCTGAAAGAAAACCATGATGGAACTAGATATAAATCGTAAAAAATACAATATCTACACTAATAGGTATTATAAAGAGGAAAGATTTGGATTTTTGTATGTAACGAATAAACTCAAAAAGTACTGGACTGATTTTAATAATTCTTTTATCATTCGAAAGCTACATTATCACTGAGTAACATAGGCTATTTTTTTCGCAGGACTGATTGAATTTGAGTGGCATGCCAGGGAAAAGAAAGTTTTGTACGCATTATAAAAATATGAAAGCCAAAAGATCTCGGAATAAAATGTAAGTTCCTCCCTACTTATTTATTATCGCATTTGAACAGGGTACATTACAAAGCTAATACAATATGTCATATGATTTAGATCGCCCGATTCAGACATATACCTACAATAACATGTAAATATTGGTTTGTATTATCTATATCTATACTGATAAATAAAATTGAAGTATCTGTATGTAATATCAAAATAATAGGATTTTTAAAAAAAAAAAAGGCGATACGGAGTTCGCCGGGTCGGCTAGTATTGTCTAAATATCAAATTGTGGAAGTAGGTAGGCGACAGCGCAACTTTGTCGACATACCTATACCGCCAAACAGACGCGAGGCGCCTAGCGTCTGGCTTAGGGTTGTACAAAATAAATAAAAAGTGGATAATATTGATGAATAATATTTCCAGTATTGAAAATAAAGAAAACCTTGGGGCCGAGACTCTGAGCAACAATGCTACGCGCTGTATAGAGGTAAGTTGTTATACGTAATTCTTGTAGACTTGTTACATAAATAAACAAACTACTTAGTTAGTGATGGGCGAAGACAAAATCTCAATACCTACCTATAGATTTTTCTTGCAATATTTATTATTTTCATCGAGAGACAAACACCTTAGTACCGAAATACTTCTCAATTACTTTCTCAAAAGAAAATTTACGTTCAAATAGGTGACGTCATAAAAAAACAATACCTAATGCGTAAAGAAATTATAATTTCTATTCATCAGGAACCTAATATTGTATTAATTCTTTTGCATTTTTTTAAATTTTTAATTATTTTTTATAAAAAAAATCAAGCCATTATCTTTCTTTACAGGAACTAGTTATTGAAAACGACCAAGAGGGAAAGGTGGATGAAATGGAAGTTGGGCGTAGAGTTGTAGACGTTTCTTTTTTTTTTTAAAGCTCTTCAGGCCATAGGGGACCACGGTCCAATGGATTGTAAGTTAAGTTACCTCAGTATAATAGGTGAAGTAAAAGTTGGTCTGGACTCAAAACTCATCATGAAATGTAGTATGTGTAGTATGAAATTTACTGTGTGTTTGATTGAAAAGAAAGAAGATAGAATGGAAGTGAATCATCAAATTGTATCTGGTATCATATCATCTGGTGGGAGCTACTATCAGTTAAAAACATTAACTGCCGCAGTAGCCCTACCAATCATGTCACCTTCATTATACAATGAAATTAATAATACGGTTTGCGATTGGTGGGAAAAGACAGCAGCACATTCCATGGCAGAAGCTGTCAAGGAAGAAGCGGAGTACGCAGTGTCTATAGGTAGTGTTGATAAAAATGGTACACCATTAATATCTGTTGCTGTTGACGGTTGTTGGAGCAAGAGATCTTATGGTAAGAATTTTTCCGCCTTGTCCGGCGCAGCTGCGATAATTGGCATTAAAACTAATAAAGTATTGTTTTTTGGAGTTAAAAATAAATACTGCGTAGTTTGTGCACGAGCCGCAAAGAACGACAGTCAGCCCTCGGAACACCGTTGTTTCAAGAATTATTCGGGATCATCTACCGGTATGGAATCGACCATAATAGTTGAGGGGTTTAAACGTTCCATTGTTGATCACGGTGTAATTTATAATAAATTTGTAGCAGACGGCGATTCCAGTACTTATAAAAAAATATTAGATTCGCGACCGTACGGTAATTTAACAGTAGAGAAAATTGAATGCAAAAATCATTTTTTACGAAACTACTGCAATAGCTTGGAGAAACTGTCGAAAGACACTAAGTATCCTTGCGAATTGCGGAAATTCCTAAAAGAAAGGTATTTGCGTTTAAGAACGGGTGTAAAATGCGCTATTAAATATTGGGGCGATCAAAATCAGTCACTCGAAGAAAAAATAAAAAATCTTAGTGAAGATATCCTAAATGGTCCACAACACGTATTTGGTAATCACCAATATTGCAAGGAGTATTTCTGTAGACCTGATACTCGTCGAATAGAACCTGTTGGGTTGCTTCCAGCAATTGTTGGATGCGGATTAATGGACGCGGTACACATTTTAAGTAAAAGACTGTCATATCATTCTAGAAGTTTAATTCATAATTGTACAAGTAATATAGTTGAAAGTTTTAACGCAGTGATTGCCAAATTAGTAGGGGGTAAGCGTGTAAATTATTCTTCCCGTGGTTCTTATGCGGGCCGATGCGCAGCTGCTGTTGTGTCTTTTAATACAGGATCGATTCATAGTAAAACTCATGAAGTAATATTTAAATCTAGTCCTAATCCTTTGATCGCGAAAGTGGAAAATTGTAATCGTAGAATCCGTTTAATTGCTAAACCTAAATTAAGATTGAAAAAGAGCCACAGCGCTGTATCGAAAGACGCTCACTATGGACCAAACTGCGAAAAACCTGATCTGAGTCCAGAATTATATGAGAAAGCCAAGTCATCTTTTTTAGCCGATTTAAAGTTGTCTTGTGCTGAAAGAGAGGAGCTTGAAAGGTCGACCCATTTGCAAAGAAGTAGTTCTGAGTGGATGAGTACAAGGAGAAAATTACTAACCTCATCATCGTTCGGGGAAGTTTGTAAAAAACGAGAGAGCACAAGTTGTGCTGTTCTTGTTCGTAAAATCGTTTATGGTAGTAATATCTCCAGTTTGCCTGCTGTACGGTACGGTATCGAAAACGAAGAAACCGCAATTAAACAGTTAGAAATTCAAGAGAATATTAGTATACAAGGTTGCGGTTTGTTCGTCGACGATCAATATGAATTTCTTGGTACTACACCAGATGGCATTTATGCAAACGGTTTAATTGAAATTAAGTGCCCACATTCTTTAGCTGGCATGACTCTTGATGAAGCAATGGCCAAACATACCTTTTGGGTTAAGGACAAGGCTTCCAAGGGTTATGTCATAAATAAAAATCATAACTGGTATTTCCAAATTCAGGGACAGGTACATATTACTAAAAGAAACGTTTGCATGCTTGGCATCTGGTTTGGTGCTACTGTACCTATGAAAGTTTATATTATAGAAAAGGACGACAAATTTTGGGAGGAGAAAATGGAGATGAAATTAGTTAGGTTTTATTACGATTGCCTACTTCCAGAATTAGTTGATCCTCGGCAGTCACGAAGCATGCCCATTCGTGACGCGCCCAGTATCATAGAGGCTATGAAAGAGAGGAAAGAAAGAGCTTTACGTGTTATGAAAGAGAAGAACGCCTAATGATTTTGAAAGATACAGGTAACTTAACTACCCAGCCAGTCGATTCACGTAAACACGCCAGTCCAAAAGTCGTTTTAACTTAGGAACTTAGAAATCGCCTTTTGGTTTTCTGTTTTAAACGCACTTACTTATCTAGTCTTGGATTGTCATAAATCTTCCAATAGCTCAATTACTATACAATTTCTGAGTTACCTGGTGTAAAGAATCATAAAAATTGGTTCAAAAATACAGCGAATTGAGAATTCTCCTTTTTTTAAGTCGGTTAAAAGGGCTAAATTTGCAAAAAACGAAGTGACGTCACTGCGCTACGGTTTTTATTACTTACGTGAATCGGGCAGCTGGTAACGTTTTCATTCTGATAGGTTTTGTGATAGCCATTGATTTTATCATCAAATTAGCAGAAATCAGAACTTGATCCGTAATCGAATGAAAAACCATTAGAATTTTGAACTCATATTTCGTTATTGTTTAATTACATACTTTTAATTAGTATATTAATAATTTACAAACTTCTGTTAAAATTAGTAAATAAATGAATTATTTACTAATTTTTGTACAACCCTAGCACGCTTTTGAGATAGCGAGTAATGGCGACTCATATTTGTTATTGTGTAGTAAATAAATCATTTTTATACTTGTGTTTCATTTATTGACATTTTTTTTAAAACCCTAGGATTTTTTTTAGATATCGACGAGGTGATCGTAAACAAAAAGTAAGTATTTGAGTTTACGCAATAGGCACATTTCCTTGCGTAGAGATAAACACACTTCCTACTGAATTTGCAATTATTTTATTGAATGAATATTTTACGAATTAGAATAAATTTTGGTAGTGAAATTACAAATAAATAAATAGTTGGAATTTTAGGTAAGTAGAATACAAAAATGTCAGATGTCAAATGATAGAAAAACATAAAAATTGTGTCTCAACTACTCTTATTAATCTATTAAAAAGAATCAACAGCTAGTTTCCAAAAATTCAACGTTATTGTTATGCTGTAAATATTCAAGTTCAATAACAATTTCTCAACGTGGAACGTTTGTTGCAAAACATTTTGAAAATCGCGCTCTCTAGGTCATTCATCCGCCCCGTCGGATGTTACATTAAACTTTGGCGCTGCGGTCGCTCGAAATCGAGATCTCAGGCCAACAATCTACACCCTTAAGGCGTAATCCGCGTTACTTTCGTCATCAACTTGAATCGAAAGCATTTGAGTTTATCAATGGCTAGTTTTATATATTGCAGGAAATGACAGTGGTAACGCCTCCCGGCGATTACGTGGGTCGCGTGCAGCAGCAATGGACGTGGGTGGTGCCGTTCTACCTGGTGCGGAATGCCAATGACGACGTACTCTTTGTCATCGAGGGACCAGCCTCGTATAGCAGTAAAGGCTACATTGACACCAAGTTTAAGGTCGTGTATCTATTTGCATACTTTGTCTTTTAAGGCAGTCTAAGTAATTTATTGTAACAGTTATAATTTTACAAATGACAGAGGCGACCTGCAACCTTTGGAATCAGTACAACCATAGTTTCGAACGCGGCATCATGAACCTCATTAGACACTATTGCCTTACAAGCGATTAAAATTTTAAACAACCCATTAGCAGCGGGGGACTAAGATCTTGTGGGTCCCGGAACTAACAACTGAAGGGGGCCTTTTTATGGAATCAAAACGACGGTTCAAAATTATAAAAGGCGTTGAGGGTGGGCCCAGGGGGCTGTAGTTCATTCTAGCCCTTAGGTTAGTCTGCCATAGCCCATTAGAGCTTAAATTGATTACAACAATGAGCTCATTATAATCAAAAATGGCAGTTTAAATTTCGGTAATTTCGGGAATAAACAGTTAATGACTGTTTACGCAGCACGGCCTCCATTACAGTCGTAGATGATAGCCATGCTTTGATTCGAGCTCATCAACGACAGATTATTCCGTTTAATTATACTTAAGGCATCAGGCACATGGACACAGTTTGAGGGGGAGAGTGCACGCTGCAATCCAACAGCCGTTGGGCGCGCTCTACTGGCCACGTTAACCCTCTCTCACAGAAGACTACCTTGAAATGTACTGCATTTCCCTCTTTATCTTATTTCCCTAATGTACGTACGTGTTTCGGTGGTGAGTGAAATGTGCCAGAGCCCATTCCCATCCTATCTTTCCCCATTTTGTCAACCCTTTCTCCAAATCCGTTCCTATATCTCCAAAGGTAGGCAGCGCATCCGGGGCGCGCCAACGTTTGTCATTTTGGACTAATGTTGACATGTATCGCGGATGTCTATAGGCGACAGTATCCACTTACCTCCAGGTGGACTGTATGCTCGTCTGCAGCCTTCTTCTATATAAAAAAAAATAATAAGTGCCGTGGGTCGAACGGTTGTTTGTTACTATATTTTGCAGGTCGAACAAAATTAAGTGACAAACAATGTTAAGGCCAATACTTATAGGCGTCAAACATACAGATGTTTAACGCCTATAAGTAATGTTGAGACAGTCCCTGGTGGAAAAGCGGCTTAATATACGAATATATTCTTACAGATCCTGACTGGTGACTCTCTTCGCGAGCTGGGCCAAATTACTTACACTTGGGACCCATTACTGGTTAGCTTCGTCACTACATTAAGCATCCCCGACACGGCCGTTCAACCGAAACATAAAGCTTTATTGTTGGCTGCTACCTTTCTTATGGTAAGGACCTTTTAGATAGCAACGACGTAGCATATCACAACATATAACATCAGCCCATATCGTAGCATTCAAAGTTCACTAACATTAGAATTAACAATTGTGCATTTCTGGAACCGCATCCAAGATCCAAGACTACCTCATTTTTTCTCCCACCTTCTCATGGCTTTGTACCTGTGTGGTTTACTGTCATTAATCAATCACTAGATTTTCAATGCTAATCTTAGTCTAATTTCAGACGAGCGATTAGATTCATTAATTGTTTATTATACAACGGAAAAAGTAATAAATGTTTTGTTTTCTTTTCAGGAATACACGTACTTTGAGAGATCTCATTTAAGTTGTTTACGATGCCTATAATTAACTAGCTAAAAATATATATGTTTTAATATAAAAATAAATATATTTTTTTGTAAATAAAGTAATATGGCTAGAATAATATTTGTTTTAATATAAAAAAATATCAAATGAAAGTGTTATAGGGTTCTAGCAAACGAAAGGTTGTACCACAGTTTTTAACAATTAATTAAAGTTATTTATTTAAGAATTTATACACACATAACACGAAATAAAGAAAATGAAAGGATGTACAAAAGGCAAGCTTTATCTTAAGCAAGCTTAAAGGCAGGCAACGGCGATTTGTTCCAGCAGACCTGGAAAAGCGAAATATGTTTAGGTTAAGACAGAAAGTCAGGTGTAGTGCATACGGAAAATTTGTATGTATAATACTCGTAGTATAATAATTCTAATACCTCATAAAGTTACATTTGGATCATAAACATCCCGATGCTTGTTCTTTTGTATTTAAAATTGAGAGTAGGTACCTATATGTTTATGAATACATAGATCGTACAATGAATGTACAAATTGTTGATATTAAGATATAAAATGCGAAATAATCAAACAGAAACTGAATTATAGAAATTATTCATTAAAAAAGTATAAAGAAGCCATTGTAAAGAAACAATAAACTGACTTCAAAGACACGCAAAAATGTTTGAAAAAACCGTGCTGTGCTATTCATTCATTGGTTTCAGTTTCGTGTAAAATAAAACTAATATTACTTAGTTTTAAAACAAAATATATAAAATATTTAATTGTCCGTTTATTCCAATTAAAATGAGTGTTAATAGCTTTTGTTTTTTAATTTGTCGTTCTTTCCTGTGCTTTTTCAGCCACATTTAAAAGAAATCCCAGTTCTGTCCTTTATTCTTACTCTACCATGGTCTATAATGTGTAGTTTTCACTCATAGACTTACCTACAAGCAACAAAAATATTAGATCTGTGCTTTCACTGTCGATGATAAGCTTGTCTGATATAAAAGTCAAACCGGACCGAGTCAAAGAAATGTTTATAGCTATTTCTTTGGCTAAACTTATATTCTGCTAGACGGCGCGAAGCGACGCGTCGTGTTGAGTGTTGCGTTGCAAAAATATCAGCGCACCTGTGTGTCCTCCCTACGTGAAGTGTGTGTCCCTAGCGTTGCGGCAGGTGATGCGCGTCTGACGCGCGTCCGGTAGCGACTTATTTTGCTTCTTGCCTTTCTAAATATAAATACTATAAGTAAATGTTTTCACTGAGTAATAGACTATAAACTTTATGTGTTGTCATATTAAAATTCGAACAGTACTGACGACAATTGCGTGTCCACAAGTCCTACGGACAACGTGACGACGCACGCGTCGCAACGCGATGCTAGCATGAAAAAATCTAAACATTTAAAATAGGTACCTAGGTGCCTGTTTAAAAATGAGTTAATACTTAATTTTAGAAAAATATGTATAGTGGTACTTGCCATAAATTGTTGACACATTATAATGAATGTCAATTTTTATGTCATCTTTGTATATACAACAGGAATTTACAAATATTTAACAAATTTATGACAAATTTCATATTTCCTTTTCGTGCTTCAATTTAGTATACTTTTTGTTGAAAATACCTAATTATTATGGTGGACCAGCCTCAACTGTGTGCATTGAAAACAAATAAAGAAAAGTTGTGGCTTTACGACGAATACTATTTTGGTGACAGAGATCATGAGAAGAGAAAATCTGGACAAGTAGAGAATCATTGGTCGGGTGCTAAGGTATAAAGTTTAAATCTCATTTTCTGGTTTGTTTCTAAAATTTAGAGGAAATGTTATAATTATTTTATTTATTTATGAGTCTCATTTTCAATTTAGAAACCTCACATTGCCCAACATGCCTCCATTCTTGTATTTTTATATGGAAAGAGGGTTGACGGTAAACTGACAACCTGTAGGAAGCGTCCATAAGTAGGTACATTATCCACAATATATAACATTAGTTAAAGATGAACTAAATTTCCATATTTAAAATGTTTAGAAAGAGTAAAGAAAGAGGTGAGGAAGGGGACGATAGAAGGTAAAGGATCCCAATGCTTTCTTACGAATATGAATACAAGGGCACATACTCTTACAAAGATATTACATACAATTCTATTGTCTATGGATGCGAATTACCCAAAACATAATATCCATATGTCATACATCTCCATTCCGTCGTAATTTTTAAGAGTAGGCAACAGCTGGCTTCAGGCTGTTCCACCGCTCTTACTTTAGGTGTAATATTATTCTTAGTAACATTTCTTGAGAAACATTTCTTATAATGGAAAAACTTTAAGATGTTAATCCTAAAAGATAATTAATTATCTTTACATTTTCTTAGGGTCGGATTAGTATTAAATTATTAGATGTAAGTAGGTATGTACACGTAATGTATATCTGAATACCTACATTGTTTGTGTTTCATTATCACAGTTCGATAAATATAATGTAGTGATAGTATGGGCTGGTAAATTTCGACTAAATAGGAATATGCTAGAATGCATTTCCGACAGTTTGTAAGTCTATAATACCACCAAAGATTATCAATGAAAAATATATTTCTAAGAATCAAAGGTTACTAAACACAGGAAAAAATAATCATATACATATATTCAGTAAACGTTGCGTATCTTTATACCTAGATACCAAAATACAGAACGTCCTTTGTACCTTTGTACCGGCTTTGTTCTGTCAAAGTTAAAGTGATGCGGGTTGGGTAAACTTATCAAGTTGTATTAACTATTCAGAAGTCACGTCTGAAAGGCACCTTACGTTTCCATACGGAAAAACGAAAAGAAAAACGGAGTCTACAATGCGAAGAAAAGTACTTATTGTCAAATATTTATATTTAAACTTGATTGTGAATAGAACCATTTCTGTAATCGACCAGTCTACTGAGATTTAATGTCACACTTTTTAAAGGTAGGTAGTTTGGTCTAAAGGTAACATGGGTTTGGTCATACAGTCGGAAATTACTCATTTTTTATAGTTCTAAGCATTTTATATAACAGTAAGTGCTTGCTGCCCACGGTTTCTCCCGCATGAACGTAGATTGTTTCTTCCCGAGGAAATTATTTGATAGACATTTTAATGCAAGGAATCATTAAAATGTTGATTTTCATTTTTTTCATAGTCTTTAGAATGGTACACCGGTCGATTCGTTCAAGGCACAATGCATGGCATTGGCGAATATCGTTGGCGGTACCGCGGGCCAGAAGGAGCCTTCATTACCTACGAGGGCCATTACTACGCCAACCAGATGCACGGCTACGGGGTCATGTCGTACCCTGATGGCAGGACATTTACTGTAAGTACCAGTTTCTTGCATCCCGGTAACGATACGGGACGTTGAAAAAAGGTTATTGCGTTAATAGAAGTACGAAGTATCAAATAACAGTGTATAATAATTGTACATTGAAAATCCTTTATTGTTTTTTTTTGTTTCAAATTTCACCGGTGGCCGTCCGCCGCCACTCAGGTTATTATGGTTCTACTATGAACCCAACTCTGTGAACCTCAGCTTACGCTGAATTAAAGTCCATTTTTAATATCGCAATGCACATCAGCACTATTGCTGACTATTGTTCATGATTTTCATGTTTGTTTCTTTCTTATTTTTTCTTATCATTATCTTCAATTTATTATTTGAAATATTGTTCAAAAATTGCAGAATAAAGAATAAATCTGTTGGAAGAAAATAATAAACAAAAATTTATAATTGCATTAGTATAATTCTTTATTGTGACAGAACTAACTGCGTTACAAAATTTACGGAGATAGTTCTTTTTGTAACTGTTGTATTTTATATTGAGACAACTGTTAAGTGTCTAGTCATTCAAAGGTTTATTCACTTCCTCGATATCTATTTCGTACCACAAACCGATTATTTATTACTTAACAGTTAGGCAGGCAAATTACCTGACAGTAAATTACTTAAATGCAAAGTTGGTTGCAAATGTGCCGTAACATTTTTGTATTACATATTAACTTATCGGAAGCTAGTTTTCATATTTTCGTTTTTCCTTTTTCCAAGGGTTTGTTCCACAGCAATATTCGCTGGGGTCCAGGACTGCAGTCCCAATCATGTCTCCAGGAGGACGTTGGGCTCTGGCACGGCACCAAGCTCATCAGGCTCGCGTGGCATCCTCCAGTACCAAGCGTAGCCCCGGATTTAACCGCCGGATACAACGGACAAGCTACTGTGAACCCAAACCGTATACTTCTAACGACTACTGCTAAAAGAGTTAGTTTGTTTTGGAATACACAAAAATATGTAATTGTAACAACTGTAATCTTCTTGTTGGACGATTTTTAGGACTATCACCGGCAATTTTCGTTCTCTGTCGAATTTTAAAGACATATATTATATCAATCCTTATCACTTCATGTTCTTGTAGTAAATGCGGTCTATAAACCGCTAAATTTAAACTCGCTAATTCTTTGAACTACGTCGAATATCCATGTTTTGGATTTTACCCAGTAAAGGCTATCAAGCTTTAAAGTCACTAAAGGTGTCTTTCTTCTAGATCGGTGAAATAATCACTTCATTAGAGTTGCTTAAGCAATGCGGATCGGACCCCAGGTCAGCAGCAGAAAACTGGATTAAATTGCATCCAAAAGACTGTACAGACATGAACAGCCAAGTTTGTCAGCTAGAGAGCTTTCAACAGTCCTATTATAAAAAAAAGATTGTGACATTAAAAAAGGTGCAAAGTTTATCGGATGTCAAAGAGGTAGGTTGTTATTTTTATAGTACTCGTACATTCACTAGTGGTGTCAACGACTGCGTTCTATTATAACGGGGGTATTGGTGGTCTTTTTATATTATAAAAAGATTTTTATATTATAAACCCCCTTTTTATTTTTATAATCTTTAAAAAGATATGTCTGTCATATTTGACAACAATGTTCATTGAGCTTCACCATTTATTCATGGAAAATTACACGATTCAACAACGCGTAGAAATGATTAAACTTTACTATCAAAATGACAACGTTCCGAGCGTTACGTGAAATTTATGGTCAGAATAATAGTCGGCCTGTTGAGTCCTTAATTCGACGTCTAGTCAACAAATTCAAAGAAACCGGTTCAGTTGCCGATCCAACACCTCCTGCACGTCAACGAAACTCAAGGTCTATCGAAAACATTGTTGCTGTTCGGGACAGTGTGCGTGAGAATCCGAGACTGTGAATTTATCGTCGTACGCAAGAACTTGGTCTTTCTGAGACTTAAACTTGGCGAATTATGTATCAGGACTTGAGGCTTCATCTGTATAAACTTCAATTTACTGAAGAACTGAAGCCGAATGACCATAGATTGCCGCACATTCGCTGCTCCTTATCTCGCGAGGCGGCGACATCAACCGGCCATCGAGATCGTGTGATCTAACTCTATTAGACTTCTTCTTGTGGGGATACGTTAAACCCCAAGTGTATGCAAATCAATTGATGCCTTAAAGGCCAACATCACCCGCGTCATTAATGAAATCGAGTCCGATTTATGCGATAGAGTCATCGAAAATTGGATCTTCAGAAAGCGCGCCAATCAAGGTAGCCGCGGCGGCCATTTGCCCGATATCATTCATATTCGTATTCCATAATTGAGTCGTATATTTCCAGAACCCGCTAACTCCATGGTTGAGTTCCAAAATCCGCTATCTCTATTTTCTCGTTCGATTTTCTCAGGCTGTAATAGATTTATTTGGTAGAATAATGGTTTATTTTCATATTTCATGGTTACACATTCAGAAAACAGTTATTGTTTACTTTATGGTTATACAGATAAAAAAAACTACAAACTTTATGATCTACTGCACATTACTTTCGTTTGTAGTTAGCTGATTTTGGAAATATACGCCTCAATTAATGCTATGGATTGGCCTTCCAAATAAAAAAAAATATAGCGGTATCGATTATACCACTTGTTTTATTTATATTTCAAACTAGAGCGCACTTATTGAAAGACCCTTATGTATAAACTAGCAGTGTCCGCTACTTAGTGCGCGCAGACGTTACATTGCAGTATGTATGATTAGCTTAAAACTTAAAATTTAGGTATAATTGATATGGATTGAAAGTAGCTTAAATATTAATCCGGCACATAAGTTGTAACTATGTCAAGTTTTATTAAAATCCATCCCGTGGTTTTTGCGTGATGCGCGTTCAAACAGATACATTGTCGGACATTGTCGTTTTAGACTCTATATCACTCGTACTTTTACACTATAACGACTTTAATTTAAATGTACAGACACGGCTTTGTTACGATTTTATTAAACATATGAATATTTAAATATATGACAGAATACAGATGTATTCGTCTCCTTATTACAGTCTCAGAAATCACTCCATCTTACGTTTCATGAACTATTTACCTAACTTAATATTTTCACGATAAGACTTAGCTTACAGGCCCTTTAAGCGCCTAACGTGTATTGTCATTGTTGTACTCAGTTGTACTTGCATACGCCAAGTCACGTGACAACGCAAGGCCGTAATATACAAGTCTATGGTATGAACTCTTATATGCGATCCCATACAACACTCCTTTCCTTCGTGTTCCCGATGACTTAAAAATGTACCTTAAAACGTTGTTTTTCGATAAGACAAGTTGTAGATAATAAGCAAAAAACTTTAATTAATTAGAGAAGTTATTTGCATTTTTACAGGATGGCAGCCAAACAAGCGGCGAGAGTATAGGCGATTCAAGCACATATTATGCGTGGAACAATAACGAGTTGGTGGTGCATATGATGCAGCACAGTTTCAAGCATGAAAATCAGAGGAAAAATTTTAATTTGACGCCAATTCTTAGTGGCCCCAGGAATGGGTTCATGTCAGCTGGTAAACATGAATTGGATTGCAGGTCTATTCATATTGTTGTTTTGTATTTTTCTATGATCTATGTATATGATAAAATATAAGTAAAAGCTTCCTTATGCCTGAAGTTACGAATCTTTATCTAACTCTTCTAATTATTATATCTGAAATTGTTTGTGATTAGGAACTTAGAAACGACCGCTACTTTCTATATGGATAACAATGATTATTTTATTTATATCTATATAAATAAACGTCACGTTCTACTGCTTATTTATAGGATTTAGAGCAACTATAAGCTAATTTCGGGACTAAGTATATTACTCGGACCCAATGTGGATAGATACACCTTATTCTGTGATTTTATCTTACATATTTCTTATTCTAGTTTTGATTTTAGGACGTTGCTAATGGCCAGTTATTTGGGGCATACAATTAATGTAGTCCAACTCGTTAACGAACACAATGTTCATCCAGAAGTCGCTGACGTTAGAGGCAACACAGCTCTTATGTACGCTACCGTAAGTGATGTAATATTTTACCCATGACAAAACAGAGTTGGTATATGCAGTTAGGATAAGATAATTTGGGTTTGTATTTATTTATTTCTTTAGTTTCATCTATTTGAGAATACATACCTACTAGATATCTTATACAAGCACTGTAGGGAAGGCACTCTCGAATTCTTTAATTCGTATGTGTTTTGAAATGGAACATTTTTATTACGTAGTGCCTACTTAAGTTTTAAATTTGAGTTTTCAACGAACCCCTCCTCATTTGTTTCATCCCCCTAGAAGTTGCCAACCAGGTTTCTTTGATAAGCTGTGCCATCTAGTCTATTCCCATATCGATGGTTTAGTTACTACCATGAAAGCACTTTTCTCTGAAGTGGCTGGTTCTAAATCATGCCCTTGACTTGAACTAGAATTAAAAAAAATATTAATAAAATCAATGTTCCTAATCGTATTTTGTAATAAGTGTAAGAGGCTCACCTAACATCTTTGGAGCCTAAGCCAACCTCACCTGCTAGTGGTGCACCCTGCTGTCAACTGACGAGGCAATGGCGTTCCCTTTTTGCGGTGGGAGGGTTACTCCGTCGGCAATGCTACCACCCTCCCGTCGGAGTCCGCCGCCATAATGGTGCCTTATAAGCCGCGAGGCCCGCATCGTGTTCCGGCGGTGAGCGGAAGAAGCCGTCCCGAGAGAGAGATTGCTGCGTGTGGAAATGAGGACCAGCGGTTGCGGGGAATTACAGACGCGCATGGGCGTGACATGGTGGCGCGGGGATCAGGGAGACCCGGTGAAACGGTTGTCCGCTGACCGCCCGCGTGTTGTTGGGGGCCCGAGCCCGGGGATCTTACTTTAATCTCCACCCCAGGAGGCTGCCCCGCCGCACGTGAAAAATCCCTTGGGGTAGCAGTTGTGCCGGAGGAGACCGGAGTGGAACCCGACTGCTGCCCCCGGGGGGGGACCGGGGGCCCTTCCGTACCCCGCGCCGGCAAGTCACACAACCTTTGTGACCTGATTTTTTCTCCGCCCCGTGCTTTGTCCTTTGATCCACATGCGGCCATCTCTCTCTCCGTCCCCCCTTTTTTTTTATTCTATTTTACTTTTTTCCTATTCACACAATGGCCAAGAAAAAGAGAAGGTATAATGTACACTCAGCGGCCCACCCCTCAAGTTCCACGTTTCAAGTGGACTTTTGCAACATCAGAGGGATGCATAGTAACATCGACGCCGTCCACTACCACCTTGAGACGGCAAAGCCGGCCTTACTTTTCTTGACGGAGACACAGATTTCCTGCCCGGCCGATACATCATATCTTCATTACCCCGGTTACAAACTGGAGCACTGTTTTGTGCGACGTGCCGGGGTATGCATGTACGTCCGGGAGGATGTCTGTTGCCGCCGCATCAGCCATTTTGAAGACGGGGACCTGTCGATCCTCTGGGCGCGTATTGACTATGGATGTTCCACTAAAGTCTACGCTTGCCTTTACAGGTCCCACAGCGGTGATACGGAGACGACTCGTTTTTTTGAGCGGCTACAAGAGACGACTGACAGAGTGCTCGAGCAGTTCCCTTGCGTGGAAGTGGTGGTCCTCGGTGATTTCAACGCTCACCACGAAGAGTGGTTGGGATCCCGAATAACCGACCGCGCAGGGAGAGCAGCCCACATCTTTGCCCTGACCTATGGTTTCTCGCAGTTGGTATCCTCACCCACGAGGATACCTGATATCGAGAGCCATACTCCCTCCTTATTGGACCTCCTGCTGACTACGCGGCCGAATGACTACAATGTTGTTGTTGATGCTCCGTTAGGATCATCAGACCATTGTATCATTCGAACTGCTGTGCCAGCTAAACAATCCGCGCCGACCTATTCTCAGGGAACGCGCAACGTCTGGCACTACAAGTCTGCAGATTGGGATGGGTTGCGCGAATTTTACGCTTCTTATCCCTGGGGGCAGCTCTGTTTCTCGTCGGGTGATCCGGATACCTGTGCAGACTCCGTTGCCGACGTGATGTTGCAGGGCATGGAATGTTATATTACTTGTTCCGTGATACCCGTAGGCGGACGGAGCCAACCTTGGTTTAATCAGTCCTGTAGAGAGGCCCGCCGTAATAAGCGGGCTGCATACAGGGCCTGGGCCAAAGCGCAGGTGTCTGAAGATCCGAATACCACCGACTTGAGGAAGAAATTTAACGCTGCCTCGAGGTGCAGTAAGAGGATCACTGTCAGAGCAAGGAATGAGCACATCCGCAGAATTGGCGATCGACTAGCAAGCTATCCTTCTGGAAGTCGGGCTTTCTGGTCGCTCGCTAAGGCTGCCGAGGGTAACTTCTGTCAGTCGTCACTTCCACCACTGCGGAAACTCGATGGCTCACTGGCCCATGGGGCGAAAGAGAAAGCCGATCTCCTGGGCAGTCTCTTCGCCTCAAACTCGACCCTGGACGATAGAGGTGCCTCACCACCGTCCACCTCGAGGTGCACAAACTCCATGCCGGAAATCTGCTTCACCCAGCGTGAAGTCCGGCGAGCTCTAGCATCTCTTGATATCCGAAAGTCGAGTGGGCCAGATGGTATTCCTGCGGTGGTGCTCAAATTTTGCGCTCCCGAGTTGTCTCCGGTGCTTACGCGACTCTTTAGGCTCTCATATTCCACAAAAAGCTTCCCGTCAGCATGGAAGGTAGCTCATGTTCACCCTTTTCCTAAAAAGGGTGACCGCACCGACCCGGCCAACTACAGGCCAATAGCGATCACCTCCCTCCTCTCCAAAGTGATGGAGCGTGTTATAAACACACAGCTCCTTGGGTACCTAGAGGATCACCAGCTGATTAGCGACCGTCAATATGGATTTCGCCATAATCGCTCGGCTGGTGATCTTTTAGCGTATTTAACACACCGCTGGGCTGACGCCATTGAGAGTAGAGGCGAGGCTCTGGCTGTAGGCCTAGACATTGCGAAAGCTTTTGACCGGGTATGGCACAAATCGCTGCTTTCCAAGCTACCATCTTTCGGGATACCCGAGGGATTATGCGAATGGGTTGCCAGTTTCCTGACTGGACGGAGCATCAGAGTCGTTATCGATGGTAGCTGCTCCGACACCATGTCTATTGACGCTGGCGTCCCGCAAGGCTCCGTGTTGTCCCCAACTCTGTTCCTTCTGCATATCAACGACCTGTTACAAATTGGTGACATACGTTGCTATGCGGATGACAGTACTGGAGACACCTTGTACAGGGGCCGCGCCAACATCCCTCGGGTCGAAGTGGAAGAGAGTCGCGCCAGGCTTGTGTCTGAAATCGAAGACTCTTTAGATCTAGTTTCGATTTGGGGTTCTATGAACCTAGTGGATTTCAACCCCAGTAAGACGCAAGTCTGTGCATTCACTGCTAAGAAAACCCCTTTTATTGTAGCACCTCGCTTTCAGAGCATACCTCTTAAGATCTTGGAGAGTATCGGGATCCTTGGTATCGACATCTCCAGCAAAGTCGAATTTAGGGGTCATCTGGACAATAAGGCCAAAATGGCCTCCAAAAAGCTCGGTGTGCTGAACAGAGCGAAGCGGTACTTCAAACCTGGGCAACTCCTTATGCTTTACAAAGCTCAGGTGAGGCCCCATATGGAGTACTGCTCTCATCTCTGGGCCGGCGCACCGAAATACCAATTGGACCCATTTGACTCTATCCAACGACGTGCTGTTCGTATTGTCGACGATCCCACTCTCACGGGCGGTTTAGAATCCCTCAGCGTTCGGAGAGACGTTGCGTCTCTCTGTGTGTTCTACCGCCTGTACAATGGGGAATGCTCTGAAGAATTGTTTAATATAATTCCCACCTCGGGTTTCTACAACCGCACCTCCCGTCACAGAAGTGCGGTCCATCCGCATTTCCTCGATACGGAGGTGTCGCGCACTATGCGGTCCAAAAACTATTTTATACCGCGAACCCGTAGGCTGTGGAACGAACTGCCTCAAGAGGTCTTTCCATTGAACTACGATATGGGGTTCTTCAAGAGAGCTGTGAATAGGATTTTGCAAGGTCGGCGGCGCGCCCGCATACCCCCTGGTGTTGCAGGTGCCCATGGGCGGCGGTAACACTTACCATCACGTGGGACCGCTTGCTCGTCCGCCCCCTAGTCTATAAAAAAAAAAAAAAAAAAAAAATACTAGATGTCAATTATTTCTTAACTTCCAGTGTGGGGATGAAGTTGAAATAATACGTTTCTTGGTGGAAGCCAAAGTTAACGTGGACAGTTACAATGACTCGTGTTGTACGCCTCTTGGCGTGGCTTTGATGCGGTATGCATGTGCATTCAAGGATATTCCAATAAATGCAATGATTCCAGCCTTATTACCGCCGCCCATCATTCACGCAACTTGTAAACAATTATTTCTCTATTTATATAATCCTTCAATCACTTTTATATTTTTATTTTTTTTTCAATCAACACTTCTCTATTTCATCTTGACATTTATTTTAGCACCTGTTGAAGAAAAGGTCCATGAATGGCATATCAATCGAGATATTGTAATGAGTGATTCTTCACTGACAAATAAAATCGGCGATTTTAATATGTTTAGATCTCTGAACAAATTGACTGCAAAAACTTCAAGTGTTAAAAAAATAAAATCATTAACAACTATAAAGGAGTCCTCGTGGCAGAATAAGAAGTTAGATGGACAGTTCTCAAAAGAAAATTCAGAGCCAGTTTCCAATGAGTTATTTAATTCTGGATATAAACGATTGTATAGTCTCATTAGCAATGAATATGTTGTGAAAGTGGGCAAACTTTTTTCAGTTACAACTGAAATTAATTCAATTCCATATGTGTTTGAAGTTAACAACATGGTTGAGGAAGTAGATGCAAATGATGAAGAAGTTAAGAAAGCGCTTGACAGAAATCCTAAGAAATTGGGATCGAAAAATTTTAAAGATACAATTTTAAAGCCAAGCAAAGATGTTATTTGGCAGGGGGATAAAGACGATGTATCGATAGACAGTATACAAGAACGAAAAAATAATTTGTTAGTAACCCTAGACTTTATTTTTGAGTTGTTCGCGTGCATTTTAGAGTACCTAGTATGTGTGGTTAGTTCAATATATCATAACATTATCGACGAATGGTTGTACGTAAATTTAATTAAAAGAAAGAAAATACTATCAAGAGTATGCATATTATGATAGAGTACCATAGCCGTTTCCGGAGAAATATCTAACGTTCTCTATCAAGCATAGGTCATGTACACAATTTGTATTTGCTCATGGTCGTCAGCTTTAAACTTTTCTTATGTGGGAAATTGTAAAATTTAATCATCTTGTTTTATAAAAAATGTTTGTATTATATGAACCATTTCAACGATTTTAATAATAATCTTCAAATCTTCTACCGCGCATGACGACATTATATGGGCTCCTTAGGTTCTTGAAACGCTAACGATAAAATCAATAAATAACTCGTATCTACATATCCTTAATTGCAGACTATCGAGAATTAATCTAACAATTTTGCAACTGTTGGCCGGTGGTGCAAACCCAAGTTTAGTGCGGTGTCCACAACCAGCTCTGTTCATGGCGACCATTTCAAATTGTCCTGATCTTGTTCATCATTTAATACATTACGGTGTTGATGTTAACGAAGCATATCCACAAGTAAGATTTGATTGAGCCCTCACTCACTACCGAAACACGTACACATCCCGGCCAAAAGTAATATATCGGCTATGATCGGTTACCTTCGGTTTTGTAGAGCGTCGTCTATGTCGTGTGGCGATACGTCGCTGACACAAAACCGAAGCTAGCCGATAGTATCACCCATTGATGTGTATAAATTCCGACCGGGAAGTGTACGTACATTGGGGAAACACGATAAAGTAGTAAATGCAGTATATTTCAAGGTAGTCTCTTCCGTGACAGAGGGGTAACGTGGCCAGTCAAGTGCGCCCGGCTGTGGGAATGCAGCGTGCACCCCCCCCCCCCCCCTACAATGATGTTGGTTAATTCAAATTAGTAATGAATTATGTATATGAAAACAACAGATTTTCAATCAATTTCATAACTTTTCTTTTTTTAATTAGTTTTGCTACCATATCATTCAAATTTCTATTTACAGATCTTTGGCTTTACAGCGTTGGATGTTGCTGTCTCTTACTCATTTACGTCTATTAACGTAGAACTAATAGAAGAATTGCTCAAAGGTGGTGCAGACAGCAATCGTCGCCTAAAATATGGTGATGATGACTCTTTGAACACTTCAGTGCATAACAGATCAGGCCCTACGCTGTTACATGCATTGCTTGCAAGAAAAACTGACACAGAGGCGGAGGAAGATGTATGTATCTATCTTACAAAGTATTCATGATATGGTTACAATTAATGTCCTTAATGTTCCTATCAAAGAGTACTTTTATCTCTAAATAAAAATTCAAGAGCAGTTATCACAGGATTATGTATAGTATGATATCTTTTACGGGTTAGGTACTTTACATTAAACTGTGTCAAACCCAGCATTTTTTTATTTAGATTGTGTAATGTGCGTTTGAAATTTGTGTTTAGTCAAATTACGCTCAAAATTAATAATTACAATAGGTTCAACGACAAGTAATAGAGTTGCTTCTGCAATACAACTGCAATGCTACAACTCAGTTTAAAGGGCGCTCGGCAATCGACATTGTTATGACGAAAAATATGGACCTGTTTGACGTTTTTGTAAAGAGCCCAATGATCGACCTGAACACTATAATTAACGAAGAAAACCAGAACATACTTGTCAAAATGTTCAATGTGACGTTCTTTATAAACCTTAATCCCATGGACAGATTGCAAATCGTATGTTACATTTATTTGTTTCATTTTAACAACACTACAAGAAGAAAACAATAATTAATAGTACATTTATCCTGTACCTAGTGACATTTCATTCAATTCGACCACTTCATCCGCTGAGTTCACTCAAATCATAATTAACAAAGCGACTTATCTACAAAGCAATGTGTAGCCACGTATTGTACATATGTACCTATTGTGTAAATTATTCGTCATAAAGGATTCTGCATTCTACATTTCATATTTTTCTATATTCGTTTCATATCTTCTCTTAAAGGTCAGATGAAGATTGTCATAAATCCTAGCCCGGGAATTCTACCTTGATCATAGATATACTACTTTACTTCGTAATAAAACAATGACATTAACACAATTATTATGACTATCCTTTTTATTTTCCAGTTAACCAATTTGGTACTTTTCGGCGCCGATCCTTTATTAAAATGCCAAGAAAGGAATGATCAATATGAAAATATTTTTGTTTTCGCAAAGAAGACACTTGCCGAAATGGATACCTGTTCTCAAAAACCTATGACAAATACAATACAAAAAGGTATAGCTAATTACTTCACTTGTCATGAGTCATACAAAAAAAAGTTGCGAATCCTTATAATGAATATTTATTGCTGATTTAAGAAACTACCTAAATATCGTGTTTAGGTGTCACGAAACCTGACAAGACAAAGAAACCCGAGAAACCACAACTAACTGTCAAATCTTCGGCAAAAGTACTGTCTAATGATATAGAAGATTACAAACAAGCTGTTGATTTGGTGAGAGAATGTGCCAGGTTACTGCACATCAGGTGGCTTCAAGGGAAATTGACAAAGGAACTTGTTAACGTCATTTACAGGTATATATCCTTAGATATAGCAGTCACTAAATATGTAAGTATGTAGCGTTACATTTTAGCAGTGCATTTTCTTGAATTGAACCAATACAAATATGTTGTGCGGCTCATATCAACTTTTTCAATTGATGATTAACCAACCGCTAATGCAACTTTGTTGAACAAACCTATACTTTCATATTCAGTGACGAATACGAACGTTAAAGTTATGGTAGGTAGGCTAAGAACGCACTGGCCTTTTATTCTGCCGCCGAAAAAATCCGCAAACCGCGTACCGTGTTAGAACATTCACTAGCGGTTTTAAATTCGCGAGCAAATAGAGGCGAGTTGTGTTTTTAAAATTAGTCGCGGATCCGCAATTGTGCGTTTGTCCACGTAGAAATCAATTTTACGTGAAAAAAGAACCACCCGCGTTTATCTGCAACGTATTAGCCCAGAGAGTTATCTAAAGGAACATAAAAAAAAATTTAATCGTCTGTAATAACTTCTTATTGTTTCACTTTACAAATTCTTGTGATTCATCCTTGCTTAATTTTTTTGACTTACCTACTTGTTTTTGACATTAAAATATTAGGACATTAAATATTATGAAGTACCTACATGACATTCACATCACATCCGCTGAGATTGTATTTGCATGATCGTGTTTTTTATATTTGCGTGCCAATGTGGCGGAACATTGTATGTACCCACTATTTACTCATCTTATTATGTAACAACATGTTTACACGTTCTATGCAAATAAAATATTTATCTATCCATCTAGTATGATAAGATAACACATCTCTGTTTATTAGATCTGTCACTTAAATGAACAAGTAGTATACTTACTGTTAAATAAGTATCGGGAATTTTGAAAAAGAATGTTTGCGTATAATGCCTGCGTAAAAATATATTGCCGTTAGATTGGCACTATTGCAGCTAATTTTCATGTAGTTTTGGCACGATCTGTCACATAGTTGTTTGAAAATTTTCATATTTGCTGTCCTTTGCGAATTTTACAATGGATAAAAATATCGAACAAAGAATTTGCTTCAAATTTTGTGTTGCCAATAATATTTCATTGAAAATTAAATAGAAGAAGAGAGAAATTAGAGATTAGTTAGAGAAGGCCTACGGTGGGTATATGTGGTATATGTATATGTAAAAAATAAGCATATGAGTGGTACAAAGCATCTAAACAAGGCCGAGGAGGGGATGAAAAATTGCCTCGTTCTAGTCGACCTTCAACGTCTTCGACTGAAAAAAATATCAACAAGGTGAAGGACAAGGTGATGGTAAATCGTCGCGCTGATCGTCTACTTAGAAGGTTGACATGTGTCACGAATCCGTTCACACCATTTTGGTTGATGTATGAAACGCGTCGCGGCACGGCTTGTAACGGAGGAACTGAATTTTCTTCAAAAAGATCTCCGCCAACCGGTTGCTACAGACATGCTTGAACGAGCCAATGCGGATCCCACATTCATGAAACGCATCATAACGGGTGACGAAACGTGGCGTCGTGGGTTTGAATGGCGCTTCGATAGCGAACGGAAATCGAAAAAAACACGTCATAGCCAATCAAAAATCTAAGTAAAGTTGACTATTTTCTTTGATTATGATGGTGTTGTCCACTGGTGTTATCTGGGCGTCATGGAGCGATTACGACAGCATTATTCGTCGGAAAGAACAGATTTGTGGAACAACAATTCTTGGATACCGCGCTACGACAGTGCGCCGTCTCACACCTCAATCATCGTACGGGAATTTTTAGCCAAAAATTCAACAAATGTCATCGACCAAGCACCATTTTCGCCAGACTTTTTCTTGTTCCCTAGAGTCAAATTACCACTTCGTGGCAGACGTTTTGAGTCCGTTGATGTAATGAAACAAAATAAGGTAAAAGAGCTAAAAGCCATACCGGAAAATGCCTATAAGAACGTTTTCTACGAATGGATTATTCGCTGCCGAGAGTGCATTGCATCAAATGGAGCCTATTTCGAGGGCGACAAAATAAATTTAGACGATTGAAGCAATATTTGTTGTTTTATTAAAAAAATCCCAAAACTTATTTGTCAGATTGGTATATACCATGTAGGGGAGAGTTGGATATTGGCGAGCCCGGAAATATGGCTATCATTTTAATAGGTACATGTTTGACATAAAAAACAATATCAGTGTTGTTATAAAGAGAATTTATTTGGCCACAAGCTATAATTGTCGTAATTATAGAAATCTAAAAATAAAAAATATTAGGAACAAAAAAGCAAAACTTAGCAAAACGCGAAATTATCAAACCTGTATGATAATACCACGCCAGACATGTGTGGAGGCACCCTGAGGTAGACAATAATGGTATTGCCTGGTATAATGGTGATATTGGTATTTAATTGATTTGTATAAAAATGGGTTCATAGAAATAGTTTGAAATTAAATTGGAAATCATTTTAAGATAAAAAATAAGTTTATGGTAAAAATAACAAAAGTCCTGAGATGGAACCTTTGCAACCGCAAACCCATATGCCAGTTTTTAAAGATGTTAGTGGGTACTTGCATAAAATGCTTTAGTTAATAGAGCAAAATGCTAGCATAGTAATTCATTCTCTTGTTCTCTTGTTTTTCTCCAGCAAACAATAATACCGCGCGTAATAGGCAATAATCTTCCTGCATTGGCGATCCGTGCGTCCATGTCCATTTTAAGTGGCAAACAGGCAGACGGTCCTACTGAGTTTTGCCAATATCTTAAACTTTAAGTATTGCAATATTGGCAAAAAAAACGTGGGTATCGATGTCTCTAGGAAATGTGAACAGGTATGAAAACGTTTTTAAAACTGGTTATAGACATAATTCCAAGACAGGCCAATAGAGAATTTTCAGCTTTATGACACTGCAGAAAATCCGAAATAGGCATTTTGTTAGCCGCCTTTTAGTTAGCGGACAGTAGACATGGACGCACGGATCGCCAGTGCAGGAAGATTATTGCCCATTATACTATGATATTAGGCACTCAAATGTTACTCTAGCATTATTGTTCTTTTGGATATGGGTATTATCAACCGCGCGCAATTATCCAACTCTCCCCTAATGCCACACCATGCCACAGACCACCACAGCATACCACATCACACTAGACCACATCAAACCACATTAGACCACATCAAACCACACTAGACCACATCACACCACACTAAACCATGTCATACTTATAGCCTATGTATCACCACTGATGAATACAGGCCTATCTCAATATACCTCAATTTTTCAAAGGTACAAACATCGCACATGGAACATGATAATAAGGGAACATAAGCACAACAAGGAAAGTGGCTTATGGCTAACGCCTCAACGTTGCTTGGAAATATGGGCCGTGTTGAAATCTACTAGAAGGAATGTTTACAGCGACAAGAGGATACTAAAATATTTACTTTACATTGTACAATATTATAACATCAGATCGAAAAATAAGTTTCCTCGATATGCAACGGTGACTGCATTGGAAAAAGATAAAATAGAATCCGATATGAATCGTCTTTTGCGCGAACAAAACGTTGAATCGGAGACAGTGACTTTTAAAAAATACATAAAACCTGAGCTCTCTAGAAAAACTGTAAGTTCAATATATAAATTTTATTAAGTATTACAGTGGGCATATACCTACAGCTTGACATAACGTGCTTCCATTTCCTTAGAACTGGAGTTATGTTTTTAGGTTATTCACCTTGTTGCAAAACTCCGATTTGACAAAAAATGTACCGAAAATTCCTATTACCATTTTTTCACAACTTTTTTAACGTCCAACTGCCCTGCAGTGATTCACGAGATTTACGTGAGTTACGAGGTAAGGCCTGTACCCAGGGTACAATGGTTATCAAGATTTTTTTGCGTCATTCGACAACTTACATAATATTCATATGAGTCTATAAACTTGAGCCTATAAGAATTTAGGACCACAATTCACCACGTGGGCCAAGTAAAGATAGTGATAACTAAATTATCCAAAATTACGTGGAAACGAGTCGGGATTCGAACTCACGACATCATAAAAGTGAACCGATGTAGACACCATAACATCTGTAACATTGTTAAAAAAACGAATTATAATTCCAGGATGAAAAATTCAACATTTGTTTTGAATGCGCGCTACCATTGGGCAATGAACACATTATCTGCAAGTCGTGTAAAATGATATCGTTCTGTTGTATCGAATGCCTAGGAATGAATATAGATCGAAATAATTGCCATCCTTGCAGTGACTACTTGAAACAAAAGTATTTTCCAAGAGAAAATTCTTCCATTGAACAAATTGTCTATGACTTCAGCTAATTGATTAAATACGTAATTAATTAAATAATATTTTAATTTCATTTCGTTATAGATGTAATTTAAGGTTGTTATAGGAAAACAGAATAAATCTCCACCCTGTCAGCTACTAGTGATATTGAAGGTCTAATATCTTGTGTTTAGATGCCATAACGACTTGTTAGCATCTCAGCCAGTTTCTCCAAATAATTTCTGGCTGTGCGATACGCACGTGTGTTTTTTTTTGTTTTATGGCAAGGCCACGTGTAAATGATTCGTAATGACGAAAAGATTCGTATGTTTTGTATTTTATGACTACGACTATATTAGTGTTTTAAAAACTATTAGCTCGAGCGGTGAGTGAGCGCTAATAAACGTTTGAGTCTCCAGCATTAAAAGGTACTGAGCATTATTGAACAAATATTAATGTTTGATGGTCTTAAATAATCCAGTGTAAATAGATATACACTTATGAATAATTCCGATGGAACTAATTTTTTGTGTGTTTTCCTATGAAATATCATATCAAATCTCTATGAAATATCAAAACACCTCATCGAACCGCATGCTGTTAAAAAATATACAATGTCAAAAGTAAAATAAAGCGATTTTTTGCGAATATTTCTTAAATGATTTGTCTTATCCTAAAAATATTTATTACTAAATTTATAGCTCCTAAAATTTCCCTAAGAATTTCCTAATTTTCCTAAGAACGACCGCTGGTGAAGTATTTAAGGCAGTGCGACGCCTCCCTCATCACATTGGATAAGAAAAATGGTACCTATTGGATGATTTGCGATGTATTCTATATTAATTTATACCACTGTCCTTATCCCAATGCATTTAGGGCTATTCATAAATCCATGCATGGGGCTAATTTCTGCTAGTTGTGTAAATGTAACGCAATCTATTTTACTTACGACTTGTAGCCGGCTGGCGCTTTTCTCTCCTTTTAATTTTTTTTAATAAAATATTGGACTCTGGTATAGGCATTGGTCTACATACAAAGCGAATGTTTTCAATCATCAGGTGGATAGTCCACCTGATCGTCTGAGCCGCGTTCCAAAACGTAACTATAATATTTTGACAATGTCAATAGTGTTGCATATCGTTTCGTAATAAGCTCGTGTGCCGCCTTTTTTCAATTTATAAAAGGCTTTAAAGACACCATATTTAATTGTTAAATAATTATTTTCGTAAGTTTTGGAATTCTGCCTTACTGACGTTTATTTGATTGATTAGTTATATTTGTAATTTGAAAATATTGTGGCTGTCAGTGCTGTCACAATAGAAGCCAGTTAGCTGAAAGTTGAGTTGAGTAATTTGAAAAACAAACTCATTTTTCGTATATTTTATGAGAATTGAATCTTTCAAAACATTCAGTGTTATCTTAAAAATGGCCTCAAAATCTAAAATACCTAAGTTTGTCAACCCTACAGTAGACAACACTGATAACCTTGAAGAATTTATGAACAAATTAAAATCAAAGCGCAAGGAGATTGCGGAGTCGATTTTACAGTTCAATTTTAATAAAAAACGTGCGAGAATTATGTCAGAGGTACAGGCAGTACCCGAGAGTTGTGAAGGGGTCGTCTATTGGATGTCCCGAGACAGTAGAGTTGAAGATAACTGGGCATTCCTCTACGCCCAGAAACTAGCCTTAAAGAACGAAGTACCGCTTCACGTGTGTTTCTGTCTGGTAGCAAAGTATTTAGACGCCTCTGTTAGACAGTTCCATTTTCTTATTAAAGGTAATATTTCATTGTTATTGCGAATTAGTCTCAGAAATGATAGAGGGCTACATAAAGAGCTAGTTGTTTCGGTGTCAATTACTTTATAAAGATAAAACTTGTATGTTAATGTGCTTTTGCAAGGAATAAGGTCATTATACCTACTATGTCATTATATGTCATTTGTGTGTTTTATAAGTAAATCAATGAAATCTTGTTTATTTAACTGACACGTCCCGAAGTGGACATTTTGCTATGTGGACCTGCCGATATTGAAGCTTCAATATCAGCGTATATCGTCCCACTGCAGAGTAAAGTAAAGGGTGGTAATGCTATTCTTGATAAACATCTACACCTGTTGATGTTGACCACTGTCAATTGTCGATGAAAACTATTAATGGTGACAACAGCTGTGGCATTTCTCAACTGTTGTCAATGGTAAAACCATTGCTATAAATAAACATTACCAATTAAAACAGGTATTAGCTGTGATTTGTTGACAAAAACTGTTATTATTCCCTGTTAAGCTGGTAGCTGTTGAATGAGAAACATGTTCTCTAGTCTCTACTATGTTAATGATGACACTTTGATAAAATTAAAATAAATTTGCAGACAAATGAAAGAAAATAATAAATACAATCTACTACCTAAAATTTATGAAAGTAAAGGAAAAAAAATGAAATATTATTTTCATAAGTGAAATTCCTATATGAGTTCAGTTTGAAAAATATTACACTAAATGTACCACTGAGATCAGTTTCAATTAATATAGACAAAACAGTCAATAATTATTTACATTATTATTATTGTGGGATAGGGGCTCTGCAAGTCCCTGTGATCATTGCTGATCTGTTGTGATGCATGGTGGTGCATTTATTATAGTTCACTGCTAATACCTATGGCCTGCATTTAATGCCACTTTGCATGTATTCCATATCCTACGTCATTCCTATTTTTGACCCATCTGTGAACCATTATTTACATTGGTTGGGTAGTTAACACTTGATACATATTTTCCTCAACAGGGTTGATTGTTTTCGAAGATAAATATTAACACTCAATAATTATAACTGTCAACCGTTTTTTGTCTCAGCTCTACTGCAGAGTATAGCCCTCGCTTAGTATACCACTACGAGATTTCATGCCATAATGTACAACACAGGCTCAAAGCGGATTGGTGAATACATATGTTCCAGATATTTTGTTTAAATTACCTAGTCTACCACCTTTTTATTAGAAATATTATTTTACCATTTAAGTTACGTAAGTAGAAAGTCGCCGGTGGTGACTGGATGAGAAGAGCAGAAGACTGTATGTGGTGCCTTAGGAGAGCCCTATATCCAGCAATGGAGAGACAGGCTGATGATATGGAAACAATGTAAAATGTTTGACACTACATAGCAGTAATTGAATTATTAATAAAAAAAAAAATCCATCATTTCAGGTCTTGAAAAAGTAGCAATTGAATGTAAAAAGCTCAATATACCATTTCACTTGTTGGAAGGAAGTGGGGCAGATGTGTTGCCCCAGTGGGTCATTGACCATAACATTGGAGCTGTAGTATGTGATTTCAACCCCCTTCGGGTACCTGTAAATTGGCTGCAGGGAGTGAAAAATAAAATTAAACAAGATGTACCATTGATACAGGTAGTTTTATTATAAAAATAATAATTGTAGAAAGATGTAGAAAATAGTAATGAGAAACATAATTTCCAGCAATTATTATATCTGCTGAGAAAGACTATAATAATAATATTGTTATATTATATTGTTACAGTATTTGTTTTTTTACTTTGCATAAAACATTTGTTTATATAACTTGAGCTCCTGAATTTTATTGCATTACATAATCATAAAAGAGGTGATGTGTACTAAATCCTACAAGAAAGAAAATTAAAAATTCCTTTCGAAACACACATGCGCAGGTGGATGCGCACAACATAGTCCCTTGCTGGGTGGCTTCAGACAAACAGGAGTATTCTGCAAGAACTATCAGGAACAAGATCAACACCAAGCTAGATGAGTACCTGACAGAATTCCCGCCTGTTATTCAACATCCATACACTAGCAAGTTTGTGCCTGATGTAAGTTTTTGTAATTTATGATCATACACTATGGACCTCTCTTGTAATATATGTATAGGTACTTATGTAAGGGGTGAGGTTAGAGGACCAGATCACTTCCTAAACCCTTTGAACTTACAGCATAAGATGGTGAGATTCTTGGACATATTATCCATATGTTGGAAAGAAGGTGTTAATGTTGATTCAGTCCACTGAGTCATGGTAATAACGAAGCCCATAGATTTGTTTTATAGTTATTTGTGATTTTATAGTTTTATAGTTACATACTTGTATTAATTTGGGTTCTGGGCTGCAACAACATGGCTTTTGAACTTTGTTAATTAATGTATGAATCAGTTAAAAAAATTAAAATTGCAGTTCTTCACACATCTGTTCGTTTTAGCGTTTTCACTGCCCTGGGCTGCTTCTCCCCCCCTCCCCCCCTTCGCATAGGGAAGAATAAGTAACAGACTTTCTGCAATACACTACCTCTATTTAAATTATAATAAAATTTGCCCCACCTTGGATAAAATTGTTTGCTTTTGCCCCACCCTGGATAAAATCATGACTATGCCCTTGAGTGTAGATGTCTATTTTTTCCAATTCACAGCCTATAGACTGGGATGAGGCGATAGAATCAAGAGAAGCAGACAAATCAGTAGGTCCCGTGGAGTGGGCGAGGCCAGGGTATGATGATGCAGTGAAAATGTTGAAGAGTTTCCTTGAGAACAGACTTAAAATATTTGCCTCTAAGAGGAATGATCCCACGGAGGACGCGCTCAGTAATTTGTCGCCTTGGTTCCATTTTGGTAGATATGATTTATAATGACTCAATGGTTAAGAGTTCAATATATTTACATACTATGTTTATATTTATTGTCATAACTGACTTCATAAAGGAGGTTCTCTCTTCCTCTTATATGTCTAGTACTGAGAACTTGAAAAAGCCATGTATATCAACATCTACTTTCGTTTCTTAGTGCCTTTTTTACAAGTACACAACTCGTAATTAGTTGCTTTTGAGACAGTATAGGAGTAGATCGCATTCAATTACGAATATTTATATAGATTAGGTAATTATAACATCAATTACCATACCATCAGCCTATGTCTCTCCACTGCTGAATATAGTCCTCTCCCAAGGCTTCCCACCACACACGATCCCTGGCTCTTCTCATCCAACCACCACTGGAAAATTTCTTTAAGAAAATTTTGGAAATTTCGTCATACACCACGCTTCCCCGTACTTTGCCTCCACTCGAGGACTCGTCTACACCATCGGTTATAGGGTCTGCGCCAAATACTACGACCTATGTCCGGTGACTTTAGTCATTAATTACAAAATAATTAATGCATCACCTGATTTTAAAAGAGGGAAAGTTACTCATTCTTAAGTTCGGCAAATTATTTAATTGAAGCCCACTGCCACTATAACGCAATAGAGCTGATATAGCCACAAATTAAAGGATACATCTGCAGAATTTACAAGAATTTATATAAACGTAAATGAGGAGACATCAACAGACGAGTGACCTTTATCAGATGAAGATGATGTAATTGTCTGACTGTTCAGAATAATAAATAACGTCTCTATTTCTTCACTCTCAACAATAAAGTATGATATTGTTTCGAGTACACTTGACTGTTAAGAAATACAGAACTTGATAGGCGTGCAAACGTCAAATATAAAATAACACAGTGGACGGAGTTTAGTTGATTAAATCACACTTCTAATTGCTCTATATAAGTCAACACAAATTCATGTTTAGTTTGAATTTAGAATATTGATCGATTCAAATAATTAATCAAGATAAATAATTAATTAATCGATTAATCAAGTGCTATTATTATTAATTCTGAAATCACGTAAAAATCTTCCATTATATTTTTTTGTTTTTTCTATCACTTTCTTCCAATCATCTTTGGAAACATTTGTACACGCAGTTTTTATTAAAGATGATTTCCACCAGAAAATAAGCCCGCTTCTTTTAATGAACATAAATGTTTCGTTCTAGATGTTTGCTCTTTTCTCATATTATAAATAACCATAAATGTGGTTGCGAATTGCATCGGCATTAAAACTATCCACATCGACAACTGGCATGTAAAATAAGCCAGATAGGTCGTATGTACTTTTTCTTTTTTAATTTCAGATATAGTTTTAATATATTAAATGAAGTATAGAAATGTTAATTTAATTACATATATATTTTTAATGTATTTACTAATTAATAATTGTATTAATTTAAATTATATCAATTATTTAATAATTTTATTGTTCTCTTAATTTGTTTATCGTAACGGTAACTTTCTTCGATATTCCTTTCTCTCTACAAGTTACTTCGATTATAAAGATCACATTCCTATTATTAAAAATGAATAATTGTAGTGGGGTTCGAATTTCTTGAAATATAAATTGATAATGATGTTTAGCAACCAAATCAATCGTCGAACTTAATAAATTTGATATAAAAGGACAAGTTTATATTTTTTTATTAAAAGAGTTGCATATTTTTAGTGTTCAGTAATGAATTTATAAATTTAAATGGGTTTATGGGACCGATGCGAAGTTATATCGTCACAAAGTCAATGAAATGTCAAAAGTGGCCTATTACATTGACTCTTGACTCTACTGTAAGAAGTTTTTGATAAACTTTACTTATTAACAATCAACTATAACCAGTGACATAACAATTCTGAACTTTATTGCTGTTATCATAAAGTATTAATTCAATTATTTAAATAAGGTTTTATAATATATTTCATTCATTTAGTATATGTTTGTGAATAAGCGAAGAGACTGATTCGTCCCAATACACTGGCTTTTCCATGTTCTCGAGTTCATGATTTTAAAACACTAGATGCTTTACACGGAACTATTTATAATCTGATATTTGCGGATATTTCCCTTCGGTCTCCATTGCTTTCATAATATTTTATTCTTTCATTTTAGTTTTCACTTTTGGTATAAGTATTTTTGTTACACCTCTAGTTTTAGAAACTCACAAATATTACCATCAAATAATTTCCAGGTCAAATATCAGTACAACGAGTGGCGCTCTGCGTCCGTGACTACAAGTCCAAACACACGGAGAGCGTGAACGCTTTCCTGGAGGAAGCGATAGTTCGCCGCGAGTTGGCTGACAACTTCTGCTTCTACTGCGAACATTACGATAGCGTCAAAGGCGCTAGCAGCTGGGCTCAGAAGACTTTAGATGATCACAGGTTAGTGATAATCTAACAAACCTTTACCAAAGTCTTATGCAAGTTGTGGAATGAACTGCCAGCTTTTTTTTTTTATAGAAAAAATACTGCTGACGAGCATACAGTCCACCTGATGGTAAGTGGATACTGTCGTCCATAGACATCCGCGATACATGCCAACATCACTCCAGAATGACAAACGTTGGCACGTCCCCGGATGCGCTGCCTACCTTTGCAGTTTAAGGAATGGATTGGGAAAATGGGGAGGGAGAGGATGCGATGGGAATGGGCTCTGGCACATCTCACTCACTACCGAAATACGTACGTACATTGGGGAAATACGATAAAGTGGGAAATGCAGTACATTTCAAGGTAGTCTTCTGTGAGAGAGGGGTAACGTAGCCAGTCGAGTGCGCCCAGCGGTTGTGGGAATGCAGCGTGCACTCTCTCCCTACCTGAGGTTTTCCTGTTATACTACAACATGGTGTTCTTCAAGACAGCTGTGAATAGTATGCAGCGCACCCGCATGCCTCCTGGTGCTGCAGGCATTCATGGACGGCGGTGACCAATTACCATCACGTGAACCACATGCCTGTATAAAAAATTATAAATACTGTCAGTTGTCAGCAAGTATATGTAGCATGTCTTGTACTTATTTATTGCTGCAGTCTGTGCATTTACTTCTGTACATTTTAATTTGCACACCAATAACTGAATAATGTGACAAACGAATTATTTACTTAGGGTGCTCACACCCTAAGTAAATAACACAAAATTTTCAGACTTTTCTTACACCCCGCGTAAAATATCACCATACCATATGTTAGTAAAGCACATCTATACTAATATAATAAAGAGAGAGTGCGAATTTTGTGAGTTTGTGTGTATGTGGAGGGTAATCTCCGGAACCACTGCACTTATTTGAAAAATTAATTTACCATTTGAAAGATACATTATTCCAGATGGACATAGGCTATATATTATGTGCAAAAAAAATTGCCAGGCACAGCTATTACAAATAAAGGTATTGAATTGAAAAACACCAATTTCCGCTATACTACAACGTGAACAGATTACTACAAGGTTGGCAGTGCACCTACATACCCCCTGGTGTTGCATGGGCGGCGGCGACCACTTACCATCATGTGACCCGCACGTCTGCCATTTCTTCTATAAAAAAAAATCACATATACAAAATATTTATGAAATTCTTCCCATATTAATTCAATATACTTTACATATGCTTACAGAAAAGATAAAAGGACCCACATATATACATTAGAGCAACTAATAAAAGCGGAAACCCACGATGACCTATGGAACTCCTCACAATTACAGTTAGTAAAAGAAGGCAAAATACACGGCTTTCTGAGGATGTACTGGTGCAAGAAGATCCTCGAATGGACCACCAGCCCTGAAGAGGCTCTTAAATACGCGATCTATTTGAACGATCTCTACAGTATAGACGGCCACGATCCTAATGGCTACGTTGGTAAGTTGAATTATGTTGCATTTCTAGATCTCAGGCTTGTCTAGACTAGAAAATAATGTGATGCACCTAATCCATACAGAATGCCTCTTTATATTGCTTCTTGACTTACGTTTCAGTGCTAATTCCCTTCCCAATTCTAAATAAAGAAAGTCAAAGAGATTAGCAGTTTGCCAGTATCAATTTTTCAAGTTTCAACTCGAGGGAGAGTGCACTCTGTCACAGCCGCTGGGCGCACTTGACTACCTACCTTGAAATGTACTGCATTTCCCACTTTATCATATTTCTTTAATGTACATGTGTGTTTCGGTAGTGAATGAAATATGCCAAAGCCCATTTCCATCCCATCCTATCCCTCGCCATTTTCCCAACCCTTTCTCCAAAAACATTCTTAAATCTCCAACTGTAGGCAGCGTAACTTGGGGTGCACCAACGTTTGTCATTCTAGACTGATGTTGGCATGTATGGCGGATGTCCATGGGCGACAGTATCCACTTACCACCAGCTAGATTGTATATTTGTTTGCCGCCTTCTTTCCATAAAACAATGTATGACTAATACACATCAATCAACCAAAATACATAAGTAGATGGATAAATTCCATAGGACAAAACTGTTTTTTTTATTTGTAAAGGCCTGGATACAGAGTCCTTAAGCCCATGTCAAAACTGTGTACTTGAGTGATACCAGTGATATAAATAAAACGTTACTGTCACGATAAACGAGTAGTAAATTATTTTTTTTAATCTGCTTTTTTTATTTACTTCAAATCAATCACTGATACATATTTACCACGAAATATTACATTATTATAATTACGCCGATGAAAGATTATCTATTTGACAGTTCATGAACAGCTGTTTGAGATATCATTGAAGTGGCGTACAAATTAGGACAAAAATATTTTTGTCGTTAATACGCTCTCAAAACAAATTTCACGCATATTTACACTAAACGTAATTATTTGGAGCCCTAAATATTCTTCAATAACTAAAAAAACTATTGTTTTCAATCCGTGACGCGCTGTTACATACGTCTTGTCATTTTTTGTTTTATAAAGATATTGATGTAGTTCAAGACACTGAATACCGATACACGGCTATCTTCTGTTTGTTGTTCCTGCTTACTACGTTGACCTTGGCGCGAAATTGGATTCTAATCCTGCTTTGTACTTTGGACGTATTGTTTTAATGCATAAAAATGCCGAAACGTGGACAAACTTTAAATAGCTAATGCCTAATGCGAGCTTATAATTAAATGTTAAATTACGAGACCATTTCGAACGTGAGTCGCAAAATGGCGGACCTTTGGTGCCTGCCACCCAAGTACAAGAGCGCGTCTCAAGCACTTGGAATTAGTATAAAAACACTTTTCAACATCAATAAAGAATAATTTGGTCATCTGGAAGTGAGGAAAATGTGTTACGGACACCAAAGAAAAAAAGTAGGCCATGATAGATGTTGACAATTTTGATGTAGACAGACACACAGAAATCATGTTTACAATTATTATTATTCTAGAAATGAATTTCTGAATGAAAGAATGCTTTTAATGTCGTTAATAGAGGTTAGCTTATTTAGTGGAAGATAAACGGCATTAATAAAATGTTGAACCTGCTAAAAGAAACTTGTGAGAAGGTCACAAAAGACTAGGCGAAAGTAGTTGAAAAAACAAGAAAAATAATTTTCAATGTCTATGGCCGCGATATTAGGATTAATTCCATAATTGACAATGAAATAATTATTCGAGTAACTGACAGTGACGACGACAGCAGTAGTTCGTGATTCTGATTCAGAATAGTGTAAAATACTCAATAAAACATATTTTAACCACATTAGCATTTTTTTATTTCCAGATCACACAACGTATTTTAAAAGTATTTAATGCTACTGCTACGATTGTCTATATTCACATCACTAGTTACTGTTATATAGTTATAGTTAATGTCATATGTCTAATCGGTAATCTGTCCACAGCGTAACTATAATATTATTGCAGTTTAAATGTAAAGTTTTATTTTTCCATTATTTTGTAACATTCTTAACATGGTTACGTCAAAAATATTGCAGGTATTGTAAAAATGATAAACAATCATTAATACGGTCTTGGTAGTCTTTTGGCGCCAAATGACGTACTTAATTGATAGTAGTAGGTAAATTTGACCGAATTGCAAATGTCACCTTTTTAGGGCCATAAATAATGCTACATCTGTATTTTGGTTGAAATGCCTTTGTTCGGTTTAGGTCAGATTCATATTAAGGCAGATTCTTAATAGGGTAGAAGTATAGTCATACTCCAATAAAATAAAAACAGATAAAAAAATAAATATAATTTAAACATTAACATTAATCAAAAATAAGTCAACATTAACACAACATATTGCAATTTTTTTTCTTTCTATCATTTATTTTATCTGATACCCTAGCTGTTGTCCGCGACTTCGTTCGCGTGGTTTTCAAGTACTAATTCAGAAACCTCCGCGGGCGTGCGCACATCTCACCAGTTCCATCGCAATGGGATGAATGGCATAGAAACGCATACGGGACCAACAAGAAACATTCATTTTTATATATAGAGATAGATTAATTATATCTTTATTTTTAATAATTAGTTTGCGTCAAAGCATATTAGCATTCTAGGCCATCCAAAACGAGGTTTTTCTTCATTCACACACAACGGTGTTTATAATGCTTTGTAAACAGAATTGTAACACAATTCTATATACGTTTATGCCACCCGTCGACTTATTTGTTGGACTCGACTGAATTCATTGTTCTGCATTATAACAGCCAAAGATGTTATTTTATTGATCCCTTGACTTGTAAAATAACTATGAACACATTGTTAATTCGTGGGTAAATTATTATTAATAATCATGTGGTTCTGAGGATACAATTTCTGCCTTAACCCGAAATCTGTCCTAATAATAATCTACCATAATAATAATTAATTCTAATACGCAGGGTGCATGTGGTCGATCTGCGGTATCCACGACCAGGGTTGGGCGGAGCGCGCGGTGTTCGGTAAGGTACGTTATATGAACTACCAGGGTTGCAAGCGCAAGTTTGACGTGCAAGCCTTCATCGCTAGGTACGGCGGGAAAGTCCACAAGTACCTGCCCTAATAACATTAAATCTGTCATACAAGTATAACAAAATTAATTTCAATCTCATTTCAATAGAGACGGTCATAACATAAATGCTATTAAATGTCATTAAACTTTACTATCAAAATGACAGTTCAGTTCGTGGAACGTTCAGTGCCTTATGTGGAATTTATGGTCAGAATAATCGGCCTGTTGAGTCCTAAATTCGATGTCTAATCAACAAATTCGTAAAAAACATGCGTGAGTATCCGAGAAAGTGAATTTATCGTGGTGCGCAAGGTCTTTCTGCCACTTCAACTTGGCGAATCATGCGTCGGGACTTGAGGCTTCATCCGTATAAAATTCAATTGACCCAAGAACTGAAGCCGAATGACCATAGACAGCGCCGTACATCGGCCATTTGCCCGATATCATATTCCACTATTAATGCTATCGATTGACCTTCCAAATAAAAAAATATTATAGCGGTATCGATTATACAACTTGTTTTATTTATATTTAAAACTACCGCGTACTTATTGAAAGACCCTTCACAATGTTTTTTGGAGCCACAATCAGTCGTGTAACGAGAATTGAATATGTCAAGAAAATTACAGTGGCTTGGGCGTTACAGAATAAGATATGTTCTTCTTGACAAAACTGCAATACTAACGTTGTATTTCTATTTATTTATGTTGTATTTAATTGTACCGCCAATTTCACTTTCATAATTGTTGAAATTGAATACGTTTCTTATAACTATAAGCTTTTAATCCGATGTCATCTTATAAATTTTGTAGTGCTGCTGTACATTGAATTAAGATGATTATCTTTGTCTATGGACTTTCGTTTTGGTTCAAATGTATTGCGTATCAGTTTCACTTAGTCTTCATGACTGGATGTTTAGAGCATGTATTTATTTATTTATTTCGAAATTAGCATCCTACCAAACGCAGTACAGAGAAAATTGTGCTATGGACTTGAATCACAATGGCCTTATGTTAAAGCAGTTTGCATTATATTGTGATATTTTGTTCGGCTGCTATTCCATGAACTAAAAAAGCCCAAAGGGCCTTTAAAGCTTATAAAACAACGAATACTAGTACGTGTTGTTCAGACGCGTTGCCGGTCTGACTACATGCAACATATGCAATGTATTGTATTCCTTTCCTGTCCAAATACATTGACTCCTTATCGACATTTCCTCCACAACCTGTGTACCGATAATTTTTATAAAGATTAGCTTCACTTCATCTTTTAGTACCACAAAAGAATAATCTGCAGTAAAACGTGGTTCACCACTAAATATTACTATACCGTGTATAATAATGTTTTACCATGGGGTAAATAGGTTTCAAATACAATGTATCGGTACGCTACTGCCGAATAAAGGTGCAAACTTAAACATTTTTTTGTGGACAGAGTGTAATTTGGGGACCGTTTTTTTTTCTCTTAAATGTTTCATTATACTCGATTAGATTTATTTGCATTATTAATATTCTGAGGCAAAATTTCAGTGGTATCTTTCCTCGAGTACCTTAATTTTATTTCTTTTTTGGGGCGCTCGTTTTGCTGCTTCAATGTTTTTTATCGGTCGTGCTTATCGTTTTATTTGTTTTATGAATAATTTTTTCTTAGCCTTATTTCCCTTGGCGTGCACGTGTATTAAAAGCTTTTATTTGTTACAATACTATTTTATGGTTTGCCACCAGCTTCCCAGACTTTCTTTATCCAATTATAATTCTCGAACCTTTGTTCGTTATTTACATTCTTTTACTTGAGTCCATTACTCGCGAGTAAGCAATGTACATATACATAAGTCGTAGGACATCGAATGTGGTATACGAGTACACTAAAAACTATACAAAAATTAAGTTATTTATTTTGCGTTATTTTTCTGTTCTTTTATTGATAATATTAAGAGAAGTTTTATGACTATTTATTAGTCATAATACGTTTTATTTAGTCATAAGTTGTTATTCACGAATTTCCACCACACAAGAAAAGCCCAGTTAGATCATTGTTTTGAAAATTATTGAGCAAGCAGAAAGTTTGAATTGGAGCAGTTTTTTTTTAATGTTACTTTTCAATAAAAAATTCGGTAAATTATTTTTTCTGAGATTTGAAACGATTTCGACCGTAAAATTATGGATACTGTGAAGTGGCCGCGCAAGCTGTGGCGCTTCTTCAGTCTGGGTTATTCATTCAGCGAAATATGAGTGCACAACTTCGTTTAAGTCGTTCTGCTGTTTAAAGAATGGTAGTTGGTACCATCGATACCTAGAGACTGGCGGTTTCGTTCGGCGTCGAGGAGGACCACGATTCCGAGTGACAACTCAAGATCGATTTTTCTTCACGACCAGCTTATGTAATCGTCACCCGCCCTTAGTACGGATCCAAGAACAGCTTCGAGACTTTTATGGAATGGCTGTTAGCACTCGGACTGTTAGGAGCCTCGAAGAACGTGATATAAAACCACATAAGCCAGCCAATGGGCCCAAACTGAAACGAGCTCACCAAATGGCGCGCCTTCAGTTTGCACGCGAACATTTACATTGGACTCGACGTCAATGGAGCTAGGTACTCTTCACTGATGAATGCAAGATTATGCTGTATCGTATTGATGGAAGGAGGAAGGTGTACCGAAGACCGGGAGAGCGTTTTGTGCAGTGCTGTATTGAAGAGAAAGTGAGTTAAGGCTGGGGGTCATGGACCGTTACATTCGTCAATGCCTAGAGACACTCATGTGATGCCATATGCTGGGTTTGTTGGCCAAGATTTCATTTTTATGCACGATAATACAAGAGCACACACTGCAGGAATCGTCAGGAAATACCTTCATAACGCCGTATCACAGTCATGAAATGGCTAGCAAGAAGCTAGCAAGAAAATCCAATAAAAGTCTTCGTGAGAAAGGCGGACACACGACTTACTACACTTAAACTAAATTTTTTCAGAACCCTGAAATCTAATTTGGAACAATGGCATATTAAAATGATGGTTAGTACGAGGGCGGAGTGATAAGTCTGGTAAAAATGAAAGAAGGAATCAACTTTATTTAAAAATTATGATTTATTTTTCAACGTAGTTTCCTTCTAACTCAATGCACTTCATCCAGCGTTTCTCTAGCTTTTTGATCCCTTCCATAAAATACGACTTAGGCAACCCTTTGAAATAGGCATTGGATTCGTGTATGATCTCCTCGTTGGAGCTAAATCTTTTCCCACCGAGCCATTTTTTTAAATTCGGAAACAGAAAATAGTCGCAAGGAGCTAAATCTGGCGAATATGGTGGGTGAGATAGCAACTCATATCGCAACTCATGGATTTTGGCCATGGCAATCGCGCAAGTGTGCACTCGTGCGTTGTCTTGGTGGAAGAGGATTTTCTTCTTAGCCAAATGCGGTCGTTTGTCAGGTAAAATTTTGTTAAATTGGTCCAATAAATTGGCATAATATTCGCCATTAATCGTTTTACCCTTCTCTAGGTAGTCAATATGGGTTACCCCACGTGCATCCCGAAATACTGTAGCCATCACTTTATTGGCTGATAAAACTGCTTTGGCCTTCTTCGGAGCTGGTTCGCCCGTAGCAATCCACTGTTTCGATTGTTGCTTAGTTTCTGGTGTATGGTGGTGGATCTATGTTTCGTCTACCGTTATAAAACGACGCAAAAATTCAGTTTTATCCCGTTGAAACAACGCCAAACCTGCCTCCGAAGTGGTAACTCGCATGCGTTTTTGATCAACAGTCAGTAAACGCGGCACCCATCACGCGGAGAGCTTCTTCATATCTAAATGTTGGTGTAAGATATTGCGCACACGTTCGTCTGAGATGCCTACTATCTCGACTATCTCGCTCACTTTTACTCTTCGCTCATTCAACACTATATCATGGATTTTAGCGATCATCTCTGGAGTAGTGACCTCAACTGGGCGTCCTGGGCGTTCAGCATCACTTGTGCTTGTACGACCACACCGAAAATCCGTAAACCATTTATGAATCATTTTAATCGACGGAGCAGAGTCCCCATAATATTTATCAAGTCTTTGTTTCGTTTCCGTAATAGGTTTTTTGCGCAAAAAATAATGTTTAATCAACACACGAAATTCACTTTTCTCCATTTTTGCGAAAATGCGTTTAATTGTTTTTATTTAATGGCTGTCAAAAAAAAACTAACCGGCGGTACTGGCTGAAAATTTTAATTTAGTCCTTCAAAAGAGTTGTGAACATGGAGGTTTCATGCAATTTGCGATAATTTTATTCCAAAATAGATTTTTACCAGACTTATCACTCCGCCCTCGTATGCCAGCTTCAAAACTTTTTGATCGATCAAACATTCCTTTTAAACTTCAGGCCCATAAAACTGGAAAATGCAGGGTGCCTCGATTCGGGTATCCGGGAGTGTAGATGCATCGATATAATGTTCCGGTAAGAATGTATAAAATAGGTACTTTACGAGTTTTTTAAAAGCTGCAGTCTTGCTATTAATATCGGAATAAGATAAATGCAATTTCTTTTTACTGTGAATGATCGCTGGCATCCATTCCATCGACTAAATAAAAATAATATCACGCAAAAGTAAAGTACAAATAGTAAAATGTGATGAACGGATTATTAATTGATATTTAAATCGAAATCTAACCTGTGAATTAAAGAACTATGGATACAAATACATACATATAGTATATATAAGTAGAAGGGATTATTAAACCAAAAACTTGGTAGTTTGTATGGTTGTTTTTATAATAACGATACCTACATGTTGAAATATTGGTTGAAATCTTATATTTGAATGTGTTGTTTGTTTTATGTATATACATATTAGCGTGCAAATGTATTTGTAGGCTCGTACTCGCAATAGGTATAATTTAAGTGTTTCTTGTAAGATGTCATTTACTTAGTTTATAATTAAATTTTTCTTTACAACTAACTTCGTATTAAGTTTTAAAATATTATAAGATATCTAACAAATGCAACTTCAAATGCATGTCATCAAAGTTTTGTACCTGAAGTTATAAATAAAACATCATTGATCGATTATAAATATTTTTATTTATGGGATGTGACTGGTTCGTAGTTACACGATCATATTCTTTCAAAATCTTCATAAAATTAGAAATAGAAAAATAATATTAAAGAACTATTTTTCACATTGATTACCTTTATATTAGAATGTAATTGATTATAATTCCATCGGTTTAGTCAAAGGTTACAAAATTTGGAGCTTGTAAACCTAGTCTATGTAAACAATGTTTACAGAAACATTTCCACATTATACAAAAGCACAAATTTCTTGTCAAAAATATATCAAGTAGTCACAAGAAACATAACGATCGTCTATTATGTCTGATTTATTAATAAAAATAGTTACTACAAATGAAAATAATATTTAGAATAGAAATATCATTTCAACACAATAATAATCGCCACAAACAATAAAATAAAATTGAATCTAGTAGCGTTGTAAATACTTTATTATGGATGTTGAAATTTATTATGATTTAGTTAACATAAATACCCGAGTAACTGTTTCGACTATGAACACAAATCGTGGCTCGCTTCTATATGCCATATTCCACTAATACACAGTACAGCACGAGCGTTACACATCTTTGAACATACAAACTTACACAGTAAGGCTCCAATTGATAAGAAAAACTCAGGATAAATATGTCAAAAGTATGTCGTAGCCGAATCCTTGCGGGAAGGGGAATGTGTAAAGTTTCCAAGTTTCCAAGATTCGGTTACAGGCACAAAACTAATGGGAAAAAATATTTTGCAAGTGGTCCGTCACGCGAAAACAGTAAGAAACTTAATAATAAAGTAATAATAACGCAGCCCTTAGATAAAAGGTAATGTTTGGTCATGCCTACCTGTTGTGTACATGGGGTTACCTCCAATGTTGTTGTAAGCCCTTTTATTTTTATTACTGTTCACTTAAATTACCACTAGTTTACTTATACGTGAACATCAGCGTTGAATATACAATAAGGAAAACTCACTTGTAATACTCTACCTAACTTGCATCTATTGTATAATGGTTTGCACTATGCCAGCATGTGTATTTCATGTGGTTTACAAAAGTATTAGGAGAACAGAAGTTAACGGCACTACTCACAAAACTGAACAATATTAACATTTTATTTATTTTAAGGCGTAAACCAAACTATTTTCGCGTGACGAGCCACTTTCGTGAAAAAAGAAGTGGTCGAAAAGAGGCGAGTTGCTACTATAAAAATCGCTTTGTCTATGCTCCCCTGTGTGTGTGTGTGTGAAAGCAGAGCTACATTCGCTGTTCCGGGCGCGGGACGGTTCCCAAGGGACGCGGCGCTACTGAACGCAGCACGAGTTCTTGTGCCCGTTCTTCTTCAGCCGCGACTTCGGCCGGTACTTCTCCAAGTAGCCGAGTTGCTTCGCGTTTATGGCTCCGCGGCGCTGACTGCAAGTAAATTGACGGTTAATAAACTATTTGAGTCATTTTTGTTAAAAGGAGCGCTGGTGCGTTGTTAGTGCTGTTGAACCACTTTAACCGTTATAGACTCGGCTGTTTTAATTACAAGGGCTTTGACCATTAAACATTAAAACGGAGAATGACAAAATACGGCTAAAACAATTAATAATATTAATTAATAATAAAAGTATTTAATATTTTTTTTATATAATTTATCCAAAATGATTTAAATATATCATAAAAGGTTCATTTAATTATAAATAAAAAATGCTAAATCGTGCCCTGTTACCTCTCGCCACAAATGTAAGCTTTATAAAAATATGAATAAGCGGTTTCTTTAGACATCGGCAATTCTTTCACGAGTAATCGATTACACCACAACGTGATGATTATAAGATACTAGTTAAATTACGTAAGCATTGATGAAGAAATTTCACATTATCATATTTTAAATGTATATTTTTCTCTTTTACCTTTAAACACATGCAAATTAATATTAATTAATAATAGTACTGTAATTAATAAATACTCAATAATAGCCACGGGGAATCGACGTTAGAAATGAACAAATAACGAATGATTAAAAGACACATTAATATTTACAGTCGCAGGCTGTATGGACTGAAGATTTACAAAAAAAGAGAGAAATAACTCTTGTCGTACTCAGTTTATTTATTCACTTCATTTGCTTCTTTTGTGCGCATCGTTCATCTCTTTTATATTCTTGTCATTTTAACTTGTAATAATGTAGAATACCTACTGGATCCAACGAATCTTCTACATACGATTACCTTGGCTGTGAACTTAGGACTCGGATCCGCCTAATCGTTTGCTGACATAGGATTTCTGACACTGGATTGGTTTAAATTTGCTTCTTGAATACGGAACTTACGTGTTAATTGTGGCTTGAATGTCTCCGGGATGAAAAGACATGAGAGAATAAATACATTGTGATATACCTAAGCATTTATCTGTTTGCGTGAGTACGGCGGAGTCAAACGGAGGATTCTGAAATTACTGTTCTATATATGTAAAAATGTATGTTTGTGGACGTGTATTAAAAAACTGACAACCGCAATAAGTTTCATAATTTAAATACGCAATTATATATTTTATAATAATATTCGATCATTGGCCATTTTGGCCAAAATTACTACGGTTTTCTGGCATTCTCCTTTGGACTATAACGCCCACTAGACTTTGTACGCGAAAGTTCATTAAGCTCTTACTCAATGATCGAGGGTCGAGCGATCAACGCTCGTTTTAATTGATTTGACCACTAATTTGACTTATAGCATTCATTATTCATTATAGCATAGAATATTCATTATAGCATGAGACAAAAGGTCAACAAAAAGACAGTAATTTTAAAACTTAATGCTCATCACTAGCAGTATCCTGAGGTTAAGCTTGCATCTTATAGCCTATATCTTGGATATAATCTAAACAAGAACTAGACTCGGTGTAGGAACTAATTTAAAAAAAAAACAAAGTGATTAAAAAGTATAAATGCTATTTCAATAATGAGATGGAGGGAGCATGCAATCCCACAGCCGCTGGGCGCATTCGACTAGCCATGTAACTGTCTCTCACAGAAGGCTACCTTGAAGTGTATTGCATTTCCAACAGACATCGTTTCACTTTTACATATCAGTTAGGATATTAATCGTCTTGAGATAACTATTAAAACACGTATAAAGCCTTTTTTTAAACATAATATGTCTCTCTAGTGGTATGGGTAGGTACTCATCTGACTCGGGCTCTACAACGCCTCGCGTTCCGTATCATTTTTAATCTTTTTTTTTTCTAAGTAGGGCAGTATACATTTTGCTCACAGTATCATTTTTTTATATCAGTTGAAACCTATTTAGTCAGTACTTATACTTATCTAGGCTTTTGAAATCATTGATAATATTAATAATATGATTCAACGTGACGAAATGATTTCCCATCATGATTCATCCTGTCCTGTTTGAATCATTAATTATTTTATTTATTTCAAGAAACCCAACAGTTACAAAAACATCTTATACGAGTATATCACAAAAGTCAATTAACGTACTAATTTATTGTTACCACAAAGGAAATAGAATGAAGAAAATTTGAGACTGATCAAAACAGACAAATTATTATCTACTCGCTTTTCCTCGCGGCTTTGCCTGCGTTAGGTTTGTTTTTAAAGATGTCTAAATTATGAGCATCGTACGTTCTTTTCTAGATTTCAAGCCTATTTATGTACCAAGTTTCATTAAAATTGATTCAGTAGTTTAATCTCGAAGATATAACAAATAAACAGACAAACATTCAGATTTATAATATTAGTATAGATGTGGATATCAATATTATAAAGAGAAACTATAGGTTTGTTTATATATAAGAGGTGACCTCAAAACCACTGGATCGATTTTAAAGTCTACTTTTGAAAAGTCAAAAAAATGCAGATGGAATATAGACAGATTACATCCATATGCACAAATAGGGGCGAATCACTAGTTGCGGATAGATAGATCCGTAATCGTCCACTGCTGAATACCAGCTCCCCTCCCTCATGCACTTTGAGTTGTGCATGAAGGATGTATGGTCTCTAAACGGCACGCTGGCCGAGCGGCTAGTCGAGTCCACTCTTTTAGAGGTGGTGTAGCTCCTCGGGGCTTGTGGTAGCCGCTTTGTTATCCCTTAGTCGCCTTTTACGAGACCCACGTGAAGAGATGGGATGGTGCTATTATATAGCCGGCCCACAGCACACGGCCAACTAGGATTATAGGGATAACATAATACATATACACTCAACGAGGATAACATCTCGCAAAATAACCAACAACTGTCTAATGAAACAGACATCATATCAGGCTGTGTCTCTCCACTGTTGGATATAGGCCTCTCCCAAGGATCGCCACCATACAGGATCTTCTGCTCTTATCACTCAGAGGTTTTATTCAAGTGGTACTTTCTTCACTAAAGGCGAAGGAATGCCAGTACTCACTCTCTAATAGTCTCGACGGCCTCCTCGTACTTCATGCCGAGCTCGATGAGCGCCATGGCCACCATGACGGGCGCGCGGCCCAAACCCGCCACGCAATGCACCGCTACCGCAGCCTCCGGCTTGTTTTGAGCCCTGCGGGTACAAAAAAAATACAATTACTAATACATCCCAGGCAATCTCACCTTGTGGAGTACATCTCATAAAAGCAGACAGAGACCATTTAACTACAATATAATGTACATAAATACGCTAAATCTACGCTAACGTGGGTCAACCGCGAATTGTTATTATTCCTAACAGATTTCTAGATTAGTCCGCTCCAATCCAATTTGCCCAAAATAATACTAAATCAACGAAATATGACATTTACCTTTAAACCTTCAAACTTGCAGTTTCGATAAATAAAATTATGGATATATAAACAATTATAATCCTATTATATATAAGCTCACTATTTAAGTTACGGCCCTGTCATTATACCCTAGGCCGCCATGTTCAGTTACATTTTGGAAAGAATGGAATATAATTTTATTTTAACCAGACTCGATATTGCACATAATCACACTGTGCTTCTGTTGCGGGTTATACTACCTCTCCCGCGTTTTGGTTTACTGAAAGGAGAGTTGAGGAGTTGAAAATGTTCAATAATGTTCACGATATGTGAGTGCACCACACTGTCAGGGGTTAACGTTATAAGATACTTATGAGTTCTAATAGATGATAAAACTGGTATGGGAGTCGTATTTAAATGCAATTACCTTACGATTAAGACGACTTAGTTACGTCTTCAGGAGTTTGCGTACAGTAGTTATGGGCAAATTGATAACACAGACGTATAAGGCACTGGCTGAATGCATCTATCCTATTGTATTACATACTTCATGCGGCGGTGCGCCAAAAACCTATATGTTAAAAGTGGAACCAGCTCAACAAGCCCTTTTCAAAGTAAGTAGCGTTTACCATTTAGACATCCTGTTTCAGCTGTTTATGAAAAGACAGGTGCTTTCTGTGCGCAAGCTATATGTAGAACTTAAGGAAATATCCTCGTCTAATTGTTCCTGCGCTAGCCAAATCCAATAAGAGTTTTAACGCGTCCAGTGGCAAAGGCTAACTAACAGCTAAGAGACATTTTAATTATGTGGCTCCTAGAATTTATAACTTATTTAATAAGTCAAAGAAAATTATTAAATTCAACAATAGCTAATTGGAGCAAAAAATATTAGTTGGCTTAACAACTTCGACTACACCAGCACTCAGTACGACATTACAATCAGTTGTCAACAAAAATCTGTTATCAATAACGATTTTATTATTATAATTCTTTATTTAAATAAACAACCTTAAAAAATTTAAACTGTTAAAGCGATTTCTTCCATGCAACTAATAAAGAAAAAGTCGGGTAAATTGTGCCATAAAAAAATACATATATGAATAAAGCGTATACTATGCGAGGATTGTAATAAATGTTATGAAAAAGGCAGGTAAATAGTTCCCAATAAAGAAGGGGTACCAATTCTTTTGTGTAACATACGCATTAAACTTCCAACCGTAACACCGGGAACAAATAAGGATAATTTTTAAGTGTCAATACTGAATGATGAGTGCGTCAGACAACCTTATATAGCGCACTTGCGATGACAATACATTTAAACAGAGTACCGTGTATGTACTCACTAACGTGTTTGGGTAGAGCGTGTCATTTTAAGGCCATACATACAAGAGTGGACGAAAAGAGCTGGTTACGGTTACTATGTATCCTTTAGTCATTTTATCAATGTAATAAATTTATTCTTTAGACAGTAGTGGTGGACGCTAAGTAACTGATAAAAACATAAATATTTCCCGTCCACAAGTTAGACACCCTAAGTATGTGATGTGACGATTCGTGTCAGCTAAGGTGGAGTCAGAGCCAACATCCACACAAATAAGACTATATATTACAACGGTAATTGAATTTTAATAACGAATGGATCAGGTGAAAATAATATACCGTGCGATATAAAAATCTCGTGCAATTATATGGAAGTGACACCCAGATGGGTCATTAAAGGATTTTATTAACTAGCTGCATAATGGTTTAACCATGCACTCACTACACATGCTTCCATGGGAAACAAAACAACGTTACCACTCTATAAACTAATAAATTATTTAAATAATTATAATATGCTGCTTAGGTCACGCTTAATGTGGAATGCATTATTAACAAAAACAACGGTTTCTATAAACAAAATAATATACCTACTTTTTAAATTCATATTTGCATTGAAATGAGCTAAATCTATGAATATGCCGTTTTATATGAAAAAAATCAAATATTTTTGTTTGGTATGAAAATTATATACCTATTTAAGCAATCGAAGTACCTAGGCTGTTCCGTAAAATGTTAGTGAAGCCAAAAATAATATAAGTATCAAAAAAAATATTTAGTTTTTCAAAATACTCCCCTCCAGCCTCTATGCACTTGTTCGTTCGACTGAATCAGCTTTCGAAACATTTAGAAAAAGATTCTTGCAGAAGGTCGAAAATAGTCGCGTTTAGCATTCATTGACAGCCTTATCCGAAGTCTTAAATTTTCGTCCACGTAGCATTTTTTTATGGTGGCAAACAAAAAAAAAGTAGCACGGGGCCAAATCTGTGCTATAGGATGAATGGGGTAACAATTGAACGCCCGTAGTAGCTAAAAAGTCGATGGTTCCAGCGGCCATGTGAGCAGGAGCATTGTCTTGGCGAAAAAGAATGCCACGAGCACCGCTCCTTGGGTGGTCGTCATTCAACTCCTTTAAGACTTCGGGCACGCAAACTTCGCAGTACCATTCACTAGTAACCGTTTACGATCTTCTAGTGGAATTATCGCTGCTGGACCACTGCGGCGGAAAAAACAGCAATCACTTTTTTATTTACACTTCAGCCGCGAACAACTTTGGTGGGCAAATCGTCCCCTTCGAACACCCATTGTGTGGATTGTTGCTTTGTAAACGGGTCGTAGCTGTAGATCCAAGATTCATCAGTAGTTAAGATGTAGGATACTTGTTGCGAACTCCCTCCATCGAACTTTTCCAGTATAAACTTGCACCAACTTGTAATTTTTCGTGAGAGTTCTTAAACGTCTCGTTTGTAGTCATAGAAAATCATTGCACGAAATGCTTCACGCGACACGTTTATTGTTGCAATCAATTTTTGACTGGCGTCTTGTCGTAAAAAAAAATATTTAAAGAAATAGATGAAGGTAGCCAGTGATTTTTAACATACAGGTATACATTGAAATTACCCTCCAATCTATTATAAATATAGGACAAATTGATTGATAGTAACAAATTACCTGAAAACTTTCGGAGTAGCCCACGTATTGTATTCATATTGATTGTATCTATTCATATTATCAATGCACTTTTGCCATTTTAATGGAAGCTGATTGATGCCTCTGCTATAGAACTCCCGGGGACGGGAATCGATGAATTCTCTGAAGGCGTCTTTTTCACTGTCTCATGGGAGTTGAATGTTTTCCCATGTTAAAAGTTATCGAAATTCCGAAAAAAATGGAAATCAGTAGGGGCAAAGTTTAGCGGTACGGTGGGTGACGTAGTTTCCAGTCGAAGCTCCTGTAACTTTGAGACTGTCTGTCGTGCAGTGTATGGACGAGCGTTATCATGGAGACGTTTGGGACATTGTTTGGCTGTTTCCTGAGTTCAACCATTGTTATGAACGTTTACGATTATCATACAGGATCCTATTTCTCATCATAAGTGACAATACGATTCAGAATCCCTTCATTTTTGTGCCGGTTCAGCAAAGTAAGGCAAGCTTCAATGCATGTTTGCAGCTGACTTTCATTAGGCTCATACGGTACCCACTTTCTTCACTTTACTTCTTTTTCACTTTCCCGATTTAACGCAAATGAATCAATATTGTTTTGTCAGTTACGCCTAAGGCTGTTGCTAACTCAAGATGTGATTTGAGATGAATCCGCTTCTACTATTGCTTTCAATTCGTCATTATCGACTTTAGTCTCTGTTCGTCCACGGGGCTTCTTCTTGAGGTCGAAGTTACCAGAACGAAAGCAATCAAACGAAAAACACATCGTGCGTTCGTTTGCGATGTTTGGTCGGTACACATCGTTGATGTTACGTGCCGTTTTGTGCTGCCACGACCGAACTCATATTCGAAAATAACGTGAATTTTACTTTTCCATGGTCACAAACAACGATATCTAAACAAAAAGTCGTTTGACGGAAAAACAAATGAAAAAGAATGTCATAGCTTTAAATTAAAATTAATTTGAATTTGGAATTCCAAGCTAAACGCAAGATAACCAAGTTTTAAGTGGCCACTATGAACAAACAGCAATTTCATAGGTAAGGCCCTAATATTTATCATTAATATATTTTCTATTCATCACTATGTTTTGTCTACTAGCGTGTATTAGCGTCTAGTAGTGTGTAGTGGTGTCTATAAGCGTTAATTTTATTTGTGTTCTCCACTTTCACGTTCTATATTTAGCCTGTTTACGTATAGACCGAGAAAGAATATTGACATAAATACACTAATGTAATTTCCCACACAGAATAAAAACATACTACGCATTTCAGCAGTTTTGTATACGAAAACAAATAACTGAAATAATGCGTAATACGTTCTATCAACCTTAAAAATATTGTTTTGGTTTAAGAATAAAGTAAATGGTGTAAAAATTACCTTCATTGCAAGCACTTAGCACTCACATATTCATTATTTTTAAAATGTTTTTAACAAAGATTGAGCGCACTGTGCAATTTCTACTGCTTCCACTTTAATTTATCTCATTTTATCCAACAGTCGACTGCTAGATTATTGTACAGAGTATATGATTAAATAAACATTTGGTATTTCTTTGTATGTTACGTCTTCACGACTAAACCACTGAATCGATTTCATTGCAATTTGGCGGAGAGGTAGCCGTAAATCCGGAGAACATGTTACCCTGGAAAATTGATAACGTTTCCAATGGTTCCAATGGAGAATCCAAGTTAATAATAAAACGACCCACTCACTTATCGCGCAGAATCTCGAACCACTCCTCGACGACGTTGGCTGGCGGAAAAGTGCCGTCGTCATATGCGAGATCACGTACTTCGATGCCCTCCGCAGTCAGCGGGATCGTGTCATAGCTGGGCTCGCACACGCGCACCACTGTGCACACGTTGTGCTTCTTCAGCTCCTGAGAATGATGATAACAACATTGAAATCTATTGACATTTGTAGTTTTACCTATTACCTACTCCTTTTACATGAATTGGTTTTCAGCAGGAGGTTTACTGTGTGTTGTACGAGTTTGACTTGTATTCTTTACTAGACTTTTAATTGGGTGTCACGCCCAACGCAAAAGATTTTATTTTTTTATTTTTAATATAAACAAAGTCACACAACACTTATAAATAGACTAAATGGACAATATTACACAGTATGTTTCCTATCTTATTGGCAATAACGGACTTATTTCTTCTTACAAATATAATATTCTAATTTGATATGGAAATATGCAGAGAAAAACTTCAGCAATAATTCATTTATCAAACGTTCAAGGAGGAACGTAAAAATGTATATACATTTATTTTATTTCATTTAATGTGTTATATTACTAAAATGTGCGTGCGTGCGTGCGCGCTGGAGGGTGTGTGCATGCACGTGTGTGTGAGTGAGTGTGTGTGTCGTGTATATACGTATGTGTATTTGAATGTGGTTAAAGTATGCATGAGGTATGTAGGTGAGAGAAATTAAAGTATGGTATCAAAAATAATTCTAATATTAAAATATTCATCAATTAATGAGTTTTATTATACTACGAGAATTATTAAATACTGCCTTTTCAGTGTGAAATAAGTCTAATAATAATAATTTTGATATTGTTTCAGGCTGTAGAAGATTCATAATGTGGATTTTTTTTTAAACAACTATACAAGCCACTAGCAAGCTGATATATTATATGAAAGCATTTTTAAATACGTGTGACACTAGGTGCAACTCAATTTTTCAAGTCGTACTGTACATACAAACACCCACTCTGATAAGTGATAATGAATAAATGAAGGTCTCGTTCATTGAAAAGTGAATATTGATTTATAAGGACATTGGAGTAGATAAACTGTGCATGAGTACATAAATATGGATAATCTTCCAAGTAGCTCTGCTGCTAATTATATTAAACTTTACAAGTTTAAAATCAAAATAAAAGATAATAATAAAGGCCATTTAAAAAGTAGTAAAAGAATATGTGTACAGTACGTAAGCAAAACAGACAATGAAGAGAATGAAAGCGCAGGCAGAAGGGAAGGGGGATGAAATCAGAAGAGTTAGGAGAAGACTGTATTTAACAAAAAGATGGACTTGTGATCACTTGTGTCGAAAAAGCGAAAAAGAGATGCGCGTGCACTTAACTTTTTGTACTGATGCATAATCGTGACCTTCATGCATATGTTCCAGGATAAAACACAGCATCGTTAACAATAAATGTTTTATCGCTGGCCGGTTTCAATGTATATAAATAGAGTTATAATCTAAGCTGTGAACTATTTTTGGAGCTGACAATGTATCGTAACCGTCTGCTATTTATTTAATCAAGATCCATGTGCGCACAATAGCTTCTTAATATTTATGTACGCCGACACAAGCATTCTTCATATACATCAATGGCTCCAGTAATAGGTTTATTGTGTGACTAAGGGCCATAGATAATGAATGTTAATTGCGCTATACTGTTTGCATGTTGATTTGGTAGGGCTCTTAAAATTAATAAAGAAATGGGAGGGAAGTATCTGTTATAGTAAATGAGCGAATGCTAGATACCGTAATGAAAATCTTGATCAAACATTAAGAAATCGTTTAAAGATTTCTGGAATATAGGAAACCTTGTCGTCTGTAGAGTTACAAAATATTCTTTGCATCTATTTCCGTATAAGAATGCATGTATAGATGGAATATCATACATAACTAGGCCCAAGTTTTGGATTCTACGCAGAACGTGGGGACGATTCTACATTTCAAAGAAAAATATAAAATGTTAGACTAAACAAACAATCATCAATTACTTTCATGAACTTGTACAGATAACCTAATACACTTGTTTGCAATTTAGTACGAGTCCCAACAATATTGCACTAATTTTCACTGATAAAAATAAACCCACAATTGATATGAAAAGTGTTATTCGTAATAGTACAGTTCTAGAGGTATGTAGATAATAAAGAGACGGTAGCAGAGAGGTATTAGTAGAGGTTTAATTGTACACAATATCCTTATGTAGATACTCGAAAATAAGACGGAATCAAAAGGTAACATTTGGTGTAGATACGTAAAACTTTTCGCAATAACATATTCTTCGTCAGAAGACTTATTTTTGCGTTTATGTGCACACGTTTCAACAGAACTTTGTTCAAATAACGCTAGTATGAAAAAACTCAACTATATGTATCATTCAAAATAATAATAGGTATACTATATCAGGACGCGTTAGTAGCGCAGTCTATCTACATATATCGTAATACCTATGATGACCCAACATAGAATCTTACGAGTTTGTTACCACGATAGAATTAAAATACCACAGCACACAATTATTAGCTAATTTGCCCGATCGAACTAAATACCATCTGTCGTATATTTTAAAAAATCCACAACCCGTTTAACATAAAATGTCATTCATAGGCCTAAGTTTCTACTTTAAACAAACAAGGATTTGTATAAATAACATAAAAGAGGAGACATTCTTTTCAGCTCCTAAGTTATCGTGAAAATTCTAGACATTTAAACTGAAAATTTTAAACTTAATCATTAAACAGGAGGATCGATCAGATACATACCTGCAGATAGGCTTGGATGGTGACGTCCGAAGGGCGGTCGGTGATGAGGAAGCGCATGCTCTTGTACTCGATGAGAGAGGGCGCCGGCCTGATGTCCTTCTGCTTCATGGTGACGAGTTCTCTTCACAGCAGTCAAGGATCAAAATGTTACACACACCGATGGAAGCCTCACCTCACACGCGTCAAAAAGGTGGCAGGGTCCGTCAAAGTCTAACAGACAAACTGTCACTCTATTTCCACACAACACACGGCAGTTTCGAAACTTTTATTTAGAAAGGGTCTAATTATATAAAGAGAACCACCCGCATGGATTGCGCTTTCAACCACTTGAGCACATACGTAGACCAACAAACAAAAGTTCAAAATGTGGAATGAAAACTAAGAGAAATTATGCGAAAAACATAAGTTTGTTTACACTCGAAATTCGGCAACTGATTGATATGCTACAATTAACGAGGTTTCCAAATTTAAGGTAACTGAAACGAAAACAAGAATAATGTTAATGACAACGTTTCGGGAAAAACAACTTGATTTAGAAGGGTTATCATGGTGGAGATATATTATGCTTGCGTCAAAGCAGGAGCAACGACTCAAGTGGAATAAAAAATGTGTTGCAAAAATAGCCCGTACGAAATGTAAAGCGAAGTTTAGGTCATGTGAGCGTCTATACACCGGCAGAGGTATTCCATGGACTGCTGATCTAATGCCAACTTCGCGTCACTTGTTAGCGCGTTCGCATTCTGTGCGTTTTATCCGTATGTACACATCAACATGATAAGACTTATTGTAAACATCACGCCTCGACGATACTCTCTTTATAATGTGTTTTGACAAACACCCGTACTTTGTATTCCTAGCATCGTGATGTAACACAGCTGCATAAACTACTTACAATTTGCTATCTCGTTGTCTTGGTCAGTTATAGATAACGGCGGAAATGAGTTGTCAGTCAATTCTAATGCTAACATCCGGTGTTTGTTTTGAGATATGGGAGTTACTAATTAAATACGCGACAAATGGTATGTTATAGTAAAGGGTGCAAGTGTCACCTGTGGGTGGATGTATGTCGTATAGTGCGCGGGATGCGTATTGCTGGCGCGCGCGCCCGGCCTCATGGGTCTATGTTGATAAGCACGCTGATGCTCCCTCCCTCGCACGTAAAGCCCTCTAATTTATTTGTGCTGAGCCTGGCAGTACTCCGCGCTGTCCAAGCGGAACTCCATCAATGTCGCCACAGAAGATATATCCAACTGGAACAAATGAAAAACAGATAAGTATAACCAAGGAAACTGATGAGCAAAATGAATCATGTTGTTTACAGACATTTCTTAGAACAAAACGGTTATCGTAAAAAAAATAAGGCCAATCTTTGTTAAATGAATAACAACATGGAGCTACTTTAATAATTTCTCCTTAAATCCCTCAGATATCGATCAGTTTTTGTAATCTAAAGAAATAGTCTATATCTAAAGTGGTAATATTATCATCCTGTACCATTGTTTACTTGTATATCGGTGTTATCATGATCGTTTTAAGTGATGCGATACTTAATGACGTCCGCTGCGGATGATTTTGAGTAAAGATAAAAAAGATTATATCACGTGAAACACTTACATAATTTACATTAAAACACTAATTACAGTGTTTTTAAAAAGTTTTATGTCTCCACACTCATGTATCAGATGGCGAATTGCTAAGAACAGTCCCAAAAACACAAAGTGAAACAAATCGTTAGGTGTCCAAATTTGCATTTTGTCGGTATTGACAAGATTCTCTTAAAGAGATTGAATTTAAATAAAATTAAATGTTATTATCACAATTAACGCGACATAGAAGACAACGAAACGTTGCGATTCGCAGAACGTTGTGGAGCGGACTCAAAAAGACGGCGCAACAAATTTTGGCAACACCTACATCAGCGTGGGATTTACAACGCGTCATATGTTTTCATTCGCAACCGAGATCATACCTTCAATTCGATTCGAAAAATTGGCATCTCTCAATTTACTATTTAGAATTCGCAAAAATATTTTGAAATGTATTTATTTACTTCAGATTGTATCCAGGAGACTACACTTAAACTTGGAAGGAGGCCAAACGGTTCGTAAACTAAATTACACCGTTATGTTTTAATCTTCGACTTTAATCTAAAATAATATATAATTTTCCGTAGGTTCAAATAAATCCTATTTTATTTTCGCCAGAGAAAAATTTACTAAAACAAATGTTTTAGTAACTTTTTCTCTAGCGAAATGAGATGAATAATTTATGAAGAGCATCATTATTTCTGAGAATATTAATTATGCGTATATTGCTTTATTATGGTAAACGATTTGACACTTAGGGCCAAGAACCCGGCAAGCAAAATATCAATTCCATTGAACTCACAAGTCAACAGCACAATAATATTTATTGGCGTAACTCGAATGAACGACAGGAAACTGATGCTCGGAATATTAATGGTAGGATTTAATGCAAGAAATATGTTCTAAACTGAAAAAGCTGTTAAGACACTTAATGGAGTCGAATTACCATTGCTGCACTGCTCGGTGAATGCATTCGAAATGTGGAAATTGTCTACAGAAGAATAGCAGACGGTCGACAAACTTTCCGAAATAATTCGAAAGGTCAGAACAAAGATAACCTTACAAAGGAACTTGTAGCGCACGTAGAGAATCACAATTTGAAGAATGCTATTTGTTTTAATACGATGGGACTAATTCAAAGATACTTAATATTATATGTATACCTTCGTAAAGCAGCAAGATAAGTCACATCTAGAAGAAAATAAAGTAACAAATGATATGATAGTTACTGTTGTAAACAAAGTTGAGAGAACAGTCTGCAATATTCAGCGAGAAAGATGGAAGATCCAACCCCGACTAGACGGTCGATAAACTCCAGACAACCCATACGTATGTGAAACACATAGAGATTTTAAGTTATATTTACAATGTCTTACTGGTTTCTGGAGATGTTGCGCCAAGTAGAGAATTAAACATAATAATAGAAATGACACATTCTTAGAATATGGAATTAAACGTGAGGAACACGTTAAGGAAGATTATATGTTCAGAAAATACTAGGTATCCATTAATAAAACCTAGAGCTTGTAAGTACGGATGTTATTAATGTATCAATTGTATTGACAGTCTATTGCTATGGATAGACAATGCAATTCACCCGTCACATTCTATTCATAATGCATTGTAGCTATATACACAAACCTCACAAGTGGATAACACGTTTCGAGAATACTTTCTAATGAAATTTCATATGGGCAACAGTTCAATTGTTGCCTTGTTGTAATTTATGAGTAAAATCCACGGCTAGATCAAACACTATTAGCAAATGTTTAATTCAATTAACTTTCAAATATTGACATCAGGTCACTGATTTTGATTAATGATTAAAGATGAGTCATAAATAAATGAGGCCTGCTTACACTAATTACGAGTACATCATTAACAGTTACTAAATACAGTAGGTATTAGCAAACTAAGTAAATTAAAAGCTATGTAAGACTAATACATAAAAAAAAGTTTAATATTTCGTCATGAATCTAACGTGCAAATGAGACAAGCACTAGCATATAATAGTAGTTTTTGTCGCGCCAAACAGCCGAGGCCGTTTGACGCTACAATAGTAACTATAAAGTGGCTGGTATCATTATTGATTCTAGGAAATGACCGTCTCAGAATGGGTTCTACTTCTGTTGTATGTTCAGAGATTTCAAGTCAATTTCTTTTGTAATTAACTTTTGTTTTATTGTAAACAGTTCTTACTTCTTTTCGGTTTCTTTAATCGTTCGTTACACTTGCATCTGTTTCTCGTTCTAAAGTTTAGTCTTAGATAAATGTAATTGTAAAATTCACTGCGAAGTTATAGAGAAGTGTCAACAAGTGTTATGAATTGAAAACTTATAATTTACTAATCCGTCCTAGTGTTTGCAAAACATCAATCAATTGACTCGAGCTTATCTCGTCATTACAAGAAGTGACCTGCTTGCATAGTAGGTAACTTAGTCACATAGCATCTTTAGTAGATATGTACACACGTAAAGCTCACGTGGAAGATGAGCTGGAACTTTAAATATTTTATGGCAAAACTGAGATAGTTGTAATTGATATAGTAGAGTTCACGAGTGTTTCACATATGCAAAGTTTTTAAACGCATGAAGCAAGGCTGAACGAAGTTGATAGCATCAAGAAATATATTGGAAGGGAGAGGCCTATATTCAACAACGGAAATCAGGCTGATGATATGGATATTGTTAAGAATGTTATGTATAATAATAATAGTAGTCTAGATAGATCTATCTCAACAAATCGAATTGGAATACGGATCACTAGCGAAGTCATGGGCAACTGATAGTGAGAAATAAAAATACAGTTCGTCTAAATATTGTTCATGACATTCACCTTTAACTTGACAAAATGACGACCGATTATGGTTACGTGGTTGTCGAACTGTCGATAATATGTTTGTCCTTCCAAGTACATATTCTCGATGACATTGGAGGAACAAAGTAAAGCGTGGCTGTTTAGATAGACCAAAGTAATTCGCAATTGACGACTGCACGTCAATTGCGTTTCCATTTCGTATTAGCCACTTCATCATAAACGGGGCATCACGTAAACGCTTTATTTACGTAGCCTAAATCATTATTTAAGATGATAAAAGTCATAAATCAGATCTAAGAATAGCAAACAAACAAGGTTTTAAAAATTAATTTGAAGTTTGGAATGTTCGATTACTCGTTTTTATTAAATACGTCCGTCCACATTTCAAATATGTCTCAACACTTGAATGTACTATTAAATTATAGCAAAATTTGCTTTTGTTAGCCATAGTTGTATGTAGAACATTTATTATATTTTTAAAACAAAAACGCTTCAAATCAACAATTGAAAAAAATCAATCAACAATCAAACGTTTCAATGAACAATGAGAATTAAAAATATAAGTTAATTTACGTTAAATAAAACGTAATGAGTTTATTAAACTACATAGTTTAGTATTTAGTTATTCCTTAGTAATGCTATTCAAACGAGATAATTGTATGTTTATCTCGCAACAGCTCTAAAGGCTATTTGACCGTGAGGGTGACATTGGCAATGGTAATATGTGGACAATGTCAATGAATGAGAGCTGATAAACTTGTAAAATAAGCGGTAAATGTAACAGCGGGAAAATTGGTGTAACGCAAACGTTACTGTTAATATTATTCAAAATTTGTCAACACTTTAAAAGTAACATAAATTAAAACAAACGCGATAAATGGCCACACCTTCGTGTTAAACGATTTTTTCTGTAATTAAGGTTAAGTGCAAACATACTAATTAAACTAACGCGTGCCAACAGATAGTTAGCTCACGACGTCATCAAGCAATTTAGTTATTCCATAAATCGGTACTCGATAAGAAATATCACACGGATGATGAAATTTATAATATTTAATAACACGTAGATGTTATGTTATATACTTATGAAAGTGGAGGTAGCGGAGTGTTAGAGACCACATGTTGATAGCTGAAAATAAATTATTCGTTAACAAAAACTAAGCAAACATGATACTAAAAATTATAAAATCGACATTTTATTAATCTTAAACGTTGAAGTATTTATATTTACCTAGCCAATTAAAATTGACCATATCCGTAACACTAAATTTGAAAGGAATACACACTCGTACAGTTCTTGGGTCACGCACTTAAGAGACTTCTTCGCTTCGATTTCTTCGAATCGTGTCAGTAATTCGGAACACACTGTTGTTAATGATAACACAAATAACACTTACATATATCCGGGACAGGTGAAAACAATCGTTGAAACACAAAATAAAGTTAATAAACCGGTTAACGCGATAAAGAACTAAAACGATCGTGCACCCCGCAACAGAAGCTGTCGTTGTAGACAGTTGGTGAGGTTAGGCGTTCACATTGCAGCGGTTCGACACTGTCCGTGCCGCTGTCGTGCATAGACTGGCGCGCCGATCGGCGACCGCGGCCGCCCCACAACGTCACGCACGCCGCAACGGCAGGGGCGTTGGCGTCATCACCGGCCCGACGACCGCTGCTTGCTGCTACAGTTTCACATTGCATACAAAACTGTAGCAGTTTTCAAATTTAAAAACATAGGCCTTGTTTAAAAAAGGCACGAGACTAAACAAAGCAAAGAGGTAGACGTTAAAAATGCAAACACGCCGGACAATTCTCAATAAACAATTATAAAGGATAGAAGTTGTTTCCTCTAACGACTTCCTCTGACGTCAAAGTAGAAAAATATGTGAAGAATTGTATTATTCAAATGAGCGATTAGTGAGACGGAATGCAATTTCAACGATGTACGTGGCCGAGAAGATTCGATTAAAGCAGAACACTCGTCGGTCACATTCTAAGAATAGCAGAAGGCGAAAAAGAGTTCGAGCTCACAGCCTCCCACGCAGTTGAAAACAACTAACAAAATTCAGTGTAAAAAGATGTTATAGTTAGTCTCCAACAAAATCGACTCGGTTTTAACTTAATCTTTAGTGTGAGAATATTTAAAAAAAATATTCGAATATCGCTCAGAAAGAACGGTTAACATTTATTATTATTATTACACGAGTACGGTTCTTAATTAATCTATTATATCAAAGATTCTCATTAATCTAAATGGTCATATAACTTCGATGTCAATGTCTTGGAAATTCCCTTAGTAAAGTCGAATGACAGAGGCGAGACGCGGAGTCAATATCGTCCTTTGTTTTTGCAACGGATATAGGCTTACCCTCAACACTACGGCCATTTAAAGCCAAACCCACGCCCTCCTACATCTCACATACATAGGTTAAATTTAGACCCACCCACAGGAATTTTCTGTCCTGTTGGGAATTATGGTGTTAAATGGGCCATGGACTATAGCTTCTAGAATGTGAATTGCCAATATGAGGGCGATAACATTTATTGGTTGATACAGTGATCGAGTCTGTAAAAAGTTTTCTATACTTTTAGAACTATGTTAAGTAAGTTAATGTTAAAGTAATGTTAAACTATGTTACTCATGAAGTATGTTACTCAACATTTGTCTCGCATTGAGTTTGAAATGATATTATTTACATTGGCCATTAATATGCTGAAGACCGTTTCACGGGTTAGTAGCAAAGTGCAATCGTTAAAATGGCAAGTTTTCAATCATGGCAAATTCTCAAAATAGCAAATTTCAAAATGGCACTTTTTTAAGTGATTTGAGTACGGATATTTAAAAATCATGCATGATTTTTTGTGTATCCATTGGATATTCATATGTCATTTTGAGAATTGCACATTTTGCTACTAAACGCTACGCGTTTCAGTACTAAGCGAAACTTTTATTATGCCTGGAATACACGTTATACATAGTTTGTGCCATTTATCATAGCAATAGCGAGCATTGACACTTGCGCACTAATGCATGTAATCGTGTTTACGATAGCGACACTTGAAAATGTGCCCCGTAACGAGCGAAAATATCGCCAGCGTATCGTGGTAGTAGCCACGTTGACATGGAACATGGCTGCTACCGCGATCTGCTATGGAGAGAAAGCCGAGGCAATGATCGCTATTGCCATGCTAAATGGCACGGAGTATAGTCGAAAGGCAGGCTTGATCGCTATAATAATACGGATACATATGCTAGTAAAAAAGCATGCTTGCTTGTTATTATTTAGCACACTGAAAAATAGCATTGTCTCCAATTGGATACATTTGCTTGAGATTTAGCATGATATTTTACAAGTTTTTATTTAACTTCACCTGTTAGTATGTTTGGGACAAATCTTACAAGCCAAATTTGAACCACTTCCTCTAAACTTACGACTTTGAAATTTTACATGCTTGTTCAGTTCTGATGACAATACACTAAAATGATGGAAATAACCTGATGCTGCAGTCAGTATTGTCTCCTCACGAGGGCACTCCTCAACGGTTAGTAGCACGGACACGAAACTTTGCATATACGTTTAATTTTGATAGGTAAACATGATCTTCACCACGAACTGATGCTGCAGCCAGGATTGTCTCCTCATGAGGGCGCTCCTCAACGGTTAGTAGCATGCACATGCAAACAAAACATGACTTTCTACTGTAATGATGCGTTACTTGAAATGGATAGATTGAGAAATATTTCTAACTAACAAGGTGTAAATAAAATAATATAAAAAAAAAGTTTTTTAAAAACAAGGTTTTATGCAAGTCATGTACTAAAACGAATAAAATAAGTTTATATTGAATTATTTATTTGTTCTCAACAAGCTTGTCACGCGAATTGTAAATGATATCCTACTTTTATGAATATTTCGCGATTATTTTATTGGTTTTAGTACATGGCTTGCATAAAAGCTTGTTTTTAAAAAAAAACGGTTTTTTTATATTACAGTATACTGTCGAAAAAACATACTGAATACACGTGCTTATTTTATGCAAGCATTTTATGCACAGTCGAAAGTGAATGTGTCAATGTAAACTGAAGTCGAAAATAGAAGTGTCCCAAAGAATAAACATGATATTAAATCCCTACGAAAATAAATCAACAATATTATATTATTAACACATTGCTTGCGACGCACTGCATTTAGCTTATGTTTACAGAAAAATGAAAACGAAAAAGACAGTTTGGATACTCAGTTGGCAAGAAGAGATAGACTTGGAGCAAGCGTTCATTTACTTGTAGACACGAGGCCCATTTTTAACGAACGCGATGACTACGAGTAGCATGCTCAACGAGTAAATGCGTTCACAATGCATATCCCCTTCCGCCCGCACCACATACCGCGTGATGGTAAATTAACGGCAGGGCGTGCGATTCACGAGCATGGTTGTGTTGAGCTTGCTCTTTTCTAGCAATTTAGTAAGTAGCAACTGCTCATTAATAGCTTACTTTCGTACTACTATTGAGCATGTGTATCAATGCACATTTAATAGCATGCTATCCGTGTGTATACATTTGCTTATGAAGACCCGAAACAACTATGAAATCTTTTTTGGAAGATTAATTAGGTTTTAAAAAAATAATTTCCTTTAATATCTTTTTCAATAAAAAGACCCGGCACCTTTCTGAAACGAGATTGAACACTTTGTAACTCTTGATATGGTTGAGTATCCAAAAGCACTTAGGGTTCTTCGTTATGGATATTTATGTTGTAAATTAAATATTTAAATCTTGAACATATTATCACATTTATCACCCATATAATGGAACTGCATATGATTTTTCAGTAACTAGAATGATGATATTATCTTTATAAAAGAAAAACACGTTCCTAGTAATATCTACTACATCCTTTTCAACAAAAAGGCCAGATAATTTCTTAAGACGAGAGCAAACACTCGTAACTGTTCATACCTTCGAGTTACCAAGAAAGCCATTTAGGGCCTTCACAGTGCAAAATGAATGTGGAAATATTGACACGACTGAATATTTCGTAGCTTTATTATAAATTCTCGTTCAACGTGTCCCAACTCCCAGCCCCAGCGGTGGTAGGCACGTGGCATCAAACACGTGCCCCAATAACAACGTGTTGCGTGCATAACAATTATGGTCTATTGTTGGATCGACTTTGTTATGTATTTGCTATATATAGTACTAGCGACCCGCCTTCGCTTCGCTTTGGTTTGTTTTTTTTTTTCAAAATTTCAAAATAAAATATGGCCTATATTAGAATTTTTGAAATCGATTCAGTAGTTTCAGAGATTACCCCCAACATACAATTTTACCTCTTTAGATAGATATAGATTTTAGTATAGATTATATAGACATATAGATTAAATATATAGATTATTTTAGTATTTATACATATAGGTTTAGTTCTTTAGTATAGATATAGATTAGTATTAGTATAGATATAGATAACTCCCACAAGAAACGTGTGAAAATGTTAGAAATTAGAAAATTTTAAATACAAACAAGTAATATTTTAAATGTGTAAAGTACTTATAGTTTCCAAATCGTTTGTTTTAATTAACAAAGTCATTTTTAAGATTCACCGAAATTTGCTAAGTATTCTAAATCAAAAAGTAATTGGATAATTCGTTTTGTGGCGAAATATTGCTCACTCAAAATGCTTTAAAAAGAACACCTCTGAAAACAACGGAATTCAAGTCCCCAAAATTAAATCAAATCGATAAGACCGTCACTTAGCGAACAAAGCAACTTTGTATGATAAATTGAAACGAGGGAATTTACTGTGTGCCAGTAATAAACTAACACGAAGGTCAGTGTTCACAACGACATGGCAACAGGCGCCAATATCTAGCTATTTTGGTTATCGTTTCTGTCTTCGTTTCAAGAATCAGTCATCGGCGACATTTGATAAATACCCAAAAGTTTTAGATAAAACTGATATAGACGACAATGAATGCGATTTAAGTTTTCCACATTTTTCCTGTATAGATAATGAACAAAGAAATAGATTCGTGACAAAAATGTTTGTTTATTGCTTCTTAGTCTCTCTAACTAAACAAACGTTTAGCCATGATCGGAAGGAGAGGACAGTGAGTAAGTGGATATGTCAGGATCAACATATAGATCAGGAAAAGTAACGTAAATCTCATTAAGTATTACACTTAAATAGGTCAGATATTGAAAGTATTGAAGTTAAATGAAGGTTATAATTAACAGGATTCTAAAACTATAATTTTATAGATATAGACAATGTTGTGTACAAAACTTCCAAAATACATACATAGTGCAGTTTAGAAAACAAAATATAAGCTTCATTATTGTCGATGGTGAAAACAGAACGCTCGAAGTATTTGCAAAGTGGAGGGGAACGCGAGTGCAAATCAACTTTCACGAGACTAATGCATAAAGTACGTACCCACGCGAGCAACCAATCGCATTGCTTCATTTCAATTGCGTGGGAGCTGCTTCTGAAATCTTATATTCGTGGTACATACGGGCCGGGCCGTGCAAGGCTCTCCGTCAATACGCGACCTCATTACCTTTTCATGAATTATTCAACTTTCTCCGCTCATCTATTTACTTCAAAATCCAATATTGTTAAGTCCTAAAACTTCATCGTAAGTCACAAAATTCCATGACAATGATTCTGCTACTAACTGTCAATGGTATATATTTATAAGACCACAATTAATGCCTTATTTTTTGGTAAACGTTTCATGTCAGGAATTAGCATTGTGCCGGTTACGGCCAACCGCGGAATTGACGTGACTGGCATTTAGCAAATCGGGTTTTAAATATTCGAAGGCTAAGTCAATAATAGTTTTGATATAAAAATATTCAGCCCTTTCTACAAATTCCCTTTTTTTAGTGACATAAAGTCTGGTACTTTGCACGATTATAAGATTATGACGTTTTAGATTCTGTCGGAATATTACTAGAAACAGTAATTTAGCAAATACTGGCAGATTTTAGCATCTACGTTATTGCGTTGCAATAAATTACTACTTATTTCTTTGGCATTTAAAAGACCTTCCTTGCGTTCAATATCGCCTTCCACAATTATAATCAAAGAGAGTACTTGTTGAATACCATGTTACCGATACATTTCTTAGAATTTGAACGTCTTTTCTTATTACTACGCTGTTGTTAAATTGCAAGAACTGTTACTATTCTACAAGTTTCGTAGTATTTTCCTCAATCCAAATACAGAGTATGAATATACCTATAAAAATAGTATAGTGCTAATAGACGTGTAATCTAGAATTTTTTCAAAATCTATAAATATCACAAAAAAATATTAATTCCTTTTTCAATTATAACTTATAACGAAAACAAAATCAAGTAAATTTCACGTAAAGCTTGTAAAAATATCGCCTTTAATTCGATTAATTAGACAATTTATTCCGAAGTATAAGCTAATCCGATACATGGTATTATACTACCATATACTTGACACGAAGTTACTAAATTGCAAGTTCTCAGCACACGTGGTGCAGCCCTCATCCAAGACGCTTGCAGCCCTCCCTCAGGGAGGATTGCAACGGGAAATGGGTCGTGACCCACATTGGCAGGATCAATACTCGGTCATCGACTCCGCCCGTTTCGTGTGGCCCCGTCATGTCTACCACCATATCAAACTAGGGATTGGAACTATTTAAGGTATAGTTCGTTGCTAACCAAACATACACATTACTTTCTATTAAAATTCCATTGGTATTTCTCGGTATAAGAATTATTCGATCAGAAAATAACCAATATTTTTTTTTTATAGACTAATGGGCGGACGAGCAAGCGGTCCCACGTGATGGTAAGTGTTACCGCCGCCCATGGACACCTGCAACACCGGGGGGTATGCGGGCGCACCGCCGACCTTGCAAAATCCTATTCACAGCTCTCTTGAAGAACCCCATATCGTAGCATAATGGAAAGACCTCTTGAGGCAGTTCGTTTCACAGCCTACGGGTTAGCGGTATAAAATAATTTTTGGACCGAACAGTGCGCGACACCTCCGTATCGAGGAAATGCGGATGGACCTCACTTCTGTGACGGAAGGTGCGGTTGTATAAACCCGAGGTGGGAATTATATTAAACAATTCTTAAGAGCATTCCCCATTGTACAGGCGGTAGAACACACAGAGAGACGCAACGTCTCTCCGAATGCTGAGGGATTTTAAACCGCCCGTGAAAGTGGGATCGTCGACAATACAAACAACACGTCGTTGGATGGAGTCAAATGGGTCCAATTGGTATTTCGGTGCGCCGGCCCAGAGATGAGAGCAATACTCCATATGGGGCCTCACCTAAGCTTTGTAAAGCATAAGGAGTTGCCCAGGGGTGAAGTACCGCTTCGCTCTGTTCAGCACACCGAGCTTTTTGGAGGCTATTTTGGTTTTATTTTCCAGATGATCCCTAAATTCAACTTTGCTGGAGATGTCGACACCAAGGATCCCGATACTCTCCGAGATTTTAAGAGGTATGCTCTGAAAGCGAGGTGCTAGGACAAAAGGATTTTTTTTTAGCGGTCTTGCACAGACTTGCGTCTTACTGGGGTTGAAATCCACTAGGTTCAGAGAACCCCAAATCGAGACTAGATCTAAAGAGTCTTCGATTTCAGATACAAGCCTAGTGCGACTTTCTTCCACTTCGACCCGAGGGATGTTGGCGTGGCCCCCGTACAAGGCGTCTCCAGTACTGTCATCTGCATAGCAACGTATGTCACCAATTTGCAACAGGTCGTTGATATGCAGGAGGAACAGAGTTGGAGACAGCACGGAGCCTTGCGGGACGCCAGCGTTAATAGACATGGTGTCGGAGCAGCTACCATCGATAACGACTCTGGTGCTCCGTCCAGTCAGGAAACTGATAACCCATTCGCATAATCCCTCGGGTATCCCGAAAGATGGTAACTTGGAAAGCAGTGATATCGATGATCTTGAGCGTTAGTCAGTGTCGTATAAATGCGTCGATATTGGAACGGAAATATTTCGCAAACATCAGATGGGAACGATCATAAATTCATATATTATTTATTAATCTTTCATCAGCACCGTTCCATTTGATGGATTACACGCAGGAGAACAGTGGCTGTCATATAATCTGCACAGTTTGATAACGTATGAACCCAACGGCGATAAACTTTGTGCAACAATTTCTCTTATACCAACATAATTGTACATCATAAATTATAACTTGGTAACGTCGCATGGATTTTTAGCGAAATTCCAAAAATTAGATCATTCTTTATTTATCTCAAGATAAGGTTTTTATAAAAGTCAATAGATTATAATCTGCGCTAAAATGGAATATGAAGATATCCTTATCATTAAGATAACTAGTATGATCGTTAATCGTATAAGAGTACAACAAAATATATAGCTTTGTTTCAATTGTTTAAAAAAAAACTTTTTAATATCTGTACGTACAATTGGAATAGACGAATATTTTGAAAATAAAAGAGCACCAGAAACTTATCTATCTGAAAAAGGAAATAGAAGATTCCAGAATTCCGGAAATGACTGACGTTAATGTAACTTTGTAAGTCGCAGCAGGCAAAATGATATAGCAAGTAGATTGATACTTAACAGACATCAAATAGATGTATAAAAGCAAGGGGATGCTAAGAGGAGGTGCAAATAACGTCACAGGTGTGACGTATTGCGCATGACGCCACGGGCAATTTTATAGACTAATATAGACTCAAAAACTATTCAGGGAAATGTTTGTTTGAAGCCATTGTACTCAGCACTTCGATGTTAACAGGTTACGTTAACATCCAAAATAGGTTATTGTATTTTGATATCTTTATGCAGACATCGAAATTTATTTACTGAAAAAATTACCTCCATGAAAATTGTAAAAGATACGACTTTATAGCAGTCGGAAACTTTTAGTAATGACTATATATTCTTCCTATCTAATACAAGAGTAGATAGACCCAAGCAGATCTTTGTCGCAAGTGCAAACATCCCCTTTTACAAAGTACTTTCGTTACCTAATCTCGTAGACAACGAAATATTACATAGTAATAGAGCACAGCACATACAGAGCAACAGTTCTTTTGTGGCGCCGAACATTGATAGGGTTTACACACAAAGATAAAAATAGAGAGGATGGGACAATTTGTATGGAGCCTGGCATACGTACGCCCCGCCATATTGAAAAATTCTTGAGTTTGCGACCGCCAACCAAACCTTAATACATCGATAGAAGACGTCAAAACAAACAAAACAAATCTCATATATAACGTATCGGAACTGAGATAAAGTCAAAGTTATGAATAAGTTTCAATATTATCTCGGTTTCCAGACGTTTTGGAAATACAGTAATCCCCCCCCCTATAACACGGTACTCTTATAACGCATTTTCATATTACGCGATTTCAATCCCCCGTATAACACGGGCATTCCCCCATATAACGCGGGGATTTCCCACATTATATTTCTGTATGTACTGTGAAATTTATAATGATAGTGTAATTTATTTGAAATTAACTGTTTTTTTAACTGTTCTTAGTTTAGTTTGATTTTAATAAAACGTACATATTTCGTTCATAATATAGTTTTTTCTTAATATTCGATTTAAACCCCCTTTAGCGAGAAAAGTTAAACGTGAATAATTTATACGTTACGCGTTATACGGGGTCGTAAAAACGCGTTATACGGGAATACTCCTACAACACGTTTTCCTATAACGCGGAACCAATCTACCGTGTTATAGGGGGGATTACTGTACATATTTACGTTAGATTTTTTTTTGTTTATTTTGATGTCTTTTGTCGATCTATCTATCAAATGTTTTGGAACGAGAAGTGTCGAAAAATACGAAACTTCTTTAAACCTAGTAAATCAAACGTGATATTATAACGACTATGTATGTGCTGGTAGCGAAATATTTTCTTATGTCTAAATTAGATGTAATAAAATCGATAGTAGACATCAAAATGAATAAAACAATGTTCTTAGGTGAAAACTTCGAAAACGACTAGTAACAGAGTAATATCACAAGTTATAACTTTGGCTATCTCAGATCAGAGATGTAGGAGTTTTTACCCACGGACATTTTTTGTTTGTTTTGATGTCTTCTATTGATTTATTTAGGTTTGGTTGGCGGCTGCAAAATCGAGAATTTTTCAAAATGGAGGAAAGTAGGTATGCCACTTAGGTCACATTCCCTTTATGAATTCTGAGTTTTATTAATCAATCCAATATAACATTTGCAATTAAATAATTACAAATTACATTTTTTTTACATATTTTTTTCTTAAAATTTCTGTTTTTAAATGTTTATTATTATTCTTAATGGTGTGATAAATTCTTAGTCTAATATAGTTTGTTTAAATATTTCATCCGGATAAACTTTAGTGTTCACATTCCTTATTCATCAAAAGGGGTCCATTTTAAAGATTGAAAATTTTGCGCTCCATTTTGTAAAAACGATCTTATTACAAATTAAACTGAATCGAATCCTTTACCCAAATCCACTCCTGAATCTCCAAACGTAGGCCAGGAGTTATTTCCGAGGGTATGCCAACGTTTATCATTCTAGATTTATGTTGTCATTTTTCACGGATGGCCACGAGCGACAGTATACACTTAACGCCAGGTGAACGGTTTGCTCGTCTGTCACTGACGACTTCAGGAAAATCGCCAGTAGTAGCAGCTGGTTGAAAAGAATAGATGATTATGTGTGGTAGTGGTACATGTGGAAGGCCTACAGGGTGATACAGTGAAATCAACGAGACATGAGCTTTGCGATTATGTGAGTGCACACCGATAGTGTACAGTGCGAACTATTTCTACAATCGGATTGGACCATTAGGCACTCACACAGATGCAAAGCTCATGTCTCGTTGAATTCACTGTAGTATGGTATATAACTATTGAGAGTGTATGAAAATGAGATTCCTGGAGAAGGAACAGACCAATGGAAGGTTATTGGCTAATATAGAAATTAATATATTTGCATTTAGAGGCTATTGTGTAAATATACTCTTATCTAATTAGGCTCTAAATATAAATATGCCTGTTTTTTGATTGACGGGAATATCTACTTATGGAACGCCTTTTTAATAGCATGTTTCTATTTTAAACGAGGCTTTATGAGATATTGTAAGGTCCTGACCGTGGGTGGGTCGTGCATCGATGTGACCTGGCTCAATGACCTGGATTCATGCGCGCGGACCGCGCCGCAGCTCTGACCCGTTTTAACTGTACTCTACGCGTAAACTATACCTATGTATGTCTGAAACACGGCATTGCAGCGCTACGATTTACTATTACTTAGCAACGTGTTGTAACAAAAGCGGGTGGGTGGGTGTATTGTGGCAAAAGGACGCGATTTATGCATCACCATAGCATCTGGCAGACATGTTCAAAAAGACAAAATAAAATACGAAGTGAATACGTGCGCGAATGAACCGAATGACGAATTAGGTCAGAGAACTCGTCATGGTTATTTTCGTCTTGCTAATTAAAATCAATCTCAATAAAGGTTGTAATATTATGTTATCTGAAGTAAGTCTTAATAGAGTATTAAAATAGACTTGGAAAGCTTTGTCACAGGAAATAACCTACCTACATAAAATACACTTTAGTCAACCACATGCTCTTTACGCCTACAAACAATGAAATAATTCACGACATTTTTGCAACGCTGTCTTCTTAGAGGTTAAATGGGCATAAGTAGCTCATCAATAAAATAGGTGTGTATAGGTGTGCGTGTAGTGGCGAAGAATGGACGATAGTGAACGAGTACGTCGCCCTGGGTTCGAAAACCCGACTACGCGAGTTGGAAGAGCAACGACCTCAGCCCTTGCTGAGCAACCCGCGGGGTTTTTGTATTATCCGTCGACTGGCTTCCGTCTCCCTCGACGATTAAATTAAATAGTATTTAAATGTAAATTTATTTGTGAAATTCGTGACATTCTCCCAAAGTATATTTTAGTGGTTTAGTCTCCTTCATAATGATTTGCATTTTGTAAAGAAAATAATGCTCATTACGAATTCAGCATTTAATTTTGTTTAGTGGAGTCTCTTTTCAAAGACTCTTCTACACCAACAGTTGTCAGTCCCAATGCAGACATTAGTCTGCCTATGACCACTTCAGCTTGCTTTGTCGATGAATTTAGTTGTCTGATCTTCTCGTTTCGGATTTTATCTTGCAACGAAACTTCGAGTATATCTCTCTATAGTTCGCTGAGCGACATTGAATTGATATGCATTATTAGGACTATTGTTAGAGACAACGTACGTAACTAGCAAGAAGTACTGAATAAAACTTCAAGCAATGTATCAAATTTTGGCGATGATAAGAGTTAAGACATTTTCCGAAATGTTGCCCAGCTCAACTGAATGTTTTCGACCATCTTACTGAAATTGGACTTGCCTAGTTGGATGCTCTGTCCAAGATAGACATAATCGTCAACAACTTTGAGAATAACGACTTCGACATTTATTGGTTCCGACAGAGTATGTGCTGAGGAGGAGTTTTTAGTATAGGTCCATTCTCTGAAATATTTTATTGAATCATTACCGAAACAAATAAAGCATACACAAACGAAGATAATGATATTTTAAACTGTTTCATATTGTAATACAGAAATCTTTCACGTTTGTAAGATTTTTTTATTATAAATATTATACTTCCTTGAAACTTCTGTATACGCAGAACTATAAGCAAGTAGTAACATAGAAAGAGCAACAACCTCAAATACAAGAAATTAGGTAAGACTGCTGATAAATGACCCTCAAATGGGCAACAAGCCAAACTGAATTACGAGACATGAGGTTTCTCTGGAGTTCAGAGTGAAGGTTAATTTACGAATAAGGGTTCTCTGAAAATAAATGAGTTAGGTATATATGAGATTAGAGTATATTTAAAAATGTAGTAGACGGATTTTCATGGTAACGGTATAATGTTAAAGCCGAAGTCTTATGCTTTTAAAAGCTACAAGCTTTTTATATATCAGTTTTTTCTTTATCGAGAAAAGCAAGTCATTAGTCTTATATATACGTCTTATATCATTAGTCGTCATACAGACTAAATTTCATTTAGTCTATATGCGCGCTTGGGGAGTGAGTCGATTTGGTTGCTTGCGAGTGTATAATAATTTTATCATCATCATAATTACTAAACGCCGTAGTAAGCCCGGACCAGTTCAAGTCGATCTCTCCAGTCACTCCTATTTGTGCATATCGTTTTCTCCAATTGTAACTAATAGGCTTTGCGTCGCGATCTTAGTTTTGGTCTATCATTTATGTCATTAACTTTTTTGGCATCACTTTATCATTCATTCGCTGCACGCGAATTCTCCTTAATTATAAACCTACATATAAGGTCGGGGAAAAAGTTTCTTCGTATTTTATATACAAATTAAAGACATTTTTTTTAAAAAGTTTAATTACATTTATTATAATATATATGTGCCGTTTTGTTCTATAACTTATTGCCATCTTGCAGGTAGTGAGATGACCCCTTACTGTAGAAATTTTGGGATTTTTGGTCAAAAAATTGCGACAAGTAGTTTGGACAGTCCTCTCTTGATGTTAACCTTACACTACCTAAAGAATTTTGAAGAGACCGAAACAAGTGGAAATCTGAGGGCGCAAGGCCAGGGCTATATGGTGGGTGCATCACACTTCCCAACCAAGCTCTCTCAATTTTTGCTGAGTGCCCAAAAATGTGTGTGGTCTGGCGTTATCACGCTGAAAGACTACACACCCTTTCTGTTGATCAATTCCGGGCGTTTTTTCGCAATTTCTTGCTTTAGTCTTATCAGCTGTTTGGCAGTAGAGATCCGAATCGATGGTTTTGCCCGGCGGTAAAAGCTCGTAATGAACGATGCTCTTCCAATCCCACCATACACACAACATCACAATATTGCGCGTTAATCCGGGTTTCGCCACAGTCTGTGGAGCTTGGCCGCACTTAGACCATGATCTTTTCCGCACGTTCTTGTCGTAAGTGATCCACTTCTCATCACCAGTCTTTTCAAAAATGGTTCGGTTTCATTGTGTTGGTTTCATAGAGAATCGCAAACGAGTACACGGTTCTTTAGGTTTCTTTCAGTGAGCTCGTGTGGTACTCAAATATCAAGCTTTTTTGTGAATCCAGACTTTTTCAAATGAGTCAAAACTGTTTTGTGGTCAATGCCCAGTTCATCAGCAATGTCGTAACTACTTATGTGCCGATCTTGCTGCACTTTTTCACACATGGCATCAACTTTATCGGTAACGGGGCGACCGGAGCGAACTGCATCTTTAACATTAAGATTTCCTGACTGAAAACGCTTAAACCAACTTTGTGCTACTCTTACTGACACTGCATTAGGTCCATAAACGGCACAATTTTTTTCCCGGCTTGTGTCGCATTTTTCCCTTTTTTGCAATAAAACTTTAAAATGTATCGAATTTCTTCGTTAGATTCACTCATTTTCTTGGACAGAAAAACAATTGATAAATGGCGGGAAACAGTTTTTTATTCTTTTATTTCTTTTTTTAAATGTTCTCTTTTTAATGGTATCATAACCAGCCAGGTACAGTTCAATCAAAGATATTGGATCACAACTTCATACATACAAAATACGAAAAGACTTTCTCCCCGACCTATTATATTAGGTTCTTCGCAAAGTTCTTACTGATTATAGCGGATCCTCCAGACACTATTTTCTTTGGTAGAACCATAAATAAAATACACTTCAAAATTTTCGTTTCGAAAATCAATAGTGCATTTCCTTTCTTAGTGAGCGCTTAAGTCGCCAACTACACGAGCAAGACTCGCGACGATTCCGCGCTACTAACGTCGAGTCAAATATAAGACAAAGCGATTATTCCGTTAGCGTATCGCCTCAGCTCGTTACATATCCAAGACGATCGTCGCGACTCGCCGTGAACCTATAGTCCCGGAACGAGTTGAATGCGCGCGGAAGGAATGTGACCGTTTTATGTCACTTGTTTTTAGTGTTATACTACAATGACCTTACTGAAAGATCGATATCGGTTTCAGTCGATATTTTTAATTTAAATATCACGGTCAAAAGTAAAACACACAAATAATTATAAAAAAACATGACTTATTTTTTACCATTTTTATTTACTTTCATTATTTATTTATTTATTATTTATCACACATTAGATAATATAGTAAGTAGGTACACATAATTTTTAGTTTTAAACAGATATTTAATGTTTAGTTTTGAGTAATAAAGTTACTAAAAAACAAAGAAAAAAATACAAAAATTACTAATTGACAGAAATATAAAAAAATAACAATATCATAACAACAAAAATCTACTAAGCATTAATAATAATAATAAAAAATAACTTAAAAGTACTAAAAGGAACACCGAACGCGTGTTATATCGATGACGCAAGAGAAACAATAGAAAGCGAGCAAGCGCATCACTAAACTAGCCGGCACAAGTGCGGCGAGGCGGCTGGAAGGGGCACCCCCCTTCCAGCCGCCTCGCCGCACTTGTGCACGCTCGTGTCCCCACACCTCACACCGCGCGCGCATTTAGCTCATTCCGGGACAGTAAGTTGGTACAGAAATCATCGCGTCGGTCAAAAAATGTATTTTTGATGGTCAGATGTTTAGATCGCTGCTGTGTAATTTGGGTCTTCCTTTGTATTAATATTCAATTCTATGCTGATTGCAGCATTCTTCATATTTGTACCCCAGTCCCCACACTTACTTGAACTTACTTTTTTAAAATTTGCCTTTCCCAAAAAGTTAATATTTTTCATAGTGTCGTTTTATTTTAGACGAATTTTCATGTATTTTTCATCACAGGGCACATTATTTCTTTAGGAACTTTCGTTTCATCAAAATTGTTACGTAGTTGATAGTTGCTACTTTATATCCAGTGAAGAACTGTAGGATCTAATAGTACCTACTTTTCGTAGGATCTCTTGTACGTACGTCATCAAGCCATAAGAAGATAAAGCATAATCCGCTTCAAATGGCGGCGATAGTAGTGATCCTCGCATCGTTTCGTGTGCGTTCGGGCGAGTTCGCACGTATTCGGTGGCAACAGACCAGGCGCCAGCGCAGGGTCAACACACGCTTGCCTAGGACGGGTCGACGCCCCATCCTGTGAGTCCTGTCGGGAATATATTCCGTCCTACACATATTAATGTAAGCTACTAGATTTTTTGCAGTAAAAAACTACAACGTAATACGAATGTGTGTGAACATAATATTTGCTTGTTACACGTGCTTTGATAAAACAATGAGTAATACAATTTCGCAGTTTTCTGATAAATAATCTCACGTAATCGTGAAGTAATTAGCTATGCTGTGGGAGCAATTGCTAGGTACCTACGCTTTAATAAGGAGTAGGAATAGTTTTATAGATTTACTGACGTCAATCAATGTTCATTATCCGTAAAAGAATAGCCGACATTTCACTATACATTTTCAAATGTAGATACAATCAGGTCGGCTGACGTAAATAGGTTACCTCGAAAACTAAGTAATAAAGTGCGTCATAGCTTATTCAGGGCACATTTCGCCATTATTTAGCATTTCATCGACTATGTGTTGTTATGGCGCAATGATTAAAAAAAATTGCTGATGGACAGCTATCCAAATAATGGCATGACACATCCTGTATGTAAATATTTGTACTAGGCACCACTTTGGACGAACTGAATTGTTTAAATTTAATCAATGTTTAAAATTCTTTGTCACTTTCCAAATGTTAGTAAAATGTACCTATGTATACTCTGATTTTCAATTCCATGCAATTTTTTTATCTTAACGGACGAAAAAATGTTCCCACAAGAAAGGTAAGCAGTTCCAATATTGTTATAAAGTTATTTCAATTTTAAGATACACACTTTAATAAATATCAATGTCGAAACAATTAGGGACAAAAGTAAATTATAACATTCTAACTTCTGGCATATGTAACAAACCTTTTTTACTATAATTAAAAATGTTACCTTTGTTTTCAATGGTACACATTGGCTGTGTGGGAGAGTAAATAAACTTATATATAAATATCGGCGCAGTCAATTAACGCGAGCATCAAAACAATACTTGCACGCGCTATCGAAAATACCATGTGCGTCGAACTTTTTTTTTTTTTTTTTACAGAGAAGAGGGCGGACGAGCAAGCGGTCTCACGTGATGGTAAGTGTTACCGCCGCCCATGGACACCTGCAACACCAGGGGGTATGCGGGCGCGCCGCCGACCTTGCAAAATCCTATTCACAGCTCTCTTGAAGAACCCTATGTCGTAGTTTAATGGGAAGACCTCTTGAGGTAGTTTGTTCCACAGCCTACGGGTTCGCGATGTAAAATAATTTTTGAACCGAACAGTACGCGACACCTCCGTATCGAGGAAATGCGGATGGACCGCACTTCTGTGACGGGAGGTGCCGTTGTAGAAACCCGAGGTGGGAATTATATTGAACAATTCTTCAGAGCATTCCCCATTGTACAGGCGGTAGAACACACAGAGAGACGCAACGTCCCTCCGAACGCTGAGGGGTTCTAAACTGCCCGTGAGAGTGGGATCGTTGACAATACGAACAGCACGTCGTTGGATGGAGTCAAATGGGTCCAATTGGTATTTCGGTGCGCCGGCCCAGAGATGTGAGCAATACTCCATATGGGGCCTCACCTGAGCTTTGTAAAGCATTAGGAGTTGCCCAGGGGTGAAGTACCGCTTCGCTCTGTTCAGCACACCGAGCTTTTTGGAGGCCATTTTGGCCTTACTTTCCAGATGACCCCTAAATTCGACTTTACTGGAAATGTCGACACCAAGGATCCCAATACTCTCCGAGATCTTAAGAGGTATGCTCTGAAAGCGAGGTGCTACGACAAAAGGGTTTTTTTTAGCGGTGAATGCACAGACTTGCGTCTTACTGGGGTTGAAATCCACTATGTTCAGGGAACCCCAAATCGAGACTAGATTTAGGGAGTCTTCGATTTCAGACACAAGCCTGGCGCGACTCTCTTCCACTCCGTCTCGAGGGATGTTGGCGCGGCCCCTGTACAAGGCGTCTCCAGTGCTGTCATCCGCATAGCAACGTATGTCACCAATTTGTAACAGGTCGTTGATATGCAGAAGGAACAGAGTTGGAGACAGCACGGAGCCTTGCGGGACGCCAGCGTTAATAGACATGGTGTCGGAGCAGCTACCATCGATAACGACTCTGATGCTCCGTCTAACTATAGAATCTGAACTATAGAAAAGCGTCGCATAGCTGCTCGCACCTAAACGTTATAAACTAAATGACGGCCGCTCAGTAGCGATGGGTAACTCCGGATTCAATGAATCAAAAGATCCGAAACCGCGAGCGGAGCCGAATCTCATTAATCCGGCTGTTATTGACTCCCAGGAGTTATTCATTTCATTTTTGGGTCGCTGAGTTACATAAACGAACATGACGCAAAGCGAATGAGTCGCTCTCAGACTCTTATAAAATATAAGTAGGCGAATCAAAAGAGTCAAAGAATCGTTAAGAGAAGTCGGATCCGCGAGGGGAGCCGGATTAAGTAAGCCAAAACACTCCGAGGAGTCGTAAATACCCACCACTACCGCTCAGCGATTCAAGCGAATCACAAGTGTGCTGGCCGTCGATCGAGACTGAGCTCCCGTGTCAATCTTAACCCTGAATCAGTTGTATTACGTAGGTACTGTGATCAAATTATTGTAATTTACTTATTTAATTTAAAATATCTAGAAGAAAACAAACCTATTGAAGTATTTTATTCACTATTGTCAATTAATTAAATAATTTAACTAAATTTGCTATTCAGTTGCTTTTAGTTTCAAATAAATATCTAATGTTATACATAACCCATATTAAAATATTGTCTACTTGACTGTACCTGCGCGAACTCACTACCTCCGGTTTAGGGTAAACAAGAAGTTTGGCGCGACCTATACATATTGTATAGCTATAGCCTTAAGGGATGGATTTAAAAATGGAACCCAAACAAAGGATATATTGTGTTAGGGCAGGTAGAAGGAGACCCTTTCTATTACAAAAAGGAACTTATTGTAAAAAAAAAAAAGTTACTGCAACAGTGATAGTAAACACCAGGTATTTTTTTTAAATGTGTAGTAAAGGTAGAAGTGCACCAGGGACTTGGATATTATTTCAAGCTGCTTAGTTAACAAGTATTTAAACATTTTTCTCTTTTTATAAAATTGAAGTCAATACTCTAAAGGATTTTTAAATAAATGCCACTGTTATGTAATTTAATTAAACAATTTTTATATTAGGTTCTTACCTATCAAATTGCCGTTTTATATGGAAAACCTCGAATATTTTTTTTGTACGAAAATTATATATTTAAATAATCGAAATATTGTTCATTATTTTATTATCAATGCACTTTTGCCATTTTAATGGAAGTTCATTGATGCCTTTGCTATAGAACTCCTGAGGATTGAAATAGACAAATTTTCTGAAGGCATATTTCACTGCCTCACTAGAGTTGAATTTGCCTCATGTAACTTTGAGACTGTGTGGGTGGGTGAGCTTTATGTTGGACTAGACTGGACTAGAGCAATTGGCCAGACTCTGTAGTTTGATAGCGAGCTTGTCCATCATTGTTTGCAGTTCTCCACAGTATACATCTGCATTAAATGTTGTGGTGGATCTCAAGAAGCTGTAGTGGATAATACCGCTACAGGACCACCATACAGTCACCATGAGCTTCTTTCGACTCAGTTTACATTTGGGACATTGTTTAGTTGTCTGCTGGGTTCAACCATTGTGACAAATGTTTACGAATATCATACAGGATTTTTCATCACAAGTGACAATACCTTTCAGAACCCCTTCATTTTTGGGGTGGTTCAGAAAACTAAGGCGAGCTTTGAAGTATGTTCGCAATTGACTTTCATTAAGCTTGTACAGTACCCACTTTTCGAGATTTTTGAGATTCTGATTTGACTCAAATGAATTAATATTGTTTTGACACTTATACCGAAGGCTGCTGCTAACTCAGACATTGAAATGAATTCTCTTCTACTATTGCTTTCAATTTGTCATTATCGACTTTAGGCTCTGGTTGTGCACGGTGCTTGTTCTTGAGGTGGAAATTACCAGAATGAAATCAATCAAACAAAAAAAATGCACCATGCATTCATTTGCTGTGTTAAGTACATACATATCATTGATATTCCGTTGTGGTTTGTGCTGAGTTGCTGCCATGACGGAACTCATATTTGAAAATAATGGGAATTTTTAACTTTTCCATGGTCGCAAACAACAATATCTAAGCAAAATGTCATTTGATGGAAAAAGCAAATGAATAACTGATTTTGAAAACGAATGTCATGGCTTTAAATTAAAATTAATTTTAACATGGAATTCCAAGCAAAACCCAAGATTCAAAGTTCATAGTGGCCACTAGGAACAAACTTGAAACGTTACTGATTGAAACTTTACTAATGAAATGGGTACTCTACTCTCTCTTATTTTTATAATGAGTCAATAATATAAATAGTGTAAGATAAAGAGAGTACCTACAGTGATTAATTAATCTAAAAACATAAGTGTTTCAGTAGCAAAATTGAGTAAGTTACTCTAAAGTGGCCATGAAGAGTAAATAAATTATCTGTCTAATATGAGATGTGAAGCCAGTCAATTTAAAGACATTAATACAATTAAAGAATTGAATAATTAAAGTTTAATTGTTTAATTTAAAGTGACTAATATGATGATGATCCTATGATAGAAAAAACAACAGATGCAAACACAATAGTAACATTTAATGAAACATTTATTTGCATCTTATTTCTTACGTCAAATTAAGTCAATGTATTTGTTAAATTAAAGATTTAAAATTAATTGAGTTGCATCATCATCTGAATTACATGTTTTCTTATGAACTTTTTAAATGTATCTTTATGTACTGTCTTTTTTTTATTTTCCATGTTTGTATTGCCATTATCTGTGCAATACAACTAAACACCTGTTAGGTGCAACAGTTGGATTGTGTAGCTAAACAACTTTTATTAATTTATATATTATTTAATGTTTACAGTAAAATGTCAATAAAAAGGAAATGTTTATGATAATATTTAACAATTATCACTTCCTATTTTTTATAGGTAAGTACTAAAATTGAAGGAAAGATATATATAATGGATGAGAAATATTTTGTTATATTTTTTATAACATCATCATAATGCATCTTTCTACTATGATTGTTATTGATAAGTACGTATCTATATTGAAAGAAAGAATTGACAACTATCTAAAAAAGGAACCAAAACTAAAGAGGCATTAATGCTATAGGTAGATATAATGAAAACCTATACCAACATTAACAAGACCACAGTTTCGAAGGCAATTGTGAAAAAAATTATATGGGGCAGAACACGCCTTTATCCGTGGACAACCTTACAGACAGGAATGAGTTGGCATTATAAGCGTAGCCTTAGGTGAAATTAATATTAAATAAACTAAAAGGTGATATAACAGAACATTTAATTAAATTGCAAAAATACTGTAGTTTTTTTTTATTTCAACGTTTCATGATGGTACTTGCGAGTTGCATGACGTCTCTCAATGGAAGGGCACGACCTTCGAAATGCCACAATCTACTTAATCAATAAAAATATAAGTATAAGTTTTACTTACCACCACAGCCATACACATTGAATAAAAATTGAACGGATTTAGCCGTGAACAGCTAAGAAAAATCACCACACACGCTTAAAAACGTGTGAACGACACAAAATAATTCTCTAAACTGAATAATGGTGTTGCCTAAGAAAAATAGAAAATATACCACTGAACCATAGATGTCACGACGTAGGAGGGTAATTTTTCCACAGTAGATTATCGTATTTTATCGTACACATTTATTTTATCGTAATTTCAATTTTAGTTCGTTTTTTATCTTATAATAAAAACGCGACTCGTTCCCAATCTTATTTTTTTTAATTTAAATAACATTTACGTTTACAGATGTAAAATTAACTATTTTTCGACAAATCTCCCATACAGCTTTTGTAATCAATATTCACACTCACACGTCTTATATTTTAGGTATCTATTTTAAATTATCACAAGCCTTAAACCAAACAGCCTTGCCTTAAACAGAATATAATTATTTTCTCTAAAATTTCGGAAATGCACAATAGCGAGTGTTCACCGAATGGTTATAGAACTTGAGACTGAAAAAAACGCAGCAAATGTTCACATATAATGAAATCGTAAATCAGCCGTCTCTAAATGAAATTTGAAAAAAAAAATAGTTGCAGAGTACTTTACGAACGATACATATCGTAAAGTAACAATTTTTAGAATGTTTGTGTCTCTCTCAACTCGTATCATAAAAAAGCCACTGGAGAGAATTTAATGAAGTTTAGCATAGTTATAGCTTACGGCCTGGGTTAACATTTTATCTCGATTGGTTAGAGTTCCCACGGGATTGACTAAAGTTCACGCGAATGAAGTCGCTGGCAGCGATAGTCTACTATAAAATATTTATGGTAGAAACGTATTCTTGGGTTGGTAGTAGAACGGAAATAGTATTGCCAATTTTTTACTCAGTTTAGCCCATATAACAAATTAAATGGCGTGGAAAAAGTATTGATAATTTTGAATATTATTATATTCCATTTGAAATCTGATTTTCGCGGTGTTAGGATTTTTTTTAATTACTTTTACATTAGATATTTTATGTACTTTGTGCCCTTAAAGCTAGTTTGTGGTGGCACTAAAAAACTAACGAACTACATAGATCATAACATAACTAATCGTAGTTCATTAACATTATATAGGTGTACAACGAGAAATAAACGAGTCCCAATGAAACTACTTTATTTAATCAAATGTATACAAATATATTGATTACTGTCAAGTTATTTAATATACCAAGGGTTATAGGAACATGTCGTCATTGAAGCTTCCTGGAGGGGGGAGGTGATCAGCGTCTGGTGGTGGAAGCCTTCTGCGGGGCATGGGCCCTCCGGGTGGACCGAATGGGTCGAACCGAGCACCAGGTGGAACTGCACCACTGTCAACAAAATGTTTCAGCGTCAAAGTGGGTTTTTAAGATGGCAGGAGACCCCTTGAGAGGACTGAGGAGTTTTATGGAATGGCGACTCCAAATCTTAATTTAATACCATATAAATAATCTGTAAACCGTAACCAGTGCCTGTGACGAGAGCATTATAGGTCACACTGAAAATTTCCGAAACTGGCTACTTACACATAAACAATATTTAAAAAGTAATTACAATATTCGAAAACGGAACTCTTTTGCTGTAGAATAAAGTTTGTATTGTCATTGTGGCGTCACTTTAAAAATTGCGTGTCTGTATTACGATGGATTTAACTAGTGAAAATTTTCGCTGCATGATTTTCTACAATTTTATGTGTAAGCCTCACTCGGCTTCAAACTGCTTTTGGCTATGAAGAACCAAGCAAGATGGCAATTTATAGATGTGTAGATCCCACACAATTTGACTGAGGCTCAAAAAACGGTGCATCACTTGGTGCAATGCCATGCTTACCAGATTCAACGAAGGGGCGTGAAATTTGGTGTGTAACCTAGTAACAGGTGACGAAATATTGATTTACAGCTACGACCTCGAAACAAAGCAGCAATCGATCATTTGGGTCTTTCAAGATGCACCGAATCCCACCAAAGTGGCGCGTGTGCAAAGTGCCGCGAAGCAGATGATCGATTCTTTTTTTTTAGAAAAACTGGACACGTGTGGCTACGGTTGGTTTGGAGAATCGTCGTACCGTGAATGCTGATTGGTACACGACCATTTGCTTGCCGAAAGTTATTGACGAACTCCGTAAACACAACCGTAAACGCCGTAAACGTCATCTTGCAACAATGACAATGCCAGTTCTCACACGGCCAAACAGATAAACGACTTTTTGAAGGCGAAAAACGTAGAACTCATAAGCTATCCTCCATACAGTCCCGACTTGGCCACCTTGTGACTTCTTCTTGTTTCCAAAAATTAAGAACCAATTATGCGGTCAACGATTTTCATCGCCAGAAGAGGCTGTCGAAGAGTATGCAAAACATGTTTCTGAGCTCACCACGAAGGAGTGGAATAAATGTTATGGAAATTCGTTGATTCGTATGAAAAAGTGTATTGACGCTCACGGAGAATATTTTGAGAAATAATAAATTGATTTTTGGCCATTCATTGCAATTTTTTCTTATTCATTCTGGAAACTTTCGGTGTGGCCCTCGTACTCGAAGTAAAGTACTAGTAGTTAAAGATTAGAAAAAACAAAATATGTTCACAGTATATAAAAATTGGTTGCTCACCTTGGCAGTCCACCTGGAATTCCAAGTCCTGGATTTTCAGGGTTAGTGCGGCCGAAGGGATTAAATATCATGCCCTGGCCAGCAGGTGCAAAAGGATCTAAGTCTGAGCGTCCAATGCCTGGCATATTGGCTGGAGGAAGATCCCTGGTAAAAAATGCAAAAAACAATTGATAATATTATATTAGTCTTAAATTGAGTGTGGGTAAGAAACAAAATCGGACCTATGAACACTAACTTCACAAGTCCAATTAGACTTGAGGTTGACAATGAAAGGACTGTGCTTTGGTATTAAAAATTGGTATGGTTACAAGGTTAGTAACAGTATAAACGTGCTTTAACACCTCTTAAAAGTGAAAAACGAGGAACAACATTTGAGATTTTCGTGTTTTTTACACATATTAGCTCAGTAGTCAGCTCCTGACCATAGTTGGTGCAACCCAACCGAAACCTCGAGTAAAATAAATAAGGTGAACATTCGCGTTAAGACCCGTTTAGATGATAACAAAACGAGAATCCAACTATCAAAGTTGGATGTTGACAGAATCGTGTGACGTCACGAAACAATTATGTACAAACTAACATACATACACACGGCATACAATAGTGTTCATAAAACTCTACAACGTTTGACTAAACATTATTTTACTAAAACATACAGAAAATAGAATATACGAAATACGTTTGAAAATTTTCAATAGGCTATATTTCGGTCTTCTTTCAAGGGATTTAAAGAATTTTTTCACCATAAGTAACATTTTAGTGTGTATTTTTAGTACTTGATACAAAAAGAAATTGACATTTCTAGAGATCTAGTGAACTTCTCCATTGACATAATAGGTTTGGTCATGTAGTCATGCGTGACATTTTCCTAATGCTAAAGTACAAATAAAGTTTTTTGCTCTCTCACTCTACCACTAACATCTGTATCTTTTTATACTACTTTTGGTGCCACTATCTTAATACACAAAGAGTTGTGGGTAAATGCGCTGGAGACATTTTCTATTCAAAACACTTTCAATCAGTCTGGTCATATAACGAAAGTATAACATAAGTAAGATTCTCGATTCAAATTTATTCAGTTGGTAATTACCTAATCAAATTTATTTAAACTAGCTGTGCCTGGTATGAGTTGCAATGCGTTAGATTTAGCAATGCGCGGGCGCGCGCACAATAACTCACCAGTTTCATCGATTACGAAACCCTCTTTGTTTAAAAGAGAAATATATTATTTGTTTACAATATGTTGAGAAATGGTTGAGCAGCAAATTAGGGTTAGGATAGGTTTAGGTTTTCTGATAGGTTAGGTTAAAGAAAGAAAGGTCAAGGTTAAATAAATAGGAGTCTCGCCTCGTCGATGTTGTGACGACATTTTTAATAATTTTTATTTATTTCAGTTATTCAAAAACATTTTGTTTTGTTGATCATGATTTTCTGCTGCACGTTTTGTGCACGTCTTAGTGTTTTTTGCTGCATGTTTAAATACAATTATAAAATATTTCATTTTTATTTTTTATATTCTGGAATTTTGAAGCCTACAGATACGACATGTACGGTACTTTTGTTGCTGTACGTGGAGTCGTAGAGAAGTGTTATATTTGTGTATTTAAGTGTTAAGGAATTCTTACCACAGATTAGGTGTTTCAGGATGTGGACCTGAGGACATAGGTCTTTGTATCCTCAATGGATCTTCTGGAGGTCTTCTGTTGTTCCTAGCACCTGCAAATTATGGAAATTGACATACCATACCATCAACTGCATCAACTTATCAATTTATTTAGGGTTTAGATATAAGTAAATAAACCGAGGAATGTGTCGCTATTTATATCAACCAATAATGATTCTCGAGTCTGAGTGCTAAGAAACTAAATTAAGCACCATTATGTTATATTAAGCAATAAAAAAAACTGTTTCTGCACAGGCAGATATAGGACTCTTTCGGGGGCCACAATGGCACTCGGTCTTTCGTTATTCTCATCCACAGCCACTATTGAAGATGTTTAAATTCATAGTCATTTTAAATCCATGGCAAAGTATTCTCCTCCCTGTTACCGTCATGGTCGTCCTCCTCGGCACGTCCTAGACGACCAATTTACTACCAATTTACCGACGACCCAATTACTGCTGCCAATGCGGTTCTTACACTACACTCACAGGCTACACACATACACCGTCCCCGACGGCGGAGACGAAAATCTCCCTTTCACTACACCATGAAAACACACCGGCCTTCAGCCAACACTTTTACCAGGTATCGGCACGTGCCTGGGCGCTTCTCACAGACTCGTGATCTCGCGGTACCCTCCCAAAGCAAAGCTCTAAGCCGAGGTCCATTCCTTCCGCCGCTCTACAGGTGGGGGAGTCCTTAGGGTCGTTGCTGCACACACTTTTTGCTCCTGACTGAGCGCCTTCTGCGCTCGCCAGGCCATTAGGGCCAGAATAATTTAGGCATTCCAAATAAAACAGCAAAATATTCTAAGAGAAATTGTCACAATATTTTATTAATAAAGTGAGCAATCCATTCCTACATCTCCAAAGGTAAGCAGCGCACGCCAACATTGGTCATTGTAGACTGATGTTGGTATGTATCGCTGATGTCTATGGACGAAAGTATCCAGATACCATCAGGCTCGTCTGCCACCTTTTTTCCAGTTAAATAAATAAATAACTAAGTTAGAGAAAAGTCCAGATAGGTACTCTAGAAGTAATAGATATGTATTTTATGTATAAATAAATACATAATCTAGTTTAAAATTGGCAGTTAGTGACACAGGTGTGGCTGAAGAAATATACATTCTCAAATGAGTTTATATCGGCAGGCGTGGAACAAGGTGGTCAAGTGGACGTAATATACACTGATTAGAGTAAATGTTTCAAGCACAATCACAGAATGCTTTTGGATAAACTCTCCATTGCAGGTATTCATGGAGATCTCCTAAGATGGTTTGCATCTTATGTTTACAATCGCAGCCAAGCAGTAATACTCCAAGGTTTTACATCCTCATCCCATCAGGTGTTCCACAGGGATCCTTATTTGGGTGGATACTATTCATTATATATTTTATTAGTGATATAAAAATATTTTTCGCTTATTCTAAAATATTATTATTCATGGACAATATTTTTTTTTTTTAAATAATTCGTATTACTGATGTGGAAGATCTTCAAGAGGACCTTATTAAATTTGAAATCGTTTTCGTGCTAAATTAATATAATTGATTCTTGTTATTAATATAAAAGTATGTAACCTACTAAAAGTAACTATGATTAGAGACTTGCGGGTTATTTACGATTCTAAATTAATTTTTAAGGAACATAAAAAATATCGTAAAAAAATCGTCAAAAGCACTAGGTTTCATTATCAGGACACCAGAGAACTTAAATATGAAATCCTTGAATGTTCTATCTAGAATATGCTTCTCAATTCTGGAACCCTCAATATGAAGTTTATAAAACTCATATTGAAGGCATTCAGAGAAGAGATCTTCAATTTCTTGATTTCAAGACTAGGCAAGTATTTTGTGACTACCATCATTGCTGTAAACACTGTCATTTCCTGCCTCAGTGAAAGACGAAATATTGCAGATATATGTTACCTCGCTAAACACATAGCCAATGGATCAATAGATTTTCTCAAATTGTTTTCCAAAATACAACTGCGTACACACAAAAATAACTTTAAAAAGCCCTAGCTATTTCAATCTATGTCGCTGCCGATAGGTCTAAATGGCGGACAATGGGGGAGGCCTATGTCCAGCAGTGGACGTCCAAGGGCTGAGAAGAAGAAGAAGAAGCTATTTCAAGCACCTTTAACTAAAACGAAGTACAGACAAAACTCATTTTTTACGAGGACTATTAATGTTTTCAATGAGTTGCCCAGTAACATAGACTTATTTTGCACGAGCACTGCATTAGTAAGACAAGCCCTAACAGGGAACTTTTTCTCGGAAAACTTTTAATTGCATTGTCTAATTATCCAATTATTTAATTCATGTTTATACAAGTGTTTTATGTTTTATTTAAGTGTTTTTATATTTCATTAGACCTAAACGTTTATTTAGTAGTCAAATGTGGATATTTAATTAACAGTATTTGTTTACCTATTATGACATTTATATTTCAAATTACTGTAAATATTGCAAATAAATAAATAAAATAAAATAATAAATCTTATAAAATAGTTGACATCATTTACAATGCAGAAAAAAAAATAAAAAAATATAAATAATAATTATATCTATTAATAACTAGGAATTAATAATGAAGTAGCCTTATGAAGAGGCTTTCTCTTGTGTACTCATATAGTTAAATGGACAGAAAGTATTGATTTTTGCATTTACTCCTTCTTCATTGCTCATTGCACAAGTATCTGACATGTTCAAAAGGCAGTCTTATGGCTTTCTCTATCATGTAATCATCAGAGCAAATGAAACAACAGATCAATCATCAGAAAAACAGAAATGTGGGTGCACTTTTAGATAATACAGTAGGGCCTCCCTATCCACAGACTCGGTATCCGTGATTTCACTTATCCGCGGTTCGGATAAACGCGCGATGTCATATACAAGTTTAATACTTGTTGAAACATGCTTAAGCACTTACGCGCATTTACATATATGTACTAATGAATTTGTTTAGTTTTGCTTAAACTCGACAAAGACTGCTCCTCTGTTATTTTATTAGGTTATTACATACATATTTTTAATAGATAATTTTGTTTATATTGTTGAATTCATACAAGCGAGTAAATGGTTAGACATATGAAGATGCCTTCTACACCAAAAAGAAAACGAGAAGTGCTCAGTATTAGTGAAAAATCAAAGATTATTAATAAGATTGAAATAGAAAAAATGTCTATTGCAGCCTTTGCCATGATCTATAATAAAAACGAATCGTCGATAATGAAGAGTTGAAAAAGAAAATTCAAGATATTTTTTACACTTTGCCCTAAACTGCAAAAGTTACAGCTACAGTGAGTGATAAAGTATTAGTTAAAAGTAGAAAAGACAAAAATGACAACTTCCAATAACAATGTTTTTCAAAAAAAGTCGAAAACACTATAGATGATTCTATATAAAGTCATCCACATCTAGGGTTACCAGATCCGAAAATAGGTTTTCCTGACAAAATCCCTGACTTTCAATAAATTTCCTGACATTTTGTGTCAATGTTATATTTATAGTAGGCATCCGGAGGCATCAAAAATATCTAATTTTAAAAACTCGCGGGTGAGCTTGATGCATGCGCCTACCCGCCTATGTAGCATGTAGCCTACGTGTGCGTGCCCGATAAACAATGGGAAATGATAGCAATTAAACAACTTTGAACAGTTTAAATCGCATATATTTGACATTATTTATATCCCGACGTTTCGAACACTTTGCAGTGGACGTGGTCACGGGGTGACTAATTGATTTTATTTGTCACTTGAGTTATTAAGAAATTATTTGGACTACCGTCTGAAATTTTTTGAACTACCGTCTGAATTTTTTAATCATAACATTCCCTATGCACGCAGTATTCACTCACGGTGTCCAGTGTCCAGAGGTCTTGCAGTATTGCGTTGGCCTTGGGATTTAATTAATTTAATGACTGGATCCCAAGCCGGTGGTACTTGCCAACCATCTTCTCTATTGAAATTTGGGTGTTTCTTGATTTCAATAGCCTTGCGTAACATTCTTGGCATGAACCGGATCTCTCTAGCGAGGATTTGTGGATTATCAAATCGAATGTAATGGTTGGGTTTGTCCAGAGCATGTTCACAAACTGCAGACTTAGTCGAGCGTCTGTTCTTCATGTCCAAATAATTTCTTAATAACTCAAGTGACAAATAAAATCAATTAGTCACCCCGTGACCATGTCCACTGCAAAGTGTTCGAAACGTCGGGATATAAATAATGTCATATATACGCGATTTAAACCTTCAAAGTTGTTTAGTTGTATTTATGTATAGTAATCGCGAAAACCTAAGAAAATATAATGGGAAATGATTTTAAAATCCGTAAGCTGTGAGAGACTGGCAGAACTGAACAAAATTTGCTGTTTTGTATTTGCAATTCAAGCACAAAATGCGAATGTAGAATTAATGTTCTCATTAATGGGTGGACAAAGGAGAGAAATAGACTGCATAGCTTCTGTTAAGGCTTTACTGTTGACACAGTTCAATCTGAAGAACACATCATGTGAAGTGTTTCAAAAAATTGTTATGAAAGACCAGCAGTTGCTGAAAGCAATATCCAGCAATACAAAGATCAGATTGAATGAATCTTAATTTAATTGTTGAGATTTGATTCCTTTATTATTATTTTTTTATGAAAAAACTGCTCAATAATTATTTTAATTTTTATTTCCTATATTTTTCTCTTTCTATTTAAAAAATCCTGACAATTTCAAATTTCCCTGTTCAGGCTAAAATTTCAGACATGTCAGGAAAAGTCCTGTCATGTGGTAACCCTATCCACATCCTATGCTTCTGAGCCCAGGAAATAATTGGCTTATGTAATTAATTAATTAAATGTTATTTATGTCACAGCATATAAATAATTATTTCATGTCAATGTAAAATAAATTTTAATAAATCTCATTTTTCTTTTCTTTAATTTAGTACATTTATACTCCAAAATATGGCGTTTGCTACTATCCTGCAGAAGACGGCGAAACCAAACCCCCGTGGAATACGGAGGCCCTACTGTATATAGATATATTATATAAAATAACTGGTTGTCCACATGGGTGATTGAACACATACTTGTCTGAGTCTCAGCTGTGTTTGTACGCCTTTCTGTGATGGTGTCTATGAGGTCTCGTTTGACATTATACATTAGGTCTTTGTAAGTTGGTATCATCTTGTCTATGGGCCCCTTTACCTCTTTCACTGTCTCATCAGTCTTGAATGCAATATTTGACACAGACAGGTCATCGGATTTCTGTGGAAAATTAAAGTAGCAAAATTTATTTAATCTGTCAATTTAAAAAATGTAAACTTGAAAATGTACAATTTGATTAAAAAATAATATAAAAATATAATAAAAAATAATATAATATAAAAGGTGATATATTTCAAACTTGATGAGTAAAAGTTGTGACATCTAAAAGGTCCCAAGTCAGGTTTCATGAAAACTTTAGATAGAATAACCATTTCACCATCAAAAAAATTGTGTGGCCGTTTGATGTACATACTCACGCTGAGAACTAAATGGCCATAGTGGTTAGCAACCAAATGTAGAGAAGTAGATAATTTAAAAAATAATCTTAGTTGAAAATGCTGGTATTGGAAGAAGTAAATCTATTATTGTTGTTGATAAATATATTTCACCATCAGATTGACAATAAGGTCTCCATCCGTGTTTAATCCATGCAAAATATACAGTTGGTCTTCTAAAACATAGCGCAGAGTGTAATTTTCTTTCTGATTCCAATCAGTTGGGAGTAATTCACTTTTTTCTTCATTTCCTGTGAGTTTTCGCTACAAAAAATATAAACATGACATGTATGATTTGTCCAAGTTAAGAAAAAAGTGATGTCATCACTATTAGTGATTCAGTGATTTCAGCTATTGACCAAATAACACTGTTATGCTTCATTGGATAGATGAAATCTCTTTTTTCTTATGTGAATACAGTATAGGTACAATATTATTGAGATGAAAATCATCACTTACGACACATACGATTATTTTTCTTCATAAGTTTGTATGTTGCGTAGGTAATAAAAAAATTGTCATGTAAAAAATATTTTTTGACATAGGTCACTCAGGCTCGTTTCATCCACCCATGATCATTAATACAAAAGAGAACAATTGAAGGTCAAGGGTTATAATCAAATAAAAAAGGCACGAAATCAGGTAGGTATGTAAAACAACATTCAATGAAGTGGTAAAAAAAATCTTTGGGAAATAGCATACCTCATCCCCTATACCAACTGCACGAAAGCCACTCTTAGTCAAATTCCAATGTATAAAAGCGATAAGAACGTCAGATTTTCGTTGTATATCTTTTTCGACAGTTTTGTAAGTTAGATCCCAACCGAAAAGGGCATTTGCAGCCATATTGTATATAGTTCAGTTACTTTTCAAAGATAAATTGCGGAAGTAAGTTTACTACTGTGAATATTTAAAACCTTTCTATTTTCGTTCCCGATTTCGTATTATTAATTTCCAGATTTATTATAATTTATAAGAGATGACAAAACTAACAAAACGAAAATGACTTGTATTTGTAAGTTTTGATTTGTCTTGTAATCAATCTGTCAATGTCAAGTTAAATCACGTTTCGTAACCTGAAAGGAATAAATATTCAATAAAATTTTTGGATCTGTTACAATTTTAATAAAAATATAATTGATACAAGTAAATACGCAATAAATAATTACATACAAATAACATTTTTCGTTTATGTATGTTTGTGCTTACAATGTACTTATGCACAATGATTGTCGTAGTATTTTTATAGAAAGATCACATCAGTAAAAACGAAACGTAAATAATAGTTTTTCTAAGTGATCATTGTCTTCCTTAGGGATGCAAAGTAATTGGAATATCGATATGGATATCGATATTTATATCGAGTTTCAGTTCGTTTTCAGAGTGCTGACTGGAGCTGAGAGATATAATGTCAACACCTCGTCACCATCAGTTTTTCTTCTTTTTATTTGGGTATGCACCAACGATTTATCGTGCTTTCAAAAATCAAAATCCTTGTTTTGTTATCTGTGTTACCCAACTGGATATCGAATTCTTTCGATATTTCTCGTTTTTCGATATCGATATTATCATATCCTCAATTATAATATATCGATATTATGGTGTCGATATTATCGGTTTTTCGATATATCGTTGCAAGCCTAGTCGTACTTCGAACTATAGTAACAGTTCGGTGGAGTAACTAAGGGTTTCTACTCCACTCGCGGTTTCAACTCTTTTAATTCATTAACGCCGGAGTTAACCATCGCTACTTCGGACACTTGAGCGCGGAGCGGATGTCCATGTTTTGCGCCTCTAACACAAATGGCTTAAAATATAGGAATCCAGGCTAATTATTATAAAAGGTGAGATTATAATTTAATTTTAATTGTTAAAATTTAATCCCCTTTACTTAAAATCTATTTAGTTGTACATGAAAAATGAAAACAATAATATAATATAAAACTTCTGAAAACCGGTTTTGGCACTGGTTTTGTACGATGAACTGAAGCACTAGATATACGTAAAAACAACATGGCGGCCAGTGTCAATTCGGGAACGTCTTGATCCCAACGTCGTGAAATAATGGATTTTGTTGTTTTAGAATATGGGTGAATATGTGCAATAAATTAAATTACTTTAATGTGCAAAGTGTTGTGTTTTGATTATAATTGTGCATTTTAATTGTGAAAATGTCCTCGGATAAGATTAAAGTAGCTGTTCGGGTTCGTCCCTTTAACAGGCGAGGTAAGCTGATTTCATTTTGCTAATAAATAAAGAACTTTGCTATCATACAGGTGAATATGTAAGCCCGAGTTTATCGATGTGTCACTTTACACGTACATATACAAAGATAAAGATATAATAAATACAGTTTTTCATTTCGTGTTAGGCACAAATGTCGATGAAAATTTTTTTACCCATGTAGCTTACATATTTAAATGTTTAGAAATACATTTCATTACTATACCCCATAATATTTTCAACATTGATTATTTATTCATACAGTAACATTTCATGCATTATTTAAAATGTTTATTTTTTTACTTTACTTACGAAACTTTGAAAATATAAGTAGTTATGTGCTTACTATAACCATAAATATATAAAATTACACTATTTATTCAGTACTGATTAATTTTTACTTCCTATCAAACTGCACAGCTATGTATAAGGTAAACTTTTGTGCAGTAGCTTCTTTACCATTACAGAATAATATGGATATACATAATCTATAAATATTTCATATAAAGTTTCTGTTTCTGTGAGCAAGGTGTGATTTAAAGAGAATGAATGAGACAATGAATATTCCACCTAATGTATCTTTGTCTAACCCCAAAGGTTAGCTGTTAGAGAATGCCTTAATTCCACTTCTGCACCATAATGTACAATAAAGTTTTTTAAATAGATATATAAAAAACAAAATTTCTGGATTAAATTTGAAAAATCGATGATTTACAAGTAAGCCCCAGAAAACAGCCAAAATTCTTTTTGTGATAGATCAATATAAAACATAACAGGCACTGTTTAGGTGAACTGCACATGATGCTGCAGCATCATGTGCAGATTTGTAAATCAACATTAACAATTATCTTCATTGTATAGACCAGTGGTTCTCAAACTTTTTAAATGACGGAACCCTTTTGGGAAGCAAAATACTTGATGGAACCCTACAATAAAACAATTATTTTTATAAGTGTATTCTATATTAATCAGCATAATAAAAGTACAATGTATCAGTTACTAATTATTATTTACTTCACCACTTGGTAAGGACAATAATAGAAAACATTAAAAAAGAAAAAATCTAACTAGTGGGAGGTATGAAACTGTTTTTTATTTTTCATCAATTGCTTGATATCAGGTTTGATGGAAGAAAGTTGGAGTCTCATATCAGCTTCGGCGTCCAGTCTATTGCGATATTTTGTTTTCGTGGCTGCGTAGGTAGAGAATCCTGTTTCGCACAAATATGTAGTTGGGAACGGGAGAAGAATATCCAGAGCCATTTGGCCAAGCATTGCATATTCATCTTGGATTCTGCACCAAAAATCATTAAGAGGCGTCGTTTTGAACAATGACTCCATACTTGTGTCTGATGACATTTCTAAAAGAGATTCATATATCTCATTTGACATGTTTTCAGGCTTTTCCAAGTTGGGTAAAAAAGGATTATGAATCCAGGAGTTCACTTTAATTTTTGTATTGTGTTCTTCGGGAAAATACTTTTCAAAAGATGCGCGCATCGAACTGAGATATTGGACCAATTCTTCAAACACATTATCTTCAAACATTTCTGAGTCGTTTTCGCTAACAAACTCACTGAGTAACGTAAAACTTTCTATTTCTTTCTTACCAATGCAAATGATCCAAAAATCTAATTTTCTTTTAAAAGCAGTTATTTTATTATAGGCCTGAAACACTGTTGTCTGTTTACCTTGCAACGATAAATTTAATTCGTTAAGTTTTTGAAAGATATCCGCCATAAAAGACAATCGGAACAACCAAGTTTTATCATACAAACGGTCCTTCAAATTAAAAGAAGTATCTGCTGAAAGAAACATTTGTAACTCGGCTCTAAGTTCAAATAGCCTTGTTAAAGTTTTTCCCCGAGACAGCCATCGCACTTCTGTATGGAGCAGCAGTGTTTTATGTTTGCTGCCATAATCTTCACACAATAATGAGAACAATCGGGATTGTAGTGGTCGTGATTTGATAAAATTAATTATTTTTACCGCTTCATCCATAACTAATTTTAGATTAGACGGCATTTGCTTCATCGCAAGTGCTTGTCTATGCAGAATACAATGACTGGAACTACAATTAGGCGCTTTATTTTTCATTCGTGACACTGCTCCTGCTGTTTTACCTGTCATCGCCTTGGCCCCATCTGTACAAATGTCAATGCAATTGTTCCAACTGAGATTATGTTCTTCAAAAAATATATTTATTTTATTAAAAATTTCTTCCCCGGTAGTGTTTGTAAGCAGCGATGAACACATAAGCATGTCTTCTTCAAAAGAACTTTTATATGGATATCTCACAATAACCAGCAGGATAGCCAAACCAGCGACATCAGTCGACTCGTCCATTTGCAAAGCGAATCGTGTATTTTGTAGACGTGTAACTAGTTCTTGTTTGACGTAGCTTGCCAGATCATGGATTCGTCGTGAAACAGTATCGTTTGATAGCGGAACAGTAGAAAGATGCTTTGCAGATTTTTCATCAAGCATACATTTTGTTATGTCTAATACACATGGTTTTATTAATTTCTCAGCGATAGTGTGCGCTTCACCTGCTTGTGCAATGCGATAGCTAACTAAGTATGATGCCTCCGTGGCCTTTTCGTTGGTAGTTTGTGTTACATGCATCATATTTTTTTGACTTTCTAATAACTGATCTTTTTTGCGAACAAAAAATTCTTTATTCTTGTCTTTAGTCTCGGGGTGTACGGTTTCTAAATGTCGACGCAATTTGGCAGGTGCCATGGAACTATTAGGAAGCAGTTTACTACAGAGCATGCAGAGAGGTGAGCCGTTGGAATCAACAAATCCGAAACTGATATAAGATTCATCATACTTCCTTTTTTTCGTCTTTGAAACCGTCGAGCTTGACGTCGTGGCACTCGTGGCATCATCTTCTGGATCGGTGATTGCTAAATTCTCCGCGCGCATTGCTTTTGAACATTCAGCGTCATTAGAAGATGTTGTTGGAACACGTTTAACACCTTTAAGCCAACGTTCCATTCTTCTTTATTTATAATGTTACAAGTCAGGATAGTGGGGTTTAAATAATGCACAATCGTTACTGCGTATAAGAGACTAAATTTAGAACCTACAGGGAAGAAATGTATAAAACTGAGACAACAGAATACAGCAGGCAGTAAAACAATGAACACTAGTTTCTCGCTAGCGAGCTTGTAAGTAGGTAGTAACTTATCGCTCCGAACGCTAATCATCAACTGACGACGCCAACGCGCGATCGCCGCTTTTATACTTAGTCCTAGACTCGATCTCAAATATTCTCGAAAATACTCGAGTCGGCACCTTTGATAAACAAAAAGCAAAAATAAAAACAGAAATTTAAAAATAGCGTTGTAAACAATATCGACTTTATCCTTTGAAGTTAGAGACGAAAGTCGCTAGTTGACAACTATAGCGTCTAATTCAGAGGCGGCTTTTATCAAAGAGACTGAGCGCTTACAAGTATACTACCCGCTCGTTTTAAGTTTGCCGCTGGCGATAGGTATGAGTGTATGACGTTCGAAATTTTTTATTTAATTGTAACAATAAAAATTGTGTACGTTAGATATTTGGGTAAAACTATGACACATTATAAGTTTTGTTGTCACGTGGGGGAGGGTACGCGCATTCCACAGACCGGCAAACTTAGAGCGAACGCGTTGTACAAGTATAAAATTGTTGAGACCAAACTTATGAGATATTGTACCAGCTAATGTAACACAAGCTTATACAAATACAAATAAATAAATAAATAACATTCATAGCGTTTTGTCTCCGCGCGGCCGCGGAGTCCGCACAGCCGCGGAGCGACCAGAGAGAGGTGTTTTGATTTTTTTATTTCTAAATTCTTGCGGAACCCCGACAGAGGTATCACGGAACCCTAGGGTTCCGCGGAACACACTTAGAGTATAGCTGGTATAGACTAACAAAGTAATTAGCACACACAGCTATGTAAACAGAAAACAATAATCAGTCTTATTAAGTAACTTCCTGATTATTCTTACAATTAAGTCTTATTCTTCCTGACAACCTGTATTAATTTGGGCTTTAATTATAATCAACCTTTATAACTAAAACCAGAATTTGATTTAAATTCCATAACCCATGTAATAACATGGTCCTAAATATGTAGATATTATCTTTTGAAACTGCATAGTTTCCCTTGTTTGATAAAATTCAAAAATCTTATTAGATAATTGTTTCAGATCCTTTGTTTAGAATTTTTTTACATAATTTTGAGTAAGTAGTCATTGTGATGCATTGTATATTTATCGTTTTGTACATATATTTATTTATCGCCTGCTTATCTGCCATGTACATAATAAAAAAAGGTACAAGCTCAAGTCAATGTACAGTTCCCTATTTCACTTTTATCTGCTGATCAATTAACAACCATCCATAATAATGGTAAAATTACTTGTAGACAAGGATGATTGTGTCATTACTCATTACAGTAATGATACAATTACTCCACTTACCAAAAGTTTCTTATATAATTTATTAGACAGGTGTTAGGTGTGGTGTATTTCATCAAGTATTAACCACTACTATTACTTTGTTTCCTTGAATCATTAAATAATTAAGTTGACTAATATATCCTGTGAGATAGATAATACTTAATATATTTTATTTTATATTTTACTTACACCTATGGTACCATCACTATATAGCCCAAAGGTTGTGTGGGAGAAAATGCTTTAAATAGCATAAGTCTTCACTTCTCTCAAGTTGTCACCAATAGTCTTTCAACATTATCTTTTTAACTTTATTTGACAGACCTTCAAATGCTAGGTAAAAAGGTGTGACAATTCCATCTAGTTTTCGAGTTGTTTTACTCTAAAAGTAGACAGTATTGGCAGTGTCGGATTAAGATTATTTAGGGTCCCGTGCCATTTGAGAACAGAGGCCCTCTTAAACCAAGCAATTTTATAAATTTTAGATATAAGAATTTTTAAATGGTCAGTCTTGGGGGCCCTCGGCAAACGGGGCACAGGGCCATAGCCCCCGTAAGCCCCCCTTAATCTAGCACTGAGTATTGATTGACACACGGGAGTTTTACTCTTCCATTTAAAACAGTAAATCACATTGTTGTATAATATTAGGATTTTTCTACACAGCTCTATGTTTTAGCAAATATAATATATATTAGTGTCTTTAAAAGGACAGCTTTATCAGAATTTTTATCAGCTGCCCTTATCTCAATAAATATGTATTAGATTCTAAAGTCTGATACATACTGCTTCACATACCAGATATAATAGTTTGACGTCACATTCTTACGAAGTTCAAGATTTGTTTAAGGAAAATCTCAGTATGCTGAGTATATTTTTAAAGTGTGCAGATAGTTAGCCATTTTATTTTATAGTATTCATTCTATTAAGAAATCTACTTAGATATTAATGATGAGATTAGTCTCTAAATTGTCCAAACAAATTAGCTAGTGAACTGAAGTCTCCAAGAATAATCTAGCAAGATAGAATAATCTCTGAAAAAAGGTGTCTTATGATTTGGTCCTCAGAATCCAATTAGACCTGAATATTTAATATGCATTGATACATGCATTGATTAATATGTGGCATCCCCACTATTCCTTACTTAAGCAGTACATGGTCATATCCTCACATTTGCCAGTAATGGCCTGCAAATATTAACTTGCAACATACAAATAGAAACATTTATACAAATACATACAGAACACCGACAAATAGCCACAATATATATTAATTATCCTTAAATGTATTTGTATCCCAGTAATATTTTATACAGTGTATTATAAAATCATAGTAATCATGAAATAGACTGCATATAAAAAACTATTAAAGCACGGTTGTATGACCATGACTGCATAAAGCACCATGGCATTTCTTCGCGTGGATGTCGTAAAAGGCTACTAAGGGCTAGAGCGCCAACTACACACACAAGCGAGTCTCGCGGCGATAATCGTGCCCGTACCGCCAACTAATCCCCGCGAGAGATTCGCTCGTGTAGATGGCGCCAAATATAGCTGCTACCACATGCTCTGAGGAATTGCACCACCTCTAAACGAGTAGATTCGCCAAACCGCTTGGCCAGTGTGACGTTTAAGGGTCATACGTCTCTCATATACAAGACAATCTGCATGAGCAGGCCCATGTCCAGCAGTAGACGAAAAAAGGGCTAGTTACGGTTAGTAGGATAGATTTGTTAGGGATAGTAGGATAGAGTTACTATAATACTTCGATTTGTACGAATCGAAATGTCTGCCGACGCCGGGTTCACGCTATAAGCACCTAGGATGTAGTAAATGAAGAGAAAAAAATGTGATTTTGGGATACTAAACCAACAGTTATCCGTTCTGTCTTACTCCTACTTTACTTATTTGTTGAGGGGGAGAGTGCACGCTGCGATCCAACAGCCGCTGGGCGCGCTCGACTGGCCACGTTACCCCTCTCTCACAGAAGACTACCGTGAAATGTACAGCATTTCCCACTTTATTTTATTTCCCCAATGTACGTACGTATTTCGGTAGTGAGTGAGATGTGCCAGAGCCCATTCCCATCCCTCCCCATTTTCCCAACCCTTTCTCCAAATCCATTCCTATATCTCCAAAGGTAGGCAGTGTATCCGGGGGCGTGCCAACGTTTGTCATTTTGGTCTAATGTTGGCACGTATCGTGGATGTCTATGGGCGACAGTATCCACTTACCATCACGTGGACTGTATGCTCGTCTGCCGCCTTCGTCCTTAAAAAAAAAACTTAGACCACAGTGGTCTAGTAAAACCGGATCTGAAAGAGAATCACGCGGACGTACCAAGCGACCTCGACGTTGACTCACCACTGCATGCACACAACTATTACTATTACACACAAACAAGTCTTTGTGATAGTGAGAAAATTATCTGATACACGTCGACACTAATATGTCACGTGATTATCACTAACAGAATCTCATTTGTTGTCTTGATTGTTGTGAATAGAATTTTACAAGGTCCTCATCATACTCACTTATCATCATGCGTCCCACATGACCGTCTGCCCCTATTCTATAAAAATGTATGATGTGAGAACCTGTTTATAAATAATTATATACCCCTCAACACATATCCTAATCTTTTAGATGCTAAGATATATCAATAGAAACGAGCCCTTTTTGAATTTAGTTTAGTAACGTCGAGTGTTTGGAGAGATATTGCATCTCTGCGTTTTCTACTGCGTGTACAACGGCTGAATAGTGTCGTTCATCTGCGCTTCCTTCACGAAGAGTTGCTGTATAAAGTACAGTTTTTAAGACAACTTCATGCTACGAACCCATGGCAGTCAAATGTACTGCGAACTGAGAAATTAAAAAGGACTCTTCAAGAAAAACTTCTAAAATTTCTAAAAAAAAGAACATTATAGATTTCAAAATGTGAACCACTCTTCAGAATTACAGGAATTTTAATTAACACGTTGACGGACAGTAGGAACAAGCGAAGTTCGAAAATTGACACTATATGTTTTTGTGATTTTTAGAATGTTAGAAGTATAGTTTTACTCTTTCTGCTTAAATAAACTTTTATTTTTGTTTAAAGTATAAAATGAATAATAAACAAATACATACCAGTATAGTTATATAAATAATAATAAATATCGTTAAACGTATCAATAAGAACTATAAATTCAATAGAAAACACGATCGCACTACTCCCTTCACAACCACGTGCATACTGAATCTGCAACTCGTATAACAGGTGAAATATGAACTTCAACCTAAAAAGATGTTTTCAAAACACGACACTATGCTTCTACGTATACGCCAGTAAGTGCACATTTGTGCTGCTATAGCCGTAGTGTCTAAAAACGACCGTTTCGTTTTGGACGGCTATAGCAGTCATGCCACATTGTGAACTTCGCTTTGACGGCTATAGCCGCAATTGTCCGTCAACGTGTTAATAATTAATTTGTATCAGATAAGGAGCTAACTGTAATTAGACGGTGATTCTGATTAGTATTCCTGTTTCATTCATGCACGTTGTAGGTAGGTATAACCGGTGAGCGTGACTTCATTCAGTTATCTCCCTGTTTTGTGGGCACGAGCGCTCCATTCCTAATTGTCCGTTTATAATCCGATTACAATACTTTATAGCGGGATAGCAATAAAAAAATCAATGAGGGGTGATGATTGATGATTTAGTAATTGATGTTAGTTTAAAAATTACAATAGAATAACAAATGCCTACAACAGAAAGAATAAATTTTGAAGGACAAATTGAAGACCGATGAATCGACACTTTTTCATATTATTTTTCTCCTCCATTTTAAGAGACAATTTCACCTTTGAAGATTTCGTCAACTTACATTCATTTTATTAAGAATAACTTCTCAATGCACCCTACTGGACGGGTTTAGACGTCGAGGAAGACCTAGTCGAAGGTTGCAAGACGACCTCGATATTTTCTGTGCAAATGAGCCGAAAGTGACTACAGACTAAAGAGAATTCTTTACGCAGCGTTACCCAACTTTGTAATTTATTACGATTACGATATATACTTTTTTATGATTTTTGAGTATCGTTGTAGTAGTAAACCGTGTCGTATATAGTAAAATGAGTGGTAATTGTTACAGAACTCGAGTTGGGGACACAATGTGTGGTGGAGATGGAGAACCAACAGACCATACTACAGTATCCGCAGTCTGCTCATGAGAAAGAAAGGTATGAATCAAAGTAATTGAAAATGACAATAAGTGCTATCTACAAGGAGTTTTTGGGTTTTAGTCTGCTTAGATGCTGATTCTTCTCGCTCCGTCTTCATATCCTTAACAAGCCTCGAAAACGGTACCTACGTTGGTTCTCAAAAGAAAGTAAATAAACGATTGCCTTAGTAGATTAATATGCGTTGTATGCTTCCAGTTCCATTTCGAGTTAGGTTTTCTGTTCTGATTTTGACGTAACATTCGGTTCATTCACCATGTCTCTTTCTACTGAATAACAAACTAAGAACACATCTATTGTCGTATGTAAGTGATGGAGACCGTTTACTACAAAAGCATTGTCTATCGACCTGTTTGATTCATAACATGAGAATGTGTGCTTTGTTTCGAAATTATCGTTAACAAAACCAACCTTGCTCGTTTTTCCTGAAACCTTGCTCTCGTTTGAAGATGCTATCGCAAAATCATATTACTCAATGCCAATTACATTCGATGTGCTGCTTCCCTTTTCCGATTCGATGTAAAATGTATATTTTAAATGAGGCTACCTTCCCGGACTTAACTACAGGTACAAAAACTCGTTGAATAAGTTAATTGCACTCATTCACCTATTTGAGCATCCACTGGAAAACTGATGTCACTGCTCTTTGTACTTCACTTGTTCTTTTTAAATGTGGCGATTTATTACTACTTTTGGTATTATGTATTCGGTGGTGGCGGGGATAAATCGGTTATTTCACGAAACGAGTCCCAACTATGCCTATATTATTTTACTCGATTTCAGTTAAAAAATGCATAGACATTTTCGTCTCGTAACTATATCAGTGAATAAAATTTTGTTAATTTCCCTGTGGTAGTAATAATGTCCATGATTACCAACACAATGATTGACAAGTACTTATTTAATTGTTGTCATCGATATTGATTTAAAATCTGTTGTAATTTATGTCGTTAACCCCGTATATTTCTCAAGTTGTTTATCAGAGAGTTTACGAAATAACGAGTATAATATGTCATAAATAAATATCCGAGTGGTGATTTCATCGATTTAGTTGCTAAATTAAAAACAGCGATAAAGGAGGCTGAGACGCTCTAATTGGCGCGTTACCTCGACTCGTTGCGTAAGCGATGCGCGTGCGCATTTATTTCCACCAACGTTGCGGTTGTCGAATTAATTTGCAAAAATATTTACCAAATTCGACTACAATTACTTATATTTAATTAATTAAAAGAAAGCGCGGTAATGTAATTTTCGGAGTTTTGATCAATTATCAATGACGTCTATTTATTCTATTAGAAAAGTAGTTCTAAAGAAAAACGTCGTCATGGCGCGGGTTGTGCCGGCTGAGGTGCGGGGAGCGGATTTGATGCATTGATTAACCGAACGCTCACGCAGTTGCGACACGAAACAATCTTTGCCCATTTCCATTTTGTCTCTGAAAGTAGTATTTTTTTTGGATCTCGGAAGTTAGCTCATTTGTAGTGAAATGATATTATAATATGTCAGTATTGCGCTATGAATTTAACATGTACCTAGGTATATAATATTAGAGTGGGTTCAAGTAAAATACTGTTGTATTATAATTTCAGCTATTATGATAGATATATACGCACGTATTGTTTTTATGTTATACACATGCATGGATAGTTAAGAGTAAGTAATTTATATAGGTCCGTACTTATAAAATGCTCCTTTGAGAATATTTTTTGCAATATCCGAAGTCTGCAATTCGGCATTTTCATAAATCTACTGTTTCCATTAACCAATATCTAAAAAAAAAAAACAATTATCTGCAAACATTTATTTTGTACCTACTTCCATTGTTACGAAATTGACTCATCTCTAGGAGTTTTTCTTATATTCTATGTCAATGTGATTGGTGGTACTACTCGCTCTTCACGATTAAAGTAAATAGTAACATACACTATGATGGCTGACGAAAGACTTTTGCGACAAAATAAATACATAATATTGGTTTTGTAGGAAAATACAAAATAAATGAGGTAATTACTAAAATGAACTTCAAATAACTTAAAAACAGTGCACATGTAAATAATAACAACGTTGTATCTCCCACATTAAATTAAACATGTAGTATTTTGTCGATTGCAGCGTTTGATTTCAATTTGATGTACATATTACAAAACAAAGCACATCTCGCGATCCACTAGAGGAGCTGTGGCCTGTGGACAATTGACCGTAACGTAATGAGCAATTTTTAGTACTGCATTGCTCGTTAGAATACATAAAAGTCATTGTCAATTATTATAGATAAAAATCATTCGATCTTTGTAGTGATATAAGTTTTATGTTAATATCTCACTACATTGCAATATTAGTTCGCAATTTAAGTTAGGTACTAAAAAGATAAATACACTCTTGTTTGTCAGTCTGGCTTTCCAGCCATATGCATTGCTGAAAAGCGATATCATACACTGAATATCGAAAAGACAGTTGTGAAGTGCGAAGTGCCTATTTATTGCCTTTTCCTTACCTACTTGTACCTTTGTCGTGTTTGATTTAAAAAAAATGCATTTTTTTATTAATAATTCTTATAAATAATCGGCAACTTATGACTCATTTTAAAATAATATTTAATAACTAGAATGACTAAATGAAATTTTTAAAGCTACCAATCAGCGGTATCTTATCGTGGCTGAGTAGCCTCGACCTTAATTACTGACACTTCGTCGCTTCTAAGAAAAAGGTTTCAAGGGATAGTGGAAACTGGAAGGAATTATTTAAGTTCTAGAATGTTCTATCCGCAGAATTTTCAATCTAGAGAATTTGTTGTTTCTGCAATCTTGTGACTACGACTCTTACTAACCATTTTTTAATTGTTGATAAATACTTAATTCGCAATTTCTGAAACATCTTATATTATGTTGTACGTGTATAGAAAATAGTTTATTAAAAAAGTATCGAGAAATTAACACACTTAAAGCTATAAAAATTAAAAAGCAATTCATGGGCCTCCTCATGCATTGTCTCGTACATGAGGGATGTAAGGCCTTAAAACGGCACGCTGGCCTAGCGGGTTGGCGAGTCCACTCTTTTAGAGGTGGTGTAGTTCCTCAGGGCTTGTGGTAGCGGCTTTGTTATCCCTTAGTGACCTTTTACGACACCCATGGGGAAGAGATGGGGTGGTGTTATTCTATAGCCAGCTGATACCACACGGCATAGAAATTAACACACTTATAGCCTAAAGTTGATAAGAGAACTCCTTGAAATTGACGGTAGAACTATCGTATTAGTTTTGGCGATGTTTGTTTCGACCGCTGTGTACAGTTGTGACTGGCTAATGTTGTGTACATTACAAAAACATTAGCCATCAACTAATCCGGAAACACTCGAACGCGTCATCCACGTCTATGCAATAAAGTAATAAAAATACGCAATTAGAGGTACGGTGGTAATTCATAGATGTGGATGACGCGTTCGAATGTTTCCGGATAAGCCGTGTTTCGGAAGTGAGTAAAATTTGTCAATGCCCGTGACCCTTCTTTTCTTTCGCTTTTCTCATCCTGTGAGTTGAGGAAAGCGAAGTGGATGGGGTAATATGATATGCTCTATTTCCTGGCCTTCCCAATCCTCTTCCAATGCTCTTGCCTTTCCTTTTAGAGAAAGTTTGTTCTGACGACACAGCAGAATTTAGGTAATATACATCTATGAAAATAACCAAATAGAAATCAATTAATCTACCGTGTACCTCCTATTGTGGAAGTTATTTTTTGATAATTGTTTTTTTTTAGTAATCGCTGGCAAGATATGTGAAATATTTTTAAATAATGATTGAAACACTTAAATATAAATTATAATAATTATCAAAACTACAGAGCTTTCAGAAGATTGATTCTAAATACATCCGAGGACGACCAATAGATATCAGGTACGTTCGTCAATTTTTAATAGTTTATTACAAATACGACACCTTATTATTACACGTTGGAATAATAAATCAACTTTCACGCAGGCATAGTCCCGTACAAAAGTCAGTAAACTATAGGCAATTACTAAACGACAAACTTTGACGATGCATCCACATTTAAGGACATTAATATTGTTACATGTTCTTAACTAAACTAAAATAACTAAAACTAAATTAAAAATGTTGATAAACTCCGGACGATTAAAAAAAATCTCATTACCCTTTCAAAGATTATTATAAGAAATACAACCAGTCTTATTGATAATTTGCAATAGTTTAATACGATTAAAGTTTATCGAATGTAATACAAACAAGATGCATGCTCATTCGTTACTCGCCACGAGTCACGACCGCGGTGAACAAAAGACTGCTTGTTTTTATTTTAACCTTTTCAAAGGGAATGAGAGTTTTTTTAACCGTCAGGGTGTTTTTACACCGTGAGTTGGTAACCGAACTTTTTATTTATTATTATTATTAATTCACATGAAACATGGTTATACATATTGATGGATGAAATAATATAAAGATACTCAGTGGAATTAGTCTAACAAAGGTTTAATTCTTTGAGTCTAACACTAAAATCTACTATATACAATCTAAATATTCCTTAACAACATAAAAATATGAGCAGATGTTAATCTAACTCTCCGCCCGACGCTACTACGACAGAGTTTCTCACTATCCCAACCCCCTAGTAGTTAACAGCCTAGCCTATGTATATCCCCGATAGGAATGACCCTTCCCGTTGCCGTAGTCGTTGTCCTCGGTACGTCTTAGATGACTCCGATGACCGAATTACTGCTGCCAATACGGTTCTTACCACTACGCTCACAGACTACACATATACACCGTCCCCGCCGGCGGAAACGAGGACGTCACCCTCGCTACACCGTGAACATACACCGGCCTTCAGCCAACACTTTTACCAGGCATCGGCACGTGCCTGGGCGCTTCTCACCAACTCGCGATCCCGCGGTACCCTAACAAAGCGACGCCCTAAGCCGAGGTCCGTTCCTTCCGCCGCGCGCTCCGGTCTATCGGCAGGGGAGCCCTTAGGCTCGTTGCTGCACACACCCTTTGCTCCTGGCTGAGCGCCTTCTGCGCACTATACATGGCCGGTGACTCTTGAAAGGCCATTAGGGCCACAAGAATTTAGCCATTTGGAAAAAAAAACTATTTCATCTTTAAATAAGTCTAAGTATAGGTAACTCTTTGTGTTGTCTGGCTATTTATTAAATATTTTAAAAAACATTACTAAACAGCTTTTTTGATAAAGTATAAGTGATGGACAACACAAATCTGTTTTAATTTCTCATGTAGCGCGGATAAACGTATAGCACGATCCACTACATGAAATTTCAGTTATCGCTCTTACACACGTAACTCTTTGATGTCTGGCAGTTTATTAAATATTATAAAACACATTAATAAACAGCTTTTTTGTTAAAGTATAAGTGATGGACAACACAAATCTGTATGAATTTCTCATGCAGCGCCGATAAACGTATTTGGCATACAACTTATCTATAAATTTTCAAACACATGTTTGCACGATCCACTACATGAAATTCCAGCTATCGCTCTTACGTACATTTTTTGAGCAACAAAGGCCCCATTAACATCAGTAGAATTAACCGAAAGCAGCGGACCATATTTCAGACCAGACTCAACGTAGACTACTGGACTGGACTAACTCAACTGGACTATAAACTGCGATAAGCGCGCGCATAGTGTGTAGTACCATCGTGGGTCTCGGAGAGAAAGCGAGTTGTCGAATGAGGTTGCGCAAGGGGTAAAGAGCATCGGAAGAACATCTGAGCATGCGCAGTAGAACCATATAAGAAGGTTTGAACTCCTTTGCTCCGAGATTATGTGATGTAACATGCCTTATTTATCATTATAGTGTTATAATAATGTTATGTTTTTATGTCTATAATAATGTTGTTGCTTATTTCAGACTAGCTCCTATAATTTACTTTATGAATGGTTATCTTTGTTTTAATTTTTATGTTTTACCTTTAGCTATCCATTTTTGCATTTGTATATGTCTAGGTTATAAGTTAAGTTTTAATGATAGTGTAGGAACAAATAAAAACTACGTCTGCTGTGTGTTATTGAAAAGGAATGGAAACATAAAGTTGCAGACTAGATAGACGACAGGGAATGGCGTCATCCCGGCACTTCAGTCCAGGCCCTCTTCCCGTTTCCAAATCCCCTTGCTACTCGACTAATACAATTATTTTGAAATAAAAGTAGATTGATCTTACTTATATTTATTTGGTAATTGTTTAATTTAAGCTACTTGAGCTATCGTCCTACTAATTTCAGATTCATTTTCAAATTAATTCAATGAATTACACAATAATAAGTAATAGCAAAAAAAAAATTATAAATAGAAATCAGAAAATAAAAGTTTTTTCTACGAAGAGTGTACGTGTTTTAGAAGTAAATGACATTTGTCAATGTTGTCATTTCCATTCCATCGAGTAGGAATTGCAATGGAATAAGAGATGTCCCCTATTTTTCTATCTCATCCTATCGAACCCCAATGGGTGGAGAGTATAACGGAATAAAGGAAACTCCTTGTCTTATTATAATCCTTCCTCCCCATTCCATAAAGGAAAGGCGCTCATTTGTCAATACTACTTAACCCAAATTCTTCACAATACAAGACCAAATCTTGATTCTCATACCCTTAAAGATAGGTAACGCATCTGCAGATGTTCTAAGGTGTCAGTCAGGTTTAGTAATGTTGACTTTTCTCGGAGATTTTCAAGGGCGACCATAACCGCTTACCATCATGTGGACTTTCAGCTCATATTATGCCACCATTTTTTATAAAAAAAAGTATGACTATAACTAAGAACAGAAGAAAAATAACAATCATAATAAGTAAATAAAGTTGTTGTAAATTAAAATACTCAACATTTTACAAGAGACTGCATGAGTTACATAAACGGAGTACGGCTTTGAAATTTAAATTATTCAGCGGTTTCATTTCGTTTGTGTTAACTGCGCAGCACTATTTTAGATCTGAAAGGTCAGATTTGCATTTAATTAACTGCTGAATAGTGATTTAAGTAAATCTATTTACTCTTGGAAATCTACCAACGTAACTAAATATTGAATGCATTTAAAAACTACTTTAAATACATGAATTAATGATTAAATAGATGATTTTAAATTAAATAGATGATAGATGACTTAATAAAATAATTGTATTGTTATAATGATATTATATAGTGTTGTGTATTCACATTATGTCACATACATACAATTGTAATGTTATAATAATAAGATTTATTATAAGTTACATTATTATTAATGACAAATCCGTAGTACGTACGCCCATTGGCTATATTGCAGAGTAGAATACCATTGCACTCGTTACATCTCTTCATTTGTAATTATCACAATTAATAAATAAATTATTTAATTCAATTTGCTTACAAATGACTACGCTCAAACTACATACAATGCAATTGCAATTTCGGTATCCACTGCTGAGGAGGGACATGTCTGTCCCTCCTCAAGCACATAGTCTTGTGCACGAGGGATGTATGACCTGAAAACGCCACGCTGCCCAACCGGGTTGGCGAGAATGCAAACTACATGATACATATATAAATAAAAGAATAGATCTCTCTCTAGCAGTCTTCCAAATCGAGCGCTCGAACAAATACAAACTCCTTGTAGCTAACTCATTATCAATTTCGATAACTAAAATTAGATATGAAATAAAATTCTTGTAATCAAATCTTTCCCATTAACGGGGACACCAATAGGTATCGTTTAAATCTGTAACGGTATCGGTTCTAGCGGAAGAAGCCGCGGACAAACACTAGTATTTGTTTTATATCACTTTTTTATTTAAAGTATAAACAATTGTTTTTAAAGTGTAAACTTGATTTTATAAGTGCGATGCGGTTACAGACTAGTGTTGCCTGCGACTTCGCTCGCGTGAACTTATAATTCCCGTGGGAATTAATCGATTTGGATGAAAAGTACTTTAAATGTTAACCCGGCACATAAGCTATAACTAACTATACTAACTTTCATTAAAATTTGTTCAGTAGATTTTGCGTGATGGGCGTTCAGATAGACAGACGAAAATTCCAAAGTAAAATTGTTTTGGGCTTTATACCATTACTTTATACATATTGCAATCACTTTTTTTCGAAAAATATTTATAGACGCGGCTCTGTTACGAGTTTATTAGATATATGTATAGATATTGTTTAAAACTTGCAGTTAGACTTGACATTTTAAAGTGTACACTATATTTTTTAAAGTTGATATAATGGGAACATATTTTTAAAGTGTTTTTATATTTATATTCCTCCCGAGGAATCAGCCGGGTCTGAATACAAACCAATATGTGTGTGTCTAGTGGAGAACCTTACTACAACATGCTTCTTTCGATTTGGTTTTAGTTCACATTTCAGTTTAAATCCCTTTGAAGTAATGCCATATTGGTTATTCCTTTTGAAGGCCATATGGATATTGTTGGTTGTGCGAACGTTTAATGTACTTACAGATTGAATAAAATTAATTAAATTTCTTTTTTTATTTACTTATTGGAGGCACTAACAGTGTACAAACGAAATATAAACATAAATAAAGGTACATTATATCCAACAATCCACTAAATCTGCGTGGCGGATTATGATACGAAACCCCCTAGTGATTGCAAGTGCAAGGAGAAATCTGTGCATTGAGTGGGACATTATGGACTGATATAGTCTGATATAGTCTTACTTCAAATAAGATTTCTTTATTACAATGTGTCGACAATTATACTTGACGTAGAATCTCTTTACAGAATGCTTATTATGATAATATCATATGAGAGGTATTACGTCAATTTAACTTTACACTAATTTGTAATACCATTATGGTGCAGTCACCAGTGCAGCCAGTGCAGTTGTGACAATGTCACCGATCATATTCTAGGATTAACGTTGCCTTTTGTGTATGGCCGCAGCTGTTACTTAGGTATAACTTAGGTAATAGGCGTCTAGGAAGTGGCTAGAAAAAAATGTCATTGACAAGTTATATTTCGTAATTAAAAAAAAACATGTGGTTTCATGTATTCATAAAATGTAATCTCTTTAAATCTGTAGTATCTAAACTGTCTCTCTACTGCTGGATATAGGCCTTTCCTAAGGCTCGCCACTAAGCACGGCTGTTCAAGTTCAAGTTCTGTTTATCCAGCCATTACTGGCAAACCTCTTTAGTCGTCGGTCCATCTTGGTCGGAGATAAGAGTTAATATTTTGTTATTAAAATTAAGTAACATAAAAACAGCTTGTGTTTATTCGAGGTCTTATCTATTTAACAGTAAAATTCCCGTTAAAATCTATCCACTTTTTCTAAGAATTTCAGACAACTAGACCAGTTTCCGAAAAATCCATAGATTGGCTGTATAACAGGACAAGAGCCTCTGCTGCTTCCTGCTCTTACCAGTGCAAATATTCCGGAAGGATTAAATGAAATTGCGTTCTCAAACACGTTTACATACTCGCTCCAGGTGGGCCTGCAATTCAATTTACTTATTTTGGAATTGACTGCGAACAACATTCCATGAGAAACATGTTTACCGTTCATAATTATAAAATACTTACATTCTGTCCTTTATACGACGGATGAAAATAGCTTCAAGCACGTAATTTTGCTACGTCTTAGTCCTTTAAGGTGTATAAGGTCAACGACCTTAGTATGATATTGATGATATTATTATGATTTATCCAGGAAAACTTCTTTGAGTTTGATCTCAAGATTTCGGATTTTATGTTTCCGTAGCTAGTAACCATAGTATTGTATATTATTATGTACTTGTATTATACACGAGGAAAACGTTTTATTTCTTCACTGAAAGTGAAGAAAGTGAAGTAAGTGAAATTTCGACTACCCCGTAAGAAAAAATATCTTAATAAATTCCACACGCGACCGCGTAAGCAAGTAAGTGCAGTAAGCGCAATACTCCAGCTAGTTTGCAATAAAATATATCCCGCAATTCAGCCAGCCACTCAAGTAGAAAATGTTGGAAACATAACGACTTTATCCAAAGCTGTTACACTGTTAACATTATGTAAGCAACATTTATATTTCTTTTTATAATTCACTTTGTAATTTATTGTTTCTACAATAATTTAAAGTACAAATATCTATCAGAATAGAAGTTGAACAATAATAATAAATAGTTACTTAGTACTTATAATAATTGTAAAAGTTAAAAAACACCAATTTATCGGTAGAATATGTGCTTAGAGATAACCAATTTTTTGCAAATAAACTTTATTTATTTAGTTTATCAACAGTGGCTTTCCTTGTGTAGTAAGGTCTAGAGGCACACACACACAGAATGAACACAAACAGTACAGATTACGAAAAAAAATATTCGTAATTAAAGAAATATTAGTCTGAAATAATTCCCGGGACCAACTGATCGGGACTGATCGGTCGTACTACATAATTATCTTCTTCAGAGATACATTGAATTCTTTTGATAATGTATGAGATAAATTCAATGTCATGTAACATTCGCTTCAAAGTATGTTATGTAAAACTCAGACCTCAAGAAAGACCATTTCTTATGAAATTAACTATTAATTCCTTAATTCATTTGAGAGATTACAGATATGTCCTCCCAATAAACATGTTTATATTAGAATAAGTATTGTATTGGCAGAGGAATCTGTGTGGTAAGCATAGTTACGTGTCTTTCTTTCTTTTGTAAGTGGTTTCAATAAAGCTTGCAGTTACACTTCTTAGAAATAACAACAGTCTCAGGCACAGGTCGACGAACTATCGGGGAAGCGGTTGCGGTTTTTGTGCCGCACCGCTACAGTTTAGATACGAGATAAACGAGTTTAGGGGCACTAGCAGCGATTTCTGCACGCTTTATAGGCAGTTTGACGGAAGGAAATACGATAATACTCCGTCTAATAGATGCAGTTGTCAAATAGAATTGTCAAACCGGTGTTTATTTGGTACAAAATGACGTGGTCGAACCCACTCCAATTCTACTTTTGGGTATTTAATTATTAGGTACAATATTTTTTCGAATCAGTTCAGTTCATTGATATTATGATTACTAGAACATTATGATAACTTGGGAATGCTTGGAGAAACTTTAGTTACGAGTATCTGAAAATAGGTTTTTATTACTGATGTAATAAAAGTATTATAATGAAAACAGAAACAGAAATGGTGTCTTATTTAATTTTCAACAGAAACGGAAACAGACATTTATAAAAATAATTTATTATTTATTTATTGATTTTATTATTAGTGTTTTGAAAGAATAATTTGTTCTTGACGCAAACGGCATAGCATCTTCCTTTAGAACTGAACTAAACGTAACTAAGAGGGATTTTTACCTGTCTGCTACACGTATTCTACAAAAAAGTGAGTCACTGAGATTAAACGTTGGAACGTTATCACACCCATCTACAGTTACAATTATACCAGCTGACTGTATGCCCACAGTGAATAATTGAAGAGCAGGCTCACGTCAACCGATCGAGCGTGCGACTGGCTTTACTTTGTTCCATATCGATTGACCCACTCTTGCTGTAACTCAGAACCATCCGGAACGTTGCTTTTATTACATCTTTTTCTTGATTGATAGCAAATCCGATTACATAACCTTGTTTCGTTTGTAATATAATCTAAAAAACAATATAAATAAATCTATAAGAAACAAACGAAATATTTCTAGTTACAGTCACGTACGACATAGCCGAAGTCAAAAGCATACACATCACGAGCAGCATTTAGTTTGTACAGATTCGTGAGCCCTCACTAGCCCTGACATATTGGTACCTACATTAATGTTGTAGAATGTAAGTTTAGGATACGATGGAACTGACATGTGCCAAGGCATAAAAGATCCTTAAAAATAAGAAAAAAAAAAGTAGTATTCAAAGTATGATCAACGTAGAGTAAGGTATCCTAACTATTGACGCGCAATGGCTGTGTGAAAGAAAATCTTTAACGTGACAAGGAAAATATAGATTGAAACTGAAGGAAAGAAGACGTTTTTTGTAATGCTGTTTATATTTTATATAATACTCACTTTTTTTTACTAAAAAAATAGAACGTACATTTTCGTCACTTGTCATTGTGAAGGAATGAGGCCCAAGCAGTGTTACAAAAACACGGTACCTATCCAATGGTGAATAACAAGATAGTTTTTGTTCCTTTTGGTGTGTGATAAAAAAATTAGCGTGCGTTGTGTTAAATACACGTTGCTTACATTTGTTAGTGTTATTTCCAACTAGAATATCTTTTTTTTTTGTTTTTTTTTTGTTATGTAACAGACGATGACAAACTAATTGTCTTTATAGCTTTCTTATTAATTTCAGACATACTGTATTTGTATCAGCTTATATTTTTTTGACAGAGTTTGACATTTATCCGCTTCCCTTCTTTAGACAGAATGTCTACTTGTCTGCCGCCTTGTTTCCTATTAATTAAAGGTATATAACGTTCCAATGTTTGTATTTTGGGCAAATCATTGCTAATTCTGTTTACAGTGTATGATAAAGATTTCATCTATTTGCTGTATAAAGTTTGCTGAAAATTAACACAGTGCGCCCGGCGAGTACAAAGAGAATTATATGAGTTATATGAGTACAAACTTCAATCTAAAGTATCGCTTACCCCACTAACTGTAAACCCTACAACGATCACTGAATTTTCTTTATTACCCCCCAGTCGTAAGAGTAGGGCGATAAACAACTTAGCGGAATTTGTTACTACAAAGTTGTTTAAGTCTATGTAATGTTAGTAGGCTTACGATCAGTAATACAGTGTAGTGCGTTACAGTAATTGTCAGTTTAGGACCTAGGTTTTTTCCATATAGAAAAAGGCGACAGACGAGCATACAGTCCACCTGATGGTAAGTGTATACTGTCGTCCATAGATATCCGCGATATATGCCAACATCAGTCCAGAATGACAAACATTAACACGCCTCCGGATGCGCTGCCCACCTTTGCAGATTAAGGAATGGATTGGGAAAATGGGGAGGGATAGGATGGGATGGGAATGAGCTCTGGCATATCTCACCCACTACCGAAACACGTACGTACATTGGGGAAATACGATAAAGTAGGAAATACAGTATATTTCAAAGTAGTCTTCTGTGAGAGAGGGGTAACGTGGCCGGTCGAGTGCGTCCAACGGCTGTGGGAATGCAGCGTGCACTCTCTCCCTACAGGTGTGAGTTATAATATAGATTTAAACTTATTTTTTTAGTATTTTATACATTTAATGATTGCTTTGTAGTGAATTCAATTATTAAAATATTTTCAATTTGATTATTTAATTTAAATTTGGTTATTTAAATTGTGATGTTCAAGTAGTAAAATCCATAAGTAGAAACAAGTAAGTAGTAAGTTTACTTAACCAAGCTTTTGATGCAATGTAGGTATATGTAATTAAAAATTTGGAACAATATTTTATGTAATAATATATAAAGAACATTTGAATGAGTGTTTCTTATTTAATTACTTTACGATTTTCCATCAACATTAAGATCATACTAATCCAAACATTACATTCCACTGCATTTCACCATGCCATACACACACACTACCGTCAACACTTACCATCACGTAGGATCGCTTGCTCGTCCGGCTACTTCACTATAACAAAATAAAAATAGGCCAAACCAATTACATATATTACTAAATTATATTACGAAATATTATAAGTCCATGTTTGTTGTTTTATTTTTAGAGATTGTAGAATCAAAGGTGTTTCTATTGTCTAACTCTTTGATGTGTCTGAAATTTCCTCTGTAAAAATCTTCTTCCGTCAATTTTTTTCAGTTTTAATATCACCAGCAAATACCACCTTCCCAACATTATTACTTAATTCTCTTCCCAAAATCGTTCTTTCGGAATCTGGGTTATCATTTTAAAGTAAAATTAAAGCACCTACTTAATGGCTCATTTGTATTCAAAGGCCGAGGTATCGGAATAATGATTCCATCTCAAGACTCGCAGTTCACATTTGTTTCATTGAAAATTATCAGGTTTCCTTTCTAAAATTGAAGAAGGTTTCTAGAAAATGTTTTTGGAAATGGGAATCTGACGTAAATTACCTATGTTTTACAGTCTAAAAAAAATAAAATGCGTCTTTTGAACGAGTGGAATGAGATTCTGGTTTAATTTCCGCTCTATTTATTCGGTTTTGACCTGACACATTCAGTGAAATGGGAAACATATCGTGTTTCGTTTACTTTTCGTATCTTTGGTAAGTAATGTTCATATTATCTCACATTAAAGGATTATTGTGCTAGTGATAAATGGCTATATCCGCTAATGTTCCGAGCCTCTATATGGTATGATTTCAGCTTGAAACTGAATGTGGCATACAATTATTTTCAAGTTCAAGTTTATCTTCTGACTATTTGCCATTTAAGTTATGTGAAAATATTTACTATTAAAAAGAAAACCATTTCAAAAGCCCGCGTGTTACGGACTGCTTGTCAACCAATACGAGTCAGGTGGTCCCGCCGTGTCACTATTAAGTTTGTAACGGTGAAGTTGTCCATCTGAATCACAAATGTGTGCAAGGTATACAAACATAAGCTATGCAATTTGATGCTAAGCGAAAACCAATCCATTATCACCTTAAAAGCTATAAAGATACCTATCTATAACTGCCATTCGATCTGACTGGTATTGTACGCGGGGTAGTAAACCTTTTGTGAAGTTATCTAGTCTACTGATAAATTATCGCTTTTCATAGGACCGTCGCACTTTAAGATACGTCACTAATTGAGCACGATTCTAACTCTTTTCCTTTATCGTCCCCTTGGGTTTAAAACCTTCTGGAGAGTGAGGAGGTGGATATTAAACCTGTTCAATAAGAATCCAGTTTTTTGTATTAGTTGTATTAGTTAAATAAAAGAATTAAGTCAAATTCTACAAATTCTTAATACATATATGTAAAGGAGACAATTCTGAGATTCGATATTGCATGAGCCGTTGGTTCGATATTGCATGAGCCGTTGGTTCGATATTGCATGAGCCGTTGGTTCGATATTGCATGAGTCACAACGATACGTAATTAGTATTAGTTAAAGAAGACAAAGGAATATGTGCTTACTTCAATTGTGTACTTAGACAATTATGTAAGACTAGTTTGTTGTAACATCGGTAATCCATTTTTCTGTCCTGTGCAAATGGATGCTGATCTACTTACGATATTATCTTGTTTTTTTAGTTTTTAATATTGTTTTGTGTTTTCGTCTATACCCTTCTATCCACTTTTTGTTACTTTTATCGGATGCTCATCTGTTTCTTCCCTAAATCCCTGTCGCTTTGTTATCCAATGATCACAACTTTCTCACGCTGTAATTTCGCATCTTTTCTACCTCCAGTTCGTTTGGGGTCGGAAGTCTTGGTTCGTGATGTTCTGAGGAGCCTTAATAATCTTATTGTTTGTGATTTAGGTCTGTTGCGCTAGTTGGATCAATTACCCTCTGTGGCTGAATCTTATAGAAACTGCACTGACTTACACTTAAATAGTTTTATTTCGATATTTTTGGCAAAATGCAAATCTGAGTATGTGATCTTAGTTTGTACATCGGAGTTTTTAGTTTTAGTTTGCCGAACTACGTATAGTTCTAAATTACCTACATCAACATTTTTATCAAATTTATATTAAACAAACAATTTAAACGAACACAATAAAGTATTCTTATCGACATCTGGTAAGACACTTCTTTAGATTTTTCTTTAAATGTTTAACGATTAAAATCGCTTTCAAGTTATGAAGATTCTGCAAAATCTGAATAGACCTTGCATACTTTAAAATAAAATATCAACAAAATATAGGCAGATGTAGTTATCTAAGAGCAGCTTAGTGCCCAGTGATATTTATTATGTAGTGGAGTTTGCTTACTGTTGAATGCCAGTGGAAATCCAAATGAATGACATTTACGGTCATATGCAGTTGCGTTTATTGCAAAGGCACCTTGTGAAGTCAAAGTTGTATGTGAATAATGAAGTCATGTTATGTTGGAATGGTTGACAGTTGCACAGATGGTTGCATTTTGCATGTACGTTAAATAACGGTTTTTATATTATATTATTACTTTTGTGTGAACTAAGTGAACAAGATAAATCCACTCTTTCAATATATACCTACTCACTTTATTTTAACTTGTCAGTACTTTGACTACGAGTGGTTAGTAATATTATACATACGTACTACTTATATGGCCGAGTTTATATTCTACTAGACCAGTGGTTCTCAAACTTTTTAAATGACGGAACCCTTTTGGGAAGCAAAATACTTGATGGAACCCTACAATAAAACAATTATTTTTATAAGTGTATTCTATATTAATCAGCATAATAAAAGTACAGTGTATCAGTTACTAATTATTATTTACTTCACCACTTGGTAAGGACAATAATAGAAAACATTAAAAAAGAAAAAATCTAACTAGTGGGAGGTATGAAACTGTTTTTTATTTTTCATCAATTGCTTGATATCAGGTTTGATGGAAGAAAGTTGGAGTCTCATATCAGCTTCGGCGTCCAGTCTATTGCGATATTTTGTTTTCGTGGCTGCGTAGGTAGAGAATCCTGTTTCGCACAAATATGTAGTTGGGAACGGGAGAAGAATATCCAGAGCCATTTGGCCAAGCATTGCATATTCATCTTGGATTCTGCACCAAAAATCATTAAGAGGCGTCGTTTTGAACAATGACTCCATACTTGTGTCTGATGACATTTCTAAAAGAGATTCATATATCTCATTTGACATGTTTTCAGGCTTTTCCAAATTGGGTAAAAAAGGATTATGAATCCAGGAGTTCACTTTAATTTTTGTATTGTGTTCTTCGGGAAAATACTTTTCAAAAGATGCGCGCATCGAACTGAGATATTGGACCAATTCTTCAAACACATTATCTTCAAACATTTCTGAGTCGTTTTCGCTAACAAACTCACTGAGTAACGTAAAACTTTCTATTTCTTTCTTACCAATGCAAATGATCCAAAAATCTAATTTTCTTTTAAAAGCAGTTATTTTATTATAGGCCTGAAACACTGTTGTCTGTTTACCTTGCAACGATAAATTTAATTCGTTAAGTTTTTGAAAGATATCCGCCATAAAAGACAATCGGAACAACCAAGTTTTATCATACAAACGGTCCTTCAAATTAAAAGAAGTATCTGCTGAAAGAAACATTTGTAACTCGGCTCTAAGTTCAAATAGCCTTGTTAAAGTTTTTCCCCGAGACAGCCATCGCACTTCTGTATGGAGCAGCAGTGTTTTATGTTTGCTGCCATAATCTTCACACAATAATGAGAACAATCGGGATTGTAGTGGTCGTGATTTGATAAAATTAATTATTTTTACCGCTTCATCCATAACTAATTTTAGATTAGACGGCATTTGCTTCATCGCAAGTGCTTGTCTATGCAGAATACAATGACTGGAACTACAATTAGGCGCTTTATTTTTCATTCGTGACACTGCTCCTGCTGTTTTACCTGTCATCGCCTTGGCCCCATCTGTACAAATGTCAATGCAATTGTTCCAACTGAGATTATGTTCTTCAAAAAATATATTTATTTTATTAAAAATTTCTTCCCCGGTAGTGTTTGTAAGCAGCGATGAACACATAAGCATGTCTTCTTCAAAAGAACTTTTATATGGATATCTCACAATAACCAGCAGGATAGCCAAACCAGCGACATCAGTCGACTCGTCCATTTGCAAAGCGAATCGTGTATTTTGTAGACGTGTAACTAGTTCTTGTTTGACGTAGCTTGCCAGATCATGGATTCGTCGTGAAACAGTATCGTTTGATAGCGGAACAGTAGAAAGATGCTTTGCAGATTTTTCATCAAGCATACATTTTGTTATGTCTAATACACATGGTTTTATTAATTTCTCAGCGATAGTGTGCGCTTCACCTGCTTGTGCAATGCGATAGCTAACTAAGTATGATGCCTCCGTGGCCTTTTCGTTGGTAGTTTGTGTTACATGCATCATATTTTTTTGACTTTCTAATAACTGATCTTTTTTGCGAACAAAAAATTCTTTATTCTTGTCTTTAGTCTCGGGGTGTACGGTTTCTAAATGTCGACGCAATTTGGCAGGTGCCATGGAACTATTAGGAAGCAGTTTACTACAGAGCATGCAGAGAGGTGAGCCGTTGGAATCAACAAATCCGAAACTGATATAAGATTCATCATACTTCCTTTTTTTCGTCTTTGAAACCGTCGAGCTTGACGTCGTGGCACTCGTGGCATCATCTTCTGGATCGGTGATTGCTAAATTCTCCGCGCGCATTGCTTTTGAACATTCAGCGTCATTAGAAGATGTTGTTGGAACACGTTTAACACCTTTAAGCCAACGTTCCATTCTTCTTTATTTATAATGTTACAAGTCAGGATAGTGGGGTTTAAATAATGCACAATCGTTACTGCGTATAAGAGACTAAATTTAGAACCTACAGGGAAGAAATGTATAAAACTGAGACAACAGAATACAGCAGGCAGTAAAACAATGAACACTAGTTTCTCGCTAGCGAGCTTGTAAGTAGGTAGTAACTTATCGCTCCGAACGCTAATCATCAACTGACGACGCCAACGCGCGATCGCCGCTTTTATACTTAGTCCTAGACTCGATCTCAAATATTCTCGAAAATACTCGAGTCGGCACCTTTGATAAACAAAAAGCAAAAATAAAAACAGAAATTTAAAAATAGCGTTGTAAACAATATCGACTTTATCCTTTGAAGTTAGAGACGAAAGTCGCTAGTTGACAACTATAGCGTCTAATTCAGAGGCGGCTTTTATCAAAGAGACTGAGCGCTTACAAGTATACTACCCGCTCGTTTTAAGTTTGCCGCTGGCGATAGGTATGAGTGTATGACGTTCGAAATTTTTTATTTAATTGTAACAATAAAAATTGTGTACGTTAGATATTTGGGTAAAACTATGACACATTATAAGTTTTGTTGTCACGTGGGGGAGGGTACGCGCATTCCACAGACCGGCAAACTTAGAGCGAACGCGTTGTACAAGTATAAAATTGTTGAGACCAAACTTATGAGATATTGTACCAGCTAATGTAACACAAGCTTATACAAATACAAATAAATAAATAAATAACATTCATAGCGTTTTGTCTCCGCGCGGCCGCGGAGTCCGCACAGCCGCGGAGCGACCAGAGAGAGGTGTTTTGATTTTTTTATTTCTAAATTCTTGCGGAACCCCGACAGAGGTATCACGGAACCCTAGGGTTCCGCGGAACACACTTAGAGTATAGCTGTACTAGACTAACATGAACCGCAGCTACATGTGCTCGGACCGCCCGAAAAAATGTACCTACCACAATATGATCCTCTTGATTCTTTTGATATTAATGCTTTTGTTTTTAAAATCTATTTTATTTTCACAATTACGTATTGGTTAAAAAAAAAGAAACCTTAAAACCGTCCGTGGAACAAAGTCGACCATCTAATGCGAATAAACAGACAAATTTTTTTTCGGGGGGGAGTGCACGCTGTAGGGGGAGAGTGCATGCTGAAATTCAACAGCCGTTCGGCGCGCTCAACTGGCCGCGTTACCCCTCTCTCACAAAAGACTACCTTGAAATGTACTGCATTTCCCAGTTTATCCTATTTCCGCAATATAATTCAGCAAGTCCATTCCCTTCTCATCCTATCCCTCCCCATTTTCCCAATCCTTTCTCCAAATCCATTCCTATTACTCCAAAGGTAGGCAGCGCATCCGAGGTCGTGCCAACGTTTGTCATTTAGGACTAATGTTGGCATGTATCGCGGATGCCCATGGCCCATGTATCCATTTACCATCAGGTGGACTGTATACTCGTCTACCGCCTTCATCCATAAAAAAAAGATAAATTTTGGCCTTTATTTAAAGAGTCCGTTTTATAATACTGTTTCGTAACTGTGATCCTTATGGCCTAAGGAGTCAACATCTTAATAACCGCGTGACGCATGACGTATTCACTTTTATAAACAAACCTCTCTGACAGCATGCACGAACATCCATTGTTGCTTAGCATCCCATTACGCCTTCCTTCGCTGAATTAATTACTTCGAGATGATGTACTGAGCTCGGTGAACGCAATTTAATACCTAACCAGGCTCAAACTAAGCCTTCAACGTACGAAATTAACGTGTTACATACTTACAGGTTACGATAAATACGCTACTTGAGCAATGTTGCGTTAATGAGTACTCAGACATGGTATATGGGCGATGTTTGGCTACAGAACGGTATTTAACGAAGTTACTTTGAGTTTTAATGGCTCATTCGTTTATAGTTTAAATTATTATCTTTCAGTAATTGTTAAACTATGAGTTATAAATTCGATCATATAAATGCATGTTTGCAATATTGGAGATCGTAGGCGTCTAGCAAAGTTTCAATAGCTGCTCCGAAAGACTATACAGTTGTTAAGAAACATCTTTATGCAGCTTTAAAATTTATGAAATTGAAAGAATCGAAAGTTTTTCTAAAACGAAAGTACTTATTAATATTTTAACATAGTAAATCTTTGACATATTTTGCCGAACACATATCTAGAAGCTTACTTTTAGCACTCATTATTACAGACACGACGCAGGTACAACCACGCTTGCGACTACGTCATACGTCATGTTTTACTTACATATAAGGAACACTCGTATATACTTGTACATTAACAGTGCAAGTTCAATGAAAATTGAATGTTTATGTATTGATTGAAACTTACGAAATATTAAATTTACTGTATGAGGTCTGTTCAAAAATAACCGCTCGATTTTTTTTTCAATTTTTATAGACATTTTAAGACGCGTTTTGGTAACACTGCTTACCGTAGGATCTAACGGATCTTCTCCCACCACTTGCGTGTGTCTACGATGATTTGTTATTACGTAACATTTGTCCTAAGCAGGGGTTGTTCAGTGCCTTCTGCGATTTTTGCGATGAGTGATTTATACGAACAAACAGTTGCAGCGAGATTTTGTGTTAAACTCTGTAGAAAATTCACTGAAACTCACAAAATGATCAAGAGGCTTATGGCCAGGGCTCTGAGCCATACATAGTGTTACAAGTGGTTCAAGTGCTTAATCTATACTCCTTAATCTCCTAAGGTAGGTAGCGCATCTGGAGGCCTGTTAATATTTGTCATTTTTGATCTTATGTATTATCATGTATCGCATGTGTCGATAGTATCCACTTACCACCAGCTGGACTCTGTCCATCTTTCTTTCTATAAAAAAACGTCAGGTGCGTGCGGTCAGGGAAGCCCCGTCAGGAACGAAGATCCTCATGCATTTTTTTTAAACTCCGAATGTAATTCGAAATAAAATCTGTATAGTTCATGTATTTTTTTTTTATTTTGTATCATATTTTCAATGCAAATAATTTAAAATAAGGAATCAAATCAAAAATTTAGGTTCAACAACTGCCCACGCACTGGTCTGCACGTTTGTTATTCTGCTTGAGTCTCGCTCTCGATACTCGCACGCATACACACACACACACAGAAAGAGAAAGACGTATGGGGGGGGGGGGGTAAAAATACATAAATAATAAAAATAATAGTAAAAATACATAAACACATAAATGTATAAGGGGGGTACATTTTCTCTCGAATCACACCCATCGCAAGCCGCGTAAAGGAACTTCGTTCCAAAAGGCCGTAAATAATATTTTCTTTCCATCTACACTTTCATATCAATTTTGTTACATTTATTTTATAAAGTGTTTGTTTATTACAAACCCAATGCTGCCCACAAAATCTGCATCTATGAAACTGCAATAAATTCGTCCCTTTGACCCATCTCAATCGATTAAATCCCACATTAGTTGGGGCTGACAATCGATTGCAAATCTCCATTCACCTATAATAAATCCGGAAGGTGGGCCCATTAATATTCGACCCGTGTTTCACTTGTTACACGACGACGCTTTTATGACCTCCATTATGTTGTAATTTAGTAAAGACTAGCATTGCAAATTAGATGAAGGTACAGTCGCCCTTGTGTTTAACGCACTCAGCTTACTTGCTGCTAGACACGACTTATCGACTTACGTCGTAGCCGCTATTGCTGCTATTTCATTAACTAGAATAATAAGGAACGAAGGAACATTAAATTACCGGTTTTTAAAACGTCAAAAATATCTGGGTTGTTGTCCAGATAGTCGATTTGTAGTCAAGACATAACGGGTAAATAATTATTCAACTTATCTGTAAGATATATTTGCCAAAGTTATTTGAAAATAAAATCGATCTTTTTTACTGTGGAATTGTGTATTCCTAGCATCTTAATTGGCAAGTAATAAGAATTGAAATGTAGTAAGTAGCAGCACATCAAACACATGAAAGCCTAAAAGCCCGGATTATCCATTGGATAGTTATAATATATAAAAGATAGTAAGTAATTATAATACTATCAAAAACTATACTTACTTGCGAATTGGTTTATACAAATACTCTTAGTTCAAGTTTTTTTTTATACAGGAATACAGACGATCCGTTTAAAATATTACAGAAGCAAAATAACAAGAAAAGTAATTTGTAGACATGCCATTTAAAATATCCTCAAATATGTAATTTAAATATATATATAAAAGACTTAAACGTTTTTTAACAACCAAAAAACACACCCGAAGGAAAGAAAGAGAAGAAGAGAGTGCAAAAGTGCAAAATTTTAGCAAACAAATCAGTTGCCATGACTTTTTTAACGTGTATTGTTTTTGTACAAAACAAGTCTTAAATTAAAACAAAATTAATTTTTACCTTTACTGGCTCTAACAATAATGTTGATTTGCGGAATACAAAATTTTGTTTTCGATAGGTAAGCTCTGAGCTATCCACCAAACTGTTGACTATGCTCATTAAGTGAAAAAGCGCAAATATCCGCTTTTTCACGTCATTCCGCTAGTGGTAAGAAGTGATAACGTTTTTACATCGAGGTGTACTCTGGTGAATTATGTCGCGTCTTATAATCAAGAAAGCTTAAAAATCTTTGTTGTACAATGTAAAATGCGGGTCTTATAAACCATCATATCTGGGATTTCAGACCTGTAAAGCGTACTCCAGCGTACGTACGTATTGATGTCATATGTTAATAAGTTGGGCTTTTGGGGGGTTCTATGGAACTACTGCTAAATGGATGAAATGGAATTATGTACCGATGACAATATAATTGTTAACTGTACTAGATTTTAAAAACAGTGGGAAATATTTATTGAACCTTTTGAAGCTGAATTGTATCCTGTAGTTATTTCCGGATTTTGAAATGATCTTTTCGTTTGACCGTTATTATCCGGGAGCCCATTAGGTTTGTGTTTCTAGTTCCCTTTTGGCGAGAAAATAAACGTAATTTCATTTTAGCGAGGTCGCGTGCGAGCTCCACACTTAGTTGGGTATTTGGGGGTGTTTCCCCGAGTAAGGATGATGTCGCTTTATTTCTATGAGCTTTCAGGGGTGAGGCTAGATTTATTGGTGGTGTATGATAGTTTAAACGCCTGATTTATTGACTTCTTACGAGATAGAAATTTCTTATTTATCGTTTATTTTTTTGTTTATTGTAAAGTAAATATAAAAATGTTCACTGTCGATTGCAACTAATGCAGTAGCAGTAGTTGGTGCCCGCGACTTTGTACGCGGACACGGTAGCGTATTGTTTTAATATTTTTTTATTTATCGAAGGAAGTCGGCAGACGAGCTGACAGTATATGTGATTAGATGATTACTGATTATGTAATTTCCCGCGGGAACTTTATAATTGATTTCTATAAAGGGTATTCTAAAATCCGGCACATGAACTACACCTATGCCAAGGTTTGTTACAATCCGTCCAGTGATTTTGGTGTAATGCGCATTCAGACAGACATGCGAAAATTCCAAGAAAGTGTTGTTTTTGACTCTGTATTATTCGTGGTGTACACTGCAATTATTTTCTTGAAAAATATTTAGTGTTACAGACACAGCTTTCTTACAGTTTTATTATACGTATACATTAATAGTTGCTTATTATCTTAATCGATGTTATTGTTATTGTCGATATAGAGTATGTTAATAACTTATTTGATTAGAATAAGGATTGTTTAAGCTTCAATATAATTATATAGTGCCATATGGTGTCGGCCGACTATAGAATAGCACCACTCCAGCACTCCAAGTCATCCCGTGGCCGTCGTAAAAGGCGACTAAAGGATAACAAAACCGCAACAACAAGCGCTGAGGAACTACGAGTACACCACCTCTAAAAGAGTGGTCTCGCCAACCCGCTGGCTGCGCCAGCGTGCCGTTTTAAGGCCATATACCCCTCATGCACAAGACAATGTGCATTAGGGGGCCCAAGTCCAGCAGTGGATACTGAAAGGGCTAGATGCATTACATTGCATAATTATATAGTGAAAAAGTTTAATAGACTAAGTGCATGATATACTTGAATGTTAAACGATGCGCCTAACGAACACCTAAAAGAGGACACTTCAGCTGTACGAGAGCTGCTAACCTACATTAACAGTGAGGTCCATTATCACACTAAAAGTGACGGCAGAATATTTACATAGTAATTAATTATCTTGTACAGTACATTAACAAAAATGATCCGTTAAATATTTGATTTTTTGTAATTAGAATTATTTTTTATTTCAAATTGTTAAATTTTACACCCAATTAATGCTGGTATGTAGTACCTACAATAAGAAAGAATTAAATAAAAAATTGTTTCGAGGTGATTTGTATATTTTTACAAATTATTTTTATGTCTTACCTTTAAATTACTAAAAATATAAGCAGGAAAATAAAAGATTTTGATTTTGAGAAACCCTGTAATTTTGTTATTTTTAACACAAATGGCTGGTTTGTTTGTTTCATAAACTTTGCCAAAGTGCATGTTATGTTAAGGGCACGTTTCGCGAAGTGCACTCTGTAATTTTACGCACATTTGTATTTCGCACATTATGCGAAATGTACGTTTTCCATCAGGTGGACATTTTGTGAAATGCTCATTCTGACTGTTAGAGTGGATGGAGTCATGGAAAGATCGAGAAACTTCTAAATTTTTTTGTTAATGACCAAAAATCTTTACAATAGTAGATTTCGTCTTTAAGAGATTGAGAGTGCCTCGATAACCGCAAAGTGGAATTACCATCAATACCTATACAGCCACAGCCCACAATGCTGCCCGTATGGGGGCCGCGGTGACATATTGATTCACATGAAACCCAGCTTTAACTATTCATTAGGTCGCTTCAGGTACGTGGTCACATGGAATTATTTATAAGTGAGGGGTTTCATTAGGGTTGCCATGATGTTTATTGTGTTATCTTATATTACTCGTAAGTACCTAATGTGTAAGTATGTAGGTGTAAGAACTGTGAATAGGATTCTGCAAGGTCGGCAACGCACCCACATTCCCCCTCGTGTTGCACGTGTACATGGGCGGCAGTAACCATTTACCTTCACGTGGACCAGAGGGGGTGGACACCCGTCTTCCACCTCTTCTATAAAAGAAGTAACTAATTCTCGCAGATGTATACACTCGTATTATGAACGTTCATGTGCAAATAATAAGTAATGAATGTCATTACATTCATTAAATATGAACTTAAACAATTCAACGAATACACGACTTTGTTCCAATGTAGTTCTCAAAACTATTGTAGTATAAATGTTCCTAATTTCTCAACTGACACTTCCAGGGACAGATAGATGTGAATAGTTTCAAATAACGAAAAGTTTCAGGGATATTTTTTCATTAAAGCGTATGCCTTTCAGACGGGGTTTAGTAACAGAGAAAGAATTTTGTGCTGCGAACAGCGGTACTGGAAGTACCCGACTTTCCTAGCTGACGGTGCTTTCCAGCAACAATATATATTATTAAGGGGTTCACTCAGAACTGCAAACAGTGAAAAATATATAAATAAGTTAGGTATATTTATAAAAACGCCAAAGTCACAATATGTTTGCGTGTGTAATGTTTTCATACGCGCAACTACGGGTATACAGAATAGACAAATAAGATCGATTGGAAGCAGTGTGACACTGTGACTCTGTGACACTGAAATTTTATAGTCACGATATGAGTACAAATACAGAACGCCCTTTGTACTTTTTAATTACTTATTTAAATTGTCTCGTTACATGTGTTGGTGTACAATAAAGCGTCTTTTGTCCTGTAGACAATGTCACATCCAAAACTAGTTTTTATTTGTGTTGTATTGGTAAACAACCAAAAAAACAAAATTACAACCAAATACACAGATGTGACAGTTAACGCGGTACGACTACCAGTGCGCGGTGGCTACTAGACGCCTAGCTTAAATTACCCCTTTTAAGCATAGATGTTGCCTATCTATGTAAAAAAAGATACATGATTTTTTGATTAATCAAAATGTCTGATTAAAATGAAAAATCATGATTTTTATCAACCCTGATTGAAATCATCAAATGGATCGGATGCTTGCCACCGATTCCACCTATTCCATAGAAATAAAAGCCAATCATTCTATAATAAAATTTATTTCTAAAAATGACAACCCTACGCTAGAGATGCATTACGTTCATCTTTCCTCATCAACCTGAGTGCTCGTCAGCCTCGGACAAGACTGCGCGACGCCATTTTTCTTTATGGCGTGTGTGGAAATCTTGGGATAAGCCTTCATGAACCGTTCAAGGAATGCTGGGTGAGCAATTTACGTGGCAATGTAGACATCTTGAACATTTTGTAGAAGACACCTATATTATATTTAGAAAAAAGTGACGTCATCTGTGCAAGCAGCATAATTTGAGCGTTAGTTGGTCAATCGAGAAACTCCCTCGTAATTGGTCAATAGGTTAAATCACGTGACTGATAGTCATCAGACATCACTTATTTCTTAACTTGAACAGAGTATAGAATATAAATTACGCATAGGCGCGATTCCTTCCGACAAGTTCCATATTACCGGCAACGGTTAATTTATTTATTTCAATATTAATCATGTGGATTAATACTAATTAGGCCGCATCACCGCGAGTTGAATCATAATTTTAATGAAAATGTAATCACATCGCTCTGTAATGCAGATGTAATTGTGTATTATATAAGTAGCTGTGGTGTTTGGAGCATAACTTCCCGTTATGAATAAGAAATACGAGTAAGTATTCATACGTCGACGCTTCGTAGATTAACTAAGCGTTTGAATAATAAGGGTAACTGTCTAAACTCGTAGATAACTCTGTTTTATATTGTACATAAATGCTATCAATTATGTATAATCATCTCTTTTTTGTATGAGGGCCTACAAACAATAATTGTAGTTATGTTAATGGTTGCAAGAAATTTAATGGAGGAAAGGTAAAAATAAATGAACTGACTGAATGTTTTTAAACAAGTAACTTTGGTAAATTCGTCACAATTTGATTTTCGGATTTAGTAAATGTTATTTGCGACAGTGGACATCACTTTAGTTTCTTTACATAGTCTTTTAGAGCAAACTGTTGAATAAGTAATACGATAGCTCTCACTGTAGAGCAAGCAGGTTTGTGAAATATAACAGTTAGCGCAGTGCGGTGAGTGCACCCAACCGTCGACTTCATGTTCACTGGTTCACTCGGGCCGCCTATGACGCGGTATTTTAACAAATAATAAGTAAAAATAAACAAGCATTTTATTCCAAAGGTACTTTTTAAATTAAAATTTTTACATAATCAACTTTATTAACTAATTTCGTAAGTAGATTTAGTTATAAAATAATAAATTTATGACAAATCTAAAACACAATAATTTAAGACATATTAAACAGATTTAAACACATTTTAAACATTTAAAGTGTTGAGTAGTTGTTTAATATTATTTTTTTTGTATCATCATCATCATAATGTCGTAACCTTATATGAATCTTATTTTTGTACGGGACCTGAATTATCGGCTTTTCCATCTATTGGTACGTAATTTCCCACGTCTAATAAATTTATTTGGTATCGCACGTTTAACTACTTGAAGAAAGTCAAAAAATACCTTATGTGGTATATATCATGAATTTATCCACATTTGCACATGGCAACAAAAAGTATCCTATATAGAATTCTCATCGATATATTTAATTAAATAGTACCTATATAACCGGCGGTGATAAGATATAATATAATAACCTACCTTTCAAATAAGTACATTACGTTTTATTTGATCGCTTATCGTCAATTGTTAACTATTATGTAAACATTGTTGATAAGATATCGACGACGATGATAATGACGATTCTCACATTAATTGGAAAAAATATATCAATAAATGTTTTTGCCATATGTATCAATAAAATCAAATTTAAAAAAAAATAAAATTGAAATACTCATTCCCATTTTGCCAGGCCTAATAATAAGTCGCTGCTAATAGAAGGAAAGTGATATTTCTTATCTGAAGATACTGCAGCATTAAAAAGTGTAATTAACAATACAATCATTGAAAGCGACGTGTATTGTTACCTTTTTACGTAGAAGAGAGCAACGTAATTCGTGACAATTGGATTTTTGAAAAAAAAAAATTATCAATTTTTTTTATGTATTTTAAAACTTTATCATAAATTATATTAATAATCGATGCGAAATACTCTTAAAAAATGTTTATTTAATTTATTATAAATAATTTAAAATTGATAAAATTTTAAAAAGAATCACGTGACTACAAACGCGCTACGATTGGTCGCCATGTTTGTGACGTCATAATATTAAAAGGATTTCTCGATAGTACAGTATCACAGGCTTCTACATGTAAATTGACGACAAATATCCGACATTTAGTTTAAAAAATTATTTATATTAACTACTTTTATTTAGTTATGTGTGATAAAGGATTTATAAAGGCTAATTCCGATAATATACCTGATGTGGATATATTTATGATAACAGATTTTCTTAAAAATGATATTCGCTTTAATTCAGCTGAAGTTCGAGGTGCTAAAGCATCAAGGTAAGTTTATAAAAAAATAATATTGTAAATTAAAATATTAAATGATTTATTCGTCATTAAATATAATTAATTTTTTTTTTAGGGTATCACGTGAGAGTTACGGTGACAAGGCTCTAGGTTATGTCCAACTGTTATATCTTCTTTCAGCTAAAACAAAAATTAAATCATGAGAATTATTTAAATGACATTATAAAACCAGAAAAATCATCATTATATACATTTATAAAATTTCAATTTCGTACCGTACATAACCTAGCGTGCAATTAAAATATAAAAATATTAAGTTAAACTTAAGTCATTCAATAACTGTATACAAATTTATTATTTAATAGTTTTAAATTATTCATATAACTTTTTTCAATGCTATAATTTTGTTGTAATTTTTAAAAGTTATTATTTGGAGTTCAGTTAAAAAAATTTATTTATCGAATGCTATTTATTTCATTTATACGTTTACATAAATATTTTTTAATTACTATATTATTATAAAATACTTACATCAAAATGATCTTCGCAACAAAAAAAATTTAATGTTGTTTTGGAATTATGTCGTCGCACTGCTTGGAACCATTTATTTCGACGTTTAACATTTTGTGGAACATTTAAAAACATTTTTTCAGGAGTTGTTTTTGTAGTATTCGTACATAATGGTACGAAGCAAGCACGATAACTTTTAAGGTTAGACATTTTCGATATATTTATTAATATATTGACGATAATAACAAGATTTAATTGATTAATAGTCAAAATACTGTATCAGCTGTGTGCTACAATGAGTAGAAATTAACATTGTGACGTCACACGCGCTCGGGTTTGTTCGGGAACTGACCGCGTGTTTGCGGTACTGGACTCAAAAATTTATTTGTAATTAAATATAACTTTTTAATTAAAGCGAAAAAAAAAACTAAAAATAGTTTTGTTATAAAATGTGTATATGATCTTTCCATTAATGATAAAATTTTTTTTTTTTTCAAAAACCCAATTGTTACTATATGATGTGTATACTCGTATAACAAATCACATGACAATTGTGCATCTTTTAAACAAATCTCCGATGTCCAATGTCTTTATTTCACTGGTCTACTAGAAGAAATCTCCACAGGAGATAAGCTTACCTTTTGTACATCTTCTCTCATTTAATCATGTATAGCAATATTGTTGTGTGTGTACAATAAAATATATAGAAAAAAATCTTGCTCCGTTTGGAGCCAAGGGCATCGCACACCACGTATCCCTTAGCCGCGTGACCAGCTGTCAAGTCGACTGACTGCTGATTATGTGATTGCGCGACACCTTGTCAACACTTTCAAGCTAGCCCTTTGTGGTTACTGGTGGCGTAGACGCGTCGCGCCGCGACTAGCGACACCGTGTGTTCGATGCCAAAAGATACGCCAAAGGTCAGAGGTCACATTGCTTGATTGTCTATTTGACTTAGTTTTGAATTCGTATTGTCTACGAATAGAAGAACGAGCCCTACATTTTAGGACATGTAATAAAATGAAATAAATGTACAAAATTGGTTAATTGAGCATTCGAACAAATACTAATTCCTTTTTATTACTATCATATTCAATAGGCTGGAGTAGGTGATGCCGACAGAAAATATAACGTAGTTAGAACAAACTTGTTTCAGTTAAAGCAACAAATATGCACTTTAAAATCACTGTAGTAACTCCTCCATGAACGCAAAAATATTATAATCTGTTAAGGGTACAATCAAGACAGTAATCAATTTTGCCCTTTAATTGCACGCGCTTTATCATTACAAATAAAACTTATTAATATGAAACGCGGATGAACGGCTTCGGAATCATCGAAAATACTCTGAAATACACATTTTTATTCCGTTACACGAAAACAAATACCATTATCCGTCAAAGTCTAATATGATTACGATTGAAACTGCCGATATACTACGATGACTGTAGGATATAGGCTATACGCTGATATATCCATAGGCTGTAGGATATACGATGACTGTACTCTAGGCGAAATACACTTCTGTATACAATTAAAGTATGCTATTTTGAACTTCGTGTTAAATTACATAAGGAGCGCATTAGTCGGGATTTTTTTTAGGTTGTCTTCGTCACGTGGCAGATTGCCACGTCCTTAGGGGTTAATTCAGTTCAAAGATCGGATCGAATTGCATTACGTGACGTTAATTTATTATTTATCCTCGCAAAAATGTGAGCGGTAATCCATCTTATGAAAATGGGATTGGCTTGAATCTTTTATGCCATTAAAAATGCCATTCTGTTTTTTTTTTCAATTATGAAATATGGTTATCTTTTAGCGAGTTATTCGAGACAAGGAGTGTAATGCTAGAGATAAAAAATAGCCTTTTTAATTATTATAACTGAAATATTTTTGACAGACACAATCCTATAGATTAAGTTCCACAGGAAACATGCCGATTTGTGTTTCGTCTTGAAGCAAAGTAACATAACTGCCGTTCGTGACATAGGGTCGCGCGAGTGAGTCGGGTGAATATCTTTCTTCCAAGGAAATATAAAATTGTACCATTTTTACCGTCAGAGTCTGCTTCTATATTTGAAAGAACATTTTATATGATACTAGCAAAACCCGGCAGACGTTGTCCTGCCTGTGTATATGATTTATGCGATCGGTTGAACGGTATAGAAGTTGATGTGCTGCAGCCCCATCTAATGGCGAGTTACAACAAAGTTGATAGCATAAAAACTTTCTCCATGAAAAAATACATATACCTATGTGTCAACTTTCATGGTGGTCGGTGAAACGGTGTCGAAGTCTATTAACATCAGATATACCAACATCCTCTTTTATATATATAGATAACCACACATTCAAATTTTCTGTTCACAGGAATTGTAACTACAATCCATAGTTTAAGCAGAATAAATTTGTATGAAAAATTCTTTTGTTTAATAAATGAATATTTTTTTGCATATAGGAAACATTAACAGTGTAGTTTATGCACGCCAGTGTTAATGTCAAGGTAAACATCTCACGTAAACCTTCTGCAGAGCTCTCGTCCAATATCACTTTAATGCAAATTGTTTGCAAGTTCAACACGTACTCTTCGCAAAATTTATCCAAGAAACTTGCAGTGCTAACATCTCCGACTTGCTAACAGCCTAAATAAGTTTATATTAATAGAGTTGCACTTCGGCCCTGAACAGGTTTCGACTTTGAACCTTGTAACGAAATTTGATTTAAAGTACAGGGTGGTTTGTTTACAGACGAGGTCGTAGTGAGAAAATTACTAAAGTTTATTAAGGTAAACTTAGCAGTATGCGCAAAGTTTGTGCGACACCTTGAAGTAGCACACAGAACATCGTACCTTCAATTATGACCATATTACGATGACACTAGTTACGTATGATACTCCTCCGAGTATAAAAATTAATAGGCATTGGTAGACATTGCATACATATATCTATACTAATATTATAAATACAAAACTGTATTTTTTCGTTTGTTTTACATAATATAAACGTTTGATTTTACGTCGATAACTGGACCGATTTTGAAAATTCTTGTAAACTAATGCAGATGGACATAATATGCTTTCTTTGGATTCTATAGGAAATCACAATATTTGTTCATAAGTAATCGTATTTTTTTTTTCGAAAAATCATATAAGAGCAACGGAGCATATCCAGTTATATCCAGCAACGGAGAGATACAGATACAGGCTGGTGGTACGATATGGTAACCTGCATACTATTACAACATATGTACTTCTTATGTATTTCAGACGTCTCAATGTAGGTGAAGAAGTGCCTGATGGAAAGTTTCGCTTTCATGCAATGTTGATAGCTATGTGTTGTATAGATCAACCTTATAATGATAAGTGATGCAGGAAGTGTCCGTGAGCTAGAATTACCTTGTGAAATGTTTTTATCTTTATTAGGGATGGTCGCATAGTTTGCTGATAACGTGACACCTATTTCATTTATTACATATGGTTTAAAAGTTTCATAAAACTGTTTTAATTAATCCTAGAATTTATTTGAAATGCAATTGGTTTTGGCAAGTGGACGTAGCAGCGTGGCCCGTTGGTAAGTGGACATTAAACATGATAAGTTTATTGTACTTACCATGAAGTAGGTATTTGTTGTTTATTATAATCAATATCAAAAATCATTATATGAAAATCATTTTTATAGTTAGATGCTTTCACTTCTAAGCCCTACTCAAAAATGTCTAGTTTTATCTCCTTGAAAATTGCGTAAATATCTCATCTATATAGATGTATCCGTCCTTCCGGAAGGTCGCGCTTGTGACGTTTGTTTACTACTCGCGGTTGTAAATCGATTTACCATTGTGGTTCTACAGCCTTCATGCGGATAGCTCACGATTCAGCGCACACCGTAGCATGACGTAATCTGTACTACCATTATTTACTACCTCTATGGAGGAGAAATATTCATTTGATGTAATCTTAAATCAATTTCTGGAAGTTCTCCCGTATTTCAACCATTATGTCAACAAATATCTGTCACCAATAAATATTTTATTATTATTATTTCTTAACGCGTTGTTTTTTATTTGTTGTTGCATTTTGTTCCTTGTTTCCGAAGCACGACTGGCAACTATATAATATATGGAGAAAGAATGTAAGACCGATCCCCTATTCCCTGGTTAAATCTGTGTTAGAGGTAGAAAGCCTATCAGCAGCTACTCTCTGATCCCCATTGTACTCGCGTTAAGCTCTCATCGAAATTGGTCAAGATTATTCGGCGCACAATGCCATTTCTTGATCGGATTCTGCCTGGATATCGATTGCATCATAGATGCAACGAGGTCAATTTGTTAACAAATCTCACTATGCCGTAGTAAACATCCTATAGATGATTTCTAAGATTGCCAGTTCACTGAAAACAAAACATTATGTAGAACACATTAAGTAACTAGTCAGAACTGGGTAGTGTTAATTACAGTTTCTTACAAAAGTCATCAATTTTCTTATTTTAATAACAATTGAAATGATTTAAAAAAAAACGTTTAAAAACATACCATCAGTTCGTATCTTGTCACTGTTGAACCATTAGTTCACTGTCTCTGCCAAGACTCGCCACCCTCATCCAGGAACTATCGACGAGTTTGTTCAAGTTCTTGGTCTATGTGGCCGGAGGGTGTCATACGCTGCCTTTCCGGGTACGCGGTCTCCACTCGAGGACACGTTTATTTTATTTTTATTGCAGGTTAATTGAATACTGGTTAAAGCATATATAGCTGTAAAATTGGGTTTTTGCAAAAAATTTTTTTTTATCATTAATGGAAAGATCATATACACATTTTATAACAAAACTATTTTTAGTATTTTTTTCCGCTTTAATTAAAAAGTTATATTTAATTACAAATAAATTTTTGAATCCAGTACCGAAAACACGCGGACAGTTTCCGAACAAACCCGAGCGCGTGTGACGTCACAATGTTAATTTCTACTCATTGTAGCACACAGCTGATACAGTACTTTGACTATTAATCGATTAAATCTTGTTATTATCGTCAATATATTAATAAATATATCGAAAATGTCTAACCTTAAAAGTTATCGTGCTTGCTTCGTACCATTATGTACGAATACTACAAAAACAACTCCTGAAAAAATGTTTTTAAATGTTCCACAAAATGTTAAACGTCGAAATAAATGGTTCCAAGCAGTGCGACGACCTAATTCCAAAACAACATCAAATTTTTTTTGATGTGAAGATCATTTTGATGTAAGTATTTTATAATAATATAGTAATTAAAAAATATTTATGTAAACGTATAAATGAAATAAATAGCATTCGATAAATAAAAATTAATTATATTTAATGACGAATTTAATATTTTAATTTACAATATTATTTTTTTATAAACTTACCTTGATGCTTTAGCACCTCGAACTTCAGCTGAATTAAACCGAATATCATTTTTAAGAAAATCTGTTATCATAAATATATCCACATCAGGTATATTATCGGAATTAGCCTTTATAAATCCTTTATCACACATAACTAAATAAAAGTAGTTAATATAAATATTTTTTTAAACTAAATGTCGGATATTTGTCGTCAATTTACATGTAGAAGCCTGTGATACTGTACTATCGAGAAATCCTTTTAACATTATGACGTCACAAACATGGCGACCAATCGTAGCGCGTTTGTAGTCACGTGATTCTTTTTAAAATTTTATCAATTTTAAATTGTTTATAATAAATTAAATAAACATTTTTTAAGAGTATTTCGCATCGATTATTAATATAATTTATGATAAAGTTTTAAAATAGGATAAAAAAAAATGATATTTTTTTTTTTCAAAAACCCGATTATAATTATTTCAACTTGATATGTTATTAACGTTGTCGTGATTTGACAAATAAAACATTTTAATTGAATCTTCCGGGCTACTTGGCCGAGGTCTTCTGGAATCTCTTTTCTTTCTTCCAAACGTTTCGTCTCGTCAACAATCTTCAGTGGTGACTGCGTTCACTTTCGAAGAAATGTTATCTCTTCGGCTTCTCGAGCGCACTTTAAGTAAGGTAAGAACGCCCTGCTTCTCTCTGGGTTGGTATTGATATTGTGAGCTTTTTTGGCTCCTCCAAAAAGAGGAGCCAAAAAAGCTTAAAAGGCGTAACAGATCCCATCAGCAAGATCTTACAAAAGAAAAACGTGAAGACCATTTTCAAGACTACGAGCCAACTCAGGAATATCATCAGATCAGTCAAAGATCCCAGAGATTCGTTGCCCTCGACTGGAGTATATAAAATACCATGCTCCTGTGGGTCAGTGTATATTGGCACTACAAAACGGAGTGTCAATACCCGCATTAAAGAACATAAAGGCAGTTGTCGAAGAGGAGAAACTGAGAAGGAATCTACAAGCATCCCAACAATTTTAACAAAAAAGAAGAGAATCTAAGACTCCGTAATATCTGGTATCCAGCACTCCGAAGACATCAAGCTCACGGGGAAGAGAGACGAGAGGGGGGGACAAAAACAGACTCGGTACACACACAATCACAACTACCCTCGCCCACTATAAATATCGGTGCGTCGGTACACACAATCACAACTACCCTCGCCCACTATAAATACCGGTGCGCCACAGTCGTCGAGTCAGTTGCGCTCGAGAAACCGAAGATATAACATCTCTCCAAAAGTGAACGCAGTCGCCACTGCAGATGTCAACCGAAGTTGTTGACGAAACGTTTAGAAGAAAGAAAAGAGATCCCAGAAGACCTCGGCCAAGTAGCCCGGAAGATTCAATTAATATGGACACCGGCCGAGAAAGCCTACACTCCACTATAAATAGAACATTCTTTTTTTTTCTAGTCCTTTCAAATAAAAAGGTTTTTATTTTGGGGTTAAAAATTTAATAACTACAACAGAATCGGTTTACTTGTTCCAAATATTATCTAACCCAAATTAATAGACAGACATTCATATGTTTAGAGATGAACAGATTTTCATTAATATTCATTTCGTGTAAAACGTGTTTCTATATTAATATTTAGTAATTAAGTGTCTGGTACAGAAATGGGTCATAACGGTACTCGGCAACAACGACCCTTTTCATTACAATATTATTTTATTGTTTATAATATAACACTTTAATATTATTGAATAGAGTATCTAGCGGCTTTTGAATTACTAGTTGTAGAAGCTTCTGAAATATTATGAGGGACGAATATCCTAGAGATCTTTGTCTCGTCTTCGGGCTATTTTTCGACCAAAGCATCCATTTTACCTTCCCTCAAGTGTGGACGGTATCCAAGCCAGGTTTGCTGTATACTTCCGGTAGCGGTCTTGGGATGACATACCTATGCACTGGAAGAGTATGTGGGGGTGACGATTCATTAGCCTCTATTATGCACAAGAAGGGTCTGTTTGTGGTGCCTATAGAACGGAAGGCGTTTGTTATTATATGAAGTTTATGTCTCGTTAGAATTCCTACTTACTATACGGAGATGATTACCCCTGCTCAGCGGCAAAAAATGATTTCTTTATCCGACGTAAGCACAACGTTGTGATGTTTTCTCGTGATTGCCTGCAGTCTGTGCTGAATGTACATTGTACATGCCAGTTTGTACTTTTGGTTAGTGTAGTTCGAACTCCTAAAATTTTTGAATTTCTACTTAATTAATTAATACCGTGTTTTTTAATTAGAAGTAACTCAGCGGTAAAGTGAAACATCGTGGAAAAATCCGCGTGCCCGGAGTACAAAATTTCTTTTGAATTTGGGACAAAACGTCCTGATATGAACAGTTATTTTTATAGGATTTTATTATGTGTATTGTGTAGGTACCTATTATTAGACTTGTACCTATTCTCATATATTAAGGTTATAACGTTTTAACAACATTTTTCATTATATATAATATATATTGTTTTTAACCTATTGCAAATAAATTTAAGTGTTTATTACATACAGGCTTTGGAGAAAATTTTGTCTATTATATTAAATAGTCAAAAAAATCATTGCTGAACTACCGTTTAATACGGCACTGTCAGTGCCGCATTAAAATGCGACAGTATGTTTACTGTACGAATGTGTTTGGACCCTAAAGTACCTGATTGCCGTATATTATAGTAGTATGAAAACACTGAGTGAGTGTTTTTATATCCAGAAAAAATATTTTTACATTTTCAGGAAGTATCTTTGAATACCTATCGTATTTATATGAGCATCGCCAGTGCTCCCGTCACTGCTCGCAAGCTGTGAGTGACGTTTCCAATATGGCTTTGGGCTTTTTCATTCAGTTCACGGTTGTTGATTTCCGTCGAATACTTTTTGTTTTAACACGAATGTGTAAACGAATTTCTCTCTGTTTAGGGCATACAAATTGGAATTGTATGCTTTTTCTTATTCTTATTCGCGCACATACCATACCGTAGGTATACGTCTCTCCACTGCTAGATGTAGGACTTCCCAAGACTTGCCATCACACAAGATTTTCGGCTCTTCTCATCCAGCCACCACCGGCGAACTTTTCTCAAGTAGTCGCTCCAACTAGTCGGAGGGCGTACCCCATAACACTGTGCTAGTACCCAATAACAACGCATAATCTGTCACTCAATTAACAGATTTTAATGAAACTTAGCGTAGGGTTTAATGTTTGTGCATGTGTTGTGTTCGTCTTTGTATGTGTCTCTGGATCCACAACACAGGGAATCCTAGTGTAGGCCATTGAGTGTGGTTTTATTGATTTATTTATCTAATTCGATTACAAACTTCCCGCGGATATGAACATTAATTAAATCGTGGGATTGAAGTGAATTAGGCAATTTAAAGCCCTAAATTATTATGTATTATTTTTTTATTTTACACAGATTCAGTTACTAGTTGATTTCACATAATATGTATGGATTGATACACATGCAGGCTATGTAAAATTGTTATAAACTGAATCTGTGGCAAGTTTTATATGAAATTATGTCGAGTAATATCAAGTTTTATATAGAAAATGCCGACTGCAAAAACTTTCGCCGTATTAAGACATAACAAGGTACTCGTATGATCCGAGTTTCCTCGAGATGTGTCGTATTGACAAACTTGTTTATCAAGTCATTGAGTACTCGTCTCCCTCGCATTCTCTACTATCAAGTATTTTAAGTAAGACATTAATTAACTTAATGGTCGTTTCAAGTAAAGCTAAGTTCTGAGAAATGTTTCATTACAAGTTGTAAATTTCCGTTTGCAGTGTTTAATTCTTCGGCCTTCCTAACTTTAGCTTGGTCGTTTTGAAATGTCTATAAGTAGAGCCCTTAATGTTTTAATTAACAAAGGAGTTGTTAGTCATTTAATTAACTGAGACAATTTATAAATATTTTCGAGTTATTTTTAAAATCGATGTCATTAAATAGAATCGACACGCTGAAATGGCAATTGGGCAGGTAATATTTGCCGCAGGACCTATAACCGTTGGGGTAGACTAGACCTCGAATGGATCCCACTTACCGGGAAGCACAGTGTGAGACACCTTCCGACCAGGTGGTGCGACGACTTGAAAAGGTTCACCGGTGGTGGTTGGATGAGAAAAGCCGACGATTGTATGTTATGGCTGGTGGCGAGCTTTTTAGGATAGGCCTATATCCGGCAGTGGAGAGTCATACGCTGATTGTATGGTGTGGTATCATAAAACAATTCTCAAATTCTATAAAAAATACATTAAGAACGCACGTAACATACCCAAAATGTTTATCAATGAAAATGATGTTTAGCTGGAAAGTATCTGACTCACCTTTTTCCCAATCAAAGCGTAATAAAAATATGACTCTCTATGAGTCACTCTTATTTGATAAATTAATCCATGATGACTACCCCACCCCGTATTGAAAAATCATTATAGATAGTCGAAAATATTTTTTGAATAAAAGCCTTTTCTCTCTCTGCATATTATATTTTAATAACTATCCCGACTGTTTGTCTGTCTGCTCGTACTAATTTTGGGAAATACTGGACCGATTTTGTTTCGATTTCCATTATTCTATAGTATGTTTATCTTTTTGAATAGTAGTACTGAAGAAATTTCTCAGTGAAATCGGGTTCGTGGCGTACGAACCTGCGATAAAAATGCTAGTAGGAGTTTCTAGCAAGTTATAGCCTTATTCACTTGTCTCTATCACTTTCGGCATCTCGCCATTGATAAACCGCATGTGGGTTTCCCCTGCGTCGACCCCACTTTGTAAGGCTGTCGATCCCACAGATATAACCGAATCTGTCCATCGTTGCGTGCACGAAGTTGGCGCTAAGTTCCTACTTCTCGCGCCGCTTGTTCAGTTTGTTCCGATCCATGTCGCTAGCAAGTCGTTACGAAACACAAAAATGCCTAATTACCTTACAATTCATTATAATAATCTGTCAAAATTGGTGAACCGAGTCAGGGAGATGTTTCGTTTCATCGGTGAACAAAACAATAAGTCTTCCAAGGACTAAAGTTTACTGGTGACGTGACACGTTTGGTTTCCATTTCACGAGCTTACGTTGTCTATTTTATGTCCATGGTCGACCCCTTCTGGCCTAGCTGGCCTAGATTTTAATTTTATTCTCCCGGATTTGTCCTTAATCCGTCATCGTCACATCACGCGTTTTTTCTTCCATTTTATACAGTGTTCTCTTCAGTATAAAAAGGAGTTTCGACGTTGATTTTTTTACGTAATTTATTATATATTTGTGCCAGTTGCGTCTAAATTTTTTTTTAACGATTTGTTTATATTTTCGACTTATTCAGTAGACTTATTCAGACAGTTGTATCGTATAAACAATAAAATTATGCATTAAATGTACAAGTAAAGTTAATCTCCACTTCTCTGTTCTATTCGGATTTTGGTTTATTTCGGACCTATTGTTTGTTTATATATACCTATCGGATTGTTTATATGTACGAAATATATATACCTACAAGATCGGATTTTTATTTTTATATACAGTACAAATACATAGATGCAATTTGATAGTATCGGTAGAAAGAGTTTCACTTGGGCCCATGTCAAGCATGGCTGTTATCTATCAAGACGAAACTTGACGAATATCAACTCTGTGTGACGTGGCTTATCGCTTATAAGGTCAAAATTGAAAGTGTATACAATAGATAATCCACCTCTGTACCATAGGGTACAGAACGAACAGATTACCATAGGATAATCTGTAATCAGAACTTTCTGATAGTAGCAGAAGCCCCTAGATAGTTCTATGTTAGTATAATATATCATTACGCGTAGTAACGTCTCGTACCTAGTTATTATTGAAGTTATTCACGGTTCGCCGCGTCCAATCACAGACCTTTGAGCCTGATAGCGTTTCTCCTATCAATAGCTACGATAAATATTTATCACCCACTCGATAACACGCCTCACACCACGCGGCTGAATTGAAAGATCGGACGTCTAGAATTTTGGAGCTTCAACCCATACATTTTACAATAGTGGAGACGTAACGTCGCGCGTCGCCTTTCGATGAACAACGTACTGAAACTATGCCGACTGGGTGTAAGTACATGGAACTTGACGGGACACACACGCATATGTCAAGCGTGTCTATGCCGATCGCTCCTATTACGATAACAAAGTTTTTAAATACACATACATTCTTGTGCAGGTTGCTTCAATTTGTTGTTCATTAACATTCCGTGTATAATTATGTTCTGTGGTTCAATCAAACTTGATAGACGCGAAAAATAAACAAATCTCAAGATTTCATCAGTTTTACGGACGAACATAATAAAACAGTAATGTTTGTAATAGACCCTAAATAAAATTTCAAACCATTCCCAGAAAGACAGAAAAGGCTTCGTTTTAAAGCATAAAATACGAGTAACAAGTAAATGGTTAAATCACACTGATTCAGTCACAGCTCGTGAATCACGCAGCCAGCCTGTCTCCGTCCACGTGGGTGGGGACTTGCGCAAAGACACGGGAAGGCAATGGCGTAACGCAAACTCCTAACCAGGCATGTGCTGCCTATGACAGTTACATTTCGAACGTGTCTTTACCTTCATTCATGTAGTTATGATGAAGTCTTCATTTCACGCCTGCTGCGCGCGTGACTTTTCCCATTCTTTAAGTAGGTACAAAGTTTTTATCAATAAGTCAATTAGTACGGACTAGCTACATGTGAAGATGGTTTTATTTTCTTGATTATGGAAACCGTATAACATATTGCTAACCTATCGAGCATTATATAATCGTACGTTTTATTGTTTTCTATTGTATTCCGATCCCAATCAAAGCAAATATCGCTTGACGACTAGATCAAGTTGGAGTTTACATATGCACATACACTACCTATTGTTACTTTCCCTAGCTTCCATTAATTTCATTCATCTTTCATTACCACTAACTTAAATTTCTTTGACTGAAGTTGTTACTGTGCAATAATGGCTATTATATATTATGTATAGGTATATGTATTATGTAGTATTTATTATTAAAAATATATTTAATCTTAATCACAAATTCCTTTGTCAAGATTGTCTGGAAGGTATTGGTATAAAGCAACAAGACCGCATTCTTGTATCCTTTTCTTATAATATTGTTCCTTAATCTTGTCATAATGTAATATTTATATAATAAAGAGTTTTCTCTATCTTATTTTTAGCTATGCGTCTACGTACACATGATCATAATTTTGTCTTGGCGCGATTTGTTTGTCTGAATGGAATGAGCGCGTTTTAGACGAATTCTTGACCAATATCAAGAATTCCCGCAATATCAATATATTGCGCGAACGATTGTAATGAGATTTTTTCAAGAACTCTCTTGTTGTGACATTACAACTCACAATATGCAACTAAATAGTTATACTAGTGTACATAAATCATTGAGTTTTGTTGCCGAACGACGCAATACCGTGCGTGAAACTTGAACGAGTTTGTACCATGTTTGTACCGACTTGGTCTGTGTAGATTGCGTCTAAATTTCTGTTTGCAGTTCCCTGCAATTCGCCCGTTCGGCTAAACATTGCTGCATTTGCAACCGTTTGATTACCATATAAGAACTCCTGTGTGTTCGTAGCGAGAGTCTCGTTAAACACACTTGTAAAATTCTATCATACTACATACAAGTAAACATACCAACGCAGAACCCGCTGAGTCAACGATCTCTTTCTAGAATTATGTTGAGGTAGAGTTGTAGCAGAGATGATATTTAAAGGCGTTTTCATATTTTTTAATACTACAATAAAACGTGAAGTTTGTGTCATTACACTCGTCTTATTATGTAAACAAATATGGCGTATTGATAACCAAAGACAATTTAGTGTTCTGAAATCATCGAATGAATTATTGGAAGAATTTACGAAGAACGTCATCTTTTTTAGTGGAATATTATTTAAAAATACAATTATGATCAAAATAATCAAAATACTGACTAACAAAAAGTTACCTTGCTATATAGTATACTAGTGAGTGCCCGCGACTTCGCCCGCGTAGAAAAGTTCGTCGTCCCGTGGAATAAAAAGTAACTCTTGTCCTATTCTGAGTTATAGTTTACTTATGTACCAAGGTTCAATAGAATTGATTTAGCCTTCTCAAAAACCAGCCACCAAGAACTCTGATTTATATAGGGCCGCATACTATACAGGGTTTAAGTTGTACCTCAGATTTACTCAACCGATAGAGATGAAATATACCCTATGTTTTAAGTCAAGTGCTAAACAAGAAATCTATTTTCAAACAAATGACGTAATGACAGTGTCTTGTCACTCATCGAAATTCATGGGAGTTAATTTTTTGGGAGTTTATAAGCTTGATTACGTAAGCCGGTTTATAAAGTTCAATAACATGTGGGTGAGAAGTATTAATGCATCAAAATGAAATACCATATTGTCTTATAGCTTACTTTAGTAAGAAAACGGCGCCTATAGTTATTAGCAGTGATTTGTGTTGAAGAATTGTAAAAATGTATTTCTTTAGTATGTACTTTTAATTATAAGTTCCTACATACCAATATATTTGAAGTGTCCAGTTTCATATTAATTTAATATGACCTTATTTAATAGGTGATAAGTTGATAACTGTATCTCCATACAAAAATGAACCTGCCTTTTTAACTTTATTTAAACTTATTTTATGTGACAAGACAAAGTTCATGAACTTATCAGCAATTCATTCATTGATCAATGATCACCTGATCACTCCCATCACTAAAAATAATCCAAGTCCAACGGCAATAAAGATACACGTAATATCAGAAGCCGTCAAATGTGTTTTATAGGTTAGGACAATAATTATATTTTAAAGTAAATTTTGTTTTAATGGTTAATTTGAATCAGTTTTTATGTGCAATTCATATCGTTTCTTTTAGAACGTAAGATATATTTATTCATAGCCCATGTTGTGTAATTAATACAGAAAGATATGATTTTGTTACGATGCGATGTTTGTTTGTGGTTATTTTTTTACGTTGACCTCGTGTAAACAATGTTGAGCTTTGTGTGGCTGTGGAGTACTATGGGCGGGACGCACGTGTTCATCAATTTTCACGGTACGTGTTACGTACAAAAGCGACAAAGTTATTGTTCCCGCAGCAGTGCTATTCAGCTTCACCATCTGAGACTGGGACGTTTTTTTTTCAAGGTTAGGTCCTTACAACTCCGATAAGGCACTACCTTTTCACAGTAACAGTGGGACCATTGTTTCACAATATAAGGTTCTCTCAGATGAAGGACACCAGCGTTCCTTTTTGTCGATAGCTTCGTAAGCAGATACTGTGATTGAGGTGGTTTGCGTCTGATTATTCTGAAGGTCTGTGATCTGTGAAGCGAACCTACCAACGGGACGATATCGTTTGTGAGATTGAATCGTACCCATACGAGCTTTTTTCTATTTACTCAACGCGCGTAGTGCAATATTGGCGCGGTCCTAATTTCAATTCCGTAGCAACGAGCTCCCGCTATTGTAGCCACACCGTTTGTCCGAATAACTTTGGAAAGAGCTTCCATCTAAATCGCGGACCCTCTGGAAAAGGACGCATTTCGACGTGGCAGCACGTACAGAATCCAAATGAAATTTCCAAGTGCTAAGAGAGTGGAGGCTGCCGGCGCTCGATCCCTGGAGGGCGCTTTGCTGCCCTGCGAATTGCCAGCTATATTTGTTTGACCTCTAGCAAATTCTTAACCTGACGGCTCGATGTTATTGTAAGCAGTTTTCCTTTCATTAAACAACAAGTCACTAAATAAATGTGTCTGACAAGAGGTCACTTTATTCCTTAAATGGTTTTCGTTTAGACCTTTCAAAACAAAAAAAAATTCGTACATACTATAAAATTTTCATACTTAGTTCATATTAAAATCAAATAAACCGAAATTTCGAATCGTAGTCAGAATTTGGGTTTACACATAGCTAATTTTTATACAAGTGTTAAAAAAATCAGTGAAATGCGCGGTAGACTTAGGAATTGGGGTTTTTATTTTTTAAAGATTTTCGGAACCACTACTAACAATTCGTGTCTGAAAATTAGTTTTTCATTAGTATATGATTGTTTCAGGAGAATTTAGCCAGTTTGAATCTCTTTGTAAACCACCCTCTCCCGCCTACGTCCATGAATTCAAGGGTGTTGGTTCATTCAATATTCTTGATGAAACATACGTAGGTATGTTGTAAATATATATGACCAGCAAATAAAATTCTCCTTTCATGAATGAAGGTAAAATGTATCCGAAGGATATTTTCTATTTCGTTGGGTTTGCGAGCTATAAAAGAAAATGTATTTATTTCTTCTGGTCTGGACGTCGATTGCGGCTTACTTGCTATATTGGCCTGATTATATTACATTTTTTTGTATCTGCAATGAGTCGTATAAGTCGTCCTGTATTTTATATTGCTATCATTGGTTGCTTCTTCTAATCAAGATGGTGGCGAAAGTTGGATCAAACATGAAGCCTCCGTTAATATTTTCTGTGTAATTTTTCGTATACATATATACTTACTACACGTAAACATTCATTTTACGAGTCAGTAACAACTAACTACACTGGTCATCACAAAAATCGGCCCACCTGCATTTTTAACGGAGATCGCATTTTTTTGTAGTGAAATAAAACAAATTATTTTAGAATCGAAACGGTTAATTAAATTTGTTTATTTTAAACAATTTTAGCACAAAACAGAATAAAATGAGTAAAACTTTTCCATTTTGATTAAAAATTGGAAATCAATGATGTTGCCATATTTATAAGTTGAATTTGTACACGTTGTAATTTTTTATTCTTAAGTATTATGACGACAATTCTTTAAATTTAACACTTTGTATTCCCTCCTCTTGCCCTTATGACAGCTTGCATTCGTCGTTTTAAAGATCTCATTAAAACTTTTACCACTCCTTGAGGAATTCTGTCCCACTCTTCCTTGATGGCGGTTTCCAGGTCTTCTAAGGTTGTGGGGGCTGGATTCCGAGCTCTAACCTTTTGTTTTAGCGTGTCCCACATGTGTCCTATAGGGTTAAGGTCAGAGCTTCTTGCTGGCCACTGCATAACCCGGATGCCAACCTCTTCTAGATACTGGGTGACTATGCGCGCTACGTGCGGTCGTGCATTATCATGCATTAATTCGAAGTTTTCTCCGATGTAGCCAACATATGGCACCACATGGTCTTCCAAGATCTCCGTTATGTAACGTGCAGCAGTTAAGCCGCCCCTCCGTATGAAAACCAGGTCCGTACGTCCCGTCAAAGAAATCCCACCCCAAAACATTACAGAGCCTCCACCATAACTGACGGTTTCTTGTATACAACACTGGGCAAAATGTTCACCTGGTCCTCGCATGACATTACGGCGTCCATCTGAACCGTATAATGTCATTCGGCTCTCATCACAGAAAAGAACTGACTTTCATTGGTCTATAGTCCAGTCGACGTGATTTCTCGCAAATTGAAGTCTGGCTTGTCGATGAGCTGTGGTCATTTTCGGCCCCGTTGCTGGCTTGCGTGGTCTTATGTTCTGCTCATGGAGTCTCCTTCTCACAGTACTGTCACTTATAGCCACACCCCGATCTTCACGTAAAGCGTCGCTGGAGGTCAACATCAGAGAGGTGTCGATTTCTTAGAGATGTTACCACAATAAAGCGGTCGTCTCTTTCAGATGTGACCCTGTGTCTTCCAGATCCTGGTATTCTTCGATACTGGCCAGTCTCTAGAAACCTTTGGTAAACTCGCAGAACGGCTGAGATTTAATGTTCGGGCCACGACACGTCGTCTCAAGCCTTGTAGCAGCAGAGCCACAACTTGCGCCGCCTCACTTTCAGTAGCATCCATTATTTTAAACACAATCAACGAAAAATACAGTCTCAGTTAACACAAATTTTAAGTAATTAACAAGCGGTTCTTTAAAAGTTCGTTTGATAATTGTAACACGACTCGAACGAGTTCCGACGTAAACAATCAAATCAACACTCAGCAGAGTTTATGTTAAAAACTTTGATAAGTACCCTCAAGTGCACTAAAATGTAGTGTAAACAAAATGTCAAACATCTTATCTGTCCCCAGAAATGAACAAAACTGTTCAAAGACACTTAATTTTGAAACAATAAAATAAAATCATAAAAAACGGGGGTGGGCCGATTTTTGTGACGATAAGTGTATTTCGCTGGCTACGAATACGTAATGCAACCTTTTGTCTATCTATATTAACTATAGATTTGTTTCTAAATGAAAATATGTACCGCACATTCCCCTCAGAAATTAAAGGATAATTGAGGTAGGACTATGTAAATAACGTTGGCCTTTATTTATAGAGCGAGACGCAGATGGCAAAGGTCGTTCTTGGTACAGAATGCTACTTAAGTATTTATTTAACGCCCACACACCGCGTCTGGCGTTCATTCCCTTTGGCGGCGACGGAAAAAATATAAAAATACGACTAACTCGCGGTTAGTGGAGATTGTAATACCCCGTGTTTGTGTGTTTTTTCAGCTAGCGGAGAAAACTTACAGAAAAATATTGAAGTTTTTCATTACTCTCTACTTCCTGTGTTCATATTTGTATGTTTTTCCACAATAATATCTGTCTGTTTTTTTAAATAACCCAACAACACTAATAAATACATTTAATAGTTTATTTAGTAAGTAACCACAGATGAACCCAAACAAAGCAGCTCCTAAATACATGTTTTGATAATTAAAACTTCACGCTCATCATCTAGGCAAGACTTCTTAACAATAGTTTCCAAAATAATCCCTTGTGTTGAACAAGTCATCAAGCTCAACAACTCTCAACACTAAACGAAACGGTCTTTGTACAGAACGCAAAAACAAAACTGAGTAATATTGCAATTCATAACATTCATCCATAAATGTACATAAGCCCGCGTGTCTGCCCACTGCCACTGTGGGCGGTGGCTTGCGTGTTTGGCTTTCATTAGGCGGCGTCCACACCCAACAAATATTGTCTGTCATATCGCATAGGGCTTATTTACTATCTATTATATTTCGGAATACGACCACTAACTCATTTTCGTAGATGATGACTAATGTGGGGCAATCGGACACTTGTTAACTTTGTTATAGTCCTGGCTTTAGAACTCTGTTACAGGTGTCGTGTTTCGGACGAATTTCCACTAACTTGTCTACAAGTACGTAGGAAAATTTATGAAGAAAATAATTGGATATATACGAGTACAATTTAATAAAAAGTATATTTATATGAACAATGTCACTGATATACAATATTATACTTACATTATTTATAACCTACACTATCAACTTTTCTTTGTATATAGGATAAGCTATATAGCTTGGCAGCCTGGTAGTAAGTGATTAACTTACACTACGGCATTGGATATAATTCTACGGAACACCTGCGGTGCTAAAAGTCTTGCAGTTGCCAAGTTTTGAATATACTGTTTTTGCCATATTAGCACAAGTAAGTACGTGTACGGAAGAAAGTATACTTTAGGTTTTGAACCAGTGCCTTGGGCCTTAGTGTAGTTATAACTAGAGGCCTATTCATTGCCATTTCCGAATATTACAGTAACGACGCTGTTATTTCAACGAAACGTTATACAAATAACTATGAATTGTAAATTAACTGTAAGATTAATAACATTCTGTTGTCTCCCAAAGTTAAATAAATACCTTTTACATCTTTTTGTTTTGTTTTGACACCGATAACACATATTCCCGCTTTCGTTTTACATGTAGTAAAGAGTAGGCCTATATTCTGGTTCGATGGATGCGAATATAGTCCGGTGCTAATTACTAACAAACTGATTTGGTTAGAAATATATTTAAGTTACATTATATTAAGATAATATTTTATTAAGATGTACATTTACTTTATTGTAAACAAACTGCGGTTACGTACTAATATTATTCTTACTGTTTATAGAATACCGTGTTCTACATTTATCAAGAAACAACATTATCTTTGTGTACTTATTACGCGTGTTTTCCAACTCCAATGTGTACGTGTAACGGCTATAGTGTCGTTTAGTCAGATAAGGATTTACCTTTGCCGAGAAGAGTAATCTTATCGGATTCCACTACTTTTATCAGATAAGTAATATTTATTGGTTATTTTACATGATGTCGCCGAAAACTTGAAATAGTTTTCGGCCTAATAAAAATACATATAAACAAACAAGACTCATATTACCCTGTTCTACCCATATGTTCTTAAAAACCAGTACCAATTGGTTATTGGTTTTGAGACTGAACATAAACATTAGTGGCACAGTACGTTGTCGTAATAAGTCGTAAAGGTAATTATTTAAAAAAACAAATAAGCCCCCTGCGTCCTAACCTAACACTTTTACTAGCATAACAATAATAATATCTACAATAACTTTTACTAGCATTTGACCAGAATGTTGAGACGCAAATACTATACCATCAGCCTGTTTTTCGTCTGCTAGATATAGGCCTCACGCAATGCTCTCCGCCAAACACGACCACTTCTCATCCAGTTACTACCAACAACCTTTTTTATGTTTACCGGGTAGGGTACTTATCAGCGCCCTACCCTTGTCCTTCGACGGATGAGGGGCGAGATACATATAGTAATGTCTCCGAAATTGTTGAAATATGTATTTAATTTTTTTTTATTATCTTTATCATCCTCTGGTCTTGATAATATACTGTTAAGATACATATTAATATAAGTACATATTAAGAAGCCAAAGGCTTCACTGATACGTAAACATATTAAATAATGTAGTTGCCGCATCACAATACGGCTCTGTTAATATGGCAACAAATGCACCTATATTGTGCCTATTTGTATTATATTAAAACTTTTTCATCAATGACGCCCTCTCCCACTCGTTCCTGGTACACTCCATAGCAAGTGTTGGATATCTTCCATACTCCTGCAAACTTCGCAATTAAGCGAGTCTACTTTTTCCTTAAATATCCAAACTTCCTACACGAGTAGTGCCCAGAACGTAGTCTAAAAGCTAATTTAAGCCTGGATCTATTCATTTTCAACTCAGAAACAAAGTTATTTGAGGAGGTTGACACTGGATGGTTATACCATTATATGCCTTTTTCTCTACTTCTCTCATCAAAATATTCCTTAAAATTGTTATAACATTTGCCTTTAAATTTTGTGAGTTATTGTGTGTAATCTGACATGATCAATATTTCACTTCCTTCCAATACAGCTAACTTCGCCAGTCTGTCGGCCTCCTCGTTATCCATTAATCCTATATGAGATGAAACCCATTGTAATCTCAGTATTTTGAAGTTACTATTAAGAATATAAATCTGTTTTAAAATTGTGTAAGCTATAGATACACCTCTGTACCCAGAAGCTCATCGAGGTACATGCTGAAGAGCACTTCTACTATCCGTAAGTATTACAAAATTATTTGCATTACTCATATTTATAACATATCCCAGAGCCTCTAATCTAAACATACCCGAAATCTAAACGTGGTTTGAAGGATCCTAGACTTCGGATTCAAGTCCGCAAGACTTTCTTAAACCTGAAACTATCGAAGTTTTATACCTATATGAAATATCGTACCCTTTGGATTCACGTGCATTACAGGATTTGCTGATGCAGATGGTGGCCACGGTCTGCGGCTGCGGTATGGGGATGCTCCGGGCTTAGTTGCTCCTGGCTGTTAAACAGGGAATTCGGTTTGTTGCCTCGTCCAATGCAGTTCCGCTTCCAGCCCCTCGAATATTAAATTTTACGCGGTGTCTGGATACTGTGGGTTTCGCCTTATGTCAAGCCTAGTCTGCGGGCCTCGGGTCATATTGCGGAGCCTAAAACATTACAAACTCGAGAAATGTATTTAAAATTCCTAGTCGATGCCCGCAACAACCCCACACTTCACGAAAAGTCCTCGTCACTCCAAATGATATTGCCATATTCCAATGATATGTTTTTATAGTATTCATCGAAAGTCTCTGTATATATAAAATTTCGACCTTATTTAGAAATTTCAGTGCCATTTGAATGAAATAGTCTTTTTTCCAGTACAAGTTTTATGTCAATCAACTTACAATATTGATATAAGATATGATCAATTTCGCGAAAAGTCGGTCTAAATACTTATTATATATATTTTCGTAACCGCCTTTTCAAGGCTTTTCCATATATTATATATATTAATTTGATACCCCACTCAATGGGTATTTTTTTAAAGCAAAGAATATGGCGTCTAAAATTCGTCATTTTGAATTTTCAAAACAAATATTACGCAAGTAGCACTCGCGACATCAAGACGAATCTAACGAGATCTCGTTTGCAAAATCGGTTACTCCATTTGTGTTCTGCGACTTGCGAGGGAATAAAGAAACTGACATACATAACGGTGGAAAACATATCCCTCTTCGCGTTCCGCAGTCGGGCAAAATGACAAACGTTTTTGCCGGTGACGGCTGACAGAAAGGGGCACGATATCGCGGAGTCAGCGCATTGAGCCGTTTAGCTCCCATCCGTACCTCTTGACGCCCGCCCACCCAAATGTTACCTATACAATGACGACGAGACGATTCGATAATTTTACAGCATTTTTTCTTCTCAGCTTTTCTTGCGTTCTTGCATCTCTGCGTTCCTAAAAAGAAGAGTTTTGACGAAAGCATGGGTAACATTATATTCGGAAATTAAAAATAAACATAGAGAATAAACAACGGTTATTCTTATTGTGTTATCCAAAACATTAAGTTTCCAGCTTGATTTTAAATTAATGAAAATTTTGCGAAAACTATTGCATTTTTCTCAAATGTCATCAAAATGCACTTGTGCCTTTTTTACACACAAGTAAATACGAGGGCGGAGTGATAAGTCTGGTAAAAATGAAAGAAGGAATCAACTTTATTTAAAAATTATGATTTATTTTTCAACGTAGTTTCCTTCTAACTCAATGCACTTCATCCAGCGTTTCTCTAGCTTTTTGATCCCTTCCATAAAATACGACTTAGGCAACCCTTTGAAATAGGCATTGGATTCGTGTATGATCTCCTCGTTGGAGCTAAATCTTTTCCCACCGAGCCATTTTTTTAAATTCGGAAACAGAAAATAGTCGCAAGGAGCTAAATCTGGCGAATATGGTGGGTGAGATAGCAACTCATATCGCAACTCATGGATTTTGGCCATGGCAATCGCGCAAGTGTGCACTCGTGCGTTGTCTTGGTGGAAGAGGATTTTCTTCTTAGCCAAATGCGGTCGTTTGTCAGGTAAAATTTTGTTAAATTGGTCCAATAAATTGGCATAATATTCGCCATTAATCGTTTTACCCTTCTCTAGGTAGTCAATATGGGTTACCCCACGTGCATCCCGAAATACTGTAGCCATCACTTTATTGGCCGATAAAACTGCTTTGGCCTTCTTCGGAGCTGGTTCGCCCGTAGCAATCCACTGTTTCGATTGTTGCTTAGTTTCTGGTGTATGGTGGTGGATCTATGTTTCGTCTACCGTTATAAAACGACGCAAAAATTCAGTTTTATCCCGTTGAAACAACGCCAAACCTGCCTCCGAAGTGGTAACTCGCATGCGTTTTTGATCAACAGTCAGTAAACGCGGCACCCATCCCGCGGAGAGCTTCTTCATATCTAAATGTTGGTGTAAGATATTGCGCACACGTTCGTCTGAGATGCCTACTATCTCGACTATCTCGCTCACTTTTACTCTTCGGTCATTCAACACTATATCATGGATTTTAGCGATCATCTCTGGTGTAGTGACCTCAACTGGGCGTCCTGGGCGTTCAGCATCACTTGTGCTTGTACGACCACACCGAAAATCCGTAAACCATTTATGAATCATTTTAATCGACGGAGCAGAGTCCCCATAATATTTATCAAGTCTTTGTTTCGTTTCCGTAATAGGTTTTTTGCGCAAAAAATAATGTTTAATCAACACACGAAATTCACTTTTCTCCATTTTTGCGAAAATGCGTTTAATTGTTTTTATTTAATGGCTGTCAAAAAAAAACTAACCGGCGGTACTGGCTGAAAATTTTAATTTAGTCCTTCAAAAGAGTTGTGAACATGGAGGTTTCATGCAATTTGCGATAATTTTATTCCAAAATAGATTTTTACCAGACTTATCACTCCGCCCTCGTATTACTTAGTAATTATTCACAATTCACAGTAATATTTTTTCTATTAGATTTTTACAGTAATCGTTTAATCATTCAGTTTTATCCAGCAAAACTAAATACATTTTTTTTCCATATATTATAATATATTTTGGTAAATGAATAATTTAAATTCAATGGTGATTCAGACTTCGCCCTTTGCTTCTGATTCCGCCCTCGTCGGGACCGTTAGATATTTAATTGAAGTGAATTGTAAGGTTGTGAAATATTTCCAGTCTTTTTATTATTAGAAAACAACCTGTTAAATAAATTCCACAAATAAACTGTGTTCATTGTGAATGACGTGAAGTGAACTTTTACAAGTTTCATTAACAGTTGTTACTTGTTTTGATAGACATTTAATTAACTAACTAATCCCCTCCAGTACAAGTTGTTATTAGCTGGTATGTATGTTAAAGAAGTGCAACGAGTAAAGATCATTTTAATTAATGAATAAATGAAGGAAATGATTGACAATATAGGAATTTTTATTTACATCTCTTTGTTTAAGTCCTCATAAGTTTCGTGGTCTATTTAAGGCTTCAATTACAACTCAAATTGAAAGCAAGCGTATCTTTCTAAACATGTACTAAAATTCCTGAAACTCTTCTATTCTCTCCACAGTTATCCTTTTTTGTAGTCTTTGCGGGTAGTGAAAAATCCCACCCGCCTTCTCTTACAGTATGGTATGTTTGGGGCCTAAATCCTTTATCAGTCACATTCGCGCGCCCACCGAAACCCTCAGCGCTTGTTTATCTCATACTTACCGGTTTGCTGTAAAAATCAGAATAACGTATACATACATTATGCTTTTCCCCTTCGTTAAATTCATCGTTAAATGCAGACTCACGTGCAGACAGCAACCCACGCTACGTGACAACTGTATTTATTACAGTAGTATAGAGCATGAAATTTAAAATTATTGCACCAGAACACTTTTTTGTTCCGTATTTGGAAAACTTTCCTAGATCAGTCTTCAGAAAGTGCACTATAAATATCTTATTCCCGAAAAGTTTTATCTATGCTGGTTTCATTATACAAAGTTTTAAAAACCGTTTTCAAAGCACTTTTGTTATTTAAATATTGTACCCGAAGAGCTTTCTAACCGAATGCATCTGACAATAGCTCTACAAAGGAAATGTAAAGGCACAGCGTCACAATCACATCCTGACTTCTCTTTACTGTCTGAAACTTCAACACGATCTCTATTATACCGCACAATAAATTCTACCTCGTTTCACTACACCGGTGAATATTTTAAAGCAATATTAAATTAAATGAGTGTTCATCTATCATGGACGTTGAATAATTATCGAAGATTTGTCTTTCCGAACCAATTACGAACGTCCTCCCCTCAGCGGCCTTTAGAACCGGATTATTGCTTCCGATCAGCTAAAGGAGTTAGGTTGAAAATTAGTTTGAAATTGAAAATTACGGTTAGAATCCAGTTTGAAAAGCGAACGACTAGAGTTAGATACGAAAATAACTAGTTTATACAAAGGAATTAGCCAGACATGCGCTTAATAAGCGAATGACCTCACAATGGCCTTTGTTATACAATTCTTTCATAAACGGCCTCCACTCCAATTTTAGCCAATTATCATACTCGGCAATTTTCTGCCAATTTTATAGTATTTTTTCATTACCAAGATACTACAACGGCAGTTTACGAGAAAAGTTTGTATACCAGTGCTTCAAAAGTCTTAAATTTCTTTTTACGTCCAGTAAACAACGTTTTGTAACATTTGGTAGCCTTACCAAAGGATACCAAATAGTAGTTGAAAGGATTTTGTATAAATTCTTTATTGTCAACAGCACTTTCGTGTTCCCTGCTAGATATGTGCTACTATATTTTGTTACCAGTGCCTATTTCGTTGTAAGTCTTGTCTGTAATAAGCAACTTGCTTATCTCTTCTTGTCATCGCATCATCGAGTTGGTGGTCTGCTTGCACTTTCCGTCGCTTCTGGGAAGTATGTTTAATTTTATTGGTGCTAAATCTAATTGTAGCCATGATATGACATAATGTCTAGCAAATATTTTACTATTTTATTTTTGTCACTTGATTGATTCAGTACCTAATTTATATTAATCACAAAGTGAAGAAGGTAGAATCCGAATGGGGAATAAAAAGTTGCCATAACTTACTATCTCGATATTTACAATGACATCTTCACGAGGTCGGTGTACCCTGAATCGATCTACTATGAAACAAGTGGTACGTCACTACTGTTTGTGTGGACCGTCTCTACGGCGACCAATTCGATTCTCTTAATGATGGTTCTGCTACTATTTGTGCGAGTCGATTTATCGAGTTACAGATCATAATGACGTTATTATTTTACGTGATCGAATGGAAATACGTAGTTTTTGGTAACTGTATACCATAACGTACTCTTAAAACTTGTGCAACTACTTTATATTATTTATAAAAACGTTTGTAGGATGAAGTTTATATGACGTAATTTTACGTTTTAAGAGTCCTTCATATTTAATAAGAACTCCGATAAAATTGTTAATAGAAAAATAAAATTAAGTACCTCAACATTGGAAATAGAACAATAAAATTAACATTTTGATAGGTGTAGTAGGGTTTCATGTTTGACTTATATAAATTCTGTTTAGATTTCTACATGTAACACATCGTTCTACCTGGATACCCATTGTCGAGGTATGACATTAGTCTTTGTTCTAGCCTAATAATGACAAAGTAAATTCTAAGTTTAGTTCTGTATGACTTCTAGAACTTGTTGAGTAACTAAAGTATGTGTACGTTTCAATTTTACTATTTATATATTGGGACTCTTTATGTTACTATACTGTTTATTTCTAAAAATATTCGTAAGTAGACGCGTACGATTCTAAAAGCTAATTTATTATTCAATAGTTTTATTTGGGTCGAAATGTCTCCAATTCACTATTTGAAAAGGAGTCCATCGATTATTTCCTTTTGATTCGTAAACAACGTTAACAAAGCTAAGTTTTCATCATTTCTAATCGGGTTAATGTGTCTCCGATTCTCTACGTAAAAGGAGACCATCGATTCTTGCTCTTTCCATTCGCTTACAATTTTATTAAAATATAGTTTCTGATTTTTTCCATTGCGTGCGACAGAAAGCGTTATAATGTCCTTCATAAGTATTTACGTAACTTTCTTAATATAGCATTTTTAGTCATTGAGTTTCGGTTTAAGTAAATGAGTTCTCAATGAGTTCATCAAACTATCTTGAGTTTTCGCGTCAGACCGCTCGCTCTTGATACTTTATATTTACTTATGGATTTTACCTGGTAATTCTCTGTCTTTTATATTGGAACTAGAGCCGATGGTAAGAGCTAAGTTTGTCTGCATATATCGCATCGTTCACAGTCGCTGGTGCACTGCAATCAGTTTAGTTCCGTTGGTCTGCGCTTTTGCTATTGCTGACGAGGTATTTGTTTGACTATACGCCTCATATAAATACTAATTTATTTGGTTAGGAAAACAAGGAATTTATAACATTTGAGATTATCGCCTTTTTTACACATATTTAAACGGGTCTCAACGCGTATGTTTATCTTATTTATTTTACTCGACGTTTCGGTTGGGTTGCACCGAACATGGTCACCAGCTGGCTGAAGAGACGATTAGTCCACGTTTGGTTTGGTTTTCATATTCCGGAAAGTTGCGGCACACAACACTCACAATATCTGAAGTAGCGTCAGAATGAAAAATCGCGAGGTGGTTCACTTGTATTTTTATTAATCACTGTATTCCACCAACCTACTATTTCCAGTGCAACCCAACCGAAACGTCGAGTAAAATAAATAAGGTAAACATACGCATTGAGGCCCGTTTAAATAGATAAACACATAACTTAACCGGAAGTTATGTTTCGTAAACCCTTGCGCTATCCTACTCACACGCTCTTTGAGGAAGCGGAGCTCCTAACAGTCCGTCAGTTGCACCTGTTGATGGTTACTCTTACTTACTATAAGATATTCATAAGATCTCCCAATTACAACTTACTTATCCACAGCATACGTCTCAATTTATCGAGACCTAAAGTGAAGTCTGTTTTCGTGCAGCGTTTCACCGCTTTTTCTCTTCCCTTCATATACGACCAAGTTAACAAACATTGCGACATAAAATATCCGAAGTTAGTCATGTTATGCATACTTTTACAATAACACAAGCTTATAACACTTCTTTTAACACTTGACTATACAGCTGAAGAATGCATACTTAATAAACAGCGGTAACGCGACAAATCCATATTTCGTAAAATACATAATTTGTTCACATAATTTATCACTTTATTGAATATTTATGAATAAAATAAGAATTGTAACAACCAACCTACGATCAGTATTTGTAATTGTTTCTGTAATTCGCAACCAGGGCGCCCCTCTGTCTACCTAGTATATAAAGATTTTTGGTAAATAAAGTATTTGAATTTGAAGTTCACACATTGATAAAAAGACATGAATGAATTGTTGGTATCTTCTACTTAACAATGTTTTTTTTATGTATATCCTAGGTATCTTTTTAATGGTTCACTAATTTGTGTTTTTTCTTGTTTCAGGTATAATTTGAAGACCTAATCTGCGAGATACAGAGAGCTGAATACTTAGTTTTGAACTTTCTATTAATGGACACCTGAGTGAAGTCTTAGTTACATTTGTGTAACTATGTAAAAGTAGATTTAAAAAACCTTTACATGGTAATACGAGGGCACACAGTTAATTTAATCAGGACGGTCAGTGGGATAATTTGCTTCTATGCTGATGAAATTTCACTGCGGCAATTCCCATATCTATCTCTTATTGCGACAAAAAAGCGTGCCTAAATTGTTAGAATGTTTAAGATGTGTTAGCTTGTTTTAAAGGTTCGCTTAATTGAAAAGGGTAGGTATCCAATAGAGTGTGAATTTGAACCGACAGCTACAGTAACCCTAAATGCGCGTAACAACATTTCTCAGGCCCTCGCGCCGCGACGCACGCCGCATACTCATTACTCGTTTTATTTACCGAGCTGTATGTACGAGAAACTTTTCTGTCTTTAAGGAGTCTTTCCTTAAACATAACTTGACAGTCACTAATTTTAAATTAAGTAAAACCTTGCTATACGCGTTGATTCTTGGTAGAAAGCAAATTTCGTTTATTTTTTATTTATACGAGTACTTGTGATAGTTACGTGTGATTTTTTCCCGTGGCCTCTATGGAAACTTTGTAATGGGTCTGGATAAAAAGTAGCTTATGGCCTTCTCATTGGCCTATATTCCCGCGTGTAAATTTGCAATGCAATGAAACCAGCCCTTTCAGTATCCACTGTTGGACATGGGCCTCCTCGTGCACATTGTCTCGTGCATGAGCGATCTGAGGCTTTAAAACTGAATTGAAACATGGAAATTTAATTGTGATCAATTGCTGAGGCGTCAATCATCGAAGCATGAGAGTAACAAACGAGCACTTTCATTTTTAATCTTTCTCATTTAATCTTTTGAATCATTTCGACCACGTGAACCGACGACATGAAGGAGTTCGCCGGTGGTGGTTGTATTAGAAGCGTCGCAGATTGTGTGTGGTGGCCTTGGGTGGCCTCTATCCAGCAGTAGAGAAACAGGTTGATGGTATGGCGTGGTATCATTGAATTTAATAAAAGAGATTTAGCGACACTTATCAGCTAAATTGCTTTGGTATAATTTCGGAAAATTTAGCGCGTAGGAGTTTAAATTTTAAAAGGGCTTGTAAGCAGTTGTAGAACAACAATTGCGTGCGTAAAATCGACAGACCGCAGACGAACTTTTACGAAGGACATTTATTAAAAGTTATTCTAAAAATATTTCATCAATTCCGAAGTTGGAGGTAAAGTCAACTTGTTAGTTCTCTGACAGATCGATATTAATAATAACAGGGTAGCGTAACACGCGATCGGACAAGGCCTTTGTCTGGTGGTGGGTTTAACTAAATTAAATATACACACATGACAGTCCTATTCCTTATATAAGTTCTTTATATTGGTATATTCCTAGAAGTTACGTTGGCACGATTGCTGGTACGGTATTGCCGGCTGTTCCATTTTATACTTGTGATGTTGGAATTTTGGAATGTGGGGCTGGTAGAGAATGCCTGAAGACATGAATCTAGCTTTTTGTATTTGTGCAATAATGTTCAATAATGCTACAAATGCAATGGCCCGTTTATAATTGGGTCGTTCTAATAGGTCCGATTTGACATATGAATGACGAACCATATAATCCACCGATGTGAAATATTAATTGTCATAGACGCAACGCTTCCAAGAAAACGACGCTTAAAATTGATCGAGTTATATTAGTATCGTGTGGTGGTATAACTCGATCAATTTTAAGCGTCGTTTTCTTGGAAGCGTTGCGTCTATGACAATTAATATTTCACATCGGTGGATTATATGGTTTCGATATATGTCAAATCCGACCTATTAGAACGGCCCGATTATAGTTGGTTGACTTTAGAATAGCACCACCCAATCTCTTTCGATAGCTGCAAATCGTGAGTAAGAGATAACAAAGCCGCTATCACAAGCCCCGACGCTTGTGATACGACCTCTAAAAGAGTGAACTCGTCAACTCACTTGACCAGCGTGGCGTTACATCCCATACATCCCTCATGCTCAAGACAATGTGCACGAGGAGGCCCACGTCCACCACTGGACAGGGTGGGTGATTACGATTACATGCATTATACATGCATATATACCTTTTTTCATAGTTAATTGACTTATACTCAATAATCGTGTCCCGCTCTTTTGTATGATGTTTCTATAGTATGTAGCTATAGAAGAGATAGCAGGCATATCTCGTTTGCGTAATTTTTTTTTGTTGGGTACTGATTTGTTTCACTTTGTACCTTTCCATTATAGTAACTACGTAGATTGATTGCAGTTCACCTAAAGTTCACTCGTATTTTGGAAGGTGGTTACAAACTCCTTCTAAGTTTCATTAACAATGTAATAAATTTATGTATTTCCTAAAAGGCCAACACTCAACAGGCAATTCACGTTTCATTACACTTTATTCAGAGTTGACCACATAAAAGGATTTATATTGCGTTACATTCGCTAGGTTTTGTGCGACCTTCACAATCCATGACCCAGTGTCCAAATCCAAAAAGGTTCTTTCTAATTCCAATGCAAGGATAACTAATACAATAAAAGGTTTTGATTATATTGCTTAAACAGTTATTTTATAGTTATAAACAATAACAAAATATCTCTGAACTGAGCTGTCTCTTTCTAAAAAAGTAGAGATTTCAGGACAAACCAATTATTGGTTTCGATGTTGTTATACGTACTTTTTGACAGTTCACACTTATTCCGCGCACTCATGAAAAGCGCCTAGCACTTCTAAGGCAGAAAAGTTACATACTTTGTCACCTCTATCATCTATACTAATATTATCGAAATAGTTTCTATGTAAGAGGTAATCTCAAACTACTGGACCGATTTTTTTTTCAATTCAATTTTTTCAAACCAATTCAGATAGACACGGGCTTCCTACGAAATTGTTACGTCACCTGAGCGAAACCAAGGTGGTACTACTTTGATAAACGAGTATATTCCGCGATACTAAGAAGAATCTGCAAAGTCACGGTAAAAACTAGTAAAATAACAAGACGTTTTATTCCTTATACATCACAGGAGTAATCGTCACTAGAATTAATGAAACAAGTTATGCCTTTGGTACTAATTTCCTCGAATTAGCATTTGAATGAACGCTGAACAAATCGCGCTGTAACGCCTTTAATATCGAATACTTACAGCTGTGTTTTTATTGGATACTCTTAATGTGGACTTAACATGCATCTTGAAAGTAACAATTTTTAAACACGAACACAACTCGCATACCCTCTGGTGTTGCAGGTGTCCATGGGCGGCGATAACACTTACTATCACGTGGGACCGCTTGCTCGTCCGCAAGCGGACGACTTACCATCACATATTTTCTAGTCTCTCTCCGCGGATTTGCCCGTTCAGAACTAGTTAAAGGATAAAACAAAGTAACTCATACTTTGTTTTATCCCTTAGTCGCCTACTACGACACCCACGAGAAGAGGTGGCGTGGTGCTATTGTAAAGCCGGCCGACACCACACGGTCTAAAACGACTAAGAGATGATTTTTTTTATGGACGAAGGCGGCAGACGAGCATACAGTGCACCTGATGGTAAGTAGATACTGTCCCCCATATTTGGTTTTTTGATTATTTGGTTTTTAGGCTAGAAAAGTTAAGTACGCATTTTTAATTATCACTAGTTAAGCAATGAAAAAATATATAACCCCCGTGCCCAGAATGTAAAAATAATTTGCAGGATATGAATCCAGCAGACGGCATTGCGCCTGCGTGGTGGATTATGGCCCGGAACCCCCTCGTGATTACATTGTCCTGCAGTGAAAACCTATACTCTGATATCGATTAACCTTGGTTTGATAGGATTACCATACATATTTGCGTGGTATCAAGGGAACTACCTGCATTTCAACTTCCTTTCAAGCGGTTAATGCGAAGCTGATTGATATTCGCTAATATAATATGGAATCGTTTAGGCACATAATAATATATTCTATCTACAGTTAATAAAAATCCACAAATCTTATATGTACATAGGGTTTGAAATATAGGTCAGTTATTCCATTGTTGTTTATATAGATCAATGGAATCAGATTCTTCTTTTGAGAGAATCTATGGAATTACATAGAATAATCAACATAAAAATGTTATATTAATTTAAAGTATATAAACTAACACACGGACATTATCAAACAAAGAATTCCAAAGTAAACCGAAAATTATTTAACCCTTTTGAAATACACCTATACTCACTTTCACGCGTTTTTTTCAAAATGTTATCGTTTAATTTCTATGTAATTTTCTGCACTCACGCTTAATAAGTTTAAAAATGAAAAAAAAAATGAAGTAGAAAAACAGGGGCCAATCCAATATTTTTCTTTTACTAAATCGTAACAGCATTAGCAGCAAATTGGAAAAGCAATGGGCGGCGGTCTCGCAGTAATACTCGTACAAAAGTGAAGGTAGGATAATTGAAACCGGGAATATTTGCTGGCTCCTTCTATTTTCTCGTACACGTAAGCACCAAAACCCGCCCCTCGGCATTTTCCCATCACGCAGACTATGCGATACTGTCAACAATGCGACCCCGTTCAAAAATTTTCCATCTACAGTTATTTCAATATTACGGCGCTTTGTAATTCATGTTTTTGTATTTTTAATATGATTTTATTATGGGAAAATTCAGATCATTTCTAAGGCGAAAAAAGTCTATTTGCAATCGAATGCAGTAAAATATTATTTTACAGAATACTTTAGTTTTTACAGAATAACGTGGACTATCATCCCCTTCTAACCAAGGTCGACGTTTCAATTTATATTTCCTCGCTCATGTCACTTTACGATATGGCCCCGGCTTCATACACGTTTTTTCATCACAAAGAGAGCTTTTTGTAAAAGCATAGTTCAAAGAGCAGATTTTTCAGACGACATGATTAAACATTTTAACGAATATTTTTTGTCGAATTAGTTCAATTTCTATATTTCAGTTATTCAATTCAGTCAGTCCATTCAAATATTTCATGGTTTCGAACTTCCAAGAGGATGGGGGAGGGGTTTCTCCAGCAGCGGGACACAGTATACTCGTAGGCTATTAAAAAACCCTTTTGATAATATTTAATCGATAATAAATAAATAATAAATCAGTTGACCATATATATCTACTAAAAAAAGGAAACTACATCCCATCCATAGAAATAATTATGATTTCATCAAAATCTTTTATTGAATTACAAGGCCCTTCTCGATCCGTGATAACAAAATGCGAATTTAGAAATTTTTTAAGTTTTTTTTTATATTAATGGAGGCAGACGGGCAAGCGGCCCACATGGGGTAAGTGGCTATGGACACCAGCAACACCCAGGGGTATGCGAGTGCGCTGCCGCCCCTGCAGAACCCTATTCACAGATTTCTTGAAGAACTCTATGTCGTAGCGTAAGGGGAAAATCCCACGAAGCAGTTTGTTCCACAGCCCACGGGTTCTCGGCAACAAAAAGTTTTTTTACTAGGTTTCGAACTTTAGGAAGGTCGCAGAAAAAACGCTCGGAGAGGGTAGTTCAAATGCAAATTTCACAAGCTTTGCATTTTAACAGAGTCCCTAAAATAAACGAAACAGGTGGGGGCGTCGCGCTTTCACTGCTTCGAAATTTCACACCAGAGAGGGCTGCGTGGGCAGTACATTCAGCCGCATAACAACTCTAAACCTTTACTCTAAAATGTACTAGTACCTAATAAGCGCTAAATTGGAATACCTTGTGTAGATTTAGGTCGATGCCAGAGCACTACCGGCCCGCCGAGTTGGAAAATTAATATAAATTCCTCATCGAGAGCTATTTATCCCTTTAATTTGGAAAGTGTCGTTGCGCAGGCACGCTCCAGACATCTGACAAATCGCGCCATTATCGGGGAGCAATTAGGGATCACTTTGAATTGGTATTTGTCTTCCGTATTATGTTCTCTTGGTAGAATTATGTTTAAGAAATACTGGAACTGCCATTCTGTTGGCCATTTATTACTTTAAAGACAGTGCTTCTGTTGTTATTCATGGGAAGGTTTGAAACTTATCATTTACATCCTTTATTTATACAAGATACTTGTTGTTTTATTACTATCTTTTGCGCACGTAAACTTATTCAACTTCAGTATTATAGTACCCGTTTGTACCCCTTTAAGGTATTATAGAGCGAGAGTGCATGCTGTATTCCCACAGTCGCTGAGCGCACTCACTGGCCACCTTACACCTCTCTCACAGAAGACTACCTTGAAATGTACTGTATTTCCCACTTTATCGTATTTCCCCAATGTACGTACGTGTTTCGGTAGTGAGTGAGGAATGCCAGAGCCCATCCCCATCCCATCCTATCCTTCCCCATTTTCCCAATCCATTCCTTAATCTGCAAAGGTAAGCAGCGCATCCGGGGGCTTGCCAACGTTTGTCATTCTGGACTGATGTTGGCATGTATCGCGGATGTCTATGGACGGCAGTATCCACTTACCATCAGGTGGACTGTATGCTCGTCTCCCGCCTTTTTTCTATATAAAAAATGTTTCATTTTAGCACTTTATAGTCGTATAGACGGTTTAAAGATTACTTTTTCGAAATATTTATTTCAAATATCTAGCAACTCTGTCAAGTGAAATAATTATGATTTATTGTCGCTTAGATTGCCGCAACACAGTAATCAGTTTCCCTTCCATTGGTTTCAAGGCCGTTTGATGCCGTAAATTCCGTTTATTGTGACATAAAAGAAATACATTTTCCGAGTGTTCATTTAAAATATTGTTAACATTTGTCAAATTGATGATACTTCCTATCCATTAGTTACTGTTTTATAAGAAAACCCATTTTTTCTTACGGAAAATTTAATTAAGTTCCATTTAGGACTAAGAATCAACGACACAGAGTACATATTCTTTATTTAGTCATTTAGATTACTTTAACATGTGTATATTTCATTTAACGTTGATTATTTTAACGTATGGAGGTACATTATTGTACATACTTCTCATTCTATACACGGGTATTCTATTCAGTGATATTCCTACATAATTGTTTTTCACATTTTAAATTTAAAACAAGAATAAGTTCATTTAATTTCCATTCATATTATTTAGAAAGTTTTGAATTACTGAAAACTTGTACATTTGTTATTTTTCAAAACCGGCGTACTTTTGAAAAATAACAAATTTATTAACATTTTAAACCGCAGGCAAAACTGCAGACGTCCCGGCCCTAGTCTGGATAATCTAGCACAAACATCTGTTCCACTCATACCTTCACATGTTAAGCTTATTCCACGATATAATCATGTAAATATCAATCAATGTAAAAACGATATATCAATGTAAATAGATAAAACAATTCGATTCTAGTCTTTATTATTAACTTATTGAGGTGATCTGTTACCGAACGCACATTCGGATAATGTACGAGAGCCTGATGAATTACACCCTTTCAGCGAACGCCATGTTTGAACGGCTTTGTTCTAAATTAACGCAATTACTAAACGTGTATTGTCATTGTTGAAATTCTATTGTTGCCCGTTTCTATAAGTCTTTGAACTTTAAGAACACTCATTACTAAATTTAACTACAATTTCTATTACGTAGTATAACGTTATTACCTCATGCTGTTATTAGTTTCCACAAACACAGGTTGATACCTGTACTTACCCTCCAATGTTAAAACTATGATTAGTTTTAACATTGGAGGGTAAGTACATAGGTCACACTAAATATTTCCGGAACTGGCCAATAAACAATATTTAAAAAGTAATTACAATATTTGAACAATAAACAATGTTTAAAAAGTAATTACAATATTTGAAAATGGAACTCTTTGGTTGTAGAATAAAGTTTGTTTCATCTAACATTCATTTGTTTTTTCATTGTGGCGTCATTTTAAATATTGTGTGTCTGCATTATGATGGATTTAACTCGTGAAAATTTTCGCTGTATGATTTTGACAGCTCAGCAGAGCCTTGCTCGGCTTCCACCTGATGCAATGCCATGCTTACCATATTCAACGAAGGGGCGTCAAATTTGGTGTGGAACATAGTAACAATTAACGAAACATGAATTTACAACTACGACCCCGAAACAAAGCAGCAATCGACCTTTTGGGTCTTTCAACATGAGCCAAACCCCACCAAAATGGCGCGTGTGCAAAGTGCCGCGAAGCAGATGATCGCTTCCTTATTTAGGAAAGCTGGACACGTGGTTGCTGTTGCTTTGGAGAATCATCGTACCGTGAATGCTGTTTGATACACGACCATTTACTAGCCGGAAGTTATTGACGAACTCCGTAAAAACAACCGTAAACGCCGCATAATCTTGTACCATGACAATGCCAGCTCTCACACTGCCAAACAGATAAATAACCTTTTGAACGCGAAACACGTAGAACTCATGAGCCATCCTCCATACAGTCGCAACTTGGCACCTTCTGACTTCTTCTTGTTTCCAAAAATTAAGAACCAATTACGCGGTCAACGATTTCCATCGCCAGAAGAGGCTGTCGAAGGGTATGAAAAACATGTTTCCGAGGTCATCACGAAGGAGTGGAATAAATGTTATGGAAATTGGTTTATTCGTATGAAAAAGTGTGAATACGTATGAATTGACGCTCACGGAGAATATTTTGAGAAACAATAAATTGATTTTTGGCCATTCATTGCAATTTTTTCTTATTCATTCCGGAAACTTTCAGTGTGGCCCTCGTATCTTGGCCTGTATCTAAAATTTATTTTAATAATCGATATCAGCCTTTATTGTTACATTACAGGGGCACAGGCCTCCCGCTATAATCTACAATACTAGGGGGTTTTGAGCCTTAATTGACACTGGGCCCGGTGGTGATTGGTGGATATACATGCTCTAGTTTTTTTTTATTCTCGAGCATACGTTTTCCTTTTGCTCACGATGTTCCTTCACCGCCGATGTAGTGTTTATTTATTTGTAAATTAAAGAAACCGTGATATGGGCCTGGGATTTGGACGACTTCACAAATGAATGTCGAGAATAGATATCCTTAAGCTAAAATACTAGTCATATACTATATCTTAAAACCTTTTTCAACTAGTTACAACAGTTTCATCCAGCAAAGAGCAAATTCTTGTAGTTGTAAGTTATCGTCGAGCCCGTGTCGTTTCAACGCGAGCACGTTGTAGCGCCCCGAGCCGCCCAGGCGCCGCCCTGTGACGTCACCGCCTCGCCCGCCGTCTGTTTATCCTTTAATAACGGTAAACACGACCCCCGACGTGTCATGTTTACCTCCATCGCACTCTGAATCCGCGGTACTGTAGTATTTGACGGATGTCATTGCTCAAACATGTAGTGTATCACTCTTCAACGAATTTGGACTTGTTTTTTTTATTTCCAAAGCAATTTTTCATTCGTTACTCATTTTATAGTCGGTTTAATTCTCACGCTTTCAACAGACATATGGCGATCAGTGATGCCACTTGGTGGAGTGGGTGGATGACGAAGATTATATCCTCATATGGATGGACCATGTGGAGGAGGGCTAGCTTTGAGCTTGCTTGCCTTTGCGATTAATCGCCTACAATTACAGACATATCACGTGGGCGTGGGACCATTTCTTGTTATAATTAAGATATTAATATGGCCACTGTCCAGAATTATATGTTTTAAAATTGGTTTGCTTTATGAAATTTATTCAGGGAAAGTTGTGCTGTTGTTTGTTACTTTAATAAACTCTCTGATGTTGTAAACGAAATGCTTCCTGTTTCCAAATCAGTTTGTCAGAGCGCCGAAATAAGGTATATCTAGATGACTTTATTATAAGTTTCTGTGATATCATAGCCGTGTACCGTAACCAACCCTTTTTTCAACCCGCTGGACATGTATGATTTTAAAACATCTCAGGCGTAGCGGTTTGACGAGTCCACTCTCTTATAAGTGGTGTAGTTCCCCAAGGCTTGTGGTCGCGGCTTTGTTATCCCTCTTATGACACCCATGGGAAAAGATGGGATGGTGCTATTCTAAAGCCAGCCAGCCGACTTTATGGCGGAGTGTTATCATGCCATCATCTAAACCGTGATAATCCCAGCTCGCTATTTTCGATACTACTAAACCGATTTTAATTTAAAAAAATATCCATAACTTCCAGGATAAACACGCTACACAAGAGTGAAAATCGCAATACAATTTACCTATTAGTTTCCGCTTTAGCGCAAACGTACAGACAGTCATTGTCCTTTATATGTGCGGAGACACCTAGTTTCTTTTTGTATATAAGTACACATTATTTCAGGAACGCGAAGCGTCCCACAGATAACTTAGTTGTTAGAATTCACTATCGTTTGTATGCAAGCCGCAACCCGAAACTTATCCCATTACGAGTTTTCTCACTCTTTATACAAGACATTAACCTCACTCTGGTACCGTCTACAATATATTGTGACTTTATTTTCGGAAATAATATATGAAAAACTATTTATATCACTACATAGTATGAAATATAGTTCCCGAAACGGGTGTAATAAATTAGTAGTGAACACTTCATATGTGAAATAAACTTGAAAACTATTTTACGATTTACGCTATTTATTATTTCATATTTTCATAATTACTTTGATATTTATTTCAAGATAATGCTAAGGCTAAATTAAGTTTCAAATCACATTCAACTCTTGCGAACCGCGCGCTTTTTAGTGCATACACAATAAAGTTTTCAGGATAATTACCGTCAAAATGAAATTGTTATTAACTAATTCTTAAAAAAGTAAACAAAAATAATATTGCGTTCGTATTTGACGTCTATTCAGAATTGAAGCGGTATCCGTTGCATTATCGGCACTATACAAACAATGCCCACAAGTGGGTCGCGAACTTAACCCGGCAGAAACGAAAGTGTTTCAAGCAAACTGTGAACACCGGTGTGTGGTTATAAGGCCCGGTTCATAGTGATGTATTTTTTGGTTCTGTATTTGTAAAAAAATACTCTTGAGAATTTGTTTGTTTATGTGTAACCAATGATCGATTGTGTTTTTCTCCACTTAAATTTAGACTTGATTTTTGAAATTTAAGACATAATAAGTAATGTTTTTTTGTAAGTATTTATCTATTTTTTATGTTGGATTTATGTAATTTTGCACGCCATTATTGGCAAATGTGTCTATCTGGCTATATACGAGGCGTATTCGAAAAGTAAGGGCCGTTCGCTTATATTTCAAAATCGACAAGTCGTAACACGTTTAAACTTGTGCATATCTGTACGTGCACTACTCGTGCAGCTATTTCAGGTGTTGTTTTGATTCAATAGTCATTTGCCTATCTGTGTGTACAGTAAACAATGTCCGCGATAATCGTTGCTCCCGCCAGCTGTGAAGTTCGCGCTGTAATAAGATTTTTGTGTGCAAAAGGATCTTCAAAAGTGCAAAAGTTTTTCCGTGACAATTGTGTAGACAGTAGTGCGTCCAAGATGAGGAAATTCATCAGCCAGGGCACTAATCGTCAACCGACGATCAGATCGCAGTTTTTGGTCCACCAGAGAAACAATTTCATCGCTTTGCATACTGGGCCTACCACTCCGCTCTTCGTCATGAACATTTGTTAGTCCAGTTTTGAAATCACGACACCATTGTCTAACCTTTCCTTCATTCATTACAGTAGGTCCATAAACTATGCATAACTCTCGATGAATTTCAGCAGCTGAAGATCCTTTTGCACACAAAAATCTTATTACAGCGCGAACTTCACAGCTGGCGGGAGCAACGATTATCGCGGACATTGTTTACTGTACGCACAGATAGGCAAATGACTACTGAATCAAAACAACACCTGAAATAGCTGCACGAGTAGTGCACGTACAGATATGCACAAGTTTAAACGTGTTACGACTTGTCGATTTTGAAATATAAGCGAACGGCCCTTACTTTTCGAATACGCCTCGTATTTACCACTTTTTGTAACGCAAATTGCAAATAAACAAATTGAATTGAATGAATTCATGAAAAACGGTCTGCGAATGGTCGGACAGGGGACATTTTATTTCATTTCATTTTATTTAATTTGTTTTACATCTTTATAATAATGTAGATTTTATTTATTCATTCATTAATTATAATAATGAAGAAATTAAATTGAAATGCGTGATTGCAGTCAGTAGAGACGACTCCTAAAGAGGATGCAAGTTTACAGAACGAATTTTACATTTGGTCACAGTGCGCTACGCAAACTGCCCATCTGTCATTAGAAAGTGGTCTACAGTTCGTAATATAAATATAATATAATATAAAAGTCTTCAGTTCCATAAATGAAGTTTTTTTTTGCTAGGAAATACTTAATAAACTAGCATTTTTTTCTACCCCATTATTAGGGAAATAACTGAACCTTTCCCTCCTCTAGTAATGTTAAATTAAAATTTGTTCTTATGCGATCCTTTTTTGTTCAGGTTGCATGGCTGTGAAAGTAGTTCATTGCCACACACAATACGGATAGTCCCCCTATCGAGGACGTTTTTAAAGAGACTTAAAGAACATCTCTCATTTTCTTACCAAGTATCTGTAGTATGTATCGGAATACTATACTTGTATATGCATTGCATATTTTTATTTATTCTTATTTTCATATGTACAGTATGCACTATGACTACCCTTTCGTTTCCTGCCCTTCTATACCTTTAGGTTTCGCCTGTTGACTAAATTTATTTGCCGTCAAATGTGAATTTGCCTCCCAAAGTGATTTCATCGCTGGTGTTATATACTCTCATGTACTTATTACCTAATAAAATTATATTTGATTAGGCAGAAGACAATTGATTTTCTGCAAAAATTATTATAGAACTATTATGCTTGCACGCTTCTTTTCACCACAGAAATGATAACCAAAACAGTGATAAGTTGATAACAGGTGTAACTATTGGATTTCTTTTAACTAATGAATTGTAATTTATGCCGGATCTTATTATACCTGATTATCATTGAAAAATGTTTTGTCTCAATCAATACATTGAGGAGACCTTTAGCAAAAATAAAAATAAACAAAAATGATTAAATTCCTTACTATTAAAATTCCTTTATAACTCGTACATGTTGTAAACGAATTTTAATTTTAATTTAATTTTACAACTCGACATGTGAGTCATGTGAATTTTAATTGTGTGTCTATAACACTGGAAATGAGTAAATTTGCCTTTTTCATTGAAATTCATAATATTTACTCTTAACTTTGTCAAAATATTGATCAAAAATATTTTAAAACATGTATTTTTTTATTATTTTCTGTATTGTGAACATATTCATATATTTCCATGTTTTACGTAAAACTCGACCTAATTACATTTGAATAGGATCTTATTAGCATTAAAAATCCGTCTAAAGCCTCCAACAAACTAACGCTTGAACTTCGCCCATAGCAATATGAAACTGGAAGGAGTCGCCCGACAGGTAGGTCCTAATACCCTTTTATAACTCGTGAAAAGTAATATGGTCCCTTCCAATCAAGGGTATAAGCTGTCATTGCGACCAAGTTATGCTAACATTCACAGATATTGCTTGCCTTACTTTGACGATTATCACGTCTCGCCCGTGAGTAGTTCAGAACATATTTGCAAAGGTATGAAACTGGTAGTGTTTTAAGACCTGGCACCAAAGTAGAGATGATAAATATAACCATCAACCATTAAAATTAACTAATATTAAAAATCAACCATTCTGTTTAATAAACAAAATTAACGTTATTGAATAAAAATATCAACTTCAATCTGAGTTGATGACCTCACCTCACGCTTTGCCCGCCTCTGCATTTAAATTTCAACTTTAAAGTTTTATAGTTATGGAACAGTTTTGTACGCTGACATATTTTACTTTCGTTTTACATTTAAATTTCAACTTTAAGATTTTATAGTAATAATGAAACATTTTTGTACGCTGGCATATTTTACTTCCGTCCTTTTCCGACATGATAGTACAGGTGACCGGACTGAAGTTAGCCGTTGTGAAGAATATTTAAAAAGTTAAGTGCATTCAATTGTATGGCCTATCGCCCTTAAAATAAAGCACATTTTTTATTTATTCACTGATTTACTGTTGTCGATATTTTTATTCTAAACAAAGTGATGTGATATTTTTATCAAATACGTAGGTAATGTTATTGGTTATTGGTTGGTTAGTTGCGCGTCGTTGTTATTTTTATTAGTTGGTCAGTGTTATTAAGTAAAAACAAAGTCGAGTCGTTGTTGTTTTTATTGGTTGGTTAGTTGTAATAAGTATCTTGAAAACAAAGTAGCGTCGTCGTTGTTGTGTTTCTCCTGAATGTGAAGTTTGTTTTACAAAATGCCGAGACGGAATAATGAGACTTGGAACCATTTTGATAAGTGAGTGGGAGTAGAAAAAGTCGCAACTTGCAAGTATTGTAAAAAAGACTTATCTTCTTAAAGGTTCTTAAAGGAACCTTGTTCTTAAAGGAGTCAGTTATTAACAGAAAACTTTGTCCCTTGACATGGTGGCGGACACACAAATGTATATATCCTGTACTATACAAAATTTTCAAAACCAAATGTAATATAATGGTATCATCGGTGCCCCGTGAGCGGGCATTTTCAAAGGCGGGATATATCGTAAATTATAGAAGAACCCGCCTCACCACATCACAAAAGTAGCTCAAATCATGTTTTTAAATGTAAATAAAATCAAATGACCAACAAAAAAAATTAAACTAAAAAAAACTAAAAAATGAACAACACAAAAAAAATGTACAAAAACCATAAAAAAAATAAAAGTGTAGGTAAATACTAAAACAATGTACATAAAATCAATGAACTTTAAATACGCCTAGCTGTTCTTACGTGTTAAAATGTTTAAATATCTAACTAAGATAATGCTAGACAGTCCTAAGCCTGTTCAAGTATGAAGGAAAGTTCATTGAATTTAACATGCATAAGTAGAATATTCGACTTTATCATCACTAACATCAACATGTTTTAGGTACTTGAATAAAAATATTAACTAATATTTTCAACCAATAAAATTATCGATATTTTTTTTTATCAATTAACTATTAACTAATAACCAATTTCAACCATTATTGCCATCTCTACACCAAAGACAGCGTAACGTACTCGTAGATTCGTAAAGCATATTCTGAACAGATTGTTTCTTATTGGAATCACATTTTTACTTTTATTTATTTATGCACTATTGTACAGACAAAGGTTCATTTCATTGTTACTTTTGTAAACGTAAAAGCTTGTGTTAAATTATTGAGCGTAACTGTTTATGGAGTGATATGAATTATTTTAATAAATCAATGTAGATAATACATTAGCTGTCCAGTTTAAAAATGACTGAATATTAAATTACTAACCGTAGCTTACAGCTTCGTCTACGTGGAGTTACTGTATATTACTTAGAATGATTATAGAGATAAAAAATGTCTTGTGTGTTAAACCTGTGCACAAGACAGTGATAGTGACAGTTCATAATCAAAAACAGTAGTTCTTTGATTTGTTGCAGAATTTTAGATAATCAAAACAAATGAACCTTCTCATTTATAATTAGTTAAAGTTAGGATTTCGTCTCCATTTGACGCGGTATAAAACATCTAAACTTATTTTTGGAGACCGTCTAGTAATCGCCAACTCTAACACTATGCCATGTCATTATTAACTGTAATTTCTAACTGATTATTACTAATAGAGTAACTTTTTCGTACATGATAATATTCGTGTATAATGAGAATAAAATGGTAGTGAGGAGCAGACAATTTTTTAGTATCGTATATCCTAATGAATCCACTGTTTGCTGGAACACCTATTTACCGGTTAGTGGGCACCATTACACCGTTCCCGAGCGGTAATGATAGTTGACTGCCGTGTACCAAGACCCTACAGTGGGAAATATCTGGCTCGAGAGTAAAAAGGAGCAGGTGAAACGTTAATACATAAATTATTTCCAACTACGGACCGGTTCCAACATCTTAAATTAAAACGACAGTGTAGTAAAAGAACCTACCTTCTGCTTCTAGAGTTTTTAAAATGGATGGTCTCTTGTGTGTTTCATACCTGGGTTATACGGTATATGTATGTATGTGTCTAGTTGTTTTTTTAAAAGTCTATATAAAATTGTTGTCTTGCTTATTCACGTCAAAGGTTGAGTTATTTTATACGTAATTAGAAATATCAAATAATATTCTAGGGTTTAAAATTAAAATGTAATGGATGTATACTTGGACCTATATTTTGAGAAAACGAGGCGTATCTCGTAAGTTTTACACACTCCGAGACAGAAATACCGGAAGATACAGAAGTCATTCTAGGAATTTATAAAATTCATTTGTACGACTCGAGATTGCTCGACGCAGTTCCATTATGAATAAATATCTGGCCTGTAGCCAACAAGTGCTACTCAATCGCAAACATCGCAAGCCTTCCGACATCCTGTCGCCTCGAAGTACACACTTCCTCACTGTAGTACACAAACTACTAATTATGCGAAAAAAGTTGGCGGCAACTAAAATATCCCTTTGAAATGTTAAATTTAAATCAATACTTTTGTCACCCGTTAGAATTTTTGTTATATAGTTGTTCGTACAGTATTCATTAGTGCTATTTCGGATTGCATACGATGTCCTGTTTTATTTAGTTTTGTGTACGGTATTTACGTATTTGTAATGTGTGTAATGTTTGTTTAGTATATAATTAAAGTTCAAACTTGTTTTCAAGTTTAATGAAATTGAATTGCTATTTCGTGTATCACCGCCCGGTTACAGTGCTGCAGGGGATTGTCACAGGGCTTGGCTGACACTGACCTTACGTGTATTTGTTGTTTATCTGTTGGTTAATTTAACAGGTTGTTATTAATTGTCTCCAGAGTGCGGCAATGAACTATTACTTAGTTTATGCCTCATATTCCTGCTCATAAATTTGTATAACAATCTAATTATACTAATCAGAATCTTAATTGACTCGAATATTAAATTATAAATTATGTTTTTATTTTTAATGTACAATCAAACATAATTTATAACGTTATTCAATTTATTGTTTGAACGAAACCTAAAAATAATTGGTTTGAAAATTTCTGAAGATCCTCGAAGTTGTTTATAACCTAGAATTGTTTATACACACTGTCGGCGTAAAAGGTATCATCGTTTTACACGTACTAAGTTAATTCCGCAACGTGTTAAATATCTATAAATCTCTTTTTTTTTTTTTTTTTTTTTTTTTTTTTATTTTTATAGATTAGTGGGCGGACGAGCAAGCGGTCCCACGTGGTGATAAGTGTTACCGCCGCCCATGGGCACCTGCAACACCAGGGGGTATGCGGGTGCGCCGCCGACCTTGCAAAATCCTATCTCTTAAGGTGACCTTGAGAGAATATGAAGAAATGTTAGTCGAAGAGCTGTATCTATATTTATTTGAAACTACTATAACGAATCCATTTTTGCAAAACTCACTATAGAGGAGCTCATTAGAATGAAGATTGCAATACATCTATTCCTTTCTGTCTTATGCGCGACTACATATATCAGCGACTTTAGCACATACCACATCAACCTATCTATTTATAGCACAAGGAACATTCCCAGAAAAACTCAAATTGTCTGTAGTGAAACCACTATTTATCGGACATGAACAATTATAGACCTGTAGCACTTATTCTTATCATTGCTAAAGTATTTGAAAAATAATATACGTAAGAATACGAAAATATTTATACGTTAATAATATCTTGAATAAAACGATTTCCAAAAACATAAAGCGCTAAGCGCAACAACACTAAAGCGCGCGCCACGAGCAGGAAGAATTTCGGTCATTGACATGAGATCAGCCAAGACTTTAGATGCTTTAGGCCCTTCATATTATTAAACCTTAAAATGAGAGATCTAGTAAAGTGGTCGGTGATCGACGATTTCATCCAAATCTCTTTACCATCGAGTCTTGGCTGACCTCATGCCAATGACCGTAATTCTTCTTGCACGTGGCATGCGCTTTAACAATATTTGGGTCGGTCAAATGTTATTAATAATAAAATATCAACGGTTGCATTATTTCTCGATGTAAACAAAGCTTTTGATTTTGTTGTGCACAACACACTACTTATAAAATTAGAGCATTGTGGAATACGAGGACTAGTATACAGGGTTACAGGAGAATAGAACAGGTCCTTTCAGGGGGTGGTAGTATGGAGTGTAACGATTATTTTTCACTATTGCAGATCCTGGCCAAAAGTTGATAGTTTCAGAGATATATAAGATTTTGTATTTTTCTCAAATAATGCTACCTACCATCGATAAAAGTCAATTATTCTGTTAATTAAAGATTTCCTATTAACTTATTTTTCTTTTAAAGCTTGATTAAATATTGCATTGAATAACCGACGAGATATAGACATCAAATAATTTAAGACAATCCCAGGCAGTTGCGGTGCTGGATAGTGTATACAGACTACATTTTTGGGTATAGTATTTGACAAACATTTAAATTGGAAGGCACAAATAAATGCAGTAGCTAATATAGTTAATAAGTCAGTATTTACTCTAAGAAATATTAAAAAGATATATTCCGTTGAGGTAGCCCTTGTGGTATATTACAAGTTACGTCTGCTCCAGTTTACGTTATGGCATTATTTTCTGGGATGACAGTACAGACATGCAGAGAGTATTCATAGCTCAAAAAGAATATATAAGGTCTATTTTGGGATTGAAATGGACGGAATCATGCAAACCTACCTCTCGCAAGCAAAGCCTCTTAACCGTCCCTAACATATATAACTTTGTAATGTGTAAGTTTGTAAAAAAATATAGAACAGCAAGGATAACAGGAATAGGCGTTTAATAACGTATAAACCGCTTGTGATGCCCGTACTTAAACTTGCTATGTATCGCAAAAATTGCTATTATCTATCTGCGAAGCTATTTAGTACCTTACCTTCTACTATAATAACTCTTCTGTTGAGGCAGTTCCATTGTAATCTTCACGCATGACTCGTACATAAGTGCTTCCATTCTTTAGATGAATCGATGTTGCGTTGTTAGTAGTGGGAGAGGATTGACCAATCGTCTTCTTCTTGACTTGTTGCTTGGATCAATATTGTTTTTTTATTACCAATAATTTCTTCTCATTTAAATGTAAACTAATAAAGTTTTTTTTTAATAACTATTTGTATTTACACTAAGTTCAATTTGAAGATATAAATAATTTATTAAATTTGTAAAACTGACTAATTTTGTATTTAATAATTGCATAATATGTTTGTAATTTGTATAATTGATATATTTTATATACCTATGGATATTATAAATTTGCATGCCATTATATTTGTAGCTAATATAATATAACTAATTATTTACCATCTGTACTACTCACATTAATGCAAATAATGAATTATAATTGCACGTTATAATGAAGGAATGAAAAAAACGGGAAAGTAAGTAACCGCGATTAGAATCTCCCGCCTCGCCTTCTGACTTAACTTCTGAGCTAAACAATGAATCGATCGTCCTAATTGAATGTTGTCACGAACTTTTTATATTTGGACTGAATAGAAAATATTTTTAGAGGAATACAAAAGTGGTCTAACTGGAAGAGCATCATTATGTTTTTCGGCTGCTTTTAATCTAATGCTGGTCGGTAGATTACAGTTAGATTGCACTGGATTTAAAAGTTAAAGTGAAAAGTGGCTATAATCTCTTTCAGCATTTACAGACCAAGATTGAGATCTTTTTGAATTAAAATTCTTTGATGTTTTACTGTAAGTCATTAAATGTTCCACTGTCTGTTATCCAAAAAGGTTGCCTAAACACTAACATTTCTCGAAAATAGTTACATAAGAGTAAATTCTAATCTTAATTTTTTTTATTATAATCACGAATGTATGGGAAAACTTTTCATCCCATTTTCAATATTATAATTTTGGATGTCTTTAGGTACGAGATTTCGCATACGACAAGAATTTTAGGACAGATTTTTCACTAAATTGTACTAAAGTTTGCAACAACGCACATGAAGTGAAGTATTATTGCCAAAAATGTATTAAAGTTATATATGCGTTTCGGAATGTTTATCCACTCTCAGTTCATGGCAGAACAGAAAATCGTAAGTTTGTACCAAAACATCCGAATCGGAATGCCTGTGAGTTTACTTATTGTTGGTTTGTATTTGGTCTGAAATGTAATTTTAACCGGATATATACCGAGAAATAATCCTACCCTATTCCACATATTTTCCTTAAAACAGCGAATATGGTTTTATTTTAAAAAATAGTCTTTCTTGTAATGTAACTTAAATTATTAGTAGGTACTTTTTTCCTAATGACGTTAATGACGAGATGAAATAGATTGACAATCTGGATTATTGTACTACTCACGATCATTTCGACAATATTATATTTAACTAAACGTTACCTAAATAGTAATTTAATATTATTTAATAAACAGAGACAAATATTACAAATTGCCTAAATAGATTAAACCCGATGTGTTTATACGAAATTGTCTACTTAATTGGATTTCTCCCAGCTGTGATATAGTGACAACTCATATGATAAGGCTCGCATTTCACAAATAAAGTTTATTTGAGGATCACAAAGCTTATTTGCCAACATATTTTTCCATGTAATTGAAACAACAGTCCCAGCATACATAACAATCAGCATACGAATCTCGGGCATTGGCTTTGTCGTCGGAAATTAAATGCAGTGTTTGTATTACTCGTACTTCAGATGTACGTACATTACCCGGTTGGTTTTGTTCCATTATGAGTAAAATCACTTCCATAGCTGAACGAGTTAAAATTGTAGTTTCAGAACAATTGCTAGAGTAAACATTCACTAGAAATGACTATTTGCTTCATGCATTATGTATTGCACAAATGTTCACTAAAGTACAGTCTCTTTTGTTGTTCACTTTTTCGTGTAAATTCTCATTTTATTCCGCGCGAAATATTGGTTGGGCTTTTATGCGACCGCAGCATAGCTGATGGTGTACTTGTTTTTTTTTTTACTTTCTGCTTCTGTATTGCAATCGCAGCGTTATTACGTGTCTTGTTTGAGGATTTTTTTTCTCAAAAACATCAGCTAGATATTGCTTCTTTTCCGAATTTGATTTTTTTATTTATTTGTGGAATGAAGGCTGCCGACAAGGTGACAGTCCACCTGATGGTAAGGAGATACTGTAGCCCATGAACATCCGCGATACATGACATCAGTCCAGACTGACAAACGTTAGCACACCCCCCGATGCGCTGCCTTCCTTTGGAGATTTAAAGGAATGGATTTGGAGGAAGGATTGGGAAAACAGGTTGAGATAGAATGGGAATAGATTCTGGCATATCTCGCTCACTACTGAATCACGTGCTTACATTGGAGAAGTTGATTAAAATGGGAAATATAGTACTCTGAGAGAGGTACCGAGGCCGTACATCCTGCGGCTGTGGGATTCAGCGTGCACACTCTCCCTCAAAGTAAACTGAGACCGCTGAATAATATCTATCATACATCCGCAGTATGTATATGAATATACCTATGTACGTACAGTATGTATGCAGTATGTACCTACATATTTGTTGAAATATTTTTGTAAGTATAAGAACTGCTATAAAAACGTATTCTCTGCCAATATATATTAAGGACAACTGCCAGTATACATCCATGCGATAACATTATCTTTGGCAACGCCTCTAGTTTGTGCCCTATTGGGTTTATCGGTCCACTGGGTACTATCCGCACCTGTGAACATCCGTATTTATCACAGACTTTCCTAAGGTAAGGCAAATGTAAGGAAGAATTCCATCCATATGAAACAGCTTTAAACGATTCGTTTGTTAAAATATTTTTTTCTGTAATCTTTTCCTCTACTTATTTTATTAGTTTTGAAAAATGATGTACGTAATTTTAAGAATATAAACGGCTGATAAAATTAAACTGTGTTGATAAAATTACCTCGGTTCAAAGCTACCACAACATATTTATTACAACTACAGCAGCTCGTTTACGTATCTACAAGCGATTCCATAATATAATGACAAATCGATAACGAAATAACGGACATATTTTAATATCGGACCAGTTTGGGCGGCGGAGCGCAGGACGGCCCACTAGGCATTTCATTAAAAGTTACATCCATTAACGTAGTTTAATTAAACTGGGACGTGCGTCGCGTGCATGAAACACCAGTGACAGGGGGTAGTATTTAATTTGCTAAAGTATTTTTAGCAGTAAAACTAATAGATTGTTGTCAATGCAATATTTAACTACAAGTTTAACTACAGTTCAGGTTGGTCTATAAAGTTTTACATTGAACGCTGTAGCTGATTTCTCAAGTAATTTGAAGAGGTTTTCTACTGGTCATTTGAACGTAAATGAAAGGTCAAGTATTTTTAAATTTTTAATAAATGTTGCGTAAGTTTTGAATTAAATAAATGATACGAGTGGTCGTTAGAATCCATACCTACATACTTTGTTGATGTAGAATATGTAACAATGTCGTGCTTAATAATTTATCTTTACGATAATAAATAATCAGAATATGTCAGGGTAAATTGTATGTCAGAATTTGTCCGAATTAAAAGATAAATGCCAAATTTTATTTTAAATCACAAGTTTAAGTGGGCTATAACTTAGTTGGGAACAGTCGGAGTCGTACAAACTAGAAAGAAAGGTTTGAAGGCATATATTCCAGTTGGTGTCTGGAGAATATACGGGCGGAACTTGCACACTTTTTGTTGGGAAAACTAAATTGAGTTGGGTAGTTTGACTGGATTACTCAAGTCAGGGGAGTAGTTTCAACTTTTTGCGTTCATCAAATTAACTAAATGACGCAGCTGTATTTCGTATATTTATAGAATACGTTTACTTTAAACATGTGTATCTGACCTGTTATTGATGTTACATCATTGAAATTAATTGTTGCACACATAATATTAAAGTATTCACCGACATTGCCTTCTTCAATCCACAACACTGACCCACTAAGAAAAAACCATAAGTAACAATATGTTTGGAAATTAATAAATGTCGGTTATTCTCTTTATTTTATCGAAAACTGAAAGTTTCTAGTTTGATTTTACATTCAATTAAAATTTTAGATAGGTACCAAAAGACCTACCAAAACTTTTCTCGAATCTCATTACAACGCATTTTTGTTTTTTTTTGCGAAGGAGGTCACAATGACTCCCAATTCACAGTTTTTAATAGGTTTAACATTATTTTTGGTGGCGCCTTCCAACGATGAGTGTGTACGATGAGATGAGGCTTGCACGGCGCGTTGCTAGTGCTTATTTGTGTGTGACAACATTTTACTAGATTTATTTTTAGATCAAACCGAATCTGTTACCTGTGTACATTCCTAATATGTTTTTAGAATTTCATTGTAACTATTTCATAATTGATAAATTGATTGATAAATTTGTAGTCATTAATGTTGTAAGGTGCACAGTTAAACAGAATGAAGACCTTCTGGGGGATAAGGTGTCGGTTTTGATATTCCAAGTACATATACTTCGTCGCTGCGATCAATAAAACACACTTGTATCCGGTGACTTATCCGGTGTTCGCTGGGAACTGAATTAAATTACAGGGTTTAATATCTTACAGTGTAACACGTGTTGTTTAGTGCATTTAATGCATACATAATTTAATTTTCAAGACAGTAGAACGAAATTATACTCGTACTAAACTATACCCTTATATTAATATCGTTTTAATGTCTCTTTTATCATAATGATAATAAAGTTTTAAGGCATAAGTTTAAGGGATCTTTATAGTCAGAATACCATAATATTGTCCGTCGAATAAGAGTTTTATTTTTAGATTCATACTATTCTAGGAAGAAACTGAAATGCCTTAAAATTTGGACGATTTAGGACCAATTCTTGCTACCAGTCCCTTGTGGGCTCAAAGCCTTCTCCTCTTCTATTCTCTTCACATCTCTTTATTCAATATTGTTTTTGTTTTCAGGAAACAACCAAAGACGTTCGCGTTCGACCACTGTTTCTTCTCACTGGACCCGACACTGCCGCACTTCGCCTCCCAAAAGACAGTTTTCGAATGCCTCGGGAGGGACATACTGGATAACGCTTTCGATGGGTACAACGCGTGTATCTTCGCTTATGGACAAACTGGTGAGTGATATAAACACATAAGTGTGAACTGAAATAGATTTAAATATTATTTGTTTTATAGATTAAAATTAAAATTACCTATTTTACCAATATTGCTCCTGTCTGTAGTAATATTATTATTAACAGAGATTGTAATTTTGTTTTTGTTTGTTTTTAAGTAACAGGTAAACTCAAAAATAATGGATCTATTTTGAGAATTTCTTCACTTTTAGAAATCTAATATTTTAGAATCTAATGATGACCGATTAGGCTAATTGATAGTACCCCTACCTGCTGCATAAAAGGCCACGGGTTCAGTTCCCGGTCGGACATTCATTTGTTTAAAGACAAAAATCTGTCTGGGTGGTATGTTCGTCTTTGTATTGTAGCCCACGACACATTAAATCGTAATGCGGTTTATTCAGAACAAAAAAATGCAAATGGACGTACGCAGCCTAAGTTTGGGTTCCCTATGGAAATCGCAATATTTGTAAATTAGTAATCTCAATTCAATTAAAAATTAAATCTCAGCAGATGAATTTCCACCGATATACTGGTATAAAAGCGAGCAACTTAATCAACTGATTATCTAGCCCGGGTATACATTTTATGGGCTTTTATATAACTTCAATCTGCTTGTGCAGTGGCTAGAAAACAGGAAAGCCTGCGATGTTCGATGTACGGAGTCGTAAATATTACGACTCTCCCCACCACCCTCCTCAGTTTAGACGTATATAGATACCGGGAAGTTTGTCCAATTTTCCGCGAAAGCACAGTGATAAAAAGAGACTAGATCCGTCATTCTAATGTCATCCTGTAATCACGTTGAAATGTGATGGTCTTAATGGTTTAGAGTTCGTACATTTTTCATCGTTATTTAAGATTGATTTTTGCAATTTTCTTAGAAATATTAGTGTAAAAGTTGTAGTAGCTGAGTTTAAAATATAAAACCCATCCATATATTAAGATAATATTTAATTAAACTTGCGGCAAAAAAAGAAAATACTAAATAACCCATTTTGAATAACTAAAGTCAATAATTTAAAATAACTAAGAATGTCATTACCAAGTCCTCGAATGTCTACCTGAGAAAGTAACTTTAAAGGTTTACCTTTAAATTTGTCACCATCAATTTGCTCCTATTCAGTATTTTTTGTTACTCATTTAATTATTTCTCGTTATATATTTCATATTTGCAACACATTTAGTATTTTATTAGAAATCGGAAACCTTACTGGTCTTCGGGATACTGAACTTTTAAATGTAGTGTACATTTCACGGGAGCCACTTCTAGTAATAATGTTGATTCTTTGGCAAGGAGCAACGCGCTCTTCTGTAACTCGTATCTAGTGTATTGTTTGTCAGATTTAAACTACTGCCGGTGGTTGTATGTGTCATGTTTCTCTTGAAATATAGACGGAACGTTCTGCTCTTGTACACTGTTTGGTTTTATATTTCTATTTGGTCATAGTTGCAGTTTCCTTTATTTCAGTAATCGAGTGTGAGATCGCAATTTTATTATTTCCTTATTTTGCCCAAAGTAGTATTCACTGTATTAAAATAAAACATAAAGATTGTCTCAAAAACTATGATGTCAAAAGATGTAATCATAAGTCGCAATGCAATTAAAATGTGAGATATCTCATAAGCCGCTGGATCATTTTTGGAAAATATTTCACTTTTAGGACATAAAGTATGTTTAATAACATGAATGACGACTCCATCACATTGTTTGGCAGGCACTATGTTTGACCACCAGAGTAGTCTTAATTTAGAATTAATTATTAATTAGAGCTTATCGGAAATTTCAAAATAAAGATTAAAAGTTCCAGTGTTCAAAACTAAAGCTTCAAATGTTTTTATTAATGTACCAATTTAAAATATTATTATTAGCAAATTGTCCAAAATGCATTTTAGTAAATTTTCATCAAATTCGGTGCCATTATTAATTTTCGTGTTTCTATGTACTATTGAGCCGACATTGTATTGTATCTTTTTTTTTAATAATATGATAGATGTGGTCTTAAAAATAATATTTTATTTAAGAAATTAATAGCAGCCAGCAATTAGTGGGTATTGGACATTTTGCGTATTGAACATTATGCGTGGCGATGGTTATATTGGCCTCGTGTAGTTATGAAAACAAGAAAGAAGGCCACTGAATTTGATGAAAATTTTCCAAACAGTATTTTCAATTAATTACATTTTGGACGATTTACTTTGCTAGACTATTGCTATGCTTTATGGACGATATGCTGCTAGTTCAGTTTATCGCTATCCAGTCTTCGTACGATACGGTAATAAAAAGGCAATAATCATAATTCACGCTGTTATTGGTTTACTTCACTATTATATAACGCTAAAATATCTACTCGTATGTACTAACATTTTTTATGATAACATATAATGATGTAACTGATAGTTTTGTGTAATTAAAATATTTTATTATAAATTACATGTTGTCTGTTATGCTGTTTTAGACTAGATAAATATTATAAAAATCGAGACAGTTGAATCTTCTCTATGTTAATTGTGTTGATTCCTCTTAATATTTGTATTCCTGGCTGTTGTTTATTACACAAACTAGCCTCCCAACTCGGCGGATTCAGCCAAGATTTATGTTTCGGCCTCGCCCACTTCTCGTGTAATTTTAACCTTATTTATCGCACTAACCTCGGGAAAAATATCCTTTTGTAGAAATAATATAATGAGAATTTGCGCCCCGTTTTTGTTTTATTTGTATTGTTTTGAATTTTATTACAGTTGGGTCATAGTGGTCGACAACACTAAGACACTAATTTGTATAATGAGCTTTTAACCAACATACATATATCATCATTCTTTAATCTGTGTTTTATTCCAAACAAATATCTATGGATCAGAACTTTATTATAAAATAAAAATGTGTTCACTCGACTCATTACGCTTCTCACTTTTGAAACAAAAATAAAATCGTCGCGTATACAAGTAGTTTGCGCTATTTCCATAACGGAGGGAGCGCTCCTGAAGTGTACGTTATTTAGACATGAAGAGCACCTGCCGAGTCGTGGGCCGTTATTAAAAATTCCAGCACGTAAACACGAGCAGCTCTATGGGCGCAGGCAGTATCACGAGTGCCACGTGCGCTCGCGCTGTAAGACCCAAAGGGAGTAGACTGTCTTATGTCGTTACGTCGAAGGTAACGTGACAATCTTTTTGTGGCACTGGGACGCCATTAAAGTAGATGACTCGTGACCAATGACAGGCATTGTTAAACAACCTGTTTGAATATTAATGATCCATATTGATTTTTATAGGATACGGACACTTCCTTAGCATCCAGGTCGATGCATCTTTGTTTCGTATATGCTAAATTGTGTACATACAAAACGTTGATGAGTTAATGATTTCACACTCAATTTAGCGGAACAATAATAAAATGTAAATGAAATACAATACAATTATTTAAATTCTATTATAATACAATTATTTACAAAACCTGCTCGACATTCTCAAAGGTGTATTGTTTCAGAAAATATATCATAAATCATAATCATAATAGTGTGTATGACAGCTAACCTGCTCGCTGTTGTACCTTTCTCTGCGAGGAGACCCTCGCGGAGAGTACAACAGCGGATTAAGTCTAATGAATGGTGGCGATTTTGTAAGGATTATACTTTTTATTTTACGTGTATAATGTATTTACACTATACACGGTGTATAATGTATTTACACTATACACGGTGTATAATGTATTTACATTATACACGTAAATACATTAATTGTCGACATTAATGTGGACAGTTAATGTATTTACCCACTACGCCTGTCTATTTGTCATTACCAGGTCTGCTGGAAATCTCCGCAGAAGACGAGCTTATCTTTTGTACATCTTTTCTTGTTGCTTTTTTATTTATTTCATTTTATGTGTGTACAATTAATTATTAAATAAATAATTTCATTATTGTCTAATGTCATTAAGTCATTAGTGTCGACGGAGCTGTGTCACGTGCGCGTATTATGAACTATTATGGTATTCAGCATTATGCATAATAAACGTTTACATTTATTAGCATAATTATTTTATTAGATGTATTTAGCAATCTTCACCAATTTATAGACGAATGTACCTTATTGTCTGTTTTAGTGTCCCCGATATTGACATTTTAGTGAAATCTTCTAAAAATATATCATATTTTTTATTACTTTATCTTGAAAATCGGATGTTTTAAAGCATGTTAGAACTACAGAATATTGAAACAAGGTAAATTTAAATTAGAAAATCTTAATTTAATTCAATTAATACCTACAATAAGGTACTTTTGCACAATTTATCCACTAAACTATACATGTGGTATCTAGATTTATAAGCATTTTTTTTTAAAGAAAACAACAATATTTACATAATTGAAATCAAACAGGAAGGGGCTAGTTTTTAATATACTGAAAAGTCTACAAAATAATCACGCGCGAAAATAAGTTCATTGGTTAATTACTTTCCTTAAGGCGTCTTCAATGTATCGAACATCAAAGTTTCTAAAAGACTTTGTAACTCCATTTCAGATTTCATCTAATAAACTCTGATTGTTCCTTAAGTACCAAACTTCGGCAAGAATATAATTTTATGTACCCGATATGTATTTTATATGATAACGCACTTGTAATGATAACTTTTTTGTCTTAGGGAAAGAGAAACTTAAAATATTAATAGGTTTCGCTTCGTCTATTTGCTTCGCTAATGATCTATAAAAACAATTTTCATTAGCTACTTGAGGCTTTTTGTCAGATTTTGCGATAGTCTTATCGTTAATCTTTATTGCTTTTTTAATAGTCCCATCCCACTTAACACGTTCGTAAAATATTCCTTTCAAGATTTTAAGATTCATGGTTCATCATCATTAAAGCTAGTAAAATATAACTAAACTAAAATGATGAATGAACGCTTGTAATCTTCATTGTTATTTTAACCTTCTTGTTGTCGTTTTGCCATTTTATTGTTACTTGCCTGATGTAATCAAGTTGTCTGAAAGGTCTCGAGTCCGATTTCCAAAATGTTGGATCTGTGTAGTTTGTGTTCGTATATTTTAGGCTCTAAGACTAAGTGAATTTTAGATGTTGGCGATTGAGTGTAGCTATTTGTTGTTTTTTTTAATGCCATCGAACCTCTACTTCCACTCATTCAAACATAAAACATCTATTGCCATATATGCCACAGAGTTTTAATTACCAACCCGTTCCTTCCAAATGTCAAAGAATCAACATCTCTATGTATTCAAATGGTGTTACAGATTTGGAACCGAGGCGCTTGTACACACAAGTTTAGGTTTCATTTTAATTCCAGCCGTTAATTACTGAGTCGACTTAATTACTCGTACGTACATGTTCTATAAACATACGAATACGTCGTTTTAAGTGAACGTCTAAGAAGGCTAGCTACTCGTAGCTACTCGTAGTCTAACAACACTCATGACATTCACATTTTTTTACATAATTATTGAATTGTGTAGAATGAAACTTGTATGTGTTTACTTTTATAAAAGCCCGTGTTACTGAAATAATCTCGGTACATTCTTATTTGGTACAAATCATGAACAAATCTGTTGTGCCAATTAATTATATAATGTTCTATATAGAGTTCAAAAAATATATATGTACTATTTGATATTTTACGTAAATTAAGTTTTTCATACATTATTTCATTAAATCGCGTTCTCCTAGGTCTCTAAAGTAAACTATTCTGAGCTAAATAACACATTTTTTAAGTATTATTACATAAAATTTCAAATTGTGCTGGTTGGTTATTTTAAAAAGTACTCAGCGATTGATTCGAATGTCATCAGGCTTTACTCACAATTTGGTACCTCTAAATATCTTTCTTATTATCAGGATATCAGATATCAAATATTATAATAACTTATGTATGTAGATATAACAACGAATCATACATTTTTGGAATTTGGCACAGCAACTCCACCTGTACCAACACCCACACCGTTTGCTTCAAATCTTGAAGAAATCATTTCTTATACGGCTCACATTTCATACATTATCTTGTTGCATGCAATAGTGGCGCATCTGAAAAGGTATGATTGGAAGAAATACGTGTCATTACAATGATATACACGTAGAGTTAATGGTTTATTATAATGACAAAAACCGTTAGATTTTTGGCATACATCGATGACTAAGGCATATATGTCATCGATGTGCATGTGTATATTACTTTATACATGTTTAACCCAGGAGCGCTGAACATTCCTTATGTACAATTCCGTCTTTATGTACGATTCCGGTAGAGTTACTCCATTTGCACGTATTAAATCAAAGCGCAAACGTTTGAGAGAAACGAATTCCTTTTACATTTTGCTTTTGCAGCTACGACATATTTAGTAATTTTTTTAATAGATTTTAGTATTAGATTTGAACGAATTTGAGCTAATGATTTATCTACGTACGTATAATATAAAATTTATCTATACTAATATAATAAAGAGGTAAAATTGTGTGTTTGTATTTTGGGGGCAATCTCTGGAACTACTGAACCGATTTCAAAAATTCTTTCACAAATACGAAGCTACATTATCCGTGGCTAATATAGGCTATATTTTAACGAATATATATATTCGTATATATATAAAACGAAAAAGATAGAACTATATTTTATAAAAAAAGACACAATCCAAAGCGAAGCGAGGGCGGATCGCTAGTATTTTATAAAGCAAATGTGAGACGTTATTCTGTGCCGTATGACATGAGTCCGGGCATTTTCTAATTTGATTCATCTTATCATCATATCTTTACAATTGATATTAATTCTGTTTTATCCAATGGATAACCATCTTCGGAGATTTTCCTTTTTAGATAGTATAATCACACCTTAATGCGTGTTTTCATGCAACTTCAACGTATGTAAATATTTATAGTAGCTATCTATTCTTGTCTCGACGGTGTATGGCACTTATCTTGGAGTTCAGTAAACAGAAAGCATTCGTAAACAACTCTCGGGCGACTCACGATTATCCGATCATTGATGTTTATGCCCTCGGTTTTATTACCCAATATTTAACGCAAACAATAAATACTTCAAGAAACCACGCGATCTTATTTTTAGTGGATACAGAAAACGGGAATACATAATTCACTTCTATTTTCTTCTGGATATCTCGAAAATGTCATCATCGAATACTTTTCGTGTACTTAAATAGTATTAAGTTGCATCATCTTTAGTTTTGACTTTACTCTGTTCCTTTTAAAGGATCAAAGTCAAATTTATATACACATAATAGTCAATACCATAATCTCTGAAGCCCCAGCGTGTTTAACCAACTCATTCTGCCGGTGATGGTCTGCAACGGAGAAACGTGAATACTATTTATAGTCCGCAAGCTAGAAGTCGTTATGCATAGCATCTAGCATATCGTTGCTAGATCTCGTTATGCTAGATGTTATGCATAAAGACTTTGAGGGATCTTTCTTTGTTTGAGATACAAAACTCGGAACGAAGTCATTTGTTAACGTACGAATCCAATCGACATAGCCTAAAGGATTAATAAGCTGAAGTGTCAATGGGTTAATAAATGGGTTACAGCTATGTCATGGCTTTGACAACCTTTGGAGCAAATGAGTGTTTGAGTGGACATAACGTACTGGCTATAGATACGTATTGCGCAGTATTGGACCTTTCCTGGCCATTTGAACTGAGGACCTGAAAAAAGTAGTGGGTGGCGACTCCTTGGGAAAGACTAGGTGTACATTGTGTCACCCACCTTTGAACACCTTAGAAGGAAGTCTATTTGTGACAATGCTTATATACGATCTTAAGAATGGTTTCAGAATTTTATTATCTATCTTGTTTGTATCTGTTAATTCATTTTCATATGTTTAAAAATATGTTTCGCTTTTGAGGAGGTTGGCTACTTGTATACTGGTTTAGTGGTTCATCGAATTTTAGTCACTGTATTTGTAAATCTTATCGATAAGTGTTTTTATCAGTATATCAATTTAATAACAGCGCTGTGGTTGACTTATTGTCGCGTCGTATCACAGGCTTTATCATTTTATAAAAGTCTGTGATCATTTGATCAGTGATCACTAGTGATTACTAATTGTCTATCAAGCTGCATTTTTTTTAACTTTTTTAACGCGGTGCCTTAGGCCTCCTAGTAAATCATTTGGGTTCAGACCATAATCCACCATGGGTGCTCTGCGGATTGGTGGATAGCTCCGGATTTTTTAATTTCTGGAACATGCGAGAAGGTTAATTTAAGAAAAAAAAAATCGTACTTAATTAGAAACTCAGTGGCCGAGAATTTCAACTCACAATCTCTCGAATGAGAATCGAGAAAGAGACACACACCCCTAGGCTATCACCGGTCTCAATTGCTCGCTGCAATACACGTTAAATATTTTTCCGTAGCTTCATTGTGATGAAAGGTTTTTAAGAATTGTTAAATGTGTTGTTAATTGTTAATGAATTGTTAATTGATTACGCGGTGCTTAGTCATCATTATTGGAGTACAGTTATTAAAAGTCTAACCTTATATCTTATACTTTACGTCTAACTTTATACGTCTTCATCAGGTTCATAAATTATTTTCTAGCTATTCACGGTTTCTGCATATTTAGTAAAATCAAAATGACACAAACAGCTTAATACCACTGTTATAAACGCGCATAACTAAAGCGCATCGATCGTATGAACTTTGTGCGGTATTTGCTTTGTAAAACTACTGCAAATCACAGTAAGTAATCTTATTTGTACAAATCGTTGCGATATATTTGTTCAAATCGGCTTACAGCAGAAGCCTTGCAATCTTCTTGCCGTATGAGTAATACCAATCCATACCCGATTAACTATACTGGCCAATTGATAATGGTTTGAGTATTAAATTTACTTACTTATATTCATCTAAAAGAATATCTTAAAAAAATGGTAACTATTACCATTTTTGCTCGCTTGTATCGCGTTTTTAACACCTCGTCACACATTATCACGTCTGTACATAAGCATTAACGCGTCTACGTCGACGAAAATGGGAAATTTTGCCGTAAGGAGAATGCGCAATTTACGTCAAATGTATCAAGTAAATGGGCGCGTTAAATATAAACAGTTGTAATATTAAAATTTTGTGAGGCATTTCAAATTAACATCGACGACGCGCGTGCCCTGAGACGCCGCATAATAAGAGTAAATTTATGTAATTGTTTGCCGTACATCTAAAATTCTGAATTGTTTAAAATTCTTACTTTAAATATTAATCTGCTGATATTCATGATCATGGAACTGTACTAAGCAATAAAATAGATAATATTTTCTTAGGTTTTCGCGATTACTATACATAGCAATTAAACAACTTTGGACGTGGTGATGTGACCACGTCCACTGCAAAGTGTTCGAAACGTCGGGATATAAATAATGTTAAATATACTCGATTTAAACCGTTCAAAGTTATTTAATTGCTAAATAAAATAGATGTTAATCTTACGCAAAGCAATTGAGTATTGTAGTGTTTCTTCATTATTAAATTAATGAAGAAGTGATGTATATTAAAATATATGTTAAATTTATTAAATATATATTAATTTTAGAGGATATATATTAAATTAAATTATTAAATCCAATACTATCCCTTCCCATTTCCCCAATCCTTTGTCGAAATCCATTCTTATATCAACAAAGGTAGACAGCGTAGCCGGGGATGTGCCAAAGTTCGTCGTTTTGGACTAAAGTTGGCACGTACCGCGGATGCCCATGGGCGACAGTATCCACTTATCACCGAGTGGATTGTATGCTCGTTTGCCACCTTCTTTCTATAAAAAACGTCAGGTGAGTGCGGTCAGGGGAGCCTCGTCAGGAACGAAAATCCTCACGCATTTTTTTAAAACTTCGAATGTAATTCGAAATAACATCTGTATAGTTCATGTATTTTTTTTTATTTTGTATCATATTTTCAATGCAAATAATTTAAAATAAGGAATCAAATAAAAAATAAAAAAAATAGGTGATACAACCGGCCACGCACTAGTCTGCACGTCTGTTATTCTACTTGAGCCTCGCTCTCGATACTCGCACGCACACACACACAGAGATAAAGAGAAAGGCGTATGGAGGGGGTAAGAATCTTACGTGACGTTATATTTTCTCTGGAATCACACCTACCGCAAGCCGCGTAAAGGAACTTCGTTCCAAAAAATTAAGAGTATAGTAATCAGACATTAATGTGAAAATTGTAAATACGAGTATATAAATGATACAAAGAAGGTCGCGTGTATGTATTGGCTTGTATTTAACACAATGTAGAGACGGGCTGGTAATGATAATGGTATGGCTATGCTAAACGAAAAGTGATGCTTTCTAACATGTAGGACGTTACATTAAAAGGTAAATCCTGAGCGTGTGAGATCCTGAGTGGTAATCCTGAGATCCGTGTGAGCGTTTAGGTACTAATTATCCATATTATGAGAGTATAGCCTTGCCTAGCATTATATTGTGGTAATTAGGCTGTTTTCCGTCAATTTCCGTCAGTCGTGTCAGGCAACAATACAATTTCACGGCTGCCTTGCTCCGAAGGCCACCACCAATTAATCTATCCGCGCTATCAGCCCCTTTTGCCGTCGAACGTGTGTTTGTCCGAGTACTTGTATACATGAGGACGACATGATAGTCCAGCGACCTAACTGTTTCTTTACACAGTACGACAGTTTTGCCGTTTACCAATCGCACAAAGGAGGTTTGGGTAGGTGAAGTAAAATCTTGAACGAATTTCGCTTTTTCGTTGAAGGTAAAAAGCTAAACGAGGTGTTTGGACTGGCGGTAAAGTGAGTCAATGTTTTAAGAACATTACAGGAACGACGTGAATAAGAACAACACTGGGACCGGGAGGGTGGAACTAAAACAGAAAGGTCTACCATATATTCTCAGCAGTTGGGTGGAAGTAGGCTTCCAGTAACGAAGATCACACTTTAAACGCCACGGCACTTCTGTCCTCCCGACACACTGTTGATGATGCTTCTGGTAGAACATTTTGTAGGGGATTGTTCACACTACAAACTACATTATGTACACTACAACGTATCTATACGTGTGGACATTCTAGACTGATGTTGGCATGTACCGCGAATGTCCATGGGCGACAATAACCACTTACCACCAGGTAGACTGTATGCTCATCTGCCGCCTTCTTTCCATAGAAAAGATACTTTAACTTTGTCAAGCATTCGTCGCAATTTGAGGTGCCATGATGTAGTGGAAAAAATGGACGGTAGGGATTGTTGTGATTGACATTTTCTGTCGTGCCTGCATAGTGTAACTCATGCTGTGCAAACGATGACAACATCGACGACAACGCGAAGGAACGCCAGGACTGTCGTGACAAACTAGTGTGAACGGAACGTTAGAGCGCCTTTGATCCAAGCACTAAAGCTTACAGGTTAATTGATTCAGACTAATGTTCGGATGTATGTATGTATATGTATACACATTGGAAACATACCTACAACACTCGGCACTGATTATTTTTTTTAAAATGTTCGACTGACATCAGCTGTAGTCTAATTCGAATACTGATTAAAAAGCGATAACTTCTCTAGAATTCTTCGAGCTTATGATTTTCATATTTCTTTTTTGTGAAAACGTTTTTACTTTGTTTAAAAATGGACATTAAATCCGTTTCTTCTCGCTCGCCGTTTTAATTCATTATTATTGTTGAGGTCTACTAGTTTCATAATTATCATTAATTTACTTTCTTCATACAGCCTTTAACTGTCATCCTTCAACCCGTTTCCCTAACTAGGTGTTCAAACATTTAACTAGACAACTTGTCTTCTTGTGCCGCCCTCAAAATTGTTGACGCGTCTTGTCGCTAATGAATGTTGCCTGTCAACTGCGTAAATTAATCTTTAATAGCCTCCTGCATAAATAGGATAGTTCACTACAATGTTTCGTTTTTGAACAAAATTTGATAGTCTTTCATTATAATTGGATTTTTCTCCTTAATTAGTTATAGTTAACGTTTAGACGCTGAGTAAAAGGACACCAAAGTGGTACTCTTATTAAATTTCTAATCTATACTAATATTATTAAGAGATATTAAGTTTTTTGTTAAGAGATGAACAACTACTGAGCCGACTGAAAATTCTTTTATTTTTATAAAGTTAAACTGACGCAGATGGACATAAAGCTACGTTTTGGGATAAATAAGATATCGTTATGCCATCTGAACGAAGCCAGGTATTGATAAACTTTGAACTCTCATATCTATGAATTAACCTGTTAGCGTACGATTTGTATAAGTAGTCCACAATTTTTTTTTGTGCTAATACTAGAAAGTTTTCTTGTATAAGGTAGTACAATTTTTTTTACCATATTTCTTGTAGAATATTTCTTACACTCGTAATAAGTAGTACCACGTGTCCGGCCTAGTTGTTAAGAATCGTTAATGATAATACATATATTTTAATTATAATGTTATTATAAAGTCATTATAAAACATCGTGCCTAGTGGTGTCGACCGGCTATCTATAGCCATATATAAAAAATATATAAAAGGCCACTAACTGATAACAGAGCGGCTAGCACAAGCCCCGAGGAACTACACCACCTCGAAAAGAGTGGACTCGCCAACCCGCTTGGCCAGCGTGGCGTTGTGAGGCCGTACATCCCTCACGCACGAGACAACGTGCATGAGAAGCCTCATGTCCTGCAGTGGACACTGGAAAGGACTTTTCATTTTCATATGAAACATCTTATAATTGTATACTCACCGAAAGGTTGTTAAATCGCAACAGTACCAGGGCAACAGTATAGATTTTATCCGAAAGAAACAAACGTTGTTTTTTTTTTGTACATTATAGAGATAGATGATGGACATACATATTAGATAATCAATAACCATTCATCATAATATGATAATATTTGATGGGTATCTGTGACTAGGCACCTCACACTGAACTATACACACTTATATAGTCGTCTCTTGTCAAGTTATCAGTATAATCTCGCTAATTTCCACGCTCGGTGAGGTGTGTGGGCGGAGTGAGGGACGAGGAAATTGATTTTGAAACATTAATGCACCGTACAATAGCAGCTATAGCTATTGCAATAGCAGGCTAGGCTAGGCTTCTAAGGAGCGTTGGCTTGTATGATGTAAGATATATATTAGCGCCGGATTAGTTCCTGTTTCTCTTTGAAGAAAGTCACTATGGCGAAATAGATTGGTATTTATTGGAGGTTTTATACCATGGAAGACAGAATTTAGTCACCTTACTTTCGTTATAAGTAGCTGTTTACGGCGTATAGCCACTAGCGTGAAACTGTGAAGGAAATAAATGTAATAGGAAAATGCGACTCCGATTTAAATGAATTTTTATTTTGTGAAAATGTAAAAATAATATCACGTGTGAAAATGAAAAAAATATATCACGTATCTTTGCAAATGAAATGAATAATATAGATAGATAGAAGTCTTTATTGCACACCAAAACAAAATAAGACAGTAACAGATATTGTAACACATGAAATGTCTAAAAAAAAGGTGGTTTTACTCGTATTGCTAATAGTGATCACTGCCAGACAACCTTCGGGTGGAGATGAAATAAATACATAATTTAGTTATATATTATTATTGATTAACTATATAATTAATATATAATTAGAATTAACATATATTAGTAAACAATATTTTGTTAACAATGAAATAAACATACGCACTAAAGTGGCACTAAAAAGTTTCTGAGTTCATGAAATGGTACCATTTTTTATGTTAAGCTACTAGGCCTCTTACAACGTATACCTTAATGTAATTAAAAATACACATATGTATTATCAGAACGTTTGTTTCTACATTGTTGTATATAGGCCACCCCAAAACCTGTCACCACACACGATCTTCTCTTCTCGTCCAACCACTGTAGACACTATAGAAACATTGAACGCCTCTGAAGTATCAACACAGGATATACATATACTTCGGCTTTTCATTTTGTAGTCACGAGGATTTCAAATTATAATCCACCCATTGCGGATTGGAATCGGTTGATAAACATACATTGTATACTTATAAACTATTGATATTATTTGGGATTTTAATTTTAGTCCCTAAAGTACCGAAACACTATCCTACCTGGTAGAAAATTTGAACTGAGGTACAACTTTTATTTACTGCAGAAACATCTTACTGCAATACTGTAGGTCTTTAAAGTCTCTAGACCTATAGTTTCTCTAGCAAATGAAAAACTACGTATTTCTTAGAATTTCCGACAGTCAAATTAGATGTGATATGCGAAGCCTATTTAATGAATAATGAATATCGAATTTAATGATCATCGATTCCATGCCACCCTTTATACGAGGTTCCGTAAAGACCCTTACGGAAACTTTTGTATATTCAGTAACTCCATGGAAACAAGACCAAGGTTATTTCGAGTGACCTTTATCCTGTATCCAAATTCGTTGTTTGGCTGACGACGAGAGAGCCAATTAAATTCATGTCAATAATTGTCCTATATTAAATTGGCTTTTGAATTGGGGATAAAGTGGACACGGGGGAGATTTTAGACGGAAACTGCTCCGGAATTGCCTTTGTGGACGATGTCACATATATACGACTTTTCGTATACATTTAGACGGGTATCTAGTTTTTGTGATACTGCAGTCATTTATGTACCTATGTATACTTTCTATCAATTGTCATGACAAAGTTTATCATTTGGTGTTTCAATAGATTGCATTGGTTCCATTTTATTGTTTAGTTAAGATATCTTTCGGTTTGTTTAATTTGATGTCATAAATAAATAACACTACACTCAATGGCCCACACTAGGATTCCCTGGGTCGTAATAATTATTAATCTTGTAACAAACGAAAGCTTTTATTTTGTTACTATGGTCAATTGGTTATATACAATACAAGTAAAAGAAAGTAAATTAAATAAAACACCTCTTAATATCTGAAAGTTAATTGCATTAGTTTAACGGGCTTAGTTAATGTAACATAGTAGAGAAAATAAGCGTATTTTTCAGCTATACAATCCCTAGAGGAAAGCACGGTGATTGCTCAAAGCGTTTAGGAGCAACCACCCGAGCATTAGGAGTTCAGTAAAAGGTTAGAAACTAGCAAACCCCGTTGACCGTCGACCCTCATTCAACAATTCGCGAAAGAAATAGCATTACAAATTACGTCTTTGTTCAATAAAACCTGGGATGGCGCGGCGTTGCGAAGTAATATAATTTTATTGTCGTCTAGTATTTTGTGTGACACTGCAAGTGCAATTTCGTGTTCTCACTTACAGCAGGCGACAGTTTAATATCGCTTTTCCTGAAGCAAATGACGGCTTGAAGTGAATATTTTATACCCTTGAACGAGACAACGCATATTTTGCTACAAATGCAAGTTTTAATAAAGGATGTTTCTTAAAGTATGGTGCACTCTTAGCACATAGTGTAATTTTTATACAATACGTTATATTTCTTATTGAAATATATTATGGAAGTAATTTAATAGTGAGTGAAGTAAATTATATGTAATTAAGGATGATGTTTCCGCGTGCAAGCAGTTCCAATATTAATAAAGGCAAATTAATAATCCATTAAAAATTACGGGAAAAGCTCGTTAATATCATGAAATTGCAGTTTGAAATTAAAACTGGGAATATTACAGGACTGGACAAACAATCGTAGTAGGGAGTTATTGAATCGAATGCTTTCGGATTACTCTTGATGCATGGATATCGAGTCATCTCGGTCCACATGCGGGTGCAATCTACTTTGAAATTTTCAAGCTTCTTACTATGTTGTACTAAAAAAGATTTTTTTCTGCACAAAGTAGCATTAGCGGTGCCAACTCGATGTCAACTCGATCTGATCACGATTCGAATGCATCGGGAGTAACCCCTCTGAGTGCACGATACGACCTCGCAGGTTTGTCCAATCGGTTTGAATATTCATTGAGTTGTGCCGGCTGTGTACGGTTGAACCTCGCATGCCATGGAGAGTTTTATGATCGTGCTATTTGGAGCATAGGGGGACCTATGCTCCAAATAGCACGATCATAGCACTGAATTGTGACGTTTTACTCTAGGCAAATCGAACAAAACGACTCGAAAAGTCGTCAGTTCTGTAACGTCCCTGTTTTTATTACAATATTTTATATATTATTTTTCGATTAAAGAGTAAGTCGAGGTCACGCAAATTGTTCACGATATTGTATGTCCGTCAGGACCTTTTAAAGGGTAAATATAACTAGACATTATGATCAAATTAGGTACTTCTTTCTTTAATTTAGTACAATACAAATATTTTATTAATTAAAGAAATAAAACATTATTTTTGTAATGTATATGTTAGTAGGACTTTAGTGATCGTGAATACGCAACCTTATAATGCGATATGAATAATTGAAAGGAAGGCCCTTTTACATTCATGAGAAACGAAGTGGGTAAGAGTGGTTTTGTGAGATGGGATGCATATTTATATGTAATTATCGTAAGAAAACGAGTGCTTCATAAAGTAAGTTTGGTATTCATACGATTTGGCATTTGTTAATATACTTAATAAGGAAAAAGAAACGATATTTTATTGTATTTAGTTGTTTTTCTTGTTTAGTCGTTTATGATTAGACTTATATTATCACACGACCACTATTGTTTGTGATTTAAAAGACTGCTCGCGTTATTAATGTTATAGCTTCTTTCTAGTTTACCAAAACTGAAATCTAGATGGCAAAGATGATTATGTTGTGAAATACATAGGCAAGTAGGTATGTTTATCTCGTGTTTATCAAAACATACCCTATGTGTAGCACTTTTTTGTTTTATAGGATACGTATTTATTTTATTTAAAAAACTATAATACACTTTATTGCATAAAATGTGCGATTTTAATGCCTTAAGGCTTTCTCTACCAGCTAACCTGTAGGTTGATCATTCGTATTATGTGAAGTACAAGCATTTTTATTAATCATAATATTATCAATTTGTATGACTACAATTTTTTATTCCTTTATCTTAATCATTTTACAAAAAGGAAAATCTCTTTGTTTGCTTTTCCAGTCATCTCAATTCTTAAAGCCTGGCTCTGCGAAGAGTCTAGCGCTCGGTTCCGCTTATTAGGTAGCAATTAGCGCTTTAAATGTTGACCTCGTCCAACGCAGCGGTTTGGGTATCGCTGAACAAAAGCTGCTCGACCGCTGCGGGCTGCCTGACGACCCAGAAACGTCGCTTCGCCCCTTTGTGTTACGCGCCATCAATCTACAAACGTTGGTGGCGTAGGCGAAGGGAAATATTTGTTTTCGGTCTAACGCTTGAGGAGGCATGCCACTAGCAGACGTGTATTGATTAACAAATCAAACTTGTTGCATTAATATCGCATTATTTCAATGAATATTATATTCGTTCTTAATTTATAATGCTAGTATTTGTTTGTATCTTCACGTCTTTGCTCTAACTGGAGGTGGTAATGATATCATAATACTCTGTCACATAAGTTTCAGGATTTTTTAATAAAACAAAAAATATTGCTTCAATCTTATATTAATTGAATCTTCCGGGCTACTTAGCCGAGGTCTTCTGGAATTTCCTCTCTTTTTTTCCAAACGTTTCGTCAACAACTGCGGTTGACAGAGAAATCGGACAGAGAGCGCAAATGTTGCGCTCGAGAAGCCGAAGAGATAACATCTCTCCGAGAGTGAACGCAGTCGCCACTGAAGATGTCAACCGCAGTTGTTGACGAAACGTTTGGAAAAAAGAGAAGAGATTCCAGAAGACCTCGGCCAAGTAGCCCGGAAGATTCAATTAATATGGACACCGGCCGAGAAAGCTTACACTCCACTATATTGCTTCAATCGTCTAAATTTATTTTGTCGCCCTCGAAATAGGCTCCATTTGACGCAATACACGTCAACGGACTTAAAACATCTGCCACGAAGTGGTAATTTGAGTCTGGGGAACAAGAAAAAGTCTGGCGAATATGGTGCTTGGTCGATGACATTTGTTGAATTTTTGGCTAAAAATTCCCGTACGATGATTGAGGTGTGAGACGGCGCATTGTCGTGGCCCGGTATCCAAGAATTGTTATTCCATAAATCTGTTCTTTTCCGACGAATATTCTCTCGCCTCATGACGCCCAGATAATAATGTTTATTGACTGTTTGACCCTCCGGAAGGAATTATGAGTGGACAACACCATGATAATCAAAGAAAACAGCCAACATGACTTTGGTTTTTGAGTAGCTTTGACGTGTTTTTTTCGGTTTCGGTTCGCTATCGAAGCGCCATTCCGAAGCTTGTTGGCTGGTTTGCATGTGAAACTCATAAACCCATGCTTCGTCACCTGTTATGATGCGTTCCATGAATGTGGGATCCGCATTGACTCGTTCAAGCATGTCTATAGCAACCATAGTCTATAGTCTATGGCGTTGGCGGGTATCTTTTTGAAGAAAATTCAGTTCCTTCGGAACAAGTCGTGCCGCGACCCGTTTCATACTTAAAACATCAACCAAAATGATGCGAACGGATTCGTGACACATGTCAACTTCCTCAGCTATCTCTCCTAAGCTAGCGCGACGATTTACCATCATCATGTCCTTCACCTTGTTGATATTTTTTCAGTCGAAGACGTTGAAGGTCGACCAGAACGAGGCAAGTCTTCAACCACTTCTCGGCCTCGTTTGAATGCTTTGTACCACTCATATGCTCTTGTTTTTGATAAAGTCGACTCACCGTAGGCCTTCCCTAACATTTTCAAAGATCATGCACAAGAAATATTGTTGACAACACAAAATTTGAGGCAAATTCTTTTTTCGATATTTTTATTCATTTTAAAATGTATACTCGAGGTCGTCTAGCAAATATGAAAATTACAACTATTTGACAGATCGCTCCAAAACTACATGAAAATTAGCTACAATAGTGCCAACCTAACACCAATATATTTTTACGCAGGCATTTTACGCGGGCATTATTTTTTCAAAATTCTCGATACTTATTTAACAGTATGTATAGTTCGGAACTGCTGGTACACAAGAGAAGAATGAGCAAGTGAATAATATACTTGATAAAACGCTGTGTTCAAAGTTATGAACTCTAATTATATTAAATTGTAAATTCATAGAGAAAAATAACGTTTAAAAACTAAAACACGACTACACAAAAGTTTGAAATAAATTTTAGGTTCTTTAAGAGGCCTTTTACATATGGCGTAGTCGCACTTTTACAAACTTAATAGTATTTATAACTGACGTGCGACTACGCCATATGTAAAAGGCCTCCTAAAGAACCTAAAATTTATTTGAAACTTTTGTGTAGTCGTGTTTTAGTTTTAAAATCCTCGTATCTCGTAACTTTTGTGTCCCCCAACGCCTGTCCGCTCCCACCATGTAATCTATGCGAGGCTGAAGACCCAGTTGCGTCTCGCGAGGTCGTTTGTGCCCCACTTTGTAACTTAAGTGAGGGAAAGGCACATTTTTCTGTATATAAGTTGTGCACATTTTTGGATTTTTTGATATGTTTGGATTGTGCACATTAAACCCTTTCATTTGATTCCAAACACGATGTATTTGTCTGCATTTATTTTTTTGCTATGCGTATTTTCGTGTTTCAAATCGGCCATCTGGAGCATTGGGCTCATTCGTTAAAATGTGATAAGTAGTTTAAGAGCTACGAGGGAACAAATGAACATACATACATACTGCTAAAATCATAACCTTTCGTAACGAAAAAAATTTTTACATTGCGTTTGGAGTTTATTTTTCATTTTTAGCGTATTTAGTTACAGGCCTTTTATACTCTATTCAGAGGTAACCAAGGTTTTATCAAAGAAAATGTTTGCTTTTGACAACAGACGAATGTTACTGAATAAATGATAATCAACTTTAAGACCCAAAAAGAATGTTCAATCTTATTTTACCAAATTAGACGTTTTGAATACATATTTTCCGAGCTTATTACGCCACACTCAATGGCACACACTAGGATTTCCTGTGTCGTACGGGTGGGTCCACAGACATGGGGGAAAATAAAAAGATGAACACACCTTCCAGATCCCAACAAATATTTGTCTTTAGTAAATGTCCGACCTAGAATCCTGGGTCCTTTTATACAGCAGGCAGGGATGCTACCGAATACGCTAACTTTACACTTTACACACAGGTTTGCACTCGATCAAGTACTCACCAGTGACATATTCAGTGAATATTACTAATACACGGTTCTGTTACAATATGGTGTATTGTTTGTTAGCTAACGACATAAAAGCGTGTTAAACCACTCCTGGACGGGTATCCAGTCAACAGCAAGCGTCGCGGATTTACCGGACTGTTACGCCCGTATTTATCGTCACACGACACAACGCGTGGGCTCCGCTAGTAATCCCTGTTTATGTGAAACGCTCCCTCTTAACTCTAGCGTCACTCGTAATGTTCTCGCGTACGTAATGTTCACGCGTACGTAATCCTTTTTAGATTTGAGCATTTACTGCACGGAGAAAATTCCACAGGTTTTCAGATTTTTGTCTATGGGAATTAACATAAGACCGCAGGATAACTACTTTAACGGAGTTGGCGCCGATTATAACGTTTATAATGCTATATTATTAGATTATAACGTTTATAATATTTGTATTCTAATTTACATAACTGTTCAACTGTTCACAATAAAAGCAAACTATTAGCTAACCTGGTGACAAGCCCGGTGGGACCGAATGAGTGAAACTTAAAAGATTTTCTGCTTTCGATTATCCAATGCTGACTACCAGTTAGCATGGAACCTACATTCTTGATGTCAATATTTTAAGAAATATGTTTTGCCGATGCACTGATTGTCCAAGTCTAGAGTAAAATTGCCTATGCCAATTGACTTCAGTTAGAAAATATATACCTAATTACAATTAGAAAATATATATCTCAAACTGTCGGTACATTACTGTAGGTAAATATTGTCAGTGTAACTGTTTTGTAATGTAAACGTCATAATGAATGAGTTGACGGTGTAAAGGATGACTTGTTTAAACATGGACTTGAATAGCGCATTTGTGTTTATATTAAACCACATCTCATGGAACATTCCAGACAAACTGGGACGTTGTTAGTGTAACTCGCACCGTATCACAGACACCCTTTGTTGCCGCATCCGTCCTTTCTACGCTGCTTTTCCTGGCTCTGTTACTGACGTCACAATGACACTCTTCTCGGCGTTCTTTATCTAAATGATGGCTGTAATAGAAGACAACAGATTTCTATACAGACAACATATACTATGCTAATCCATAACATACTACAGAAGAATAGTTCAGGGTTATCAGTACGTAATAGAGCCGATTGTTTAATTATACAGCTCAGTGCATAGTGAAATATTTCGACATTGAACTGCTATATATCCGCTAATATATATCAGCGAACCCTGGCTATAGTTATATCTTAACCTATTTATTAATTTTTATTTATAACTAAGTCAATACTAAAAAAAAATTGTGGCATTTTTAGATTCAAAATTTAACTGACATTAAAATGTCGAATGAAGCTGACAACAAAAAGTTTAAAACTAAGCAACATTCGCATATTTAACCGGATTAGTAACAAAACACTAAACGAATAAGGTCGCATCGCTCTCCGAGGCGCAGTTTTCAACCCGCCATCTAAGGCCGCGGTCACAATGACGGTGACGCGGCGAAGACATTTAGAGTACTTATTAGCTGAAAAAAAAGCTGTACAAATAGAGGCGTGACGTAAGTCAATGAGTTTCGATAAGATCATCAGCATTTTCACAATCTTCCTGGTGTTCCTTACGCTACAGTTGTCATTTACACCATTTGACTACTGGTGACCATTTGGTGATAAGAGTAACCTACCATAATATACCATCAGTCTGTCTTGCTACTGCTGGATATGGTTTTCTTCCAAGGTTCGCCATTACATACGATTTTTTGCTTTTCTCATCCAGCCACTACCGGCAAACTTTTTAAAGTATTCGGTCCACTTAGCCGGAGAGCGTCCCACAGTGCGCTTGCTTGTTCGTCGTCCGTTTAAGGACTCGTCTACACTATCGGTTGTCGGTCCTGCTTCGCCCTATTGCTAATGCTTCCATTTTTGTTTGAATGCAAACAGTGGTTATATGGCGTTCATATTATCTCTTGGTTATCGTGAATCCGGCTTTACAGAAGAACTGACGTAGATGTACAACTGTTGGGGCTAACAGCGCCCCCCAGGTGACTTACAGCACTCAATTTACATTAAATTTACAGATAACTCGCGAAACGCGAAAAACGAGAATGGGGAATTGCGTTAAAGTTGGAGTGTAGTCACTGCTATGACGCAGTTGTAGCCCTTATATTATACCATTTAGTTTTGAAGGGTCTTAATCCGCCTTTAACAGCTGCAATATTTTTTATAATTTAAAAACAAAACGTAACCGCGACCAGCCCTTTTGTCGTCCACTGCTGGACCTGAGCCTCCTCATGCACATTGTCTTGTGCATGAGGGATGTGTGACCTTAAACGCAACGCTGGTCAAGTGGGTTGGCAAGTTCACTGGTTGGAGTGGTGCAGTTCCTCGGAGCTTGTAGTAGCCGGCTTTGTTATCCTTTAGCCACCTATTACGACACCCATGGGATGCTATTTTAAAGCCGGCCGACATCACTAAATAATAAAAGTTTATATCCTGAAGTTTTTATAATTATAATTAAATGATTTTAAGTATCTCAAGTAAATAACTATTACAATATTTTGACCAGAAAAACAAGAAATAATTTTATAAAATAAGACGAGTGTTTTGACTTTGCAAAGACATGAACTACTATAAATAATATCGAGGAAAAGGCGAAGGAGAATGTTTATAAACGTTTCGAGGCCGTATTTTAAATTTTCTATTATTTTCCAAACTCCGTAATATGCAAACGATATCCTTGCGTCTGAGGATATACTCATAAACTGTTGGGTATTTGTTCATTATATATAGTAAGGACCTGCTCAATCCTTACTAAATAATAGGTCGGAGAGAAAGTCTTTTCGTATTTTGTATGTATGAAGTTGTGATCCAATATCTTTGATTGAACTGTTTGTACCTGGCTGGTTATGATACCATTAAAAAGGTAACATTTAAGAAAAAGAAATAAAAAACTGTTTCCCGTCATTTTTCAATTGTTTTTCTGTCCCAAGAAAATGAGTGAATCTAACGAAGAAATTCGATACATTTTAAAGTTTTATTACAAAAAAGGGAAAAATGCGACATAAGCCGCGAAAAAAATTTGTGCCGTTTATGGACCTAATGCAGTGTCAGTAAGAGTAGCACAAAGTTGGTTTGTGTTTTCAGTCGGGAAATCTTAATGTTAAAGATGCAGTTCGCTCCGATTGCCGTGTTACCGATAAAGTTGATGTTATTTGTGAAAAAGTGCAGCAAGATCGGCATATAAGTAGTTACGACATTGCTGATGAAGCCATATAACAGTTTTGACTCATTTGAAAAAGTCTGGATTCACAAAAAAGCTCGATATTTGGGTACCACACGAGCTCACTGAAAGAAACCTAATGAAGCGTGTACTCGTTTGCGATTCTCTATTAAAATGCAATGAAACCGAACCATTTTTGAAAAGATTGATCACTAATAATGAGAAGTGGATCACTTACGACAAGAACGTGCGGAAAAGATCATGGTCTAAGTGCGGCCAAGCTCCAGAGACTGTGGCCAAACCAAGGTGACGCAATAAGGTGATGTTGTGTGTATGGTGGGATTGGAGGAGCATTGTTCATTATGAGCTTTTACCGCCGCACACTGGGGCAAGATACCCTAATATGTGGCAGAAAATGCAAAAAAAAAAATTCGATTTTGAACTATCTAATACAACTGGCTTCTAGTAGACCAATGCTTCATTTGACACTTTCAAATTGACCGATAACTTACACGCATTTCCTATTATAATCGAAGTTTGTGGGTAGTCGTGAAAGTGCGACTGATTATAAATTAAATTGCTTTTATTTTATTTGTGTTGTTGTGTCGTGGTATTATTATAGAAAATTAGCTTAATTTAGCTATGGAACCTTCAAGTTCAGGTAAGTCGCAATATTTTAGCAACATTTAATTCGGTATTAGGGTACAGTAAACATATAAAACCAAAGAATACATTTATAATACTACGATTTTCACTTAATTCAAAAACAGCTAAAGTTTTAGTTATGTTCTCCTGTGAATTCTAGATTAGTTTTTTTTTGTAAACAACCCATGCAATATCAGCATCTCGAAACTAAAAAACTATTTGCTACTTTCTGCTACTTTAAACATTACAGCGATTTTTGTAGTTTTACTATTTAATTTCCATTATGCAACATTAATTATTTTGTTCTAGGATCGAGTTCAAATACAAATTTATTTCAAGAAATGAACTTGTTAACATAATGCGATGCTCGGGAGAAAGAAGCTTTGAAAAACAATTCAATTTTTTGATTTTTCAGTTGCGAAAACGTACAAAATGTGATGATAAAGTTGATATTAATTTTAATCAAAAATTGTCAAAATTTAAGTATGAATATAGGTCAAGATGGTCAAAAGCTTGTAGAATTGATGGAAAATTTAGAAAAAGTAATAAGGATTGGCTTGAGACATCAATTTCGTTTCCTATCATCACGGAAAAAAATTTGAAGAAGAATCGCGGCCGACCGGAAATTTCATTTGAGTTATCATCTGAACGTTCAAAACGGGCCAAAACGCAGTGCTTGCGTGAGTCAACTTCTGTCTCATCATTAGTTCACGCTACTTGTATGAGTCTTCGCGCAGATGGGCAAATTCAAGCATCAAAAGTTTTAAAAGATATTGTCGCTAATCCCGATACTGCCAAAGTTTATAAGGAAACTTGCACATTGACACCCAAAAAACAATGTTTGTCAGCCGAAGATGCTCTGGCTGTTTTAATTAATGCAAAATTGTCTCGAGAACAATATGATGTAATAAGACAATGTGCTCCTGATAAATTCCCATCCTACAAAACTGTACAAACAGCAAAAAAGTTATGCTATCCTAAAAATATTACAGTGAATGAAACTAGCGCTTCCGTCCCATTGCAAGCTCTTTTAGATCATACTACAAAACGGTTGTGCCAAACATTGGTACCTATCATCAAATCTCTTGAAAAAGTTAATGATTTTGAACTTATTCTAAATGGGGATTTGATGGATCTTCAGGGCATAGTTCCTATAAACAAGCATTTTGTAATTTAGAAGCAGACGATTCAGCTGTTTTCATAACATGTCTAGTTCCAATCCGTTTAATATCTGGAAAAACAATAATATGGCAAAATCCGAGTCCAGCTTCCACTCGATACTGCCGCCCCATTAAAATAGAATTCAAGAAGGAATCCACTCTTGTTTCAGTTACAGAATGTCGTAATATAGAAGATGAAATTAAAAACCTTACGAAAAGCAATGTGACCATTGAGACAAAACAAATAGAGATTAGTCATGAATTGATATTTTCAATGGTAGACGGAAAGATCTGCAATGCTCTTACAGAAACTACGTCGACAATGAAATGTTTTTTATGCGGTGCAACATCTAAGCAATTTAATAATATCGATGAAATGATTGCAAAAAGAGTAAAAACTGAAAATTTGCGATTTGGTCTATCGGTATTGCATGGTTGGATTCGTTTTTTTGAATGTTTACTGCATTTATCCTATAAACTGCCCATAAGAATGTGGCAGAGTCGTGGTGCTGATAATAAACAAATAGTAACTGAGACTAAAACTCGAATACAAAGAGAATTCAGAGAAAAATGCGGACTTATTGTTGACAAACCCAAGCCTGGCTTTGGAAACTCTAATGACGGCAACACAGCAAGACGTTTTTTTCAGAACCCGATATTGTCTGCAGAGATTACGAAAATAGATATAGATTTGATAAAGAAACTGCATACTATTTTAATAGTGGTGTCAAGTGGATTTGAAATAGATGTCGAAAAATACAGATCCTATGCGTATAATACAGCCAGATATTTTGTTTCCTTGTATCCTTGGTACAACATGCCTCCAACATTACACAAATATCTTATTCATGGACCAGAAATTATATCCTCAGCACTTTTGCCTATAGGAAAGTTAACGGAAGAGTCACAAGAGGCTAGGAACAAGGACTTCAAAAGATACAGGGAGCATAATTCAAGAAAATGTAGCCGTGAAAAGTCCAATAGAGACATTTTTAATTTTTTTTATTGAGTTCTGATCCCTTCATTTCAAGCAAGCAAAAATCAAGAAAGAAAAATCCTCAGAATCTTTCGAAAGAAGCATTATATTTATTAAATTAAAAGATCCATCGGCATCGTCTAACAAAAATTGTGACCAAGAAAAAGAAATCGATGATGAGAATGATGATGATGATGAAGATGATGATGACGATGCATTAGCATATGTTTAAAATATTTAGCAGGTCCATATTTAACAAAATGTATATATATATATATATATATATATATATATATATATATATATATATATTCAAGATTATACGTTAATAAAAAAAAAAAAAATGTTTTCTTTTTTTTGTTAGCTACAAGAATAATAATAATTATTTTTTTAAATATTAAATCAATTTTTTTTTAAATTAAGAAAAATATATCTTTTCATTTTTATTGTTCTTATTTTTCGATATAGTTTAATAAAAAAACTAATTATTATTACCGTTTTCAGATCATATAATAATGATAATTACTTGTTGAATTATAAAATTAATTTTTCAAATTAAAATATAAATTTTTTTTTCAATTGTGGAGCCCCCCCTCACACACACCCCGTCACACCTCCAGGCCATCCGACATCTTTCTCGCTCGTTCCGTCCTATTAACGATATGCCTCACTAGTGAAAAAAATAGGATGTGCAACTCGTACGGTGCGTAGCCGATTGCTTACACTGGCAGCTATACGCACTCGCTTCGCTCGTGCGATGCTGCCAGCGTGCCCAGTCGGCTACTTACCACCTGAGCTGCACAATATATTATAAATATCTATTTTAGTTATATTTAGCATCCACAAAAGCAATATTGCTAAACAACGTATTTAATGCCAAAAAAAGGGTATCTTGCCCCAGTGTGCGCCGGGCAAAACCATCGATTCGGATCTCTACTGCCAACGGTTGATGAGACTAAAGCAAGAAATTGAGAAAAAACGCCCGGAATTGATCAACAGAAAGGGTGTAGTCTTTCATTATGATAACGCCAGACCACACACATCTTTGGCTAATCAGCAAAAATTGAGAGAGCTTGTTTGGGAAGTGTTGATGCACCCACCATATAGCCCTGACCTTGCGCCCTCAGATTTTCACTTATTTCGATCTCTTCAGAATTCTTTAGGTAGTGTAAGGTTAACATCAAGAGAGGACTGTCAAAACTACTTGCGCAATTATTTGATCAAAACTCCCAAAATCTCTATAGCAACGGGATCATGTCACTACCTACAAGATGGCAACAAGTTATAGAACAAAACGGCATATATATATATATATATATATATATATATATATATATATATATATATATATATATATATATATGCATATACACACATATATATATATATATATAAATATAATTAAACTTTTAGAAAAATTGTCTTGAATTTGTATATAAAATACGAAGAAACTTTTTCCCCGACTTTATACAATGATTAATGTTTTTTTTAACATTTGTGGTTTGGAGATAACCCTGAATTTGTAATTCAGTAGATTTGCAAGTTTAATGACAGCATTCATAATAGAACTCATAATAGTAACAGATAGAACTCTAATAACTTGCTGAAATGTAAGGGAGACGAATAAGCGAGGTGTTACACTGCAAAGTTCTATGAATTAAATAAACTTCAAACTGTAGCTATAGGCGCCCAATATATTAGATGCTTACCTATGAAATGACCCATTTTATTACTGACCACTTTGAGTTTCGATATGTTCTGTTTTAATTCGAATTTCAAAATAAAACAAAATGCATGTAATAGTACAATGTTCTTATTTCAAAATCAGTCAAAATCAAATCTTATTTCATTTGTTTTTCTGTACCTAAATTTTGTTCATGTGATTATCTTGAAAAGAAAATGGATAAATTGAAAATTCGTGCTATTTTTTAATATGAGTTTCGTCGCGGCATCAACGCAAGTCAGACAGCTCACAATATCAATACTCTATGGGCCAAACACCACAAACGATCGCACCGTGCGTCGATGGTTTGAACGCTTCCGTTCTGTAAATTTCGATCTTAGGATGTGCCGCATGGACAACATACGACCAAGGTTAATAACGATGAATTAAAGGCTATAGTGGAAGCAGATCCATCTCAAAGTACAGCTCTGGGTTAGCAGCAGGGTTTGATTTTAGTGATAAAACAATGTTGATTCATCTGCGTCAAATCGGCAAAATAAAGAAGCTCGAAAAGTGAGTACCGTATGAACAGAATGAACATCAGCGACAACAATTCGTCGAAGTGTGCACTGTGTTATTGAATCGCATCGTGACTTGTGATGAGAAATGAATCCTTCCTGTATGATAACCGCAAACGTTTGTATTAGTGGCTGGATCCAGGAGTTGCAGCCCAACAATGTCCAAAACGCAAGATAACTAAGAAAAAGCTACTGGTATCAGTTTGGTGGTCTCGTGACCGTATTGTCCACTACAGTTTCTTGCGAGCCGGTCAAACGATTTATGTAGATGTGCACTGTAAGGAGCTGCAGACGATGATGGAAAAGGTGGCAACAAAGCAACCAAGTTTGGTCAATCGCTCATCTCCACTTCTTCTTCATGACAATGTCCGCCTTCACACTTCTCATACGACAGTTTTGAAACTTCAAAAGCTGGACTGTCTCACCCACCATACTGACCGGACCTTGCCTCGACAGACTTGTATTTCTTTCGAAATTGGACAACTTTTTGCATGGGAAGAAATTTTATTCGGAAGTAGCTGTAATTAGGGCTTTTGAAGAATATATTGATATTCGTCCACGAGACTTTTACAGGAGTGGCATCAATCCACTGGCCGTGAGGTGGCGACAGTGTGTAGATAATATGGGTCAATATTTCGACTAACATAATATTTTTTTTTAATAAAAAAATCAGTTTCTCATACAAATCGGTCATTACACAGGTAAGTACCTAATACGAGGCGTATTCGAAAAGTAAGGGCCGTTTCGTCATAAAAAAAATTATAATCATATGAAATAGGTTTTATTAGCACATTTAGTTTACTACAAATCTACTTCACTTTTCCACATAATCGCCGTTCACTTCCAAGCATTTTTCGTACCGCTGCACCAGCTTCCTTAACCCCTCTGCATAGAAGCTCACCGCCTGCGAGTTGAACCAGTTTTCAACGGCGTTCTTAATTTCCTTGTCGTTTTCAAAGCGTTGTCCACCGAGCCATTTTTTGAAATGTAAGAAAAGGAAGTAGTCACTGGGTGCAATCCATCCACTGGGTCACTGGTCCATCTTGTCGGTAACGGTTCAAAAACTCTCGTCCACTGGACAGTCTTTGCTCTTTGTGCTGGTCGGTAAGCATTTTTGGTACCCACCTTGCACACAATTTGTGGTATCCAAGTTTTTCCGTGACAATTGTGTAGACAGTAGTGCGTCCAAGATGAGGAAATTCATCAGCCAGGGCACTAATCGTCAACCGACGATCAGATCGCAGTTTTTGGTCCACCAGAGAAACAATTTCATCGGTTTGCATACTGGGCCTACCACTCCGCTCTTCGTCATGAACATTTGTTCGTCCAGTTTTGAAATCACGACACTATTGTCTAACCTTTCCTTCATTCATTACAGTAGGTCCATAAACTAGGCATAACTCTCGATGAATTTCAGCAGCTGAAGATCCTTTTGCACACAAAAATCTTATTACAGCTGGCGGGAGCAACGATTATCGCGGACATTGTTTACTCTACGCACAGATAGGCAAATGACTACTGAATTAAAACAACACCTGAAATAGCTGCACGAGTAGTGCACGTACAGATATGCACAAGTTTAAACGTGTTACGACTTGTCGATTTTGAAATATAAGCGAACGGCCTTTACTTTTCGAATACGCCTCGTAATTTAAGTGTAAAAATGTAGTTAAATATTTTTGAAAAACAATGCTAGTAGCAAAGTGCTGCGAAGCTGCTACGGCGTAGACAGTTCTAGTTTGCACGTACTCACGTGCAAAAGTTATAACGGTAATCGGCTGTGTCGATAAAAGTTTGGTTTTAATAAATCAAGATTTTTAGTAGTCTGGAATAATAAAATAAGCAGATGATGCCCTCCTCAACCAGGTTTCTATGATAAGAATGTATGATTCGTTAAAAAGTCACATTTGACACTCCGTACTACGTAATAAGAATGTTCGGTTTTCAAAATACATGAATTAAAGAATTCGAGAACTACTCAACATAGGACACTATGACCAGGGAGAATATCCTTTAGCTGGTTTTTTAATTGGCTTTTAAATCTATACGAATTAGAAATTATGAATTGTATATTAACGAGGACGAATGCGCGGGAATAATGAGAACATACTCGTATCGCGCATAAATCGGAATTAGAACACGTTTCGTTACCTTCGCTGGTTGCAAAACTAACATTCAGCCACCTAGGTGCTTTTCCGCTTATTCATCCGGAAAACGCAATATATTCGCGAGTTTGTTTCTATATTTCTGCTAGCATGTATGTATATTATTGATAGTGAGTCAGGTGAATAGAAAACTGCCAATAGGACGGTTATCTGCTCGGTGTTCATATCAAATTAAGAAAAGTCGCGGGACTCATTTACTGACGCTTTACGACAACCTGAGGATAGCGTAGAAGGGAAAAGCCGGTTGATAACAGTAAAACATTTCCTAGACACGATCTTCAATCATGAAGGAAATTACTAAATGGTGTAAATTATTTCTCTTAACAACTGATGATCGCCATTATAGCGGCCATAAACTAGAATTCATATTCTAAATGGAAAGTAAAACACCTGAAGGAAGCGAATGACGGAAACGTAAATATCCAACAGTATACAATGTCATTATATTTGAGTGTATGTTACATGTGTTTGTAAGAGAACAAACGACGCCCGCTCCACGAGCACCCGTCGTGTCCGGGTGACCTAAAACTGCGGGTGCCAGATTTGTGCCGACTGTGATGAGAGGTGCAAGTTGGTAGATGCAAGCGAAATGACGGTGAATGAATTACTTACGTTATACCCCTTGTTCCACATCCTTTGGGGGGGTAATATTCCAACATTCGTCATTCCAGATGGCATGTATCACTTAGCATTTACATCACCCACTTATCACCGGGTAAACTGTTAGCCATCTTTTTATATAAAAATGTATTACTTTCAATATTGATCTCTTTCAACATTTGTCTGTAATTATTAAATTCTTTACATTGATTTTGATTAATAAGGTTGCAGTAATGTTTTATTTTTCTTAAATAAATTTTCAATCCTGCGCCTCCGTCTTATAATTATTATAATGGTAAAATACAATATTATATGATAGATATAGGTATTCTCACCCAAATTACATATTATATTTCAAGATTTTTCACTTTCATGGGTAAATGATGTGGAAACATGTAAACTGATCTCTTACTGATTTACAAGGAAATTTAAGCTAGCGTTCTGTAATCAACCCTTTACTTTACCGCAGAATACATGCCTCCTCCTCTACACGAGGGATGTATCGCCTTAAAACGCTACGCTGACCAAACGAGTTGGCGAGTCCACTTTTTTAGGAGTGGGTTCGAGTCCTCGGGGCTTGTGGTAGCGACTTTGTTATCCCCTAGTTAAAGTTAGCATTCACATCACCTCAACATTTAATTTTATTTATAATAAATTGTATTTTTTACGAACCTGTATTATTTTGAATGGAAATTACTTTAGAAATTTTAAGTGTAGAATTTAGAATTGAAGTAGAAGTTAAAGTAGAATTTGACACACACAATATACGAGTACATACTCGTATATTGTGTGTGTCAAATTCTACTTTAGTAATTTCCCCCTTTCTCCTAATCAACGTGACCGCTGTGGTCACGTCGTTGTGCTTATAGTTGACAGGTACCTACAAATTGTGCGCTTGTGACTTTTAATGTGTCTAACTTTTAACTAGGAGTGTTTGCAGTAATTGCTTCACCTCCAGCGAGATGCTGGACCAATTTACTAACAAGGAACCATTTATTAACCATCGAAAAGGTTGATGATTCAAATCTTATTTATGTTTTAAGATGATTAAGAAATTGATATTTGACTAATGTTGACTTATGGTACAGACAACAATGACGGTTTATCATTACGCGAATTGCTTGCTCGTTTGCAACCAGGTACTTGCATTTTTTATGTAAAAAAAAATACATTTTAACTGCAATTAAGTACATTTTAACTGAAAATTACATTTTAATATAAAAATACAGTACCTACATATATTTTATAGTTCATATATTACAATATATGGTGGGTATATACTTAGTACAATAGAGCGGTGATTGTATTGATCTATGCTCAATTCTCATTTATGAAGGCGTGAGTTCAAATCCTCGGCTTATACCACCGAGTTTTTACTTAGGTATATTTTTTTTTAATTATCAATAACTCAGTTGTGAAGGAAATATCGTGAGTGAATCCACATGGTCGAGAATAAAAAAATCTGGCGTATCTAGCAATGTGCACTAGGCTCGCGTGGTGGATTATGGTCCGAAACACTTAGTGATTCACTAGATGAGACCTGTGCTCTCAAGTGGCACGTTAAAGGCTGATCGCTATCATATAAAATTAGCCACGACCAATTAGCAGGTAGTGCCCCTGTTTAAAGACAGGTGTTTGTTTGAGTCTGAGTTTTGTACGTGTTATGTTTGTTTTTGTATATGTCTCTGGTCCCACGACAGACGGAATCCCAGTGTGAGCCATTGAGTGTGGCGTAATTAATATACATACATACACACGCACACACATATATACACCCACATTCCTACGTCCCTCTAAATTGCTATAAGTGGAATATTCACGTGAAAATAGTTTCAGTCCTAATATAAAAATATCCCAAGCCCTTAATCCTCTTTACGTCCGCCTACAAGCAATTATTTTTCTAGAAACTATTTATTCAGGCTTTTGTAGCTCTGATGAAAAATTGGATACATTTTTCTACTCTATATTATTGTTGCGCAATTTCCATATCCATTGATACGTATGTCCATGTCCACATCTATAATGTATCTATAGGAATAAACTATAATCTCTTTATTCCTTAAATTGGAAAACCAGACAATATAATTTTACATTTTATTTATACTTAGCTAATAATAATGTCACATTAAGGTTTTTATTTATTTATAATTTATAATTATAACATCAATATATAAAATGTTTTCTGACATCTTCAGATATGATGTATTATATATATTGAATCGTTAATCTTAAATTAGAATATGCTAATTCACTATTAAATATGACAAAAGGAACATAAGATGATGATTAAATTAAAACAACCTTATAATAGTATTGATAGAGTTGGTAATATTTTAAAGTTAGAGTTGATGTTTAGTTTCAATACTTTATTTAGATTTATACATGTGATGTCACGAAGCTTATGACTCGTCCCCCCTCCTTGTCACACGATGTCACACTTTGTTGACCCCCTCCCTCCCCCTTAACGTGTGACGTAATTTATAGATGATCCCTAGTGAGCATGTCCGTCAATTGAAAAAATAAATCATTTAAAAGTGCTAATGTGATCAACTTCCATAGTTCTTGCAATAGGTATCGAGTGATTTCATTTTTCTAAAATTTTTTGAAATTGTTTTGGAAACTGACCTTCTTGATCATCTTTGGTGTTTGTACTGTCCGTAGTTATATACTATTTCCAAAATTGGAAACGCTTGAGGCAAATATTTTTCATTGCGTTTAAAACCTCACGGCAGTGTCATTTAACATTGACGCTGACGTGCTGTGTAGAGTTGGACGTTTGCCAGTGGCGAGTGGCGGATCACCATCTCTCATCCTGTGTTGTGTTATTTGTTACAGTAGTTGGTAGCTGCCATGAACATTTATGAGTGCACTTATTTTGTCTATTACTAATGTTTTATATGTTTACTGTTTTGATGCAGTACTGTTTGAGTTTCCTTACAATTTTGGGAGGGGGAGGGTGCACTCTCTCACAAAAGACTACCGTGAAATGTACTGCATTTCCCTCTTTATCATATTTACCAATCGGTGATGTTGTTTCGGTGATGGGTGAGGCACGCTAGAGCCCGTTCCCATCCCATCGTATCCCTCCCTATTTTTCCAACCCTTTCTCCGAATCAATTTCTACATCGCATCCGGAGGTGTGCGTTTGTCATTCTGGACTGAACTTCTCATGTACCGTGGATGTCCATGGGCGACAGTGTCCACTTACCATTAGGTGCACTGTATACTCGTCTGCTGTATTCATTCTATAAAAAAATATCAAAGTTAAGAATACCGTTTTATCTTCTAATCATATTTTTTTTCATATGTATTTGTATTATTAATTAATAAAAATATTCACCGTGATTCGGTTTTGCCTTTGTAGTAGTTCCTAGAAATTATTTTGAACTATTGAAGCTGAATTAATTGAAAATATGTAGGCCATTATGCGCCTCTGTACTGATGGACAATGCCTTCTTACAAGAGTATGTATGTATACATAAATGTTTTTTATACGTTTTCAAATAAAACGTAGCATAGCGGTGAAGTATACGTACAGGTGCGTGTGCCAATAAAAGTTGACATTTCCATTGCGATATCTCACTTGAGTTATGGCTGCCCTATGTTACTTTTTATTGGGCCCCATATTTTTGCTTTTGCCTTCTTTGTTTTCTTCGTTCTAATGTTACCACATGAAAAACCTGATATCAATTCGTGCTGATTTCAGGAAGTATTAAATCGTTTTTGTGCCTTATCCTTAGGGAAATTTCCATTGCGGCCACGTTTTATTATAATCTAAATATTCCTAGCCATTAATCATACGCAAACCTGCATTTATTTGGCACGTCCGCCATTTCCGATGGACTAGATTCATACAAATGCGAATGTAATAATGTAGTGTTAGATATTGGAAATCTGCCCCTCCAGTAATAGGTACTTAATGTATAATCTAACATTCCCAATAGAGCAAGCTGAGGAGCTTGATATACCCAAATTCTGGAATGAAAGCAGTGTAATATATGAACACGTGTAGTGTCATATAGTAAACATTTGTGTAGTTTTTTTCGTGTTGTCATCCAACGCATTTGGGACATTTCACTGGGACGTACAGGTGCTTACCTCGTATAATTCTGCGATAAATTCTACATCAGTGCACCGCCATTGTTTCTATTCCATGTTTCCACGTGTGGAATATTGAATTGTGGCCATTCGAGCCATACGCGAAGGGCACGTTATATGTGATCCGTTGCTGTAATGGTTGTCTACTGTTTAGATATTTGGTGATGAATTAGCCGTTACTTGTGGCAGTTCAAATATACATTTAATGTAGTGGAATACTGTCCTTATTTAATCTTTTCGAAGACATGTTGAAAAAAAATACAAAAATATTAAATAATTAGCTGCAAACGAAATTGTAGTGGGGGTAACAAACCTTGAGGAACTATACCACTTCTAAACGAGTGGACTCGCGAATCCGCTTGGTCAGCGTGACGTTTTATAGCCATATGTCCTTCATGCACAGGACAATGTGCAAGAGGAGGCCCGTGTCCAGCAGTGAACGATAATAGGGCTAGTGACGGTTAGATGTTTTGCAAACCAATATAAGTATCAGCCTATTCATTCGTTTTACAGAGTTGCTCTCTGGAAGAATTTTTTTAATAGAAGAGATCGCTGACGGGTGGCCTATCCACGCCGCTCATGGACACCTGTAACACTAGAGGGGATGCTGATATGCTGCCAACCTTGTAGAATCCTATTCACAACCTTCTTGAAGAGTTACTTACAAAATGTCCAAAAATACTTTTTAGAGATTTGTAAACTTTGTAGCTTTCTGTCTATAGAAAATCGCGTCTTTGTTTGAATGTTTTAGAATCATTGCGAACAAAAGTTGCAAAGCAAAGCCGCGAAAAGACTGTAATGACAAAAGGCTTTGAACAAAAACGCCGTTTTCTATATATAAAAGCTGCTGTTTTCTATAGATAGAATCTGAGTACGTAGATATGTAATTAAATTGTTATTAGGTGATAAATGTGTTATTAAAAGTTCTTTAAAGTGATTTAAAATCTAGAACAAAGTGCAGCGAAGAGTTTGTTTTAAATTCTTCAGTGGTTTGAACGAGTTCTGAGAGTCTCTAGGGTCTACTTACCTCGTTCTATTTAGTGAGGTAAAACTTTCGCATCATGCATAAGACAATCGCATCGCTCTCGAATAGGTTTTCCGATATTTTATTAGAAGTGTGTATACTAGTCAGTGTATGATGATTTCTTTTAGTTTTATTTCAGATTCTTTGCTCTGCTCTATTCTGGCAAATGTACAAAAATGATAAATTATAGATTCCACGATTTTCCAAATTGGGGCATTGAATTTTTAATAAATTCGGGTTCAAAAATATTGTAGTTTCTTCTGACAAGTTTGTAAAGGATTCTAATTAATATTTATAATATTTATGCGATTTTATGCGATTATGGATGATTTGTTTGTCACCTAAAAACTTTTCATCAAATCTACGTTTTGTATACAAGAGATGGCACGGGATAGCTATCCTCTAGATCAATGAGAGCGAATCCGCAGGGAATAGCTAGAAGATAATAAACAAAAGTGCAAATTATAATCAGATACACATATTAAAAGGAGCTATAACACCTTTTCACATGCATACCGTCAAAAATCAAATTGTCCAAAATACACATTGTCTAAAGACTCGATGACATTGAGCGAGTTCACTAGCTACTAGCCGGCGAGTTTAAAAGCAGGCGAGTTAACTAGTGCGATAGTGATGATGACACACAAAACTATCCACTCGCTCAGTAGCCATCTCGCTAGCGACATTTTGTAGACAATGAAACCAAATGACATTGAGATACTCGCAGCTAGTTCACTAGCAACTATGATGACACACGGTTAGTTTACTAGCTAACGAGCCCACACGCCAGCAAGTAGCGATTATAGTAACCCGGCTCTCCACTTTTCTCGTAGATAGTTTACAATCTGCTAGTTAGCTAGTGAATATGATTATTGATTACACTGGGACTAGCAGATAGTGAATTCGCCGGCTAATAGCTAGTAAACTCGCTCAATGTCATCGTGCCTTAAATATTTTGTAATTTTCATCTATGTATAACGTCAGATTTTCCAAGACCCGCTTCCGTTTTTAAGTCATGGAAGTGATTTCACAGGCCGCGTGGCACGCCTGTGATTTACTCGCTTCCCATCGGTAGATACTGTCACTAGACAGGACAGGTGGAACGGAATCAACTCTGTTTTTCTAACTTACGTTCTTATTACTTGTTTGGAATTGGCACGAGCGTTTTGTAGCTTACCCGCATATCGGGAAGATTTAGAGACGCAACATTTTTTGTCCGCGAATATTGAAGGCGGGTTGAGATTGAGGATGGCGCGCGCGCTCGGCGGCGAGGGGAGTTGGGTTCACATCGCTGCCTCGGACGGTTGATATTATAATCGCGCTTGATTAATTGGACTTGATCGCGGATATCCTTGTGCCACGCGTGTGTTTTGGTTGTAATTGTGTTTGTTGTAATTGTGATTGTTTCTTTTGGAGTAATATCTCGGGGTGATTTGCCGTTGTGTGTAAGTTGCGGAACAATAGCTGCCACCGGCTCGCCAAAGGACACGAGACCTGGATTACTATACAAGTATCTATTGGGAATGTATGTATTCAATCACAGTAAAGTAGGTCACGTCTAGTAGGGACTAGCGTAGGTACACGTTCCATATTTGTTCGTGGTCAAAACCACCTTTGGTAAGTAAGTCCTTAAGATTTGTTATTGTGTTTACCCACCATTTGGGTGGATATATATATTGAATAAGTTTGCTTGGGCCCGAGTGCACATTCCTCGGGCTGCTTTCGCGAAACGCGAGGCAGACGCGCCTAGTGCGCGCGTCGACAACATTACTTGTACTGTGTTTCGTACTGTATTTACTGTAGAACATTGTAACATGTTACATACCAGTAGCGTACATAGCTCAAAAAATAGGTAAGCTGAAGTGGGAATGGCCAGGTCACGTTTATCGCAGAATTGATAAACCGATGGAGTAGATCCCATAGTGGACACTACGTATCGAGAAGAATAGTGCCGATAGTGTCTGGATAAGAATATCGGATAAACGACTGTGGTAGCGTACCTCGGGAGAGGCCTGTATCCAGCAGTGGAGAGTGTATATTTTGAATATACATTGAGTATACTTATTTATCATGTTTTACCAAGAACACAGGGAAGATAAATCAGTGTACAAGTATGTTGTTGAAGGTTTAGTAAGTAAAGGTATCATTTATCTAGAATAGAAACTCGTATTGTTGTCTTAATCTTTAAGTCGCAGTTCATTAACTTCATGTTTTAGATACTTGGTTTTGCTACAGGCGGCTATTATTCAGCGAAAACATTACTAAAGATATTTACAAACGCAAAGCTATATCCTATAAGTTTCATACACAGTTGATTTGACATTGTTATGAAACTGTAATATGAAATAATTAAGTAATATTAATAATACAACTCTTTTACTTAAGTGATATTAATATCGTACATGTGATAATTGTATGGACTTTCTTGAAAACCATGAAAAGGACATATATTTTTAATACTTTTTATTATATTCATTGTTTTTCTCTAACGGACGATTATGTTAATTAATCTATTCTGGACTAGAACCAATTTATCGGTACTGTACAATCTTATTTAAATGCAGGAATTGGACTTGTTAAATATGAAAGTCCGCATAAAGGCTCCAAAGGATCTCGACAGAACGGGTCGCCTTGAGAAAAAGTGAGAAAAGTGAGCTAGGTTATTACGGTTTACATAAATTACTAACAGAGCCTGCTTCGTCCGCGCACTGCTCTTGTTGTTACCGATTTACAAGTTATGAAAAATACAATGCAATTTTCTTCGAGTAGGCTTTCATTACTCGCTAAACTTGTTTCTATTTTGTTTTGGGATAAAAAATCGAATGATAAGGCTAAGCCATAATAAGGCATTATAAGACTTTAGAGCAGTGATAGCCTATCTGATATCGACTTTCGTTTATGAGGTCATAAGTTCAAATTCCAGCCAGTAGCCAGTGAATTTCTACTGATGTATGGATTTTTTAAAATTACCGCTAGTTTGGCGATGAAAACATTGTAAGCAAATATGCCTGAGAATTAAAAAATACTGTGACGTGTATCCATCAGTCCGCACAGAGCTCACGTAATGGATATGACCCGAAACTTAGACTGCAAGGGGAGGCCTGTCTCGTTCAGTAGCACGTTACGTTACAGGCTGATATTGATTGTGCGTAACATCAACGGCGGTAACTTTGATGACACCGACTGTTAGAACGATGTTTTCAAATTTTATAAAAGATACAATAGCGCTTACATTTTTTCGTCAAATTTAAGTAATAATTGTTGGAAATATTCCTTATCATAAAATGAGCAGAGAAATCAGACCACACGGCCCACTCATTTTGTAGAAAATTATTCCTAAAGTTCGGGACATTCTACAAAATAAAAACGTTTTTATACAAAATGATTCTTTACATCTCCATATCTGTAATGCAATACTTTAGATCAGGGGTGCTCAAACGGTCGATCGCGATCGACCGACTTACCTTGACTAAAAAAATGCATATTGTGCGGAAAACTAATATCTATGCCACGATACACCCTACCTAGACGACAATCCTGCATCACACATACTTGCAGCCTCTCAGAGTCGATCGATCGTAGTCTAACAATATTGAGGTAGATCGCCAGCAGTTCAAGTTTGAGCACCCCTGCTGATTATTAACTTTATAGGTTTGATTGTATTAACACATTATTTAGATCGTTATTATCCGGAAATAAATAATAATAATAATTATTATTATTCATATTATTATTATGTAATAATCATTTTATTGTTTTAAAGCATAAAATGATTATTACATTCCTAGCGAATGAAAATATTTTTCAAGGCAATCAGATGGAAATGACTTTCGGAGAAATTATAATAATTCATACTGACGGTAGGAGAAATCTAAATCCAAAATGTTTATAATTCCTGCTAGAATTAAGTTGAAGTTAGATCTTGCTCTCGAGTTGGCATTGTTTTCACTTTCCCAGAATTTGAATTGTTATCTCTGGCTCACTGAATCTGCTTGTTTATCAACCCAAACGATAATGGAGGAATTCAACTCAATTGTCAACTCTACAAATAGCTAAGTTTACAGAAGCCGGCTATCTGCCCGCGGTGAATAATTCTGACAATTTATAATTGTAACTTCCATCTAAATTAATCTGGAGACTTGTGAATCGGAATACAAGCTGTTCGTTAGTAGAAACTTTGTGTACAACTTTCGTTACATTTCATATAGATAGTATTATTATAATAAGATACAGTTATAAATCTATCCACCTACTCTTACATGGGAATTCCACTTGAATCGAATAAACAAAATTGTGATTTGTATAGAATACCGATTTTTCTCTTCTCCGCTTTATAATATTAGTACATTTCCGTAAACAGTAACCAGCCTATTTTTAATTCACCGCTGGACATGGGCCTCCTCATGCACATTGTCTTGTGCACGAGGTATGTATGGTCTCAAAACGCCACGTTGTCCAAGGGATTTGGCGAGTCCTCGTTTTTAGAGGTGGTGCAGTTCCTCTTCTTCAAGACTTGTGGTAGCCGCTTTGTTATCCCTTTATCGCCTTTAACGACCCTCACGGAAAGAGTAGTGATATTCTATAGCCGATTGACACATCGGTACATTACATAGAATTAGAATATTCACTGTTTCTTGTCTGCAGGATCCGGCAAATCATACACGATGATGGGCTCGCCGGGGGCTGACGAGGGAGGCATTATTCCGCGACTATGCGACGCACTCTTCGAGAGAATTGCGGTCCAGCAGTCGCCTCCAGCGCTTACATATAAGGTAACGGATGAAAATCAACTGTCCACACTTTTTTAATATAAGCTCACTGACCTAATACAGTTTGAATTCTGGCTTAGGCAATACATCTTGTGCTAAAGCCGACATACCTATGGCCACTCATCCATGTTTGGCCACTTTTACTGAATAATATGTATGGTAATCTGGCAAATATACTCTTATGTTCAGCTCTGGGTCATCCTGGGTCATCCATCTAAAATAACAAGAAAGAATGAATGACGATTTTTGTTTGTATTTTCATGATAAAAACAACGCCGTGGTTAAAACCGGAGTTCAATTCAATAAAACGACTATAAATGGCAATAAAAGCTAAAACATAGTTCATTATTTCAGTCGAACCCAATGTTAAACATGAAAGGCCAATACAGCTTCAGCATGCTACGAAATTAAATGGAATTAATTATTCGGATGCGGCGATCAATTATAATTATAGTGGACCAATTTATAAGTCGTCTGCAACACCTTTTTATTTTTCTTTAACTGAGCAATAAATGTTTTGAATTTAACATCGATTACAACATTTTCGCACTCTGAGATCGGTGATTATATTTCCATCTACTTGTCTATTTTCTGTGATGGGACTTTTAGCATTCATGATAGTGGAGATCATATCAGTGGACACTGGGTAAAAATCGCTAGCTGTATCTCTGCCCGTGGGTGTTGTAAAGGGCGACTTAAGGATAACAAATCCGCTACCACTAGCCCTTAGGAACCTCACCATCTCTTAAAGAGTGAATTCGCCAACCCGCTTGACTATCGTAGCATTCTACGCCATACATCCCTCATGTTCAAGACAATGTCCATGAGGAGATCCATGTCCAGCAGTGGACGATAAAAGTGCTGGTTATGGTATTCCTCACCGTCGTCGTGATAGTGATAATTAAAAGCGTTAATACATATAGTAAATATCAAATTTCTTCCTTAGGTGGAGGTATCATATATGGAGATCTACAATGAGCGCGTGCACGACCTATTAGATCCGGAGACCACGCGAAGGTCACTAAGGGTGCGTGAACACGCCGTGTTTGGACCATACGTGGACGGACTTTCCCAGTTGGCGGTCTCGTCGTTTCAGGTAAGCGTTACTTTTAGATGATCTTGTGATGATTTTTTATAATTTCGATGTTAAGTTTGTTGAAATTAATTGATATTTTATTTCTACTCCATTAATTGTAAAAATAGTCTTTTTGTCACTGAAATTCTTTTAATAATTAAAATACTGTCGATTGAGATATTGGACCAAACAAGTAAATACGAAAGCCACTTTGACACAAGGCATCAATTTTAAACCCTCTCTAAGCTACTATAATTCTATGGTGAATTAACACTGCCTCGGAATTTCATGTAACTTCAGGAATACTTCAAAAATATCGCTTAAAATGATCACATGAATGTTGAAATATTTAATATCTAAGAGAGATTCTTTTGTGTAACATAACCAGGTCAAGAAGCCTGAAGTTTGTGAGGAAAATTCTGCTTTTCACTCGTAAGATTCTTGCGTAGTTGTATTTATTACAATTTATTACACGTTTACAAAGTTTAGGAATTGAGTTTTTCTTTCATGACGTACGTACACACTTAGAATTAATAAACATAGTTCTTGTGAATCGTACTTCTGTTATGGTTCAATTTCAAAAGTCTAGGCACTGATCAAGGACTCAAGGTCAATACACTCCGACAGTAAATATGAATCTGATGTGCCGTCCTGTCCGCCAGGTCTTGCAATATCACGTTACGACATCACTTACCACTCAAGAGGGTTGGCGGGTACTATGGGCCGCTCACTTCACCTGCCCCCTGAGAACGATTATGGCCTATCAACTCCGGAACTATTACGTGGGTTAGGATATCTTGCATTGGTAGATAATGTGATGACGTAAGCGGTAGATTGGATTCTCGTTGAAACGAGGCCTAAATTTTGAAATTGCTTCCGTATTGTGGTACCCTTTTCACTTACGATTTTAATGCGGGATTTGTTTTCATTTCTGTTTATTTAATTAAAGTAGTACGCACAAGTTCCTGTACCTACATCATTCTGTATTATTATTACTAATACTGATTATTAATTATTAATCAGTGATACTGATTATTAATTTTTATCTGTAATCATTATAACTTGAATTCTCATACGGTTAATAAAATATCCAGTTTTTAAATAAGTTTCATTATTGAATAACGGAACAAGCTGTCACATGCCCAATACAAGTTTAACGGAAATCCTCTATATAGTTCACTACTGTCTCACTTCTTATCCGATTAACTTTAGTTTTTGCACATGAAATAATATAAAATTACCTCAACTATGCTACATTAGCGAGATGATATATTTCATTAACGATTATTAACTTTTTTATGTTCCTTAAATCATAAATTACTGCACTAAATTACTATTAATGGTCCCATAGTCATATGACAGTCATTCAATAAAACTTTGATAAAGATATAAAATGAAATAGTATTGACTTTTGAAGTTTTGTTTTTTATTTGTTTTATCTCGAAGAAAATAAATTCACCTTTAATTTCTTTCCATCCTATTTGTAATATAATCCCCTACGTGGTTCGTATTACCTGATACGTTTTCTTTAAAAGAGTGTTCCCGAGTGCAAACTTATTTCAGATTGAACTTTCAAGAACGATTTGCCAGAAAAATCTTCCCAGAAACTTGGGCTTATCGTGTAATCCGGATATAGAACCTCAATATATTTTCGTCTTCTTTATTGATTACGCCATGCCAAACTGTGACAGAGTCGCTATCAATTTTTAAACTTAATGGAGATTACAACTAGTTTAAAATTCAATCCAGAAGGGCTTTTTGCTAAAGATGTCCAAACTGCTCCGAAATGTTATTTGAAAGGTACAAAAATTGGCTTATAAGCCAAATTTTTCGAGAGAAAATCACTTCAAGCAACTGGCTATTTCGACAGCTTCATTAGGTTCGGTTAGAAGCGCTCGAGAGGCTTAATGGGGTGCTTTTACCGTTGTCTATTTCCACCGAACTTGGAAACCTTTCGTATCGAAAATGTTTTAATTTAGCCCAAAGTTGTTCAAATACGTCATTCACTGTACTGGGATTTGTTTTAATCAATGTTGATTAAATCCATTAACTTTTAGTTTGTTCAGAGCTAAATTAACTTGGTAAAGTTTAATTTTATATTCATACTATTTTTTGTGACAGAGACTCGTTTTTAAGTTCCACTTCTTCTATTTAAAGATACCTATAGATAATTTTACAAATAAAACTTTATTTTTTACCTTTTAATAATAAATGAGTTCTCAAATGGACTCTTTCAAATGAACTGAAACTTTACATAAGTTTCAGTTCATTTGAAATAGTCCGTAAATAACTTTCCTTGAATAAATGACTTGTTTTGTTATAAAGAAGTATAGTTACTTAACGGAGTCTAATCAAATTTTCGTGTAGTTTGTTTGGTATTTTGGTAAATTAAGGTGTTGATTAAAATTATTAAGATTGTTTAGGGTTTCGTATACCTACTCGTAGATTATGTATGTGTTATGTTACCTTGTAATAATTTTGAATCGATCGTTTCAACAATGCAAATTAAACTAGTGTTCCAATTTGATTGGCTGCGGTGTCGGTGGCGTACCAATGACGATTTATTATTCCGCCCGCCTCGTATCAACTCATTTCCCGCGCATTGGTGCTAAGACTGGCTCAAATGGGCCGTTGTCAATAGTAAACCAATCGCACCTGAGAATTTTGTATTGTGATTTTAGTAAATCTTTAACTCGGCTTGAGTTCTTTAATTGTCGGAGCTCTTGTGGTCACTTATCCTTTTATGAATGAACCCATTATATGAATATGTACAACTTGAATAATGGACATAAGATTACATATGAGTATAAGGAGGGATTGAGGTTTTAAATTTTCTGCCACTCGCTATAAGATGCATCGCTAGGTATATTAACGGAATACAGGGATAAAATTGCGCGTAACTCTGGGATAATAGAACAAACAATTGTTTCATGTGTGCCATGTTTCTACCAAGAACCTCTCAGATGATGGATTACGCTGAATGAACTGGGAGTCGGCGCGGCGCTTGATTAATCAGACAGAATTTTTTCCATTAACGTTACTACCATGATAAATATAATTATTAATTTATTATGTATAACATATATCTATGCGTAGCTGGGAACCGATAAAAATGTAATGAAGAAATGTAAGCACGGTTTTTTTTAGTTATCATTCAACAGGTACAATGTATGTGCTACCTAGCACCTATATAACAAAAACGTTTTTTGACAAGTAATTTCATAAATTATTTAGAAATATCCATTCACACCGATTTTTTTGTGTTTAGCTCCTTTTAAACACATAATCTGCTACCAAAAGTCCGCACTATATTAGCGCTGCTTTTTGAAATTGCCATATGACATAAATAACTATAAATCCACTCCCCATCATGTGGGCCAGTTGTTTGTCTGCCGCTTTATAAAAATACCTTCATTAATCATCGAATAGTACTTTTCTTTAGGTACATATTTGTTTTATATAATACATTATATAAGGTAAAATTATCTAACCTATAACCTTGTACCCCCGCTAAGATCCGTCGACATGAGCAATGGCCCTTGAAGGGTTTCCTATAAACGTCATAGTCTACCTTGAACCCGTCCGTCCGTCCGTCACCTCCACGTATTAGCCAATCCATATAAATCCGTATAATATAACAAATCGGATCACTGGCAGGCACCATTTACGGTGTTATCGAGGGTTGAATCGTTAACTTTGTTATCATGTGATGTTTGTTATCTGAGCTATTGATGTTTTGATAGTCACATTGAATTAACGTAAACCTTTCTGTTGTATTCTTTAAAAATTGAAGTCGAGCATTGCAAAAGAGTTTTGTGAAGGTGGAAATTTCAATTAACCTAAGGGTCAAATAACTACTTTTCAGCATGTATATAGACCTATCTATTACAGAAAATTGTCTGTAACTTTATCATTGTTATAGCTATTGTTTTGATCTCAAAAGCTTTAAGATTAAAACCATAGCTGTTTATAAAAAAAATGATTTTTACTCCTCTGATAATTAATTAATGATAATTAATACTTATAAGTATTAATTTATTCGTTACGTCTATTGAAATTTCTACGGTCGATATCTTCATTATTATTTTGACCTGTTTAATATTCTGGAAACCATGTACTGGGAAGAGCAGTGTGGGACACCCTCCGTCCAGGTGGATCGGAGACTTGAAGAAGTTCGTCTGTTGTGCCTGGATGATTAGAGCCGAGAATCGTGTGTAGTGGCGAGGCTTGGGAGAAGTATATATACAGCAGTGGAGAGACATAGGCTTATGGTATGGTAATAGCCATAACTGTACACCATGCTCAATTCTGTTTCTTTTAGGTTCGTTGCCGTTCAGTTTTGTCTTGTGTTTTTCACCTAATACCCTCGACCTAACATTTTGGTTTTTGTGGTTGATGCTCCAATTCATTTCTCGATTTCATATCCTAACCTGCTGTAGTCTGTTATTGTATGTTTTCATTACTTTTTTTATGATCATTCTCGTTTGTATAATTTGTTTGTTCCTTCCTACCTTTACTGTGTGTTATGTCGCAATAAACTTTGTTTATGTCTCTACGACACTGGTTATGTCTATGTCGGACGTTTATTTTTGGAAGCAAATGAATTTAGATGTGACAAAATTAAAACACCGTTTAGAAAATTTGTCAAGTGAATGCGGTACGGCTGGCTTTTATTGTTTGTTGGCCATCAAGAAGTCAGCTGGAGCACTAATAAAATTCGATATTGCACGAAATTGGTAAGAGGCTATACTGCACCGCATACAATACTACAGAACCAAAATATAGTCCAATAATTAGAATGAAATAGAATGGATTATTAAACAGATCACTATGGTCCGATTATCACACGAAGAGCGCTGACAGTTCTGTATTTAATTATTTTTATGTAAATACCGTATCTTTCTTAACTCATAATCATATCATAACACAATGAAATATAAAAAAAATATTCTTAGAGGAATATCGAGTTGTAAAGTTATTTTTACTACATGTTAAAGATTTGTTAAGATTAATGTCCGCCGTCAGAGCTCTTCCTATAAAAACCGCACCATAGACGTTGGTCTCGTTCGCAAACTCTTAAAATGTTGTTTGTATTTGAGCAATAATTTAAAAAAAAATGTACTTTACTGAAAGTAGTATAGTATCTAGACGTTTCAGTCACATCGGTTGTGGTTACGAACTGATAGCTAAGACCGAATAATTTTAAAACGACAAATACACTCTTTTGTGATTAATTTATTTAGTTTATAAGATTTATAGAATACTCAACAGAAAATTAAAGTTGTGTTTCTTTAGTATTGCACTCTCATAAATCACTTGGATACCAGGATCGCAAATCATACAGGCATAATGAGCCTGTTAAGTTCCAACAATTTATGCAGGTACACGTTTTTGTTTTCATTATTTCTGACGTATAGAGTAAATAATCATTGTTGTTCGACGCATACATAATGGAGTAAATTGAATTTGAATCAGAGAATATGGAATAAGGGTGCGTCTCAACGGAATGAAAAAGGTCTAATTTAAATGTAATTACTCTGTTTTTCTGAATAATACGGGGATATGAAGTAAAAATATGAGGCCATATTTTTTACATTTATGAATTTTTGGTAGGTATGTTTAGTGTTTTTATTGGGTTTTCAGTTAAATGTTATTGTGAAGGTTAATATGATGCGTTTCTCGATTTCTAAAGGAAACTCTCGTGTTTAAGTGTTTCTAGACGACTGAAAATAACGATTTAATATCATTGTTTTACTTGTCAAGAGAAATGAAGAAAGTGTGTACCTACGAGTCTCGTATATTAATACTCGTAGTTCATTTTTAATCTTACTTATAATTAATAATTATTTATACCGATTTACTGTAAAAACCGCAACCAAACATTTTTAACGTCCACTGTTGGATATAGGTCGTCTCATAAGTCATGTGTCCACTGTGCATGAGGATGCATATTGTCTTGAGCAGACTTCTTAGCGTAAAAGACAAACAAAGATCTCTTTGACGTGTGACTGTCCTTGATACGCAAACGTGTGCGTAAGTTTCTGTATGTGTGAGTGAAAAATAGTGTAGTGTTGTTCTTATAACGAGTAATGTCGATATTTACAATATCACAATCTAAAACTCATTTCTATACAAAGTTCTATACAAAGACTTCTTTTAAGAAATCTTTGGTTCTGTCTGTACTCTAACTAATACCGACGCGCGACGGTGGAAAGGGGAAATGGAATAAGCACACTTTAACTTTCAAAATTAAACCTTAATTATTATGTATTGTGGTTTACGTTTTAAAGTAAGTTGTATGTCGCTTATCCCATTTCTTTTTTCTACCGTCGATATGTACATAATATAACTACTGTCTGTAAGGGAAAATGATGCGTGTGTACTCATTGTCAGCATCCTGGAAATTAATGAAACAAAATGCTGATTCGAACATCCATCTGGCCTGAAAAGCCATGTGCAATATTATTCTTATGACTGACAATTTCAAGATAAGCTTTAGTCTAGTGGGTACGCGAGGTACTAGCGTCTAAATCTCTAATACCCAGATTGTAAAAAGTATGAAACTTTTATAATATAAAACTTGCTTTTCCATTTGTGTATGAAATGAAATAAATACTAAACGAAAGAAAAATCATCTTTTATTCCAAATTTTAAAAACTATCAATTGCTTGTACAATTTAATAATCAAAGATCACAAACATAATAGCTTCTATATAAAGCAACTGATCCGTCATTCGGATATTGTCATGTAAAACATAGCTTTGATGTAATTAATTATTATAGACCGTGAAACAACACTATTTTGTTAAAATAATTCCGTAATGATTCTTTTGACATATTTTTTAAAGTAACCTGATGCTTCAATCTTAAATCTAAGTAAGTTTCCACAATTTATTTCATAACTAAATATCTATGACTGCTTAAGGGATCTTGTTCTAAGATGTTGATATTTTATATTTATAAATATTTTTTCATTTGAGATCTCCCTCAAAATATAAATGACAATAATTTGTGAGAAATCGTGATCATTGGAATTAAATTTATTATTTAAAAATATTCTGTTTTTTTTCTTGTGTTGCGTAGAGTCTATGACAATTAATATTTCACATCGGTGGATTACATGGTTCGTCATATGTCAAATCCGACCTATTAGAACGGCCCAATTATAGTATAAAGGTATACCTCATAAAGGTTGCGGGCACCCGCTGGATGCAGGTCGCTGCCGACAGGTCTAAATGGGGGAGGCCTATGTCCAGCAGTGGACGTCCAAGGGCTGAAAAGAAGAAGAAGAAGAATTATAGTATAGCGAAGTCTTTGGCCTTGAGAGATGTATGCTTTTAAAACGCCACGCTGGCCAATTGCATTGGAGAGTACACTTTTTAGAGGTGGTGTAGTTGAGGGCTCGTGGTAGCCGCGTTGTTATCTCTTAGTCGCCTTTTACGACATTATAATATAATTTAAACACTGCTTTTTAAAAACAAGTAAATATTTAATAGACTAATGTCGACAAGTGCTTGCAAATATTAATTCTATTACGACAACATCGAACACAGTTAACACATTTTCCGAAGCAAACTTGATAACAATTAATTGAATTTGAACTTGTGCAACTTATCCCAGTACCTTTTGTAATGGCCCTTCAAACGAAGTAAGTTTCGGTCTCGACGTAATAACACAATGGGAAGTTATGTTTGTACTTCAAAGTCTCGAAATTTAACGTATCAGCTACGTACACAAGGTTTGTTACGAGACAACAATTACTTTGTTAGTGGTTTCTTGCTATAAAAATAGAGTTTACCTAATGTTAAAGTAAGGCGAAAGTTTAATATTACAGTTACAGCGAGAATGTTTGGAACATGGTACCTAAATATTGTTTATTACGTACTTATATTTATGTATTAGCATTCAGTATTTTAAGAGAAGATGACGAAGATCATGTTGCTTGGTATTGTATTTGAATTTTACTTCAGGGACTGGTGCTGACAAGCTCAAATACCTAAAGAGTATTTCTGTAAAGAATGAACAGCAAACTGACAGGCGACCTAATTGGTTAGTTGGGGGTTGATTTTGTTCAAAAATTGAATTGCGAAGTTACAAATTCGTCGCCAACCCGTCTGGTTAATCGTAATATTTTTTTTTTTTTTGAAAAAAAAAAAAAAATCAATTTTTTCACCCTAAGAGATTTGTGTTGCGAACTTCTCGTAACCACCTTTGTAATATACTGTATTTATACTCCAACACCAACATTGTATATTGGAAATGTCGTTTCTCACCTTGTGTAGTAAATGTAAATAACAGAATTCGTGGTATTTCAGATTAATTTCTGGTATAATTTCGGTTGTGGTAATTCACTGTTCCCTTAATTAATGTGACGGCGTCGCGCGGTTATTAACTGTTGTTTCGTTTAGTAATTAGTTTCTGTCTGTCTGGATCTTTCTGCCATTCTACAATTAAACCTTAGTGCTTGCTGATGGATTCATTATAGAGCTATGTTTATTTGTATTTATTTATTTAATTGATTTCATATTTACATGAAAAAGTGGTTTGAAAAGTACTTTAGTCATTATATAAAAACTGGGAGGTGAAAAAGAGTGTATAGAAGAAGATTTTTAATTGATTGAAGGTATAAATAACGTTAGTATTATAGGTTGCGCGTGCATCAGGACACTTGTGTTCTAAACGTCGTGCAAGGCAGGCGGATTAGTGATTGCATCCTAGGCATCCCGGATCAGTAACGCCGCTTCCCGTCACCAATCTCGGATATTTGAGATTTAGCGATTATTGGGGTTATACCACCATCAGTCAAAACGCCAGAACCCCGTCCCGTTTTCCATCCGCTACACGTTTCCAAGCGGTACTTGCAGGAGGGGATGGGATTGAGTTCCGTGGGATGGTTGGCGGGACCTAGCGAGACGGTGGTCGTATCTACACCCTTGAGACTGAGAATAACGGAAGATCGTTCGATGGTGGGTCTTGAGAGTGGAGAGGCACAAACTGATGGTAAGGTATACCATAAGTACCGGTATTCTGATTTTACGGAAATTATCTTTAAAGTGTGTTATTATGACTTCTATACGACTTTTATGAATTTGACATAAATAACAGAATTTTGTGTGTGGTATTAAATCGAATTTTGGTGTAGCGTTGAAGAAACAGACTGATGGTATAGTATTGACAGTATTGTAGTGAAATTTAGTGCTCAAACACAAAATGCCAAGCAAACATACTAAATAGAATTAATTTATACATGTCTTTCATCGTTTAATTTTGTCAACAGGACATAGACAATTTAATGACTGAAGGTAACAAGTCACGAACAGTGGCTGCGACCAACATGAACAGCGAATCATCCCGTTCTCACGCGGTGTTCAGCGTGGTACTTACACAGACGCTGTGTGACGCGGCGACAGGCGTCTCGGGCGAGAAAGTCGCGAGGCTCTCGCTCGTTGACCTGGCGGGCTCAGAGAGGGCTGTGAAGACAGGGGCAGTCGGTGATAGATTAAAGGAGGGATCTAATATTAATAAGTAAGTCGGTTTTTGAGATTAGCTAACTGCAATGCAACAATTCGCAGATTTGTCGCTGCATCAAATCCTGACATACGTTGTATTTTCAGTCTGGTACTAATAAAACACTATAGCTCTCCAAACACAAAGGTTCGCGGCTGGAGTCGCACAGGGAAAATAGGCGCTAGACTGTTGTGGAGTCGCTTCAGACTTGATATCAGCCTATTTTTTCCCACTGCACCGTACAGGCCGTCCCTTGCAATACCGCGGGTGTTTCGGGCCATAATCTACCACGCCGGACCCAGTATTGATTGGTAGATATTATGTATGTCTCAGATTTTTATAAGTTTTCAGTTCAAGGGTTTCTTGAAAATGTTTTTTTACACAGATAGGTAAGAATTATTAGGCTCTAATCTAAAATCCATGTCAAAAATACTCATTTTTTCTTTTACAGATCTCTGACAACACTAGGCTTGGTAATATCAAAACTGGCAGACCAATCTTCAGGCAAGACGAATAAGGATAAGTTCGTTCCATACAGAGATTCAGTGCTCACGTGGTTACTGAAAGACAATTTAGGAGGGAACAGTAAAACTGTTATGGTGCGTTGAATTTAAATATTTCCAAAGCCCTATAACGTAAAATTAGGCATATACTTCAGAATCTAGGGGCTCATATAGTCTATCCATAGGTTATAAGAGATTAACATTATTTACCCAAGTATAATTATGGTCGTAATGTGGCTAGAGATACGTTAAGCACTATATAGAGCCTATATAACGCCATGCTTATGAGCATCTTTATACCGCTTTTAAACTGCTGGAGTAATTGAAAGAAGGCATCTGCTGCTCGCATAATGTTATTGTGAGTTCTCATTCTTTTTCATATCTCCGATAGGGACATGTCAACAAAAGAAAGATTTCCCTTTCTGTCTCCTCAGATTTTCCTTTTTTGTATAAAATTCTGTCAAACAGTTGGATTTTTGGCCATTTATTGTCTTCTATTTCTATAGTAGGCACATCGATAATAATAGCTTGAACAGCAAATTTATGTCTAGGTGGCCAATCAATCTCTATTATTACAATGACTTAATTAATACCCATCTGCTTTTCATTACGACTTACACTGTTGTTACAATGACGTTCCATATAACGGTTTTACAATTACAGCGTCTTGATTTTCCTCCGATACTTTGCCTCAATATCAGAAATGGAAGTAATATTTGCCTAAATTTGTGGGAAAGCATAATTAGAATTGGTACACACACACACACATGCATATATATATGCATGTGCATGTGTATATACACATATACACACACATATATATAAATGCAGCAAATCCATCCATCAACTTGCACATGTCCTTTCAGGTGGCAACAGTATCCCCAGCGGCGGACAACTACGAGGAAACACTATCGACTCTCCGGTACGCGGACCGCGCGAAACGAATCGTGAACCACGCTGTGGTCAACGAGGATCCCAACGCGCGCATCATACGCGAATTGCGACAGGAGGTTGAGGCCCTCAAGGAGATGCTTAAATATGCCACGGTTAGTATAATATTAATCGCCCTTCGTTCTACCACATTTCCATATACATATTTGTTATCGTCCTCCATAAACTCTCGGTCCTTGTAAAATCTGTACTTAAACAAAACGCAGTACTATAAACCCCGGCTTGTATTATTTACTACTCTTACTTATGCATATATACTTTCTTGCAATTTGAATTCTGAATCGAACTGTAATTCGATTTATAGATATAGTAAGTATTCTATACCGTGCACGTTGTTAATTGAACTGCTTAATGAATTTTTTCAGTAAAATTACGCTATGAAGCTTTTCAAAAAGCTATTAACAGGATTCTGCAAGGTCGACGGAGCACTCGCATCCTCCGTAGAGTTGCAGGCGGCGACGGAGATCCTTCATAGAGATCTACTCTGTGCAGTGCAGTCTTTAAGACACTATGGTATATCGCGAATCCGAAAGTTGTCATTAGACAACTTTCGGCAGTTTCATTTACTAGGCAGTTCATTAGAACTGCCTACTTAAGTTTTTTTTATTAAGCTACGATATGGACCTCTTCTAAAAAACTGTGAATAGGATTCTGCATAGTTAGCAACGCACTCGCAATCCTACCCAGTGTTGCAGCGTCTGGCGGTAACCTCTTACCATCTCGTGAACCACCCACCCGCCTGCTACCTCTTATATAAAAAACAATCACATACTTATCGATATGTGTTGAGAAGACTTGGTGTTACGGGGCAATATCAAAAAACAATGTCTATTATTACAATTTTAACATACATTCATGTTATTTCAGGGTTCGCCGGTGGGTGAAGATGTCCACGAACAACTGGCACAGAGCGAGCACCTGATGAAAGAAATGTCGAGAACGTGGGAGGAGAAACTTGTTGAAACTGGTATGAATATTGACAAAAGAATTTTTTTTTGTGTATATGTATTTTGTTAAATTGCTACAAATTATTGTTCCTTTTCTGAGCAATGGCCTTATTTCATTATTTTTGATGCTGTTCAATCATGATGCATTGCGGTTGTCTCGTTATCTTCATCTAGTTTTTCTTCGGCATCTGTGTATAACTAGTGAGATTCATTAAGAATTTTATTTAGAATATTAATAAGTAAATAATGCTATACATAATAACTCATATCATCATACCATGTGTGGTGGGTCTGACACAAAGATGAACACGAACTACTCAAAACCCAAACAAATATTTAACTGTTTGTCATACTGGGAACTGAAACTGGAACTTTTTTGAGTCATCCTCATCAAATTTTCATTCAATCGGTTATCATCAAGCTAATAATATAAATATGTATTATACAATACAAATTAAACACAATTATAATATTTAGTAAACTGCTGACAAAAGAAGTGGGGCGTAGTAAAAGAAAGGTTAGGAACTCTCCGATTACTAAATCGGGTAATTTTAAATTGTATATTATTTTCAGAGCGGGTACAATGCGAGCGCCAGCACGCGTTGGAGAAGATGGGCATCAGTGTGCAAGCGAGTGGTATCAAAGTGGAGAAAAACAAATACTACCTGGTCAACTTGAATGCAGATCCATCACTGAATGAGTTGCTCGTCTACTACTTGAAGGTATATATAATTTTTACTTTCGTTATGATTTTTCCTCTTAACAACAACATTGGACAAATAGTAATTTGTTAGTAATTAATAATTTGGCAAGTATTTGACAAGCAAGTAGTTGGAAGAGCAAAAGTACTTTTCGAAGATACTACCTTAAAGAGACACAGCTAAGAACGTTAATTCTAATAGTAATTCTAATCTGTGTCAATATTTTCCCCCAGCTTGAATTATTTTGTTAAAGCAGATTATTTAAAGTTTCTTTGATCAGTATTATTTATTAAAGATTGCATTATATTAAAAATCTAGTAGGATGCTGTGTACTGTACTCGTATTAAAGACTGAGTATAGGTAGAATGCAATGAGTTGTTTCTTTACTACAAATTTTACCAGCGTCGGCGGGGAACAAAATTCTTCTTATAGTGGGTCAAGTGGAGACTCCAATTATTATTAACACCGTATTCCCCCAAGGGGTAGAAAACGAATATTTAGGTTTCAGTAGAAGCTTGACCCGCCAAATACAAGTCTTTGCCGCATGGATACAAGGGCAGGATGGAGCGCTTTCTTTCTGCATTACACTATATCTATTTAAATTATAAGAAAATTATTTGCTTTTTCTCCACTCTGAATAACTTGGATATCCTGACTACCTTGCCTTGCCGGCTTAAGAGTACTGAGGACAGATCGTCCGGCTTTGGGCGGCGTACGTGTGGCAAGGAGAGATGGTTAGAGGCGGGGCGCGCGGGCGATGAGAATGGTGGGTAAACATTAGCCCCACCTAGAAAATCCAAGGGGGTAATCTCACGTTGGGTCAAGCGCAGGCTCTAACGCCTAAATTTCGGATTGTTTGATAAGCTAGACTTCCATAGAAGAATTGTTTGTACTCTTGGGAGTGGTTTGAGTTTACATAAGCTGAGATTCTAGTTTGTATTGCTGTCGCTGGCTCTAAGCGACGTTATTTAATTTAGGTCATGTGTTCTTAGTTAATTTAGTGTTACATACGATTTTAAACTTTTGTTATCTTGGTTGAATATAATAATTGTTATGTAAACGGGTTACTCACGATTTATTATTTATTTATTATAGCCCATATTTCAGTCCAGTTACATGAACCGTGATAGCAAGATTGCGGAGGCGGGTGAAGGTGTTGTTGCTATTGACAGACAAAGCTGTCTATCCTCCGTCGTGATCATTTTTGATTCACCTGTCCACACTGAACTTGTTTTTGTTGATTAAGTTCCTTGCACACTATACTAACAATATCACCACACACATGCGAGTTTGAAAACGCATCTACTTTTCTGGGTTTGAAAAGTTCAATCACTAGGTCCCATGTCCGTGCCAAATTAAATCCATTCTCGCTATTGAAATTTCGGCATTTTTTAATGTCTATTGCCTCTCGGCAGTCTCGCCGCAACCACGGTTCATGTAACTGGACCGAAGTATCGGCTATAATAAATAAATAATGGATCGTGACTAACCCGCTTACATAACAATTATTAATTTAGTGTTGCTGAGATATTAATTGATGTAATATTTTCTTCGGTTTTCGCGATTACTATACATAGCAATTAAACAACTTTGAACGGTTTAAATCGCGTATATTTAACATTATCTATATCCCGACGTTTCGAACACTTTGCAGTGGACGTGGTCACGGGCTCAAAACCAACTGTTTAATGGAATGGTGCGCGGGAGACGACTGAAGGGAGCAGGGGCGTACGGTGGTTCGGCCTCTATGTTTGACCTTCGACACCATGTCGATACGTGTCCATACATCTATCAGCGTTGATCACATGATACGTGTTCCAGGATCGAACACTAGTCGGCGCAGACAGTTCAGCGGATATCCAACTGTCCGGGCTTGGTATCCAACCGCAGCACTGCCTACTGGTGGTGGAGGGCGGCGGGTTGCACATGGAGCCGGTTGGCGCGGCGCGGTGCTTCATCAACGGCACGCCGGTGGTGGCGCGAGTGCGGCTTGGACACGCCGACCGCATATTGTGGGGAAACCATCACTTCTTCAGGGTCAACTGTCCTAAGCAAACCGGTGAGTGTTATATCAGTTGAAACATCCCGTTATCTAGACTTCAATCGCAGCATTGTTTACTGGTCGAGGACGGCACGGTGCCTCCACAATGGCAAGCCGGTGGTGGGACGAATGCGGCTCGGATACGCCATCCGTATACTGAAGGGAGACCACCACTTCAGAGTCAACTGCCCAAAGCAGACCGGTGAGTGCTTTGTTATATCAGTTTATGGAGCCAGTGGTGGCGCGCATGCGCCTCGGAAAGGCCGGTCGCATACTGTGGGGACCACCACTAAAAACCACCACTTCTTTAGGGGCAACTGTCCGAAGCAGACCGGTGAGTGCTATGTTAGCAGCTGTTCAAATTTAATGTTAGTGCTATGTTAGCAGCTGTTCAAATTGAATGTTTCTAGCTTCAGCGGTTTCCGCTAGGCCTTGATGAAACTCCATCTATAGATATCTCATTGAGGAGGAGAGTGCACGGCGCAATCCAACAGCTGCTGGGCGCGCTCGACTGGCCACGTTACCCCTCTCTCACAGAAGACTACCTTGAAATGTACTGCATTTCCTATTTTATCTTATTTCCCTAATGTACGTACGTGTTTCAGTAGTGGGTGAGATGTGCCAGAGCCCATTCCTATCCTATCCCTCGCCAAATTCCCAACCTTTTCTCCAAATACATTCCTATATCTCCACAGGTAGGCAGCGCATCTGGGGTAGTACCAACGTTTGTCATTTTGGACTAATGTTGGCATGTATCGCGGATGTTATGGGCGACAGTGTGCACTTACCACCAGGTGGACTGTATGCTCATTTGCCTATAAAATCTATCTATCTTGCCTATCTTCTTTCTATAAAATAAAAATAATGTGGGATTGTATGTGGGTAAAAATAATTGGCTCTTTGAAGCATGTCTGTAGCAACCTGTTGGCGGGTATCTTTTTAAAGAAAATCAGTTCCTTCGGAACAAGCCGTGTCGTGATGCATTTCATACTTAAAACATCAACCAAAATGGTGCGAACGGATTCGTGACACATGTCAACTTTCTGAGCTATCTCTCTTAAGCTAGCGCGACAATTTACCATCACCATGTCCTTCACCTTGTTGATATTTTTTTATATCGAAGACGTTGAAGGTCGATCAGAACGAGTCAAGTCTTCAACCACTTCTCGGCCTTCTTTTAACTCAATATGCTCTTGTTTTTGATAAAGTCCACTCACCGTAGGCCTTCTCTAACATTTTCAATGATTCCTGCACAAGAAATATTGTTGGCATAAATTTAAGGCAAATTCTTTGTTCGATATTTTATCCGTTGTAAAATTCGCAAAGTACACGCAAAGGTCATCTAGCAAATATGAAAATTTTCAAACAACTATTTAACAGATCGCGCCAATAATTTACATAGCTACAATAGTGCCAACCTAACAGCAATATAATTTTATGCAGGCATTTTACCCGGCCATTCTTTTTTCAGAATTCCCGATACTTATTTGACAGTACTTATGTATATTGGATACCTGCATGAATTGCATGAAAAATCGACATGAACATGATAAATACATTACTTTGGATTGGTATATAGCATAGTTAGGGGCTAACTCTGTTGAGTTACTGATGTTTTTTTTACAAGTGCTTAGAAGTGTTTTTTTATGCACTAAATAAACTTAAACGAAATCGAACAAACAGAAATCAAAGAAGGAAAGGTAGGATAATGGGATAAAAGATATGGGAAGGACAAGTTTAACCCGTTGTATCAAAAAAAGGAATAAAGAAAAACAAATACTTCCGATAACTCACTCATAATATTCAAATATGAGTATAATTCATTAATTAAATTAATGTAAATGGTTAATGTATAACAGCAGCGGCATCTGAGCCTCAAACTCCCGCACAGCCGATCGACTACAACTTCGCGCGCGACGAGATCATGCTCAACGAGCTCAGCAACGACCCCATACAAACCGCCATCTCCAGGCTCGAGAAGCAGCACGAGGAGGACAAACAGGGTGAGTGTGTTTGTCGCTCTACACTAAAGCCGTGAAGTCCCGCGAACAGAGCCGTAAAACGCAAGTGTGGAGGGCTCTTTCCCGGTTGGAAAACAGATCGCAAACGCCTATTTAACGTGCGAAATTTCTTTTAATTATGAGTTATTGTGTTTCAGTTGCATTGGAGAAACAGAAGCAAGAATATGAGAGACAATTTCAGCAACTCAGAAATATATTGTCGCCGTCGACCCCGTATCCACCTTATTCTTACGATCCGTTGAAATTGGGTGAGTAAAATGTATCTATTGTCAATTAGCTACAATAGTTCGTTTAATGGCCGTCACACACGATCAGTTAAAACTCAGGTTTGATTGAACAGTTTAAACTGACCTTAATATGGAAATCTGACAGTTTTCATACTGAACACGGAGAAGGTCATTCCTATCGGGGACATAGGTAGTACCGTCAGGCGGAAATGTATAGGTATGCTAGATTTCAATTCTCCTACATTAATATTTTATTACATTATTAAATATTTTATTTTTTTTACTCCTACATTAATACATCACAAATAGTCTGAAAAATGTTTCAGTAACCGCCAACGTTTATCTGGGATGTTGGCATGTATCTCGGATGTCCATGTTCGACAGCATCCACTCAGCACCAGGTGGATTGTTTGCTTTAGAGTCTAATGTTTAGACAAACAAGATAAGTGAGTCCTCGCGTGCATGGTTGCAGGGGTGCGAAGCAACGCGGGTGGTTGCGCAGAGAGCGGGCAGCAGGACCCCGCGTTTCCCCGCCAACGCACCCCTGTAACCGCGCAAGCGAGGATTCACTTATGTTGTTTGCATAAAATCTACCGCCTTCTTTCAGAAAAAAACCTAATTAACTACATTGAATCGAACTACATCGATTGACTTTAAACATTTTTGCAGGTAAAATGACAGCGTGTACGCCAACAACAGCGGCCCGTGTTGAACGCTGGGCGGCGGAGAGGGACGACACTTTCAAACGGTCCCTAGGACGACTGAAAGCGGATATATTACGAGCTAACGCGTTAGTGCAGGAGGCCAACTTCCTAGCCGAGGAGATGAAAAGGAACACCAGGTTCAGTGTGACGCTGCAGATACCGCCGCAGAATCTGAGCCCCAACAGAAAGGTGAGTAGAATATAGGATTGGCCGGATTTTAAAAGGGAAATAATTAAATGAGCAGCAGAAATACTGAAAGTGGCAGCAAATCGATGGCAACAAATTTTCTCTCTACAAACAAATTAACAAACAGGCAACAAATTTAGGTTCTTTAGTGACAATAAAGATATAGGAGTCCCGCCGTCGACTTTGTGTTGACATTCTTAGTAATTAGAAATTGTTTATTTCAAATAGTTTATTTTGTTATTTGCTGCTCATTTAAATACAAGTCATTTTACAATATTTTGCAAACAATCTTTCGGGCATCCATTAGTCTTACACTGAGCGGGAAAAAGGGACGACACTTACAAACGGTCCTTAGGACGACTGAAAGTGGACATATTGCGGGCTAAAGCATTAGTGCAGGAGGCCAACTTCCTAGTCGAGGAGATGAGCAGGAACACCAAGTTCAGTGTCACGCTGCAGATTCCGCCGCAGAATATGAGCCCCAACAGGAAGGTGAGTAGGCTTCTGGATTTTATACGATAATATTTTTAAAATAATGTTTCGGGCCGTTGTTATTAGAATGTAAAGATAAACCAAATACAATACTAGAATTTAATTCGTTATTTAATTCCTTTCTGAAGCTGCATCTGTCCACGTTAAGTGACGTAACATACACATAATATTTGCACAGAAACAAATACTGAAAAACTAAATAAAACTAATTTGCTATATAAGTAGTAATTTGTATAGTGTGATTGTTTGTTGAGATCAATTTATTTCATTATTTATTTTTCCGACTTGCTTAATTCAATATCGCGGCTCTAATATGGCCACCGATAGAGAGAAATCAATTATAATGGCATTTCTATGCCTTATTTTGATACTTCTTGATGAGATACAAAGCTTAAATTTTGTACAAATAATTCTAAATGTATAAATAAGGTCGTAAACTTTTTTATATTCGGAAAATTCAACGTAGGGAACTCAAAATTACAATGGATTGAAACATATTGTAATTTGAGACAGCCAAAATTTGAGGCAGAAACACTAAGCGAGTTGTTTCCAAAGATGAAAGAACATGAAATGAAATATGAATGAAAGAAAGAATGAAAGATGTGGCCTATGTAGAAGGTTTCTAATGCTGTGCATACTTTAAAAATATTATTGGAGACTTATTTTTTTATGAACACTATAATCGATTCACTAATATTTGACTTATATATCGATTTTTGTCTTTAATCGATAATTGCAATTAGATTACCTCACTATGACAACCAGTTTGACACTTGTCAAAAGTGGCCTATTACATTGACTCTACGGTACTAGTTTTTGCGTGATGTGCGTTTAGATATACAAAAATTCCAAAAAATATTGTTTTGGCTCTATATCATTCGTACTTTATATTGCAATAACTTTTTCAAAAAAATATTCCATGTATAGATGCGGATTTGTAACGATTTTATTATATGGTATACCCAAGTGCTCATTTGTGAAGATGATAAAGGAAGCCGAAAATTTGTTGTAGTACAAAATAAATAAAGTTTTGTTGTTCCAGCGCGGCGCATTCGTGTCAGAGCCAGCTATATTGGTGAAGAGGCCTGGTCGCGGCGGACAAGTGTGGTCCATGGAGAAATTGGACAACAAGCTAGTGGATATGCGCGACATGTACGACGCGTGGCGACGTCGACAACAACGTGACCCACAGGAAGACGTTGAACAAGTAAGATTTATACGTTTATAGCTTTAGAATTTACTTCGGTGTTCCTTAGTGCGGGACGTCCTCCGGCCAGGTGGGCCGACGACATGAAGAAGTTCACCGGTGTGCTGGCGAGCTGTGTCTACCGCAGCCTATACCCAGCAGTGGAGAGACATGGGCATGGTATGGTTCTTTAACTTCGGCCATGTGGTATCGGGTGGTTTTAGAATAGCATTACCCCATGTTTATGGAGAAGCTGGACATGTACGACGAGTGGCGGCGGCCACAACAACGTGACACGCAGGAAAACGTTGAACAAGTACATTATACATACATAACTATACATGTAACTATACATTTACAGCTTTAGAATTTAAATATACTTCAAGAGTGATGTGCCTTTAATGCCATCCTGGCCAAGCGGGTGTCCACTGGTAGACACCAAACCTTTAAGACTAAAGATGGTGTAATTCTTTAGGTCTTGTAGCAGCTGCTTTGTTATCCCTTACGACACCCACAGGAAGAGATGAGGTGGTGTTCTTCCATACATCCCTCATCGCATTGCATTCTTTAGTATCGGCCGTCTGGCGTCGGCTGCATTTAGAATAGGACTACCTCATGTCTAGGAAAAGCTGGACAATAAATGAGTGTTCATGCACGACATGTATGACAAGTGGCGGCGACAACAACAACGGGATCCATAGGACGACGTTGAATAACTAATATTTATACATTTACTGGTTTAGAATTTGGGAACTTGGGAGAGGCCTATATCCAGCAGTGGACAGACAGGCTGACAAAGAAGAAGAATGTTTGAATTTAGAAATATAAATATAGAAATATATGTCACAGAGTGAATAGAAATGAGCAGTGTTTAGGTAGATTCGACTCCTTCCTTTTAGATTTCGACTGGAGCGATGAGCAAGAATAATAGCAAGATTCTTTATAAATATACTTCGGTTTTCTTTAACTTCAACAGGTCACGGTAGGCAACGTGTAGTAGATAAAAAGAGTAGATCTGTGCTTAGGTTTAGATTCCTCTATAAATATTAACGCCTCTGAAGCATTGAACAAGATATACAAGGGTTTCTCTTTAAAAATATTTAACTTCAACAGGTCACGGTAGGCAACATGTAGTAGATAAAAAGAGTAGATCTGTGCTTAGGTTTAGATTCCTCTATAAATATTAACGCCTCTGAAGCATTGAACAAGATATACAAGGGTTTCTCTTTAAAAATATACTTTGATATTCTTTAGCTTTAATACGACGGGCAAAAAGAGTTGAATGGTTGTTAGGTTTGGAATCTCCGAAAGTAGATTCAATTCGATTCGGACTTGTAGATTGTGGAGACGTCAACGTTTGCCATTCTTCACTGATGTCGATATGTATCGCGGATGTCCAGGAATAACAATATCCATTTCTAAGCAAGTGTCTGCTCGTTTGCAACTTTCTTTCCATAAAAAATATGTATTATAAATACATTGTCTTCTTAGCACGACATTTAATTTGTAACTGTTCATTTTAGGAGCCTACCGACAAAACCCTAGACCCATTCTACGAGTCTCAAGAGAACCACAACTTGATCGGAGTTGCGAATATATTCCTGGAGGCGCTGTTTCACGACGTCACTCTGGACTATTACACCCCTATCATCAGTCAACAGGGAGAAGTCGCTGGGAGATTACAGGTTAGTAAATGTCGACGGGTTGAATTTCAACGTCTATTCCCCATGCAGATCGGGAGGCATATAAACTTAAAAAAAAAAGTATTTTACAACTCTTAAACTGTTTTGTATTATTTCATATTACAGAATTGAAATACTTATTGACTTTTGTTTGTTTTGATTGCCTATGGCCGTGGTTCGGCTATGGCGGGGCGGTGCAGCCTCCCCGACGCTGAAACGATCCAAGGGGCCTTTATTAGGGGCCACATGCCCCTTTATTGTGTTAATTAAATATTGTAGTTTAAGTGGGTACCAAGTGCCCCTAGTATGAATTTTTCTGAAAGGGGGCGCTAGTTTCAATAAGGTTATGAACCTATCGTCCATGGTTAAACAATCCAGTGTTCAAATACACTCTACAAAGATCATTGCAATAATTGCAAGACAGCTCATTGCAGATCGTTGCGTTTATACGAAGTTGCAAGGCAACTCATATTAAAGTAACGCGATAAAAGTTTATAATAGTCATGTTGGAAAGATAAACGTAAACAGATAAGGACTTACGAGTAGCATACGTAGTGCCTGCAGAAAATATACATAATATTAGAGCAACTGCAAACTATGATTTTTGATGATTTTCAAACTTCATAAAAGCATATTTTGGTATTGTATTTCAGGTGGAGCTCAGTCGTGTTTCGGGCCAGTTTCCACAAGACAGAATATGCGAAGCGGCGTCAGACAGTTCCGGCGACATGCGGGATGAAGACGATCATGCAGACCCTGCTTCACAACAAGTACGTATAATTGCAATTAAACAACTTTTAACGGTTTAAATCGCGTATATTTGACATGATTTATATCCCGACGTTTCGAACACTTTGCAGTGGACGTGGTCACGGGGTGACTAATTGATTTTATTTGTCACTTGAGTTATTAAGAAATTATTACTACCGTCTGAAATTTTTTGAACTACCGTCTGAATTTTTTAATCATAACATTCCCTATGCACGCAGTATTCGCTCACGGTGTCCAGAGGTCTTGCAGTATGGCGTTGGCCTTGTGATTTAATTAATTTAATGACTGGATCCCAAGCCGGTGGTACTTGTCAACCATCTTCTCTATTGAAATTTGGGTGTTTCTTAATTTCAATAGCCTCGCGTAACATTCTTGGCATGTACCGGGTGTACATTGGGCAAACAAAGAGGAGCATCGGTATCCGGATAAAAGAACACATAGCTGACATGAAGAACAGACGCTCGACCAAGTCTGCAGTTTGTGAACATGCTCTGGACAAACCCAACCATTACATTCGATTTGATAATCCACAAATCCTCGCTAGAGAGACCCGGTACATGCCAAGAATGTTACGCGAGGCTATTGAAATTAAGAAACACCCAAATTTCAATAGAGAAGATGGTTGACAAGTACCACCGGCTTGGGATCCAGTCATTAAATTAATTAAATCACAAGGCCAACGCCATACTGCAAGACCTCTGGACACCGTGAGCGAATACTGCGTGCATAGGGAATGTTATGATTAAAAAATTCAGACGGTAGTTCAAAAAATTTCAGACGGTAGTAATAATTTCTTAATAACTCAAGTGACAAATAAAATCAATTAGTCACCCCGTGACCACGTCCACTGCAAAGTGTTCGAAACGTCGGGATATAAATCATGTCAAATATACGCGATTTAAACCGTTAAAAGTTGTTTAATTGCAATGTATAGTAATCGCGAAAACCTAAGAAAATATTAAGTACGTATAATTATATACTCTCAGTGTTTTTCTCTTATTGTTCAATATTACAAGCTACACTAATTGGGTTTTATTTGGGTTTATTGAAGAGTGCGCTGCGTGCGATATGATTCAACGACTATATTTAGGTGCATGTCCCAAAACAGCATAAACTAACATTGTCGTGACACGTGAATTTTTATAAAAATAATTTTATTTTCTTTGCTAAATATGTTTTAGGTTTTCACGTGCCTGATATCTAAAAGGACGTATTATTTTTCTGACTTAAGTCTTACCATCTGTCTTTTACCATCTTTAAAACGCATTAAATAAACATTTGTTTTAAATTACATTGTCTCCCAGGTTACGATCCGGGTAGTAATCAAGCAAGCGACCGGCCTACCGCCCTCCCTCTCACACTTCGTCTTCTGCCAGTACTCCCTGTGGGGTGGGGGGGAGCCGGCGGTTGTTCCCCCCCACGTGACGGCGGACACGCCCCCACCCGCGCCCCCCACCTCACCTCGTCACCAGCCCCAAGCACCATTCCGATTCGACGACCGACGGGACTTCACCGTTCCACTCACCGAGGAGTTCATAGAACATTGTGCAGGTTACTGTAGTTTTCAAGACCTTATTTTAGGATAAGTGAGATAAGTGAGTGCTTCTCCGCCGTATATGACAACCATTCCATACCACGGAGAATGATTGAAGGAGAAGTTCGGGTGATGGTAAGAATACGGGGTACTCACAGCCGGTTAGGAGTGTCCAGAATCCCAGGATTATTTAGATGTCATACACAATATCATATGTCTTAATATTGCATAATAATTAAGGTGGTTAATAAAACGGCGCATGCGAAATCACGGGCCGCAATAAACTGTCTCCCCGTTTGTCACCTATTGGATAATGTCACTCATGGACATCCGTGATACATGCCAACATCAGTCCAAAACGACAAACATTGTCACAAACGGACGCGCTGTCTACCTATTTAGAGTAAGGCTTTGGGAAATGGAGATGGATAGAGGACGCCATGGGAATGGGCTCTGGCATATAATATCTTCAGTACCGAAACATATTCGGGAAATAAGATAAAGTGGGTAATGTAGTGCATATTAAATGTAGACGACGCATTTGGGACCACACGAACGCTCATCTTGATTGAAGTTGCCATTATAACTTATTAAACTTTCGTGTGTTATATTGTGTGTTGTATTTTATATTGTAAATCGGATCTAAGTGCGTAAAATTAAAGGCTGATGTAATTCGTACCGAAACGTCGAGTAGAAATAAAAGTTAAACAAAAGCTTTAAATTTTACGAGTTTAGACCCAATTTACAATCACAGTAGGCAGTTGTTTGTGTCCTTTGTGATATCTACTCTCCTCGGCATTATATTCAAGTTAATCGTTTTCATTCTAGAGGGTGCTCTCTCGATCGAAGTGTGGGGCCACCGCTCGGCGGGGTTCAGCCGCGGGCGCGGCAACTGGGAGGTGGAGCAGCAGCAGCTGGCCAAGGCGAGGTCGCTGGCAGACCGCTGGGCCGAGCTCACCAGGAAGATCGAGCTTTGGGTCGAGATACATGAGCTCAACGATCAGGGCGAGTACGCTCCCGTCGAGGTCAGTACTCTATCTATACAGAGTCTTTTAGCAGCAGCTGGCTAAGACAAGATCGCTGGCACCCTGGCGCACCACTGGGCCGAGCTCACCAGAAAGATCGCGCTCTGGGTCGAGATACTCGAGCTGATAACTGATTAAAAATATATAAAACCGTAAAGTACGGTCTATTTATTTTAAGGAATAAATGAAACATCTAAGGTTTTGTTGTCGTGTCTAAAACGTTCGTAAAGTCGGATTATTGATTCGAGTCAGGGATATGACATATAGAACTGTCAAACAGCACTCTGTTTCACTAACTTTGTATGGAAATGACACTTTATTGACCGATCTACATGTCATATCTTTGACTCAAATAAATAATCCAACTATAGTACTCATTAGTCAGTCGCCTAGGCGGCGCGCGCGTCGCAATTCGGGCGACCCGTGTACAATAAAAGATATACATACTAGAATTGTATCATAAATAAAAAAAAAACCTATTGTAAAAACTGGTAGAATAGATTCTTCTCTCGACACCAAATAACCCATTTTCAGCTTTTGCCTTATTAAGTGACACGTTGCATATGTTTAGCATCAGAAGCGGCAATTAAATACAAAAACTGCTTTTTACCAGTGGATTTTTATAATTAGAACGAACTATAGAAATTTTAGAAAACTTTTTATAATTAGAAAACTTTACTGGACTATAAATAGAAAAAGTCAGTTGACAAAGTCACGTCACCGTCCGTTGACACCAAACGCCAGCGACTTCGTGTACTCAGGACAATTGTAACAATTGTAAAACAAACAAACATCAAATATAAATCACTAACAAATAGCTATTGACCCCTGCGAAATGCTTGCAAAGTGCAGTAAAACAATTTCAACTCCAATCCGTCTTTAGCGTCATTCTCCATATACTCTTCTTATACTGTGTAGGTTTTTTTTAACGTAAAAAGACGGCAGATGAGCATTCAGTCCACCTGACGGTAATTGGATACTGTCTTCCATAGACATCCGCTATACATACAAACATCAATTCAAACAAAATGACAAATGTTGGCACGCCCTCGGATGCGTTGTCTACCTTTGGAGATATAGAAATGAATTTGGAAAAAGGGTTGGGAATATGAGGAGGGATAGAATGGGAATGGGCTCTGGCATATATCACTCACTACCGAAACACGTTACATTGGGGAAATATTATAAAATGTGAAATGCAGTACATTACAAGGTAGTCTTTGTGACGGGTAACACGGCCAGTCGAGCGCGCCCAGCGACTGCGGGATGCAGCGTGCACTTTCCCCCTCCAGAAAGATTATAAGAATGGTTATCATTTTTGTCGTTGTGTCCAGGTATCGCCACGTGCGGACATGTTGACCGGCGGCGTATACCAGCTGCGTCAAGGTCAGCAGCGGCGTCTGGCGGTACGTGTCCGTCCGGCACACAACTCCGGCACGCTGCCTATCATCTGCCAGCACATTGTCAGCGTTGAAGTTGGCTCGGTTACTGTTAGGTACGTAGATTAGGTATGATAAGCAGTGTGACTAAATTTTGACCCTGCTAGTCGCCTAATCGATTAGTAACATTTATACAATATTTATTAATAGGAATTTTACCTTTATAGAAAATCCTTTGTTGTGACTTCTATACATATTTTACATAGGAATGTTTTGAATAATTCTATTTTTCACATATTTTCGTTGGGACACGTCCTAACCTTCTTTACCATTTTTCGCTTTTCGATGTAACAGAAAAGATTTTTTTTGAATATTTAGTACACGAGTGATTGTTACTATTTTTAAAAATTAAATGTGCTCATATCCGCGAATGCGTTCAAACTGTATTTGCTCCGAACATGTCTCAAGAGCGGGTGCAGACGCTCAGAATTTGTCATTGACCGCCAAGACCACTGTGTGAACGAGAGGAACGTTTCAGCATATTTTAGTAAAATAGACGCGGCTACACACCTGCCTTGTAGTGTATTTAAGATCTACAACATATAGTTGATGAACACGTGGGACATTCAACATGGACATTGATGTGGGTATGCCTGTTGTTTTTAGTGTAATCAATGTTTCTTCCTCATTAACACTTCTTTAAAATGTACGTTTTACAGGTCCCGTCTACAGAAGCCATTGGACTCGTACCAGGAGGAAGACCTGGCCGTGTTGCGCGAGAGGTGGAGCGACGCGCTCGCCCGGAGGCGGCAACATTTGCACGCCCAGCTACAGGTGAATATATGCTCTCACTTGTAGTTACAGTATAGTATACAGTACGGTATATTAATGTGCCGTGTGGTGTCCGACCGGTTTTAGAATATCACCACGTCATCTCTTTCTATGGGTGTTGTAAAAGGTGAATAAAGGATAATAATCCGTTACCACAAGTGCCGAGGAACTACACCACCTCTAAAAAGTGGACTCGCCAATCCGCTTGGCCAGCGGGCGTTTCACGGCCATGCACCTCTCATGCTCCTTGTGTTGTGCATGAGGAGGACCATGACCAACAGTGAACTATAAAGTGGCGGGTTACAGTATACTAATGTGGAATGAGAGAGGTCTACAGCGTGAAATTTAAATTGATTAATTATGTTGGTAGTAATGAATGAATGGCGTGTGATTGGTTAGATAGTGATGAAACGATAGTGATGTCAAAAATGTAAGTACAAAAATGAGACGAGTGTTGTGATTGGTCGAATGTGACGTATGTATGTTGGATGTATTGTAATATGAAAGTAGAGAATGAATGATTGACAAAAATAATAACAATAATAACATTGACAAAAATAAGTTATTGTGAAATAATTAAAAACAAAATAAAAGAAGTATAAAAGTTTACACTGGTTTGGCTTTATCAAATCCCACATTAATATGAAGATCATCGCAGAGAGGTATGACTCCTCCATAGCCCAGCACTGGGTGAATATGTTGACTTACCGTAGGGGAGGCGGCGGTAGGTTTAAGCTTTTAGTTATTAATATTCGATTTTGATGTTTAGATTAGATAATTTACTAGCATAATCTGTAAGTCGATACTAACAAATATGTATCTGTTTAAATGTGGCATCTGAAATACATAGTATCACATTTGACGATGTAAACATTTAAAAAGAAATAACCATAGCTAGCCCTTGTACTATCCACTGCTGGATGCAGGCCTCCTCCTGCAAATTGACTTAAGCATGAACGATATATGCCCTTTAAATGCTGCGCCAACCAAACGCGTTGGCGAGTCCCGTCTTTTAGAGGTGGTTCTTGAGGGCTTGTGGTAGTGGCTTTGTTATTCCATATACCCCACGACACGATACCCACGGAAAGACTGGCCGACGGCATATAGAAGAAACACAGGAGGATGCAGAATAGTTAAGAATAAATACAGATTACAATAGACATGAATTTAAGTGAAATAATGTATCAAAATATCAAGTATTAGCTGTGCCCGACATGCGTTGCAAGCCCGTCAATTTTTTTGCAAGTAATATATATACATAATATATAGCCTATGTCTGTCTGGAATAATGTACCTTTCAAATGGTGAAAGATTTTTTGAAATCGAATTAGTAGTTTCGGAGATTACTTCCTACATCCAAACTTACAAACTTTACCTCTTTATAATATTATTACAGTATAGATAATGTTAAGACAGATCGATTCCAAACAACAGGCACTTCAGCCAAGATAATTAGTATACATTCAATAATATTTCCAACAACTCATTAATTTCATCAGTATCAATAATTGTTTGTTTGTTTTTTATCAGAAACTGGTGAATATGTCTCCGTCGATGAAAAGTGAACGCGACATGGAGCGGGAACAGTCGCTCGTGGAGCAGTGGGTATCGCTCACTGAAGAACGAAACGCTGTAAGTTTTGTTAACAGCTGCCAAAACGATGATCGAGTAGATAAATATTGTCAGTGCTGCTTATTTCACTCCTTTCAGATATTTTATAATTAAGCTACCATTTGCCCGCGACCTTTGATTTTGTTTTGAAAGTAATGGACTCCGCCTGGAAAAACTAATAATTTTTGCCAGAGAAAAAGTATTCTATCTCTCTCCCCAGATTTCGGGTTACCACTTTGTAAAATTTCAAAGAAATCGGTTCCGTAGTTTAGTCGTGAAGAAGTAACAAACAAATAAACAAACGATACACTTTTGTATCTATACATATAATAAAATTATATCTCTTTTATCTGTCGACTGTACTTCCGCCGGTATATCGTCCCTTCCTTATTCATTTTTGAGATACTTCTCAGGCAGATATCTCATTTCCCTTTACTTTAATTTGGTATTCATGTGGTTTGTATTGGATACACCATCCAAAATGACGTATAATTGAAGAATTTGATGAATAAAGAATAATTAAAGAATTCAAAATGACGCAAATAAAGATTAGTTATAAAACGAGTGTGTATTTAACAGTGATAATGATAATAATGATGTAAGTGATAAGGTTGGCTGGGAAAAAATGCTTCATATGTATAGTATTGCCATTTGTTAAAACAATAAAGTGTAAATAGGTGTTGGTGCCGAGCCCCGGCAGCCCCATCCCGGGCGCGCCGGCCGCGTGGAGCCCGCCCGCGGGCATGGAGCAGCACATACCTGTACTATTCCTTGATCTTAATGGTGAGCCCGCTTTATACAACTATTTGTTAACATAGCTTTAATTTCCAAAATTTTTTTGGTCACGTATTAGGAAGCTCAATGTGGAACCTTGACAGATAGATTTATGACTTGAAGAAAATAGCAGTAAAAATAGACAGTGGCTGGAAAGACTGTGCTGCGACGACTACACTAATTCGAACACAACTAATCAACTCAACACATCAACTCACAACTAATTCGAAGTTGTGTATTCAGTTCTTTAAATCTAGAACATGAAATTGAATCATGTTCGACTGTATAAAGTACTCATTTTTTTTCTAGAAAATTGGCAGACGAACAGACAGTCCACCTGATGGTAAGTGCCAACATCAGTCCAGAATGACAAACGTTGGCACGCCCCCGTTTGCATTGTCTACCTTTGGAGATTTAGAAATTTATGTGAAGAAAGGATTAAGAAAACGGGTAGGGATAGTATAGGCTGAAATGGGAATGAGCTCTGGCATATCTCATTCACTACTGACACATATACACTTCCCGGCCGAAAGTAACACACATCGGCCTTTAGAAAGAGACTATCGGCTAGCTAGCTTTGGTTTTGTAGAGCGTCGTCTCTGTCGTGTGCGAGGACAGAGACGACGCTCTACAAAACCGAGCTAGCCGATCATAGTCGATGTGTATTACTTTCGGGCGGGATGTGTACGTAACGTATATTGGGCAAATACGATAAATTGAGAAATGCAGTACATTTTAAGGTACGTTTTTTCTATGATGTATTCTTTCATATGTGAGTATTTTTTTATGAACCTAGTTTCTTAAACAACTTCATAAATGATATATTCTAGTAACCATGTATTTCCCAGCGGACGACCTAACTACCCACCCATCAGGCGAGGAGGTGACTGTGGCCGGTTTGCACTCCATCCTGCCCAAAGAACACGGGAACAAGTTTTACGAGCTGCAAATATTACACCACCATGACAAGGACGTCTCCGCCATCGTCTCGTGGGATTCCTCTATACACGACTCGCAGTACCTCAACAGGATCACTGAAGGTGAGTACCACAGCTTTAGATGGATAGATAACGCAAGCTGTCCGTCGCTGCGTGGCCGAAATTGGCGCTAAGGTACTCTCTTCTCGCGATGCTCGTCTTTGGAAAACACAAAAATGCCTATATTCTGTTCCTATCTAGTCCAAAATATAAACATGGCCGCCAAACATGGCGGCTTGAGGTAACTGACATGGCCTTAAATTAAAGAAATATGTTTAGGTTATAATTTAGGGCAAACTTGCACTCTCGATGAACCAAACTATAGATATGTAAACAATTATTGCCTCACTATTTTAGGCCGTGTCAGTTACCTCACGCCGTTTACGTTTTGGACAAATTGCATTGGAACTTAATATTATTGTAAAAAATCGTCAATAGTGGTCAAGAGTAGATGTTTCCTTTCATCGGTTTCCCATCAATAAAATTTATTAGTGATGTGACCCGCTTGGTTTCCATACAATTTGACGAACTTGCGTTGTCTATGTCTATGGTGTGTACAATAAGCATCCAAATTACTCTTTTTGTCTCAATAGGATACAAGCGTATGTAATGTAATTGTATTTGATGGGGTTTTGGACTTTTGATGGGTAATTGTGACTTGTTTGGCGGTGAGGGAAAACATCGTGAGGAAACCCGCATGCTGCAGAAATAAAAAAATTGGAGTATGTTGTACTATGTGTAATCCCCACTGGGCCCGCATTGTGGATTATATTTATATAACCCTTAATCATTTACTAGGGCAGACCTGTGCCCTGCAGTGGGACATAAAGGCTGACAGAAGTATAAGTGGGGGCTTAAGGAAACAAAAGTCTTTACCTACAAAGTGGCAAAGAGGCAAATAGTGTGCTTGATTGTAAATTACCACTTACAATTACAGTGTCTTTCAATGGGACAGTGATGATATTACTTTTTATTTTTTATTCTTAAGACAATACAAAAATAAGATATCATTAATAGGATAAGTGTAAAAGAATAAGTTCTATTATACTTTTCACTCGACGCTATGGGATGGAAAAAGGGCTTTGGCAAATTTCACTCCTTCGCCCTGCCGTATAATGAGTACGTCATTATACGCCAGTGCGGTCAATTGGACGCGCCCAGCGTCTCGGATTGAAAGAAGATACAAAAATTATTTATTTTTACCAATACGACACACAAACTATACAATAGACGCCTCATGTTATTCAACTTTCCTTTTAATTTTGAAAAATCTGAACGTATCGTAACGTAACAAATGAAACGATTTGAAGCCTGCACCTTCTTAAACATTTTTGTAAGTAAATGTTATAATGTATTTGTGCGTGTTGCAGCAAACGAGCGCGTGTACCTGATACTGAAGACCACAGTGCGGCTGTCGCACCCCGCTCCTATGGATCTCATAGTTAGGAAAAGATTAGGGTTAAACATATACAAGCGGCAGAGCTTCACCGACAGGATACGCAAGAAAATTGTCAGGTCGGTGGCCATATTTTTGTTATTGTGTTTAATTAATAGTGTTGCCATATGATTGATCTCGATAAAAAGTACCCTAAATATTATAATTATACCAATTTTATTAAAATCCGACAAGTAGTATTTGCGTGATGCGCGTTCAAAAATTGTTGTTGTGGGCCTTGTATCGCTCGCACTTTACACTGCAACGACTATTTAAAAAAATATTAAATATACAGACACGTCATTGTGTTACGATTTTATTATATGTATAGACATAAAAGAAGAAAATATGGGACATTTTTGTTATGTCTCTTATGGATATTTTTGACATTTTTTTAGACTGGTAAAGCGCACCTTAACCTAACTGGGCCATTGCGGAAAACAGAGAGTCAATCATCTTCTAGCCTGATAGATATAATTAAATTCTTCAAATTATTGCAGCTCGCAGATCGTTGAGGTTCCCAGCACCAGATAAATTATATAATAACTAAATAAATAAGTCGTTCTATAGAAAGAAGATGGCGGACGAGATTCCATGAATGCCAACATCGGTAAAAAATTACGTTGGTACGTCCGCATATGCGTTGCCTATTTTTGGGATTAAAGAATAATTTTGAAAGAATAAGAAGGAGGACGATTTTTTTCATTCTAATACATTCCTATTTTTCTGTATGAGGGATATAACTATTAAAAAAAAAAAAATTTTTTTAAACATTCACATTGGGGATAAATATTTTACTTCCAAGTTTCCCTGAAAATCAATGACCCTAAAATATTTTTTTAACATATTTTTTTAAATAAGTCGTGATCGTAACAAATATATTACTTTCTTCAAAACCTCTTTGAAAAGCAACGTTCTCTAAAATGAATTATTTTAGAACGGACCAGCTAACGCAGACGGGTGTGACGTACGAAGTGGTGTCGAACATCCCGAAGGCTTCTGAGGAGTTGGAGGAGCGGGAGAGCCTGGCGCAGATCGCAGCCACCGGTGAAGAAGCGAGTGCGGCGGATGGGGAAACGTATATAGGTTAGCTTATCTTGTCTTTATATAGCTATTTATTATTAACAATAATAATATATTATTATTATACTATGCTTACACTACTAGTTTCTTCTCAAACTTATTTCTATCCTATGGTTGCCTGGAAGAGATCGCTTAAGTGATAAGAGCGAGTATTGTATAAATTTTCATTGTAGTGGTAATTGTCTATATTACATATTGTTTATTTTTATACAATAAAGTGTATTGGTATTATATTTGTGACGTTATCTGAACATTAAAAGCTTTCATATGATAAAAAGTCAGTTCAATCCAAGGATATATGTAGCTAGACAACGCATGCTGTCCGTTATTTTATGCTAGAAGTTGGCTCTATGCTCCTACTTCTCGCGCTGCTCGTTCGGACTTGTTCCGACCCGTGTCGCTAGCAATTCGTTACAAAACATAAAAATGCCTATTTGTATATAATTATACAAATTCGTCAAAACTAGTGAACCGAGTCAAGGGAGATGTTTCATTGGTGAGTGGTTTGTCTTCACTATAATATACTGGTAACGTGATACGCTTGATTTACATACAATTTTACGAACTTGCGTCGTCTATCTATGTCTATCGGCTAACTACTAATGATGTCAATTTATTTATTTTATAATAAATCAATAAATAAAATAAATAAATTGGCTGTTGACACAGTTCCGAGTCGCTGAATTTTAGTGATTAAAGGCTCGCACTCTACTGAATACTGGAGACGTGTAAATAAGCCTTATTAGTATGGTTCAATGCAGCTGAATGGTTTGCGTACAGAGAAATACACCCGCGGCGTTAGCGCGGTGGAAAGCATCCTATCGTTGGACCGTCTACGCCAGAGCGTCGCCGTCAAAGAGCTCGAACAAGCACGCGGACAACCAATCACTATGAGGAAGACCGCTTCGGTACCCAACTTTTCACAAGTAAGTTACATTTAATGTGTAATATATACTCGTGGTATTTGCACAACACTTTAATAGTGACAATAATCAATATAGATTGGTCACAAGATATTTCACAATAGTATGTTAAGTGCCACATTGCCATTTTTGTTCAAAGGGGCACATATGTGTAGAAGTGTTTCTTCATTCTGATATAAGATTTAAAGTACCTATCTTACAGTACTATTAACAACATAATAACGTTCGCTTATCTTCGTGTTTCAGTAAAAAAGAAACAGACAAACTCACTTTCCCAGTTTATTACGTTACGTTAACAACTGCATGTTATATGCGAGTATAGTCTGTCAGCGTTCAGTCACGGTGGGAAATACGAAGATGGCTGACCTGTATTATTTAATTGGTAGTACTGTACGAGTATATCCCCATACTTGATATGGAGATGAAGAGATGGTTCCCATTCTGCCCACTACAATAAAGCTAAATAAAAAAAAACTGAAGAATGTTCACACAAAGTTAATTGTAATTCAAAGCACAGTACACAAAGAGAAATATTTTATTTGCAAATTAGATACGTCAATGTTGTAAAGCTTTGTACTAACACTAAAGCTAAACTAACTCCTCACACCATTTCAGTAAACACACACACACATTTAGGTCTTACATTTGTACATAGACAAATGCTTTTACTAACACAAAATTTAATAGATTTTCTACGTTTGCTATTCAGCTAGTAAATGAAAATAAGGAACACCGAATTAATATCTTCTACCGTGAACTTTATGATCGTGATGGTATATTGGTAATGAATAAACAGTATGTTTATATGGGATATTGGAGACTACTTAATGCTGTAAGTTATAATCATATAAATGGGCGTTTCACTATACGTTTGCACTGCTTTTACGTGCACTGTGCTTCAGATATTATGTAAAAAACAATTTTATAACGAAGCCCGAAACGTAGCTTTTGGGTCAATGTATTTAAAGTTATATTTTGAAGTCTATTTTTACGCGTACGGACACTGACCATCACAAACAAGGAGGACGCGTGTTTTTGAGTTGTAAAAACAATATCGGATACCTACTATAATACGGATAACAATATCGGAATGACTTCTGCTTTCACACAAACTTTCTTTTCGCATTAAATTTATTCTACAAACAATGATTGTCGGTAACTGAATAGCAAACGTGAAAAGTGTTATCGCAATAATCGTTGTGTATGCTTGCTAACGTGTGTGTTGTCGGCGGGCAGCTCTCGCAGGCGCTCGAGAACGCGGCCAAGAACGGAACGAACGTGAGTCCTACGCATGGCCTTTACGTACACCTCACCATTACTCTGTCGCATTGTATCATGTTCGTTTTGTAGACAAGTGCGTGAAATACATGTTTTGAAATTAAAGCTTGCCGGCTTTAATTATACCAATTATACATTACTTTCATCATATATTTAGTTTGCCCATCGAAACGTATCATCACAACGAAATATCCGGAATTCTTTACATGGCAATTTTTTTAAACATCTTGACACTTTCATTTTTACTAAAGTTTCTGTTACACCTATTGATTGTGTAGAATTGTAAATGCACAGAATCATTTACAATTCAATAATATATTGATATAAATTATCAAGTTTATTTTGTGTTGATTATTATAATGTGTGTTAACAGACTTTAATTTTTCAAATTTGTCGCTTTTCTTATATCACGTTTCGATACCACCGTTATTAGATACAGTAATTATTATCATACTTGATTTATTTTAGTTCAGTTCAGATCGTAACAAAATCATATTTCTTTTTTAATCTTGCACACTTGTCAACGGAATATTACCATATTACACATTGATGATGATTATGTTGATGTTCAGTGGAATATTCCTGCTAAGTGTTCGTTTCGACCGATGACAGTAACTTTGTTATTTATTGTTTTGTATGACACTTTTTAACTGTAGCTTTTAAATAAGTTTCTTGTTTAAGCTGTTCTCATGAGTTTTAAAGTTTTATTAATTTTTACATGTAGGTATATTTTTATTGTTAATTTTCGTACAGTCAGCAAGCAACACGCTAATATACCCAAAATTCTTCGATTCTGGATCTTATTACTATTTTATTAAGGTATACGTTGACCTGTCGCTGACTGTACAAAGTGAACATTATCATACATGTTTCCATTTTAGACGTGTGTTTATTTTTCGTACAAAGTAAAGTGAACATTATAGCCTAAAGTGTATGAAATGTATAGCTTGCGCGTGTGGTAATGCTAAATTACTTGTAATAAAATTGATGTAATACAAAATGGGCTTCATTAAGCGCTTGTTCAGATACGGCGGAATCCGCGCGGATAGGACTGCGTGGAAATTGATCGTTGTTCAGACAGAGGCGGCGATCGTGCGGATATGCAGGACAGGAGCGGAGTTTTATCTCAGTGCAAAGATGGAACTCGAACTAGCAATATGTTTACGACTATTCTAGAAAGTGTTTTTTTCCAATTAATCGTCTCCATCTCCAAGTAACTCCACCAACTTCTGTCAAACACTGTTTTTAGCAATTTTATTGCAATGTTCTGTACACTGAATAATATTGCTGGCCCTTTCTCCAGTTCATCGATAAACAGTTCAGTATCAGAGCGATCCGTGGTGGCACATGTCCGAAACGCGCGGCTCCCGCCTAGGAACGGAACGCCCTCTGGGCACGCCGTGGTAATATAATATTAGGTGCTTACCTATGTAATGACCGATTTGTATGAAAACTGATTTTTTTTTATTATAAAAATATTTATTATGTTAGTCGAAATATTGACCCATATTATCTACACACTGTCGCCACCTCACGGCCAGTGGATTGATGCCACTCCTGTGAAAGTCTCGTGGACGAATATCAATGAATTCTTCAAAAGCCCTAATTACAACTACTTCAGAGCAATTTCGACAAATTAGTTAGCAATTTAGCAAAAGCAAAAAGTTGTCCAAATTTCGACAGCAATGGAAATCTGTCGGGCCACGGTCCGGTGAGTATGGTGGGTGAGGGAGAGTCTCCAGGTCCAGCTCTTGAATTTTTAAACTGTCGTATGAGAAGCAGGCATTGTCGTGAAGAAGAAGTGGAGATGAGCGATTGACCAAACTTGGTTGCTTTATTGCCAGCTTTTCCATCATCGTCTACAGCTCCTTACAGTACACATCTGGATCAATCGTTTGACCGGCTCGCAAGAAACTGTAGTGGACAAAACCGCCACAGGACCACCAAACTGATACCAGTAGCTTTTTTCATCGTTATCTTGCGTTTTGCACATTTTCGGGCTGCAACTCCTGATTCCAGCCGAACTGATACGAACGTTTGCGATTATCGTACAGGATCCATTTTTCATCACAAGTCACGATGCGATTCAAAATTCCTTCGTTTTTGTGACGGTTCAAATAACGTAATGCACACTTCGATGCGTTGTTGTCGCTGACATTCGTTCAGTTCATACGGTACCCACTTTTCGAGCTTCTTTATTTTACCGATTTAACGCAGATGCACCAACATTGTTTTATCACTAACATCAAACCCCGCTGCTAACCCAGAGCTGTACTTTGAGATGGATCTGATTCCACTATACTCTTAATTCATCGTTATTAACCTTTGTCGTAAGTCGTCCGTGGGGCTCATCCTTAAGATCGAAATTTCCAGATCGAAAGCATTCAAACCATCGACGATGGTGCGATTATTTGTGGTGTTTGGCCCATACACTATTGATATTGTGAGCTGTCTGACTTGCGTTGGTGCCGCGACGAAACTCATATTCAAAAATAGCACGAATTTTCAATTTATCCATTTTCTTTTTAAGACAATCACATGAACAAAATTTTAGGTACAGAAAAACAAATGAAATAAGATTTGATTTTGACTGATTTTGAAATAAGAACATCGTAGCTATTAGATGCATTATGTTTTATTTTAAAATTCGAATTAGAACAGAAGATATTGAAACTCAAAGTGGCCAGTAATAAAATCCTTCATTTCGTAGGTAAGCACGTAATAGATCCGCTCATACGCCGCTCGCTTTCACTTTCCGGCGGTCGACTTGCGGTAACCTCGCGGATCTTTAAACGGGGCGGTTTAAAGATCCGTGCATTCAAGTGTGAACGAATATAAAGGCGGTAGTATGAAATGGGCTCCGCGCTTCAGTTTATTCCGCTCGGTTGTAACCGCGCTGATTCCGCTGTCTCTGAACTACTAGCGTTAAAACCATGTAAGTAATAGGTATTGGCTTGTGAGATTACATCTGAAACATACATGTTTTTAGTCTTTGTAAAAATATTGTTATGACATTGCGTTCAGTTTTACGTATTCTGACTGTGCACTTTATTACTTTTAAAAATATGGGGTTTGTCTAAAAATCCGTAATAAAATTGAGACCAATCAGGACTGAAATGCGATTACTACCCATGTCTGTACCCCTCCAGCTTATAAGGTCAACTTTGCTAATCGTCCACGTTGCAAATCTCTAACTTACAAAACTTATACTGCAAACAAATTAAAACGATGATTAGATTATTATAATACACAATTTCTCTTTGATAAATTTCCCTGTTCTCGAAAACAGTAGATAACCCTTGCGCAAACTCTCACTATATTAAGTTTCATCAAAATCCTTTTAAATTACGTATGATCAAACAATCATGCGAGCGAGGCTGCGGCTGAAGTATAATATGTTCAAGCAAATAGTGTCACTATTACAATGCTCAAAGCGTTTTTGATAATCGGTTCAGTAGTTCCAGAGATATGCCATACAAACTTTACCAAGAAGTTATTTATGGCGTGTAGCCCCTGCAGTTACGGGAGCCCCATAGCACACACAGCCAATATATGTTGCTCCATAGATAGTTTTCAGGGTTTAAAAAACCCCACGTTGAACTCTATAATCTAGGCAACGCGAAGGAATTTCCGATGGCCTTCTCGCCAACCTCTTTAATGTAATTTATGAAACTAACGTTTTTTCTTTTTGTTGTTAAAAGTTTTCTGCCCTGAACGCGGTCTATCGGATACCGGCAGAATGTGAAGACGTGAACCAAATCGGCTAAATCGATATGTAAATTATGAACATGACTATATTTTGCGTCTTAGTGAAGAATTGGGTATTTGAAGACCACTAGACGTGAGCAAAATCGGATGCAGTTAACTAAATGGCAACTTGACCATATAAATGAAAAGTTGACATATTTCAATTACACATTTCGCAAATTTGTCGATTTGCAAAGTTGTCCTTATACGCTGGAGGGGTCTGTACTATAATACACGCTGCCAAAAACAAATAATATGGATTGTTTAACTGTTGACGTCATATCATCAGTGTCTTTCCATTGATGGATGGATATAGTAAGTTGCTCAAGACCCGCTACCACACACGGTCTGCCGTGCGTCATCGATTAACCAAAATACAGAGGTATTACGGCCTTAAAAGTGAGGCATTTGCAAGGTGGTCAAATTACCCCGTGTGAATTCAGTCTGTAATAATTTTAAGTAAATAAATAAAATAAATAAATAATTAAGTAAGTAAATAAATAAATCTTTTAAACATGTAATTATTACTTTTCGTTTATTATAACAGGTAGCATTATATTTATACCACTGGCATCATTCATGTACACTGTTTTGCCACATGGAATTATCCATCTATGTATTTAGCTTGATCTGTGCCGCGCGTCTCATACAGCCAGGACTATATAAAACTTTATGTTAATGATAAAGTGATGAAGATTGACCAATATTTCTTTGAGTCATAAAGTCGCAATCTAGCCTAAATAAGTTTTTATCCATGTTGTGCACGTCTTTAATTCGGATTCACACTAGACTTTTGTCTTACCTAATTATATACTCGTATTCATATTTTGTATGTATAACGTTGCCGTGTCTAAATTAATAAATTATCTGATTATTTATTAGCTTTTCGTCATCATTCTTTCAGATCATGCGTCTGGACTCATCATTCGAGTCGCTGGCTGGTTTGGCAGCAGGTCGGTCAGGAAGCGTGGCTAACCTTGCAGATGAGCAGCCTCGTCGAACACACCATAGACATTCATACGCAGCCCCTAATCACCCAGACCCGGACATGCAGACACCCACCAAACCATTTGGCCTTGGTAAGTGTAGAGAAAATTAAACGCGTGTGTTTGTCTCTTAAGCGCAGTGTAAGTAAGGTCTAAGTGATTGAGAAGGAAAGATGTTAGGAGTACAGCGTCGAAACATATTTGGTCGGATTGTTGTATATGTCAAGTATAAAGTGTCAAATATTGTATTGGACAATCAAGCGTTGGCACGATTACAAACGTTTTTTGTATTTTATTTTAAACTTTATTGCACAAAGTGACAAAAGGCGAACTTAATGCTTTGAAGCATTATATCTCAACCTTTGGGCTATGCAGGCGCGATAGTGCGATATGTGCATATATACGTTCAACAATAATTGCTTTAACTTTTTTATTTTCATATATGGTAATAGAAATTAGCACATTTTGCCAGTGTCAAGTTTTCTTCGTAATACACAATTTTAAAGTCTAAAACGTATCCTGTCAATGTCTAGTTTCGTAGAATAAGTTAGAAGTGGCTCAGTAAATTGATAGTAGGTTTACTGAGGACAGAAGAGGACTACTCCGGATAAGAGAGAGCACAAGAAAAGCGAAGTCCTATGTTTTTATTTGATTATCACAAACATTACGCACAAAAACATTTTGAAGATTAATAAACTATCACTATTATACCTCAAAATGCACAGTACACAGTTTTTATAATAATCAAACACAAACTCAACTTCAATTCTCGAGTTCCCGCTAAAAGTCCCGTGCCTTTAACTTAAGAGAGCAGGTCTTCTACAACGTTGTATTTGCGGTTGGCCCCACCTAGTCGTTTCTTTAATATGTTGATAATGAGCTGTAAAAGCGTTTGTGTTTGTTTAACACCCGATTGGTCAATACAATTGCTTTAAATTCAACGTTAGTGTAGCCTTGCGGTCGTTAAAAATATTTTTTAAGAGACTTACCATTGATAAAAGGATATAAAGAAAATCGCTTTTGCTATAAGGCCGCCGGTTGTACTTCTAATTTCTTGCAGTTTGTATTTCTCTGTATGTTTGATGTACAATAAAGTGTATCTATCTATTTATTCTATTGTTTCAACCACTTGGACTTTATTTATACCCTGTGTCAAAATATAAATATGTCCTGCGGATGGAAATAGCCGATAAATTCCCCTCACAAAGAGCGGCTGTGTGCTTCGTGGAGCTTTTCTACTGAAATATATTGTTATAGTATGTATGTTTAAATAGTAATTTACTGATGAACAATTTCTTCCAGTACAATAACAACAAAAACACTCCTTTTCCGATACATTTCATTTTCTATTTCCATCACTCATGTATTGTTCACACTTGTTATGACATACCTACATTACTGTATGAATATATAAATAAAACACTTGTGCTAGATGCCTTATAAAATAGTGTAATTGTAAACATTACTTAGTAATTCAATTATAGGTAATTATAGTGCACAAGAGTAGTTTATTTAATTAAAATGCTCTATCTTAGCGTATGTATTATATGAATTTACAAATGCACGATATTATAGGACAGTAGAATATAAAATAATTAGCACAGATATTTTAAAGAGATACAGCAGGCGACTCATTCTTCACATAACTTGTTCCCACATAACTCTGTCACATTATAACATCCCTCATGTTTTTACTATGATTGATTACATTTTGTTTTCAACTTGCTTTGTGGCAATGCTATGGCTCAATCAACAAACTCTTACCTTTCTTTCAACTTCTGCCATCTCTATTTTTACTTCCATCCTCTTTAATTTAAAGTAAACTTTTAATAGGAAGCTCAGTATCTAAATAACGCAAATATTCTTTGAGAATTTTCTAAATTTAAAAGAAAATATGTCTGCAACACCTACACCCTTAAACTTCGAGTTTGAATAGTAGAAAATATTATCTAACCCTAAATCTAAATCTCTGTTTTTATTCAAATCGGAAACGTCTCAAAGAATAAGGTGTAGTAGGGTCACAAAATTTTATTCCCAGCTTGCAACTAATACGTTTTCTGTATCTTGATCCCCGGCTACCTTCAGGCTCGTTCCTATCAGGTAAACTGCGAACATGGTCTTGAATCGGAATGACAACTGTATTACCAAATTGTTAGAAGAATGTTAATTGATATGGATTATATAAAATCGATAGATGTGCTGTATTCCTTACCTTTCATACCCTTACAATTGGCTGTAAATTCAATTTTAATGTACATACGTAAAAAAACTGTAAGAGATATTTCCAAAAAAAAATTCTTAATATTATTTCAACAATCTAAGGCACATAAAATTGACAAAAATATACCCTAATGTATTGGCTATTAGATGCAAATCTACCTGCAAGCTTCGAGCATCAAGCGAGCTTCTGTCGTTGTGTTACTATGTATTTGTTTGTTTGCGCGTATCTTTCATTTGCATGGACCGAGCATGACCTGTGATTATTTAATTATTTCCTTCTCCTTTCCCCTTTCGTCAATATATTTGCTGTGACTTAAAAAGTGTACAGCTTTCGAACTAGAATCTAACAATGATAGGCGAAAAGTTTTGCTTGCGAAGGCAAAAGGTTTCTATAAAAATATGCAGCCAAAATTGACTTAAAAACTTCAATAAGGCAATCCTAAAGTTGTATAACATTAAAAACTTGCAAAACAGTCTCGTTTCTGTATGTAGTGTGTAATAGTAGCATAGACCAATGAAAAATGTAAATGTAATTAGGATTGTGTGTCTGTGTGTTAGGAATATTATGCCGCTTATCGATATGGCGGGGTGATGCAATGTGATTTATTTTTGAGATTTACGTTCATAGTGTCAATAAGATGGTGTACTATTTGTGATATGGTGCGAAAATGTAGACAAATTTTGTATAGTCGTGGGCGATGACTAAAACCCCTTTTACATGTTTTATATTCAAGTACAACAGTGTAGTTTAATCTACGACCAAGAATCACGTGAAGATTCTCATTTACCACCAAGAAGAATACGGTTAACAAATTAAAAAAAAAATTCTACACATATTTTGTTTTTTACAAAAGCGGATAAGCTAAGTTCATAATTCCTGGTGGTAAGTGTCTATTTCTGAAGATGGTTATCGATAATATCGATACTATCGATAACCATACTATCGATCTTTGCTATAAATTTATCGATATTTCCAATTTCCAATTTCCAACTTTGAGATGACCACCTAACTGTATTGACTTCGGTAGTTGTTATATATCAACATTGGCATCGTATTTCTCAACTCTACATCACGCTATGCCTCGCTCGATAGGCGGTTATAAGTGCATGTTATAAGTAGATAATTGCAAGATGTATCGAAGATAAATATGTATATCCAAGTGTATAGATAGCGTACGGAAAGCATGTACTAGACCAAGTATGTGAAGTAAATTGTGAAGTAATTACCTGTAATCTATGTAACTGTCTTTATGAAAAATGATCTGTTGTGAAGGTGATATTGTAACGACAATTTTGTGTAATTTGGAATTCTGGGACTTTTGAATTCAATTACATAGTAAATGATAAGGTGAGGAACATTTCCTTATCTAATTCTCATTTATTTAATTGTGTTATCTAGCAAAGACAAAGACGTTTGTCATTGACCGGTCAAGTGTGGCTTCGCTCAACAGGGCCATTTTGCAAAACGGAAAAATCAAAGCTTGATAGGTTTTAGAGTATTTGTACCTTAAGCAATATTTCTTGTTTATACAAAAGTTCCGGAATTTCAATTTCGTTATTTATAAATATTGTTATATTTACGGTGGTACTAATATTCTTATTGCAGCTCGGCCAACGTTCCTAAACTTGAATTTGAACCTGAACTCACTGCGACTGCAGACGCCCAGCAAGTGTACGTCCAGACAAATTAGTTGTAGATTCACTAGTTTTGGCTTGTTATAAATTGTTTTGGTTTACGTTTCAATGTGATTTGATTTCGAATTATTGTATAATGTTTTCATATTACTTTGTATGAGTGATAGTTAGACCGTTGGTGGTGTGCAAACTAGTGCTTTAATTCTATCTACATCGAGTACAATTTTGCATGATCAATTTAAAACCTCAGAAGTTTAACTCACAACTTTGATTACATAGTGCAAACTAGCAACATAATTATGTTTGATTGTGTTCTTTAAGAACGCATATGATATGATTATTTTCAAGTTATTCACATTTCTTTTCTTGGGCTTTAACCCTTTGAAGTTCTTTCAATAGAACTTACCAAATATGCACGTGAAAATAATAGATGGTAGGTTAAAATGTTCTGTGTTTATATAATTGCAACATCGATATTTTTTTTATTTGCTACATACACGTGAATTTAGATTTGTTCTTTGTTCTCATATAATTTCATTGGCATGTTATCATTGAACTCAGGCATGATAATTGGTTATTTCAAATTTCACCGTCTTATTCATAAAAGGTTTTATAAGCAAATATCGGAACAAATATGTTCCGTTTTGATCTACTATATAATATTTTGATCCAATCATGAAAGGGCATAATTTTTTAAGAAATTGTTATTTTATTTTGTATTCCATTATTTGAATTTAGACTGATAATATAAATTTATATAAATGTTCGTGATGTCCACACGTATATTCAAATAAATTTACGGCTTGAGTCTGTTAGAGAACAGTTTTTATATGTTTAGAAACGTAGTTCTACATATACAAAATATAATAGTGCTGAGAAGCCGTTACAATAATATATTGTTCTCTGTAGATTATAGCTGAGCTTCATAAACTCTGATTCATCATAATCACGTGTGATGCTACTCACTCTCAGAATTTAGGCAATGTTTTTTTATGCTACTTGCAACACTATTAATTTAGATTATTCACATTTGAAAGGATTCATGTACGGCTTCATATTTTATTGCAGATAACAAATGTTATTAAGCGTTTTTTAGTATGGCTGTTATTTTAGTACTATTTTTTCTCCCAAACAGTGTCTACTTGTTTAAATATTTGTATTAAAAGCTGAATGTTTTTTCAAAATTGTAAATTAACGTTATCAGCTAATATTTGTAGAGAGAATCCAACATGCTCTTGTGTTTTACAATAATGTAACGCTCAACGTAGTCTACACGAACCATAAAAATGCTCAATGTAACTGTAAATTTTTGTGTTGTTATGCACTTTTGGGTTTTAAAAGTTGTATCACGTGTTCAATCCACCCGAAAAATTCACGTGACACAAATTATCAACATGCTCAACGTAACTTTTAGATTAATACACATATTTATGTATTTAAATACAATTTCACATATTCATCCCGCTCGAATGTTGAATTGATAAAAATAGGGAAATAACGGGCATTTAAGATCTGTTTTCTATATAAAAATGGTCACGTTAAACCAGCTTAATATTACAGCGTCTCCAGCCAGCGGCAAACTTAGTGTTCGCATGACCACTTTACACGAAGAGCCCGGTCGAAGAAATGACGACGATTCGCATTCCGAACCCGAGTCCGCGCCCGACGCGCTCACCACGCCGCGGTCACATGTATGTACATTTATTCTTTATGTTTAATAGTGTAATAATTATATTATCAGTTCTTCTTTTATAATAACTATGTTTTTATCTCGCTCATTTTTAGTAATTATCATCATAATATAATTTCTTCCTTTGTTTTGTTTAATAATAACTATCTTTATAATTAGTTATTCGTGCTAAAGTTTGAATTAAATGCCGAGGATGCAACAATCAGTGTTTATAATACATAGTATCATCTTCACTATGTTCTTGGTTTTCTATCTGTTCTAGTTGCTAAGTTCTCTAGCCTTGGGCGTGCGGGCACAGGCGCGCACTTCGCTTAAATGTTAATTTATTTATATTTACTGGCTTACATGACGACGCGTTAGTCTCTGGCACGTTTCAGAAGCCGGACAAGCCGTGAGCTAAACTATTATTTAAATTTTATTTCTTTTTACTTAATTTTTTTACACTTCACAAAAAGAACAAAAACGGGTAAATGTGTAATAAGTGCAAAGGCTTATTTGCTGGTTCAAAAGTAGGATCTTTTACATCCAACCTCAATGTAATTAAGTGGCGGAGGTAACAGGGTGAGGGCTGCACAGCATAGTGAACCTCATGTTAGTAATATATTAGTTTAAAAGTTAGAATATGAGAATGTAAGAGTGAAGTCATATATTTCAGAAGATAAATATAATAAAGGCAAATAGGTTAATATAAAATATGCATATAACAGCTTTTTTTTGTTTAATAAAAGTGTAAATATGTTGTCTTGCAGCGCACACGGTCACGTGCGTCATCTCGCGGCTTCCTGCCAACATCAAAGACACTGGATTCGCTACACGAACTCGCTTGCGAACGAGTACCCAATAAGAACTCGCCCTCAATATCCTCCAGTGGATACGGTAAGCACACGATATTAAAGTATCTAGGTAAATCATGAATGGCGATGGATGAATGTAAAAGACGAAGATAATGTGGCTAGGACAGCATAAAACTAGTCTTTCTTATAAAAGCCATAGCAGGCATGTACAGTTGAGGACCGAGCCGTCAGCCGAATGAACGCACAAGAATTGCGTCTGTCACTTGTTCGTCACGTGTTTGTTATATCTATAGTGAGGTCGAAAAGATGCGAATTATTGATTTCAGTTAATTTTGACTTATGTTTACTGTTTGTACTTTTATGCAAACAGTGATTAAATAAAATATTTTTCTGTTTTTTACAAAGAAACAAAAAAACTGAAAACTATTATCATACTGTATTTGACTGCTTTCCTCTTTTCACAATATTATAATATTTTTAATAATATTTCTAGTTGTTTATGGATCGCGGCCCATTTGTATCTTTCTTCTGCAGTCGTTTTGATGCGTACATACGACAATCGTACAATATTACAATGGAATATGTCATTAAAGGGAACAAGGAAAATGTCTCGAGGAGAACATCAGCAACCCCCTCAAACCTCAAACTCTCGAATACATACAGTTCGCAACCCTACTGTAGACGACTTACAGTTTCCTGTGCATTTTAGGTTCGCAAGCTGTCTCATCCACAAACTTGACAAACGACGACACGCTTTCAATTCGAAGCATGTCAGTCGACGACACGCCAGACTTCGACAAAACAATGGATTACACTCAATTAAGTCGAACGAAAACTTCTGTAGCAGGCCTTCGAAACGAAATCACTGAGCTCAGAAACGATATCAGTGAACTGAAGAACGAAATCGTGGAATCAAAAAACGAGTTAGAAGATACGTCTTTCGATAAAGCGAAGACTCCAGTCCTAACTCCCGGTTCAAGGAATCGTATTAATCCGTTTCTGAGGGATTGTGAGGAAGCAGCTAAGGAGATGAAAGTGGATCAAATGGTGGACCCATTGGGTGCGATTCCAGTAGAAAAGGCCGTAATGTCTAGTCAAAAAAGTCCTGAGCCCGCACATGTCAATGGAGAGGCCTCGCATGATACTTCCCATGATACTTCTGTTGGTGAGTTTTACTAAATTATTACTTCCAATCCTAATTTCTTTAATTTATTCCTATTGTGTTATTTCGTAGATTATATCTAATTAATTTTAATCTATATATGATTTGTACATTTACCAGCAGAATAAAAACCAAGCAAGGTGGTCGACAGACAGTTTCGTCTGTCAGTAGTAACAACGTCTTCACCCGCCACCGCAGTTTCGCCGTGACAACGGCATATTTACCATAATTATCCACTTAAACGGGTCTCTACGTGTATGATTTTTACCTTATTTATCCAAATGATCTCCAGGATTGTGCGTGAAGTAATTGAATTCGAGAAACAAAAATTTAAATCGAGAAGATGGATACAGATTGTCCTCGACATGGAATCCAGTGATTAATAATAAATTTAATAAAATTAAAACTCGCTATTTTTCGGCTAACGCTACGTCTGATATTATGAGTGTTGTGTGCCGCAATTTCCGGACTATGAAGACCAAATGCGGGTAGTTGATGAAACTACTCGCAACTCTCGGCGTGGACTACCCCCTCTTCAGTCAGCTCGTGACCATGGTCGGTGCAACCCAAACGAAACGTCAAATAAAATAAATAAGTTAAACAGACCCGTTGAGATACGTTTAAATAGATAAATTTGTGTAAAAAATGAGAAAATCTCAAATGTTATATTTAACATAATCCTAACCAACTCTTTTTTTCTTCGTCTCCTACTAGACACGAACCTCAGGAGTATGTCGAATGAGGAGTATAATGATATAAGAACAACTGTCTGTCATACCATTGTATTCTTTACTGTCTCTCTCATCCTATCATCTGTAGAGCAAATGGATAAAAACCGTAACCACCGTAACCTTTTAACAGCCACTGCACATGGGCCTTTCATGCACACTGTCTCGTGCATGGGGAATGAATAGTCTTAAAATAGCACGCTGATCAAGCGGCTTGGCGAGTTCACTTCTTTGGAAGTGGTGTGGTTCCTAAGCGCTTGTGGTATTTGTTATCCCTTTGTCGCTTTTTGTTAAGAGATGAGGTGGTGCTATTCTAAAATCTTTCGACATCATACGGCCAATTTAAAGGACATGTATAATAACAGGTTATATAACACGCATTGTATGACGTATTCCAGCGGACGCGGACATGGAATCCGTGAGCTCTGAGCAGTCGATCAATAGCCACGAGCTGGAGCGTAGTCGTGAAGCGTCCTCTGTTGGCGAGAGCGACTCCACCTCGCCCGGGCCCGACCACACGCTCGTTAAAACGCAACTATCCGCCGGAAAGGTAATGATATTATCGTATTATGCACACTCTCTTCAAAACGCAACTACCCGCTGGTAGGGTGAGGATATGAGAGTAGTATGTTAAAATCAGTGAGCTCTGGCAACTATCCGCCGGCAAGGCAACGTAAAGTAATGTAAAGGTAAGGTAAAGTTGGAGCGCAGTCGTAAAGGGTCCTTTGTTGGTGAAAGCGATTCCGTTTCGCCCAGACCCGACCACACGGTCGTTAAAACACAACTGCCCGGCGGAAAGGCATGCTAATATATATTTGTCAACAGGGTGCGCTTCTGATATGTAAAGTATCAAGAAATGTCAAATGGTAGGTATGTAAATATTATCGTGATAATTTCACAACCGTAATCGCAGCTTCGCTACAAATTTTGGCAGCGTCTTCACTTTTCGATGTCTTTAAAAAATGTCACAAAAAATATCGCTCCCTTGACACAAAATTGTAACTAGTAACTGCCCTGTTAACTTATTAACGTTCGAGCAACTTTAACAGAAGTAGTTAAGAACACGCTTTATTTTATGATGTATACATAGATGTGGGAATGGAACGTAAGGATAGTATGAGAAACGGAACGCAAGACGGGGTGAAAGAGAAAGACAGAAAGGTGTTAGGGAGAGGGGAGAACGGACGAATGTTAAGATGAGGCGAGACGTATTTGAGCTTGAATTTTGAATTCAAATTTCTGTTTATAAATTTACGTTTATTTTGTTACTAGCAGTGAACAGCCTCTGTGCGCGTAGACATTACAATATGTTTCTAAGCTTGATACCCGTGCGAACTCTATAATTGATCTGGATAAAAAGTACTCTAAAGTTGACCCGGTACATAAGCTATAACTATGCCAAGGTTCATAAAAATCCGTCCAGTGGTTATTGCGTGATGCGCGTTCAGACAGACGGGCAGACGGACAAAAATTCTAAACTTGTTGTTTTGGGCTCTGTATTACTCTTACTTTATACTGCAATGACTTTTTTTTAAATGTAACAGACGGCTCTATTATGATTTTATTATATGTATAGGTATTGTATTTGTACTTATTTTGTCGACAGATTGGTTTCGTAATGTACAAAATAGCTTCAGTTATATGTTGTTTACAGGTCGTGCGACGTCGCGCGGGTGGAGCGGCGTCCCGGGCCGCCGCACGCGCGTCGTTTCCGGGTCCGCGGGCCGCGAGGGAGGCCGAGCACAGGCTCGCGCTACACGAGACGCCCGCTTCCTCCACCGAGCGCATCGGAGACGGTCAGTTAGGACGGGATCGGTCCTGCTGGGCGGCGCGACGCGGCGCGTCACGTCTCGAAAATGTTAAACATTCGCTGCACAAACATGAGTCCTGCGTGAGCAATGGCGTCTGGCGTTGCGGAGTGTTGGACGCGCGTCCGTTTGCGAATTACTTTGCTATTTGCCTTTATAAAATATACAAATACTAATACTTGTATTTAGAAAGGCAAATGATAAGAATAGTAAATGTTTTCACGGAGTAACAAGCAACAAATTTTATGTATTGTCATGTTAAAATTCGAAGAGTAGGAGTAGGGTGTAGGACAACGCGTCCGTGGCGCGCCGCTTCGCAACGCTCGACGCGACGCGTCGCGCCGCTCTGCCAGCTGGACAAAGCTTTATTGATATGACGTGTACAGGTATACAGAAACCGTTCTCTCAGTCCCGATACTAGGATCCGTCTAGTGTGGTGTTACGTCTTATCTATCCTTCTGTATGGTGTAAAATCCGGGACCCTCACCTAAACTAGACAATGTGGAAAAGGTTAGGGGCATTTGAAATGTGGGTGTACAGAAGGATGTTACGAATATCGTGGGTGGATCGTGTGAGAAACGAGACGGTTTTGTAAAGAACAGATAAGGGTTTGGTTGTCATCAGAACAGTTAAAATAAGAAAATTTATCATCATATCCATACTGTGCAGTGATAAATTCCATCTTATGCAACTAGTAATGCAGGGTAAGATAACACGGTCGCTGTAAATCTGGTAAAAGACCGACATTTTGGCTTAGACATCTTATAGATTGGTTTGGCATGAGCACCAAGTCTTTGTTCTGAGCAGCAGTCTCTCATGTGGGAATAGCCATGCTGATCGCCAACCTCTGTTAGGATATGGTACCAATAGAAGAAGAAGTACAGGTGGTAAATCGCGAGACAGTCCGACCACTGGTCCGCGCTACACGACAGCCCGCGTCCTCCACGGAGCATATCCCACGTCATCCTATTCCCCTGATGCACTTATGTGTAACGGTAATAAGTTAGATATGTCAGAAGGCCGCTACCATTCCACCCTGTCCTATTCCTCCTCATTTTCCCAACCCTTTCTCCAAAACCCTTTCTAAATTTCCGAAAGTAGGCAATGCATCCGGGGTCGTGCTAGCTTTTGTCATTCTAAGTTCTAACTGAAGTTGGCGTGTATCGCCAATGTTCATGGGTGCCAGTATCCACTTGCAACCAGGCGGACTGTCTGCTCCTCTGCCATCTTCTTTCTCTAAAAAGATCTGTTGTGTTTCTAGACGAGTCGTTTGAGTGCGGTCGTACGTATGCGGTGCCCGAGTGGCTGACAGTGGGCGAGAGCGTACAGTTGCGGCTTAGCAGCAACACAGGCGTGGTCGCGTACGTGGGACCCACGCACTTCGCTCACGGGCTATGGGTCGGGCTCGAGCTAGACGCCCCCACCGGTACATTGACATATTTGTTTATTTTTTTCATTATACTTACTATACTCCGTGCCATTTAGCATAGCAATAGAGGCTTTCACCTCGTATTAATAAACTCGTGTTTACTTTGACATCGAACGTGGCTGCAACCAGAATTCGCTGGCGATAGCTATTTTCGCTCATTACGGGGAACATTGGCAAGTGTCGCTATCGTAAACACCAGTATATTAGTAGGGAGGTGTCATTGCTCACTATTGCCATGCTAAATGGCACCACCACATCTCTTCCCGTAGCTGTCGTAAAAGGCGACTAAAAGATAACAAAGTCGTTACCCCAAGCGCTGAGGAACTACACCACCTCTAAAAAAGTTGGCCTCTTCCCAACCCGCTTGGCCAACGTGCCGTTTTAAGGCAATAAAATTCCTCGTGCACAAGTCGAATGTGCATGAGGAGGCCGATGTCCAGTAATGGATACTGAAAGGGCTAGTTGAATTGCATTGCATACGTATTTACAGTGCGACCATTCTCTATTCTGGGAATAGAACTGGAACTATTTTCTATTAATTGACCCATGAGACGAAAGGTAAACAAAAGTTTAATAGAAATCACTTTGTTTTATTTAAAATAGAGCTTAGATCAAGTCTAGTTCTTGTTTAGGTTATATCTAACACATAGGCTATAACATGCAAACTTAATCCCAGGAAAATGCTAGTGATAGGAATTAAGTTTTAAAACTATCGCCTTTTTTGTTTACTTTTTGGTTCATGCTATAATGAATATGGTATAGCTATTTAAATCTTTTACGAAAGTACTACGGTTGGAACCGGTCTGTGCGTGTTGGATCTTAATTTTTTCTTTTTAACCCCCAACACAGCACGGGTGTTATAAGTTTGACATCTATGTTTATCTGTCACATTTCAAGCATTTTTTTCGTTGGAAAGAGCATAAAACATTGTGTTACAACTTTAAGTTGCCGAGTAGTAATTTTTATTATAACCCACTACAAGTGAGACGCGCTCGTGAGTTGCACAAACTATTACATAAGTTTGTATATCATGTATATAAGTTAGTTAGATATAGTTATTTAAGTTTTTATATACATATATAACTATATCATAATTGTATTGCTAATAAAGCGTCTTAAAATGCAATACTATTACGTTTTCTTTCAATGTTTCGTTCAAATCAATGTTACGCGATCCGGGAGTTTTCCTTGATTCGCAACTGTATCTTACATACACGCTGTATACACACATTGAAACAATAGTTAATAACGCTTTCAAAATGTATGGATTTGTTATGAGGTGCACTCAAGACTAAAATGCCTCTTTTACATCTTTTCAATAGCCTCATTCGCCCGCATTTAGAATATGCATCACAAATATGGAATCCCATTTACAGTAAATACAATGAACAAATTGAACATGTGCAACGTAGATTTCTACGTACAATGTCCTATAGATGTTTTCATTCGCGTCAGTCTTATGCTTGGCTGCTCGATAGGTATGGCCTTCTATCTTTTGCATCTAGACGATTGCTCTTAGGTGCAATGATTCTTCATAATCTATACAACCATAAATATGATTGCATAGATCTTATGAAATTGAGGTACCAGGTACGCGTTACGCTACAGTGCGGGCCGTGCCCACACCGCCCGTTTTTTTACAGACCTGTGCCGCACAAAGACTGGTTTGCAAACGCTTCTAAGGCGTTTATTGGAGCTCCACAATAATAAACTAAATAACTTTGATATATTTGGTACGTCAACAGCTAAATACAAAAAAATTGTAGGTAACTTGTTGGAAAAGGTAGATTATAAATTTAACGTATAAATTACAGATTAAAGTAAATTATTCTTGTTAAAGTTAGCATATTTGAAATCTTGATGTTTCCAATGCGCTCACTGAATTATTGTTTCTGTTTTTTATAACCCACATGCGAAAAAAGCTGTGGATTGTACACATATTAATACTCATACACCTACTTTAATGTGTAACATTTTATGGACAATTCTTTGTTTTTCCCAATAAATAAATAAAAAGTTTTTTATAAATTATACACACTGAAATTTTAATGCTTTCACAGCCTCGAATTATTAAGTATTAGTAGTATCAAAATAAGGTGAGATTAAAAAATTAAAAATATGAGCATAAAAATATATCAAAATAAAAAGTATAATTACGAGATAAGTAGTGAGAGCTCGTAGTAAACACGCACATAGCGCGTGTCGTCGCTCTGTGGTGCGAGCTGTGTGATTTACCGCTCGCTCAATTAGCCTAAAGTCTGTTCCAATCTAATTTGCCGGAAACAAAACGAAATCATTGAAATGTTAGCTTTAAATGTCGTTTTAAATCTTTAAACCTGCATTACTTTAAAACTTGCAGTCTCGATGAATCAAATTATGGATATGTAAACAATTGGAGAGTTACCTCAGGCCACCATGTTTGTTTTGGATTGGATTGAAGTATAGCTAATTTAGCATCAGAATTTAACTAGTGCATTGAAATCCGGCTCGACGTAGCGGTGCGTGGCGGTAGGTCTTAGGGTGGGAACTACTACGTGTTCTATTTTACTAAAAACAATCTATTCTGTTATCGAACTTTAGTTTTTGCTTGTATCTTTCCTGACCTTACTTTTACCTATTGATAGTACTTCCTTAAGAGAGGAATTACGTCAAGTCGCTGAAACCATAAAAAAAAACAATATCTAGAAAAATGGTGTCCTTGCAGTGAATATATTTATTTATTCTTTATTGCACAGAGTGACGGACAGCATTATCTCCTAGTCAACCTTTAAATTTGTGTATTTGTTTCAGGGAAAAACGACGGCTCAGTGGGCGGGAGCCGGTACTTCGAATGCCGGCCGCGGCACGGCATCTTCGTGCGTCCCGACAAGCTGACCCAGGACCGCCGTGGGCGCAGCGCGCGCGCATACCGCGAGACAGAACTGCGACGCGCTACCAGCAAGGGTGAGATACACTATTAGTTATAGTTCTTTCATCTCACGAAGGCGGGTTACGATTAGTAGTTGTTGTCCTCGTAAATCTACATTGTTCTAGTTTACGCCGCGGCGTCGGGAATACAACTGAACTATCGCAGTTCACGCACACTAAAACAATGTACATGTACGAGCACAACCACTACTAAGCTTATATTTTATTTATTTATTTTGGACCGGCAACATTATACATACAAAACATGATTTGAGTATACAATTAAGATAAGACTAAAGTCCCAATTATAGACATAAAGACTTATTATTATTGTTTATTTATTCAATCGGACAACACAGATCCATACAAAAGTTAGTAAGTAACTTAAAAACCATGTTAGTACTTTACAACTAGGATGGATTTAGTAATCCTAATTAACTGTTCCACAACAAGACAGTTAATTTTCTCTGAAATCATCTTCAGAATGCTGTTGGAGTTGCCCCTCGTTCTGCTTAATAGTGAGGCGGTCTTCTGCCGCAGGAAAGCCTCAAAGCTATCCGTACGGTTTTCGGCGAACATCAAAGACGTGCTGCAGAACCGAGGCAACCTCAACAGCGCCCTGAAGGCGTTATTATACTGGATCCGCAAAGTAAAGAAACCATAGGCCGCCCAAGTAAAATGAAGTGCAGTAAGCTTCGAAAAGCGTTAGTTTTACTGGTCTAGAACGCCAGGAAAACTTACGGGCCAACATATTCGCTCTCACAGATAATGCTCTGCGTTCCTTCCCTCTCTATATCAGAGTTGTCTCCAAGGTCTTCTGTAACATGTCCTAAAGTCGGAATTTTAATTCGATTCCAGATTTGACAATTTCAGTGTTGCAACGTTATGACAAGTACTAAATAGTAACGTTGCGAAATTATTCGATACGGAAATGGAATATTTCCGGATCGATTCTTCTCGTTTATAATTTTATTCTCGTAAACTAAGTATATCAGGAAATTAAATATTTGTGAACGGATAATTTAGTTATGACGATTAATTTTATTACGGATCTGAGAGTTTTCTTTAATAATTGTGTGTGAAATAAATAAATAAATGTGATCATGAAGGAACATGAGAAATAAAACAAATAGATGTATTATGGTAATATTTTATTTTATAAATCGTCGCCGTCATCGCTATCGCTATCGCTGTCACTTTCTGTAACATTTATTATAAATGTGTCTGTGATATTGTCAATTAACATATCTAGCCTACTCATTTTTTCCTCTTCTTTGACAACATGGGATACGCATTTAGACCATTCGGTGGCCGTAATTTTTTGAATGCCTTCCTCAAATAAATTTCTCACGTCTGTCAATTTGAAGGTTTTATTATTTTGAGCTACATGCCCCTTTACCTGAGCCCATATCAATTCGATAGGGTTCAGCTCGCAATGGTAAGGGGGCAGTCTTAAAACCGTGATCCCATGTTGTGCTGCCATTTCGTCTACAGCGTACTTATTAAAAGACTCGTTATGTGGAATCAGTTCTAAAAGCGTAGCTTTAACCATATCTGGTTCGTAATGAATATTTTTATTTAAAAGCCAGTCTTGAATGGCAGCTTTTTTCCAGCTCATTTTTGGTGCCGTTTCCAATTTTCGGGAGTGGTAAGGTGCATTATCCATCACCACAATTGAGTTTGGTCTTAATTTTGGTAAGACTCCAGCGAACCACTCCTCAAAACAAACTGCATTCATCTCATCATGGTAATCTTCACAATTTTTCTTTGCTTCAAAAATCATGAGCCCCTCTTCCAGGAAGCCTTCTTCACTACCTATATGGCTAATTATGAGACGTTTGCCTTTTCCAGATGGGTTTTTTAATCCAGTGGTCAGTCCCTCCAAAAACCCTTGCCGAGATGATGTGACTTGCTTGTCCACCCAAGTTTTTTTTACAGTATGACCTTAAATCACATATAGTACATGAACATTCAATATTACTATTAAATTTAATGTAAATGTATATTAATTCAAAATGTTAGCCTTACCTGCGTTAACCCAAGTTTCATCTTGATAATATATATGTCTCCCTTCTCGTCGAAACTGACATATAGATCGCAAGTAACGCTGGCGCCATGTTATTATATCATTTCGATCAATAAGTGTGCTCTTGCGTGACCGTGCAACAAATTTAAAATTAAGATGCTTCAAAATTTTTCTGAGGGTGTCTTTGGAAACCTTGGGCATTTCTGGATCATCGTTCATCACTTGTAAAATCTGAAATAGTAAATTTTATAATAGTTTGGAATCATTACTTATATATAAAAGATGTAGGTATAAAATAATACTGTCTGACTGATTGACTAACCTTTGCAATGGTTGGAGGTTCATTTCGGTAAAAGAACTGATGAACTATTCGTCGTATTGCGGAGAATGTAAATTCATCAATTTTATCTTTGAAACTTCGCTTTGGTCCAGTTTTTTTAGGGGGAGTTGGCGGCGCACCTTTATTTACTTCCTTCAAAACGTTACAAACAGAGCGTGAGGTTATTCCCAATATGTGAGCAACTTTGTTCATACATTCATTTTCTTCCACAACTTCAAAGGCCTCCAATTACGCAGAAGTTTCATTTTTCACGTACTTATATGCGTTGCGGATCATTACTTTTTCAGTAACAGTGAAAGCTTTTCGTGGACGTTTTTTTCTTGGAGACAAGAAAACATCCACGTCTTTTTGTGATGTACTTGGCGGAGGATCCATTTTGATGGAAAACCAAAACAAATAGATTCACTCAAAGTTCACAAAAAACTATAAACGTAACAACAAACACAACGTAACAAAACTTTAACAAAAACCCAACAAAATAACAAAATATCGATTCGCAATGAAACGAGATATTCGTGCAGTCAGACTAGGAGAATGAAGCCGAATGACAAGATAAACAAAATGGCGATAGCTGCACGAGCGCGCACGGGTTGCCAATACAGAAAACTATCTAGGCTCTTTTATTATAAGTTTTGTTTTTAATATAAAAAAAAACAAAAATATTAACTTTTTATAAAATAAAGCAGCGGTTACTAATTAATAAATAATTGTTATGAATAATTATGTATTTATTTAAATAAAAATCAATAATTTAGTCTTTAATTGGCACACCAATATTATGATTACATAAACATAAATCGCGATTGTTTATCGATTTTTGTGTTCATCACTACACTATTATATGTGGTATCATTATTTTACAAAGTGACAGTAGCTAATGTCAAATGTGGAATCGAATTATAATTCCGACTATAGATATTTAAATTTGCCCACTCTGCTTAGAACAACTCCACTAACTTTATAGTGGCCACTTCGGGCGGACGCTTTTTACTGGCCCTGAAGACCATAAACTCTGTCTTTTTTATATTATATAGCATGGCATGCGATTCAGCGTAGGTTTCACATATGGCTATATGATAATTATATTATCATACAGTAACATTATCATAATATTATTTATGTATTATTGTACAGTGGTTTTTGCGTGTTCAGACAGATAGACACACAAAAATTCCCAAAAGTATTGTTTTGGGCTCTGTGTCCTTCGCACTTTTTAGACTTTTTATCAACGCTTTTTAAAAAAAAAAAATGTTATTACTTACAGACTCGGCTTTATTACGATTTTGGTATATGTATATAGATTATATAGACATAGTATGTACATAAGTAATAGTAATAATAGTCTAGATTAAAAGCAGGTATGTTTCCGCAGGTGAAGGCCTACAAAACTTACACAGATCGCGGAGTCGCGGCGACAGTATAAACACCGTCGGCACTAAAACTAGAAGCAAATAAATGTTATCTTAGTTTCATCCTCACTTCATATACAACGCTCACTCAAGCCCTATGAGCGCAGCGTCGGACGAACTAAACCAGCCATGTATACCGAATTTATACAAACGTCCACTCTCGCTACGATATCCAGTTTACGTTTCTGTTGCAGTGTTGTAACGCAATGGTGCTTTGTGTGTGTAGACATTTCCTTTACATTACCAGTCGGTAAAGCAATATCGTGTATGCCTTTTGTTGATTATACTACTGTTATCGGAGTGTTGTTGGGGAAATGAGGAGTTTCGCTTCTGTTGACAAAGATCAATAGAACGTTGAGACGTCCCAAGTATTTCCATAAGTAGCGTTAATATTTGAACGGAATATTTTCATTTAGTTGACTTATCCATTATGTACTTAGTTTTTATTCATTGACTAAAATTAATTATTATTATTTGTACATAAATCAAGTGATTTAATTTTATTATATTTAATTATTGTAAATATGTGAATTTTGCGTGTATTATTATTATTATTAATTATTTGGAACCAATGAAATTTTTGTGATCGATAATAATATTCGTTGGGTTATTTGTATAGAGTTTTTTACTGTATATGTAATTTGTGGTGTAGACGTTGGTAAATTATTTATGTATTTTTACTCTGTGACACTATCCTTTATCTTTTCTATGGTTAAAGCACAGGTTTATATTCTGCACGTGGAATATAACATCTGTGAGCGATTTCTCACACTGCACTATTAACTCTATTTTATTAATAGGTATTTTTAAAATTGTGACTTATTTTCAGCTCTACAAATTCGTCTCATTCGATCGACTTGGCTGTAATAGTTTAAATTAAAATTTAATATGAAGATCAATTTCTATGTTCGAGGTGTTTTAATCTTTTGATCGGCGAACCTCATTCAATAGTCACCATTCAGATTACCTATATATAGCTATATACACTGTGAAGCTATCTAACGCATGGAAATAACTCCTTGCCCCAAGGCCCTAATAGATAGGCATCATATCAATCAATGGAAATCAATCAAGGAATCATAGTATCAAAGCTGGAAATCGAGATTATCGATATGTTTTATTTTATCAAATAATTACACAAATCTTCATATTTTATGCGTCGGCGACAATGATAAATGCAACCCAGGAATAACAATTACTTACATATTGTACATTTAACGATTACTTACATACATTAATTGTTGAAAATATAGCATTGTTTACTAGGTAGTGAGTATGACGGGTGTATCCATCAAGCTATTACATTGGATATAAGTAAAATATCAAAACTGCTAATCAATAACAGGAGAATTAATAAATGTTTAACATACTTTGATAATGTTTTTAATTACTTTTCAAATATACTTTTCATTTACGATACCATTCGCCTGACAACATAGATACAAACGAAATTTCTATAGAAATGAGTTTACAGCTATTTCAGTACTATTTAACGATTTATCCAACATTGTAAAAAAATATATATTTGGCAGTTTCGATACTTACTCGTAATGTGTTTTAGCGGTCAAAAGGTTAAACGGCAAGTAGAATGTGCAGAGCCGAGTTACGTGCGCAATTCTTAAAAACTTTCCTAATTTCCGATTGCTCATGAGCATTTTGTGTCTCGAACACGATTGCCAGTTTCTATTGTGATAGTATCTTGCCACGTGATAGGACATTAATTAAAATTACGTATGTTGGTACGTCTGCTTTTGCCCTTGTTAGTTTAAATAATTCCAGTAGAATTTTACAAAAACGTCCAGTGTTACATCTTCGTCCTTATAAAAGACTTTTGTACTTAGTACACTAAAGGGAACCTCACTTACGAACGCCCTAACATTGACATTCTGGTGTATGGTGGAAGTGATATGCGAATTTATAGCAAATAACACTGCATTAAGTTATATCGGTCTAAAAATATATATTTTACAATATAAAATGTGCTATGAAGTTCGCCTACCGCTCGGACCGTATACTGATATCAAATAGGTTAAAGATGTATTGAAGCGGACACTCATTTGTGTACGTCAGAGATTTGTAATTTTTTTACCCATTTGTTTTACAAATCTTGATTCTCCCCGCGAGCCCATGTTAAGCACCACACATTTTTGCCATTATGTATCAAGACCAATTACGACATAATATAAATTTTCCTGTGCGACAAAAGTAATGATACGATAAAAGTTATATAAATGAGAATCCGCCTTTGTACATTCAAAAGCTAATGTAAATTTGTGTAAGCTAATGACACATTTATTGTAAAATAAATTTCGTCACTACCAATTGTCCTCACTTTATTATCTCCATCCAAATTCGAACAATAACTGTTTAATCTGTAAATTTATTAGCGGAACTTTCTCAAATTGTTTTCAAAGAGATATGTGGTGGTAGATGTTTTTATGCCTAATTCGAGCAATTTGTATATCAGAATGTAATAGCGGCGTAGTGCGCGTGAAACCGTTGTGTTAGGTAACGTCCACAGGTGTCCCTCCGTGACGTAACGGAGTACTTAACGTAGTATAGCTCACCTAATGTATATTCCATCCTTTTAGTAAAAAAATTAGTATTAAGTACACTTAACGAGTACACAAATAGTCTATCGCCTCTATACTCGTATTTACTAGTGTTTGTAACATTGTCACGTGTCAGCGTGCACGCGGCCCGCCACAACGCTCCATTCCCCTTACACATTGTTGTATATTAACATTTACATAATTATAAGTCATTATATAAAGTTAATTAAAAATATACTACAGCTGTTTCAAAGTTCGCACTCAATCTAAACGCCAATTTTTTAGCATTATTTGTAAGCGTCGACTGACATCATATTGTCACGTAGATACAAGTTTCACGGTTTAGCATTATAATCGATCGCTTCTTAGACTGTTGTACTTAAAACATTCCATTGTAACTGCATTTTATATACATTTATCGTATCTAGCAGAATCTTGAGCAGTCATATGACGGTGGTAAATTAGGTTTTTAACATATGCGAATCAAATGATGTTTAATATTTTTTGCATTTCAATTTAAGTTGAAAGTAAAGGTATAGAGAATCGTACTAATCTGGCCCTAACTAGGACAGCTCAATGTGTAGTCGGTGTATAAAATCCAAAAAGAAATATTAAAGTTAAACATTTTGAAATATTGTAGGATGTGTCTTTGAAACTCTCGATGTGCTTATGTCCAGTAGCGTTTGGTAGAGCACGCGTAAAGATGTAAAGATCAAACAGGGTAATTGAGTACCCGAGTAATTGAGAATATACTTTAAACAATTCCTGTATGGTATTTACACGTGTACGTTTATTGTACTATATTCTACATTTTTTTCATAGAATTTTCGGGACAAGAGAATGAAATTGAAAAGGCGGGTAGTCTGTGTCGACAACTGTAAGCAGTTTTACAGCTACATTTGGTTTTCATAATCTGAAGTCATCTACTCGTATATAACTCATTCAGTCGGCTCGTATATAACCATGGCCGATGTAATTCCATTGAAATGTCGAGGAAAATGAAATAGGTAAATATATGCGTTCGAAAACTGTTTCATATTATATTATTATGTGTGGCAGAACGCGAAAACTATTAAAAGTAATATTATGACATGTTTTATGGTAAAATCTAGGAATCCCTTGAAGGATATTCCCAATTATCCCTGTTAGCGATTATCCTGATAGACCGTATCAGGTTGAATGTGCCGGACACCGGCGTGCTGTTAGGTGGGACAAGCAGTAGGCGGAGTGCACTAGGGGCGCCTAGGTATAGGCTAATAGTGACATTAAAAGCAGCGTTTAGTAGGTCGTAATTTTTTTTTTAGAAATTAAGCTGACCATGTGCTGTGCTTTTGTTTTAAACAATAGTCTTAGGTAAATGAAATTATTTTGTTTTTGTATTATTATTTTATTTCACGTAGTACAGTGTATTTATTGCAGTTAATTGAAACAAATGAAATGAGCTTTTATGATAATATAATTAATTATTTTCGCATGATTTCATTTTAGTTAGAATGAGTAAGAATATTATTTGCCAGTTTGTATAAAATAAATAGATCACAAATTGTATTTCTAATTATTTTAATGTGATAAGCGAAGTATAGGCAGCTACTCCGTAGCTTAGGTGGTTGCATCTTCACTATTGTACACATATAAGCATAATAAAATAAAGAGATTTTAATATTTAAATACAAAAATAGTTCACTTCTAGTGGAAATATTTTTGCCAAGTAGCAAATTCGAGTCAACCATCGCTGTCATTATTAATAAATGTATTATAAAATATCATTTGTTTGTTTTATTCGTTATCATACCTGCATACTTTATACGTGCCAGTATATATAGTAGGTACATAACATAATTATTTAGTCCACTTAATGCATGGATATAATAAATTAGTTTAATACAGATATAGTACCTAGTAGATTAGTAAAAGTGCATAGTATGTAGTAAAAATAGACAATTTTTGTCTAAAACTATTTGAACATATCCTGGTTTTCACGATTTACAACATAATTTATTGAAATACCTACATTTTGAATACCAGAATTTAGAAAAAAATATCTGTATTATGCATAACAAAAATATATATTCTCAATTAAAACGAATATGTTGACTTTGCAGTTTCAATAATAATTTCAGTTGTGTTATTTTGTTTAAATGATCACGATTCCCACATAAAGTATTGAAATAAAACAAAATTGCGGTTTTACTGAATCATAAGTTATCTTCAGACTTATATAACCAAAAATTATCGAGTCACAAACGGCGGCGGAATATGGATAAAAAAAAATGGAACCTTTTATATTAACGGGGTAATTACACTTGCCTAATTGTTGTTCACTTCATTGTATTGTGTATCATTGTATCACATTGTACACCATGTACATTGTATCATAATCCATATCGCATTTGTACCTGACCAATATGCCCATACCATACGTGAATTACATCCCGACTTGTTGCATCAATTTACGGGTCACTTTTATGTACTTAGGATAAAGAAATGTGCAGGAAGGCAGACGAACTACCTAGTGTTTATGCCAGTTAAATGTTTAAATGCTTATGCCACTTGTAAAGCTCTATAGTACTCAGTCCAAAGGTCTGTGAATCCTCTTCACATTTTAATATTTTACAATCGTCATTTAGTTTCAGTCCAGTGTCAACGGATGGGCTATAACTGTAACGTGTTTTTAGTCCAACAGCAGAGTTATTCGCTCGCCCACTTTTCCGTCACTTATTGCGGATATTTCAAAATTTATTTTCATTTAGCCGAGGCACCCTCGACCTAATCACTGGGTCTGCCTATTCAGATTTGATTCAAATTAAGGGCAGCAGCAGGTTATCCAATAACCTGAATGGCATATGTCGACGGTGACCCACTTGCTACATTATTACTCGCTTACTTGTCCACTAAAAACATACCTTTACACGCTGTAAGTTTAAAGCTTGTAGGGGAGCGTGTCTGAAGCGACAGTTGACCTCATTCGCGACGTCGCGAGTGTCATCTCTGCGGCAGGCAGGGCGGCGCGGTCGCCGACTGGCACGCGCTTTCTTACTGCTAAGGAGTACTGTCCACATGATAATCAGAATAAAAAAGAAAAGAGAAATCAGAATTTCAACTTTTCAAGTTATAGGTTCTTAATGCCTGCATAGTCTTATAGATCCCTTTTTAAACCGTTTTCTGTATGGTCCACAATTTTCCTCCTGTAATAATTTGCACCATCATCATTTTCTTCATCCCTGTCACTCGTCCAACAATAATAAAAATAGTTGAAATAGTGATCAAGGAAGAAACTAGGTTTAGGAAGGCCAAGGAATAGGAAATAAAAAAAAAAATACTGTTCCGTCCTCACCCGACAGAGATTATTTTCCAAAGTTTCAAATTCTTGTGCTCACGCTACTAAATATCTATTTTAGTATGTGTATAAGCAAGTAGATTCGTTACAAAGGAGACATCGTTCCATAATGGCCCGCCCGAACTTGCGTGACTTGCCGTTTGTCAGGCTCTACCTTTTTCAAATGCGCATTCTTCCAATAGAACTTTGAAGGAACACACGATTAAAACATATATAAAATGCCTATTTATAAAACGTATAAATAATATCAAAAATGGATCAAGCAGGTCCTTCCACCTCTAACCAAGATCCTCGCTTCGATTTCATAGGGTCTTACACTGTAAAGTCTTTGAAATTGAAGCCTGAAAAATGGACGAGGGTATTAAGCTTTGAGGACCACAGGTCAACTTTAAAAGATTTTGTGGACAAGCCATTTCCGATTCTCTTGGTAGTGGTTTTAACTCACGCTGCGCAGTTGCTGCCAGTCATATCCTTTCCGTGTTATTTAAAGAACAAAGCCGTTTATTTCGTCAAGAAAAAACCAGATGCTGTCCCGAAGGAGAATTGTGCTGATATGATAATCTTTGGTGAGTATCGCTTATCTAATAATTGTAAAATACACAGGCCCTAATAATTGTAAAATACACAGGCCCAGCGAGAAAAATGTGGCGACCTAATACACTGAGTTATTAGTAAATGTACGTGGTCTTATTACAAATGCCATTTTACCGACTGATTATAAAGGTATCATGATGATTATCATGATTATCAAATGATTATCATGGGGCCCCCTAAAGTCTAGGCCCGGTACATCTGCACCCTTAGTTCCCTCTTTTATCGCTGGGCCTGCTAATATGTACATGAATCATAAGGATTTTGTCTGTGGCTGACACTTTAAGTAATAGATAATTAAAATATACCCACTTAATTATAGCATTTTCATAATGTAAGTTACAAAATTAAAGGTTGATAACTTTACAGGTGATCTAGCACCAAGACTAATCGACGAATTGGCATCGTTAGTGGACGAAGTATTCGTCCCTATGCTATCTAATCCGCTCAACCACGAAGGTTGGCCTTTGGTTGTTTCTCAAGATATCCTTAAGCAAATACACAGCCTAAAGAGCACTGTTTATGAGGTGGGGATATCCTTAAATCATACATCTATTCCTGTCACGAGTGATAGACCTAAAAGATACCATTTATAAAGTTTAATTAATTAAGAAGCACTTGAAAGATTAGAAATAATAACATACCACTCGTGTTGTTTATATTGCGTTCAAAACTACGACAATTTATATTATATGTTTATTAATCCATTTTTCTGCAATAGGAAGTAAATGTCATTTAAAAATGTGTCATCAAATTTTTTGATCTGACCAATTGAAGATATATTAATTACCCTTAATTATCATCAAAATATTTACTCTTAAGAAATACATAGTAGGTACCAGATATTTTCTAAACCGAGTGTCGATATTCAGGTAAAAGGCAAAGTCAACGGTCAAACAGTACTCCCGATGCCAGTGGGGGTGGAACTAGTGTATGAAGCAGAGAAAGGTCTTCTAAGGGGGGAGGAAGTGGACCTGTACCTCAAGAGTGCCATTGAAGGCGTGGTTATCAAATGGGCTCAACAAATTAATGACGTTATGATGGAGGATTCTGCGCAGGCCTTTGAAAATGGACAGAATCCACTACCTACTGTTGGTTAGAAAGTTAATTTTTTTAACTAAGAAAACAGCAGTTAATTGTTTATTGTTATGGATCATTACATTTTTTTATTCTTCTACTACATGTATTTTAGTGGACTATTTTGGCAGACACTGGCATCAGACAAAACATTTGGTTAGTAGAGCTAAGGCCCTCCTTCCGGATTCTTCTTTATGTTATGCTTTATGAAATATCTTTGTTTTTAATATTTCTTTTTGATCATTCTGGCAGTTCCGTTTTGTTATTTATTACAGAACTGGCATTTTGGAAGTCGCGTCTAAATAATTTGAACTACATCTATGATCAGCTACGCAGTGACCGAGTTAGATGCATGGCCGTAATATTGGAGAAAACGACGTCTGCATACTATCCTTGTTTTAGTCGGTTATTCAAAAATATAGTTTCAGGTAATTTGTTTCAAAATATATATGTATATCTATACTTATTTGTAATTAAGTTTGATGAAATTGCATTACAGATAACATATTTAAAACAAGAGTAGGTATGTAAGTCTTTATAGTTTCCGACAACTATAAAAATGTATCCAGTAAAGTTATGGCAACTCATCAAGCAATTGAAATTTCGGCATTTTTTAAATTTCTATTGCCTTTTTTTAATTTCTAAGTGAACCGAAATATCGGTTATAATAAATAAATAATAAATCGTGAGTAACCCGTTTACATAACAATTATTATGTTCAACCACGATAACAAAAGTTTAAAATATTATTGTGATTGACCTCAATGTGATAGGATCTACAAAAGACAAGATATTATTCGATATTTCAGCACTAGCTGAGGCGCAGGAGATCGACTTGTATCTTAGAACTTTATTGAAGCATTTTCAAGCGCTGGAAGATACGGACTTTACAGAATGTCAACCACTATTCCGCCCTTTATTCCACGTCATCTGCATGATATGGAGGGACTCTAGGTACTATTGCATTTCGTCTAAGCTCATGGTTTTGCTCAAACAGATATGCAATTTACTTATTTATCAGGTAATGTACTTTGTGTATATCAGATTTTTTATGTACAACATAATATATACGAGTATGTATTCTTAATTGTAGTTGAAAATATGGTCTTCTATTTTTAGGCTAAAAAATGCCTAGATCCAAGCACGTTGTTCCATAGCGATATAGACGAAGCCACTCAACGCATTCAGCTCACGATAGATATATTGAAAAAATTTCGGAGCACCTTCACTCTCTTCAAAGACAATCTGAGGAAATATTTCGTGGACCGAACATTTATCCCGTGGACTTTTCACCCAAACGTTGTGTTCGAAAGAATGAACAAATTCTTAGGCAGGTTGAACACAATCCAATGGTTTTTCAAAACAGTCTTAGAGTTCCAAAAGCTAGAGAAAATAGAGATAGGTGGCATGAAAGGTCGCGTCTTGAGTGGGCAGATTAGAGATATATCAGGGGAATTTGAGTCTTATTTCCACGCCTTTGCTTCGAAATCATATGACGTTTTGGATCCCGATGATGAGAGGTTCAATGAAGATTTCAAAGAATTTCAGGATAATATCGTGGATTTGGATTTAAAACTTTCAGCTGTTTTGGTCGAGTCTTTTGATAACTGTTCAACTTTAGAAGCAATTTTCAAGGTATAAAGTAAACAAAGTGTTATACTCAAACATGTGAGAATGCAGCATGTAAGTGAATAAACAATTTTTAATTTTAGCTAATTGACATTGTTGGGTCTGTACTGGATCGTCCACTAATCAAGAACGAATTTACTGCAAAGTATGTCGAAATAATCGTTATGCTTGAAAAAGAACTCGTCACATGTGAAGTAAGTATTTTAACATAAATTAATATTTAGGATATTGCAGTAATAGTAATCTCTATTTATTAGAAATGTGTTTTGTTATAACTGTTTCTTGTTTTATTTTGTTGAGAGCTTCAGTAAAGTTTGAATCATATTTTGTTTAATAAATAGCTTTGTTCGCGGTAAGGATTCAGAACTAATTCGGAACTAGTACTGAACTAATTTGGAATCGTAGTAGAGCGCATGCTCGGTTATAAACCGATTCGTGATTTTTATTTCCGCGAACGATTTCGGAACCAAACTGCGTACGATCTACTGTCATCGGCAGTGTTACCAACTCTCAAAAATATTTATCCCTAAAGCTTAAGTCAAAAACCCTCAAAATCGCCCCAATTACTTAGAAATCCCCCTAAAAAAATATATAATAAAAGAAAAAATATAAATTACAAAAATGCAATGAAATTTCTTTACCTTTTAAATCTGGATCTGTTTCCCAAATCTACGTGTACTTCTGACTGTACATTTTTTTATTTTTAGTTTCTTTAGGCATCATTAACAAATTGCTTGTCGGCACAGCAGTACAACAACAAAATCGAATTAAACAAGTAAACAATAATCAACGTACATATGTATTTCCAGTAAGCATAGGCACAATAACCACCAGTCACCACAGAGTAGTTGTAATATATTTGTACTAGATGTCGTTAAGTCGCTAGGTCAACAAATAAATATGATTAGCTATTATAGTTTGGATTGTCCCAGGGCCTATACTTTCACATAATATATGAAAAATATATATTCAAAAAAATATATGAAGAGTCAAAAAATCCCTAAAAATACCTCTAAAAATATAAAACCCCTAAAAAAAAACCATCCCACTTATTTACCCCCTAAATTTGGGGGGAAAACCCCTAAGTTGGCAAGTATTTAAGTGGACCCACCAAAACACATTACTCTTATTAGAGTATTATATAAACTTATTTATATAAACAACAAACAAAACTAACCATATTTTATTTAACCCTTAATAAATTAATAAAATTTATTTAACTATTTAACCAGTTTATTAGTTTCTAACCAACTGAATATAGCCGCAGCATGTAGGTATGTCAAATGTCGTTAGGTAAAAACTGCGCATGTCTGGAACTACGATTCTTGCCAAAGTTATAGAACTGATAGAACTGATTCTGAACCGATCCTGAATCGAGTTCGACGGTTCCGCGAACACAGAACTGTAACTAGAAATTCTGAATTGTGTGTTCCGCGAACGGCATTATTTGAACTGCGCATGCGTATAGTTCCGAATCAGTTCGGAATCCTTACCGCGAACGAAGCTAATAATGGACAGACAGGTGGTACCTGGTTTCCAACTGTACTATTCGCAAAAATGGCTTTTCATGTGGTGCAGACTTTGAACTCTAAACGTGAGGTGAAAGTTAACGATTTTTAACATAACTAGAGAATTACTTAGCAGCGATATTAGGTTCACTTCGGGCTTTCAAGCAAAATATGTCTGTCTACAGGAGTTATTCAACGAGCAAACCCACCGTCTTCAGAAGTACGGACACATGGAGACCGACGCTTTTCTCCCACCGATCGCCGGAGGACTGCTCTTTATGACCACGCTGGCTGCCAGGATCACTAAGCCTATAGCCAGCTTTCGCAATTTGCCGCACCCGTAAGTCAGCTGGGTGGGGCAAATTGCGAAAGCTTAATATCGGCTTACAATCTACTTGTTCCGTTTCAAAATTATCGTGCAGTTGTAAGAAATTCATTCTTTTTTTCACGATTTTCAATATTCTCTAACACGGTTTTCTTATGCTGTAATTTAGACGTAGTTTTGGTCATAAATAGTAAAACAAGAATGGTATACCACACTGCTTCGACTTTTGTGATTTCATATTTAATTTTCGCATAATGTAGTATAATTCAAATTTTAATTTTAGTTGTAGGATATATAGCTGATTAAAATTTCTAGAACATGTAAACTAGTCAACAGTTTCTTGTTCCAATGTTTTTTCCCTATAATTAGGATAAAGGGTACGGAAGAGGCGATGAAGCTTTTCAAAAGGTACGACGAGCTGATTGAAAAAATAAACGAATTTAAGAAGAAGTACTTCCATGATTGGGGCGTGAATATACCAAAGATTATTGAGGAGAAGACTAGTAATATGATTCTAGCTCGCCAAGGATCAGATTTGACATTAAATTTCAGTCCCATGGTAAGTTGCATCTACTTTTTGAACAACTCAAAAAAGTTACCTACAAGTATGTAAGGATGCAGACTGATTTGCTACAATAATGTGTATGATCCTATTTCGTATTTATCTTCCTTCTTAATCCCTAATCTACTATTTATAGAATATCAAATTTAGCTTTTAGATATTTTGAAAGAAGTGCATCATTTACGAAGAAATCCGGAAGTAGAAAATCTTTTACCAAATGAAGGTCTACAGTTATTTGAGAAACAAGAAACCTTCAGGCAGTACAGAATCAATCTCGGCATTACCATAGATTGGTATAATCAAATAAGAAAAAACAGTCAGAAAGTTGAATTTGATCTGGTAGAAGACGAGATAAAGGCCATTGACCAGAGGATTGAAATGGCACAAAATGAACTAAACTGGGATTCACAAGGTGATACTAAAATGTTATGACTCTTTCTTGCAGACATTTTAGTACGTCTTAAAATGCGTTTTATGGACAAAAGAAGTTAATCGATACTCGGTTGTCGTTCCTTTTTTCCACAAAGTTGGAAGAAAATTTATATCAGACTTGGACTTTTCAGATCTTTGGAATTACCTGCAAGAACTACACACATTAGTTGGAAATTTGTACAAACGAATGTCAAAGATACAGGATAATTTGAAAGAAATGAAATCTGTGATGAGCGCTTGGTCGTCACAACCTTTATTTGAAAGGAAAGAATCCAAGAAGGTATTGAATCTACTGAATATTTTTCGAAGAATTCTGTTACCTCTATTGTAAATTTTTACTATCGTCGTCAAACACATTTTTAATTTAGGTAATGATTTTGCCATTTTCTCTGTATTTTAGGACACGTTGCTAAGTTTAGACGATCGTCAAGAAAGAATAAACAAGCGTTACAGCGACATTCGGTCCACTGCAGCTCGCATTAGAGAGTTGTTGGATGAAAATATGGCGCTGTTTAACATGCAAGACAACCAAGATACCGAAATTTGGCTCAACTATATTGCTTTTATTGATACGCTCTTTGAGGAGTCGCTATTCAGAACCATCGCTTGCAGGTGTGAAGAAATGTATTGATAAATGAGCTTATTGTTTGAGAACGTTTATATCTACAATAAAAAAAATATTATTAGACTAATGATGTTATTAAAGGTTTATAAATTTCATTATACACTTCTTCGGATTAGTGCAGTGTCAACAAAACTGACAATTAATTTTTAGATTATCGTATCATGGTTTTCGCATTTTTTAAAGTTCTATGAAAGTTCAATGGGCAACAAAAGTTGTCTAATAATAAAATCACATGTAATATAAATAAAATTTTATTTCAAATTTTTTTTAGAGTTTAAGGTGTATTTAAGGTCTTGTACGTGTTCTTTTACTTCAAATGTAATATAATACATTTCATAACTTTTTAATCAACCCTTTGTTGCTAATGTGAAATCATGTTTACAGCTTAGGATATATTTCGGAACATATGGATCCTAAAAATAAATTAGCTCCATTATTTGAAGCTCAACTAGAACTATTAGAGCCCGACATGGTGTTTGAACCAAGCTTAGAACCTAACAACAAGAAAGGCTTTACAGCGCTTATAAATAATCTCATAAATGACATACTAAATATGTCCACTTTGATTGAGAGGATAAATCCCAAGAAAGAAGTATCTTACGAAGATGAAATAATAAGTAACGAGGATATTGTTGATATGAAAGAAGATATTTTAAATGGAATTGAAAAGGTAGCCTACTTAATAAAGATCGGTATAATGATATAAAATTATTTCATACGAGCAAGTACCTAATAATTATGTTACGTAACATCTGCAGGTTATAGAAGATGCAAATGAATTTTGTAAAACTTTTGAAAACTATTCCTATTTATGGTTGGAAGAACGAGATGCTATTATGGAAATGTTCCTCACGTACGGACGAATACTGACAACAGATGAGATCGATAAAATTGGTAGCGAGGATAAAGATAATGTTGGACCGGCACCTTGTGCTCCAAAGATGGAAGCATTTAGAGAGCAGATTGACTATTACGAAAACCTTTTCATGGATATCGAAGATATGGAATCTTATAAAGTTTTCAATTGCTGGTTTCAAGTACGTAAATGCGTTTTGATATTAGGTATTTAACTGTTTTTTCTCATACGTGCACGTATGATTGAATTGATTATTATTAATTTCGGTAGGTGGATGTAAGGCCTTTCCGGCAAGCCTTACTAAATACAGTTAGGAAGTGGGGCAACATGTACAAGGAGCATCTAGTCAACAATGTCACATCCAGTCTGAATGACCTGGCGAATTTCATACGTGAAGCTGATGAAGGTATAGAATACTTACCCTGGCACGAACGCCATGAGTTTTAATTTTTCGCATATCAGTTTAAATATTACTACTTTGGCGACACTGTTTTATCGTCTTTAACAATATTTGATATTCGAAATATTTAACAGTTCGTAACAATTACTTTGATAACACTTGATTCTTGCGATTCATGATTCTAATCCGGACCTCATCTATTTCAGAATCTAGTTCTAATCTAATTTAGACTATTTTGACTATTTCGACACTCTCACTCTGCTTTCGTAGCACTCGATACCGGTAATATTTATCGTTCACTACACTTTTGTAATATTCACTTTTGAATACACACCACATCACGCTTAATAGCACACACAAAGATTCCCCGTCTCATGGGTCCAACGACATACAAAGACGAACACACCACCCAGACGCGAACAAACATTGGTCTTTAAACAGATGAATGTCCGACTGGGAATCCAATCGGAGACATTTAGTACAGGCAGACAGGGGTGCTATCAACTTTGCTAATCGGTCGTCAATATATCATAGTTATAATAACAGCATGCTTAAATATAATGTTCCCAGGATTACTTCAACCAGTACCAGAGGGTGACTACGATGCTTTAGTCACAGTAATGGGCTACCTTATGAACGTGAAAGACAGGGCTGTGACTACAGATGATATGTTCCAGCCCCTTACTGAAACTATTGAGCTGCTCAAGTTTTACGACATGGATATTCCTGAAGAAGTTAACGTCCTTTTGCAGGTACATGTGATTGCTTTATTTTTATGTTACTTCTTCTATAGGAAAGACAACACTATTCGTACGAAAGGCTTAAGATTATCTAGTCTTTGATGATTTATCGTAAGACAAAAATATTTTACTATGCTATTAAACATTAAGAGAAGGAAAATTAGATCTGTAGGCGCAATAAACTGAGGGTAACGAAGTTGGCGATAATGTCATTTTCAAGAATTTTTTGTTTCATTAGGAATTGCCAGAACAGTGGCAAGGGACTAAGAAATTAGCTCTAACCGTGAAGCAGCAAGTAGCACCCCTTCAAGCTGCTGAAGTAACTTGTATCAGAAAGAAGATACAATTATTTGATTCACACATTAACTACTATAGAGAAGTTTTCAAGCGATATGGAGTACGTATAAAATTAACTTTTCTCTACAACCAATCTTCGAATCCATTCTAAATCTAATGTAAAATTAATACAAATGATTTAATTTTTAGTTTTTTAAATATGAATGTGAAGATCCATATTCCGTAATGTCACGAGTTGACTACGAACTTTTACATTTGGAAGAAGAAATGAAATCCATACAAGGATCTGGATCCTTGTTTGAAGTAAATGTCCCCGAGTTCAAGTTGCTGAAGCAATGTAGAAAGGAGTTGAGGATGCTAAAGGTAACTTATACTAGAACCTTTCTTAAAATTAGCAGAAGAAAGGGTCTCATTTTGTATTTCGTTGGGTTTCTATTTTAGCAACTTTGGGATTACGTGCACATAGTAAGGACGAGTATAGAAGATTGGAAGACAACACCGTGGCGCAAGATAGATGTTGAAAATATGGATATTGAATGTAAGAAGTTTGCAAAAGAAATCAGACTACTTGATAAGGAAATGAGAAGGCAAGTTTTTTTTTTTACTAAATAATATATATATATATATTGGTTCGCAAAACTTAAACACCTTAATTTAATATTCTTATTAAAGTCCTGTTTTGATGTAGATCCAGGAATCGTCCAGAGGGGTTCTTTAAACTAATACAAAAGTTTTTTATTCTTGTAGTTGGGACACGTACATGAATTTGGAAGCAACAGTAAAAAATATGCTCACGTCATTAAGAGCTGTGGGTGAACTGCAAAACCCAGCTATCAGAGAACGACACTGGGACCAACTAATGAGAAGCACTAAGGTGACAATTTTGCGCAAGTTATATTCATTTGAAATGTGCATACTATATGGATATTGGTGTTTCACGCAAAGGTTTAATTTCTTGTAAATAAAATTCAGTGTAAATATAACCATTCAGCCTGTTTCGTGGATCGCACTAAGAGGTTTGAATGATTTTACTGGTCTGGTCGTTTAGTATGCATCTTGCATGTACATATTTGGTAGCATGTGTTTATGCTTCTACTTTACTGAATTGATGAATTGTACAGTTTCGCTGAGGAGTGATTGAATGTCTGTTTTGTATGAGTTTTCTTGTAAATATGGAATGTTTTGGGAATGTAAATATGTTTGTGATCCACAGAGCTTAGCTGCATTGCCACCTGAACTCACTGTAAGTATAACAATGTCATGAAAATTTTTTCCCAAGTCTTCCTTACTCTATTTGATATTATGTAATATTGCAAACACTGTAGTAGTTTAAACCCATATTAATATTATCTAGATTTTATGATTATTTTATTCTCACGCTGCATTTTGTTTTTCACCAAATGCTTTTATATTTAAGCTTTACATTTATGCGCAAACATATTTAGGTACATATGAAATGGAAAATATATTTTGATAATTCTAGTAGATTATACTAGTTGTGTGATTAGTATCTAGATTTATTTAATATCTGTGTTATATCTTTAATTAATTTATTTAATTTAATATTTAATCTAATATTTAATTTAATATTTACATAACAAGTCGTACTTATATAATTTAGGTGAGAATCGTAATGGACACAAATACAACGCTTGCGGACTTACTGGCACTAAATCTTCACGAGTGCGAGGAAGAAGTGAAAAATATAGTAGATAAAGCTGTGAAAGAAATGTCAATGGAGAAAATTCTAAAAGATTTGAACACCACTTGGAGCGGAATGGAGTTTGAACAAGAAATTCATCCTAGGACAGGCTGCATACTACTGAGGGCCAGCGAGGAACTTATTGAAACGTTAGAAGAGAATCAGGTAAGCGTACAATGTTGAATTGAAATTTGGGAACAAGACTGATAATGTCTGAAGTGATAATACTTATTTTTTTTGCTAGGTGCAATTACAAAATTTAATTACATCGAAATTCATCGCTCACTTTTTGGAAGAAGTGTCAAGTTGGCAACAAAAACTATCCATTGCTGATCAGGTGATAACAGTCTGGTTTGAAGTTCAACGAACTTGGACACATTTAGAGAGCATATTCATGAGTTCTGAGGACATACGTAAACAGCTGCCTGATGATTCAGCTAGATTTGACAGGATTGACGCCGAATTCAAAGTGGGTTTTCGATTAGATGTAACTTAGAGTTGTGTGAGTTTTGATTATAGTTATGTAATAATAATGCCACTGATAATACTGATTTTCAGATTTTATCAAAGGATATGTCTAAAACGCCAAATGTAGTCAAAGGAACAAATATAGAGGGTTTAGTTGCAAAACTTGATGGTCTTCAAAAAGATTTGATAATTTGCGAAAAGGCATTAGCTGAATATTTAGAAACTAAAAGATTGGCATTCCCTAGGTTTTACTTCGTTTCATCGGCTGATCTGTTGGATATTTTGTCAAATGGAAATCAGGCTGAACTAGTCATTAGGTATTTTTATTAACGCACACATTCATTCATATCTACATGATACAATACTTTGTAAGTGTTTTAATTGGTAGGTACTGAAAATATGAGTATAATAACGCAATTAATAAAATTATTTACAGGCATTTAACAAAATTATTTGACTCTATGGCAAAATTAAAGTTTATAGAAAGTGATAAACCAGACGAAAAGGTAGCTTCAGGAATGATTGCTAAGGATGGTGAATTTGTACCGTTTCATGGAACTTGCGATTGCACTGGCCCTGTAAGCAAACCTTTATAAAAATGTTACTTTATGACAAAATTATAAAATTGCTGCTCATTAATATTTCCAAAACTTGTAGGTTGAAATATGGCTAAATAGGTTACAAGACATCATGAGATCAACTATACGGCATTATTTTGGTGAAGCTATAGTATCGTACGAAGAAAAGCCTCGGGAGCAATGGCTATTTGATTTTATGGCACAGGTTTCTCTATGCGGTACTCAAATATGGTGGACAACAGAAGTGAACATGGCCTTTGCAAGACTTGAAGAAGGATATGACAACGCTCTTAAAGATTATTATAAAAAACAAGTAGCTCAACTTAGTACTTTGATCACTTTGTTGATAGGAGAACTTAGTAAACAAGATCGTCAGAAAATTATGACTATTTGTACTATCGATGTGCACTCAAGAGACGTAGTGAGTAAAATGATTCAAGGAAAAGTGGAAGCCGGTTCAGCGTTCCAGTGGCAATCGCAGCTCAGGCACAGGTCGAACGAAATAAAGTTCATGTTCACAGATCATCTGCACATACATACACAAGATCATTTTAGTTGTAGGTCATCATTTTAGTAATACCATGTACATCACACAATCACCGTTTCCATATTTATCTTTTAATTTTTAACAATTATTATTATAAATATAGTTTATTCTGAATAACGAAATTTAAAATTGTCTATGTTCGATATCTCTATAAGTGATCAGAAAAACTACAGGAGAAATCCAAAGTGCGAACTGTATTCTTTACAGATGGGATGAAAAAGAAATGGATTGTTTTGCTAATATCTGCGACGCCCAATTCAGATACAGCCATGAATACTTAGGAAACACCCCTAGGTTGGTCATTACACCCTTAACTGACAGATGCTACATTACACTGACTCAGGTAAATAATATATTTTTTTTATTTAATAGTAGTAAAATGTAGATATTTTTTAATTACGTTTAAGAAAATTTAATACAGTTAGATTTAATCTGATTAGGAAAAAATAATTTTCATTTGTTTCAGTCTTTACATTTGATAATGGGCGGAGGTCCTGCAGGGCCAGCCGGCACAGGTAAAACGGAAACTACAAAGGATTTAGGAAGAGCTTTAGGTATTATGGTCTATGTCTTCAACTGTTCAGAGCAAATGGATTATCAGGTACGAAATAATTGCATAATATCAATATTATCAATATAAGTTATTATTAATATATGTAAATACATAAATAATCAATATCTTGAGATTGTGAATGGTTTTGTTTTAGTCCTGCGGTAATATTTATAAAGGTTTAGCACAAACGGGAGCATGGGGATGTTTCGATGAGTTCAATAGGATTTCTGTTGAAGTATTGTCTGTAGTGGCAGTACAAGTGAAATCCGTACAAGATGCCATAAGGTAAGGGAAGCTGTTTTAACAATTAAAGAATGTTGTTTAAAATACATATAATAACTTCTTGTTATTTTTTGTAACATTCACAGGGACAAAAAGAAAAAGTTTAATTTCATGGGCGAAGTCATAGCTCTTACACCAACAGTTGGAATATTCATAACAATGAATCCAGGATATGCTGGCAGAACCGAACTTCCTGAAAATTTAAAGGCACTTTTCAGACCTTGTGCAATGGTTGTTCCTGACTTTGAACTTATTTGCGAAATCATGTTAGTGGCCGAAGGTTTCCAAGAAGCTAAAATTTTAGCAAGGAAGTTTATTACTTTATACACACTGTGTAAAGAGTTATTGTCAAAGCAGGATCATTACGATTGGGGGTTGAGAGCGATTAAATCTGTGCTTGTAGTTGCTGGGTCTCTGAAAGTGAGTATTATGAATGTTACGATTGAGATTTTTGCGTTTTTACACATATTTATCTGAATTTTATCTATTAAACGGCTCTTAACTCTTAACACTTATGTTTAGCTTATATATTACACTCAAAGTTTCCCTAAATTCAGTTTGTGACCATGGTAAAATAAATAAGGCAACTTACGCTTTAAGACCTGTTTAATAAATAAATGTATTATGAATGTCTGTTTATTATATCGAGTATCGATGTTACAAATTTTAATGAACTTAATTTTAAATAGAGAGGTGATCCTGGAAGGCCTGAAGAAGAAGTGTTAATGAGAGCCTTGCGTGATTTTAATATACCCAAGATAGTGACAGACGATATGCCGGTTTTTATGGGACTCATAGGCGATTTATTTCCTGCTCTCGAAGTACCAAGAAAACGTGATTTGGACTTTGAAAGAACTGTGAAACAAGCTGCAATGGATTTGCTGCTTCAACCAGAAGACAACTTTATTCTTAAAGTTGTTCAACTAGAAGAACTACTTGAGGTTCGACATTCTGTTTTTATTGTCGGTAACGCTGGTACTGGAAAAACACAAGTGTGGAAGAGTCTTTTTAAAACCTACCAAAACTTACGAAAGAAACCAATGTTTAATGACTTAAACCCAAAAGCAGTTACCAACGATGAATTGTTTGGTATAATTAACCCAGCTACGAGAGAATGGAAGGATGGACTGTTCTCAGTGATTATGAGGGATCAGGCGAACGTAGTTGGCGAGAATCCGAAATGGATCGTCCTAGATGGAGACATTGACCCTATGTGGATAGAGTCATTAAACACTGTGATGGATGATAACAAAATTTTGACTTTAGCCAGTAACGAAAGAATAGCTCTAACTCCGACTATGAGACTTATGTTTGAAATCTCCAATCTTCGTACAGCAACACCAGCCACGGTATCGAGAGCTGGCATTTTGTACATCAACCCACAAGATTTAGGATGGAACCCGTAAGTTCTTCAATCATTAAACATTTTGTGTTTGTATTTTTTACATTTACTGAAATATGTTCACTGACTTTCATTGTGATTCAAAATAATTAGGTCATAAAGTTCCCATTAAGTCATTGTCTTGTAACTGGGAATTAATATTTATAAAGTGCTTTTCTTCCTATAGGTATGTAACAAGTTGGGTTGAGACAAGAAAAATACCAGCAGAAAAGTCAAACCTGGTAATGCTATTTGATAAATACATCCCATCTTGCTTGGAGACAGTGAGAAACAGATTTAAAAAAATAACTCCTATAGCGGAAATGGCCCATGTGCAGATGCTCTGTCATCTTCTGAACTGTTTGCTTATACCGGAGCACACTCCGGCAGATTGTCCGAAAGAGTGGCATGATATTTATTTCGTGTTTGCTTGTGTTTGGGCGTTTGGATCAGCTATGTTCCAGGATACAAGCATTGATTACAGAGTTGGTACGAAAATAAACAACAATTGGCAAGCGACTACTAAAAGGTCACAGCCATACAATTTTATAGTGGTTATATTCTGGATAAATATTTTCCTTACAGAATTCACAAAGTGGTGGGTAAATGAATTTAAAACGGTGAAATTTCCGACTGGGGGTACCGTTTTTGATTATTATATCGATCCTGAATCTAAACAGTTCACACCTTGGATTGAGAAAGTCCCGAAATTTGAGTTAGATCCCGATGTTCCACTCCAGGTAAAAGAACTTTTGATGGTTATAAGTTATTATTATTAAGTGTGCCTGTCTTTGTTTATGTTCCTGGCTTCTGGCAGTGGCGTAGCTGGGTCAGCACCTGGTGTGGGTCTTGGTGGAAATTTGGTGCCCCCCTCCCCACATTTTCGCAATCTACCATGAAAATATTGAAAAACGCTCAAATAAAGTGCCGCCCGATGCGGGCTGCCGCTACTTGCTACGCTACTGGCTTTTGGTTTTTATTCTACTTGTTGTTGTTCTGTTATGGAATATCTCTAAACTATCTACTGTTATAGGCTGTCCTAGTACCTACAGCAGAAACAGTACGGATCAGATTTTTCTTGGACCTATTGATGAAGAACAAACATCCTGTAATGTTAGTGGGTGGAGCTGGATGTGGTAAAACAGTTTTAATAAACGAGAAATTACAAAGGTAATAATAGGTTAAACGTAAATTGTAAACCTCGATTGAATTGAAGTTAACAACGTCAATATTTTCTAAATATCTGTTAAAATGATCTAATAATTTTATGTGTTGTTAAATTATTTCTTAGCCTACCAGAAACGTATGCTGTTCAGTCAGTGCCATTCAACTTCTATACAACTTCAGAGATGTTACAGAAGGTTCTAGAGAAGCCTTTAGAAAAGAAGGCTGGCCGGAATTACGGACCACCCGGGAATAAAACTCTTATATATTTTATAGACGACATGAATATGCCTGAAGTTGATACTTATGGGACCGTGCAACCACACACCATTATAAGGCAACATATGGATTACAACCACTGGTATGATCGAACAAAACTTACCTTAAAGGACATTCACAACACCCAGTATGTTTCCTGCATGAACCCGACTTCTGGAAGTTTCACAATAAATCCGAGGTTGCAGAGGCATTTTTGCGTCTTCGCTATAAGTTTTCCTAACACTGAAGCGCTGAATAATATTTATCATTCGATACTGAGTCAGCAATTGATAAATCCAGAATTGAGGATCAATCCGCAAATTGCGAAGTTATCATGTAAGTGTGCCTTATTAAAGAGAACGAAGTAGACTTTTTTATACGTTTCTTTTCTTTCTTTCTTAAATGTGTTTTTTTTTTCAGCAAACGTTGTGTCAGCATCAATAACTTTACACAACAAAATATCTCAAGTGTTCTTGCCGACTGCAATCAAATTTCATTATATCTTCAATTTGAGGGATTTGTCTAATATGTTTCAGGTATTATTTGTGTCTGTTATATGTTGTCTTTGTCCGAGTATTATTTACTCTTTTACCCAAATGTCCACTAAATAATTATTTATTTCATCAGGGTCTTTTATTCAGTACAAACGAGTGTTTAGAGAACCCTTCAGATATAATACGTCTGTGGTTGCACGAAACGCATCGTGTGTATGGAGACAAACTAACTGAAGAGAAGGACATAGATGCCTTTCTCAAAATGCAGGTCGACATTTGTAAGAAGAATTTTGATGTATGTATTTTGTGAAGCTTTTTTATCAAAGCCTTACAAGGCTTTGATAAAAAACCTGATAAAAAATATGATATGACCCAGACAAATATGTAATTCATGTAAAGGATATGTTAAATCAAAGAACATTGAGTCATCAACATCATTGTGAGCTTTCTACGTGAACTAGTTCCCTTGTGAACTATTTTCTTGTTAATGTATTTAGGCGACTTCATATTTATATTTATGTTAACCTAATTATCATTTTCAGGAATTAGATGAAGGCGTAGTATTCGAACGCCCGAACATTTACTGCCACTTTGCTGGTGGTATCGGTGAACCCAAATACATGCCGATTTCCACATGGGAACAATTGAACAAACTGCTGACAGAAGCTATGGCGAGCTATAATGATTTGATAGCCGCCATAAATTTGGTACTGTTTGAAGACGCCATGATGCACATTTGCCGGTAACACACTGTTTGAGATTTAGTCATTTTTAAATGCATTTTTTGGAATAGATATGGTTAAAATATAACACGGGAGAGATAGGTAAAGTAACTAAGTAAATCAAGAATATTTTTACAGTATAAATCGGATTCTTGAAAGTCCACGAGGCAGCGCATTGTTAGTCGGCGTTGGAGGTTCAGGCAAACAATCTCTGTCTCGACTTGCAGCGTTCATATCCAGTTTAGAGGTCTTACAAATACAATTGAAGAAAGGATATGGTGTCACCGATCTTAAGGTTAGAACAAGCAAAGAAATAGGCAATCTTCGATTTTTAGTATAGCATAGCCATATTTATAGCTACCTGTAACCTTCTACTGTTTGGCACACTCGTCCTCCTGCAATCAGAAGTGGTTTAGTATAGTTGTGTAAAGTTGATTATATTTATGATAAAACATATTATTGAACCTAATTGCGTTCTAAAAATTGAATTGAAACTTCCGTTTGTCTTAGCGTAGAACATAATGGAGTTAGAGAAATGAAACCAAAAGTAAATCTTTTGTACAGTTTATTTCCAATATTACAATTTGGTAAATTTAGGTGCGACCTATCGCCGCGGCGACAATGTTGCGAGTCTCCTTAAGGTAGTCTGTAATAAATTAATTATGATAATTTACTTTATGCAACTCTTACATAAGTTATTTATGTTTACTTTATGATAATTTACAACTCGTTGCTATTAGTGTTTGGTAGGCGTTACTCGCTTGCGCCGGAACAATGTTATTACCTAAAAATATCATAACCTCATAGGAAAAGTGGCGCCCAATGTGTGGCAGATTACAAAAAAAATAGTTAAATAAATATCATATTTCAGAACGAATTATCAGGATTATACATCAAAACTGGTCTGAAAAACGTAGGAATCATGTTTCTGATGACTGATGCTCAAGTGGCCAATGAACAATTCTTGGTGCTCATCAATGATTTACTGGCGTCTGGTGAGGTGGCTGACCTATTCCCTGACGATGAAATAGAAAATATTATTGGAGGTGTGAGGAACGAGGTACAATTAGTCTTATCCTAATTGTTATAAAAATGAAAATAAAAGGTAACAAAGAAAAATAAAGCCTTTAATTGTAGGGTCTAAGACCCAATTTACAGTACAATAATGAAACATGCCATATTTTGCTCTAAATTTCATTAGGTATTATTAGGTATTCATTAGGGGTATTATGTATGTATATTTCTAGTTGTAATCAAGTACAAATTTGCAAAGTCTGTAGCATTGCATACTTAACATGCAATTAATCAGTAATGAACAAACACAAATATTTGTACAGTACCAACATGTCGATAAGTTTCAGACTCTAGTACGACCCATTCAAGACAATCGCGGAACAACTGGTTTAGTGGAAATTTGTGCAACCTTTCATTATTACACTGCGTGATGGATTTTTACTATAACGCTTGTTTGTACAATTATACTCAATTGACAACATAAAATAATATCAAAATAGATTTTGCCAAGTAATGCAATTTTGTTATATAGGTCAAAGGAGCTGGTCTACCTGATACAAGAGAAGTCTGCTGGAAATTCTTCATAGATCGAGTTCGAAGGCAGTTGAAGGTCGTTCTTTGTTTCTCTCCGGTCGGGTCTACATTACGAGTCAGGTCTAGAAAGTTCCCTGCTTTGATTAACTGCACCTCCATTAATTGGTTCCACGAGTGGCCTCAAGAGGCTTTGGTATCTGTGTCTATGAAGTTTTTGGAGGAGTTACGTGTTTTGCCTGTAAGTTGATTAAAATTGCTTTAGATACACTTATATAATTTATATATAGTTCCTCGTCCCGTTATACTTCCCATTCCCCATCCTCCACATAACCCTTTTTCCAAATCTACTAGTATTAATATATCCCTAGAGGCAAGAACTGTATCTGGGGATGTGCCGACGTTTGTCATTCTGGACTGTTGTTGTCATGTATCCTGTACGTCCATGGGCGATAGTATCTATTTACCATGAAGTGGACTGTCTGTTCGTTTGCCAAATTATTTTTATAAAAATGCCTTGCGCTTGGATTAGAGTACAAAAATTCTGGCTAGTTTGGCTTGTTGCATCGTCAAATACCATATGGCATTTGATGTCATGAACACTACTCGTGTGTACGCGATAAAGTATTTCAAGACTGCGCCAGAACATAATACTACATCGTCGAAACAAAATACAAAATGTATGTCGATTTTAATTTTATTTGTATGCCAGAAACGATGGGATATAGAGGTTTATCTATTTTTTAGACCTTTACTTATATATCTACAAATAAATAAATTAAAGAAAACAATCAAATCATCAAATAAATTTAATTTCATTGAAATATCTAGTTTATATATAATTTTAGATTGCTCTTCGTGATTCAGTGTCGCGATTCATGGCATACGTACACACTTCTGTAAATACGATATCTAAAGCGTACCTAGCGAACGAGAGGAGGTACAACTATACGACACCCAAGAGTTACTTGGAGCAAATAAGTTTGTACTCCAAGCTAGTGAACCAGAAGACAGATGAGCTGCGGGCTAAGATCGTAAGGTATGTTCTAGTTTTTAATGCTGTTTACTGGTTAACTTTGGTAAATAATAATAACATTATTTATTGTGAGAAAAATACTGATAAAAAGAAACAAATCACGGGTCGCGGTGATGAAAGTAACAAGATTTAATGAACAAATTCACGAGGATAAAATGGGCGACGGTATCCGCTTACCATCATGAGAGCTGTCTGCTCGTCTGCCACCTTTTATACATAAAAAAACTATGAAAGTGCTTAATAATGGTACATTATTGTTTACCATTCCGGTCACCCAGGGTTAAATATTTGTTAATTTAATTTTTCTTTAATTATACGAGTATCTTTGATTATTGTTTGTTTATTTAGGTTGGAGAATGGTTTAGAAAAATTGCGCAGTACTGCATGTCAAGTGGATGAGTTGAAAGCTAAGCTGGCTATACAAGAAATCGAGCTCCAACAGAAAAATGAAGCGGCCGATAAACTGATTGAAATCGTGGGCATTGAAACTGCTAAAGTTCAAAGCGAGAAAGCTCTTGGTAAGAACTTAGTCCAATAGGGACGTGACTGATATACTAAATTAAAGTGTACCTATTCTATGCCACATTTGATGGTCCAAAGATAAACACTACCTAGACATGAACAAACATTTGTCTTTAAACAATGAAAGTTCGGGCAGGATTCGAACCCGGAACCGTGCACCAGCTTTGCGTACTGGTTCATCTTGAGGAGACTGACAACAAATAATTTTGATACAAGTTAAAATTAATCTCCTCTATAGGCTGATATCGATTGTAAAAATATTTCAGCCGACGAGGAGGAAGAAAAAGTGGCAGTGATCGCGGAAGAAGTATCAAAGAAGCAAAAAGACTGCGAAGAGGATCTCATAAAAGCCGAACCAGCTCTCGTAGCTGCACAAGAAGCATTGAACACATTGAATAAGGCTAACCTCACGGAGTTGAAGTCATTTGGGTCTCCACCGGGAGTGGTGACTAATGTCACTGCAGCTGTGATGGTGCTATTAGCTCCTGGGGGGAAGATACCGAAGGATAGGAGTTGGAAAGCTTCTAAGGTAACATTAAAGATAGATTTTAGTATTCTACATGATATTAAATGTAACCTTTGTGTATTTTGAATCTTTCTACTTATTTCTTTCTACTACTTTCTTTCTACTTACTTAAATTGAACCTTTTTCGTGTTGTTAACTCGGAAGAAGAAAATATATGGAGACAGTAAGAGCGTTAGAATCGTTCACCGCGAATTATGGAGTTGCTTTGATTTGTCTCTTTATAGCGATTTGGTATAAAGACAGAGTGAGAAGGTAAGCTAATAAGAGAAATGAAATGACAATATTGATCGTTCTTGTAGCCATTTGCTTCAAAGAAGTGATATGAACACTTTCCGATGTCTTCAACCATCTTTAATTTGTTCTGTGTTAACTTATTGATTTATAAATCAACTAAAAGGATTTAATACCCACAGGTGACGATGGCAAAGGTGGACATGTTTCTCGAATCACTAATAAATTACGACAAAGAAAACATTCATCCGGATGTGATAAAAGCTATCCAACCCTATTTAAAGGATTCAGAATTCGAACCAGAGTTTGTGCGATCTAAATCTGCCGCTGCAGCCGGTCTTTGTGCTTGGGTGATCAACATAATAAAATTCTTCGAAGTGTTCTGCGATGTTGAGCCGAAAAGAAAAGCCTTAGCCGCTGCTAATGCCGAGTTGGCCGCTGCTACGGAGAAATTGAAATCGATTAAGTCTAAAGTGGCGGTGAGTAAACTATATTGGTTGTTGCGTGCTGCGTCTCCCGTGTGGATAAATAATCAGTCTATAAAATCCCACATATATACAATAGGTATATATGAAATATAATAAAATTGGTGGACAACTGCAAGGCCATACTGTGCATATTGTGCATAAGGCGCATATTTCGGATAAGTCTATATCCCTACAAGTTTCGTCTAAACTTTTTTTTGAAATGTACACAAAATAGCGAATTCTATCTTTTCAGCTGGCGTTGTCATCGGCATTTTTGCCTTTTCTCTAAACAGTCTCTTTTTCTGATACTACTACCACCGTGACATTGATTTATTTGCATTTTACATTTTCATTATAGTCCTTGGAGGAGCAATTGGCCACTTTAACAGCAGACTTCGAGAAGGCAACCGCAGAGAAACTGAAATGTCAACAAGAGGCTGACGCAACTAATAGGACTATTCAACTAGCCAATAGATTGGTCAATGGACTCGCCAGTGAAAATGTCAGATGGGCTGAAGCCGTCTCTAAGTAAGGAGGAATTTTTATTTTATTTTTCATTTTAAGGTCTACAATACAATCGTTAGATATTACGTACTGAAGCTTAGAACAATCATTCTATTGAATATCAAGTAGATTTTTCATACGAATGTAGGCGGACGAGCAAACGACCTACGTGATGGTAAGTGACTACCGCCGCTCATGGACACCTGCAACACCAGGAGGTATGCAGCGCCGCTAACCTTGCAAAACCCTATTCACAGCTCTCTTGAAGAATCTCACATCGTAATATAATGAGAAGTCCTCTTGGGCCAGTTCGTTCCACAGCTTACGGGTTTGCGGTAGAAATGGTTTTTGGGCCGAACAGTATCGATAGCTCTGTATCGAGGAAATGGGATGTACTGCACTTGTGTGACGGGAGGTACGGTTATAGAAACCCAAGGTGGGAATTACATTGAACCATACCCGTCGAATTATTATTTCGTAAACACGTAGTATAGATTAAGTTATACCTACTTAAGTATGGTAAACTTGAGAAAGTGAAATAACAACAAAACCTCGCAGTCTCTGTAGAATATTAGTACAGATAAGTAGAATTAAATTAAAATAAAACTACGATATTAATCTTAACATAATACGATGATTGCAGCTTCATGCAGCAAAGTACAACTTTACCAGGAGACGTTTTACTCGTGTGCGCCTTTATATCGTACGTGGGTTGTTTTACTAAACAATACAGACTGGACCTTATGCACAAGAACTGGCTGGTGTTCCTGAAAACTTTAGAGGTATGTTCAAAACATAACAAACAACATCCCATTACAAAGAAAGAGAACGGAAAGGACAAAGCAGTTTTGTATGCTGTACACATAGAAAAGCTGGATGCGTTGTAAGGGTTTAGTTGAGGAATGCCTAATTTGCAAAATGGCTAACGAGTCTAGAAATGCCCACTTCGCCAAATGATCAATTCGATAAAAGACCAATTCGTAAAATGGCTAATTCGCGCATTAGGACTAATTCTTGAAATGCGCACTTCTAAAAAGAACCAATTCTGGAAATGACTAAAATGTGGAAACGACTTTTGTATCAATCAATTTAGGAAAAAAAAAACACATGGTTATAATTTCAATATGAATCATTTTTTATTTATCACACTGTCTAATGTTAATCAAAATAAAAAATAATCAAAAAAATATCTTCCATTACAATTTAACATAAAACTTAATCAAACCACATAAATATAAATTAATATAATCGTCCATTTTCACCAAAAGCTTAAGATCTATATAGGTACGAGTATATAAATAAAAATGGCGTTTCTTTCTTAAAGTTGAACCTTAGAAAAGTAATCAAATAAGAAGAATTTAGAGAACTTGCCATTTCAAGAAGTAGTTCTAATGCCAAGTAGCTATTTTACGAATTGGTCCTCTAACGAATTGATCATTTGGCGAAGTGGGTATTTCTAGACTCGGTAGCCATTTTGCGAAGTAGGCATTTTTCGACTAAACGTTTGTAAGGTTTAAGTGTGAGCGATGTTAATGGTGCGGAGCGGGTACAAACAGTCAAGCGAACTCTAAAGTGCCTTAAAGACTATGTCTGAAATGTTTGCGCAGCTATCTTTTGTCAATGACACATATTCACAAAGTGTAAAGATCACCAGAGGTCACAACTTCCGTATTTATTAGTATTATTGTGATTTTATTTATTTCTTCAATGTTATTGTGTACACATGCAGGAATATAATCTAAGTACATGGCCAATTTATAAAATTGCAATGCCCCATATTGCAATTTTATAAATTCTAATAACAAATAATAACAACTTACAAAATTTATACCATGTCACAACATATCACACTTCAGACCATACTCACATTCATGTCATATTTATAATCTAACATTATTAACAAAATTAACAAAACTAAAACAACTATCTATATCATGACATATTTTATTTTATAACGGCGACAGAAGAGCATACAATTTACCAGGTGGTAAGTGGAGTTGCCTATGGACATCCGCGATACTTGCCAGTATAAATCCAGAAGGACGAAAACGTTGGCATGCCCCCGGATGCCTTGCGTACTTTTGGAGATTCAGGAATTGATTTGGAGGACGGGTTAGATTAGGTAAAAGGGGAATAGGAGGTTTAACGGGAGGAGGGGTTTTTCTCATCCTATTACTCCTTCCAATTGTCGTGATGGGGAGTTAAGAGTAAACGAAATAAGGAGTTGGTTTTATTATTATTCCATTCCATCGATATATAAAAAATTAAATTACCACTCACTGACTGACTGACATAATTGTTCTCCTGGTTCCCGAGTGGTGGGTGAGAAATTTAAACTGGAAAGTGAACCCTCGGGGTCGGTGAGCACCAGAAAAATCAGACTTCTTCAAGTTGTCCAAACCCCACGAAAAACTTAAACGGGCAGGTTAAACGGTATCAGGTGCGCGGGGGGGTGGGATCGACCAAATGCTATAGGGAACTGCAGGCAGCTGCCAGAGGGTGTCGCGAAAACTCCAAAATCGAAAAAAAAAAATGGCCTCCATACAATTTTCAATTGCTGTTATTTTTGAAACGGTAAGAGATAAGTGGGAGGTGCTCGACCAAATGTCATTCGGGCCGGGGTGGGTCTTCTCGTGATCAAAAATTGTTTTCAAAATGGCGGATTCAAGATGGCGGCCGTTTTTCAAGTTTGTCTGAGGGGGGTGGAAATTGGCATCCAGGGGCTTATTGTGATTGATCCTATATTAGATATGACTTTTTTCTAGCCACCAATACCGATAACGGAAGGTCTAGACCCGCTGACGATGCTGACCGACGACACCACAATAGCGATGTGGCAGAATGAGGGGTTGCCTTCAGACCGTATGAGCACTGAAAATGCTACCATATTATCTAACTCCGATCGGTGGCCGCTCATGATTGACCCTCAGGTAATTTATTTATTTATTCTATAATTCACAGAGTGACAAAAGCGGACTTAATGTTTAGAAGCATTATCTCCTAGTCAACCTTTGGGCTATGCAGAGATGGCGCGCGGTTGGTGCAATGACAGGTAAGATTAAGTTCAACTAACTATAGTTAATAGTGACGCGTATTAATTAAATACCATAATTTGAACATACCTATGCATACATGCATACGTTTATGTATATACTACTATGGTATGTATGTATGCGTACATATATACATACATACGTATGTACATACTATGGTGTGTATGTATGTATAACATACATACGTTTAATAATACCTCCTTCAATTGAGCTTTTTCAATTCAATTCAATTTTATATCTGAGCAATATTCTCCACTTTGAGTAAATGTTCCCTGAGTATGCCTTTTTAATACTGACGAGCAGATCGTTCCAGAGGGTCTACTCCAAAAACACGAAAAACGAAGCTTCGACCGATATTTCGGTGGATTTGTACCACGTAAACGTTCAGTACGATATCGGCCGGAACGAAGTTTATTTGACATTTGAAACTACTCTGATCACAGGAGACTGTGACATTGTGTACGGCGAAGGACATATTATAGATTTTGTTGATAATGTTTGTTGTGATTAACTTACTTTTATCGGATTGCCAATAATGTTTTTCTTTATGTGTATGTTTAGTTGCAAGGCGTGAAATGGATCAAACAAAAGTACGACGATAAACTGCGGGTGATACGTCTCGGACAGAAAGGGTACCTGGACACAATAGAGAAGGCTATTATAAAGGGCGAGACGGTCATATTCGAAAATATTGGCGAAACTGTCGACCCTGTGCTCGATCCTTTACTAGGACGCAATTTGATTAAAAAGGGAAGGTATGTTCCTAAAAGGTGGTCAGATTAGATACCTAGATATTTTAGATGTAAATTCCTTTATAGAGATTTCGAAGAAATCTACATATTGCAGAGATCACGATTTTTGTAAGTCGGGAAGAAAATCCTCAAACTGCAGCGCGCATTTTTTACACAATTAAAATGACACTTAGTAGAAAAATAGTTTGTTCGAAGATGAGCTAAGACGATTCAGTAGTTCCAAACTCATGAAACTCAGTGTAATCGTTTTAAAAAAATCCCAAAATAAATTTGGACACCTAGATATATTGATTTTTATATTGTAACTATCTACGTGAGTTATTTTATAATGAATAAACGTTTCATTCGTTCATGTTTAGTGACGTAAAAATAAAATAATGAATTCACGTAACACAATTTTCTTTGTTACATTAATTTGACAGGGCAATAAAAATAGGCGATAAGGAAGTGGAATACAGTTCATACTTCAGACTAATCTTACATACAAAGCTCGCCAATCCCCACTACAAACCAGAAATGCAAGCTCAAACAACATTAGTCAATTTCACCGTAACCAGAGATGGTTTAGAAGACCAGTTACTAGCCGAAGTGGTGAAAGCCGAAAGACCGGACCTTGAAGAATTAAAAGCTGAATTGACAAAACAACAGAATGAGTTTAAGATCCAATTGAAGGAATTAGAAGACGATTTATTGTCAAGACTGTCGTCAGCTGGTGAGAATATACTGGGCGATACTGCTCTGGTAGAGAACTTGGAGACTACTAAGAAAACTGCTGCCGATATTGAGAAAAAGGTTTGTAATAACTATAATATACGGATAGTAAAAGATATGTAGAGGATAGGCCGTGTGGTGTCGTGCGGCTTCAGAATAACACCACCCCATCTCTTCCCGCGGCTCTCGTAAAAGGTGACTAAGGGATAACAAAACCGCTACCGCAAGCCCTGAGAAACTACACCACTTTTAATTCGCCAACGCGCTTGGCCAGTGTGGCGTTTTAAGGATGACCTTAAAGCGCCACGCTGGCATGAGGGATGGGGACATCCCTCATGCGCCAAGACAATGTGCATGACAAGGAGACCCGTGTCCAGTAGTGGACTATAAAAGGTTTGATTACGGTAATTAACTTATCAGTTATTCCAATTTTTTTACAGGTAGCAGAGGCCAAAGTTACATCTCACCAGATCGACCAGGCCCGTGAATTTTATAGGCCGGCTGCCGCCCGAGCTTCGCTACTGTACTTCATTTTGAATGACTTGAATACTATCAATCCTATATATCAATTTTCTTTAAAGGTACCTGCAAACTTTTTTATTTTCTTTTTAGAAAAGTGTACCTGCCATAATTTCAGCAAAAAAGAATGGATATCATTATCAGTGACAATGATGTTTTATGAATTGACATTCTTATTGAATTATTAATTTCTTTTTATAACATACTTACCAGTTTTTGCCCGCGATACTTACCAGTTTTGACATTAAGAAAGTTAACCTTCTTAATGTCCGATTATTCCGAATAAACCCAGTTTGATAGGAGATATATCATAATATTTTGAAATAAATGCTATAAACAAAAGTGCCAACCGCAAGTAAATTGGACCTGTAGATTCCAAAGTTAGGGTGAATAAATAAATAGGCGTTGTATTTTATATTTATGTAGAAATGTTTTGTTTAGGCTCAAGCGCATACTTACTTTTTATTAGGTGTCACGTCTATTACTCATGTCATTATTCTCAAGCTTTGTTTAATTTACAGGCATTTAGTGTAGTATTCCAAAAGGCCATATCTAAGGCGGAGCCGTCTGATGAAGTTAGTCAAAGGATTAAGAACCTGATCGACTGCATCAGTTATTCTGTCTTTCAATATACGTCGAGGGGTTTGTTTGAATGCGACAAACTTATTTTTGCGTCACAGATGGCTTTCCAGGTAACAAGTTATAACCCGAGACCTTCATAAAAATGAGCACTACGCGCTCGAGGGCTAAATCTGTGCTAATGCACCTATAGAACGTTAACCTTAACAATTTTATATTCGAACTTATAACAAACATTGAGCATTCAAGGGTTGAGTATCAAACATTAAAAATTGGTTTTGATAAAGTTTTTTGGGATTTTATCAAAAGTTTCGATTTGATAACTACATTGTTATTTTGGAACTACTGAATTGATTTGGCACTTTCATAACCTTAATTAGTTTACAAACTCAAATCAATTTTTGCCAAATTTTATTTCAATCGGTTTAAGGAACGCGGAAGGTTTGTTCACAAATTTCATTACTAGAAAATTTTAGATCCTACTTATGAGCGAAGAGATATCGCCAGCCGAGTTGGATTTCTTCCTCCGATTTCCGGTCAAACCTCACGTGACCAGTCCGGTGGACTTTCTGTCCAATCAGAGCTGGGGTGGCATATGCTCATTGGCTGGAAAAGACGAGTTCAGAAATCTTGATAGAGATATAGAAACGTCGCCTAAGAGATGGAAGAAGATCATTGAAATGGAGTCCCCGGAAAGAGAGAAGTTTCCACAAGTATTTGTTTTAACTTGTTTTACTATAAGAATAGTATTATTCCGTGAATTTGCTTTTGTATTCATCAAAATAACTATATATATTTGTTTGTCTTGTTTAAAGTAAATATTTACATTCATTAAGTGATTATTACTGTAAAATCTTGATATAGCCTATCCACTGCCACTACCTACTGTCACTGAATCAGCGTGCTGATCCTATAAACTAAATATCTATGAGTTTGTTCTTGACTTTTGTTTGCTACCCCGCGAAGAAATTATGAACTTCCATATCATCACTGATTTTATGATTCGTAATTTTAATATGGTATTTGTATTTTTGGGTTAAATTTGCGCCTACTTTCATCTCTTTTATTTTGTAGGAGTGGAAAAATAAAACTGCCATTCAGAGACTTTGTATGCTAAGAGCTTTTCGAGCGGACAGGATGACTTACGCCGTAGCGTGAGTGTAATTGCTTTTTTATTAGTGTAGTTATTGCCAAGTAGTTCAATTTTGTCCTTTATTCTTTACGTGCATACTTATATATCATACAACAACATATACATCAGCCTATGACATATGCCTCTGCCTGGGCCTCTATCAAGGTTCACCACCACACAAACGCCAATACTTACAATTATAATACAAAGTGTATAAATTCAATTTCATATAAGTGTAAAAAGCATCAACTCCTATCTATGAAGTGTATGATGGTGATGAAGTGGTGATGAGACTAATTCGACAACAATTTAAATTCAACTTTAACTTTTAATATGTAGTTAAAATTGGCAGATAGAGATTCAGTTTCGCCTTCACCGCTTGGATGGGATTGATGGGAATTCACTTTCGGGAGCATAATTTATATTATATTTTTTCCAGAGCATTCATCGAAGAAAAAATGGGTGCGAAGTACGTCGAAAACAGAACCGTGGAATTCAGTAAATCTTTTGAGGAGACCAGCCCTACAACTCCAATATTTTTCATCCTATCTCCCGGAGTCAATCCTCTGAAAGATGTGGAAGCTTTGGGAAAGGTGATGGGGTTCACAGCTGACAATGGGAATTTCCATAATGTTTCTTTGGGCCAGGGCCAGGAAGTCGTGGCTGAGCAGGCGATGGACGTTGCTTTACAGAAAGGACATTGGGTTGTACTGCAGGTATGTGTAAATTAGATTTGGTTGTAGTTCTGTAAATTTAGTAATTATTTTGAGTATCAAAACAGAGGCGTTTTCAATTTACTGCACAATAACACATAGATCTGTAGTGTGATTTAGCATTCGTGTTCATGGACAAATTAAAACTTCGTGTAGTTTGTGAAAAGAGTTCCATCTTGGTACAAATGCTGCACAAGCAGCACACAATAAAGAGCTGTGACTAGGATCCTGCAAAATCGGCAGCTCATGCTCAACGCTACTAGTTTAGAGGTGTTCACGGACGGCGGTCGCCACTTGCCACCATATAAGCAGTCTGTCTGCCACTTCTTCTATAAACAATATCAACACTGCCCATTGGGATAAACAATGCTTACGTTTCCTTGCAGAACATTCACCTTGTCAAGAAATGGCTACCGAGTCTAGAGAAGAAAATGGAGAATTTTGCATTAGGCTGCCACGATCAGTTCCGTCTGTTCATGTCAGCTGAACCGGCTGCCACAGCCGCTGCACACATCATACCGCAGGGGATACTGGAGTCCAGTATTAAGATCACGAACGAACCTCCTACCGGCATGCAGGTAAGTTATTTTCTGTACAGTCTTTACGCACTTGGGCATAAGGTGAGATACATGTCGCGCGGCTTGTATATAGGTGACTAGGTAAATTTTGAGATACTCGTACTCAAATTTCAATAAGAGAATTCATTTAAGCTGTACCGTTTTTAAAACATTATTTGTTTGAAATTCGAATTCGAATCTATCCGGGTACATGTATCAACAACTTACCAATTTTGAATATAAGGTAATATAATTTTAGTGTATTTACACTTATTTATTTACTAGAAACGTAAAATACATTATAACGACCTGACACCCTGTCAGCACACTGCTCTCCCTCGCGATTGGCCGAGAGAGAACCAATGGGTGTTCAGTTATGGTGGTGCCGCAGCGAAGCAAAGTGTTGCCACCACATAATCAACCTGGCGATAAGTGGACTCAATCGCTAACAGAGATGAAAATTAAGTAGACATCAGCTTGAAACAATTTGAGGTGGGAAGCTTATACTATCACTTTCACTTCTGTAGGTTTTCTAAATAAATAAGTAAGAATGACACTACAGAATAATGACGTCATTCTTCTATATTCGAGTTCCTTACTTGTTACTTTTGGGCCTTTTATCTCAGTCGTTCTTCAAAATAATTTGATTTTGACTTCAGAGTTTGATTTTTAGTATTATAAATTATTTAACTAAGTATAATTATTCAGGCAAACATCCACAAAGCGTTAGATAACTTCAACCAAGAAACACTGGAGATGTGCGGCAAGGAGGCGGAGTTCAAAGCGATATTGTTCGCTCTGTGCTACTTCCACGCGGTTGTCGCAGAGCGTAGGAAGTTCGGGCCGCAGGGGTGGAACAAAATTTATCCTTTCAATGTCGGTTAGTACATGTAGCAGCTTGGCAAGAACAACGGTAGTGGCTGGGCTTGTTCGCATAAATTAACATTAATGGTCAATTATAAGTATCTTTATATTGTCATCAAGAATTCACTATTAAATTTTGAGTTTGGCAATACTATTGAGAGGTTGTCGATATTTTTTCTGTAACATTTTATATGTATACAGAATTAACCCCTGCAAATTAATTATATTTCGCACTTTCGTCTGCTGGCGTCACTTGCAAGTAGTGTAGATGTACCGAGCCAAGGCTTGACTAACAGTTTTGTGGAATGTTTTTTTACAACTTTTATTCGATCGATACCAGCCCATAACATCTCAACAATCCTCTTGTCACGAGGGGGTTTTTGGCCATAATCCACCACGCAGACCCAGTGCTGATTAGTTGATACAGATGTTACATAATATTTTTATTCTCGAGTTTCGTTACGATGTTTTCCTTCACCGCCGAAGTACTTAGTGGTAATTGAAAATTCCGTTATTATTGAAATACTCGCATTTTGTGAATTACCCGCAAGTAGAAATTCAGTAAAGTTACGGGCCGGGATTCGAACTTACAGGCTCACAAATATAAACCGAGAAATAGAATGTCCCAAAAAATATTTTTCTGAGCTTTCTGTCCATAAAAATCGCCTTCTTTATACAAATCTGGCACACGGGGTTCGATTTCATGACGTTACGTATGTGAATCAAGAATGAATAGGCTACAGAATGAATAGGGGTCCCTACAGAGACCCCCTTTTATCCCTAGGCTATCTCATAGCTGTATAACATTGCCATTTGAAAATTTCAGGCGACCTAACAATAAGCGTATTCGTTTTATACAATTACTTGGAGGCGAATTCTAAAGTACCCTGGGAGGACTTGAGGTATCTCTTCGGGGAGATCATGTACGGCGGACACATCACTGACGATTGGGACAGGAGGCTTTGCAACGCTTACCTCGAAGAGTTGATGCAGCCAGATTTGGTGAGAATTGATACAAGTTAACCATAAATATGGCATAAGAAAATTAAAATTTACAACTCATTGGCTCAGTTGGTAGTGCCTGCTGTGTAAAAGGTCCCGGGTTTGATTCCCATTCGGACATTAGTTTGTATAAATGTTTGAGGTTTGAGTGTGTCTGGTTGTGTTTGTTTTTGTGTGTGTCTGGACCCAGGAAACAGGGAATCCTAGTGTGGAGCATTGAATATGGCGTTTATTATTATTGAATATTGAATATGGCAGGTACGTAGTAACTAAAAGAAATTTGTTAGAAAAAAGAAAGATATTTTAAAATCGAAAGTCGAAAATTCCTTTTATTCCCACTAATTCTATTAGTTGTGGACAACTACTGTACTACTAGGTTTTTGTTTCCTCACTAGTTCAGTTGATTGAAAGTCTAAAGACAAACAGAACCAAAGTATTATTATTGTTTTTTTTATTTAGTCGTGATCCTCTATTATGGACTGTTTATTATCTACTACTATACTCTTTGATTTACAATCAATCGCGAGTACTGGTCTAATTTACATAAGTTACATTACATTATACATATATACTATAACTATAAGGAAATCTAGATTATACTCATCAGCATATAATATACATCCACGTTTTTCAAGTTTCATAGTTTATAAAATATTAATTTAAAAGGCATAGCCTGTGTAAAAGCTAGTTCTATTTTCAACTGAACTAGTGAGAAAAAAATCCCACTAGTTCAGTCAACTGAACTAGACGAGGGAAAATTCTATATACGATACACATATTGTGTCAGGTGGACGGCGAACTGCAACTAGCTCCCGGCTTCCCCGCCCCTCCGAACACAGATTACTGCGGCTACCACCAATACATAGAAGACGCCATGCCTCCTGAGTCCCCTTACCTTTACGGTCTTCATCCCAACGCTGAGATCGGCTTCCTCACTACCACTTCGGAGAATTTGTTCAGGACAATCTTTGAGATGCAGCCGAGAGATGCGCAGGCGGCTGGCGCTACCGCTGTTACTAGAGAGGACAAGGTTTGTACCCGCAGCCAGCCCTTTTAGTATCCACTGCTGCACATGGACCTCCTCATCTACATTGTCTTCTGAATGAGGGATGTACCTCTTTAAAACGTCACGCTGACCAAGCAGGTTGACGATTCCACTCTTTTAGAGGTGGTACCGTTCTCCAGCGCCTGTGGTAGTCACTTTACTCGTCTTTTACCACACACAGGGGTAGAGAGGGGGTAATGCTATTCTAAAACCGACCGATACCACACGGTGAGGTTTGATAGATGTATAGACTTTATTGTACACCAAATCATACAGATTAATACAAAGTAAAAGTTATTAGAAGTATAACCGGCGCGCCGGTTGTACTTCTAATAAATCTAATTCTAAGAAATTGCTTTAGCGATTTCTTCCAGGCAACCTTTGGGTAGTGAAGAGAAGTCAGTAGACTAGAGGTGCAATAAGTAAATAATATCTGCATATACATTCATAGATACGACTACATACATTTGCATCTACTCTAGGGTGCTTCTTATTTGGGCAAAAAAAATTTTTTTTTATATATATCGCGCGTCACCTTTTTATTTTGATCTAAGATACAAAAAACATTTACATTATTTCTTTTGCATTTTTAAAATAATATTTAGGAGTCGCTACCAACAGATGAAAAAAAAATAATTATATTTTTGAAATATTTTGTATTCATTTACAAAATGGATAATGTTACACAAATCGAACCACTTTTACGAAAAAAGCTAAGTACTTTATGCTAACAATGTAGTTTTCTTAGTATTAGGGTACTTTTGCCTAAAATTTTTCACGACCAAAAGAAGAAATTGCTTTTGCTCTTCGTTTGTAGTAATGAATTTATTGTATTCTTCAATTAATGCTACGCCACGCTCGGCAATGTCATTCACTACTCTCATTGAACGTACAATGTTTCTAGAAACTTTGTAGTCTTCATCTTCGTCCCAAAGATGAGCTTCTTTTTTCAAAAATGCGGACGAAATTCCAAGGATTCTAAAAAATCTTAACGTGTTGCTAGACACAAAATCCTCCAAATTTTTTTCAGCAACGTGACTTACATCCAGGCTAATTCGCTTGGGGCTGTAATCTGAACCTTCCTCATTCAGCGCGGTCACCATTTTTTGTTTGGTTTCAAAAGAAACGTCGTCATCGAAAAAAGCAAGTGCGACAAGTTCTTCGGAAAGATACCACAAATGCCCTAGGAACTTTGTCAGGGCTTTTTTGGACATGGCTTTGTTTATGTTCTCGAAGCTTTTAAGCTTTTTTAAAAGCCATAAGTCGTTTCTTGGAGCTGAACTTGTCGCAGGAGCTTGAAACCAGCATCTAACATAAATGATAACAACGAAAACACAAATTTCGGTAATTGCTTTCAGTTCCCGTTTTGTCAATTTAAACTGGTCCTTAAACATGAAAAGCTTAAAGCAATATATTGCTTTTGCCATCCATCGTGCACGATGAAGGCCTGCTGGAGCTCTGAATGATATCCCTTTGTTCGGCACGCCTCCCAGGAAAATTATTGTAAGCTTCAGCAACTCCTTGTAATCTTCCCGAGGTTGATAATCGTTGAGCTGTTTCTCAGCGAATAAAATTGTGCTCCTTAATTCATTCTTTACGCATTTCAAAGCATCAGGGTTCGAAGAAACTGTGCTGAACTTGTTGTGATCAATATTAGGCCAAGCAGTTTTAAAACGTTTGAAAATCAATATTTCTGGCCCACTTGACGGACCTAGTGCTTCACGTACAACTGCTTCTAGCATTATCTCCATTATGTGGTGACGACAGGCAAACCAAAGCACATCTTTTTCCATCTTCTGCTCTAATAGGATGCAAGCACCACCTCTTAAACCAGTGTTGACCGCAGGGGTGTCGAAGCACAAGCATTTTATGCTGTCGCTTAAGTTCCAGGAAAGAATAGTGTCATAAACAGCTGAAGCACACGCCGCCCCTGTTCCGTGGCTAAGTTTGGGAACTGCCAAAAGTTGTTCCACACCCTGCCCGGATACTAGAATGGGTAGGCGATCTACTGTTTCGTGCCCTGTTATATCTTCGATCAATTTGCCATCCCAATGAATAGTAAGAGGAATATCTGCCTTAAAATCATTCTTCAATGATTGGGCTACCTTTTGCCTTTGCTTCATACGCTGGCGACGAATTGACGATGAATTGACATTGAACTCTGAGGGATCGGTTCCTGCACCTTTGAGCGTTGATGTCAAAACAACAGTTGCTTTCCTGTCGCTCATTTTAGCAAAGTCGAGGCTTGAAGCTAATCGTTCATCCACGAGGTTCTTCGTGCCGCGTTTCCGTTTAGGTGGGGGTAGATCTGATGTCGAAGGTCGTGCCCTCACTGAAATTTCCGACGCCGAACTTTTTTTTTCGTCATCACTGCTGGTGGTGGACGAAGACAGTACACACCTTTCTCTTAGGGATTCAGTATAGCTTTTTTCTTTATCCAAAAGCCGTTGGAGACGAGCTTGTTTTTCCTCTTTCTTTGACATTTTTTTAAAATTAATTTTGTCCACGCCCCCTATTATACCAGGGCGTCCTTTTTTCCTTTGCGCAATTAAAAATTGTCTGTCTTCGTCAATGGAGATCTTGCTTAAAGCATCAGCGTGAGCTATATCAAACAGGTCTTCCAAGTTATCTTGCCATTTCTTTTCTTTGTTCTGTAGGCCTTCAGAGCGTTTGATTTTGTTTTCTTTATTTTTTTTTAATTTTTGCCATTCAATAAACTTGTTTTCTATCTTCTTTATGACGTCCTTTTTTAACTTAGTCGGAATGCTCGCTCGTTCCCACAATGTCATCACGTCTGAAGCAGTAGAATTCGCCGAACTGCGATTAGTTTGCTTCATTTCGATTTTGAAGTGAAAGAATAAACTCAGCACTTCTTTTGTCGTCGGCAACTTACTTTGAATCAAGCGATCTGATGTTTGTCCTACTAACCAAATATTTGTTTTGTTCCTAGTCGTTAAAAGCGATCTAGAGGAGGATGCCATGTTATCACAAAATGCGATGCGTGGCAAGACGAAAACGCCCATCTACTCCCTATCACAGCGCATCGGTTACTAGCTTGTCAAGACGCGCCAGGCGCGTGCTATAGGTTGAGTGGGAAAAGGAGGAGTGGGGTAAGAGCGTACTGCCTCGGAATCATGCGAGGACGACGGCGACGTGCAGTACCGTTTTTTTACAGTTAAATAATGAATTGACTTGTTTTGCGTACATTAAGTTGTAGATAATTATATTATTATTTTTACAAACTTTGACACGCGGTAGCGACCCCTAAAACGCAATATGAAAAATTAAAAAAAATCACAGGTTCGTTTTTGAGGTGATAGAAGCAAATGGCGGGTTGACACGGTTATATTTCAAAAGTCGAAAAATAAGAAGCACCCTAATCTACTCGTATGATTATTATTTTAGCAGGCGACTTAGTTCCTGCCAACTTTGTGAAGATCGTTACAGGGTAACGGATCCGTAAAATAAGTAATCCATGTATTTTTCTTCAATATATTCTTATTCAAAATTTCACTATGATCCGTTACTTCGTTGAAGAGTGATTGAGTAACAAACTCGAATTTATATGTTGCTGTATTTTTAGTAAGAAATATCTGACAAACTCCGCTCACACAAAGAATGACGAGATTTGCGTTGTAATTTTAATTCGCAAATGGAAATTTATTTCTCAACAAACATTCATTTAAAGAGACTGCCTATGATTAACTTAAGTTTACAATATTCCAATAGTTACAAATAAAGAATTTTGATTTGATTAATTGATTCTGTATAGTTGTGCGTACTGAGACGTCACGCATACAACTAAACCTTAATTAGTGCGTTCTAAGATAACATACATATCTTTTTGTACTATGATATTGAGCTTGATAAGTGAACATCTGTAATTATTTAGACAAAGGTGTGTTCCAAATGTCACATTAAAAACATCTTATGCTATTTGAATTTTGTAAATAATACCTTATGTTATTATGACCGAATTTAGGACATGTTACAATGTCCCTTACAATTTATAGGTAAAACAAATGTTAGATGAAATAATGGAGAAACTTCCAGAAGAGTTCAACATGTTGGAAATAATGGGCAAAGTTGAGGAGCGGACGCCGTACGTGATCGTGGCTTTCCAAGAGTGCGAGAGAATGAATTACTTGACGGGGGAAATGAAGAGGTCTCTGAGGGAACTCGACCTGGGTTTGAAGGTAAAATATATTTACTTTTAATTCTGTTGTCTTGTTTTTGTCTTTCTCTCTAACCTCTCCATAAAATTATTTCATTCTATATCATCTTAAATCCGAATTAAAAGTATGTATGATAAGACAAGACATAAGTTTTATGTTAACATAAGACCTTATGTTGCCGAATTTATGTACATAGTTTGAAGGATTATGAACTGAATTTTCATATTTCACCTGGTACAATACAAGTGTGGTTGTACCAACAAGTGGTGGTTAGATAACAGAAAAACGATGTGTAGTGTTTTTTATTATTCCACATTCATATATCTTTATAATTTTCATATTTTTTTCAGGGGGAACTAACAATTACATCCGTCATGGAAGAATTGGAAAACGCACTGTTTTTGGACCAAGTAAGTTTATTTTCATCTCTTTCTATCATACTTTTTTCATAATACATAAAACTAAGAGGGTGATAGTTATTCCTAGTTTCACCTTCAATCCTAAACAAACTTATCGTCATCATTCCCTCTTAGTAATTGTTTAGATCTTTGCTTCTTATTCACAAAACGTCTAAGCAGTTTCTCTCGGCCTATACAAAGCTGGGCGACAGAAATTGTCGAATTTACGCTAATTGGCTGCTCGCCGTCAGTGAGGCAAGTACCTAATGTAGGCATGTATTGCAGGTTCCAGCAATCTGGGCGAGCAGAGCGTATCCATCGCTTCTTGGTCTTTCGGCGTGGTTTGTAGACTTGCTGTTGCGACTCCGCGAGCTTGAGACCTGGGCTACGGACTTCGTTGTAAGATATTATTTTAGTTCTATTATTTGCTCATTTAAACTTATTAGTAGATAAAATTATTTATTTTATAAATACAATATTTCGATGAAATATACTCCATACTTACATTGATTGACTTGACATCCGACTTGGAGAATCTCGCCAGTAGTGGCTGGACGAGAACAGAAGAAACTGTGTGTGGTGGCAGTCCTCAGGAGAAGCCCATATCCTGTGGAGGAACAGGATGATAGTATGGTTTGGTTACATTAATTATGAGTGACACAGTATTTATACTGCTCGGTCTTAAAATATAACTTGCTTATGTGTTGAATTGTCTTGTTTCAATGAATTTAAAAATATCTATAGGTATATTTTTTTTAATATTGAATTTCTCTGTACTCATCTATTGAGAAACAGTTTTTAACCCATAAAAACTATTTCACTTTTACAACATGTTTTAATGTTTCCTTTTTTTAATGAATTTGACCTAAATTATAGATTTTATATAGACATTTAAAATCTTCTTAATCTAATCTATCTAAAAGATTAAAAATTTGAATAATCATCTTCCACCTCTCTATTTTTATATTCATCGCTTGCATTTCCATCATTTTATTTTTTTTACAATTGTCATCAGCAGTATCTTCATTTCCAGTTGCCAGCGTCAGTGTGGCTGGCCGGTTTCTTCAATCCGCAGAGCTTGCTGACCGCCATCATGCAGAGCACGGCGCGGCGCTACGAGCTGCCGTTAGATAAGATGTGTCTTCAGTGTGATGTCACCAAGAAAATGAAGGAGGAGTTCACGTGAGTCATCCAAGACTGATGGAAGAGTTTTGATATATTGCATTACGAGGTATTCTGGATATGTTCAAGAGGACGGGGCTTCGATTTAGAAGTCGGGAATTTAATTTTTTCTCGGCCGGTACGTTTTGTACTACTGGTTTTGTTCTGTACCAATTATCTCAAATATATAAATTGAATTCAGTTTTACTTTATGATGTTAACTACGAGTAAAAAATGTATTTTTAATATGTAATGATAGAAACATAGAAACAAACAATGAAAACTTTCAAATGTGTACTTATTTAATTTCTGTAGTGAAAATGAAAATGCGTTAATTATGAAATTGAGTGTGTCAATATCAATGTTAGACGTCTGTATGTTATTTTTTAGCTTCATGTGTTGACTGATTTTATATTTTTCTAGCTGGCTGTCATTTGGGATAATAGATACAAATAAAATAAAAATAGCTTTGATTGTGACATTGTTTCGTAGCATTCGCATGAATGGAATTTGTTTGTCGTCTAATATCTACTATAATCAAGAACTGGTTTGAGGACTGATAATAAACAAAATGCATCAGAAATGCTCCGGAGAAATCCTTCAAATGTCCAACTTTCCTCCAATGTTCCAACATTTCTCAAATGGAGTTCAACTAACTTTCTTTTATCGATTCTAAACCGCATTATAAGACTCATATTATAACGATGTCGTTCGCCTGCCGGTTTGAACTGTTTACCAGCCGCAATTTTACTATGCGGCCGGTGGCCGGTACGTTTGAGCAAGCATTTTTGAGGAATTCCACAAATTAAATTTGCCGACATAAATAGTTAAAGAATCAGTAAGCTGAGGCGTCTATGAGTAGTCCAATTCTGGACTGCTGATGAGGTAGACAAGTTATTGTATGGAGGCCACGTACCGGGAAACGATGCATGAGAAGCAGTCCAGCCAGATGAACTGACACTTAAAGAAAGTTGCTGTTAATGACTGGAAAAGAGGAATATCGTACGTGGCGACGGTAGTACTGTAAAAATAAGCGTTAAGCGCTCCACGCTCGACGAGCGCTGAATGAGCGCTAATAAGCTTCTACGACTCGAGAGGTAAACGTCCCAGTTCTTAAAGTTTGATTGTCTTAAACCCTTGAGCTCGAGTCTAAAACGGTTAAGGTTTTAACCTAACCTGCTAATGAATAAGTCCATATTCATTAGCATTCATTATTACTACACTAAGTGCCGTCACCTAAAAGAGGCCTATATCTAGTAGTGGAGAGAAACTTAGGCAGAAGGTATGCTGTGGCATAGAAGTTTTAACAACTTCCCGACCGCGAGACTGTTAGTCTCAGCTATCATAAAGTTAATTTCTATTAAAACTTAATCAGTTCAAACACAAAGGCGAAATGAATGTCTATAATATGACCTTGGATCAAAAACGAATTACCTTACTACCTATTTAGAAACTAAAGCATGCTGAAGCTTTACGTGTTATCGATGTTACCATGTACAACGAACCTGCACGAAGAAACCAAGCATGGAATATTCCTTTTAACCATCTTCAGAACTAGCCGATTTCGTCTTTTTATTTTTTCGTGTTTTCACTGCATGGCACACCAACCATACCTTCACTCCGATCTACAGGATAGCTGATTCCAGGTCAGCACCTCGGGATGGGGCGTACGTCCATGGGTTGTTGATGGAAGGGGCGAGATGGGATGTGCAAGCCGGCATCATTATGGACTCAAGGCTTAAAGAGCTGTTCCCGGCGATGCCTGTTATTAATGTTCGGGTATGGAACTGTTTAGATTTTCATTTATGTAGTATGTTTTATGCAATTCAACGTTAACTATCATTTAAAAAAAATTAGGACATGTGAATTCACCAACACGCACATGCGTTGTGGATTATGTCCCGAAACCCCCTGGTTACAAGAGGAAGCAGGTGCCTTGTGGTGGGATGTTATAGGTTAATATCAATAGATAGAATAAATATTGTAAAAATCCGCGTATACTGAAAATAAAGTCTCTGTACATATTTAAAGCTATTTGTAACTTTTTTATTAAATGTGTGAACGCTTCTGCTCAGTAGATATCGTATAGTACATAACATTCATTTTATTTCTTTTTTTTTTAATGATGCAGGCAATTACTCAAGATAAGCAGGATCTGCGCAACATGTACGAGTGTCCAGTATACAAGACGAGGACAAGAGGGCCGACCTACGTGTGGACCTTCAACCTAAAGACCAAAGACAAACCCTCCAAATGGACGCTAGCTGGGGTTGCTTTACTCTTACAGATATAAAGATATATCTTGATTATTTTGAAATAAATTTGTTGAGTAGATACAACCATCGAATTCTACCACATTTTTTCACTGAGTCTATATTAAAGAACTATAGAATTAATTTTAAATTTTCTTTAATATAGGTCTTCTTCTTTGGTTACCAAATAAGCCAAATATATACATAATTTTCTTTGTCAATATACATAAGTAGGTACATATATATATATATATATATATATATATATATATATATATATATATATATATATATATACATACATACATATATAAGTATACAGGATGTTAGTGACATGCTATCGAAAATTAAAATCAGGAGTTCAGTACATGATACTGAGTACCCTGGCGTTGGAATTTTCCGTCCATCTTTTCACGATTTTTTTTGTGCATTTTATTACTAATTACAGCATGGTATCACTTATGTAGTCGTCTCAATTCGAATTAAAAGAAAAGAAACAAATGACGATATTTAACATAAATCAGCAATGTAGGTAATTCATATCTCAATACACATGCGATTTAACGCTATCATCTGTTTTGCGGCCGAGTTCAAAAACAGGTCAACAAACTCTGTCTACCTACGTTACTAAACATAAACATGGAGGCGGGCGCGCACTGGTGCTATAGTGACGCAGTACACAGTAGGTACGTATTACGGCACATGTAATAGATCAATTCATCAAACAGATGTGCACCTGTTGAATACTACAAGTTACTTATTAGACTTTCATTAATAAGTAATAGGAATGTTATTTTCTTTACATCCATCGTATTCCAAAAAAAATATTATATTTATACTACCAAACGTTTTAAATAAAAATTGTTTACAATTTACAAGTAAAATATGATATCTTTTTTATTTTCAAGTCTTCCTTAATAAGTATTTTTGCAATATTTTTATTCTCTCTACTTACAGGAAAAACTGTTATCGTACCTACATTTAATTGCAAAACACCAACGATATTTATTTGGTGGAATTTAGTCTGTATTACGTTTTAACATGTCACATCTACATTTTCTAGTTTTTGACAATTTTTAGTCTTTTGATATTTGCCGCTTCGAGCGCAATTTAGTCAATTTCTGAATTTTCATTTTTAGTTCTTGTTTGTCAGTTGACAAATTCAAACGTTTACTAAAAAAAATAGTGCTCGAGTGTTATTAGGTAGTGAAATTGAGTGTAAAATGTCTCGTAGTGGAAATGGATTAAATTTTAGTGCTCGTGAATTTTTAGATATGATTATGTGATTATGATTATTATCTTACAAATGACTGTGTTGTGGCGAAGCACGTGGGAACGCACAACGAGCCCTCCGCCTTTACAGGAGCGTTTTCCTACTGCTCGCCACCCAGCAGACAGTCGTGTGATAACCAGTGCATACCAACGTATCCGTTGGACTATTTTCTTTGGGGATTATGTGAAAGACAGAGTGTTTGTGAGTGAGTGCCATTCTGTACCTGTACGTACGTACCTATGTTGATAGTGGAGCCGCATTGTCTGCACATCGTTCGCAATACATTGCGCGCTCTAAAATGACATCGTCGGTAACTCATCATTGTCGACATCAGGGGTACGTGTGATTTAATAATAGATATTATTTGTAAGATTTTCACAAAGTTATCGATAGTATGTCCCTTACACCCTGTATATAAATACATAAATATACATAAGTACTCACTCTGTTGTCAACATGGGTACTTTTACTATAAAAAAAAAATGTTTTATAATACATATTAAACATTTGAGATTTTTACATTTTTCACACATATTTATCTATTTAAACGAGTCTTCATGCGAATTTTTACCGTATTTATTTTACTCGACGTTTCGGTTGGGTTGCATCAACCATGGGTCATGACATGACTGAAGTGACATGGTGCTGACTGAAGAGGCGGGTAGTCTACGTGGAGAGTTGCGAGCAGTTTCATCAACTACCCGCATTTGGTCTTCATAGTCCGAAAAGTTGCGGCACACGACACTCACAATATCAGAAGTAGCGTCAGACGAAATATCGCGAGGTTCAATTTTATTAAATTTATTAATCACTGGATTCCATGATGAGGTCAATTTGTATCTATCTCCTCGATTAAAATTTCTATTTTTTTTATTTCAATTGCTTTACACAATCCTGGATATAGTAGGGATCAGTGGAGATGATTTTTGGACTATAGAGTTCTATCCAATGATTGATCTCGGCGTTGAGTACATGGTCCGCTATCGCCGATTTATTCGTCGGGCGATTCTTCACAGCTGTCATATGCTCTTTGACCCAATCTGCTAGGGTGCGCTTTGTTTGGCTTATGTACGAACTACCACAGCTGCACGGTTTATCTTATCTGATAGACCTGACATCTGATGGGGTATTACATCCTTTGGTGTGCATAGGTTTTCCGCTACTTTGAAGGACGGTGTATATATAGTCTTAATGGAGTATTTTCTTAATACTGTTCCAACGTTGTCCGTCACTCCTTTAACGTACGGCATAAACGCCCGTTGTCTGCGGACCTCAGGATGTCTTTCCCTACGATAGCGCCGTGGTTGCCTTCCTCTCACTTTATATCCGTTTCGTTTAACTACCTCCTGAACATGTAACAACTCATCCTTTAAATGTTTAGGGTCACAGAAGCCTTGTGCATATTTACACGTGCCTATGTTGACATTTACTCTGGATAACCGTATAATTTGTTAATCTTATATGTATACGGCTTATAAGGATCTTAATATAACTTGTATTTATTAGTTGTTTCAGGTTACATTAAATTTAAAAAAAATATAATCATTGTTTTATTTGTAAGTGAAATTGAAAGTGTATTGTAATATGGTTTATAGAAAAAAATAGTTATCATAATTATAAGCAGTAGATTGTATTGTAATTTTAAAGCATTACAATATAATTATGATTTAATATTATATTATGTAATTATTGCATTTATCAATATAGCACATCGATATGAGAGATACCTTATATCGATGTTTTAACACTTCCACAGTCCTATGAACTACATTTGGGTCTTGTGATTATTAATATTGGACGTCCCCCTATAACGTATAGTGATATGTACGGTATTCTATACTTACAAATATTTATTGATATCCAAATTAACGCTGCATTAAAAAGAAAAGGTCTCATGGTATTTTTTTCTCTGTGTAGGAACTGTGAACGTATTAATTGTTAACTTAATTGTTAACAATTAAATCGTTAATTTAATTGTTAACTGGTGAGCAAAATAAATACATAATTTAAAATTCATATATTTTCATTTATCCTTCAATTAATATTAATATCGTTCACTTTAAGCACCAGAATAAAATACAGAATACAGAATAAAAAAGATTTCCTGGATTTTTTGTTGCACTGTCGACAACATATCAGTGGGTTTGACGATGGTTTACCTTGGTTTAATTCATTACAGCAAAGAAATCAATCAAGAATATTCACACACTTTGCATGCATTTACATGTTAGAATAATTAATTTATGTCCCTCCGCTAAATTTTGAACGAACTTTTGAATCTTAATCCCTTGAGATAAGATCTAAAAATGGGTATCATCCATTGATGATCTATCGGAAATAAAACGAGGCCACTAGAATAAAAAACCGTGAGAGAATTTGTTTCATTTTATTGGCGATTAATTATGTGTAACTATTATTATGACATCATTATTATTTGTTAGCTTTTTTGTTTCAAACCGCTTATTGCAAAGCGCCACTTAATAGTCCGCTCCAATCCAATTTGCCGAAAAGAAAACCAAATCAATAAAATATCTCAACGTTTATTTATAAATCTAGGGCAAACTTGCTGTCAAGATGAATCAAGTTATGGACGTGTAGACAGTTATCATCCAAACTTTAATTTTGAATGATAAATAATTGAATTTAACTCACTTTAACGTATTCAAAAGCATTCAGTTCTAGCCTTTATTAGTAGCTTAAGTTGCCCATGTCTTAAGTCATACGTTTAAACCACGAATTACAACTACACTACACGTATGCTGAACTAGGTAGGAATTCGTTGATTACTTGCAGAGCTAATCTACACTAATATTATGAAGACAGACTGTTTTTATTTTTGTTTGTTTGTTTGAAATCGAAGGGCTCGTCATCTCGTCACCGAATGGCGGTTTATCCGCACTTCCTTGATAGTGAGCTACTGCGTACAGTGTCGTATTCAAAACCGCGAACACAATAATTGTGAAACGAACTGTCCACATAGGCTTTTCCACTAATTTACGACGTGGAGCTCATTCCCCCTGGTGTTGCAGATGACTAACATCTCATGGGTCGCACTTTATAAAAGCTTTATTATATAAAATATCTTTCTTACTTTCTTAACTATTAGTAGGAATGAGCCGGTAGGGATAGAAGGAATAGCCCAAAAAGTGTTAGAAGTAAATTCAAAAACTGTTGAATCGGTTTAAAAAAAATCACTAAACTAATGCAGTTGGACTTAATTTATAATGTTTATGAACGAAGCCATTAGGCTTACAAACAATGACAACTTTTGCACTTGAATATTAGAATGAATATAATGTACAGTACAATTTGGTAGTGATCTGCCAATTCGTAGTGATCTACCAATCCGCATCGGACACTCATGTTGAATTATGACCCAAAATCTCCCCGTGATTACTATACCTGTGCCCTACAGTGGGACGTTATAGCTATAATAAATTATTTATTTTTTTATAATATAAATATAGAATTATATAATAGATGGCATACTAGCGGGCGGGCCACATGCTGGTAAGTGTTCACCACCTCCAATGGACACCTGCAACACCAAGTGTGAACAGGATTCTGCCGAACTGTTCACAGCTCTCTTGAAGAGCCCCATATCGTAAGCGTAACGGAAAATCAGCTGGCAGTTCGTTCCACAACTTCGTGTTTTTAGATATCCCAGTATGTTGTTTGTGCACTTCAATCTCTTTAGATGTTAAGATACATCATAGACAAGATAGGTTATGACATTACACGCAGGTTTTTAATGAGACACCTCATTCATAATCTTCCCCGGGGCGACAGAGATGCCGTGTTGAACTTTAAACTTGTGACCTTTTAGTGAGAACACGATTATTAATAACTTTAATCGATACCGTTGTTTGTCCGTATACAAAAAAAATGGAGGAGTTTGTCTCTTTTGAAAGCAATTTGTGAAACATTTCATGGCCATAGGTGACAGTTTTTACTTAGCACCAAGCGAAGTATGCTCGTCTGGGACCTTTTATTAAAAAAAATTAAATGTTCCACAAATCCGATGGTAAGTGGATATTATCGTCCTTCTGTATGCTGGACTGTATGCTGTGTGCGGCCCTTGTTCTATAAAAGAAAACCAGTCAAAATTGACTTGGAAAGACTGAAACATGATGCGATGAGGAGTTTTCCTTATCCCATAACGCATGGAAATGTATTTTAACTAGCTTTTCTCGCGACTTCGTTCGAGTAGTCTACATGAGTAGTCTATGTTTTAATCCGGATTACAATCTTAACTCTTTTTTAAGTTTCAACGAAATCAGCTCAGCCGTTTCAATGTGATTGAGTAACAAACATCCAAACCTCGCATTTATTCGTGGGATATATTTTCCCCATCCCTTGAATTGAGACGTGAGGTGTATAATAGAACAAAAGAGGGACGGTTTATTCTATTATCAGAATGAGGAATCTTCTTATTTCATGATACTCCTTGGGATGAAATGAATTTTTAGAATTGATGATATCCTGAATACTACAGTACCTACTGTTTGTCCAAATACTGGTATTTAAAACTTATAGCGCTTTTTGAGGAACCCCTAGCCTTTACTTTCAATCTGAAGCGAGTGAACCTCGTAATAGACAACTAGTTAAGTGTAAATGAATTCATTATTGCGTAGTTATCAATAGGCAGGTGTAATGATAATAACTTCATTTATTGAAGTGTATTAGAAAGTGACTTTCTCGACAACAATGTGAACATGCATAAAAATCATGGTCACTTGAATGTCGTAAGTAAAAATTTAAACATTTTTTATAGAGGTGTTAGTAGTGGTTTATAAAAGCCCTGTTTTTTAAAGATTTTTTATAACATGGTAACGGGCGGTCAAGCGCTTGCATATAGACTCTGTGCTACATTGTTGACCAATTGACTGATCGCCGCTACTGGCTTAGGTACACCGGCGTGTTCGACGCCTAAGATTACAAGAGCAGCGTTTGAGGAGACACGTTTTACGCCATAACCTCCGTCTTCCCTTGTATGTGTTTCAGGCATTAGAGTATCGTTCCTGTAGTATCCTCCCCATTCAAAATCCTTAATAATTCTTATCCACATCCATTTCTAAGTCTTCAAAAATAGGCAACGCATTTTGAGACGTTAGTTGTTTTTTACTGATGCTGCCATGTATTACTTCTGTCCAAAGGTGATAGTATTCACGTACGTGGGTGACACTGAAAGTTTGTAGAATCTTAAAAATTCAATCAGATATAAAGATGTTGTTTTATTTTTATTCGAAGTATTCTCTGCGACAATCGATTCACTTTTTCATGCGAAGAAACCATTGTGTGAAGCATTCAGCCCACCCTTCTTTAGCCACTTCAACAGCCGTTTGGAAGGCGGTTACTGCCTCTTGTGCATTCATAAAACGTATTCCTCTGAGTTTATCCTTAATTTTAGGGAATATATAAAAATCACAGCATATAAAATCATTGAATGAACATGTTCTCTTATTTTTCCGCAAACAATTTTCAAATTGTTGCCAGAAATAAAAAAAAAACAAATGACAGCTTTGAAAATTTAATGGCGTTTGACAAGCAGTGTTCTATTTTCAAAATTATAATTTGGTTTTTCTATCGTATTGTACAATAGCCAGTTCTAAGAAGTTTTAGTGTGACCTATCGTATACCAAGTGCGATTGTATGCTCATCTGCTACCTTTCTATAATAGTTCTAAGTTAATCCTAATAAATGGATTTTTCAGGTAAAATTTAGTTATAGGAACAATGACGGCACATCTATTTATTTTTGTTGATTCCATTAACATATTGACATCAAAACATTTTGATGTCAACTACTTTAATATCGACCCATCAATAAAACCGTTTAATTACTTGAAAGGACAACATGGCAGTTAAAGATCAGTGACTAATATGGTAATGTAACACCGATGACCAAATCAAACAGTTATTTTGATGATCCTAACGTAGAGACGTAGGTACCTTGGTATCTATTGCCGTGAGAAATCCTTATAGACATTTGCGAATCGAGGTAAACTTCAATATTAAACTGGCAAAAATATACCTCTATGCAACTTTTCTGCATATTACGTAATTATTGGTAAATTTAACATGTGTACCAGATTTTTTTAAATTGTTGGGCACGTAGGATTCCTTACATGTTTTCCTTCACCGCTGAGCTATTATGAATTAAAAATCCATTCTTAAGTTGAAATTGGTACCGACTAGAGTTCCAATTCCGACCTCACAAATGTAAGTCGAGTATAGATAAAATCCTAGGCTGTCTCCGCTCTAATGTTTTTATAATTTTTCATTGTTATGAAGGATTATTACCTTCTTCGTTTAATTGTGCAGCAGGTTGTGTGGTTTGAACATTTCCCAGAAAATGTTATCTATCTAAATATTTTGATTAATCTGTCTAGGTAAAATATGTGCAGGTAAAGTATACCATACCATACCACGATATGCTATGCTGCGGCACCACACTACACCATACCATAATATCAACCCATGTCTTTCCACTACTGGATATAGACCACCACACACTGTTCAAAACTGCTACCCGAAGTGTTTTGAGATTATTAGGTACTAGATTAATACAATCAGTTTCATCCAAAATACTCGAGATAGTTGATGAGTAACGATCATGGGCATAGCCATGGTTGGGACGCTTGCCCCACCTACCTGGCCTGGCATAAGGAAGAATAAGTCTTTCTGCATTTCACAACCTCTATTTAAATTATAAGGAAATTGTTTGCTTTGCCCCACTCTGGATAAAATTGTTTACTTTTGCTCCACCCTGGATGAAATCCTGACTACGCCCTTGGTAACGACAATTGTGTCTACTCGTAACTAATGCTCATTGAGAACCGAAGACTAATAATGTCAAATAGTTCCGTTCGAAACCAATCCTCGAGTGGTTGAAGAATAAAATAGTCTTCAGATTTCCTCGTATAAATTAAGGTGCCTGCCTACTCGTACTTACAGTGTATTGTTACAAAATAAAATAATCGAAATAAAACTGTTCTCGTAAAAGACAATAAATAGACAGTAATTTCAGTTAACAATTAATTCCGACTCTCAGCTGTTTCTTGTTTCGTGGGCGGTATTTGCATTTCGTCTGGTTAGTAAGTTGTTAGGCGCTTAGCTTGCCTTGTTAGACTGTAGGCGGATGAGCAAAAGGACGAACGACGAAGTTCCTCATTAATTTAGTTTTTTCAATATATAACTAGCCGCTTGCCCGCGACTCCCCTTGCTTGGACATTTATACTAAATACGATGTCGTCAGAGCGGTAGGAACGAAGTGGGTGCAGCAAGTGATCAACAGACAAAGATGGTGCGCACATGAACAGTTCAACATTAGACTCCAGCAGGCTGATTATAATGATAATGATGTACACTAAAACCTTCAGAAAGAAATACTCTATACGATAGTGAAAACTGCATCAAAAACCGTCCAGTAGAACCTATGTTAAGTAGAGCAGAAAATCTGCCTTGTTTATAGAAACGAGGTACTTACCCTTATGCCTAGTCGCTGTTAAGAATGAAAACGGAAATCATAAAAAAGCATCAAAATCATTATAATATCTCCTAAAACCCATTTCTCCACAAATATTTTAACCTCATCTTAAATAAACACACCCTAACACTGGGGCACACACACACACGCACGAGCACACACATACGGACACACCAATGCAAACACAAATCAACATGTATGTATTATTAATAAAAAAAACATCCATTACTTTAAAATATTAACAAACATAATTAAAAATCTATTAAATACTGTACATAATGTCAGTGTAATCTGTATTTGGCCATTAGCACTAGCAATATATTTATTAAATAAGTTACATAAAAGGCTGTAGATTACATAAATAAATAAATAGCAAACCATTCAGGGACGGATTTGACCAATTTTTGTGGTAGATACATGGAATAAATTGACCATAAATTAATGACTTGTACGCGGTAAAGAAATACTAAATGGGTAGCAAATCGTGGTCAACAAATCAAACTATTTTTTAATTACTGAAATTAATATTTTTTTAATTACTAAGTCACCAGAGAAGCTAAACCTAACTCACCTTTAAATTTGTCATCGATATTCTGCCACTTTCAGTGATTTTTGAGATAGGAAAATTTGCGATTTAAGAAAATTTGCGCGTAAATGCACTAGCATTTACGCGCAAATTTTCTTAAATCGCACCTACACACGTTCACAGCATTATCGAGAACATATAATATACTAAGCCTTAAGTTCGTCGCTTTAACTTATATTTTAAGGCCAGACATCCCTCATGCATGAATAAGGTAATGGTTAACGGCTGACTGGGAGATAATGCTGCAAGGCATTAAGTCCGCCTTTTATAATAATTACCAAAAAAATAAATAATGGGCATGAGGAGGCCGGTGTCCAGCATTGGGCGATAAAAGGAAATAGCGGGAATAGTGGGCGATAAAAGGAATAAAAGAATTGGCGGGAAGGAAAATATAGCGAGGAAATCCGTTAGCTCGAAAATAAAAATATTAGTCATGTGTAAATCCACCAATCCATCAGCACTGGGCGCACGTGGTGGATAATGGTTCAAATCTCCTTTATGATGATTTGATATGCAGATATAATAGAATGAGTAAGTTAATTACTTGGGTCGTGACTAAATAATAATCCTAATATCGAAGCACTAAATATAGGCGTTAAATACCCCGGAAGAATGCGCAATTTTTATAATAAAAAATAACAACATACATTTCAATTTATAATACCTAAATAAAATAATATCCTTTAACCATAATACTATTATAACTGGAAATTAATGTTCGCTTTGCAAAGTAAATAGAAAAGTCGCGTCATCAACCTTGACACACACTGGTTGAATCCCATTGTCTGTCTGTCTGTGTGGGCTCATTCACGGGAGCTTAGATGACGAATATCCGTTGTATAACGCTTTTCTGTATGTAAGTTTTTGTACGCACTAGGCTGTAAAATCGTAGCGATTACCTACACGCGTTTGAAATTAAATGTTTTTACCCAAAAATACGCGTTTGTTCTTGAATCTTTTAACCTTACAAATTAAGGGAATAGATGGTTAATTTGTAAGGATGCAATTTGTAAGGTTAATTTGTATTTGTAGGGAACAGATTCCCTTATTGATCGTGTACTTACTTCCCTCCATCGTCAAATACGTGAAAGACTCCGCCCGATGCTACTACGATAGAGTCCCTCACGACCCCAACCCCCTAATAGTTGCCAGTCTAGCCTATGTCGTTGATAGAAATGTCCGTCCCCATTACCGCCGTCGTCCTCGGCACGTCCTACACGACCCCGACGTCCCAATTACTGCTGCTAATGCGGTTCGTACTCTATACTCCCCGGCTACACATATGCACCGTCCCCCCCAGGGAGACGAGGACGTCACCCTCGCTATATCGTCAACACACACCGGCCTTCAGCCAACATTTTTACCAGGTATCGGGACGTGCCTGGGCGCTTCTCACCGACTTGCGATCCCGCGGTACCCTCCCAAAGCAATGCCCTAAGCTGAGGTTTGTTCCTTCCGCCGATCTATCGGCGGGGGAGCCCTTAGGCTCGTTGCTGCACACACTCTTTGCTCCTGACTGTGCGCCTTCCGTGCTCGCCTTAAACCATACATGTCCGGTGACTCTTGAAAGGTTATTAGGACCACAAGAATTTAGCCATTCCGAAAAAAAATTGCGTACTTTATTACACACATTTTATGTTTAAATTCTCTGTTATGTCCCATATTTTATTAACAGCTATAAAGTGACGTTCAAATTTTATTTCAAATGTTTTGTAGGTAATACTTAATGTTGAATGTATCTGTAATAGCGTCCAACGTTTTAGTATGATCCTCGTATTGTATTAATAAACATGCTGATGGTTAATATTATGTTAATAAAATATATTAATGTTAATAATAAATATCATATAAATAAATAAATAAAATAATTTGCATGCGCAGTTCAAATAATGCCGTTCGCGGAACACACAATTCCGAATTTCTAGTTACAGTTCTGTGTACGCGGAACCGTCAAACTCGATTCAAGATCGATTCAGAATCAGTCCTATCAGTTCTATAACTTTAGCAAGAATCGTAGTTTCAGACATGCGCAGTTTTTACCTAACGACATTTAACATACATGCTGCGGCTATATTCAGTTGGTTAGAAACTAATAAACTAACCTATATTTTCTTTGTTGGTTATGGTTAGTTTTGTTTGTTGTTTATATAAATAATAAGTTTATATAATACTCTAATAAGAGTAATGTGTTTTGGTGGGTCCACTTAAATACATCTTCAGGTAGATTGCTCTTTTCAGTAAATACCAAAAATTCACCCAAAGACGCTAAAAAATACATACTCGTACTTTCAGCAACTTTATTTAAAAATATTATTTGTACAAATAGTTTTTATAACCAAATAAGGTGGTAAGTACTTACTTTCACTCATTTCTAAAAATATATAAATACATAAACAAATACAGCAACAATAACCAAAAAACATATAGGTTAGAAAATTTAGAAATTGACGTATGACCGATGACCACCAACTAGGTTGCCAACTTAGGGGTTTTCCCCCCAAATTTAGGGGGTAAATAAGTGGGATGGGTTTTTTTAGGGGTATTTTTAGGGATTTTTTGACTGTCATATATTTTTTTGAATATATATTTTTCATATATTATGTGAAAGTATAGGCCCTGAGACAATCCAAACTATAATAGCTAATCATATTTATTTGTTGACCTAGCGACTTAACGACATCTAGTACAAATATATTACAACTACTCTGTGGTGACTGGTGGTTATTGTGCCTATGCTTACTGGAAATACATATGTACGTTGATTATTGTTTACTTGTTTAATTCGATTTTGTTGTTGTACTGCTATGCCGACAAGCAATTTGTTAATGATGCCTAAAGAAACTAAAAATAAAAAAATGTACAGTCAGAAGTACACGTAGATTGGGGAAACAGATCCAGATTTAAAAGGTAAAGAAATTTCATTGCATTTTTGTAATTTATATTTTTTCTTTTATTATATATTTTTTTAGGGGGATTTCTAAGTAATTGGGGCGATTTTGGGGGTTTTTGACTTAAGCTTTTGACTTATGACTTATAAATGACTTATGTTTTTGACTTATAAATATTTTTGAGAGTTGGTAACACTGCCGATGACAGTAGATCGTACGCAGTTTGGTTCCGAAATCGTTCGCGGTAAATAAAAATCACGAATCGGTTTATAATCGAGCATGCGCTCTACTACGATTCCAAATTGGTTCAGTACTAGTTCCGAATCAGTTCTGAATCCTTACCGCGAACAAAGCTATTATATCCACAAATTTCAAAATCTATTTGCTTTTAATCATATACTCGTATTTAGGTAGGTACGGAAGACATCAAATTTAGAAAAAATTTTTCGTCGAAATAAAAGCGGAATGGAACAAAAATTGTCGCGTTAGAAACGCTGTTTTCAATTCTACAAAGTGATTATGCGTTTCTTTATGGCCAGTGCGTATGGTGATTTATTCAATTTATGTATACACTAAATAATCCGTCAGTTATTTTAAAATCAAATATTTAAAAGATATTTTGTTACAAAATGTAATATAGACTGTTTGTAATAATTCTCTAAAAAAATCATAATCAAGCCACGCTTAGATAGACACGATATGCAAGATATGCATATAAAACCTGCAGTTAATGAGTTTTTATCCACATATTCTGATCATTCAAGGAAATCTACTGATTGGTCAATGTGATTGATAGTTTGTTGTTGGTGTCGACATTTTTTCGGCAAAACACAGGTAACGAGTAGCTGTCGTAACCGGTTCTTAAAACCAAGGGGCTGTATTTTAGAGGACAACTTTTCGTTGTTGAGGTTGCAACAATACTTTTCCGAACATTGTCTCTCACCGAACTTACCGAAACAGTAACCGCAAGCAGCTCTTTTAGCATCCACCGCTGGTCACGGGTCTGCTCGTGCACATTGTCTCGTGCACGAGGGGTGTACGGCCATCTTTTAGAGGTGGGTGTAGTTGCTCAGGGTTAACGGTTTTGTTATCTCTTAGTCGCCTTTTGCGACACCCCCGGGAAGAGATGGGGTGGTGCTGTTCTCAAGTCGGTCGTCACCGCGGGGCCGCCGAACCGCTTGCTTCCTATTCCTAAGAACACCTGCTGGTCATTAATGTAAGCTTCGAAAACAATATTCTGTGATTCTATTCCTTCCAATTCTGTACGATGGCAATGTTTCCGAAATTTTAAATTCGCTCCAAATGTCAAACGCCTGGCCCTTTGACTCATTTGTTTTAGGGTTGAGCTATACTTCTCAACATCGATTCTCACCTCTCCCGTACTAAAGGCGGGTTTTTGTATGGGACATCGTTCGCACCGAGCTAGTGCGAGTGCCTTATCTACCTTATCTATGCGTTCGTACTCTATCGCACGCGGCTTTCCGCTTAGGCACACGATCGGTTGCGGAAGGGTCCCTCCGTGCGGAGCAGGGGAAGTCCCGATGCCCTTGTGTTTGTTTGTGTTTTGACACGTTTGAATTATTCGATCAATTGCTACAGGACTGACAACTGCTTTGTATTTTTTCTAAAAATGAATGATTGCATGCCATCACAAGCTGTAGCAGAATGACGAGCGCTAACTGCCGCGGTGCGGTGCTGCACTTATAAGTATGAGTTTAATTCAACCGCCACAATGTTGATCGACTCTAACAAGTAGGGGAGAGTGGGGGAATTGGAGCCATGTAAGGAAAAGTTAAAAAAAATACGAGTTTATGTTGTAATCATTCATTTTTTTAGACACTAATTAGTCTTTTATTTATCTGTCTTTCAGTAATTGCTAAAAAAAAAATTAAAAACTAACTCTTAGTTAGTGAAAATGACTTTTTTTATAAATATTAGTTTCGCTCGCATTACCCCACACATCGGGTAACGAGAGCCAAAAAACCTCCATGTGTGTAATGAGAGCCATCACTTAATACTAAACAAAATAAAACTTACTTTGGTTCACGTAATAGGAACTTAAACAAATCACAGTTATAAAGTAATCAACAGAACATAATAATCAACAAAAATAAAGCTTTTCTAAAAGTTAAATATACAACATAGGGTATTCTAGGGATCTAAACAAAAATTGCAAATATAATCTATGGGGTCATCGCAACCCGAACACTCGGAATGGGCCCATTTTCCACAGGCTCTGCAACGGTACCATAGCTCTTTATTTTTACCAACATCGTTACATATGATGCGTTCATTTTCCTCCTCTGAGTATTCAGAATCATCATCACACATTATTTTCATCAACAGATGATTCCTCAGTTGTGTTGTCTTGGAACAAATTTCTGGTTGCCTTCTTTGTTTTTTTTAAATGATTTATTCTTAGTCTTTAATTTAATATTCTTAGATTTCTTTTTTTGGATTTTCTTTGGTCTATTTTCCTTTTTGTTCTTTTTTTCTCTCTTCTCCTCGAAAATTTTCTTCATGGGGGTACCAGTCAAAACTTCTGAATTCTGCTTGTTTCTATTAGTCTTTGCAGAGTTTTTTAATATTTGTGGACGAGGACTTACAACATTTAAGTTATCAGCAAAGCTTGTAGATGGCTGTGGAGAATATTGTGATGGTTGGTTGCTGGTATTTTGTGACGTGGTAGTAGGCATTTGCAGGGGCTCTTGAGAGGATGTCAATGATTGTGAAGTAACTGTAGCTATTGTTTCTGAAGGTAGAACAGAGTTACGATCGTTAGTAGTGAGTATAGTAGTGCTGTTATTATGCTCATTCTCGTCAAGAGCAATCTTCATCTGAAAAAAACAGATGGGTCCATGGGAAATATTCCGGTCGTTTTAAAGCCAGATATTCCCTTGTCCAAAGATGCTACCTTCGAGTATGTTTGTTGAATAGTCCAGCTATTTCGTATGGAGTTATTCTAATTATGTTTCTTGATTTCATGTACATGTCGCATTCCTTCGTATAAGCTAACTTAAGTGGACCAAAAAAAGTGACATCTAAAGGCTGTAAGCGATGTGACGAATGTGGAGGGATGCTCAACATGGTTATATGATTCTTTTTGGCTATCTCATATGCTTCTAGTGTAGCATGACTGTTGTGGTTGTCCATAATAAGCAAGATCTGTTTCTCACCAGCAGGCCTTGTAAAATTAATGAAGTGTTGAAGCAATGTAAGAAATATTTGCTCATTAGTCCACCTATTATGAGAACAAGTATAAGCAGCTCCTGGTGGCCCATCACGTTTCAGATGTGGAGAGTGTCGTTGTCGAGGGAAAATGAATAATGGGGGCACATAAATGCCCGTTGCACTCATAGCAAAAATTGCGGTAACGTTTTTGCCTCTTTCCCATGAAGTGACTGCACCAACACGCTTCCGTCCTTTGAGCGCAATAATATTATCTGGCTCATGGACCGTAGAAAAACCTGTCTCATCCATGTTAAATATGTTTTGAGGCTCATATTTAAATTTAGTCATTACTGATTCAAGATTATTAAAGAAACGGGTAACTTCAATCCCATTAAAGCCCAGAATTCTATTAATGCTAGTCGCTTCTGGCTTTCTAATACTGAGCTCAGGGTGTCGGCTCATGAACCCAAACAACCAATCTTTTCCAGCAATTTTTTTTTCAGTGTTAAATATTTTTTCAACACCAATATTCACAGCCATATTATAGCATATTTTACGCAGTTGACTGCCGGTTGAACCATAAAACATATTAGACATATCAATGATATGGTTAACAAGGGTATGTTCCTGTTCACTAGTGATCACAGGTTTTCTCCCAAGCAGCGGAGAACGACTGTAAGTAATAACATCACTATTTGCTAACCTGAACCGTTATTTGAGCGTGCTATAGGGTATTTTAAATTGCTGTGCTGCTTTATTAACTGATATATTCCTTCCTTTCGTAATAGTTTCTATTGCACTCTCTAACGAAGCCGAGGTCCAACTGGCCTTTGATGTCGTTCGCTGTCTAGTTTGTGGCATCTAAAAAATAAAATAAAGCATGTTTCATTAGATTAGAATTACGTTTTTCGAAAGGGGTAATAGTAGCCATGGCGGGGTAATGGGAGCGCTTCTAGCTCCCATTACCTGAATGTTAAACATCTCGAATTAATAAAACTAACATAAACAAACTTTGCTAAATCATCTATCTTCCACATATATCGTAAAATTTATGAAATAAGGCATTTAATAAACACAAAACACAACAGAATGATAAAAGTTCAGGTACTTACTTTGGTTACGAGATTTGATATTTTTTTACAAGGATGACTCACAAAACTAACTTCTTCTCGTCACCGCTATACGCGTGCTACTGAGCTGGCCAGCGGCGATCACGTTGCATAATCGAAGGTTCCCGAAGCCGTTCGTGTCATTTCGGCGCGACTTGTACGTTCCTGTGTGTGTAAATTGTAGTAGCTCCCATTACCCGCTAGCTCTCATTACCCCGTTCTCCCCTATAGCTCAACCCTTGTTATTTATTCCACGAGGACGTGCCTACCGCACACCAAATTGTTGGAATATTTGTAATACGGACTAGGATAACTGATTATAGACTTGATTTATAATCTCACATTTACCAACGGCACAAGCGGTTATAACAGAGAGACAGTTTAAGGTTGACAGCTGACAGCTATTCACAGTTGACATTAATAGCGTGTTTACACATTCTAACACAAATAAGTAAGCAACTACTCGCCATCCCATAAAACTGGAAACAAGAAGAAAATCATAAAAAGTTAATTATTTTGTCAGTACTTGAGTCGACAGAACGCGAATAAAAGCTAAGAACGTGGGAGACGGTCGACATTACGTTAATAAAAGCAGAGTATCAAACACCAATCAACGTCGTGAGAAATAAACCATGTAGGTAATTCACGTAACGCGAATAATCTTTACAATCTTAACAAGTAATATCAAAAGGTATGGCTTCCTAGTTTTACAATAAGCCCTAAAAATATTTTCATTGTCAGGAAACTATCGTATTTATGTGCAACTGTTGGCACAATTTCTCATTGATAGTACAATAAACGATAAATAAACGAGATCAAAGACAAATCCGGTTCGAATTGCTTGGAAATGAGTCAACAGTAGTACAGTACTTAGTAGTAACTACTTTAGTTAGCATAGCGACGTGTCGCAGACGGAAGTATGGCGGTCATTGAACGAGAATGATCTATTACGAATATTATTAAGGATTAAGGTCTCTGCGAGTCAAGAGTCTCGTATTGTAATTGTTCTATTTCGAGTATCAAACCAAAATTCAAATACCTACGCTCCACTGGAACAATACTATTTCGAATATTTGAGTATTATCATTTTTTACCCACACATCCAATATTTTGTTGGTGAGTCTATGGCTTTTACCGATCTTCTTGCTATCATCATCATCATCATCTCAGCCTTTGGACGTCCACTGCTGGACATAGGCCTCCCCCATTGTCCGCCATTTAGACCTATCGGCAGCGACCTGCATCCAGCGGGTGCCCGCAACCTTTATGAGGTCGTCTGTCCATCTAGCAGATGGACGTCCTCGGCTTCGTCCGCCGGTACGTGGTCTCCATTCGAGAACCCTTCTGCCCCATCGGCCATCGGTTCTTCGAGCTATGTGCCCTGCCCACTGCCACTTCAGCTTGCTAACCCGAGAGGCTATGTCGGTGACTTTAGTTCGTCTACGGATCTCCTCATTCCTGATTCGATCACGTAGGGAAACCCCGAGCATAGCCCTCTCCATAGCTCGCTGTGCGACAGTGAGCTTATTTATGAGGCCCATAGTCAGAGACCACGTCTCGGTGCCGTAGGTCATCACTGGCAACACACACTGGTCGAAGACCTTCGTCTTCAAGCACTGAGGTATTTTGGACGAGAAGACGCTGCGTAGCTTCCCGAACGCTTCTTGCTAGTAAAACCCTAAAGGCTCATTTACGTATGTGTCTCTAGAACGCATGCAGGCGACAAAATCGGGTTTAAACAACGTTAACATTAATAAGTGATCACTGTTTTCAGTTGTATTATTAAGTTTTTATCATCATGTAAACAGTTGCAGCCGAGAATCGTATGAAGTGTGGTTGTATACAATATTCTCGCCCGAACCGTGCGAGAAACTCTCCTTGTGTAAATGAACCATAAGAAATCCTACTGGTCACTAATGCAAACCTAAATACAAATACGCTTCTAATGTCAATACCGTCGATATACTCAAAAGAGTACAGGTATTGTTATGATCACTATTGTGATCACCACCGTGGCCACTAAACTAGTTATTTCTATAACCATATCCTTTTTATATCTCACCGACTCGCGATCCCGCGGTACCCTCTCAAAGCAACGTCCTAAACTGAGGTTCATACCTTCCGCCGGTCTACCGGCGGGGTAGCCCTTAGGCTCTTTGCTGCACACACTCTTTGCTCCTGGCAGAGCGCCTCCTGCGCTCGCCCTAATCCATACATGTCCGGTGACTCTTGAACGGCCATTAGGGCCACAAGAATTTAGTCATTCCGAAAAAAAATCCTTTCTATTACCATAAGAGGCCACATTCTCTTATAGTTCGCTGTCAATGGTCTGTGGGTATTGCAGGATAGTTGCAACCAATGGCGTAGTCAATATTTTATCCATGGAGGGGTAAAACAACAATTTTATTAACATTTTAAATGAGATATTATGTAATGCAAAAAGTCTGTTATTTATTCTTCTCTATGCGGAGGGAGGGGGTTAGGAGGTTAATTTAGGAGGTTGTTTACGATCTCAAGTTCTACGGATGATGGTAGATGCTCCTTGGTATGTGTCTAATTCAATCCTGCATAAGGATTTACAAATTCCTACAGTGAGGGAAGTTATATTACTGGCCTTTGACTATCACGAAAGATTACAGATCCATTCGAATTATTGCGCCAAGTATCTAGCAAAACAACCGACATACTGTTGTAGATTAAATTGGTGAAATTGGTGTATAACAACAAAACTAAGCAATGATGAACAAAAGACAAGATGAGGCTGACACAAAATAAGGCAAATGTCCTCTGCAAGGACCGACTGTTTTAAAAAAGCAGAAAAAAATATATACGGACATTATTTATTACTTTGACATTGAATATGGCTAATTATTTTGACAACTTTAAATTTAATAATTAATAATTTTCAATTTATATATATAATTATTTTATAACATTTGTACGCCATTAATCCTGGATGCATGGATTTAATTTCCCTCACAATAATACCTTTATTATGTAGCCACATTTCTAAACAAATAGACTATGGACAAGATAAGGTTACATCCGTCAATAGACCCGTACCTAGTAAATTAACAATTAAGTACAAACACCTACTGTTCTCTGTAAGTAGTCACCTCTGACGCCTATTGTATTGAATCAGAGAAGATCCCACGTATCTGCAACTCTCAGTAATCGTCGCCTACAAAGATTTTGCATGTGGTTTTCGACAGGTGTGTTTGTAAACATAAATTATGGTTTTGTAAACGAATCACCAAACATAAGCCTATATTTCTGCACTGCTGTATATAGGCCTCTCTCCCGACTGGTAATCACACTCGATCTCCCACTATACTCATCCGGCGACTCATTCCGTCGTCTTTAAGGCGTCTTGCCACCTGGCCGGTGGGCGTCCCATATTATGTCCCCTGGTACATGGTATTATGGTACATGGTCATCGGTCCTACAACAAATATGGCCTGCCCACTGCTCTTCAACTTTGCTGGAAAAACGCTATCCTAATGTGAATTGAAATATTTTTTACGAAACATGAAAACTAAGTATTGGTAATATCTATCTATTTTGTTGCTCAATATCAGACTGTCAATTTATGACAATGAGTATTGTATAAATTAGTTAGCAAAACATATTAATAAATTTCAATGTAATATCTTAAGAACAAAGTAAGTGTACTAATTCTAAAATGGTTAAAATATTCGAAAATGTGATTTTTATTTTGTCATATTTAAGGAAGAAAATTAAAACAATAAAGAAGACTATAGTCTAAAATAAAATATATTGTTTTCCATTAACAAAATAAATAGATTGAAAATATTACCTACTTCTAATTTATATTCATAATATCTCAAGATTAGAAGATTTGATTATGACCATTTAGATTTTTGAACTTAACATTTTGTTGTATCGAGATTAGGTCCAAGTAGAAACATGCTATAAAATCACGGTTTAAGAAAAAAAAAATTTTTTTTTAGATTTCACTAAAGTATCTCTTGCCTGGGAAACTATAAGAAAAAGTATGGTTTCCCAGATAATCCCCATGTCTCAGATATGGCACAATTAATAATAATGCGTGTATAAACGATCACATGACGTCTAGATGCCCCTGTACCTGTTACTGATTCAAATTACTTCAACTACTAGTATATTCCGTAGAGACTGCCACTCATTAGACTCGACATCTTAATTAGAAACATATTTTATGTGCTTGTAAGATGTTCTCAAGACGAGAGGATTGCGTGTTCGCGCATGCGTGTAAGGTGAGTCGTAATAATTACAGAACAGTGAAAGTATTTGACCATATACACCTACTTACCATACATACATCTTGACAAATTGTTCTGAGATTTGTTTCCTTTTTTATCAGTAAGTAGTAATTTAGTGTATTAATTTAGTTTAAAACAATTACAGTACACATTTAGTACACGTTACAGAGAATCGTGAATGGATTTAACGTTTCAAGTCACGTCACAAAGTACGTGCATTTTTAAATTGGCTTATTTAAGATTAATGGATACCTCAGCTTGACTTGATGACTTCTTTTAAACAAACTTGAGATAAATTATCATGTGAGGTGAGTATTTATCTAACGTTGTTAGTTGGTAGTGCCAAATTTTATTGAATCTCAAATTCATGTCTTTATGTGGAAGGCGCTTGCTATTCCATACCATAAGGCTATGGAGAGACATTTCTGCGTACAGGTCTCTCTCTACCAAGGCTGGCCACCACACACGAACTTCCGCTCTTCTCATCCAGCCGCCACAGACGAACTTGTTCACGTAGTTGGCCCACCTGGCCCTCGCTGCGCTTCCCGGTACGCGGTCTCCACTCTAGGAGTCGTCTATCGGTTATCGATAACCTCAACGGTTATTGGTCCTGGATAGTATGTGATCTGCCTATTGTCACATCGGCATGATGATTCTACGAGCTATTCGGTGAATTTAGTTCTTTAGTGAATGTCTTCGTTTTGGAAAGAAATTCCAAGCATTGCTCACTCCATACATAGCACTGCATAATGACTTTGAACTTATGGATCAGGCCTACTTAAGAAACCATTTCTAAAAATACCGAGTAATATTATACTATTCCGCACAAAACTTGGTTTCCAACAGTGTATAACTAATATTTCAAGTGGTTACGTACACACTCCTATAAGTAAGACGGAGACAAGACGCGAAGAAGCGAAGATACACAAAAGAAAGCGAAGTGTGAACGTTTAACTAATACTTAATCACACTTAAGAATCGAAGTGGTGAGAAATGAAATCTGCAAAGTGTTATTGTCATTTACCTAATTGTTTGTTCTAAGATTTTCTATTGGATTTTTTTTGTACAGATAAGACTGTATTTTATCTTGTTTATGTGGGATCGTGCAAAAAATAATACTATATTAGTACGTCTCACTTATAAGCCCCATATCAATTTTGTATTACCTATTTGATTCATAGTCATCTCACTTAAATACTATTATCTATTGTGTACAGTTAAATTCGCTAGACTGCAATAGAAAGAGCTCATAGAGCTGAATCTGCTGATATAATTAATTATTTTTTGGGAAAATTGTCGAATAACTTGGTTTTGGACCTAGACGGATAATAAGAGTATATGTATATTTTATTCTATCAGCCTGTTTCTCCACAGCTGAATACAGGCCTCTTTCACGATACGCAAGCTTTCATTCTTCTCATTAAACTACAGTCAGTTAATATATCCATCGATCAATGTAGGCGTTCATAATTATAGATTTCAATACATGCTGTGCTAAATATAGCAGCATTATAAAAACAAAGACGAACGGTTCCTTTCTAAGTAAGGAGTTGTTTCCGTTACCGGTGGGCGCAGCGGTAGTAATTCACTGTACAGTACGGCTAGAAATTTAATGCGCAAAGGAATCTTCGCCATAATTCGTATTTCCGAAAAAAACCGAATCACTAAACGTAACGTGGTGTTTAGAGTTTAGGCTAGTTGTCATTGAGTCTTGACGCCAACTGCACATATGCATTTGTCACGGAATTCTATAGAGCTGTTATTTATACACCAATACGACCCATTTGCCGAAGTGTGGCGAAGATTCCTGTTATGTATCCGTCTCTATTAATAATCTGTATTGTCTATGTCACACTCGCCCGCCTGTCATGGCCGAATACACGTACTTCAACAAGCCTCGTTGTGTTATTTAAATATCTAAGACTTGCACAGCAACTAGGACTACGCAAGCACACCCCAACACCTTAAGATGGTGTCAGAAGAAACCAGAATAAGTTAAAAGTAAGCGATTGCAGCCTAAAAGTAAGAAATATAATTTTCATGTAAAGCGTCGTCTCGTCTCATCATAAAATCCCAAAATGGCCGAACAAAATGGAACTACAAATCGTCTCCTGCCGCCTAGCAACTTTTGTCTCGACATCAACGCCGCAAACATGCCATTGGCTTGGCGAAATTTTAAAACCAGCCTTAGCATTTATATGGTAGCCAACAGTTTGGAAAATGAATCCGACACCAGAAAGGTAGCAATTCTATTACAAACGATAGGCCCGGATGCACTTCAAATATTCTACTCGTTTGATACTGAAATAGATAAGATCACATGCAAGGATCTACTCGCCAGATTTGAAAATTATTTTACTCCGCGTGTTAATATCTCCGTCGAAAGGCATAAACTGTTTAATAGAAAACAAGGTCCAGATGAAGAAATCGAAACATATGCCACTGATCTCAAGAATCTTAGTATTCAATGCAATTTCGAAGGTCTTGCCGATGATATAGTCAAGGACATATTCTCTTGGAATTTAAATTCATCATGTTCGTACATCAGAGAACGTATCCTAATCGACAAACCATCTTCATTCGATGCCGCCGTCAGTCTCGCTAAAACGCTAAGAAACACGAGGTTAGAGGCTAAAGTCCTGTCAAGCAACGAAGTAAGTGTCATCGCCAGTCGTCAATCGCATCACAGTCGTCAAACAAATCGTAGGCAAGAGAGCCACAGTCGTCAAAGAAGTCACAGTCGTCAAAGAAGTCATAGCCGTCAAGAAAGTCAAAGTCATCAATGTCAAAACCGTCAAAGTCATCAGTCTCAAGGAAGTCTTAGTCGTCAAACAAGCAAAGCATTGTCCAGTCAAGAACCTCAATTCAGACAGTCAACCAAGAACTGCTCTAGATGTGGTCAAGTTCACCGAACGAAATGTCCAGCCATAGGAGTCATCTGTAGCATCTGCCACAAACCTAACCACTTTGCCAAGTGTTGCCGCAGCAAACAAGTGAGAGTCATCGAGGAAGAAAATACGGGTAATCCAAGTGATACTTATTATTTAAATAGTCTTTTCACTAATGAGATTTCTGTAAGTCAAAAAAACCCTTATTTTACAACATTGTCTATAAATAGTCAGAATGTAGACTTCTTACTTGATACAGGTGCAGATACCAATATATTATCATTTAGCTCCTATAAAAAACTTAATCTGCCATTAAGTAGTCTAACAAAAAGTTGTCACAAACTTTCAACTTTTAGTGGAGAAGTTTTACCCACTGTAGGTCAATGTATTCTATCTGTCACTCATAACGGAATAGCATATAAGGTCAGTTTTCACATAATAGACATATCCTGTAGAAATATTATTGGTCGCGACAGTTGTGAAATGCTAAAATTAGTTAAAAGAGTCCATAATGTCAAATTTCATGAGTCAGTCAACGTGTCACAGCTTGTCGAATATAAAGATCTCTTCTCAGGAATAGGTTGCCTCAAAGATTACGAATGTCATTTGTCAATGAAGCCTGATGCTATACCGTCTGTCGATGCCTGCCGCAGAATTCCATTCAGTCTATTGGAACAATTAAAAGAGGAATTAACAATGTTAGAAAAAGATCAAATTATAGTCAAGGTCGACGAACCTACTGAATGGGTGAGTTCCATTGTAATTGCATCAAAGAAAAATGGTAAGCTACGCCTGTGTATTGATCCAAGAAAACTTAATAAAGCTATTATGCGTCCCCATTATCAGTTTCCAACTATTGATGAAATCAAATGTAGTCTCTCCGGTTCACAATACTTTACAACTCTTGATGCCAACAAAGGATTTTACATGCTTAAATTAGATGAAGCCTCTTCAAAGCTATGTACATTCATTACACCTCAAGGTAGATATAGATTCCTTAGACTTCCCTTTGGCATAAATGCAGCTCCAGAACTGTTTCATTCCATTATGACAAAAAGGTTCTCCGACATCTCAGGAGTCAAAATTATGATGGATGATTTTTTAATATATGGTCAAACTAAAGAAGAACATGATTTCAGGTTAAAACAAGTCTTAGAAAGAGCTAGGGAATTAGGAATAAAATTTAATAAAGAAAAGTCTAACATATGTAAAAGTGAAGTCAAGTACCTAGGACACATCTTTTCTAAAGAAGGTGTGAGAGTCGATGAAAATAAAGTCAAAGCTATTTGTAGCATGCCAGCTCCTACTAATGTCACAAAATTACAAAGATTCTTAGGTATGGTAACCTACTTAGGCTCATACATAGAAAATCTGTCAGAAAAAACTTCAAATTTGAGAACACTTCTGTCTAAAGATAATGATTGGTCTTGGCAAGATAGACATAATGTAGAATTTAATGTTTTAAAAGAATGTATAACTAAAGCCCCTGTCTTGACATATTATGATCAAAATAAACCTATTACATTGTCAGTCGATTCGTCTAAAGATGCCATGGGTGCAGTGATTAGCCATGATAAACAACCCATCGCATATGCTTCAGCGTCATTAAGCTCATGTCAACAGTCATACTCTCAGATAGAGAAAGAGCTATTAGCTATCTTATTTGGTTGTACAAAGTTTCACCAATATATATACGGTCGCCACACTTTGGTTGAAACTGATCACAAACCAATAGTGTCACTTCATAATAAACCTATTTATAATATTCCACCTCGTCTTCAAAGAATAATGTTAAGATTACAACCATATGACCTGAATGTAACTTATAAACCAGGTAAATATCTTTATGTCGCTGATACGCTGTCCAGAGCAGCTTTACCAGAACAATCATTAAATGATCTTGATTCTGATCTAGATTTGCATGTCAATTTAGTCATTAAGTCACTGTCAGTTAGTCCAAATAAACTTAAAATTATTCAAGAACAAACCTCTCAAGACAAAGAATTGTCACTTTTGAGTAAATATTGCTTAACAGGTTGGCCTGAACATAAAAGATTACTTCCAGACAACCTTAAGCCATATTTTCCTTTAAAAACTGATATACACATTATCAATGGTATTGTCTTTAAAAACAACAGTGTAATTATACCTGTAGCTATGAGGAATGACATATTAAAACAGATCCATGAAGGTCACCAGGGTATTCACAGTTGTCAAAGAATAGCTAGAAATCTAGTATACTGGCCCAATATGTACTCTGATATAGAAAAGTATGTTAATAATTGTCATATCTGTCTTACTAACAGACGCAGTAATTCCAAAGAGCCACTGCAGCCTCATGAGATAAAACCAATCCCTTGGAATAAAGTTGGTGTTGATCTATTCGATCTTAATTCAGACAAGTATGTCATAGTCGTTGATTATTTTTCAAAATATATAGAGCTTGTTAAACTAGTAGGTGGTTCCACTAGTAATATTGTCATTAGTCACCTAAAGTCTATTTTCTCCAGGCATGGAATTCCTAATATTTTAATTTCAGACAATGGTCCTCCATTTAACTCAACTGAGTTTAATAATTTTACTTTAGATTGGCAAATACAGCATATCACATCAAGTCCTTACTTTCCACAGTCTAATGGTCTTGTCGAAAGAACCATAGGCACTATTAAGAATATGTTAAAAAAATGTCTTGCTGATCGTACAGATCCTCATTTAGCATTATTGCAGTATAGAAATACACCTAAAGAAAACATGTATTCACCTGCCCAATTGCTAATGTCCAGATCACTTAGAACAAAACTTCCAGTCTTAGAACAGTCTCTGAAACCTAAAATACCTAACTACAAGTCTTTGTCAAATAAAACACAAACAAACAATAACAAATCACAGATTTATTATAATCAACATACAAAGCCGTTGTCTTCACTAAACATTGGTGATAAAATCTACTTTAAGAAACAGCCAGATAGTATATGGACACCAGGTACTGTCTCAGACATAGGTCCACAGCCCAGATCATATACTATTACCTCCCCAGATGGTATTCTCCGTCGAAATCGCCAACACATACTAAAACCAAAACTGTCTCCTACTTTGTCTACTCCGTCTAGTAGCAAACCACTGTCACCGTCAGTTCCAAAAGATACTGAGCTTCGGCAGTCTTCCAATTCATTGCCGTCGTCTCCTTCTTCGAACTATCAGTCCCCTTGTCCAGCTAGTCCTGTCAAAAAACGTGAAACAGAAACAAACACATTACATACACCAAATAGTCATACAAACCGCCCAACAACTACGTATTCTTCATTCGGCAGAGCTATTATAAAGCCCCAAAGATTTAATTTTACGAAATTTTAATCTAAGTAACTTTATGTTTTACTGTTTTCCAAGATGTGTTTACATAACCTCAAATTTTGTCATGTTAATCGTCACTGTCACAGAACTGTCAAAATTGTAAATGTCAGTCAAGTCAATTTGACAGAAGATGTCGTTGTCATAGAGATGTTCCGTTTTATTCTCTAGAATTAAAAGAAAAAATGTTCATTGTAAAAAATAAGGAAGCAATGTATACTTACGCATTTTTAATAAGGGAGATGTTATGTATCCGTCTCTATTAATAATCTGTATTGTCTATGTCACACTCGCCCGCCCGTCATGGCCGAATACACGTACTTTAACAAGCCTCGTTGTGTTATTTAAATATCTAAGACTTGCACAGCAACTAGGACTATGCAAGCACACCCCAACACCTTAAGATGGTGTCAGAAGTGGGATTCGAACCCACGCCCACACCTTAAGAATTCCTATGCGCATTATATTTTTAGCCGTACTGTACCAACTTAAATGAATTCATTGCAATTTTAGTAGCCGATGCGCGTTTATGATTATGATACGAGTAGGTATGTACCTATTTTATAGGATGTTACGATATTTTGTTATTAGATTTGGACCTCATAATAACGTAATAATTATTATGTTATTATTGTGTAACGTCATTAGTTGACTAGTGTTCGTGAAAAAGTATTAATTTTCAGTTTTGATATTTTAATATTTGAGATTTATGTTGGTAATAAATGAGCTAATATAGGAGCGGTGAGTAAACCTCGTCTAAGGTGCAAGCAGTTTTATCTTCATACGTGATAAATGCCTGATATTAATTAGTCCAGAATAGCAAATGTTGGCACGCTGCCGGATGCACTGCCTACATAAGGGATGTGAAAATGGGGATTGAAAATGGGGGGATTGGATGGAAATGAATACTAGAATATCTCACTCACTACCGAAACATTGAGGGAATAGCATAATGTGGGAAAAGCAATACATTTTACTTTAGACATCTTTGAGAGAGGGGGGACTTGGCTAGTCCAGTGCGACCAGCGACTGGAAGAAATTGAAAAAAGGTTCATGAAATATTCATGCCAATGAACTCTCAATCGTGAACAGAATTCATAGTTTCAGGCTTCGAAAAACGTTCGAATACAGCGTGCTTATGGACCATAGTTTTGGATTCTGCTGGGCATTCTTCGTCGAAATATAGCAGGATTATTCCGAAATTCAAAAGTAAGGAGCTCGAAATTCATTAGGGAGATTTCGCAATTTCCATAAACTATTTACAAGTATTCGTAGGTACGGTGGGCCTATGACAATGTTGAACAAGAACTGATTCGTTTGAAAGAACTGATAGTGATAAAGTTTCTTTTATTTTTGTATAGTGAAGTGGGCGGATAAGCAGGCGGTTCCACGTGATGGTAAATGTTAATGGACACCTGCAACACCAGTATGCGGGTGCGCCGCCGACCTTGTAAAATCTTTCACAGCTTTCTTGAAGAACCCCATATCGTAACTTAATGGAAAGACTTCTTGAGGCAGTTCGTTCTACAGCCTACAGGTTCACGGTATAAAATGATTCCATATATAATTTGACAAATTAGATTTGTAAACGAAAATCGTCCTTAGAAATGTCAAATTGAAACTTAAAATTTATTATTGGAAGACTATACCTATTCTAGCCAAAAATATTGTTACAAAGAAAACATTGATGTTTTTTTTACATTATCATTTTATCAGATTAGTTATCACCCCACTCCTTTTCTATATTATTTATATTAGTACAATATTGACTATGTATTGTAATACTATGTAAGACTATGACTATGTAAGACTATGTAACAATCGGGAATTTTTAGCGGGAACTTGAGATTTGAATTTAAGTTTTGGTTTGATTTATTTTAAAAAATGAGTATCAGTGCGTATTGTGGTTTAAATAGTGATAGTTCATTAAACTCCAAGGTGTTTTTTGTGTGTAATGTTTGTGATAATCAAATAATAGCATAAGACTGCGTTTCTCGTGTGCTTCCAAGGAGTCCTGTTCTGTTCTCAGTAAACCTACTATCATTTTACTGATTGACTCCCGACTTACTTCGACGGGACTGGACGTTAATAGGATACGTTGTAGACTTTGAAATTGTTAATTACGAAGAAAACTTGATGTACTAAAATGTGCTAATTTCACCATTGTATGAGAAAAAAAGTACCCATCGGATTAATGTATGTTTGATTAATTAGCTGCCAATCATTAAGAAAGCGTGTAAGGCAACGGTCAAGTGGCTGTCGAAAGCACACAATTGTTATGTACCGTTGTACCTAATTACCTATTTATTAATAGAGGATTTGTTACTAGCTGTATTGGTCCAATGTGGTGGTTAATGGTCCGAAACTTGTTTACCGTCCAGTCTTGGTCAAACCGAAATTCATACTGCTCGTGGCGTGCGCTTTAGTAGGATGTAAGATGAATTCCTGTGTGCAAGTTGTTATGGTTCAATTATTTTTAATTAATGTAGAAAGAGAACTACATGTTTTTTAAACACCATTTTTGCCATAATGCAAATGAACACTGGTCATAAATTAATTAAATGATTAGTTATCTAGGTTCAGTCTCAATACTAAGTTCCTAAATCCATTTTTATAAAAAAAGCCTAGGGCAGCCGCCAGTCGCAAGATTTTACTATTTTCTGGACGTTTAAAAAAATAGAGTAAAGTAGTAGGACTTTTCTTTGAATTTCTACTTAATAATAATACTTTATTAGTATCACTAGCTTGGCATTGAAAGGAATCATCTTATCTATCATAATTCAATTTTGCAGTTAAGAATTTACTCAACGCTGCGCTCCAAGAATAAACGAACGAACTTCATTCATCCAGTAACCTTGTTATTCTGTATTTGGGCATATCGATTTCTCCCATAAAGCCTGCTATGACATTGTACAAGCAAGCTTTGAACAAAAGTTTGTTGTGGGTGTACGTTTTGTTGAGACAAGGTCGTTATCTTTAGAAGATTCGGTTTTGTTATGGACCAAGGAATGAGTATTCACTCCTTCAGAGTATTTACCGGTGTTATAGTACGTAATCAAACAAACAAACTCCTTTGCAGTTTATCATCAACTTATTCAATACGCGATTAGGTGGCGCCATCAGCAAATACAACGTTTTAAAATAAACCTATACTTTCAGTTAGAGCAACGCATATGAACGTTAAAAATCATTGTAATAACTTGTTTATGAACGCAAGAAGTTTGTAATTGTGCGCATGCTAGATTCGTCAACGCTTTAGATACGCGTCTTCAAATAAGTTTTTTTTTAAAACGAAAATAATATTGTAATCTTATGTGAAACTAGCTTTAACCCGCGGTATCTTTCGCGTGAATTTAATTCCATTGTCGCAATTTTAAAAAAACTGTAAAAGAGTGTTTATTTATTTATATAGTAGGTACCTACAGCATATTTCTTGAATTTGAATTAAAAAATATATCATGCCGCCTTAGAACATTCTTTCTTTACACCATAAAAGGAAACAGCTGTTCAAATTGAATTCTAGCTTCAGCGGTTTCCGCTCGGCCTTGATCAAACTTCAACAATCAACTAATCAGTGAGCACATTTCTTTTTATATTTGTACCCATCTATAGATATCTCATTGAGGGGGAGAGTGCACGCTGCAATCCAACAGCTGCTGGGCACGCTCGACTGGCCACGATACCCCTCTCTCACAGAAGACTACCTTGAAATGTACTGCATTTCCTACTTTATCGTATTTCCCCAATGTACGTACGTGTTCCAGTAGTAGTGAGATGTGCCAGAGCTCATTCCTATCCTATCCCTCGCCATTTTCCCAACCCTTTCTCCAAATACATTCCTATATCTCCACAGGTAGGCAGCGCATCCGGGGGCGTACCAAAGTTTGTCATTTTGGACTAATGTTGGCACGTATCGCGAATGTCTATGGGCAACAGTATCCACTTACCATCAGGTGGTCTATATGCTCGTCTGCCGCCTTCGTTCATAAAAAAAGGTGAGAATAGCCTCGAAAAAATCCCAAAATTTACTACATGATATATTAACTTTTTTAACGTCTTTAAGTGTAATATTTAAGTGTAAATTAAGACCCAATCTTAAATTTCTTATTAGGCAAAGAGGACTTAACAAGTTTAGATCGTTCAGCAAATCTGCCAATGAAATTTCGATTAATGCCCGAGCTTTATGATAATTCAGGTGTAAAGTTAGTTTTAAAAGGAAATGTGGTAGTTTTGCCTAAATTCCGTGGTACCCATTAACGTCGGTGTGGGTGCGCACAGGTGTAGCCCGCAAATTACTGGCACACACGCTGCTGCCAACACGCGCACGCGTCGCGCGCATCTATACGAGTACTTTCATTACGCGATATACAACCTCAACCTTCGTGGAGTTTTCGTTACCTTTGTTACTCACCAGTAACACCGAATTTGAAATTTAAATATTTATTCGACCTTTTCGACTGCGTGATTTTTCGATTAACTTTTTTCTAACAGCGAACAACGAATTTTTAGTGAAGTGATTTAATTGTGATTTGTGGTAATGTGAATGTGTATAAATTTATTGACGATTATTTTTTTGAGGAGTAATATTTTAGTGGTAAGTATAATAATGTTGGCGATTCAAGTATTTATGTCGTTAAATAAGAAAATATTTAATTAAGCAATTAGAACCATGTAATGCTTTAGCATTTTAATACAAATAATGTTTTACACTTAAAACATACTTAAACTATTTGTAAAGCTTTTAAACTTATTGATGTTGCAAGTAATTCGTTATAAAATGATTGTACAATTTGACAGCTGGGTAGGTATGAGAAGCTGTATTTTTTTACACAAAAATATCTAAAATACTTCTGACAATGTGACCAGGCAGTGTAAATCTTGGCTTATGTCATACCGAATCAATTATGCAAAGTTTATAGCAAAATATAAGCTTTAGTGCAAAATTCAAATTATTGAATTTACATAGTTAAATAGTATAAATCGTCTTTTTTGTTGTTAAGCGTGCATCTATAATTTATTGGTTGTTAAAAAATAATCACGAATATACAAAAAATGCGATGACTCACCTACGAATAAAATTTAGTAATTATCTTAAACCTAAAGATATTCATGATGTGTATGTTATACATAAAATTATTTTTAAACATCCTTTATGGGTTTCTATTCAGAGTTTTAACTTTAAAAACCAAACTATCCCCAAGTTATTATTTAATTATTTTTTTAACCATGATTACTACTGTGAAAACTGACAGTTTTCATACTACACACAGTCAGCTTTAACTGACAGTACTGTTCAGACAAAACTGATCATGTGTTGCAGCCATAAGAGTCAAATATACCTTATATATTCATATAGGGGAGAACGGGGTAATGAGAGCTAGCGGGTAATGGGAGCTACTACAATTTACACACACAGGAACGTACAAGTCGCGCCGAAATGACACGAACGGCTTCGGGAACCTTCGATTATGCAACGTGATCGCCGCTGGCCAGCTCAGTAGCACGCGTATAGCGGTGACGAGAAGAAGTTAGTTTTGTGAGTCATCCTTGTAAAAAAATATCAAATCTCGTAACCAAAGTAAGTACCTGAACTTTTATCATTCTGTTGTGTTTTGTGTTTATTAAATGCCTTATTTCATAAATTTTACGATATATGTGGAAGATAGATGATTTAGCAAAGTTTGTTTATGTTAGTTTTATTAATTCGAGATGTTTAACATTCAGGTAATGGGAGCTAGAAGCGCTCCCATTACCCCGCCATGGCTACTATTACCCCTTTCGAAAAACGTAATTCTAATCTAATGAAACATGCTTTATTTTATTTTTTAGATGCCACAAACTAGACAGCGAACGACATCAAAGGCCAGTTGGACCTCGGCTTCGTTAGAGAGTGCAATAGAAACTATTACGAAAGGAAGGAATATATCAGTTAATAAAGCAGCACAGCAATTTAAAATACCCTATAGCACGCTCAAATAACGGTTCAGGTTAGCAAATAGTGATGTTATTACTTACAGTCGTTCTCCGCTGCTTGGGAGAAAACCTGTGATCACTAGTGAACAGGAACATACCCTTGTTAACCATATCATTGATATGTCTAATATGTTTTATGGTTCAACCGGCAGTCAACTGCGTAAAATATGCTATAATATGGCTGTGAATATTGGTGTTGAAAAAATATTTAACACTGAAAAAAAAATTGCTGGAAAAGATTGGTTGTTTGGGTTCATGAGCCGACACCCTGAGCTCAGTATTAGAAAGCCAGAAGCGACTAGCATTAATAGAATTCTGGGCTTTAATGGGATTGAAGTTACCCGTTTCTTTAATAATCTTGAATCAGTAATGACTAAATTTAAATATGAGCCTCAAAACATATTTAACATGGATGAGACAGGTTTTTCTACGGTCCATGAGCCAGATAATATTATTGCGCTCAAAGGACGGAAGCGTGTTGGTGCAGTCACTTCATGGGAAAGAGGCAAAAACGTTACCGCAATTTTTGCTATGAGTGCAACGGGCATTTATGTGCCCCCATTATTCATTTTCCCTCGACAACGACACTCTCCACATCTGAAACGTGATGGGCCACCAGGAGCTGCTTATACTTGTTCTCATAATAGGTGGACTAATGAGCAAATATTTCTTACATTGCTTCAACACTTCATTAATTTTACAAGGCCTGCTGGTGAGAAACAGATCTTGCTTATTATGGACAACCACAACAGTCATGCTACACTAGAAGCATATGAGATAGCCAAAAAGAATCATATAACCATGTTGAGCATCCCTCCACATTCGTCACATCGCTTACAGCCTTTAGATGTCACTTTTTTTGGTCCACTTAAGTTAGCTTATACGAAGGAATGCGACATGTACATGAAATCAAGAAACATAATTAGAATAACTCCATACGAAATAGCTGGACTATTCAACAAACATACTCGAAGGTAGCATCTTTGGACAAGGGAATATCTGGCTTTAAAACGACCGGAATATTTCCCATGGACCCATCTGTTTTTTTCAGATGAAGATTGCTCTTGACGAGAATGAGCATAATAACAGCACTACTATACTCACTACTAACGATCGTAACTCTGTTCTACCTTCAGAAACAATAGCTACAGTTACTTCACAATCATTGACATCCTCTCAAGAGCCCCTGCAAATGCCTACTACCACGTCACAAAATACCAGCAACCAACCATCACAATATTCTCCACAGCCATCTACAAGCTTTGCTGATAACTTAAATGTTGTAAGTCCTCGTCCACAAATATTAAAAAACTCTGCAAAGACTAATAGAAACAAGCAGAATTCAGAAGTTTTGACTGGTACCCCCATGAAGAAAATTTTCGAGGAGAAGAGAGAAAAAAAGAACAAAAAGGAAAATAGACCAAAGAAAATCCAAAAAAAGAAATCTAAGAATATTAAATTAAAGACTAAGAATAAATCATTTAAAAAAAACAAAGAAGGCAACCAGAAATTTGTTCCAAGACAACACAACTGAGGAATCATCTGTTGATGAAAATAATGTGTGATGATGATTCTGAATACTCAGAGGAGGAAAATGAACGCATCATATGTAACGATGTTGGTAAAAATAAAGAGCTATGGTACCGTTGCAGAGCCTGTGGAAAATGGGCCCATTCCGAGTGTTCGGGTTGCGATGACCCCATAGATTATATTTGCAATTTTTGTTTAGATCCCTAGAATACCCTATGTTGTATATTTAACTTTTAGAAAAGCTTTATTTTTGTTGATTATTATGTTCTGTTGATTACTTTATAACTGTGATTTGTTTAAGTTCCTATTACGTGAACCAAAGTAAGTTTTATTTTGTTTAGTATTAAGTGATGGCTCTCATTACACACATGGAGGTTTTTTGGCTCTCGTTACCCGATGTGTGGGGTAATGCGAGCGAAACTAATATTTATAAAAAAAGTCATTTTCACTAACTAAGAGTTAGTTTTTAATTTTTTTTTTAGCAATTACTGAAAGACAGATAAATAAAAGACTAATTAGTGTCTAAAAAAATGAATGATTACAACATAAACTCGTATTTTTTTTAACTTTTCCTTACATGGCTCCAATTCCCCCACTCTCCCCTACTCCATTGAAACCTTATTCATATAAAGTGCATTCATACCTTTTGTTATCGCTTGTAACAGTACATTGAAAGAAGGAAAGAAAATATATTCATTCGTTGTCACAACACCGCAATGACTTATGTACTCATTAAATTAAGATACTTGTAACTAAGTATAAGTTGCTGCTATCTGTAGTCATCTCTACCGTTAAACTCTGAGATGTGAAATATGTTTTACGTAGCGCGAAACGACAGCAATAGATTGTACAGAATTGAAGGAAATTCCTCATCCCGTTCTACATCGTATTCCCCATCGTTTTCCGATTCTATTCGCAAATCCACCCCCAAATCTCTAAAGGAAAACGGCGCATCCAAGGGCGCGGCAACATTTGTTTTTCTTGACTGACGTTGGTTTGTATTATGGATGGCAGTCCATAATATCCACTTACTGTCTGCTCGTCTGCCACCTTGTCGTTCGTTGCAGGTGTCCATGGGTGACGGTAACCACTTACCACTCTGTAAATCACATGCGTTTGAATTTTCTCCTATTATAACATTATTTAAAAAAAAGAAAGGCGCATTAGTCTATTTTCGATACGAGGGGAGAGGTGGTCTTTAGGGTCCCGGCGTTTTTTAATATAAAATAATGATTTTAAATATAAATAATAATACTAATAAACACTTTTATACTTAATAAAATAACAATTTATATAAACATAAATAACATAAACATAAAGTGTTGACATTTTTGTAACACTTTATATGTAAAATTGTTGTTTACATACTTGTATAATTAGAATTATTGTACGCCTTTAGGGCAGGACATAGCTGGACATAGTTTGAACATGGCAACTTTATTTATGTTTTTTTCGACACTATAAAATGAAATCTATCCCCAATACCTTAATAAATCGTGCAATAGGATACATATTCAACCATACGTTTACTACTGGTACCTTGGGAACACCATTAATATGTAATATGGCTAGCTCTTTATATAACTAGTGTTGCTTATATGTGACGGTAATATCTTCCTACAGTTTTAGTGCTAGGCGTGTTTATAGTTTGTATTTTAATTTAACGATTGCGGTGTAAAAGACGATTTGGTAATTAGAGATCCGTGCGTATGATACAAAACTATTGTTATTAGGTATCGTTTATTCATTTAGGATTGTATTTCATATTCTTCGTTTTCTAATCAACTCAATTTAATACCTACAATACTCAATACCTACCTACTTTACTAGTGAGTTTTTAGCTCTCTAGCGGCCTTTATCTATTAGCCCATGGTATGCGTTTTTTTTATAGGCAATACTTTATTGTACTAAAATAATTCAAATGTGCACTGCAAGGATTTGCGAGTTGCCAACATGTATGCTTCCTGATGGAACACATAAAGTACGTCAAAAATTAAGTCATAAATTATATGCAGTAGATACAGATTTTAAAACAACAATACTCGTATAGTGTATCGGCCCAATGACATTCCAAAGAGAGAGAACGTGAATTACCTAACAATTAATAATGTTGTAATAATAGCGGTAGTATCGAAAGTGATTAACAAAAAATGCATTGTCATTTATACTTGCAAGTATGTGGCTAAATTATTATTATGTTATTATAAATATTTTGCAAAAATATTATAAAAAAATATTTTCAAGAGTATGTTAATAGAGTTATACACCATTTGTTTACTAAGTATTTATAGACAATATAAACTCTATATTCATTATGCATATAACTTATATTTCCCTGGTCCCACCCTGCACTTTTCAGTAAGTTGCTTCTATTAATTACTCGCGTATCCCAATAGTTGTTGATCATGCAACAACCAACTCCACCGACTTAGTTATTACTGAATTTGGTGACTTTATATTTAAAACTGGTTTTAATTATTAATTATTTTATAAGTAAAAAAATATTTTATTATTAATTTAAAATTTTGGCTCGTTAATCTATTTTTATTAATTAATTTATAAATGAATTATGTATTTAATGTAACGGGCTACTTTCAGAACTTGATTATTTTGCTCTCTCTTCTATTTTCAATAAACGTCTCAAATTTTGGCTCGTTAGTTTATTTATTTTTTCTTGTATTTTGTAATTAAATTAGATATCTCTCTCCTCTCTTCTAATTGGGCATTATGTTATTGACTAGAATATTAAATTGTTATAATAATTATAGGACACTGATATTCAAGTGTAACTTTTAGTGCGTTAGTACTTAGGATTTATTTTAAATATATATAAGTTCAAGTAATATTATGTAACTCTCCGTTTCTTTCTTGAATAATTTAAATAAAAATAAATTATTGTAATACTTTTACAGACGAATAAATACATTAGTAAAAGAAAGTCACGAGGGCCTTAAAAATTAAATGAAAATATAAAATCTGTGAAACGGTAATGTATGATTAAGTAAATCGTTTTAAATGTAGGTGCATAGTTACGATGTTAATTAATTAGTACAATAACTTTAATAATGGTATTCGGTCGTTGCATATGTAGGCAGATAGTATGTAAGAATTTTGCTGATGTAACAATGAAAATCGGTATACAATGGTATACAGTGGTATAAAATGGTAATTACCTAATGATACTATTTCGGCTGTGTGGTGTTTATTTTTATTTTTTTTATGGTCGAAGGCTGCAGACGAGCTGTATGCTGTAGCTGTACAGACCCATAGTTTATTAGGTAGTATAATAATATGTAACACTTGATTATTTAATAAAAGGATTTTTCGTATACGTAACCTAATTTTTTTTGACAGATTGCGTCGCGGTCCCCGGAGGCCGCAAGCCCCGTTTTTTTTAAATGGAAGAAGGCGGCAGACGAGCATACAGTCCACCTGATGGTAAGTGGATACTGGGACCCATAGACATCCGCGATACATGCCAACATTAGTCCAAAATGACAAACATTGGCAGGCCTCCGAATGCGCTGCCTACCTTTGGGGTTATAGGAATGGATTGGGAGAAGAGGTTGGGAAAATGAGGAGGGATAAGATGGGAATGGGTTCTGGCACATCTCACTCACTACCGAAACACGTACGTAGTACATTAAGGAAATAAGATAAAGTGGGAAATGCAATACATTTCAAGGTTCTGTGAGAGAGGGGTTAAAGGTATATTAAAGTTTACGCTAATTTCACAGATAGCGTAAATCTATATAGCGTAAATCTAAATAGCGATAGCGTAAAATGTACTGTATTTTTAATTTTTCAGTAGTATCTACGTGTTTCAGTAGTGAGTGAGATATGCCAGAGCCCATTCCCAACCTATCCTCTCTCTCACTCACTACCGAAATACCTACGTACATTGGGGAAATACGATAAAGTAGGAAATGCACTACATTTCAAGGTAGTCTTCTGTGAGAGAGGGGTAACGTGGCCAGTCGAGCGCGCCCATCGGCCGTTGGATTGCAGCGTGGCCGGCTTTGGAATAGCATCATCATATTTCTTTCCGTAGGTCTGGTTAAAGACGGATTAAGGATAACAAAGCCGCTATCACAGGCCCTGAGGAACTACGCCGTCTCTGAAAGAGTCGACTCGCTAACCCGCTTCGTTAGCATGGCGTTTTAAGACCGTACACCATTCGAGCACGAGACATTGCGTATATGGAGGCTCATGTCCAGTAGTACATAAAAGGGCTGGTTACGTTATTACTGTCGGTTAAAGCTGGGTTAAAGCTCCTGATAACAAACAACGTCATATTCGACACCACTAGAATTCTTTGTGTTGTGAATCCAGGGATACACATTAACCATTAGGTTTCAAATAAACATTTTTTTTACACAGATGTCTGACTGATCGGTAAACGAACCAAAATTCTTTCGCATATCAGACAGGGGCACTATTAACGCGCCAAATTGATTGGTTATTAAACTTTCCATTGGTTTGACAATCTGACAAGATTGTCATGACAAATTCTTTATAATGCATTTAATATATTAGAGAATTGTCTTTCCCACACAAAAATCTGATTTTTTAGGTTTAAAATTGCATAATTTCATATGGTCCTGAGCGAAATTTGCAGTGCCAGCCCATGGTGTCCCCCATGGCGCTTAAAGTGTTTTAGAGAATTGATTTCTTTTCGGAGTCGGGACAAAAAACTATGCATGTTCCGCCTGTTTGCATTGAATTTACAAATTCTTAGGTGACCCAAAGATATTTCTCTGTCTTAGACAAGACCAAGTCGTTTTTTTAGTTAGTAATACAGCACCAATCTCATACATTTCTATTTAACCAAAGGTTGACTGGTACCACTAAGTAGGTATTACGTTCGGCTTCTGTACATGCTTAAAAACAGACCTTAAGTTCCAGCCTTTCTAAGATATCGGTCTAAGGTTTAAGACCCGGATAAAGGTTTTTTGGTTTTAGAATTAGCCTGAGTCTTGTTTTATGTGACCTTATGTAGTCCGTATAGAGGTTAGTTTCCAACTATTAGATTTAAGATTAAGACATGAACGATCTTGAGAACATTCACTTAACAATAACATAAATGGTACGAGATCATGGAAATTCATCCTACCTGCAATACTTCATGAACTGCCAACTGAACTCCAGAACCAGTGAAGACAAAATAATGACATTAATAGTAGGTTTAAATCTTATTTAATTAATATAGGTAAGTAACAAGAGCTACTCGTCACCTACATATAAACCTTGACAGTTTCTGTATATGGTAACTACCTACATAGTAAGTTGAAAAATGCAATTGAAATAAATTAAAAAAAAAATCTTATCTCGGCCTAAGACACCTGTATTCATCTCTGCCTGAGACTTTCTTTTATGTAACGTTATTCTAAATTATTAAAATATTTCTTTCAGTACTATATTCGTAACCGTGATCAGCTCTTTTATTGGTGCTCTGCTGGACATGGGCCTTACAACACCACGGTGTCCAAGCGGGTTGGAAAGTCCTCTCTTTTAGAGCTGGTTTAGTTCCTCAGGGTTTGTGGCAGCGGCTTTGATGCTCTTTTTACGACACCCACGGGGATGGGGATAGGGTGATGCTATTTTAAAGCCGGCGCACACCATACGGCCCAGTACTGTATCAGTCATAAACTTTACTGAAATAATAATAACGTTATAATCTTAACATGTTTCGTTTCGGCATGGAGTCTAGTCTGATGATTATTTGCTGATTCCGCAAAATTATTACGAAAATATATTATATAACGGTAAACCATGGAGCAATACGTAAATCATACTAATTAAAAATAGATGTCAGTCTTAAGTAATAAGTTAAGCAAATGAGATCACTGGATCTCTTAAGGCTAAAATTACCTCAGTTGAAATTACGATACTCCGGTTAAACCTATATACATTTTGTTTAGCGGTGCATGCTATACATTATACGTAGGTACGGTGTCCAAATATATAAATACAGGTACATACCTATAGATACTGGTATGATAGGTACAAATAGATAGATAGGTCTTGTATATAGATATAGGATAACCAATATATTCACTGGGATTATGCCAGATTTCAAAGTTAATTAAGCGTACAAGTTAACTTCGAAATAATATGTCAAGTCTTAAAACATACGTCTGAACATTAATTTAAACATTACATAATTTGTAATTTATGTAATGTTTAATGTGGATATTACAAAAATGTAGCCTGCAACGTCTCATTCTTTAAATACTTATGTATGAAAAGCTGATATAATTTGTGGCTATGTATGTTTGGTGCAAACTAACCGAAACGGAAGCGCGAAAATCGTAAGAAAATGTATAAATATATTTACGTCAGTAGTGCTGTATTCAGCCAAAATTCTTATGCTTAAAATCTATAAAATACTAGATAATATTACCGAATATCTCGGCAACCGCCGACCAAAACAGCGAAACTGCACATTGATTACTTTAATGAAAAATGATTTACTAACTTTTCATACTTGATTTTGTTTCCTTTAGGACGTCATTCGTCTGATAAGAAAGATATTTCTTTAAAAAATATTTTCACTCTATATTATTTGACGATTTTTGCAATAACATAAAAATCATATTTTTGCAATTTAGATACTTGGCGGCCGTCGTTCTTTGAAATACAATAGCTTTAAATACTTTTCTATTACTTCGTGTGTAAAAAATTGTAGATTTAGTTTGACCCTTAAAAGTTTCTATTTATCTAGGTAACGTTTGCTAATTTGCCGTCCACTTCACCAGAGGCACACCTTTAGTAAACAAGAAGATTTAGACACTCCGAGGACAGATGGACATACAGAAGTCGTTTGCGAAATATAGCAAATAATCAGTAGCGTTACGTTATTTACTAGACATGCGAGGTTGCTAGACGTTTGTCTAGATTTTTTGATGGCAATGAATAATGGCAATGGCATTTGTGTTAACAAAACAAACAAACAAGAAAAAGATCGTCACAGAGAACGTGTAAATTGTGGGCTTTGTAAAACATGTATTAACATTCTTGATAATCATACACATTGTTAATAATGTGAGAACTAGAGACAATAGTCGCTAATGAAGCGCAGTTGACGATTTAAAACCAAACGCAAAGTCGCGAAAAAATGCAAAAACTTTCTCGATGAATAAACATTAAAAATCAACGTTAAACATTGAACATTGTTAAACAATTCATAGATATATTAGGTACTCACCTATGAAATTGCCGCTTTATATGAAAAAAATGAAATACTTTTTTTTATGAACATTATATATTTAATTAATCGAAGTATTGTCCATTATTGTCAATGCACTTTTGCCATTTTAATGAAAGTTGAAGGAAAATGCCTCTGCTATAGAACTCCTGGGGATGAGAATCGATGAATAATTCTCTGAAGGCGGTTATCACTGCCTCATTGGAGTTGAATTTTTTCCCCTGTAAAAAGTTATCCAAATTCCGAAAAAAATGGAAATCAATAGGGAGAGTTTCTAGTCGAAGCTCCTGTAACTTTTCGACTTTTCGACTTTACTCTTCGGTCGTCCACGGGGCTTATCTTAAGTTCGATATTTCCAGAACCGAAACCAACAACGCACTCTGCGTTCGTTTGTGGTGTTTTCTTCGTACAAATCGTTGATATTGCGTACCGTCTGTGCTGCATTGCTGCCACGATGGAACTCATATTCGAAATTAACTCGAATTTTTAACTTTTCCATGGTCGCAAACACAACGATATCTAAGCAAAAAGTAGTTTGACGGAAAAACAAATGAATAACTGATTTTGAAAAAGAATGTTATCGTTTTAAATTCAAATTAATTTGAATATGGAGTTCCAAGATAACTAAGTTCACAGTGACAACTATGAACAAACTGCAATTTCATAGGTAGGGCGTTAACACATTAGAAAATGGTTATGTCACAAAACCTCTATGATTGTAGGAGTGCCTGTTCCCCCTTATAGGCTGATATCGAATGTTGAACATAGTAATGTATAAAATTAATTAAAATCCATGTTGATCATTAAAATGTTAAACTGTATAATGTATCGTTCATTTATCGTCTTGTATCAATATGAAAATTAACTAGTCGTGTGGTGTAGGCCGGCTTCACAATAGTACCTACCACTCCATCTTTTCCTTTGTGTGTCATAAAAGGCGACTAAGAGATCATCAAGCCGCTACCACAAACCCTGAGGAATCACATCACCTCGAGTGGACAGAATGGACTCGCCAACCCGTTTGGACAGCGTCAATACCACCTACAAGACAATATGCATGAGTAGGTCTATGTCCTACGGCGTATGTTAAAAGGGCAGGTTTCGGTTACCAAATTTAATGATTGTCTGATTGAAGTTTAGAAATTAGGGTATGAATCGATAACATTAGATTGTTTAAAACATGTTTAAAAGACTGAAACAATGTAAAAAAGTTTAATTAACTATATATCATGTTCGTCCAAGCTAAATTATTAGAGGTGTATATCTCAGAAACTCAAAAATTGTGTTAACTTGCTAAAGATCGAAACCTACTTTTGTAAAATCAACAGACCGAATAAATACGAGGTATGCCGATGCCAGTCGACTGCAGATGCGTTATTGCGCAACTCGAATGATCGAAAGTGGCCAACGGGACGCAAAAACGGAGAGTCGTAGTACGTTAGTACTACCGTTAGCAATGAAAACCTATTAGTTTTTTCATTTTTTATGGAAAGAAGCAAGCAAATGTTAACATCGTTTCAATATGACAAACGTTCGTCCCTGGTTGCGCCACAAACCTTGATATTTTATTGTGGTCTTTTATATTGTTATTATTAACGAGTTTTAAGTCTTATTTGGGTATTTTATATACATATATTTATTTATAAGACATGACTTTATTTATTTATGAGTTTTTAACAGCGATGATAACCTAAAGGTAATATATCTATGCTCGATTTTATTGCGTAGAAATCCTCGACCCGATCTGGAGTGTCTGTTTAATTACCGATTTTTTTAAATTATCACTACATTATCGGTGAAAGAAAAAATGGTCAGGAAACTCAACAAATCTAATAAAATTTTAAGCACGCGTTGGGAATTATGGCCCGAAACGGCCTAGTTGTTACCATGGGAGGCCTCTGCTCTGCAGTCCACTGTAGAACACAGGCCTCATCTAGTATGATATGGTAGTGTCCCATACCATACCACTGTTTCTCCTAAGTACCGCCACTACACTCTGTTTCTACTGTTCTCATCCAGCCACTGCCGTTGACTTTCTTATAGTCGTCAGTCCACCTGGGCGGAGCTCGTTCCACGCTACTTTTCTCGGTACGTGGTCTCCATTCAAGGACTCGTCTCCCTCATAGGTTATCGGCCCTGCTGCATATATGGCCTGCCCACTTCCACTTCATATATTAAGTCTTTCATAAGAGTCTTCACTTGTGACAAGCAGAGAGGTTTTTATTATTATGAAATAGCTTTAACATTACTCGTGTAACAAGTTGTGGTAGCACATGAATAAGTGTTAATTGTTATTTCATAACACTTATTAAGTTTTGATTACAACAACAATAATAAAATGTCTAACCTTAAACGTTGTCCGTTAAAGTAAATATAGGAAACATTAAATAATATTTTTTTATGCTAAATGCAAACTAGGAATTACCTTATTGATAATAATGTATTTCCTTTTTGATTCGTTAAAATAACATAAGTACGAAAATTATAGTTCTGAATGTGACAGTTCGGTTACTGCTATCGATATGGGAATAGACTAGATGACACATCATACATTCTTATGAAAGAAACGTGGTTGATATCTTCTAGGGAGGCGGGGGGTGAAACAGCTGAGGAGGGGTTCATTAAAAGGTCAAATTTGAAACTTAAGTATCATGTCAACTGAATGTTTCATTTTCAAAACACATATGAATTAAAGAATTAGAGAGCTACTCATCCACTTTGTTGTAACTCGCCACTAGATGGCGCTGCAGCACATCAACTTCTATACCGTTTAATCGATCGCCATGAAAATTGGTATACATAGGTATTTGAGCACGAAGAGTATTTTCGAGCTATGGACTTTGTTGTAACTCGCCACTAGATGGCGCTGCAGCACATCAATTTCTATGACAGGACAACGTCTGCCGGGTTTTGCTAGTATATTATATGAATATATTGTATAGAGTTCTTAATTATTTATTTTAATGGCTATTTGTAAAGATCAAAGCTATACTCCATTAATTGAATTAATTAGAAGTCACTTAGTTGCTTTTGGGCCTTTCTCATCACCTTATGATAAGGTATCCCAATATCATAATAATAATCTCCTCATACGAAATAAAGCAAGGCACTTTAGAGCCGTAAACTGACTTGCTTTGCACTTAGATCGTGTTTAAAAGTTCATAAGTACACTTATTTACTTTCTTAAATCATTTCGTTGTTTTTAAAGCATGCATTTGCTGTTTAATATTAGAACATTAATTATATTTCTTTATTTTGTTAATCATTGCTCTGCTAACCGTACTCATCGGTAACACCCCTAATGTTCGCGATGATCGCTGCGATTTATTTGCCATATGCGATCGTTGCCACTGTACACTGATGGTGTCGAAAGCGATATTATTGCTTCGTAATTTTAATGTTGCTGTAATTTATGGAGCCACTGTATTAAATTGTCTATCTACAATAATATAAATTATTACCAGCCTTGGAGTAAAAAATCGTAATATTCATTTGTGATGTTGTGAGTTTAACGGCGTGCCATCAAATTCACAACCGGTTACGTACCGGGACGCTCAGTGTGAGACGCCCTTCGGCCAGGTGGAGTGACCATTAAAAGAAGTTGGCCGGTGGTGGCTGGGTGAGAGGAGCAGAGAAGATCGTGTATGGTGACGAGCTTTGGGGAGACCTATGACAAACAGGGGAGAGACATAGGCTGTTAGTATGTCATGTAGGTGTTTAGAAAAGGTAGATGTTTCAAATTAAATAACTATTCCTTATTCAAAATATCAAATTGAGGAACCGTTGCCCCCAACGAGTACAATCTAAGACATAGCAAATAGATAAACATGGCTATCTAACATGGAAATCACAAAGAAAATATCAAACTTCATCGAATATTGTTATTTATTTAAACATAATAGAAGGTACATTGTAGTTCATACAAAGCAATGCGTATATTGTTTATAATGATTTCTCAAAGAATTTCACAGCATACCTACCTACTCAGAACCCGTTCATTTGAGAAAAAACATCTATGTTATTACTTCTCGCTAACATTTTATTAATAAATATATCGTTTAGCACGTTTCATCGGTGCATTACGTTGGAGGATAGTACAAATAGTATGAAATGGAAAACAAAATAAAATTATCCAACGATTTATCGAGTGTTGAAACAAAACGCTGGCCCAACTAATGATAGGAAGATGAAACCTCGTAATATCCTTTGAATAATTTGAAAAAATTCAACAAGCATTTCCTTTGTAATAGTGACGAAAAATAACCACAATAGTAAGACCCCTACTTCCTACCATACTACTTAACTCCATAGACCTTCCTCAGTCTTACACCGATATATTAGAACTTCCATTTTATTATGACCCAAATTTTCTGTTATTTTGGTTTGGCGGAGAGGTCTAAGTTAATCGATTCAGTAATTAAATTCGAATCAGGATTATGGATGCACCTACGCATCGTGAATTATAAACCTGACACAATAAATTGACCTTTATCGACTTACGTTATAAAATGTGCATTGTTTCCATACGGTATAGTACGAGAACTCTATGACAAATACTACAAGGGATTATGTCTCATACTGTGTCATAAATAAGACGCATTATAACATGTAGGTTTGTTTTTGTGTGTGAACTAAAACAATGCACTTGCTCCTTAATTTCCATTCATGGCCTGTATGATGTTCAATGGTGGCCTTTTACGTGCGTGATACATACTTTCGAAGTACTATTGACCATAGAATTAGGAATTTAATTAAGAATTTATTATCAGAACAGGCTTATTTGAGCCGGCAACTGAATTAATTCTGGGATATGATTCTTAAAATGTTGTTTTGAAATAATGAAATATTTTTTTAATTTCTTACCTGAAAAGACGACTGAAGCTTCTACCTCCGTTTCATAGCTTTTTAGGCACCTAATTTGTTTTGATTCAGGGAGTCACAGTGAAATGAATTCCGAGTTGTGTACTGTAGGCGAGATTTTCTTTTTTAGAAACGATTATTCTTTTTCTTTCTTACTCCCAACTCGATCCTTTAAACCAATAAACCATGTATATCCTTCCATTAAATCATATATTGTTGATATTGCTTACTGTTTGGTCTGGATTACTGCCGCGATGTAACTCTTAATCGAAAATAACACGAATTTATAACTTATTCATCATAACTAATGTCAAATTTTTCAAGACAGAAACAAAAACAAATCAATGAGTAAAGCAATGAGTGATTCATTATTTGTTCAAATTCTTTATTCTTTTCAAAATTAGTTTTGAACGAGGAATGGCTTTAATTAATATAAAATTTTGAATTTGAAATTCATTCTATAGTTCAAGATGAAACAGACAATTCCAAAAAACACCTACCTATTTATTGCTTTTCCATTATTCTTTCTTCATTATTTTTTCATTCCCATATTCATAATAAAAATCAATAACATTTGGAGATCAAAACATATTATTATCCTAAACAAGTTTCCTTAAAATGAGAGATACTATTTTAGCGTATACCGGTATGACTGGTAGAATTTTGCACATTCTGTTGACAACGAGTGTCTGAGTCACGCAGGACCAGCCGGCACTTTCGATTGCAAGACCATTGTTACTCATCGAGTTGCTAAATTTCACCAAAGACACACGTAATTTTGCCTCTTCTGGTGTAATAGCCTATTACTGAGTCAATTTATAATTATAAATCATTGCAAGAATGAGAGTTTTTATGAAGACCAGATGATTCATATTGACTACAGACGTGATTGCCTTTTCTGACTAGACATCACACTTTTGACAGTAATGTAATTTATTTTTCATAGTAAATATAGCATATGGTCTGATAGTAAGTGATTACTACCGTCCATGAACACCTACCACACTAGAGGAGATGCATGTATGCTGCAGACCTCGCAGAATCCTGTTCATAGTTCTCTGGAAAGGTCCCATGTCGTAGCTTAATGGAAAAATCTTAGCTGGCAGTTCATTGCACTTGATGTAAGCTGTAACCGTAACCAGCCTTTTCATCGTCCACTTCTGGACATGACCACCTTCTCTTGTGTACGAGGGGTATATGGCCTTAAATGTACGCTGGCTAAGCAGGTTGGCGAGTTCACTCTTTTAGCGGCGGTAGCCGCTCAGGCTTGTGGTAGCCGCTTCGTTCTCTTAGTCGCCTTTTACGACACCCACTGTTCAGATCCCGTCTGTTCAGATGAGGTGGTGAGATTATAAAGCCGGTTGACGGCGAACTTTAATACTTTGTTCCAACCAGCTATATTTACTAAAGCGAACCAACAATTACGAACAGATTTTAAACGATAATAACTGAAATAATTTGCGGTGAAAACTCTCGTTACAGACGTGTAACTTGAAAAACTCAGAATTTTCTCTAATACTTTAATTTAATAGTATTTTATTATCTACACGACCGCTGACTCTTGAAAAGCCACTAGGGCTACAAGAATTGTTAATTCCGAAAAAAAATCTTAAGTATTTATTAAATTTAACAAAAACGGCTAATATTTCTTTGCAGAGACAATGCAGAGGTATTACTATAAAGCGACGTTCATTAAGGGATATTTTATAACCGGTCGATTATAATACCGCAACAGGAAGAAAAACAAACCTAAGCAATAGACGGAGCAGACGCAGCGCACCATCTGCCTCATTCCAGTCTAGAGAAATACGAGTACACTATAGTTTTAGAGAATGTCTACTGATTAAGTAGCACAAAGTAATAATGTTCGTTAAACAGTCATCAAATTGGTTCATTGAATTAAATATCACGGTTCGATAACATAATTAATTTATGAAACTGATGTTAATCGCCATGTTCAATTGTCCGTAAAAATATTTCGTACCAAATGTTTCAGTTCTGGCAAAAATATTCCATTCGGTTTAATTTTCCAGCTTACATTTCATTTGAAATCCCGCTGCTTCACTTGCATTAGATGTGTTGTAAGTTTTCAAAAAACAGAAACAAACAGTTGTATTTCGATATAGCGTGTAATAGTGATTTTTATAAGGTCATTCGCAAACAGCAGACGGTTGCGGATGTACTGTCTACGATATTAATGCAATAAATAACATAATTGATTATTGAAACCAAGTAAGCTCTTAAACTTATGACATTTTTCTGCTTCAAGCAAAATACCAATTTGCTTGCATTTTTCTACTATCTAACTTTAAATCGAGTTAGTAATAACGTAAGAAATATTACCGGTTTGCCGGTTTCAACATATTGTGTAGTCGTCAATTTGAGGCTAAATCTTTACTACACCCGGCTTGACTAGTTTCATAACTTTTTGCAGGTTTGTGTCAATTAAAATCGAACTTACATCTATTATAAATGACGTAGTATTAAACTGGTGGTTAAAATACCGAATTTATAGTTACCGAGTGTCCCTGCATGTGTGCATTTTGATCGCAAGCGAAAGGAAATATGATAATTTTGGTTTAGAATAACAAATTTTATTAAACAAGATATGTAAAGAAGAATAATTAAAAACTACAGAATTAATGTCAAGAAATGTCGAATTCCAAGTTTACGTACCAGACCAGGAATGTTACGACTTACTTTTTGGACTGGTATTCGTATTATAAATACATTCCAGAGGCCATTCCAATTCCATCGTATCCAATCCCTCCCCATTTTCCCAACCCTTTCTCCAATCCACTCCTAAATCTCCAAAGGTAGGCAATGCATCCGGGGGCGTGTCAACGTTTCTCATTCTGGACTGTTGACATGTATCGCGGAATCTTTTGGCAATGATAGGTATTAACATACGACGGAACTCCCAAAAGTGTTCGACCTGACAAAGAAAAAGGACACTCAAGTTTAAGAAACTATTTCTATTTTTCAATATATTCTCCGTCTATTTGAAAACACTTTTCGAATCATTTAATTAGCATTTCTTTCCCAGTATAAAAATAGTCAGAAGTTTTGTCTTCAAAATGGGCGAAAATCGCAGTGGTCACTTCATCATCAATGGAAAATCTTCTACCACTTACGTCCGCCTTGAGTTTTGAGAACAAATAGTAATCACTGGGAGCCAAGTCAGGACTATAGTGTGGGTGACGAATATCGTTTAAACACATGCCTACTATTTTCGTCCATATGAGAAGAATATTTTTACATCATTACTCATTATATTTTTACTTATATTCTATAGAAACTTTATTCATATGAAGATGTTCATGCAGAATCCTATGGTCTGTAGTTTTTGAAAGCTCTGTCCTTGCTGCTATTTCCTTCTTTCGCTCAGAAGTTCTTCCACTAATTTGATGTTGTTTGGAGTGAGTGCCTCGTCGGAACGATCGGAGCGAGGTTCGTCGTCAATGAACTCTCATTCCAAACCAATTTGACGGTGGAAAATGATGGAGAAGAATCTCCGAACACATTATCCAACCTTTGTTTGATATCGGTCAGGCTAACGCCTTCTTTTGTAAGGAACTTAATCATGGACGATATTCCAGTTTAAACATTTTAAAGACTGTGACATCCTGTTGTTCCTCTTAGAACTATCTCAGGAATGAAAACTAACGAGGGTTGAACTCTATAAATTATACATGAATTATCAGGATAAAGGAAAATTACAATGACGTATAATCTAGAAATATGCTAGGCCAGAAACTGTTGGACCTCACTGGAACTACCAATTGGACTGTCTATTGGTCTGCCATCGTTTTTAATTTATTATTTTTATTTGATTTTGTTAACACAATTTTATTAACCATCATCATTACAACATTGCCTAAACGAATAATTTAGATGTAAATGGGACATTTTGAAACATTACAATTTGCAGTTTTATTAGCCGTAACAATAACATATACCTAATAATTTTTTTGTTACAAAAATGTCGGTTTGTTTAATTCCGCATTACTTTATTTTGTATGAAACACAATGTATACAGTAGGTATGTACTACTTTGACGTGTAATTTTAAGGCAGCAGATATCAACATATTGATTATATTGATTAACAAAATTCTTCACTCAATATAAATAGTCAGCAAAAAAAATAATAACAGCAAATAATTCATTTTGTATGCATATCCGTTAGCTGCAGAATAATCTGAAAAAAAAAGCAAAACTGTATACCAAATTCCATATACGTATCACCATAATTAATATATGGGTTTTCAAAAATGTGATTTGTCAGCAAACGTAGTAGGGGGAGAGTGCACGCTGCATTCCTACAGCCGCTGGCTCGACTGGCCATGTTACCCCTCTCTCACAGAAGACTACCATGAAATGTACTGCATTTCCTACTTTATCGTATTTCCCCAATGTTACGTACGTACATTGGGGAAATACGATAAAGTAGGAAATGCAGTTTTCGGTAGTGAGTGAGAGAAAGGATAGGTTGGGAATGGGCCCTGGCATATCTCACTCACTATTGAAACACGTACATACTCGTATGAGTAATGTGGATTAGAAAAAAGTTAAAAATGCAGTACATTTTAAGCTAGTCTTCTGTGAGACTAGAGTAAAATGTAATAATTTGAGTAGGTAAATTATGTTTACGAAACTATTTAAATTAAAGTTGGTTTTAACTCACAAGAATCGCAATCTTGTAAAAGAAAGTACAAAAATAACTATCAATTATCTAAGGTCATTGATTTATGAATCGGACAGTATTCGAATATGCAAATTGTACATCATCGATACGCATGGCATGTGGTCAGTGGGCCGCTATGACCGGTTCGATCACTATCGCTCGTTCTACATTTTAAATACGTAGAAATTTAGGGTTCAAATGTGGGACAACTTAACGACTTGTTGGTCGGATTACAAACAAACTTTTCTATTTTTGTGGGATTAGTGATGGAGTCTTCTATTGTTGACACAGCTCAAAGAATTAGCAGTTTAAGGGGCGATGGACAGGCCCTGTTGCAAGACCGACGACCGATGGAATAGATAAGTCCTAGGATGGAGACAAGATACTGTAAAACATGGGGAACGTCTTGAAGAAAGTTGCTGATAGTGGCTCGATGAGAAGAACAAAAATGGTAAGTAGTGGCAGTAGTGGCTTGGAGGCCTTTATCCAGTAGAGGAGACATATAAAAATTATGGTGTGGTAGAGGAACAATAGAAATCTATCGACATAAGTACTATTTTTACTTTAAATTGATGTCGAAATCGCCTTGATGTAATATGTAGGTATTTGTAATCTTCATTTTTTTTTCAAAATTAATTATTGTGTTAATTTATTTATTTATTACCAACACCAACCAACACCAACTCATTCACCAACACCAACCAACAGAGCATGACATCATGTTAATGGAAGGGTTACATGCAAGAATGTTAGTTATAGAAATGTCACTCTACTTAAAGGCGACGACAACAAGAATTAAAAGTAAACACAGCCAAAAAAGAATTAAAAGTGAAATTCAAATCACAGTAGAAAATTAAAATTAAATTATAAATCAAAATTGAAAATTAAAATTGTGCAAATAATGAAAAGAAGTTATAAACAAAGGGTCGTAGTGCTTGCTAAAATAAATCGCCTAAACTTAACTAAAACTAAATCTTCTGTTATTGTATTTTATTTACTTCATGAAATGATTATTATCTATTTCATAAAATTGTTAGATTATTTTATCATTCGGCTTGAAAATCGTAATTCATAAATAAGAAAATGTGTAGGTACTTAGATATCAGTGGGTCAATGTGTCAAAAAATAAAACATTTTCACTGCATAAACACACATTAATTAATTAGTGCATCAAATTAATATAGTATTCCATCCCCCTAAGGAACAAAAGTGTAACGCGATGAAGAAAATTGCTCATCCTTTCGATAATGCCTGCTCTTTATCCTTCCGATTTAGTTCCAATCTCTAAAAGGAGACGGCGTCTCACGGTTTGCCATTCTTGACTGATATTGGCATGTATCGTGGACTGTGTTCGTTTGCCACTTAATTTCAATAAAATGTGTTTCTTTTATTAATGGTTGAACTTAATGAGAATAAAATTTATTCATTATCATGAAATAACTCACATATCACATATCATGCATGGGTCTATATCTCTCCACTGCTAGATATAGGCCTGTCCCAAGACTCGCCTTCACATGCGATCTACTGCTCTTCCCATCCAGCCGCTACTAGTAACTTTTTTTAAGTAGTCAGTTCTGGTCAGAGAATGTTCCACGTTACGTTTTCCGGTATGCGTTTCCGGGCAGGCCATATTGAACCTACGGCAAATTGGCCTGCTCACTGCCACTTAATCTTGCTAATTATTCGCGCTAAGTCCAAAAAAAGAAGACTGCCTATAAACCTATAAAAAGCCGGCGTACTTCTTGGCCCCATACAGAGATTTATTTACTAAAATATTTATTAAATATATTTCTTTCTTTCACAGATAACTTCATGGTGACGAAAATTGATGTTATGTGTAGTGCATAATAATGTTATTAGTTTTCTTTAATGATCAGTATATTTCCCATTCGCACGGGATTTAGTTACAGAAGTGTTAAGTGATTCAGTGATTATATAGTGCAGTCAAGATGATGACCCTATACAGAACCATTAAGGGGACGAGTACTTCGAAGAGAAAGAAGCGGGAACGAAGGTCAGTTTATGTTATGTTTAGTTTTTTGATATGTCCAAATAGTCTTTACGAAGTTCCACTGACCAGCACAGGTCACGACTGTTAAATCATTATGGGGTTTCAGGTCATAATCCACCATGCGGGCACAAAGTGGATTGGTGGATAACATGCTGTAGATTTAAAAAAAATCTGAATCATGTGGATTACCGATTGACAGTGACTGACTCGCACCGAAAAAGATTACCTTTACTGGGTTCCCTATATCTCTGACCAGTCAATCGCGGCCTGAACCCCACCAGGGCTCTTAAAGTATTAACACAACAGGGCCAGATACTACTAACTGAGTTTTTTAAACTAATATCTGTTTAAGTGGACGTTTCATCAAACTGAAGATGTTGCAGAAAATAGATTCAGTTACTATGAGTCATTTTCATTTACATTAATTCGAATAATGGCCCTTAGAAATATATTTTAGTTAAATTAAATTCAGTGGTCAGATTAAGGTAGAAATTCGAATTTTTTTATGGACGAAGGTGGCAGACGAGCATACAGTCCACCTGATGGTAAGTGGATACTGTAACCCATAGACATTCGTGATACATGCCAACATTAGTCCAAAATGACAAACGTTGGCACGCCCCCGGATGCGCTGCCTACCTTTGGATATAGGATTGGATTTGGAGAAAGGATTGGGGAAATGGGGAGGGATAGGATGGTAATGGGCTCTGACACATCTCACTCACTACCGAAACACGTACGTACATTAGGGAAATAAGGTTATGTGGGAAATGCAGTACATTTCAAGGTAGTCTTCTGTGAGAGAGGGGTAACGTGGCCAGTCGAGTGCGCCCAGCGGCTGTTGGATTGCAGCGTGCACTCTCCCCCTCATTAGGAGGTAACATTGCGTTAATCAAAAACAGAACAATTAAAGTAGGTCATATAGCTTGGTGGGCTTTTTTGTATGAGAAGAAATAGACGAGCAATCGACCCACGTGATGGCTGCCGCCGCCCATCGTCGCCTGCGAGGCTTTAGTTGTTTACGTAAATTAAGCGATTTTATTTACTTATGTAGTTATATACTTTATAACACACTTTATTGTACACATAAATAATAATTAACATGAAATGTTGTTAAAAAAGAAAATATGTACAAAAAACGTGCTTAGGAGGTGGCGTGCGCCACGAACAGGAGCAATTTCAGTCAATGACATCAGGTTCAATAATATGAGGGGTCTAGTAAAGGGGTCGGTTATTGACGATTTCATACAAATTTATTTACCGTCCAATCTTGGCTGACCTCATGTCAATGACCGAAATTCTTCCTGTTCGTGGCGCAAACCTGGGAGAGCGGCAGGTGAGCAATGAAATGGGTGGAGAAATCAACGAATGGTGGAGCAATAGGTGAGCAATGAAATGGGTAGAGCAATTAATGGTGGAACAATGAATGGGAAGTAATGAATGGGAAGCAATGACTGGGAAGCAATGAAATGGGTAGAGCAATTAATGGTGGAACAATGAATGGGAAGCAATGAATTGGAAGTAATGACTAGGAAGCAATGATAGGTGAGCTATAGTTGAGCAATGAATGAAAGACATAGAGCATACTTACATGAATACACAATGTTTATATATTTCGAATATTACGTACTGATATACGAATACATGCATACATACACATACGATTTTATTCCATTAAGTAGAAGTTAAAATCTTGTATGTAGCACACTTATTACTAGTACATGTGACTAGGTATAAATTAAGCACAGATGGAAAATAAAAAAACTATATTGTTGATTCCCACGAGTCATCTATATTTATAACGTTAACCGGACACTACCATGTTAAGCCCAAACTAGCTTTTAGGTTGCCTAACTGTGCTTGTGACTAATGCTGACAATTTTGTGGACAAGTCGGAACTGTAGAACACACACAATATATCCAAGCCTCAGAACTAAATACGCGATTCTCCAAAAAATTTAAATTGATTTTATTATACAAATCGACTTAATTAATGATCATTAATGCCCTAAAACGACCTATGCGTTTGTATACTAGATAAAACAATGTAGTGAATATCGTTGAATGTATTTGCAAAAATTGCTCAATTTTAAATATGTATCAGTCCGAACATTTCCCGAAGTCTGAAACCATGGATTCCATTCATGATTCTTGTATAGGATAGGAATGGGAAATGTACTACTTTTTACGATAATTTTCCAAGTGAGAGGAGTAACTCGGCCTGGGGAGCGCGCCCAGCGGCTGCGGTATTGCAGTGTGCTCCCTCCACCTTACAAAACTGATCAGCTCGTGACAGCGGGTGCAACCCAGCCGAAATTTCTAGAAAAAATTATGTATACATTGGTAAACATGTTTATGTATATGTTCGTATTTATGACCAGTTTACAGCATGTGGATATGATACGATGGGTATTTATCAATTATGTGTATCAAACATAGAGACGTTTTGCATGTCAAATGTACATGTTACTAGTAATTACATCTTATACGTATTTGTGGGATTAATATACGCAAAAATACTTATTTGAATGTTTGTAATTTTATAGTGTTTAACTATTTTTTTAATGAATATTCTGTTCGACTTTATGTTTGTCAAGTCACTTTAGTTTGTCACTTTAGTTTTGTTTGTTTATGTTCCTCTTTGACTGGTAACTACTCGTATTAGTACTTATTTGGATCAACAAGACTTTTTAAAGTCGGTTTGCGAGTATGAAGATTTTTTTTAAAAGCGATCGACTATATTGATTATTTTTTTAAAGAGATTAAAAAGATTTGAATTTAATCTTGTTCACTTACAAATTTTTAACAGTCTGTCTGTACATTTCTTTAGACTACTAGACTACTACCGGTTTGCTCTAAATTCTAGGACATAAATAGGATAGGACATAAATTCTGCAGCCATAAATGCTAAGCTAAGCATTTATGGCTAAATGCTAAGTCGCAACGTGTAATCAGCTTAGCAAAAACCAAACGTGCCTTTTCAATTTCATTTTCATCTGTATGTTATTTATGCCTCTTTTGCTTGATGTATCTTTTTAAACTACACAAGTAAAAAACTAATAAAAATATAGACATATTTTCCTAATTTCAAATATATATATTTAACTTTATTTTGATAAAAATGTCAGTTGTGACCTTTTTTCTTATGACGCCAGAATTGTTATGACTCTAGTAAAGCCACTGGTTTTCGCAAGATCAGCGCCGGTTAGTTTGTTCGATAATTATGTATACGTTGCATTTCAGTACACATTTTACTGCAGATAGTCATTCATCATGACTTCATGACTGATGTTGGCATGTACATGGCATGGCCATGGGCGGACAGTATCCACTTACCACCAGGTGGACTGTCTGCTCGTCTGTTACCTTGATTCTATAGAAAAACGGTAATTAGTAATTATTAATCTATTGTAGTATATTGTAGTATCTAATCGGTAATTATTAATCTATTGTAGTATATTCAGTTATTTTGACTAATAATGAAATAAAAAGACTAATCAAATAATTTTCAATCACATATACCAATTTTTAATTTGTTTTTAAAGTTGGTGTAAAATTATAAATTAAAATGCAATGGTATTAAAATGGAATAAATTTATACATAGACTAATCAATTAAAATGGCTTTATTAAAATTATTATTATTTTAAAATTGAAATTAAAATTGAACTGAAATTGAAATATAATTTCATTCCTTTTTTGAAAATATTCATTTTTATATTGATGACACTTTAAATTTTATAATTTATCTTGAGCTGATATGCACAAGCGCCACCGCTATTCCAACGGTAGTTTATAGAAACTTGTAGCTGATGTTTTGCTTTTGCGAGAAGGTTGTTTCACTTTTACTTACAGCGCATATTGTACTAGTTCGCTGCTTAGCTGGTAGATGGCGCCAGTTGTAGAGGATATGACAAAGTATCGGCCAATCGAGCGTTCGCACAAATACAAACTCCTTTGCAACTCATTATTAATTTATTCAATAAGCGATTAAGTAGCGCCAACCGCAAATATAACGTTGTAGAATAAACCTATTCATTAAGTTAGAGCAAAGAAAATGAACTTCAAACCACCTTAACTCGTTTACGAAAGTAAAAAATGTAATCATGCTAACGCTCGGTTGACTAATACTTTAGATTAAAAATTTATTGCCACCATCAAAGATTAACAAAGCGTAGTACATTTACTTCAAGCGAGAACTGTTCAGAGCCCTATGTTTTCAACTATTCGGAGAGGGCGAGAGTCCCATCATACAACTTCTCTGTCTCTTAGTTAGTTAGCAACACCAATTTTTATTCACTGTTATTATTCATTTTTGTTTTTGGCAAAAATAATTGTTTTAATTAGTCAAAACTGTTATTATATGTTGTAACAATACTTTTTCGATAATTGTCATTCACCGTCATTCGATAATTCTGCCAAGGAAAACATAAATTCATGTTTACTTCAAACTCTTTGACTCGATTGCTTTTTGATTTTATCTGCTGTCTAATTTTATCGATGTGTAAATACGATGCCTATTTCACTTCGGCAAAGCCTTCTGCATCTGTATGTTTGTGAATATCTCATAAAATACTTGTAATTGCGCATGTTACTATAACTCTGCTGAATAACAATATATTTGTAACAAAACGCCTTATTAGGATAAGTGGCTAATGGACAACCAACCAACCAAGCAAGGAAAAAAGCGGAAACGAAACCCATAGACAACAATTTATTTTGAATGCACAGTGATTAGCTGATTAGGCAAGTTAATTTATACAGACTCTAATATACAACAATAACTAACAAGAACGATGATAGCCTGCTGTAATTATTCTCGACTCTCATTCGTGAATTCAAATCCTCGGCCCGAGTTTCTACATAAGTGCGGATTTTTTAAAAATAATTCCAGAATATTCTAGAATTAAAAAGAAATCTGGAGCATGTTTGTGGATAACAAATCGCTGAGCCCTTGTGATGGATTACGGCTCGAAAACCCCTTTGTGATTTACTAGAAACTTGTGCCCCGCAGTGGGAAGTTAAAAAGGTTGAGAACAAACATCGTAACAACATTTTAATAAATATAAGTGCATCACCTTTGTTTGAAACCCATACACTTTAATCACTCCATTAAGTTTTTGCACCAAACTGATTAGTTAAGTTAATCGGAAACATTGGTTGTAATTAGAGATGATGAACGTTTGTATAATTACATCTAAATCATCTTTACACTTACATACGTATATCAACATTATCATAACATAACAATAATCTCACATTGAAAAGAAATACCTAATCGTAAGTTACTACTTTTAATTCATCAAAGGCAACTAGGGTTCAGCATAACTTCCCCTTATTATAACAGAGAAATTCATGAGAAAATTCGGGTGTTCGAATATAAAAAATAATATCTATCAATATTGTGTAATATCTACTAATCCGTTTTGGGCCCGTACGTTGAATTATGATCCGAAACCCGGTCATGGTTACAAGATTGATATTGATACTCTGGTTAGTAATATGGACGATAAATATATAAAAGGTAGGAAAAGGTTCTAAAGTCGGTCAATTATATATACTGATATGTAATTGTAACTTTTTACAAGTTTGTATATTGGCCATATTTTAAAACTTATTGCGTAGACATTAATGACAGAATTTTAACGAAAATTGTACGGTTGATGTGCTCTTTTCTGCACTTATCTACTTACATAAGTATATATAAATTGTATAGGTATAATAAACTTCAATAGGTCCTTGACAATATAACAATTGGACTTTGGGTGTATTATTCATTGACAGTAGCAGTCTGATCGATGATAAGAACAGCAAAAAGTGGTAGGCTAGTTCCTATTAGCTTTTGGTCAATATCCTTTAAGGAGAATGGTACAAAATAGACAACTTACAAATTTCAGATGCGGCATAATTATTATAATGACAGCGTATTGTTCTTTTTAATGTCTTTCAAAATACAGCATTATTAAGATCACCAAAGTAATTATATTTAATTATTTTATTATAAACTTTATTGCACATTAACGTACAAAAGGCGAACTCAATGTTTTGAGGCATTCTCTATCAGCCAACCTTTGGGTTGATCAGAATCAATCGGGAGACATAAAATCAGATTCGTTCCTTGACTTCACTAATGTTATTAATTGATCTGTTGCACCTCAAATATGATTTTGCGTTGAGATTAATTTGCTTTTCGTTAAATTTTCTATACCATTTATTTGTAGGTATTTACAATTAATTTTATCGTGTATAAATTTAGTTGTGACTCAAAATTAATTGTTCCTCAGGCATCAACGGTGTTGAGTAAAATTTTACTTCAATAAAATATCAATAAATAACTTTGTGAATGGGCGCAAATGACTTTTGTGTTTTTGTATAAATCAGTTTGCATTTATCCCATTTATCCTCTACACAAAGAACAATCAACAGACGGAATATAAGAATGACATTAAGTTCAATAACTACGTAGAATAAGAACCAAATAAGCGATTACAAACTCCTTTACAGCTGATTATCAGTTCATTGAGTTGATCGTTAAGTGATGTTGAGTGCAAGTTGAGTGTATTCTTGTAACACAACTCTTTATTTTCAGTCTTTATTTTTTTATACATTAATGACTTGCTTAGGAAACGCAATAAAAGTCTGTTCGCCACTTTACTTATATGTGAAGGTGCGTTATATCAGATCCAGCAAAGTTCAAGGGTGTTGATATATTTTGTTCGGTCACTAATCACCTTAAGCTATAATTAATCAATTGTCATGGTATATACTATCTGATCTTTTAAAAGTTTGTATGCTGTTTACACTTTATTTACTAAGGGCTCGGCCAATCTATTTTTAAAGGTATATTGGGCTCGTTAACCTTGTGTACAAAAGCAACGAAATGAACGTTGGCAGTTAGATTGACAGAAAAATTTGGGCTTTCAGTCTACTCAGTTCAATACACAAAAGAATTTTAAAATTTTGTTATCTTGGTTGAACACAGTTGAAAATCATAGTTGATCAATAGGAATCGCAGAATAAGTCTAGAAAAAAAATTAAAGGGTAAAATTCCTTTCCACCGTAATGGCGTAATATTTAAAGCTTTAACATTTACTTTATTGCTTTCTATATACCTATATACAAGCTGTATATAAGTATACTACCTAACATGTAGGTAATATTAGGTATTAGTAATTTGCATATATCTCAATTAAAAATATATATCTTTAAGGTGCAGCAAACTACATAGAAATGGTTTTTAATTTGTAGGCTGACTATACAGAATTTATGATCATACTTACAGCTGAATAAAATGACATCTTTATGACGATACAAGTTAAATATGAAATATAAAGTTAATATAAATATAAAAACTAATTATTACAAAACAATATATGATTATATACACTTAGATACAATGTTTTCTCTACTGTTCACCTCATTCTTCTCAGAGACCATCTCAGCCTTACATTTCTCCCACGCCAGAATATTACTATAGAATGTTACTCTCTATTTCCCACACTATCTCATCTTCCTAAGGAATAATGGGCAGCATAATGGTATAAGAAAAGTTCCAATTCGTAATACTCCATATCCCCATATGGATATATACCATATATATCTTTTCCAATCCTTTTTCAAATCTGCGCGAACTTTTAAGACCTAGGCGAGGGCGAGCCAACTTAGCAATGTATTATCCACTCACCACAGTATCTGTTATCACCTACATATAGTTACACATAATTATACATAGTTAATTGTGTGTTAGTTTGCCACCTTTCTTTGTATAAGGAATCTATATAATGTCAAAATTACATAAAATAAATGATTTCTCAAGAGCTCTTTCCATTATGCTATGATATGGGATTCTTCAAGAAAGCTGTGAATAGGATTTTGCAAGGTCGGCGGCGCACCCGCATATCCCCTGGTGTTGCAGATGACCATGGGCGGCGGTAACACTTACCATCACGTGGGACCGCTTGCTCGTCCGCCCACTTGTCTATAAAAAAAATATCTAAAAACCTGCGTTTATAGTTTTATACGCTATTATTATTTTTTCACGAAGTGTTAGGTGTTCTGAGATCATAATTATTAATTATTTTTATTATAATTTTTCATTATGTCCAAGGCGATATTCATTAATAAAACATGTAATTATTTATGTTTCAATTCACTAATTTCATTATGAGTAAATGATGTCGTGAGATTTTCATTTGTCGGACATAAAAGGTTATGCACCAAGACACAAGTTGTGGTCACGCATCAAATTGAAGAAAAAATTAATAAACTATTCGCAATTCACGAATAGAGACGCTTACGATTAATTGATAAAGTAAAATACTTTTAACAAATTTGGTTATTGTTTATTACTTTTGAAATCAATACACTTATTTTTTTTAGTTATTCATTATAAAATTAGATAACAGATGCATAAAGATGTTATAATAACACTGTTTAAGTCATACTGCCAATTTTTTTATACGTGCAATCTGTGGGTCAATTACACTCAAAAATCGTTTAATGCCCTGCGTATCCAACACCTACAACGCAACGGAGATGTTCGCGAATATTTGTACGGCCGATATCTTTGCCATATTGTGTGGAAAAAAACATCACTGATGTCTAGGGTGCGGGGCAACGCCTACCGGGGATGGAAAAAAAACCAGTTTTTTTATTTCTAATAAAAGAAACAGTTTTTTTTTTGTTTCAGACATTGTTGTTTGTTTAAAATATGTGTTTTTTATTTTAATAAAATGTTTGTAACATATTAGAAATGTTTGAAATCCACGTTAGTTACAAGCAAAGTTTATGTAGGTAACAAGTACTACCTACTTACATTATAATCTAATACATACATGGTGGAGTAGGTGTGTACCTGTGGCTCGATACTCTATTGCGCCATTTGATTAGTCTTTGAAAGAACCGAGTACTGATACCTACTTTACCTGTTTATAAAACAACACAGTAGAATTAAACTTTATTTTCAGAAGATTATGTTTTTATTTCAATTATCACTTCGCATTCAGGTACCCAATAAATAAATCAAACTCGATGCTGATTGAGGATGCTGATGTGTATCAGTTATGGTTATACCCTAAGCGACTTACAAAAGTTCGATTCATGGTATGAAATGGCAATGACACCGGCATATTTTGTAACTAATTTATTGGACCCAATGCAATGGAATGCAGTGCATAGAAACTTACTATAAAGAAGCAATGCTAGATGTAATTAAATGCACAGCGTCATTCCACAGGTTTATTTGGAGAACATGTCATCAAAAAATTTAATGCCTTAGAATGGTGGCTGTCTTTAAGGACTCAAATCAACAACATAACTATAGAATTGGGTAAGCAGCTGCCACTGGAACTGCAGCTGCAGCTGGAAGCCGCTGTGGCCTTCAGCGCAAGAATAAAAGATTTTTTTTTTCGGAATGATTAAATTCTTGTGGCCCTAATGGCCTTTCAAGAGTCACCGGTCGTGTTTGATTTAGGGCGAGCGCAGAAGGCGCTCAGCCAGGAACAAAATGTGTGTTGCAACGAGCCTAAGGGCTCCCCGCCGGTGGAAGGAACGGACCTCGGGCTTAGGACATTGCATTGGGGGGATACCGCGGGATCGCGAGTCGGCGAGAAGCGCCCAGGCACGTGCCGATACCTAGTAAAAGGGTTGGCTGAGGACCGGTGTGTGTTAACGGTGTGACGAGGGGGACGTCCACGTCTCCGCTGGCGGGGACGGTGTCTGTGTGCTGTGTTTGAGTGCAGTGTGAGAACCGCATTGACAGCGGTGATCGGGTCGTCGGGATCGTCCAGGATGTGCTGCGGGCGACGATAGCAATAAAAGATTGTTCTCAACGTTTGGCTTCATATACTCGTACTCTGACCTAGTCTGGAACCGACTAGGTACTGAAGAAGCTGCAAAACTTGTCGCCATGTAAATAAAAATAAATTAATAAATAAATAACATTTAAATAAGTAGTACATATGTACTTGAATTTTATAATTTTATACCTTAATATTTTTATAATCTTTGTCTTTTTTTAATAAACGATTACCTACCAATCCTGATTTTTTATTAAAATTAATATCTCATTATTAATTAAAAAATAGAGCCTTTCTAAGCATTCGATGTTCGATTTCTAAGCAGCTTCGATGCCGATCAATTTTGTTCCTTGATGTTTTCATTACGAACGTAGCTAAGCCTAATGTTGACTGGTGTGTTTAAAAGTACATTCAATGAACTTAAAGCAAACCAGTTAACGTTAGATTTAGCTATGTTAGTATTGCAAAAATCAAGGTACAAGGTTTGGCAGCGGAAGTTGCCTGGAAATAGGAGCTCATAATACGAGGGCAGATAGGTCAGATACCCTCTTTACTTATAATACCTACCCTACATAAAGCTATATATCACTTGCTTCCACATTATATTGTATATACATTATGTACATATTATATGACAACTGCAAAGCGGTTATTGTCTTTAGACAAAGCTCACAGGTGTTTGAAATGTTTTTTTTTCATGTTATTGTTTGTTAGAAATAGTGTTTTAGACAGTGTTTCTGACAGTACATTTGAAACTAGTTTTTAAAACATTTGTTAGATACATTGTTAAAAATAAGTGTTTTACAACACTTTGTTAGAATTATACCATCCCTGGCGCCAACATGCTGCCGAGGGTCATTGCGGAAAAGGTAGACGGCCCCGTATTGAGACATTTGATGGCGTCGCATCGCGTGCTACTTCGTGCAAGAGGTGGCGGCGGACGGCGACAGCCGGTGCCTATAGTGTAACAACACAATGCACTGACGGATGGCTGGTGAGTACACTTATGACAGGTACATATTGGATAATTATTGTAAGTATTTATTTATTATTATTATATTTTTGGTAGCAACAGCAGATACAAGTCACTTCTGTTCGATTGACGATTTTACGTAAACGACAATAAGGTTACTTATTATAATACGCTTAAGGTCTATTACTTTGACAAAGGTATATTTAAGTGATAGAAGACTCTTAAAATAAATTGTGCTAGAAATATCTTAGCATACGGTCATTATTTTAACTGTAGCGCACACTTTATTACTCCGTCCTCCGTTGCAATTTATCGTGTGAGTAATTTGATGTACGCATTCGGATTTGAATAAATAAATCAGGTGACATCATCAGGTATGAGATTGAAAAGGGGTTCTGATATCAGCACTCTAATGTAGTTTTGCTCTTATGAAAGACTTGTCTGACAGTATTCTTGAGATTTCAGCGTTAAGTAGCCCAAAAACTGATTGTAGTGTTTGATTGACTAATTAACTGGGAGGGAGAGGGTGCACGCTGGGTTGCGGGGGCGCATTCTGCAATCTCAGAGCCCCTGGGCGCACTCGACTTGCCACGTTACCCCTTTCTCACACAAGACTTACCGTAAAATGTACTGCACTTTTATCTTATTTCCCCAATGTACGTATTTCGGTAGTGAGTGAGATATGTTAGAGCCCACTCCCATTCCATCCTATCCTATCCATCCCCATTTTCCCAATCCTTTCTCCAAATTCATACCTTAATCTCCAAAGATAGGCAGTGTATTCGGGAGCGTGTCAACGTTGATTATTTTAAACTGATATTGACATGTATCACGGATGTTCATGAGTATCCAGTATCCAGTTTCTATAATAAAAAAAATCTATATAGGTACATTTATATAAAAAAAAGCGATTGCGAATTGTAATGATTTTGTTTCCATTACGAATGGAAACAACATTGTCGCCGCCTCTGTCTGTATTGGTCCTGTTCCCATTCCGAATTGAAGCAATTTAGTCGCTGACACTCTCTGTATTAGTTTACTATCTACATTATTATCGATTACATCGACACTTCTATTTCCATTCCGAATGGAAACAGAATTAAGACAGCATTGGCGAAAATACATGACCTCCTTACAAAGATACACCCACGATACAAGAATCCTATTAATGTCCTAGTATTCAGTGGTGCCTGAGGTACAAGCATACGTACCAATAAGTAGATGATAATATAGTGTTACCTACATAATAAGTACATAGAGAACATTCCTTCGAGTGTAATGCTACCCATTCACAATTACGTCATTCAAATTGACACTAGAGCACTAACCAGGCAATTTATAAAACAATTCATGTGTATTTGCCGCAGTATTGCCGCCTACACTTCGACAATGGCAGATGTTATTGCGTCAATTACCCATGAGGTCTGCCTTATGGTGTCCATAGTATTGTGATGGCGTTGAAACGTGTTCAGGGGTAAATTAGAGTGGTGTTTTAGATCGGATTGCTGATATCATTGATACTTTAACATATTTTTAGTATATAGAGGGCGCGGACAGAGTTTAAATATCCGATATAGAGCTTTCAGTAAATTATTTTAAAATAATATTATTTGATAATCAATGTCAGCTTTTAACGTCCCACTGTAAGCCCTAGGCCTCCCCTAGTAAATCACCAGAGGGTTTTCGGGGCATAATCCACCACGCGGGCACAGTGTGGATTGGTGCAATGTGCACGATCCAGAATTATTTTGTGGTATATTTTTTTCTAAATTACACTTTTTTTTTTAAAACTTATCGGTGCAAAGCGAGGATTTGAACTTACGACCTCACGAACGAGAATCTAGAATTGCTACGCCTAGGTTATCAGTTATCACTGCTCTATATAACACATTTTTTTTTCTTCATATATGGCAGTGTCAAGTTTTCTTTGTAATAAACAATTTCAAAGTCTAAAACGTATCCTGTCAATGTCAGTCCTGTCAAAGTGAATCAGCTGTCGCTCGGTAAAGCGATAGTAGGTTTACCTACTGAGGATAAAAGAGGACACGAAAGATATAGTCCCACGCTTTCATTTGATTATCACAAACACCACGTACGAAAAACACTTTGAAGTTTAATAAACTATCCCTATTAAACCACAAAACACGCAATACATATTTTTTATAATAATCAAACAAAAACTCAACTTCACTTCCCTAGTTCCCGCCAAAATGTCCTTGTTATACATTCCTATCCCTTTTACAGTCGTGTGCCTCGAAGGGTATTTAGCAACTGTTCCTACGTCCGCGCCGTGGGCGGAGGGTGCCCACGCGCACTCGTATGTCGATGTGCTATTTACAAAATAAGGAAATGTACCACAATCAATACGAATATTCTCTTGCGAACACGGCGATACCGTCAATACTTTGCTGTTTGTTGTATTGTGTTTTATTTTATTTTTTATTGTATTATACAATGGAACACAGGCAGTGACAATAAATTACATATTATGCCATTATAAAATAAACATAGAACAAGAATGGAATAGTGTTCACAAATTTTTAATCAGAAACACTCAAAACCTATGCAATACAAAGAGATGTTAAGTTTGCTTCAATTAATTTTGTGCAACATATTTTTATATTTGCCTAAAGTTAAATAAAATAAATCTAGTTCACTACATTTAGAATTATAATTATATAATTTTAAGGTTTAGTATAATAGTGTAATAATGACCAGTGATAGTCTAGGGCCTAGGGCATCGTTTCTAAATCTTTTTCGTATCGCGACCCCCTAGAAAGCCAAAAAATAAAGTAGAAACCTTACGACCAGCGCCTATAGTTTATTAGGTAGCATATGTAACACTTGATTATTTAATAAAAGGATTTTTTGTATACGTAACATAATTTTGTTTGACAGATTGCGACAGATTTTTTTTATGGAAGAAGGCAGCAGACGAGCATTCAGTCCACCTGATGGTTAGTGGATATTGTAGCCCATGGACATCCGCGGTTGAGAACACCCCCGGATGCGCTGCCTGCCTTTAAAACGTTAGTTTGAGAAACGTTGGTCTAGGGGTATCTATTCTCAACCCTTTATTTATTTATTGCCAAAATTAAACATTAAATGGTATGATCTATGTATAATTTACTGAACCCAAAGGGTTGTTTGTAGATAACATTTGGTTTGTGTGGTGAGAATAAATAATAAATATCACTAGCTCGATCGCATGTTTCAGAATAAAAAAAATCTGGAGCATGTGTATCCAACAATCCGAATAGGCTCCGTATTAGTGGTCGATTATGGCCTAAACCCCCTAGCGATTTACAAAGGGAGGCATGTGTTCTGCAGTGGGACGTTAAAATGCTAAAAAAGTATTAACAACAAAAAAGGAATAAAAAAACATGATATGTTGAAATAAATAAAAGAATTATCAGTATGGATTTACTTAAGATATTCTAACTTAAAATTTCCTTGTTTCAAGATTCTGTTTAAATGGAAACATGCTCTAATAATAGATTTTTAAAACAAAACGATTTGAGACAATAAATTACTTTTTTGGAGCACAAAGATGTGGTATTTTCTTTTAATTTAGTCATATGTATGTACTTGTATCAGCTTTTATTGTCCCAGTGCAGGGCATAGACCTCTCCTAATGTATCACTAGGGGGTTTCCGGCCATAATCCCTCACGTGGGCCCAGTGCGGATTGGTGGATACATATACTCCAGATTTTTTTACTTCTGAAGCATGCGGGGTTTTCTCACAATGTTTCACCCTAACCCCCGAGTTAGGGACAATTTTTAAAAAATTTAAGGACAATTTTTAAGGTATGGGCCGAGGATTTGAACTCACCATCACACGAATGTGAATCGAGTATAGATCACTCCTAGGCTATCACCGCTCTTAAATAATAAGTAATTTTTAATAACTTTTCTTAATATTGTTAACCCAGCAGTAACGTGAAAACAAGTTTTAGCGCAAACATTTCTTAGTTTTCTTATAATTACTCGTATAATCTTATCGTAAAAGCGCTAACTGCCGAGAAATGTTTCTATCCACAATGTATTCAAATAAAAGGATTATTTTAAATGCTTTTACAACGCACGCCTTTTAGAGTGGCAATTTGATAAATATTTTTTACTTTTACATTTTATTCTCGGGACTAATTTCAACTTGGCTCTCTTATCGCCTACGATAATTGTGCGAACAATACTTGTAAAGATAAAACTGGAGGTTAAGTGAAGATTAATGTTTTATTTAGCGCTAACACTGCATCCCGTCTCTGCCCGAGTAATATACACTGAGAAAAATTTACCTCGCGCCTGCAACAAGCTCGACTTGTTGAGTGCCTTTCTGTTTGAATTGCAAGTATGCACGATACTACAAATAAATGCAACTTTGAAAATACGAAACGACGGATGCAAATATTAAGAATGCTAATGTTGTTCATGTTTAATGTGAAAAACCGCGCGAAAACCTAAGATATAATGCGAAACAATAAGTATGAGCTCCTATACAAGGCAAGATCAATGTCAGATACTTAATGTTTCTTGAGTTCATTCGGAAGGTATTTCTGAATAATTTTGATGTGCCAAGTGCGCCGTCCGAATAATTCCGTGTGTTGGGCACAACATATTTTATGTCGATTAGTGGTCTACTAAGCCAATTTACAAAGCGACAATCTTTGTGAGGTAAGAAATTGTATTCTTACAAATTTAATTAGAACTTCGAATCTAGCTATTAAATACAGTTTCGCATGTAAATAAATGTAAATAGGTTTATAGTAAAGCAACTCTTAATTACAATTTAGCTTGTGCGCTCGCCCACACCCCTTGCGCAAATTGCAGCTAATCTCCGCTTTGACTCATTTAGTATTTGCTGCAATAGAGAAAGTAGGTGTAATCCCTACAAAACTTTACAGAAAATGTAGTCAGTTCTGTTTGTAACATGATGAGAAAATAATTGAAAATTATATTAATTTCATATGCATTTTCGTTAGGAAGAAAATCTGATGATTAGTAGATACTGGATATGGACATCAACAACACAGTCTAGGATGATAAACGTTTACATGCGGATTTGCCGCCTATCTTGACATACATTTAATGTAATTATTAAAAAAGGAAATTAATGAGGCGTATGTACCTACGTATCTATATTTATTTTTTGGAAAATGGAATGTATGATTTGGAATTAATTAAAATGTTATTAAAGATAATGTTTAAAATTACATGATAACTTTTTTATTTTTAGCAGCCAAACGCGGCTTGGGCCTCTAATACAAGAGTGAACAATTTCATCATAGTCAAACGTTGATGGCTTGATAGGTTAAGGCCTAATACAATTGCACTAAACTAAAAATAATCCTAATTATACATTCTATAAAATAATATTACTTTCATTGGGCAATAATTGATTTATAACTTGTTAACTATCTAATAATAACGATTTATCGCACGGATTCATACCGTATCATACCATCACCCTATATCTCTCCACTGCTGGATACAGGCCTCTCCCAACACTTCAGCCACCAAACACGATCTTCAGCGCTTGTCATCCAATCACCACCGGTGAATTTCTTCAAGTAGTTGGTCCAGCTAGCCGAAGGGCGTCTCAAACGTCGAAGGGCGTTTCCCGGTAAGTGGACTCAGTTCCAGGACCCACTGTCGCTTCAGCGTGCTGATTCTATGAGTTATATCGATAAATTTAATTCATTGGCGAATCTGTTCGTTTTAGATCTTATCCCGTAAAGAAAAGAAGATAAAAATAGTCCTTGCATAGCACTAAACCAAGCATGTTAATTATCTAACAATAAAAACCGATTTAACTTATGCATAAAGCACTTAAATTATCGATTTATTACAATTTATTTGAAATGCGTTTCTCATAAAAGTAAATCGGCATTGACGTGAATATTATTAACAGGAAAATAAAAGTCAGCGTCCTGGAGCGATGAGCGCGATATTATGACGATATAACCAAACTGTCACACTGAGGAATGTTCCTTAGAATTTATTGTCACCCGTTTGCTTATGTACAGTTCGTTGCACTTTGTACGGTAGAGTGACAAATTGCAGAGATGCATACGATGTAAGAATGACTTCATTGGTAAGTGGTAGACCAGTAAATGGTTACGGTTCGTTGGTAAACAAAAATTTGCAAACTTGTATTGATAAGTGATAATTGAGTGTAACGATGTTTGAGTTTCAGTTGTACGTGACATTGAATTCATAGGAATTTATATTAATTGTCTTACCGTACCACACCATATCATCGACATGTGATTCTCCACTGATAGATATATGTAGTCTTCTCCAGAGGCCCGTAATCACACTTGGTTTTCCACTGGTGTCGTAAAAATGAGCGCTGAGCGCTCAATGATTTGACTCTATTGAACTTTAAAACACGAGCGTTAAACGCTCGTGAGTGTTATAGTCTCGAAATGTTAACGTTTAAGTCTCGTAAGTTCTAAATGTTGACTACAACACAAATAGTTAAGAATTTCATTGTTTAAAAAGTAAAACAAGATTACAAAGGCCATTTGATTTGTTTTAAAGTATTTTGTGTCTAGAGAAATTTAGAGATTCTATTGAAGGTTTAGGTTCTATTTTTTTATTTTGATTATTATTCTAATGATGGCCTTACCCGAAAACACGAGTGAAATTTTTATTTTTTTTCAAAAAAGTTAGTTCGAAGAAACGTCTTATATTTTGCTATGAGAAATACTACAACTTTTAGCACTTTTGAGTAGGTGCTAACACTTTAATGCTCAATGCGCGTATTCTTTCTTTACGCCGCTTTAAAAAAAAATACGAAATGTCTTTTAAAATATGCATTTGCTGTCTTCGGTGAATGACTGAATATTTCGTGTAGGAATTCGTGAAATATTAACTGCAGTTGCATGTAAATTTCACCATTTGTTTGCAAGTGGCGTAAAAGAATTCGCTGAGAGTTTACGAAGCCTTCCGGACTTTATTGTTTTAGGTGCCACGTGTGTTTTATTTGTGACAAGATTGATGATCAGCTATTTTATTCAAGTTAAACCAAATATCGCCCAAAAAACTATTCGATCGAAAATATTTTTATCCCCGCGATTTGCGTTATATTATTGTTATTGCCTTAAATTGCATTACATGTAAACGCAATAATTGTATGCTTTATAGCACATGTATCAATCAATGCTATGCTATGGATATCAATTGCTATACATGTATCAAAAGATCTTATTGGTTAATTTTGCGTTAGTCATCTCTAGGATTTCCTTTCGTTATATTTTCTTAACGATACTTAATTTCTATTTTGTCAGTTTTTAGTTTTTCTTACCATTTTTGTACCCTTCTGTCATTATACCGTAATGTCTAATATCCAATGTTTGTCAATCTGAACTGATGGTGGCATGTATCGCGAATGTCCATGGGCGACAGTACCCACTTACCGTCAAGTGGACTGTACTCTTGTCTGCCGCCTTCATTCCGTAAAGATTAAATATTAAATGAAAAGGATTAAATTTAGAAAAATCATGAAGCAGCTTTCTCTCATCAACCTTCGGCAGATGGCACTATTCTTTTTATAAGTTTGGCAATGATTTATTTTATTAATGAAATGAAAGATAAAAAAACCCGTGCTGTTTCGAAACATATTTAAAGAAATTGTAATTTTTCTTTCAATTTATTTAAACCTGAAATATAACAGGAAAAATAAAAAATAACTACACTGTGAGTTTATTGCGGGTTTTTGGTATAGCTAATAAAACTTAGGACTTGAATGGAGGCCAGGTCAAAGAACCTACGGGTCGGATTTCTACCTGCCCTGCAATGTGTCCATAATATTGAGGTTTTATGAGAGGCTTTTCTCTCTTTTTGTACGTATCCTCCAAAACGCGCAGTCACCTCCATGACAGTAGAGGTATAAAACAGTATAAAATCAAGAAACCATACAGAATGTTTTTCCATAGATGGAAATATCGCATCGTCACAGTGGGCATGTTGTGGAGCTCCGTTACCGGTAACTATCGGATATCCGAATTAAAAAAATATTCTAAACCGAAACCGAATCTGAAATAAAAGATCCGGATGTTCTACAAATAATTTTAATCATTGTTGTAAGGGACGGAATTTAAGCAGGACGAGTTTTGACAAGTTTTTACTGCTTACATTTGATTTGATAGATTTTTCGTTCGTTCTTTAAGAGAGTAAAGTTGCAATTACTCACTATTTGGTTTTATTTTTCTTTGCTGAAAGCTCACCAGTGCGTAAGTTCATTAAAACTTAAAAAGTTTATGAAAAGATATCTGTAACCGAAACTGGTAAAAGATTTGTGGAAGAGTTTCCGCAATTAGAAATGCTGCAAAACCATGTTTACCGCTGTACGTTTCAAGAACAACTGAATCACAACACGCGCACTGGTGGTCTACGTGTCACTAGTGTGGCCACAAACTCACCCAAGTTTACGACTTTTATTCTCTCATTATTTAGATTTCTATGGTTTGTGCTATTCTAACGGCGGCCATGGCCGTCATGGCCGTCGATATAAAGGATATTAAAATTATTATTTTAAACGCTCGTGTTGCAGTTTATTCGTTTTTTTTTTCGGTATGGCTAAATTCTTATGGCCCTAATGGCCTTTCAAGAGTCGCCGGACATGTATAGTTTAGGGCGAGCGCAGAAGACGCTCAGCCAAAACGCAGTTTAATCGTTTATATGAAGATTTCATACTGTATATTTGTGTATATGCGCGTGTTTGTGCATGTGTGCGTTCCCCATCTCCCCCATAATGTCTCCGTTCCCGAGATTTGGAACTGGCAAATCCAGTAACAGGCAATAATAAGATCTTCTTCTTTTGATTAAATATTCGTTAACTGTAACCGCTTTGCTGAACTGGCCGGATAGATCATAGATTCGGTGTCATCTTTGACGGCATTCTGTGACATTTGATGGCTATCTTCGGTGTCATCAAAACTACCGCCAAGTGGGTGAATTTTATTATCTACTGTAATGTACATACCGCCGACCTGTTTCCTAACAGTAGATAGTATACCAAAATGAGACCATACGAATGGTAGGGAAACAGGAAATCAAATAAATGCATTTTTAGGTTTATTAATTTATGGAGGTACCGGAAAGTGCAGTGTGGGACACTTCCCGGTCAGGTAGACCGAACTCGCCGATAGTGGTTGGATGAGAAGAGCCGAGGATCGTGTGTGGTGGCGAGCCTTGGGAGAGGCCTATATCTAGCAGTGGAGAGGCATAGGTTGATGGTAATACTATGGTAATAGATTATAATCAGTATTTTAATATTGATTTAATTTAATATTGTTTAATGTACCCCGTTTGTGTTTCTCTGTTAACCCAAAGGTTGACTGGTTAGGCATTAAGGCCGCCTATTGTACAATATTTATGTGGAATAAAGTATGAATAATCATAACAAACGTAATTAATCAATATGAAATTACCTTTGTAATGTTTCTCTTTTATTGGGTGTGGATACTAGAATTTTTACTTTATAAAATTTAATTATAAGAAGCGAAAGTTAATTTTCTATTCATAATCATGGACACTAATGTTTCAAACGTCTCATAGTTTAATTTCAAAACGTTTCATACAATTACAAACAGAATCTATGGTTTTAGGTTTCAATAATTGATCGACACCGTGATTCTCAACGGTGGGGGTACCCTGTAACCTATGCGCATTGCAATGACCGAACAGACCAATGTAAACTATGAATGCACATTTGTTCCTCCTCGTTTTCCGCCATTCATATAAAAAATGCAGTCTAGGGGGCTTTTACTTAATTTTTTTTTAAAGTAGGTGGTAGGCCGTAGAGATAACCTAGGGGTATTTATACTCGATTTATATTCGTGTTATCGTGAGTTAATATCCTCAGCCCGTACCACTGAGTTTCAACTTGAGTACTGATTTTTATCACTAGCTTGCCGATGAGGGAAAACATCATGCGGCAATCGGCACGCTTGAGAAATAAAAAAAAAAATTGAGTATGTGTATGGATACACATACTCAATTTTTAATCCATCCGTACTGGGCCCACGTGGTGGATTATGGCCCGAAACCCACTAGTGATTTACTCGGGGAGGCTTATGCCCTGTAGTGGGACGTCATAAACTGATATTATTCTTATCAGGCGGTACGCTAAATAAGATTAGGAATCTTCAAGATACAATATAATGCACTACAATCAGCCATTTCAATATCCACCGCAGCACATGCGCTTTCTCATGCTCATGGTCTTGTGCATGAATAATGTAAGGTCTTAGAACGCCACGATGGCTAAACGGCCAAACTTTTTCAAAGGTGGTGTGTAGTTCTTCAGCCGTTGTGGTATCCGCTTCGTCAGCTCTTAGTCGCCTTTCACGACACCCGCGGGAAGTGACGGGGTGTCGGGCGACACCACACGGCGTGTATATTTATTATGAGAATTTCTGAATGTATGTACACGGCCTGGACATCTTTACCTGTTTGTTTGGGCAATGATTTATTATTCAAATGATGTTGTAACGATGTACTAATAGTTTCTACATTATGCACCACGACATATTGCAGCAAAATGTTTTCAAAATGTCATATTACCGCATTATAACGACATTATTTATTGTAAGACATCACGTTAGCGAATAGGTATGCCGTGTGGTATCTTGTTTTGAGTTTAATAATATTGGGGCTAGTGAACCGGTGGTGACTAAATTACAAAAAAGTTAACGCAATCGAATAATAGTGCACATAAATAGGCTAAATCTTCGTGTGACTCAAAATATCAAAATGTTGCAATATCATTGACGACGAATTAAACTAGTTGGTTGTATCCCCGCCTGTTGTGCAAGGGATCATGGTTTCGGACATTCATTTGTTTAAAGACAAATGTTTTTTCGGGGCTGGAAGGTGTATTCGTCTGTGTATGTGTCTCTGGACCCACACAGGGAATCCTAGTGTGGGCCGTTAGTGTGGTATTATTTATTATTATATATTAATACAATTTATAGATCCTTTTTCCTTGAAATAATTTTACCTGTTATATCTATGACGTATGTAGGTAGCGAAAAGTAGACTCTGATGGTATTACTTTATCTCTGCGGGTTAAGGCTGGCGCAGAGCAAGCGAAGTGCAGCGCAGCGCTGTTATTATTAACAAACAACAATCAACTTTGTCGACATTAGATTAAGATCAAAAATTCCCCAACGAATCTACCAATCTTCAAGCGCGTTAAAGCGGACGTAAGCTGTAGGTGCGTTGGTGATTTTTTGATCTCATTCCAATGTCGTCAGAGTTGATTGTTGTTTGTTAATGATAATCGCGTTGCGCTGCGCTTCGCTTGCTCTGCGCCGGTCCTTATAGAGAGAGCTGTGCTCGGAGTTTCTTTAAGGATTATACGAAAGAATATATATACGAAGAGGTTAACTTTTTGGCGGCAACTCGAGAATAGAAAATGGTTAATTAGGCGTTTTGTGGTTTAATAAACTTCAAAGTGTTATTCGTGCGTGGTGTTTGTAATAATTAAAAGCATGGGGCTGTGTTTTTCGCTTGCTTCCAACGAGTCCTCTTCTGTCCTCAGAAAATCTACTATCGTTTACTGAGCGGCTCCTGACTTACTTCGACGGAATTGTTTCTTACTAAGAACACTTGACACTGGTAGAATGTGCTCATTGCCATATATAAAGTCAGGAGACTTACTTCGACGTGACCAGACATTGATAGGATACGTTTTAGATTTTGCAATTGTTTGTTACGAAAAAATCTGATACTGGTAGAATGTGCTAATTGCACCATTGCCATATAAGTATGAAGATAAAAGAAAACGAAGAGGTTCGCCAAATAACTAAAAAACATAAAATCACCGACATAACATAATTAGTATATTGAAGCGGCAATGTGCATTTCATAAGATATGTCACAGGACTGACCAATGATTTGGCAGCCGAATCCTTTAATGGAGACCACGTACTGGGAAATGCAATTTGGGATTACTGAATCGACAACTTGATGAAGTTTCTGGACGAGAAAAGCTGAAAATCTTATGTGGTGGCGAGACATAGGACAGGCCTATATTCAGTGGTGGAGAAACATAGACAGAATGTTATTTACGTTTATTTACTTAGTTTGGGAGAACTAGTTCTTATGATAAGTATTAGAACTAATTCAGAGAGCTAATTTCATAGCAATTAAACAACTTTGAACGGTTTAAATCGCGTATATTTGACATTATTTATATCCCGACGTTTCGAACACTTTGCAGTGGACGTGGTCACGGGGTGACAGAGTCACCCCGTGACGTCAAATATACGCGTTTTAAACCGTTCAAAGTTGTTTAATTGCTATGTATAGTAATCGCGAAAACCTAAGAAAATATTAAGCTAATTTCATGTTACAATGAAAGCCTCAGTTCAGTAAAACCTATATTTTCGCTAAGTACACAACTCTGTGACATTAACGATGGCGTACAGAAAACAATACATATGTATTATTCAATCGATCGGCATTATATATTATGTTAAACAAAGATATGCAATTGTATACGTTTTTGTAAGATTTTCTTGTATAATTTGCACGTGTCGAGAGGACAATGTCAACGCATGGCGCATACACAATTTACATGTCAAGCATTATTCGTTAACCTTAATTGCTTATAAATAAAGCTCAATTTATTTACAAATGATTTGGTAACTGTAAAATGTTCGGTGGAAATTTTAAAGTGTATATTGTCATCTGTTATGTTTTAATCTCGTTTATTTATCTTGAAAGATGGAGTGGTTAATATTTCGAAGCAACGGCAATGTTAATTTAGGATTGCCCGAAGGTTGGGGTCGACGCTGAATCCCACAGCCGCTGTGCGCACTCGACTCGCCACGTTACTATCTTGAAATGTATTGCATTTCCCACTTTATCCTGCTTCCCCAATGTAAGTACGTGTTTCGGTAGTGAATGAGATATGCCAGAGTCCATTCCCATCCCAACCCTTCCTTCAAATGCACTAGTATAAATTATATCCAGTAGACAGCACATCCGGGGGCATGCTAACGTTAGTCATTCTGGACTGATGTTGGCATGTATCGCGGATGTTCATGGGCGACAGTATCCATTTATCATCAGGTGGACTGTATGCTCGTCTGCGGCCTTTTTTACATAAAAAGTAACAAATATTTTATTTTTGCGCATTCCTGCACTACAATTAATAATGTGTCTTCTGGATGTGTGGCGAAAAAGAAAAAGGGCTGGTGACCGTACCAGCCCTTTCTTCGTCTTTTGCTGGATATGGACTTTCTCATGCAAATTGTTTTGTACGTGAGGGTCGTATGGCTTTAAAACGTCTCGCTGACCAAGCAGGTAGGAGAGTCCACTTTTTTAGAGGTTATATATCTGGCTTGTGGTGGCGGAATTATTATCATTTAGGCGCCTTTTATGACATCCACGGAATCAAATTCAAATTTATTTACTTCAAATATTTCGCAAATACATTTTCAGAATTTATCGAAATATTAAGGTGGCGAAGTAACATTCATCTTTGCACCCATCTACTGCACAAGGAAAGCCTGTGTTGCAGGTGAACAGCTTGCAGGTGTGTTGGGACGGTGCTATTCTAAAGCCGGCCGATACGACACGTTCAAAATTCATAGTATACCATACCATCAGCCCATGTCTCTCCACTTCTGCATAATAGGCCTCTCCCAAGGCTCGACACCACCCACGATCCTCGGCTCTTCTCATCCAACCACCACCTTTGAATTTCTTTAAGTCGTCGGTTCACTTGGCCGAAGGGTGTCCAGCTAGACAAGTCCAAGTTCAGCAAGGGGGTCGATAGACTCATTCAACTTGGCTTTAGACCGGTTCAACGGTAGATCTGATCCATAACTTCAAAGTCACTCAACGAGCTACGGAGAGAGCTATGCTTGGAGTTTCCTTGCGTGATATGATCGGAAACGAAGACATTCGCCAAATCCATAGTATCTAGTGGTGGGTAATCAAGACTTCTTGTGCCGATGCACGATTACACTCACGATCATGATTGGCGCCGGAATCGGAATGAATAACAACCGCTCGCGGATTCAACTCTTTTGATTCATTAACTCCGTAGTTACCCATCACTAAGTATCGTTTGTAAATTATGACATTAGTCGTAGACATCTCTAATCGCATGTACAAGTAGTGTAGAGTATCTTAACATAGCAGAAAGATTGCGACTGTTGCAAGTGACATTTAAACCGCAGTAATTTTTCATGGCGGACATGCGCGACACGCCTTGCACTACGAGTTATACAGCATACAACCATGCTGTATAACGAACAAATGTGAGACATGTATGAAATGACCCGCTGGAAAATATTATTCTATAAGTGTAATGGGATGAGCTCATCTGGAGGCGTGCCAATGCTTGTCATTCTTGAATTGATTTATTTTTATTGAAGGTGTCAATACATACGTAATTTGATTTACTATTTATTTATTTTTTTTCTAATTCTCTCTCACCTTCTCTCTAATTTTCTAATGCTCTCTCACCCTCTCTCTAATTTTCTAATTCTCTCTCACCCTCTCTCCAATTGTTCACGAAAGATAGGTTTAGAAAAAATAATGTTTGTATTTGATATGTGTGAAAGATCGTCGTTGAGTTAAGTCGTTAAGAAGCTCACCATTCTTGGAGACCGTGTATCATATAATTCAGTAAGAAGAGAACACAATAAACTAATCAATAACATACTCGTAAGAGCAATTCTCACCCAGTTAATACAACATAGCATACGACTCATACCCAACTAGGTGTGCTAACACGAACAATTGAATTATATCATTGGGTTTATTCCGTATCATATAATTACTTACATTAATCATGTCGTGTAAATTTTGACAAACATTGATACAAACACACACACAGTGTCGTTCAAAAGTGTCGACAGAATAAGAGTGCTGTATAAGGTGATCTGGGGCACTCATCGCAAACTTTATTGCTATTGTGATTAGAAAACAGTACAATTTTTTACGGTTGAAAATTTTATGTACTTTATACAAACTTGTTCCTTTATACTTTTTACTTCCCATCCCCTATAGGAAGAGCGGCGAGATTAGTGGATTGAGGAAAATTCTTCATTTCATTACATTTTCTATTTCCTATCCTTCCCAACCCTTTTCGTAATCCAGTTTTGTACCTTCAAAGGTAGGTGGCTCATCAGGTGACGAGCCAAAGTTTTGTCCTTTTTACTGATTTTGACATGTATCACGGATGTCTATGTGCTACAATATCCCTTTGTTGCTCATCATGTCTGCTTCCAATAAAAAAATACAAACGCATTTGCAACACTTTTTTATTGGAAACTACATATTAATCTAATATTATTTGATCAGTGAAGACAAAACTTGTTTTTTTCGACGAAATTCGCTATCTGATCGTTTTTTTTTGTTGTTTTGACCGAACAGGCGCATAATTGGAAGATTACTGGGACTATTGAACTGAATGTCACATTCATATGTGTTGTCATAGATATACATAGCTATTAATATAAAATTATTTCAACATGACGTTGGCGCGTGCAATGAAACCCAATGAATTGTGCTTTGCAAAACTAAACTAGCATATGCGCTTTCAAATTTCTTCATCACAAGAAGCAAAACAATCTATTATTTATTATTTTTTATGATAGTTACGAAATAACAACAAACCTTTCAGTGTTCTTTACACTAATAATAATAGTAACCATAATAATAATAATCGATCAATATTCGAGAGACCGTATGGAAGGAGAACGAAGTGCAAGGAAGGTTCTTTAAGGCCCTCCACGAGCCCCGCGTGGACATAAAAGTCTCCGTGCACTGGCTGAGATCTCTTCGGAGAAACCGAGGGGTTTGCAAGACATGATCGGGTGATGAAGACGCGTAATACCGGAAGTACATACTGAAGGACGGCACATGACGAAGGTCTCGTGAAAGTCGAAAACGAGAAAAAAATAAAGTATCTCGACCTGGTCCACGAGATGGGGTATGTGGGGCAAAGACATGTGGGCCGTGACTTCGACTGAAATCCTCCCAGTCGCCTTGTCCGTAAACGGGTTAATCCCCACCAGCCTCGAGATCAACCCGAAGCGGCTGGGCTTCCGTGGTGCCTGGCTCTCAGCGAAGATACAGAAGATGGTGCTGCTCAATACCGCGAGTATCGTACGCCGGTTTCTCTCCCTGAGGTCCTGAACCCTGGCCGACTGTGCTTCCGCCCAATGGTTATACCCTCTTTCCCTCCTTTGGCTTACAGGAAGAGACGAGGTGGTTTAAAACCATGTATTAATATAATCGATAGATATCAGTGCGCTTTGCTGGATACACTTCAATTCACGAGGATTTTTTAAAAATTCGTATGTGGGTATTTAAGTTGAGTATAGATACTCCTAGGCTATCGCCGCTCTTAATTATAAGTATTGTTATAATTATTGTATTTTATAATAAATTAGCGGCCTGTCCTGGATACGCCAGCTCAAAAAAAACACAAACACGCAGTCTCTTTATAAATGTCAGCCTAAACTCATTAAAATTTAACAGCGTATAACATGATCGTGTCTCATTATATTAATTTACTTATTTAATAACTACACTAAGCTCTTGATAGACACATTACATATTCCAAAATGACATTAATAACTTGTATGAACAAAAGGTCTTTTGATTTAATGGTTAATATCATTGCTAACGATAATTAAACATTATAATTTAAGCTATTAATTGTGTGATCGGTCGGACATAATCGAGGGAAAGCTTGTATTGTCAATTGTGTTACGTAAACTGCGAAAGTGTTGGCTAAGTAAACATTGCGACAGCGCGGTACACGAATAGAGGAGTACGAGATTTGGATTCTATAATATATAAAGTACTATAAAAACAGAGTAAACAATTTTAATATGTCATCAGTATACTAAAATTATTATATCTGACTACAAATTAACATGATTTTTTATCACATTAAAAATTAATAATTGGTAATTAATATACTCGTATGTGTATCTACTCGCAAAGATCTCTCTCTTCGGGGTGAGAGAGAACTATAGATATTTTGTAATTTGCTTTTTTATATATGAAAAAGTAATTTTAGCATAGACAGAAGGCGGTAGTCGAATGATAGTCCACTTGGAGGTAAGTGAATTGTGTCACCTGTAGACATTCGCGATCTATGCAAACATCCGTTAAGAGTAACAAATATTGGCACTTGATTATTTGCGTTCCCGGCTTTTTGGAGATTCAGTAGTGGATTTGGAAGAGTAGAGTAGAAAAGGAATAGTAAAGGTCTAAAAGTTAAGTCAAAAAGGTTGGCATGTACGTTAGTGATTCCCGTGGGAATTCTTTAATGGATTGGGATAAACTGGAACTGAAATGTTAACCTAGACCTTAAGCTATAACTATGCCAAGTTTAATTAAATTCTGTCTAGTAGTTTTTGCGTGATGCGCGTTACGACTTTAATTTTAAAAGAAGCTGTTTTTGCTTCTGTATCGTTCATTTCATACAGTACATTGGTACGATTTTTTTCAAAAATATGTCATGTAAGCTGTCTAGCTTTGTTACCATTTTATTATATGTATAGATATATATAGGTGCATAAATTCAATATATCTATCCTTTATTATCTAATCAACGTGATTATTTCCACAACACAGAAGCAATTCACAAATTAAAAAATCCAAAAAAAAGTTTCGTCATGAATCGAAGGTGACGAAGATGCTTCAACTATTGTATCAAGCAATATTGCAATGCAGTCGGCCATCAAATAGGGTCAATCGCAGCTCGCATGTATTGGGCCAGCTAATGCGAATCCATTGTTATTTTCGCTGGTAATCCTCACTAATTGTTACAGTAACACCGCTGTGTGTGATGTAACATTTATTATTGTGTTCCTTTACATCATAGATGAACTATTTGAACTATGACACATTCTGACGACTGATTACCTCTGTCTGCTGTAAAAGATTCCGGGTTCGATTTTCTGTTGAATTGTTTAAGAATAAAGGTTTGTGTTAAAAAAAATGTTTTGTTCGGAATCTTTCTTGTTTGGATCAGAGTAGGTAGTTTGTATTTGGTTTTTGTATGCGAATCTGGACACACGACACTGGAAATCCTACCGTGGGCCATAGTGCGTTAGGCATAGATTATTCCTGAGAACCTCAGTGGTTTTGTGAAATGTTTATTACGGAATTGTAATCTGTATTTCTTGTTTTAAATATGTATTTAGTTATAAATCTTCATAATAACATTGGAAAGTTTCGTAGATACTAGTTAACAGTACTAAAGATGTACTGATTGAAAATAAAACCTTTATTTATTGTCACTTTTACTTTTTGTCAATAAAGGCTTAAACAAAATTAATGTACATGCTGGAGCCGAAATATTGACACAAATTAAAAAATGATAAATTTAGGAAAAAAATAAATCTGTTTATTTACAAAATTTGGAATGATACTTTCACGCCTATCACTTTTCTTGTATAGATGCTAAAAGGATAAACAGCTTTTTATTTTTTTTGCGGCTTAGAATACTTTCTTTCCTGTTTAGAAATGTTTACCATTTGCTTCCAATTGTTTCCAATATAGTAGTTCCAATTGTTTAGTAGTTCCAAGTAGTTAGAAAGTCACTGGTAGTGGTTGGCTGAGAAGAGCGGTCCTTAGGAGAGGCCTATATCTAGTCATGGAGAGACATAAACTGATGGTATGCTAGTAGATAATTTTCCAGTATTCTCCAATCCAACTAGCACTTTCAGTATCCACTTCTTCTCATGCACATCGTCTCATGCATGAGGGAAGTAAGGCTTTACAACGCCACGCTGCCCAAGGGGGTTGGTAAGTCCACTCTTTTAGAGCTTTTAAAATACACTCTTCTTTTAGAGAACTCTTTTAAAGTGTAGTTCCTCAGATCTTATGGTAGCCGCTTTGTTAATCCTTAGTCACCTGTTACGACACCAGCGGGAAGAGATAGGGTGGTAGTATTCTACAGCCACCCCATCCACGATGCTATTCCGATATTACATAATATATTAATGGTAGTTTTTGCTGTTATATGCTTAGTGTGATCGAATCCATGTTTACATCCAACGACATCGGTAATTATATTTTTACCGTAACAAATTTTTAAAATATGTCAACGGGTAGGTATTTAAAATGTGTCTGTTATTTTACTTTTCTTTCTTCATCATTGCTAAGACTTTTTATAGAAAAAAGACTGCAGACGACCTAACGGTAAGTGGATACTGTCGTCTATGCCAACATCAGTCCAGTTGACACGCCCCCGGATGCGCTGCCTACCTTTGCAGTTTTTGGAATGGATTGGTAGAAAGGGTTGCGAAAATGGGGAGAGTTAGGATAGGATGGGATGGGAAAGGGCTCTGGCATATGTCACTCACTAACGATACACGTACATACATTGGGGAAATACGATAAAAGTAGGAAATGCAGTACATGTCAAGGTAGTCTTTTGTGAGAGAGCGGTAATGTGGCCAGTCGAGTGCACCCAGCGACTGTGGGAAAGCAGCGTGCACTCTCCCTCTACAACTTATAATATTGTAATTAAATTCTATGAGAAACAAGCAAATCACAGTAGACTATCAACTGTAGAAAGTTTACATTTCCCATCCTTATTCTATTCCCCCTAAGTGTAATTTATTTGTCCCGACGAAATAAGTACATTAAAAAAAAATGAGACCTTATCCACATTCAAACTGCTCGCAGTTTGACGGAACTATGTCTAATTTGAGGTAGGAATGTTTGTTTGTAAATAAAAAAAATGTACGCATGTGTTTCGGTAGTGAGTGAGATATGGCAGAGCCATCTATTTCCTCCTATCCGATCGAACAATGGAAATAAAAAAGTATAATGGAATAAAAGAAACTCCCTATTCTTCAATACTTCTCCATCCTACCCGGTCCCCCGTAGAATGGGAGGGGTAATGGAATGAGGAAAACTCCTCGTCTCGTTATCCTTTCTGTTCTATATTTTTCCAACATTTTTTTAATAATACTTTCTTAAGATTGTGAACAGAGGCGATCCACTTACCTGTATAAACAAAGTCAAGGTCGATAGCGCAGCCGCATTTCCTGTGGTGTTGGAGTGATCCCTGGGCGACGATAATCACTTACCATCATGTGGCTTATCTGCATATCTGCCTCCTTTCCTATGAAAAATTTACCTAAACGGTTACATAAACAGTATTAAATAAATAAGCGTTAAATAAATTATTTACCTAAACTGTTACATATATAGGTTTCAATAAAAAATGCGTCTATACTGTTATATTTACAGGGCTAAATAATCAATTTACCTAACCTATTACCTATTACATATACAGGTTTAAATAAAAAATAGCTGCACCGTCTTAAAACACAATTTCAATTTATGAAACTAACAACTTCTGTACTACGACTTTTTCTCAACAAAAATTATTTTTTAAAATGTATAATATATTTATGTAAATAGGTCCGAGTGCACCCACGCGGTGCGAGTGTACCCACGCGAAGCGAGTGTTAACACGCGGTGCGAGTGCACCCACGCTGTGCGAGTGTACCCACGCGGTGCGAGTGTATCCATGCGGTACAAGTGAACCCACGCGGGGCGAGTGACTGTTTTGAGTGAAAAAAAGTGCTGAATTTTTAAAACAGTCGTAGAAAAGTTGTTTGTTTTCATGAAGGAAATTGTGTTAAGACGTTGAAGACATTTTTGATTTAACTCTGTATATTTTAGATTGTATTTTTATACTTCTTAAATACTTTTTTCAAGTATTTTAGAAATGCGTAGTCCTTTGTTTTACAGTTTATAGGGCCTTAAAAGTTAAGCAGTCTTTCAGCATTCATCCATAAATTTTGTTCCAAAACGAAATCAAAGCTGAACACAGAACAATTACTGCCAATTATTCCAAATATGTCTTCCAATTAAATGTAGGCACCCCCTCAAAACATTTTTGTGTAAAATTAACTTAGGCAATACATTTAAATGTTCCATTGAAACCTTTAGAGCAGCTAAGTTGCGATACATTCTTTGAATAGAGCTCTTAAAAGTCTACAAATATAACTTTGCCTTTACTTCTGTACTTACTATCATTCTTCTAAAGTCTATTTTCGATTTTTCCAAGTATGGGATAAGGTGGTACGAGCTAGGACCGTCAGATCGTGACTTATGATTTCATTATAGTTCGGCGCGTGCGGCGCCTTACAGATCTTGCGACACGACCGCCCCCTGGTTAAGTGTGTATGATAAATTTTGTGTGAAATATCTGTGTGGCTTTTACTTACTCTAGAATTTAAAGAGAAAGTGTTATTGGAAAAGCGCAAGACCGTTTGAAAATACTTTAACATATTGACATTTCATACAGAGAAAAATTAAGCTTATAAATCCCCAAAAGGTTTTTATTCTTTGCAGAGTACATGCTCTGGATATAAACAATATCAGACAAAATTATTAATTTCCCGAATATGATATGCAAAGTTTTAATATTCACATGACCTATATGTGGTCCATTGGACCGTAAACGTGAATATGAATTGATATATAAAACTTAATGAAAGTTAACCTATTTTTGGAATTTATTTCGTATATAAAATTTACTCTTTCATTTTTGTATTAAGTGGGTATGTGTACTTAACATTTCGGCCGTTAATATACATATAAATGTGTGCAAAGGGCGAAAATCTTGAAAGTAGAGATAATTATTGCGGGGGCAACCCCCTAGGCAACCATCGGTCAGTGAAATGATAAAAAGTGAAATAGAGAAAGACAGGCTAAAAAAAAATTATACTCGTATATAGAATAATACTATATAATATGAATGAAATATAAAATACCTCTATATATCTATATCATAATACAATACAATTGAAGTGAACAAAGTAGAAGTAAAGAGAGTAAATGTGCTTTAACGAGGTTTGTTTTCATATATGGCAATGATGCAATTAGCACATTCTGCCACTGTCAAGCTTTCTTCGGAATAAACAATTTTAAAGTCTAAAACGTATCCTGTCAATGTCCAGTGCCGTCGAAGTAAGTCAGGAGTCACTCAGTAAAGGTCATTTTGAAAGCGTTAATATTCGAACCTGGGTCCTTTTAAAATAGTTTGAGCATATGTCATAGTTACTTTTCATTGCGGATAAGTGAATAGACTAACATGTCTATATTATGTACACAACCATTATTTCTATTTCCGTTCTACTTTGTCCTTTGACCTCTAACAATATATCGCTACACTTCACTCGAATACTCCCGGGAACCCCGATAGGGTATCATATATCTACACAGTATCCAAAATAGCTATAAATTAAGTAGGATGTACGTGAATAAATCTGGTGTATTTATGTTGGGTGCCGCGTTCCCGGGTGACAGATTGTAGCTGGATGAACACGTCTTGTAATTGTATATCAGGATGATACTGGTCGCGGAGGTCTCCAATTGACAATATAATGGAGCCGCGCCGACCACGATCACGGGGTTGAAAGGACGCTTTGTGTTTTGCGCTTTTATGCAACTACGCTTAATATTTCAGTAAAACAATCGTATAGAATATCAGCATCTGTCCACATTATTTCACGTTCGCTACTTTCTGTTTCTGTTTGGGTAGCTTGTCCAATATATTTTAGCGGCCGATAATAAAAAACTTTGTGGACATTGCTATTCTTAAATACACGCGCCGTGTGTGATATTTATTACGTGTGCATAATGTATCAGATTTAAAAGGGGAGTGTGGGAATTTGTAAAAAGAGAACTGTGACAATTGACACTACTTTGTAGGTGGGTGCCCATTCGTACTCATTCTGTTAAGATTAAATCTGTGATACCTTAAAATGGTGTCCTTTACCCGTAATTATTGTTTTTTACTTTTATCTTTTTGAATACTTTACATACTTTTACTTTCACATATGAAAACATTATGGATAACGAACGATATGTCATCTAACGTTCATCTATTCTTTATGATTATTATTTTAAACGTTTTTTTGCACAAAGTATAATGGCCGGGCGTAATGTTACAAAGCATTGTTGTCCTGCCAACCTTCAGTTTTTTTAGTTTATTCAGGTCTGGGTGGTGTATTCACCTTTATATGTGTCTTTGGACCCATAGGGAATCCTATGGCCTACCATTGTAACTATACCGTAACCAGCCCTTTATTTCTTCCGTTCACTGCTGGACATGGACCCATGCTGGACAGGCGGGTTGGCGAGTCCACTCCTTTAGATTTGGTGTAGTCCCTCAGCGCTTGTACGATATCCATGAGAAGAGATTCTAAAGGCGGACTGGTGGTATTCTAAAGCCGGCTGACAACACACAGCCAATTGAGTTATATCATTACCACTCTTATTATTGCATTTACAATAATAGTATAATACAGCAGCATTTACAATTATCATTTGTAAATAACCATTTGTAAATTCTTTGTATTCGCTTGTAAACGGAACCCTAAAATCAGAAATTATTTAGTTTTACGAACAATGTGTTTAAGATATTTCAATTTGCTTCATTGCCTTATTCAAACGTCTAACGAAACACCACTTCCATCTTACGAACACATCAAATGGCCGAGAAAAATGAACTAGCATTCCATCATTTGCTGTTTTTCCAAAAAACGACCGTCCATTGTCCATCATGAATGAATGGTTATGCAAAAGTGCACAAGTCAAGTGACAACGCAATGCTGGTCATTGTATGCTTGCTTTATTGAAATGCCGTGCAACAGGACTTGAACCGACCTAGCTTTTTATTTCGTGTTAATAATGTTTAATGTTGGGTTTTTTTTTATGCGCTATGGCATAAAAAGATCTAACATGTTCTAGGTGATAGCCTAGGGGTATCTATTCTCAATTTCATTTAATATTGGGTTTTGTCCTTTTTATGCGCTATGGCATAAAGAGTTGATAGCTTTCTAGGTGATAGCTTAGGCATAGGGTTGTCTATTCTCGATTCTCATTAAGAACCACCTTTATCTTTTTGACTTTAGCTTTTAACCACAATAACTATAACTCTCACCAGTGTTTAACCGCTCGAGTCTTAAATGTTCAGAGCTCGAGCGTCGAGTGCTCATCACTCATTCTTACAACACTGATTCTAATTCTATATTCATAATAAAAGAAGCAAGCAAGATAATATGAAGCACAAAACTACTGGTGCAATTTTGTCAACAACTCAGATCACAAATAGAACTTTCGTCTATTCCTATAAAATTAAAAGCTGAGTGTACAATAGGTAATAATCGTACTACATCTTATGACTTAGTTACTGTAGTGAGTACTTAATTATAAGATCACAAATAATTGTGGAAGGAAATGTTACAAAAGATTTCACTACAAAACGCAGTGTAGAATATTTAATCTATTTTAGTGTGGTTTAATCTATCCGATCAGAGATCAAACCAACGTCCTATGTTACGTTTACTTTTTCGATCTCCATTCGAAAATCAGTTTCCCCACCCGTTGTCAGTCTTGCAACAGATGTGATTGCTATTTTTAGGTTGCTGATTCTTTAGCTATATTTTTATTAATATCGATGATTTTTGTTCCACGCGAATTTGTCATTTTGATTTGATCCATAAAAGCAACCTTTTCCATCGCTCGTTGTGATATTGAGTTTGTGAATGAGGATTACTGTTGCAGTCCACATTTATTTATTGTATATCATAGCGGATAGTATTTGTGAATCGTTATCAGCCTACAACGTCCCACTGCAGTGCACGGGCTTCCTTCAGTAAATAACTAAGTGTTCTTAAAACGTTAAGATTTCTTATTTCAATCTAGACCTTACGGGTTTCTTCGCAGCCTCTCCAACGTGGTGATTAGAGCATAAGCACGTGGTCTTTATCGGTAGGCCTGATTAACAAATTGAAAGTGGCTCGGATTGCAATGGAAATCTACACGGAGTTTCTTTGCTAGATAAAAACCGTAACGAAGAAATTAGAGAACTAAAGTTGCTCCTATATCGGCTGCTATATCGGCAATTTTAGTTCTCGAGTACTTTAGTTCTCCTTTGATTAGAGAGCTGAAGTGGCAGTGGGCAGGTGATATATGCTGCGGGAACGATAGCCGATGGGGGAGACGATTCCTGGAATGGAGACCACGTACCAGGAAACGTAGCGTTGGACGCCCTCTGGCCAGGTGGATTGACGACTTGAAGAAAGTCGAAAGTAGTGACTGAATGAGAGGAACAGAAGGCGGTCCTTCGAAGAGGCTTATATCCAGTGTGGTGTCTTGTGTGAGGCCTATATATAACTGAGAGACATGTTGGTATGGTAAGGTACGGTCGTGGTGTGGTCGAATTACTTTCACCGTTAACATGCTAACATCAATATGCACCAGCCTTACCCATCACTAGGATGCCTAAGTACGGACCATCTATCGGTGCAAACGGTCCATATATCACAACCTACGAACATCGGCGACAATACAAGTCCACTCGCCATAAATACAATATGCGTCAACGCGAATACTGTGGGGCGTCGAAACGATCTCCGATACTGTTTATATAGCCATAAATAATGTGATATGTGGACGTGACACCTACTTACATGTGGTGGAGATTAGTTGGTAAGAAAATATGTGAGGGTTACCACATTTTTGGTGTAAGGATATGGAATACGTCAACTTTCGTTCTATCGCTGCCGATAAATCATCTATTTTCTCGCTCTAGAAACGGACAAATTGTGTAATTACGTCCGTGCGTCGCCGCGGCTCCAGCTGAAAAGCGCTAAATTCTTGTCCCACGCACTCAGCATTGAGCTGAGGCGGAGACCCTTTCGGTGGAACATTATCACCTGTGATCATATCTTTTTGAATATTTTCTGTCATTCTTTCTGTAATAATTTTCTCTTCAGTTGTGCGGTTTATGTGTTTGTTTATGTGTTTGTTTCCTTTCCCCACTTTCCTTCTACGATACCGTATAATTGAAAGAGATACATATAGTACAAGTTAAATGTTCTCATTGCCATTTCATTGCAGTACAGTGCGGTCATCAAGACACTTTATACCGGAAACCCGAAAGTTGTAGAATGAACTGCTAGCTGCTAGGTTTTTAGTCTATGCTACGTAATGGAGGTCTTCGAGGGAGCCGTGAACAGGTGTGATGTTGCATGTGTCCATAGGTGAAGATGACCACTCACGGACATTTGGGCAGCTTGTCCGTTTACCATCTCTTCTATATAAAAAATACTAGATAAAAAGTAGTTGTAATTATATAGTTTATTATTAAACTCAACATTTTCTTTAACAATACGAGTTATCCTTAATATATGTATATTATGTATACAGAAGATAATGCATTTTGTAATTTCCAAGAATTTCTAACCAAGCAAAAACACGTTATCTAACTCGCATGGGATATTTCAGCTATATCTCTACAGGGAAGTTGATATCATCACACAGATTTATGACTGGGGTATGACAATGTCGGCACTCGGCGGACATTTTTGTCACATACAATATGTTTCTGTCTACTAGATATAACGGAAACTAATAATACTGTTAGATATCATCCTATACATCCCACTACAGGGTACAGAGTTCCTCTAATAACTCACTAGGGCGTTGCGGGACGTAATTCTCCTCGCGGGTCCTGTGCGAATTTCGAAATTCATTAAAAAATGCTTAACTATTTTTGTAATGCATGTACTTTTTGTAGAAAGAATAACGTCATTATTCTATATTTCCGTTCTATTCTAACCTGTATCTTCCTTTATCTCAGTAATTTTTCATGGATTTATTTCTAGCAAGAAATAATTGATGAGTCACAATCCTTTATTCTTAAATTTGCCGTGTTTATAATACTGTCATGTTTGATACGTACGATTGTGACGTGTAATCATTGAATTTATATATTATGTTGACGATATTTCTATAAAACCGCGAAATTAAGAATAAAGGGTAGTAGCTCCACAATTAAAAGTTGTGACTTGTACCTCAAATCATTTAATTATATGATTTTTAATATAATCCTCTTAACAATCTAGTAACCTATTGTCATTAATTATTTTTCATTCCTTCTAATTAAGCATTGTAACACGATTATTTCTACAGACGACAACATAGATAAGATTGCAGGCAACTCGAGTTTCTTACTAACATACAACAACACACGCACACATAGACGGATACGGCGTTAACTCACTCTAACAAAATGTTACTGACTGTCCAACTGACGGTTCAGCTTTCGAAGCTCAATTGGTTAAGCGTTTAGTCTGTTAATAAAGTTAATTGCATGCGAACTTATTTATTTTTCCGTTTGTACATAATTCTCTTAAAGTTATTTCTTAGTTTTTACTTCAATTACCTAATTACCAATGTGACAATCTACGTCGTAAAAGACTACATTAAGGTTTTTTAGCAAACATAAGACTATAAAACGGCTATTCACGTGCAGATTTAAGATGCGCCGGAAATTAATCAAAAATATCTGACAGTGAGTCTGCAATGAGTTAGGGGTGGGTTATTTATAATATGCACTGAGCTGGTGATAAATACTGGTACCGTAATCTTGTTATTACATCATCGCATTTCGAGTGGCTGGATGGAATTCCGTACATATAATTCATATTGCACTTGATGCATTGTGACTTCTGATCTGCGTTTAATGTTACTCAGGTAATTTGTACCAGGGCGCGTGTTTATCTCAGATAGTCGTCGGTGTGAGATATTTGTCAAGTTTTATGATAAATTTATGTAGTAACATTCGCTTCTCCTATTAGCTTGTGTATTAATATTTTATGCAAAGATTATTCAAGTTTTAATTTATGAAGATGCGAATTAGTTGAGTAACTCTAAAGCTAGCAAAATACGTAGGTGCATGCTGAGTATATTAAACTGTTTCGAACTAGAAAATATTAAATATCATAGCTTTGAAACTTAATTCGATAATTTTACTTGCATATCAGAACATTTTTACAACTTCTATAAGCTGTCATTGCATATATACAGCTCTAGATCGTTCTAACACCATAGTCTAGAATCTAGATACCCTCTCCACCAATGACAATTATTACTTCAGGATTTTGCGTGAAGCGATAGAAATTAAGAACGAAACATAAAAAAATCTACTGAGAAGATGTACGAGTATATATATAACTCATTCTCAATGTTCAGCTAGCCTGGCTGATTACCATACTGCACTACACCATACATAGAAATTATATAATTAAAACTAACAACTTTTGTTCTACGACTTTATCTGAACTTGATATTTTCTCCCAAAAAGTTATTTTTTTCTAATAACGTCTCTGAATTTGCTACTTTATAGACTATTAGCGACCCGCCCTCGCTTCGCTTCGGTTTATAAAAGATTTTTTTTAATTTCAAAATAAAATATAGCCTATATTAGACACGAATAATGTAGCTTCCTATTTGTAAAAGAATTTTTGAAATCGGTTCAGTAGTTTCAGAGATTACCCCCAACATACCCATAAACAAACACAATTTTACCTCTTTATTATACGAGTATTATAGTATAGATACGTTTCTCCGAACGCCAAAGCCGCACACTCCGTTCATAAATTACTACTAAGCGAATCGCTATTATTCGATACCTACTCATACTCGCATATCTATGTAAATCGGTGCAAGTGTACCTACGTGGTGCGAGTGGACCTACATGGTAAGAGGCTTGTGTGAAAAATTAACTGAATTTCAAAAAGTCTTAGAATAAAAGCTGATAGTTTTAATGAAAGAAATTCAGTGATAAGAAGGTGCAGATATTTTTTATTTAACCCTCTGTATGGATTGAAGCACCTAATATATAAATAGATAAAATATATATATTTTTTTTTTATGGACGAAGGTGGCAGACGAGCATACAGTCCACCTGATGGTAAGTGGATACTGTAACCCATAGACATCCGTCATACATGCCAACATTAGTCCAAAATGACAATCGTTGGCACGCCCCCGGATGCGCTGCCTACCGTTGGATATACAAATGGATTTGGAGAAAGGGTTGGGGAAATGGGGAGAGATAGGATGGGAATGGGCTCTGGCATATCTCACTCACTACCGAAACACGTACGTACATTAGGGAAATAAGATAAAGTGGAAAATGCAGTACATTTCAAGGTAGTCTTCTGTGAGAGAGGGGTAACGTGGCCAGTCGAGTGCGCCCAGCGGCTGTTGGATTGCAGTGTGCACTCTCCCCCTCAAATATATTATTTTATTATGACATAATTATAAATACATAACTTTATTCTGAAATGATAGAATATATATCTTTTATCTGCACTTGTATCAACCTATAATGTCCCACTAAGGGCTCCCCCAGTAAATCACTGGGGTTTAGGGCCTTAATCCACTACTCGGGCACTGTGCGGATTGATGGATCACATGCTCCAGATGTTTTTTTGCACCATGCGGGTTTCCTCACGATGTTTTCCCTCATCGCATTTTTTTTATCACTGTTTAATATATAAATATACTCGTATTTTTTTGCTAAAATAACGTATCTTTATTCATGAAAAAAATTATCTACTATAATTATCATATTACAAAATAATTTAAAACTAACTTAAAATAAACATTCAAAATATGATAGGTGTTTATAAAAAATGCTCAAAATATCGTATTATTGTATATTAAGCATGTTGTACACTTTTGGTCCCCGTGGCAAGGTACCCAGCATGCTGGTGGCATTACCTCGCTGGATGGCAAAGCTGATGCGTTGCGCGAGATAATGGGCAGCCCTAGGGCCGCCAATGCTGTCTACCACAGAGCCCACGGACCTAGGGTCTCGACACCGAAGGCAACACATATATAATTAAATTAATTTAAATTTTTGATCTAATGAACAGATTCAATTTTTAATCGCAACAGCTCTCCGCCATAATACATTTTAAAACACTATTTTGAAATTTAACGAATGTACAGAATACTTGCTCATTTTTGGGGCATGTTTGCCAATGTTCGACAGCACTCGGGTACTGTTACGTTCAGGGAACGTCTGGATTTACGACTAGTCTCCCTGTATCATATATCTCTGCGGGCGGCATGACACGATTACACTTTAACCTACTTCGTCGTTACGGGACTTTTCGATGAGTTATCGCGGATTGCGTAACTGGTTGAAAGGTGTTTGCGTAATGTAACACAAGTAAAATGCACTGATCTAGTTCTACTATTATAGCAAATCAGTCTTTTGCAGGTATATTTATAATATAGAGATCCGCTTTGACTTCCCTCAGTCGCATCACGTTTTTCCAGGAAACTTAAATAGAGCTTTGCTTGTTAAAAATAAAGAAATTGTCAAAATTAGTCAAATAAATTTTGAGTTTAGCTCTTACATAAACAAAAAAAAACTCGATCTTTCTTTATAATTTTAGTGTAGATGTAATTTATTTACATATATAAATTATTCATTTTATATAATAAAATTACACATATAGACTACGGATCTGGTAAGGTGACAAATGGACCGAAGTGTGAGTGAAAGGAAGTAAAAATGTAATCTAATCACACACAAAACCGAAATGATTTCTGTGATTTGTATAAGAGATGTACTCGTATGTATAGTTATTTGATGAATAAAAATATAAAGATATTCGTCGTAGTAAGAGATTGTTGGAACAGTTATACAATTTCTTTCTTTTGTTGATTCTTCCGTTCTTCCAAACGAAGACATAGGCAAAAGCCAGTATGTGAAATATTGTTCAATCGCATAGATATAAAATTATTTGCAGGTCATTATCACTTTATTCAATATAAGATTACATAGCGCCAACCACAAATAAAACGTTGCATAACAAAGTTGAAGTCTCAGTTATAGCAATGTATATGGAAGTTAAAAACACTATAATAACTCGTTTAGGAACGTAAAAACATATTTGTAATCGTGCGAACGCTGGAATTGTCAACAAAGCAACATCTGATTCGAGCATTTGCTGATGAGTACCTACAAAGTTCAATAAAATCTTCCGTAATTCAATATCGAACAACTTCTGAATTCCAACAGTTCCTTAGTAACGGGAATCGCCAAAAATATCACGAAGACTCATAAGTTACGTGTAACATGTAACCCAACACCATATTTCCTTATAAATAAACAAACAAACTTATACACCAACTTACCTTTATCGTCCATACAAACAGTTATATACCTTACTCAGTAATCATAAAGGTTAGTTTGAATGTCAATCTAGGTATGTGGATTTCTACGTATTGCCAAAAAAAGGTATTTGTCCCGTACATTAACCCTTAAAACAATGAACCGTTAAGCATACATTGAAATCCTTATATTTACATAATACATAAACGGATACATATTCCGCTATAATGCATGTTTGCATGTTCTGGTATTTGGCAATAATAACGTCATTCTATTCACACTTTAGATCTGCAGTTAGGAACATAGTCAGAGTTTGTAGAACTTGATGACCATAATTTAAAGTGATGGTCATAAAAATACCCCATTTCTTCCCGTGGGTACCGTAAAAGGCGTCTAAGGGATAATGAAGCTTCTGCCAGAATCCGTGACGAATTTCATCACCTTTAAAAGAGTGGTCTCGCCAACCTAGTTGACCGGCGTGGCATTTCAAGACTATACTCTCCCTGGGTACAGGATAATGTGCACGATGAGACCCATGCTCAGAAGCGGACGAAAACAGGGTTAGTTACAATTACAGTAGTTACTTAGGCCGCAATTAGGGACATAATTGCAGAAGTTGTTTAGAATTCGCAGAACTTGATGACCTGATCAAGGTCATAAAACGTGTTATTATTGGGAGTTCCTATTCCTCATCCTTCTTTATTGTTTACTTTCACTCTTTTATTGTATCTTATTTCACCTTACAAGTCCTTACGGGCAGTAACATTTAAAATGTATTCAATCAGCCTGTACACACTATCTGGATCAACATTCTTTACACAACCGTCTTCATAATATTCCTCTTCACATTTCCACTATTTACAATCGGGTCCTTGTATTTCATTTAGTTAGACTATGGAAATTATTGCCACTATGTCATAAACGTGCTCTATGGATTGCTAATTTCAAGAAATTCGTCAGTGCGCATTTTCTTTCTTTATGTAACATTTTATGCTATTTCCTTTTCTTGTAATACCTAAAACAAAAGTCGTTCTATATTATTACGATGTTTATGACAAGACGCCTGTCTTGTCAATGTCAAAGCTTGCTTTGACATTGACAGTTGATTCATAGTTGGAAAATCCTGGTAGTTGACAACGCGTTATGGCGTTTGTCCACCGCCGCCGTCATCGGGACGTCACCGAGAACGAGATAACGGCGCCGAAGTAGCGATACATACATTTACTATGGCCGCGTGTCCGTGTCCACCGCACGACCGTCACCCGAGCGCCGTCATTCCTTTGCGGTGGTATGTATCGCTACTTCGGCGCCGTCATCTCGTTCTCGGTGACGTCCCGATGACGGCGGCGGTGGACAAACGCCTTTACGATATGAATTTGTACACACACGCTTTGTTGATTAGCAAAAATTTTGTCTACTCTACCATTGTGACACAAAGTGAAAAAGAAAATGTCGGATGTGTAGTGTAGGTACTATGACATAAATAGTTCACAATTTTATCAAATGTTTTATATGTATAGTGCGATTAGTGTTTCAACTTTATTGGCGGGAGGAAGCGTCACGCATTGCTGAACAGCTATTAACGAACTCTAAGTCAGTCTTTATGCAAGACTAGTATTGTTCTTCGCAGCTTTGTTCGTATGGATTTGACAGAATTTAAAAAAAAACGTAAACAATTTATTTAGTATAGCATAAAATTGAATTTGATTAAAAAATATATCACGCCACCTTAGAATATTTAAGTGATTCGATACAAGAGTTGACACACTGTGTTTTTAGCCCCCTGACACAATTTGTGATAAATACTTTAAAACATGTATCATATTTTTTTTAATTTATTCATTTAATTGTAAATAGAATAATTTATTATCGCATTGATTATTGCAATGAAAAAGGGGCGAATAATGGTGGCACACCAATAAAATAATTAATCGTTTAGAAACTGAACGTATCAAAATTTTAAAATAAAAACATTTTTATACTCGTATTTTTTGTATTGCAACAAAAATATTTTTTTTTGTACATAATTACTTTCGTTCTTTAGGAGGTGAATTTCTAGAAAACCCTTCTTAGTGAATCTGTGTCATAAATGGAAGCAACTGTCCAAATTTCATATCTAGCTTCAACGGTTTCGGCTCTGTATTGATGAGTCAGTTAGTCATTTAGCACATATTATGTTTCGGACGATATAACTTTTTCAAAATTTCATGTTTTCTACACATTTTATATTCGAAATCAGGTATGAAAGCGTATAACAAGGGTATTTGTTTACCTTTTATTGCTACTTGACGTTCCAGCACGTGGTCATCTCGTGACCACTGCTGGTGTACCTTTATTATACGCGTTCAGACCCGATTTAATACGTAAATATTTAGAACGTTTTTGTTGCATTGATATATTTACAAATTTGAAGATGTTTTCATCAAACGCGTCATTTTTCCTCATCTTGCGCCCACCGCGTCGAAACGCGCGAACCGACGATGATGAGTGCCGCCAACGAAGTTGACGGATTCTGGCTAGTTACCACAGCTATGTTGCGCTAGCTATATAATATTGCTATGTTACGTTAGAATTCTATTATATATATTATATTATATGTATCTATTATAATATTGCTATGTTACGTTAGAATTCTATTATATATATTATATTATATATATCTATTATAATATTGCTATGTTAGAATTCTCTCATATTGGGCCAGGATTTAAAAATATTGTCTGTCATTTTAAATTTTGCCGCTTACAACTTACCACTTTGTTTCGCTAATATTTATTTATGTCTTCATTATGTTACGAAACACTATACAACAAGAATTTTTATAGCGTAATAAATCGGCAGTTGTCGTTAATAAATATTTATGATAAATTAATTTGTACTTTCGGCTCGTTTCGGCAAACTTTCTCACTTCTACGAACTTGTTCGTAATTTGTTCTTATTCTTGCACTGCACTCGACGCACGGGGCTAGGGATGTCCATACATTAGTTTTGTTTTTAAACTAACAGTATTATTTTCAATTTAATTTATAAGCTGTAACTAAATTTAGTCTTGAATTCCAGTTTTTACAAGATTCTTCTGTAAAATGGAATACTAAATGCTTATTCGCTTTATTTAATACAAAACTTATCATTAATTTAATAGTGTAATGTTTTAATGCAAAATCTATTATATTCCCTTCGTAGTTAGTAAATATGTAACAGATGAACAATTATTGCGTTTTAATGCAATAGATATTATTAAATTTATATTTATAAATAAATCTTAGTCACAGGGAATCTTAGTGAGGGCCATTGAACGTGGTGGCACGTTCAATGGCCCTCACTAAGATTCCCTGTGACATGGGTTCAGAGATATACAAAGACAAACATACCATCCAGACCCGAACAAATATTTGTCATTAAACAAATGCATGTCCGACCGGGAATAGAACCGGGAACCTTTTGTACAATACTACCAACTGGACTAATCGGTCATATAGTTAATGCCAATTTACAACATAGATTAAAACAAAAATAATTGTATTTTATACATTTTTTATAGTACTAACTGTTGGCCGCTCCTTTCTCAGGTGAATTTAAATATGATTCCACAAAACAATTTGACAGCCCGTATTTTAAGTCCCCTGACATAGTTAACGATAAAGACGTTTTTAATTATTTGTATTGATCACACTAGAAAACTTTGATACCCCGTTTCATCCCTTTCAGCGGTTGAATTTCAAGAAATCCTTTATTAGTAAGTCTTTACTTAATAAAAGTAAGCTACGGTTAAAATAGTATCTTACATGCTTTAGAGGTTTCGACTCGGCGTCAATGAGTCAGTCATTCAGTCAGGACATTTCTTTTTATATGTAAAATATAATAAAATTTCAATATGGTATAATCGGTCGTGTGGTGTTGGCCAGCTTGAGAATAGTACTACCTCATCTCTTCTCATGGATGTCATAAAAGGCGGCTAAGGGATAACAAATCGGCTACCACAAGTCCCGAGGAACTACCACAGGCAAGCATACAGTCCACCTGGTGATAAGTGATATCACCCATAGACATCCGCGTTACATCGGTCCAGTATGACAAACGTTGACACGCCCCCGGATGCGCTGCCTACCTTTGAAGATATAGGAGTGGATTTGCATAAAAGGTTAAGGAAATGGGGAGGGATAGGATGGGATAGGAATGGGCTCTGGGATATCTCACTTACTACTGAGTCTTCTGTGAGAGAGAGCAACGAGCAACGAGTGCGCCTAACGGCTGTGGGACTAAAGCGTGCACCCTCATGGACTCGCTAACCCGCTTGGATAGCATGACATTTTAAGGCCAAGCTGATGCACAAGTCAATCCCTAATGCACATGACTATGTGTCTGAGGAGGCCCACGTCCAGCAATGGACGGTAAAAGGATTGGTTACGTGTTTACGATTGTGGTAAAATAACTTCAGTATATTCCCTTTGCGGATTATTAAGTTTATAATTGCGGCAACCCTAACCCTTCTTTTGTGCTAAGAAGAAGATAGATGACTCGCGGAAGTTATCCAAAAGCAATGAACGTAATGGATTGGCTCCCAAAATAAATTATATTTTTGCATTTCACACGCGGCGCCCCAGGGGAAACTGTATACGTATAACGAAAATAAATATCCATTGAATTGATTGTACTGAATGTATTTGGGTTGTAGTCAAAGTAATTGTAGATGATTTGAAAAATGTTGTGCCATGAATTTGAAGCTTTATTTAAGCTTATTTAAGCTTTAATCAGTTTATTTGGTTTCGAGATATATTTTTAATATATTTTATTTATTGTTCTTTAAAGCCTATATCATTATGGTAATTTTACGTAAGTAAATACTGGTTAATTTATATATATTTAATCTCTATAGTAGCTCTTAAAAAAAATTAGCACTCAACTTCAACATTTTATTTTATTGTATAAAACATATATCAAATTAACATTTTTGAACATTCTTATTATTAAATCTCTTCCTATCGTTGGATCAGGGCTCGTAATGCTCCACAACTTGTCTAAACTCGAGTTTTTATTTGATTATTGTAAAAAATGTTAATAAGGCGTTCTTTGGTTTTATACTGATAGTTTATTAAACTTCAAAGTGTTTTTCGTGCAAGGTGTTTGTGATAATCTAATAAAAATGTGAGTCCACGTTTTTCGTGTGCTTCCAAGGAGTCCTCTACTGGCATCAGCGAGTCTTTACTGAGACTTTACTGAGCGAATCCTGACTTACTTCGACGGAATAGAACATTGACAGGGTATGTTTTAGACAAGTTAATACTTACACATTTAGGCACCGCAATGAGCTAGAAATAAAGATAGGAATCGAATGGTTTTGGATATATTAACATGTTGTCAACTGTACGATTAGAATTAAGATGTGTTTGTATTCATACCCAATTTCCATTCATTTTCTTTTGTTTTGTTTATAATGTTTAGACTTTTAATTTTATGTTGTATAACGTTAATTCTACATATGCAGAGTTACGAAGAATGGCATCACAAAGCCGACGAATTCCCGCTTTGCCTTCCGTTTCTTTATTATTACCTGACCTGAACCTAACCTAAATGTAAATTTACTGCCATCGATTTGCTGTTCATTCAGTACCTATTTTCTATTGCTTATTCAATTATTTCTCTAAATTAAGTAAGAATTTATTTTATTGCAACACTACATAGTAATAATAAAAAGGAGGTTCAAAAAAAAAGTATACAAATACTTTCGTGTTATGTAATATAATGATGAAAAATAATAACGATATCATTCATCGCACACAGAAGGTCGGGCGAGATTTTTATTTGCGATCGAATAAATTGTTTCAGCTTATTTGTTTCATCGCCTTTTGTTTTGTTTGAAACAAATTGAAGATACATTTCGATCTCGTGTCCGGAGTAATAGGTTTTTAAACACACTCGGGGTAGGGGTAATACATCAGGGAAATGTCGATGATACAATGAAATAAATTGCCAATGTGGACCTTTTCGGCTTCGCGTGCGGCCTGCAAGGACTTTTTTGAACACGTTCTAAAAAATCAATATCAGCTAATAATGTATCATTCCACAGGCCTCCCATAGTAGGTGGTCCCATAGTAGTAGGGGTTTTCAGGAGGTAACGAGCCACATGGGCTCAGTACAAATTGGTAGACATAAATAATTCAGATTTTTTATTTTCTTGCGATCTTTTCCTTCATAATCGAGCTAGTGATAATTAAGAATTTAATTCCCCCCTAAACGATGAGCCCTTGAATTGAAACTACGTAACGGGAAACGTAGTGTGGGACATCCTTGATCAGATGGAGCGACCATTAAGACCATGTGTGGTATCGAGCCTTGGGAGAGGCCTATATCCAAAAATGGAGAGTCATAGGCTGACGGTATGGTTTTAAAATAAATCCGTTAATGACTTTAATTTATTTGTTTTAATAAACTTTGAAAAGTTTATTCAATATCTGTATGGTCAGCAAGGCCGCACTTACATCTAAATGAAATTTAAATGTATGGGGAAGGAAGAAAGTTCTAATTGAAATTGTGATTAATGTTTTTCAGTCGGCTACCTAATATCATACATGGTAGGGTTATCTTGTAATCGGGGAATTTGAAATACACAGAATAATAATTACGAGTACATCGTGAATGTATAGTTATTCAAAATGTAGTTTATCATTTTTGTTAATTTTGATAAAAACAAAGTTTAATAGATATTTTATTTGTCCATAAACATGGAATATTATCTGTATATCCCCATCGATTTGTGAATACATACCAGGTACTTGTTATACAAGCACTCTAGGGCAGGCACGTTACAGTCTAATAGTGTTCATACTCAATTCTTTAATTCATACGTGTTTTGCAAATTTGCAATTACGTAGTACTTAAGTTTCAAATTTGACTGTTTTTATAAACCCCGCCTCATCTGTCCCCCCCCCCCCCCCAGCCCCTCTACCTAGAAACCGTTAACCAGGTTTCTTTGATAACAACGTATGATAACGTATTAATCAAATTAATATAAATATTTTTAAAACTAAAGAAATAAAAACAATGCTGAATAAAATATATATCTACCTATATATTTGTTTTACTTTAAGACTAAAAATATATGACTAAAAACAGAGATAACTAAATAACTAAAAAGAAACGGAATAGCGTAAGGTCGGCAGCGTACCAGCAAGCCCCCTGGTGTTGTAAGTGTCCATGGGCGGCGGTGACCGCTTACCATCATGTAGCCCACCCGCTCGACTGCCTCTTTTTTATAGGAAGAAAGCGCCAGACTAGCATACAGTCCACCTGGTGGTAAGTAAATACTGTCTCCCGCAGACATCCTTGGTAAGATTAAGAGGAAAGGTTGGGAAAATGAGGAGGAATAGGATGGGAATGGGCTCTGGCATATCTCACTCACTACCGAAACATAAATGATTCAACTACTATACTTTACATCGTTATGTATACCTAACTGCTATTTATTGTTGTGTTATTTTATACTCCAGTTATAAAATATGCGAAAAGACGTTAAAATATTCTCGCTGTGTCCTTTGTAGGACCGCATGATGTCACACGTGCAAGGAAAATAATGTCTAAGGCCGAAGGTCAACGACCGAGCATATCACCTTAAAAGGGACACAGTTTATTTGCTAAAAGCGGTACCATGATAATGAACTTTGTTTCTTCGTTAGCCGAACGCGTGTAAGATTTTCGTATATTTTATGAGCAAAAAATGTTTAAATGGATTCACTGATAATAAATTATTTACAGATACACTAAAACATGATTACTGTATTATTACAGAATGAGTAGACTTATATATGAATTAGACACTTGTTTTTTAATAAGTTATTTATTTAAAAAAACAAAATCGATACCGACAAACAACTCCTAAGTATATAAATACATTATATTGAAATAGACTAAAATTAAGTTTGCATATTTATCTCATACACTAACTCGTTTGTTTGTTTTGTTTTATGAAGCTAGTTAGCTGTGCCCGGTATGCGTTGCATGCTCAGCAATTTTTTTGCACATAATATATATAGCTTATGTCTTCCATCTGGAATAATGTACCTTTCAAATTGTGAAAGAATTATTTTCAAATAGGTGCAGTGGTTCCGGAGATTACCCTCCACATACACCACAAACTCACAAAATTCGCACCCTCTCTTTATTATATTAGTATAGATAGACTGTACTATTTTGACAGTTCAGTATTAGACTCGAAGAAGTGGGACCAGATTTATTAACAAAATTGGTAATCTGGTCCCGACTGCTTTGAGAGCGACTACTTTAACTACCGACAAATTTCTTTGCCGCGTAGGACTCAATTCTTAGCGCCCCCCGACGTGGTCCCCCGACGGATTAGTCTGCATCAAATAGTCTTTTTTCCATTGCAAGTTTTGTGTCAATCAACGCAGATACTCACAACAATGCAGAAACGCGAGAAAAGTCGGTACTAGTATTATATATATTTTCGGAATCTCCTTTTCATACCTCTAATATGATACCCCACTCAATGCGTTTCATTAGCTTTAATTTTTTTTTAAATAAACATTATGGCGCCTAAAGACATTATTTTGAATTTTAGAAAAATAAAATACGCCAGTAGCACTCGCTACTGGCGTCAACGACACCTCGTTTATTAAAGTCGGTCACTCCGATTAAACTATGCGAGGGAGGAAAGAAACGGACATATATATGAGTTGGTGAACATAACGGTGAAAAGCATATTCCCGCAGTCGTTAAAAATAACAAGTGAAGTATTAAGGAAATCCACGTAATAATATATTTTGTTAAATTATAACAAATCTTTATATTTTATTAAAATTGTGAAAATGGCTTGGTGTAGAAATGACACGGCCTCTACTATGGGCAGCCCGTGGTCACCTTTGCGGCTACAACTGAAAAACGGCGTCGCAGTTCACGCTGCGTCATGTGCTAAGTTGGTGTCGACTGGCACAACAATTCATATTTTATTACTTTTTACTTTCCGCCAAATGTATTATGTTCTAATATTGTTGTTGTCAATAAAATAATTTTCTCTTTTTCTTTCTATATAAACAAAATGCAAACTCTACTGTTTGTATCGGTTATTGAGGGTGGAAGGTAAATTAAAACGATTTGTGAAGGTAAAAGATGATATATTCGCCAAGTAAAGCACAGATGACAGGTTTTTTAAAAGATGACAACGAAATATTTTATAAAAACGAAAAGCTTATAAAAATGCTATAAAAAAGGTGGAGCCAAGGAGTCCTCAACATCTGTAATGGTATGATACGGTTATGTAATTATCTAAAATAAGTCAAATAGAGTAAAAATATCCTATTGTGTCATATAGAATTGAGCTTGTGAGCAGGTCCAAATATCTTATACCTTTTATTTCATGCGTTTACACACTTACGTATTGTGTGTTAATAGAATAGACGTTTCATTACATAGGTATTGTGACGTTTTATTACATAGGTATTGTGTTGGCTACAAAGGTTCTGAATGTTGCTCGTGTAACTAGGAGACACTTCGCAATAAAATTTACAATAAAAGCCATAATTGTGGTCACTAGTGAAACAAAAAGATTTCAAAACTTGTCTTTCCAAATCTTTTTTTATGGACGAAGGCGGCAGACGAGCATACAGTCCACCTGATGATGAGTGGATACTGTCGCCTATAGACATCCGCAATACATGCCAACATTAGTCCAAAATGACAAACGTTGGCACGTCCCAGGATGCGCTGCCTACCTTTGGAGATATAGGAATGGATTTAGAGAAAGGGTTGGGAAAATGGGGAGCGATAGGATGGGAATGGGCTCTGGCACATCTCACTCAATACCGAAACACGTACGTACATTAGCGAAATAAGATAAAGTGGGAAATGCAGTACATTTCAACGTAGTCTTCTGTGAGAGAGAGATAACGTGGCCAGTCGAGCGCGCCCAGCAGCTGCTGGATTGCACCATGCATTTCCCCCTCAAAAATAAATCCAAATAAACAAATAAACCTTTCCAAATGAAACATTAAATTAGTTGATACAATGATATTAGTTATTACGTAATGAAAATATCGTATTAAATTAAAAGAAATAATTGAATGAACAGAGAACTAATTAAATGCAAATATTGTATTAATATATAAGAGAATAATTAATGTGGATGGTAGTCTGTCACGGAAACAGAACCCTCGACGGAGACTGAACGGTGACCAGCACGTAAACAGACGTTCATGCTTCGTCCGAATTTCCTTTGACTAGGGAACAAACACCAATATCGAGGCGAACGCCCGAGATGAAACCCGGTCGAGGCGAGCTTTCATTTACACGTTAGGATCTCGTCTAGTTTCGACGAACGTGTAAACTAGCCTTTAGTGCTTATTCAGAGTGAGGCGCGGGCGAGGGCGCGGGCGCGGGTGCGTTGGTCTTGGCGTCTTTTTTGTTCACAGTGCGATACTAGCAGCGAGTGCAAGTAGACGTGTAACCAACGGTTCTCAAACATGGACGACGAAGATTTGCTTATATTATTGGAAAATTCATATTTGCGTTTTGAACTAAATTGTTTGAAAGTTGGAACACATGAAATAAATAAACAAAGGGAAACTTTGGGCGAATTTAACACAATATATGAAGATTTAAGGCAAAATTCAGACAAATTCTTTGAATACACTAGAATGTCTATACTTACTTTTGATTACATATTAAATAAGATCTCAACACGCATAACTAAAGTTGAGACTAATTTCAGAAAAAGTGTAACACCTGAAGAAAAACTTCTTATTACATTAAGGTGAGTAAAACAAAAAATTAATTGTAAATATTTAATTAGAAATCAGTGGTATTGAAATCATTATTAATGTTATTTGTTCCGTAGCCATATGAACCAAATCTTCGCTCGTATTCCATTTTTTCCGTCTCCTCCATTATCATTTGCATAATTTTGTTTTTAATACGCATTTTTACTAAAGGTGGGAATTCTTTTAATTGGGGAATGATACTTTTGAAAAAATGGTAATCTTCACATTTTTCGTCATCGTTTGAAGAATTGTTTGCTAGAAGTTTCATTTCCAACAATTTGATTTTTTTACTTTCAATTTCAAAAAATTTTTCTCTGAAATCGGAAGCACCCATGCGCTTTTGAGTGATTCCAGAACTTGTTGATGGCGTATTGCCATCAGACGATTCCCTTATTACGTCTTCAGCGGTATGGTCTTCACTGTTATCTTGTGAAATGTCCTGTGACACTGAACTTACAGAGTTTAAATTTTCAAATGATTCCTCTGGCGTTATATCATCGGTACAAAATAACATTTGTTGAAAATGAGGCCAAGTAGATTGCAAATTTTCAGCTGAATCACGTGACCGCGAAGGCGGATATTTTTTCACTTCCTTGCGGAAATGGTCTCTTAAATTTTTCCATTTTTTACGTAGTTGTTTATCTGCGAACATTTAAAATAAAAATTATTATTTTGTTTTAGGTTTTTATCTACGGGAATGTCATTTACAGCACTATCGCACAGCTTTAGAATGGGAAAAAGTACTATATCAACATTAATTTACGAGACATGTACTGCAATATGGAAGGAATTAGTGGGTATTCATATGCCGCCACCATCAGAACAACAATTACAGAATATAGCAGACGATTTCTACAGAATTTGGAAATTTCCTAACTGTATCGGAAGTCTAGATGGAAAGCACTGTCGAATTAAAAGACCCCCAAATAGTGGATCATTAGATTTTAATTATAAAAAGTTTTATTCTATTGTACTTCAAGGACTTGCAGATGCAAGAAAAAGATTTATTTCAATTGAAGTAGGCGGGCGAGGAAAGCAAAGTGATGGGGGCACTTTTCATGCTTCAACTTTACGACATTTGATAGAAACTAAGCAATTCAATATCCCCAAGCCCTCCAAATTACCACAATTTAATATAGTTGTTCCTTATGTACTTGTGGCAGATGAAGCATATTCCTTGAAAGAATATTTGATGAGGCCATTTCCTTGTAATACATTAAACGATCAACGAAGAATGTTTAATAAAAAACTATCGGCAGCAAGGCAAACAATTGAATGTGCTTTTGGCATACTTACTGCGAAATGGAGGATATTACAAAAATCTATTGAAACGAATAGAACGAATGCTTGTTTAATCATCAAAACCACGTGTTTACTTCATAACATAGTACGCGATTTAGATGGCAATGCAGACCCTGACTGTCAGATTTGGGAAGTTACCGAAAGGAACAACAATATTAGACAAAACTTAATGCCAAATCGGGATAGAAATCCTTCAAGGCAAGCAAAAATAATACGTGACAAGTTTATGAATTACTTTTGTGAACAAAACAATTAGATAGGAAATAAATAGGTATATAAACTTACCATCACTTCCTGGGAACAATTGTTTTATTTCTCCCCATAGTTTATTAATTACAGTTCTATTTAAATGATGGCGATGTTTACTTTGCCAAATAGCCGTGCGGTCTTGTACGGCTGATATAAATGCTTCCGTGTTCAGGTCCATTCTTGCGTCTAAATCAAACAAGTTTAGAACCACACGCCAGTAGGTCGCAAAAACCACGTGAACGCGCTAGAGCACTGTGAACGTGACTGGCGGTTTGAAGCAATAGAACAACACGCGCGTCCCGCGCCCGCACCCGCCTCGACGCAGACGCTACTTCGCTCGCGCACTGTGAACGCTAGTAGCGGTTGGATTGTGCGGGTGCTTGTATATTTAATGTATCTTGATCTGACATTGAATTAGACGCACCCGCACCCTCGCCCGCGCCTCACTCTGAATAAGCACTTAGTGTAGTGTGTACCGCAGCCTTTCCGAATGTGAAGATCAAATGTGGTTAGTTAATAAAACTGCTCGCAGCCCCTATCCTGGATTATCCGCCTCTTCAGTCAAATCGTGACCACGGCTGGTGTAACCCGTGCCGAATCGTCGAGTAGAAATAAAAGGTAAACAATAGACGAGTTCAGACTCGATTTACAATATAAAACATGAGCTATTTATTTCTCTGTCACCTCTTTATATAAAAATATACTTGTGAAATAAACATCTATAATTCGTTATTCATGCCCAAGTGCGAGAATATTACAAATATTTAAGACTGTTATAAAAACAGTTGTTACAGTTTTATTCGGTCACGTTTAGATTCTCCATATGTCAAATATATTTTTTCCTTTCATCTTGTGCCTACAGACGTCCAAAAATAAACTCATGACGCGAATATTATATCACATGGGCAGGAGATAAAATAAGTATTTGCGAAACCAAGCTATGACTCTTCGTAAAATTAACAAACTTATTCCAAGGAATGCCCAAGGTCGCAATGAATTTGCATTTTAATATATTATGTAAATAACAGACCTTCTTGTGTTGTAATAAAGACGGTGCGCCGGGTTTCAAGGAGTAGCAATGAGGTATGGCTTTAGTTGTAGCGGGGCATATAGCTAATAATAGCGGAGAATCAGAACATAGCATTTCACTGATTCCATGACTATTAGTTTTAATTGCGGAATTTCTTTCCTCCTTCTGGAAAAAGAACTGTTTTATTACCATACCATACCCTAACTTACCGTATCACATCTCTCCTCAAAGACATATATCTGCATTGCTGGATATAGGCCACTACCAAAACTCCACCATACACAATATTCCGTTCTTCTCATCCAGTCAATACTGGTAAACTTCTCCAAGTCATCAGTCTACTCGACTGGAACTCTGGAAAAGATTCCTAAAATGCATAAAATCAGATTTTCTACGAGTCAGAAAATGGTTGCAATCTGTGGATATGGCATATGTAATGCCATATCCGATGTAATAATATATTTGTTTCCATATGTACCCAATTCTAATGATTGTATAGTACACGTCGTAAATCAAATTGTGTGAGGGCTCGTCAGTTATAAGTGTATAATAAGAGTTATACTCGTACATATAACCAGTTCTTGCACATATTATCAGCTAACCTTATCCCACAGGAACCTTACTTTTGTAATCACAGAACCACGAAAGGGTCCCTAAGAAGGTATATACACAAATTGAACTCCATTATTCCACCCGTAGATGCATGAAAGCATTTTAAACAAAAACACATAAAGATATGGATTCTTTCATTTAAAAAAAAAAATATCTTTCTCATTTACAATTTTAAATGTCTCCTGGTCATGTATTATCGCCGGTAAAATACAAAACAGATTTAGAAGTAACAAATACAAAATGCTCAATTACGTATATACTAGTACTATGCATCTTCAGTCGTTCATCTGTCCCGTCCCAATACGTCTTTTATGGAAAGGGTCTTTTTAAAGATATAATCTCCTGTATTTGAACCTGCTACATTCCTCCTAGCATCTCACCGTTATAAAGGCTTACCATTCACCGCGCTAACTGCGTCCACAACCTTTGCTCCTTTACATTGCGTACCGCTGTCCGAGTGTCCGCTTTGACACGTCACCATTTTGCTTCGATGGGTTTTACCAGATCCTGAGAGCAGTTTGAGGCGTCATCAATGAGGTATTCCGTGTCTTGGAGGCGTCATTAGCGGTTATTAATGTATATACGTACCTTGTTAGAAGAGAGGTATAATTTCATAGAAGCAGAATATAAAGCAGAGTCAAGGTCGCTGTTGAAAGGATGCAAAAGTATTTACACAAGGAAATTAGACCCAATAAAAAGTTGAATGCAAATGAGTTCTATTTGTAGGGCATTAATGCGATTTTATATAATCCTATATTGGTCTTACTTTCACATTAGGTTGCACGTTACAGAAAGACTTTGAACTTTTTGAAAGGGGTGAACACATTACTAAAAAACTAATTAGGATTCTACAAGGTCAGTTACGGTCTAGTACTGCAGGTGACCACTTACCATTAGATGTATCATCTGTCCGGTGTTCATCTCTTCATATTTATAATAGGCAATGTCTGACAATCCTTCTGTCTGTTGATTTACATCTTAGGTTTTGCCTTAGGATTTTGCTTTAGGATTTTTATTATTTATTTCTTTAATAATTATTGTAAACACATAACACGAAATAAAAAAAAAAAAAACGATGAAATGTACAAAAATGTTTGAATTTTGATGCGGTTTTCATGTTATTCTTCCGAAATGTTTTTAGTATACAAGTGTATATATCACGCGAGCGAAGCCGAAGGCAAAAGGCTTGTCTACGAGTATAAGTAAAAAGTAAAGTGAATTTTATGACGATAATAAAGATGGTGCAAATAAATCTTATTTTTTGGAAAGAGATTTGCGTAAGATTGTTAATAGGGAGTGTAAAGAGATGAGGCATTTTTTACACATACTCCCGATTAAAAGGAATAAATAAATAAATGGAATTTTATTACACAAGCTTATGTGTATATTTAACTAAACATACATACCCTGTTACACACACACGTACGCTTGTATAACCACTCACACATGTATTAGCATTTATAAAAATGCATTCATAGTAATAGTATAAATTTAAAGCATAATTAATAGTAATTGTATAATAATAAGTAGTATATAGTGATAGTAAGTAACATTAGTTAAGTACATTACAACGATTCGACATCACGTTTAAATCTTAAAGGTTTCTGTGATCCCTATAGACATGACATGCCTATATCTATGCCTATAAATAGACTGACTGTACCTATACAATAAATAATGTATTGTTCAATTATTATTAAAAAAATTGCACTGCTGTATTTGTCTATGTCAAATAAAGTTGTCATACATTCATTTATTCATTCATTCAATTGGATGGAATGGGATGGGAGGACAACACGGTCTGCTCGAATTTCCTGAAATGCGCTATGTGACCTTTGAAACACATTAAATCGGTTAGCAGCGCGGTTACTTAGAATTGACTGCCGGTTCAGCTACACCGAACCGCATAAAAACTATCCTAGTTCGTTTTTTAATCCGGGAGACTTAACAGAGTTACTTACCAAAAACTAAGATTGGTATTGATATTGTTATCTATTTTCTCCCTACCATCTAAATGTTGCCGGGAAGAGATCGCTATGGTTGCTTGTTGTATTTTGTGTCTAATTCACTTAAATTGTCTTTTTGCAATGTGTGTCGGTGTACAACGAAGAGTTTATCCAAATATCAAACATTTTCCCTAAATCTATATAGATAGGTTCACACCTAACTAGAGTGCAGCATGGAATGTAAATCACCTTTGGTTCAACTTTTATTCCCTTTAACAGTGTCAGGGCCCATCCAACTCAAAGCCCGATAGACTCATTAATTACATGAAAAGATTACAAACAAACAGATCGCGGGTTCGTCACCAGAGTCGCAGTGTCGCAACCGAATATCGATTCAGCTACAACTAGGTCAATGCCACCATGTTAACATGATGATACAAAACACTAAGGAGTTGTCACACAAGCGACTGTAACGCCGCGCGGTTCTATACTAATATACACAGAGAAGATGATTTATATAAATTGATAAAAAGTATTAGTCCTTTTTATATTTTTATCAGCATTTATATTTTTAAGTTTCACATAATTTTCCACGTCATTAATGATATTTCTTTTTACCCAAAATAATCATAGCAGGTCACGAAGATTTAGTCTACAAATGATTTCGAATCTTTTTGTTAGGAAACCGACTATGTTCCTTTTCTCCCGCCTCTTTCTATTCCGCCAAACTTGGCAACACTGACAGTTCAATGTCTGTCCGCGAGTGCGCTTGTTACGCTTAGACAAGAGACTCAAATAATATCAAATAGTAACCGTGTGTGTCGTGTCTGTGTAGTGAAAATATTACTGAACCAGCTCATAACCCACAACGAGGTGCCCCGGGGCTGGAGACAAGCATTCATCGTCCTGTGAGTACATACCTCTTCCCTTTAACATAGTCGGGAATTTGTTGGGGTAGTTTCAAAACTTAGTTTACGCAACACTTTTTAATAACTCCGCTGACTGTAATCTAATTTACTTTATCAAAAGTTTATGAATGTAAAAACGCATCGCATATGTCAATCTGTATGCGTTCTAATGCCTTCTTCACGCGCGTCGCGTTCGTCCTACAGTTTAACACATCACAGCGTGTAAATGAAGTCGACGCGGCGACTCTAATTGCCAGTTTCACTGTTATGACGTGGGACGTAGAAAATGTGAGCCTTGATTTTGTCTATGAATAATGCTAGAAAAGTCATAGAAGTTTTTGCGTATGATGCATTTTTATTATTGTATTTGGCCGTGTGGTATTTATTGGCTGGTTTTAGAATTGTGCCACCCAATCTCTTCCTTTGGGTGCCGTAAAAGCAATTAAGGGATAACAAAGCTGTTACCACAAGCGCTGAGAAACTAACCCACCTTCAAAAGAGTCGCCAACTCGCTTGATTTATTCGGTGTTTTAAAACCACACAAGACAAGCTACGACATGGGGTTCTTCAAGAAAGCTGTGAATAGGATTTTGCAAGGTCGGCGGCGCGCCCGCATACCTCCTGGTGTTGCAGGTGTCCATGGGCGGGGCAGTAACACTTACCATCACGTGAGACCGTTTGCTCGCCCGCCCTCTTCTCTATAAAAAAAAAAAAAGCTAATGCACAAGACGGCGCGTGGTTGCCACGATTCGGTCCTTATAATCGAACAGGACAGGACGATGGGTCGTGGAAGGTAAAAAATTATACTCTTGAGGTTCTCCACGTATGGTGGTAACGATCTGCAACGCATGATGGTAGAAAGTCACCGTAAAGATGCCACAATATATTGATTTAGGCACACGGTGTCACTGGTTGCGGTGAGCAGCTGTCAGGTTGCGTTACTGCGCAACGCCGACGTATGAAAACGTTCAAACAATTTTATAAAACTTATTCGACCATTCGACACTATGAGTCCGACGACTTAGTAGTCACCTTTTATATTCAAACCTGCTGATCGCCTCACTGTTATTCGCAGGCACAAAACCCAGTGGTTCCCCTTTTTGCTGTTAAATTATTGGAATTATTCGTGTCTGTACAATATGAGAAAAACATTAGCGTCAAATTGCTAGGGGTCAGTGAAATATGTCCGTCAAAATAAAGTCTACATTGTTTAAACATCAATCAGCAAATTGATCAATCGGTTATAACTTTAATTGCTTATAGAGTGGGAATGTGAGCATGGTAATAGAGTAACAGGAAACTTAATTAGATGATGCGTTACGTCGTTTTTTGTAATGCGATTCTGATTTGTGATAACATCGCTTTTGAAAACTGAACGTTCGCAATTATCCCATTGAATGATCTTATTCTTAGAAAATGCGTCATGAGTTGGTCGAGTGGTCAAATACCTTACAAGATTAGGTGCGAAACACAATACATTATCTTACCTTTAATTACCTATTTTTTCTAGCACTACACTACTCTACATATTGTCTCTCTTCGAGACATACAGCGCCGGGGAATCTTCAGCGCGACCGAACTCGAACGACTGAGTTGCGAAACTGTTCGTCAGCCGGACGACGCACCACTTGAGGATGTGGTCTCTTCTCAGCTAGATGGTGACGAGAACACCATATATACCAGATCTGGTGGAGCGGAAGAAGGTTCTGTGGGAACAGTCGCCCAGGATTTATAGCATATGAGGAGCATAGTGGATAAGGCGATTTTGGAGTACCTCTCAGCATCAAGGTTCGGGATGTCGTTGAAAATCATCCCAATCGTTTTATTCATAAACGGGTTAATCCCAACCAGCCTCGAGACCAAATTGAGGTGGTTGGGTTTCGGTGGCGACTCGTTTCCGGCAAAGATGCAGAAGGCGCTGCTGCTCGATACAGCGCGAATCGTCCGTCGCTTTATCTCCCTAGGGTCCTGAACCCCGGTCGACTGTGCTTCCGCGGTAGCTTAAACCGTCTTTCCCTCATTTTGACTTATCGTGGGAGAGACGAGAAGGTTTAAAACAATTTTTTCAATAATATTCTTTATTGTATAAAAATAAACAATACATATTAAAGATGCTAAACGCTACAATGAAAAAATTATACAATCGGCGGCCTTATCCCTTAAGCTAAACAAATTATTGTCTGTAAACAAATTATTGTCCGGGAATCAAACCCAATTGTCAAATCTGTAATGATGGTATGGTCCATCTTGGTCCGAAAACCCCTCATGATTAAAACAAAAGCATGTAACAAGCATAAACAGAATGATAGAGTTTACTACCCACCCAAAATACCTGATTAAATACGAATAGTTTTCTATCGGCTTTCCATCAGCGTACCACAGTGTCAGCAAATGTGTTATAAATATGCGAGATGGCTTGTTACTAGGCAACACTGCATTTTAGTTTAGAATAAATTTTAAACAGAACTACTTAGATACTTTTTACATACCTCTACTATTACGAGTAAAATATAAAATTGGTTCAATTTTTTTAATAGATATGTAAGCAATTTTTGCTTAATCTAAAAAAAGTTCTGGCTTTATTTAATGAAACAAAAATTATTGTCGCAAGAGGCCGAATAGATACTCCATTTCGATCAGCAGGGGATTGTTGTGGTATATTGAACAAATTTTAATTGACAACGCGTTCGATTGGTCGCTTTCAACAAAAGTCAGCCATGAAAATGTAATAACATGTTTGGACTGTGAATAAGAGTTGGCAGATTCAGTTTTTTTACTTCCCATGCCATCTCATATAATCCCACTATATATATAATCACATATATATATATGATAACATATAATATATATAACAATTTAACTCATTTTCAGGCAGTCCACTTACGTCACGAGATGAATATAAAAAAGGGTTTGTGAATGTTTTTCCCTAACTCTCAGTTATGCAAGCGATTATTCGGAGGCTTTTCCCTGTATCCGGATAAGATGACACATCCGCCAATGACCCCTTTTACGGGTCCAAATGACGTAAAAGAGTATCTGGCCTTAGATAGGTCATTTTTGTGACCTTAATATTGTAAGAGAAACGACATGCGTCTAGATCCGCGAGTCAACTTTTTGGTGTGTGGTCTAAGTTAAGAGTTTAAGTAAGAGTAAATAATGAGAATGAGCATAAAAATATAGTCTTCTAGATTTGACTTTCAGATTTATATTAAATTTTTCAATATGTTTTTCACATCAGTTTCACACATATATATTTATTTTAAAATAGATTTATTTACTAAATAATATAGACAATGTGTTTGAATTTACCATACCATCAGCCTATGTCTCTCCACTTCTGGATATAAGTCTCTCCCAGGGCTCGCCATGATACATGACCCTCGGCTCTGCTCATCCAACCACTATTGGCGAATTTCTTTAAGTTGTCGCTGCAACTGACCGGAGGGCGTCCCACACGGCGCGCCTCGGTGCGTGACCTCCACCCGAGGACTCGTCTACCCCGACGGTGTAGCGGCATATATGATCTGTCCATTGCCACTTCAACATGCCGATTCTACAAACTTAACTTACTGATTTACTATCTTTGTTTTATTATTTTATTTATCAGTTTGGACGCTGAAATGGATATTGAAAACTTTTATAAAATTACAATGTTTGTAAAGAGTTGGTTCGTTCACGAATATTGTAATATAGAAACTTAAAATGACTTAAAAATATAGAACACTGAAGTGACCCAATAAAGGGTTTAAATGATTAACTACTTAAATTATAACACTGATGTCATACTTGTACTTAACCCACCCATTAGAATTTTTAGTAAGAAAGGCGAAGACTATGTTAATATTCGTAAATTCTCTCATTTACGAATGTGTGCATTCAAGAAAAACAATCACTTTATTCAGTCAAATAAAATCTTATAATCGTATATAAAAAGATTGTGTATTATTTTTGTGTAGCATCCTTAGCTTTATAGATTGCAGGCACCATTGAAAAGTTGTAATCGCTCTATCAGAACACGCATCTTCCACTTCCCTTTCCTGAACAGAACTTATCTAAGACATTTCAGCATCATAGGCACTCGCTACATCTTACATCTCGCAGCTTCATCACAGTCTCGATAGCAAGGTGATTAGTATTTCGGGCGATTATGGTGGGAGTTGCGCGCGCAGTCTCTTGCCGACAGCCGTGTCTTGCGTTCGCGCCGCCCGCCCGTCGCGCGTACCTCTCACGCGCGCAATTCAAAATTCAAACTAAAAAAAAAAACAAATTCAAACTCTGTGTGTTTTATGTCTTCAGTGAGTTTTTCAGTGTTGTGTGCTATAGTGACGTTGCACTTGCATAGATTGTGTCTCAGGAGCGACTTTCACCCGTTCCAACAGTTTTTTGCAAGTGGTGAGTGTTTTTTCGCTTATTTCAATCGCGTAATTGTCTGCTGTTGTGTCTCGTCGATGTGCGGAAATTGTGTCGAAAGTTGAAGTTGCACGACAAGAGTTTGGGACTTCGCAAAATATCTAGTTTAGCAATTATTCACATGCGCGCATAATTAAGGAAGGAGCGAATTAACAAGGAAACAGATTAACACGTACACACTATTATACTTTTAAATTGAATGTTAATTCGTTTAAATATGGACAGTTAATAACTCAATTCTCGTAGTTTTTATGAAGTATGTCGGTACCTGGTTCGCGCGTTGATGTCTTTTGTATGCGCGCCGCTCGTCGCTGCATCGAGGTTGCAGAACACATGCGAGGAATTCATTGCAGTATATTTTATCCTAGCGTTCTAAAAGTCATTAATTTTTATATACATACTACTTAAATATTTATAGTATCTACTGTTCTATAATATAGAATATCCTTGGCTCTTCAACAGAAGATAGAGGAAATATTAATAAATATTCGGATGTCATTTTCATGCGTATAAGCAAACCGATTATATAAACGAGTATATAAAATGACATCACTCTCAGAAAAATATTCTAAAACATACAGATTTTAATTCAAATGACCATCAGCCAGCTAGTTTAAAATTATTTCTGAGTATATGCATATTTTCGTATGCGATGACTTTTGAAAGATACATACACAACGTTATATAAGGGTTGTAAGAAATTGCCTGGAGGATTGCTTTTAATTATTTTTATTTATTTTCTTTACTTTTTATTAATGTATAAGTATAATACAATGCAATGATGACTATAGTACTCAACCTCATATTGTTTTACTTTTGATGGAAGCCTTAGGTATATATTAATTGATATATTCAAAGTTTACTGCACCAATGGACCTTGAACACACACGGTGATCGCAAGAGAAGGGATATTATAGGCCGATGTCAACCGAAATTCAACTCAAATTTAAGGTGGGAAGCATATTTTCAGTCTATGGTTTTACAAAGCAGATTTCATTTAAATTCCACTAAATGAGACGGAAGATAAAAAAATCACAGGCAAACTAAATTAGAACACCGCGATCTTAAAATCCCTACCGTGTAACAAAAGATTAAAGAACTAGCTAGTTGTGAAATATAAAATTCGAATTCTGAAGCATCCAGACAATTTGGCTTGCGAACTCATATCTCCGAGAATAAACCTACTCGCGACTCCAAAGAAAGACACCCCAAGATTTGGTTCTCAAAATCCAATAAGACCCGGATATTTTTAAAAATATATGGGTGTGTTACTGGATACATGCTATGAAACGCCATCATTCCTTAACAACAAATATATTTTTGAATGTCATTTACAATGAAATACAAGGCGACGAACTAAATTAGAGAACTAAATAGTAGAAGTTTTAGAAACAGATTCGGTGCTTGTATACAAAATATTATTTGCTAAATAAAAAAAAATAATTAAAACTTAAGTCGATATTGTAAAAATCTACTCTTGTAATGGATTCAAACCTGACTCAATATGTATGTAAAAATACACTCGCGTTGATGTAAACACGGTTCTCAAATGAGTTGTTACGAAACTGCCAATATTAGACGAAATTTAACCATCATTATGTCATCAATATATATATATATAGCTGATAGCTGAATAAATGGTAATTTAATGCGTTTACTAATGTATAAATTTCATTTAATTGAATGTTTTTAGTAACTATCTGGGGTCACACGATTACTGTTTTTTTTTCTTATCGGAATGGGTAAATTCTTGTGGCCTTAATGGCCTATCAAGAGTCACCGGATATATTCGATTATTGGCATTTACAAACATTACTTATGCGATTCGTTCGCTAAAGTGCCGTCGACTTGTAATATTTTCAAAAGACCCGACATTTGTAGATTAGATATTGGGAGTCTTGAAATACCGGGGCTTTCTTGAAGTCTTTGAGATCAGGACTGAAAATGATCTATGTTAATATGTACTAGTTCGTATTTACAATAAAATGTGTGTACATTTAAATCTACATAATTCTTATAGAATCATAAAATAGACGTAGAAATTTCGATTTGGTATCACAGCCACAATTGGCTGCTATTGCTCTTGCTAGAAGCTTATGCGCCTCTAGGGCGTGTTTCAGTTTATGAGAATAAATTCAAAGTTTTTGAGAATTAATTGCTATCTTTCGCCGAAAATCAATATTTCAATTATATTTTACTAACTGTTTATTTAATCTTTGAAGACCTGTGATTTAACTTTAGTATCCCTCTCTAACTTGGTATCCCTCTCTAACTTTTTTCATGCAACTTTACATTAATTACAAATTATCAATCAGAGAAATTTGTGAAATATGTGAATTTGTGAATAGTATGCACCTAAACTTCTGTGAAAACTTATTCATTTTCAAGAACCTCTATATTAATCAAGCAATCTGTTATTTAAAATCAGCACAAAAAGCGTTTTAAAAGGCAATGCCATGAATAATAAATTGAATTATATTTATTAGTAGTATTAAATATTTCGAAGATATTGTTCGAAAATATTTGCAATTATATTCACAAAGACAGCTTGATTTCCTTTAGTTATTCATTATAATGAGTTCTTTCTACCTACAGTATTTTTACATTACTTGAACTATATAAGTACCTAAATATCACTGTTTTTGGCATCTTCAATCTAAAACATTCCAAATTAGAACCCGAGCAATTTATTAAATGTTCATTTTCTCTATATGGACACGCTGGTATTGGCGAATGTCCCACGCACCACACCCAGACAACATTTCAACACGCATTGCTTTTCCACCAGAAATTAACATAAAAATAAACACAATACTAAATAGTACACGACCTACTTACAACGGAATAAAGCTCAAACTGCCACCAGAAAAAAAAATTTCGACACATACAAATTAGATGCGACAAAAGAGAGCCAATGGTCCGTTTAACCGCTTTGTTATAAAATAACGTTACTGTTATTCGTTATTGTTAACAACAATAACACTTTAGCAGGTTGTTGCGCAATGCTCGATCGTGTGTGTGAAAATGTTATGTATTGTTTGGTTTGAAATGTAAGAGTGCGGTAGCGAAACGTGGTCGGCGCACCCACTATACCTACAAGGATAATGAAAACACAATTCTAAATAATTGTAGAATCACATTGCACGAACTAGTGAACTATTAGGGATTGGCTACGTAACGAAACAAACAATGGCTGAAGATTTTACTCTTGTTATCAGATTCAGATTTACACATGATGGGCATACGTTTTTTTTTTACTTAGCCTGAAGTTGTGTCTCATTGTTGGGCAAATGCCTCCCATTTTTATGCTTACGATTTTATAAAAAATAGTAATGATATAAAGTCATGGATTTAAAATATACCTACGAGTGATACAGTGAGTGATCCGGAACCCATTCCCATTCCCCGTTTTTCTCCAAATCCATTCCTATATCTCCAAAGGTAGGCAGAGAATCCGGAGTTGTGTCAACATTTGTTATTCTGGACTGATATTGGCATGTATCGCGGATGTCTATGGACGACAGTATCCACTTACCATCAGATGGACTGTACGCTCGTCTGCCGCTTTTTTCAATAAAAAAACATATAATGAAACATATATTTTATAACGTCTTACTTCGATTTATTCTACTTAGATTTTCTAAAATTTTGTATGTTTTTATATAAAATGCTCAATTATTATGTTTCTAATTCCTCTGAATTTATGCAGCATTCTGGCAAGTATTCATTCACTCATAGACCTTTACGTAACAGACATGTTTGCGATACTAAACGTGCATTGTTCAGTTTCCGAGGCGTAAGGTCGTCGGAAGAACATAATTTAAGTATATCTTTTCAACTATTATCTATTTTCCGATTCGGTAGAAACGCTTCTTCCGGCAGGATACGACACATCACAAGTTACCACGGAAAACTGAACGTTATCACGTGGACTTACGGCCCTATTGTAGTGGTCGGTGGTATGTCCGGCGTTTTCGGCTGATTCCTCAAATTATCTCAAGATTTTAAAAGTTGCGGTTTCTATGCATACCTGCGAGCTTGCCTGTTTATTAATTTATTATTAATTGCCATTTACAACTTTTTAAATGATTTAAAATTAATTAACTTAAAATCAAAGAATATGGTCTTCGTCTAAAATGTCTTACCAAACCCGTGTCTCTAAAATGGTTAAATTTACTTATTGAAATTTCATTGCACATGTATTTGACGTGTACTAATGGCAAATTTTATGCTCTACGATACCAATAACCAGTGAAACAAAAAATGAAATGCGGGTGCAGTTTTAGTTTAAATAGATACTGATTTAGTAATATACATACATATAGTAAATATAAACATATACAAAATAAACGCATACCTTACTGCTTTTTTAACCACTACAAGTAACTTTCTCACAAAATTGTTTTAGACAAATATCATTATACTACAGCAAAAGTATAAATAAACGTGTCCAATATCATTAAGGATTAAAGTCTGGCGGCACCTGATTGCGGCATACAATTAGCTAGCTGCGCACGCGCAGACTTGCGAAACGCGTGAAGACAGCGTACAAGTGCCTTGACGTATGAAAGTGGGATCTAGTTCTGTCGTAGTTAAACTGATGTTGACAGTGTACATGACTGTTTAATGTTTTTAAAAATGTCAATTGTAAGTGTTTAGATAATGATTGTATGTTGCCGTAGGATAATGTTACGAGAGAGTTCAGATTTTGTTATTTATACATGTAATAAAATCGTAACAAATCCGAATATGAAATATGCCGTTTATGTATTATATAGACCCGCATTGGTCTGTCTGTCTGTCGGAACGCACATCATGCAAAAATCACTAAATTAATTTTAATGAATCTCTGCATAGTTATAGCTATATATTATAGTTATAGGTTAAGAGTTAGGGTATTTTTTGGCTAGATTCATAATATAGTTCCCACGGGAATCACTCTAAAGTTCACGCAAACGAAGTCGCGGGCACTGCTTGAAGAATAATAAAAGGCACGTGTAATGTAAAAACAACTGCTGTAAGAAGTATGAAAACTTAAACATGGCTCAATTTTTACGCACGACACTAGTAGTCTAAGGAACGGAGTTTATTCAATACTCATTACTTCAATTGCACATTCAACGTCGAATTTACTTTTTATTTATGCAAAGTAAGTGGCCGACGGGCAAACAGACCACTTAGTGGTAAATGGATACTGCCACCTATGGACATCTCTGCGATATATGCCAACATCAGTCCAGATTGACGAACGTTGGCATGTCCCCGAATGCGCCGCCTAGATCTAGGAGGGGATTTGGAAAATGTATTGCGAAAGATTGGAAAATATAACGGGACGAGGCTTCTTCTTAAATCGTCAAAATTGCTTCTTTCGAGGCTTAAACTCGGTAGTTATTATAGGTTTGATACTTGAATTCAATGCTAAACTAATTTCAGTATTGAATTCAAGTAATTCAATTGGCCGCGGAACGAACTGCCTCAAGAGGTGTTTCCATTAAGCTTACAATATGGGGTTCTTCAAGAAAGCTGTGAATAGGATTTTGCAAGGTCGGCGGCGCACCTGCATACCCCCTGGTGTTGCAGGTGTCCATGGGCGGCAGTAACACTTACCATCACGTGCGACCGCTTACTCATCCGCCCACTTCTCTATAAAAAAAATATTCAAGTATGTATCTAAATTATTTTTTCAAATATTTTCAGTATTAACCTATTTTTTTGCCGCACTATTCGTTCTCAACTTTCGTTTGTCAAACACTAGTCGTTGAACCATTTTAAATGTCTAGACTGAATTTTTCTTAAGGTTTCGAAATAGTGTTAATCACGGTATAATAAGAAAACAGTAATAATTGATGTATCACCTGTACATAAAATTCAGTCAAAGTCAGTAACTTAGAATTATTTGAACTCGTCCAATGAGAAAACAAGTTTGATTGGCGTTATGAGGTCGTATCGTGGTTTAAATTAATAAGTTTGGGAGTGGGGCATGGTTTGGTATTTTTATGTTGCCGACAAATTATGAAGCTGAGAGATTTTGAAAACAGACGTACTTTATAATGTTATTTTTTTTAATGTATTGTTTTTTATATTGCTACTAGTTTATTTTAGTCTTATATTTTTTTATATTTAATTGTTTGTGTTTTTTTATTTACTATTTTTGATATATCAGATAACTGTTACCAAAAAGAGTTTTCTTGCAATAATTTTGGTTATATGATTTTAACATTTAGTATAATAATTGAGCTGTGATATATTAAAATGCACAATGTATTACCGTTTGTATTACCATAAAATACGAGCATTTTAAAAAATTGTACGTTTTTAAATCCGAAAATATTTTTTATTTTTTCTTCGATTTAAAATTCGTGTATTATCTCTTATTTATCTATAGATAGGTATTGCGTATTTTACTAATAACTAGATTATTGTTAACGATAATTTAATTTTGAACGCGTCTTCGACTTTGACTGCAGCAAATAGAATAAATACTCTCGACCCTGTTCCATAACATATGAGCTCAAGCAGAGCAAGGTTTGTTTGGAAATGTGTGGGTTGAATCCAATCGAAATTTTTTTTTAATCATCTCCTAATAACTTTCATTTTCACCACAGTGAAAAAAAAGCAATGGTTTTAAGGATGGCGTTGTCTTGTTGTTTCATTGTTAAGTCTTATTTGTGTCATCCAGTAATTTTTGGTATTGTTCCTTGTATTAAAACAGTTAATAGAAATAAATAATTGCATCGTACTTTCACTTCTGAGCTCATGACGTCCTCTGTAACCTGAATTTTACTCTACTTCTGATTTTATTGCTAATATTTCTACTATGAATTTCATATACTGGTATTTTATTAAATTATACCATTTTTTAATCATGTTGTAATATATAAAATTCAAAAAACAAAATTCATTATGAATTTTATTTTTATTTTCTATAAAATAAAATTCACTCTTCAATCTTTCTTCGGCCTATAGTTTATATACTGTACTCGCGTATATTACTTGCAATATTTTCAAAATGCAGGGGGATTTTGAGTTGGTCTAGTGAGTCGCACAAGCTGTGATAGAAACGCGCTTCTCTCACGTGCTTTCCTTACTACTACGCAATCCGACGTAGCGTGGAAAAACTCGACTTGCGCAAGTAACCTCCACCTTGCGGGACTTGCGCGTTACTTACTACAGTTACATGAGCCAAAAAATGATGATAATATATCTATAATACTCGTGAAAGGGCCACAGAATATACAGTCACTTCCTATACGCCCTTCGGGACGACCCCAACGACATTTTGTTTTTCAGAATAAATTCCTAACAGTATCACTGTTTATTAGGATTAGTCCCCTAGTGAACCACCTAGGACAACAGGATTGCAAAATCTGTTCCTATTGGTCACCCCTAGAGCTGCAGGGTGGCTATCAGGAATTATAAAATAAATTATAGGTGCCGTCGATCTTCGGAAGCGACCTCTGTAGGGCAGCAAATTAAATTATTTTTTCTTTTGAACGACGGCTTGAAACTTGACGATAGTGGAAGTATGACGGTAATATAATATATGTCTCTGCCTTTATTACATACTAAAACACAGAGCAACATTCACTATATTTGTTATACTCGATGTAGTTTGACATTGAAAAGTGTCAAACACCCAAATCAATTGGCTCGCCTATCAAGATTTCTCTTTTGCCTAACGGGTAACACGAATTTGTTGACACGAAAAATAGACGAGGCTCTGCTTACCTAAATTCTTGTTAGAAGCACGAGAATGGTCTGGTGACAGCAATAGATATTTTTTTAATTTTTAAACGGCGATTGGAAACTGTCAAATTCAATCTAAAATAATCCAATAGCAGCCATAGGCATACTATATGAATGGAAGCGCCCAGATTTTTTCTAATTCGTATTTTGACAAAATAAAGCTAGATTTTTTTCTAAAACGTACGAAAAATAGCGATTTATTCCGAACTTCGATTGCGACTGGCAATCGTTGTCGGTAGTCGTAGAGCTTTACGAGCCCGATCTAACGACAAATAAACATCAAAACTGAATTGGTGTTTTAGTTGGTCACCCTTAATATATCGACTATCGATGTAGGTAGTGTTATTTTTTTTCAAAATTCGTGTAAGAAAAATCTTGGTTATGTGTAACATAAGCTTCATCATAACCCGAGGCCCTCTTGCGGTTATTACAAGGGGCGTCCCCCCATGTAGCCAGTATTGGGACGTTAGAAGTTGAGTAGTGAATTAATAGATTACAAATTTTTGTTCACTTCAAATTTAATTAATCGTTTCGGTAAACAGGACAATGTTGTCATCATCTTGATTTAGATGGAAAATTATACAAAACAGATTCAATTAAATTTTAGATTGGTGACCTTTGATTATATCATCTGACCCGCTGATAAACCAATAAGATAGTGATTCGGAAATATATAAAATAAAACAAGTTTTCTTAAGACAAAATGTCTCCTTATATTATGTTAAATAACAAAAAAAATCTTTGATGAGATGAACAATATGGCTAGGCATGATGACAACTTTTAAAATAATGGTGTGTATAATGTGTATTTCTCTAAACCGGATCTGCCAAACCAGTGTCATTAAAATAGGTGTCGTAAAAAGCTAATCAAATACGACCCATCAAGATTCATATACCATATGACATTAAAAAAACAGATGTGGGCGAAAATTTTGTACTTGTGTAGGTCCGATCCTTTCATTGCTCTGTTCTATTTGATTTGCACTCACTTTGTTTAAATTCTAACGTCCTTACTTTATTATTTATTTATTTAAAATACTTAATTTCATTTAATCGTACAAAAGGCTAGCTTAATACCTGAAAGCAATTTCTACCAGCTCACTTGTCAGCGGCTATAACTGAAAATCAGCATCGCAGTTCACGGTGCGACATATGCTGAGTTGGTGCCGATTGACACAACAATTAATTATTTTTTTATTTACATACTGATCAATTTATTGTCTTCCAATATTGCTGTTGTCAATAAAATATTTTTTCTTTCTTTTTCTTTCTTTCTAACATTTGAGTTGTACAGAGAGGCATATTGGGAGGTGACTCTCAGGATATGGCATATTGGTGAGGATATGAATGTATTATGTATAAGTATTTATTTACGTACTTACTTTAGATGTATTGTATTCATTTTAAGTAAATATACACGTATAAATATATAAAATAATTTAAATCAGTTTTATCTGTTGACATTATATATAAATTGCACCATCTATTTTTATCCAAGTTTTTCTGTGCAGATCGTTTCACCATGCATCGTTTTCTTTTGGGTCCTCTAATCAATTCTGCCAATCGGTCCAAACTGTCTACGGACAGACAGATTCTAAAGAATTAATAAAATTGATAATAACTTTACCGATTACAAAACTATGTAGAGCTGAATTTATTCGTTTTGAATTCTAAAGTTTGTTTGTTTCTTACTTAAAAACTCTGCAACAAATCGAGGAATCGCTACCAAATTTGGCATACTATAGTTCGTAAAACGGATTAGCGTACATAATACATAGATAGATAGTACTCTTATTGTATAAATGTTACCATACCATACCATCAGTGTCAGCCTCTCCACTGTTGGATATAGGCCTCTGCCAAGGTTGGCCACCACACACGATCGAGCGCAGTGCGGGGCGCAGTGCGGGACGCCCGCCGCGCCGGACAAATGAATTGACGACTTAAAGAAATTCGCCAGTGGTGATTGGATGAGAAAAGCTTAAATGTTACATTATGACAGAATTATGGAACAATGTTCTAAGAAGAGAATACAACCATACCTTATTGCTTTACAGCAGTTTTTTTCCAGACAACCTTGAGAATGGGAGTTAGGACTGAGCAGGTAGGTATTGATTAGTAGAATGGTCAGTGTGGTCGAAGTCACCGGCAACAGCCAATATAAATCGCTAAGATAAATTAATGAAATGAACTGATTTATTATTAGTACTACAAGGTTTAAAAAATTAATAAAATAAAACACTAATAACTTATAAATAACTGGGCGAGATGCACTGGTTGCAGACTTCGTCTTAAACATTGTATAATAGACGACGAATGCGTCATGCATTATGCCAAACGTTGCCAAGTCGAACTTAGCTGTATAATATAAATAGATAGATACGCTTTATACATCAAAAACATACAGAGAAATACATATAGAATTAGCTGTATTCTTCTAAGCTGTATCATAATTATAAGCATTACTTTATTCTACTCACTTTCTAATGTATTTATAACTAGTTTGGACCAGTGTTAGTCAGTTTAATTAAACACTTGATTAACTAACGCCTGGGGAAATAGGAAGAAATGATTTATCGAATTAATTATTATACTTTTGGATACTTTAGATACTTTAGAGGATATAGATACTTTTGGGCAGAGCAGATAAATACGTAATATCATATATGTATTTATTTATAACTGTGAATTATATATTTCTTTATTTCTATCATCGTTTGTATTACTAATTTTGCTATTATTCTGATTACTATTCTGCGCATTGTATAGTATATTATGTAATGATGTGTACTACATACCATCTGTGGTTAAAATATTTATTTCCTCTTTACCCAAAGAGTGAATTCGAAATCTTAGTGATAACACCAAGAACCATAAATGTTACCCAACATTTTTTTTGATAACATGCTCTATTCACATTCGCGTGATCGTCAGTTCAAATCCTCGACCCGTACCACAGAGTTTATACTTAAGACCGGATTTCTAAAAATTGTCACTAGCTCGGCGGTGAGGGAAAATATCGTGAGTAAACCAGCATGCTTCAGAAATAAAAATTCTAGAGTGTATGTTCCACTAATCCGCCCTGGGCCCGCGTGGTAGATTACGTCCCGGAACCCCCCAGTGATTTACTAAGCCTGTGATCTGCCGTGGGACGGTATAAGCTGATACAAATCACATACAAATACTTAGATACTTAGCGTTGTAAAAAACCCTAACATTTAACTTTCTTAATCGTTCGGTAAAAATTTATGTCGGTTTTTGAACCGTGTCGCTAGGTGGTACGACATCGCTGTTTTCGAATACTTTTATGATTGTATGACATTTAGAAACTTGTTATTCTTATTTTGGTAAAACTGATCGACCTTGCCCGTCGGCCTCCGAGTAATGAAGGTAGAATCGGCGAGCGCATTCGACGGATAACGCTGTATTGGTATTGACAGAAAAAATAATATGAATATTTATAAACAAACGAGTTGTTGCTTAATTTTGTTTGGAATGGTGTGTCTATTCTAAATTGATTTGTCTTTGTTATTTCGAACTCAATTATAATTAAGGACTGTAGACCACAGAATAATGCGAGTAACAAGGGAGGAATAGGTATAATAAAATAGGAATAGGCAATGTACGGAGGAAACCGTACATTACTGCAGGGCACAGGCCTCCCCTAGTTGTAATCACGAGGTCGTTTTGGGCCATAAACTACTACGCGGGCCCAATATAGATCCGAGGATTTAACAATACAATCCACTAATTATAATACATTCACGAATAGAAGTAAGCCATAGCTTTAGTAACATGAATATATTTTTAACGCCCCACTGCTGGGCATAGACCTTCCCTGGTAAACCATTAGGGGGTATCGGGCTATTTTTCAAATAATGGAAAATGCTAGTTTTTAAAAATCCGTGTTAAAGAGAAACTCGGTGGTGTCAGCCGAGGATTTGAATTCACAACCTCACGAATGAGAGACGAAAATAGATAACCCTAGGCAATCACCGCTATCATCGAAACTTACATAGTATCTATTATTTAGTTTTATTAACATATACACTTTTTCTTTTATCGTGACAATCATTTGTATATAACACTTTTCCGCATAGGTCCCATAATTTAACATATCTGCAATAGGTGTACCGGCAAACGTCTGGAGCTGATTTCTCCTATAGATACAGTTAGAAAGTCGGCTCTCAGACGCAATAATAGGTAGAATACAAGCGAAACCTCGCATAAACTGAGATACGAGATGCGTATGGTTTATTTATGTGCGAAGATTTCCATGTCACTCATCTGTTTGTGGTAACATCTTTATTATGCTGCTTCCAGTACGAACGATCTTTTACCTCGTAGTCAAATTACTATTTAGTCAATTTTTCCTTTAGTCAGTTACTTTTTAGTTTAATAACTTATTATTTATGTATTATCCTTACATGTGACATAAAGCGAGACCAGCTCCTAATATTTTGTTGCTAATTTAACATTATATAAGACTTTATAACACTGTACGCATGCGCGACAAGTGATAGTGATGTGCCTATGCTTTCTAAACATCTTTTTAAACCTATAAGTATGCAATATATCACTTGACTTTGACTTTCAACTGTTCTATATACTCAGTAAACTCCAAAAACTAGGTACGAGTAAGTAAAATTGGTAATAAGTAATATGTACTGAATATTGTTGTGGATACAGTATAAACAGTTGTATATACTGTTATACAATATTCATTCAGTATACAGATAATGTACAGTATGTTCTGGATATTGTTATTGTGGATACAGAATAAACAGTAGTATTTAACAGTATACACTACTGTATAAACAGTACTACAGTACTCTACTGTATGAACAGTGCTACAGTACTCTATTGTATAAATAGTAGTGTATTAGAGTGTACACTACTGTTTATAATGTGTCCAAAAGAACAATATTCAGTATATTGTAGAATATGGACAATATTCCAACAATACAAGCCCTAAAATTGGTATTTAATAGGTTACCAACTTAGTATACCTCCAAAACTACCCATTACCGATGGCGCTTTATTTAATGACTAAATAGTGAGTTCAAAAAAAAATAGTGAGTTGGTATGCCTTTTCTTAACTAACTAAATGATATCTAAGCGGGATTGGTTAGGGTTTTACGTATGTAAAGACTTCCTTACTCTTCGTCCTGGGGAGGGCGGGCTTTGATCACTAGTGGGACAAAAGTCTAGGTTAAGAAAAAAATGAGTTTCTACCAGCATACCACTCTTTCTTACTCTAATTAAATCTATCAATATATCAATTAGCGTAGCGACACTACGCTGCGCTGATCGAATACTTGATAATAAAAAAATATATTCCAATGAAAAATTAAATAAACGCTTAGAAACTGATGGACGATAAACCTTAAGCATTATGTTGACACTTATTGTAAAGACTTTACGATAAAGAAGGCTGCGATATTTCATCGCATCCGTATTTAATCGACTCTTACCTCGTCTGTGGCCACAGACCTATTTCTGCGGTGAGAGATAGTCGATAATTTTCGCCGATAATTTTTTTGTAGTTAATTCAGACTTTCACAAGTCTAGTTTCTGGCACGCAAGGTCGTTTTATTATGTATATATTGTATGTATTTATAGATGGAGTGATTGTAAGATATTTTTAGGTTTGTTGAGGTTGACTACTTTGTTTGCGATGCTTGTATTTGATTATCTATAAAAAACGACCTCATACGGTACACCGCACTATTGTTATGGTGTTTTGTTTCATAAATGAATTCTCAGGAATTAAACCTGGTCATTGTTATAAAAGGGCTCTGCCAAGTGTCCTCCTAAATTTGGCTGGTATTTTGAATAGTTTATGGTGATGTTTATTATTTTATTATTATTTCGATTTGTTTAGGAAACACAAATGCGAATACTTAGTTTCAAACTTGGTATTTAAACAAAATTTGAGTCCACTTTTTTTATTAAAAATATTGATACTAAAACACATTTAAAGTTTAAAAAATATTACTATTTTTATTAAAAAAACAAATAAATAAATGTAACAAATAACAATAATCCAGTTGGTAGTGACCCCCGCTAGTTGTGTGATAGCTCCCGGGTACAATTCCCGGTCAAATATTTGAAGACTAAAAAGTTTGTTCGGATCTATGTAATGTGTTGGTTTTGTATGGACCCTCACCATACGGAATCCAAGTGTGGGCAATTGAGTGTGACGCTATTTATTTTCATTTAGAAAAAAATATTTATACAATAACTGAAATATTATAACAAAGTATTGTTAAGTGTTTATAACATCTAAAAATTGTGTACGACAATGATTGTTATAAAGGTAAATCTTGTCAACGATCTGTCTAAATTAAATGTACGAGTCATCATATAACTAGTAGAAGAGTATCTCGCCAATCTTTTTTTGTAAATAGAAAGTGAATATGAGAGTATATCTATATTCTAGAGATGTTTAATATATAACGCCACACTCAATAATGATTGATGTACTCAGTACATGACCTTTTGATGTACTTTTTGTATATTTAGAGTTACATTAGCATTATATTATTAATTATAAAAAGTTGCATTGGTATTACAAACATAAAGGTTTGAAAGTAAAACTGTAAGCTTAACTTTTTTAAGCAATTAATTGAATCAATATGATTATTTATGATACCATCAGCCTGTATCTATTGAACATTTTCCTAAGATTCATACAAAACATGTGGCGATGATCTTCGGAAATTAAACAAAATATGTTGCCAATTTTGAAATATACCATTCTACGGTAATCACGAAGACATTAGCCAAAGAACTAAAGTCACCGACATAGCGGGTACAATCGGCGCGTTCAAGTGGCATGCATGCTCATATTTGCTGCAGGATCGATAACCGGTGGGGTAGATGAGTCCTCGAATGGAGGTCACGTACCGAGAAGCGCAATGCGGGACGCCCTCCGGCGACGTGGGTCGGTCCACTTAAAGAAATTCGCCGATGATGATTGGATGAGAAGAGCCGAGGATCGTGTGTGGTGGCGAGCCTTGGAAGCTTCTATGTCCAGCAGTCGAGAGACATAGGCCGATGGTATGGTATGATGATCACAACACTATTGGTGGAAAGCATTTTGTTAGATTTAAATTATACGATAAACATTTGTAATTATAATCAGAAGCATTTATGGTATTCATTTACAGATTAATTCCTAATTAAATCCGATTGGTATACTTAATTCACTGCTTTACTCACCTGGGTGAATTAAGTCGACTAAGGAATCTTACTAGGGCAGGCTTGTCTCAATTGTCCCCTAGTAAGATCATTGTCCTCAAGTAGAAACTCAGAGGTACGGCGGACTTCACGACTCACGACTCCTTGAACTCATGACCTCATGAATGAGAGACTAATGTCACCATGAGGCTATCAACATGGGCGTAGCCACGGTGGGGCAGCTTGGGGTGCTTGCCACCCCTAGCACAGGGAAGAATAAGAGATGCGTTGTCTGCATTATACTATCTCTATTTAAATTATAAGAAAATTGTTTACTTTGCGCTATCCTGGATAAAATTGTTTGCTTTGGCCCTGGATGAAATCCTGACTAATCCCTTGGCTATCACCCATTGAGTGGAATTTTATAGTATGCAAATAAATATATTGATGTAGTTGCGAGATGCGCTAACACTGGGTTATTCAACTTCACTTGGAAAGCAAGAGAAATGTAGAGAAATTTGCTTTAACCACTATTTCTTAAACTATCATGCTAGATCGCGCCGCGGCGCGGAACATCACAGTACCATACCATTTACCACTCTATTACTATGTGTTAGCGTTTATATTTAATAAACTATTATACTAAGCGTTGACCATTTGAAGGAATTAATTGATATAATGGCAAATTTAAAAATTTATTGGCACTTTCTAAGTTTCTATTACAAAAATGTGATGATTGTAAGTAGGCTGACCGTTACACAGCTTATGTAATAATGTGTAACAGTCAAAGGGCCTACCTTTTTTCCACTATTATATGGTTACTACCAAATTACTACTAGATATTCTAGTCACATATGTGATACTATTAATTTAAGAAAGGTATCTTTAGTTTTATTTTTGTAAATATTGAGACACGTACCGGGAAGCGCAAAGCGGGACGCGCTACGGCCACGTGGACCGTGACCGGTTGGATCAGGTTGGGTTGGATCGAACATCGCGTGTGGTGGCGAGCTTTGGGCGGCTGTGGCGAGGCCTATATCCAGCAGTGGCTCGACATAGGCTAATGGGTATGGTATGGTAAATATTAAGATTGTAGTGAAATCGTAAAAAAAAATATATTTTTTATATCTCATCAAAAAAATTGGAGGTTATTAGTTTAACAGAAGCATGTTCTTATGTAAACACAATCTAAAACAACGAAATTTTAAGTTAGAATAATTTAACTAAAATCCGCACCAACAATAAGAAAATATTACACAAATATATTTATCAATCTATACATATAAAGAGAAATGTCTTGAGTGACTGACTGACTGATTCATCAATTTCAAGCTGCAAGTGTTGTAGCGAGAAACATGACATTTGGTCAGTAGCTTCTTTTTATGATGTAAAGACTTACTGATTGGGGATTTCCTCGGTGAAAACGTCAAGATGGGTGAAAAGGGATGTCAAAGTTTGTATGGAAAAAATATTTGATGCTTCTATTATGTGCTTATAATCAGGGCCGTCTTTACCAGGGGGTGCAAGGGGTGCGGTGCACCCCGGGCGCTCACCTTTTAAAGGTAATGAAAAAATATAACGCTATAGTAAACAATTACACAATAGGATATTTGACTGTCATAGGATACACAATAGGATATTTGACTGTCATAGGATACACAATAGGATATTTGACTTTCATAGGATACACAATAGGATGTTTGACTGTCTTAGGATACACTCCCGCACCCCGGCGCAGAATAGACTTAAGACGGCCCTGCTTATAATTATATTAACTGTTGCCCGCTGCTTGCGTGGATTAATTGGGCTTAATTGCGATTCCATTATTAATTTGACAATCTGTATTTTAGCATCCTCACAACTTTTTAAATATGTTTAAACTCACAACTTTGTTTAATTATTTGTATTGTAGAATATCTATATCAAATTTCAATGTCCTTCGTACCATACTATTCAATCAGTGGATCTACAATGTTGGATATAGCAGATGTCTTCGTTATCATGAGGAAATATTATTTTGTTAGAAAGATAATTAAAAGTCTTCTCAGCAACTTTTTACCGCACAGTGTTCTGAATAGCGTCCTCGTAACCGACAAAAATTATAAATTTACATCGTCTTCTGTCACGACATCTTTTCACTGTTTCCACACAATTTAGAAATATTCCCACTGTGTTGCGTTGTTATTGTTAAAATGAGGAGATTTTAGATTTTGACCAAACCAACGTCTTTTTTAATACTAAATACTGTTTTGTGTTGAAAAATTAACAATCGAATTGAATTGTTTAGTCCATTAGTCGAAGTCTTTCCACTGCTGGATATTGGCTTCTCTCAAGGGTCGCCACCGCACACGACTCTTGCCTCTTCTCTTCCAACTACTACTGGTGAACTTTTTCGAGTCTTCGTTCCAATTGGGCCTTTGGCCACTGGATCTCCCACACTATGCTCCCCGGTATGTGATCTCAATTCAAGAACTCATCTAATCCTTATCACAATAAAATCGTAAAATTAGGCAATGGGATATCGCGTGAAATTATAATATATATTTTTTGATGCTACAGACAAAATTAACGTAATGTCTTTAATAAAATGTCAGCCGACATTATGTTCTAAGTGATGCAATAAGACAAGCTTCACGCTAATCTTTTATTGACAAACCGTTTGAAGCTTAAACCACATCGCATTTAAGCCGATTAAATTGAAAGAGAAAAATGTTAAGAATGATGATGAAACAGTTGGCCGATAGAGTCATTGGATTTGGACTATGCAGATTTAAAAAAATAATTTCCAATGGCATTTCGCAATTCAAAATATTATATTTTCATCCTAAAATGCTTCCCCATTCTAATCTTCAAAGATAGGTTCTAAGGATATGTCAACGTTCATAATTTTTGACTATTGTTCCTGATCGACAGTGTCCACTTACCGCCAGAAAAAGTATGGTGACAAACGAGCATATAGTCCATCTGGTGGTAAGTGGATACTGTCGCCCATGGACACCCGCGGCACATGCCAACTTTAGTCCAGAACGAGAAACTTCAGCACATCCCCGGATGCACTACCTACCTTTGTAGATGTAAGAATGGATTTGGAGAAAGGGTTGTGGAAATGGGAAGAGATAGGATAGGATGGGATGGGAATGGGCTCTGGCATATCTCACTTACTACCGAAACTCGTACGTACATTGAGGAATTTGATAAAGTGGGAAATGTTCAGTCCGTACTCCACGTATCTTTCAAGCTACTCTTCTGTGAGAGAGGGGTTACAAGGCCAGTCGAACGCGTTCAACGGTTGTTGGATTGCAGCGTGCATCCTCGCCCTCCAGTTTCAGTCTGTGTCTCTCCACTACCGGATACAGGCCTCTCCCACTGCTTGCCATCACACACGGTCTTCCATTCTCCTCATCCAGCCACCACCGGTAAACTTCTTCAAGTAGTCGGTCCATGATTGTTACATGATTGATGATTATCACATTTTAATATTCGAATGCTTATTTGTAAGTAGGATCTATAAAGATTCCCCCTACTACTACGCAGTGCATTCTTAAGTTTCACAAACATTCTACACAAAAAATACCAAAAGGTCAAAACAAAAAACAACTATCACAGTAATTTCATTCAGTTTTTGACCGCGGAAGTGCCCTCCGGAACGAAACTTGAGTCATGACACTCCGTGACTTTTACCGGAAACGAAACAATCTGAGAATTGAATCGTGGACTATGGAATTAAATGGGGCACATGATTTAGAAACAATACTTTAAGTCTTTATAAAATTTAATACTTAACTTTTGACCGTAGGATTCAAGTTCCCGTAACTTAGGAACGCAACTTAAGTCTATGTTCTACATTAGGCAATAGTTGCTTACTTTATGTTGAAAATTATGACTATTTTATTTAATTACAACTTAGCAACCTGGTTGGGTGGTATGAGTGAAATAAAATTCTTTATTGCGTGCCTGTTTTAACTAATTACATTAAACATAACGTGATAATATCTACAAGATATTGGTAGGAATAATCCAATATCTACATTACATATATTTTCCAGAACATGTAATATTTTTTTAAATCATCAAACATTATTAGCGATTGAACAAAGAACAAAGGAAGAGGAGAGTGCAGAGAGGGGAAGAGTGCAATCCAACAGCCGCTGGGCGCGCTCGACTGGCCACGTTACCCCTCTCTCACAGAAGACTACCTTGAAATGTACTGCATTTCCCACTTTACTATATTTCCCTAATGTACCAACCTATCCCTCCCCATTTTCCCAGCCCTTCCTCCATTCCTATATCTCCAAAGTTAGGCAGCGCATCCGGGGGCGTGCCAACGTTTAATGTTGGTTTAATGTTGGACTAATGTTGGCATGTATCGCGGATGTCTATGGGCGACAGTGTTCACTTACCATCAGGTGGACTGTATGCTCGTCTGCCGACGTCGTACATAAAAAAAAAAGAATGTGTTTATTTTTTACTCATCAAATTAGTCTTTCTCTTGAAATGTGTTAACTGTTACCAAACTATCCAAAACATTAAAGGTTTTTGTCTCAATCATTTCACATATACATTGAGGTTAAACTTTCACGCCGCGATCGGACTAATGTATCAGAACCTATCATCGTATTATAATAAAACATCAAATAACGAAATCGCAATCGATTTTACACCCTCTTTATATAAAATAGATGGTATAATCGATTGACACATCGGATAATAAATCATTTGATTCGAGGCGTGACGTCCGAAAGACGGGCTCCCAAAAAAAGCAACAGCCGACTAGTTTGGTTGTTATTAGATTACTACTTACAGATGTATGAGGAAGTTTAGCCCTAAGAGCCTTAGCAGACAATCAAAGAAATGTGATTTATTATTTAACATCATTTTTATACATACTCTGTCCTCTTTAAAGATGCAATAAATAAATTATAATAGAGAAACGTTTAATTACAATAGTTGGTGTATATTTTAATTTTGGCTAAGCTAAAGCAGTTCGCTTGAAAAGAGCAGAATACCGTGGTGATGGTGATCCTTAGGACAGACCTACACACATTTAGCAGTGGAGATTCACACGACGATGGTATGGTATTGTATAAAATTCCTCGCCATTGCGATGCCGTCTATTAACACACTAATGGAGATGAAATGAATGTTCATTTTTGAGACAAGACATTTCTCAGTATGAAGTGCGTGCTTTGAGTAAAGAGTGTGACCAAATTGACAAGCGACGTGAACATTTAAAGAATGGATTTAAGGGAATGGGCACCTCTGACCATTTTTTATATGCTATAAAAAGGTAAAGTAATCATTGACGGTTGCTGTCGCCCATGGACTTCTGAGATGCTGTTTGAAATTGATCAGAGTTTTTTTTTATTGGAAAGGAAGCAAACGGGCAAGCGGCCCAAAAGATGGTAAGTGATCACCGTCGTCCACGGACACCTGCAACACCGGGTGGTAACACCTTGCAGAACCGTATTCACAGCTTTCTTGAAGAACGCTATGTAGTGGAAATGTAATGCGTAATGGAAAAACTACGTAAGGCAGTTCGTGACGAACGAGAGATAAGGAACACTAGCGCATTTACTGATACATATATTGTCTACCTTATGAGATGTAGGAATCGCGATTTGAAATATTTGATAAAAAGTCAAAAGAAAGACTTGTTATTCTAAGAGGAATGCCCATTTGTAGGCCCCCAATTTAACAATGGAGTATAGTGGGGTAATAATAATATAAATTCGAAACATGTTTTAAGGGAGCTTGTGAGAAAGATTTACGCGATTTGGTCGTGGGGATAATATTAAATTAATTTTGTTAGTATATAATTTTATTGACATGTCCGACAACAGTCAAAAATATCCTACTGGCTTGACTTTGGCTACAGATTATTAACACTTTTACGAAGGAGTATACTGGGATAACTATAACAAACATTCAAATCATATTTTAAGGGAATCTGTAGCAAAGATTTATACAGTTAAGGTATAGGGAGAATATTTCATTAATTATGTTAGTAACTGTATTGACACATACTTACAAATATAGTTTGAGATTATTGTACTCGTATTTTGACAAATATGATTTTACAATGTTGAAAAAACGTTACTCGTTTTGTAGATATTGAATTATATATCTTACTTATGTATTAATATTTAGATACGACTTTTCTTATTACATAAAAACATACACAAATAGTATGCTTCATGAAGGTTTTGACATGGTCAAAACAACAAAATCTAACCCAATAATCGTTAACTCCTATATTAATATCTGCGTAATCCCACATTGGAATCAACAAATATTTGTATATATTGAAATTTCGCAAATAGTGCTACATATTACGAACACTATAACACTAGACGAAGTTTTCGAAAAGGGGCCTGAGCTCCATACTTTCGTGGGCATTTTACTTTATACCACACTACGCCACCGTGCTTGTATTGTCTTGTATTCATTCTATTGTATGAGGGTAACGAGAAGAGGCCGGGGTTGGTATGGGGACATATGAGATGGTATTCTATGCAGATAAATGCAGATAAACTGAAGTTTACAAATACTACTACTGTATGTTGCACAGTTGGCAATAGGTCAACCTATACCGACAGGCACGATATTTCATTATTAATTATGAGCTAGAATCAAACAGTTTTGATCACTTTAGTAGTGTGTTTGTCATTGTACCATCATAGCAAACTAAGGCTTCGATAGACTTGTCAACAGTCTGTTTATACAATATTTTAATATCCGAGTTAGATAATTCCTTCAATACCTAAATATTGATTCGTGTGCGAGAGCTCCAATCGCTCATAATATAAGTGGCCGTATCGATGTTACGGTGAAAGTATGGTTAATCGATTCATGCGCATACAAATTTTATGATACGTTGCATCGACGCATAGTTGCGCTATGATTAATGGGAGCATTTACATCTTTAAATAACATTTGGAATTGCTTTTGTTACAAGGCCCTGTTTTAGTTATATAATACTTATGACAGATTTGAAGGCCTTAAAACGCCACAATTGGTCATTGCGAGTTGGAGCGAGTGTGAGTCCACTCTTTTTAGGGAATATTTAAGCCACACAGCTTGTGTTAGTCGCTCTGGTAAGCCAGAAAGTCAAGTTATCGCCTTCCAATTGTTAACCGTTGACCAGTCCTCGAACGGAGGCCACATACCGGAAAGCGGAGCGTGGGATGCGTTCTGGTTAGGTGAACTGACGACTCCAAGAAGTTCGCTGGTGGTGGTTGGATGAAAAGAGCGAAAGATCGTGTGTGGTGACGAGTTTTGTAAGAGGTCTATATTCAGCAGTGGAGAGAGGCTATCAAGTATGGTATGGAGTACTTATGGAGACCAGGAAACGTAGCGTGTGACGTTCTCTGGCCAAGCGGCCGCAGGAAGAGCCGATATCGTGTGCGGTGGGCCTTTGGAGAGACCTACATATATATCCATCTGTGGAGAGGCACAGACCGATGGTATGGTACATTACACTAGTTGCGTTTGCGAATTATTAAAAATGTTTTGGATACACATAGCATTTAGAGCATACGAAAGCATAAAGTTTCTTTCTATTGGACTCCAGGTGTCTTAGGAGCAGTGAAACTCTAAACCTCTATTCACAGCTGTTCCGAGCGTCTTTGAAAGTTTTACTGTGATAATGATTTCTTAAGCAAAGACAAAAATCATAATACTGCCCTCCTGAAAAAAGGGCAGAAATGCATATTGACGACATTCGAGAAAAATGCAAACAATTGTGGTAAACATTTTCATTAATTTAAAATCAAGCTAGATACTTGGAGTCTGGACAAAACAAAAAGATTAATAACCATTGTTTATACTCTTTGTTTATTTTAAATTTACAAATATAATATATATATATATATCGAAATTTATGTTTTCGTTAAAATGTTACAAACACTTACCCTTTCTTCCTAGGGGGGCAAAATATGGGACAATATCTTTAAAAATATTCTGTCACAGTTTTGCAATTCTGATCTTAATTCTATTAAAGAAATGTTTCTCTATAATAACTAATAAAAAATTTTTTTTTGTTACAGGTAACTATCAATTATCAGTTCGATCGAGAAAAAGCATAATTTATAAGGTAAAACTAAGCGGTAGGTCGGGTCATTTCGGTAGGGGGAGAGTGCATGTTGCATTCCCACAGCCGCTGGGCGCACTCGATTGGCCACGTTACTTCTCTCTCAAAGGAGAATACCTTGAAATGTACATTTCCTACTTTATCGTATTTCCCCAATGTACGTGTTACGGTAGTGAGTGAGATATGCCAGAGCCCATTCCTATCCCACCCTCTCCCTCCCCATTTTCTCAATCCATTCCTTAATCTGCAAAGGTAGGCAGCGCATCCGGGCGCGTGCCAACATTTGTCATTCTGGACTGATGTTGGCATGTATTGCGGATGGACGACAGTATCCACTTACCATCAGGTGGACTGTATGCTCGTCTGCCGCCTTTTTTCTATACAAAAAAAAATCTTTAGAGTTCTGTGCTCATAAAATTCTGTAGAAGGAATTAAAATCGCACCATGTATCGTGATAGAATTCACTTATCTTGTATAAGTGAATTCTGTCGTGATACATGCCAATATCAGTCAGAAATGAACGCAAAGTTGACACTATTGGAGACTTTAAAGTGAATTTTGTATAGATTGGTATATTATAAATTAGTTTAAGAAAAGGTTTAATAAAATAATAAAAGGTTATTTTTTATCAAACAAACATATTAAACGAAGCCCCGCCAAACTGTGTGCTCAGTTTGTTGGCGGACAAGTTCCAACTTTTTACAATTTGCCCACTTAGCACATTATCAGTCAGATTACAATAAATAAGTTAGTTACTAAGTAGGTATATTATCAGTTAATATTACAATAAATACTATTATGGAGAAATTAATTATTATTGATGGTAAGTTGTATCATTCGAAGAAATAATATCTATTGTGAAAGAGACTTTAAAGTCTATCAAAGGTTGTAAAACGCATATCGAATATTAACTGTCGGTGATGGTAAAGTGTAATTTCTTGGAACAGTATCTGTGTTTGTCTGCCTATATGTTTTGTATGTGAGGTACGGAACCCCGGTAGTATGATCGTATTGGTCCGATTAATGTATATAGAGTATAGAACAAATACAGATAGGACCTCTTATTTTTTTTGTCATTGAGTAAAAATGTGCTTTAATATTTTTAAAAATGTTTCGTGGGTATTCGCCTTATCCTTCTAGTTTCAGGGATCATGTACAGTTGGTCAATGAAACACAAAACTTCAGTAATATATAGCGGGAAATGTTGTGAGGCTGTTTAATAAAAGGTTATTTTTTATCAAACAAACATATTAAACGAAGCCCCGCCAAACTGTGTGCTCAGTTTGTTGGCGGACAAGTTCCAACTTTTTACAATTTGCCCACTTAGCACATTATCAGTCAGATTACAATAAATAAGTTAGTTACTAAGTAGGTATATTATCAGTTAATATTACAATTGCTTTGTATGATGCATTTATATATCAATTCATATTCTCAACTAAATTAAGTGTTAATTAACCCCTCGATTTATTTTCTGACATAACAAAATATACATATACGATCATACATATCGTATCATAAATTCAACAACAATGCCTATCATAATAACTAACAATTAGCAGTAACAACGTAACACAACCGGATGGTTAAGGTTACAGCCAACAGAACTTCTGCGCATTACAAAACAAATTCTTACCTAATTACTCGTAGCTCTGTGACGTCGCTTCAGTGCAAACGTGACGTGATAGGCATAATATAAATGCGGCGGCATGGTCCCTCTGCATACTAATCAGGTGAAATTGGCTGAGTTTATAAAAATAAGGCGTCTATTGCTAACAGGATATGAATCTAGAAGGTTCGCTAAAGTACATCGTTGAAGGTTGAAGGTATATATATATATAAATATAAATATATATATATATATAAATATATATATATAAATATAAATATATATATATATATATATATATATATATATATATATATATATATATATATATATATATATGTGTGTTCATTTAAATACATCTACAAAGTTAATTTAAGAATTTATTTACTAAAAAATTTTTAATAACATTTATCTTTATTTTTTAGACTAACAAAGTAATTAGTACACATAGCTATTAATACAGAAAACAACAGGCGGTATTATTGCAATTGAGTAGTATCTTCCAGACAACCTGCAGTTTCATATTCAGGTGCACATTTCAAAATAGGTGCGGTGCGCACATTGCAGTTTGCATTATAAAATTTAAACGTAGAATTTAAAACAAACCTAAGTATTTATTGGAGGGATACATCATACACCATACTCAATGTCCAGGGACATTGAGTACGTTGTACAAATTTGGACCCTGTGGTAATATACCCAGCGTGCTGGCCGCGTTACCTCGCTGGATTACTAAGCTGATGCGTTGTGCGAGATAATGGCCGGCTCTAGGGTCGTCACTGCTGTCGACCAGGCGCTCTGAGAGGTCTATGAAGACTAAATGCTACCATAATAAAATGTTGAAATTATTAAGTAAAATACTATTATTACTCGTACTGATTAATTAATATTAGTAAAAATAATTATTAAGTAAGCTAATAAACTTTTATAGTAAAATAGTAATAATTTAATAATATCTAACTATTCTTAATAACTATACCGATTATACTTATCAAGTCAATGAAAAGATTAAACGTTTATTTGATACAATAAAAGCCAGTTTCTCCGCTTACACAGATTTTAAAATATAAATTATGATATTTGCCAAATATTAGTAAATTAAATATGTACACTATAAAATAATTTAATAAATAATTATTGGCAGTATTTATTGGGGGGAAAACGAGAGTAAAGTTGAGTTTTGGTTTGATTAAATTATTGTAGAAATTGTGTAATATGGGATTCGTGGTTCAATAGTGATAGTTTATTTAACTTCAAAAAGTTCCCAGTGTTAGTGCATGTTTGTGTGATCATTAAATAAAAGTATGAGACTGCATTTGTCGTGTTCTTCCAAGGATTCCAACTCTGTCATCAGTAAACCTACTGTCACTTTATTAAGCGACTAGTGCTTCAACGGGACAATGACGTGATAAAAACAATTCTGTTTTATTATTTGCTATGTATGTGGACCAATAGCTCAGCCAGTGTCCAAATAAATTATAAAATAAATGAATAAAGGCTATCAATATGTGTATCAATATAACCTATCAATATGTGTGAGTGTAATAGTGTAAAAACAGGTTGTGTCTGAATGTGTGGGATTGTGTGAATTTATAAAATTATGTGTTTGGGTGAGTGTGATATTATAGGTCTACTATACCTAATAAAAGCATATGTTTGAGATGCAATTTTCAATATTTATGCTCTACAAAAACAAAAAAGCTGACATTTATCTTTTACCAGATGTTTCGTCTATAGATTATTCTTCATAACTTGACATAATAATATTATTTTTCCCAGACATATGTAACTCATCTGTATGTAATTCATACAATGTATCGTGACACGCACATAGCGAGCATTCCGCAACAGTTCCCATAGTGAAATAACTCGTTACAGTGTCATTGTGTATTACTCAGATGTGGTCTTTAGATTTGTCAATAGGGCACTCGGAAATCCTAGACAAATTGCGGTATAAACTGACTACATCAGTATGTTAATTAATAATGTCTTGTAACTTCCTTCTGCAGGGTAGGAAAATTTTTCTTGCCTGCTACGACATAAGGTTCTGCAAAGTCGACAGCACGTATACCTCGTGATATTGCAGGTCTCAATGAGCAGCGGTAGCCAATTACCATTATGAATTCTTACCGTCATGTTACTATCATGTCTGCCTATACTCCTATAAAACACATTCGGTTAAACACCTATAAACAGTTCGGAAAAACACTATTCAATAAAAACTATGTACGATACTTAATCAAAAAAATTATACAAATATTAATTGCATATTCTGTGTGACCAGCTAAACGCGGCTTGGTACAACAGTTTATGAGGGGGAGAGTGCACGCTGCAATCCAACAGCCGCTGGGCGCACTCGACTGGCCACGTTACCCCTCTCTCACAGAAGACTACCTTGAAATGTACTGCATTTCCCACTTTATCTTATTTCCCTAATGTACGTACGTGTTTCGATAGTGAGTGAGATGTGCCAGAGTCCATTCCCATCCTATCTCTCCCCATTTCCCCAACCCTTTCTCCAAATCCATTCCTATATCCAAAGGTAGGCAGCGCATCCGGGGGCGTGCCAACGTTTGTTATTTTGGACTAATGTTGGCATGTATCACGGATGTCTATGGGCTACAGTATCCACTTACCATCATGTGGACTGTATGCTCGTCTGCCATCTTCGTCCATAAAAAAAAAAAAAAACCAAGTCCATATGGAGTCTACAATCTATTTCTCCTGCTCGAAAATCTGCTCCGAATATCTTTAGTTAAATGTAATTAACAGTTAAGATAAACAGGAATGCAATAAAGAATTTTCATTCATTCATTCTTTGGAAATATTCACATAAAATAATTTCCCGCGCCAAGAAATAGTGTCTTCTTCAATAGTGTGAAATATATCACCTAGTTACAAAATTCCAACAACAACAGTTATACGCATAACGTAACCTATCAATATTACACGTGTTTAGTATTCATAGGAGGTTCGGTCAATAACGGTGCGACACTAAAAAGGTCCGCGGTCAAGCGACACTATTGTGTGGCGTATGCGTGAGAGTTCGTGAAAATTTGTCAGTGATGTTACGTAATGGTAGTCGGTGTTTCACTGACCGTGACTTGTGTGGAAAATTGCACTAAGAAATATGAATTTGTGCCATAGATTATTCGTTAGAATTATCTTTACTGCCGTCTTTGTAATGCTATCGAAGAGCATCTATCCAACGTCAGAAATGGTCAAATACCGTAACCGTAACTAGCTCCTTGGTCCAGTGCTAGGCGTGGACCTGTTTTTGCACATCGCCTTGTGTATGAAGGATAGAAACGCTACCCTGGTCAAGTGGGTTGGCGAGTGCACTCTTTTAGAAGTCCCTTAGGGCTTGTGATGGCGACTTTGTTTTAGTCTCTTTTACAATACCACAGAACGAAATAGGGTGGTGCAATTCTAAAGGTAGCCTACTAATGTAATGTATAACACTTGAGATTTTCGAGCTTTTCACACATATCTATCTATTTAAATCGGTCTTAAACAGTCGCATGTTTTCCTTATTTATTTTACTCGACGTTTCGATTGGGTTGCACCAACCATGGACACGAGCTGACTGAACAGGACGGGTAGCCCACCTAGAGTTTCATCAACTACCCGCATTTGGTCTTCATATTCCCGAAAGTTGCGGTACACAACATTCACAATATCAGAAGTAGCTTCAGACGAAAAATCGCTATCGGTCCTGATAAGCGAGAATCATTGAATGTCGCTTTCTTGCCCGCATTTAAAGAGAACTAATGCACCCTTCGTCTACATCAGACATTACGATATTTGCACTATTTCGTTGACACAGTTTTGTCAAATTGACGTGTTACGTCCACATTACGTAAACACCATTGATAAAATTCGCTTTCCAGCCGAATAACTTCGGAAAAAAGGTAAAAGATTCGCTGTCGCTTGCGTACTTTGCTGTAATACTAACTTTTTTGTTTCTTTTTTGTGCGATGTAATTGAGCCGCTATAAATTCTCAGCTCTATTTTATTTGCAGTATTAAGCAAGTGAAAATGGAAATGTAATAAATAGAAAATTATTTAACAGCGCTTTGTTGTAACACGGGACTGAGAACTAGTTATTATCTAATCAAATAGAACTCCTCTGTCACTTTTGCGTACGTTACAGGTGTATTTTAGCGTCTGCGTGTACAAGTAGGCCATGACCTACTTCGTTATGGTTGCAATGCAATGCAATTAGCCCTTTCAGTATCCTTCACTGCTGGATATGGGCCTCTTCGTGTACTTTGTTTCGTGCATGAGGGATGTATGGCTGTAAAATCCCACGCTGACCAAGCATGGTTTAATTCCCCGGGGCATGTGCTAGCCGCTTTATCGCCTTAGTCGCCTTTTACTATACCTACAGGAACAGATGGGATGGTGTTATTCTATAGACCGCCGACACTACGGTCACACGGTTATTCGGATTAAAATATGCCGTGTGATGTTTTTATAATTTTCCTCTACGACCTACAATGCTAACTGTTGCTACTTTCCGTACCGTCTATTGCATATCACTCATATGCTTTCTTCTTATGTCTATACTTTTTATCTAACTAAGAGTATTTGATTTTCATCATCGATCACGGATCGGGAGAAGACACTCAAATGACTCTAAACAGAACTGCACCGAGACTCATTGAATGGAATTTAGATCCTGAGCATTCAGAAAACGGTGACAAAGACTCTCTAAACTCGTCTGGTTTATTATATTCTGAGTATTATAATCCGCTTTCTATTGGACATGCATATTTAAATAAAAGTCTCGCCTGCATAAATGCGAAAATCTCTTTCAAAAGGATACTTCGGGATTACACTATGTTTCAATTCATTTAATTACTAATTATTTTTCCTTTTTCTATTTTGTTTTATTATGTTCTTTCTTGTCATCGACATGTATTATGTATGTTTTATATATTTATACTTATATTAATTATGTATATATGTATTATTATTTTTGTGTATCAAACAAGGCCTTTACTATACATCTCGTATGCATCAGTTCTGTTAAACCAAAGGTTGACTGGCATTCGCCGCCGTTAGTCCGCTTCCTGTACCGCTTTACGTGCAGTAAAGCTTAAATAAATGCGATTATATTTTCCAAGGGACAGATTTCATGAATTCACCGCGCATTGCTCTATTAAATCCATCGGCTTGTTAGCGCCTATTATCCGCAGCACAATCATATTCGCCCCGCATATTCCCGTCTGCGGTGACGTTGCGAACACGCTGAGTTCTATCTTGGACGTGGATCGCGAAGCTAGTTTTGCTTCTAAATTTGTGTGTACATTCAGCCGCTTCCTAGTTTTCAATTAGGCCGTATCTCTTGAATAGCGCGGACATATTTCACGGTGAATATGTATGACATTTTCTGTTGGCGAGTCTGGCGCCTTTGGTCCAGTCCAGATTAGGACTCGTAGTACACCTGGGCGTACAGTTTATAGGATATGGTGGACATTAAACAAATACATCTATTATATCAACTTCATTTTTGGTATTATGATAAGTGATACCATAATAGGGTAATTGCATGAAATGAAAACTTATACGCCAAGAATCTGTACTCACAGTTTGTCGGAAATATGTAATATTGACATAATAATGTACAATTGGAAATAAAAAAGTATTTTATATTATCATAGCTCTAGAAATAGAAAAGGGCATTACGTTATTTATAGAAGACATATCAAAACGGTTAAAATTACAAATGTAATTTTATAAATGTAGATTTAATAAAACAAATACTCGATGTTATAGCAGCGATGATTAAAAAACAATTACAACAAAAACTCTAACCGTAATTAAAAAGAAACATTTACGTTTGCAACACGACGGATTTCGCAAACTTGACATCCGCTCTCCTCTTCTTTCATAAATATTCGCTTATGAGCGCGAGTGAGAGGGGCAGTATGATGTTACATTTTACTAACGACTTGATTAAAGGCTAAAACCTGAAATTTTTATGTTAATTATAATGCAATATGAGTCTAATTAATATTAGTTCGTGTAAAAACCTGTTTGTGATTGGTCGTGTGTTTTGTGTCTTGTTTTATTGTTTGTACTCTATTGTGTTTTGTTGTTGTGCAAAATGGATTTTAGAAACCATAGACCATTTCAGATCAGTAAGAAGAAAAGTTTGTCACGAACTTCCTCTATGTCAACACCAAGGTACGTTTCATAATTTATAGAAGGTTCATTAACTTCCAACTCAACTCAAATGACGAAATTTGAAGTTGAGAAACTTCAAATTTCCTCTAATGTGACTCACTAGACTGACACTATCTATATGTAAAGTAATTAAACTCGACAATTAAGGCAAAATGAACTAATTTGATGTAATCCTTTGCCACTTTGTTAATTTTCAGCGATTCACGTGATATTAGTCGAATCAGGAGTCGGGTCGAGGCGTTTCGGGTCGTATCCCGCAACGAAAGGTGTTGCGTAAAAGTTTGAGTAAAAGTGGCGTTGTTTTAAATTTTCGCCGCCACTAATGAATGTCGCAGGTAAAAATCTTTTCGACGGATCGACTAAACAGAGCGCTGTATTTTTTAGCTCGTGAACGATACAGTCGCGGGAGCTTTTTGGCGGGAACTCGAGAAGTGAAGTTTTTTTTGTTTCATTATTGTAAAAATTGTGTATTAGGCGTTTCGTGGCCCAATAGTGATAGTTTATTAAACTTCAAAGTGTTTTTCGTGCGTGGTGTTTGTGATAATCAAATAAAAACGTGGGACTGCGTTTTTCGTATGATTAGAATCATACGAAAAACGCAGTCCCACAGGAATCCTCTTGTCCTCAGTAAACCTACTTCCACTTTATTGAGCGACTTACTTCGATGGGACTGGACATTGACAGGATACGTTTAATTTGAACTTTAAAATTGTTTATTACGAAGAAAACTTGACACTGGCAAAATGTGCTGATTGCACCATTGTCATATATAAAGAAAAAAAACTAGTCACGCAGTGTCTTATCTTCGATGCTCTCTACCTCACTCACAATCTTTCCATAGTGTCGTATGCGTGTGTATTCTGTATTTTGTGTAACTCTGTGATATCCTCTACAAGGACTTGACTAATGCTCTCGAACATTGATTAATCTGATATATGGCCCGATTTTTAGACTTCGTTTACTTCTGTGAGGTTTTAACTAAAATGCGCCCTGTATCTACTGCGAAAGAAGTTTATGCTCTATAGTAGGTCGTAACCAAAGGTGATCGTATCTACTAATTGATAACATTTGCAGAAAACTGAATGCATTATTAGATTTTGAAAATCTGTCATTGATAAATGACGAAGTATTTTATAGCACATTGGGTTGAGCAAAGCTCAATTTGAAGAATTTTTCCATAATGCGTCAAGCATTAGGAATATCATTTAAAAAGAAAACAGCAATAGCTTTAGCCATCATACTTACGAAGCTATCATATTGGAGAATCAAACCAATTCTTTAGCAAATAATAAATGATCACAATGATTCATTCCATTGGTTCATTCAAGATCAAGACGCTTTTATATTAGACAGGGTTTTAAAGACTTAATAAAAGAATCGGAATCTTGAGGATATGCCATCACGCAAAAAATGAAAGGGAAACTCGACTTACTACAATTCAAGAAAATTAATCTAGAACGGTTACAGTGTGCCGTTAGCTGGTACAAACAATAAACGGGAGACTGAAAATTGAGTTTAAACAATTAGGACCACAATATTTCAATAAATACACCGTAAACCTATTTGTAGAGGTCAAAATAGCAGGAGTATTGTGGAATGCTTTTTAGAACCATTAAAATGAATTATATTAGCCCAATAAATAATATCCCAAGTAGCAATAATACAGACAACCATTTATGCAATTATGTGATCACAAATAATGTGGTCGCGAAAAAACATTACGCCAACACCACACAAAATTACTCATTACCTTTTTGAGCATTAACGATTACAGAGACAAAATCGGGTTCTAAGCGAGCGAAGCTACTAACAATAGTCAGTTTTTGTAACATTATAGTCAGCGCAAATGTGTTAGCGGTGTCTAATCTACATAGTAACAGGCTCTATTCAGCCCGTGTTATAGCTCGATTAGAGATACTGCAGTGCAAATTCGTGATCCGAATTGAAATACTCTTTTAACTCAATTTAAATGAACATTATATGCTAAGTGTGAGAGATGTCAACGTACTAGTATTTAGGTATATAAATTACACTGTTAACTTTGCGTGACCATTCGTAGTAGCGAACAAGAATTCTTAGTACTACTTAGAACTAGTTTCATCTGATACATATTTATTCTATAACAGTTTCGCAGTATTTTGTCAAATAATAATATTTTGCACAATAGCAACGTAATATACATAATTCGAAATTTTATTATTTAAGATCCTATTGCATAAAATTTACAAGACGCGTAAGATTTTATTAAAAAAAAAACCAGTTTAGTAATTCCATAGATTGAATATAACAAGGAAATAAAAAAAGTTTTTTTGAATTAAATTTTTTCCAAATTTGTTTTAATACTTTGATATTGTTTTAATGTTTTAATACTTTCTCAATTCTTAAAAATTTACTAAATATATTGAAGCTCGTATTTATTTATTTAAAAAACTTTATTGCATTTAATTGTACAAAAAGCGAGCTTAGTGCCTGGAGGCATTCTCTACCAGCCAACCTTTGGATAGAACAGAGAGCCACATTGGGAGGTGCGATAAAATGTATGAAATAAATATAACTTCATATGTACAGTAAAAAGATTTTAAAATACAATTAAAGAATTATTATGTTCAATTAAGCCCTTTATGTGTTCAATCATATGTTTAAGCCCCGATCGGGCATATACATTTCTAAGCCGACTGAGAGACCGAAGTTTGACAAATTTGGCCTTTAAAATACTCCTCCTATATTCTATAATAGCATTTTTTCAAATTGTTTATAAAACAGAATTTCAATATTTTATAGGTACTCTTAATCATACCGATATTTTATACTACGAGTATAAAGCAGTACTTATTAAATAGAAATAAAATTATATAAACAAGATCAACGCGAAACATTGAATGGATGGGAAGCATTACTGTAAGTAGCTGTCTGTAAACGATGCCATCAATCGCTTATCATTTCATCGATTTGAACGTTGCTGCTCGCGGCACGCGCGATGAATTTATGGCTTTGGAGTATATGTACATATAGTATTAAGATTGTAGTGGAAGAGAGACAGGAATAGTCTTCTTGCTGGAGACAATAATAAACAAAAGACACACAGCGAGCGTCAGTTTTGAAAAGTAAATTTATATATTGTGTGTACATTTTATAAAAAAAATATTTAGGCAAATGTTGAAGAGTTTGATGAGCTAACAACTCGAATTTTTCCACTCGAGTTACATCTCGCGTATAAGATGTGAAATTTCAAATCACACATCTTTCACTGTAATAGAGGTACTTACTTCGTTGACTCAGCGAGCCGAAGTGGATCTTGGTCTCCGACACCAATCTTTTTTGTTCCTGTACAGCTTCGTGCCACCAAGTTATTTGGAGCTCCCGCAAGTCCCTCTTCGCTTCGTCTCTCCAGCGGTACTTGGGACATCCGACCGGTCGTCGATCATTTGGTTGTCTCACTTATACTCTATTCACAACGCAATCCTACCCCATTCTGTCCACGTGACCGAGCCAGCGGATTCTAGCCGCTGGCCGCTTTAATCTCACCGATGAGGTTCGGCTCATACACCACTGTTCCAAATCCTTGTGCTCCTTACACTAGAATTCTTCTTTAGATTTTTCTTTCTGTTAGTAGAAGTTTCCTTTCTTCTTCCTATGTCAAAGTCCAGGTCTCGCAGACATACACCAAGATTGGTCTAATGACAGTTTTATGTATATGAATCTTGGTGTTCCTGCTTAATTAATAACTTAATTATAACTCTCCACAACATTAAGCTGTGGAGAGTTGCACTTCACCTGAGAGTGTTTTGTACACGGATATCTATTTCTTCTTCTCTCGTATTGCTTCCTATCAGTTATAGTGCAGCCTAGATGTTTAAATTTTGTCATCCCTTTGTAGGTATTGTCTCGAACAGAAAGATTTCTCCGGCTTGCTCTGACGTTTCTGTAACGTTTCATGTGAGATATTCAGTCTGCAATAAAGATACATTTTTAAATTTCAACCTTAAATGTGTTTGAAATAATTTTTGAATAAAGATCTGTATTTTGTTTCTAAACATCATTAATTCGTTAAATAAATAAAATACGGAGATTAAACAAAGAAACAGATAAAAGCAAACGTTTCAAAATTATCGGGTGGTTCACGCAAGAACACCATACCATACAAACTTTATAATTAAGTTCTTTGCTATTTAACGCGTTTATTTTATTTTGTCTCATTAACGCGTTAAGTGAGGACTGTAAACGAATTACATCGCTCGCAATCTTAATGCTTACAACCTTTAATAACATAATTGCCGGTCGAGACTATTACTTACTTACGCGCTTCTACACGTTAGTAGTGAATCAAAATATATTGTGTATATGATTACTGTTAATTTTACGAGCTCGTACAGGCTATTGTGGTGGCGAACCTGGGAAATAGTCTATATCTAGAAAACCAACTATCAAATGCCGCACATTTTCAACTAATCAGAAAGGGTCAGAGTCCCTACCAGGAATTACAAAATGACATAGAATGTTTTACGCTGCCACGCACATTATAAAAAATCACGCACATTTAATGTAAAATATTTTTGTGCTACGTCAAAGTTTGACATTGTTTCACATTTGGCCAATCGAGCGTTCGCACAGATACAAACTCCTTTGCGTCTCTTATCAGCTTAGGTATTCAATAAGCGGTATTCAATAACAGCTTCAATAAGCGGTTAGGGAGCGACAACCGCAAATATAACGCTGTTGAACAAATCTAGTCATTCAGCTAGAGTGACGAAAATAACCTTTAAAATCACCGTAATATCTCGTTTATGAATTCAAAAAAGTATGTAATTATACGAACTCTCGGTTGGCTAATACTTTAGGTACATATGTATGTATGGTATATAATGAACATTTACATGATATAAGACACGCTATGTCAAATGTTTTCGACTTGGCACATAAGAGTTTGCAAACATATAAAGTTTAGATCTTACACTAACTAGGCTTTTAAAATATTTCTTTAACAGTATTTATTTACGGAAGTGTTAATAAAATGCCTCTGCAGTTCACACAAAATCTCGACTTAATACATAATTAGTAGAAAGTAAACCATTGTGACCGCCGTGATGTAACATTTTTACATTTAGTTGTTATTTTCACAGGTTACGATTTTATTTGCTGTTTATGTAACACTTCTTGATGTTTATGGTGTTTTATTCTTTTCTAGCGGTCACTATTGGAGGAGTATTCCTTGATGAGAATATGGCGACAGGATATGGCTGGATATGAACTTTACGAAACAAATCCATTTGAAAATTATTATCTCATTATCAATTAGTATCTAGGTGATGCTAAATACAAAAGAAAAACTTTGTATAAAGAGCCACATTTATTATTTGTATTTATATAACAATATCAAAATCACCTTGATAAGGATATTTGACATTATACTCGTATTTGCGTTTCTCATGTACATTAGTGCGCCTATGAAATAAATATATTTAGTTTTAAATTGTGGCGAAAATTAATAAACACATATACATTTATTTATCGACTCATCGAAATTTAAGAGAGGTGGACCACCATTCATTTAGTGGTCTAATCAATATTAAACTATAAAATAGTCAAACCAAGTTCTCACGGTCAATTTTACGTCAGGATATTATATTGCAGAAAACTGCCATTTTAGGCAGAATCTACTTAAAACGAAGTATAATTTGCTGTAAGTGGTCTGAATACCTTTTGAAGTTATACGGTTATGTCTCATAGCTGGCCTTATTCGTGTTAAGCGGAGGAAACGCGACAATTTTTTTGTTAAATTCTATTACAAATTAGCTTGAAATTGAGTTAGGTTCGGATAGATTTTAAATAGATATTTTTTCTTGCTTCTCCGATTTAACTTGAGGTTGTGTTCATTGTAACACATTAAGTAAATACAATCGCAAATATAATTTATGTAATTGTAGCGGTCTGTGTGATTTTGTTTCTATCGTAAATTTTATACGATGTCATACAAGCAGAGATCTTGTCGAATTAGTGGTTCAAAATTTGAAATAAAAAATAATTATTTCCAATACACGAAAGGAGTCAAATAATATTAACCAGAGTAAATGGAAAAAATAACAAAGTGACATTATATGAAAAACAAAGATACAAAACATAAAATACGTTAATAAATCAGAGATGACTATTTTTTGTTAATATTTTTTGTTTTGTTAATTTCTTTATTATTATAATTTTTTTCAAAACATATGACAGTATATTATGTTTCAAATAATATAATTCAAAATAGAATAACACAAAATTAAAAAGAAACTACGATATATGATAGCATATAGTTAACTAAAATATGATATATACATACCTATATGTTCGTTAAACAACAACCTACACACGGTAGTCTCATGAATATCCGTCCAGTAGAACCCAAATTACAAGCGAACAGACAAACAAAGGGACAGACTGACGTTACATTTTATAAGTATAGATATTTGTGATACGTAAAAAATATACTATTATTTATGGTACAGTACAGTGATGGTACTTATTAGACATAATAAGTACCATACACTTTAATTACCTAATTACAGAGCTAATAATTTTATTCAAAAGCCGACCGTAGCAACTTCTAACACAGATTAGATATTAATTACCTTCTTGTTATCAACTACGAATAGGAAATAAAATAACACATTAGGTCTCATGCACACCTAATAAGCGACTGTCCCACATTTTTATGTAGTATGCACTGATGGGATACTTATGTAGTAACCATAATCGTTTTTGTCTTGTCAGAGATGTATGGCCTTAAACGTCACGTTGGCCAAGCGGGTTGGCAAGTCCACTTTTTTAGAAGTAACATAGTTCTTCGGGGCTTGTGGTAGCTGCGCTGCATCTTATCCCTTAGTCGCCTTTGTGTATGTATGTATGTGTGTAAATGTAGTCTGAATGTTACTTACCTTTGCATGGTTTTCTATTGCGTAGTCGTTGTTCCAAATTTTTGATTCAGTGTAGGTACATTTAAGTATGATGCGTATGACTTGATTTCTTTGCACAAGGATACCGTTATAAGAGACGTGCGCCCGCTATGTTTATTTACGAGTATGTCCTTGGATTGTTCGTGACTAAGTGAAGAGATATAAGCGGAAATCTCCCCCGAACTAAACTTTATGTTCTATAAATTAATTTACTTACAGCAGTTGTTATGGTCAACTGCTACTGCTAGTGTCCATTTCGTAATCAGATGCAACTTGGTTCAAATTCTAAAAAGTCATGAATGTAAAAGACATGATAGGATGAAAAGTGATTGTTTGTATATTTTTTTTATATAGAAGTGGGCGGACGAATAAGCGGTCCCAGGTGATGGTAAGTGTTACCGCCGCTCATGGATACCTGCAACACGAGGCATGCTTTTATGATTTGTTTAAAAGATTGGCAGTAATCTAGAACGGATATTTGTAGAGGATTTAAACGACTGCATTCTCGAAAAATGGATGAAATCATTAGTCAGACAGATATTTTTTTCCTTCCAAGTGTAGTGTAGTTCCTACTGTTTTTCAAAATACGCATATATAGTAAGCTTTAATAGCTGTGGAATATTTTGGAACAAAATGACTTAGTTCTTTCTTTTTTTGGGACTTTTGTATTCACAAGACATGCCAGTCCCACTATACCTTATAGCCAAAATGTAAATGCTACATAAATACGCAAATAAATAATAAATTGTATTCTATAACATATACCTAAATTGTAAAAACTCTTTTGAGACCGATTAATAGTCAGACTTTACTTAAGAATGTATAATCATTAGTCAATCGGTAATCATACATTCTTAAGTGTTTTATATAATCTTGTTTTATATAATCTCACTGTCGATAAAATGCATAATATTATTTAAAAAATATTAGCAATATTTTTCGCTACACACTTATTACTTATTTCATATGGACATTAAGATGATCAGAATTGCGGTTAACGTAACCCGATCCTCCGTCCCCACTTAGTAATGGGGTCCCCACTATTCCGAAAAGCATTTTATTTCGATGTGGTTTTCCTTTATTGTTAGTAGTTTTAATATTATAACAATAAAGATGTCGTGTCATTTTCTCCTGTTTTTCCTTAAGGTTAGTTGCGGTCAGTTACTTCTTCATATTTTTTTGTTCCAGGGTGTTCCAATCTAGCATTGTCTGGCCAATTAAAGGTGTGTTATTAATAAATTATTTCGACCTGTCCTGTTATTTTGTTGGTCTTCTTTCACATGTTACTGTTCCTCTTTGTTCATTTTATTATTCTTATTAATAATAATAATAATTGTATGTATAGTAATGCAGATACTGAGTGTATAGTTTCGTGTATGTACGTACGTGGTCTATGAAGTAGGAGTAATTCTTTTATACAATACAAGTCAACCAATCTCCCACTGTCAGTTTCTATTTCCTTTCTACGAGTATGGTACGCGATCTACATTCAAGGACACGTCAAATTGTTTACTCCACCAGTTATCGGTACTGCGGCAAATATGACCCGCCCATTGCTACTTCAGCATGTTGATTCTATGAGTTATGTCAGTGACTTTCGTTCTTTGGCATATCTCTTTGTTACGGATCTTATTCCGCAAAGAAACTCCAAACATAGATCTCTTCATAGCCCGCCGAACGACTGAACTTACGGATCGGGCCTGCCGTCAGCGACCACGTTTAGGCATCGTACGTTGTAATTGGTAGAACGCAACGTGCCATATGTGAACATTAAATAAATGGAAGAGTTACTTTAATAAAATATTATCTTAATTAAATATACATTCATTTTATAAACGCAATTACTGTAAATAAAGAGCTCATCCGCCATTACCTACATTTAGCAACGACACTGTAATCTAATAGCTATAATTTCTTTTATTACACGCTAAGGCTAAGTGCACACTTACTCCCACGCGACCAAATGACCTTTATCTTACATAACGTGTGGGCTTCTCATTAGGCTCAGCGCACAATCGCGTTTCTTCATATAAGATTAACCGTGTAATGGAAGTTTGCGATGTGACACAGTTAATCATCGTAATTGATTGATTCCGCGATTTAAAGTCGTGGAGATAATTTAATTATTATGTAAGTTTTTCATAAGATTTTTTTTATATTTGTATAAATTAAAGGTTATTCAAATGCTTTTCAAATGTTTACGAGAATAAAGACTGTTGAATAATTAATTACTTTCGTTGGAGGAAAAGCCCTCCGTTGAAGTAAATATAACTGTTTATACTAATTAAATTAACAGTTATATATTGTTTATTGAAGAAAGTCACGACGGCTGGATGAGACGAGCAGAAGGCCTTGTGTGATGGCGGTCCTCGAGAGATGTATGTATCCAACAGTGGATAGACGCAGGCTGATGGTATGGTATATTTTTTTATAGATAAAAGGCGGCAGACGGATACACAGTCCATCTGATGCCAAGTGGATACTGTCGTCCATAGACATCCGCAATACATGCCAACATCAGTCCAGGATGACAAACTTTGGCACACCCCCGAATGAGCCGCCTACCTTTGGAGACATAGGAATGGATTTAGAGAAAGGGTTGGGAAATTGAGGAGGGAGAGGATGGTAATGGACTCTGGCACATCTCATTCACTACCGAAACACGTATGTACATTAGGGAAATAAGACAAAGTGGGAAATGCAGTACATTTCAAGGTAGTCTTCTGTGAGAGAGGGGTAACGTAGCCAGTTGAGCGCGCCCAGCAGCTGTTGGATTGCAGCGTGCACTCTCGCCCTTAACTAAGTTACATTTATGCGCTCAATCAAGCGTTTGCCAGCTGTGTTTAAAATGTTGGTGATCAACCGCTACACTATCTTTAAAGATATTCTACGCATTGGAACCCCATGATCTTACGATATTGACACCCCAAAGGTAATTGCTATAATTGGTGCCGACATTTATGGACCTCGCGTTTTCCAGTCACTTTCGTAAATACCTGGAGATGAGAAGGAGCCCTTATATAATTTAAAATTACCACGTGCATCTGTCACTGTGTGTACATTGGTCTCTATGAAAATTTAATTATTAGCTGTAATACCAGCTGTACTATACCCATGTACAATATCTATTTACCTATTACTAACTGTACTACAACGTGTCATTAAAATAACGCATAAACTGTAAATAGGTAGCTGTACCAGAGTAGCATCGATTCTAACATTTTTACAATAGGTTATATTTCTTATAACTTATTGTACATCTCTAGTATATCTTTTATTCTATGCACAGTAGCATAGTAAGCGCGTCGTCCGCGTCGCGCCCGCCTTTATTTATAAAAGAAAACAGGCGACAGACGAGCATACAGCTGGTGGTAATTAGATACTGTCGTCCATAGACATCCGCGATACATGCAATACATTTACAGATTAAAGAATGGATTGGGAAAATAGGGACGGATAGGATACTACAGTATACATTCTTAGATTGTGCCTGTACTGAGTAATGAGTACTACGAATGTTTTAGATAGAAAAACAAAACTACATGTTTTTTACTTTTTATTTATCCCCTAAAATAATTTTATTTTTCCTTAGAACGGTTTTATAAACATATTCTAAATTAGTTGACGTGTTTCACACTTTATTTCTATGATACGTTGTAGCTGATTCTCTCTATGGTTACCAATGCACAGTATCTACCGTTCTTCTCTCTACTTCCAAGAAAGGTCTTTTTTAACGTAGCGTGGGACTCCATTCGACCGGGTGATTGCTTATTCTTAAACAATGTTGTTCAGTATCCGTTTCACCCGGCTAGGGACAGTCCCCAAAGCCGTGCGAATAACCTTCATATTGAGCTATTAAAACTTGCAAGTGAATCGCAATTTGTAAATAAAGATGTGATTAGAAGAAGTTTAGTTAAAAGTTTTTGTATATATTTTTTTTGCGTATTGTTTAATAAATTGTTTAAATTACATTTACCTGTATAATAAAAAAGACGAGTATTATAAATTTATATCATAAGTTAGGTATGTGATTTAATAGCGGATTTAAATTGTCAGTTAAGAGTCGTATTGTAGCTATTTTTCATAGAAAAATGTTACTAGAAATATTAAAATTGTCATTTGTTATGATTACAAAATAAAAATCCTAACCTTTTTATTAATATAATTTACGTATGGTTGTCATTAGAATATCATTTTAATTTATCAAATATATAGGTATAATGGGCTTGGAATGTTATTGATTCTAACTTACCTATTGCAAGAATTTATAGACATTTATATATCGTTCTTATCATAAAAAAACTAATTTAGTCGAAGATTGTTTACAAAATCTTGATATTGCATGACTATTGTATACAATATCTCTTAAAAATTTACTAATAATAATGAATACTCTTATACTTTTATAAATAGTATTCGTAAATATTTAATAGTCAATTTCAATAACCACTATTATATGCAGATTATGTATGTAATCAAATTGGCCAATCATCGCAGTGCTAGTCGCTAGGCAATGACAAAATTTTGTACAGTTTGTTTTTGTGTATCCCGTCACGCCCGATGTATACTTAAATCATAGATTATGTAATAAATGGAATAGACAAGACAGACCATACATGCAAGCGTGTATATTTTTTCACATATACATTCGCCCCAAAGTTTTGTGATATATTTAACTATATATATTTTCAAACTATAAAACTAAAAAATCGAAAGAAAATTCTGAAACATCGCGTACAATCGCCTTTCACTTGTTGTGTCGAAATAATCCCACCGTTTAACCATTGATATGAAAATTAAAAATATATTTCGTAAAAATATTTAATCTTTCTTGCTTCGTTTAATTACACATCTTTTCTATTATAAATAAGCGAAGAAGTACGGTAAATCTAATCTAAAGTAAATCTCATCAAAACTATACACTTTCTGAGATTGGCATCAACATACGAAGTAAATGTCCAACATTACTTTATAAGCATCTCTGCATTTTTAGGCACCTAAAAATTGGAACGAAGTGTCTATATATGAAATGTTAAAAAAAAAAATTGCTGTGTGCTCTACGAATGATACAAGGCCTAAAACAACATTTTATTGATTCATTTTTAATTCTCTGTTTGTATGTATGTCTGTCTACACATTACGCAAAAACTACTTGACAAATCTCAATGTCACACAATACGAATATAGTTTATTCTTGCATTAGGATCTAGTTCAAATAAGTTGGCAAGCAACGCGGCCGGCGACACTATTTACAAAGTGTTCGCGGGAACATCGTCAAGTCCATACATAGTGATATATGTCTTGGAATATCTTTATTTCAAATCATTACAAGCGCCCGTAGAAGTCATTATAGATACGAGTAGTAGATGTATAGAGAATAATTTTTATCCCTATCTAAGAGGATTACGCAGTTCCCGAGGGAATTACGCTCGAATTACAAAATCTACGCGAGCAAACGAAATTAAGCCATGATTTTGTTTTCTTTGATATTATTGCACTAATAATGTAATCCACTAGATTATGTATTGATTCCACTTACTAGGATACAAATAGTTTGATTATTAGTATTGATTCCACGTATAAATAGTTTAAAACGCGTTATAAGTCTATATAGTAATTATGACACTTTGTGTTTTGCACAAGGAAACTAAAAACATGTGTATTTTAGGAATATGATGTCATTGACTTGCCGAACATCGGCGCCAATAAATAATAAGTATAATTTATATAACAGAAAACAGGTAGTAGACTGTTCAATTTTGTATGAACAAAATTATATAGTATATATGAGATTACCACCCAGGCTTCATGTCGATTTAACAAAAAAATTCAAGAAATAAGTTGCAATTTAGGACTTAAAGCCAGTATTTCCTTTTCGGGTGCTGTTTGATTACACCATTATTATAGCGTTTTACTTACCAATCATAAAAAACCCAAATATAATTCCGAAAAATGTTCGGAAAATGATATGATGGTACAGAGTAAACATACAGTCCATATTATACATATTCGTCTTATTTGTAAGCTTACTCATTGCAAGTGATTTACTTCAGCAGTAGGTGCGCAACCCCAGAGAACAATGAATGCGAATGTCAAACAATACGGTCACGCTATCTCTTTCCACTTTCGTAACTAAAATGACGTCGTGTCATGTCTGCGTTATTTATAGAGTTAATCTAGTAGGTGGTTCGGTGGGATGCGTGGGCACATTGTGTAGTGCAAGACGGATTCGCTGTTGTTACTAACAGGTACTGAAGTCGTTTGAGGAAATATCATTCGGGTTTTATATTATAGTTTGTACAGCTGTTTTATTATTTGTGTAGGGGAAATTGTATTAGTAAAATGCTGATTAGTAATTCCATGGTTAAATAAATCAATATTAGATAAGTTTTTTTACTTGGCTACTGCAATAGCTTATGTCGTAATCAGCAGGTAATTCTTCTTGGGTTTGAATATCATATTCAGTCTTATTCTGGATTATTAGTGAAATTTTTCATGAAAAATCAAATAGTTTTTTTTATTAAGTACCTATTCGGGTTTATTATTAATTTTTAATTATTATTTTTTATTATGATTTCTTTTTACAAAGGAATACGATGTAGTAAATTATAATTGATCGCGGTTGTACCGTAAATGGAAATTGTTATATCGTAAATTTGGCACCGGAATTAAAAGTACTGTGATAGGTATAATATTATTATCACCAGTATAAAAGTAACTTTAATCTTTGTTTTGTTTAATTTGAAAATATCTACTTAAACGGCTAAAATTGCATTTTTGCGTGATCCATTTCTTACACCTTCATTTTATACAAATTTTCAATACTATTTATTATGCGTATAAATAATAAATGAATAAAGGTTTCGATATAATTTACAATTCGAATTGTCATAACTTCTTTGGTAAGCGCAATTAATGTTTTCACTAGCATATACTGTTATTAATGACTAGTGATTATTGTATTTATTTATAAATCAATGTAATAGAGATCCTCAATCAATCACAATGTGCAATACTTTTATATGAATCATTGACATTTCTGCAATGTGCACACTTACTGTATGTTGTTACGATGTTGGTAACATCTGTCGTAATTATTGCAACAATTGTGATAAAACAACTTCTGTATTTTAAACGTTGCCATAATTATATATTTAATGATAGAGACTGACAAATTGAAGTTGAGTTAGGAAAAGCGCGGTAAATTAAAAAAAGTTTATTAATAAAATTAGTTGGAAAAATAATTTTGATACTTGAATTCACTAATAAAATGATAGCCTAGCATTGAACTCTAATTTTCTAATAATATGTAAAGAGGATAAAATGATTGAACTTTGACGGATAGAATTATGTTAAATATATACCGACTATATCAGTAATAAATACTTATAGTATAATACATATATATCCACATCTGCATTCAATATTAATTTGTAAGTAGGAATCAAAGTTGACAAAGACAGAAAAATAAGAGTGAATTGTAGTCTCCAAAGGACGAAATAGAAAATAAAGCAGCTTAGAAACTAACTGGTAGTGAATTACGAACATTAAATTTTAAATTTATGAATTAAAACTTTGGACGATATTTGACGAGGGTATATAATTACATTGTATGTTAGTTTATCAATCATTTATAAAAATCTCATATAAAGTGACAAGTTTTAAGGTTAAGGATCACTTTCTTAAACCCTTTTAACTGCCTCTTCCCTTTTATTCTAAAATTGTATACTTTAACTTTGTTATTTTCTCAATCTTTCGTCGACACTAACTTAAATTTCTTTGATGTTTATATGCGTGCTTTATATACATTTATATTACTCTGTACAAATGTCTATTACCTACGTTCGTATACGTATGTAGGTATTTGTGTAATTACGTATATTTATCTCACATTGTATCTAAGTCACAACTCTCTTTCTCAAGGTTGTTTGGAAGGTATTGCTATAAAACCGTAAGACCGCCTGCTTGTATTCTCTTCTTATAACATTGTTCCTTAATTTAGTAATATCTATCTTTAAGTAACACAGTTCGACATTGCCCAAGAAATCTTTACGTGCCGTAACGCAATGTTGTCGAAAACGCATATTCGTAAGGTTCGCATTGCGAAAATCGCGACAAACAATAAATATGTTTAGTGAAAATAGAACGAGTCTAATCATCAAAAGAAACGTATCTTTTAAACTCAGTAGGTACGTTACGAAAGGACATTAAGCACTTGTTGATAAGAGGATAGTATTTTGAGCTTTAAATATCAATGAACAAGGTATGTTATTGTAAGACAATATAATACATCTTTCTGTTTTAAAACATAATAGAGACACTAGGAACGCTGTCGACATTTGAATTTAAAATTAATACATAGTATGCTCTTCTTTCTATCCTTTCATGGATATTTCATAATATGTTATTTGACTTTTTTATATAATGGAGAAGGGTGGCAGAATTCTGACCTCCTAAAAATATATATATATAAACTTTTACTTCCTTATTGGTGTTGAGGTCAGAAAGACAGTATCGTAAGAGGATGGTAATGGTAACATTAATAATCCTCTATTAGTGGATTTATTTTTAAAACTTTGATGCACCTTGAACAGGTACTTATTTGACTTACCATGTAAACAGCCGTTTTATCGTCCACTGCTGCACATGGACCTCCTCATGCACATTGTCTTGTGCATGAGAGATGTTGTATGGCCTTAAAACGCCACGCTTGCCAAGCGGGTTAGCGAGTCCACTATTTTATGATATGTTTTTTTAAGAGATGGGGTGATGCTATTTTAAAGTCAGTCGATAACACACGGCCTTGACTTATTTGTTTGACTTACACTGTACAAATAAATAAAAAAAAAATGTAAATATTAAAAATTGCTTCGACACGTGCTTATTAATAATTATAGTTACGTCACCAAATTACAAAATATGCCTTTGCTATATGTGTAATAAATTCGTTAATAACACCTTATGTCTTCAATTCTATTTATACTCACGTGTTTGAAACGTCCCTGATTAAAAAATCGGAATAAAAACCAAAGTAAACAAACTACAAAGTGAGCGATTACATCATACCACGTGTTATCCTGTACAACAAAATACCGTAGTAATTGCACTCACGAGCGGGGATGCCTCCACGTATATAAAAGAAAATAAAAGTGTAAACCCGTTCCGCTAAGCGACTCCCGTAATGACTAGCGGGCTCTAGTCGGTTAACGGGATCACGACTCGACTTGTGTCGATATCGAAAGGAATTTATTACACTACTTTATTAGCGAAAGTTACAAAATTATGGTCTCTGTGTTTTACCTAACGTAGAATTTACGACGCTACAAATTGCCGAGAAATGGTTAGTATACTTTGCTTTGCTAAAAATCTGCTACCTACACTACTTATCGCAACAGAATGATATTTTAATACAAATCCTTTATGTAATTTAATTTAACGTTTTTACTTACTTTTAACTGTGTACAAGAAATTGTATTTACGTCAACCGTAACAAGCACTTGTATCGTCAACTGTTGGACAAGGGCCTCATGCATATTATCATGTGAATGAGGGATGTATGACTTTAAAACAGGAAATTGGTCTAGCGGGTTGGCTTGTGCGTTGCGGTTTGACTCAGAGCTTATAATAGCGGCTTTGTCATCCCTTAGTCGCCTTTTATTAAACCCACGAGAATTACATACATTACATAATTAGATATATAAATACATATATATTATAAATTTTAATGTCGGTAATGACTACATCAGTAAACATTAAACAGTAAACTATAAACAGTAAACTTCCTACATCCAATAGTCACTGATTAGCAAATTCTATACTAAATATACGCTTAATAAATTCAAGTCCCAATATCTTGAACTTTCAATCTTTCTATTTATCTTTCGATAAGTTCGTTATCGTTTCGATATCGAAAACGCCCGGCTAAGGCACACTGTTCAACCCTGGATATAGGTCAGTGTGCTATAGAAACGAGTCCTGTGGCGTTGACGTCTCTATTACTTTATAAATAGGTGACTGGACTCAGTTCTACGATGCAAGAATGATGCGAACATGTCTTGTTATGCTTTATTTTTATTCACTACTTATAGACATGAGATACTAGTTTCTTACCACTATGGAAATGGGCTGAATTAGTGTGTAATTTCTCATACAGTTACAGAAGAGTCTTAACTGTCTGACATATTGTACTAACAACCTAAGTCTCTTCACTGCTGCATATAGACCTCTCCTAAGGTGTGTCGCTACATAATGGTCACTAGCTTTTCTCATCCAGCTACTATCGACAACTTCTTCAGTCATAGGTACAACTGGTGTGAGAGCGTCACACACTGCATTTTCCGGCACGTGGTCTCTATTCAAGGGCAGGCCTACCCATCGACATTATTGAAATTTAAAGATGTGACAATTCGTCATCTGCTATAACCAAAGCGAATTCAAACAAATTTATTTGGACGCTTTACAAGTCTTTCGTCAAGGCCTTTCAGGTCTAGACAAAAGACTGTCGTATGTTAATAATAGGGGTTAAAGTATGAAATTGCCGTTTTATAGTAATAGATACTTTGAATTGACATAAAACCTTCATGGTGTGAGATTTTCGAGTGAAACTTTTTTCACATGATACCTATGAGGTTCTTGTTTTAAAAAATGTGCAACATTCGATTTTCGACTTTCAATTGTTTTTTTTATTCAGCTTAGACGGGAAAGATGGATACTTCGAAAATCCGAGTAATCTTTGAATACGAGTTCCGACGCGGAACTAACGCGGCAGAAACGGTTCACAATATCAATGCTGCGTTTGGAGAGGAGACTGCTAATGAACGAACCGTGCGTTTTTGGTTTAAACGCTTTCGTAATGGAAACTTCGACCTGAAGAACGAACCACGTGGAAGACCGCCCACACAGGTGAATAACGCTGAATTGAAGGAGATGGTGGAAGCCGATCCGAGTCAAACTACCCAGGAATTAGCGGCATGGTTTAACGTTACCTTACCTACAATATTGACTCATTTGCATCAAATCAATAAGATCAAAAAATATGAAAAATGGGTGCCTTATGATTTGACTGATCTGCAGAAAGAAACGCGTGTTGAAACTTGCGTTGCCTTGTTGAATCGGTACAGAAATGAAGGAATATTGGATCGAATTGTGACATGTGACGAAAAGTGGATTCTTTACGATAACCGAAAGCGAAAAATGCAATGACTGACCTCAGGTCAAACGCCGCAACAGTGCCCTAAGGCAAAGCTTACCAATAAAAAGGTAATGGTAACTGTTTGGTGGTCTATTCATGGTGTTATTCACTATAGCTTTCTCAGGTCTGGTCAAGCAATAACAGCAGATGTTTACTGTGCCGAACTTCGAACAATGATGGCGAAACTAGCAGTGAAACAGCCCCAACTCGTGAATCGATCTTCACCATTATTGCTCCATGATAACGCAAGACCTCACACTGCACGAGAAACCGTTGTAACTCTACAGGAGCTGCAGTTAGAAACCATACGTCATCCTCCGTACTCGCCAGACCTTGCTGCAACGGACTACCATTTTTTTCGTGATTTGGACAATTTTCTACGTGGTGAAAAATTTTCTTCCCAAGAGGCAGTACAAAATGCTTTCACACAGTTTATCGAATCTACATCCCCAGAGTTCTATCGCAAAGGCATAAATGAACTTCCGATTAGATGGCAACAATGTATAGATAATGAGGGTAAATATTTTGATTAAATAAATATGTTACATTTTAGAAAAAAACGAGTTTTAATTTTTCAGTACAAATCGGCAATTTCATACTTTAACCCCTAATATCTATGGCTTTCCATGTGGAAGACTATATGTGTTTCTATGTGAAAGAGACTTGTATAACTTCATTAGAATATGAACAATACCTGTTAATAAAGTACCGAAAAGCCAAGACCACTCAAAGCTCGAAGCTTTTAATATAACTAATGTCAGAGCTAGTGGTATTAACTATTTAGTCCTAGTAATGTTTAAAACCTTATCTGCATAAAGTAAGTAAGTAAACATAGGTCTTTACCTACATATTTTAACAGTTAACAAGTACAATCTGGCAACACCGTGCCAATTCTCGAGACAGCTTTATGACAACACTGATCTAAACGATCTAAACACTATCTGTGATCAGGCACGCGACTTGATCAAAGACGCGGCGAGAATACGCGGCATTTTCTTGCGACAAGTATTTATCTAGCGTTCCAATTCTGTATTCCACAAATGCTAATAGACCGATTTGGTTTTAGACAAAGTCATGAAGTATAAAATTCGACGATTTTTTTACTAGCTTTTTGTCCAACTGATTTGCCGTAAACTGTCTATATTCTGTCTGATAATTTCCTTGAATTAGCATGCAGTTCTTATATATTATATTTCTCTCTTTACATCTGTTCCTATTCTCTTAGAATGGTGTAGGTATAAACGACAATACCGGTATGCTTAATAGTCGGCTCCTCTGTCTATATACAACTATCAAAAATACAAAACTACAGATTGCAAACAGAAAAACATCTCTCAGCTCGTGCACGATGAAGTCATAATACTTACGCTGGTTTCGTTGGTTAGCACAGAAGACTGTCGTAAAATATTATACCGACATATTTTGGCAATGAATGAAAAATGTCTGAGCCCATTTCTTATCCCTATCCCATTTGTTATGTTTCCTTTCCCTTCTCTCCATTGTTTTTATATTATTTTTAAATATTTCTCATTTTTATTTTTAGTCTCTTTTCCAAATATTCCTAAACTTCTAACTCAAGGAATCAAGGATTATTAAACTCCGCAGCGCATGTATCACCGTTCGTTATTTTTACTAATATTGGCGCGCATCTAATGTAGAAATCCACTGGCAACAGCATCGATTAGCTTGATCGTGGATTGTTTGCTAGAATCTGCCGCTTTCCTTCTATCAAAAAAAGGAATTTGAGAATGCTAACTTAAAATGTTGAAGGATCTTCATCTTACTACACAACGAGCATCTTACAAGCATCTCTATATAAGTATATACAATATAGAAAAGCAGAAATCCAACGTTGATTAGATTACTATTTTATTAGATCACTGTTACGTTTTATCTGTAACAGTTTAAGTGAAATCGAGTGAATACCACGGCGGTTCTATCGAGTTAGGATCGCGTCGTTAAATCGTACAATGTAATCTTGATCTTCAGATATGCGGCAACAATCCTACTTATTGGGACGAAGTAAATCACCTGTGAAGTGTACAGAGAGCAGCAAAACTGGGTTGGAATGTGGTACAATATTTAAAATGTGTTTGATAATTACAGAGAGAGGATACTATGATATACTAGTTTTGTAAAATCATAAAACAGTAAATACGTCGGCACGCCCCCGGATGTGCTGCTTACCTTTGGAGATATGTATATGGATTTGGAGAGAGGGTTCGGAAAATGGGGAGGGATAGGATGGGAATGGGCTCTGCTGGCACATCTCACTCACTACCGAAACACGTACGTACATTAGGGAAATAAGATAAAAGTGGGAAATGCAGTACATTTCAAGATAGTCTTCTGTGAGACAAGTTTCAAGTGTCTTGGGGTGTAAGAGGCTCACCTACCATCTTTGGAGCCTAAGCCAACCTCACCTGCTTGTGGTGCATCCTGCTGTTAACTGACGAGGCAATGGCGTTCCCTTTTTGCGGTGGGAGGGTTACTCCGTCGGCATTGCTACCACCCTTCCGTCGGAGTCCGCCGCCATAATGATGCCTTATAAGCCGCGAGGCCCGCATCGTGTTCCGGCGGTGAGCGGAAGAAGCCGTCCCGAGAGAGGGATTGTTGCGTGTGGAAATGAGGACCGGCGGTTGCGGGGAATTACAGACGCGCATGGGCGTGACATGGTGGCGCGGGGATCAGGGAGACCCGGTGAAACGGTTGTCCGCTGACCGCCCGCGGGTTGTTGGGGGCCCGAACCCGGGGATCTTACTTTAATCTCCACCCCAGGAGGCTGCCCCGCCGCACGTGAAAAATCCCTTGGGGTAGCAGTTGTGCCGGAGGAGAAAGGAGTGGAACCCGACTGCTGCCCCCGGGGGGGGGACCGGGGGCCCTTCCGTTCCCCGCGCCAGCAAGTCACACAACCTTTGTGACCTGATTTTTTCTCCGCCCCGTGCTTTGTCCTTTGATCCACATGCGACCATTTCTCTCTCCGTCCCCCCTCTTCTTATTTTTCCTATTCACACTCACAATGGCCAGGAACAAGAAAATGTATAATGTGCACTCAGCGGCCCATCCTGTAAGTTCCACATTTAAAGTGGACTTTTGCAACATTAGAGGGATGCATAGTAACATCGACGCCGTCCACTACCACCTTGAGACGGCAAAGCCGGCCTTACTTTTCTTGACGGAGACACAGATTTCCTGCCCGGCCGATACATCATATCTTCATTACCCCGGTTACAAACTGGAGCACTGTTTTGTGCGACGTGCCGGGGTATGCATGTACGTCCGGGAGGATGTTTGTTGCCGCCGCCTCAGCCATTTTGAAGACGGGGACCTGTCGATTCTCTGGGCGCGTATTGACTACGGACGTTCCACTAAAGTCTACGCTTGCCTTTACAGGTCCCACAGCGGTGATACGGAGACGACTCGTTTTTTTGAGCGTCTACGACTGACAGAGTGCTCGAGCAGTTCCCTTGCGCGGAAGTGGTGATCCTTGGTGATTTCAACGCTCACCACGAAGAGTGGTTGGGATCCCGAACTACCGACCGCGCAGGGAGAGCAGCCTATAACTTTGCACTGGCCTATGGTTTCTCGCAGTTGGTGTCCTCACCTACGAGGATACCTGATATCGAGAGCCATACTCCCTCCTTACTGGACCTCCTGCTGACTACGCGGCCGAATGACTACAATGTTGTTGTTGATGCCCCGTTAGGATCATCCGACCATTGTATCATTCGAACTGCTGTGCCAGCCAAGCAATCCGTGCGGACCCATTCACAGGGAACGCGCAAAGTCTGGCACTACAAGTCAGCAGATTGGGATGGGTTGCGCGAATTTTACGCCTCTTATCCCTGGAGGCAGCTTTGTTTCTCGTCGGGCGATCCGGATACCTGTGCAGACTCCGTTACCGACGTGGTGTTGCAGGGCATGGAATGTTATATTCCTTGCACCGCGATACCGGTAGGCGGACGGAGCCAACCATGGTTCAATCAGTCCTGCAGAGAGGCCCGTCGTAATAAACGGGCCGCATACAGGGCCTGGGCCAGTGCACAGGTGTCCGAAGATCCGAATACCTCCGACTTGAGGAATAAATTTAACGCTACCTCGAGGTGCAGTAAGAAGATCATTGTCAGAGCAAAGAATGAGCACATCCGCAGAATTGGCGACCGACTAGCTAGCTATCCTTCTGGAAGCCGGGCTTTCTGGTCGCTCGCTAAGGCTGCTGAAGGTAACTTCTGTCAGTCGTCACTCCCTCCACTGCGGAAACTCGATGAGTCACTGGCCCATGGGGCGAAGGAGAAAGCCGATCTTTTGGGCTATCTCTTTGCCTCAAACTCGACACTGGACGATAGAGGTGCCTCACCACAGTCTATCTCAAGGTGCACAAGCTCCATGCCGGAAATCTGTTTCACACAGCGTGAAGTCCGGCGAGCTCTAGCATCTCTTGATGTCCGAAAATCGAGTGGGCCTGATGGTATTCCTGCAGTGGTGCTTAAATTTTGCGCTCCCGAGTTGTCCCCGGTGCTTACGCGACTCTTTAGGCTCTCATACTCTACAAAAAGCTTCCCGTCAACATGGAAGGTAGCTCATGTTCACCCTTTACCTAAAAAGGGTGACCGCACAGACCCGGCCAACTACAGGCCAATAGCGATCACCTCCCTCCTCTCCAAGGTGATGGAGCGTGTCATAAACACACAGCTCCTTGGGTACCTAGAGGATCACCAGCTGATTAGCGACCGTCAATATGGATTTCGCCATAATCGCTTCGCTGGTGATCTTTTAGCGTATTTAACACACCGCTGGGCTGACGCCATTGAGAGTAGAGGCGAGGCTCTGGCTGTAGGCCTAGACATTGCGAAAGCTTTTGACCGGGTATGGCACAAATCGCTGCTTTCCAAGTTACCATCTTTCGGGATACCCGAGGGATTATGCGAATGGGTTGCCAGTTTCCTGACTGGACGGAGCATCAGAGTCGTTATCGATGGTAGCTGCTCCGACACCATGTCTATTAACGCTGGCGTCCCGCAAGGCTCCGTGCTGTCTCCAACTCTGTTCCTTCTGCATATCAACGACCTGTTGCAAATTGGTGACATACGTTGCTATGCAGATGACAGTACTGGAGACGCCTTGTACAAGGGCCGCGTCAACATCCCTCGGGCCGAAGTGGAAGAGAGTCGCGCCAGGCTTGTGTCTGAAATCGAAGACTCTTTACATCTAGTCTCGATTTGGGGTTCTCTAAACCTAGTGGATTTCAACCCCAGTAAGACGCAAGTTTGTGCATTCACCGCTAAAAAAACCCCTTTTGTTGTAGCACCTCGCTTTCAGAGCATACCTCTTAAGATCTTGGAGAGTATCGGGATCCTTGGTATCGACATCTCCAGCAAAGTCGAATTCAGGGGTCATCTGGAAAATAAGGCCAAAATGGCCTCCAAAAAGCTCGGTGTGCTGAACAGAGCGAAGCGGTACTTCAAACCTGGGCAACTCCTTATGCTTTACAAAGCTCAGGTGAGGCCCCATATGGAGTACTGCTCTCATCTCTGGGCCGGCGCACCGAAATACCAATTGGACCCATTTGACTCCATCCAACGACGTGCTGTTCGTATTGTCGACGATCCCACTCTCACGGGCGGTTTAGAATCCCTCAGCATTCGGAGAGACGTTGCGTCTCTCTGTGTGTTCTACCGCCTGTACAATGGGGAATGCTCTGAAGAATTGTTTAATATAATTCCCACCTCGGGTTTCTACAACCGCACCTCCCGTCACAGAAGTGCGGTCCATCCGCATTTCCTCGATACGGAGGTGTCGCGCACCGTTCGGTCCAAAAATTATTTTATACCGCGAACCCGTAGGTTGTGGAACGAACTGCCTCAAGAGGTCTTTCCATTGAGCTACGATATGGGGTTCTTCAAGAGAGCTGTGAATAGGATTTTGCAAGGTCGGCGGCGCACCCGCATACCCCCTGGTGTTGCAGGTGCCCATGGGCGGCGGTAACACTTATCACCACGTGGGACCGCTTGCTCGTCCGCCCACTAATCTATAAAAAAAAAAAAAAAAAAGGGTAACGTGGCTAGTCGTACGCGCCCAGCGGTTGTTGGATTTGTCGTATTACCCTAGTAGATCTAATTAAAAGAGGGTAATCAACTTCTACTAGAGTGGAAAGAGGTAAGGTTTGTTTCAATAGCTCTTTATAATTTAAAGAAAACCTATTACAAAAGTAAAGAGGAAAACTAGTACGATACTTAGAGTCTGTAAATGTCTGTTACCAAAATCACGAGCACTAAAAACTCACGGACGGCGTAGGAGAGGCGGCGCTTAGCAGGGCGCACGCCCAGAGTGATGCAGAGCGGGCACTGCCGCCGACTGGAAACAGCGTTCGGACGTGGCGATGGCGGCCAGACGCAAAAAGCGGCGCCCAGGTAGAACACCAGCGCCCAAAGAGCGACGGACCAGAGCTGCGGCGGCCGGCGAGAGTAGTGGCCCAGATGTGATGTCCAGGATAGCTCAGTCCCCGGAACAGGCGTGTGACTTTTTCCAAAACGTCTTCATTGGTCGCTCTCCAAACAAAAACTCTCCTTGCAGCGCCTTAGATTTTTCACTCTTGTTTTTCTTTGACAGAATTCTTGGATTTCCCATTTTTTGAATTTCAGATTTTTATCATCTCGTAAAGTTTCCAGCCAGTGCTATTCTTCGTGTAGATAGATAATGTGTTACAGACGTTATAAATATTGAATTAGAATACAGATATCAAAATACATAGTAAAAATACAGAGTACGATTTTGAGCTATTGCAACAAATGTTACAGATTGCAGTGTGCACTCTCCTCCTCAAGAATTATATAATTAATTATTATGTCAAGACAGTGCAACAGATATAAAGGCGTAAATATGCCTCCAGACGACATTGGCATTGTAACTACTTATGACATTATGAAATTCAATCAAAAATGCTACAAAGTTTTGAAACAATAATTATTATTATCTATCTGTGTGTCTGCCAATTACAACTGCTGCTATTAATATACTATATACATATGTATTTGAATATTTATTTTTATGATTTTCAATTTAAAAACGTTCTTAGGTTTGAAACAATAATTATTATTATCTGTGTCAATTACCACATATTATATATTTGCTGTTGCTATCATTAACGAACCATATGTATATTTTTGTAATAAAAGCTTTAATAGTGAATAAAGCACGCTTAATACAGGAAATATGAATTAAAATAGCACCTTTATTAAACATACCAAAGCTTTCAAGAAAATTGCCTATTTGAAAAGGAAAATGCAATACAAGCTTTCGACTTTCCAGTAATTGATATTAATGACTCAGACCGCTTTTGCGTAGTAATTGATCAGTTAGCAAATTGTAAACATCGAGTAAATGAAATTAAAATTTCTACATTATTAATCTACTTGTGAGAGGCAATTTCAATTTTAAATTTTAATGCTGTAAGAATACGTGGTGTAAAAAGTCTTTGATAAAACAGAATACAGCAAAAGATAAATAAAGATGAAGTAAGTACACAAATTAGACATTTTTAATTATAATGTTTCATCTTTTTAGATATATAGTTACTAACAGGTACAACTTAACGCAGTGCGTTGCTTACAAATATTATCAAATTTGCGTATCTTTTAACCCAGATTTACAAAGTACAAACAAGTACACTTAGTAAATAAACATGTGGGTATAATTCAATGATAGAAAATACTATAAGACCCTAATTGTTATGTATTAAATATCTACGTAACTATTACGCTTTCTCCTAAGACGCTAATAAAGATTCGCCTCAAGCAAACATTTATACAAGACGTAAACAAACTGCAGTGGGCACCGGTTGAATGAGAGGAACCGACGAAGGCGATCGTTAGATACGGACCACGGGTTCCAATGTCGAATCCAATGCCACACATTGTTAGCTCTCGGAAGGAAGCGGAGCCAACCGAGGCTTTGTTAGATCTGACATAAAAGAAGCTACCCACGAGCGAGAGTAGGCGAGTACTTGCGATGTACGAAACAATGACGATCGTGTTGGTTTTCCATTACATATATCGAACATATATGACAGTCAATTCAAATGCTAGGATTGAAATAATGACCAATTACATGAAAGGTTGTCTGTTAATATGAAAGATGATAATAAATTAAATGTAATATCTCCCTCTAATACTAGTGACGCTTTAATGACCATTGAAAATTATGATTCTTAATATTCAAAACTTTAAACTTAAAAAGCAATGCTCTATATTATGAACTCGTCATTGATATGTATGTTATTTCTATTTGGGTGGAGCAAATCTTTTTAATAACCATTATTAATATTCTAAAGGATCACAAACCTTCTTTCTTAATCTGCTTCAGCTTAATCATTTAGTGGTAAATGTGTTCTGGTCTTATATTGCATATATATACAACACCAACAACCAGATACAATGCATCAAATCATACGTAATAATATAGGTGTCGATTACTCATAACTGGCTCCCATGTCGAAACACTACTTCTATTTGACGAATAGGACGTCATTTCTCATGAATAGGCTTTTGACGAACAGCTTAAAGCCACAAAAACGATAGATAGGAATGGCAATAACAGCTGAGCTTTCACTATGCCATTGTCTATGTTTCATAATACCGAGTTACGAACTTAATCTGTTGTAGAAAGTATAATAATATTTTTTATTGTATTGGTTTCATATTGATATGAATCAAAGATTTAGAATTCGGCAAAAAGACAAAAATTTAATTCTTTTTTCTTGCTATATTGAGGTTTTAAAGTCAAAGTAAATCGATCTTTATCTCGACACTAATATTGTTTTTTTTTCTTTTCGTTGTTACAGCCTAGGCCCTTTTGAGGCGCTGACGGGAGGGGAGATGGTGTCACGCCGGCGCATTCTCTCGCGTTCACGCGATGATCTCACACAGGCTTTTGCCACACAAGAAGAAGAGGAGGACGTGTGGTACCAGAAGGACAAACTTTATAAGGTAAGATGAAAAACATCAGAGGACACCAACACTGTTGCTAGGTTAGACAGAAATAATCAAAATTCAGAGCTGGTGCTGGACATTATGCAAATTGTTGCCGGTATAGACTTTCATGATAATGATGAAAGAGTCGGTTAAGTCTACATTCTATCTTTGCCTCAATAAAGGAACCAACCAAATTATGAAATCTGTATTTAAAACACGATCAGATCTAATAGAAGGAATACTTTTTAGATCATTTGTTTTCTGCAATTAAGCCGAATCAAGTCTAATATTTAAAAAAATACAGAACTTCATTCATAGAACTTCCTACATTTTAGCACAAAATTCAATGACATGGCAATGAAATTATAATAGACATTAGATGGGGTGTAATCCGAATCAAACTTTCTATACATCAATCACGAGGTCGTTGAGGCGATGTAAGTAATGTTCACCAATACTCTAATAATAGTATACTTACCTATACAGTTTAAATGATAGATTGTGGTTTAGAGATCATTTGGACTTCAACGTCTCAAAGACAACGTATCAAGACAACGTTTGATTGTCAACGTATGAAATGAAATCTTTTTTACAACTAATATTTGAAACAAAATCAGTAAGCGAAACAGTTGATTCGATATCCTTGACAGGACGTAAAGATGAAGATAAATTTTGACCGACCTTATGAATAGGAGGAAATAATAAAGGTTGTTCGCGCCAATAACATTGGTGCTTTTATTTTGTAGGGTAAAATTATATTTTATTACCCACATCTTTAAATAATCACTCCGCCGATCCTTTTTGTATCGCTGCACCTTTGTATACCAGACAGTCTATGGCTCGACCTCGTCGCCGCTGGGTCCGTTCCCACTCGAGAAGAAACCGCGTGGTCGTGGGCTCTGTCCACGACTGTAATTCCGCTGATTGAACAGTCTAGCGATCGACCCCTCCAGTAGCCGGTCGATAGTGAAACCCGCGTATTTGGATGGTCTCCTGGACCCCAGAATTGGCACACGCTGTGCCCTTTCTATACCGCTAGTATAGCCGCTTAGTGCCGAAGGACGCTTAAACCAAGTGGAAGGTCAAGAAGCCGAGAAGAAGCGCTACCAGGCTGGGAACCACACAAGGAAACCGTAAGCTTGGTCGGAAGACAGCGATTCTCGGCATATAAGGTCAGGCTCTCCATTTTGGCTATTTTATCAGAAAACTTATGGATCCGCACGGGGATTAGCGTATGGCTATAACGCTTAGCTGTCGCGTTCTCAAAGGTTAAGAACTAAACTAACTTAATATAAGATCAATAAAGAATCATTAAGTTTAGATTTTTATTCAATTTTATCGAATTTGTTAGAAAGATAATGAAGCGAAGATGGTCATCTATTAAAGAATTGACTATTAATTATTACATCGATATTCAATTGAGTCCAATAAACACATCTCCTTTCTACGTGTAGCGCGTGCACACCACGTTTTTTTTTCCTTTGTCTATGGTTACGTTTTTGTAACCGTTTCCGATTGCTTACAATTATTAAGGACGTGAGAACACGGCGTGCCGTACAAAGCGATATTGTCGTCTACCACATTACATTTAGCTCTAACATCTCCATTGATTTAATCGCTTATTTGATTACCATGTTTAACTTTACATTAGTAATTATTGTTGACTTCAAAATTTAAGACGTAATGTATGTTTAAGTCATAATTAAATCATTAATTAGTAGTAGTAATAAGGTGTATTAGTATGCCGATTACCGTAACTCTCACTGTATTACTCATTGGTTGTTTAACGTTTTTGTAAACCATTTTATAAATGTCTGCTCTATTAAGTGAAAGTTAAGTTGATCGGATTTAAACCACCGTATCATCTTCAGTGGTCAACACTCGCAGATTAACGGTCGTGGTTACAGAATTACAGATGCATTACGAAAACATTGGCCATCGGCTAATCCGGAAAACCTTAACGCGTCATCCACGTCTATGAATTACCGTACCTCTAATTGCATACTTTATTACTTTATTGCATAGATGTGGATGACGCGTTCGGGTATTTCTTTCATTGGCCGATGGCCAATGTTTCCGTAATGTATCTGTAACTTCATTTAGAAGTAACAATTTTAGGGTAATATTTATTATCAAAGTTTTCGTATAGCTACAATGCTGATTTTATTGTTTTATCCACTATCATTATTATTTATTATTATCTACGCTGTCGAAAAATGTCACTTGTTCCGTTTCTTTTTGGCGGGGCAGTATATTGCGTTACGTATATTTGTTTGTACAGAAATATATTCACTCTGAACAAACCTCCGTGGTTTATTGAATGTCTATTATTGAATTGTGTATTTATTTTTTGATAACTTATTTGATAATTAAATGATAAAAATAATTGAGGAGCACATCAATATTTTTTTTGTTTTCTTTTTGGTATTTAGGTACTTCAGGTACTTTTCTAAGTACACTTTTGATGACACTTCTTTAAATTCTACACGATTCACCTGACCACATTAGCGTTAGTCTCACACGTTTGTAAACAAAATCGGTGTAACGAATTTACAATAGTCATCCTGTCGGCCCACGATTTTATCTTATAGTACTGTCGTGTTCGGGCCACGTAATGTTAAACATTTAAGATAATTATAGCGCAATAGGAAAAGTTACGATTTGAATACTTTTTGGACAATTCGTGACATTTAAAGATGATTAATGTTATAAAATAGAAAACTGAACATGTGAATATACATATATTTTATTCGGTAAAACATTTCTTAACGGACTTGTTTGCAAATATATATTTTTCGTGACCATCTGTCAATCTGTGCCGTACTAGCGGGCTGTGACCCAATGATCGAGTTCGTGACCGTTGAATAACAATGAGAGCTGTTACAGCATCGCAAATAGTCCGGAAACCATCTGGTATAGTCGCTTTGGTTGACCTTAACGACAATGCAATGTCAGATTTAAAGTTTATTTTAATCACTATTGCTTTCATAATGAATTCAGAAATATCATCTACGGTTTAAAAGCTTCCAAATATTTGTAATGATCTCCCATAAAGAAATTTGAAGACACGAAATCTAAAAGAAAATCTTAAACACTTTCAAGGAAACCATTTGTTGAGATATTCAAAATTAAATTAAGTATCACTAGGCTTTGCAACCTACGCTATGCAAGTCATAGTTCCGACAATATTGGCAAAGATTTTCAACGAGTCAATGAACTAAGTCAATACTGTTCAGATCGAAAAAGTTGACAGATTTGTTCCAAACAATAAATTAATCTTATTGACAACCTCTAATCCAAAACTAATCTAAATAACGACAGAGTCATCGTATAAACAAATTTATACTATATATTCAAGCACTCTATCTCGTTAATAATAAGAGATAAAATGGAATGGTATTGTGTAGCCTGATGTGCACATAAAACACTTTGTCAGATTTAAAATAAATCTCTGCGGACAATGATCCGGCTTCCCAATGAGAGGGCTGTGATGTCCTTGACACTTCAAATTCACTGCGAATATTTTTGAGATTGAAAAAATACAATTTACTAATAATTCATTTTTTTAATTAATAGAATTATTCACTTGTTATTAAAATATTTAATTTTATTGCTTTATAAATATGTGACATTTAGACCGGGTAAATCTTTTGCGTAATATTTGACATTGTTACCCATGTAGCTTTTTTTTAATGAAAAAATATGTAGTCACGATTATGTTTAAACTCTGTACCTCGATCTACTCGTAGCATTTCAGTTTTAATATCAAGGCTCTAAACGCATTCTGAATTAAGAAATAGATTACTGTAAACTGCAATGTAGACCAAGGTCGATTTTAAAATCCGGCAAGCATTTTCTTTTGTTATTTCAAAAGTGATTACGTTAAATGTAACAATATTTTAATAAAGTATCGTTTGAGACTAGATTTTTAAGTCTTGATATGGTGGCATATTACAACTGAGAGAACCTTGAAGACCGTCTCAATCTAGTTGCCACTGCTCTTTTCGCCACCAATGATAGAATTTGGAAAATATCTTTCACAAATTAAAATTTCTTTATTTTTATTAATAAACTCGGTATTCTTTTTCTTTTTTTTATAGGAAGGAGGAGGCAGACGAGCTTACAATCCACCTGGTTTTAAATGGATACTGTCGCTCACGAACATCCGCGATTCATGCCAACATCAGTCCAGAATGACTTACCTTTGGAGATGTAGGAATGGATTTGGAGAAAGGGTTGGAAAAACGGAGAGGGATAGGATAGGATGGGATGGAAATGGGCTCTGACATATCTCACTCACTACCGAAACACGTACGTACATTGGGGAATAGTATAAAGTTGGAAATGCAGTACATTTCAAGGTGGTCTTCTGTGTGTCTTCTGTAGATTAATTAGAAATTCTAAAAGAAGTTGCTAAAAAGATTAAAGATAATTATGCTTGTACACAGTATATAATTATAGTCGTAAAAGTGCGTCCTTATAACACTATTGGCGCTGGTCAACGCCGCCACGCACCAAATGTCGTAAGAGGCAACTTGACACCAACTATTGACTAACATCAGGTATTTACGTGTCAGTACACCTGTTCAACGGCTTGTAATCTACAACAGACAAAATACAAATTTGTACGCATGCCTTTCACTATAAAGTACAATTTGACTTCGATCAATTACAGTTAATGAAGTTTATGGCAAATTTTTGTATCTTACGTCAGCATGTATGATAAAAGTGGTAAGAGTCGCGAAGTAAGGAAATGGGTCTCGGGTTCGTGATAAATGAACATCTGTAGTTACCTCAGAGGAAAACAGTCATGAGCATGTTATCTACGGAATGATGTATATTCGATAATTTAAATATATTAGATCCAAATAAATATTATTCCTTATAAAAAGATAATGTTTAATAGCAGATACAATGGAATTATTTCTCGTTTTATTTATCATTGTATTGTAGATAATTTTTGTAGACCGACCGATTGGCGCAGTTGGTAGTGACCCTGCTTGTTGTGCAAAAGGTCCCTAATAAAATGTATGTTCGGGTCTCAGTGTGTTTGCCTTTGTATGTGTCTCTGGACTCACGACAAGAGAATCCTAATGTGGCGTTATTTATTTATTGTTTTATTTATTTTTTAGTTATTTTTAATTATAAATCAGCAACTATCAAATTATTATTCTTATTATCATACGTTCATCAACTATAATAGTACTAAATTTCCTCACATCAGAACAATCTCCGCTTTGCATAACATAAATTTCTCCATTCATCTTAGTTTCATTGGGTCCGTAATGCTGTAGACAGGTTAATTGCTAACATCACGATTGTCTCTTCGTGAGGTTAGTTCCTCAATGCATATCGAAAGTAAATTGTTCAGTTTTCATTCTTGTATTTGTTTTTTTAAATTTATATTCACAAAATGTTTCGTTCGAGTATAGTTTAGTTTAATTTAGATTAAAATTTCAAATCTTAAACTGTCAAATAATTTGTTTAGCTATAAAAATTACGGGTTAAGAATACTTTGATGTTCATTGATTTGAACTATGTACAAACTACATAGTACTTTTATACTGCTATACTTTGTTTTGATCATATAAGTTAATCTGAATTTTATGTTATCGTGACATTCTTAACTACTACTCATATTTTACTAAATAATTAAATTTTCTCAGGAATTGTATACAATTTGCATATATAATATTTCATAATGTATAAATTTCATAATGTTCGCCAATGAACCGACCGGTTCTGCATCCATATTGGATAACGAATCACAATGTTTGGACTGTGAGCATATTCTTACGTAAGATGCATTTAACATTGAATAATACAAATATTAAAGGGTATGCATGAATGTTTTTACATGAATGTTTGAAGTACAAAACAAAAATCTTGATGATGGAAGGAAATTATAGGTAGTTCATCGACCAACGTATCGATTCAATGTATCGACCAACATTTAATGTCTTCAGATGAGATGATAAAACGCATGTGAATTTAGTGACATTTGAGTGATTTTGCAACATATTGCATTGCATTGCAAATCAATAAAACATTGCAGCAATTGAAGATCTTCTAACGACTCCATTTCATTAACAAACATGAACTTATCATAATTGCAACGCAAAGAAAGGTCATCTGAATCATATATGTCGAAGACATTCAATTTATCTAAAAGACTGTAGTTAAATTTTTATTGACGACTTATTATTCATTATGCCAAATACGTTAATGTTTCAAAATACATTACTCTGTCATTTCAGAATGCAATTATTTATTTATACGGCTCTGTGAATGCTAGTTTTCTTACATGGTCGGTTAATAAAGAAGACAGGTGGCTTCTACGTGTCATGGGTCAATATTTGACATTTAAATTGGCGGCAAAGTGATAGGATTACGCAACCCTTGGACTGTACAAGCCTACACTTACGAAAGTACTTGTCACTGGTTGATATTATGTTGCGAATGTAATTACGTGTTAGTAAAGGTCGAAGCTATAATATAGTAGCTGGTAATTGAAGATCAGATTAACAATTATGATGTCTTTTTAGATATTAGCGCTACGTTTGATGCAAATGTCATTCTAAAGGCAACAGGACTGACGTGTGTGAGCGGTATTCGATAGTGATGTTGATGGTACGGACACCTAAAGCTGTTACACGGCGCTCAAATAAATCTTGCGTCGAGATCCGTTTTACTATGTACTCGTTACAGCGACAAAACAAAACTAAAAAAATGTTTATAGGTAATGTCAATTGTTTTAGTTGAAAGGTTAACTAACGCATAAGGAATAGTAAACATTTACTTTCATATAGATGGTGTATTTTTTTTTTTTTTTTTTATATAGATTAGTGGGCGGACGAGCAAGCGGTCCCACGTGGTGATAAGTGTTACCGCCGCATAAGTGTTATGTATATGTAAATCTAATTTTTCTCTTATTAACAAAACACACATTTAAAAAATTAATCGATAGCACATGTCTCCTTTTGAGAATTCCGCAAAGCGTGCAACTTTTATCAAAGCATCAACTTTAGGAAATGCAGATAAACCAAAAAAACAAAACGTGAACTAAATGTGTTGGAGTGCACCGACTCTCGTCCTGATGACCTTAATAATGTGGGAACAGGAGGTATTCGAGGCGTCCTTGCACGAACACACATTGTAGACTCCCCGCATCCGGCTGACGAAACAAATTGACATTTAATTTTAATGTCCAACACACCAGTCACTTGCTTTGTTCATACAATGAACAAAACAGCCCTTGGATAATCGTTAAATTAATGTCTTCGTTAATGTCGCTTTAACAAATATAATGTGCCATTATTCCAATAGCGATATTAAATCTGAATTGTAATAGAAAATGGATGTTTTACATATTTGAGTAAAATATTAACTAAAACTTTTTTACTTCAGTTGATTGAGGTATTAAAAAAGAAATTTAATCTAAAAATAATTATCGAAGAGATGTTTAACCTGAAGTACTTGCAAAAAAAGCAGATGCCAGACGTATGAAAATCCCTGATGGGCCGGCCTCTTGCTCATCAGAATAATAATTGTAAGAATGATGTGCACAATCAGAGATCATCAGATGCCAAATCCTAAATACATCAATGTCCATTCAATCTTGAAGTTATTCGTGCGCTCGTCATGTTTTCTTAATGAGAAGAAGTTGAAAAGTCTTATGACGACTCGGTTTCAAGTTATAAATACTCATACTTTAAGATGGGTACTTATCAATATTTTGCTGATTTTCATTGAAAAGGCTAAGATCGTGAGGTTTCAAAATTAATTAAATTATTCATGTAACGTAATAGAAATGCAGATAATTGTGTTAACAAAAACTGGGAATTACGCATTATTTGAAATTGGACAATTTATGAGGAAATGATCTAAAGAAGGAAGATTAGAATAACAAAAGTCCTTATTTACCGTTAAAGGGATGTGATGTGAATCAAAGATTTAAAGCAAAGAATAAAATCAACAATCATTTGGTATTTAACCAAACGTACCTATATAACGTTTTGTTAAAGTTTACCTATTTGGCATTTATATTAATTCCGACCTCTCCTATATTAAAGTTCAAGCGTTCAAAGTGTATCTTGTATCGTCAGACATCTATCCTTCGCTTTATTCCAAATTCGTAGAAGTCGTTAATTCAACCAAATCATAAAAAGTTAAAATAATAACTCCGCTGCATATTACTGGCTGCGGTTCGACTCTTTTGTGTCTTTAATGTATGATTTGCAGTAATTTAGCCTTTATCGTCCTTCCTCCCTACTCCTTACAATAACTTGATGACCTTCAAAATTACCCGTTTCGAACCTTCCTTTCATTTTTAGGATACCACGGTAGGTAGCAAGCATCCGTCCATCTGTTGTTTTTATTTAATTTTTATGACCACCTGCTTAATAAAAATTGTCCTAAATGGAATAACGGGAATTGTTTCAATGTGAATAATGAAATTGTTATTTATGAAATCTCCGAGCAATAACGATAACATTTCAATAACTTATACTTCATAAAGTTCTTATTTTTTTTAATATTGCTTGAAGATAGTATTATTTTTCTTGAATATTTTATTATTACTTGTGGTATATTCTATTATTCAGGTTTGTAGAATCTGTAGATTCTCTGATTATCAGGTTTTTATGACACGCCAAGTCATTATTATCACAGTTAGGCAGTTTCGGAGAGCCAGCATTGAATTCAGTTTCACTTTTTAGCGTCTTGTGAGTGAAAGTCGACGTGAGTTCCCAACTCTTCCTTTCATCTCGCATGTGCTGCTTTAATAACCACATAAATTCAACCAAGTCCATTGAAATGTTCAGAATTATATGTAAATGTATTATCATGAGTATCGCCTTTGGCACCGATTAGCATTGTAAATGAGAAATTAATTTCACATTAAAGAACTAAAGTAGCACACATATTATGCCTATTTATGAAACCATTCATGTAATTCTCATTGGACGGTTAGAGAATGTTAGATATCATCATAATCGCGTCATGTATTTAGTGCAATAATCGCGTCATGTACTTAGTGTAACAATAGTTTAAAGTAGTAAGTTTTACAAAGTACCTACAAAAGAAAGAAAAACACGTAAAGAAATTCCTAGCTCATAATTTACAGTCGTATATAATCTGCCTAGGAAATTACCGTTCAGAACTCCCATTAGCGCATAGTTGCAACGTCCTTGCATTTCAAAGTCTAAATAGTCTTATAGCCGTATCTGGCCGGGAGTTGTCGAGGCGAGCGGGTGAACAGGAAGAGAACAACTTTCATTTTCACGCACCTGTCTTGTCCTGCAGCTTTATATTCTCTGCAATCTTGAATCTTATCCTTCTTAGTTTTAAGTTTGTTTTAACTTGATCATTGTAGAGGTGCAACAACGACTGTAAATTTCCTTGTGCTATTAATTCTTTTATTTTCAGTAAGATAAGTAATGTTTCTTAATTATTATTTTTAATCCTTTGTAGTCAGAAGCTTCGGCATCTTTACTTGAAAACCAGTTTTTATTAAACTCGGGGGCTTCCATCTTTATTATTATCCAGTACAGAGTTGTTTTAACTCTATATTTATGTAGTTTACATTTAAAAATGGTTAAATATGTTGCTTTATCTTGCAATCTCTTTCAAATTACAAGAAACTGTAAACTTGTTAAATATTAGGAACAACAATAAAATTAAGAAAGATTCAAATTATTTTTATGAGAGCTTCATTTAAAAGATAAAACGTTTAAAGGGCCCTTAATTCACGTAATACTTCCCACTCACTTTCGCTCACGACATGCGTGCATCTAATGCGTGTGCGCTTATTTTCACACGTTACGACGCATCTGGAATGACTGCTTCAATATCTTGTACACGCGATAAGTGCAATACGTTTCATTCTTTTTGTATTTCTGTCTCTGTTCCTCATTAACCGGTATAATGACAACGGAGAAGTATTATAGGGCGTGGAGTACGACATTGTCATAGCGGCCTACTTACTGTCTGTTAAGCAAAATCTCACAGTTACGACCTTATTCTACGTAAACATATACCTATTATTTGAATATTGAAGGTTTTCGTTCTGTAAAACATATTTAAAATTAGAATTACTGGGGAATTTGCGATAAATTGAGCTGTTAATTAAGCGGATAATTAAATTAACCCCACAATACCTAAATTATAATCTACGTTTTCACTTCGGGGGCATTCATTAATTACGTGAGGTGTTTTTAATTTGGATCCCTCCCTCCCCCTTGGTGAGATTGGGTAAAAGATGTGGTGGGACCCATTTACGTGAGATTTACCCTAAATTTTTTAAATAATTACAATTATTTGATATATTCATGTATTTTGCTACATACCACTAAATACCTAAGCGTTAATACTGATGCAATAAGAGGAGAAAAATAATAATACTATGTTTAAGGTATTATAACGAATTTCTTTAAATTCCGCGAATGGAGTCTTGTGAATGATACTTGTGCGGCACTTGCCTCAATTCGGGGAATCCCGGGCATAGAAAATATACAATATTGTCTAATAATTTTGCAATACAAAATGTTATCTGTAATAATAATGTATATTCTTTGAATTAAAAAGTTGACGTGAGATTTTCAATGACCCCCCGTTCCCTTTAAATGAGATTTGATGAGATTTTGCCGGACCCTTCCCCCCCCATTTTGGGCTCACGTAATTAATGGACGCCCCTTAGAGTTCCATACCGTGCAAGCAAATATATCTTCGAACCATTAAGTAAACATTTGAGAAAACAAACAGTGGTCCGCTGTTTACATTGAATGGCCTATAGAACATTAGTAATCTTATTCGCCCAGCTACTGAAAGCATATTTTCTCAATGTTACATCTATCAGAAATTTTAAGAACAGAATAGAATAGAATGGAAAAAGAAAAGAATAGAAAACGGGGCTCGGTTTATTTTTTTCATGTAAAACCAAATTTATAATTGTGGTATTGTGGGGTTTTTTCGATTGTGGTGCGTCGTTGATATTGCGTATATATCAACTAGTATAATTCAAGCTAGTCGCCGAATTGTGGGGAAGAGCTCATTAAAGAAAAACACTACACCATAGCATAATTCTATCTCCAAGGTATATAAGGTCCGGATAAATATACGATTATAAGACCGTATTTTTGTTTAGGTTTAGACCGTATCGTTGGAAACTAACCTGCATGAGATGCTATAAAAAATGACTGCGACTAATAACCCTCTCACAGAAGACTACCTTGAATTGTACTACATTTCCCACGTTATCCACGGATGCCCATGGGCGGCAGTATCCGCTCACCATCCGGTGGACCTTAAGCTCGTCTGACGTCTTCTTCCATAAAAAAATCTAAGACCGAAAATCGTCTATTTATCTCGAGCTAAGAGTTACACCAACGTAAACTAAAGCTAACTATGAATAATTAGTATTTTACTGTAAAATTTTCATCATCACAATGATGGAACCGACCTCACCTTGCCCTCTCCTTAAAGTTTACATCGTAACGACACGACAATTCTAATGAATAGGTTTGTAATGTGTTTCATTAATACCTTGAATCTTACAAACATCCTAATAAAAATATTGATTTGTCTGTCTATCTCTTGTTTTTGGCTAAATTTGGGAATTAGAGATACCTTTTTTTTTATTTTATTTTGGATACAAACAGACATGTGGCTGGAGTTATTATTACATTCAGCAAATAAGCTGTACTGAAAGTCATTTCAAGTCACTGTATTAAAGCTGTCTTCTTTGGTGACTTTGGCTAGTTCTTTCTCGAAACTCTTCGCTTCGGATCTTATCCTGCAATGAAACTCTAAGCATAGGAGAGTATCTTTCCATAGCTCGCTGAGTGACTTTTTCGAATTTATATTTAGTATTTTAAGGCATTTAATGATGCAATTTTTTAAAAATACTCAAATACCCTATTCATCGGTGACTTATTGAAGTCAGTACAGATGTTCTTAATATTCATTAATTAGGTATTTTTTATGGTGAAGGTGGCAGACGGACGGGCATGCGATAGATAGTAAGTGGTTACCGCCGCCCATGGTCACCTCCAACACCAGTAGGTAAAATAGTAATAGTTTTAATGTTGTCTAATGTTTAACGTGGGCGCCTGTACCCACTCGTTCTTGTATGACAAAAAATACATGAAAGCGTTATTCAATGGATCATCATTCATCAGTCATCACTCATTCAATAGTTGAGTTGAAACAACGACACGTGCTTGTCAAATGATAATTAATCTACCTTTGAAAAAATAACTTTGACATTTTGACTTTGACATGGTGTAAACATTAGACACGTTAGATGGCAATTAGACCTAATTGCTTGTACTCGTGCCGCTCATTTACTTTTGGAGATTTACTTTTGATCTATTATTAGATTGTTTCTCCATAAGGAAGGAAGTGTCCAAAAGTCTTACACAGTTTTAGTTTTTAGTTACAGTGTGAAAACACAGTGTCGACACAGTACACGCAGAAAGTACAAGGTGTTTTATGAAGTTAAGTTTTTAAGGGGGAGAGTGCACGCTGCAATCCAACAGCCGCTGGGCGCTCTCGACTGGCCACTTACCCCTCTCTCACAGAAGACTACCTTGAAATGTACCACATTTCCCACTTTATCTTATTTCCCTAATGTACATACGGTGTACGTAATGTACCTAATGTGTTTCGGTTAGTGGGTGAGATGTGCCAGAGCCCATTTCCAACCTAGCCCTCCTCATTTTCCCAACCTTTTCTCCAAATCCATTCCTATATCTCTACAGGTAGGCAACCCATCCGGGGTGGGGGGGGGGGGGTGCCAAAGTTTGTCATTTTGGACTAATGTTGGCATGTATCGCGGATGTCTATAGGCGACAGTATCCACTTACCAGCAGGTGGACTATATGCTCGTCTGCCGCATTCAACCTAAAAAAAAAACTTATGGTAAAGCGTCACTGTGTCGACATTGTGTTAATGAATCATCTACAGTTTCATGAATTCGTGTCTGTCATATCAATTTAGTCACTTATATTGATAGCGTCTAAACACAAGTAATTAAAGGTATTTGTTTACCTTTTATTTTTCCTCGACGTTTATTCTCCTCATTACCCTTTATTTTTCCACGGTTGGCATAAACTGTGCCCAAACGTGGAGTAGAAATTAAAGGTAAACAAATACCTTTAATTGTTCGTGTTCAGACCCGATTTACAAAATAAAATTTAGTAAAATATACAGTATATGGTTCTGTTTGAACGATTATTATAATTTATAATAGAGATTCCACCAATTCTTATTTCGCACCTAACAAAAAAAAAACACTTGAAATTTTAAAAATAACGAAGTATTTTTAAAGTTCGATGTTGCTTGAGCAGTGTGTGACGTCACGATACATTTACATACACACTACATACAAATGATATATTGTTGAGTAGTGGTCATGAAACTCTACATGTGTCTACATTTGTTTGCTATAAGTTTCTAAAACATATAGCAAGATGGCTGCATCTCCCATCTGAAGACTCTAAAGTAAGGTCTTATAATGATTGTATATATATATATATATGCTCACTTCTAGATGTCATCGCCAGTTATTTTTTAATTAAAACTCTCTAATGTCTTATCTTATTTCTTTATGGAAAAAAGGCGGCAGACAAGCATACAGTCCACCTGATGGTAAGTGGATACTGTCGTCCATAGACATTCGCGATACATGCTAACATTAGGCCAAAATGATAAATGTTTGCTTGCCCCTGGAAGCGCTGCCAACCTTTGGAGATATAGGAATGGATTTGGAGAATGGGTTGGGAAATTGAGGAGGAATAGGATAGGATGGGAATGGGCTCTGGCATGTCTCACTAACTACTGAAGGACAGTGATAGATAGGATAAAGTGAGAAATGCAGTACATTTGAAGGTGGTCTTCTATGAGAGAGGGGTAACAGCGTGCACTCTCCCCCTCCAAAGTCCCTGTTTTATCTACTTAATTGATCTTATTGTCTCTGACAGTCATTTAAAATTACCTTTAGCAATATTACTCACAACAATGGAATTTTTGACAGCGACAGTTCTTAACAATAACAAGTCAAAGCAGTCGTAATCACATCAAATTGGTAACTTGCGAAATGTTCATTTTATGTAATTTCAAATCGCGTGTTAACTATTAACCTTTCCTACGCAACTGACAAACATAAAAGCTAGTGAACCGCCATCTTAGATTCACCACATTGAAAAAATATTTTCGCTCAGTGGCAGGACATTTGCTGTATAACCTTATTGTAGAGCGTTGCAGCTTCAAAAATAAGATTGAAAAGTAATTGATTTACCATAAAATATCAACAATTAGATTATTTTTTGTTCACCTTTTCACCGCTGTAGCTCGTTAAATATTAGAGACACAAAAAAATCTTCATACATAAATTGTCGGCAATTAGATATACTTCAAGTTTAAATATAGATAGTTGGTTCATAGGATCAATCGTTCGCGACGACTTATTTAGCAAAAACATTTTTAGGTCTTTAATCTAAGATGGCTGCTCGCGTTGTAACAATACTCTTTCGAGCAGTGTCCTTTACTGACCTTTTTGCTGTTAAATCCTAACCACTGGCCGCTAATAAAAAAACCTAAATTTTCATTTAACTGGATTGCTTTTTGATTCATTCTGCTGTCTAATTTTCGATCTGTAAAGACGTGCCTATTACACTTCGATAAAGTCTTATTATCTGTGTGTCTTTATTTTTTTTTTTTTACTGATATATAAATTGCTGGAGTGAAGACTGGGTTTCATTTATTTCTCAAGAACTCGTTTACCGTCTGAGTAAACGGCGCAGCTCCACCCTCCCCCAAGGTCGAAAGCTAGATTTTTATTTATTTTAGTTGCCTAAACAATATTTATCAAAATCGCTACTACCCTACCTTTTGCATAGTAAAAGTCCCTATTGACTGGATTAAATATCGAATGTCGAATAAATATCTTCGAAATGGCATTATTACTAAGTTCTTAGTAAAGCTATAAGGTTTAGAATATAGCTGCTCAATTATGGCAATTACGAAATGTTCTGTTTCGCGTCAAGCTCAAGTCGTAATTATTGTAAATGCAATGGAACAAGGCGGGCGCGAGTGGAATGCGCGTATTGACGATGCTTTGACGATACTTGAAGCTCTTTTTTAAAAATTGTTGCAGGTTAATAGAAACTTTGTGATGAGATGTTTATTAAATTTAAAATTGTGTTTGAAAATCTTATTAACAGTGAGGGTTGAACTTGGTGTTTCATAAATGCTGGAATCGCCGCTCATGGGCTACGGAATGCTTGAGCCTGTAGCACCCGAGCCCTAAAGTCAACGTTTGAATCGGGACTCAAAGCGGACCTAACATTTTCAAGCAATGGCATTTTTAATTGAAATGCTCATTAGAATGCTTGACGTGACTCTCAACAGTCTCAAGCTAAACTTGAGTCCGAGTCGTTCAATATTGTACATTTTAAAACACGAACGTTATGTTTTATGTAGGCCAAGTTTTCAATGTTTGCGAGTCTTAGATGATTGAGCGATAAAGGCTCGACGAATCTACAACGCTCATGCGCGTAAACTTAACGGCACATTAAGCGCTACTCAGCACTCAGCGCTCTCAACGCTCAGCGCTTTTTTGCAACACTATAAATTGCATAAGTGACGGTAAGCAATTTACCACCAGGTGGGCCGCCTGCCTCAATATCTCACACATTTTACTAAACTTTAGATATCTTACTTTATATTCCAATAATGGTCTAGTGACATTATAAAGGATAAATTATAACGATGTGTACACCACAAATATTTACGGCATTTACCGATCGTGACTTAGGTTGCCAAAGGTCAGTTCGTTTTCATAGAACTGCAGCTTATTAAAATGGCTAGATGGAGACGTGAAGGAATGAACATTCACGCATTGTGATCTGTGATCGCAATGTGATCACATGGGATTTCGTGTTAGGAGCGTGTAAGGAATTTGCTCCAAAATTATTTTGTTTTAAACTGACTAATTATAATTAACGTATCAAGTTAAATGACCTTTGATTTTCTATTGTTCTCTTTTGTATTAAGCAACGCTCAGACAACGAAAAATAATCGCATAGTTTGAAGTTCCTTGTCTTGAAATATTAAACATGAAATAGAGCTGCTCATATTATTATGACCGCTGCTTCTAACGCTTAGAAAAAATGTCTTCTGACGTCTGAGTAAGCGCGCTTGGAAAGTGTGAGTAATACCAGTACATTTTGTGGTACTTTTTTGTAAGAGAGGAAGTAACAGTATAGCCAGTTTCTTCTATATTTGACTTCTATTCCTTATATAACATTCATTTTGGTTTCACGGGTCGATTTCTAGTGTTTTCCCCTATTTAATCATATTATTATTATTTTATTATTTATTTATTTCTAATATCCATATTTGACATTTTATATTTGTATAAACACATTATTTAAAGAGACAAAAACCATATTTCACGGAGTGATTGTGAAGTCAACTTTTTTATTTATTTATTCTTTATTGCAAAGAATAACAAAAGGCGGACTTAATGCTTTAAATTAATGTCAGGTAGACTGCAAATGTAATGATAATAAAATCGTGCAATTGATTGACAAGTTCAATCAGTCAATTGCGTTTCTATTGACAACTGCGATTCGTGTCGCGCAAGCATTCTTCCTGTCTAACCTTTTTACATGGTGCGTTCTATGCATATTTTCTAGTCTATGTCCAAAGGTCGACCGGCGATGACCAAGGTTGCTCTATTTACATGATATTGAAATATGTCTTTTGAACAGCCTATAAATTGTTCAAGTACAATCATCCGCACAATAAATATAACCGCAGGTGACTTAAACTTTTCTTTCAAGAATTAACTTTACTTTAAGGTTCTAAAGACCGTAACGATAACATATTTAGAAATAATACATTCATAAAACGAGTATAATTCAATATAGTGACATAGTTTAGTGTAAACAGTAAGTTCTTGTGTTTGATGTCTAGAAATGCAAACAAAGCGTTTAAACATGACGTTACAAAGGTATAGATAGATTTTCTTCTTCTTATGGTGCCTCTCCAATTAGTGAAGGTTGGCAATCAGTTCCAAGTGGGTATTTTCGATACAGTTCGGCGGCACTCGCCGAAGTCCACTTTTGTATGTTACGCAGCCATGACTTTTTCTTGCGTGCTTGCCCATCACAATCAGTTGCAAGAGTTTGTATCTTAGCACGTGATAGCACGTGATTGTATGTTAGCAACTTTTCTGCATATGACGGTCTAGACATTTAAGTAGTAAATTACAATTTAAGATAGTAAATTACATACATAAACATTTTATATGATACTAGCAAAACCCGACAGACGTTGTCCTGCCATAGAAGTTGATGTGCTGCAGCGCCATCTAGTGGCGAGTTATAACAAAGTGGATAGCATAAACACCTTCTACATGAAAAAATACATTATGTGCCAACTTTCATAGTGATCGGTCAAACGGTGTCGAAGTCTATTAATCTCAGGCAGATATACCAACATCCATTTATATATAGATAGATTTGTAATACATATATTTTCTTCCAAATATTACCTTTATTAAAGTAATGCTTAACAAAAGTAGAAATAGATATGTATGTACAAATCCTAAGCTATATTATAAATGAAAAGGTTTGTTTGTTTGTTATGGATTGACTCATAGCATATTGAATTTCAATGGGCCTTAGTTTAAAATAAAGGATGGTTTTAATTAAAAGTAACTAATTTCTAATAATAAGTATAAATCATACATGAAAAATAATAAAAAACAAATAAAAAGCAAATAAAAAAGAAATAAAGTAACATTAAAAAAACATTGAAGCCGCAACTTGACAATCTTATACCACAACTGTCACAAATACAATAGACGTGTCACGCCTGCAATATGTGCGTATCTTTTCCCTACATCAAGGGGAGACTGGGCGACACCTTCTTTGAAAATTTGACAAATAAATTAAACTATATACAATCGATGCCTCACTTTAGGGCACTCACAGGGAACTGTAGGCTGAACAAACATATGTTCAAGGATTACAAGACTTGCGAATTTTAGTCCGAGCAGGATGGAACACCAAAACATCTGTTTTAGGAATGTGGCCCTTGTGATGTTCAAAAGGTAGGTTTAATTATATGGGCGCTCACATACTAAAACCGAAAGAAATCAAACAACTCGCTGCTAAAACTATCCTGCGATGTCTGTATGCTACACAGTGGCAGCAAATTGTAAGAAAAATGACGATCACAGATCAGTAATGGTCGCAGTAATACGAGACTTTATTGACTCGCAGAAGTCGCGAGTCCCTGATCTTAAACAATATGTACCGAAGCCTTAGGCTAAAGCTTGTTGATACGAATATACAATTGAAGAATTCATGTTTGACAAAGAATTATTTATACAATAATTGCTTAAAATAAATTAATGAGTAATAATAATATCGGCAATAATCTTAAGTAATATTAATAATAATCTCGTTGCCAATTAAATTATATAGTTTTGTAGATTTTTTAAATTACTAAGTGTTTTTTTTATTATAATTTATATTTTGTTGACATGTATTCCAATATTATTGTAGAGCTGCTACTCTCTGACATGTACCTGGCGAATTACTATTTACCAATAATATATGTGGACCATGTATACCTATGTATGCAGAGAAATATATAAATACTAACAGCAACATTGAATTAAAGTGATTTAGTTCATGTTTTGAAATGGTAGGCTGTACTTATTATACGACATGTATTATTCAAAGGAATGTTGTTTTCTCTTAATTACGTTACTCAATGTTAGGCATGTGGGTGACAACATTGCTTGAGTTATTAACACTGGTTATGGTTGTTACTGAAAGGTGTCAATTTCTACATTGCAAACTTTTTTTGCGCTCGTAAACGAGTTACTGGCGTGAATTTAAAGTTCATTTTCGTTATAATGAATAAGTTTGTTCTACAACGTTATATTTGCGGTTGGCGCTATCTAATCGCTTATTGTATAAGTTGATATTGAACTGCAAAAGTGTTTCTTTTAATGAATGCTCGACGGGCCGATACTTTATACATGTTGATTATGATCTCCACATTGGGCACTTGGCACTGCGCGTTATCGTAAGAATCAAAACATAAAGATGCACAAATAACATTAGCCGTTTTATAAGTCACTTATTATAACAATTTTGAATATACGGATTATTTTATACAATTTTCTTTAAAGGACAACAATTATATTTGCCACAGATTGAAAGAGCTTACCTATATCTTTTAACTTAAATCCCTACCCATAAAAATCTTTTAACGTTCTTCAATTTGATATCCTTCTAACTTCAGCTTTTTCAATATTTCGTTATATCATCTGACCATCCGGTACATGTACTTGTATCGGACTATATCTGCCCACTGTAGGACACAGGCCTCCCCTAGTAAATGGGGGGCACACTGGGGGTTTTCGGGCCGCAATCCACCACGTGGTGATAGCCTAAGGTTATCTATACTTGGCTCACATTAGTTAGTTAGTTAGTTTCTACTTAAGTACGGATTTTTTAAAATTCCCACTAGCTCGGCGGTGGGGGAAAACATCGTAAGGAAACCAGCATGCGCCATAAATTAAAAAATTCGGGATTATGTGATTGATCAATCCACCACCAATCCGGTACTTCTATATAATTTATAATATATGTAAATAATATATGTAACTTTAATTAACGCCATGTTAAGATTTGAAATCAAAAAGACAACCTGAAGCTACTCTTCGAAAAATGTTAATGGTTTCACAGCCGATCCCAAAGAAAACATTTGCAAAATCGACTTTGTTACCGAAATAGAATTGAAAAAGGGTTTTAAACATACCTGGGAAGGCCCAGAATTCAGATTTATTATCTTTGTTATTAATGGAACAGAGTATTTCAAGAGATTTTTGACAAATATTGAATGCATTGGCATTGTAAAAATGTTATGTTTAAATTGATTTACAAATACGTTCTGGATAAGTTGAAATCATAAAATATGTTAAGTAAGCTTTATAAGTTATTTCGTAAAAAAGACACATTATTAGTTATAATATAAGTCTTGTAATTATATATATGGATGTACAGATACAGTAAAGTAACATAAAAGAAATACATTTTAAAATTTACAAGTATGAATATCCAAAAAATAAAGTAAAATATTATTGTACAAAGATACGTTTCTCTCTTATTTTAAAAAAATACTTATATATGACATCCCCTTATACTTCCTATCTCTGTCCTTCCCAATTTAAACATCAATTGCTAAATCTCCAATCGGCGGCGCAAACTGGAAATTTGTCAACGTTTGTCATTTTTGATAGATGTTGACATGAATCGCGGTTCGCCACGGGCGATAATATATACTTACCACGATGTCTGCCTGTCTGCCACCTTTTATCTATAAAAAAAGTTTATTTTCAATATGTATGTTAAAGCAGTCTTAAATACAAACTTGTTTTAAGTATGTTTATGTGAGTTTCTAAGTTATTATTTAGGTGTAAAACTAGTTTATTCAAGAATGTAGACTGCGGATACGACCCTGCAAGGCCGTCTTTTTACTGTTACTTGTGTATATAGAGCATTGCTTACAACATTATAATTACAAACATGAACTCTATTGCTAGAGGCGTAAGCTTCAGTTTTGTATAGAAAGGTATAATTAGTGAGTGTAGTCTAAGAACGCGGAATTGTTTTAAAGGTTTGTTCAAATCGGAAAATTATCTACATGACGCTACGAGCCAATGTGTATCTCAATTCTCATGGTTTATTTTATATATAGGATGAGTTCGAATCTTTCCAGGAACCTGAAATTATGAATTCCTTTCATGAATCGGAGTTATTAAACTGATCTACGTCTATATAATCTATATTTAAATAATGCTTTAACAGTGAGCTGATTATCAAGAAATTCATTTTATGGAGATTTATAATAAGCCCGTTAAAACGTCGAAAAGAATAAAAAAGGTAAATGTGCGTATTAAGTAAGACTCTTTTAATAGACGAATAACCGTGAAAAATCTCAAAAGCTGGTTTCATTTTGTTGCGTAATTAAAATGTGTATCTAAAAATTAAACAAAAAAACTTTTGATATAGATTATTTATCAATCTGTAAATGTTTAACTATTTAAAATTATACAGTGAAGTTATACATTATACATTGATAATATCAATTTAAAAAGAAAATCAATATCTACTTAGATTTTTGAAACTTTATTTATAGAATTTTATACTGTTACGTAAAATCTAGTTTTATACTTTATAATAAACTGTTTTCACTTAAGAGAAAATCTCATTGACATCCGAATTTTGCTGTCGTGAAAGGTCGTGATGACTGCCATGGAACGTAAAGTGTGTAAAGTACACATTTAGTAGTTCACAGCAGTCTGCAGTGAAAGAATAATAACTTAGCCGTCCGGCGTGAACTGGCTATTAACTATTAACTGGAATATTTCCTTATAAGCATTTAAAGAAAATAATGCATTCTAATTGTTACTATCAACTATCAAGTTTAAAAAGGAATCTGACTGTGAGGAGTGAATGCGGAATACGTAATTGCAATAATGTCGACATGAGCACGAATGTTCCAACATTTGAAAGGTTAGGTCACGTAATTTGGTACACGAAACAAGGCACTAAACTTATATAAATCTAGCCTTCGTGAAAGCTGACACTGCATTCGTGTTTGTATATGGGAATTAGTATTATGTCACTTTATCACAGCCAGGATGCTGTAATTTCCTGTTCGGCTCATTGAATGATATTTATTACAAATAATATGATAACAAAACTTATATCTATATATAAAATTTGACATTTGTATACTCAGTGCTAGCAACTCACGAGGACGTTTGCCTCTTTTTTCATAGAAAGAGACGAGAAAACAGTCCACCTGTAGGTGGATACTGTCGTCCATTGACATCTACGACACATGCCAACATCAGTCCAGAATCACAAAAGTTGGAAGTTTAGAATTGCATTTTGGGAGATTGTTGGGAAAATAAGGAGGGATAGGATAGGATGAGATGGGAATGAGCTCTGGCATATCTCACTTACTACCGAAACACGTACAGTCAGCAGCAAAGTAATATATATCCATGGGTATCCTAATCTGCTTGTAATAAGAACTAGAATCGAACGAATTTGGCTACATTAGCGTTTTGCTGACTGTACGTACATTGAGAGATTAAGATAAAATAAAAAATACGGTAGTGTTCTGTGAGAGAGGGTTACGAGGCCAGTCATGTGTGCCAAGCGGCTGTGAGATAGCAGCGTGCACCCTCTCAATTCCAAAGCTAGCTTATATTTAATTTTAAACAAATCAATGGTTGTATAAATAAGAATTTAAATTTTGTTTTTCATTTATTTATATTTTGATCGATTATATTATACTTATTAACGACATTATTCTTATGTATTGTAAGTATGCATACTCATTGGAAACAGTAAATCCTAATTTAATCTCTCTTTAAAAATATCTTATAACGACATATATTTACATATAATAAAATCGTACCAGAGCCGTGTCTGTGCACGAAATATTTTTTGACAACAGTCATTGCAGTGTAAAGTACATGTGATGCAGAGTCCAAAACAACATTTTTGGAATTTTTATCTGTCTGTCTGTTCGTCTGTCTGTCTATCCGAACGCGCATCACGTAAAAACCGCTGGACGAGTTTTAATAAAACTTGGCACAGTTATAACTTATATGCTGGGTTAACATTTAGAGCACTTTTTATCTAGATAAATTATGAAGTTCCCACATGAATCACAAGGTCACGCGAACACAGTCCCTGGCACCGCTAGTGTTAAATGAGAGAGACCTACATTAAATAATTCAGACACATAAATCCGCAGCGATAGGTCTAAATGTCATTGTTTTGATGGTAAGTAAACCTTATTCCGTCATATTTGAATCTTATTTACTTTAATGCAAACCCCACTTACGACTTTCATTTAGTATTAATATCGCAATATGCGATTGCTGTATATGGTCCGATGCATCCATTATATGCAACTGAGTAGCTCAGCACTGTTGCCCAATAGTTCGTGATAAAGCTGTGTGAACTACATAATAATTTTGTAAGTTTACATTTGCTAATTCTATTAACTACCTTCACACCTCACAATTTAATTATTTTCAATAATAATTGGTTTATGAACATTAATAAAAATGTCAAGCGTAAATGCGATTTCAAATTGTGCTATTTTTTACTAATATTTTTTGTTATTTTTAGTATTTTTACTATGCCTACCTTTTCTACTTACTATCCCTTCATACAAAGTCATATGAAGAGATAGAGATAGGTAGAGATAGAGATAGTCATCGAAAGTATATAAATCAGCTTCCTGAAGTGTCAATATCCTATTTATCATATCTTCTACCCCATTGAATGGAAAGCATAATGGAATAAAAAAAACTCCTTATCTCTTAATACTTTTTATTTGCTATAAGCTATACGTAAGTTATTGATCTCTATAATGTTTTTTTTTATGGACTAAGGTGGCAGATGAGCATACAGTCCACCTGATGGTAAGTGGATACTGTCGCCCATAGACATCCGCGATACATTCCAACATTAGTCCAAAATCACAAACGTTGGCACGCCCCCGGATGCGCTGCCTAACTTTAGAGATATAGGAATGGATTTGGAGAAAGGGTTGGGAAAATGGGGAGGGATAGGATGGGAATGGGCTCTGGCACATCTCACTCACTACCGAAACACGTACGTACATTAGGTAAATAAGATAAAGTGATAACTGCAGTACATTTCAAGGTAGTCTTCTGTGAGAGAGGGGTAACGTGGCCAGTCGAGCGCGCCCAGCAGCTGTTGGATTGCAGCGTGCACTCTCCTCCTCAAAACCCAAAAGTAAAGTAAACTGTAAAGTGGGTAGTTAGATGTATATCCTAATTAAATTCTCATCTAAACATTTATTTTACACCTTTCCTTAATTTATTAAGTTTGATTTCACACAGGACTTTAAGACTGGTTTGGCATTTTAAAAAGAACAATATTAAAGGGACCGGGTTTTTGGGATCATCGAGTATTTTTAGTCTATAAAGTCATCGAGTATTCATGAAGTCGACTGTTGAGTCGAATGATCAAAACTTCTGCTGTTACATGTTAAATTTATGTTTAATTATATAACAATGCTTATGTCTCTTTTATCATCTAATATATAAAAAATAATGTATGTTTGTTCGTCTTCTATGCGTTTCTAAACAAATCATGAGTCGTGGTAACTTTGGTGAGTTGCTGTGCGCGCGCCCGCGTAGGTTTCTGACAAAAATAAGAATAGAAAAAAAATCTAACGCATTGCAACGCATGCCGGCCACAGCTAGTTATTAATAAATAATCTACTAGAACAATACACATACGAGTAAATTACTATAAATGTATTCGTATGATGTATAAAATATATAAAAAAATCTCACCATAACCACTAGGAGTCATCATCACTATGTGATATAATTTTAATATGTGTTTATAATCAATAATGATTGTCCTTAATTACGTGTAAAGCGATGATTGCTAAAAGCGATTTATGTCATTGAATGAGTAAACTGACGCATCAAGAATTATTTATACCGGATGTTCATCCTCAAGACTTTTCGTTTTATGTATGATCTATTACTTCTATTAGATCTTTGAGGATTTCATACGTTATATTTATTTCTTATTCATTGGTTTGTTAATCTAATTGTAACGTATATATATTTATTTTTAAGGAAGATTACAGTCATGTTAATGGTATTGATGAAGCAATATAACGGGAAAAAGAAATTAGTAGACATGCCATTTAAGATCTCCACAAATATGCATGTATATAAAATGCACATTTATATAATATCCTGTATGAAAGGCCTAAACGTTATTATAATAATGAAAAAACACGTAAAATAATTTATAGAAAAATCCCTAAAAAATACAAGAGAAAAAGAGAGTGCAAAACGTTATAATTTAGCAAAATAATCAGTTGCCATGGATATCATGTAAAATTTGTTGTACATCAACTTTTGTATCCAAGATCATTTAAATGTGGATATGCAAAACATTAAAAAACTTCAAATGGAGACCATGTACTCGTATAAGCACATGGTGTACCATGTACCGGCTAAGTAGGCAGATTAATTGGAAAAGTTCAGTGCCGGCTTTACCTATGGTGCAGGGTGTGCGGCGCACACGGGCGCAGGGTCTTAAGGGGCGCTGAGTACCGCTTGCGACGCCTCCAAAGAGTCTACTAGAGGGCGCCAGGGTATTGATTGCACCCGGGCGCCCATGTAGAGCCGGCGCTGGAAAAGTTACTGGTAGTAGCTCGATAAGAAGGACATTGGCTTAAAGACCAGCAGTGGAGAGGCTTAGGCTGATAGATATCATTATACATATACGACCGGTGACTCTTGAAAGGCCACTAGGGCCACAAGAATGGAGACATTCCAAAAAAAAGAAATATACATATAGACAAAAGTACTATACATATATATTTAAGGTTTCGAAAAGACTGTTTTATATGTTACAATAGTTTTCTATGTTACAATAGTTCTCTATGTTACAATAGTACATGAATGTTGTCATTGGATATTTGCATATATATTTTTAATCACTACATCCTACTCCATTATTAGAATCCAATATACAGGTAGTCCAATATTATGCTTGAACTTGGCGGTTAATATCTTCTTCATATACATTGCGGAAATTTTAATAATTGCTCAAAATCACTTTGTAGGATTAAGGGCCCTTCTCATCACCTTCTAATACTTTATAAGAAGGTATCAGAAAGTCAGTATCAGCTAGATTTAATTGGCAGATAATTTATCTATAAGACTGTCATAAAATCAATCGGTCATTATCTATATATAAATTATATTTATATATCTATGTAACAGTTAATACTTTACCAGGACGTGGTGAGAAAGGTCGTAAAGATTTTAAACAGTCTAGAAATTGACGAATAATTTTAAGCAGTAATTTCAATAGAATATTGTTTATGTTAAGCATATTTTTTTACGGTTGCCTTATTCACTATTTTAACTTAATTCTTATTGTATATGAACTTTAATCTTTAATAACTTAAGTGAAAGTAACACAACATCATATTTAACATAAACAGCATTTTAGGGATTCCTTTACAGGAAGCAAAAGCCTTTATTACATCTTTTATTGTATGTTTTCTCCTATTTTGTGTCTAGTGATTTGTTTCTCAATTTATGACTCCTAATAGAGTAATTTATTCTTATAAATGTTCAAGAAAATATAAAACTAACATTGTCTTATGTTCATAACCATTTTTCGTTTTGCGGTGTTACCTCTTGCGGTGTTCGTTACCTCTCCCTGCGAATCCGTCTTTTAGTCTTTATAGTCCATTGTTGGACAAAGGACGTTTAATCATCTCAAGCTTTAAGCAGATTATCACGTCTTGCCCTAAGATCTCTCTCTGTTCATCATTTCTTGGAATTTTTTCAATATTTCTTTAAAAGCAAGTCTCAGCAAAACAGCATTCCTGGCAGTGCTAAAACATACTTCACGTGACAACTACAATATACACTTAATAAAGACCTTCAGTATTTCGTTTAAAGTTTAAAATCGATTGAATCACACGCACTGTTTGTCGCGTATCATAATAGGTGTCTCGACAAAATATAAATCGGATAAGGTAAGCCTACGTTGACGAGGTGTGGTCAGCCTTGGTCAAGTTAGTTATACCTTTATCGGTCTTTACGTGAACGAGTGCAAGCGGAAAGTTTAAAGCGAGATTTATATCTAATGAGAAAAAAAAATATTGTACACGTCGGTCAGTGTATGTAGTTAAACTCTAGACATCTCACGTCACGATTATCGAATTATTACTTTAAAATAAGTCTCCGATTTGCGGGCGTTAGATGTAGTGACAGATTTTTTTTTACAATCCAAAAATCTTCTAATCAAATAGGAATAATCGATATTATTGGAAACTTGATGATGAACCCGAATTCTGGAAAGTAATATTTAACCACTGTTCTCCCAAAGTTCGATACCAAACTTCAACTTCGACATCATCTTCAACTTTTCTCACCCAGCTATTACCGACAAACAGATGGTATGGTATGGTAATCTTTGAAATAAGTGAGTGACTGTGTTGTTAAAATAGAGTTCACTCTTTGATTTCTTATCTAGAGATATTATCTTATTACATTTCGAATGTTCATCGACTGATCTAAATGTAATCATTACATAAACCCATTCCTACCTGAATTGATAATAATCGATATTATGATAGTTCTCTCCCTATCTTTTAAGTGGAATTGCCACATTGTTTTTGATGTAGATTTTGAATCATGAACATTAATCATTCCAGTGCTTTTAATTCTTTGTAATTCCTTACACAGTTGGACCATTATAATATAAAAAATCCATTTAAAATAGAATATAACTATTACTTTATTTTTTGAGTTTTGTTAAAAAAATATTAAAATATCCTTTAAAACAACTTAGTCCATTTACTTTTATTTTTAATTTTTTAATTTGAATTGAATTTTTAATTTGACTGTTGTTTGTAACTTTTAAACCACGATCTAATCCTTATCATATAGAAGGCAACAATAAAATCGCTTTTGTATACGCCATAAATCTGTCCAATGATCAAGCATGACTGAATGTCAGCCACATTTGCGAATAAATACAAAAGGTAAGCCACTAACGAGCGCTATTCACTACAAATAAACACCGCCCGATCAACATTGAGAAACTAGAATATGGCAGGTATGAATCGCGAATTAGCGAAAGTATTTTATATCAGCCATGCTATTGATATTGATGTAGAATAATGTTAGCTCTGTGACTAAGATGAAACGGAGGTAATTGATGAAACGAGAGTGACTGTTTGTCAGGGTTACTTTCATGAAGCCGACAGTGCTCTTGGTATGGACTGTTGATGAAGATTTGTCGATAATTTTCAATGAGCTGGAGTGCTTGTCTTCTTATTATAATGTACGTGAATAAATCAGACCCTACTTCTACTTGTACCTTTTTGAAATACGAGTATTATCTCCACCTTCTATTATCCCAAATAGTAAATTCATTTTTGTACGCATACAATGATAATAATCTTTCACAGTTTTGTCAACCTGATCACAAATATCGATTTCACGAAATGTATCCACATTTGATTCTATTAACCCTAAAACACAATAGCATACGATCGTAAATACTCTGTCTGTTACATTCTAGTAAAGAAATTGAAAGTTGTTACAATGATATATGCTTATATGCAAATAAACGTTATTCAAATGTTACACGGTTAGCTTAACTTTAACAATAACAATAACAACCTTACTTTCAGAGGAATGGCAGATGAAATCGAAAGTAAATTCACTATCGTTACAATAACTCCGAAAATAAGAAAATGATGATAAATGTTTTTACAAGTTGAAAACAATGAAAACAGACGTAATAGCAAATTTTTGCTAATGACTTTCGTTATCAGGGCTGTCACATACGAAAGAGATATGTTTGATATAAATACAAATGCTTGACAAAATCTTACATTCTTTTTTGTATTTCTTTCTATTTAATATGAAGAAATAATATCAAATGAAACATAATTATACATTGAACCTAAAACTAAAAACCTTAAAAAATATAATATAATAACTAAAATATATTATTAAAAGGAGTCCCTTTAGGCAAGGTTCCGAAGATACTGGCAGCGTTCCCCCTTTGAATAGCTAGACTAATTCTTTGTCCGAGGTAGCTGCCAGCTCTTCGGTCTCCTGTGATGTCGACTAACCTTTTTGCTATTTCCTTAAAAAGCCTTATAGCGCTAGGACCCCACGGACCAAGGGTCTCGACACCGAATGGGACAAAATCATATTCGGAGCAATATCTATTTTTGTATTTATATCTCTTGTTCTTTTCCAAAAGCAGTTTATTGATCACGTGTGGATATAAGTCTGTATTTTATTCCACTCTGCCCTATTTGGCTAAAGTTTGGTCCATATGGGGCCTGCTAATCTCTATGTCATCGAATCGGGTCGGTTGTCTGGCCGCATTTCTTCTAGTCCGGGACCTCCTTAAGAAAACGTGTTTGTTATAGATGAGAATATATTTTTATCGGATACTGAATCAATTTAGTATTGAATTTAATTTAAGAAATTTAAGAAAATAACTAAGTAAACATTATTTTGGAAAATGTTTTTGTAGCATATAAATTGTGCCTTATAATATAAGTTAATTAATTACCTACGGATGTTATTACCGACGTTAATTATTATGTTGTAGATTTACTGAAGACTAATGCAATTGAGGAAAAATATATATTTATAATTGTTGAAATATTTTTTCTCTAATATTTCCGAAGTTTTGATATTTTTGCCAACCCTAGGTGGGGCCACCTAGGCGTACTTGCCGGAATCATTTCAAAACTTTTTACTCAAGGTAACGGTCTATTTAGAACCAGCTTTTTAGTAGCAACTGGTTCATTGTTACGTGTGGGCAAAAACGGAGCTGCGTTTACACAGGCCGATGTCTGCTTAAATTGCAGAAGTAATAAACAAATTTAGAAAAAGTAGATTCAATTATGTTAAAGTTTGGAGCTTAATTCCTTTAACAAAAATTTCGTGGAAATTGGAATTTACTTAACATATTGCATTCATTTTCCATTCAAGTTGGAACACTTTCAAATAGCTTTACCTGATTTGAATTTCTATTTGACTCTTGGATTTAAACTATGTAGTGTAGTGAGACTAACTAAATTGAAGATTTGATTTCATGAACAATAAATAATTAATTACGTGATAATTTTGAAAACACCATTCTTAATAATAAGTTTAAACACTAATAAATACAATTTAAAAAAAAACATAATTCTCTCATCATAGTTGTGTGTAACAGAGACGTCAATGCCACGATTTTTTTTAACAAAAAAATTCTTAATTTTAGCTGCAGATACCTATCTGACGTGATAATAACATTGCGTATTGGGTGTATTTCACACGAAAATATAAACTAATGAGATAGGTATCTGTTATTATCACATCTGAAGAGTTAGATAAACAGAAGAACATTGTCAATCTATGGCATGAATGAGTTTTATATATAGTATCAGTACTTCATGCTCACTTCATTTGTCACTTCACTTCGACTCAGTATTCGAAGTCCCTTAAAGTGCTGATATCGACTCGATTAGCACTGGGCACAGTGAATAAGGCTAGTTCGTTGTAAATTGTTATTCGTTAAAAGTGAGTAGGCGAGTTTGCTACGATTTTCGGAAGTGTTCGTGTTTTCCTAAAGATCCCTGGTTACTTTTAATCAAAATTGGTTCAGTACTTTTAAAAATAACAAGTAATGGCGATTACAGTGATCCATCCAGATGATAATATAATATTTCCGACACCAAATGTTAATGTGATACTATGAATTCGACAAAAAAAATTGCATACATATTGTTAAGACAGAACGTATTGAACCATGTAAATTTTAACTATGTTCTAGGTAATAATTGTAATGATTTGAATTTGAAGACTTAAATAGGTAACTTAAGTTAATGTAAACAAATAGTGAATGAATCAGACTACTTTAGCAACAGGTTTCAATACATATCTCACAAACACACGTTGGAGGTACATGTCAGTTACTAGAGCGGAACAGTTGCGGGCGAGTCCGATGTCATGTGATTGCGGCAACGTTGCCACATAGGGATTGATATCAAAAACTTAAGTAACTCCTTACAAAAGAAACGCCCTGCCCGAAGGTCGTGTTAGTTTTGTAAGATTAGCCGCGAATGAACGGTGAATATGAATGGTTACTGAAACTGTTTATTTACTTAGTTCAATGGATATATTCGACAAGGGGCCGTCACTCGTCAGTCATTTCATGCCGCAATCCCGAAGGTTATGTAATGAGCTACCTCCTAAGACCTTGGACTGCGTTTTAATATTCACAGTCTTCAGAAAACTGGATAAGAATCTGTAGAATCTGCGTCGAGTTTGCACTCCTATTATTGTAGATGTAACGGTGACCACTTACAATGGTTAGGTGGCCAGCCTGCCCGACTGCTACTTTTACTATGAAGAAAGAAGTAAGGATTAATGCTATATGTCACTACATGAAATGAGATGTAGATCTAGCTCTCAATGCTTTTGAAATTGTATAACAAGAAACCATCAAATTATAAGGGTTCACGATTGGGTAGAACACGTCGTGTAAAATGTAACGTGTGTTTATTAGGCATCTATCACACATAATATCTTAACACGTAGCATACACTTTAATACAGAAGTGACACTGGAATGTCTTGCTGCTAGGAATGTAGTATGGAACGTTCTCCGGCTAGAATAACCGATGATTTAAAGAAAGTTGCCAGTAGTGGTTGGAAAATAAAACTGGAAGGTTAAATGTAGTGGCGAGCCTTGGCGGGGAGGTCTATTCCAACAGTGGGGAGATACAGGCTGATGTTATGATATAGTATAATGGACTAGAGAGAAGTTCAATTAGCATTAGTCAATAAAACTAAAAATTCATTTTCTTTGTCAACAGGAACACATACAGGAAGTGTTAGACAAATGGACACAGATCGACGACGAGATCTGGGCGAAGGTGATCGTTTTCGAGAGGAACCGCCGCGTGGCGAAGGCGTACGCGCGTGCTCCGGTGCTCACGATCAACGGTTCCGACGACGGATTTGACGGCATGAGGTAAGAAGTTGTTATTTAATTTGGCAAGAGGTTAAAAGAGAAATATTGGCTTAAGTTAAATCGTTGAGTTGGGCGAAGGTGATCGTTTCTGAGATATGAGTAAACATCCTTGTCTTAAACCTGATCAACGTGTCCTGGTGCCGGTTAATTTATAAATGTATAACACCAAATTACTAACATAATGAATATACAAACGTGTCAGGAACTAATATTTTAATTGCTAACACAGCTGCAAACCAGCATTCGAATTGAATTGCAAAATTGGACTGACATAATTGATTACAGTTTGCAACTATGGCTCTTAGCATAGTGGCACGTGGCTGTTCTAAATACTGGATTATTATAAACATATGTTTTGAAATCGTTTATTTTATCTAACCTTATGTATAGAGAGAATACAGAGTAGGCCAGCTTAATGTATTGTTTATATTTAGATAAGATACTACAAAAGGCACGCCGCTTTCCAAACACTTCACAAACACAAAACTAATCTAGTATGTCGAAAAAATATTAGACCAATATATTTAGGACTTACTCATCTTCGTGTTAAGAGTGAAATGTTTAACAAAATTCTTTCACTTTCACAACTCTTTACCAGACGCTTTAAACCACCATTTTATAAAATGCTGATTGCACAATTTCAAACAATATCGTTTCGATATTATCGCGAAATGTTCGTAGTTCTTGTCAACATTCAACAGAGAATACCGTGACAACATTCCTCGATCAACGTTCAGATAAATCGACACTATTCAAGTATACAAATGATTAATTTCATAACGCAACTTTATTGTTTTGACATTGTTTCATCTCTACTTGTGTCCTGTATAATATGCAGTAAACCTTGGGAGAGGCCCATATCCAGCAATAAAGAGATACGGGCTAATGATATGCTATTACTTACATATTTTTATTTTGACCAATATTTAAAAGATATGAATATTATTGTAAAAAAGAAAGATTCTATTTGGAATCGTTTACTTTATTAGTTTACACGGGATCTTAACTTATTAAAAAAACCGGATTATAAGGATATAATTATACAGTTTAATATGTTTTCTACCTATCAAGCGGCTTAATAACTATTTTAAAAATAACCTTCTTTTTCGATTTTGTCATATAAATAAAAATGTAGGTGATAATATAATAAAAGAAGACAATGGAGAAATATTCGCTCTCGTTCATTTTAAACGCTTCCTATATCACTTTCACCGTTAAAACAGTAGAACCTTCAATGTTTTACACCTGTAGGCTTTTCACTACGATTGCGTATTCAACTAAAAATCTAGCATTAACACTAGCTCTAGCACTCCCAATATAATGTTGCTACTTTCTTTGTCGTGGTAACTCTTACTATAAAGCTTCACTTTCTTCTAAATCTAAATTACCATCGTGACCAGAGATGACTCTTTCTTGAAATTTTAAACGATCTATATAGAATTTGTTTCTGTCACAACGTTTTATTTTTGCTAATCATTTTCTATAAGGCCTTGTTATTACGCAAAGTCCACCAGTTCTTTCCAAATCTTTCCTATCAATAGATTTAAAACCAACAATCGAAGCCACTTAATCATTATCTGAAGCAGAATTACGTATGAAAAAGTATTTAACGTTGAACTACTTAAGGTACCAGTTCACTTTAATCTGTATCACTTTCTGATCAAACCGACCTCGTTAAGCCTAAATACTCATAATCGAGTTCTTAATTTGGTTCATTTGTTTCATTGTCAATACAATCAGCTACCTCTTTGGTCGCGTGTGTCGAATTGCCTAGGCCCTAATTGCTTAACTACCAGTTATAATTTGCAATTATGCAATGCAAATCACGAATGAGATAGTTGGCTCAGCGCACGTTACTGTAAGACCTGTTGGGTCACGTTGTCGTGATATGGTTGAACTTATCGATCGAAATAAAGCGTACGATCATGCTTGATTGTCCAATTGAGATTAAGGCGAGTTAATAAGGTATCGTGTCGTTGCTTTAGGGTAAATCATTCGCTTAAATTTGCCCTTAGCATATTTATGTGCTAATAATAAAATCGTTAGAAGATAAAGTATGTGCATCTAAGATATAATAAAATTCAATATATAATAAATTTCTATATAATAAAACTTAAGCTTATAATAAAATGGTTCACGGGCAAAGTCTGTACATATAAGGTGTCAAAGTTATTGAACTTATTTTCAAGCGTATTTCAAGGTTACTGTTGATAGCTGTTTGTACTGTGAGTTGAGACACAGATTTTGAACATCACGAATAAACTATGTTAATAAATTAGATAAATAGCTATAAAATGTACAATTATAAAAAAGAAGAACCATTACTATCAATCAATCTATTTCTCCATTACTAAAGTTCGTCACTACGCACGATTTTCGACTTTTCTCATTCTACGAGTGAACTTCAACTCGTACGTTTCATTTGAACGGTACTTGGTCTCCATTTAGAAACTCGTCTACTTCAATGGTTGTTGGTCCTGCGGCAGATAATATGATAAAGAAGAATTTAAAAAGAGCAATCATATTAATTATGAGAGAAAAACTAAAGACAGATATAATAAGATAAACACTTAACCGTAACAGAGCTGTACAGTTAAAAAGACATTAGTTACATTCAATTCAAGTGTAATAATAGCAAGTCTAAATTAATCAAACAAACAAATCCGCCACTTGAAGAACAAGATATTAAAGTGGGTGTAGCTGGCGACACCAGTGCAGCGGAGCGTGCAAATAACCAAGGTTACTACCATTAGAGCAGTTTCACCAGTAAACGAGTATTATGAGATGTTAAAGCGTGCCAACACATATGATAGTGAAAGTTCTTACGTACTATAATAATTAAGCAAGCGTGCAACGGCTATAACTGTATCAATTATTGCCTAACTTTGCAGGTTGGTAGGGTCAAAATGAAGGTTGCCAGTTTTGGAAAACTGTATACAAGGAGATGAAAGAAGTGCGTGTAAGTCACGCAGCAAAATTGGATTCTGAATATTTTAAATAACTTTAAGAAAAAAACTAATTGATCGGTTAGATTGATTTAGACATTAAAAGCGGGATGTTGAAAGTGAATTTTTTTTAGAAAAAAAACATGACAAACAAGTAGAGTCCACTTGGTGGCAGGTGAATACCGAACGCCATGATAACGCCATAACGCCAAAATCAATCCAGAATGACAAGAATTGACACGCCCCCAGAAGCGCCGCCTACCTTTGGAGATTTAAGAATTAAATTGAAAAAAAAAGGTAGGGAAGGAGAAATAGTAGAAAAGTGATGTCATCACTATCAGTGACCTAATTTTACACACTGACCAAAAACGAGAGGGAGCGTTCCACTAATTCACGCTGTGTTCTGCTACATTGGACGGATAACGTCACTTTTCTTAATGTGAATAGAGTATACATAGATACAACTAGACGAGGACTCCGTGCACCTATCCCCTTTAGATGTTTATAATGCTTCTGGAATCATCAAAAGACCTGTCTAACATTATATTTCTCGACATTTTTAAAAAAATAACGTTTTTCATTCCACATTCAGATTGGTCTAATATTCTAAATCCAAGTGATATCAATCGTTTATTCGAAAATTGTTACGTTGACACCTGTATTTTTACAAATTTTAATCGATATTAATTGAAATCCGGACACGCCATACACCCGTCAGACCCGGAGTGGTGGCAACCCTAATCAGAACCGACTGTGGTTAACAAGTTAATATAAAATTTGACTATAACACAACATACCTACCTTCTATGTGCAATGAAAACTAAAACAATTCGATTTGTTTTAAATAAACAGTAATCAATAGTTTCATGAGTAGTAAATAATTCATGCTGACTGTATTGATAATTATGGTCCAGAGAGGTTCAGTTTGTGTAAAATGATGCATATTATACCTATGAGATTTCCCTTTTATATGAAAAAATTCAAACATTTTTTTTATTATGAACATTATATATTTAATTAATCGAAGTTTTATCTATTATTATCAATACACTGTTGTCATTTTAATGGAAGTAGATTGATGCCTCTGCTATAGAAATACTGGGGACAGTTCGATGAATTCTCTAAAGGCGTTTTTCACAGCCGCATCGGAGTTGAATTTATTGCTGTGTAAAAAGTTACCCAAATTCCGAAAAAAATGGAAATCAGTAGGGGCAAGGTCTGGAGAGTACGGGTGACCACTGATGGATTTAGACTTCTCCCAAAGTTCTCCACCATACATGATCTTCGAATCTTCTCATCTAGCTATTTCTGGCAAACAGATATAGGGCATGACCGAATCTGTTATAGATACAGAGGACCTAATAATTATAGATTCATATATATCATTTTACACCAACATTTATACACTGTGAATTTATCTTTTTACATAAAGACCAATGGATATATTTATTTGTATACTATATAACCGTATTTAGGTATATAATAGTTATTCATAGATACTAGCTTTAGCCCGCGACTTTATTCGGGTGGTCTACGTGATTTACGTAGCCTATCTGTTAATTCGGATTACGATCTACCTATATACCGAGATTCAAAGAAATCGATTTAGCCGTTTCGACGTGATTGAGACATACAAACTTTATTAACATACAACTTGGTAAGTTAGGGACGGTTAAATTTAATTTCTCTCTTGTTTCATTTGATCAATATAATATACCTACGTATAAAACATAAAATAATAGTTTCTCGAGTTGTCTGAAACTAAAGTTATTTATCGAAATTTCATCACGCAAGTATTTGACGTGTACAACAGGCGGACTTGGCATTCTCAACAACCAGATCAAATCGAAAATAAAACGGTGGTGCGTTTTAGTTTAAATAGATACAAATGGAGTAATATCTATATATACATATAAAAAATAATAGCATACATAATATAGTAAATGCAAACATGTTGAAAAAAAATCTTTCAAGAATTATTTCCTTAAACTGCTACTCACATGTGACTTATTCCACATGAAAATGTAGCTGTAACAGGCTTAGATGAATTTTAAAAACGTCATGTCAACATTTTCTTCTTTTAAAAAAAGATGAGGTTTTTCTTCTTATCTCGTATCTTAATACGAGTAGGTACATATCTTGTATCTTAATATGTGATTGAGTGGTTAGGATGTGATAGTTTGATTGATAGGGGTTATTTGGTGACTTATTCAAGAGTATTATACCTGTATGTAAAGAAAGTGTATTGCGTCATTAACTTGACAGTGTGATCAAGATATTGACAAAAATAGCTGATTTTAATTGTTTAATATTATAAATGCGCATGTTTATTTATATGTTACCTATTAACTCTGCAACAACATACTGCATACTTCGTACCTCCGTGGGATTCCACGTGGATGGGATAATACCGTGGGACGCATTAAGACATTTATTTTATTTTCATAGGAAAAAAATAGATATTCAGAATTAAAATATAATGTTTATTGGGAACTACGACAACTAAGTTTACTGACGATATCCACACTCGTATCAGGCGTGACATATTTACATAACATTAGAGTCGTATGAACAAATGTAATTTGAAAATACTGTACAATAATACTTAATATATTAATTGCCGTAGCTATTTAATTCACATGTGATTTTTGAAAAAAAAAACTCTTTTAAGTTCTAAATTGCATATTCTATCAGTGTGTTTATTAAAGTTGTTAAAATATAGTTGCTGACAATATTTTTATTTCATTTGATAAATTACTGCAAACAAGTTTAGCTGAAACTGGTATAGTTTTATCTATATATATAAAAATGGATGTTGGTATATCTGTCTCAGATTAATAGACTTCGACACCGTTTAACCGATCACCATGAAAGTTGGCACATATATGTATTTTTTTATGGAGAATGTTTTTATGCTATCCACTTTGTTGTAACTCGCCACTAGATGGCGCTGCAGCACATCAACTTCTATACCGTTCAACCGATCGCAAAAATCATATCGACTGCTTTGCAGTCGATGTATGTTTTCATTATGAATTATTATGAAAGTATGTTTTCATAATAATTTGTGATTTTATATACAGAGGTAAATAAATATACACAGGCAGGACAACGTCTGCCGGGTGCAGCTAGTCAAATATAATATTCTTAATATTACCGTCTATGAACATCCACGATACGTACCAATATTGGATGGTATTAATTCTAATTCTGCGTAGATAAAGCCACTGGTAACAGTTACTACGAGAATTGTAATAAAACAAGCTATTTTTAACCATTAGCAAAAAAATAATCAAATTAAATAAGTAAAAGTAAAATCGACACAAAGACGTGTAAAAGACGAGTTTTTGTGATATACTTACAAGTAATATTGTGTGATTGGACAATAGGGAGCGCGTGTCGATGCGATCACGGGCGCGAGTTGGTCGCGAGCCGCATTAAATGACACGGAAGTCTGTCGCGTGCGCAGACCAACAGTGTATAAAAAAATGTTTTAATAGCTGATTAAGTTATTTCGATCAAAAGGTACTGATCTGGAGAATGCAGAGAAATGATGAATATTTTAGTCTGTACAAAACAAAAATGTAAACTAATATTGCTTGATGATCGAACAATAGTGAGCTCTTATGTGAAGCTAAGGTGGCTACTTACCCATCGATCAGTGGAATGGGTTTAGTAGTTTTAAAATATTATTTCTTTTAGGAATAAACTCATCTGCATAAATCGGTCCGTGGGGATGAAATTTTCGTTTTTCTTAATATAATAGTAAAGTCAGCCGATAACGAATATAATTTGTAATTGGCAGTAATTCTTTTCATTGATTTGCGATCGAGTTAGTTTAGGTTAATTTGGTTAAAGCCGGCGCTAGACATAATTTCAAAGATTTGAACACTTGCTTGAAGACCTTGCAACACACATTTGAACACATGTTGTCGGAAATAAGTGTACCTGCCAGACATGCTTTGCAAACATATGCGCTCACAGTACTCGAATAGACGACAAATAGGATGGACGACGATTTTGTGGACGCGGTTTGCCTGTATTATTTATGTGCATGTAATTATTTATTACATGTGCAAAAATAAATTTCTATTTTTGTGGTCTCTACTTTTAGGGTTCCATATACATGGTTCTCCTTGAAGCAACTCAATAAATTCAAGGACACTTTCGTTGCCCAAGTTCATCTTGAATGACTTTCGTGAACGAAACGACCGCTTCGCTCAGTGACGCACACGCAACTGGACTTTGCGTAAGTGTAGCAGGCTATGCACATATTTGAAATTTTGAACTTTGAACGTTTTGATGTGCGCTCAAAAACCGACACGGGACGGCAAAGTGTAAATGTTTCTTCAAACTTTGAACACATGCTCAAATACCTCGCGCCACACATCGAGACATTGTAGGTATTTGCGTATTTGAAGCTATGTCTGGCGCCGGTATAACATGTACTTTTTAAGAAAACCGCGAGTATATACATAGAACATTCTTTTTTGAAGTTGTTTAAATAAATTTAAAAAAAGTATGTATTTTTGCATTCTCTGGCTATTTGATTATGATTATCACCGATCTGATTTCTTGAATTAATAGTAAATTAGAATGTCATTCAATCAATGCCAATATTTGAACAATGCGACGTCTTTATGTACAGTGCTTACTAGCTACTTTATTTGCGTAAGATTTCTACAAAAAGTTTCAAAGCAGTATCCTTAATTGCTAAAGTAAACCTAAAGAAATTAAAAACACCTTTGCAATCCATTTCAACCGAGCACTTTTTCTCTCAACTGTACATTTACAACTAGGAAGTGTCGCCTACGTCCGCACGAGCGTTATCAGATGCACTCACACGAAAATCGCCAATTTAATGAAACGAAGCAACTATTGCGCCTAGATTTAATTAGTCTAGATCTAATGTACACCGGCCCTAACAACGAACAATAAAGATCGAACATTCCCTCCTCTAATAATTAGAACTTGTTCCTAACTCAGATAGGGAAATGGTGGGTTTATTTTAGCGGTAATTTTATTTGAATTAATTCCCTTTGCAGTGGAGGAAGTGTTACTTTATTCTAGTGATCTTAGAGCTTTGAATGCTGCTATAGATTGGCGGTCTATACCATAGTACGAGTGGTACCGTCTCATGATTTCACACCACACACCATCTTTACATCTAGGTATTCTTTACATTTATATGACAATCTTTTATGAAAAAAATCCCATAGATCAAATCGTTCAAATTGTCCGCAGTATTTCCTACGTTGTTGTTCCTTTATCTCTACGTATAATTGTTCTTCATAATTTTAAAATCTAAATTTTTTCCCATTATTATAATTTTATTATAGTTGCTTCCTTTACTCTACCCTTTTTATATATACGAGTATTTGAATATATTACGTATTATTGTTTATATAGGTAGTTTTATATTTATATGTATGATTTTTTTATATATTGTACAATATTCTACCTCTTGTGTTATGTGTATAATTATTTATATTTATATTTGTATTACCTTTATATGCACTTTTCTTGATTTGCTGTTTGTCTAAAGGTCGATATAGAATACCATAAGACATTAAATTCGCCTTTTGTAAATTTTATCTGTGAAATAAAGTTAAACTATTAAACAAACAGTAAAATGAATGAACACGTTAAATTAAATAAATGAACCGTTTTAACGTGTTCTGTGGTCATATCAATTTTGGATAATACGAGATTAGTAATTCTATTTCGGAAAACTAGACCAACTATTGCCTTATTTTAAAACTAGAATGTACCCTATTTACAGAGCTATTTATTTCCTCAACACACTTTGCCCGACTTTCGCGTAAAGCAAGGCGACAGGGCATCCATTCTCTGCCATTGTTAATAGAGCAATTGTTAGCCTTAAATAGTCGTTCTGATTTAGTTTATCGAGCCCTTTCCCTTTCTCTCAACGGTGACAATCGACCAATTCGGCGTCTTCAGTATTTATTATTTTTGAGGAGGAAACAATGAGATGTAGTAGTTAAAGGGCGACCTTTATGGGCATTTTGGAAAGATAGGCCTCTTTAGCTGGTCAATTTAAAAGATATACTGCGTGAAGTCCTCATTCGTAAGTAGGAAGACAAACTTGCAAATACAATCGTTGTTGTTAGGATAAACATTATCACACATACTATCTAACTTGATTGTAAGAAGCCTTACCCTAAGAAAGGAGGAAAATATAAATAATGTAATTCTGTTTTGTGGAGGTGTTAGAACCTGTACATAGAAATATGAACTTCTTACTGCTGAATGGGAGGGACAGCAGTAGAGTTATTTTGAATTACTTTCATACTTACCTAGTCAATACATTTTCCAAATGAATATGCAAGAATTTAAAATTTTCGCGCCCAAGAGCCTAGATTGATTGGCATGACTGTTACTATTAATATTTTTGATAATCTAGTCTCGTATAATATAAAATTTATTTATTTCAATTTATTTATTGTGGGGTTTGTAACATTTGTTGCAATAGCTCAATTTCGTACTCTGTATTTTTACTATGTATTTTGATATCTGTATTCTAATTCAATATTTATAACGTCTGTAACACATTACCCATCTACACGAAGAATAGCACTGGCTGAAAACTACGAGATGATAAAAATCTGAAATTAAAAAAAATGGATAAATCCATGAATTATGTCAAAGAAAAACAAGAGTGAAAAATCTAAGGCGCTGCACGGAGAGTTTTTGTTTGGAGAGCGACCAGTGAAGACGTTTTGGAAAAAGTCACACGCCTGTTCCGGGGACTGAGCTATCCTGGACATCACATCTGGGCCACTACTCTCGCCGGCCGCCGCAGCTCTGGTCCGTCGCTCTTTGGGCGCTGGTGTTCTACCTGGGCGCCGCTTCTTGCGCCTGGCCGCCATCGCCCCGTCCGAACGCTGTTTCCAGTCGGCGGCAGTGCCCGCTCTGCATCACTCTGGGCGTGCGCCCTGCTAAGCGCCGCCTCTCCTACACCGTCCGTGAGTTTTTAGTGCTCGGGCATTTAGTAACAGACATTTACAGACTCTAAGTATCGTACTAGTTTTCCTCTTTAATTTTGTATTAGGTTTTCTTTAAATTATAAGGAGCTATTGAAACAAACCTTACCTCTTTCCACTCTAGTAGAAGTTGATTACCCTCTTTTAACTATATCTCTTAGGGTAACACGACAGGCATGAATAAATAAAATATATATGAATAAATAGAAAATCAAACAACTTTCGATAATTCGTAAATACATAACAGCAAAATTTATGAAGGTTCACCACCTCTTTAAGTCTTGGCTATACATTTTTCAAATGAATATTTTCATACAAGTCGAAGTCAACTTAGATTAATGGCTACAAATGGGCCAAGCCATGTTATTTGCTAACACCTGGCGCATGTGCTGACCCAATTGCCTTGTCAAGCCCCTTCGATAATACGTCTGAGCCGAACCAGCCCACGCGACAACACTTTAATAGCGCGTGTCACTTTTATTTACACTGTACGATTTCGCTTTTGTCTGTGGTTTCGAAACCAGATTTTTCTATAAAATCTGGTTGCTTGCTTGTCTGCTTCAAAACCAAAGAGATCCACCGATGGTCATTATCATTTTAGTAAAGGAATTTGTGTTATTTTAGATATAAATATGTAAGCAATTTAAAAAAATTACGTTTGTTCGAAATGGTCACCATTCGCTTTTATATAATTTTTTAAACTTTGTGGCCAGTTTTCTATAGAAACACGCACCTTTTCCTTTGGAAAGTTGGCAACTCCCTTCCATATGGAATGTTTTAGGGATTCAATATTATCATGACGTTTAGAGCATGCCATGCTCTCTAAAACAGACCATAATTCTAAATCGAGCGGATTAAGATCGGCCAGATGATAACGGCCAGTCTTCAGCTCTAATGAAATCGGGAATATTCCTTTTTAACCATGCCTGTGTTGAGCGTGTCTTATGACCTGGGGGTGCTAAGATTTGCTAAAAGGATAGTTCTTGGTTACGGAATAGGATGTTGTTAAGAGGTTTTACGACCTTCTCAAGAATCGTATCTTGATACACTTAAGCGGACATTTTAATACCTTTTTCTCAAAAATATGATTCAGTCACTCCTTGATAACTTACACCCCACCAAACTATCACTGCAGCCGGATAATGGCCAAGTTGCACCCTGTTGACCAATTGAGAAGCTTCTCTAGAGTTATTATAAACATAAACTCGATTATTCTGCTTGTTAAAATGTTCCTCAATGGTGAACATTTTCTCGTCCGTAAATAAGATTTGTCTGTGAGCTCCCCTTGCGTACCAAAGAAGTTGTTTTGATTTGTCAACCCTAGTTTTCTTTAAATTATCAGTTAAGAAATGACCAGTACATCTTTTGGAAGCTGCTGCTTACAAAAGATGTCCTAAATTATCATCATCATCATACAAATCATCATGCAATCATCATACAAAACAAAAGACCTAAATCATCTTTTAAAATACGTGACATGGTTCTGGGTGCTATATTCCTCTCTCTGGATAAAATCTTTTGCTTCCGGACGGGATTTCTTCGGATTCTATCCTTCACAGCTTTAATCGTCTGTTTAGTACGAATTGTGCGTGGACGGTCAGACCTTCAATCTCGTTTCAATGTACGATATTTATGTCTATTCAGATTTGTCACTCTATACCTCAGTGACAAATCTGAATAGATCAACCGACAAATTGGGTATGGCACAAATCGCTACTTTTCAAGTTACCATCTTTCGGGATATCCGAGGGATTCTGCGAATGGGTTGCCAGTTTCCTGATTGGACGGAGCATCAGAGTCGTTATCGATGGTAGCTGCTTCGACACCATGTCTATTAACGCTGGCGTCCCGCAAGGTTCCGTGCTGCCCCAACTCTGTTCTTTCTGCATATCAACGACCTGTTACAAATTGGCGACATACGTTGCTATGCAGATGACAGCACTGGAGACGCCTTGTACAGGGGCCGCGCCAACATCCCTCGGGTCGAAGTGGAAGAGAGTCGCGCCAGGTTTGTATTTGAAATCGAAGACTCTTTAGAACTAGTCTCGATTTGAGGTTCTCTGAACCTAGTGGATTTCAACCCCAGTGAGATGCAAGTCTGTGCATTCACCGCTAAAAAACCCCTTTTGTCTTTAAAAAACCCCCTTCACCTTTTAAGATCTCGGAGAGTATTGGGGTCCTTGGTGTCGACATTTCCAACAAAGTCGAATTTAGGGGTCATCTGTAAAATAAGGCCAAAATGGCCTCCAAAAAGCTCGATGTGCTGAACAGAGCGAAGCGGTACTTCACCCCTGGGCAACTCCTAATGATTTACAAAGCTCAGGTGAGGCCCCATATGGAGTATTGCTCACATCTCTAGGCCGGCGTACCGAAATACCAATTAGACCCATTTGACTCCATCCAACGACGTGCTGTTCGTATTGTCGACTATCCCACTCTCACGGGCACTCAGCCACTCTCACTCAGCATTCGGAGAGACGTTGCATCTCTCTGTGTGTTCTATCACCTGTACAATGGGGAATGCTCTGAAGAATTGTTCAATATAATTCCCACCTCGGGTTTCTACAACCGCACCACCCGTCATAGAACTGCGATCATAGAAGTGCATTTCCTCGACACGGAGGTGTCGCGTCCTGTTCGGTCCAAAAATTATTTTATATCGCGAACCCGTAGGCTGTGGAACGAACTGCTTCAAGAGGTCTTCCCACTAAACTACGACATGGGGTTCTTCAAGAAAGCTGTGAATAGGATTTTGCAAGGTCGGCGGCGCGCCCGCATACCCCCTGGTGTTGCAGGTGTCCATGGGTGGCGGTAACACATACCATCACATGGGACCGCTGGCTCGTCCGCCCTCTTATCTATAAAAAAAATATACAAAAATACATTGGATTCGTGAATTGAAATCGTAATTGAATACCAAAGGATTTAGTATCCTAAATAGATATCTCTACGCTTCGATTTTGGGTACACGTACTCGTATTGCTGGATTAAGTGTCAAATCTTTGATCCGATGCTATTTTTAAGTAGCCTTGCCGTCTACCATATTATTTCCGTAGAAATATTTTTGGTTGATAAATAACAAAGAAATAATTGTTTACAAGTAAATAATACCCAACACTACATTATAATTGGATAATGTCTGTCGTAAGTAGTTACTATTATGTCGAACTTTATTGCTTGTTATCGATAGAATTTTTCTTTGGTGAATTGAAAACTAAATTGACTATTTGTAATTAATTTCAGTGTTAGTTATGCAGCCCCGGTAGATAGAGTCCCTTTGATATTCATTTTCTTCCTTATGTTGTCTCCTACCCATAGGTAGTATATGACATATCATATTATGTAATTTTTACAGTTACTTGGATAGTTCGATAAAAAACAAAATCACCGTAATTTTCCGTAGCTCGTGAGACCAACGCAAACTGTAAAGGGTCCTTCAATAGCGGTCACACAACTTTTCGATGTTGCAACAGCAATATGCGAGTGTTATTGTCTTCTTATCGATATCTGCGCTTTGTTAGTTCGTACGGAATCCTTGTGCGACAATAGGTCGTTGGAATCAACCTTGGTTTTTGTGATAACAAAGTGTAATACGGTAGAGCAGGGCTACATTCATATCTGACAGAGTGTACGTCAAAAGCGCGCAGTTTTATCTAGAGATGCATAGTTAATGCTTAGGAAATCTGAATACCGACCTGTTCTGCACGGTATTAAGTCTTGAACTTGTCACCTACGTAAGAAAGTCCACATTATCACAAAAGTTAAACATGCATCGCACTAAACTGACAATAACAATTATAATGGTGACCGAAATAAGAAATATTTTCTTAATCTTGTCTTTGTTTCTAACACAAAAACCAATGCAAAAATTATGATATAGATTTACATTTTCATCTTTCTCATTCGGGAGAAGTCACAAGAAACGCTAGATTTGTCTTTTACAAACCGCATAACTTTGCTCATTCAATCTACCGCACTCCATAATTGCCAATAAGTGTTGTAATGTAACAATAGGTTACGCAATTACGATTCTCTACAGAGTTTATACAGCTCAATTGCTGTCCAATCTAGATCATAGATTTGCCTCCCACTCACTGTTTCATAACAGTCCTGATAATGGTTACTACCAAAAGCGACCAAGCCACACCTCGTCAACAACTGGTCCTATATCCTGATCAAGAAACATAAACACAAGAATAGAACCCATTCTATTAACAGTAGAACCCAAATTTGAATTTCAGTCTCCGTGTACTTGAGTCGTTACTCTCGTTACACAATGTAGTTGATAGGAACTTAATGCAGTCAATTTTCTATTGTCCCAGTAGATTAAAACAACATCTTGTACAGTTGCAAAATCGAAAGTGTGTGCAAATTTGAGCCCTATATCTGTTTCTTAAGAAGAAATATCAGAGATTATAGCTGCGAGATCACTTGTAGATTTTGTGATATATCGTTTGTTTGTTATACAATTGTCCACTTAAGTGATACGGTACGTTGGAAAGTAGGGCGGCATTGAGGTAGGCTTTTGTAACTGGCCAGTGTCAATGAATTTGTCCCAGAGATTATGAAAGAACGTTTTATATGATTGGTGTGAATAATACCATACCATTCTTTTACTTTTGTATTTGAAAATCTATAGGTACATAATCAAACGCTTTACTGAAAACCAAGTTTGGAAAGAGCATAAGGATGAAAAGATTATCTTCAATACTAACATGGTACTATCGACGTAGTACTAATTGCATAATGTTACATAAAAAAAAAGATTCTGCTTCAGAATAATAGGCTTTCTAATTACAATAAACACTTTATGGGTACTTACCGACCAGAGTCGCGTGCCAGATCTAATTTATAAAAACGCCCGGCTTCTAACAACTCGTAAGATGTCAATTAAGATTTAAACAATTTTCGCATGCAACCGCTTTCGTGACACGCCTAACGCGAGCTTTGTCTAAAAATACACAGATGACAACAGTTTAGGAACACCAATAAAATTATACAGAGGACCCTTTCTATATTGCATTAGCGATCAAATTTGAATTGAAAATGAATTTGACAGGTATTTATGCCATTTTAAAAGCAGATCTAAACTGTAAATAAATGCAAATAGCCGGAATCAGATGCGAGTGTGCGCGCGCACGTGGGGGTTAGTTTAAGTTGCTTCTGTCTTTTATTAAAAGATTAGTGGTGTCGATTCGACCCACGGCAGCGCGTTCCGTGGTCTGTGCGAGATTGTTCGCGTAATAGAGGGGTGACACACTGAGGGGTGAAACACACTTTCGTAACCTTTTTTTCACTGACTGAAATATTTCATCAATTTCAAAGAACATTTTATTTCAATTAAGTAGTAAAATGATACAGGTAATTGTAATAAACTTCCATTATGTAACTACAGAAGTAATAAAAGCTAGTTTACTAAGACTTTTATATACAAATAAATATGTTTTCTCATCATAACTAATTCAAAATTCGGTCTTTGATTTTAATTGTTTTAGATTCTTAAAAAAACAATTATCGCCGTATTAATAAAACGCGACATTTATTTGTCTTTCCATCAGTTTCCTTATAATTTAAGTAATTTCTTGCGGAAGATTTTAATTTATAAAGCCTTATGTATCACGCCTGCTGAACCGCTGACAAAAGGTAAGTTATAAAACAAGTCGCAAAATGAATGTTACCTAAGATTAATCGCGATATAATAACAATAAAAAATAGACTAATTATAAACAAAAGTGATAAAACTACACCAAGAACGGGTATCGTAACCCGGATACTATATTTGTCCAGCGGTTATATCAAGCGAACCGAGTGAATGGTTGTCAAACGGTCCATTTATTTCAATTTTCACCGCGGCACGTGCGTGACAGACTAACTTTTTGACTCTAGAGAAGGAAATAGGAACTCTGACTATATCAAACGCGATAAATATATCTTTGTAATCTGTGGAGCTGTGTTTAGAATAGGATTCTGCGAGGTCAGCATTGCGCCTGATTTCTCCATTTAAAATAATCACCTATGGGTGATGGAAAACTTTAGCTCCAGATGCTGTTTACCCGTTTCCTACTATTTCCTACACCAATAATTATTATGTGAAAGGGGATATACTTATATGAAGACGGGAAATAAATATAGGATACTTATGCGTATAATATATGCGCCACTTACATCAAAAAAGATAGACATCATAAGAGTTAGAGGTAGATTCTACTTTAGAAATGAAACAAATTCGTTCTATTACTTAGAAAAAATTGTAAAAGTTGCCAATTTTAATTATCGAATTTTTAAAAGTCGTAAAACGATACGTTTGCCGATATTTAAATTATGTTCTAAATAAAAGACTAACTAATAAAAGGATTATACCATAAAAGAGTTCTTTGACGGGCACAAAAAGCAAACAAACGATCAGAAAAGGCCCTCGCGTGTGTTTACACGTTTATCCTGAACTTGAATTTCTAGTTTAGAAATACTTATGGTTTAGAGATTAATGTCACAGGTTCTGGATTTAGAATTCAAAGTAAATTTTGCACGTCATGAATTATCATGAATTAGCCTCTGGTGAGTGATACAAAGTAAATTATTGCTTTACTCATACATTTAGATGTCTTTAACAAAGCGGGGGAACGAGATTAAAATCATAGCATATTATAGTTTACCACAAGCGTAAAAGCTGTAAATCTCTTTCACGCTTGTGGTAAACTATATGCTTTGTCAAGTCACGCGGGTTTTTGATTAGTCGAAGAGACCGGGACTCCTGTCAAATATATATCTTACGGGAGTTATGTTAGGGAAGTTATGTATGGTGTTCTTATGGAAGTCTTTAGTTGAGTTATGGTGTTTTAGTGTGGACACGCAAATAAATCACTCACCCTTATAGAGCCTATAGTTCATTTTATGCCCTTGATAGAGACGACACCAACGATGAAACTTCTGCCAATGAATAAGAGTTTTCTTATTACCCGTAAGGCTTAACCGGGTCCTATTTAGTCCTAAGTTGCTCTGTTGCAATTAGTTTACTGAATATTGCTCGATGAAGTATAAATATTTCATTTAAAATTCAATTGAAAATAATCTTGTTGTTTTTATGTGCAATCAAAGGTAAGTGTTGATGAAATTACAATAACTACAAATATATATTGCGATAGATGTTTAATCATTGTGAAAGCACTATAGCAGTATCCTCTTTTACAAAATGCAACAAAATATAATATAACATTTCACTGTCACCTAAGTTATAGGTCAACATCATAACAGTTCGCCAACGACTAACAACAAAATAAACATCATCATAAACACGTGTTAACAACCAAAAGGCGTATCATGTGAAAAGTGACATTGGTGAAAGCGTACACGAGTAGTGACAATGTAATCTGACGATCTCGTATCAGCACGAGCTAGGAAACGCAAGAAAAGATTTATTGTGCAATGCCTGTGCAAGTTTAGAAGAACTGGAAGCCGTTTTTCATCGACTTTCTTCTATTCGGCGTGAATGTAGGTTAGTTTTGGAAATCTATCTTTAAGTTGAGAATTTATTCTATACACAAAAAGTGTGTTTAACAAATATATTTCAATACTATTGCCAGTCTAATTCTACCGTGCTGTACCCAGTTGTACCCAGGCTTACAGGCTTCGATTCGCTTATTTATGGTGTCCTCTTCGTTCCTCAGCTGTTTTTCAATGTCCTTCCTACGATTCTCTTACGTTACATGATATCTGACTAGGAATTACTGGCATTGAATTACTAGTATAAACTGAATTATTGAATTCCTGAGTGTTCTTTGGAACTGATTACTAAAGTTACTCAAGTTGATTACTGATAATTATTTATTACCTTTATTACTGCATAAAAACAAATCGCTATCATATTTGGCATACTTAGTTCGTAAGATAATATATACTTCTTTATCCTAATCCCAAACGCCGGTTGCGGTTATTAAAAATTTGCTATTTTAATAATAATTACGAATCATAGGAATAACTAAAGAATTATTTTATCAATAACATGCAGTTTATTATTTTTATTATCGATTAGTGCAATACTATATTAAATAACTTCCTTAATTTGGCGCCGCTAAAATCAATATTTTTCAATTACGATAACGAAATAATTAACCAATTACAGCTGACTGTAATTAAAAAGTGTAATATTATTACGAGATTATATAGTGCAGCCTTGGTTTTTACATCTTATTGCTCAACGAAAAACACGCAGTACTGACCGTCGCTTAGGAGAATTTGCCCTAAAGCGTAGCATGATTTTGTTATGTTTAATGCCTTGTTGTCAGCAGGTTGTTGGTCTGTTACTCCATTGTTAAGTAGCAACTACGATATAATAATAAATAAATACAGTCAAAGGCATTTCTACACACGAGGTCATAACAAAGTTGACTTTTTCTCTTATAAATAGGGTTTGAAATCTATCTTGTTTTATTGTTGGTTACAATAAGCACTAACTATTGCAAAAACTCATCGTCTATTTTAACGGACAACCTAATCAAAATCAAAACTCAGTAGATAAAATACTGCTGTCTACCGCTAAATATTTGATAGTGGAGACGGGTCACATATGGTCACGATCCTCATTAGTGAGGGAACGATAAAAAGAAGAAAGAAGAAGTATTAAGAACTTTAAAAACAATTTAAGTCCCAAGCAAATCAGTTTACAGCTCTTGCCTTGTTTTATTTCGTATAACATTCAAATAACTGAGCAACTTCTGTTTGGTTTAGTTGGCTATAGTTAAATAAGAGTTTTGAAATTCAGTGCATAAACAGAATGGCGCTCTACAATGGTCGTATTAAATGTTTTCCGTAACCGTCACCAGCACTTTTATTATCCACTGCTGAAGGTGAGCTTCCTCACGCACATTGTATTGTGCGTGAGGGATGTAAGAGTATAGTTTTAAAACGCCACGCTGTCTAAGCGGAATCAACTCTTTCAAAGGTGGTGTAGTTCCTCAAAGCTTGTGTTAGCGGCTTTGTTATTCGTTATAAAACACCCACGGGAGAAGATAGGATGATGCTAGTAAGCCGGCGAACACCACCCGTTCAAATAATGTATTCATAATACGAAATTTTGGACTTTATGACCATTTTATTTTTAACTAATACACTCACAGACTACTTATTAACGGTGTAAAGTATTTGTTAAATCAGTAATTGTTAATTGTTGATTTAATTCTTTTTTTTTATTTGTTTGATTTCTATTGTCCTTTTGTGTTTATTTGTTGTTTCATGTACGTGTATTTTTATGTCGATGCCGAATGATTGTTTAAAAGCGTGAAAATGTCAAGATCAATGGAGCACCTGACTAATGTAGATTGCAATATTTACAATGCTTCCGACCTATACTTAAGCCTATACTTAAAACTTGGCCATCACATTCACATATTAAAATAACGTAACCAAAAATAGTCCCTATGAATTATTGCTATGATTGCTATTTGAAACAATACATTTTCGTACAGAGAGCAAGGTCGAGAGCGATTTAGCGCAATCGATCTTAACTATCGATACATCGTTCCGTATCGAACAATGGCATCTCGCGATTGATGTGGGTCGAAATAATTTAATTTAGGTCAGAGGTAATGCAGTTTTCTAATTAATAGCTTATTGTTTGCTAGTCACGTATGAGTAGTCCCTAATCGTTTTTACATTTAATGTAACGGACTTTACTTTGTTTTGTTAAGATTGTAGATTAAAATAGTGAATTAAATTAATATGATTTCATGTTCATTGTATTTGAAAAAAACTAATTTACGCATACTTACTGCGGTCATGCAATGACAAGTAAGAATAGAAAAGTCAAAATGTTATTCCTTTGGAAGTATATACCTAACACAGTAAAACAAGTTAATTATAATACAAAAGTATAATTCCGAACCGCCAGATATTATTAGAAATACTCAACATGTTTAACTCGATTTTATTCTATGTTATTAATCTACATATGTTGTAACTATATTGTTTGTTGTTGTATGTTGTGTTATATCTATGTTTAATCTATGTTATTAATTTTCTGTACAAGGCGGGATAATATTCATGAGATATTGATTTCTCTTTTGTCTTCTCTTTTTGACTGGTTTCGTATTTTTTTGATGATTGGATCCTCTTTTCCATTTCTCTACATGAATGAAAAAGCTTCACTCGTGACGTAAATCTGTGTCGCTAAGCAGGAACAGGGAACTGGTGGAAAGTTGAAGTAACCGATAACAGTACAATACTTAATACTAATATTGTAACAGGGAACTGGTGGAAGGTTGAGGTAACCGATAACAGTACAATACTTAATACTAATATTGTAACAGGGAACTGGTGGAAGGTTGAGGTAACCGATAACAGTACAATACTTAATACTAATATTATAACAGGGAACTGGTGGAAGGTTGAGTCATTAACAATTGCAAATTAAGTAAATTGGCTATTTTTAACAAAATTTAAACTGTAAACTGGAGAAGAGTTGAAAATAAATCTTTATGACTTACAATTAGTAAAAATATAGGCATAATTTGGATTCATTTCGTCATTGGATTGATTCATTTACATTATACATATATGCTAGTGATAAGTAATGGGCTGTGTGGTGTCAGCTGGTTATAGAATATCACCACCCCATCTCTTACCATGGGTGTCGTAAAAGTCTAACAAAGGGGCTACCGCAAGCCCTGACTCCTGAGGAACTACATCAACTTTAAACGCGTGGACTCTCCAATCCGCTTGGCCAGCGTGGCGTTTTAAGGCCTTACATGCCTCATGCACATGTCTTGTGTCCAACATGTCGAACAGTGGATACAATGATATATGATCTATTAATCATTTGGCGTCGGTATTTTCGTTTTTGCAGTTGTTAATAAGTTATTAGCAATAAAATATATTCTGAATTATTTTCATTATATTATTATTCTGTATTCTGCTTACAATAAGATATAATAAATAATATTAAAATAAATTAAATAATAAAATTGTATATAATGAATTAAATAGGAATAACGAATTAATAACTTACAAATTTTGTATCAATTTAAAACGTAATTTTAAGAAATAATAGATATACCTATTGTAACATTTTCTGTGCCCTAGGAGGTTGTTGTCAGACATTAATAATGTACTACAACTTGCAAATTAAAGAAATATATAAATAAAATATAATAAATATGCAATAATTATATAGTAAAATAACACTTACAAAGTAACAACGTAATATTGAAATATAAATCCAATAAAGGATATTCTTATGCCATCCCATGATTTTCTTTAAATTTGTCCCGACCACAATTTATTACAATTACTTGATACCAATAATAGTACCATACAATCAGCCTATGTCGCTCCACTGCTGATAGGTCGGTAACCAATAACAGTACAAAGACTAATGTTATATACCTTTATACTAATAGTCATAAGTATATTTACAAAATAGTGCCTAAAATTTACAAATAAAGTAGATTTAGGTACTGCTAAGTTACATATGCTCAATATTTTCAATATGAATGAAGGTCAGTATGAAGGTCCCAAAGGCCCTAAATGCTGGCATAAAAAGTTCCTTGTGACACGGGACCTACTAAGTTAGTGGCATACTTTTACAATCGATTTAGTAGATTGCAAGATTCCTTGCTTTTTTAATCGACATAAATAAAATTTGTATAAATCATATTACACGAATTCTGCATTCTTAAATCCAAATTAGTGCACTAAATAACACGAACGCCATTTAAGCACATTGAAACTTACAAAAAACAAAGCATTTAAACCGACATTACGGTTACAAAAAAAAACAGTTCGTTAAAAAATAATTAGCAGCATATAAACTTTAATGGCACCACGATTTATTTTGATATGAAATGGATTGTGGAATGTACATATTTAACGCGATGGTGATCACGCTAGTGTTGGCCTGCGGCATCATCGAAAATATAAAAGACCTCGAACGACCTTCAGGTTCCGACTTTGCTGTCGGGAGAAGCGTGAAACAAATACTTATCGCTCTGCCTCGAACAACTTGAGTCCTGTCTGAATTTCATAAAGTAGATTCAAAAGTATCTTTATTATTTCCAAAGTATGTATGAAGCATGAAAAATTGAATTTTCGAAAAAAAAAGATACGAAAGACATTTACTTATCAAAAATACTCAAAGAAAGGAGTCTGGCCCAAAACATACCCTGTACTGTAGGTGTTTAGATGATTCGCCTTCAAGATACAGGTTTTCACCTTATTTAAAGGCCAGAAGTGCAATTGATTATTTAAGTCACTGATATGTTGAAACTGATGTTCACTTTTACACAGTAATATTGGACTATATTACTGTGTAAAACTGAACATCAGTTTTGCGTCTAATACCTACCTACTTTTTTTTTAATTTGCCTATTTTTGAAATTTTGTTTTTTAAAACGTCGACTTAAATCTTTGTCGTCTTGTTAGATAACCTGGTGACTGTCTCTTGTATTTGTGACTTCCGTCTTGAAATCTGTCTTTTTGTATTGTGTATTATTTGAAAGTAGTAATAATCTATACATTACTATGATCACAACCTTACCTATTGAACTACGTTTATCAAAAACAAATTCCAATTTTTGGATGCTTTTAATGAGCTGTCAGGGTATCGTCTTATCTATTAGTTAGACGGCGCCTACGCCGCAAAGTATCGCTTTAGGGCAAAAAGATTCAAAGACTAAATAATTTAAAATTCATTCTTTACACGTCGCGTAGTTATAAGGTCTGTATGAATTACCTTCTTTCGTCACATTTCACGTTCACTTATTCATGACCAATCGTACTCCTATACTCAGTTAACCTCAAATCGAGATGCACTTAGATGTTGAAATGTGCATACATTTAGACTCCTTAAATTGATCAAGTAACCTTTAGCCAGTCACCTTTAGACTTATATCTGCCTATTTCTAATTGCAGGATGTTAAATAAATTAAAATTGATTACGAGCTAGATGAAGCTGCAAAACGGTATGTAAACGTAGCTTAGAATTTGTGTAAAGATAAAATCGTCTTGACAAATCCACACATAAGTAATTACGAATATTGCGTTGGACGAGATCTATACCCGGCAGAGAGGCCCTCATCAAATAAAGTTCACAATAGAAAAGGTCCACAATTAGAGTTTAAATTCACAATTAAAATTAGAAAAAAAAAGACGTAATTTTGAAAACAATTATCCCAAAACAAAAGTAGTACAACAGTAGTACAAAATACAAAATAGAACAATTACAAAAGTAGTATGACTTAGAATGTTTAATGATGTGGCAAATGATGATGAGAAAATTAAATGGGTTTATTATTATTAGTTTTGTTGGAATAAAAGATATACCTCCACGTATTAATCTATAGTAATCACGTATTAATATTTTAGGGGATTAATATCCTTTCGTTATATCTATATTAACTCGTGTTTTTCACTTCCTCTTTCAAAATCTTTGAATGGTTCTCTAGGTCCTTTTAATTTTGGTATGTTTAGCCATAACATCCCAGCTGTGTTTATATCTAAAACAGAAACGGTGTCCTTAGTCAGTTTAATCGCCCATAGATTTTCACGACCTAATTTTTTGCAATTATATTGTCTAATTTGCCTATTCTAATTTGAATTTTCGACAGAAGATTGACAGATTTCACAACGAGTGGATTTTAATAAAAACCCATAAGAAATGAATGAAACTGGTGCGGGTCACAATTCAAGGATAAAGCTTGGGGACAAATCGTGAGTTTGAGAAATAGGAAAAAAGATTTCAATATTTAGTACTGTAACAGATGTAAAAAACATTAAATAAAAAAATTTACTTAGGTACTACTTATTAAGAAGTAACAGTGTGCTTTAATTATCTATGAGTGTCATAGATTTTCAGGCATAAAATGTACCTATAAGTAGTACGTTCATAAGTACTACTTATAGGTTCATAAGTACTATTACAAAAATACTATTGTTTATTCAAAATTTTAATAACATGAATATTTCTCTTATACAGGGTTTTTTTTGACACTGGAAGATTTAAATAATCAAGACTTATAAAGACTTAAATTATAAGCTTTATGTGAGAAAGCATTTCCTAATTTCTTACATTGTACTTTGGGTTGGAAAGATTGCTTTTGAAATAGTAAATCATTCCTAACTTTAGCCTGTAAATTATAATTAGTAGGTAATAACATTCCATACAGGGGTCATTAACCTTAATTGCCTCATCTAAAATACATCCAAATAGAATCAAATACAAACATTATTCTAGAGAACATAATTATTGATACAGCACACAAAATGAATGCAATCGTCGGCCCCTTGCGACTTACACTACAATTTTACGGATTTTATGATGAGAAAGACCTTGATTTTTAAGACAATAACATGAACTGAATTAAAGTAGGTCGCGATATCAAATTAGAAATAAGTCATTATTAGGCAGAAATACTTGTTTTTAACGACCAGAGGATGAAGTTTCATAATATTCTTCGAAATTGCTTGTTCTATTGCAGCTTCTATTGTGGACGGAACAATACTCATAAGTCACTTCTGTATTACTTCTAAAAACGATAACAAGAAATGAACATCAGCTTATCCAATCATCTTGTTAACGTGAATGAGGATTATTAGATAAAATAAAATCTACAAGACTAATGAGTTTCTTGTTAAAAATGCTATTGGAACAAAACAAGTCAGGCAAACAAAATATACCTAATCCTACGATGGCTCAATTATAAACTTGAATAAAAACTACAGATTTTATCTTTTGAATTGTACACGAACAGATCTACTTATTGAGATAGCCGAATCAAATCGCAGAATTCGATTTAAAGGCTTTTCGAGTAACAAAGTAGACCTCATAGTTCTATTGACATATTTGAAATGGCATCTTTTAATTATGCAAATGCACAAGACAGAAATGAGTGTCGTGACGGCTACATCCTGTTTTTGAAACTGGTATCAATGATTCAGTAGGTGTGACGAAGGTCGCCGACTGAATGCGTGAACCTTAAATCACATTGTTGACACTATCTTAAACTTCACACTATAGATTTAGCTACAGGAAAGATTCACAATAGCAATTATTTAAACATTTCAACTGATGTAATTGCATGGCGTATTGATGCGATATCACAGTCATTGTTTCCGGTGAAAGATGTAATACAATCGTACTTTTTCACATCACGGAAATGTAATTACATTTCTTAATGAGAATCGAAATTTGACGATCAATATTTAGATTACAATGTTGCAGTTTGTGTTATATATATCATCTATAATAGCTATTACTAAATTTCATTCGATTGCGTTCAAAGCAGCTAAATCTAAGCTTTTTTTTCTTCTGTACACGAACTTATTGTTAATTTATTGTATTTTATTCTTTTGTACACGCGGTAACACGGTCCCCCTAGTGATCGTTACTTACTGTTACGACCGATTTAATTTAACTCGTATAAGCAATTTCACTTTTTGCATGAAAGTATATGGGCGAGCTGTAATTCAAGATTTGCATTTAGTGTATGCATTAGCGATGTTTGTGGACTACTATTGTGTAGTAATGAGATATGATCACACGCATTAGCTGCGTGAAATGGTATGACTTTTGTCAACTATACATAAGTAATTTGATTTGCAGCCGTGTTGACAGATAATGTCAAAATGCAGACGGTAATAAATCTTATCGTTACTGTGTTGAAAAATATTCGTCGTATTGTCGCTGAGTTTTTTATAAATATCCCTTTCTTTGTATCGTACAGTGACAGTTACCATATGTTATGGAGGATTGAGCTATTCGAAATTCTTCACAAAAACAGATTCACATAACAGGTTAAGAGCGTCTCTCATTACATCAATCTCGCAATAACTGGGTGCAGTTTAGAAAATTTATGATTGGTCTGAACTTTGATGCAAAGTTTAAAGAGTCGAAATGTTATATCGATAGCATATTTTGTTGAACAATGAGTTGCATGAATTATTGTAGCATTCATTCACGTCTGAAATCATGGTTACTGTTTGGATAATGCCAAACTGGATAATACATATTTACACTCCTGTATTTCGTAAATATTTCTTCCAAACCTTGTGAATATAGTTAGATTTTGATTTATTATCTTTACTTTAAAATGAAATCAGTTTTACTTGCTGTTTGTTAATGATACATCACCTATTTGAACTATTTTAACATGAATGTTTAAATTTAGAGTTAACTTCTGTAATTCGACGTGAATGTTTTTTCTTCCCTAAAAGGCATAAATGCTTATAGGTTCTAACTACGAGTACTTTGGTACTATATTGACATTAGTAACTATCGTGGCAATATCAGTTGCCTCTGGCATGGCACGTCGGCCCGCAGCCAGCCATTTAGTCCGTTGTACAAGTCTAACAATGTCCACTTTCAAAATAGTGCCTCGAAGTAGAAATAGTGAGCAATAATGATTGTGTTAAGAAACATAACGGCCCATTTAATCAGCTTGAAAATAAGCTATGGTAAAGTTGATAAATATTATTGCAATTTTAAAGGTATGGCGTCATTTAGAAAGTGAAATTATACTCTACTATAAGTATACTCTTTATTTGTAATTGTACTTAAAGACAAAAGAAATAAAAATAGTCCATATAGAAATGAAACCAATGCTATCATACTCACTGTCGGTGACTAATTAAACATAAATTGAAAGAAACTGCAAGCCCTAAAACAGTTAAAAACTAACAGTGACAAGTAAGAATAAAAGAAAGTCTGATTAGATGACATTAAAAGTAATCAGAATGACACAGATATTTAATAGAGCGTTGTTAAAGATACAGTAAAAAGAAAGTATAGTTCGTTGCAGTGTAATAAATTGATTTTTACGCGTGCTTTAATCGATTGGACATCGGTAGTAAAAGAGCGTTACGGAAAAGTCGTGTTTGTAGAAACAAACTTAACACGTTTGTTTCTATTTTTAGGAAGTATTGTTTATTTTCTTAGTATATTAGTATCAATAACTAGTTTTGTGGAATAAATATATAATTAATATATTTATATTAATATGTCGAATATATAACTATAGAAATATAATATTTATCATTTGTTTGTCATTTATCATCTATTTATCATCTCCAACGTTTGTCATTCTGGACTAATGCTGGCATGTATCGCGGATGTCTATGAACGACAGTATCCACCTGACAGTTCACCCGATGACTGTATCTTCGTGTACCGCCTTTTTTCCATAAAAAATGATGCTTTGTAAGTTATATTTTGTGGTATAACAGTTAAAAGAAACAACAACAATGTATCAAAAACTCCATACTCCATACAAGATATATTTTGCGATGAGAAAATCGTGTTAACTCATCGCTTTCAAGGCATTGCCAATTACACCAAATTGATGTCTGTACTCAAATGTATTCCATTAATACATTACTGTATCGATCTTTCTAAGTCGTGAACATCTTAATCTCTAATCTAATGACCTAATTTCAAATGCAAGGTGACAGAGCGGCACTGGTGCATCCGTGGACAATCACCACGATCCTTGGCACCAAATTATGTGTTATATACATCGACTCAGTTTCATGGATCACATCACTTGGTCCTATTGTGTTGAGTTAATAATGTAGACATTGTTGACCTACAACATCTTCATGATGTGTAAAAATGGATTTGTGGAGGACACTTGAGAACAATATCTTCCTTGGAATATTTACAACTTCGCATGGTATCTGTTTTGAATCTGATCTATTTCATGAACATATGCAAATGTACTCATATATCTATCAAGGAAGTAATTGTAAAGTCAGTCACGTATTTTTAAGTCTATTTAACGTCTGACGTAATAATTGGTCATCTATTGTTTTCTCAGTTATCAAATCAGTTATTACTTTTGTTCCAACGTGTAGAGTCGGAAATAATGTAATCTCTTTTGTATTTTTTGCTGCGTTTAGTAACTGTCTGATTTCTTCTTATATTTGAAAATAATTATACAGCTAGTTCCGGTGGTCCTATCCTCACTCCATCATCGTGCCTGTCACTTCACTAGTCAGTCATTAAATCAATTACTTCTTGTACCTTCATGACATACCGACATTATACATGACATTAGTGTCACACTTTCTCTGTTAGTTTTTTGTTAAAATTGTTTATTTGACCGAATTCAAACCCGTTTCAAATGTATAATGCAGTTTCTGCTTTTACTTTGTCACGATGTTTATCGTTGAATCAGGTTTTATGAATAAAAAAAAAACATTCTCAAAAATAAATATAGGTATACAATAGTATACATATACTTACAAAAATGCCTTTACAACAGCTTACTTGTGACAGTTGTGTACACTGTGTTTTTCATAGAAATATTTTCTTGTTGTGATTTTAGCTATAGAAATATAATATAATTACAACTATATTTTTAGCCGTAGAACTACTTAAACGAAACCAAACTTTTTATTAGTAAGAAAGGGAAACTAAAATTCTGCATAACATTTAAATATTATATTTATTAGTACATACTTATATAAATTTATAGGTACATACATAACTATTATACCATACAATACTTTATCATTAGCCTAGTCTTCCCCTGTGCGTCTATACGCATCTAAACCATAGACTAAATTCTCTGTTCTTCTCATATAGCCACTAGCGGCGACTTTCTTCAAATTGTCTGCTCACCTGGTTAATATTTAACACATTAAGACAATCTTCAAGCACCAATAATGTATTGTAAATTAGTTAATTACTAGTAAATCTTACGTTTATGCCAGGACATAGTACGACACTTAATAGCAAAGGACGTTTACCTTTCAAAATTACTCAGGTTACAACACAGGCTTTACAACTGCTATAAATGTAGCGTTTATTGCAGACAATCTTAACTGTTAAGTCTAAATACATGAGTAGTTGTTCATTTATTTGAGGACGAACAATTTTTGTTTACTTGAATCTTGCTGCGGAAATCAAAGATACAGTCTAGTACAGTCTATTCTGAGTAATTTTGATAAAAGAATTTGTTAAGTTTATCAAGACAGCTTTACATTTATTTATATAGAAAGAAGACACAGTCGAGCCTTACAGTGAACCTGGTGGTAAGTGGATATTGTCACCCATGAACATCCGTGGTACATGACAACATCATTCCAGTTGGTATGCCTACGTTTGTCATTACAAAGTTGGCATACCTCCGAATGCGCGCTACTAACCTTTGGAAATTTAGGAATAGATTTGGATAAATTGTTGGAAAAATGAGGCTTATCTCACTCACTACCGGAACACGTAAGTAATGTACTAATACCAATATTATAGTGTCTTTACATAAAAAGAAAAATCTTTCATGTAACATAAGATGTAAACTCGATAAACTACTTGCGATACTACAGTTAATCATACATGAGTAAAGAAACTAAAGAAAGTATCGATAGGTACTTTTAATTCAACAGTGTGAGTTATCATTTAATTTATTAATTTGCACAATACTGCACAAACCGCGAGTGAACAGGAGGGGTGTGCATCAAAAATATTAACAAATTTAACAATTGTTTAAACTCAGATCCAATCCGAGGATGCGACCTATAAAACCACAAGTATGGTTGGTCCGTATTCACCTTTATTGGTAAACATACACACACACCCACACAAAAGAAACCAAAATTCTCAATTTAAGATTTACATATGAACACAATCATAGCGCGATGTAGAAACGATACAGCGCCATCTGTCCGCATTAACAACTAATTAAACTATGTATTATTATAACATTAATACAGTATTTAACAAGAATATTGCACAAACCGCGAGTGAGTGAACACTGGGATGTGCATCAACAATAAAAGATGTATTTAAAATAATATTTTATTCAAAGTATAGTCTGAGCCATTATATTACTCGGTCTACAACCAAACCATAGCGCGGTTTAGCCTTGCTGTACAACTCTATCTTTTGGTGCGAATTACAACTATTTTTTCTTTTATTTCCGTACGTTAAATTTTTCCAAAAAATAATAATTGTTTTATTAATTATTTGATAGTCTGTTAATATAATTCTTTGTTTATCTATTGGTTTAATTAATGTAACACGCGGAAATTGATTAAGATATGTAAATTTCGAGTATTCAAAAATCTCCGAAATATAAGAAGTACCCACGAGTTTAAATAACAAACTGACTTTAGTAAACATTAAAACTAATATAAAGTCTCTTAAGGATCATTGTTGTGATTCGAATGCAAACGTATAATTTAAAACATTGCTGTGTGTATCAAAACAGTATCCGATTTTAAATGCAACATTATCGCGTCTCGAACATTAATATGTTATACAAAGAAGTATAACTTTAATTTTCATTAAAAAATTACTAGGCACTAAATTTCCTGTTTTGTTTTTTGGTCACAATTTTTTTACTCTCCTGTTTTATGATATACCGCAGGGGACAGCCCTACTCGTAACTGTCACCCATAGACATTCGGGATACATGCTAACATCAATCCAGAATGGTAAACGTTAGTTGAACCAACTTCAACTGATCAAGTATAATTATTAAAATACAAATGTCGTAGTGCTTCAGTGAGGCAGGTCACTAAAAACTTCAGGTTATGTTTCTTTAACATTTCAGTAGTATTGTAAGGACCGATTTTGCAATTTGTTTGACTTTATTTTTATGGACGAAGGCGGCAGACGGTCATACAGTCCACCTGACGGTAAGTGGATACTGTCGCCCATAGACATCCGCGATACATGCCAACATTGATATAAAATGACAAACGTTGGCACGCCCCCGGATGCGTTGCCTACCTTTGGAGATATAGGAATGGATTTGGAGAAAGGGTTGGGAAAATGAGGAGGGATAGGATGGGAATGGGCTCTGGCACATCTCACTCATTACCGAAACACGTACCGTACATTAGGGAAATAAAATGGGGAATAAAGTGGGAAATGCAGTACATTTCAACGTAGTCTTCTGTGAGAGAGGGGTAACGTGGCCAGTCGAGCGCACCCATCAGCTGTTGGATTGCAGCGTGCACTCTCCCCCTCAAAGGTAAACTAATGAAGGTGGACATAAATAAGCTTTCCACTAATGAGCGTATAATAAGAGTAAATATACTCGAATAAGTGTTCCACTGCAGGGCAGAGTTTTCACTTAGTAAATTACTAAAAGACTGCGAATTGGTGGATACACATGCTCCAGATTATTTTAAATTCTCGAGTGTGCGAGTTTCCTCGCGATGTTTTCCTTCACCGTCTGGTTTTTTATCTGGAAGAAATAGCTTTTAGGGATAAGGTCGCCTATTGCCCGTATATATCTTATTTAAATGTAATTAGTGAGTAGTTAAGTTGAAACAAAAATACAATAAAGAATTTTCATTGATTAATTGATTCACCGCTGATTTTGATAATAACTCTGTATTTAAGTACAAACTGTACTGTTACGGTACGACGCTTTAAACTCACGATATTACGAATGAAAGTCGAGATATTACCTTAAAATTGCCTAATAAGACGCAATCCTTGTGATAATAACAATAACACAATTTTTGTGTTGAGAAAGAAAGAATACAAGAAAGTTGTGTTGAGACCCGGAATATTAATAACTTATAGGAGGATGCTGAAATAATCATAAGGTTCTTGCAAGGAAACAGTTTTCTTAATGTCAACGTCTAGTTTTCCCCATCCACGTCAACACCTGATTGCAATATTCTATGTATGGTCTTAGTAAATCCGGTACTGGGCGATCAGCTTTTACTTTCGATGAGGTTGCACTTCAACCGCTTCCGCGAATGAAAGTACTTTCGAGTCGAACTAACAGACTATTTCCATCGACATCGATGGTTTTGTACTTTTACTTTTTTTGATAAAGCGACGATTGCTTGACTAATTAAATTAATGATAAAATTATGGAATAATTTATATTTGTCCTTAATGATAACAATGCAGGTTCTTAAAATTATAGTCCTTATTAACTAGATATAAAATTGGCTTTTCATTGGCTTATATTTCGCTGACATTGTATAACTGCCGTTACTTGGGTATGTATGTAAATAAAACTAATTAATTGATTGAAAGATCGATAAATTAACATCTTGAATCTCCTTTAAGTATTCTTAAACAATAATTGTTAATAAATATTAAAACTGTATTTTTTTTAAATAGGAAGTTTAGCTTCCTTGGTAATTTGTTAAACGATTATTTGTTTTACTAATCATTATAATCAATTATTATAATTGCTAAATTTGCTAAATAAGTTGGTAGATCAATCATGTAATTTTGTAACTAAATTCAACATAACTATAGAATTTAGATATAAAAATACACACATACAAAAGATTTTTACGGGTCAAGTAGTTTCTAAAGATTTTCTATAAATAAGAGATCACGATGTTTTTTGTCAATAGTTAATTTAGTTCCGTGTCGTGAAACACGTTAAGTAAATGTGAGTATTTTGGTAAAAATACAAATCGTTATAGGTAATTCAGTTTATATTGCGTTTAATAATATTACGTTATTTTTACTCTTTTTATTCCTACTAAAACATTAGGTTCCGCATATAGGACTTTTGTTTGTTTTGTGCCTTACGTAGTATCGATAAGTTATCTCATCGACACTGCCCCCATCACTATTAGTCGTTTATCATCAAGTATGCAGATCAATGACAGCACGCACTTTCTTCTTCTCGGTTCATTAACATGATAGTTGTATTCTGTGAATTATTAAAATTATTTACAATGATTGGTTCGGATTTAACGATGACTACAAACGTCAAGGTTGTAAAAGTAAGAAAACATGTAAGAACATACAGGATCCAATAAATGGATTATTCCACTGTGTCCATACACCGTCGTTGTCATAATTTTATTTACCTACACGCTGACTGGAATCATTGTTTTCGGAGGAATCGTGACTGGAATCATAGTTATAAAGAGAAATATGGGAATAGTATTTGTACTATTCGTAGTATTTGTAACCACAACTTGTGTGTTTTTTGTGGAAAGATCGTGCCATTAGAACAAACACTTCACTTGATGCGATTACAGTCATCCAAGTTATGGGGTTGCTATAAATCTGCGATAAATGCCATGTCATGTCAAAAATGACAAACGTTGACACATCTGTTGATGCGGCATAATAGTGGATTATGCCAATATAAGAGGATCAGAATTTGAAAAAGGAGAAACAGGGAAGATAAAAGGTTGAGTTGAAAGTATGAGCTGAAATGTATGAATAAAAACACATACTCGTATTTCACTAGGGAGCGGCCGGCCCATGCGTCATTTCGAGATCGCGGTACCAAATTTAATTAGATTGAAAATGACTCGGCCAGCGGATTTTTTTAAAGGAAAAAGGGCTCAGATGAGCAGTCTATCCACCTGGTGGTAAGTAGTAACTGTCGCCCATGGACATCCGCGATAAATGCCAACATCAGTTCAGAACGACAAACGTTGGCACGGTCCCGGATGCGCTGCTTACCTTTGGAGATGGAAGTTTAGAAGAAAGGGTTACGAAAATGAGCAGGGATAGAATCTCACTCATTACCGAAACACGTACGTACATTGGAAGAATAGGATAACATGGGAAATGCGATACATTTTACGGTAGTCTTCTGTGAGAGAGGAGGAGTAATTCTGTAATTTAGGAGTGGTTTTGGAAAAAGATAAAAGAAAGTCCAGAGGCTACTCTTCCAATGATATTTTATTTTTTTAGTACTCATACTCGTAGATGATTCAATGCTCACAGTTTTTCTATCTTACGTAGTTTGACTTTGATAAATTAGCGACTTCTTTTTCAAAAAAATCATAGTATGTTGTCTACTTTGTTCTCGTAAACCTATAAGATATTGTTGTGTAACCTAGATAGATATACTCAAAATTAACTATACAAGAAAAAGATAAAGTTGTTCCAATAGTCATATATTTTATATTTCAGTTATATATATCATAGAGAGCGGCGGCGCCAACATATAGACGGGGTTTGGCGCCGTCGATGTTTTTGGACTGCTGGAGGCCGAGAGGATGTGAAGGTCTGTAACGTTTACTTTGAGCCTTTTTGACTCGTCGGTGGACTGGAAATCTTCTCTGGACCTTTAGTTTTTATTGACGTCTGACAGAATACGGTTGATTCTTTTTTCAATTATAGATTTTTAAAAATCATAATCTGGTTTTCGGCCAGTATCTATTATTTATTTTTTTATTTATTTATCTACGCCTTCTGGTTTTTCTTCGAATGAGGAATCTTTTAAGAACCGCCGGTTAATACATAGAAAATATAAAAAATACGATTAAATAGTGAAATACAAGGGTTGAAATACAAAAAGTAGAATTAGAAATACAGAGATTATAAAATATGAGATATTGCAACAAATGCTACTTATATTAATTTGTTGGATTGATATTAGAACTTAAAATATCTTATAATATTGTATAATCGAGTGTATCCATGGCGGTGTTTTTATTAGTTTTTAAACCTGCGCTGCGCCCGCTGCGGGTTATTCACCAACTAACACATCAATCATTGCAATGACGCAACAAATGGCACCGACAAAACCGAAACCACTTCTGCAAGTGGACTACTCTCTTCATGTTCTAAGTCGTCTGTGTTAGAAGGTTAGAACATTTTAAATCACCAAATTACATTATAATTAAAAACAAATGAAGCGTAGCTGAATACCGATGAGGTAAAGCAAACAATGGCTGTTCCTCGCAAATTTCACGGTGCGCCCGACCAGAATTCCGTCCGCCACACCTTGAACTTGGACCAAGGCGAACTTTCCCGGACCATTGTTGCGAATATCGGAAAAGTTGACTGTCCACTATCGGTGCGTTTACCCTATTGTTTAAATGCTGTTGAACTACAAAGCCGTTATATTGACGCGACATATCGACCTGTAATTTTTAGATACCTAACTATCTTCGTCATCATCCTAATTACATAAATAACGTTTATCTTTCTATCAGTATATTTGATCGGTCTTAAAGCGTCCAAATATTTGGAAATCTTTGTGTATTTCAAAAAGATTTCAGTGTATTCGTATGTGTTTGTGATTCAATAGTTTTAAAAATAGTTTTAGTTTTAATAACAATGTACGAGTATGACACGAGACGAGAATTACTGGCACATACGTATATAATAGGTCGAGTTTGGTAAGAAAGGCAAATTATATACATACATAGTTGATGGTTTTAGGGTATCGATTCACGGGTTTCATTCGTCCTGAGTTGGAATTCTCGGCCCGTACCACTGAGTTTTTACTTAAGTAGGGATTTTTTAATTATCACTAGCTCGGCGATGAAGAAAAACATCGTGAGTAAACAGGCATGCTCGAGAATGAAAACAAAAACCTCAAGCATGTGTATGCAATCCGCAGTGGACTCGCATGGTCCATTATTGGCCCGAAACCCCTAATATCGTAGGGGAGGTTTACGACCTGCAGTGGGACGTTACAGGTTGATATCAAATAGTTGTTTTGTATCAAAGAGTAGTTTTGAATTTCAGTTAACACATTTAATATAAATGTATTGAATATAGGCCGCATGGCTAAGTATCCCTGGCTGAAAGTCAATCTGAGGCGGCTAAGATGTTGAGTAGTTTAAAATAAAGTAAGTGTTAATTTATGTGTTGTTTTAAATTTGCGTTGAATTGTGGGTATATGTGCACAAGCGTGTACATATGCTTACAATTCAATTAGTTTCGTTAGTTAATAATAATTAATAATTAGTTAATAACAATAATGTACTGTAGTGTAGTTTTACTACTTAAGTTTAGATGTAAGGTTTGATATCATGGGACTGACATGAATCGTAATTAAAAGCGTAATAAAGGAAAAAAAAATATCTTACAAAGAGTACAATTTTTAAATTTCTTAAATAAATCAAGTACATATCAATAATCAGAGATAAATAGATAGAGTACGCAGAGCAATAAAAGTGACAAAATTGGGTTTTTGAAAAAAAAATTTTTTTATCGTTAATGGAAAGATCATATACACATTTTATAACAAAACTATTTTTAGTTTTTTTTTTCGCTTTAATTAAAAAGTTATATTTAATTACAAATAAATTTTTGAATCCAGTACCGAAAACACGCGGACAGTTCCCGAACAAACCCGAGCGCGTGTGACGTCACAATGTTAATTTCTACTCATTGTAGCACACAGCTGATACAGTATTTTGACTATTAATCGATTAAATCTTGTTATTATCGTCAATATATTAATAAATATATCGAAAATGTCTAACCTTAAAAGTTATCGTGCTTGCTTCGTACCATTATGTACGAATACTACAAAAAGGACACTCCTGAAAAAATGTTTTTAAATGTTCCACAAAATGTTAAACGTCGAAATAAATGGTTCCAAGCAGTGCGGTGCGACGACCTAATTCCAAAACAACATCAAATTTTTTTTGTTGTGAATATCATTTTGATGTAAGTATTTTATAATAATATAGTAATTAAAAAATATTTATGTAAACGTATAAATGAAATAAATAGCATTCGATAAATAAATTTTTTTAACTGAACTCCAAATAATAACTTTTAAAAATTACAACAAAATTATAGCATTGAAAAATGTTTTATGAATAATTTAAAACTATTAAATAATAAATTTGTATACAGTTATTGAATGACTTAAGTTTAACTTAGTATTTTTATATTTTACGGTACGAAATTGAAATTTTATAAATGTATATAATGATGATTTTTCTGGTTTTATAATGTCATTTAAATAATTCTCATGATTTAATTTTTGTTTTAGCTGAAAGAAGATATAACAGTTGGACATAACCTAGAGCCTTGTCACCGTAACTCTCACGTGATACTCTAAAAAAAAAATTAATTATATTTAATGACGAATAAATCATTTAATATTTTAATTTACAATATTATTTTTTTATAAACTTACCTTGATGCTTTAGCACCTCGAACTTCAGCTGAATTAAACCGAATATCATTTTTAAGAAAATCTGTTATCATAAATATATCCACATCAGGTATATTATCGGAATTAGCCTTTATAAATCCTTTATCACACATAACTAAATAAAAGTAGTTAATATAAATATTTTTTTAAACTAAATGTCGGATATTTGTCGTCAATTTACATGTAGAAGCCTGTGATACTGTACTATCGAGAAATCCTTTTAACATTATGACGTCACAAACATGGCGACCAATCGTAGCGCGTTTGTAGTCACGTGATTCTTTTTAAAATTTTATCAATTTTAAATTGTTTATAATAAATTAAATAAACATTTTTTAAGAGTATTTCGCATCGATTATTAATATAATTTATGATAAAGTTTTAAAATACATAAAAAAAATTGATAATTTTTTTTTTTCAAATACCCAATTACGTCTTCATCGCGCCATTTACATTGCCCATTAGTTCACGTAAAAAGCGTGAAAAGAAAGTGGGCGTATAAAGACTCCAAATTACATTGTATATAATTCCCTCATTAGAAGCCTAGCGGAAAACTTTAATGGAAATCGAGAGCTTGTTATATTTTGCTTTATATTTCTGTTAGTACCTAATATGGAGAATTCTTTAGTAAGTGGTTTCTGCAGTAAAAGGGAATGAGTCACTGTAATTCACAAAATAAGTTACGATACGACTACCTATGTGTTCCTCAGTATTACATTAATTTTAGTACATTTTTAGGAATAATATTTACATAGAAATCAATCACATTAATATGAAAGTGCCACAAAGCGTTTTGTGTTCTAGTAGTTAATGATCAGAATAGCCGCTAGATGATATTACTTTACTAGATGACTAGATGTGTCGCTGCTTTTCCGAATGTGAAGATCAATTAATGTACGTAGTTGATAAAACTGTTCGCAGCTTCCATCCTGAATTACGGTTTTATATTTCGAGCAAGTTCGTAGATGAGCCAAACGGTTCAATAGCTTCAACAATAATTAAAAAAGATCAGCAAAAAAGAAATGTTTTTGTTAAAACGTAGGTAATGAAAAACACGAAAATCTAGCCTTCGAAATGGCGTGTGCCATGGATGGTATTTTTCAAGTTTTCGTATTGTAACAATGTCTAAGGTTTAGAGTCTTCATTACTGGTCTCTTTTACCACAAATCAAATCAGTAAGAATCATGAGAGTATTAATAAATTGATAGTGAACGAGATATACTCTTAAGTGTATGAAACATAGTCCTAACGTACGTGTCTCTAAAGAGATAAACGTGTTCTGCCGTTGTGCAACAACACGAAACTTCTCAAATGTTGCCATAACGTCGAGTTAATTTAGGATTTGGAGCGTGGACGGATGGTTCACTGCAGTTCACTGCAGTAGGTTCATGATTACCACGGTCATTTTAAAATATGCGAAATTTTTGTATTAAATTTCATGGTTGCTATTATTTCTTTAGTCTGTTATGTCAATATTTTGGAATGAATTGTTTTTTGATCGATGGTCTGAACCACCTGTCGAATAAGATTATTTACATATTTCTATATGACCCCTAATTCATAGATATTGTATTTTTATTAGTACTGATGTCTTATCCGACAGATTAATAAATTAAGATGGCTGCCATTTAAATATAACGCATTTATTGTGTATACTTGGTATTTTAAAAATAAAAAAATACAAAAATTGACCCAGATAGGCAGATACTATGCAGAGTGTAGAATGTTTTGCAATAGAATGTCATTGTATCGATTATCGTGATATTGAAAACTATTTAGTATACGTGGAAGAATAATTACGGCAAGCAGTAGCAATATGCTATGAAGTTTAGGTATAAATGTATGTAGGTACATATCTATGTACCTACATACATACTATCTAGGCAGTAGTACATATCTAACAAGCTAATTAATTATTAGACATACCTATCTATCAAAGTCCCTCTTCATTATAGTCAACTTATTCATCAAGGTAACGAACTTAATCAAATCAGTCCCATTCATTCACAAACTACATTATGCACATTCCCTATAATTTACATACCAACAACACAATTTCATCAAGAAAATCGTGACTGGTTAATCAGAAAATAACACATAATTGAATTATATAGTGAAACAATATCAAATTAGTGGTACCTAACAAGTTAGTGTGGTACCGTTTCATTATTGCATGACACATCCTTGACTTTAGTCACGCATGGTCATGAAATAGCCATGGAATGGTGTAAAAGGTGTTATTGGAGGCTTTACTGTTACTGGTTTTACGCGTAGATAATCATCACAATTGTTTGCTCGGTACGTTCTATTGTAACGCTGTGATGGAGTGTATGAGATTATTATTAAGTGAATAAGTATAGTCGGGTTAATTGACAATCTACTAGTTCAGAGCTCACTTTATTTATTTATACACTTCATTTCACATTATTATACAAAAGACGAACTTAATACCTTAGGGTATTCCCTGCCAGCCAACCTTTGGGTTGATCAGAGAGGTTCAATTTGGAGGTAGGTGCGTGAAAGTCTCAAATCTAATGAAATAAATATAAAATTCACAAATATACTGTATTATTATATTGTATATACATACATGCATATAAACCTACACACATACACACAATATGAATTAGTACAATACATACAAAGTGTACATAAAGTAATAAACACATTATCACTCAGTTCCTACATGCAGAAGTTCTATAAAGGAGTTTAAGTTTATTTCTCTGTCGGAAAAATGTTGGTTTAAAGTCAGATGTCTGTTCGGATGTGGACAGTTCGTGTTCCTCTTCATGTGTCTTTGGAATCATGACAAATAGAATCTCAGTATGGGTCATTGACTGTAGTCTTTTATGTCAGATTGTAGTATAAAGTAGTAACTGAATTTGATGAAACACCTGCAAATTTCCTCATAAGGGACTTCCATGAATTTCTAATTTCTATGAAATGCCGAATTATAGTAGCATGCAGATTGAAAGACGTTATTATGTTTTTAGAAATAGAAACGTCCAAATAGGTGTCCAAGGGTAGATAGCGCATCTATAGACGTCCCAACGTTCGTTCTATGAGACTGACATTAGCATGTATCATAGATGAGTGACATTAAGCGTTTACCATTGGGCGGACTGTCCGATTTTAAGATAATACAATACAAATATTGATGAAATGTTTGTGGATTCAGACACTACTAAAGAATAAGGAAAAAGGAAGAACTTATTAAACCTGATCAATAAAAAGCCATAAACATTATTAGATGTTACTTAGTATTTTTAATGCACCGATTATAAACACAGGGCGCCCCGCGCGCACAAAATGACACAAGTAGCAGGCAGCTCACACCACACGTCACACCAAGGCCGCTCGCCTCTCACCGCGCGAGTGGTTCGACGACCAATTGATAAATATGTTACTAATTTGTGCGACGAACATTTATATTACATACAGAAGAAAAATAATAGATTGTTAAATAGAAAAAAGACGAAATAATAAAACTAATAAAACCGGATTAAAACACGTTTATTAAAGAGTGTTTTATGACAAATATTTAATTTAAATGATTAAATAAGTAAATTGAAATTACATAGATATTAATGAGTTTGTTTTGCAGATTTTATTGTAAAAATATTAGGAATAAAAACTACGATGCTATTTTAAAAACCTCTAATAAATAATGGCTTAATGTCATTCATTAGCCACACCACGATTCGGTAGCTTATGAGGTCCAGTGCAATATTAACGTCTTCATCGGAACATACTTATGTCTATATAGAAAGGTTTATTTGTTAGTAAAATAAAATCTCCAAAGCGCAAAAAAAAAACGATATTGCATCTATTTTGTGAGCATTTTATTTTTGCATTTTATTACCTAATTGGAAACTGGTGTTAATTCTAAAATATTTGAATATGAACTTTCAACGATGGTTGTTAGTTTGATTCACATTCTCATTTTTGACACTGATCAATGAATATTAACATGTATTCGAATCTTTTTGATGTCTTAATAGACAATTCGTATTACTATTTTAATGGTATTTTGTTGACTAATAAGAGTTTGATTGACGCCTTTTGACTGATGGAAGTCAAAATAGATTGATTCATATTTATTGCTAAGTAATGGCTTAATACATATTTTTCTTTCAAATACTATTAAATAATGATTGAACAATTTACTACATCATTTTAGGACAGTATTGGAATCTTATTCAAGGTTAGAGCCGAGAAGTTCAAACATAAATGATTTACAATTTTGCATCCCACGCGCAGAATTTATATACTTAAAAATCCCTTTACAGTAGCATAAATTGCACACTAAACGATGATTATTTAATGATTATTTACTTTTAATGATTTTTATATTTTAACATTAGTTTCAAAAACAAAATATAGGAACAACCTATCAATAACTTGGTCATAGGTTTAACAATACCTACATGTTTAAATACTTTAATGAGCTATATTTTCTGTTCAAAGTTCTTCGTTGATTCTTTTATTGCAAGGTTTTTATTTCTGAATATTGATAATATATTAAAATGTCTATTTTTATTTACAATAAAACTTGACCCAGATTTCTTTCTATTAAACACATACCATGTCTTTCCAAAGGTCAAATTAAATATACGCTTGAACGCAACCCAGTGTTACTATAGACACGTACACCGTCATCTGTTATTATTATATGATTTATGTCAAATTATCGTATTTGAGTTGTTATTTTATTATAAAAACACATAAAGCAAATGTTATGAAAATTACCGCTTTGAAACAACAGATCTTGGAATTAAAAACGATAAACTGTAATTATACATACATACTTATATATCTAGTTCGTAATAGATCATAAAATAAATACACTTTTTATTCTTATATTGTAGTGTTTAATTCTTATATTATCTTGTTATGAGGGGGACTTTAAAATATTAGTTAAGTTCATCTTGGCTTTAACATCAAGATGAACTTTAAAACTGCTTCTTTAGTATCTTACTTCTAAACAGTATTAATCGTTTACACGCTTTAGAATTTCACTTTCTTTTTCACACAATTCTACATTCAATATGCGAGTAGAAAACCTCATACCATTAACTTTCGACAACAAACTAATCATTTAAACGACAACCACATTATCAACATCAGCCACTGAATAGGAAACTGTGTACTTTTAAACGGTACCCATAGGATCGAATAGAAATTTACAATCAGTAAGCGTTGCCAGAGCTATGAACGGTATATTGAATGCCAATGAGAAAACCATGTGGGCATTCTCAGGACAACGCCAAGGAACAGTTTTGAGAAAACAATATTCCAATACTCCACGTCGATGAAATACTAATGTTGGACAAATTCCTATGCTGTCATTATTCAATTCGTTACATGTGAACCGATCGCTGTACTAGATTTTTTCTAGTCTGGGTTTTTCGTTTATTTGGCTACCTACGGTGTGATGTCATTTGTACCTATATTTAGTTTTTATTGGGCTACCTTGATGCTATAAATCTTTTCCAATCATTGTCCCACCGCATATTGAGACGTTGTCTGAAATTATTAAGATTCAGACGGCACCATAAGTAAAGGAAAATGAAACATGCCTAATACGGTGGACGGTCAAGGTCGGCGGCGCACCCGCATACCCCCTGATGTTACGGGTGTCCATGGGCGGCGGTAACACTTACCATCACGTGGGACCGCTTGCTCGTCCGCCCACTTGTCTATAAAATAAATACAGAATCTAATAATTAATATTGTGCATCTGTCAAAAATAAAATACGTTATAGATGGCACATTTATCTGTAAACGACTTATTATTTATTGATACTTTTTGATTTTCATAGGTATAAAACATAATAAAATATCTGTTAAAATGGATGAATATTTTTTACATAAAATATGTAAAAAAAACAATATGAATAGATTTCACTTACAAGTAAAATACCTCTCTGGCCATCGATGTTTGTAAACAAAGGATTTTTATCATTAAAATGCATTTTTACATCTTATATTATTCTAAATTCGTCTGGCTGTCTTCCAAGCTATGCAGAAATTATCACATCAAAGATTCATACAACACGGTTTGAATAATTTTATTGTCTCTATTGTCCTTGTGTTTTATTTCGTTTTGGAGATTTTTATTGACATTTACGTTTGTGTCTTTACAGAATTGGCCTATGCGGATTCGACAACCCACACAGAGATCAGAAGACAGACGAACTGAAGAAACATATAGGACAAGTAAGTTTTGTTTAATATATCATTACCTGAACACTATCCACTGAAAGATACATAATTACATTACATTATATATTGAGACGCAGAGGACGTACACGAAATACTACATCTGAGTTAGACACTATGACTAAGGAACGTTATCATCGTATGAGTCCCGCATACCAAGGACTGACGACACCTACGCTAAAAACAGTCACGACCAATAATCCAAATGCAATCAATGCTTTAACACAACCATACAAGTCCTTAATAGAAGACCGTGGTTTTTTGCAGAATACTTTAATACGCACGATGATGACTTAACCCATTACGTGGCCAAATCGGAAGATGACCTGATCGATAGCCTGTAATTAGTTAAGGAAACGCCCACAGATTAAAACACAAAACACATTTTAAATACAAATGTTAGTAAACACGCAATCTCTGTTTTAGTAGACATATGTTTTGACAATATTACGACATCAGATGATCGCATAATTAAAATAATAATAGTTATTGTGTTTTCTGAACCTGTGACTTCACTGCTCTTTGAGTTTATTCTCATTTATAAAAAAATTAGACATTTAAATTAATAATGTAGCGATTGTACTAGGAAGTGAAGAAACGCACGCGGTTGTTCAAATCAGATGTTGAACAATTGTAACCGGCTCATAGGAAACAAACAGCTCAAACAATAGGATCAATGTTTGAACAAACGAGATGAGGTAACAAGCTGTCTAACGCAAGGTCGATAATATGAGAAAATTTATTCGAGTACACAATATAAATTCGATTATGAATTTGAACTATTATACAATAAGCGTTTGTCTTCAATAACCATTCATTAATAAGTTGAGTTAACAATAAGTTACTTATTCTTTTTATATTATGATTTTTGATCAATGATCTATTGTATCAATTGAATACGTATAGATTTGATTAAGTATGTCTTTTATTTCTCTCTCACGCATGTTATCAATACTACAGCAAATAATAATAATTAGTATTAAATTGTTTGTGGAACTTTATCCATACACGCTTTTATACTTTATATTTTACCTTTTTTACTTTCCATTTCATTTATATTTTTTAGTTGACATGAAATTTTACCTTTTTACTTTTATTTTACTTTCCATTTCATTTATAATTTTTAGTTGATTGACATGAACATTTAAACTTTGTTTTGTAAACTCTATATTTCTTAGAATATTTGTAAAATTGTCCTAAATATTTGCCAAATAGGAAGAAAAAACTATAAAAGTTTTACAAATATATACGTATATATACCTAGTCTAGCCATAACAATATTTATTTTGTTTGTAACAATATTTATACTTAAAACTTTATGACAGTTAACTAACAATCATAAACAGAAAAAATCTTTGGGAAAGTATCTTTTACACTACTTATGTATATTTTTCAATTTTTATGTGTCAAAATGGTGAAACTTATTACCTAAACAGAAATTACAGCATTTTTGAAATTTCAGAGACTTCCGCAGAGATTTAAATAAACCATGAACTTATATGTGATATTATAACCTAAGGCCAGAAGCTTGATGAGAAAAATGATTAACAGCTTTTATTACCCGTATCTAATATCTTCGTTCTTGAATCAAATCACCCGCAATATCTTCATGAATATGAACTGTGAGGTTATTTTTTAATCCTCTGCCTTATTCTGTTTTAAATTACATTTTGAAGTGAATGTAATTGGATATCTCTAATAAGTGCTTCTTTAACATTTCAAATTGTAACTGTAACATTTTTACAAATTATGAATAAAAGACTGTCTGTTCTGTCCTATTAATTTTAGAATTACTGTAGTATAACATCTGTCGCCACCCAAAGCGCGGGACAGCGGTTACGATCAAAGTATAGTTCTGTTTTGGTGCAGTTATCAAAGTTTATGTGGAGTATTATTCCGGAATTTTTCTATCAGAAACGCTTCCTAGTACTATTTAAACTTTTAATAACATTTTTCGCTAAATAAAGTGATCAGTATGCTTAGTATCCGGTGTGACGTGCGTAAATATTAATTTCTAATATGTGATTCTCTAAGATTTTAAACTGTGCTAACTATCGTCGATACAAGTGGTTTGGAATATGAATTCATTATGCACGGGCTAGTGAGCCGTCGGTATTTGAAACTGACATGGTATGATCGAGGCACGTTTCGTCAACCGCGTGTACATTGTACAAAGTTGCTACACTTCCCGCTACCGGTAGCAACGCCCATTGCTTGTATGAGCAAACTGTATCTTGAAATTTTAAATGTGTTAAGTTAAGTGTTAATGAATTTTGTAATTTCTTATTCGTTTATAACATTCGTAATAATTGCATAAACATAAATGCTTTTAGAGCCAGCTCTAGAGGTTTAGAATACGACCAGTCCATCTCTTCCCGTGGGCGCCGTAAAATGCGTCTAAGGCATTCGCCCGCTAAAGCCGCTACCACAAGCTCTGAAGAACTACACCATCCCTAAAAGAGTGGATTCGCCAACCACCTTGGCCAACGTGGCGTTTTAATGTCATACACACATCATGCACAAGAAAATGTGCATGGAGAGGCCCATGTCTTTCAGTGGATGTTTAAATAACTGTTTATGTAAATACTCTTTAGTTTCAAAGTATTTTTTGTTTTAAATATACTATTTGACAAGTTATTTCCCAAGGAAAAAATGTTAAATATATATATATCACTTTATTCTAAACCAGTACTAAATCTTCAAAGGTAGGATGAACATCCGGGGCGTGCCTACGTTTGTCATTTTTGACTAAGTTTGGCATGTATCACGGGTAATATTCACGCGATAATTTTCACTTACCCCCGGGTGGACTATTCTGATCGGCTGTCAAATATTTTTAATAAACATAAATTGATTTCTACGACGAATGCTCACTCGCATCCTTAAGTTTAAAAATCGTGAGCCATAAAATAAACGCTTCTTAAGATAAAAATACATGTAAATCAATTTTCAAGAAAACAGATAAGGAAGCGTCCAATTCATAATAAATTCCGACAGATATTATCAGATCGAAATATGTTACACTGTTCGTGTATGGAACATTTGCTTTCTGTTTTATATTAAATGACAAGGTTATATTGCACTCACAAAGGTTAACTGTCAATTGCTTTATTAAATAGTTATGTTTGAAGATATTATTAGCACTGATTTTAATGTATAATATTAGATTTATCTGTCAGCATAAAGTTTTCATTAGACATATTACAGACATCAACTGATATATCATTGCAATATCCACATCAAAAACTGCATGAACCATAAATGATAGGCTCCATTATATATTTATTCAAACAATGTTGCCAATAATTAATAAATGGCAGTTTTTTACATGGATGCAGCTGTCGATTAAATCGAGACTCAGATCATTGATTACATCAAGATCAGATTTCTTCATCTAGCGTTTCCGTGTTGTCCATCAAGACTCATTTAATTCACGTAGGTAATCCAAATATCCTTAACAATAGTTATTACTTTGACATGTGCAGACGTGAAACCTAGTAAAGGCCGCTGATGTCATAGGTCAGAATTATTATTGGAACCTATTCTATTGTTGAACACCACTGTCACATCATAAATCATGCGAAGATAAATGGTGTTAAAATAATAAAAACTGTACCATTCGGTCGCGACCTTCAGAATGTTTGTTGATGCTCAGATTAGGATAGGACCCCAGACTGTGATGTCATCAACGGTAACGGTTTTTATGGTTAAGACAAAAGTACCGTGTCTTGTTTTTGTTAGGGTGACTGGCCCGATTGTAAATTAACATGTCTCTTATGATGAGCGTTATACTTATGTCTGCTAATACTAATCTGAAATATGTATGCCAGAAATTTAAGCAGTAACAATGTGATAAATTACTTATGTTGGGTAAATAATCATGATTGCTATTTGGAATCCAGATATTTTTTAATTGGACGTAAAGACAGGGTTGCAAAAATAACTAAAATAGTTATTGCAGCTTATTACAAGAGAAATAACTGAAACTAAAATCGAAGACAATGCAGCTTCAGTTGCATTGGAAAAGTTATACCAATACGAATACCTACGAATTACCAATAATTAATTAATGTATTAAATATTAAAACACCTATTAAATTTATTAATTCATGTTCTTTTTTAACAGGGTGTGAAAATAAAAATGGATGATGCCGGTAACATACTCATCAGACGCTACTCTAAGAGTAGTGTGTTTGTGAAGAGTACTGCAGCAACCAGCAACGAGGAGACGGCAATAGGGCAGGACATAGTTAAACTACCCGGCTATTCACTGGAGCAAGAAAAAATATTTAAGGTATGGAAATGAGAAATGTTCATAGTTAGGAATCACCTTCGCCTTTCCTGTTTCGTTGTTGTATTGCAAAAATAGATTATAGGTAATAGGAAATTATAGTTTCCTATAAGTTCACTACATCTGTACCACATGTACGTACAGATGCACTTAATTACCCTATGTTTATACGCATCTTGCAACAATCTTATAAAACCAAATTATCACTTACAAGCTTCAACTTTAGTTTTAAGTAAATTCGAACTTTATTACAATATATTTAAATACTAAAAAGTAACAAAGTTAATTCTTGAACAACATTAGTTACTTTTGCTTTAAATGCATCAAATAGGTGTTTTCCAGTAATCATTTCCGTTGAGATGGAAGCGTTTATAAAGTGAGATGTCGAAACACGGTCTATTAATTCCACGGTTGCCCGCATAATGGGTTTTGCTTAAGAGAGACGGTAATATTGACGGTCCAATATTCCAGGAATGTTAAACGTTCATTGGCATTTTTATTATCTCCAATTACACCTTATAAGACTACTGTCGTGAATTTAGACCAAATATTTAGTTTGGCGAGTAATAATTTCAAAATACTATCAGAAAAATTGTGAAATGTTCCACTTTGAGACTTATATTTGGCTCAGTTCGGTTACTAGTCTAAAACAATATATCTACCTAAAACGAAGATCCGGTTCCCCTTTTCTTTAGTCCATCAAAACAAACTGAAACATAAAAAAATATATTGCTACATCTGCCATAACTCTAATGCCCGTATGTTACATAACGTCTTAAAGACAATAATCATTGAAAAAAAATTAATAGCCAGAACATAACTCTAATGCCGTTGCATTGTGGTGCAGTGGTCATTTGTAGTACATTACGACTGCACACGATACATTGCTTTGAACACGATTCATATAGAACCTGAGATCGCCCTTTAATTTCACTTTAGTTGATGTTCTTACGAAATTTTTGACAATTTTATTAAGTGCTGAGTGATTTCCAAAACAGGATTTTGAATACGTAGTCTTTAAAATTGATAATTGATGGCTATTCTGAATGTGTATTGTAGGTATTTGTTTTAAGCATGTGGTCCAAATCAATAAAATTAATCGTATGTAAAGCAGGTTTTTTAATAAGTACCATACAGTTTTATTAATGAATGATACCAAAGATCTGAATCCGCTGAAAATGATCAAACAATAGGAAATTCACTTCCTAGTGAACCAGCCAAAGATTCATTAGTAATTCATACACCATTACCTACAGAGTTTTACGTAAGTCGGTCTGCAGCGAACAATGAAGAAGATAGCAGTATTAAGTAACGAAAAGAATGGTCATTGCCTCACTTATTTGTTTGCGTCTTATTCTGTTTCCTTGGGAGCAATGAAAGCGTATTCGCAGAAAGCAAAGAGCCATTGTCTTTGGCAAATGTAGAGCTGGAACAATGTGGAGACACAGACTCAATTAAAGCAATTGTAATAACAATTTTGGGTGTATTAAAATTTTGATTTGATGCAGTTGTAGCGTCTTCTGGATCTAGACTAGAAGATAAGAAATTCAATTTAGAAGTGTTTAATTACATTGCAAGTAACGCTCAGGATTTTGTAATTACGTTATTTGTAATGCAGTTACGCCAATTATTTATTAATTTTTAAATCTACGCAATTGATTTCGCTCATTCAGTAGTGGAAACTACTCTGTATTTTGTCTTAATAGTTACTTAATGTTATTTGCAATCTAAACGATGATTAACATGGATACCGGTTACTAGTTCATGGAATGTGAAACTAATCATCTGTAGTAAAATACATTTTTAACAATACTGTATGTCGAAACTTACGATCTCTGGGACTTTTTCTGTGCGAATCGATTTTTTCCCACACAGTATTCCCTTGTGACTAAAATAATTTGAAACAATGTTATCAACTTAACTCGTGTCATGTCAACTGAACAAGACTTATCTTACCCACACCGTATTTTGTTTATTAGCAATTCATTTTTTTCATACTCTTTACTATTACACTACGGTGTTCGCTGCTTTTCAATTGTTATTTATCTAGTAAAGGAAAAATCAATGTCGTCATTTCTAATTTCACCATAACGTTGTTTAACGTTAAAATATCATTGTCCATAATGCGAAAGTTTTTTTTTTATAGTGAAGTAGGCGGACAAGCAAGCGGTCCCATGTGATGGTAAGTGTTACCTCCGCCCATGGACACCTGCGACACCAGGGGTATGCGGGCGCGGTGCCGACCTTGCTAAATCCTATTCACAGCTTTCTTGAAGAACCCCTTGTCGTAGCTTAATGGAAAGATCTCTTGAGGTAGTTCGTTCCACACTACGGGTTGGCGGTATAAAATAATTTTTGGACCGAACAATAAGCGACACCTCCGTATCTAGGAAATGCGGATGGACCGCAGTTCTGTAACGGGAGGTACGGTTGTAGAAACCCGAGGTGGAAGTAATTATATTAAACAGTTCTTCAGAGCATTCCCCATTGTACAATTATATTACAATTATAAGTGTCTATTTATAAATACATATCAAAGTAATTAAATATAAATTAATCTAGTTAATAGGCACATGAATGATTTTATTGAATATTTTTTTACAGTATGTTTTTATAGAACACAGTTTTTGAACAGAATAGATAGAACATATAGAAAAGTGATCAATTGTGAAATGCTCTACATTATTACTTAGGGGAAAAACTTTAGCAATGAAATTACTATAATGAATATATACTATCTAACAATACTGCACTACAAAAGATTGCCCAAAACACAACTAACCATAGCATTTGTAAGACTTAATTAACTGGAGGCTTATGGTTTCGAAACAATATCTCCGTTGCTAAAATTCCGACGATGATTAAATTTCCCCGAAATTCATCAATATACTGACCAATATGGATGACATTGTAAACGTGGGCGGCGAAGTGTTTAAGATAGCATCTACTCTTGTTACAATGTCCGACGTCTACTGATCGAATGGACAGTTTGATGGCGGACATAATGAATAAAAGAAGCAGTAGAACATTTTCATAAAACGTTAGAAATGCGACATATCCGCCCATATAAATCCATCGATAGCAGCGTGCAACGTCCTACTGTACGGCGTAGTCCTTCCCTAACAATTTTGTTTATTTAAAGTTTAGTGTACAAGGAACTGTAAAAGCGGATTTAATGTCTAGTGGCATTCTTTGCCAGTCAACCTTTGGTTAAACAATACGAAGGGCGGTGCATCGTGCAATCAATAAAAATGACTACAAACTATTCAAATAATAAAATACACATGTAATACGTAGGTAGCTACACGTAGGTCCATAATATATATATATATATATATACCTACACCAATAAATTATCACTATATTGGGCTGTGGGTTTCCTCGCGATGTTTGCTTTCACCACCAAGCTAGTGATAATTAAAAAATACGTTCTTAAATAGAAAGAACATTGATGCGGATCGGTATAGGAACTTATAATTTAAAAATGTGAGCCGAGAGTAGGTACTCTTAAGCTTTTAATATATATAAACAAGGGCGAGCAGTTCAGTACAAAGAGGAAGCAGTTACATTACTGACCTTCTTTGTACTGTGTGTGACGGCCAGTTTGATACAGAAAAGACAAAAAAGCGGCCACACTGATGTCTCGAGAGTGCATCGGTTGTGTAACAACTTCATAAGCCTCATTCAATTTCAATGGTGCATCTGACTCGGCGTTCTTGTTTTAGCCTTTTTGGGACGCGCCGTCAAATGAAACCTTTGAACTAATAGAACTTTTTACCGTTCCCTTCAAAAAGTTATTATGATTCTGAATAAATAGAACTTGGATGTTTCTCTTTGTACATATTTCCTAAATAGGGAATACAATATAAACATAATTGTATCAAAACCGTGTCTGTACATTTAATATTTTTTGATAAGTCATTGTAAAGTACGAATACAGATCCCAAACAAAAATATATCTGTCTGTCTGAACAGGTATCACATAAAAGCTACTGGACGGATTTAACTTATGTATTGTGTTAACATTTAGGGTACTTTTTATCCAGATCAGTTATAAAGTTCCCACGGAAATCAAGCTCATACTCTAACATCTTCGCGGTCCAAGTCGTGGGCATCGCTGGTATTTAATAATATTAATAATTAATAATTTCTACTAATGTTAATAATATTAGATAGCAATAAAATAAAACAGTTGCAAATGTATACTTATAAGTAATTATCTATTGTCCGAGAAATTACCATAGATTTTGGATTTTTCTGCTAACAGCTAAGATCAAAACAGAGTGCGAGCGAGAATTAAAGCCATAGCACGTTCTCCATAGAGACCAACTGTCATCATACGTTTTCAACTAGTCGGAGACGCCCAAAGTATTGTTTATTATTATGGTATCTTATTAGGCGCTGCCACGCACATTATAACGAATCACACGCTTTTTTATAGGAAGAAGTTGGCCCACGGTGGTATGTCCACCTGGTGGTAAGCGGTAACTGTGGCCCATGGACACCCGCGGTACATGCCAACATCAGTCAAGAATAACAAACATTTACACGGATGCGTTGCCTTTGGAGATTTAGGAATGGATTTGAAGAAAAGGTTGGGCAATGTGGTTGCGAGGGGAATGGGCCCTGGTATATATCTCATTCACTATCGAAATACGTACATACATTGGAGGACTAGAATAAATTGGGAATTGTAGTATATTTTACGGTAGTCTTCTGTGAGAGAGGGGTAACTTGACCAGTCGAGTGAGCCCAAAGGCTGATTGCAGCGTGCACTCTCCCTTAAATCTCTCAAGTTTTTGACATTTATCTCACGTCGTGATTGTGTAGATGTCTATGGAAATTACTCTTTTCGACGAAACATATTTGATATTCAGAATAAATATGAATGCAAAATGTTTTGTAAACAAATTGTATCGGATCAGTTCATATTATGATTAGACAGACAAATTATATTTAGGTATTTTTAACAAAAATATAACTAAAATGTGTTTTAATATAATTTCAGAATGGTTTAGACTTAATGGAAATTAAATCGATACAGAAAAAAATACAATTTTCACTAGTTAATAATAATACACTTCCATGTTTCCTACTTAGTATCCTATTCCTTTCCAACTTAGTATCTTGATTTTGTATTAATTTACTTCGTATTAAATAAAAAACACCAGAGAATTAAAATTACAATTAAAAGTTAATAAAGATTCACTCTTGACCATTACATTGCGTGTAACCATCGTGACGTCTTCCGTCTAACTTTTATTTGATCGAATGATTGTCTTTCCATTATCGATTGTTGCCCTGTTATGTAATATTAAATCGATAATATCTATTCGATTGACTCGTCGGGAGGTTAGATCTTTGATTGTTTTGATCGATGTGTTTGTTTAATTAAGATAAAAAAACATACGTGGATGTTAATCTAATATTCTAATATTCTGTGGATGTTATCTAATATCTAATGATAGGCAGATAGAGGCTAGTTGCTAATTGGCAATTTGAAATAGATAAACAAAAAAGCCTAACAATGTTTTACTCATAGCTGATTTATTTTTAATGTGCAGTTGGTAACATGCTAGTATACCAAAAAACATTCGATTCTAAGCTTTATTAATAGTGAATTAAGGTGCCCATGGATTTAGGTTGATCTGTTGCCGAACGTGGGTACCTAATCGAGTTAGGATAATGCTAAACAGATTTGTTATAAAATAGCTACACGATGTAATGTTAAATAAATCAATACTCAATCTATGCAAATGGATTTTCAATTCATATCTGATGATTAGTGTTGATTAGATTAGTCCAAATAATTTGATAAATCGCAGCACGAGATTGCAGGTTAGGACCGTTTGATTATTTAACAGTTATTTAAAATTTTTCACAATATTTTAAATTATTTTTTTGTTCTAATTTGTCACAAAGCGAAATTTGTAAAAATATAAATATGTCTTTGTAACCGTTCATTCAAGTAGGTGTCACTAATCGAAGTAAAAAGAACAAATTTATATTGTTAATAATTTCATCCCGAAACAAATGAGAATACAATTCCTGTGACATAATTAAAAACCAGACGGGCCTAATCCATGATAGGTGCATGAATGAGATGTTTAAAAAGTAATAAAGTCGCAAATATCGAATATCTTCTAAAAACTGTCTGTTAGTTAAAATCATTCCAACAAAGGGTTTGTGTTTAAATTCAGATCCACCAAAATGAATATTGACCGTTGTGATGTCTGTGACCATATGAAAACCTACTTTAACACCTGACATTTTCTCTGTTTTTCACAGGTCTGTCTTCTTCAAATAATAATTTAAATTACTACTGATAATGAAATATTTTTCAAAATCGTCTGTTAGTTAAAATCGTTCGAGTACACGTAAATGTTTCTGCGTATTAATTTCCGTTACGCTAAAATGAATGGTCAACATTTAGCGTGATATCTGTAGTCGTATGAACGTCTACTTCAATATAATGGCTACTTGACAATATAATCTAAATTATAATTTTCCTTCCCTCTCAACAGTTATTTGACATGAAGAAATTCCAATCCAACGTAAATCGGGAACTACGACGCTCATACCCTGACAGACGAAGGCTGGAGACGCAGTGCCTTAGCGCCATTGCCTTCGTGAAGTCAGACGGCGACCTGTTGGAGTGTCCTATTTGGGTGCTGATTATCAATGTCGTCGCTATGGACATGCTGAAATCTAAATTGCCTCCAGGTAAGTTGCTCCAGGAATTATTTTTTTTTGGTTTAGCGGTTTAAAACGAATCGAACCTAATGAAATTATTATAAGATTTGATTATGACATGTATTAGGATTTTCAGATCTTGAATTGATAACATCTATCTACTAATAAAAATCTAACACTGACTGACAGACAACGCGCAGCCTAAACCGGTGGGTCTAGAAGTATAAAATTTTGCACAGGAGTTCCTTATATAACGTAGGTGAGCACTAAGAAAGGATTTTTGAAAATTCATCCCCTAAGGGTGTAAAATAAGGGACGAAAGTTTGTATGGGACAAAAGTCTGATGGTTCCTGAGATGTTGTCGATGAGAAATCTCATCGGGCATACGGCTAGTAAAGATATAATTTCTTACACTTCTATAATTTATAACGATCTACGTTTATTTGAGTTTATTATACTTACCTATTAATAAAAAGGGTATCGATTTCTTATAAAATTATCGTTCATCATATGTCATGGATATCAATTTTGTAAGATGATGATTGATGTTGAGACATATAAACGAATAAACAATAGACAAAATAGATATCAGTGTAGAACATCCCACTCCTACATGCCCTAGCATGAGCTTCTTAGTGGTGAGGGCTATTTCGGACCTTAATCCAAATGGCAGCCCCAATGTGAATTGGTGGATAAATGATATACAACAGAATATTAAATATTGAAACGATTGACAACAAAGGGTAATTTGTAATATACCGTAAACTTTACGTAAGAATAATGTTTATAACAACATTATGCACTCCACTAATTGCGAGATACGAAAGTAAATAAATAATAATAATAAATATTATAAGTATAATAATTAAACAGAGCGATATTATATAAGTATAATAATTAAATAGAGCGGTGATAGCCTCGGGGTATCGATACTCGACTCATGATCACGTGTTCAAATTCTTGGCTCGTAATAAAGTTTAAAGTGAGGGATATTCGAAAAAAAATGTCAATAGCTCGGCGATGAGAGAAAAACATCGCAAGGAAACCCGCATGCTCCAAAAAAAAAAGAAATCTGGAGTACAATGTATCCACCAATCAGCACTGGGCCTGCGTAGCGGATTACGGCTGGAAACCGTAGTGATTTACTAGGGGAGGCCTGTGCCCTGCAGTGGGACATTAAAGGCTGATACAATAATTAAACAGCATGTTAATAATATATTTAGTGGTACTAAAAACTAAGAAAACAGGTCCGGTTGTCGTCACGTCAGCCAATAACCTTGACAAACTGAATCAACTGTTGATTTCTATGGTGTATGCGCTCAAATCACAACGGCACTATTGGTAATTTTTGTTGTAGAATATTAAACTCTGACATTAGATTAACACATTAGATTTTAGTGCACCTATTCCCATAAATAAATCGTATTTAAATTATCTCTTACGTTTTAAACACAAAGTAACTTCATAATTTAATACCTACATCCACTTTTAATTTATTATTAGCATATTGACTGCGTACAAACAATAAAACTTGTCCAAACATATTATAAAACGTAGGATGTTTCGATGTTACTTCATAATTGTAGAAAAAATCAACTACCGCGCTAAAAACTTGGCACTTGATATCATCTGCAAGTTCAATGTTAACTAGTGGAGCAAGCCACGAACAAAAATCCATGATAAATCGACACCACGTGTTTTTGTATTGTTTTTTTTCCAAATTAAGCCTAAGGCATTCGTCTGCCTTGAAAAATTCCATAGGACTGAGATTTTTTTCTAAAATTAGCAAACATTATCTTGTCTTAATCGCTTTAAGTTACTTAGTTTTATGTTGACGAAATCAGAAAATTTTAATTTGATATTTCAAGACGATCACAAGTATAGAAATTGAAAAGGCTGTATGAATAAATACAAAAACATTGTTTTTTATTACTTCTAATGAGAATTACACCTATCGGTACATGATCTTATTGCAACGTCCTCACTTCTTTTCAATTGATCACTCTGTTATCGAAAATAATAATTTCAACACCTAGACAGACTTAGAAGATAAATGATCTGCACCCAACAAAAGATAATCATTACATTCAACAAAAACTGCAACCAGGAAATGATTTTGTCCAATCCATATTATTACTAAGGAGCACTCAATACGAATTACGAAATATAAATTAGCTAAAACTTTTTAGGCGGCGACGTAACACGTGTGTACCTACGTACAAGTAGGTATTGTTTCCGCATGTTTGACTTATTACTTGTATTATTTCTGTAATTGACATTAATAATACGTGCTTGATTGCTAAATACATTCCAATTAGCCGATAATAAAAAAAATAAGTTTTAACTCATTGTAATTTCAACTGTAAACATTTGAGCGAGAGTGCACGCTGCATTCCCATAGTCCCTGGGCGCACTCGACTGTCCACGTTACCCCTCTCTCGCAGAAGACTCGCCTTGAAATGTACTGCATTTCCTACTTTACTGTATTTCCCCAATGTACGTACGTGTTTCGGTAGTGATTGAGATATGCCAGAGCCCATTCCCATCCCATCCTATCCCTCCCCATTTTCCCAACCCTTAATCATAATACATTCCTTAAGCGCATTCGGGAGCATGCCATCGTCTGTCATTCTGGACTAATTTTGGTATGTATCGCGGATGTCTATGGACGACAGTATCCACTTACCATCAGGTGGACTGTATACTCGTCAGCCGCCATTTTTCTTAAAAAAAATCACATATAGGTATATGTTGATAATGAGTGAGACATTCCATCCTATACTATTCCTTCTTCATTGTCCTAACCCATTCTTCAAATCTTTTCCTAAATCTCTTAAAGGTAGGGGCCGCATCCGGGGGCGAGCCAACGTTTGTCATTCTGGAAGTCTTTAATTTTACGGATGTAGACCCGATTTTCAATATAAAAGGTTTAAGAAACGTCAAAGTTTACAACTTTACTCTTGGCTGATGTTGGCATACTTAGCGGATGTCCATAAGTGACAGTATTTATTCACTTACCATCAGGTGGACTGTATGCTCATCTGCCGCCTTCTTTTTATAAAAAAAAAACTACGAGTCATATAAAAAAGCTATGGACCTGTGAATATTCGTGGGTAATCTTCTCGATGACATTCATGTTTCACAGAGAAATTTAGTACTTGTGAAGTTTTCTAAAAAAAGCAATGCTTAATGCGTGTATATTTTCTATTCTGCTAAGATTTATCTCGAGTCGCATAACATTAAGGTGGAAAAGATAAAATAGAATAATTTCACGTTTTTCGCGCCACAATCGTGAAGAAAAGGAGCAAAATCTGCAGAAAAACCGACACTGAGGCGGCGTAAACACACAATACGTGTCATAGTGAATAAATTGCCTAACAACGATATCAGGACAAAGACACACTGCTTCAGTGAAGGACCAACTGCCCTGTTTCCTGATAAACAGTAAGAAAAAATCCATTGTAACTCTACTACAGGAACAGAATTTATCAATGTCTACGAGAATACTCTGAATCTTTTTAGCTCCTAAATGTCATCGTCTCATTTAGGTGTCAAAAATATTTTCATTAATAGCAGGAACTGGTCGTTGGGTGACTTAATCAGAAATGTTTATTTGAAAATTATCGTCCCACAAACAAATATTACAAGGACTCAGTCACGCGTCATCAACATCAACAGTAATTACCATTGAATGGTTAATGTACATACACGCATACGTAGACGATGACTAGAAGCACCTACAGCTAACAATGTTACAGTTACCTTGCGTTTTGCACCGGGGACACCGGCGGCGCCCGCGCATACGCAGAACAATGAGACGACCTCAACACTTATCATTAACAAATTGTTAACTAACATATAAAAGTATTTTTTTATGAATGCGAACTTCTCACGCGAAACTGCCAACGTTCTGTTTAATCAAAGTCGTTGCAATCTTGACCTTATTTGAACTGCAAAATGAAAAACGAAATTTATATATAATTTAGTCCAATTCAAAAATAAAAATCAAATAAGATAAAAACGTATTTTAAGATGACCTTGAGACCTTCTACAATTTCACGAACTAATTATGCGAAATCGAACTGGTTTGCAAGGTGATCGAAGCTATTCGTAATATACTGATTTAATTGTCAGAAGCGGCTTCCGGAACAGGGTCACAAATACAGCAGATGAAAGGCAACTGTGTATCGATAGAAGGTAATTATCTATATTCACATTTTTGAAATAAAATTATACTAAAGTAAGGATAAAGTAAACTCAAATCCTATGTAAGCCCTCTAAGATAAAAACAAGCCCATTTTTCTTCCGGAGATTCCCATTCTAAATAGGCTATTAAGCCACCTTCTCCTTTGCCCGTAACAAATGGCCGGCAATATAAATTTGTATCAAGCGCTGCATAAAATTGTGTATAATTTTATAACAAATTACGAATCTGATTTAGTTCCCATAGCATGCAACCGCATCAACTATGCAGAGCTCACTTCTCAGTAGCTGCTTTATTGTTAGGCAACAATGCAATCTTGCTTCGATCTCATGTTGTATTGCACCTCATTTCACTTAAACTATACAGAAAATTTCTAACCTCATCCATATTGCCAACTTAACGACTATCGACATCAAACATTGGTATTGTGCAAATTATACCCATTTCTATGGGAAAGAAACCACATTGCAAGATTCCCGTGATTTTCAACCATGGATAAGATTTGTTCCCTAGATTTCCTAGTGGTTTCGCGGTCTAGCCACTGTTTATCAGTTGGAGAGCTCAAATAAATCTATCTGACAACGTAGCTTACGTTTTCTGTGTAGAAATCGTGACACTTAGCGTGGGGACCAAACCCTTTTATAGATATTAACAAATACTTTACAGGTGTTAATGACCTTTTGCACATTGTAGCTCGCAACTTTTAGTAAAATCAAAATGAATTCCAGATTTCCTCAATTGATTACAATAATATGTTTCAAAACGCGTTTGATTAAAATGCTTCTAACACAAACAGATTACATCTAAAACATATCAACAACTGATCTAAATAATGCTCCTTCTTTGTACAGCACTAAAATGTTTTTTGAAGTCAATCATAATAACTATCTTGAAATCAATGCATTGTTCATACACAAGCGTTTTCTTCGTAAGACCGTTGAATTTCGATTTCATCGTGAAGGTCGAACCATATATTCGTGACTGACTATGGCATAACTAGATCACCGAGTCGAAATGGCACAATTTTGCTCATGTTCATTACAGAATTCACTTTGAATTTTTTAAAACGGCAATCGTAATATTAAGAACTGGGCAGCCAGAAATCGTGACTGCTGTTATGCAAAATAGTCCGAGTTTCCCTCAATAGGAAGCAAACTGTGAACGAAATACGAAAGTGATTGATCATGTTGCACAAATTGCTACCACCAAATTAGTTACGAATATGAAACTATCGACTATGATTGTAAAATACTTATGAAATTTTCTTAAATTGTAGCCGTCTACTAAATAAGTTCATAGACCAATACAACTACAATATTTACAGATGCACTTATAGGTGAAGCAATGCAAACGTGTATTTTAGTAAACTTACATTAAATGCATGTCACATTAACATTGACGATGATTCATGCATGATTTTGGTATTTATCTACAAATTCGAACGGGTAGTAGCAACCTTAACTGGCCAACAGAAAACCGATATACTATTAGTATTCTGATCACAGACAAAACTAATCTGGATTCTAATCCCGTTGCGGCTATGGTATTTCCAAACGTATATCTTTTATCTAAACGTGCAAAATAAACAGACAATATATATTAACCACATTTCAATGCCAAGATCTACAAAACAGTCTTTGATAAACAAAGAAGTAATTTTGGAAATATTAATGCAAAGTACTTCCTGATACATATTTAAATAATAGTCAAAATTGTTAATATTGAAATTAAGACTAAGTAATTGCATTACCTACCGTAATTGTTACTTCACCACTGGTAGATACACCACTATAATCAATAAAGGAAGAATTATGAGAATACTTTATAATTGTAGCATATTAAAGGTAATTAGAGAGCCGTATTCGCTTAGTCATTCATTTAAATTCGATTTAGAAGAATAAAAAAAAATTAAAGGTTATTCAAAATTAAGTATTTAGGATTCTTACAATGAATGACGCGAAGACATGAAAATTCGACCAGTCTTAAATCAAATAGTAATAAATTATAGTAGGGGTATACTCGTAATTATAATTATAATCGTATAATCATAATTATATATTTATATGTATACATTTCAATATCGTATTACACATAGAGAATGTACTATAATGTATATAAACTGTATCGGTGTATAAAATGTCCCACTGCAGGACACACGCCTCCCCTAGTAAGTCACGGGATGGGGGGGGGGGGGGGGGTCGAGCCGTAATCCACCATGCGGGCCCAGTGCGGACTGGTGGATACACATACTGCATCTTTTTCTTATTTTTGAGCATGCGGGCTTCTTCACGATGTTTTCACTCACCGCCGAGAAAGTGAGAATTTTTAAAAATCGGTACCTCTAGATATTAAGGAATATTATATCCTATTACGATCCAATTTGTCAAAAATGTAATAAAAGACACGGTGGCCTGAGATAACTGACACGACCTATTAAATAGTGAGGTGAGAATATCCATAATTTTATTCAAAACTGCAAGTTAAAGCTAAATGTCCAGAATATTGGTTGGAATTCATTGATTTGGTTTTATTTTCGGCAAATTAGTTTGGAACGGACTTTACTCTAGGTTGCAACGACATTGTTTTTTAAGACTCATATAATTTTTTGTCGTGCACAGGTTATTTCTCATAGTGTCAAATGAGGATTGAGACAATGACCTAGTGTAGGCGTAATGAAACCCCCAACCTTTAACGTTGGAGCTAATAACTGTAGGTGAATCGCGAAGAGGAGTGATTGCCATCCGATCTAGTCGTCACGACGAACGTTCATGTGGCTCTATCATTGCGCAAGCGTCGTTAAATGTTTCCAATTCTTATTTGTTACAAGCGGGTGATGGAGGAATATTAACAGAACAATTTAAACAGCGGTATATAATTTTACAAATCCTTTTAAATTGGAGTCTCTACTAAAATATAGACATCTACTTAGAAAGCTTCATAGCTGGCTTTACTTCAATCTTTGAAAGAGGCCGCATAGATTCTAAATGTCGTAGCAAGGGTATGTCCTTTTAATGACTAGGTACTGCCGGACATGGGCCTCCTCATGCATATTGTCTTGTGCCAACCAAGCGGGTTGCTGAGTACATTCTTTTCGAAGTGGTGTAGTTCCTTAGTGCTTGTCTGTGTTTGTCTTGTCTTGTCGTCTGTGTTAGTGGGTGCCGAATTGTATAATCCGATTATCGAAATGGTTCGCACTGTACACTTTTGGTGTGCACTCACACAAACGCAAAACTCATGTCTCGTTGATTTCACTATAGCGGCTTCGTTATCTCATGTCACCCACCCCACGAGTTGAGATGGGGAGATGCCATTCTAAAGTCGGCCGACACTTAATAACACATTACCTGTATTCTTTCAAACTAAACAAAATTCTTTCTTTCACAGTTCAAAGGCCAATGGATATAAAGAACAGACCTCGTATTCCGATTCCTGACGAAGATCCCTACAGCATCGCCAGTTCCAACGCCAACGGTTCAGGGTCCAGCGGCAGCTCCGGTGGGTACGGGCACGGCAATGGTCACGGCATGGTCGCAGCCACGAGAGAACAGCTGATGATACAGATGCAAGGGCAAAGGAGAGGAGACAAGCCTCCGAAACTGCCACCGAGGGAGAATGGATATGGACATGCTGACATTCCCAAGGTGAGTTTGTAATATAAATCTTTACTAAGTAGATATACTTACGTTTAGACCACGTTTATATTATTTAATCACCAAAGGAGTATTTAAATGATTATGTTATACAATATTTCAGAATTTAGTTTTGTTATATTAGTAAATTAGTTTGTGCATTAGATGGTGATTTGCTTGCTTTTTGAATTTAGTTTGGCAGCACATCCAGGGGCGTGTTAATGTTTGTCATTCTGGATTGATTTTGGCATGTATCGCGGAATGAACGACAGTATCCACTTACCACCAGATGAATTGTCTGTTCATCTGTCAACTTCTTTCTATATAAAAAAAAATCACACTATTCAATTATTATGTTTATTTTATAGCTACATTTATTTAATTTATATTTTTTCCCAATATTTTTCACGGAGGTAATCGTCATATGAAACATTATATAAATTATTTCTTAAGATTGAGATATTTTCAGTTTATTCAAATTATTCTGCAAGTTATTATAACCGCGTAATTATTTTCACAATAGCTGATGAAATGCGTTTCGCCCGAGCATGCGAAATGCTCGAACATCATTAAACACAATGAAAGTATTGTGATGTCCATAAAAAACAACAGTCTTGTATAGAGCTCTAGTGAGATCCTTTTAGAATTCAAAACAATTTTCTAACAAATAAGATAGAAGTGATAAATTCAATAATGTATTTTAATAGTTTCTAAGAGCTTACTTTATACTCCATACATTCCTTTACGAAATAATATTAACTAACTCTTTGAATCTCATGGAAGAAATTGGGTACTTTGTGATAATGTTGTTCTTTTGTTTATCGTCTATGTCTTATGTCATCATCATCACTCATCATTAACATTGTCATTACTTTCTTTTACATATCAATTTTAATTTACTTATTCTTATTTTAATATACCTAATAATAAAGGAAAGTTATACTCTTACGTCAGATCAACTGAGACCGTATATAGATCAGTGATATATCCCGCACACGAAAATCAATTTCTTTACAATACGGTTCAATTGTTCCACATAAAAATTTGTTTTAGTGATCAATATGTTCCCTGCATTCATCCAAACAAAGGTGATTTAAAATAAGTCTGTACACGTAGCTCAACTATCACAAGACAACAAGCCTTCGCACAGGATCAATTGGCTTATAAATTAGATTAATAAAATTACAAATTACCGCAAACCTAACTTTACAATTACCGGCAGTGCCTGACCTACAATTCAATTCGCTACAACTTATTTGTCAAAAGCAACCGACGTTTGCCCTTCATGTGGAATAATGGAATTAATTTAATGAGCCCTGAATTACTAAAACCACTTACGTGTGATTGAGTAAAATAAATTCATTTTTATTTTGTGAGGTTCGTTACGATATGTGTGGTTGGTTGCAAATCGACTGCGCAAATTACACTCAGGTGAAAATTACAAATTCAACTTCCATATTTTAATAAATATCTACATAGTATTTTCGAAACATAAATCTTTTTTCTATAGACAGACGATCGTCGATAGAATGTTTAAGAAAAAAAAATATTTATTTGGTTTTGTCTAATGGCAGTGAACTATAAGAAAGGGACATCACAAATGACCAACAGTGATCGATTAGCAATAATCTCAGTAATAAACTCTATTGGCTCGCTTAATTACAATTAATTACAATTGGATCAATTAATTACAAACGACCATAACTTATAAACATGTTTCAAATTTTAATTAGAGCTTTTATCTTTTCGCTTCTTGTTAATTATTTTTGGTAACTGTCTGCCAAAGCGTTATCGACCAAATAAAACAGAAGTTAGCCATATCGAAAGTGAATGCATCAGAGAAACCTTTTAATGGAATTCAAATACAGAACGCTAAATATAAAAGAACCTTAAATGTTTCGCCGATAAAGCTTCGATTTATGCAAATTGAAAACTAAAAGGTGGCATCAAAGATATGATTAATGAATATGTCATAAATTGGCGACCCAAATCATCTGTGTAGAAAGATTAGGATGTTAGGCTGATGTAAGTCTGAGATTTAAACTTTATTTTTAATTTGCTCTAAATGTTTGCGTTATTTGTGTTGTTTCTAAATGTTAAGATCGAAACGTATTTTGAAAACCTAACTCACTACACAGCTGATTGAAGAAGTAACTGGAAAAAAGGAAATAAACAAATAGATTTTCAAAAGTTATTGGATATATCCACCTCGTTACATTCTGTCCTGAAAATTATCATAACATATTATCTATTCAATATTCATTTTGAAACAGTTGTGCAACCGTAACGAATTGTTACCGGGACGTCAAAGGAGGCATGGCATGACGGGCACGTCGTGGCTTCTCATTGCCTTCTATCATGTCGGATGCCTTTGTAGCCGTTTTTTCAACATTATTCTCCAAATCGATGGTGCTTTCTCCATTGATTTTGAGGGTTGCTTTGTCACGAGTCTCGTGCCGGTACCGGTTCCATTCTAATTCCATTCACGAGTAATTCTATATGATGCAGAGATTAGTTAGTTCTATCTAGGACTTTTAACGACGTTGTTGTTCATATGTTACTTCCAGTAAACTAAGTTTACCAATAAAATTGTTTTTTAACACCTGAGGTGGAAATCAGGTCTCTTAGTCATAGAGACTAAATTACTTATCGTCGACCTTAGTAACTTTATGTAAACCATAGATATAAGTGTAATCTATATTTTAATCTACGGACATTTTAATATCAGATACTAAATCCATAAATGAAACCCGTTATAGTCCGTCTCTCAAAATACAAATCCGAGCTATTTATCATTACGTAATTGAACCATCTTTCAAACTATCATCGGTGACCGAAGAATCTAACGCAACGTGACCGATATCACCATTGTAGCAGGTGAAAGTTCATTCCGATTATCGCCTGTCAGTTACCACTTCTTGTCTGATAATTGGAGACAAGCATTATCATAGATCGTTCCCGACGTACACGCTGGACAATGGTACCCCATAGGGTAGACACAACCGACGTATCTGAGATCACATCGCTAGAGATAAATGATACAGTGTTGAAGCCGATTGCACAGTCTTTTCAAGATTTACCCAAACGCCGAGCCGATGTGCGACATTTATATAAATGAAAAATGTCTTTTGTGTGTCAGTTAACCTTCACTTTTACACTTTAACCGTGGAATAATAAAGGCTTTAGTACTGCAAAGGAAAGGCTAAAGCTACTGAGAAGCCGCAAAATGCATTGTATTCTGAATTTATTGACACTAGGTCTTTCATTCAACGGATTATACTCAGTTTCTTGATGAAATATTGTTAACATCTTTAACGTTATCTGTTTTTCTCTCAAAGTTTACTGTCAATTTTTAAAATGAAGTTACATGTGTTTGGTAACGTCATAAGTGTTGTTTTATAACTATTTTCAGTCTTGTGTGGTCTTCTGGTGTTCAATATGCAGGTAGATTTCAAAGACTAGGTATCTTATACAATTATCTTTTATTTTATAATAGGACGGCAACAAAATGATCGCATCTATACATTAGAGACATAAGCAAGTCAAATGTACAATGTACAATCACAGAGAAGAATATTGTTGAAATTACTAACGCCACCCGTTAGTAATTTCAACAATATTGATAACATACAGTATGAGTGCGGTCAGAGTTAGTCGCTGTTTTTACCTTCTTACAAGATTGCAATTCGCCCACGCTTTTATATTATTGTAGATTTATTTTTGCTCGTGAATTGCATGTTTTTACACCATCCTTACCGACGACACCTCGTAGGCACCTACATGATCGCGTTATCGGCTCTTGCAGCGTCGTTTACATGTATTATGGCCACATTACACATTATTCCAGCTTTTTAGATGAACAAAGATATTTTTATTGCTAAAATGACCATTATATACGTTACTTTTATCTTTATTGTAGCCTTTGTGTAATGCTCAAAGGATGATTTTGTAAGTAGAGTTTTTAATGCACAAAAATCGTTCGTCGGTGGTCTGACCAATTCATGTCAGTACGCTAAAAAAACAATTGTTTGGATTGAATTTTTTTGCTTAAAAATGTAGTTATAAAATAAACATAAAAATTAAATAATTGACATTGTATTAGGTGTTTACCTATGAAATGACCGATTTGTATGAGAAACTGAAATTTATTTTTGTTATTAAAATATTTCATAAGTTAGTCGCAATATTGACCCATATTATTTACACACTTTCACCACCTCACGGGCAGTTGAGTGATGCCACCCCTGTAAAAGTCTCGCGGACAGATATCAATGAAAAGGCCAATTCAAAAAAGCCCTAATTACAGATCTCTCAGAATTAAATTTTTTTCATTGCAAGGGTTGTCCAAATTTCGTAAGAAATAGAAATCTGTCGGTGCAAGGTCCGGTGAGTATTGTGGGTGAGGGAGTCTCCAGGTCCAGCTCTTGAAGTCGTATGAACTGTCGTATGAGAAGTTTAAGGGCGGGCATTGTCATGAAGAAGAAGTAGAGATGGGCGATTGACCAAACTTGGTTGCTTTGTTGCTAGCTTTTCCATCAGCGTTTGCAGCTCCTTACAGTACACATCTGCATCCATCGTTTGACCGGCTCGCAAGAAACTAGTGAACAATACCGGCACAGGACCACGAAACTGATACCAGTAGCGGTTTCTTAGTTATCTTGTGTTTTGGACATTGTTGGGCTGCAACTCCTGGATCCAGCCGCTGATACGAACGTTTGCGTTTATTGTACAGGATCCATTTCTCATCTCAAGTAGCGATGTCATTCAAAATTCCTTCGTTTTGTGACGGTTCAATAACACAGTGCACACTTCGACGCGTTGGTGTCGCTGAAGTTCGTTCAGTTCATACGGTACCCATTACTCGATCTTCTTTACTTTGCCGATTTGACGCAGATGAACCAACATTGTTTCATCACTAACATCAAACCCAGCTGGTAACTCAGCTGTACTTTGAGATGAATCTACTTCCACTACAGCCTTTAATTCATCCTTGTTACCCTTGGTAGTAGGACGTCCGTGAGGCTCGTTTTTAAGATCGAAATTTCCAGAACGAAAGCTTTCAAACCATCGACGCACGGTGCGATCGTTTGTGGTGTTTGGCCCATTTACACTATTAATATTGTGAGCTGCCTGACTTGCGTTGGTGCCGCCACGAAACTCACATTCAAAAATAGCATGAATTTTCAATTTATCCATTTTATTTTGAAGACAATCACATGACCAAAATTTTGATATAAAAAACAAATGAAATGCTGGTTTTGAAATAGGAATATCGTAGCTATTAGATGCATTTTGTTTTATTTTAAAATTCGAATTATAACAGAAGATATCGAAACACAAAGTGGCCAGTAATAAAATCGGTCATTTCATAGGTAAGCACCTAATATTACCTCGCCTGGTACCCATACCGTATACATACGTCCTAAATATAATGTGATACCTTTTAAGATAAAATTAAGTAAATTTTCAATCTTTTTTACATACTATTGTATTACGAATTTTTATATCTTGGTATATCCGGCTGATAATTACTTTAAAGTTGGTTGGAAGAGCTTCCACTTAGGAATAAATCCGCTTCTACAGTATTTATAATGGTTCTACTTGATTATTTTCAGTTTTCGTACACGAATCTTAAATTAATAAATAATATATAATTATTTTTATATTAAAAAGTTTCATATTTTAACAAATGAAAACGTTATTATTACAGCCGGACTACGATGACATCGAAGAGACCGGGCGCGTACCAACGCAATTCCCGAGGGGTAAATCTGACAAAGGGAAAGACAACAAAAAATATGGTGAGTAAATCTTATTTTATTTCTTGTTTCCCTTTTCATAATTCTGATTTTCTCTGCTGTAAATTTTGTATCATGTTCCTGTTTTAAACAGTATTTACATCGGGTAGAGGGAAGTCATGTAGGTCTTACATTAAATTATTGTTTGTAAAGTTATACCAGAAGTTACAATGTGACTGATCAATTGATCAGTCACACATTCACTCATTTTGACGGTTTATTCCGGTCAGTCAAGTGCGACTTTGCCAAACAGAGTCACCAATATATACATAAAAGAACATTTGAAGGTCAAAGATCTTATAGGTTAAGCGGTTAATTACATGTAAATTAAATCTACATAGGTAAGCTATTTGTTTATATCAACGGGCATCTTATTAAGCAGAATTACCACAGAAATAAAAAAATAGGTTTAAAATACAAGAAACAATCGTAGCATTAATTACTCCAACCTAATAAATTGTCCCGAACAGTAGTCGTATTGAAATGTTTCGTCCCACCCGTTGGGCGATAACAATATATTTTAAAGTCGTTTTTGTTGAAGCGCCCACATGGCACTGAGAATGGTAAGGATCTTTGATCAAAAAATGCAAAAGCCTATTCTTACAACTTACTACTACTTCCCAGTAAATTTTAACCTCTTTCGTTAAATCTATTTTTGTAATATACAATAATATCATATATATGCTATTATGACTTAATACCTCTCTAATGCTAATGATACCCTCTATAAATGCAAAATGCATTGCGCATTCTTATTTATCAAGAATCAATTTAGTTTAAGGAAAACGTTCCCCAAAAAAATATATTCATCAAATGTAAGCAGGTACCTTATTTATTTACCTATATACTCGTATATACAAATAATAAACATTTTGTGATAAACTTCGATTAAAGACACTCATTTTTAAATGTCCGCGATAGTTTTATCGAACATTGTCCGTGCCTTAAGACGTCTGAGATATTAGTATGAAATATTACCGGATCAATCACGAGCCCTATAACCTTTCCATGCCGAATGTTCTTTCTGCGCTGTGGTTGACAATACAATAGATTTATGCAGCCAAGTTATGATTTATATAGTGTCCAATACTGCAAGTGTGAACATTATATCAATATCTGAGCTGTTGAGACAGATCATCATTTATATATCTTGTCTCCACGAACTATAATATGATTTATAGTACTAACAGTAAAATATGGGACTCTTGAAACGAACCGTTCTATTTGAAGTTTCGAATTATATATAAATTTTATTTACTTAGTCGGCGCTAAAAGTTTATATAGTGTTAAAACTGGTCTTTAAGTTGCAAAATAAGATCATTTGCATTCTTCTTCTAGATAAAATCTTCGTTCTTTTCTCTACAATATCATGTAGCGCTTCAAATGTCACTGCACAGGATAAGGGTGCAAGCAATTTTTTAAATCGCGTCGCTTTAGTGTCACTGTTTCATAAATTATCTAGTGGACAAAAACACGTTCAAATAAAACAAGAAGTGCATGAAGAGCGTGCCCATACATCACAGATTACTTGGAGACACTTACTAAAACAACGCAAGTACCACGATAAGTTGGGAGTACTATTAAAGTAGATAATAATATATCGTTCAGTGAAGGTGTTTAAGTTCCTCGTGAAATACGAGTCACGTTTTAATGTGCGCAGATACATCTGACAAAAATAATCCAAGAAAGTAAACTGTAAGTAAGAAAGTAAACACTACTATTAAAAATTTAATACGAACTAAACGCACTCGAGTATTAACTTATGATGACTAGTGTGTTCACACGTTCCATCTATACATAATAAGTGTGACGTTTTTCGTTCATTCTCGCACGTTCTAATTTGACGGTCGTCGCGTTCCGTTCATCAGACGAGAGTCTCGGGTGCAGAGGTTACGTCGAGACAATGCCCTGGTGTGTCGCAACCGCCGTTGGCTGACATTTCGGCGTATCCTTGATATTTGAATTGGCGGTATTTGGAACAAAACAGGCGTAGGATGCGGAACATGGGACGGAACGTACGTACATGCCGTTTTATTGGTGAATATGTACCTACGCCGGTCGAACATTGACAGGCGATAGTTAACTTGTAAGAGACCGTCGCGTCGATGTATATTTATGTTTTAATCGACTGGCACTCGTGTCTACACATTCCTTCACCGACAACTTGTGTAGTCTCTACGTGTTCTTCTGATATACGAGTATATATTTCTCTTGGGTTTCAGATGATCCGTACTACTGTGGTCTTCGAGCGCGTGTGCCGAACTTCGTAAAGGCGAATGGCAAACATGTGTTGCCGGCTATGCCGGAACGCCTAGTTCTGAAGGAGGCGCCGGTACCCAGCAAGCGCTACAGCGTAGCTCACGCCCACCCAGGCCCGTTCCCGCCTCACATGCCGCCGTTTGCTCACGCCCCGATGCCGCCAGCAGCTCTATGGCACGCTCGTTCATACGAAAGCGGAATCGGTGCGTACGAACATCCTCCGAGAAAAGAGAAGCTCATGTACCAATTCTATCCTGACAGGGATCGACGGCTGCGACCTCTGGTGATCCAGCAGCCGCGCTAGTGTACATACAGTTTTACCTCGCACTTTATCTTCCACCGCCTCGACGCGGACTCTTCGCTCCAACCTTGGTATTTAAACTTTCTGTTATATCTGTAGCTTAGCTTGGTAGCACTATTCGCCTTGTAGCTTCAGCAGGTAATGCATCCTCTATTTTCACTTAGACTTTGTTATCACTCTTGACACTTTTGTGTTTTACATTTCACCTTCCACTTTTACTAATTTGATGCATTTTTGTGTTTAATACTCAATGTATAACGGAGTCTTGTAATACTTTAATGCCCGCGAGTGAAAACGAACCCACTGAAATGAAGGCGAGCAGTTTAAAGTAAAAACTAGGCTTTGCGGGCTTTGCTTGTGGTCTTAATAATTTTGCCGTTTCATAACATGTTTTTCCTGACAGTTATCACAATTGTGATTATTCTCAAAATCTATTTTAATATACATACATATCAAAATGGCCCTTATCAACATATTTTTTCTCCATATTTATTTATTTTTATTTGCAAATTTTATCTGTTATTGCGATGGATTTGTATTAGAAACATCAAAATGGTTATCTCCAATAGATTAAGCATTCTTTTGTCCGTTTTTGTTGTCTACCATACAATGTTTAGTTCAGATGAACTCGTTAATTTTTACACCTATAAACGAGTACCTATTTAATATTATTATTAACACTATAGTAATAAACTAAAGGAAATCCTTTTCAGCAAATTGATTGATATATGTAATCTGAACTAAACACACGGTTGCATTTTAATGTATACTAATTGCAAATACACGTCACCAAAACTAAATGTAATTAGCCACGTCTAGGTCAAACTAGGTCTAGGACAAACGATTATCTCTTTAGGCTATTTCGATCAGCATTGTCTTTTCAGTCTGCTTCTGGTTTATCGACTTGGTCTAGACACTAGTTTCTATGTATATTTGCATGGAATTTTGGATGTATTTAAAGTTTCACAAGCACCAGAAAATGACATTCCACAATCCTTACAGATGGAGATCACTATGACCCATATGCGTTGTACGGCCGCCTCCCCCTGCCCGGCCGCGTCTTCCCTGCCCCCCCGGCGCCTCATGCTCGCCACATGTTCATCGGAGAGTGGGACTAAAGTGCACCCTTATTCCTACACTGTAGGAACTATTAGGTTATATCGTGGATACCGTCACACCGTTAAATACCTTGATAAAAGTCTTGGATATTATCAAATCACCGTGAATTTCAAAAGTTAAACCAAAGACTAGAAGTCTTTATACATATACTACATCTTAATCGTTGTGACAGTATCTTGAATTTAATCGGATAGTAATTAATGTAAATACAAAATTGTAAATTTTAATGTACAGAATAGTACAGTGTGAAAGTTTTTTTTACAGTATATTGACGATAGAATGATATCAACATTTTCGATATAGTCTAACCGTTGGATATTTTCCTTATAGTTAAAATAAGAGAATACGGATTATGTTATAAATACAATATATTGGAAATAATCATAATATTTAGTTGTAGAAACTGTAATGGACTTTCATATTTTAAACAATGTTTATATTTTAGTGTAGCATCAATAATATGAATAAAAAGTACTTATGTGAAAATGATTTTAAATATTCTGTACTTATTTGTACAATATTCACTAGTTAAGTAGATATGTGTTTGTATAATATATTAAAAACACCTACATCACTGCCACTACGTACGACATCTCGAATAACCATTCTGATCATAAGCCTTTTAAGACCTTCTTTTCGTATTCCTCTTAAGAGTACATAAGAAAAATGCTTAAAGGATGTATTAAATTTGTCGTTTAAATAACTTATAACTTTATGTAAAATTAGAGTTACGTGTCAATCCTAGTCAAAACAGGGTTGGGAATATAGATTTGTATAGAACTCACAAATTTACTCTCTTTTGAAAAAACAAATCCTTACCAAAATTAGATATGTTAAAGTTGATTTGTTTGTTGGTTTAAATTTGCAACAATGCAACGAATATCTGATAAATGTGGCAAATGTAGATTGCTACAATTTCTAATCCTACAATTACTACAATTTATCATCCGGCCCGAAACCGCGGGTGACGACGTTGGTGGTAAGGATTCAAATTCTTCAATCAATGTGAATAAATCGCGTGATAAATAATAAATAACTTGATCTGTCTCACTGGTATTGACCATTCTAGTTTAATTTTTGAACATATAAGTAGATATATACAACACATACTTATCTATACCCAATAATACGTTTTTCTTTTGAATTCAAACGGAAACGTAGACAATGTTCATATACCCAGTTGATATGTTTAATACAGATCCAAGGATAGTCGGCTAGATAGTAAAACAATCGACAGTAACTACATTCATTTGACATTTTTTATAATTGAAACATACAATGATCAAGTGTAGTCCTGGACATCTTGTCCAAAAACTTGTAATAAACGTCAGTTCAATTGCAAATGGAATCGCGAAGTACGCGCACATTTTAGTAGATAGTGACTATACAATACCTATTGTAAATATTTTCTTGTAGATTTTAATAATAGTAGGATTATTTCATCTATGTATTCCTGTTTTTACATTCTTCGCCAATACTCAATTACTTTAGATTTGTATAAAAATTTTGATTAGTTAAAATATAATTTATTGTACGTTTTCATTATTTTAAGAATACTATTGTGTATTTTAAAATGGGACCATACAACTGAAGCTAATAAGATTGGCCAAGTTTTGCATAAAAATGCAAGAGGTCGTTAAGAAACGATATATTTCAAACAATTTTGTAAGAGTCTTATAGCAGCAGTTTAATGCGTGTATGTTTTTGAGCTTGATGTTGTTAGTTTCAGTGTGGCTCATCATTAGCTCATCATTTAGTTAGATGTTAGATGAATATATTTTATACTCAACACTCACTTAACGGAATTTTGTAGCTAATTGTCTGAAAGTTTCTTTTTTCGGAAAAATTAGATCAATTTAAACTCAATTGAAAACATGTTCTAAAGGAAACTGCAGTGTATAAAAACCGTTCGAATAGGAGACAAGAAATTATCACTGACCTTCTAATTATATGTTTTAATGAAGGGTATGAAGGCAGTTTGTGTATTAATTGCCTACTCGGCTCTAATGATGAATTTAGATCACAAGTATATTCTTTCACAATATAAATATACATCAAAAATATATATATATTCTGTATTGCAACCGGTATTGGTTGATAAAGTTTTATTCTCCCTAGACGTTTCACTATCGATCTTTTTATCTCCAATTAAAAATTTCGTAAAGTTTGTGTTTTGTTTTGTAATCTGTAGTTTTAGTCATGAAGAATGTTCTTAAAAGCACTACACTGAAAAGTATAGTTCTTTTTGGTTCAACTGAGTATTTTAACGCTTCTCATTTCGAATCATATCAAAATTGAAGCTTCAGAGGTGCTACTCAGGTTACCATTATGTATCTGTATGTATTATTGTAACTATAGATAATTATATAGATACTTATAAAACAAAATCAAATCGTATTTTTTTTATATATTTTTTCACTTTTTACTATGAAAAATATTTTATTGTTACGAATTGTGTAGCTGTACCAACAACATCCACATTATTTTTTGTAACGTAGAGGGTGTTGGTTATTAAATAACCTATTATAGAGATATAAAGTTATGTATGAATAAATAAAGAAATATTATAATAGTTTGTTTGTTTTATTGAAAACTTATATCAATATTGTGGGTACCATAAAAGTGCATCTTCATTAAAGGCAAATTACTGAGGCACTTCATATTATCGATCAATAATTACAGGATTCAATTGGAGACTCCAGTTGCTTCATCACATCAATGTTGCCTCGAGTGGAAATACACATTAAGATTAGAGAGATTTATAGTCTCTTAAGGATAAAATAGAACAGGTTAGAAACAAAATTATTTGGGAAATAATAATGAAAGCTAGAATAATGATTTCTTACTTGCCTAAACAGCGATTAAACACGTCTAATGACAACTGGTAAGCATTTAAAAAACTTTTGTTATCGTTCAATGGCACACTCGACTGGCCACGTTACTACCTACCTTGAATACTACCTTGAAATGTACTGAATTTCCTCCTACTTTATCGTATTTCCCCCAATGTACCCAATACGTGTTTCGGTAGTGAGTGAGATGTGCCAGAGCCCTATTTTCCCAATCCATTCCTTAATCTCCAAAGGTAGGCAGCGCATCCGGGGGCGTGCCAACGTTTGTCATTCTGCACTAATATTGGCATGTATCGCGGATATCTATGGACGACAGTATCCACTTACCACCAGGTGGACTGTATGCTTGTCTGCTGCCTTTTTTCTATAAAAAATAAACAACACTATATATAATATATAGTAAAATTTTATTAGCGTTTGAAGAATTCCAATATTTCGTTGTGCCATTCTTCATTGGGCAGCTGTTGCATTTCAGAGACATAAGCGATAGGTACCACGTCTTCATATTTTGTCACCGTGGCAACGCATAAACAACATCGCCATTGCGCGTGACACACAATTTGCTGGTCATCTAACGAAGTGAAAATATTTTGAATTGTATTCATTATGGATTTTTCTGAGGGCAGTGTGGTGGATAGTGCGAGCGGGTTCAGACGGCCGGAAGCCCCGCGACCAGTGTCCAGGCGGGGTATCCGTGAATTCACCAACAGTGGTTCCACTATATCAAGGTAAATGTCCTTTAAAAGTAAGACGTAAATTGTAGGCACACTGTAGGTATGTATGCTTAGAATACATTTTTATATGGTTAACAGCTATTATTTAGGTCGATGACATCCCACCTATAATCTGCGGTAAGTCAGATTAGAAAATAATATGTATATTTTCTAGAACTTCTAATCTTTTATCAGCTAAAATCGATAATACCAATGAGATTGTTGGAATTTATGGGGGCTATTTTATATTAATAATGATACAAATGAGATAACTAAAATGCATATTTGTTTCAATACTACCCATTCTTCAAATATTACTATCACTTTCTGCCAGATTTTATAAAGGGTACCTAATAATTTAGGTACTGATGATGTTTTATAGAGGTTAAAAATTGAATAGAGGTTAAGTCGTATGTGGTTGGTAAGAAAAATACTCGCAGATAATTAAGTAATCTGGTGGGCCGTCGACTCTTTCTGACACTTCTGCGATCTTTTCCTCTTCTCATCATCTAACAATTAATCAATAATCCTTATAAAGTTCCACTGCAGGGTGCAGACCTCCCCCTGTAGTCACGAGGGCGGTAGCCGCCATAGCAGACCAGGGATGTTTGTTGTTCATTTAGCACCACCAACACAGATGTATGTTTTAAGAGGTAACTTCCTACAGATACGAGCAACAGTTCCATTGTCTAATAACACGCAGTAAATAATTATTAATTCGCAAAAAACAATGAATATTGTAAGAACACGCACTGAAGCAAGAGAAGAGTGCCCGGGTTATAAATACATTTTATTGTTACCTATGTCAGAAGCGGCAGTATGCGTCCCACGTCAGCGTATAGAGGAGGCACGGCTTCTCGTATCTCTACTGCTGGATTTGGTCCAGCCCCGCCTACGGCTAGCCGACAGCCAACTGCTATGACCGGATTCTCCATGGTAAGAAGATAGTATTTTGCTATCTGCCGCCATGATAATCTTCGAAATAGTGACATTATAGGGAAATGACAATTTGAACGGACAATTTGGATAGAGGTCAACACATTCCACGATTAAAACGATAGGAAAATATCGAATCGAAATAAAGGGTAGGAATTTCGAAATCCCATCCTATCCGGCTGGCGCTTGGCACCAGCCTTTTACTATTGATTACATAAAAGAAAATGGCATAAAACATAATATGAGTCCATTTTACTATCTGCCTTTAACAGGAATAAGTAATTAAATTTCTACAGTTACACTTATTCTACGTCTCACTATTGCCATATAAGCAGTTAAATATTAAAACCTCTCTTTTTGATGAAGATAATCGTATTCTATGGAGATTTTTTGTACCTATTTAATCCACTGAGGCATTTTCGTGCCAGTTATAGAAATGGGTACACTCTCGAGATAATATTGGCATAAATACCATGAAACCATGACTTAAATTGATAAATAATAAGTTAAGCAGTTTTGCATGTGGTTTTAAAACCTATAAACATAGTCTTATGAATACTCGGTTAGATCGACAGACCAATAACTCAGCAAGGCATATCGGGGCTGCGAACGGGCACGGCCAGAGGGTTCCGTACGAGGCACTTGCAAGACAAACGCTACTGGGAAGAGTTGATGCAAGTCAAGGTGCGGGAAATGAAAGCGGAGATCGCCAGGCTAAATGACCAGGCAGAAGCTGGTGAACGAGAGAGGTCGGCGAAGAAACATTATGAGAAGAGAGTGAGGGAGCTCGCGCAAGAGTTAACAGGTAAAATAAATGCTAAAGTAAAATGTTTATATCCGTTCTCAATAGGATAAAGGAGAATCCAGAAAGAGTATTATATTAAGTAAGTTAGTGCGAAGCTCTAGCTAGGTTTTAGACCAAACATCTTGCTGTGTTTTAGCAAGTGTATGCATATGTCGAAATTCTATAGAGTTGATAAGGCCGAAATTAAATTAAAGTCCTTTAGTGTTGCGACTTTCGTGAGTGCCGCAAATACAATCAAAATGAGCCACCGTGCCAATACAACATCTTCATTCATGTCAAACCTTATGAAATTATAATTTTGCTAGTAAAAAAATAAGTGTCATTAGCTAATATCCAGTACTTACTCTATTACCAGATCTACAAGGTCGTCTCTCAGACTACAACACGGCTATTCGTATAGTCAATGGAGAGGCATCAAAACAATCGGTAGAGGAGCAAACAAGGGAATTGGAGGTTAGCAATAAAAAGCTGCAGGAGGAAGTGGAGCAGGTGTTCACGGAGAGACAGAGGAAAGAAAACCAGTTGAGGCAACTAAAAGAGCAAATGGAAAAGGTAGGTAATATCTTCGAATTAGTACGGATAAGGTGCATTTGTTCTCAAGAAATTATTATATCATTAAAATGAACACTCTAAAACTAAAAACCAGTTTCATCTTTTACAATTTTGTTTTTATAAGAAATATATTTTCTTGTTATCAAGTACGAATTAATAAAGAAATTTCCAATTTTTATGATAACGTTGCGATTAATTTGCAGGAACAATCAACAATAACGAAATTGCTAACGGAGATGACGCAAGAACAGAAGGATCAATTCAACGAATTGGAGAGGAGTGCAGCAACATTGAGAGAAGAGGTGGAACAAAGTAGGACTCAGATTGAGCATCTCAATAGAGAGAAAGAAGAGTTTAATAAAGAAATATCGGCTTCACAAGTGAGAATATCATTTTCATAGTTTGTACACAAATGTCCCCAATCATACCTTTATGAGACTCATGAACCACGTGAACCATCAACAAGTGTCTTGTCTTATGAATGTAATCATTGCTGATCATGTCATCGATAATAAGTACCCACCGTCTTTTTAAACAAAGATGTTTTTGTTGTTGTTTTTTATTGTAGGTACTAAGTCTAAGTCGTAAGTCGTAAATACTAAGTCGTACTCATTCCTAGAAGGAATCTCTTCCAGTCAACCTTAGATTAACTGAATGGAGTTAAGTCATTAAAAAGCAGGATAAACGTACAATAAGAAATGGAAGTTGGTTCTATTCTCAAGCCATAGTAGCAAAGAAAGTATATAAAGTAGATGCTTATCAAACCATTGTTTATTCGTTTTAGATAAAGATCCATCTACTAGAGTTGCACAGACGATTGGTAGCTGCTGAGGAGAAGCGTGACAACTTGAAGAACGAGATGAATAATCGTTTGGATCCTCAGGAAGAACGCAACAAGCTGTTGACGCAGGTGATGTTGACGCAGTGATATTACGATGTAAAATTTTAATATTTAAATAGTAACAAACTATAAAAATATTTATTTCTTCAGGTTCGAGAAGATAATGCTGCGATTGCTTCATTGGACAGTAACGCTGCGAACCTTAAGGATCAAATCAAAAAGGTTCAAGAGCTAATAGAACAGGCTGAACAGGTCCTTTTACTAAAATATATCAGATTTTCATCATTCAAAACAATAAAAAATACATAAATATTGCTTCCATTTTCCATATAAAAATATATAAATAGAAAATGGCTAAGGTTAACACCTATCTATAGAATATATGCCTCCCAGGCTCGCCACTACACACGAACTTCGATTCTTCTCATCCAGTCGGTTCACCTGACTGGAAAGTAGTCTCTATATAATATGATGTATTGTATGTTAATAATAATCTTTTATGGCGCTTTCCTGTTTCAGGACCTTGAAGAAGGTAATTCGGAACGTCACCAAAAATACAGAGAACTGAAAAAGCGTGAGGAAACAATGGATACCTTCATGTCAACGTATGAAGAAAGTCTCAAAAAGGAACAGGAGAAAATTGAACAGCTTGAGAAAGATATAGTTTTCGCTCTAGAACATAGCAGTTCCAATATAGATCTGGACTTGAGTGAGATTGATTCGTTGAAGCAGAAGGAAGGATATACGTCGTCCTATGACGATAGCAAGAAGACTATTGAGACATTGACCAAGGATTATGAAAGGTTTCAAGCTAATATGAAGAAGGCACGTAATCTCAATGTTAGAAGCTGCAACACGAACCTGATAAAATATTGCTTGACATATCTACTTAGAGCGTTGTACTACATAAATTTATTTTTACAGGCCGAAGCAACACGGGAGCGTCTCGCTACAGAATTACAGACGTTGCCAGAAAAGACGGAAGCCATGAAAGGCGAACTAATAGTTCTGACTGATCTGGAAAAACTTCGAGACGAGGGTTAGTACACTTCTTCATACTTATCTAACAACTAACATCTAACATCTTTTTTTTCTGGAACAGTTAATATTGAAATACGATTTGGTATTTCAGGAGAAGAGCAGAAGAAAGATTTTGAAACACAACTACAGGTGCTAAGAGATAAATTAACACCCACTGAGAGTGCTGTTATAGAAGCGGTGAATAAGCTAAAGAAATTACAGGTTATTGTTATTTTTGTTATTATGAAAGCTGGTTAACTGATGAAGTAGTGGTGAAGAGTCAAAGGTTATTGAAAAGTTATACAGCAAAATAAGAAAAAGATTATAAGTTTGTGCATTGTTTTATAGGTTTAATAGGTAGTATTTTTTAAATCTATATTCAGATGTGTCGCCGAGCATTAGTGCGATTTCATCTATATATCAACTAATCCCGAGATGTATCTCAGGGCTGACGTACATTTTGTACACACTTTCTGGAGTGGACATAATCATTATGACACTGTTGGCTTACTAAGTTGAACGTTCACTGTTATCGGAACATTGCCCTAAGGAGCATTTTACTTATCTCTTGATGGAATACTATTCCCACAAACGAGTATTCGAAAACTTATTTAGAACTCTATCGAACTCGTAAAGCACTTCTCATATTATTCCTCGTTCAACAGGCGAGTCTTGATGGCAATGAAATGTACACGAAACTAAATAATCTTGAAGAGGAATTAGCTCAACTGGAGACGAGAAAAACAGTATTAGAAGAAGACATAGCGTCTATAACGCTGAAAGCCGATTATGAACCTTTGAAGAAAGAAGCAATGGATGAGTTGGCTGCTTTGAATAAAAAACTTATCGATGATTTGGGTAGTTCAAAATCTTACTGAAAAAGGTCTAATAAAGTTATATTTATTATGAAAAAATGTACCGCCATTTCATTATTAAATAAATAACGCCACACTCGATGGGCCACACTGGGATTCCCTGTGTAGTGGGTCCACAGACGCACACAAAGACAAAGACAAATACACACACTAACGTTAATAATTTAATATCACAGTGTAACTTAAAATTTACAAATATTACATCTAAGTTTGCACAAATCACACAAGAATATTCAAGTGGACACTATCAAAATATAAAGTATAGAGCTCTTTTTTCTGCTCAAAATGAGCATAAACAGGAAAATAATATTTTTTAAGTTTGCTGCCCTTGCTCAAATTAAAAATGTTTGCGCAATGTCGTCTGGTTCTTATTTTGTCTATCGAGAAAAAGTCAAAGACATATCAATTCGTCTGGCATTGGAATCCAGATCACTTTCTAAACTTCTTTTTAAACAGAAAGTGATTGATTTGATTTGAAATTTGTATTTAGTTAAAGAAGAGAGAGTAAGAAAAGATAATGGAAAGTTAATATTTTTAATATTCGCTTTATTGGTTTCAATTTTTATTTTTCCAAAAATCTACATATTTTCCAAAAACTCAATTCGTCTAGTTGACTTAAGCTGAGATTAATACCATACGAACTGAGATTACTTTGACTATTTTTTGTCGCCAGACGAACTACGAACCAGACGACATGAAACTGATCCATTGTTTGGCAGCCTGTGACATTTTCTTTAAATTATAACTCGAATCACGCACGGCGCTAGTGTCGCCTGCCAATTTTAAACCAAAGTTGCACGTATTTACTCGTATTTATATCTATGGTAGCTGCATTCAACGATCCTTTCAACTAGCCACCAGAAACCTTTGCCTGTTTATCAAGAAGTAGTGTAAGTTCAGGAGGTATGGCCATGTTGTTCACCTTTAAAAGCGAACATATGTTTGATACGAATTTCTTCGATGGTGTTATATCGATCTCCTGCATTCTTTGCCACAATAATAGCGCTTGTTTGCAGTTGTCTTGGCGTTCTGAAAAAATAACTTTTATTAAGGAATAAGATGACAGACGACAGATGCGAGACAGTCCTACTGGACTGTCCCAGACATCTAGTGTATACATGCAGTGTATTTAATAGTGAAGGGTATATCACTATTAAATACTATTAATAATACTCATATTCATGTGTTGCATTATTATTATTCAAGTCATTTTTTTTTATAGAATGGATGGCAGACGACCGGGCGGGCCACATGATGGTAAATGGTCACCGCCATCCATGGACACCTGCAAACCTTATAAAGTAACTAGCGTTGCCCTGGAGTGAAGTACGGCTTTGCTTTATTCAGTACACCGAGCGTTTTGTCTTGCTCGCCAGATGACTTCGAAACTCGACTGTGCTCGAAATATTGACGTCAAGAATCCCAAAAATCTTAATATTTTTTAAATATTGAAATTAAAATTAAGTTAAATACTGTTAGTAATAAATACATGTGACACCGTAAGTCTCCTTCGACGGCCGCTAGCTCGTCGTACAAATTTAAACCGTGTACGTTTAAGATAAAGTTCACTATTAAAATACAATATAACGTTCACTATTTGAATACTCTAATCAGGTCTTGAGTTCACATTTCGGCACTGTACATTATAATTGGTAGGACGCACTGATTGAAGACTCGTTTACCAGCATTGTATAGTAGTCCAGTCAAAGTAAAACATCAGAAATTGGAATGATTTTGATGGAACTAGTTGTTTGGACTTTGATATTATCATTGTAACGGACATGACAAAAATCGAAAAATAAATTACCCGAAGTCAAAAATAAAATAAAAAAGAATTTTATTGGAATATATTGTAAACGGTTAAGTTAGTAGTTTTACCATAAGACTAACTATATTTTAAGAAATATTCACAAAAATGTGTTTTTTTACCTTTGACTATGAGTAAAATCTGACACATGGATTTATCACTAATTATTAGTTTATTTATATGTGTGTACTCACGATAAACATCCAATATCATATCATACAACTCGTCTACATAAATATGTCTAAGGTCCCGTGCACATTCCGCTAAACATTCTAAAGCTGACACCTTCTTCTCGTCGGCGAACCTTTCGCAACGACGCAGTAAAGCGTCTGGATGTAATTTGATAGTTGGGTCTAGAAGGATTTTACGAAGGGTTTTCTTGTAGCCTACTTCTGCTAGGGCTGCTATAAGGGTTAGCTGTAAAGGATGAACATATTCATTTTAATCTGGCTAGAAATTCTTCTAGCCAGACCACTTTCTAACCTATATTCTTGACAAAACAGTACATAAACAATAATACAACTGTAACCATTTCTGCTAAAATAGAATTTAAGCAAATTATTCTGATTGTTTTTTTAAAATGTATTTATATGGAATTATGTTGGCGGCTTATTCCACTATAATCCATCAGACAAATCCATTGATGGATTATGTTCCCACTGGTTATTCCACTACAGTGCATGGATTCGATTCCACGTGCGTTTTCATGTTCCTTTATAATCCACTAGACGATTCATTTGAGTTTCCTGTAATATAAATCTAATTGCTAACAAGAATCTAAACACAAATCAATATAAGGATTAAAATATCATTAGTTAACCAATATTTTAATTTTATTAGTTAGGTACGTATTTATAGTATTGCTTAATTTAGAAGTATCGTACCTCTTCCCCACTTTATGTACTACATCAATTCTTCCGCTTGTAAGGATGACTGCGTTTGCAAGTACATATTATTATTAAAAAATATGCTTGAGGCACAAAAATAAATCTCATAATAAATTCGTAAATTTATTTGCCACGTGTTGTTGAATAGATTCTATAAATCAATGCCGTAATGCAGTATCGTCAATGGATTTTAGTGTAATAACCAGTGGAAATAACTCCCATCAATAGATTATAGTGGAACAACCAGTGGAAACAACTCCCATCAATAGATTATAGTGTAATAACCAGTGGAAACAACTCCCATCAGTAGATTATAGTGGAACAACCAGTGGAAATAACTCTCATCAATAGATTATAGTGTAATAACCAGTGGAAACAACTCCCATCAGTAGATTATAGTGGAACAACCAGTGGAAACAACTCTCATCAATAGATTATAGTGTAATAACCAGTGGAAACAACTCCCATCAATAGATTATAGTGGAACAATCAGTGGAAAATAATCCATTAATGGATGTCTCTAATAGATTATACTGGAATAAGTCATATTTAGGTGGTGTTGGTAATTATTCTCTACACTAGCGGTGCCAGCGACTTCGTAGTCTGGATAAAAAGTACCCTAAATATACCCTAAATATATACCCTAAATAAAAGTACCCAGCATTTAAGTTATGACTGTGCCAAGTTTCATTAAAATCCGTCCAGCGATTTTTGCGTGGTGCACATTCAGACAGACAAACAAAAATTCTAAAAAATGTTGTTTTGGGCTCTGGATCACATGTACTTTAAACTGCAATGTCTTTTTTTTGATATTTCATGTACAATCGCGGTCGAAAAATGTTTACTACCTTAAGGCCTATAATTAAGTGTGCATGTTAGTTTAAATAAAGTCGCTTGCTAAAATTGTGACAAAAAGTAGTCCTTATTCCCTATTACCGACATGGCAATGTCATTACACATTCGGTTATTCAAAGAGACAATATTAAGAAGTATAGGGACGGAAACTGTGTCAAACGCCTTTGCCAGATCAAAAAAATGTTGATTTCTAGCGCGGCTGTCCCATTCACATAAAAAACAGTGATACTTTGTGTAGCCAGTCTGGAGCCCCAAAAGCAAAGCGACAAATTTAAGTCAGCACAAATAAACCATTTATGTGTATTGTACTTGATTTTTTCCAGGATATGTTTCAGTACATCGTAAGTTTCTTTGAAATGGGCACCATAAGCTACTGGCAATGAAGGAAATTTATTTCCATTGTGGAGTAAAACAGCTTTTAAACTTGTCTTAGATTTGTCAATAAACAGTCGCCAATCATTTGGTATGTGCTCATAACCCATCTTACCCATCAGACCGTCGACATCAGAACAATAGACTAAGTCTCCATCCGTTAAATAAAAATCTATAAAGAAATTGTGACGCTTGCGGTATGCAGTAACATTAACATCCAACTGAAGGAGATTCCATTGCTTCAATCTTGAACTTAATACTTCAGATTTCTCTTTAGGTAAATCTAAATCTCTAATTAGATCCTTAAGCTCTGATTGACTAATCGGATGTGAAATTTTTGAGGTGTTTGGAACTAGAAACTCCTCCTCCCCGGCATAATTATCTTCATAGTTTTCTTAAGAGTCTCTTGAAATCGGTTCAGTATTAGGTGGCTTCTTAGGTACTGGAAGGTCATCCGAATGTGGCACTGTTTTCGTAACAGACGATACATCTGGGTATTTTATTGTGGACTTCGATTTTCTTAAAAATCTTTTTAATTAGTGAGACAAAAGTAGCAGTCACTCACATAATCTTTAGGTTCGCGCCATATTGCAGGTTGACGAAAAGGCATTCCATTACATTCCAATTTTGAATGGCAGGTAAGACAACAGATATGTGGCAACCAGTATTTATCTTGATTACGAACATCCAAGTTAAAATATGCACTATAACACTCCTTAATCAATGATGTGATTGCCTTTTTTTGACTTTTTGGTGTGTATAAATCACGTTTACATAGTAAGTCATCTCTTATATTAAAAAGAAACAATATCGCATTCTACGTAATGGAGTAGCGCCATCTGTTGATGATTCTATGCGCAGTAAGGGTATGTGGGTTGCCACTACCATATGTATAGATAAACTCACCTGAACATCTGTAGAGCCATGTATTCTCTTATCCACATTCAATATCGTCTGCGCCATTTTGTTCAAAGTCCCGTTTGTTTTCTCTTTTATAAGGAACCTGTCTTCGTCACTATCATCGCCCATTGCAACCAGAATTTTACAAAGCAACTCGTGTTTTAATGGCGTTTTTTTGTATTTGTCGGCTAGTTTGACGAACGTTTCGACTGCGATTTGTAGATTTTGCAAGTCGTCACTGTTGTTTAAAGAAAATTAAAACAATCCATTAGATTAAGGATTCTTAAAATACTAATTCTTCAATATAAACGTTAAACTTTTATCGTGTAATAAAATATATAGTGTGGAAACAAATCTTTCCCAAAGTCTTAAACTATCGATTCCGCTCATGATTCATTGATTAATAAATATATAAATTATTTTGTTTTATTATATATTTCACTAGCTTTTACCCCGCAGCTTCGCCCGCGTGCTTACTGTGCCACCTTCGTTTTTTTTTTGGCCAATATCATTTTGTGGTACCTAAGAAGATTCATGCAAAATTTTAGCTCAATTCGTTCACCTGTTGATGCGTGAAACCATTTCAAACAAACACACAGACATTGTTTCGTTTTTATTATTAGTTAAGATTTTATTTTGAGAGGAAATCTATTGACTGTAATAATTAATAGTAGAAAACGTAAGTCGGGATACGTGAGCGATTTACAATTTTAATATTCTAAAGTCGGTCAACACCACACGGTAAAACAGTCCATCTCTTATCGCAGGTGTCGTTAAAGGCGACTAAGTTAAAGGATAGGTTAACAAAGCAGATACCACAAGCTATGAGGAGCTGCACCACGTCTAAAAGACTGGTCTTGCCAACCTTCTTGGCCAGCGTGGCGTTTTCACGCCATACATTCCTCATACACAAGAGAATACACATATTTTTTAAAAGTCAATTATTACTATATAATTGTTTAGATTTACTTACTTCCTTAAATGTACTCGTATGAGTGGTCCTAATATAACGTTAGTTGGTTGGCAGTATCGTAGAGAAGTGAGCAAATCGAACATTTTCTGAGTTTCCACTGGAGTAAAAATTGAAGCAGTCACGTCTAATAACCGCCAGCAATTCATTGCTATGTTACGACCACCAGTTACATGTCTGTAGAAAAAATGATGTAATTGAGATTTAATTTTCATATTTTTTATGGCATAAAGGTGGCAATTGGATCAGACAGTCCACCTGGTGGTAAAAGGATACTGTCGCCTTGCGATATCTGCGATACATGTCAACATCAGCCCAGAAAGACGAACATTGGCACATCCCCGGATGCACTGTCTACTTCTGGAGATAAAATGGATTTGGAAAAAGGGTTGGGAAAGGTGGTGAACAGAAAAAGTCCGTATTTTGTGAAAAACGTTTCCATATTACTAGCTTTTAAATGTTTTTAGTATATGTATTTATATTATTATGCATGTATGTAAATCATATTATATTTTTCTAACGAACGGCTTTCCAAGAAGAATCATTCTATGTAGTCCAAGTTCAAAGGGTTTCTAGGGAGAATGGCGAGACACGTGCCATATGTCTTTAACAGTCCCTGAAATATTAGTCGACGTTTAATTTCATTTAAACACTGCTATAAATTCAAGGAAGCACTCACCTTCTTCTAGACTGCTCACTAATCATCTCAATGGCTTTATCAATCTTCTTCCTATACACCATAAGCGTCGCAAAGTCTATGACTTTGTACTCGTCCAAAGTGAAGTTAGGCGCAGTCTTGTTGAGGTCTGCCAGAGCTATCTCTGCTAGATCTAACTCGCCTAACTTCACGTGGAGATCGAATATGGCCGCTTTCATACCTGCTGATAGAAATACCTGGAATAAAAAAACATTATTTTTATCTGAGAATCCTATTCTCCTATTATTATCATTACTTATAAAGATAACATATTTTTTAAGTTTAATAAAAGTCAGTAAGTCCCAAGATTACATCCTAAGATAGCTCCAGGGTTGGTTGGGAGAAAATTCTTTATAACATTTAACAGCCTTTCTCACCACCTCCTGATACTTTATCAGACAGTAAGCATCAGTTAGATTTAATTGGCAGATACTTTATCTATCAGATTGTTAACAGTTACTCTATCAGGAGGTGGTGAGAAAGGCCGTATGTCTGCCTTTTGTTACAATAATAAAGTAAATAAACAAATAAATCAATACTAATGCTCAGATAACATCTCATATAATCAAATAACTTAAGTTTTAAGCTATTAGAAACTTACGATGAGAGACTTCCATTATTCCATAAAGCTCTATTCAAACTGATGCGGCTACGTGTCGGTGCGCGGAATGTGAAATCATTCGCACGAACTCTATAGTTTATTAAACTTCAAAGTGTGTAATTTTATTTTACTTTCGTATGAAAACTTACGGCTAGTTACAAATTAATTCGATTAGATGAATACTGAGGGCATTCACAAGTATTCGCATATAGTAACTGCACGATTATTAATAAGTCGTCTAAAATAAGCAAATATTGTCGGTTGGAAAATCGAAAACTTTGGAAATTGAATAATTGAAGAAGTTAGAAAACATATGGAAAATCGTGTAACAGTGGATAAGAAGCGATCGCAATATTTTCTTTTAAGTGTATTTACACTATAACAAAAAGGTAATCAAATTACAAAATCAAATATATGCATAAGACTATGTGTTTCGTGTGTTGACATAATGATGTTTTGATTTTGAAATTGTTAATTATGAAGAAAACTCGACGTAGGCACAATGTGCTAATTACGCAATCATCATATAAGAAAAAATACTTAGTAACGAATTTTTAAACATAATTACTAAATATAAGGAATCTTAAAATCATATGCTTTGTTAACTTGAAAACTTTAAATGGAAGGTATGTGCAACTCACCCCTTCCTTCTGGCACTTATCGGCTATTTCCCTGGCAGCTTTGAGGTTCCCTTCCCTGCAGTACTGCTGCAGTAATTTCCGTAAAACGCCACGAGTGTTCATATTTTTTGCTTCTAATTCATTAAGATGTGCCTTCAGATTTTCCTCGTTCATCTGTTTCTGCAGTTGAAGTTGGTTTATTTTATTTATTTAAGCTTTACTGCACTAAATTTATACAGGAGGCGGGCTTAATGCCTGGTTGCAATCTCTGCCTGGTTGCAATCTCTGCCAGGTAACTTTTGGTTAAACAGAAATGCAATAGAGTGGTGCCAAGTAAAGTCCATGTAAAGTGGATAATAATAAGACTGAATACAAAATAATACACAATATAAAGTATACGTAGATATGCACATCTATAGTATTTATAAACAATTCACATTATGAAAATAGTCGTCACTGGGTGATTATGGGTGGTGAACTATGCATAAATCCAGGACTAGACTGACTAGATAGCTTTTAACGACGATAATTTTCATTACATTTATAGACAATTTTATTAATTAAAGTCTCATAACAATCCTTGTTAATCCAAAAAGATTTTGAATTTAGTTCTTAAAAAATATTAACATATGTTCTGAAACTAGTAATGATATTTTACAAATCATTCTGTAATGATATTAGTATTAAAAACCGTCATTACAGTAAATTTCTCTCGTCGATATGATGTCAGTACATCGAGGGAGCTTTACGTATTTAGTTCTGATATATCTTACTGATACTAATCTATCTTAACACTCACGTTCATTTAAACAAACTTTAAAATGGTATAACATCATTACACGAAAATCTTCTCGTTCGAATTCCATTTTTTGCAAAGAAAAGCGCGCGAAATGCAATAAAAGAGTGAAAACAACATTTTTACTTTGACTATGACTTTCGGAATTCGATATTCAAATAAATGATGTTTCAAAAACGTTCTCTTTCTGAAATTTGAGTATCTCGGAATTTACCCAGTCACCCTATAAGTTCCGTAAAATGTGTACTCTAAGGATGTACGAGTTATGACTTTTAACGTAATTATCTCGTAGAAGTATACAGGACCACATAAGATAAAAACTCGTAACTCCAAGGAGTACACATTTTAATGAATGTAGAACAATTTAGTACATGTAAAAACAACCGGCATTTTACCGCATTTTAAGTCATTTAAGCCAGTTACCTAGCATCCTACATTAGTTAATGTTTTTAGCTATAAGTTCTCGTAAAAACCAATAAATAAATGTGGTAAGTCTTCATTACGTCCTTAACAACATATTTAAATAATTCATAAAATATGACGTTAATTTTCATCAACTTACCGGATGAGATATCTGTTGAGAAAACATATCCCCTTCATCAACCAGTCGTTCATCAGTGATTTCAATTAGATGGTCTTTGAAATCGTTCGCTTTGTTATCAGAATATTTCTCAGGTAAACGATTCATACAGAAGTCTACAGCCGGAGTCGAGATTTTTATCGTGGTACCTTTTATAACCTGGAAAAAAATTACGTCACTAACAAATTACAGGCAGACAGGATTGATTAAAATCCTAACCGAATGGCGGTCCAGAGCTACAAAAAGAAGTGTAGGGCCGTGAACACTGAATTTTTTTCATGAAAAGTAATAGTTTGTTCTACAACTTTTTAAAATTCTGTACTATTTTTCACAAACCATTCGCTCACTCACATCACGCAATTACACCGCGCCATTTTAGAGAGACATTTTAGATCTTTGATACCTATCCAATAGCAGCGGTTTGATTAGCAGCTGTTTATGAATGAAGTGTACGGGTTGCTGTTCGGAGCAGAGTATAGTGAGTGGTACAGAGTAACAAAGTCAGAGGCTTCTATAAAAAAAAATTTAAAGTAACGTAAATATCAAGTTCAGAAAAAGTCGTAGAACAAATTTATTAGTTTTAGTTCGGTGTTAAGAGTGTGAGAGTATTTATTATTTAACCTTGTATATAAGATTTTAAATTAACATTGGATACACATAACACAGGATACACATACACATAATACACAGGACCACATAGTTGGGACATGGAAGACCTGGAGCCAGACGTTTTACCTTCAGAGGTGGTATCGGCAACATCGTCGCTAAAACTAGGCAAGTCTCCAGGGAAGGATGCTATCCCAGCTGAGCTCATTAAAAGCCTAGGTTCAGCAGGTACTAAAATAATAACGAACATCTGCAATTCCATCTGGAAGACGGGACAGTGGCCCCAGGATTGGACCGAATCCGTCTTTATACCGCTGCACAAGAAGGGCTCGACTACTGATTGCGGAAACTACAGAACAATAGCCCTCATATCGCATGCTAGCAAGATTCTTCTGCATATAATCAATAAGCGATTAAAAGCCTATCTGGATCGACAGATTCCTGAAGAACAGGCAGGATTTGTAAAAGGAAAGGGCACACGAGAACAGATCCTAAATATCCGCCAGATTATAGAAAAGAGTCGTGAGTTCAACAACCCTGTTGCTCTCTGTTTCGTTGACTACACCAAAGCTTTTGATTGCGTAGTATGGAGCAGACTATGGTCGGTTTTGGAGGAAATGGGAGTGCCAAAACATCTTATCGGTCTTATCCGTAACCTCTACTGCAGCAACCGATCCTTTGTGAAGATTGACAACGACTGTTCGGATGTGTTTGCTACAAGCAAAGGCGTACGTCAGGGTTGCATTCTTTCTCCAATGCTTTTTAACATATACGGAGAATATATAATCCGCAAAGCTTTGGACAATTGGGGTGGAGGTTTCCCTTTAGGTGGAAAACGGATATGCAACCTAAGGTATGCAGACGATACTGTTATTGTTGCTACTTCGCTGGAAGACATGCAGGAACTTTTGCGAAGACTGGAAGCAGAGAGTTTGGAGTTGGGCTTGACTATAAACAAAAGCAAGACCAAGCTCATGATAGTTGACCGTGCTGAAAAACTCGCAGAGTCCTGCACTATTCCATCTATAGAAGTTGTGGAGGAATATACCTATCTAGGCTCACGAATATGCAGTAATGGGAGCTGTGTTCCAGAAGTTAGGAGACGCATTGCAACGGCGAAAAGCGCCATGGCACGTCTAAATGGAATATGGAGGAATCGGGGTATAAGCAACACCACCAAGAGTCGTTTGGTCCGTGCTTTAATTTTTCCAATATTCATGTACGGAGTGGAGACATGGACCATAAAGGCGAGAGAAAGGCAAAGGATGGACGCGTTCGAGATGTGGTGCTGGAGGCGCATGTTAAGGATTCCTTGGACAGCCAAGCGCACAAACGCGTCTATCCTGTCACAGCTAGGGGTAAAAACGCGACTATCCTCCATATGTTACCGGCGCCTGCTCTCTTACTTCGGTCACATAATACGACGGGGGAATGACAGCTTAGAAAAGCTTATAGTGACGGGCAACACTGAGGGCAAAAGATCGAGAGGCCGCTCACCAACCAGATGGTCAGACCAACTGAGGGACTCCAAGTTCAAATTTCACACCATTGCAAGACTGGCCTCCGATAGAACCCAATGGAGGAATTTAATCCGCGCAAGGTTGCAAAATCACCAGGACCACGATCTTCAGCAATGAAGGAACGACTGGAGAGAGACACATAAAAATGAACTCCTAAAAAACATGCTAAAAGAAGTATATATTACCTTCACCAAACTCAAAAAGTCAGTCAAATCCTCCCTGGCTTTCTTATGCTTCATAAAATTACACAAGAACCTTCCGACCCAATCCTTATTTTTCTCTGAGGCCCTCTCAGTAACGTCTTCAAGTATATGAACCGTTGATTTCACATCGGAACTCGTAAGGTAACCTTTTAATAGAGGTTTCAGTAACTTGTCAGCGTCTACTTTACCTTGGAATAGTTCACCTATAAATAGCAAAATAAACTTTAAGATTTGATATTTTTAAGGGAAAGAAGAGATTTTTTTCAAATACTGCCCTCAAGTGCATTTCGATGAGATTAGAGAAAAGTGCAAAAACTTTTAGCAAATGTCTTTAATTAATTTAAAAACAAGCTAGTGCCTTGGATTTTTCGATAAACAAATAAAATAACCACTGTTTATTATCATTTTTTATTTCTAAATACTATATAATGATAGGTGCTTTCTTTAACCCTATGAACGCAATGGACACGTATAGTTGTCACGCAGTAAAATGGTCAAGACGCCAACGACGACTAAAAACATCAATATTAAACTATTAAATTGGATTAAAATAATGTTACGGAAACCATAAATATAAATATGTAAAATAATTGATGGTTTCTTTATCTATTAAAGTATGTACCCAAGGAAGCTTACAGAAAATAAATAATTTAACTTAAAATACGTTCAAAGTGGTAAGAAAATTTATGTTCCCGTTGGCCAATAACATTTTTAGGTGTCAAGTAGTGATGTGAAGTGTTGAACCCAGCAAAAAATTCAATCTTGTAGAATATGTCCTTATTTTTATTTTCGACCTTTTTACCAACGAGCTATGATGAGCTGAAACTAATGATGGTCAAGTATCCATACCATTAAATATGAAAATAATGAGAAATATGTTCAAATAAAGAGTATTTTGTTATACCGTGCATTGGTTTTATTTTTCATGTTTAGAAAATACATTTATTTTTTATTAACAGAAAATGAACCACATTTTAATTCTTTGACTGGTAAACTTAATTTTATTTATTTATTTTACTGAGGAACTACACCACATCTGAAAGAGTGGACTCGCCAACCCGCTTGGCCAGCGTGACATTTTATGGCCATACATCCTTCATACACAAGACAATATGCATGAGGAGGCCCATGACCACAAAAATACTGAAAAAGGACTAGGTGACGAAGTAATGGTTTCTCATTAAACGTTCTCCATCCATTTTAATTAGGGTATAGTTCCAATACTCACAAATCTCACTAGCAGCTCGCACTTGGCCTGTATTCAATAAAGTTTCCATCATCGGTGTCAAAACCATTGTAACATTTAGTCCGGTCTCTAAGAACTTCTTCATCAAATTCTGTGGTGAAGTAAAACTGACGTATGGTAATGTGTATTCCATTATAGTCTCATAGTCTGGTTTTACGTCCATTTCCAACATTAATTGCAAGGTGTTCATTATACCTAGTAAAAAGAACAAAAAAAATATTAAATATTCATATTACTTAATAATATTAATAAATAATTATTATTATTAATAATAAATTATTTATCAACGTGCAATAATAATTTGACTCTATACGTCGGTAAGTACGAAGTACGTACGAGTACCTACTGTATGCGTCAAATCGGTTCAGTAGCTTAAAAAATATGGCAGTGTACTTTTAAAGAATACTAAAAACAGCAGTAATATATAAACCATATGTTCTTGGATAGGACTCGTAACATACCATACCATTAGCCTATATCTCTCCAGTGGTGGATATAGACCTCTCCCAAAGCTCGCCACCACACACGCTTCTCGGCTCTTCTAATTTCAACTATCACGGGCGAATTTCTTCAAGTCGTCGATCCACCGGCGAAGGGCGTCCCACAGAGCGCTTCCCAGTACGTGGCCTCCACTCGAGGAATCGTCTTCCTCATCGGTTATCAGTTTAGCGGCTAATATGACCTGCCCACTACTACTTCAGCATGCTGATTCTGTGAGTTATGTCGGTGACTTTAGTTCTTTGGTGAATCTAGTCGTTTCAGATCTTATCCCGCAAAGAAACTCCAAACTAAGCTTTCTCCATAGCTCGCTGAGCGACTATGAATAGGATAGAATAGGACCTCGTCAAACTATATTTTTGTCTAAACATTTTTCTTTACTCAAATGGTTTGTTAGGATGAGTCCAACTTTCTGACGATTCGAACGAACATTTATTTTAAAAATTAGCATTTGTTAACTGGCCAATTTTATGCAAGTGCACAGTTACGTAGAAAACATTATAATTATTAATTTTTATATTGAAATCAATCTGAAAATAAAAACATAAACAAAGATAAAATTATTGAATAAATAAATAGATGTAAGTATTGAACTTATTTTTCAATTTTAAAGGACATAAACATTTTAAACAATGGAATTAGGTTTATATATTTAAAAAATATATATATTTATACGGGAGTACCAGCCCTCTAGTTTAGTAAATTACAAATAATAGTTATGTTTACTTACGTCACTGTACCATTTAGCTAGAATAGTGCGACTTGTACACACTACACAATATACAATAGTTCGACTGATACAAAGCAGTTTCAATCAAAAGTTGAAATTGTGAATTGAAATTGAATTGAGATTTGGACTCATGCTAACAAATCACTCAAACGTACAGAAAGCAACGAAATTTATCTTTCCTTCTGATGCGTGCCATATTTTTGTAAAATGTAAACAAAGAACCAAAACTTGGCATTGGCGCCAAGTTTTGGCGGGTTTTAAATGTTACAACTTTTATGGGCCAAATACTATCGCGGATTGGCAATTTTCCACAGAAATGTTTATTTATCTTTGTTTATCTTGTTATCTTGTTTATCTTTATTTCACAGTTAGAGTGCTTATCGGTCAGGAAACAATACATTTAATGCCTTCGCGGTCCCCATATAAAAATGTAACCACATAATTCTTAAAAATATTAAAAAGTTTTTTTTTTTTCATTTACAAAGTTCATGGCTACTATTTAAGTAAGGGGAGTTTAACAATGTTACTAAGTCTTAGGGCAATTACAAACTAATATAATAAAAACAAATACAGTTTAATTATGTCTATGTGTGGTCGTATGTGTTGTTTGAGCAATGTGTAGTGGTTATGTGTATACGTATGTGGTTAATTACAGGCTTAAAGTCTGTTGTGTGTGTATTTAATTTATTGTGATTACAGTTTGAGAGAAAGAAGTATTTGTTTTTTAAAAGAAGCCTTTCTAAGATAAAAGGGTCTGCGTCCGAGAATTGTGTATTATGAGTACGCTGTAAGCGGCGAGCGACAGAAGTCTGTGTGTATTTTGTGCGAGCAATAGGCACATCAAAGAGAACAGTATGCAGAGTGCGAATTTTGGGCGCAAGTAAACGCAGGATGGATGTGACAATGTCAGAGCAGTCGAGACTACCATTACAAAATCATACAGCATCATCATGTCGAGCAATATGCGTCCGGTCTTCTAGACTCGTTAGCTTGTGATGATTACAAGAGATACGGTAATCAGCAAAACTTATTTTGGTGCGAAAATAAATAATGCCTTATAAATATTCGTTGACTACGTTCAATTGAGTGCTCGAAAGTCACATATTACGGGTTCCGAATTTGGCAACAGTATTCTAGTATACTTCTTACGTAGGCGTAATATAATATTTTAATGCATGCAACATCATAAAAAGGTTTGTTAACTTTTAAAAAAAGCCAATATTTTTTTAGGTTCTTTTTGATTCAATGTGATTCTAAAAAGTATGCTTGGAGTCCAATAAAACACAAAGATCGCAGACTCATTGTACTCTAGTTTATTTAGTGTTGTTCATATAATATTCAAAAAATATGGGATTATCTGGTGAAACTTCTGGTGAAAATTATCATAATACAATCCTATTGGCCCTATAATACAGTCTGAGACATTCTAAATGTTCCTGTAAACGGTAACAATCAAATAAAGAGTAAATTTTAATGAAAACTCTTTTGTCGTCCGCGTACGTAAGAGAAATCGTGCATATTTGAAGCATTTAGCGATATCGAAAAGGAACGCTACGTATAAAGGGGGGCCAAGCAGGGAGCGTTGTGGTACACCCGAGAGCACAACTATACATTCTGATTTGTATCCGCCAATTACGACAATTAGCCTTCGATTCCTTATATAGGACTCAAGCCATCGTAAGAGGTTTCCATGGATGCCAAGAGAGAGAGAGCGAGAGCTTCTTTATCAGAATGACGTGGTCAACACGGTCAAAGGCTTTCTCGAAGTCCGTGTAGACCATGTCAACCTGGCCGCCACCTTCCATGTCGTTGAGGACGCTATCAATAAAGACAGCTGAATTGATAGTTGTAGATCTGCCTTTAATGAAACCGTGTTGTTCCGCGGGGATGTTTGACTTAATTATAGGATGTATGCCATTATACATAAACGATTTATTCAATGGTTTTATCAAAGCCAAGTAATATAGAAATGGGTCTGTAGTGCTCGATTGGCAGTCGATTGGCAGTCGGGATCTCTTTTTATGTAGGGGTTATTTTATGTACCTATCTTTTATGTTTTTATACATAAACTTTTTGTGTTTTATACATTTTATGTGGTACATACATACTTTGTACATACTTTGAATATTATCGATAATAACAGAAATTGCTTATTTCGAGTTCTGTACGCACAATATTAATTAATATTCACATGACCCATATGTTCATCGAACCATGAATGTAAACTTAAACCTACCTTTCTCTCCATATGACTTGGATGTATGCAGCAATATAGGCCAGAAGTAGTGCGGTCTAATCGGAATACCCAACTGCTGCATTCTGGTGAAAAGATCCTCAACTAATGGAATCTTCCCAAGCTGAAGCGCTGCTTCTGCTGCATTGTGAATTGCGATGGGGTTGCGGCCAGAGCTCATTAGTTCTTGCGTTATTAGTGCCAGTACACTGGAAGGCTGGATAAAATAAAGACTAGTTTCACATACAAATACAACATACATAATACGAGTATACAACGTGTCATTGAAATAACGTAAAACCCGAAACATGGCGACCAGTTTAAAATATATAAAAATGTTCTAGAGAAAAATAAAATTATTCTAAGGAATAAATTAAAAGCTACAAGTTACATGTAAGGTTTTGTTAGCATATCTAAAACGTACGTAGCGCTCATTACTTAGACCGAGTTTCGGCGATGTTCCGTTTATGATTTATCGTTCATTTAAAATGTTTCGTGGATTTTTTTCTACAAATAATACAATTCCTTAGAGTTTACCAAATTTTTTTACACTTTGCTTACTATAGGGAAAACTGTTACAACAAAAAAAAAAACATTTTTACAAAAAAATATGTAATATTACAATTAAGATGTTGATATAGTGTCAGACTTCAAAAAAGGTTTTAAACACGAGTATGCATATACAGCAAATTATTTCTCTCATTTATTTCGTGTTTATTTTTAAGTTCTTTGTAATATAATGTATAACGTGTACACATCCACTATGATCGGCTAACTTCGGTTTTGTAGACCGACGTCTCCGCCGTAACGGCACCCAACAGAGACGACGCTCTACAAAATATAGTCTCTTTCTAAAGGCTGATTTGTATTACTTTCGGCCGGGATGTGTACACTTCCCGGCCGAAAGTAATGTGCCGATATGTAGCTGACTAACTGACTAACGACAGAGACGACGCTCTACAAAACCGAAGTTAGCCGATCATAGTCGATGTATATTGCTTTCGACCGCGAAGTGTACTTATTTGTTAAGCACAAATTATTAAGTAATATTATTGGTGAAGACACTAGCTCTATGTTAATATTTTTTTTTATAGTAAAGATAACTAGATTTTTATAGTTTTATAGTGAATTTATAGTGGATTTTTATAGGCGGTCGAGCAAACGGTCCCACGTGATGGAGGTGTTACCGCCGCCCATGGACACCTGCAACACCAGGGGGTATACCAGCGCCGAGGACCTTGTAAAATCCTATTCACAGCTTTCTTGATGAAACCAATATTGTACCAATATGTTAGTTATTTTTTTAACATCCCTGCAGTGAAAAATCACGAACGGGAAAAGGAAGAGAAGGCAAAATACATCGTTTTACGTAAAAATAGCGCTAACGAGGTGAGGCGCGACGAGGGGATTACGCGTCACATGTAAATGCCGTCGCGCTATTGGTTCGTCAGTCGACCTTTGCTTCCCGCGATCAGTTGACGTTTCGTTTGCTCCCAAAGCTAAGTCGCACACAAAAAGTTTTGTTAATTACGAATATTGCAAGATGGTTTTGCATAGAAAAGAAAGAAAATTAGTATATTTTTTTTATGAAAAGAGAGGCTGATAATGGCGAAGTAATTAATTTAAAACAATGTATGAAACGGACCGCAGAGGCAACGCATACTTCTGAAGCCACTGGAGACGAATTGTAAAAGATGCAAGAGATTCCGAAATACTTAGTTTTTCGAACTCCATGTAAAAATAAAAGGAATAAATCATATTCAAAATGATATTATAAATATTATTTTTTTAGTTTCAAACAAACCTTTACTCTAAAGTATTGAAATATAATATATAAAACAATAAGTAATTTCGTGCGCAACTGTACCGATGCGCGGACTCATCCCTTCCACAGACGTCCAGCGCTCTTTTTACGTGACGATACCTATATCGAAGATGGGAGGATGATCTAAAGGCAATGGCGGGGGCGTTATGGACGAGAAAGGCTCATGACAGGAGACTGTAAAGGAATCTGGAGGAGGCCTTTGCCGAAAGGCAAACTGATCAAGACAGCAACAACGATGATGGAACTATTTCGTACATGCATCAGCTATAGAGATTAGTAAAGTAAGGCTTCTAATAATAATATAATAACAATGCTTTGTTACCAATACAGATTCATTATATATTTACTTACCACTGAAGCTTTAACACAATCTCTAACTAAACTTCTGCCATGTAATCCTTGGTCATCTTTCGGCCCAAACGAAGGCAGGGGTAGACATTTGTATATCTCCAATGCAGCTATAGGATGGTTTTGGAACACTAAATGTGTTGCCACACTTTGCATGTATGGGGATATTGATGGAGTTTTTAGAGTTTCTTCTGGGAGGAACCTGAGGACCTGAAAAAAATAGAAATTACAGTAATAGATTAGTTAATAGTTTGACGCAGCATACAAATGACAACATGATGCATTAATAATTAAAATATGGCCGATATCAGTCTATAACGTCCCACCGTAGGGCACAAGCCTCCGCTAGTAAATCGCTACCAGGTTTTGGGCCATAATGCGCGCCCAGTATGGATTGGATACACATGCTCAGGATTTTTTTTAAATTCTGGAGCTTGTCATACTCAAGTTTTCTCTTAATTCTTGAACATGTGAGCCTCCTCTCGATGTTTTCCTTCATCACCGAGCTAGTGATAATTTAAAAAAATGTGTACTTAATTAGAAACTCAGTGGCGGATCACGACGCCAGGCCTCCCGCTACCACTTCCTGCCCCGCGCCCACAACAAAGGCAGCCTAGGCTATCACCGCTCTAAATAACCTATATTCCCACTAGTTCAAAGATTAATTCAATCATTGAACTAGTGGGAATATTTTTTTCTCAGTATTTCAATTGAAATAATTTTATGTTAACGATTGAACTTACTGGCTAAGTATAACTGATTTTTTAATATTCTCTGATAAAGTATTAGGAGGTGGTGAGAAAGGCGCTTATCATGATAATAATTAATTTTTTGTTTTCTTGAAACTGCCTAAATTAAACGTATTTATATATAATTACATTATTTTTTATAAAAATGTATAATAAAATGAGTCAGTAAAATATTTTATTTTTTTGTATACTATTTGTATACAATACAAATGTTTTTTGTATTGTATATGCGCCTCTCTGAAAAACGTGATTGGGCAGCGTGTGGATCATTTTGCTGCCCATATTAAAATGCATATTTTTCACACATATGGCAAAAGAAATGAAAAAAAGTATATGAAGGGATTCAATTGAACCATAAACATATAGAAAAAGTTATAATTATTAGAATAAAGTTATTAATTGTAAGGCACTTTGGCTTCTTTGTTAATATTTTTAGGAACATGTTTTACTTAACCTACACAAAATCAACAAAAACGAGATATATAACAAAATTATATATTTTCATCATCTACGATATATATTTCAGCAAAACGGTCTTGGCACATGTTCATACCGTGCTCGTTGTACAGCAACTTAGAGCATACATTACAATCTTAAAAAACTACTACGTTACTACTTTCACTAATCTGTGAAAGTAGTAAAATCAATCCCAATATATCCCTTTTCTTAGATAATTTCATATATTACTAACCTGAGATATTGGTGTATAAGTACCAATAGATGCCAAAGTATTGACAATCTTCATAATGTGTCTCTCTTCAAACTTCATACCACTTTTCTGGCCTTTCTCTAATTCCTCTAACAACATATTATGTTTTTTGTGGAAAGCTAGAGCTCTGGCTGTAGCTGTATAAGTGTCTGCAGAGAAATCTATTTTGAGGGACTTCATCATTGTGAGCACTTCGTGGATGTTTTTGAGGTTGCTGTAATGAAACTATACGATTGAAGAAGGATGAGGTATAGCATTCAAATTTCACAAAGGTTACTTATATAACTGATGACTACTATTTCCATCAGCTTGTCTCTCCATTGTTGGATGTAGGTCTCTCCCAAGGTACTTCCCACACTGTTGTATTGACACCACTAAACAGGTGTCCATTAATTAATATGAGTATCTCATTAATAGTGATTTTCCAGTTTTGTTAGATTTAAATACATCACTTGTCAATACTAATCCAAGGTTTCAATCAAAATCAATCAAAAGGTTACAATCGGCCACGCCTGTTATTCTGCTTGAGTCTCACTCTCGATACTCGCACGCACACACAGAGAGAGAAAGAGAAAGGCGTATGGAGGGGGGGTAAAAATCACACCTACCGCAAGCCGCGTTAAATCAAAGAACTTCCCATACCAAGTTCATCAATTTTAATACAGAATAGCCCATAACCTTCTAGGATAAACTCGATACACAACAGTGGAAACCATAACAAACATTAGCTCAGTAGATCCCGAGGTTAGTGCAATCTTCTTCTCTTCAATAGCATTTTTTGTCCACCACTGGAGATAATTTGCCTCTCTCTCTAATTTTTTGACAATTGGGTCTATTTGAAGTAAGTCAGGTCCATACGGGACTTACAATTAATTCACTTTGTTATCAGATTTTCGGGTTGGAAAAGTGATGAATTTATGGAAATTACTAAAAATAATTGAATTTTTAAAGCTTACCCAGCTTTACTTTCACAGATGATGAGGGAATTGAATATGCTCTCAGTGGCGGGAAGACCTTGGGCTTTCATATTTGATATGACTTCGGTAGACTGATTCAAATCACCTGCCTGGTAAAATGGTAAATTATTCAATTTGAAAAAAAAATACTAGACGGAACTTGTAGAGCTTCCTGAGCCATATCCAACAATATATTGTTTTTATTATATACGGTAGCAGGGGTGCTCAAACGGTCGATCGCGATCGACCGACTTACCTTGACTAAAAAAATGCATATTGTGCGGAAAACTATTATCTATGCCACGATACACCCTACCTAGACGACAATCCTGCATCACACATACTTGCAGCCTCTCAGAGTCGATCGATCGTAGTCTAACAATATTGAGGTAGATCGCCAGCAGTTCAAGTCTGAGCACCCCTGCAGTAGATACTTGATTAACAGGACTAATTGCTGTTGTAGGTCATTCGGATAATCGAAAATATGGATAATTGAATTTGAATTATTAATTATTTTCAAATATTCATCATGCAAAGATAAGAAAATCAACAGGGAGGGAAATTATTAAAAGATTTGAGAAAAGAGAATTTGATATCACAGAGAGCAATGAGAAAAGAAAAAGATCACATTTTGAGCATTTGATAAATTAAATTGAAAATATTGTACATTTGTAAAAAATACGTACCTACAGTTTTTTTCTTATTAAAATTAACTTTTCGTTTATTTTAAATTTGTTTTCTTGAATTTTTCAGGGATACGTGTTCCATTGAATTGTTTTGTAATTGAAATGCTAATTTTTATGGTCTTCCTTTAATTTAAGATACTATGTTATTTGGAAAGAATTGATCCTTATGATTGATCCTTTCGATCAGTGTCATTGCTTGTCCATGACAGTGGAACCAATATGATAAAAGGCGTACGAGTAGCAGAATATGATTCGGCAAAATGCTTTGTTCATTCTCTGCAACAAGCTGTCAATGAATCGCTGAAATCCCAATCGGAGGTATCAGACAGATTGTCACCCATTTTAATCACTCTGGCAACAAAAGCTTAAAGCCATACGTCAAGAACTTAAGTTAATTTGCCAGATCACCAACTAGTACAAGAAAGATATCAGCACAAGCTGGAATTCTACATATTATTTGATAGAGTGATTACTAGAACAGAAACGGGCTGTGTCCTTATACACAACAGATCACGATTCTTTGAACAATTTGACACCATCTCAGTGGGAACTAATGGAGTAATGCATCAAACTCCTCAAACTGTTCGAAGAGATAACTAAAATGACCGGCTCTGGTCTTTCCTGTATCTCTGAAGTGATACCACATGTTGTCACATTGACAAAATACTTGGGAAAAGAAGAGACTGCGGTTAGAACACCGAACTTATTGAGCATGAGAGCTTCACTAAAAGCTGAGCTAAGCGCTTTGAATTTGAAGAGAATGGCAAATACTTAGTTGCAACTTTTCTTGACCCAAGGTTTAAAACTAGTTTCCTGGGAATAATTCGAACTAAAAGAGCGAAACAAAAAATTCTATTACAAGCTCTGAAAATGAGTTGTGATGAACCTAGTGTTGAGTCTTCTGCACCTACTAAGAACAAAAATACAAATGAAAATGGTATAACCATTGAAATACACAACAATTTCTGGAACTGCTTTGCAAAGTCACTACAGACAACATGCAAACTGAGAGTACGGAGAAGAGTTATATGAAAACTGTTCACCTAGATCGAAAGGCAGACCCTTACAAGTGGCGGTCAGCAAACATAAAACAGTATCCGATACTAACAAAATTTATTTTTCGTCTCCTTGTAGCAGCGTATACAGTGAGAGGCTATATTCCGAACTACCAACAAATGCTGAACAATGCTGGTTATATACACCATAATTTGCCACGAATAGATTTTAAGTATAAAATTTGTAATGCATTATTTTTAAAATAAATGAAATTCTTCTTTTATTGCATAATTATGTATCCGGTATCCGACCCGATAGTAGTCAGTATTAGGCCAGATACCAGATACTAAAAAAATGGCCTGCTAGGCCGGATACTGGATATCCATTGCATCTCCTCTAATATATATATATATCACATATGAATATACATACATACATATACATATACTTACAGGGATAACTTTACAATCGCATTTATTCTAAGGATAATTTAGCTCTTTTTTTGAAGATATTACGATTTGGAGCAGCACATACCTATTTCTTATGGGAGGCTATTCCAGACCTTGACAGCTTGAACAGAGCAGAAATGAGAAACAAAATAACTGTTGTGGGAAAATATAGCTAAGATTGCATTATGACAAGAACGAAAGTTGCATTCATGCAAGGAACAACTTCTGTTATTCAAAAATAGGTTATTTTATTTAACATGACTTACTACTCATTTCATATTTTTAGCTGCTCATTAAAATACATGCCATTTTAAAATATAATCCCGTTTTTCTTGATATCTGACATTGTAGAAGTACATACTCCTTAATTATCTGCTAATTTATGGCCAGTTTCAACTTTTTTTAAAGAATCTATTATATTTATTTTCAGCTGAGGCTGGCAGTTGGGATAGGATAATTGATTTTCAATTTTTTGATTTTCTGAAAGGTTTAGTTTCATAATTCTAAAACTACTTAATGAACCAATTTGGGACATTTATTTACAAACCTCTGCAAGTGTATTCAATATCAGCTCATATGTAGTGTTATTAGGCTTCACTGGAGACATCTGATGTATGAAAGTGCTAACTGTAAGTGAGCGATTATTGGCTATGTACACTCGGAGCAGTTCATTGTAATGTTCCACTTCAAATGTTGTGTGAGTCCTGGGAAAATAAGTTAGTTACTTCTTTTTCTTTCATATATGGCAATGCCGCAATTAGTACATTGTGCTAGTGTCATATTTTGTTTTCTTATATTGCAATTAGTATATGCTGCCAGTGACAACAGTTGGATTTGGTTTGGAGTACACGAAAAATGTAGTTTCACACTTTTATTTGATTATACACAAACACTTGGCACTTTAAAGCTAGTTTCAAAGAATTTTATTCTCATTAAGATATTGTCACTTACATGAGAACTTAAAATAAGATAATAAAAGCAACATACTCATACAAGTCCAGTAAACAAAAGCTACAGAGTACAGACAGAATCAGCATTTAAATTACAGTAAAAGTAAAATTACAGTACTTAAAGTAATTGTAATTTTAGTAATACATATTAAATTAATTTGTAAGGATATTTTTGAACAATAGTCTTGAATAATATGCTTCACTAATCTAAACTTCAATATGCTAAAAGAGGAAATGTGTTTTAAATCAGAGGGTATTATTATGAAATAGTGCACCCCATACCACCATCATTTTCTTTCCATAATTAGACCTAATAAATTACTAATATAAACCACAAATTCCACAACAATTTACACAATTTTTACAGTAATGAAACAAAACAATCACTTCTCAAGTTCCCGCACAAAAGTCTAGTCACTTCTTATAAGACCTTTAAGGTTGCACACTCGCAACCTTAGTGGTGCAGGAGTCCATAAGCAGCAGAGATCACTTACTGCCCTTGGGCACACCCACCGGTCTGCCAGCTCTTCCATAAAAAAAAATCTGTAAGGTTGGCAGTACATCATCATGTGGGTCACTCACTTGTCTTTTATTATAAGAATGTGTGGCTTGTACATGAAACAAGATTCAACAGGACTTTATTTTGAGTATTAAATAGGTCTTACATTACAATTACAATACAGAGTCAATATTAACTTTGGTTAAGATTTTCTAACTTAAAATCATATTGTTTCACTATTCTGTTTGAAACAAAACTTAACATACTTTAACATGCAATTTTTAGAAAAACAAACATGATTTTTTTTTTATATTAAACATTTCACTAGTCTTAATAATCAGGACATTAGAATAGACAGTATGGTCTCATTTCTCAGATGTCATATATAATAACATTATAGCAGTACATAATTTTGTTACACATAATAAAAAAAAACTTACTTTATAGTACACCACACTTGTTCTGCCAGTTCCATCCTACCAGTCGCCGTCTCATCAGGAAGCAACTCTGTACAACATCGCAATAGGAGCAACCCTTGCTTCTTAGTCGAGAAATTCAATTCCTTTATCTTGTTTACAACTCTTAGAAAATCATTTTTATAAACTCTATTTTTCTGGTGAATATCCGTCGATAAGTTTGCTATTAATTTCTCGAGTAAGTCTTCATTAGACATTTTAGGAATTTCGGTATCTCCTGCAGAAATCTCTGTTTTGAAATTACTAGGTGAATATTGTTTTCTTTCATTCTGAGTTACAGTTTTCCGTGTATACTTCACTTGTGCTGTAGAAAAAAATAACCTATAAATGATAGAAACGTTAAAAATGTTAAAACGTTAAAAATAGAAAGGTTAAAATAATTTCACAAGAACAGAAAAACTTAATTATAACCTAGACGTCTCCAAGTTATTGTATTGACATAAATATGGCACTGATAAATATTTTCTGTTTACAGAAACTCTTTCATATAGTGGTACCCTAAATATAGTGGTAATTTTTAAACATCTTCGGGTCAACATTTTCACTAATAAAGAATTTTTCTATATTTGTTTTGGATCAATTAAAAAGTTTATCAATTTGACAGTAGGTGGATGAGGTTGCGTTCCAAACACGCAATAAATAATCCCGCAATTTAATTTATTATGAATTTTATTTTTATATACAAAAAAAAATGCAGTAAGATCTAGATTATCAAAGAGCGATAAATTCACTTTGTAAGATTATCTGATTATTGTTTGTTGACAATTTAATTATTGCGTGTTATGATTTTCTGAAACTTGAACTTGTGGCAGTGGGCAGGGCACATAGCTCGAAGAACCGATGGCCGATGGGGCAGAGGGGTTCTCGAATGGAGACCACGTACCGGCGGACGAAGCCGAGGACGTCCATCTGCTAGATGGACAGACGACCTCATAAAGGTTGCGGGCACCCGCTGGATGCAGGTCGCTGCCGATAGGTCTAAATGGCGGACAATGGGGGAGGCCTATGTCCAGCAGTGGACGTCCAAGGGCTGAGAAAGAAGAAGAAGAAGAAGAAGAACTTCTGAATGAAGATGAAAAGGGAATAAAATCAAAAACATTTTGGAACGCAGCTTTAAATGTCAATGGTGTCTTGTATTATTTTTAAAATTTGCTTATATGTACTTTCATATTAAGTAGGTACTAACATTAGTTTAAGTTGTAACTTACTAAGAATATCTATGGACATTGTCCGAAATAAAGAAATTATTATTTTTATAGAATATATCTAGATTTTTATTTCGTGTCCTTTATATCATTCTATAAATATATCTACGTGTAACGTTATGTAATTGCAAATTAAATAATTTGCAATTACATTTCGTTACACGTAGATAGAATTTGTATTTCTCTGTCGTGTTTTATTTTGTTCTGTTGGTATACTTGTAACCGAACTTCAGATTGAATAGATGCGATTGGTATTGGATGTTTTCAAACACGTGGCGCTAGTGTTCCACAGTGTCAACTAAATCGTGTAATGTGGAGTGTTTTGTGTTGTGAGTGAATGGGTGGTTCTGGAATTTATTGCAATCCGTCGTTGTTATGTGGTAAGTTTAATTTTTTTAGTGGTATTATTTACACTATGTAACACTATTTTCGGGAAAGTAAAATAGTAATTGTATACATAGTTGTTATAAGCTCAATGGTCGTCATTGGTCGACTCGGCCGTTATTTGACCGCCATCGCCCAAGCTTCTCGACTGACGACTCCGCCTTTTCTACTAAACGTAACATTGTAAGTACTGCAACTTGATAAAACATTTGAATATGATAAAGTATCTACTATTCATAGTACATTAAGTGTTGGAAGGATGTTTGATGACCCAACCTTATAATATCTGTCCTTTCAGTAAAACAAATTTTAGTGTCAAGTTGTAATGATGTTGTTTTACCGCCTTTCCGCTGATGATTCATGGGTAAATTCAATTTCAATTCGATCTAATTTTACTACAGCTGTTTTACAGACTGAATATTACCAAACAGGAAAATTAGGTGTTAATCACAAACGAATCAATTATAACGTGACAATCCATTCTCATGTAGGTTATGATTTTAACTAATTGGTGGTTTCTTTTATTTCAATTATGATATAGGTAGATACCTAAATGTGAAATGAAATGAAATTCAATTTTATAGTAAGAAAGTAGCTCAACAATTTTTCTCTTATTGTGTATATATGTACTAAAATGTTTAGAAAAAAATTTCTAAAGAGTATAAGTTTAGCTAGTTTTCGTACATTGGTTAGGTTAAGAATCTTATGCCCATGATGTTCATCATGATCATAACCTAATGTTTGAAGACAATTATGGCACATTGCTTAGACCAGGGGTGCTCTAACTTGAACTGCTGGCGATCTACCTCAATATTGTTAGGCTCCGATCGATCGACTCTGAGAGGCTGCAAGTATGTGTGATGCAGGATTGTCGTCTAGGTAGGGTGTATCGTGGCATAGATATTAGTTTTCCACACAATATGCATTTTTTTAGTCAAGGTAATTCGGTCGATCGTGATCGACCGTTTGAGCACCCCTGGCTTAGACCATTGATTCCCAACCTTATTTGGAACCTTATTGGAAAAAAGCAACTGGATATGTCAATTTATTTAATATAACAGTTCCTCTGTACAAGCACCATAGTAACAATTTTACACCTAACATTATTCAAAGCAGGATTTAATCTTAGCAAAAAGTTTTGGTTTGTGTGATAATAAATGTAGCCGATAAAAATGTTAGTAGACACATTTATTATTTTATTAAGTAAAAATATTAAAAATAAGAAATAAAAAAAAATAGAATCCCTAGACCACAACTATATATGTGAAAGTTTTTTTTATATATTTTTGTTTGTTTATAGAAAAAGGGTAGCAGACGAGCATATAGTCCACCTGATGGTATGTGGATACTGTCATCCATAGACATCCACGATACATGCCAACATCAGTCCAGAGTGACAAATGGTGGCACACCCCCAGATGTGCTGTCTACTTTTACAGAGTAAGGAATGGTTTGGAAGAAAGGATTGGGAAAATGGGGAGGGATAGGATAGAATGGGAATGGGCTCTGGCATATCATTCATACTCATTACCGAGACATATATGTGCATTGGGTAAATATGATAAAGTAGTCTTCGGTGAGAGAGGGGTAACATGGCCAGTTGAGTGCGCCCAGCATCTCTGATAATGCAGCTTGCACTTTCCCCCTACACAAGTAGGGAAAGAAGCAGCAAAAAGTGGGCATCCAATGTTTCCATGACCCCTTGGTAATTGGTTACAACACCTGTACTGTAGAAGGAAGCAACTATACAAAACTTTTTCATTAAAAAGCTATTAACTCGTTATTTTTTTAAATTAAACTTATTTTTGATTAAGTTGATCAATTTGATCAATACCCTTAGTTAGAACTTTTATTATAACTTTTATAATTAACTTACTCTATATTATGAGACTAAGATGAAAAATAATAAATGGGTATAAATGTCACAAAATAAACATATAAATAATAATAAAATTTATTTACAACATATAATATACAGAAAATAACCAAATTACAGATATAGTTCTTAAATATTTTACAGATATAAATTACACAAATACATTTCAAATTCAAACTTGAATAGATAATAAATGATCAGAACTTTAATGCATAATATGAGTATGTACATTGTTTGGTTTCACCACTATGGTTACCTATGAGCCTCACGCGGAGCGTATCACATGAAATTCTTCATTTTCAGCACTGTTTACAGACTGCAGTGTTACATTACGGATGACAAAGGAAAGTTAATAAATAGTATATGATCCTAATAATAGATGGTAGGAAATGAAATAAATAGGTATTAGTATGAATTGAAAATATAACAATCAATAGCTTCATATGTTCCTCACTAGCATATTTATTACATCCATACACATGCACATATATTATGTGTATGTGTGTGTGAAGGTTGAAAGGGTGTTCCTTCATGTTTTGTGTAAGTAAGGTGATTTTGAACGGGACTCTGTGTGAGTGTTACTGTATTAGTGAATCGAGTTCAGTGTCAGTATATTGTAATGAAGATAGCCAATTTCTTACAATAAGTTTAGTTTCATGTATAATTCATGTTTTTATCCTTAATATTACATTTATTATTTACTCTATTGTTTAGTATCTGGAGGAAAATACTCGAGTTGTTTTCTCCATATACTATTATATCTTATTGAACTACCAGAGGCCCGTATCTATGCACATCTTTGCACGGTAAGGTTAATTTATAGATTCATAGGTTTTATAGTCAATTTTTACTTTATAGGTTAAATGGCAGCACCACTCCATAAATAATAAAATAGATTAATTAATTAGAAGAGGTTTATTTCCATTATTATTATGCCTAGTTACATATTATTCAATAGGATGCTTTCAATTTGAAAAAGAGCCCATTTAAATACACCTTAGTGGTCAGATAAGGTAGGAGGTTGGAATTAGCTTTGCATTAAAATAAAAATATTTTTATAATATTACATGTTGACACAGAATGGGAACATCAATGCAACATTAAGACGTGTGCACTGTGTTGCACAGTATTCTAATTGAAATGCCAGAGCTAATGAATATGGAAAGTGGCCAGCCCATTGAATGCCAGGCTGTGATTATCAATGCTGATAGGTAGCTATTTTAAGAGACAGAATTAATATTATAATTTAAACAGTTGATGTGAAGGAACAACTTTGTGTAATAAGTTATTAGTTGTTTATACAGTTGAATTGCATAAAGCACTACAACTACTTTCCCTCTTTGCTACAAAATTGAATGAATTTAATGTCTTATGGAGTATTAATATGCAATATAAACCATTGCATTAAAAGTGAAATCACCTAGTGGTATGTATTCTATAGTAATGACCAATTGAGTGTTGGCATAAATACAAATTCCTTTGCAGTTCATCAACTTATTCAATAAAATAAATGGTTAGGTAGCACCAATCGAAAATAAAATGTTGCAGAACAAACCTATTCATTCAGTTAAACCTACAAATATGAAGCTTAAAATCACCCCAAGTTTATAGTTGTACAAACTCTGAAATGAATAACGCCTTATACTCTTAAAGGGTTGTTTTAAAGTCAGTTTGAAAATGGATTTCATGGAAGCTGTATGTGGTTGTGCCTTGATTTTAAGAAGACAGAAACAAAAGCACTGAAGATATTGAGTCCATCCATAGTATTTCTACTCTCATGATTAAAAAGTTGTTTGAAACAAGTTACTAATACAGTGGTTCTCAAACTTTTTAAATGACGGAACCCTTTTGGGAAGCAAAATACTTGATGGAACCCTACAATAAAACAATTATTTTTATAAGTGTATTCTATATTAATCAGCATAATAAAAGTACAATGTATCAGTTACTAATTATTATTTACTTCACCACTTGGTAAGGACAATAATAGAAAACATTAAAAAAGAAAAAATCTAACTAGTGGGAGGTATGAAACTGTTTTTTATTTTTCATCAATTGCTTGATATCAGGTTTGATGGAAGAAAGTTGGAGTCTCATATCAGCTTCGGCGTCCAGTCTATTGCGATATTTTGTTTTCGTGGCTGCGTAGGTAGAGAATCCTGTTTCGCACAAATATGTAGTTGGGAACGGGAGAAGAATATCCAGAGCCATTTGGCCAAGCATTGCATATTCATCTTGGATTCTGCACCAAAAATCATTAAGAGGCGTCGTTTTGAACAATGACTCCATACTTGTGTCTGATGACATTTCTAAAAGAGATTCATATATCTCATTTGACATGTTTTCAGGCTTTTCCAAGTTGGGTAAAAAAGGATTATGAATCCAGGAGTTCACTTTAATTTTTGTATTGTGTTCTTCGGGAAAATACTTTTCAAAAGATGCGCGCATCGAACTGAGATATTGGACCAATTCTTCAAACACATTATCTTCAAACATTTCTGAGTCGTTTTCGCTAACAAACTCACTGAGTAACGTAAAACTTTCTATTTCTTTCTTACCAATGCAAATGATCCAAAAATCTAATTTTCTTTTAAAAGCAGTTATTTTATTATAGGCCTGAAACACTGTTGTCTGTTTACCTTGCAACGATAAATTTAATTCGTTAAGTTTTTGAAAGATATCCGCCATAAAAGACAATCGGAACAACCAAGTTTTATCATACAAACGGTCCTTCAAATTAAAAGAAGTATCTGCTGAAAGAAACATTTGTAACTCGGCTCTAAGTTCAAATAGCCTTGTTAAAGTTTTTCCCCGAGACAGCCATCGCACTTCTGTATGGAGCAGCAGTGTTTTATGTTTGCTGCCATAATCTTCACACAATAATGAGAACAATCGGGATTGTAGTGGTCGTGATTTGATAAAATTAATTATTTTTACCGCTTCATCCATAACTAATTTTAGATTAGACGGCATTTGCTTCATCGCAAGTGCTTGTCTATGCAGAATACAATGACTGGAACTACAATTAGGCGCTTTATTTTTCATTCGTGACACTGCTCCTGCTGTTTTACCTGTCATCGCCTTGGCCCCATCTGTACAAATGTCAATGCAATTGTTCCAACTGAGATTATGTTCTTCAAAAAATATATTTATTTTATTAAAAATTTCTTCCCCGGTAGTGTTTGTAAGCAGCGATGAACACATAAGCATGTCTTCTTCAAAAGAACTTTTATATGGATATCTCACAATAACCAGCAGGATAGCCAAACCAGCGACATCAGTCGACTCGTCCATTTGCAAAGCGAATCGTGTATTTTGTAGACGTGTAACTAGTTCTTGTTTGACGTAGCTTGCCAGATCATGGATTCGTCGTGAAACAGTATCGTTTGATAGCGGAACAGTAGAAAGATGCTTTGCAGATTTTTCATCAAGCATACATTTTATTATGTCTAATACACATGGTTTTATTAATTTCTCAGCGATAGTGTGCGCTTCACCTGCTTGTGCAATGCGATAGCTAACTAAGTATGATGCCTCCGTGGCCTTTTCGTTGGTAGTTTGTGTTACATGCATCATATTTTTTTGACTTTCTAATAACTGATCTTTTTTGCGAACAAAAAATTCTTTATTCTTGTCTTTAGTCTCGGGGTGTACGGTTTCTAAATGTCGACGCAATTTGGCAGGTGCCATGGAACTATTAGGAAGCAGTTTACTACAGAGCATGCAGAGAGGTGAGCCGTTGGAATCAACAAATCCGAAACTGATATAAGATTCATCATACTTCCTTTTTTTCGTCTTTGAAACCGTCGAGCTTGACGTCGTGGCACTCGTGGCATCATCTTCTGGATCGGTGATTGCTAAATTCTCCGCGCGCATTGCTTTTGAACATTCAGCGTCATTAGAAGATGTTGTTGGAACACGTTTAACACCTTTAAGCCAACGTTCCATTCTTCTTTATTTATAATGTTACAAGTCAGGATAGTGGGGTTTAAATAATGCACAATCGTTACTGCGTATAAGAGACTAAATTTAGAACCTATAGGGAAGAAATGTATAAAACTGAGACAACAGAATACAGCAGGCAGTAAAACAATGAACACTAGTTTCTCGCTAGCGAGCTTGTAAGTAGGTAGTAACTTATCGCTCCGAACGCTAATCATCAACTGACGACGCCAACGCGCGATCGCCGCTTTTATACTTAGTCCTAGACTCGATCTCAAATATTCTCGAAAATACTCGAGTCGGCACCTTTGATAAACAAAAAGCAAAAATAAAAACAGAAATTTAAAAATAGCGTTGTAAACAATATCGACTTTATCCTTTGAAGTTAGAGACGAAAGTCGCTAGTTGACAACTATAGCGTCTAATTCAGAGGCGGCTTTTATCAAAGAGACTGAGCGCTTACAAGTATACTACCCGCTCGTTTTAAGTTTGCCGCTGGCGATAGGTATGAGTGTATGACGTTCGAAATTTTTTATTTAATTGTAACAATAAAAATTGTGTACGTTAGATATTTGGGTAAAACTATGACACATTATAAGTTTTGTTGTCACGTGGGGGAGGGTACGCGCATTCCACAGACCGGCAAACTTAGAGCGAACGCGTTGTACAAGTATAAAATTGTTGAGACCAAACTTATGAGATATTGTACCAGCTAATGTAACACAAGCTTATACAAATACAAATAAATAAATAAATAACATTCATAGCGTTTTGTCTCCGCGCGGCCGCGGAGTCCGCACAGCCGCGGAGCGACCAGAGAGAGGTGTTTTGATTTTTTTATTTCTAAATTCTTGCGGAACCCCGACAGAGGTATCACGGAACCCTAGGGTTCCGCGGAACACACTTAGAGTATAGCTGTACTAATACATAGACATTAAACTTTTGATACATAGCACTTAAAAAACAGAGCCACCTCTTTGAGGTCACACGAGACACTCAATGGCTCACTGCATCTTGCACTGAACCTTCATTGGCCTCTCGCTCACGCACACATACAATATGTTAAAAACTTCATTATATTGATCCTTCTATTGCTTGATATTATAATTTATATTCGGTGGTTCTGTCCCGTGTGACCTTGCTGAAACTACATAATCATAGGCATCATAGGTATGTAACAGGGTTGATAAAAATGTGTGGATGTGTGTGGGAGTGTGGTTTTATATATCCGATTTTAGAAAATTTAAGTACAGAATATACATATGTTTATTAACGTAAAATAAAGAATTATTTTATTTTTCATTCATATTTCCTTCATTTTCTTTTGTAATCCAGTGAATTTTGCCTCCTCTTTGACTTTGATTTGAATCATTGATTAAAATACAAATATTACTTGATTTTTATCATGATTTAATCAAATTGATTTAAATCCCTGATACGTATCAAATACCTCTGACTCTTACATGAATTGTCCTTCAATTTTATACTCTCTGTCAAACATGAGGTCAACGGAGTACAGATTGTCAATTAGCCTATTAGGGAGTACATTCGTTGCAAGAAACATATGCTTCAGATGGCACGACATTTATTTGTTCCCGATAATATGCCCATGTCTAATACAAGTGGACGCAAGAGCCACGAAAGATTCCAAAAATATTGCTAACATTCCGCGCCGATCGACTTAGATACTTGTACTTATGTGGTTTTCTGTGTCATGAAGGTCTCGACTGCTCTATAGTTTTGGTTCAAATACACTGCGATTGTAGTATTCGATTTGTATCATAGCACCCGAAAATGTATTTATTTATTGTCTAGTTCTCACTTATCTTTGGGCATCAAAAGTGGTGTTATGGAGCTCCGTAACCGAAACTATCGGATATCCGAATTTAAAAAATATTCTAAACTGAAACCGAATCCGTAATAAAACATTCAAGATGTTATTACAAATTTTAATATTTTTATACGTTGCTGTTAGGGGCGGAATTTGAGCGAGGCTAGTTTGACAAGTTCTTGCTGCTTGCTTGCATTTGAATTGATAGATTTTTCGTTCGTTATTTATGACAGTAAAGTTGTAATTATTCCCTATTTAGTTTTATTTTTCTAATCCATAACCGAAAGTTAGAACTATATCCGACAATAAAAAGTTCGTTAGAAACATATCCATAACCGAAACCATATCCGAAATAATTTCATATCCGTATCCGGATCCGAAATATCATATCTCGGATGACCCTTATCGAAAGGATCAAAGTAATCGCACTGCAAAAGATTTCATCTGTCATTCTTTGTCGATGTCTGGTGAATACTTAGATATTTCTGAACTAGCGCGGGTCGATAATAAATGCGGTAGATAAACGGTATGAAATTCGAACATTATAATTTATGACGAATCACAATTAAGGCCCACCGTTGAGGGCAGCCCGACTGCGGCAAACAGGCTTCGAAAACCGAGTCGCCATATGAGAGTTCATTAGAGCGCGCACAATAGGCAGCTAAGAATATTTCTAGTTATGGTAACCACTAGAACGTGTAATAATAATCATAGTTCACACACCTACTGACTTCGTCCAACCAAAACGAATCAGTCTGAGCGAATCAGATGTTGCTGCCTCTTTCCACGGCGCTCAATTACAATTGCTACAGCAACCAGACGTTTTTTCATTCCTCACGTACGACGGTTTTGTGATGTATTTCGATACGGAAAAGTTTATACGAGAAATTGAATACCGAAAAACAATTTACAATATATCATCTGAAAAATTCAGTGATCGTCATCTCGAGAGAAAAAAATGAGAGGAAAACATAATGTCTACACCGTCATTGAAAAGTTTTAGGACCACTTAAAACAACCATAATTTTTTTCCCAAAAATAATTTTTATTGAAACCAAAGTCAGAAATGTTCAAAAACAATGAATTTTTTCGATTTTAATCACTTTCGCTCGATATGACCACCTTTTGCCTTGACAATTTCCTTCAAACGGTCTGTGAACGAGTTGCATGCGGCACGAACGTGATCTTCCGGTATTTTGGCCCATTCTCGAACAATGGCTTTCTTGAATGCATCCATACTATGGTATTTTTTTGCGCCGACCTTGGTCTCCAAAATGGACCAGAGACAATAATCTAGCGGGTTTGCATCGGGAGATTTGGATGGCCATTCAGTGTGCGAAATGAAGTTCGGAACGTTGTTTTTTAACCATTCTTGGTTCACAAGCGCTTTATGTGCCGGTGCCGAGTCTTGTTGAAACGTCCACGGTCTCAAACCGAATTGTTTACGTGCCCACGGCTTCAGAGCAGCTTCCAGGACTTTTTCCCGATAGTATGTCGCATTCACTTTGACGCCAGGGTCGATGAAAACGATTGGAGTGCGCCCATTTTCGGTTACAGCTGCCCAGACCATAATTTGTGGTGGATGTTGGTTTCTGCCGACCGTACGATGATCCAAATTTTCACTCGACCTCTCTTTTAGCCATACACGATCATTTTGTTTGTTCAAATATTGTTCCAATGGGAAATTTTTCTCATCGGAGAACACAATGTTCGGAATTTCACCACTTGCGTGCCGACGAAGCAACAACTTTGATCGGTCCAGTCTAACTTTTTTTTGCTTTGCAGTGAGTTCATGCACTTTTTGGCACTTGTACGGCTTGAGTCCAAGGTCGTTTTTCAGCATACGGTTCATTGATTCGGTTGATACATGCAATTCTTTTGCCAGTTCATTTGCACTTCGGCGCGGATTTCGACGAATTCGTTCTCTCACTTTCTTGACCGTAGATTTTGTTGTTGCACTTTTTGGACGGCCACTTCTTGGTTTGTCGTTCACGCTACCGGTCTCATTCCATCGTTTTATGGTGCGACACACGAAGGATTTGTGGATTTTGAGGTGTTTTAGGTCGCGAACAATTTGCATTGTTGATTTTTTGCCCAAATAAAGAGCAATTACCGCATTACGCTTCATTTCCATGATGTAAAACTTTTTTTCTATAAATCGCGGAACAAAATGCTTTCGTACGCTTGTAAACAATAGACTGAAGTGTCATTAGGCTAAATTTGACAGTTGTGGTACGAGCGGTTTGAAAATGACAGCAGTCTGAAGTTGGTCCTAAAACTTTTCAATGACGGTGTACAGCAGCCTGGCTGCCAAAGCCAGACTGTTTAATGCCTAAAAATCGACCCAGAAAGCTGGTTCATGGCGTCGTAAGACAAGAAAGTTTAGCTTAGCTGTTTATTTTGCTTAGTTTAGATATATACCTTGTTCCAATCCAATTTCTCCAAAATGTAGACAAACATGGCGGCCTGAAGCAACTAACGGGCCCTCAAATTAAATAGGATAATTGTTTACTTCATTGAGGGTGTAAGTTGGCCCTAGATTTAAAGCTAAATCTTGAGATATGTATTTCATTAATTTGGTTTTGTTTTCAACAAATTGGATTGGAACGGACTATACATCTTACAATCTATTCAATTCAATCTACATCCTGCCAACACGCGATTCTGGGACACAAACATTTTAATAATGACAATTGAAAACTACTTACTGTGCAAATTATGAACGTGCTACTTGCAATTTAAGCATATGATTATAAAGTGGGCATGTTTCGAATAGCAAGAAACACTATTCGCGGATACGAATATGAATTATTTGCCTCAGTATTCGCGAATACGAACAGTACCTAATGTCACTAAGCACGTACGTGTAAAATTAGTAAGTATTTTTAGTTCAGTTTAAAGTTAGGTAAGTACATAACGTAACTCTAGTTTCAAATAAGCTTTGATTCTTGAAGTATTTAAGAATTAATTTAAGTTTTCTTTATAGAAAACTACTTTTACTACTCACATTGGGTTTTTTACTATTGAATTATAATAGCTCCCTCCCCCTTAACGTGTGACGCAATTTATGAATGACCCCTAAGTACATAACATAAATCGAGTTTCATATAAGCTTTGATTCTTGAAGTATTTAAGAATTAATTTAAGTTTTCTTTATAGAAAAATTCTTTTACTACTCACATTGGGTTTTTTACTATTGAATTATAATAGCTCCCTCCCCCTTAACGTGTGACGTAATTTATGGATGACCCCTAAGTACATAACATAAATCGAGTTTCAAATAAGCTTTGATTCTTGAAGTATTTAAGAATTAATTTAAGTTTTCTTTATAGAAAAATTCTTTTACTACTCACATTGGGTTTTTTACTATTGAATTATAATAGCTCCCTCCCCATTAACGTGTGACGTATTAGGTGTACAAATAAGTTTCCGCGGTTTTTTATAAAAAATTAGGAATTTATTGTGAAGGAACAGTACATTACGTTTTATTCAAAGTATTTTCCATCATTTGCCACTACTTTTCCCCATCTTTCTGGCAACATTCGGATACCCCGTCGAAAAAACTCTTCATCTTTTGACGCTATCCACAAATCTACCCAATTTTTGGTGTCTTCATATGATGTGAAGCGCTGCTCAGACAGACCATGTGCCATCGACCGGAACAGGTGATAATCGGAAGGGGCTAAGTCTGGTGAATACGGCGGGTGGGGTAAAACTTCCCAGTTGAGTGTTTCCAAGTATGTTTTTACCGGCGCCGCAACATGTGGACGAGCATTATCGTGTAAAAGAATAATTTTGTCGTGTCTGGAGTAGTAATGGGCGCGTTTTTCCTTAAGTGCCCGACTCAATCTCATCAATTGTGTTCGGTAGAGAGCTCCAGTAATGGTTTCGCTTGGTTTCAGCAATTCATAATACACGACACCAAGCTGATCCCACCAAATACACAGCATGAGTTTTTTTCCATGAATATTCGGCTTAGCTGTCGATGTTGATGGTTCGCCGGGCTTAACCCATGACTTTCTCTTCTTTGGATTATCGTAGTGAATCCATTTTTCGTCACCAGTGACTATACGATGCAAATAACTCTTTTTTTTATTCCTGGCAAGCAGCATTTCACTCATGCATAATCGGCGTTCAACGTCTCTCGACTTTAGTTCATATGGAACCCAATTTCCTTGTTTTTGAATCATTCCTAACGATTTTAAACGATGTGAAATTGCTTGTTGAGTCACTTGTAATGTAAGTGCAAGTTCTTTTTGCGTTTGGGACGAATCTTCCTCCAATAGTACTTCTAATTCCATGTCTTCGTACACTTTCGGCCTTCCACTGCGTTCTTTGTCCTTCACGTCAAACTCACCGTTCTTAAACTTTTGAAACCATTCCTGACAACTTCTCTCACTTAAAGCAGCTTCACCATATGCTTCTAGAAGCAATCGATGCGCCTCAGCTGCAGATTTTTTCAAATTAAAGAAGTAAATCAAAAGTTCCCGCAAATGATGCTTATTCGGCACAAAACTTGACATTTTTGCACGAAAAAAATTACGTGATGCTGATACGGAATCACTTGTACTTTAAGGTTATGGTGTTGCCAGATGACGAAACTTGGGATATTACGTTTTACATCTGATAATTTCTCCATAACCTTCTGGTGGGGCCATCTTTTGACAAACCGCGGAAACTTATTTGTACACCTAATAATTTATGGATGACCCCTAAGTACATAACATAAATCGAGTTTCAAATAAGCTTTGATTCTTGAAGTATTTAAGAATTAATTTAAGTTTTCTTTATAGAAAACTTCTTTTACTACTCACATTGGGTTTTTTACTATTGAATTATAATAGCTCCCTCCCCCTTAACGTGTGACGTAATTTATGGATGACCCCTAAGTACATAACATAAAGCGAGTTTCAAATAAGCTTTGATTCTTGAAGTATTTAAGAATTAATTTAAGTTTTCTTTATAGAAAACTTCTTTTACTACTCACATTGAATTTTTTACTATTAAATTATAATAGCATTCGAGTATTCATTTAGAAAATGGCGAATACGGGTACGAACGTTTTTAAAATTGGCGAGTGTTCGCCAAAACGAATATGGGATATTCGGAACAGCCCTATTATGAAGACATTTATTTGACATCTTGTATTCCAATTGAATTTTACTGGTAATTGTACTGTATGTTGTAAGTGTCACGTCGTGTCTAAATTTCAGTGAGTGTCTAATTACCATTCATTACTAAAGGCCATTAGTGAAATACCTACGTGAACAATTTGAAATGTTAATGTTGCCTTATCAAGTTATCACAGTTCCCCTATTGGTTTAGGTGATAACGTGTGTCTACGTTAAATTACGTAAATTGTTGGGCTTAGTTATGAAAATATTTACTGGCCGCCAATCTAAGCGTTGTTAGACACGTTGTCATCTGTTTCGCTGTATCCAGTTGACAAGCAATGCTTATGTTACAGCCTTAGATGAACGATACAGAATCATGGCTATGTCGATAGAAGGAGCATCATCGGGGATCGTCCAGGATCTTTGAAATTCAATTCATTCATTTTCATTCATCATTAAATTCATTTTAAAAAAGAATTTATTGCAATAAGACAAAATTAAACATTTTTAAAATTTTCGACCATCTAATATCGTACGAGGACAACAGAACTGGAGTTCTGTCGTGCTTTTAGTGCCTAGTAAAACAATTCCTTTCCGTCGGGAGTGGAAAGCAAATTAGATAGAGCCATTAGTAATCTTCTAATTGCTTTAAAAAGAACTCACTCTTGTAAGCGTCCATTGGAAAGAAATCCGAGTAGGCCCCAAAGTACTTTCGGCACATTTTTGTAAAATACCTTATTTAATATTACAGTCAACCTGTGTCTATAGTAGGTTTAATGTGTACTTTTTTCTGTTCAATTCTTGCACAATAATATGATATATGATTGTCCATCATTCCACGCTTGCAGAGAGTGTAAATAATTATGATCGTGCGCATGGTCTCGATTGTCATTCACGTCAGCGAGACTGGGCGGATGGCAACTGATTCACAGAATGCCTGTACTTGGTCCAAATGATAAGCTTTTGAAGATTTTCAGGCAGTGAGAATTTGCAGTTGATAATATATTTTTATACATTTTTTTATTTTAGGTAAGATATTCGCTTCAGTTTCAGAGTTTGATGGGATCTTTCTGTACTTTGTAAAGTCATCAAATTATTGAGGTCGCCGGACAATACACCTAATGGTATATTGCGCACTATGAAGCTATTTATAATTATTATTTATTTATTTTATTTTTATTATTATTATTTACTACATACGGCTTTGAAAAATTTGTATAACTTATACTAATCATTAGTAATAAATCAATTGATTTTACCAATTGAATCTCCACCTCCGCTTGTGACTTGTCCATAGATCTCGTGGTGGGTGTACGTTACGGACGGAAGCTTTGCTCCCGCGCAGGCCGATTACGTTCATAGATCAGTGAGATGCGACCATAGTCAGATGCGTGACACCGCTGAACGTGCCTAGTACCTCTCAGAGGAATGCTTGATATGTGCTTGTGATGATCATAGATATAAATGCTGGCAGTGTGACTTAGTTTTGTGAAAGTGAACTTAGTAACAACAGTAAGTATAGAGCTGGTCAAGTCAACATTTAGTTGTAATTTGTCAAGTGACTGAATACGTAATATTATGGTGGCATCGTGTCAAGGACTGAAATTCAATAGTATCAGTTCATCAAGTCTTATCCTGGTCGTGACTCCTCATTGGTTGATTTTTTAATCAACTTTAGACTATATTATAATAATTCGCAATATCAAATAATTATGAAATAGGCGTTTGACGAGCTGCAATTTTTCAATTGAACCCAAAAAAAATATTGATCGGTCACGACCAGGATAAGATTTGACGAATTAATACTAATTCAGTCCTTGACAAGATGCAACCATATTACATATTCGCTTATCTGACCTAATTGACAGTCAACTAAATTTCAACTTGACCAGTTGTATACATACTACATCGCAACAGTGAAGGTTGGGATTTAAATTAATTAAAGGAGTTAAAATTGGAATTGTTGTTGGAATGGTCCCATGCGTAAGATATGCAGAATTAGGTAGGTGTATTTTTATGTTTTCCGTGGATAACTACATCTTCCATGCCTAAGCCGAAATAAGCAATAAAAATGAAGGAACAACTGAAGTGACGAAATGGATTTTGTGGAATAATTTCTTCAAATTTTGCTAAGAGTAATTAAAAAAACATAAAAAAGCAAGTACTGGTCTCCCTTTACGCGATGGCAACACAGGTACAAGAAAATACTCGTGTCCCTAAGGGCGAAAATCAGGAGGGACACGAATCTGAAAGGACAATTTTCGCTTCCTGCCTAACTCAGCAGATATTTCATATCGATACCATTTTCTGTGAAGTTATTGAATATTATGGAATGTTATTTTTTCTATAAATCTAAAATATTATTTAAAAATCCGCGTCTGTCCAGTTATCAACTCGTTCCTGATGTACACGGATACTATGTTAGTAGGTATTAGTAGAATCATGTAATCCGTCAAGAAAATTATACTATGTAATGTCCATATGCAAGAGAAGCTTAGCATGTTTAGTTGCCATTAGTTGCCATATTAGAAACTGCTTTAGAAACTAATGTTGGTTTTACTTTTATAGAAAAACGTTGAGGATTCTGCAGATTCCTTTTCCAATATGAATTGCTGATATTCTTTTTAACACTAACATTAAAAGTAATCTGTTTCACGGTAATTGCCCTAACTCCAGCCCTTTTAACATCCAAAGCTGAACACTGGTCTCCACTTACACATTGTCTTGTCCGCGAGGGATGTATGGCCTTAACACGCCACGTAGGCTAAGCATGTTAGCTAGTCCACTCCTTTCGAGGTGGTGTAGTTCCTCAGGACTTGTGATAGCGGCTTTATTATCTCTTGGTCTCCTTTTACGATACTCGCGTAAAGAGATGGGGGGTGGTGCTATTATAACGCACGCCGACACCAAACCTGTCGAAGATAAACCTTATAACAGTTATAAAAGAGAAAACCGCATTTAATTTGAACTAAAAGAAATATTAGGAAACTACTAGTCCCCTATAAACGATTTTGTTACAAACTAGTAATTCGATTTTGCTACGAGATTGACACAGCAATCGGACCGAGATTTATATAAAACTTAGACAAAATTACATTTGTATTAAACATAAAACGGGGAAGTAAAATCTATATGTAAGATGACACCTATAATCCAACCGATTCAAAAGTACGAAACCCAATAAAAGGTTGTATAAGATATTGATCGCCACGTGAAACCGTGCCGTTGACACGGTACGTGGGAAAGTTTCTATTTTTGTGCCTGTTGCCTCAAATGGGAATATTCACGCTATACAAATATAGGATAAATAATTCAGCCGTTCGTTAGACCACGCCGCACAATTATGATAAACTTGCGCATTGTTGTAAGTGAAAAAAAAAATTGAAATACCTATATGTGGTTCTATTTATAATAAATAATATGTTTATTGTATATAGATATTATTATGAAGGTATGTTTAATGAGTTGGTAGATAACGCGATTGTACTTTTAGCCATGAAAACGTAATTAGCAACATAGCAACATTTTATGTACGGTTTCTCTTCGTGAATTGTCAAAACACGTGTTCAGCAGATTACAAAGAGCCTTGACAGAACAGAAGCTGGTTTGTTTAAATGACCTACTAATCGACTTAATTTCAACAATTCAATTTTAACATTTATTACTTGCTTGTTAAAAGCTATAACTGACAAAGTAATTGACACAGTTTATAGATTAAATTTGTCTTAAATTAATATAATGTGCTCTCTAAATCTGCATTGCAAATGTTATTTTGCATACTTTTTGTGTCTGGCTAAAAATCTGAACTGCTATTGACTAGAATGTCCTAGGCCCTAGGCAGTGCGAGAACATCTGTCGAAGTAAGGAAAAAGAAATTGAAACCATTTGTAATAGTACATCAAAAATTTTTAGATTAGTATTTCAGTGTGCTAGTTGTTGCAGTGTGCGTAATGATTTTGTTTAATAAACTATTCTAGCTAGACTTTCCTTAATGTAATTATGTCGAAAGTAGATGAGATCATATTTTAAAGTTATAATGTTATTCATATTTTAAAGAAAGTATATATTGTAACATTTATTATTAACCTGAAGTGAAAATATTTACTTTTTAACAAAAGAATGTTTGCCTAAAACGTAACAAACACATTTATTATTCATGCTATGAATGTGACCCTTCAATGACGGCCAATTTACATTGAACACCTTGAATTGAGCTCCAATTCTGTTTGTTGAGTGTATCCGGGGATCTCTCGTCGTTGCTAAGAGATCCCAGAGTTATCACATTTTCCTCATTTATAGCTAGAGGGTCCGGGAAATCACATTTCTTTAAGAAGTTTCAACGACACCCTTGTGAATTTTAATTTGATATCTTCTATCATGTCCCACGTGATGGTAAGTGTTACCGCCGCCCATGGACACCATGATAGGTGGGTGTGTTTATTTTATGTCATATCTTTTTTTTAATATCCTTAGATCACAATAATACTATATGGAACAGAATAATGTTATTTTATTTGAAGTCATTAGACCCATAGAACGATAATATTCGTACAAATATTAAAAAAAAATGGTACATTACGAAACTATAACAAACTATTTTGCGCCGAACGACTTGCTTGTGCCCAGAAACTTTCTGTGTAAAAATACATATTCGTCCAAAAGTCCTTGGTGTAGGTATCCAGGTCTTCTAGCGACGGATCTAGGTCTATTCTAGGACTCGCACTACAAACGATTTAAGTTGACATATCGCAGTTCCAGCAGCTCGATCCTCAAATGAGTAAATATGAGGATATATACGATACCATCAGCCTGGATCTGTGCACTGCTGAATATATGCCTCTCCCAAGGACCACCAGAATATATAGAAATATCTTCATACATATTAACAATGTAAAGATCTCCGGTGTACAATATAAAGCTACCAGTTTTTACCTGCAGCTTTGCGCGTGTTTATATATTGGTTAGGTTGTCCTTACCGAGAGAGCGGGATTAAAAATCTATCCTGTATTAATTCGTCCCGCATACTACACGTATTCCAAAGGCGTTGGTTCGTTGATATCGTTGAACAACCAAATAAACTTTCGCGTTCTTAATATTACTTACGATAAAGTCTATTATTTTCAGTGTTTCAAAATAAATGATAGCTTTTCTTAAAATAGGTGTCTCCACTATTCAGTTACCATTTTACTGCTTGAAGTTGCTATTCGTGTATTAAAATGGCCACTTCTAAAAGGTCTAACTACAGCAACAGAGTTCAACTACAAGCATTTTGCTGACACAAGTTGAAGCAAAATAACGAAGCAGGTACAATTGCTACGTGGGCACATCTATTAGGCCAGCTATACTCTAAGTGTGTTCCGCGGAACCCTAGGGTTCCGTGATACCTCTGTCGGGGTTCCGCAAGAATTTAGAAATAAAAAAATCAAAACACCTCTCTCTGGTCGCTCCGCGGCTGTGCGGACTCCGCGGCCGCGCGGAGACAAAACGCTATGAATGTTATTTATTTATTTATTTGTATTTGTATAAGCTTGTGTTACATTAGCTGGTACAATATCTCATAAGTTTGGTCTCAACAATTTTATACTTGTACAACGCGTTCGCTCTAAGTTTGCCGGTCTGTGGAATGCGCGTACCCTCCCCCACGTGACAACAAAACTTATAATGTGTCATAGTTTTACCCAAATATCTAACGTACACAATTTTTATTGTTACAATTAAATAAAAAATTTCGAACGTCATACACTCATACCTATCGCCAGCGGCAAACTTAAAACGAGCGGGTAGTATACTTGTAAGCGCTCAGTCTCTTTGATAAAAGCCGCCTCTGAATTAGACGCTATAGTTGTCAACTAGCGACTTTCGTCTCTAACTTCAAAGGATAAAGTCGATATTGTTTACAACGCTATTTTTAAATTTCTGTTTTTATTTTTGCTTTTTGTTTATCAAAGGTGCCGACTCGAGTATTTTCGAGAATATTTGAGATCGAGTCTAGGACTAAGTATAAAAGCGGCGATCGCGCGTTGGCGTCGTCAGTTGATGATTAGCGTTCGGAGCGATAAGTTACTACCTACTTACAAGCTCGCTAGCGAGAAACTAGTGTTCATTGTTTTACTGCCTGCTGTATTCTGTTGTCTCAGTTTTATACATTTCTTCCCTGTAGGTTCTAAATTTAGTCTCTTATACGCAGTAACGATTGTGCATTATTTAAACCCCACTATCCTGACTTGTAACATTATAAATAAAGAAGAATGGAACGTTGGCTTAAAGGTGTTAAACGTGTTCCAACAACATCTTCTAATGACGCTGAATGTTCAAAAGCAATGCGCGCGGAGAATTTAGCAATCACCGATCCAGAAGATGATGCCACGAGTGCCACGACGTCAAGCTCGACGGTTTCAAAGACGAAAAAAAGGAAGTATGATGAATCTTATATCAGTTTCGGATTTGTTGATTCCAACGGCTCACCTCTCTGCATGCTCTGTAGTAAACTGCTTCCTAATAGTTCCATGGCACCTGCCAAATTGCGTCGACATTTAGAAACCGTACACCCCGAGACTAAAGACAAGAATAAAGAATTTTTTGTTCGCAAAAAAGATCAGTTATTAGAAAGTCAAAAAAATATGATGCATGTAACACAAACTACCAACGAAAAGGCCACGGAGGCATCATACTTAGTTAGCTATCGCATTGCACAAGCAGGTGAAGCGCACACTATCGCTGAGAAATTAATAAAACCATGTGTATTAGACATAACAAAATGTATGCTTGATGAAAAATCTGCAAAGCATCTTTCTACTGTTCCGCTATCAAACGATACTGTTTCACGACGAATCCATGATCTGGCAAGCTACGTCAAACAAGAACTAGTTACACGTCTACAAAATACACGATTCGCTTTGCAAATGGACGAGTCGACTGATGTCGCTGGTTTGGCTATCCTGCTGGTTATTGTGAGATATCCATATAAAAGTTCTTTTGAAGAAGACATGCTTATGTGTTCATCGCTGCTTACAAACACTACCGGGGAAGAAATTTTTAATAAAATAAATATATTTTTTGAAGAACATAATCTCAGTTGGAACAATTGCATTGACATTTGTACAGATGGGGCCAAGGCGATGACAGGTAAAACAGCAGGAGCAGTGTCACGAATGAAAAATAAAGCGCCTAATTGTAGTTCCAGTCATTGTATTCTGCATAGACAAGCACTTGCGATGAAGCAAATGCCGTCTAATCTAAAATTAGTTATGGATGAAGCGGTAAAAATAATTAATTTTATCAAATCACGACCACTACAATCCCGATTGTTCTCATTATTGTGTGAAGATTATGGCAGCAAACATAAAACACTGCTGCTCCATACAGAAGTGCGATGGCTGTCTCGGGGAAAAACTTTAACAAGGCTATTTGAACTTAGAGCCGAGTTACAAATGTTTCTTTCAGCAGATACTTCTTTTAATTTGAAGGACCGTTTGTATGATAAAACTTGGTTGTTCCGATTGTCTTTTATGGCGGATATCTTTCAAAAACTTAACGAATTAAATTTATCGTTGCAAGGTAAACAGACAACAGTGTTTCAGGCCTATAATAAAATAACTGCTTTTAAAAGAAAATTAGATTTTTGGATCATTTGCATTGGTAAGAAAGAAATAGAAAGTTTTACGTTACTCAGTGAGTTTGTTAGCGAAAACGACTCAGAAATGTTTGAAGATAATGTGTTTGAAGAATTGGTCCAATATCTCAGTTCGATGCGCGCATCTTTTGAAAAGTATTTTCCCGAAGAACACAATACAAAAATTAAAGTGAACTCCTGGATTCATAATCCTTTTTTACCCAACTTGGAAAAGCCTGAAAACATGTCAAATGAGATATATGAATCTCTTTTAGAAATGTCATCAGACACAAGTATGGAGTCATTGTTCAAAACGACGCCTCTTAATGATTTTTGGTGCAGAATCCAAGATGAATATGCAATGCTTGGCCAAATGGCTCTGGATATTCTTCTCCCGTTCCCAACTACATATTTGTGCGAAACAGGATTCTCTACCTACGCAGCCACGAAAACAAAATATCGCAATAGACTGGACGCCGAAGCTGATATGAGACTCCAACTTTCTTCCATCAAACCTGATATCAAGCAATTGATGAAAAATAAAAAACAGTTTCATACCTCCCACTAGTTAGATTTTTTCTTTTTTAATGTTTTCTATTATTGTCCTTACCAAGTGGTGAAGTAAATAATAATTAGTAACTGATACATTGTACTTTTATTATGCTGATTAATATAGAATACACTTATAAAAATAATTGTTTTATTGTAGGGTTCCATCAAGTATTTTGCTTCCCAAAAGGGTTCCGTCATTTAAAAAGTTTGAGAACCACTGTATTAGGCTAACACAATTGTACCTATTACTTGATATAATTTAGAAACCAGTTCTTTATCGTAATAAAAACTAACATTACTGTTTAAACACGCGTTTTAAACACAATCTCCATTGTTGCAGGTTGCGCGTGCATATCGTTAGATAATCAACTGCTGTGATAGGGCAACGATCCAGTGTGGAATGGTTCCGGTGTGTCGGCGGTGTCACGTTCATGTAAGTGATGGTTCTGTTTCCTTAAAGAGTGAAAGCGAATTGTGACCATGTTCTTCAGTGTAAGACTTGGGAGAGGAAGAACGCAAGTATACGCACCCATTTTCCACTTCACACACCAGCATTATAATTAACAAATAGTATGGTTAGGCGAAAAATGACGTGGCCATGACTGTTATCAGTTATGGTTTTCAAGTAAATTTGATCTTTGCATGGTTTTTGGTATTAAATCTGGGTCCGACAATAGCATAACTCTGACTGAAACAGCACACTACAAAAGGTTTCAATCCTCTAATTAGATTGAGCTGTATCTTATAATAATAAACTCCATAAAATATGCACACGCTCCCGCAAATCGGCCTGCTAGTAAACACAAGTATTACTGATATGGAAACTTAACATGCGTAACGTAACATGTACTTACCAAATTAAAGTGCTTGCCTGGCAGATGTCTAAAATGATTTCCATCTTTCTTAATTTGTCACATTTATTTTGTGTCCTAAGTTGTACTTCTTCAATCTAACATATTTTTCTTTGAAGAGTATATTCGAATGCTTCTAAGAGTTAAATTATTGTGACGTCAGGAATAACAATAACCCCTGTTGGTAGGCTCTAAGAAAATTAGGTCAGGTCAGAGGTTAATTCATAATCTCCTCATTTCAGTTGCTGCCGAATGTATAAATTTCGTCACTGTAAACAAGAATGGTTTAAAGGAGATCGAACAATCTCGTGGAAGTAGCTAATTTATTAAGGTCCCAATTTTCACCTGTGTTTACTTGGCGTCTTGTAAACGAAACTAGTCAGATGGCAGTGCGAAGGATGTAAACGAAACTAGTCAGATGGCAGTGCGAAGGATTTGCTCCAGGGAAACGCTTTGTCGGAAACCTTTATATTTTTAGGAACCGGTACCGAACTTGACTGTTCCTTTATTTACTTTTTTTTCTTTTCTGAAGATAGGCTTTTAACACTCGAACTTCTTGACATAACCCAATTTATTAGTCTATGATTAGGTTTAATATAAAAGGTTCCTTGAAAATCACAAGAATAACTACAGTTTTCCCCCATCTTCTCGTAAATGGCGAGGTGAAAGTGTTTTCATGGGTCAATTATTTAAAAGTGCCCATGTAACATACAATTTAATTAAATTTATCAATTTTATTTAATTATGCAACGACAAAAGATTGTTTTAGTACTGCACAATATTAGTAGCTCTATGTATGCTTTATTCATTAATTTATTGAATGAATGCAATAATTTGGACATTAGATGTTAGTTGATTTGGATACGTTGCCATACATCTATCCTGCATAACACGAGTACTTTGACTGCTTGCATAGTTGTTATTTTTTTTATCTAATTACCTATATGTAGTTTAAAATTCTTTACAATGCGACATCATCCTGAAGCTAAACACCAGGATCCTATTTATATTCATCAGGCGTCCGAAAACAACTGTTCATTGCCTGTTATGTTTTCTCGGTACCATATTCACAATACCTCTTCAATACCCTCACGTTTGCTACATCTACTACAAGTTGTAATGGTTTAATGCGTTTAGAATCATTACGTAAAACAGTCTTTGAACAAGTTTTAAGTTATTAAACTAAATTGGAAGAACTCCAAGAGCTCACCACAAAGTTTGATGCCAGAGAAATGCCACCAAAATGAACAAGCGACGTTAACTTAATTAACTTCCAGTCTTCAAAGGTTTTCATCACAAAGAAAATTAGCACAATAACATTCAGTATATGTATACAGAACACAATGAGTGGTTAAATTCCGGCATTAAAAGGGGTTCCGCCGACCCTTCCCGGATATCGGCTGTAATTGTCCATACGAATGTAGAAAGATTATGTATTCACAAAGCGTTTGTAACTAACTGTTGTTTTGATGTTAAACGTTCGTTCACCTATTCATTTTGTTTCATTATTATAACCTCTCCGCGTCTGTGTCTTTCCTCTGTTAAAATAATAGTTATCTTATTACCGTCAACTTCGTCATAATAACTATTCGAGTCCTTCAGTTCAGCGAGTGGTTTATTTTGCTTGTTGTGAAACAAATGTTATTTTTTGGTGTGGGTGTTTGTGAGTTTTACGTTTTTGATTGTGGATCTCTACATCCACCGAAGAATTCTAGTAAGCTGTTAAGAGTGATGATGACTGATGATATGATATATTATTAAATATCTCTATTATTATTTCTTCATATATCATTCATTATTCATGTTCGTGCATCTGCTTTTCCACAATGCTTGTCAAATCAGTACCAAAGCCCTCGTTTCAATGTAATCATGGCTTAAGCTGCCTTAACAAGGTTTTCCACTTACCTCATTCAACTCGCGACATTTCCTCCTATGAGAGCCTCCTGGTGAGAATTGGAGAATCACGTTAAATATTTCAAGTCACTTTTATAGTTCAACTCGAACAAAAAATTGTAATTTTAGCTGTAACCTTAATTTATTTTTCTCTGAATAGCTGCCTAAGAGAAAAATAGAGAAAGAGAGAAACTTCTCTAAGAGAAAAATAAATTACGAGTAACTGTCGTCAATCATTATTTTAGTCACTTAAATGTTATTTCTGTTCATAATGTATTGTATAAGTTTTGATCGAATTTTCCTGTTGACTGTATGGATTGAAAGCATCAGTGTAAGGTAAGCCTTTGTAAACTATCACAATCCGTTTTCGGGATTACGCCCGTATGTTATATAATTAATTTCTGAAACAAGAAAGAAAAAGTTAAGAATATTCGTTTGAACCTCAATTCGTAAAGATAGATAGTATTGTAAGATAGATGTCTTAAATATGTTTGGATTGTGTTGTACGGTATAAGCATCTGTGCTAATGATAATTCTCGTTATGTAGTGCTTGTTTGTTACCTCATAATTTTTTGTGACACACTATTGAATTTCTTATTTCAAACCTTTTTGTAATCTGCATTTCAAGGTTGATGTTAAGTATTTGAGATCTTTACAAATAATTATCTTCGTTCATGCTCTTCAAAACCATCTTACCAAACCCCATTTTGTTTTACAAAACAAGAAAGCCATTCGTCGCTTCATCAGCCTTTACAATTCTCCGTAATTCTCTACGATCGATTCATGGCATGGCTCGGCAAGAACGCTAATGATTGAATATCGACACAATGGTAGATTAGTATTTAGCGTGGAATTCACAAATAACGGCCAAAGAACGTGTTATAACGACAATATAAATGACTCAATAATTGTTAATTCCAACATTTAAACTTGCTATTAAAAAAATCAAGTGTATTTGCTATTTAAAAAATATATATAATATGTAAAGTGGGAAATTGTATTGGTACTCTGTTTACATTGACTACTGTATCAGTATCTTTATTAATTAATGATTCTGTTATAATACGTAATTTATCAACTGTTACTGAATTTATTTAAAACTTTTATACACACGCATCACGACCAGCACGTGATTCGTGTATATAAAAGTTTTAAACAATTGTAAAAAATAACACTTGATTTTAACATGCAATTAAAGTTAAACTTGTCAGAATTAATTTGAAACATCATTTACCATAAAGATACCAGTGAGGTCCAAAAAGTTTCTGGTCTGAAATATCTAGATGTCTAAAGAAATAAATTGTATGTCATTATAATTGTCATTTATCCTGCTAATTTTGTGTATAATTTTTAGAGATTGATCCTTGTTAGTTTTGATTCCTCGACTCTTAGAACAACAGGAAGTCGCAAAATGTTTAAACTGGAGTATCATTCCGTGATTAAGTTCCTTTCACCGTCGAAGATTGGTTGGTATAAGCAATTTCGTTTGGGACGAGAGTCCATCGACGACGAACCTCGCTCTGGTCGGCCCGTTGAGGCACTCACTCCAACCAACATCAAATTAGTGGAAGAGGTTCTGTGCGACCGAGGGCTAAGACGAAAGAAATAGCGGCAAGTACAGGGCTTTCAAAAACTACAGTCCTTAGGATTCTTCACGCACATCTTCATATGAATAAATTTAGTGCGAGGTGGGTACCAAAACTTCTTTCAAGTGTGCAGCGAACTGAACGAGTAGCGTGCTCTATGGAACTTTTGGAGGCATTTCAGAGAAACGGAACTATTTTTGGAGTCAATTGTTACTGGAGTTGAAACTATGGTTCTTTACTCTGATCCCCTTTCCAAAAGCGAGTCGTTGGAGTGGCGTCGTTCTAATGAAGCACCGCCTAGAAAAGCAAAGGTGACTCAGTCCACCAAAAAGATTATGGCTTCGATATTCTGGAACTGTCAAGGAATATTGCTTATAGACATAAAATAACGCAATACTACGGTGACTGATAGCTATTAGGCTAACCTTATAGAACAATTATTAGAAGCAATCAAGCAAAAACATCGTGGAAAACTAAGCAAAGGTGTGCGGCTTCTCCCTGACAATACAATGCCGCGCGCCGCCGCAGTTGTGAAAGCTACTGTTTCAAAGTGTGGCTTCACGGAAATTCGCCACCCACCCTATAGTCCTGATTTGGCTCCCAGTGATTATTATTCGTTCTCAAAACTCAAGGCGGACCGCAAGATTTAAGGGGTTTTCCCCTTAAATCCAGTGATGATGAAGTGACCGCTGCGGTTTTCGTCCATTTTGAAGACACTTTTCGAATCGTTTAACTAGTATTTCTATCCTAGTATAAAAATAGTCAGAAATTTTGTAACATCTCTCCGAAAGTGAACGCAGTCGCCACTGAAGATGTCAACCGCAGTTGTTGACGAAACGTTTGGAAGAAAGGGAAGAGATTCCAGAAGACCTCGGGTAACTAGCCCGGAAGATTCAATTAACTACTTGTTTTTGTTACGACATCACTCCTTACATAATAAAATAATCCACGATACTAGTTTCCATTACGCTAATTCCGAATTTCCTTCAATTTTATCTTAAATATTTAAGCACTGAGATTTAACAGCCCTTTAGGTCTGTGTATTAACAATCAAATGACTACCATTTACTAACGATCAGTGCAGGTTCAAACGAAAGAATGCACTAAATGGAAAGTATAATTTATTCATTAGTCTAACAAACACCTATACCTAAATCGCATCTAATCGAAACAGATATAGCAAAACAGCGATTAGAATTTAAATTCATGTCACAGAAGGGCATAATTAACCTGCGTCTAGCCACGACATTACAGGGAAACAGGTCACTGGAGTTAATAAAGTGACAGTGTTATGTGATGCCCTGCCGGTGCTGTCACGAGTAGAATCGACCCTTTCAGTCACCCTTGCCGTAGGATTTGTCATTGAACAAAAACGTTAACTTTGTTGGATTTCTTTATAAAGATATTCTTTACGCCGATATGCTAAGATTTTTTGTCATTTTCATGTTACTTGGCAATTCATTACTAATGTGTAAGTAAGATTGACAGTGTAAGATTGAAACAAACGACATACCATATGATCGGAGATGGCCATTCATCTATACATATAATAAAATCGTAACAGAGCCGTGTCTACGAGTGAAATATTTTTTGAAAAAAAAATAACTGTTCCTATGTACTCTACGAGCGATACAGAACCCAAAACCGCCATTTTTAGATTTTTTGTGTCTGTCTGTCTGAACGCGCATCACGCAAAAGCCACTAAACAGAATTTAATGAAACTGGGCATAATTATAGCTTATGACGTGGGTTAACATTGAGGGTACTTTTTATCCCGATCCGTTATAAAATTCCTAGGGAATTATCATTACTTACATACTTATATTATAATACCCATGTATACTAGCCTATCCCAAAAATATCAAAGTATTTTTTTAACGCATATCCACCTTGTTTTGTCTTATATCAAATCAAATTTCATGTAAATCCATGTACACGTAAATCAAATTTCATGACCTTTGGACTACGGCAAAACGTGCCGACTTGCATCGAAACATGTCACAATCACGTGCATGTGATTTCCAGTTGTATTGTCAGTAAGCTTTTGGTCAATAAATAAGTCAATGGAATTGCGCAGTTCTAGAAAGGGTATATTTTTAGTAGGGGACGTAAATAACAGGGTCGAAACTTCCTTCCAATGGACAAGTACTCGCAGTTTTGTTTTATAACATCCGTGAAGTGAAATCAACTATTAATGAAAGCGCAAACCTCGTTGTTCGCGAATGTGTTATATTTTAGGAAAAAAATACCTACCAAATCGTCACCGAATTGTATGAAAAAACTTGTGAACTTATATCAAGTTTGGCGAGACTTACAAAATAATCCAAAAATGCACACGACGTATTCATGCGGCGTAAACAGGAATTTACAAGTAACTAGGACAATTTATTTAATATTGCACACGCCGATGCACTTCAATTAGTAAAAATAGAAGAAATTAAGATCTTCTTGCAGCACCAGAGAGAGCCAGGCCGACCTTGGCTGGAGTGGATAAAAAACTGGCTCACAAAGAAGAAAGGGCGCGCGCGACTAAGGGCCATTGAAGAAGAAAACCTGGGAATGAAATATCTTTCCGCGTCAACTTCTTCAGCATCGTATATTACCTATAATATGGACGAATTTCCGATGAGCAAGTCTTCCATCCAATGAATCCGTACGGAAAAACGAAAGGAATGCGCGGAAGCCATAAAAAATATTTCAAAAATGAGGTACCAGACGTAACTGTTCACTGGGACGGCAAACTGTTGCCTGCATTGGATGGCCGAAAATCCAAAGAAGAACGTCTTCCTATAGTCATTTCGTTTGGCAATAAGGATCAACTTATTGCTGTGCCAAAATTGGATAATTGTGCTAAATTGGCACAGCAATAAGTTGATCCTTATTAGCAATAAATTGAGCAGGCGCAGGCTGTTTGGATTGCGATTACATTATAAACTCGAAGATAAAGTGCAAATTCTCTGTTATGATACTACGGCTTCGAATACAAGTCGTATCAGTAGTGCCCGTGTGCTCCTTGAGTAAAAACTTGACAGGCAATTTCCTATTTTTGCTTGTCGCCATCACGGATACGAACTGGTGTTGAAAAGCGTATTTAAAGTAAAAATCAGACAAGTGACCATAAGCCCCGATAATCCGCTGTTCAAAAAGCTTAGAGAAAATTGGAAAAGCATCGATTTCGACAAGATACAGTGCTTGCTATAGGGAAAGCGTAGAAACACCTTACCGCCTCCGAAATTGAAGCTCTGCTTAAATTCTATCGCGCTGAATTGACACAAAAGTAGTCAGAGTTGATAGAGCTCTCAGTCATATTTTTAGATGGAGATACAGAGTGAAAATTCAAAATTAAGCCCCCAGGTGCCATATGCACCAAACTCGATGGATGATGAATTGATGATAGCAATCTATTCCCTGAAAATGTCGTTACAAAGTTCTCAGTTCAAAATAATCAGTAAGGACAAGACAGCTCTGCTAGACGTCTGCTTGTTTATTGTGATATCCTATGTCAAGCCATAGCTTCAATGCAATTTGGCAGTAAAATCACCTTACCAAGATTTGAACTTTCTGAAGTCATTAAAGGTTTACGAAAACGTTGACAAAAGTATTTCGAAAGTAGCTCTACACACGTTTAGCCAACACTTATACCATAACTGATGAAGCAGCTATCCTATCACTATTTGACGACGAGGTGGACCAAATGGGCACAGCTATTAGAATAATATTGACATACTACAATTTTTGCGCTGAGAATTCATTGTCATTTCTTTCTAAGATAAACCTTTTTTTAGTTAGATCTTCTTTCTTTCGAGATAGTTTCGTTTTAATCTTTGTGAGCAGATTAAGAAGAATGTCTATTTATCCGATCATTACATATTTGAGCTTTCTGATTTTCACATACGAATACACAATAACTAAAGAAACATATTGGTAGCTATGATGACTATATTTTACATAGGCTCTAAATGAATCCAGGTATCATTATTAGTAAATTATATAAGAAGAAGCAAATAATGTCATTTAGAAAAAGAACTCTGTATTCGTTGACAATTTTATTCTAAAAGTATAATAAACAGTAATGTTCTTACATTATCGGGACGTTAGGTGGATAACGACATCGATGATGTTATGTTGTGTTAACAGAGCGATGGCGCCAGTCTCTCACATTAGTACGCCTCTAGGGGATCAGATTAGCTCCGGGTTCATCTACTTCCAATAGGGTTGTGTCAATCGACTCTCCAAATATAATGTCCCGAAAGTATCTCATAAATCACTTAGTATATTAGTTTCATAAATTCTACGATACGACGAGTAACATTTACGCGCGTCGTATCGACGGTCGTAGTAAAGGCTAAAAATAAATGGGATATTTTTAAGCGAGTGTCAACCCTGAAGCCTGGACAAGTGATGTTTACATCAGCTGATTGAGCTGTGGGGGGGGGGGAGGGGGGGTAAAGTTTATTCACCTCGGACACATGCTAAAGTAGTAGTCATTGCAATCTTGTATACAACCATCTTTCATCATATCATTATAGTATAAGTTTAATAATACTAAGCGTATTAATAGTAACGCAGGCATTATTAAACGTAATAATAATAATGTAAGAAGGTGTTACAAAAAACAGTCCATGTTTCTCTTCGTTCTTTCTAAGGTAGAGTATTCATGTTATAATGCCACATTGGGCATTGTCATTGTCCAGAATGATGTCATATCGAGCATACAATTCGCTCAAATATTATTTATTACACATCCTGGCCGAAAGTAATACACATCGGTTATGTTCGCGTCTCTGTCATAACGGCACACGACAGAGACGACGCTCTACAAAACCAATGCTAGCCGATAGTCTCTTTCTAAAGGCTGATGTGTATTACTTTCGGCCCGTAAGTGTATCCCCTTTAGACGCATGAACACATGTGTTTGAAATGAGCTGTTCCTTGGAGTTCGATCATCAGTCAAATACGGATAAAAAAATCCTTAGTTTTAATGTGTGTTTTACATATGGTCCAGAAGAAGTGGATTTGAACTACAAGTAAAATAGATTAAGCGAATCCAAAATATAATGTAAATATTTCTTTACTATCAAAGATAGTGTTGGTAGTGAAATTTTTCTTTATACTACTTATTATAATTCAATAACTTTGTTCCCATCTGATTAGATTGTGTAATTAACAATACAAACAACACTGTATAAAGTACATTTAAAAAATGAATGCTTTGCGTCATTAAAAATCTAATTAACACCTCCAATTCCCTCGACTGTAGCTTCAGCTCAAGTATTTCCATCACATACAGTAATTTTCTCCAACAACGCTGAATTAGCAACACAATTCGACGGAGATTTATTCTTGGCCTCATTCACACATATTTTTTATTCGTTTTCGCATAGACGACGAATTTCACCACGTCTTGAATAAAGATCGGCTTCCATTGTTGCTTTTTCGTCTTCTATTTAAAGAATTATATATAGAGCTCTATATCCGTGAATTCGTATCCTCCTTTTATGATATTTTCTATATATGTAACTATAGAGCACCGAATCTTAACAAAAGTATCGAAGTTACTACAAGCGTATATTTTTCTATTACTATTCAGACAAATGCTATTATTAATTAGCAAAATGTACTTGTTTTTATTATATTTATGGCTATTTATCTTTTATTTTCTATTTACTCCATCTGTGTCAATTGTTCTTGTTCTTGTATACACATGATTATCTCCGTCAGTGTCAGATGGTATAATCGATAGAACTGATATCTATCAGTTCAGTTCTTACTTGGTACGGTCACATGAAATAATTCTTGAGCCATATTAGCCTCTATTCTTAATTTTGCCGTGTTATAAATTTATAATACTATCATGTTTGATATGTACTACTGTGACGTTAATTAATACTGCCAAATTGAGAATAAAGGATGGCACAACAATTAAATATCGTGACTGTATCTACCAAACAACTTCGGTTGTCGAAACCTAATCGTCCATTGACCTTCCCTAGCCGCAGTGGATTTGTGCTTTGATTTTTCGCCTTATACTTGGATATCGTGTAGGAATGGATCTTTGCGGTCCATTGCCACGATTTGCGGCCGCGACACATATTCCGCGCCGAACCTACTATGGCTTGAGCTGCTCACGATAACATCGCGTTTGGGAAATATAATCGAAAGAAATAAAGTTGCTAAGTAAATAAAAGGCTTTTATCGTATTAATTACTTATTAGTTAACTGGAACTAACAAGTAGTTAATACCCATTGGATTATCTGAAAAAAGTCGCGTTTGTAAGTTCAATTCCTGTATATTATTCTTCCGTTCTCCCTATGATGTTTATTTAAAATGTTGCAATAATTATAAGGAGTTCGCTATTAGGTTTGTTAGCCTTGTGTTGTGTACAAAAAAATAATAAAAACACCTTATGTGTCTTCCATGCCAAAATACAGTGCTTTGATCTTTGAACATTTAAAGTCAATTATTTAATTCTATTGTAGTCATTAAGTGGGTGTCTTACTATATTGTAGGTTTAATATGTAGGTTTGGAATTTATTTTTTATTTGTAAATAGTAGCTAATGGTATGTCAAATTTTGTACGTTTTAGTAGTCATAGTAGGAATGATAATATGCTGGTAGACCACTGTAGTCAGTAATTTAAGACAATTCTGACAATATGAGTAAAGGAAGAACTTGTTGATTTTGGTTAAGATTTTCTAACATGTAATTTCGTTGTTTCAAGGTTAAATTGTTTAAAATGTCTGTTTAAATTGGATATGTCCTAACACCTGATTTTGAAGATGAGGCAAAAAGATAAACACTCACGGGCAGAGATGAGGTGGTGCTATTCTAAGGGGTTTATTCCCAACATCCCCGGCTGACCGGGCCTGTTGACGATGTCCGACACCTTGGAGCATGCATGATATGCCTATATAATAAGATAAAATGGAAGGTATATAATAAGATTGGTTATGTACATAATATCTTATATATTATGTACATAACCAATCCGTACCGAGCCCGCGTGGGACGTTATAAGCTGATATCGAACCTTCCATTGCGCGCCCTTTAAATACCTCGAAAGACGCCTGATGATAACAATGTTGGTAATTAGGTTTTCGGCACTGATGGATACTCTGGTATTACCACCATCAGTCCGAGTTTGCCTTTTGGCTATAACGAAAACCGGTTATTGCTACATAGGATATAGCGTTATCCCCGATAAAATATAACGGAATATGAACTATCATTCATGATCTTCCGCATTTTTCTTTCGTTTGTAACTAATGGTATAAATCTGCCGACGCCCAAAAATAAACAAAACTACTGTTATTTTGTTAGGAAATCAATGCCTGTTCTTTTATTTCTACACACATTTGCCTAAGATATCCCAAAATAAAGCGCCCTCAATCTCTGGCTAGTTTTAAATGACGCCTTAAATTCTTTCCTTTATTATTTCTTTATCTTTTTTAGTTCCTTAGATCTTTCTATATTTATATATGTATGTATGCATGTATATGTGCCTGTAGGTACATATCTATATATTTCTATACTTCTGTTGTACTTATAATTACTTGTACTTTGTATTTCTCTGTATGTTTTTAGTGTACAATAAAGTGTATCTATCTATCCCATTCAACAGTATCAGTTAGCCCAAACTGAAGAACATGAACCATCAACACATACACTTGCCGATCGCTTTCACTAATTTTAATTATGTCGAATTATAAAATGAGATAACATACCAACTAGAGATCCAAACGCCTCGACCGTTATTCGCAGAACAATTTGATTTCTGAGATTTTTTTTTTTATGTTTGTTGCTACTGAATATTTTATCAAAGAAGAAGGAAATTACGGTTTTATCGAAATTTTAATAAATTATTTAATTGTCGTCAATATTTTATAGCACTATTTAAATTTCCCCTCTTTGTTTTATTATTTATTTCACGCATATTCCAATTTTCTTCTCGTTTAATTTCAACCAAATACATCATGTCATATCACTGTTTCGCGTGTTCCATGCCACTCACGTAGGCAATACTTAAACCTCTCAAGGATCTCTCACTCGGCAAGTCAATTCAAAGTATTACTGTCAGTATCCGAGAATGTTTCAGTCAGTATCCGCTATATGTCAATTATAGCGGTTTTCAGTATTCCACTAACAGAAATCGCTTTTGCTTGATGAAATCAATATTTCAGGACCGTCTCCAATTTGCAATTCCAAACCGCGTTTCTTGTATCAAGAATAGTCTAATTTTATATCGAATACTAGAACGCTCGTTTTCTTTTAACTGAACGCTTTCAATACATCGGCTGACCAAAGCAATAAACGTTACCATTAAAAATCTTTTTATTGCTTCGCGTGCGATTAAAAAAACCCTTTTCATTACCTCTTAAAAAATACAACATTCGACCAAAAGATCAAACGCTAAAATTAAAAATAAATGCGAATTGCCATTTGAAGTCTAAATGATGCTATGCTGGAGTCTGGATATTTTAATGACTGTGTTGCTATCAGAAACGGATACTGGGGTGTGAAAACTGTGATAAGAAAAACTATATGGATAAATTGAATACAACATTAATGCGAAGTAAACGTTCAAATAATAATTGTTATTTTGATATTTACACAAGATATCAAGATTAAAAAATAACTAATTCTTAAGACGGACTTTAGTGAAGTCAGTATTTTTTTTACAAGACGAATGTTTATTCATAGCTGAACTTTTTAGAGCTAGCTTATATCTAGATATAGGCCTGTCGTAATGTCCGCCATCACACATGATCATCTGCGCTTCTCATCTAGTTTCGACCTGCCCGTGTGTAAATATGAGCCATGGCCGTGTACCACTTATGGCTCATATTTACACAGGGAGAGTTTCTCGAACGCGAGTTCCTCGAACATCGGTCAAAAGCTAGTATAAACTGTTATCATCATCTGATCACTGTTATCCCTGTTATTATCTAGTTTTTGTCATCGTTTTATTTTTATTGGTAGGGGAGGAGTGCATGCTACATTCCCATTGACGCTGGACGCACTCGATTGGCCACGTTAATCCTCTCTCACAGAAGACTACCTCGACATGTATTGCATTTCCTACTTTAACGTATTTCCACATTGTGCGTACGTATTTCAATAGTAAGTGAAATATTCTGGAGCACATTCCCATTCTATCATCCCTCCCCAATTTCCCAACCCTTTCTCCCAATCCATTCCTTAATCTGCAAATGTAGGCACCGCATCCGGTGGCGTGCCAACGTTTGTCATTCTGGACTGTAACCGACAGTAACCGTTTACCATCAGGTGCACTGTTTGCTCGTGTGCTGCCTTCTTTCTATAAAAAATGCAAATGCACGACATCGGATGAGCTGCCTAGCTCATCCGATGTCGTGCATTTGTCGATCTGCATTAATGTCGATATGTATCGCGGATGTCCATGGGCGACAGTATGTTTCCACTTACCACCTAGTGAATTGTCTGCCACCTTCTTTCTATAAAAAAATAACCGATAGGGTTAACAGAAACATATAATTATAATTAATTAAAAAATAATAATTACGGATCGGTTTATTGTTAAAACATTTAGATTGTTGGTTCACAAGCTATGAACAGCTATTACATATGCTACCATAATAGCATGTTACATAGCTCGTATTCACAATTAGGTCATTGTACTCGCGTAAACTTTCTGCGTATCATTTTTCAAAATAATTAATGAAACCTTCCGAGAACTGGAACATTGGGAGTAGTTAAAATTTCGCAATATTTATTATTTAGTTGCCACCGTAACAACTTAATGTAATACCTAATATTAATTAGGGTTTAATTTTACTAATCATATGGTTTTTCTGTTTAATAGATTATTATCCCTACCACCGCTCAGTCTCCTTGGAGAAATTGTTATGAAAAAATCTTCGCATGAGGATATCGTTGCTATTTCAATCGCAGACAAATTTAGAAATAAATGTAATTTACTATTCTGCTATATGTATAGGAGATAGGAATTCAGATGATATAGAATAAGCCGTCACCGTTCCTTTTTTTCGTCCACTGCTTGACATGGGCCTCCTTATGCACGAGGGATGTATGGCCTTAAAACAACACTGACCGAGTGGTTTAGCGAGTCCACTCTTTTTAGAGGAGATGTAGTTACTCGGCGATTGTGGTAGCGGCTTTGTTATCCTTTAGTCGCCGTTTACGACATCCTTGGGAAGAGATGGGGTGTGGTGCTATTCCAAATTAGGTCGACACCACAGGCCCCCAAAAAAAAGACTTAATAAGTGTAGTCATAAAGCAAACAAGCGTTTAACACAAATTCCTTTAACCGGATTACGTAAGCGTCATCTGGGCTTCCTACGATGTGTAGGCGTCCCGATGCAGTCTTAATTCAAACGTACTTCGAATAAAACAAGCCAATAAGGTTGAATGTTTAACTGGGACACTTCGTTCAAGTGTTAATGATATGTAATCAATGAATGATAACGACATAAGACACCTTGTTATTAGTATGTAGTCTGGTGCAGGTTTACGCCTTTGTAACGCCTTTTTGAAGAGTGAATTTTAGAATTCATAGAAGATATAGCCGGGAGCAGTAAAAATTTCATACTAATCTCTATCGTCTTTCAGAATACTTAACTAAATTTTATAGTTCATGTAAACCAGTCAAACGTTACGAATAATGGTACGTCCGCAGATGGCTTCAGTACATGGATGGAGATTGAGGCCTCGCGATTTAGAGAAAGCGCTGCAAGGGAAAGCGAAGTATGAGGATTTTTCAGTCTACACTGCGAGTTTATTTTGATTGTGTATTTATGTAACACCCGTAAGCATAATCACGGCATTGAAGTGGTCAATATGTACTTTTATGTGAGCGAAGTTAAACCTTCCGCTAGTTCCGCCTAAGTTGGGAATGCCCGATACTGAGCTGGTAAATATTTTAGCATTCAATGTGTTCAGATTGAAAGTGGTTTTTTAAAATGTATTTTCCTACGCAAAAATATAGAAATAATAAAGAGATAGAGTTTCTTAAGTTATTCCCTACGATCGGCTAACGGTAGTAATTATAGATGAAAATGCATTTACGAATAGCGACAATGGCGAAGTTATCGATCCAAAACAGATGTAATTAAATCGAAATATAATACAGACGACCTAGACAGACAATGCTACGCCTGAACGCGCTGCGAAAGGCTTTAGTTATTGATATCGCAAAAGCAGATTTACTATTTGGCAACAAAATGATAAATAAGATACATACTATATAAATACAGTAGTATAAAGATAGATTAAGGTAAAACTGGTAAAACATTTTCACTTTTTATCCGATAAGCGAGTATTGTAGAGAAAGTTGGCCCACTCTAGCGGTATAATGTTATGAATCTTCAGAAATGTAGGTAGGTACTGGAACGTTGTGAGTTTTGCTATTGTACTCGTATTCTTATCCTGTATTCTATTACCTAAATGAAAAGGTCAGTGCCCTGTTTATTAACACAATACTAAAGGTTTAATAGTATAAAGTACCGTTTTTTGGGATAGCTTTGTTAGTTTGATTTTTTAAATTATGCTTTGATGGCAGTGTAAAATTTTTCTTTCGTTATTATATTGTCTAAAAGAAAACCAATTTAATACTCGCGAGGTAGTGTAGAAAATGTATATAAGGGTTTTGTAGACTACCGTTTAGAATATTCTATCGCAGTAGTATAATCAAAGTGGCAGAAGTGCATAGACAATATAAGTCATTAAATTGATTGATAAAATAGTTACTTTAAATATCTTTTCATACATTATTTCCGTGCACGGCAGAAATAATTGATAACTCGAGATAAAACTTTAAATAAGAACTTCCAGCACGTACCACTTACAATAAAACAATGAAATCTTATCAATAGTCAATACCTTCAGAGAAATTGATTTCAGAATTGAAGTGATATCTCGATATCCAAGGCGAAAAGATAAATATTAAACTTTTATACTGTGCCCTTGAAAATGGTTGGTTTTTACGTATCAACTTCCGCTATGCACGGATTTTATCATCGTCAAATTTCATACATGAACCCATAATGTTAAAGATATTTGTAATGATCAACACATAATAGTGATACTGTTTTTTTTCCACCAGCATCAAATTACGCAGTGGTTTATATCTCGAGTGAGTTTCTCCTACGTTGGTTTAAAATCCCAACCGAAATTTTATAAATAAGAATTATTTATAATATGCATGTGCTTCTATTAGGTGAGAGAACAAAACATCATTATTGTCATGTCGAAAAGTTATAAGTAAGACTGATTTCATACATTGTCTCCCCTAAACACTTTCCCTTATTATCAATAAATTCTGCCAAACAATTGGCATGACGTTTGGTAGGGCTGCGAAACCATATAAGACATTCCTCCGGTAATATTGCTTATCTAGCGTAAACCATAGGTGATTTGTGGAAGGGCGTTGAACAGAAATGTAGGGTTTAGTGCCAAATATAATATCACCCTCTACACTTCTGATAAGATTAAACTTTCTCTATTTATGTATTTGCGATGGTAAGTAAAAATAAGTTAATAAGATTATTACACATTATTTATTACAATGTGTACAAGGTTAAGATTTTTTATTGCAGTATCATATCAGTTGTATCGTAATTTGAAACCTTTATTTATTCAATATTTTATTATACACGGAAATATTATAAAAATATAGTGATATGTAAAGAGAAACAAATTATATCAGAGGTAATTTTATCTGCCCAATTTTATCTGCCAATCACGAACCTGTGAAACTTAGGTCAAAACAGAAAAGAAAACAGAAAAGAATAAAATATAACTGCATACCTAAAACTGATGTTTATATATGTTTTATAAAATTATAATATCAAGTTCTAGCCACAAACAGCTTATAATGGTCATTTTGAAAGTTAGGAATATACCTAATGGTTACATTAAATCTGTCTAACAGACGTGGAAAGGATGACAAATTCCATAGTTCAATCTTCACCCAATATCTACGAGCTACATAATAGCCGTCATTGCTCAACGTTATGTCGCCTAACGATAAACTTGCTGAAACGACAAAATAAATCTCTCCGAACCGAACCCCATGAGCGTGCTCCGAATTTCAAGTAATTGCCCTTTTGCAAGACTACGTTTTTTCCAAAATCGAAATTGTAGAGGATCTTTTTTTCAAATAGTCTACTTTCAGCGTGGTCCAAACAATAGAATTTACTCCGTTAGATTGCCAACGAACGAACGACATTACATTCTGTGCTTAGTACCACGAGTTTATTGGTTGTAAAATGGGCAGTGTTGTCTCTTGGCGCAATCTCTAGCGTTATAACGTCGCTGGCGTCATAAACATCTTCGTAAAGTAACTTTCAGTAAAATTCTCTCGTTACTTAGACGACATGTCAATGACAATTTTATTGTTAATATTGAAATATCGGTACTATATTGATTGATACTGAAAAAATATATTGGTTCCTGGCACTCAATGTGGTTATGAAATGAGATAGCAATTATACCCTCCCTTCTTGAATTTACATCTGTAGTGCTGTGCAATGTTGCAAGAGACGGTCGGCAGGTTATATTTGCCCCAGGACCGACAATCGATAGGCTAGACAAGTTTTCAAATGGAGAGCACGTAGTGAGTGGCGCAGTGTGGGAGGCGCTCCGACCAGGTAAACTGACCACTTAGAAAAGTTCACCGGTGGTCGCTGGATTGGAAGAGTCGATGATTTTGTATAGCGGCGAGCCTTGGGAGAGCCCATAAGCAGAAGTGGAGAGACATGTGTTGATGCTATGTTAAAAACATACAGATACATTATTTGATATTCTTACTGTTGGTTGATTCACTGGTTGGTTTTATCCCTGGCTCCAAAACAATATCGTAAATAACATTTCAACATTAACCATTAAAGAACAGCGAAGTAATTGGTCATGTTTAAAATAGCTTCAATCGTAAAAGTAAAGAAATTGTTCGGTAAAGTTTATTTGAAAATTGAAAATCTGTTTAGTGTTAAAACTATTTTTTGCAGAAAATCCAATATCCAAAACTAACAAATTTTGTGCTTGTTCCGGGTTTTAGTAATATTTACAATAAAGTTGAAAGCTTTAATGGCCTTGAATCGTCTATTTTAGACCATTTATTAAATTTCCTTGGTTAATAAAGATTTTTTTTAAATAAATTGTGTTTGACTCGAGTAAATAAACAACAATAAATTTAAACACTTTTTTCATGACCGCATTTATTTGACCTTTTGAAAGACAACTATTAAGAAGTTTTTACCCCGAATTCTATTAAAGGAACAATCCCCTATGAGAAACTGTCCTTCCAGAAATGTCATTGTCCATAATTCTGATACTTCAAGAACATTTCACCCAACAATTTCCTATAGTCAATTTCGTTAGCAACAGAGAAAATCCAGGCAGTAATTACGCTCAATTTATGTCGACTGCGTCAATTCAGAATAATTTAGTTATTAAATTAACATCCTTGAAATTTACATCTGTAATAAATAAACGGTTAAATCATACTTTTAAATAAATCTTATTAATACGGGAAAAATGTTTCAATAGCGATTTAATTGTAAATTTAATTTTTCACTAAAATTCAATTATGAACTCAAGTGTCATAAACTCCTAAGTAATTTAATGATGAATTATAAAAAAAAATTAGAGCCTTTCTCATCACCTCCCGGTACCTTATCACCGAATTACCGAATTTTTCCTGTTCGTGGCGCGCGCTTTACTATGCCCATTGACTTAAATACCCCTAAACAGAGTTTTCGGATAGGTTATTTATGCGAGCATGTTTCACGAAAATTAATGCAATAGTTGTTATTCATAGCTGAGACAATTAACTATTAACTATTTAACTATGTCTCTATTAACTATCCTATTTTGAAATATCTCTGTGGTAGACTTGTAATATATCACTAGGTAATATTATATGTTTATTCAAGAGATGTTATGAGCGTGCAAATATAATTTCCACATGTTCCATTTCCGCCGCGATTCAAGTGGATTTAGCGATCTGCGGTTAAAGTGACGATCGTCACAGGTTGTCAACGCACGGCGGTTGTTGCATATAGTATTTCCGTGGCTTTGCATGTGTGTGGGTTGCAGAACTTTAATAATTTGTTGAAAGTTTTATCTACCCTTCGGAGCTGGAACACTTAATTATATTTTGGTTCACTATGATATCCTTACTAAAGTCCATCCCAATTTGCCAAAAACAAAACCGAATCAATGAAATATCTCACATAGCCAATCTTTAAATCTTTAAATCAATCTTTAAATCTAGGGCAAACTTGCAGTCGCAATGAATAAAATTATGGATTGTAAACAATTATCACCTCACTATTTAATATCAGGCCGTGTCAGTTACTTCAGGCTACATTTTAGAATACACAGAATAGAATATAGAATACAATGTCGTAGAATAGAATATACAGTATCATATGCTCCCGGGTAATTTTATTTATTTATGTATTTTATTATACACACAAAACAATACTGTTATATATAATTAAGTGAGTGAAGATGTTCAAAAGATGTTTGCTAGTTTATTTGCTGTGGATCTCCTGTGTAAGATCACTTCCGTGAAATAGAGACTATTTGGTCGGAACAGAAAAAGCGTGCGTAGTATAATTGTTTGTAACTTTGAAACACCTAAAGGAAAAAGTTATATTTGACTACCGATTAGCCCAGTTGCTAAGGTATTTCCATTTCTTTATTTTCTCGATGACAGTTCTAATTTGATAGTTGTAGTGTTGTGACCAAATAAGTAATGATATCGATCGCATATATTTATTATATTTTGAACAAAGACAAATACAACAAAAACATTCAAATATATTTTTTCAAGGTGGGAACACTCAATGGCCCACCGCCATTTTGTGTTTGTTTTAATCTGTCACTCGCAACAAGACGGTCGTGCTAGTCACTACATTTCTGTTCGCTGAGTTTTTTCACATTATCCATACGTTACGTTGTGTATTTTGTGTTCCTCCGTGTTGATTGCTGCCCAGCTGTCAAATATCAAAATGCCGAAAGGATCTGTTCTGAAAAGGCAGGCGAGAGAACTGGTGATCAAGGTTCGTAATTACTTTGAAGCAGAGTATCAAAATGGTGGCCCGCTATTACCACTGTCGCAAGTGCGAGAGCGTGTTGCGGCCGCATTAGGAATTAGTGGACTTACTGTTTCAAAAATTACTACCGAAGCTTACGGTACAAGCGGCATGCAGGAAAATAAGCTTCGTACGCCGAAGAAAAAACGCCAACCACGTCGTGTGACATCGGTTGACAACTTCGACGCTGACGCTATTCGCCGTCATATATATGACTATTACTTGCGCAAAGAAATTCCAACACTTAAAAAACTTGTTGTTTCTTTACGTGAATGTGGTTTGTTCCATGGCCAAAAATCGTCATTAAGCTTGGTTTTGAAAGAAATTGGATTTTGTTATAAAAAATCGGACAAACGTAAAATATTGATGGAGCGTCACGACGTTGCTATGGCTCGCTGCGAATTTTTGAGCGAAGCCAAAAAGATATCAGATTGGTCAAATGTTATTTTCACTGACGAGACTTGGTTAAATGCAAACCACACAGTATCTAAGAACTGGACTGACGACACCGTCGCTTCCACTAGTTCAGTGCCAATGGGAAAAGGTGAACGCCTCATCATATGCCATGCAGGGTCTACGAAAGGATTCATGTCAGATGCTTTACTGGCCTTTAAATCCAAGAAAACAGTGGACTACCACGAAGAAATGAACGCGGAGATTTACGAAGGATGGTTTAAAGAAATGGTGCAATCTCTGGAAGAACCGTCGATAATTATTATGGACAACGCTACATATCACTCCAGACAAATTGATAAAATGCCGACGCAGGCCAATAAAAAACAAGAGATAATTGACTGGCTCCAACGTCATGGCGAAAATGTGGATAATACTTTATTAAAAGTACAATTAGTGAATATTTTAAAATCGAAAAAAAGCCTCCCTAAAAGATATGTTATCGACGAAATAGCTGCCGAATGTGGTCATTGGGTTCTTCGACTTCCGCCGTATCATTGCCAGTACAATGCTATAGAACTAATATGGGCACAAATCAAAGGACACGCCGCTCGAAACAATACCCATCCCCCTTTTACGGCAAACAAGATGTTAGATTTATTAAAAAATGCATGTGCGGAAGTAACTGCCGAAAACTGGGAAAAAATTGTGAGAAGAACCCAAAACATTATAGCGTCGGATTGGGAAATTCATGTGGCATTCGATAATATGGTATGGTATTGAACTTATAATAAATGTTGGGGAGAGCTCATCGAGTGACAGTGACGATTCATCAAATTTTGATTAAAATAAATAAATAAAGATTACCTGTCATTATAATTATTTCGTTTCATTGTCGAGTACCTACCTATACCTACTTATTTTACAACAGCTTCGAAAATTTTAAAGAAGTTGGCATTATCAATCAAGAATTAACACGTGTAACATCTTGTAATGAAATATAATATTAGTTAATAAATTTGTACAAAAGTATCCGGCAGTAGTTTAGTTTCTTACATTTTGTAAAAAAATATCGATCTGTTATCGTGTTACGTTTATCGATAACTACATCCCTAAAATTGCTTTCTGGCTGACGTGACCTTGTTAATGAAATATGACGTCTTGGTGCCTAATTTTTGTTCGGAGTTTTAGGCGTTGACGCTAGAACAAAGTTATATCGACCACTGTGTGTCAGCTGTCATCGAGAAAATAAAGAAATGGAACTTGTATAGTAGCCCTGCCTGCTGTGCAAAAAGTCCCGCCTTGGATTCCCGGCCGGCACTCACAATATGTTTGTTCGGGTCTGGGTGGTGTGTTCGTCTTTTACAGTCTCTAGACCCACGACATAGGGAAACGTAAGGTATGCCATGTGTGGCGTTATTTAGTTGTTTTATTTTAAATACATATCTGTGAAACCTTCAATATTCGCAGATAAAAAATGTATTTTATTCCAGGTTTTTTATCAGCAGGCATGAAAGCCCCCATATTGGATCTCCACATGAAGTTAGGCGAGTTGGATCTAGCAGAGATAGCTCTGGCGGACAACAAAACAGCGCCTAACTTCACTTTGGACGAACACAAAATCACGACACGGAATCCATGTGCAGACGTTATAAAAAAAATATATACCTGAATAATTAGTTTTATGCGACCAATTTTTACTAAGTTTTGGTAGTTGTGAATTCTCATTCGAATTATTACCTCGATCGTGCGAATGTTGACGTGCCGCAATAATGTAACTTTTCAGCCATGCATACCGTTGGAATGTTCCTCAACTGGAACAAATGGAATGTCAGTCCGTACCATCAAACCGTTGTTATTTCAGGTCGATTTGTTTCTTACATCAACCGATGGGCGAGGTTCTACCGGCTCGTGAATTATAAAAGCGAGACGGAACATTTGTCTTCAGCTTTGGCTTATTTTTAACTGAAACTACTTCCTCGTCTCTCTATGTAGGTTAAAATTGGGACATCACTAATTTTGGTAGAATTTTGTCCTCAATTCTGATTATAATACTAGTTTTTCTAATATCACTTTTTAATTAGTTCAACCGACTCCTGTTATGAATGCCTCAAAGCGATTTCTGAAACTTATTTGTATATCTATTCAGTTATCAATTATAAACAACTGACCAAAATAATTCTATCAGTTTCCGTGTTCTGATTAATATATTTAATATTTACCATAAAATGGCAGTTTTATCAAACGCTGTTATCGCTTCTAACAAGTCAGTTGATATATTTACCGTTAGCGGACTGACTCGTGTCGACCACGGCTCGAATACTGCTTTTTTTTTCTCACTAACCTACTAAAGAATCATGTTAGGAGACAGGTTCTGCAAGTTTGTGGGTTTCTGAAGATTACAACTAATTACTAATATCCCAGTAGGTAGTGCTATTTTAGTGGTTACTTTAAATTTAAAAAAATACTCTAAAATCAAAGTTAAGAGATTTTATTGTCATTCTTAATAAAACCTTCATAATATTGGAACCATAAAGACAATAGCAGACAAAAAATTTAACAAAGTTTGAGCTCTGAAAATCGAGCTTGAAAAGACGATCTTTCCATAATAAGAATATTTGTATTAAACATTTAATAAAGGCCGCAGTTAATGTGATATAATATATTACCTTATTTTGTGGGTAAAAAAGGTACTTATAATTTTGAAATTGTAGGTTTTCGGGGTCACACCCATATTAACACTTACATTTGTTAATACGAGGGCCACACTGAAAGTTTCCGGAATGAATGAGAAAAAAATACAATGAATGGCCAAAAATAAATTTATTGTTTCTCAAAATATTCTCCGTGAGCGTCAATACACTTTTTCATACGAATAAACCAATTTCCATAACATTTATTCCACTCCTCTGTGATGACCTCGGAAACATTTTTTTCATACTCTTCGACAGCCTTTTCTGACGATGAAAATCATTGACCACGTAATTGGTTATTATTTTTTGGAAACAAATTGCAAGATGCTAAGTCGGAACTGTATGGAGGATGGCTCATGAGTTGTACGTTTTTCGCCTTCAAAGCGTCGTATGTCTTGTTTGGCTGTGTGAGAGCTGGCATTGTCATGGTGCAAGATTATGCGGCGTTTACGGTTGTTTTTACGGAGTTCGTCAATAACTTCCGGTTAGAAAATGGTCGTGTACCAATCAGCATCCACGGTACGACGATTCTTCAAAGCAACAATAGCCACGTGTCCAGTTTTTCTAAAAAAAGAAGCCATCATCTGCTTCGCGGCTCATCTTGAAAGACCCAAATGGTCGATTGCTACTTTGTTTCGGGGTCGTAGCTGTAAATTCATGTTTCGTCACCTGTTACTATCTTCCACACCAAATTTGACGCCCCTTCGTTGAATCTGGTAAGCATTGCATTGCACCAAGTGCCGCGTTCCGTTTTATAAGCCTCAGTCAAATTGTGTGGCATCCACCGCGAGCACAGCTTTTGCACAGCCAAATGTTTGTGTAAAATTGATTGTATCTGACTCATGCTTATACCTAAGGATGCCCGAATCTCATAGATCACACGCCTGTCTCGATCATATAGCGCACAGCATCAATGTTTTTGTTGTTGACAACGGTGGATGGACGACCTTCACGAAATTCGTCACTGAGATTGACACTACCGCGCTTGAATTCTGCAAACCAGCTATAAATTGTCGTCGTGCTTGGTGCTTCATCGCCAAAAGTAATTTGAAGCCGAGCAAGACTCTGCTAAGCTGTCAAATTACACTTAAATTCGTAGAAAATCATACCGCGAAAATTTTCACGAATTAAATCCATCGTAATGCAGACACAATTTTTAAAATGATCCCTCAATGAAAAAACAATTGGCTGTTAGATGAACAAACTTTATTCTACAGCTTTTCCATTTTCAAAAATCTATTTCTAAAATTTCCATTTCTAAAAAGTTCCATTTTCAAATATTGTAATTACTTTTTAAATATTGTTTATGTAAGTGGCCAGTTCCGAAAATTTTCAGTGTGACCTATGTATGAGTATGTCTGCTATTTAATACCTATCGGTAGCGAGGACGGTAATAGTTATCAATGACCCGTTATTTCTAAATTTGTTATTTCCCTTTAATGATTAATGAAACAAAAATACTAGGATTAATGCGTCATTAAAGGTAGAGACCATTCTATCAACTGACAGTTGATCTTCTAGACCTTAGTTCTTTTATAGAAAGTGGCAGTCGAGTAGACAGCAGACTGTTTACTTGTCTGGTTTGATAGTTGTTCTTTGCGAATTTCCAAGTCAGAATTTGGAAATAATATGAGATAGGATAGGGCAGGTCAACAGGCTCTGTAATCTCTCACTCCCAAAACATAAATAAGACCGTTTGTGAGAGACAGTTGAACGCGTCCAGACAGCTGTAGGAAGCAACATCATCCTCCCACGTCAATTAATGATCTAAATATGTTTTGTTTTTGTAGACATGAATAATAAATGAAATTATCTGAGGAAACAGGAAACGGTGGATATTACCCGTGCCAAACTACAACACTTTGATATCGACCGAAAAATGAATTTGGCACGGTTTGCCATTGTTAACGTATGGTAGTGGGCACGAGCGGAAATATCGTAGAATTATGCGTTGTCTGCATTTGCGACGTCGTAACTCAATGTTTTTGTTTTAACCCACCGTAGATTGAATTTGAGGTAATGAAAAAAATCCCTTTGAAACTCAACACTAACGAACCAGTGACTTTTTATTTACTTTTGTAAGCCGTTTCTTTATTGTTTTGCCTAATGTTTTTTGTTTTATTTTTATATTATTTTTCCATAATATTTTTATTTAACTGCCTCTAAGTCTAGTTCGTTTTACTTGCTACTTGCTATTATTGTCTACTATTATTTGTAATTTAAGAACATTTGTTTTATTATAAAAATAATTAGATTTAATTACTATACAAACAACACAATTTTATATACCGATTTATACACTTTTTTAAAAGAAGTAAATACTACAGAAATCGGTTATGCCTTAACCGCTAAGGCAACAGAGATGATGTATATTTTGATTGTACATTACAATTGGCTTGGCAAGGGAAATTGTTTGGAAATTGTATACGCCCTAAGCGTTGACCTGACGGAAATAGAAGGGTGACCCCCGTGGAGCAGCCTCAGGCTAAAGCGCCAGACGTGGCGCGGCCGTCACCGCCGAAGGAATATTACTTTTGTTTATATGATAACGTGCACGTCAGGTGCCATAGAATGTAGCCCCGCTTGCACGTTAGAGCACCGTGTCACATTGCGAAATTTTTGTACTCGAATTATTTTTAAAAATTGTTATATTTAACTTCATTACTAGGGACACCCTTTTGATGAAAAAAATATAATGATATAATTATGTGTAAAACGAAAATGATACCGAAATGAACCGTAACAGTCAGAAAGACACTGTTGTGTGTATAAAACTTGCTTAGTACAAAATAGAATTTTCCAGAGCTTCAAAGTTGAAAAGAGTTCCTATGATTCATCAATCGAGCGATATCAGTTTATTTATAACATTAACATCCCACTACCTCCAGTCGAATCATTTGGGAGTTTTGGAGCATATTTCACCACGCAGGTCCAGTGCGGTTTAGTGCTGTTTCAGAGATTAATATGTATGTATACATATACATAGAGATTATCTGCATATAAATCGTTGGAAAATTGCATTAGCGCCGAGTGGATTTGAAACCGAGCTTACAGGGACCGGTTTTGTTTAAAGACCTTGTTCGACCACTATTCAAATTTGTGCATACTTATATTCGTTTTAAGCTTACTAAAATTGATTCAAAGCGTTAAAATGATGAGGTTTCGCTAACTTCGTTTGCTTCTAGACTAGACCAAGGACCAACCGTGTAATGGTTCACTAATTGTCTGAGGGCAGCTTCCTTGTTGTGAAGTAGGCGAGTTACGTCATCTGTTAGTTCATAGTGTTTGCTTATCTTCTCAATGAACGGTTGCTATGTCGAATCCAGCGTTTATGTCACTACAGGCATAGAATATATTTAGTGTACTACGTGAATTTGTGTGTACTTAACCTGAGACCGAAATCTTGGTTTCTCTTTGTCTATAAGGTAGGATCGTCAAATATCGTCTTCTTTTTCTTTTATGCGTAGATTTAAAAAATATTACAATTTTAATAAAATAAAATATGTAATAATTTATTTATTTATTCAATTTTTTTTAGAAACTTAAGAACTATCTTAATTAGACTGCGCGCTAAAGAGCGCAAGCACAACTAAAGAGCATCCTAAAAATATTTTTGGGCTCCTATTACCTTCCCTGGTAACGATATTGAGGTTCCATTATCATATCTAATCATCTTATCATTATTATCACAACATAATCAAATATTATCACGATAATTACTATAATCAGTCTTCTTTCAGTCTTTGATTCAAAATCAGTTCGTATTAGTTCTTAGTAGTAGTAGGGGGAGGATACACGCTGCAATCCCACAGCCTCTGAACGCATTCGGCTGACCACGTTAACCATATCTCACATTAGACTCACATGAAATGTACTGTATTTTCCACTTTATCCTATTCCCCCAATGTACGTTACGTGTTTCGGTGAATAAGATTTGCCAGAGTCCATTTTTTTCCTTACTTGTCCCATCCTATCCCTCTCCATTTTCCTAAGGCGCCGCCTGCACGAGCCGAACGATCTACACGGCCGGTAATTACGCCCGTGTATATACCGCTCATATAGATACTATTGATTTTAACGGCTCGGTCGAGGATATCGCCGGCGACAGACTCCCTCGTACAGGCGGCGCATAACGCTTTCTCCAAGTCCATTCCTAAATCTTCAAAGGTTGGCAGTCCATCCGAGAGCATACCAACTTTTGTCATTCTGGATTGATATTGTCGCGATGGCTGCCCGTCTGTCGCCTCCTTTCTATCAAAATCTTTAATTCAATTAGTCTAGTTTTTTTTTTTTTAATTTCAATTAGTAATTGATGATAACCTTTTTTAACTTTGCCAATAAGGGTCGTTATTATTAGACCTCTGACGTCATTGTTTAAATGTAGCCCGATTTTGCGGTATTCGGTGACATTAGTAAATATATAATGACCCAATTCAGGGTTCTGTGTTCAACCGCCGACATACCTCCATTCCACCTTTTATGGCTCCGTAACACGCCGTAAAAGCCTTTATTCGTTTATCGTCCCAAATATATTTTTAATATAGCCTCGTCGGTTACCTTTTCTTCACGCACTGTCATAATATCTCGTATCTCTAGTTATTCATTTCATAATAAATTATTTACTCTGCTCAATTTTCTCTTACTCCCACTTTTTTATCTGATATTTATTGACTCTAAATATTATTCTTTTAGTTAATTTGTATATTCTTGAATTATCCAGTATAACAGTTTCATTATGTGTGGTATTTAATATGTGTTATTATATTATTACTTGATATTTATTTCTTGGTTTATTGGTATATAGTTGGTAGGTAATGTATATAAATATATCTATTACATATTTGATTCTAGTAATAACAACATGTGCACCATCTATCTAATATACCTATATACCTAGGATGGGAGATCCAAATATTGTCTGAAACAGAACGCTTTAGCTATAAAGCTCATCTTTTGTATATCTATTTATTTAAACTTTTTTATCACTTTGTATTCTTTGGTGTGCAATGAAGTGTCTTTATTTATTTATATTGAAATGATTTAGATTTTTAATCCATCACACAAAATTTTACCTTCAAAACAAGAAGAGTGTTAGTGGACACACGTTCATGTATGTTTCTCTGACTGTCAGTTCGTCTGTGACTTCTTATACATACATATAAATTAACTAATGCATTTCTATGTTTCTCTGACTGTCAGTTCGTCTGTGACTTCTTATACATTCATATAATTAACTAATGCATTTCTATGTTTCTCTGACTGTCCGTTCGTCTGTGACTTCTTATACATTCATATAATTAACTAATGCATTTCTATGTTTCTCTGACTGTCCGTTCGTCTGTGACTTCTTATACATTCATATAATTAACTAATGCATTTCTATGTTTCTCTGACTGTCAGTTCGTCTGTGACTTCTTATACATTCATATAATTAACTAATGCATTTCTATGTTTCTCTGACTGTCCGTTCGTCTGTGACTTCTTATACATTCATATAATTAACTAATGCATTTCTATGTTTCTTTGACTGTCAGTTCGTCTGTGACTTCTTATACATTCATATAATTAACTAATGCATTTCTATGTTTCTTTGACTGTCAGTTCGTCTGTGACTTCTTATACATTCATATAATTAACTAATGCATTTCTGTGAGACTACACTGAGTTGCTAAAAATACATTATAAAATGTATTAAATTTGCTAAAAATACATTGTCTTGATTAAAATTTTTAGTCTTGATTAAGTGGATACTTATCGTCTAGTTTTATTTTCGGTGAAAATGGAAATTCATTGTTATCATCGCCCTAAAGTATAGCGAGCGCCTCATCAATTACTATAATCCCATGTCATACTCTCTCCATGATGCCTAAAATAACTTTTCATTTATCGATTTTGTTGCGAATTATGCGGTGCTTGTTTAAGGAGATAGCTAGTTAGATAAATGACAAGTTGGAGATAAATAGAAATTGCAATACCGAGATTAAATAATTTTTTTGATAAAAGCCCCGACGGTTAAATAAAAACTCATTATCTTTGAAAAGGTTCAAATAAAAAAAACAGTCAATCTACAATAGTTTATTACAACCCGTCATCGTACCTTAAACGTTTATTAACTGTTAATTATGTTTGCATATACATCATTAAGAATGTAAGTTTTTAAACTTCAACCAATTTGAAATTCAATTTTCAATTTCGCCAGTTTTCCTCTTCATACAATTCTCATGTTCCTATATTTAGTTCGATACAGTATCTAGAGCATTCCAAGAGTTAAATTAGGTGTATAACGTGAGATGCAATAGTCAATGCAAGATTTCCTTGCTCGTGTCGATTTTGCTTATGAGGCTTAAGGTTCACGCTTGATATTACATTTTGGTACTGTTATAAAATATAGGATGTGACCTAGTAGTTTCTTTAGAATTACATAACTAGACTAAAATTTTCGTGAGAAGTATCTCCATTAACAGTGACGAACAGATCATGAAGCTACCGGTTCACAAAATTTGGTAAAGGGCTGTCCCAGATTGAGGTATTTAATTTAGAAAAATAATAAAGTCATTGTTTCTCCGGCTGTGTGACATGTGGCATCGTCCTTTTGGAACCACAGTTGATCGAGGTCTATATCTTCCAATTGGTGCCAAAAAAAACTCCTGTAGCGCGGTGCGATACCTCTGTATGCCTACCTAAATACAGATACCTTAAAAAATGGTCCTATGATCCCGCCGAACCAAACTGTAACACTTTGAGTGTGCATCCATTTTTCATGAATCTAATGAGCATTAATCTCCAAGCCCCAGATACGACAATTTTGCTTATTGAGATATCCGCGTCAAGGTGGAAATGGCTTCGTCACTAAAGATGATTTTTTCGCCAAAATTATGGTCCACTTCATAAACTTCAATATACATAATTTCAAATCACATTTTTACAAACGATATACCTTTCAAAAAGCGCGTCTGCGAAGTAATATTATAAAGTCTTTATTTTCTCTTTGTTTTTATTGAAGATAAATCTAAAAATTACTTCGACTGATTTTGAAAATTCTTTCACTTTTGAGAAGCTTCACTAATGCTGATAGTCGTAGGCTGTGTTTGAGTTTCTTAAAATATCATTATGCCACCTGACCGAAGCCAGGGCTAGTCGCTAGTATAACATAACTAGAGCCTGTCATCGTAGTTATTAAGATACCCCAATACATATTCCAATCTGTGTTTTGCGCCAAACGCTTTCACAATGTAAGGTTTGACAGCTTCTACTCATGACGACATCAGTCAAGTTTTTGGTTTCATCGATAATCTTTTCATTAATATGAAGGTCGTCTTCTGCCAATTTATTATATCAAGGAAGTTGATGACTCGGTCTAACAGGAAAAACAACCAATTTTCCCAGTTGTAATTGCCTCATAGTCAATCTTAGTTTAAGGTTTAGCTTAAAAATTATAATTTAATAATAAGCCTGTGATTAACTGGAATCATCCGCATTTTATTTGTCATCATATGTATTCATCTTGTCATTTATGAGTCATTGCATCAGCAATTTTGTAATTTATGCTGATGTTTTATTGTTCTGCGTTTTATTGTTTATTGTTCGTTCTTAAAGCACCGATTTGGGAATATATTATTATGTTATACAAGCACTATGGATGACACGTTAGAGTAATCGTGTTCTATGTTCAGTAGCTCTCGAATTCTTTATGTGTTCATGTGTTTAATTCAAATGGAACACTCTTATTACGTAGTACTTAAGTTTTAAATTTGACTTGTCATTTCATCTGCTTTATCCCCTCTAGAAGTTGCCAACCAGGCATTGACAAGAACGTACGATATTTTGTATTATTCGTATTATTCCGAGGAAGAATGGAGATTAATGTTTCATGGGATGAAGAAAACTTGTCCCGTAATACTCCCTATTCCTTATCCTTACCGATGCTTTTCCAAATGTACTCTTAAATCTCAAAAGTAGGCAGTCAAATTGACTTGTCAACGGGTCATTGTGGACTGATGTTGCCATGTATAAGCGATGTCCATGGGCGACAGTATCCACTTACCACCGAGTGTGGACTTTCTGCTCGTTTACCACTTCTTTTGGAATAATATAATCCCTCAACATTTTGTTAGCATTAATATAGTACTTCGTTTTTAACTACCAGTAGTTACTTTATTCACAATAACAGAATTGAGTTTTCGTTTTTGAATTAGCGGATGCCATTGTTATGTGCATTCTTTTTCTAAAACCATTATAATTTGTATAATTGGATTTCACTTTAATTTCCTGTCAGATTAGAAAGTAAACACAGAGAAAATCATTCTTAAAGTACGTTTCCACTAGCCGACAATCATTGTCACCGACACCCGATTTTGATTCTTTGCCCGAACGTAAGTTTCCATCGTTTGAAAATGTTACTACCGCATTCTAAGTTACAATAATAGATAGCTATGCAAACTGCTTAATTTTCTATAATTATAAAAAAATACTTAACGCAAATGTAATAGTAACGTTAGCAAATGAATAATTTAGACCATAAGAGCCTAGTACGAGAGACCTGTTATCATTTACGATGGTACGGATTGAACATCTAGGTTTGGACTATATCCATATAAATTAGGTATAGTCTGGATTTTGCGTTTGTAAACTAAATGGAAATAATCCATACTCATGAAATGACACACTGCTGAATGTTACATTACAGATGTTAATTTTGTTATTAATTATTATTAAGTTATTAATACTACATACGATAATGTTAAGTACATCTCGTACTTGCATAACATAATTATTGTAAAGTGACAATCTAATGTACTCTACTAGCATCTCGTGTACTCTCACATTGAGCAAATAATGAATTTATTGTGTGATATCAAGACATGTGAGCGGCGACATTTGTCGGCTAGTGGAAATACACGGTTACCATAAATAAGCATGTACTATTACAATAGTGCATGCTTAGCTTATTAACCCTTTTTATTTTAACGAAAGCATTAATTCGGCAGTGTAGAAATATATGCTCATGGTTTGGATTGATTGTATTAATTAGGCGAAGCAACGAAACGTAAACGAAAGTCGCATTAATATTGATTGAGTTAAGTTTAATATTAAGACCCCAGATTTAGAAATCTTACAAAAGTTGGTTTTAATTCCTCTTTATCCCTACGTTTTAGCATAGTACAAAAATAACAGTAGGTTATATTCGTACAAACAATATAACCTCACAATATAATCATACGCACGATTGACCAATCGAACGTTCAAATAAATAAATACAAAGTCCTTTGCGACTCAATATCAACTTATTCAACAGACGACTAGGTGGCGCAACCCGCAATTACAACGTTGTAAAACAAACCAGTTTATTCAATTAAAGCGATGAATATAATCGTTAATGTCACCATAATAACTCGTTTATGAATCCAAGAAAAAATTCTAATCGTGTGAAGGCTCGATTGACCAATATTTTACACAAACGTTCACTGAACATTTCGTTGCAGTCAGACGTCGCGTCGCGCGTCACTGCGAATCAAAAGTGATACCTATCTCGATGACAGAGTCAGAGTTGTTTTTGGTATACTTTACAGCCTCTGGTTGATCTTGATAAGATTTTCATTATACCAGGGTTGTCCTATCACATTCTGCTGATCGCTGTAATCCATTATACGTATAGTAGAGTATGTATGTAAATGTTAAGCTATAGATTGGACTGAATCCCAATTTAATGAAGACGAAATTATTTAAATTGATATATCATTATGTGTAGTCAGGTAGGTATAATATTGAACACTATTCCACATGAGAGCAGTGAATTATACTCAGTATTGTGCATCTCATATAAGCAACAAGCAAGTTTATTATTTAACTATTTATTTACGCTAACGTGAGCGAATTGGAGATCATCTTTATTGCTTTTGACATTTTCCAGTCGATTAAAAACAGCCTTAATATATATGAGTACGCACATACTACCACTGATTACCTAGTTTCAAAATCAATCCACGCCCAGGGGCGTGCATCTCATATAACCAAAGTTACCATTTAATTAATACTTATCTGGACTAAAAATGTTTTTATATAGATACCTCGATGCGGTTTGCATGCATGCTCCATGTTTTTTTTATATAGATACTGTTTATTAAGTGTCAAAATCAATGACACTGACCAAAACACGTACAAGATATTATATACTTATTGGTAGATCTGTAACAAACGTCGCTAGAAATCACACCACGATACCAGCAACTAAGTATTTATTACTAGAAAAAAATCATGGTGTCAATAATAATAGTATTAACAGTTTTTCTTTTTTAATTTCAGTTGTGCGGTTGAGGTGAGCTCGGCACCATGGGGAAGCTGCTTTCTAAGATCTTTGGCAACAAGGAGATGAGGATATTGATGCTGGGACTTGATGCCGCTGGAAAGACTAGTATCCTTTTTAAAAATTTAATTGCGTTTTGAAAATTTTGGGGTAATAGACCATGATTAAACGCTACAGCCACCTATGAAATCTATACAAATCGTTAGGGATCATGTCACTCTTATATACAAAAAAAAGTCCTAAGATAATTTCAGTCAATCAAACAATAACTGTAAATTTTATTTCACTCCCAAAGACTGGGCAATTAATTTGAATCTAATAGCAGCTATTCAAAATTCAATTACAGCAAATGAGATGATGCTGCGAAACGAAACGTGTCGTTACCTACCTACAAATCTATTAAACAATCTATATAAATGGATGTTGGTATATCTAAGATTAATAGACTTCGACACCGTTTGACCAATTACCATGAAAGTTGGCACATATATGTATTTTTTCATGAAGAAGGTTTTTATGCTATCCACTTTGTTGTAACTCGCCACTAGATGGCGCTGCAGGAATTCAACTTCTATACCGTTCAACCGATCGCCATGAAAATTGGTATACATAGGTATTTGAGCACGGAGAGTATTTTCGATATATCGACTTTGTTGTAACTCGTCACTAACTGGTGCTGCAGCACATCAACTTCTATACCGTTCAATCGATCGCAAAAATCATATCGACGGCAAAACAGAATAATTTGTGATTTTATATAATTTGTAAATAAATATACACAGGCAGGACGTCTGCCGGGTTTTGCTAGTAGTACATAAATCAGGAAGTAAGTCGATCATTGTGCAACATAGTGATCGTTGCACACTACAGTCAATTTTGCGCTTCATTGGCCATGCAAAGTGATGCTTCCATTGTCTAGGTGCTCGCGCAAATAGAAACTGTTCTTTACTAGATTCCGTTGACATTATAAGCCTATAAGTAGGTATATCTAATAAAATTGGTAGCAAGTGATACCAGCGATCCGCGCGGGCTGGAATTGCAAATTAAATTTCACATAAATAATTATTTATTCTTGTTTCTTTCCAAAGTTTCATTTACCTTCATGATTAGTATAACATAGCAAATAGCAAACATAGCAAATAAATTAACTTACCGACTCAAGTCCCTTTAAGTTCAGTACAATATGTAAGAATGACCGGAGTATCAAAATGTCCTGGTATCGAAATGTCCATAGTTACGAAGAATATACAAATACTTGAACGTAAATACAACTTGGTTAGTTGGAATAACCAAGTAATGTTAATATATAATTTACTTCGAAAGTTTTTGAAACACTACAAAAATTATTTTCCTTAACATTTTATCGCACAGCTATTTTATATAAATTAAAATTAGGTCAATCAGTCACAACGATACCAACGGTCGGCTTCAACGTGGAAACTGTGACGTATAAAAACGTCAAATTCAACGTGTGGGACGTCGGCGGGCAGGACAAAATACGACCGCTGTGGAGGCATTACTATACAGGTGAAGACGATAACATATATGTATATTTTAATATAGAATCAGCAACAGGTCAACGTATACCCATCGGTACCTTAATGTGCTAATAATAAGGACTTAAATCAAATGGTTTTGGGTGTTGCCGATTGTACACCACACAGCATAAATATCACTGTATAATATTTAAATTAATGTATACCTATATCAGGTCTTCATAAATTGGCGAATCATCGTTTAAGAATTAAGGACTGATGAGAACGATTACGAGGCAGTTACTAGAAGAAAAATCGATTTCTCATGTCCACGTGATCTACACACGTACATTTTTATTTGTGATTGGACAGTCTTGACTTTTGTACACAAATTTTCACAATGAATTCCAACAAATATACAACCGAAACCAAATGGCCCCTTAAAACGATATAATAATATTCTAATTTTTGAGATATACATTTTATTATATGGATATGCTTGGTGATTCTGGACCAAGTATTCAGCAGTGAATTATGGCATTATCTCTGAATTCTTGGTGGTTGCACACTCCAGAAATATTAAATTTTTGAAGTAAAACGTTGTTGAAATCTTGCCACTCTGCTCTCATAATCCTTAATGCTGCTCTTAATCCGAAACATCACCCAAGTTTGCTTGAAACCAAAGTCATTCCATTTATTTAATTCATTTTTTAATTGTATATAAACTGGCTCTAACAGTTACAATGGTACTCGAGTATCCAGGTACTCGACTAAGTTGAGTAGTAGACTCTGTATTCTATTGAATTCTAAACAATATTTATTTTGTATAAGTTAGTTTTAGAAATTCCTTGTAAAGTTGACATTCTGTTAACTTGAACTCTGTTGATATTCTTAATAATTAATAATTCTGTTCAACTTGAATTCACTTTGAAATTCTGTTATATTCTGAAAAGTTAGGTCGGAATGAGACCGCCTTGTCGAAATTATATATGCTTCTTTCGGGTCTAACACTTGGCAGCATTTCAAACTTATTTGTAGAGGGTCAAAGCTGTTAGTTAATATTTTCTGTCTTAATTTATCTATCAACTTCTGGTGTAATTATTATTAGACGTTACTTAATGAGTTTCTGTGTCCACAAGAGCTTCCTCTCATCTGAAAGCCCATAATAGTTTCAAAATCATAGGTTGGCTAAACTGTATGTTAAGTTAAACTCGACCACCTCGGGTAGTCGATTAAAAGTGACATTAACAGTTATCAACTGTCCATTTAAAAGTTACCACCTGTCCATGCCATGCACGGAAGATTTAATATTTGTTCATAACTCAATTACCATCCCGTGGTCCGCCCGCTCGTCTGCCATTTATTCTATAAAAGAAACTGGGGTAAAACGGTATTAGATTGTTTCTGAAATTGATATGTAAGAGGCTTTAGGAAGCAATGTTATCATTGTCATTCATGCGTGATTATAAAAGCACTACATATCAAAGACATCATTATTCTATATCGCTATCCTATTCTAACTTGTCACTAAGCCCCTTTTATCATAAATATTTTTCAGAATACATATTTTGATTTCATATACAAGGTATCACTGAAACAACGCAAAAGATAGGTTGTTCTCAGTACCTAGAGTAGAATTAATTCTATTTAGTTTCTACAATAGGTATTTTATTAACTTATTGTTCATTTCTAGCACATATTCTTTTATTATACGCGCAGTTACGCAATCAATCCAGCGCACTGCCGTGACCTGTTTAGATAGTACAACAAAACCTTACCATGTTTGTAATGTCCCTAAAACAGTTATATTTTTCTCTATAACACTATATATGTATAGTGTTATAACTCGTATATATATATATATATATATATAATGCTTGACGTATTTCAGGTTTCATGTTATTACAGTGACACATTGTATTTTCTAAAAAGTGTAATAATTATAACTGTATTTGCAGGCACTCAGGGTCTAATATTCGTGGTGGACTGCGCAGACCGCGACCGCATTGACGAGGCGCGTCAGGAGCTGCATCGGATCATCAACGACAGGGAGATGCGGGACGCCATCATACTCATCTTCGCCAATAAGCAGGACTTGCCAGATGGTATGATCCAGTTTCTGTATTAAAAAACATTGATACTCCACATACAAGCTATTCTTCTTCTTTCTTCTTCTTTCTCAGCCCTTGGACGTCCACTGCTGGACATAGGCCTCCCCCATTGTCCGCCATTTAGACCTATCGGCAGCGACCTGCATCCAGCGGGTCAGGCTGCAAGCTATTCAGGCATAATAAAAAATAGCTGGGTGCATATGGGTGCATCTTAATACAGATTTTCTATCATTAAAACTTAAGACTTTTTTGTTCCCGACTGTTTTCTCAAAAAAAAAGGTAAATTGTTTAAATGGAATCCATGACTTAGTCACTCTACTACGAATGACAAGCACATTCTACACATAAAAACACGTTTTTTTCTTTCAATTGTTTCTTGAAAAATGGAGAAAGTAATTAAAAGTGTATTTTTTATGATTCTCACAAATAGAACATGAAACTTTACCCTCTTTAATTAATGGACCAGCAACCAGTACATTCGACAAAGTAATTAAAATTTAAAACAAAACAATAGTTTCTCAATTATCATTATGATATAAATAAAATTGGTGGTTATCTAATGAAGAAAGGATACTTAACAAGAATCAAATTAATATCTGCTTATATTCATACATTTTGTAAATCAACAGTATGAACTTTAACCTCCCATGGGTGAGGTATAAATAGAAGAAAATCATCAATTTGCTGCTTATTCAGTATTTTCTATATATGCCGTATATTTTCTATATATGTCGTATATATTCTAGATATGTCAGAGCACATTCCCATCCTTTCCTACCCCTCCCCATTTTCCCACCCTTTCTCTGAATCTATTCATATATCTCCCAATGTAGGTAGGCAGCGCATCTGGAAGCGTGCCAACGTTTGTCATTCCGGGCTGATGTTGGCATGTGTCGCGGATCTATGGACGGTAGTATCCAGGTAGACTATGCTCATCTGCCGTCATTATTCCATAAAAAAATCTGCTGCTCATTTAATCGTTTATTGTTCAAAGGGTCCAATGACAGTTTTTCCAAAATGTACTTTATCATGTTTTGTTATCCTTGTTATCAATAAATTATATAAGCAAAGCCCTAACTAACATTGTATGAAAAAAGTTGTGATAACCATCATGTCACTGCTATTCCAGTAACTTATTCGAGTGGAAAATGCCCCATAGATGATAAATACATTCAGGAGTTGAAGAAAGTACAATGTCACACTCCTCGCGCACATGCAGCCTTTTATAATACCATAGAGTGGCAAATTGTAGATTAGTAAACGATTCTGATACAGAATGATACCTAGTTTCGGTAATAACTATAGCAAGTGATAACGTTAACTATTATTTTGACTACATCTATGAAATTTACAATGTAACTTATGGTTAGTTTGTAATTTGTATTTTCTTACACATTACACCGTTTAGTGTATAAAGGGGCTAATTCCGGGAACCTTAAAAGCTAACATTTTTATTCTCCCAGAGTTCAAAGTAACTTTAAACACAATCATAACCAACAAGGATTTTCAAATAATTTAATTTAATAATGGAGTGTAGGCTTTCTCGGCCGGTGTCCATATTAATTGAATCTTCCGGGCTACTTGGCCGAGGTCTTCTGGAATCTCTTTTCTTACTTCCAAACGTTTCCTTAACAACTGCGGTTGACATCTTCAGTGGCGACTGCGTTCACTTTCGGAGAGATGTTATCTCTCCGGCTTCTCGTGCGCAACGTTTGGAAGAAAGAGAAGAGATTCCAGAAGACCTCGGCCAAGTAGCCCGGAAGATTCAATTAATAATTTAATTTAATATCTCAGTACAATATTTTTACAGTACACATTTTAACCTTCTCCTAAACAGTTGTAGACAATGAAATTTGCCCCTTTGAAAATTAAACGATTCAATTAGTTTCTTGCTATTATATACATTGCAGCAATGAAGCCGCACGAGATACAAGAGAAGCTCGGTCTGACACGCATTCGAGATCGCAACTGGTACGTGCAGCCCTCGTGCGCGACTACTGGCGACGGGCTCTACGAGGGGCTCACGTGGCTAACCAGCAACCACAAGTTATGAGCTGCGGAGTAGGCGGTGCGCCATAACCGCCACATGCCACGGTAAGTTTTATAATATTATCATCATATTATGATCTGTTTGTCTTGTGAATTATAAGGTTTCTGTCATAGGGGCTCTACGAAATGCTCCATACCATCAGCATTTGTCTCTCCACTGCTGAATATAGGCCTTTCCCAAGGCTCGTTACCACGCACGATCCTCGACTCAAACTTTTGGAAAAAAGTTGGCAAGGATGTAGAGAAGGAAGTATAATTAGATGAGGAATTTTCCTTATACCATTACACCTCCCATTCCTCCATGGGAAGGATTTCTTGTGTTTTTAGGAAAATTTGGGTGATCTGTAATTCAGCAGGATCTCAATAGATTTTCTAGATCTTATTAACGCTACATGTGATCCAAATAGCACTCTCTTAAAAAACATTATTATTTATATTTCATTGAGTGAATAAGTCGAAATGGACTATTTTTAAGGACACAGTTTAAAAGTTTAATATGTGTGATTTTGCTTTGAATATTGAAATATCAATTTAATACAAAAATAAATTTCTCTGAAATTATCAACTATTGAAATATATTTTTTTTATTGTAAACCCAAACCTCTACCAACATGCTAAAACTTAAAATGTTATATATTTCGAGTTTTCAACTTATTCCTGCAGTGCACGGATGTGTACTTACTGTTGCAATTTTAAAATTCAAATGATCCCTTTTCCAATTTCAGGTCAGGATTTCGATGCCATTTATTATAAGTAAGCTGCGCCGTGCCGTCGGATCTAGTAATTACCACGTGGAACAGTGTCAGACGATTGAATACAATGTTTTATAAAGAACATTAGTGAAGGTGCGAACAAGACTGTCAACAGCAGTGTCTAAGAACTCAATTATTAGTTAGTTAACCAATCCAGTGAACAAAGCGATGGTCACACAAGAAATCAATTCCATTATTTAATTTAAAAATTAGAATGTTGAAAGGAAATATTTGATTATTTTTTTATGTTATTTAAAAACAGATGATTACTTAGAGTAAAATGTTTTTTTTATTATTATAAATTAATGTGTACCTCCCAAATTTTGTATGATATAATAGGAATTCGAGGATGTAATCAATTATAAAGACTTGGGTGAGTGAACGCAATATTATTACTAAATAGCTAATCGCACGCCTGCGCATAACACTACCTGTACTGTATTGTAGCTTCACTGTTATCGGGATTTTTTCAAAATTATCAAACAGCGAAATCTAAATAAAAATCCAATACACTTTGTCTTACAGTTAGTAAATGTAACTACATCACTAGCATCAGTCATTATTAAGATTTATGTACACATTTTTTGTAAAAAATGCACGTTTAGTATTGATCTGTTCAATAGTTCTCTTAAAATATCCTCCATTAATGACATTATGACCTTTTACTACAATAGTCAATACCTTAACACGACATTCGAGACAAAATACAAAAGAAACGGTAAAATTTACATAAATTTAAAATCAAGCCAAAAACTTGGGAGTTCTGGACAAACCAAAGGAATAACCATTGTTTAATTTCTATATTTATTTTTAATTTCAGAATATAATGCTAAAAATGTTACTGTCTGTTCTTATGAGGGCGAATGGCTCGAAAAAGATTGTATTCAAACAATTGAGGGGCCAGTTGGGCGACTAAGCGACCACCCGGTCCCACGCCTGATACGCGATAGTTGTATTTATTTATATATTATAAACGAGAGACATTATACACTAGGGCCACCTTTTTATACATTGTAATTTTGTATAACAGTAGTATATATAGATATACTACTGTTACACTATAGAAATTACACTATAGTGATCCTTAAAATAAAACCTTTAAATAAAATCCCTTCAAACAGTATAGCTACAATACAATATTATTCTAAAACAATGTACATATTGATGGATTACACTTGTATGTACATAATGGAAACCTTTTTTACAGTCTTCGATGTATTTTTGTTGATTTTTTAAAGAATCGGCAAGAAAACACTAGATTATAAAGCGACGTTGTATTATGCTTTCAGCTTTTGATGTGATTCAGAGTGTAGTTAGAGTTAGTTTGGGGACCATCTAATTTCATGGATCTTCTGTTTCTCCCCATTTCTATGACACAGTAGTATTGTCTTGCAGTAGAGCTGGATAAAATGACTAGTCACGGGGATTAAGAACGTAAGTAAATTGAATTTAAGGCGCAATTTTGATTGAATCAGGACCCATGGTGGAGTTTTTAGTAGGAAAATGCGTGCGTAGTTATACTACACCAGCAGATTTTATTTACAAACCAATTTTTCCTTTCATCAGTGCAGAGTACTGTAAAATTTTTAATAAAAAATTCACCCGGAAGTAATGAAATTCAATTATTGATTACGGTTTTCTGCAATACCTGGGGGCTTTGAACTGTTTAATCGTTTACTCTCTATGGCCCCATTCTCGCCCGTCATTTAAGGCTTCAGACAAATTTCAACATATTCAATTAAATTTCAATCACCACCAGGCTAGGGTTCACGTTCACGAACCTCGTGGTCGATTTGGAGTCACACACGAGATTACCGGATCGAAATCGAATTAAATTTCGTTCTGTTCGCACAAAATAGAAAAAAAAATACATTTAAAAGTGTTAGTAAATTTAAAATCGTTTCCCAACCTCTGTGTACCAGTGATTAGTTTTCATTAATCCAGCTCTATAAGCAAGTTTATCACTCGAAATAAACTGTTTATCTGTTACTTTTAACCTGTTCTTTGTGATATGAATATTTTTTTAACTACCTATATACGATTCGAAGCAATGTAATTAATTGTGTAGGTAATATTTTGAGATTTGTATGAATGAATTGTTTGCCAAGTGTAAAAATATCATGACAATATGTGTGGTTAGTTGTGGCCAAATTCAATGTTGATTTTAGTATGAAAAATAATATGCATACGATTAATTCTTGCATTCAATACAATGGCGAAAGTATCGCATTTGTGACTCCAAACGTTTGACGAAGTAAGTCGTATTGCCATTATTCGTCTTACTGCTTAGTAATTGCTTAAAATCTCAATTTCTAACAGAACCTAACACTGATTACAAAGTGACAGATAAGTGACAGTTTCAAGTAATTACAGAATTGAAATAACGTTTAGAGAGTACATTGCGACTGTTTTGCGATTGAATTTATGCATAAAATTTCCATGTGGATGGGCTCTTCGATACCATAGTAGAGAATTATTTATTTTATATTTTGGCGCAGTAATTCGCGAGTTGCAAATGGTATGTACATACGCGAATGCTCATTTGTGTACAGTAAAAATAATGCAATTTAATAATGCCTTGATAGAAAGAAATTCATGTGGTCCTTCGACAAATATTAGCATCTTTTCTTGGTGACCCTCAAAGTGTCACTAAAATCTAACGTGTACTTTAATGTGTAACCAACGTTTTTAATTTAACGTGTACACAAATGTGACTTCGCGTGCACTCGCCGATGTGAAATTAGCACGCAAGAGACGTTCCAGTAGCATAATTTTACAGATCACACAAACAGTAATTTTACAGATTTGCTCCTCAGTGAGCTTAGGCACAAATGTGTTTTGTAATGAATAAGGTCATTCATTATGTTGATTTATTTTTGTTAATCAAACCTTAAAGAAAGATGCATCGAAATCTATATGTCAAGTTATTTATTCAATTTATGCGTGTGTGCTTTTGCGCGCGCTTGCACGTGCTTATAGTGTGTTTGCACGTATCGTATCGCGTTTGCGCACGGTATAGCGCGTTTGCACTTGATATAGTCTACTTGCAAATGGTATAGTGCGCTTGCACGTGATTTAGAGTACTTGAACGCGGTACAGTCCGCTTGCACGGGGTATAACGCGCTTGAACGTGATATAGCGCGCTTGCACGTGATATAATGCGCTTGATCGTGAAATAGCGCGCTTGCACGCAATATAGCCAACTTGCACGCGGTATAGCGCACTTGCACGCGTTATGCCATGCGGTGTGTGTTTCGCGTCGAAAAGCATACACGTTTAAAGAAACATTCTATATAAAAACAAGCAACTGTTTATTATTAGTGTCGTATTTAAACGAAGTGCAATTAAAAATTATAGCATTATTGAGCACTTGATTTTTAAGTGATTAAAATAATTTATGATTTGTTCAACCCAACTGGTTCGTTGAAGGAGTGTGGGTGAGTTACGGTCTGTATAAATATTGTAGTAAAAGTTATTCAAATATAAATTCACACAAATCATTTTGTTTTATTGTTTCACTTGTATTTTAATAATTTACATACCGAGTGTAAGGGATATGATGGTGATATAATAGAACGTTCGTGGATTCTACCTCACTGGTCAGTAAAAGCTTTTACTCGTGAAACCAAAACTATGTTCATCACAGAACTTCTAAGTGCAATAATGCGCTGAAATTATCCAATACATTTCACCAACCTTTTCAAAAGGTCTATTTACACTTTATTACATTAATTGGTTAGATTGATTCGTCTACGAGGAATTGCTCTTCCCCTTTGTCAGATCGGTATGACCAAAGACAGCTCGGTTCACAGAAGAGCAAATGAACAACAGAAATATTAATATATTATTTATAAATAGCATTGCCCGGGACTTCGTTCGCGTGGACTTTACGAGTAATGGACCCCGTTCGCGTATTTCCGTTTGCGTTTTTTAAAAAAAAAGTAACTATTAAAGGTGTATTGCACTTTCAATACATACTTCGTCAAAAAGAACACCGATCTATACCGTTGTTGACTGTGAAATTGCAACATGTTACTGTGCATATTATTCCATTTGAAATAAAATCATTATCACGACCTATGACTTCTATGTATTCCACTAGACATGCAATTCTAAAGAAAAACTTGTATCCGCTGAGGTGCGGTGAGCGGGACGGGAGAATTTAATGCAGTGATTAACCGAACACACTCGGTAGATACGACATGTGAATTTAACCTATACTACATAACACCTAATAGAGTAATATATTAGGACCTTACCTATGAAATTGCCGTTTCTTCAATGTGGCCACTTTGAACTTAGTTATCTTGCGTTTGGCTTGGAATTTCACATTCACATTAATTTCCGCAGTTTATTCGTGGTCCCATGATTTTGTCCCATTAATGGGACCACGAAGGAGACCTATTTCTCGTAGTCCCATTGCTTTATACGGTTATGAAATCTTCCGTCCTGTACATACGAGTACCTACATAATACCTCTTTGCATAGGATAAACTTTATCTATCGCATAGTGAAGTGACACACGATAAATAAATGACTTGATATTTGATTTTGTTACTGATGAATATATTTTCAGAGTAATTATTTAATTACGTAGTTGTAATATTAAAAGAAATTGTTGTTTAATAATGGCAGACGAAATTTTGTTTATTAAAAGAATGGGCGGTGCCGTGTTGTTGGAAGGAGAGCAATATTATAAGCATATGGGGTACAAAAGTGGACACGTGGTTTGGAAGTGCAGCCAAGCCAAAAAAGTAAAATGCCATGGGACAGTAACTCCTTTTTACCTTGAGGTAAATTAGGGATTTTATAACTTGTTAGCATTGATTTAGTCAATCTTGTTAGTCAATTATTACGATAACATATCATCCGAATTCTGTCGGGCAGTTCGCGTAATTGATACTTATCACATTGATTTTTTTGCTATATTTCAGGGTAAAGAAATTATTAAAAGCAATATCCATTTATGTGAAATCAAATATGGTAAGAACAAAATCGACGAAGCCATTGCTAAAATGAAAGAAGAAGCCCGTTTAACTGACAAACAAATTTATAAAAGTTGGCATTCGCATATAACGGACATGAAGAAAAGACTCCCTAAATCTATTTTACGCCTATTAAACATTTTAGTTGATAGGAAAAAAGAAAAGTGAGTCATCAGAAAGACGAAAGCAATTTATTAATCAGGATGACGTCATAATGAATTACCAACTGCAACTGGTCCACGAAGAGATTTCAATAGGGTATTTCTTAAAAAAATTAAGATAAATTTTATTTTTAACTTTTTGTAGTTTCACAACAGTTGTCGTCAGTCTCTGGTGTCTATTTCTTCCCCTTTCCCGCTTTTTTTTAACAAGTTTGACCGTTTTAAAAATTGTATTAATTTCTTTTACATACAATATTTTGTTCTTTGTGTTGATTTTGTACTCGTATCACATCCCTAGCTATATGTACAGGAAGTAGATAAACAATAATGGGACTACGAGAAATAGATCTCCTTCATGGTCCCATTAATGGGACAAAATCATGGGACCACGAAAAAACGGCCTTAATTTCAATTTCAAGCTGCCACATTACTATAACGGACAATACTTCGATTAAATATTATAATACAAAAAAATATTTGAATTTTAACATTTGAGATTTTCGCATTTTTCACACATATTTATCTATTTAAACGGGTCTTAACGCGAATATTTACCTTATTTATTTCACTCGACGTTTCTGTTGTATTGCACCAACCATTGCCATGGGCTGACAGTGAGCTGAGTAGCTGACTGAATCACCTCGTGACTATGATTGGTGCAACCCAACAGAAACATCGAGTACAATAAATAAGGTAAACATTCGCGTTAAGACCCATTTAAATAGATAAATATATTTGATTTTTCCATATAAAACGACAATTTCATAGGTAAGGACCTGGTATACCTGCTGGTAGTTGGTCTATGAGCGGTCGAGCCGTGGGAATTAGATGAATCAAAAGTAATAAAATATATTTAATTTGAGGAATAAATAATTGGGAATTTTTGAGCGTTCTTTTTCCCCACGGCTCAACTAGCTGTGCCTTGCAGTTGGTTCGTGGGTGAGAAATGTGGGGATCTTACCTGATCCCGTCCCAAGTCATGTGATATGATGATATCACATCTCGTCTCTCTTTAATTCCCACGAATCCCATCGTGCCTATCCCAGTCAACATATTGCGTCCCATCTCATCTAACCCGATTCAATCTCACCTCATTTAGTTCAATCCCGTCCCTACCCCTTCATATATTTAGAAGTGTATTATAGGAGAATAGATTGGGGTGAATGAAGAATAGAGAGTATAAGAGATGAGATGATGGGAATAATGGAACTGGGAAGCTTCAATTATCCTATTATACTTTCCAATGGAGTGGGATATACTCCGGTTATAAAATCCCATTATTCCAATCAATAAATTAAACCATGATTTCGTTAATCAAACTCCATTTAATGTAGCAGTGACTAGCCAGTTCGTGTACATAACGAGTCTACCCAATTTCCTTTTAAAATTACGTATCAACAACTTTACTTTGCGCCGAGCTTTCAATCGTATTCTCGTGCTGGTTAGTCGAATCTTCAACAGTCTTCCTGCCACTATGATATCGCTGATCTTTGTTTTCATTTAAGTTTTTATACTAAGTGGAGTAATCAGTCTGGTTCATAGCGATACTATTATTTGTGGATACGACGGTGATAGTATCCATGTCGTCGCATCTGGGTGGTAAAATGATCTGAAGTTCCTCTTTCATCACTACCTCATCTTCTGGAAGTGGGTCATCTGCGACTTTTGTATCGTATTCGTCAGTTGTTGAAGCGGCGCTGAAAGTGTTTACATCAGTCAAATGGAGAAAAAAATAAGGTAACAATATGTGACTGTCAGACAGAGCCAATAAATAGACAAAAGAGCAGAACAATTGATAAATTAGTAAGTTATATTTTATTTATAGATGGCACACGATCGGACGGATGGTCACCGCCGCCCATGGGCACTGGCATGCAGGTGTGTTGCTGACCTTGCTAAATCCTGTTAAAGTTAAATTGAGGTATAAGTTTAGTCGAGCTAATGAAGATTTTTACTTTTTAATCCTCAAGAACAAGACCAATATTTATGCTGTTTTGTTTATAAATGTTTGTTATCAATTATTTAAAATCAAAATTATTGTAGCGAGGGGACAGTTATTTATATTGTTTAAACAATAATAATACAACTTGCTACCTTTGTCTACTAATTTGAATTTGACCTTCAGATACCAAAAAAAATGTTGCATACTTGGAGTGGCCAACTATTATAGAAAAATGCCTAATTAATGTAGATTATAAAGTGGAATTACAAAATTAATTTAAACCATTAGAAAGACTTGAAACACGAATACTTTTAATCGGAAGTTCCGAGCACATTACCTTTATCACAAGTCTAGTAGTTGTATATGTTTATTATATAGATATGTATGTACATTTTATTATTTCTATATGTATATATAGATTTGGTATATTATACGTATGTTATGTATTTATTATGTCATATTAAATGAATGAAGATATAAACGAATCATAACGTTAGCCTCTAAAATAAAAGTGTACAACTTTGTTCACTACGTCCGACAGAACGCGCAGCCAAACAACATATTTATTAATATTCGTATGTACGTATGTATTTTATAATCAGCAATCCCGAAAATCCAAGAATAAAATTTTCTCGTCGAAAATTAGAATTAACATAGAAAACCTGTAAATTAAAAAAAATAGTTCAAAATTTTTTCTGCCCCCAATGATTCTGATTTCAATTAATAAACAATAACAAACATATAAAAAAAAAGTTCATCAATTTGTCTTAATGATCAAGTTTTAAGCTTAATTGACTAGACTATTTTTAAGTCATCGAATTCGTGCAAGTAAAGAAGAATAATCAATAACTGCAATACATACTATACTTATTTTATTTGAGACTTATTTGCTCCCATTTTCGCTCCAGATATCGACCGGGAAAACATTATCTTATGAAACCCATACAAAAAACTTCTAAATTGACTAAAAACATACTCTAAAATCTTTTGTGATAAATACGTAGGTACTTACAAATAATAGTCATCGCAAAAAAGTCGGGTCAATATATCTCGAGATTACCACAAACAGATTACCTTCTCAGAAAATTAGATTAGAAAATTCGCAATATATGCTTACTAGAAATCAGCAACAAAAATTAAGTTAAAATTAGTCACTAACTCCAACTGATCTCCCGCTTTGGCCCCTGCTAGCACCGAAGTATAAAGTCTGGCCCTCGCTCCGTGAAGCCGCATGCCCGTCGACACATCGTCTACCCCAGACCTCATTTCCGGGATGGAATGCAGAGGACCTCCGTTGCTGGCTACGCGAAACAAAAATGTATGGGAAAACAGCCGTATACGCGGCATCCGTTTAATGTTATTCATCATGTCTTTTTTTCGGTATGGCTAAATTCTTGTGGCCCTAATGGCCTTTCTAGAGTCACCGGATATGTATAGTTTAGGGCGAGCGCAGAAGGCGCTCAGCCAGGACCAAAAAGTGTGTGCAGCAACGAGCCTAAAGGCTCCCCCGCCGGGTAGATCGACAGAAGGAACGGACCTCGGCTTAGGGCGTTGCTTTGGAAGGGTACCGCGGGATCTCGAGTCGATGAGGAGAGATGAGGTCTGTCTATCCTTTCATCTCATCATCTCGGGATGCAAGTGACCTCCGTTGCCAGCTACTCAAAATGAAGTCTATGGATAAACATGCAAACCAGACGGCTCTTGTTTAATTATTTTATTTTCCTTTATTTGGAACACGAGATGATAGATGGCAGACCTCACTCTCCTCACTGTGGGATGTTCCGATGTTAGAGCTATGCGACACAAAAATCTATGAAAATAGGGAGATGACCTTCACTTAATAGTTTTAACGTAGGCTACGAGTATGAGTGTAGTCAGATCGAGACTGGATAAAATCAGCCAGTTCGCGTGATACAATTTATGTGGAAGGTGCAAGCAGGAACGATTTAAATTGAAACATTTCTGTATTAGATAATCTTATTCTCCATTGTCAAAGGAAACCTAAAATTTTCTGTTAAATGTATTTTTTCAAAACGTTTTCTGGCTCCAAGAATTATTTGTACTGACCTTCTTGGGTGAAAGCTTCATTATCTTTCAGATCTCGTGGTCGCATATTTTCGGCTGGTGGCAGCTTTCCCCGTGTAGCTCCGTCATTATCTATTGTAGGAGATATAAAGTTTTTCATTAGGTAAATAATATATTAACTGAATTTTGCTTCTCTTTATCTTATCTGTAATAATTCAGTGAACAAAAGAATTCAAAATTGGTTCACTCGTTAATTTTTTTTAAAAATGTCTTCTCAAATCTTATCGTCCAGTTCGATGTTAATCTATAATTCCCTCGAAGGAGATTTCGGCCCATAATTCACCCCGCGGTCACATCTCATATTGCTGGATTGTGCACATGCCCTAGACTTTAATGAGCATATAGGTATGCTCATGAAGTTTTCAAGAGAGTTATAATTGAAATACTTAGTTAAAGAAATGGTATTAAGTGGGTACACAGAAAGATCAAAGCAAAGAAGTTTAAAAAAAAGCATAGACGGTTTATAGACCTACCATTTTTGAAATTTCCACGGCATGGTAGTTCAGCGAAACCACAAAACAGCGTTTCAAGCTCGTCGGGCGACATGCGGCGAAGGTACGGTACTCGTTTCAAATCCGGCCGGTGGAGACATCGAAACGAATTGCGATGCTGCGAAGAAATCAAGTGTAACATCAAATGAATACCATACATGTAAGTATTAAAACAATCTTTCATGAATCTACGGATATCTGCACAGAATACAATTTTTCAAATTTGTACAGTTCTCGCGGAAAATCTTTGTAAATAATTTTAATTATGTAAGCTATAGCGTTAATTAATTTTAATTACTTAAGTCAGTGCCAGTGCAGTAGATTATTCTTTATTATTATTAATAAGAATGAAATTTAAATCTTATTACTCAAGTTTAGCTAGATAAAATATAACAAAAGCATGATTTTCTTTCTCAGTCTTTTTAACTTCCCAGTACTGCAGGGTGCAGTCCTCCTCTAATAAATCACTAGGGGGTTTCGGGCCACAATCCACCAGGCGGCTCCAGTGAGGATTTTTTAAAATTCTGGTACATGCAAGTTTGTGATAGATAATCTTTAAAAATCCGTAGGTACTTGAAGAGCGGTGATAGCCTAGGCGTAATTACACTCGACTCACATTCGTGTGATTGTGAATTAAGTACAGATTTTTAAAAATTGTCACCAGCTCGATAATGAGGGAAAATATCGTGAGAAAACCATGCGGCTCCAGATATAAAATAAAAATCTAGGGTATGTGATCCACTAATCCACACTGGGCCCGCGTGGTGGATTAAGGCCCTAAACCCCCCAGTGATTTACTAGGGGAGGCCCCTCCCCTGGTACCTTGTAGTGGGACGTTATAGGCTGATACAAGTATAAGTACAAGGTACTTAAGTAGAATCATAAAGGTACGGGGTGAGGATTTGAACATACGACCGCATGAAAGAGTCGAGAATAGACACCCCTACCTCTCCTACCATGATACGTGGTCTTATGTCATAGATTTCTATCGTATTCGTGTTGGAACTGAATTTTCGCAATAAGCATACATCTGAGAAACCAAAACGACCACAATACCAATTGTGTTCTTACAAAGGGTGAGCTTAATACCATAAGGCATTCTCTACCAGCTAACCCTTTGGTTGGTCAGAGAAATACATTGAGAGGTGCGATGCGAGGTATAAATATATTATATAATGTACTAACATAAACAACAAACAGAATAAATGATATATGGGTATAAATATACGTGATGTATACATAATATATCAATATCATGTATGAAGAAGTAAAAATGTTGTCATTATGCTATCGATTGTATGTAAAAAATTAATATTCCACAAAGTGCGATAATGGACATTTAGAATACCCCCAATAACAACAGTCAGTACTCTTTCGTTGACCTAAGAACTCGATACCGTCGTACCTTGATAAGTCCAGTAGGTACTTGCAACATCTCGCTGGCATGCGACGAACTCAGACTGTGGATTACGCCGTCATGTTTGACTGATATCGCGGACAGACCAGTGCGTACCACATCTGGATTTATCTAAAATAATAATCAATAAGTTATTAGGGTAGTGTTTAAGTTGTAATCAGTGTTAATTATCTATAGGTTTTAGCCAAAATTACTCAAGCACTATGAAACATTTTTTTTTTTTTTTAAAATGGGTATCATAAGCACACTCAAATAGTTACTATGTCTATTCAAACCTACGTAGGTACTGCTAGCATAGAAATCTGTTAATTGATCGTATCTGGTGACTCTCACTAGACAGGAAGACTCATCAGGAAGAGTTCATCCTCTCTAATACACAAGGTTTAATCAGTACCACTGAACGACTTTTGGATTGGACTGAAATATGAATATCCTGCAGTCGCTGAGAAGACCATCATGACTGCTTCCCTTTGTTTCAACTTACCAATACGAAACTGACTTTTCAGCTTACGCCTACACCAAAAACAAGTTCAGAACTAGACTGGATGCTGCCCCAGATCTGCGAATTCAACTATCGGAAATCAAACAATTAGGTTTAGGATTTTAGGAAATTGATTAGGTTCCCATTAGGTTTAAATTATTAAAGACGATATAATTATTAATATAAGTAAAAACGATGAAAAAATTTCATTCTTCACAGTAAATCAAAATAATTATAGTCTTTCTTTTCAAGTCAAACATGACAATATGCAAACAATTAGGTTCAGGGGTCTTAATAATAAATAAATTTGGTTTGTATGTTCACAATTGCTAGTTAACTTTATTTATAGAAGTTGGAGTTCCGCCAAAAGAAGGGCGATCATATAGGGTTCCATAGCAGAAAAAAAACGGTGTCTTAAAGAATACTTTATAGTGCGAAGCGAAACGGAGGTGTAGTGTGCGAGTGTAACAAAAAGTTGAGAAAGATTGTATTCTGGTGGAGCTCACATACAAGTTTTAATCTAGTTCCGGATCCGTAATGTGCATTACACCAGGTCCCAAAAATATGTTTTATTGTGTGTTTTTGGTGTTATACCTAAATATATTTTTTAAAACTACTTTTATTACTTTTAGCCAAATTTTTAAATAAGTAATACGCAAAACATGCACCCTTTTGAACAAAAAGCATTATATAAATAAATTTAAGGTCATTGTACAATCCAACTTTTTAATAAAACAATAGAGTAAATGACCAGCAAACAATCTAATTGGTATGAACCAAGACACAAATTAGATAAACGATCTTTAACGAACGTCTGTTCTCCGAAGTGACATAAAAAGAAATTGAAATTGTCCGGAGCCAAAGACCGCGTAGACCAAAGTAGCCAAGCGCGTATTCAATCGGAGTCGGAAATAGGAATTTAATCAGTCTCCGTTTTCAATATACCGTTTAGAACGAACAAAAACTAAACCACGCTTGACCCGCATATGTTGGACCCATCGATCAGGGCAGAGACGCCCTAAACTGAATTATTCAAAACTTCCGACATGATATATTACTCTTCAGCTGATTACGCGATAGCAAATTGGCCACGTGACTTGAAGATGATGGATTTAGAAAAAAACAAGTAGGATTAGGCGGAACTTCAATTTTCAATTTCAATTCAATCTCAATTTCAATTTTCTTTATATATAGGAAGAACATGGCAGACGAGCTTACAGTCCACCTGGTATTTAAGTGGATACTGTCGCTAATGGACGTTCGCTGTATATGCCAACTTCAGTCCAAAATGACAAACGTTGGCACGTCCCCGGTTGCGTTGCCTACCTTTGGAAACTTAGGAATGGATTTGGAAAAAGGGTTGCAAAAATGGGGAGGGATAGGATATAGTGGGAATGGGCTTTAGCATATCTCACTCACTACAGAAACACGTACGTACATTGGGGAATAGGATAAAGTGGGATATGCAGTACAATGTACAGTTGTATCTAGTTGTACAATCTTTAGAAATATGAGCCAGTTTTAATTGATACACGTTAATACTACTTCCCGCTGGTGTCCTAAAAGGCTACTAAGAGATAACAAAGCCCTGAGGAACTGCACCACCTCTGAAAGAGTGGACTCGCCAGCGTATCGTTTTAAGGTCGTACATCGCTCACGCACAAGACAATGTCTATGAGGAGGCCCATGTCCAGCAGTGGATACAGGGATTGTTGCAAAAAAAAATACTACTTACTTGCAACTCCTTGCCTTCACAACAAGGTACAAGCTCCAGCATCTCTTCCTTAAACTTGTGTGCAGAATTCAAATCGACAGTAACATTATCCCCACTTGCCACTGGATTCATGCCCAGGAAAGCCTCCGAAGATTTCTTCTCTTTTACATCATCAGATGACGCCTTTCTCATGCTAATGTCCAAATTCTTCATTGCGACCGAAAAAGTTTTGTTCTCGTGTGTCAGTTGCATTATGGAATTTTATAAGTTTTGCTTGTAATAATAATGAAATGTTTAAAAACTGATTTTGAGTGTCTTAATTTTTTCAGTTGGTGCTTACATTTTTACTGAATCTTTGACACTGCCTTTGACTTTCGAATAGGTCAATTGTTTTCCTTTGAGGCCAGAATTAAATACCTACGACAAGTCATTGAGTTTGCATAGAAATAAAAATATTAGTTCGAAAATGATCGACATGAAAGACTACCGTACAACGATAATAAAAAAATCACTTATTATACCTGTCTCAATATAAATAATAACAAACGTAAATATTTTTCTTCGCTAATAAGGGTATACATTTGTTTTAAAGATATAAAACACATTCTTTGTTTATCATCGTATTTTTATACAAGTAAGCTTTCTTTGAAGACAATAATTTATAAATACCTAATTAAGGCAGAACAATAAACGTGGATATACTTCAAAGAGAAATTATTTTTGCGCAAATTTACCAATAAATCAGTCCGTTGCGTTATTAAAACTGGCTTCCTTTTTTTCCCTTGCTATGGCTAACAATGGGTGATAAGAAGTACTTAATGATTTCACGGGTGTTGTATCGAAGGCAGATCACGTAGCAGCTCTTGAAAGAAAGGCTACCCGTCGGAAAAGGAAGGCGCCGAGAAGGGCCAAATTAAGTACTTTCGGTAGCTTTTCTTATTATGTTTTTACGCAAAGTTTGGGTACGATAAACTCCATAGGCAGCTGAACGTTTTTCACGTAGAAAAACGATTCCTGCAGAACTATTATAGATCTATTTGTAGGCCCATTTTATATCCTATAAAATTTCGCACTTGACGTAAGTCGGTACCCAGAAGCCAGCCAGAAACTTATTTAGAACTCGACCGAATTTGACATAGGTAGGTATATCAGAAACATCCATCAACCAAAATGGTTGATCGATGATTAGATGATTATTTATTGTAGCTGAATGGAGCTTCTACAACTAAGGATGGCGTTGGTCTACACTCTCGGTACGTGGTACCAGGGTAAGTAAAAATTAATCATCGAACCACTGGTATCTGGTCGGTTAGTCCCCCTTCCTCCTCTTCGTCTTCCCATGTTTTTGCATTCGCATTGCATTGCTTCCATGCGAATAAGCCCCTAATACATGATTTCACATCCTAATCGTATCGTATGTTTTGCATACGGCCGAAGGTTTCACATGCTTTCGAATCCTATCGCATGTTTTCGCATATTATCGCATGCTATTGGACGTTGTGGGAAAGTGTAATATTAATATGATCTTGGCAATTAGAACTACTTATACTACAATAAAGGAAGACTAGGTGAAACAAAGGTATTTGATAAGTATAATAGGTATATATTTCCGAAATACAAATTCTAAAAATTCGTTAACAATGTCATAAAATAAATAGTACTCAAATGTAAAACAAGATCTTAATGAAATATCACAATGCCAAAGGATATTTCGAAACAATCAGTCGTCAATCATTCCAATCAATTATTTATTTATAGGACTAGGATTTATAGCAATAGGACCTTCTGACCCTTAAGTTAGAAAAATTCCCACTAACCCTTACCTATATAACCTCTTTTCAAAAATTGTTTTAAGAATCATATATCAACTTATTAAAAGCATATACTTTATGGTTCCCTATGAATATGAAATGATGACTGTGAATATAAATAGAAAAATGTGTTTTTCTTTATAATGACGAATTTACACTTACAATTCTGATAAAGAATTGTACAACAGAACTACTGGAAACAAAGAAAATAAACATATCAAAGTAATCATTCTCATATTTAACTAAATCCAGACGAATGAAGAACAACAAAGTAGTAGGTATATCGTAGAAGGTCCGCGGTCCATAAGTTTAAAGACCTATAGGTGTCAAAAAGGTCACGTTTGGGTGCACAGGGTCCTAACTACGCCCATTTTGGGTTTTGATTACGAAATCAATGTACCTATTTATAAAAATACTACTAATATATATATATATTTGTTGAGCACTTTCATTAAGTGTCACAGCTCGTCAAAGTACTTTAAAGTGTATTCAAACAAAGGAATAAACATTATTTTATTATTTTATAAAATCTTAAGGCGCTGGTTCTTCTTTTACTTCATTTGGGTCGTAAAAGTCTTTGTTCAATTCTGCGTCCGACCCGCCGTGTCTGGCTGCTGCCCATTTCTGTAAAAACAAAGAGTTTTGAAACAAATAAAAAAAATGACAACGCTAGATTCTATCCCATCCAATTTATCTAAATTATCCCAAGAATAGATGGTAAATGAAAAATAATATGACATAAGTATAACAATACTTCTGAAAAATAACCAATTAGTAGATAGTTTCGATATTTTACTTAATGGCCATCGTTCGTGTCGATTTAAAATGAAGTGGATACTGTCGGCAAGTGGTAAGTGGATACTGTCGCCCATGGACATTCACGGTACATGTCCATAATGACAAGGGTAGGCACGCCTCCGTGCATACATTGTCTACCTGATAAAGTGAGAAATGCAGTATTTTACGGTAGTCTTCTGTGAGCCACTTTCCTCTTTCTGGGACACGTCAATATCGTCGATCATCGATGCCGAGCGGCTGCCAATGGTGTGTCGGTGCCGTGCAGTGGAACTTTATAACCATACCATACCATTCCATTAGCCTATGTCTCCCCAGTGCTGGATACAGGCCTCTTCCGCGACTCACCACCACACACGATCTTCAGCTTTTCTCATCCAAACACCACCGGCGAACTACTTCAAGTCGTCAGTCCACCTGACCGTTGGGCGTTCCGCATTGCACTTGCCGGTCCGTGGTCTCCATTCAAAGACTCGTCTACCCAAAAGGTTAACGGTCCTACGGCAAATATGACCTGCCTATTGTCACTTCTGGGATTTAATAGGAGGTTTAAAACGAAGGTGCGTCTTACAATCCTCTCTTTCTCTGCTTTCATTTCAGCTTGTAAAGCGCACAGCACGTGGTGCGCGAGGTAGATGCTGGCGCGGCGCACATCACCGCATTCCGCACTGATGCGGCTGTTTACTACCGCGTCAGAGAGCGCCTCCACCGCTTCGCCCCATTCCACTACCAACGTATGGTTACATAAGTATTATGTTATTGACAAAACTTATTATTTTAGGAATATGAGAAATATGTAGAATATGAAATTTTAGGCATGAGAGAAAAAAGAAAAACCGTGTTGGATGCAGGACGTATATTGTGCAAGAAAGAGAGTAAATGACAAGATGACGTTAGTGACAGATCAAATAGAGACGCGCAACGAATGGAATAATACATTATTCCAAGTTTGCATTATGTTCCAATATCCTTTATGCAATCCCATTCTTCGCAAGCATTCTTTATGTTTCCCGAATTTAAATTTCGTGCCATTTTATTTTTTGGCGGTTGGCAACTCTGGTTTGTTTATAGATGTCACGTATGACAGTTGCAATTAGTGAACATGGAACGCTACACGAAAGAGCAACGCAGTATGAATTTTAGAGCAGTATAAATTGGACCATCATTTTGACGAACAAATCATCTTTAGTGACGAGGCCCATTTCCACCTTGACGGATACGTCAATAAGCAAAATTGTCGTATTTAGTCGTTTTGGGGCTTGGAGAATCCTCATGAGATTCATCAAAATCGGATGGGTGCGGCGTTTGGTTTGGCGGGATTATAGGGCCATTTTTTTAGGTATCGCTATTTAGGTAGGCATAGAGAGGTATTGAAACATACTACAGGAGTTTTTTTTGGCACCAATTGGAAGATATGGACCTCGATCAACTGTGGTTCCAAAAGGACGAAGCCACTTTATTTTTTTTACAAATTAAATCCGACGCTCTATCTGGGACAGCCTCAACTGGGACTGAGTTCTGAGAATGTTCTGAGACATTTAGAACATTATTTTTTTTATATTTAAAATTTGTAAATGATAAACAACTTTTTTAAATAAAAAGTTTTAGTAGAAACAAAAACTACAGCAGCTACAGCTAATTTTTTTAAAAAAACTTTGACACTCATTTTCTCGAAATTGACTTTCAGTGGGTTGATACACAAACGCAGAACACCGTCCATATATTATAAACCCTACATTAAAGGTATGCGGTGATGAGATGGTCTGATGGTCAAATGCAAAGTTCAAAAACTACATTTTTATTACAAGTATAGCTACCGTAACATACTTTTGTGCCTCATAACGGGCAGCGTCACCTTGCCCGTGATGACGTCCATGCCCTTATGCACCTGCAGGCTCACGAACCGCGAGAGCAATCTCGCAGCTGCGTTTATCATCTGAATTATGTCAAAAATAATGTGTCTTACTTAAATTGTTTTTTACCACATGTGTTGGTGTACACTAAAGTGTATCTATACATATAAATGTTTTCCGACAACGATATGTTTACATCTTAGACCGTCATATTTTTAGAGAACTCTAAGGAACATATTTGACTTCCAATTAGAGTAGTTTAGAGAGTCACGAGAACAATGCGTGAATAATGTATCATGGTAATTAGAAAAAGAGGTCATTGAAACTATACATAGCAATTAAACAACTTTGAACGGTTTAAATCGCGTATATTTAACATTATTTTTATCCCGACGTTTCGAACACTTTGCAGAGGACGTGGTCACGGGGTGACTAATTGATTTTATTTGTCACTTGAGTTATTAAGAAATTATTTGAACTACCGTCTGACAATTTTTTTTAATCATAACATACCCTATGCACGCAGTATTCGCTCACGGTGTCCAGAGGTCTTGCAGTATTGCGTTGGCCTTGGGATTTAATTAATTTAATGACTGGATCCCAAGCCGGCGGTACTTGCTAACCATCTTGTCTATTGAAATTTGGGTGTTTCTTGATTTCAATAGCCTCGCGTAACATTCTTGGCATGAACCGAGTCTTAATCGAATCGTATCGTATCGAATCGAATAATAACAATGTTAAAAATAATGTTAAATATACGCGATTTAAACCGTTCAAAGTTGTTTAATTGCTATGTATAGTAATCGCGAAAACCTAAGAAAAATTGAAACTATACTTTGAATTGTTCGTGTAAGTATATATTATTCTTTAAAAATGGTACTAGATTTACACCTTCTTAGTTTAGAGAGTCACGAGAACAATGCATGAACAATGTATCATGGTAATTGGAAAAAGTGGTAATTGAAACTATACTTTGAATTGTTCGTATAAGTATATATTATTCTTTAAAAATGGTACTAGATTTACACCTTCTTTCCATAAAAAGAAACAATTCTGAATCCATTCATTTAATAATCTATGTTTAGTAAGATATGGTCCTAAACTACTTAGAAACCCAACAACTTCAGTCTGTTTGTCTCATATGCTAGCCCCAACCGTGGCTCTAGCCCCAGCGATCAAAGAATTAAAACAACCAACGAAATGAACAACAGTGTGACACTGTTTATTTATTTACTACTAACGGTGCCAGAGACTTCGTTCCCGTGAACTTCTAATTCCCGTGAGAACTTTATAATGGTTCTGGATAAAAAGTACCCTAAATGTTAACCTGGTACATAAACTATATCTGTACCAGGTTTCATTAAAATCCGTACTGCAGTTTTTGCGTGATTGCGCGCTCAGACAGACAAAAATTCCAAAAAATGTCTGTATCATTCGTACTATATACTGCAATGACTTTTTCAAAAAATATTTCATGTACAGACATGGCTCTGTTACGATTCTATTATATGTATAGATAATGTGTTTGAAAGTCTACATATAAAAAAAATAAAGTTCACTCACTTCAAGTATCTTCCTTCGTTCAGGTAGGAAGGTAGGCACAGCTACTGGATCGGGTAAATCTTCGATACGATCAGAAAATGTCACTTCTGCAAGTTTAGTTTTTGAGGGCTGAGGAAGATACATGTTTTTTTGTGTTAAACTTAGGTTAAGATTATTAAGAGGTGGTTCAAGAATATTCGATAAGGACTGGTACAGCTTGATGACGACAGCAGTCATTTGTGGTCGTCAGTTTGTGGTGAAAGAGACCAAAAAATATATAAAAAAAAAACTGTTAAGGCTATTAAGGATTCAGGCTTAAATAAAGTATCTAAGGTTCCAACATTTGCATCTATAAAAAGCACACTATACAATGTTAGAAGCCAAGCTGCAGGTGGCTGCAGGCCAAAATTATGTTTTGACGACCCGGCGAGTGTGGTAGTACCAGAAAGATATTTATCATTTTTATTGGGTAATTATATAATGATAACGGTGTTAGAATTCTAGTATTTTGTTCACAAAATATAAAGAAAGTAACTAATTCAGTTCAACACATTTTCGGAAACGGAACATTTAAATCTTGCCCTTTCAAACAGATTTACAACATTCACGGCGAGGTGAATAGTTCTGAAACCGGTACAAACATACCATTAATCTATGCGTTAATGTCGGACATGTCTCAGTCATCGTACAATAGTTTATTTGAAATCCTAATATCTCAAATTCCCGATTGGAATCCTACAAAATTCACAACTTACTACAAGGTAGCGGCACGAGCAGCTATTCCCTAATATTACTGTACAAGGCTGTTTTTACCATTTTTCCAATGCAATATGGCGAAAAGATAAAAAAAAAAAATTATTAAGGCACCATATACCAGAAAAAATATAGCAATCACTGGTGTGGTGTGTTGCCACTTCTTCCGAGCACGAAAATTCGAGAGGGATGCTCATACATTTTGGAAAAAATTGACTTCCTTAAACAAACATTTTGGAAAAATTTACTTCCTTAAACAAAATCTGGATAATCATTCTAATTTAGAATGTTTCGCCAAATACATTGAAAATTATTGGCTGAGCAATAATGTGTTTATCGCCACATGGTGTGTTTTTGGCGAACGCCATCGAACAACTAATAGTGTAGACTGTAGAGGGATACTATTTGTATCGACTATTTGTGTACTATTTGAAGATGCAGAATGCAATGCAGTCAGAGAACGACAAATTAAAAATAAACAAAAGGTTAATGTAATCGTAAAATAGAGAGTATCATAAGTGACAAAAGTCAGTTCCTGTCAATTTAGAATGTTTGCGATAAAAAGGACAAATCACATGCGGAGTCAAAATTTAATTTTCCTTCATCGTTTATTTATGCACCTAGTTATAATTGAAATAAAATAATTGAACTACTTAATGAGTTTTTTCAAACTGTTTAACTATTCTAAAAGTTGAAAAATTGAACTAAAGTCATTCAAACAGTTCAACTGGTTGAACAAAAACTTGAAAATATGAATCAGAGGGTCCACCTGGTGGTAATTTCTATCGCCCATGAACATCCACGGTACATGCCAACTTCAGTGCGGAATGACAAACGTTGGCAGGCCTCCGGGTGTGATGCGTAACTTTGAGATGTAGGAATGAATTTGGAGAAAGGTTTGGGAAAATGGTGAGGGATAGGAACGGATCGGATGGGAATGGGCTCTGGCATATCTCATTCAATACCGAAACACGTACGTACATTGGAGAATAAGATAAAATGGGGAATGCACTACATTTCAAGGTTGTCTTTTGTGAGAGAGGCGTGTGTAACGAGGCCAGTCGAGTGTGCCCAGCGGCTGTTAGATTGCAGCACATATCTTCTTCCTCCAAAATAAGATGATTATGATATTGATAATAATAATGATGTTAATAACAAAATAACACGTACGACAGGTGTGGGAGGTCTGTCCCTGGCGCTCTTCAGGTCCATGTCGGTGATTGTCGCCGGAGCGATGCTGGTGATGTCTCCGAAGGCGATGGAGGCACGAGTGCCACCCGTCACGTAGTGCTTAGCCATCTCTGCCTTCACTTGGAGGGACCAGCGAGGCTGTTTCTTACTATAGAAAAATAAGCAATAAGATATATATCACTACAACTTTAGAATCCGTTTAAAACAATGTGAATTATGTCAAATATAGAACCGATTAGGGTTGCAAAGAAAATGATGAATATAAATACATTATTATTTTTATTTATATAAATACCAGAGAAACAATATAATATGATATTTTTTGCATTTAGTGACATTAAACCTGGGCTTTACATTCCTATTAAACTAATTAAAAAAGAGTAGCTGCGGCTTAAGTACAGTTGTTAGTGGCTTGTTAGGTATAATAGTAGTTATTGGATAAAGTAGATGAGTATACGTTAGGTCCAACGCCAATGTAAAGTAACTGCTTCGATCAAGAGCCATAAGTTCCGAAAAATGTTAATCGAAATTAGAGACACGCGAACAAAATGGTAGCTTAACTTTATTTATTTAACATCTGTCTTAAGATTGGTGCTTAAAATTTGTCTTAACATTCAGACAAATATTTTTGGTTGAGGCACGAGTAAGCAAATAGCAAATAATATATCTGACATAACGCTGTATCTCTCCACTGTCGGATTAATAGACCTCTCCCAAAGCCCGTTACCACATTGAGGCTTCCACTCTTTTGAGTTATCGGTTCACCTGGACTCCCTATACTACCTTTCTCGATACGTGCTTTCCATTCACGGACTCGTCTCTAACGGTTGTCGGTCCTATGACAGATGTGGTCAGTCAACTTTTACTTCCATTTTACTAATTCCCAAGTATAATAATTGATACTATCGACTCACTGCTTCTTTTCGATTGAAGGCCGGAAGTTCTGGAAGAATACGGTGGAGGCCCGCGAGATCACCACGCGCTGCACGTCGCTTAGCAACTGGTGCACGCGTCGACGTGTGAACTCCAATATCGCTGTCTCCAGTATCTAAACAGATATGTTCTTATGAAAAAGACATCTGCCTTTAGGATGCCATCTTCTTATGGGAAAGACATTCCATCTGGAGATGGAATGCTTTAGGTCGGGTGCAGTCCGATAAAAAGGAGTCATTGTCTAATGTGTGTGGGGAATGTGCTATATTGTGCAGAAATTATTACGGAAAGTAGTAATAATTCTAATGTTCTGATAGGAGTCTGAAGCAAAACGGACGTCTGTTGCCCACCCTTAACATAACGCGAATGACAAATAATAAATACTTTTCAAAAACACTAAATACAAGAGTGGGTGCAGATGGTGGCGGTTGTTACGATGTTTAAGAAATTGTTTTCTTGTTTACATAATTTCCAAAGTGTTGACATGACCAAATATCTTGAAGGTGACAACGAAATAAAGTTAAAACTAACTTGAACATTGATCATTTATTCTGTGGTTTGCCACTGTTTGTACTAATAGGAAAAAAAAATCCGTCTTGTGCCACTGTCAATTTTAGAGGTGCATAAGGGGTACTCCCGTTAACACTAAAGTACTCAATCTCAAATCATTGAACATATTGATTACTCATGAAACCGAAAATGTAAATATGAAATTAAAGGACAGGATCACATTATGGATACTTAGCTGCAATTATTGGTAATTTTTAGAGGAAATGCTTTAATTTAAAATATATGATTTGAATTTAAATTTGAACGACTGACAGCATCAAAGAAGCAGGAAAAGAGGTACTAACAGTTGTGTACGTATATGCCCAAATGCATTTTTTTAATTTCTTCTTCTTCTTCTTCTTCTTCTCAGCCCTTGGACGTCCACTGCTGGACATAGGCCTCCCCCATTGTCCGCCATTTAGACCTATCGGCAGCGACCTGCATCCAGCGGGTGCCCGCAACCTTTATGAGGTCGTCTGTCCATCTAGCAGATGGACGTCCTCGGCTTCGTCCGCCGGTACGTGGTCTCCATTCGAGAACCCCTCTGCCCCATCGGCCATCGGTTCTTCGAGCTATGTGCCCTGCCCACTGCCACTTCAGCTTGCTAACCCGAGAGGCTATGTCGGTGACTTTAGTTCGTCTACGGATCTCCTCATTCCTGATTCGATCACGTAGGGAAACCCCGAGCATAGCCCTCTCCATAGCTCGCTGTGCGACAGTGAGCTTATTTATGAGGCCCATAGTCAGAGACCACGTCTCGGTGCCGTAGGTCATCACTGGCAACACACACTGGTCGAAGACCTTCGTCTTCAAGCACTGAGGTATTTTGGACGAGAAGACGCTGCGTAGCTTCCCGAACGCTGCCCAGCCGAGTTGGATTCGTCGATTGACCTCTTTGTCGAAGTTGGACCTACCTAGTTGGACCGTTTGGCCTAGGTAGACGTACTCGTCAACAACTTCGAGAATCGAGCTCCCGACTGAAACTGGGGTGGGCACGACATGGACATTCGACATGATTTTCGTCTTGTCCATGTTCATTTTAAGGCCCACCTGTTGGGAAACTCGATTGAGGTCTCCGAGCATTGTGCTAAGATCCTCCAGCGATTCTGCCATGACCACGATATCGTCGGCAAATCGAAGGTGAGTGATGCATTCGCCATCAACGTTGATGCCGAGTCCTTTCCATTCCAGGAGCTTGAAAGCGTCTTCCATCGCATTGGTGAAGAGCTTCGGAGAGATGACATCTCCTTGTCTCACACCCCTCTGCAATGGAATCGGCTCCGTGCTCCCTTCCTGTACTCGGACTGACATGGTGGCGTTGTTATACAAACACTTCAACACTTCGATATACCGATAGTCAATATGGCACCGCTGGAGGGACTGTAGCACTGCCCAAGTCTCGATCGAATCAAAGGCTTTCTCATAGTCCACAAACGCTAAGCATAATGGCAAGTTATACTCCTCGGTCTTCTGTATAACTTGCCGCAGCGTATGGATGTGGTCTATGGTACTATAGCCTTTTCGGAAACCGGCTTGTTCGGGAGGCTGGAAGTCATCAAACCTGCGCTCGAGACGATTCGTGATAACCCTCGAAAACAGCTTATAAACATGGCTCAGAAGCGAGATGGGCCTATAGTTCTTCAACAAGGTCTTGTCGCCTTTCTTGAAGAAGAGCACCACCACGCTTCTGTTCCATGCCTCCGGCGTAATACCTTCGAGCAAGACGGAATTAAAGAGCTTCTGAAGGACTTTCAGTACCGGTGTTCCACCCGCTTTCAGAAGCTCTGAAGTGATTCCGTCTTCACCCGGCGCCTTGTTGTTTCTAAGCTGTTTGAGGGCCATCCTAATCTCGTACAGGCTGATGTCCGGGATGTCTTCGGTATAGTGTCGGGTCAACTTGGCTCTTGGGTCTTTGGCCAAGTTGCCAACAGGTTTAGCGACCGAGGTTTAATTTCTAGCGATCCGCAATAGGTAGATAGGCTATAGATAGGAGATAGGCTATCGCATTGAGTCTAGGAAATGGCCAACCGTTATTCTCCATTTACTAACTGCATTTGGGCATCCATAATTACCCTGTTATTTAAAATTGTGTTAATGCCCCATTGTTTAATAGGACAATTTTTAATAATTTGTTTCGACCTCGTTTCTTGTAAGGTTAACATGTTTTCTTTTCATTAATTTAATTTATTGTGCCATCCCTCGGCCATGTTCGTGGTGCGATGCCGCTCGCCGAAGACACTCCATGTTTGGACGAAAGCCTCACTTCGGTACCAGAATTTCTCCAAGTAATATACAATTTTTTGTAAAAAAAAATATAATTATATTAATATGAATATTTTTGTCCAGTGCCAGTATTTCGTTGGTTAAAAAATTATTTTTTTCTTTTACATAATCCCAACCAGACATAATATAGACATCTGGTAACAATGGCACCACTCCACTAACAGAAATAATGTTTCGTGTGGCTTTCGTCTTGATAAGTTTTAACTTCTTTCCTTTCCTCCAAATATTTTTTGAATATTGATACAAACATCCCTTGGATATAACTTCCGGAAACACAGATCGTATTACATTAATTGCTAACCTCCTCAAAATCAGTGGTGTGTTTTCTTACATCCCACTCGGAAATTCGGGACTTAATCATTTCGAATAAAGTGTAAGATTTCGTTGTAGCGTCCGGCATCAGAGCGTAAAGCAACGGCAATACGTTAGTTTGATTTTCGTTATTGTTGAAGTCACCATGTATTAACGCTCTGAGTTTAAGCGCCGAACGCTTGAGATAAAAGTTTCAATTAAAGTAATTTACTATATTATGTATGTTACTAATTTTATATGGATACGTACGTGTTTTGCTTTGTATATTTTAAACTCAAATTGCGCCCGCGTTCTATTTTCTGTTTGATCTGGTGATTGATAGAGATTGCCGTTAATTAAGTATCTCATTAAGTTGGTAGTACACGTACGTATCCAAGTATTTGTACACGTCAAATACTTGTTTCTTTTTTCGGAATGGCTAAACTTTTGTGGCCTTAGTGGCCTTTCAAGAGTCACCGGACAAAAGTCAAATATTATGTAATGAGGTTTAATTAAATAAATCATTAAGTGCGTGATCAACTAGAGGTGATTAATGAATCAACGAAATACTTTTTGCAACAGCTTTTCAATTATCAACAAATTAACTGTTTTCCATTGACTAACCGGTTGAAAATGTAATGCCGTTGATGAATCAATTGGTTCAAAAATAAACGATGGTTAACCAAATTTAATATTAATAAATTAATTTCACGACCTGACCTGACGAACGAAACATAGCCTTCTTTTTATTTTCTGCTACATATCTGCTACCTTCCTCAAGATTTAATTAATGTTCAAAAAACATAAAAGTTAATTTAATATTTACGAAAACGACACTAAACCTATTAGTATAACGTATTAATATTTATTAGTCTATTAGTATTAATATTTTAAAACCAGTTAATCATGGACGGTTAACAGTTAAGTTAACATTTCATTAACAGCAATACCGTCAATGACCCACCTCTATCGTCAACGTCCATTGTTATCTTACCTCATCTAGAATTTTGATGGGTGGCGTGGGCAGTATTGTCTCCAAGTCCATCCTGGCGCGCGCCTGCCCCAGCGTCATGAGCGCGTCGCCCGTCGTCGACACAGCCGAAGACATCGCTTCCGAAGCGAGCCGTTGCGCTAGCTCCGGACTCATGCCTTTGGCGCCTCGTTTCGACTGCGGAAATTATGTTTAAGTAAATAATTAATTTTGATGGACAGTTAAAGTTTAGCTTTGTTAAAGCGGTAGCATCAATTTTAGTCATACTACTACTGAACAGCCTATTTTCAACTTTAGCATTATTTCAGCGACACTTTGTATACTAAGCTTAGAATATACAAATAGCTCATTTAAGACATTTTCGATAGCGTGCCTAAATAGAGAACGACGGACGTATAGCTTAATACTTGTATTTATTGAGACAGAAATGTGTACCTTCTCAAATTCAATGCCCATTTTCCTAACAAGCTGCGCTGCCTTTGCGGTGCCACCATGCATCAACTTCCAGTTGCACAATCTGATACGTTGCAGCTCCAGGTCTGTGTTGTATGCGTAGATCTCAGCTTTCCTGCCACCATTCAATGCAGGCTCTCAGTAAAATATTAAGTATAATTAAGATATTTGAGTTGTGACATGGTGGTTGAGACAATAATGTTAATCTTGGTTAAGAAGAGATTCCAACAACGTAGAGATTTTTACTGCCGTCTATCCTTAATAACCGATGGAGTAGACGAGTCCTCGAATGGAGGCCACGTACCGGGAAGCGCAGTGTGGGACGCCCTCCAGGCAGTGAGACCGATGGCTTAAAGAAATCTTGTCCATAAGCTACGGTAACTATTATTTATCCTACTACCCAAAATGTTCGCTTAATAAATTGTAATTCCTTACTTGCTTCGTCTCACGGCAGCCGCTGTCATGTCATCCGTGTACAATTTGAGGAGTAGCGCCTCTTCTTGGATCTTCCCGTTTTGCGCCGATACGCGTTCCGCCCATTGCCTGTTCGCCTAAAATGAGCCGTGAAATTAAATCGAGGAATTGGGAATTAGCATTTCGAAAGAATCTTATTTGGATGTAATAATAAGTGTTAAGTATGATGGTTTATTTAATAGATCTGCTTATCTTTATTATGTAGAAAGATTTGTTTATGAATAATTGAAGTGAAATTTAAATATGGGCATCGTGTGGTAGTTGTATGGTATTGACCAGCTTTAGAATAACACCATTTTCCCAACCCTTTCTCCAAATACAAAATCTCTATAGATAGGCAGTGCATCCGGGGCGTGGCAAAATTTGTCGTTCTAAACTGTTGCTGGTATGTATACACGTTTGCCGCCTTCTTTCCATAGAAAAAGCATAAAATAGGTATCGTAAAATGTGATTATGGGATAACAAAGCCGCTAGAACATGCCCTGAGGAACTACAGCACCTCTAAAAGTGTAGACTTGCCAATCCGTTTGGTTCTCACTTTAAGGCCATACATCCCTCATGCAAAAGACAATGTACACGTACAATGCACGCACAGTAGTGGATTCTAAAAGGGCTCGTTACGGTTTTTAGTATCTACTTGAGATGTTGACGGTGAAGTCAATTAAGTCGTTAGATGGACAACTACCTTTCTTTCATAGAATAGGTTATATAAAGAGTAGCTATCTTTTGTTTACATTCATAAATTTATTTTATGTCTATTAAAATATGCTGTAATTGTATTATAGGAGGAGGTCAATAGATAGTTCAAATTGTACTATGTCGATAAAATACCTATAAAAATACTGTCATACATAGAGTAAATACAGCGAATTGGCAAACCGCCTCAATTGGACTCCATTTTACGATCTCTGGTTATTTGAGAACTTTATTTTCGCTTCGTCTTTATGCACTATTCATTCTGTCGCGTATCTATTTGAATCATTACAATGCAAAAATATTTATAGCGATATATGTATCTTATACTCGTACATTGTTTCACAAGCATGTAGCAAACAGTTTGTGACTTTTTGGTAAACACTTTTCCGAAACAAAAACAATTTATATAGCAAAGGAATCCAAACATATAGGCAACTGATGAAATCATCAATCACTTCCCATAAGTCAAAGAGACCCTTATCTTTTATAGTAGAAGATGAACGCCATTACAGATGAGTCACGGATGCATACTGACGTTACTTTCATGACCCGAGGCTGAATGTCAACATTGACAGATTGCATTAACAGTGAACAAAATAAAAATAGTAAAGAAAGCAGATGGTCACGCAGTTTACGCGATGATAAGTACAAGATGAAGGCTTAAAACATTAAGAAAACATTGCCCATCGGCTAATCCGGAAACACCCGAACGTATTATCCACGTCTAAGAATTACCGTATCTCTAATTGCATTCTTTATTACGAGATAAAAACAAAATTTTATGAACATGTCGCGAGTCAGTGCAGAGAAATTGTATTGTGAGCTGTTATTTTCCCTTGAAAAAGTAATGATTAATAATCCATATAATATTATGATACTATATTATATTCAACCCGTTTGCTCACTGCTGGACATAGGCCTCTCTCCAGGTCCGTCGCTATTTTATTATGAGAAATCTGTAATCTGTTTGACCCCTTTCCATTGAGTCTTTTGACAAAGAAATCTAACTTACCATAGTTTGCAACTTTCCTTTCTTACATCTTTCTTAATTATACCTTTCCAATAGCTTATTCTTTTTGAGCCATCACACCTGCACTCTGGTTATCTGCCGTTATATTTCGAAACTTGATTCCGTCAGCAGTCAACACCTATTGTCTGATTATAAAAGTGTGTCAAAAGGAAATTTAATATTCATACCCCATCTTCCAATGTTTTCTGTTTTGCCTCTCGCTCGTGCTTCAATCTGTTTAACCGTTTCCTCTCGTTGATCCTCCAAGTCCGCACCATAGTTATTTTTCTCCTTAACTCCATTTCAGCTGCAGCTTGCACTCTTTTTTTGATCCTCTGCTGCCTCCCGTGGGCTCGTTCAGCGCGTTCTAGTCTTTGTTTCTCATTGAATTCTGCTAGATACTGCATCCTTGCTTGAATTTTTTTCTCTTGTTCTTTTGCCCTGTAAGATTTTGTTAGATTGAATATTATTTTCGGAAACTTGTTAAGCAGCGCTTGCGTTGGTGATGAAAATAAAATACGTCAGAATGATATCTTCATCTTTTTCATATTGCGATAGGTATTTAACTTTAGTCAGCCATTTAATGTTACGGTGGGCACTTGAAAATGTTGAGCAACTTTCGCGTTCGATTCGTTTGAAAGATCAGACAGTAAAAAAGTTCCAAATATATCTTTTAAAAATGTCAAATTGAAACTCAACTTTGAAGTGCTTAACATTATCATTGAGCCACTGTACCGTACTCGTACATCTCAAAAGTACTAATTACCAGCAAAACAAAATAAGTTGATGTTAGTTTTTATTTTCCTTTTACTTGACATTTTCATTTTGAATTTCACGCTATGTCTATACAATATGGTATGATAAAATTAAAAACATTGCAAAGAATCTGTAGGCGTTAAAGTCGCGTATTTGTATTGTCGCGAATATGTCTATTTATCCATTCGTGTAAAGACACGTCTTTATAAGTCTACTTTCAATTAAACGTGTTTTATTTTAAATAAAGTTAAACAAATCTTAATTAAATTCTAGTGAAAGAAGTGTCACTGCTTGTTGGTTGCCTGGAACAGATCGCTTTTAGCGGTAAGGTTGTCTATTGCTTCTGTGTATATTATGTTTAATTAATGTAAACAGTTAATTGATACAGGAATGTAGGTAATAAAGAATTTTTATTCATTCATTCATAAATAAGAGTTTTAATGGATATGGTCATTGGATAGGTTGACAGATATTTGATTTTTGGAAATACTATAGAATTTTCTTTGCAGTTATTATATGTCTTAACCATCGATAAGGGAATAGACTAAGATGACATACACATAATACGTTTACATCAAAGAGACCTGGTTGGCAATTTTTAGGGGGTTAAGCAGATGTGAAAGGGTTCATTAAAAAATCAAATTTGAAACTATGTAATAAGAATGTTCCGTTTTCGAAACACTCGTTTTCTAATTCGAGAGCTACTTACTGAACATGGAACATTATTGGACTCTAACGTAGAATGCCCTAGAATGCTTGTATAACATATCTAGTATATATTCTCAAATCGATGGTCTAACTAAACTGACATATACATCATTGTTTTCAGTTATATGAAAATTATGTTTTTATTTCCTTATAAACGAAATTGCACATAAGTAGTATAATTTTCTAACAGAACAAAATTTACCTATGGTAGTGTACAGAGCTTTTCATTACTTTTAATTTTAACAATTATATAGAATAATAACGAAATTATTAAATAAATAATAGTATAGGATGGGAAATTAATTTAAAACTGTATTTACGCTAAACTATCGGTGAAGGTTTTTACATTGTTCAACCCTTTATGATTTATAGCCCAGCCCATATGTTAATCCGGGCTTCGGAGCCCTTCAGTGGGTCAAGTGAAGCGGCGAAAGAGCTATGATGCAAAATGTAAATAGAACCTCTTTATAAACTTGAGATGGCCAACTAGAGAGATATTTAGCCATTATTTAAAATTCAAAATAAGAAGGTTTTTGTGTTGCCAAAAACAAATCCTATCTTTTTTTCTCTCATCGCCGAAAAACATCTGCATAAAATAAATGTTAAGATGTCTAGACAACCCATCGAGTTGTTGTTAACGACGATAAATTAACTTGTATCCGGAGTTAATATCTTAAAATGTGCAAGTGCTACACTGTTGAGAGCCATTAGTGACACGAATTCTATGGAATTCGCCTATGCTTGATGCTTGACAAAAGTCGTAAATTTATAAAGGGGGAGACAGTTTGTAAAAATGATTGCATGTACGTGTAAGAGGCCCATGGGTCGACACGCACAAAAAAATTATTATCGCGAGAATTCTGCCGCCAAATTTTTTCAGCGCCAAGACGCGGCACGGTGACGCTAAGATACGGACCAATCAGGAGCAAATAACTGGCTTTGATTTTTTCCCATTGGCAAGGAGCAGCATCAGGGCGTGGCTGGAGAGCTGGCTGCGCTTGAGACGAACATGAGGAGAGAAGACACAACGGTTTCATCCTTGGTCGAGCTCGCGCGCTTTTGCTCCCTGAAGGAACCAGATAGAAGTCTTGACTAGCTCACGCTAGCCCGATCTAGATAATAGTTCTTTATAGTGTGTGTAGTAGTAATAAAAGTTTTCCAATTTAATTTGTATAAGATAGGCGGGAATAATAAAATAAGTGGGACCAGAAAAGTTGTCTGGTAAAGTACAAACTATCATAATTATTTTAGTGCCTCATAACTTTGTACACAGTGTTATATAACTAACTGTCATTTGTAGCTAAACATAAACAAACAAGCTATTTGACAATGGATATAATATCTGATAAGGAATATGAATTATTGACTAACCACAGATCGTATTGGGAGATAGCAATTTCTTATATTTGTATTATAATAATTACCATAATTATACCTATTTACCAGATGCCGTCGAATAATAAAGACGAGAATGGTAAGAAATACCATTAGAGCCCATACAATCACCTAATTAAATATAATGAATTGATCAGCACTTACGATTCATGAAAGATACATTAAATTATGGACATGTGAACAAAGTTATGAGCAGATGTGTATATAAATGTGTATAAACTGTTTTAAATCATGTCTGTGTGAGATGAGGTGTATAAATATCCAAAGGTCATACTAAAATCCAGCTCAATAAAGAGTCTTCTCGAAATAATGTGCTTGGTAACAAATGATGATTAATTGAGTACATAATCATGTTATTCTAGTTCTAAACAAAACCACTCTCATGTATGTCGAGTCACTATTAAAATGATATTAATGAAAACCAACACACATATATATATATATACATATATATATCATTATGTACTGAGCCAATTGCCAGACATAAATTCAGGCAGGTTATCCTGGATTAAACTAGAGTTCAATCTTCAATTAAATAACACCTCACCGCATACACAATAAACGTGTAATTTACTATGTATGTTTCTTTTATTACGAATAGATCTAAGTCTTGTGTAAATAATTGTGTTAGAATTAAGTAATACGGCATATAGGGTTTTTTGTTTGGGTCTTCTTTTTCCCTATATACAAAGCCTAGGAATAGAAGGACTCGGTTAGATGTGACTTTAATCGGTCACATCTAATCTAAATAATCAACTCAGATTCGACTATAATTTGGTTATGAAATAAATAATTCTTAATTTCATATTTCTGCTATTTCAATGGTCTAGAGTTAATTCCCTTCCCCATTTGGCTAAGGTAAAATGGAGTTTTAAAGTATGATAATTATTCAGTTCATAAAAATCACGCAGAACGCGAATTACATTATAAATAAAGTACATAAGTACAAGTTTCATCCACAAAACCCCATAGTACACGCCTAGGCTATTTTTACGAATTATACACGAAGCTAGAAATTCTATAATTGAGCTTGAAAGATGGATAAACCAAACTTCTATCCGATCTTAATTGAACAAAGCCAGTTCTGTCTAGGACTCAAGTAATAGCTCAAGCTATACTCGGACACTATGTAGCTTTTGGTAATCATAGAGTCTTGAAATTAATATCAAGCATACATTGCATATATAATTGGACTTTGAGCCGATGGTCTAAATTGAACACAAGACACGAGACAGATGGAGAGGCCGAGCTGTCGTAAGTATTAGTTTACTCTATAACAGATTTGGAGATCATAACCTATCTCAAAATCTGGATACTGAATTCATTTAGTATATTTAATAAATTGCAAGACAGTGGTTATTTCAATGCTTATAGTCAAGGATAGCACCTTTTATATGAACTAAGTTTGCATTAGTGTGGGAACTTAACACCACTAAAGGCGCAGACCGAGTGACGCTCCCTCGCGTGGATTCCGATGGACATCTACACGATAAAAGGATCTTCATTGTGTATCCATCGCCATAGCTGATCTTGAGATCGGCCTGAATTTAAGACGCAATTCTGGGTCAGAATTGAACTGTGCAAAGGTTGTCGGCGGCTAGCTAGCAAGTCTGGGCATCAGAACACACACATTCCTCTCTTATCGAATCAACTCCGACCTCTATTCGGCCGAATAGAACCCTAACTGATATATACATATAATATAAAACTTTACCATGGTATCGGGGCAAGGCAGCTTTGTGCGCCTACAATTATCCATGTCCTAGGACGTGTTGATTTAACCGCTTCTCAGCGATGAAAAGGAGTTGAATTCGAGCCCCATAATTCCATGCGTGGAAGCCTTGAGCCAGGCCGTAGGAAATCCCCGTAAATGCCAGAGTGATTTGGGCAGCAAGATGGCTTTGCCATTGACTCAATTAACAGTCATATACGCGCGTCGGGGCACTTACTAGACCTAATTTGCCTCTGTACATTACTAATTCGAGACAAGCTACTCTAGAGGTCTTAACGACCCCTTTCCGTAAATACCTAAAGGCCCATTTAAAGTAAGCCGAAGTGAATATATGACTTGTTATTTTGGGAATACCATCACTACATTGCACACTGGCATAATCGGACGCGATTGAATTAATTACATTTGCCACAAAGACTATCCTCATACTCATAAGCACTGAAGTTATCCTGTAATGAAGTAACTAAGCTCTTATACATAGATTCAAATATATAGACGATCACATATCTGGGCTTGAACCACCACAGAAAATGGTGCCGCAGACCAGCGATCCAACTACGTATTCGAAAAAACAATACGATTGGATTTATTAAATTTAACTTACTAAAAACACAACGTATAACAAAAAAAAAAAAAAAAAAGAATCGTGTATTTAGACGTAAAATAAGCCTTTCATTTACGGGAATATTGACCAATTGATAAGCAGGAATTATTGTGAATTATCGTGTGTATGACCTACACGATCTATATGGTTATGTGTAAATTATGTGTAACAATATGGAAAGGACGAATAGTAATATGATACGAACTTTCAGGTCGACAAAAAAAAACCTAGGACGATAGGACTACTATTATATTACCCCGTTCCTAATCTTATACATTTTAAATTTTGCAATTTTGTGTCTCTACGAATTATTATTTTATCCCCTTTACAAATTTATGACTGCTAGAACACTGTCGTGAAACACGAAAGCGAAAGTAATAAACAAACGAAGGTCTAGGGTAGCCCTATTGTTATTGCAAGTTGTACGAGAATAGTTTAGTCGTAGAGATGTCCGAGAGACAGAGTAAGAGAGTGAAAGGGAGAGGAAGGACGAATGCGAGTGAAAGTGACGAACGAATTACGGAACCTTTAAATAATACGACGTTATTCGGGTGTTACTATGTCAGAACACTTTGCTGAGCAAGCCGAGACTATGCAATCACTCACGATAGCATTTAGCGAACGAGATCTCGTTAACTCGATAATGAGACATTACTCAGTAGACATTCAACGGTTGTGGTTCACGAGAGCAGAAGAACCTACTATCATGAATGGCGCTAAGTTCCTCCGAAGCTAGAACAAAACATTATAATGAAACGGAAAAATGTCATGACGAATAACCTCAACAGGAACGACCGGAAGGATAGGCAGTTTAGACGGCCTATCACCGCGACAATGTCGGCGAATGTATGGCGTAATAGGAGAGGTGCGTACAGGGGGAGGGGACATCTACGTGGACGTTTGGGTTATAGAACCAACTTTAATCGGGTAGCACCGGCTATCACGAGGAAAAACGAAGCTACCGTTAATCGACCAGCTATCGATTTTGTCAAGGAAAGTGAACCTTCCACTTCGGCAAGACTTGTGGGGGAGGACAAGCAAACAAAAAACTAAAGTCTCCGGCACAAGGAAGTCATAATAGCCTATTATTATTTTGTGATGGAGAGACTACAGAGACTTCGCACCTTAGTGAGAAAAATATAGCCTATAACATACTCGTTGGAAAGGGATGGAAACCTGGACAAAAGCTTGGAACAAATGGAAGGGGTCTCAAATACCCATTAGGAACAAAATCACAAGACGAAGACCAACATTGCCAATCATTAGCAACAGGGATCGGAATCTTATTGGACAACCAGTTTTGCCACGTACAGGAGTGCGATGAGAAGGGTTCAGTGTGTGAATTTTGTACGAAGAGAGACAGAGGAGTGTACACTATTTTTCACGAAATCGACGAGATAGACGAGAGCGATGACGTATGTGAAAATTATTCGTTACCTAAGTTACCTGAAATATGTGTACAATTGTATGGTCGGCACATAAATGCGCTGATCGACACCGGAAGTCAAATAAGTGGTATAACGCGGGAGTTATACGATTCGATGAAGGAAGAGAGCGGAGAATTACCCGAGATTGCCATACCAGCTATACAGATACAAGGAGCGTTTGGTTCACGAAGCGAGAGCACAAACCGATTGGTATTGATAGAATTCAAGTTAGGTAATTCAATTGTAGAAGCACCTGTATTAATTATGCGGAAATTACCTAGATCTCTGATACTAGGTTATGACTGGCTAGAGAGAGTGAAAGGAATAGTGAATTGCGGTCAAGAACGGACACTGACGATAGAAATTTAGGAGTTAGGTCTAGTGTTAGACTGAACTCAGATAGCGAGATCGAACGACTAGGGGGAGAGACGAACGCTACCATTATCAACACAATGCTGAATCGGATCACGCTACCAACAGAAGGCATCACGTCAAATAAAGAGGTGGAATGTAGAAACAAATGGACCATTATCGGACCATTTAAACACGACTGACTTAAACTTAGAACAAAAGCGAATGTTGATACCTATATTAGAAAAGCATATTAAGGTATTTGCCGATGGTTTAGGACGAACAGACAAGTACGAGCATACTATAAAGTTATTAGATGACACACCATTTATCAAACGGAGTTATCCAGTACCGTTAGCACATAGGGAACAAGTAAGGAAGTTCCATAAGGAGATGAAAATAGAAACCTTGATTTCGGATAGAGGAGCGAACTTCACTTCGAAGATCTTTGATACTGGAGTGAGACAGTTGGGAATTGAGCTAACGCACACATCTGTTAGAAACCCAAGACCGAATTCTACTGAGATAGTAAATGGGAGGACAACCACACTGTCTACCGATTTCTTGAACGAAAAATACAGCAGGAAGAGATATCAGGAGGAGGAAATACAGCAAATCCGTCAACAAGCGCGATTGAATGCCGCAAAAGCAGCTGCTATTCGCGAATCTCACTATAATAGGAATCATAAATTAATTCGATTTGAGATAGGTGACCTTGTAAAGTTAAAAGTCTTTGCCAAGTCCGACGCAGACAAGAAAATAACTCAAAAGTTTGTACGATTGTATGAAGGACCTTTCGTAATAGGAGCAGTACCATATGACAACGTCTATACTCTAATTGACAAAAAAACCAATAAGATCAAAGGAAATTATAATGCAATACACCTGTTTCGTTATTACGTAACCAAACAAGTAAACAAATAACAAATAAAGAAAAAAAGGGGGCTGCGTTGAATGGGAATGTTATCGAAAGCATAACAAAAGCGAACCCACACGAAAAAAAAAACCACGGAAAAAAAAAACGGATGAATGAAAGGGAAGTTAGTGCTGTGAGAATAGTTTGTAAGGCGTGGGAACTGAGCCAGAATTAGTGCAGTAGTCGATGGAAATAATTTTATTTTTTATAGGATGAGGAGAAATATATTTTAAAACTTTGCTTATTGAAAATATCAGAAGGGAGAAGTCAAGTTTCAAAATCTATTTGGGGGAGTGTGAGATGGCCAACTAGAGAGATATTTAGCCATTATTTAAAATTCAAAATAAGAAGGTTTTTGTGTTGCCAAAAACAAATCCTATCTTTTTTTCTCTCATCGCCGAAAAACATCTGCATAAAATAAATGTTAAGATGTCTAGACAACCCATCGAGTTGTTGTTAACGACGATAAATTAACTTGTATCCGGAGTTAATATCTTAAAATGTGCAAGTGCTACACTGTTGAGAGCCATTAGTGACACGAATTCTATGGAATTCGCCTATGCTTGATGCTTGACAAAAGTCGTAAATTTATAAAGGGGGAGACAGTTTGTAAAAATGATTGCATGTACGTGTAAGAGGCCCATGGGTCGACACGCACAAAAAAATTATTATCGCGAGAATTCTGCCGCCAAATTTTTTCAGCGCCAAGACGCGGCACGGTGACGCTAAGATACGGACCAATCAGGAGCAAATAACTGGCTTTGATTTTTTCCCATTGGCAAGGAGCAGCATCAGGGCGTGGCTGGAGAGCTGGCTGCGCTTGAGACGAACATGAGGAGAGAAGACACAACGGTTTCATCCTTGGTCGAGCTCGCGCGCTTTTGCTCCCTGAAGGAACCAGATAGAAGTCTTGACTAGCTCACGCTAGCCCGATCTAGATAATAGTTCTTTATAGTGTGTGTAGTAGTAATAAAAGTTTTCCAATTTAATTTGTATAAGATAGGCGGGAATAATAAAATAAGTGGGACCAGAAAAGTTGTCTGGTAAAGTACAAACTATCATAATTATTTTAGTGCCTCATAACTTTGTACACAGTGTTATATAACTAACTGTCATTTGTAGCTAAACATAAACAAACAAGCTATTTGACAATGGATATAATATCTGATAAGGAATATGAATTATTGACTAACCACAGATCGTATTGGGAGATAGCAATTTCTTATATTTGTATTATAATAATTACCATAATTATACCTATTTACCAGATGCCGTCGAATAATAAAGACGAGAATGGTAAGAAATACCATTAGAGCCCATACAATCACCTAATTAAATATAATGAATTGATCAGCACTTACGATTCATGAAAGATACATTAAATTATGGACATGTGAACAAAGTTATGAGCAGATGTGTATATAAATGTGTATAAACTGTTTTAAATCATGTCTGTGTGAGATGAGGTGTATAAATATCCAAAGGTCATACTAAAATCCAGCTCAATAAAGAGTCTTCTCGAAATAATGTGCTTGGTAACAAATGATGATTAATTGAGTACATAATCATGTTATTCTAGTTCTAAACAAAACCACTCTCATGTATGTCGAGTCACTATTAAAATGATATTAATGAAAACCAACACACATATATATATATATACATATATATATCATTATGTACTGAGCCAATTGCCAGACATAAATTCAGGCAGGTTATCCTGGATTAAACTAGAGTTCAATCTTCAATTAAATAACACCTCACCGCATACACAATAAACGTGTAATTTACTATGTATGTTTCTTTTATTACGAATAGATCTAAGTCTTGTGTAAATAATTGTGTTAGAATTAAGTAATACGGCATATAGGGTTTTTTGTTTGGGTCTTCTTTTTCCCTATATACAAAGCCTAGGAATAGAAGGACTCGGTTAGATGTGACTTTAATCGGTCACATCTAATCTAAATAATCAACTCAGATTCGACTATAATTTGGTTATGAAATAAATAATTCTTAATTTCATATTTCTGCTATTTCAATGGTCTAGAGTTAATTCCCTTCCCCATTTGGCTAAGGTAAAATGGAGTTTTAAAGTATGATAATTATTCAGTTCATAAAAATCACGCAGAACGCGAATTACATTATAAATAAAGTACATAAGTACAAGTTTCATCCACAAAACCCCATAGTACACGCCTAGGCTATTTTTACGAATTATACACGAAGCTAGAAATTCTATAATTGAGCTTGAAAGATGGATAAACCAAACTTCTATCCGATCTTAATTGAACAAAGCCAGTTCTGTCTAGGACTCAAGTAATAGCTCAAGCTATACTCGGACACTATGTAGCTTTTGGTAATCATAGAGTCTTGAAATTAATATCAAGCATACATTGCATATATAATTGGACTTTGAGCCGATGGTCTAAATTGAACACAAGACACGAGACAGATGGAGAGGCCGAGCTGTCGTAAGTATTAGTTTACTCTATAACAGATTTGGAGATCATAACCTATCTCAAAATCTGGATACTGAATTCATTTAGTATATTTAATAAATTGCAAGACAGTGGTTATTTCAATGCTTATAGTCAAGGATAGCACCTTTTATATGAACTAAGTTTGCATTAGTGTGGGAACTTAACACCACTAAAGGCGCAGACCGAGTGACGCTCCCTCGCGTGGATTCCGATGGACATCTACACGATAAAAGGATCTTCATTGTGTATCCATCGCCATAGCTGATCTTGAGATCGGCCTGAATTTAAGACGCAATTCTGGGTCAGAATTGAACTGTGCAAAGGTTGTCGGCGGCTAGCTAGCAAGTCTGGGCATCAGAACACACACATTCCTCTCTTATCGAATCAACTCCGACCTCTATTCGGCCGAATAGAACCCTAACTGATATATACATATAATATAAAACTTTACCATGGTATCGGGGCAAGGCAGCTTTGTGCGCCTACAATTATCCATGTCCTAGGACGTGTTGATTTAACCGCTTCTCAGCGATGAAAAGGAGTTGAATTCGAGCCCCATAATTCCATGCGTGGAAGCCTTGAGCCAGGCCGTAGGAAATCCCCGTAAATGCCAGAGTGATTTGGGCAGCAAGATGGCTTTGCCATTGACTCAATTAACAGTCATATACGCGCGTCGGGGCACTTACTAGACCTAATTTGCCTCTGTACATTACTAATTCGAGACAAGCTACTCTAGAGGTCTTAACGACCCCTTTCCGTAAATACCTAAAGGCCCATTTAAAGTAAGCCGAAGTGAATATATGACTTGTTATTTTGGGAATACCATCACTACATTGCACACTGGCATAATCGGACGCGATTGAATTAATTACATTTGCCACAAAGACTATCCTCATACTCATAAGCACTGAAGTTATCCTGTAATGAAGTAACTAAGCTCTTATACATAGATTCAAATATATAGACGATCACATATCTGGGCTTGAACCACCACAAACTGGCGCGCATAGGTTTTGAGACTAGACAAAACGTAGTGGAATTATGCAGCTAGATATAAAGATTGTCTATGACCTGTTGTTTTTTTGTCTTTTTCGGAATGACTAAATTCTTGTGGCCCTAATGGCCTTTCAAGAGTCACCGGACATGTTTAACCTATCGAATAATCTTGGACTAGCAACCATTTACGGTTCGCTCATCCTAGGGTAGGTTTAGCGTAGATAGGCAGTAGTTAAATGGTAAGCTCTACTTATATGAGATCCTACTATCCTACGCTACTGTTCTTACGAGTACATATAGTAAAGCAAAAGAAATAAAATATACAAAATGTATGATGTTAGCATAGGTGTCGATTTTATTCTAATTGCAAAGATCAGTATAGCTTACGATCGACAGTTAAAACATATATCCACTAGTAATCACTAGTTGAACGTGAAAATTAATGACTATATACTAATGACACTCATAAAACTCAGAAAGGTACCTACTCATTTAACTTATGATACTCAAAAAACTCAATTCAAAGAGAGTACTTAGGTATTTGAGATTCGGCAATTCGCTCCGCTCTAAATAAATATCCAAGGTACTAAAGAATAACGACAATTGTTTAAACACAAAATCAATATGTACTTAAAGAGGTTAAATACTTAACAGCAATTAGCTTGGTCCTAAACCAATAAATAAATAATAACTAGCGGTAAAAACGCACCGGTTCAGGGAACTTGTCATTTATATAGATAGCTTAATTAGAACAGATTTTAATGTAATTAAACGTTATTTTTGAACGAAAGAAATGAAACGTTAACAGGCTCGACTCGTTACATTCGTTAGACACCTATTTTAAAGTCGTGACTTTGAGATACTTTCAAAATTCAATGAGGAATTTCCGACGCCATTTCATTAGAATACGTAGCAAGCAATTTAGTTTCAAAATTTAGCGTCTTGCATAAATTTCAAGCTTCTTAGCACAGTGCTGCGAACATAGGTATGCCGAATGTCGTCGCTAAATACATTATGCAAATCACAAAAGTTTGTCAGGCAAACTAGAACAAGTACACGGTATTCAAGACATGCATAGCAGTATTTTAGACAAGAAATCAAACAATCTTGTCGAAAAATCCCAGTTAGCTGAATTTTGCCACACACCTTTGTAACAGTGTTCTAAACAACATATCGAAAATCAACATTGATATCGCGTATGTGTTTTGAGATATTTAAGGCCAAATGTCACGAAATACAGTTTTACTGGGAATACGAAAAAAATTCACCTATTGTTTTTTCATTAATTTGTAACTTTAAAGGTCCAGGTCGAAGCTCCTTACATGTAGCGTCATGACTCCCACCCAAACAGGCGGGACAATTTAATTAAATACCATTTTTGGTAAAAGACTAATATTTTATATTCTAAATCGGGTTTGAACGCGTGTAATACAGGTAAATGTTTACCTTTTATTCCTACTGGATGTTTCGGCGCCCGCCGGCGCGGGTTACACCAGCCATGTTCACCAGTTGGCTGAAGCGGCGGCTAGTCCAGGATGTGAGCTGCGAGCAGTTTTATCAACTACCCACATTAGATTTACATATTCGAAAAGGCTGCGACGCACTACACTAACAATGTCCGCGGAAGTACTCGATGGTAAATCGAAAGGTTTAAATTTGTCAATCACTGGATTCCACGTCGATGATAGTTTATATCCATCTTCCCAAATGAAATTTTTATATTTCTTAATTACAATCACTTCACGTACAATTCTGGGATAATAGTGACGTTCAGTGGAGAGGATTTTGGGAGTGCAGAGTTCTATCCAATCCAAGTTATATATAACATTTTATATCCAAAATAGAGATTAATGACAATACTTTAGTAACCGATTATTAAAATTTCATCTTATTAATTACACAGCAAGTTATATGAGGGGCAAGTGTGATTCCTCCATCTCCCCCTACATAGAGATTGATTGAACAAATGAATTTGTATCAGTTTGGCTTAGAATGCTCTGTCACCACTTGGTATAGTCCCTAAGATACAGGCCCTGCCTAGTTTAGGGACCATCAGATATTGTAGGAAGAATTAATATCAATGTAAATTGTATTTTTGGAATTTAAATAATGAAATTATTCCGTACATTATGGATTAGGATTAGTGATAAACGGATTAAACGACTACTTTATCCGCGCTCTACGACAAAAGCGGTTGGTTCTACAAAAGAAAGGTATGGAATCTATTTGTGGAAAATTTTCTAATCTATAATTTTGTAATAATCTTCACTGACCTTGTCAATAATAATCTTGATTTTTGCTAAAAACTGTATTTCGTGACTTTTGACCTTGACAGACTAGCATACAGTTCACCTGATGGTAAGTGGATACTGTCGTCCATTGTCATCCGCGATACGTGCTAACATCAGTCAAGAATGACAAATGTTGACACGCCTCCGGATGCGCGCTCACCTTTGCAGATTAAGGAATGGATTGGGAGAAAGGGTTGGGAAAATGGGGCGGGATAGGATGGGATGGGAATGGGCTCTGGCATATCTCACCCACTACCGAAACACGTACGTACATTGGGGAAATACGATAAAGTAGGAAATGCAGTACATTTCAAGGTAGTCTTCTGTGAGAGAGGGGTAACGTGGCCAATCGAGTACGCCCAGCGGCTGCAGGACTCCCTACAATGCACACTCCCCCTACAATCTCAATTGAATATCTCAAAATACACCACGAAGTATCAATGTCAATGTTTGATATGTTCTTTATAACACTATTACAAAGGTGTATGCCATAATTCAGCTAACTGGGATTTTTTGAGAAGATGAAACCTAAAATGCCTGGGCTATAGGTGCGCAAAGATGTACCGAAAATCTGTATTCAAAATGTTTTAATACTTCCTTTCCATTGGCTAGTGATAATTGTAAAATTGAGCAGTGATAGCCCAGGGGTATTTATTCTCAATTTTCATTCGCGAGATCGTAACTTCAAATCCCCATCAAGTTTCTGCTTCGGTATGGATTTTTACAATAAAATTGTTTTCATTTATGATTTGGTACAACACAAGTAAACTGATAACAGAAAACTCTTATTTATATAGGGATTTATTATATTATATTTATTATAACCTTTAAAGGAATATTAAATGTATGTATGTATAGCAACCATGGTCACCTGACTGACAGCCACGAGCTGACCAATTTAATAGATAAATATTTGTATGAAAAACACGAAAAGTTATATTGCAAATTATCAGTCTGATATGAACGTGACCTTGAGGTGATCAATCATATTCGACGGCGGATATCTAAGTTAGGCCGGGGATATTAACAGAGATTGAAGCTGAGACGCGATAATCAAGTAGATAACGCAGGAAATTAAGGTATTGGAATTTATATTAGAAACTCTTCCATCTGAAGTCCGATTAAGAAATTTATCTATATTTCTTTTATATGAAGAAGACGGTAGACGAGGATACAGTCCACCCAGTGGTCGTACCCACTGTCACGCATGAACATCCACGTTACATGCCAACCAGTCTAGAATGACAAACGTCGGTGCGCCCCCAGATGCGTCCTCCCTTTGGAGACGTAGAAGAAAGCGTTGGGAAAATGGGGAGGGATAGGATGGTTTGGGAATGAGCTCTGGCCATCGATTTTATAATACATACTACGATATGTTATGTTATATATAGATATGTTATACAAGCACTCTAAGGCAGGTGTACGTTAGAGTTTAATAGTAGCTCTCGAATTCTTTAACTCATATACGTACTTAAATTTCAAATTTGACTTTTTAATGAACCCCCCCTCATATGGTTCACCCTCTCCCCCTTAGAACTTGCCAACCAGGTTCCCTTGATAAAAACGTAGGTATAATGTCTCATCTAGTCTATTCCCATATCGATGGCTCTGGCATATCTCCTTCACTACCGAAACAGCCACGTACATTTTGTTTTTATATAAAAAAGTGGGCGGACGAACAAGCGGTCTCACGTGATGGTAAATGTTACCGCCGCCCATGAACACCTGAATTAGAGAATAGAATGAAGTTGGAAATGCAGAACATTTCACGGTAGTATTCTGTGAGGCTATTGAATTGCAAAGTGCAACCTCCTCTTCATAAACTGCTGTACTTCTAAATCGTGATTTGAGTACAAGTTTTCTAGTGAGTAACACAAATTAAATTAATAACGAGCAGACCCTCTATATGGTAAGATTATTGGTAGAAATCATGTAACAAAAATCGGATCGGACATATTAATACTAAACGGATCTTTACATTAGCAGTAGTTTGATGGGAAAGACAGTTGCACGTCTTCACGTACAAGTACAACGTACCGCAGATCTTGAATACAAAGATTGACACATATAATGGAGTATATGTTTAGAATTCAGTGCGTCCATTGGCATAAAGTTTCTGAACACGAATGTCATTGTATCGAATGGATTACGTTTTTGCATTTATTTTAGTTCGGGATCAAATGCGTAATAACCAATACGCACAATGACAAACGTTGGAAAAACTACCAATAAGCAAAACGCGTAACGACCTATGAACCTATACGCATAATTAATTACCTACATACCTACAAATAATACCTACATAAATACCCATGCATATCCATATAAAAGATAGCACTCGGTTTGTTTTCGCAACAGTTAAATAAAATTTACCAACATACTTCATATTTTTGTTTCTGGGAGACGAAATTTCCGAAGCTGTCAATTGAGGTTATGTAGAGGAGAACAGACATTTAAAATGTGGAAATACGAGTTTATTTCTAAAAAAGTATGCGTTTAACCGAATTACACGCGAGAAAATGTCGTTAAAGTTTTTGTGGTAATTTAACTTACGGACAGTTTTAGGGATGATGGCACATTTCTGTCGAAGAATTAGACGAAATTTGTACATTCCCTTAATCCTTCGGGAACCTTTGCTCTCCGTGAAAACTAGATCCTCTGATTAGAGCTGAAAGCTAGTCTCCGATCGTCTACGAGGCTTGTTCTTGAGGTCGAAATTTCCAAAACGGAATCGATCAAACCAAAAAAGCACCGTGCGTTCGTTTAGTCCATACAAATCGTTGGTATTGCGTGCAGTCTGTGCTGCGTAGCTGCCACGACAAAACTCGTATTCGAAAATAACGCTAATTTTTAACTTTTCCATGGTCGTGAACACAAGGATATCAAAGCAAAGTCGTTTGACGGAAAAACAAACGAATAATTGTTTTTGAAAAAGATTGTCATAAATTTAAATTGAAATTAATTTGAATTTGATATTCCAAGTCCAACGCAAGATAACTAAGTGCAAAGTGGTCATTATGAATTTACCTAAGTAGAAAAATCGATAATATTAGGGAATAATATCGACTTTTCTATCTACGCTAACAAGGATGAACCAACCGGCGATCGCTAGGTAAAATAAGTACTACGTTGTATCATTAAATTAGTATTTTACATTTATACAACCCGAATCAACACTGAAATTACAGACAGTATGGATTATTTCCTTTAGGAGTATATCGTCTAAAAGGAAATAGTCTAGCAAGGCACATCGTCCAAAATGCATGTTAGAAAATTTTCATCAAATTTAGTGCCTTTCTTACTTGTTTCCATTAAATTGTACAAGGCCGAGACAATCGTCGCCACGCATAATGTTCAATACACACAATGTTCAAAATATTGCAAATTGCGAAAATATTCCATTAAGCGAACTTTTTCCATTAAGCATTACGCATATTTTGGACGATTTGCTTTTTGACGGATTTACTTTGCTAGACTATTTGCTTTTTGGACGATATGCTCCTAAAGGGATTGTTCGAATCCCTACCCAATGGTAGGGTTTGCTTAACGAACAGATCAATATATCTGTTCATTAAGGAAATTGAAAGGGTTATTGTTTGAAGCTTCCCTTATGATTGTTTGAACTCTCGGTAAATGAGATATCATCATTTTCAATTAGCTGAAGATATTACAGATAGCCTAAGGGTGTACGAGGGCCACACTGAAAGTTTCCGGAATGAATAAGAAAAAATTACAATGAATGGCCAAAAATCAATTTATTGTTTCTCAAAATATTCTCAGCACTTCCCACCATGTCGGCTGTATGCTCATCTGTCGCCTTATTCATTCTAGTATCAAAATAATATTATCCAAGATCTTGTGTATTTATAGATTTTTATAAAATTTGCCTATTGAAACCTTCGAATTAAAAAAAAATACTAGTTAATTTAAAGATCAGCCAAATCGATTCAGTAGTACCAACTTTTCAAAAATTCCCAAAAAATTCGATATCTATACATACATATACATTATATTATTATGTTGTTGGATAGGACTCATACACAAGTTTTGTCTGAACACTTAAACGGAAAATTTTTCAACTGGCGCCTTCCATCAGCGTTTTTTTATAGCCTTAAAATGTATACCACTGCTGAGTACATTGCACTATACACTGCTGCCTTTCCCTCCGTTTTCCACTAGTTTCTGTCCATCGCAAATCACAGATCCAGCTATCCACATGGAATATGCTTGCAGATAGTCCTTCCATTTCCTTCGCGGCTTACCTCTGTGTTGTTGCGTCTCGTGTTGCTTAATTGTAAAATTTTGATCGTTTACAAAATCCACATAAAAGATAGTTTTTGCATTGCAAGCGTAAGTAATATTGTTTAACGGTCTGTGTTTGTTCTGAGCGCTACAATAAGTTGACACGGTCGAGTGTAAAATCCTGAACTAAATCCACTATATTTGTGAAAACTTTAAGGATAAATATGTGGTGAACAGAGAACACAGTTACACGCAGAACACAAAAATACTAACAATTTTGAACGATTTTTTTCATTACCCCTACTATTTTGTGACAATTTCACTGGGCTGTGTGAAAAAAGCCCATAAGTCATAATAATTTAGTTTTTAAGTGGTCATCCACTAGCTGATGATGAACATCATATGATGAAACAGTGACCCACAGATTTATTTAAACCTTTAAAAACAATGTCCTCAGTGTTAGAAAATGTCATCTGTTCATGTTACAGCATTTTTATAGAGAAGGTGATAAACGAGCAGCTTACCTACTGGGGATGGTCATCGCCGCCCACACATACCTCAATAGTTCAATAGCTGCAAGGTTGTGCAGAATCCTATTCACAGCTCTTACTTACAATCGTCTTTTTTCGGCCCATTCATCGGCGTGTTCCTTCGCGACTCTCTCCAGGTGTTCCCTGGCCTTTTCCTGTTTGCTGAAGATTTGAAGCCTGCGAGCAACATCCACATCTACTTTCTTTAGAGTTAGATCATCGCGAGCACGCTCGTCCTGATGAGAAAAACAGTACCATTTTATTTACTGGGCCCCCAATTAGTAAATAAAATTGACAACGCAAAAGTTACACATTAATATTTGGCCAACAAAAGAGTTACTAAATTGAACTACGTTGGTTTGTTTAAATGTCCTTTAGACAATTTAACTACTTCAATAAACCGTGAATTAATTATTCTAAACCGAGTATCTCATACATGAACGCATTATATAGAGCTTTTATAAATTTTACTGCTCTATCAAGGGGAATTTAACAATTCTTCACATTTCTACCGGTATCTCTTTTACGTGAACTCTCTTAAGTCAGAGCAGTTTTGCATTAAGTGTATGGATCATCAACCATATTCAACCAGAGGTGCAAATACAGTCAGATAATTGATTATGACTAAAACGTAAAGTTGGCTGAACCTCCGCAACTATTTGACGCAGCAGATGACGTAAGTACATACCATATTAGAAAGCAACCAATCATTTATCTGAATCTGCTGCTAGACGAGGGTGACTAACCAATCTCTTCATCTCCATATGTATCCTGTCCATGAATTGATTATACAAGTATTTTCTGTACTGATTGAACTCTTTCAGCGAGCAGACTGCTCTTCCATCCTTCGTGCAGTACCCCAACACTTTCATTCTTGTCCTCGCTGGCTTCTGGGCGAAGTAGTGGGCGAGATGAGGGTCATGCACAGGAACGTAGTCGTAGGACACGTTGTTGCAGTAAGGGTCCGTTAGATCGAAAGTTGGTTGAGGTCCGCCACTGCCAAGCCCTACACGACGTACCTGATGTACAAACAAAACAACTATTAGTCCGAAGGAATTATATCTCCACATCCTACACATGTCACCCGAGTCTTGCTAAACAGCAGTAACCCAACACTGAATATCAACAACCGATCACCAACAGCTTATTAGGCGGCTACCACAATCTGTCAAGTCTAAACAATCTCAAAAAGGACGTCAACTGGCAAAGGCCAGCGTGGCATTTCAAAGTCTTAACGTCCTTGATTACAACGGAAGGTCTATGCCCTGTGTCTGTGTCTCTTATATGTACAGACACGCATACGCTCGTCACTCTTCGGATCCTAAGCGGATTGTAAACCGCTCATGAAAGAGGGATCTTAGACAATTAAGACAGTACACCATTGGACGGCATCAACTAGGTTAAACTGATAGGTAGTATGTATAGTATGTGCATAAGTATCGTTGTCGGTAACTGTTTGAGATTATTTCGGGTTGTTTTTATGAAACTTTCCGGACTCATAAAATTTTAAGAAGTAGCCTTTCCTTATCTTTATAATTATGGACGATGAGATAAATACACAAGACGCAAAGTCCCACATTAATACATCATATTTAATTCCGTATTTATAAATCTGTGTTAGGGTGAACATAATTTGGACCTGTCCTCTACGGGTAGTGATACACAAATCTAATTATATTTTCCCGCACAATAGAAATATTGACAGTAAGCTAATAGAAAAAAAATAAGATAAGTGGGTATATTCGACAACGAAGAATATTCAACCGAGAAGTGTTGCATATGAACGGCGAATCGTACGGTCCAGTTCAAACACAATTTTTAGACTAATACAGCAATAAAAGAAATATTATATATCTGTGGTTATTACGTACGTGCTTACGATAACAAACATACGAGTCATAATGGTAGCACAGTGAGCAGTGTTACATCGAATCATAGCCGGCGACACTATTAATTTCGGCTATTTATACATATAATAAAATGGTAACAGAGCCCTGTCTGTACATTTAATATTGTTTTTTAATGTAATGTAATATAAAAGTACGAGTGATCCAGGGTCCACAACAACAATTTTTAGAGATTTTGTCTGTTTGTATGAACGCGTATCACGCGAAAACCACTGGACAGAATGTAATGAAACTTAGCATAGTTATAGCTTATAACTTGTGCTAACATTTAGGATACATTTTATCCCGATCTATTACAGGGCTCCCGCGGGAGTCGTTCTAAATTTCACGCGACCAAAGTCGCTGACACCGCTAATTTGTAAATATGTACCGGTATTTTCTGAAAATAGCGCCTGTTTTTTATGCGACTGTGTAAGGCACTTATTATTTACTTGTGTAAAGTTAACTTACTGTTCCACTGTAGCACTGTGGTTACCCTCTGTGTTCATTTAATTCAATACGTGTTCACGATTTATCGCTGCCTCGATAAACGCTTTATTGGAAATTTGTTAAAGGTTAACAAATTGTTACCTCGTGCATACAGTATGGTTTAACATGAAATTAATTATGATTATAAGGTAATTGTTATATTAGATATTAAACATAATTAAGCTAATGAGCCATATCAAGTAACGTAAATTTTCCATTTTACATCATCGTAAAGCAAATAATAATTAAAATATCTGCGTGAGGAAATCTGCGAATAAGAAAAAAAAATTGTTCTACTAGTTCCAATTTTTTATTACATTTTTCAAAGTATTCTTCTCTACTTGCATCTATTTTCATGTGTCTGAAACAATTTTGAAAACATTTTTTCCACTCTTCCTCGCGTACCTCTTTCATAGCCTCTTCGAACGTAGCCATCGCGTCTTCCGGCGACGAAAACTGTTTCCCTTTTAGTTGTAATTTAATTTTGGGAAATAAAATAAAGTCACAAGGTGCCAAGTTGGGACTGTAAGGGGGACAGCCTAAAACTACAATGTCCAAAAGTCCCTTTTCTGAAGCGCTGAGTGAACATATATGCGTGTAATATCTCCCAATCCGTTCTAGGTCCGTGTGGTTGATTAAAAAAGAGGTGACAATATGAGATTAAGAGTACGTTATAATTTAAATTCCTTGTATTATTATAAATTATGAGGCACTTATAATGTATAATTTTGTAACATTTTATTTGTGATAATAAGTAAAAAAAAAAATTATAGAAAGTCAAGAAAGAGAAGTACGGCGCAATAACAAAGTTCATTGGACCACGGGATGTGAATTTTTCAAAACCTGCCATAGTCCAAAATCTCCTTGTAATTGTAAGGGGACGCCTGTGTCAAAACAAAAAAAAAACGTGTGCGGTCAGGAACGAAGATCCTCACGCATTTTTTTTTAAACTCTGAATGTAATTCGAAATAAAATCTGTATAGTTCATGTATTTTTTTTTTATTTTGTATCATATTTTCAATGCAAATAATTTAAAATAAGGAATCATATCAAAATCAACAATTTAGGTTATACAACCGGTCACGCACTAGTCTGCAAGTCTGTTATTCTGCTTGAGTCTCGCTCTCGATACTCGCACGCACACACACAGAGAGAAAGAGAAAGGCGTATGGAGGGGGTAAAAATCTTACGTGATGTTACATTTTCTCCCGAATCACACCTACCGCAAGTCGCGTAAAGGAACTTTGTTCCAATAAACCAATAATACTACGAGTACAATCTCTGAACTAACACCAGGGTGTTTTCCGTAACAAGCCCTTTTATCGTCCATTGCTGGACATGAACCCCCTCATGCATATTATCTTGAGCATAACCGATGTAAATATGGCCTTAAAACGTCATGCTGGGAAAGCGGGTTGGCAAGTCTACTCTTTTAGAGGTGATGTAGTTCGTCAGGGCTTGTGGCTTCAGGGCTTCAGGTCGGCTTTCTTATCCCTTAGTCACCTCTTACAACACCCACGGGAACAGATGGGGTGGTGCTATGCTAAAGCCGGCCCACACCACACTGTATCTTCAGAAAAATGAATTCACATAATTATATACTTCTACTTGAAACCTCAATATTGATTTTAACGTGATTTCCACGAGTACAACATATTCGTGTATATTGCTTATTTAAATTAAAACATGATTGGTCGTTTACCCACTTCTAAACGTTTTAGTAACATTTTCCAAGAACAACCTGAAGGCACTTGTGAGTAATTGTTGGATTACTTTCAAAAGTAATATTAATATATTTTGTGTGTCGCGTTCAACTCACAATTTAGGAGCTAATGTACTGTGAGGTCTAAGTAATGGAAAACTAAAAGGTTTATACTATTTGATAAGAAACAGTACCTACATTAGATTGCACAGTTGCACTTCATGCTGAAATACCAGTGAGGTCCAAAAGTTTCTGGTCTGACACATTTCTAGATGCCTCAAATAAAATAACGAATTATACATCATTGTAATTATCATTCATCTTGTTAATTGGTGTATAATTTTTAAACAACACGGGTTGTTTTGATTCCTCAACTATTAGAACACCAGGAAGTCACAAAATCTTTATAATGTTTAAACTGGAATATCGTACCATGACTTCCTTACAAAGGAAGGTGTTAACCCGACCGATATCAAATAAAGGTTGGATAATGTGTACGAGGTTTCTTCTTCATTATTTTCCACCGTCAAAGATTTGTGTAAGCAATTTCGTTTAGGACGAGAGTTCATCGACGACGAACCTCGCTCCGGTCGACCAGTTGAGGCACTCACTCTAAACAACACTAAATTAGTTGGAGAAGAAGTTCTGAGCGACCGACGGCTAAAGATAAAAGAAATAGCAGCAAGGACAGGGCTTTTACAAACTACAGTCCTTAGGATTCTTCATGAACATCTTCATATGAATAAAGTTAATGCGAGGTGGGTGCCAAAAGATCTTTCAAGTGTACAGCGAAGTGACCAAAAAGATGGGTTCTATATTGTGGGATTGTCAAGGAATATTGCAGACATAAAAGAAACGCAATGCTATGATGACTGGAAGCTATTATGCTAACCTTATAGAGCAACTACGAGAAGCAATCAAATAGAAACGTCGAGGAAAACTAAGCAAAGACATGACAGTGCACTCATCCACGCCGCCGCAGTTGCGAAAGCTACTGTTTCAAAATGTGGCTTCACGGAAATTCGCCACCCACTCTATAGTCCGACTTCGCTCCCAGTGTTCTCTTTGTTCTGAACTATTTGTTCTCAAAACTCAAGGCTGACTTAAAGGGTAGAAGATTTTCCATTGATGATGAAGTGACCGCTGCTATTTTCGTCCATTTTGAACACAAAATTTCTGACTATTTTTATATTGGGATAGAAATGCAAACGATCCGAAAACTGTGTTCAAATAGACGGAGACTATATTGAAAAATAAAAATAGTTTCATGAACTTGAAGTTTCCATTTTATTTGTCAGGCTGGAGACATTTGGACCGGCCCTCGTATCTATGAAAAATCGATAAAATCGAGATTTCGTATTCCCCCGTTTAAAAGTTTATAGATTTTTTTTTCTGATTTGTATTAAAGAATAATGTTTTTATGTTCGGTGCGTTTCGCCTTTTTTAATAAGAGTTGTTAAATTTGCACACTCTTTTATACAGCCTTTAAGCGGGATAATTTGTTTGATTTTTGGAGAGTCCCAGCTCTTATAAGAAATATCTAGTCAAAAAAAGTAGGGAGATGTTCATGGTAGATATCTGTAGATCGGTAGATATTGACCAATTTTCATTTTTAATTCATAACTAATTAGCATCAGCTTGATTATTTATGCACTTTTAGCTATAGAAAGATATAGATGATTGAATGAGTATTGTGAAAAAAGAAAAAGGCACTGCATTTCTGTGATTTCTGGATGTGGTTGTTGAAACCGAGATGGTAATTGTGTCGAACAATTCTTCAGAGCATTCCCCGTTGTACAGGAGGTAGATCATGCAGAGGGACGCAACGTCTCTCCGGACGCTGAGTGGTTCTAGACCGCCTGTGAGAGTGGGGTTGTCGATATTCGAACAGCGCGTTTTTGGATGAAGTCAAATGGGTCCTGTTCAACACTGTATTAATGTTATAATAGTTTAGTTAGTGTTGATCCGAACAGATGGCGCTGTATCGTTTCTACATCGCGCTATGGTTTGTGTTCCTATGTAAACTGTAAATTGAGAATTTTGGTTAAATTTTTCTTCTACGTGCTTGGGAATAAACGGGAATATATATGGTGTTCCATATTCTATGGTGATCCATACTTGTGGTTTTATTGCTCGCGCCCTCGGATTGGATCCGAGTTTAACAGGGTCCAATTGATATTTATGTGCGCTAGCTGCCTTCTGTGCATCTCATAATATGGGGAGCTAGATATAAGCACTCAGTACTGAATTTGACTATTTGAGTTGGAACCCTAACAGCCTCGCAGGGTGTTCTCACTTTGCTCGTTATTATGTTACCACAACTCAAATACAAATTGCCGCCAGTCTGTAGTCAATTACTCTAGCTGGGAAACTCGCTAATTACTAGTCATCAATTCATCCAGTGTTGTAATTAATGAGAATGGGACGTATTCACTTCAATTCGCCGAGAAGAATACTAATTTCTACGCCGAAATATTGAGAGGTTAAAGTTTATAAGTGATACTGACAGAAGTTGTAGTTACTTAAGCTAAAGTAACATAAACTTCTGCAGAAGACTGTACTTTAGTATAATGATATACGTCGCTGTTTCAAGATCAATTTCGGGGTGCACGTTAGGTAGTACTCCCGCCAAGACTCGCCGGTTTACTGAACACTGCACGCTTTTCTCGAAGCAACTTTACATAATTTTGGCTCAGTCTTATTATGATTTTTTTAATAGTAAAAGGCGGCAAATGAGTATACAGTCCACCTGATGGTAAGTGGATACTGTCGTCCATAGACATCCGCGATACATGTCAACATCAGTCCAGAATGACAAACGTTGGCACGCCCCCGAATGCGCTGCGTACCTTTGCAGATTGAGGAACGGATTGGGAAAATGCGGAGGGATGGGATGGGAATGGGCTCTGGCATATCTCACTCACTACCGAAACTCGTACGTACATACATTGGGGAAATACGATAAAGTAGTAAATGCAGTACATTTCAAGATACATTTCTGTGAAAGAGGGGTAATGTGGGAATGCGATGTGCACTCTCCACCTTACTTTACACAAAAAAAGATTATTCTCACACAGACAAACGAAATGCTACAAGAAGAAAAAATCCATTAAACCAAACTTGGCGACTTTTACACAAATGTTTTCTTGAGATATCGGTTACCTTACATGAATTGTAATTTTACCGCATCAACGATTATAGTAAATAATATGGTTAGGTTAGGTTAGTAGTCTAGGGCGTAGAATAAAGACACGGTATACCCTGCCTGTCGTAAGAGGCGACTAAAAGGGGGCAACGGGGCCGCGGCCGCTCGGAGTGGGGGCTCCGTGCGTCCATTGATGCGGCCCCAGGGACAAGGACGGCAGCGCTTTGTGGACCAGCGCTGCCGTGAACACTGCGAGGGTTTTGGGGGAGACACGTATAGTCTCCTCAGAGGACAGTGGCAAAGTCGTAGCACTAGAGGGGCACCTGTGCGTTCAGCTGGAGATCCCGGAGTCCCTCTATGCGTGTGTGAGAAAAGGACCACCGAAGGGGTTTTAGTGGGTAGAAATCCCACATAACCAGACCTTCCCCCCAGAGGGTCGGGTATCTTGTTACATCTTACAGAAAAATTCCCCCCCGTGAACAAAAAAGAAAAAAAAAAGTGTACCTATCCACTTTTAATTCGTCAGATTGTGAGTGTAAACTCCGATCTGTGCAACTGAGTCCTACTTAGTAGGAATGTATCAGTACTGAATAGCTCGGCAGTAAAGATTCGGGTTTCCATCCGCCGCGGGCCGCGAATGATTAAAATTACTCATACTTCAAAGGCGTACCTACGTCTGAAAGGTCCATTTCGCTTCTTTTCATATTTTTCGTACCTTCTGAAATAAAAATGCTTGAACATATGTTGTGAGTAGAGCTCCATAACCTTTATCCAAACAAATATCGTTTGATAATATATTGGTTTTATTTTATTTATTTAGATTTAGTTACTTTTTTTGCACTACACTGTAGAGAGGCGGACTTAATGTCTTAAAGCATTCTCTACCAGTCGACCGTTGGTTAAATGTGAAAAATTAAAGCGGGTGCAGAAGAATTCATCTGTATAAATAATAATAATAATAATATAACCTAATAATTGGTTTTGTATTTTCTTATTGGGATACTTTAAGACTTTAAATAATTTTTCATCATTTAATTTCGATCGGTAAAGAACTTTTAACTGAACCACAAGCCACAATAACAACTTTAACACACAATTTTTAACTGAGATTTTATAGGGTTTCCTAGAACACATGTGCATAACATAATTATATAATCCTGATCTGGATATAGTATTTTTTTTCCATTATTCGCAATCTATGCGATAGTAGATAAGGCAAGTAAGTAATTTCTTTGAAATGCTTAAATCTAACTCGATGTCATATATTGTACATACCGTCTTATGGCGTCCTATCGTCGGACATATTCCTATGTACCTAAGTACCTATTATTTTCTTAAAAACACTGATGGAGAGAAACGAACGGGATAGGACGGAAAAGAAAAAGATTGGGTTTTTTGTAATTATTTTTCTATTCTTGTCAATTCTCTTTCCAAATCCTGATTTCTAAATCCAAAAAGAGTAGATAACGCATCTGCAGATGTATTAACATCTGATCTTTTTAACTAATGTATTGCAGATGTTCATCGATTACAGGAACAGACTGCCATCAGGCAGGCGGCGTGCTATATTATTTCTATAAAAATATTCTGTATATTATTCCTGTATTTAGATCTAATATGGTGGAACATAACAAACATCAGTCACCAAAAACTGATTAATGATCGAGACTTGTTAACTCAGTGCCCGGACTTTAATACGAAAGGTCCCGGACTATTTCTAATCCGACGAACATTTGGATAAAATTAAGTTTGTTCTAAATATCAGTAAGATTGTGTTCGTCTTTTTGTGTGTCTCTGCGTGTAAACGTGTAAACAATTCTAGTGTGGGCTATTGAATGGTATGTTTAATCAATTACTCGTTCAATTTCTTGATCTGCAGACCTATCGCTCGATCGAATAATCGATGGATTAATCAATATCAGCCTAAAAAGTCCTATTCTAGAGCGAAGGTTTCTCGTTTTAATCACGAGGGCGTTTAAAGTCTGTCTGTTATTATTGGGTATGAAAACAAAATCTCAAGGTCAAATCAAACCATACATAATATTACATATTAAATGACTAAATCAAATACGTATAAAGTGAAATCACAAAGTGACAACAAATCCAGAGAACTAAATTATGTTGTTACATTCATTGTTTGCTAAAAGTTCTTAACAAATTAGGAGCGAAATGTTGAGTAATTTACTATCTTTGTTCTGTAGTTTATCTCCATCTTTGCAAACTCATCTTGCCTAAACAAATTGTGTAAATATGTATAAATGATTAAGTTAGAGGTATTAGGGTAGCTTTTCTATGTAAATAAGGGTTTAGTTCAATATTGTCTTTGGTTAGTTCATCCAGTCTATTTTAAAAGCATTGGTTATTTTTCGCAAGAAAGTAACATTTTCAATGTTCATTATAATGAGCGTCTGTTCACATTGATTTTAATGGAAAGTTTACACACCTTAATTTAAAAAAACATATCAGACACTTCCAGGATGCTATCGAGACGATCGGTCGGAAGCTAGTTAAGTAACGTTAAAAGGCGCCGCCCGAGTTTTAAAGCCAGAAATATCCGGTGTGCTATTATGAAATCTATGCGATATAATACGTGTTCGTAATTAGAGTATCTACTGATAGTATCTTGTGATTCATATCTACATTCTAATTGAGATTTTTGAAATGTTGTCTGTCTAATCTATACTAATACCTGCTCAAATCGTAAAGAGACGATAATATAATGAATCTTTTTTAGGAAAAATATGGAAAGTCGCCGTGTTACTTTTAACACTTAATAATTTTCATAATTTTTGTCCGTCTGTTTGCCTTTTAAGACAAAGTCAAGGTTCTGCATGACATCCGGGGTATAGGTACTTTTGCTACGTCGAAGAGCGAGTGTTTGAAAAATCTTTATAAAAACGAATTGGACACGAACGGAGCTGCAAAAAGTAATTCTACCCCTGTGATAATTCTAATTATTCTAGTTTTCATTCAATATGACACTGATTATTGCGAGATTATTGTTACAACCACAATACATCACTTCACATCAGATGATCTTGATATATTAAACTGCGGTTTTTGATGCAGGTGTTAACATTGCGGTAAACAGAATACACGCAGAATATTGCTTGAAGCATATCACAAGGTTATAATAGGTATGGTAATAAATCAGCTCCAATATCTTGAAGGTTAATCTGAGAACTAACACTCTATAACCTCGAACATGCCGACATGACAAAAGCAGGCGTCAAGGCATTGCTGTGTGCACGAGATGAGCGTCTTAGTATATCTAAAAAATACGCGCTTACACGCGCGCCTTCCTTGCAGTGTGCTTGTGGTCTAACTATTAAGGACACTAAAGTCTAGGAAAAGTGAAAGAGCTCAGGACCTTAGCTTGCGAAGAAATGTACCCAAGTGTATTTAGGCTTGTATAAAATGATGGAGGTAAGGGAAATATGTATATTTCTTATAAATTACAAATAGCGCAAAGTAACTATCCTGTGCTGTTTTTTTATTTGCAATGAATAAACTAACTTAATAGGACCTTAAAAACTAAAAATAAAAAGATAAAGATAATCAATATGAAATCAAATAAGAAAGCGATAATTTTTAGATTACTTGGATTAGACACATTCATGAACGCCATCAGTCGAGTCTGTCATCGGATGTTCTTTCGCCATTATCGTTTTTGCTATGATTATCCTCTTCTCCACGTATTTATCCGCTCCTCACTATTTTATCGCACGACTACAAAATAATTACCTACCGTTTACTTAAGCAAAAGTGAAATGGCTGCATAATGGTTGCCTTGTCTTGTCATCGTGACTGTAAAGACTATTTAGCAAATTGAAATATTTAAAGGGCAACCGAATACAATAACAAATTACTTAATAATAAGTCCAACTACTGTAATAGTTACATGTCTATTAAAAATAGATGTCGTCAGATGGAGTGTTATTGGAACAGATTTATATTTATGTCGCTTTGTTTATTAATTGTTGTGGAATGTTACTAGGCACTTTATATTCTAGTATTTATAGTGTTCTGAAGGTCGAACTCTGATGCGACATAAGAGTGAAACTTATGCATACACACGTGAGATACACGTGACGAGCATGTCCCTCGAGCACGAATGACATCATAGATTAAAGTAGAGATTGTTCAAAGATTTTCACGTTAATTTTCATTTAAAATGTGCGTTATTTAACGTGCCACTTTGTTTTTTATACGAGCGTATTTTCCCGATTTTTCGCCTGGACTCGTAAACCTGCCCCAGGACGGTCAGCGTGTCGTTTTAAGGCCATACATCCTTTAGTCCATCTCCAGCAGTGAATGATAACAGGGCTGGTTGCAGTTTTTACTCAATTTTTATTGGAGAGGACTATTTAAAGAAAAAAATCTGCTACTCGAACGTTCTAAACGCTGTGCATTAGCTCATTTATTAGTGATATAAAAATGAAGGGTAAGCGCTCGACGCTCGGATGCTAATGAAGCTAAGACTCGATCGTTAAAGTCCAAATTTTCAACGTTCAATACTTTTAAATCCTTGAGGTTAAAAGCTCTTGTCTAAAATAGATAAAGTTAAGGTTGATTTAGCGTTGATTTAAAGTTATTTGAACAATATTATGTTTAAAGCTTTATAATCGTTATCTACTTTTAATAAACTCTAAGACATAGGCAGAATCATGAAAATATTTGGCCAATAGAAGTTGCAATTACAACATAAATCAATGATACATGTTTTTTACAACTGCGCATGATCCCTGTTCGTAATGCCGACGGAATTCAACCTTAAGGTTAATTTTCCTAAAATATTTAATATCTATAAATAACTGCATATGCCAATGCCATTTATTTTAGGAAAGGTCTGATCCCTCTCCACTCTCACTTCTGCTTTATAGAACATTTTTAATTAAAGGCGTCACGACATATAAAGAGCGAAACCGCATGTACTGAAGACAGTAAATCAAAAACGTTAAATTTTTGTACCATTTCCACATGTATGTCGACGCAGTAAAGGTTACTGGGGTTACGCTTGATATGCTACAGTTTACGTCAGTATGTTTGTGCTCGGGTGCTAACCAGATTTACCATATCACACTAAAGCTTCCATACGCTTTCACTGGTTGAATAACGGGCATTAACATAATGAGCGAGCCGGGTTCTTGAAAAGGATTTTAATACTCTGCATCCTATTTGTGCGAAATAGGACAGTTACGTTTACAGTTTACAGTTACAGTTTACGTCAGTATGTTTGTGCTCGGGTGCTAACCAGATTTACCATATCACACTAAAGCTTCCATACGCTTTCACTGGTTGAATAACGGGCATTAACATAATGAGCGAGCCGGGTTCTTAAAAAGGATTTTAATACTCTGCATCCTATTTGTGTGAAATAGGCGAATACCGTGTACCACACAGAATTGTGAATATGGTTCAAACATAATCTTTAGTAATGACGACATTACCTGCTAGGAATACTTTCAATTTAATCTTTCAATCTAAGCGAATTAAATTACACTTGTTCACAACAACGGTTCGCCAACTAAAATAAATCATTGATTATAAATGAAATGATAATCGCTTTTAAATATATATGGTTCTTTAAAAAAAGAGTCAAATTAGATTTTAATAAACTAATTAATTATGCCACAGCCCATTCCCATCCCTCTTAATTTTTCCGATCCTTTCTCCAAATAGATTTCTCAATCGCCAAAGATAGTGTACCAGGGAGCGTGCACAGGAATAACACGTGCAATAAATGCACAGGAAGGCATTTTTAAATGTATTTGCCACTACAAAAGTGTGTTCATCGTGTGAGTGTATCACACGCAAGCAAGTCGTTGTTCTATCGGTGACTAAAAGAAACAGGTCCATTGGACTTAGTTTTTTGTGAGTAACGTATCTTCCTCCTTTTGATTTGAGCTAAGGCTACTTGACAAGTTATTTGCCTGGCTAATACGCACCACATACACATTTTGAAAATTGACACATTAAACAAGGTATTAAAGGATTAAACTCTTTATCTATGATCTCAACATGTTAAAAATGCGATAATTTCCGTGTTGATCATATTCATGTAAATTTCAAGTGACTTTTTACTTTGTGTTTATCTGTATTTTATATACTCTTTCTATTGAATTTTATCAGGCGAAAATATTTACTATTACTTTAATTATTTTTTCTACTTTTATTTGGAAGACTTGACTTAATGATGCATATTACGTACGTATTTTTCGTTGCTAGTAGATTCAACGGAAATTTTAAATCGAAAGTTATCTCTCCACATTTTTTCACAAGGAATACAAAATATTAGTCACACCGAAACAAGTGAAGCATATGTGTTAATACCTACTTTTTGTAGTGTTTGTTATGGCTCCAAGCTAATATAATTTAGAAAAAAAAATCTGTTGTGATTACACAATTCAACTTATGCGATGTAGGACGAAATATATTTATATCCTTTTCGATATGTCTATAACATCCCATTGCCGCCCACTGCAGGATACAGGCCTCCCCTAGTCACTCGCGGGTTTGGGGTCATAATCCACCAATCTGGTCCAGTGCGGATAGGTAAGATACACATACACCAGATTTTTTTAAATTCCCGAGCAAAAAAGAGAGTTTCCTCATGATGTTTTATTTCACCGCCATGCTGGCGATATTTTAAAAAAATAGTATTTAAATAGAAACGCAGTGGCACGGGCCCAGGACTTTAATTCATGACTTCACGAATGAGTGTCGAGAATAGATGCTTCTAGACTATCACCGCTCCATAATATGTCCCATGCTTCATCGGTCCATATATATTAGATGTCTGAAACTATACTAATAAAACGAAATACTTCATATTATTTTGTACTTGAAACACGACAAATTCCTCTAAATTACGATGCTAATCTATAAAGAGTATTTAATCTCAAAGAGGATCTTAACGGTGTGATTTTTTTTAACATTACAATTAAAGCAATTTTAAACTGCTTTTCTTGTATGGCAATAGCAGAATTAGCGCATTGTGGCAATGTCAAGTCCAGTACCGTCCAGGTAAATTAGAAATCGTACAGTAAAAGTAAAAGTTTATCTATGAAAAAGTATTTGGAAAATGATTCTTGAATAATAAACATGTAAAGTTATAATTATGACTTTAATGTGGTGGATAATCTATATTGTCCAACATTATAGTGATAATATTATATATTTAGTGGTCTATACCACAAGAGAATATACCTCGAAGAAGGTGACTAAAAGAGCAAAAAGAACTTGTTATTTAAACAAAAATTAAATTATTTTTGTCTTATAAGTTTCCCGCTTACAATGTACAGTAAGAAATAAAGGTTGATTTATGAGTTTCAAAGCCTCCATTTACAGCGTCATTCCCTCGTCTTAAGAGATAGGTACCATTTGCATGACAAACGTAAACAGAGCATCTAATTCCACAGATATATTCGTAGGTGTTTACAGCATTTACGTACCTACTCGTACTTATTATTACTCATAACCACAGAGCTATAAATAGCAGAACAGTCATTTTCATTTTTTTTATGTGCTTCTTGAGAAACAGATCGATTCGTGCTAATTAGATGAAAGTGAGATATTTCAGAGTTCTCCGGCAGTGGAGAGACCAAAGATTTAATTTCACATACGCGTACGCGTGTATTTAATTACATTTTAATATTTTTATTGGAAAAATATATTATAATCCATACATTAATAAAATAATGGTATTAATAAAAGATGATGTACCTACATTGAAATCATCGATCAACCAAAATACAAATATTGCTAATTCCTTGCGGCAAAAGTGATTGACATGAGTGATACAAGTGACACAAACCAAATGTTACTATTACCAAAAACGAGTTGTGATAATTACGTTTATAAAAGTCTTTTCTTTATTTATATACTTAAAATTGGCTTCGTAAATATTGCACCACTGATATTTTTTTGGTATAAGTTTTTTTTTATGGACGAAGGCGGCAGACGAGCATACAGTCCACCTGATGGTGAGTAGATACTGTCGCCCATAGACATCCGCGATACACGCCAACATTAGTCCAAAACGATAAACGTTGGCACGCCCCCGGATGCGTTGCCTACCTTTGGAGATATAGGAATGGATTTGGAGAAAATAGGAGAAATAGGAAAAGAGTTGGGAAAATAGGGAGGGATAGAATGGGAATGGGCTCTTGCACATCTCATTCACTACCCGAAACACGTATTTACATTAGGGAAATAAGATAAAGTGGAACATTTCAAGATAGTCTTTTGTGAGAGAGGGGTAACGTAGCCAGTCGAGCGCGCCCAGCAGCTATTAGATTGCAGCGTGCACTCTTCCCCTCAATAAAAAGTTATATATAAAGTGTTCCTATTGTTTTTCAATTATTTCTATATACCTTATATTTTTTGACGTTGTCAACACCGTTGCGATAAAAATATTGCAGTTATTGTAAAAAAGGAAAACTATAGGTTCGTGGTAGTTTTTGCCGGTCAAAATCTTCGCCTTGCAACTGTCACACTTATAGGGGCGTATTGCTACTTCTCTGTATTTTGGTTGATCGATTATTGTCATCATCGTCAGCCATTTTGCTTGTGTCACCCTTAAGTGCTGCAATCATGCAAGTTAATTTAACTTTTAATTGTTAATAAAACAATTCCTTAACTTCAATTCACATTTATAATAATAAAATTAAAATATAGAGAAATATCTATACTAATAATGGAGGGAAATTAATTAAGTACAAGAGTAAATGTTCTCTACTAAAATTAAGTGTACCGAAAATATATGAACTTGACGACTTGAAAATGTTCGCCGGTAGTGGCTATATAAGTATACATGTACACGGCTAACAGATATATACATATATACATAAATATGGATGTGTATTATTGAACCTGCATTGTTATGTATATGTTTATGTTTATATGTATGTATATGTGTTACGTTTGTTTATTTTTTAATTAAGAGTACATACTTATAATACCAACTTTACAATGCTCTGTTTAACCAAATGTTGACTGGTAGAGTTGAAGTCCGCGTATTGTACATTTTGTCTGCGTCAATTAAGTTTAAATAGAAGAAATGGCTGGATGAGAGGAGTTGAAGATAGTGTGTGGTGGCGAGCTGCGGGAGAGGCCTATATCCAACAGTGGAGAGACATACTCGTAAGCTGGTGGTACGGTATGGTATAGCATTTACGAGTATATTGATGCCGTCTTAATTCTAAATGGGTGGCTGTAAAAGGTGATTGTATAAGATATCTAGTAAGCACAAAAACGATAAAATATTGTTTTATATTACTTTATTATTAGACTTAGGTATTATTCTTAGGTGCTCTCTATCATGTGCTAACAAACTGCAAGATAAAAATTGGCAAACAAATGCAAGCAAATGCTACAAGGCTACTTACTATTTAAAGAAAATCTAGTTACTTTAAATCACATGATTACTTACGTCTTCGCCAATTTTCCCGCGCGAAAACACTATTTTGCCATGTGGCATTTTTGGCACGGGCAGTTTGCACTCTAGCCCAAGTTTGTACCACAGTGGCAGGCCATTCTTTGGCACGGATCTAATTGGCTTCGGTACGGAATCGATCACTTTCTTCAGCTCTGTAGGCTTTCGAAGCGTCATCAATGTGATGTCGATATCAGGCAAATCATCGAAACCCACGGTTACTGAGGACATTTGGAATTAATTTCAAAACAAAAAATATTAGAAATCTAAAGAAATAACACGACGCGCGTCTTCGCTTGGCGGGGGAATACACTGAAATTTTGACAACTTAAAATGTTCAATATTCTACTGTTTTAATTGTTTCTTTTTTATAATAACAACAAGCATTGGCTATTGTGAATGTATGTAAAAAGGTTTAGTATCTTTAAAATTATTTTAATTTCATTCAATTCATATAAAAAAATAGGCCGTGTTTTTTAAATTGCTTTTCAACACGTAACGTAGGCACGGCAACAACGCTGCTCAATACTTTTTACTTTTTCTTTTTATTCTTTTAAAGTAAAATTCATAGACACAACTTAGATTTATGTCCATAGATATATATTTTAAATCTTTTTGATGTCAAATGTCAGGATATCATTTTATTCATTATCCATAGTTAATCCCACGATTTAGGATTTTTGTACATCGATTTGAGAATGCATACATACAAGTACTCCAGGGCAGGGAGTCTAATAGTATTCTACGAGTACGTTGAGTAGCTCTCGAATTCTTTAATTCATGTGTTTTGAAAGTGGAAGCGAATTAGACACAGATCTTAGGGTCTCAAGGTCACCTGCGCAATAATCAATTTTTAGGACTGTTTGGCGGTACGAAGTGAGGCGGGACTGGCGCGGCACACTGCAACGTTCGCCGATTAGCTCATCAGTCGTACTTACGTCCGTTTCAGTAAACTCGAGTGCAAATTTATTATTTATATTTTGAATAATATTAAACTGATATATTAGGGGTTAAAGTATGAAATAGCCGATTTGTACTGAAAAATTAAAACTCGTTTTTTTCTAAAATGTAACATATTTATTTAATCAAAATATTTACCCTCATTATCTATACATTGTTGCCATCTAATCGGAAGTTCATTTATGCCTTTGCGATAGAACTCTGGGGATGTAGATTGGACAAACTGTGTGAAAGCATTTTGTACTGCCTCTTGGGAAGAAAATTTTTTACCACGTAGAAAATTGTCGAAATCACGAAAAAAATGGTAGTCCGTTGGAGTTAGGTCTGGCGAGTACGGAGGATGACGTATGGTATCTAACTGCAGCTCCTGTAGAGTTACAACGGTTTCTCGTGCAGTGTGAGGTCTTGCGATATCATGGAGCAATAATGGTGAAGATCGATTCACGAGTCGGGGCTGTTTCACTGCTAGTTTCGCCATCATTGTTCGAAGTTCGGCACAGTAAACATCTGCTGTTATTGCTTGACCAGACCTGAGAAAGCTATAGTGAATAACACCATGAATAGACCACCAAACAGTTACCATTACCTTTTTATTGGTAAGCTTTGCCTTAGGGCAGTGTTGCGGCGTTTGACCTGGGGTCAGCCATTGCATTTTTCGCTTTCGGTTATCGTAAAGAATCCACTTTTCGTCACATGTCACAATTCGATCCAATATTCCTTCATTTCTGTACCGATTCAACAAGGCAACGCAAGTTTCAACACGCATTTCTTTCTGCAGATCAGTCAAATCATGAGGCACCCATTTTGCATATTTTTTTATCTTATTGATTTGATGCAAATGAGTCAATATTGTAGGTAAGGTAACGTTAAATCATGCCGCTAATTCCTGTGTAGTTTGACTCGGGTCGGCTTCCACCATCTCCTTCAATTCAACGTTATTCACCTGTGTGGGCGGTCTTCCACGTGGTTCGTTCTTCAAGTCAAAGTTTCCATTACGAAAGCGTTTAAACCAAAAACGCACGGTTCGTTCATTAGCAGTCTCCTCTCCAAACGCAGCATTGATATTGCGAGCCGTTTCTGCCGCGTTAGTTCCGCGTCGGAACTCGTATTCAAAGATTACTCGGATTTTCGAGGTATCTTTCCCGTCTAAGCTGAATAAAAAAAAACAATTGAAAGTCGAAAATCGAATGTTGCACATTTTTTAAAACAAGAACCTCATAGGTATCATGTGAAAAAAGTTTCACTCGAAAATCTCACACCATGAAGGTTTTATGTCAATTCAAAGTATCTATTACTATAAAACGGCAATTTCATATTTTAACCCCTATTATTAAATATTTTAACAACCGTTTTTAATTAAAATCAATACTGCCGCGACGAAATGTGACTTTACGAAGGCAAGCGAGGAAATTAATTTATGACGTCTACAAGTAAGTACCTATGCATATGCAAAATGAAGCTGATGAAGGAGAGAATAACGTACATCAAGTATTTATGTCTTTATGTAAATAATTAATTTTCTTTTTGAATAATCTTATAGAAATTTATAATAGATATTGTGTTACAGGTTTATTTTTTAAAATATAATAAGTATGTAGTTTTTTTAAATAATATTTTTTTATTTTAGGTACAAAATGGACCGCAGAGGCCACTGGAACGTCTATAAATACTGTACAGCGAATTATAAAGGGCGCCAATGAATCTGACGCCATCTTGTCGATTTTTCGGACCCCAGGAAAAAAAGACCGAGAAAAATCCGGTTACTGGTATTGCCAAAATTGATCAAGGCGTAATGAAATACTTATAGTAAAAACAGATATTAGATTAAAACGGATTGAATATTTAGAGAAATTTAAAAAATATCCTCAGGAAGGCCGGCTTATTATATACACAGATATAATATAAACTAATTCAATTTCTTTGAAATATTCAGCTAAATACCAAAATTCCTCACACACGGAGCCGCAGCCAAAAGCTAGTAATATAATAAAATGAATATTGCAAATAATATGAATAATTGTAATAATAAATAATAATTATTATTTGTAAATAAACAATTTTGTTCGAGAGTGTACATTCTTAACCCCACCACTTCGCTCAGACCCCAACATCCGTGTCTCCGATTGTACTTTTAGTTTCAAATTTGACTTTTTATTGAATTCTCCCTCATCTGCTTCACCCCCTAGAAGTTGCCAACCCGGTTTCTTTGGTAAGAATGTATGATGTGTCATATAGTCTATTCCCATGTCGCCATATGCCCATAGTCATTGATTTAAAAAGAGTGTCTATGTCTATAGTTGAGCCTTATTGATCAAGGAGGCTAATTAAAACTGAGGCCAACGAATACTTAGGTAAAACAGTAAAGATGAGATATTGTTATAGCGTAGAGTTATCGGCTCTCACTCGTGAGGTCGTCAGTTCCCCTGGTTATTTGCTAAGGGTGGGCTGTGCCTAACAGTGAGACGTTATAAATAATTAAATAACGCCACACTCAATGGCCCACTTTTGGACTCCCCGTGTAGTGGGTCCAGAGACACATAAGTACAAAGCAAACACACAATCCAGGCCCGAAGACACATAAAGTCAGACCGAGAATCGAAACCGGGACAGCAGACAGAGTTACTACCAACTCGGCTAAACGGTCGTCAAACGATTGTTATGAGCTGATATCAATCTTGTGCAAGAATATATTTAGGATAATTCTTCAAGTCGTCCTTTCCTGAAAAATATGAGAATCATTCCTGAAAATCATTTTATGATTGTAAGATTGGAATGTTGAAACCGTTGATATTAATTTAATACACCTGCACCACAGAATTGGGATTTTCCACATTCATATATTCCTTGGCCTACACGCATGTAACTTTGAGATGAACGACGGGACAAGCTCGGTAAACAAATTAAAAATAGAGAAATCAAACTTGTTGAGAAGTAGGTCATGATACCACATGACAGGATTTTATCGACAACTTAATCAGAGGTATGACAAGAAGGCTAGAAGCATTGCTGAGGATAAGAGGAGGAAACGACTATTAAATATTTTCGTTTTAATTCAATGCTTAAATGGGGCATGTAATGGTAAGAATGAATTTGATTTTTTTTCTTAAATTATGCACGAGTAGTTTATATTTCTGACACTTTTTACGAAACTGGTATATAGGGTTTATGACCGTATGGTGTCGCTGATTTTAGAATAGCACTACCTTGTCACGTGAATGTCGTACAGGCGACTAAGGGACAACAAGACCGCTACCAAAAGTCTTGAGGAATAACACCACGTCTAGAAGAGTGAACTCTCCAACCGGCTTCGGCAGCGAGAGGTTTTAAGGCCATACATCCCTCAAGCAGAAAGCAATATGCATGTCCATGTCCATGTGCAGAACGCCCATGTCCAATAGAGGAGGGCTGATTATGGTTACTATGCTTATATAGGATTTATTGTGGTGAAGGTTTATTTACGTAATAACAAGGTGTTAGAGAAACGTTGAAGTTGCGTAATTAACACTTATGAGAAAAAAGTTAACTTTTATTTTTCATAATTTATCACTTATTGTGTTTTATGGGAAAAGGAAGTAGCAGATAGTTTACTTAATAATAATATACGAATGGTATGGTATCTAATGCTGACTGTTGGCCACGGAGCGAATATTCTTCTATTAAAAATGATGTTTTTTATATATTTAAAATACGCCTTCAATTATAACTCTATTTATTGAAAATATGTAACTGAAATTGCCAAAAAAACTCGAGGGGCGAGAAAATAGGTACCAAGAAAATGTGAACGTCAAAGTTAACTGTATTAACCAGACGTTAGGTTTTTTCTATTCATACATTTTAGATTTTTCGCTTTGAAAGAAAATTTGAAAGAAAAGAGGGTGCCTTAGCCAAGGTGCTTTTTAATTTTTAAAAGTAGTTTTCTTTGAATGTAGAATGGAGAATTTTAAAAAGCGTTGAGTATATAGGCGAAATTCTCAAAATCGAGTTATTGCCAAGACTTTTTAAATAAGTATTTAAGCACGCCGTACACCTTCCGATCTTATCCGATCCGATCCTAAACCTAAATCTTTCTCTCCACACTTTCCAATCAGAATTCCGATTTATTAGATATAAAACAGCGGAAAGACAGTGCAGACACGTTTGTGTGTTACTGTGATGTTCACTATTTCGCTCGCTTTAGTGACTTTTTATAGTAGGTATACATGGCAGACGAGCTGGCGGGCCACATGATGGTAAGTGGTAGCCGCCGCCCATGGACACTCGTAACACCAGGGGGCTGGCTAGTGCGCTGCCGATCTTGCAGAATCCTGTTCACAGCTCTCTTGAAGTAAAAAATCGTAAAAAAAGGATAGACAAAAAAAAAGCAATACAATTTTTTAAATAAAAAAAATTATCAAACGGCGCTGGTCCCACGTGGTGGATTATAGCCTGAAGCTCCCTTGTAGTTACTAGGCACAGGTCTTTGCCTGTGCCTAGTATTGGGACATTATAGACTAATGTCATATCGTTATATACTTACCGTAACCAAACTATTATATACTTACGTAACCTTTTATCGTTCACTGTTGAATATGAGCTTCCTCACGCACGTGGATGTATTGGCGGGTTGGCGAGTCCACTATTTTAGAGGTAGTGTATTTCCTCAGGTAGCTAGCGGCTTTGTCGCTAGCTACCACAGGCAATCCGCTAGCAATCCTTTAGTCGCCTTTTACGACACCCACGGAAAGAGATGGGGTGGTGATATTCTATAATCGGTAGACACTACACGATCCGGCACACTGCATTTCAATTAGGCTTTGATACTAAAGAGCACAGCAAATAATAGAGATAAATATCGACTGTTAAACTCTATTCGGCTTATAACTTTTTAAGATACATTTTATATATTATTATGCATGGGGTCTAAACGCTTATAATTGCAGGTCTAACGATTTGTTCATCTGCAAATTATACATTTCTATATTCCGATACGACAAGAATACAAAGATATTACCCGTAAATTTTTGTACACGGACGGACTATTATTTACATACTAGCGACCCGCCCTCGCTTCACTACGGGTTATAAGTTTTTATTTTCAAAATTTCAAAATAAAATATAGCCTATGTGTTATTCTGATGTATGAGCTATATTATTGTAAAGTTTCATTAAAATCCATTGAGTAGTTTTTGCGTGCAAGAGTAACAAACATCCATACATCCATCCTCACAAACTTTTGCCTTTATAATATTAATAGGATAAAGAGTAACAAACATCCATACATCCATCCTCACAAACTTTCGCATTTATAATATTAATAGGATTATTTATTATACTTTCATTTGTACACATAGTGAAGTAGATTAAATTCATAATTATTGTAACAATACTATGTGTATGCAAATATTCGTAGATGGGCCAATTCAGTGGTTATTAAAGAGACAAAATTATTATTTTGATAAAAGGGGTTTTACTGTCATTTTTTTTACTGTCGGGGGCGACAGTAAAGAACTCTAGTTATCTTTGAAATGGTTAACTCAAAAATATAAACGAATCAGCAGTCTTGCTGACAATCTGCAATAGTTTAATACAGAAAGCATCCTCGGACCTGTCATCTTTTGTCATTTTTGACTGATGTTGACATGTGACGTTGATAGGTAATAGCGAAATATAAATATCACGTGTGCAACGCATGGAAAATTTTCAGCATAATGGAACATGGTGTTACCTTCATCACATTGTATTACCTGATAGATGAAATGGGGTGGGATGGCATTGGATAAGATAAGATTGAATGTTTCTTCACTAAAAAGTTGAAAATCAAAAGACAAAATTAAACATTTTGATTAAAAAGATTAAAAATTTGATTAAAGATTAAAAACCCCCGCTGGTTAAAAAACTCTAAATACCTTCGAAAAAGTTAAATTAAAGATATATAAACCAGTATAGTAACCAGTTATATAAGATATAGTCTTGTTAATAAACTACAATCTGCGTAACGAAAGATTTTGTTTCTTTTACATTCGATAACTTTATTTTGAGTAATTATAAACCATGTAGTCTAACAGGTAGGATTGACGCATAGATAATATTTCATGTTTAGCTATGAAATAATAATAAGCATAATAAGATTGATAGGTAATAAACTAACAAAATATGCTAAATAAGTGATTAGAATACATACGAAGAAAACATTTATGTAAATATCACTAGCTCAAGGTCGGGGTTCACATTGTGAGTAAAAACGCACGCGACTGAATTCTTCGTTCCGTTACCAAATCGGTTCGAATCGCTAAGTACAGTCGCTGTAAGTTGGGCGTTACAGCTGTGTACAGAGTATGTAGAAATTGCGCAGAGGGCGACGCGCCGCGCGTTTGAACTAACCAGAGCAGTCCGGACCGTCGCGCTACTAGCGCGTTTACTCGGTTACAGTTAACACCACCGACGCCGGTCACTTATTACCCTTCGTGTGTACATCACTGAGAAAAGTATAAACAACTCGAAAACCACTCAGATAACTATGATTTCACGTGAATACTTCATAATGAGAGGAAAAATATAAAATCAAAGTTTTGTTCAAACTTTTACTCGCGCCGCGGCGAGTTGCGCCCAGTATAAACAATAACAGTACGAACCGATCATTTAATGATTTATTCATAGTTTAGAGGTTAAAGTTTGTTGACCTTTTTTCGCGGCATGCGTCTGCTTTGCAGTGACGTCAGATTGAGTGCAAACGCTAACTAGATTAGATACGGTAAGCCCTTGTAATACGCGACATTGGAAAGGTAAGGCATGATCACCGTGGACGAAGGACGCGTTTTGCATACGATTCAAAATAGTTTTCATTCATACATCGTTCAAGGTTCAGACACAAGCGATCGATTCTGCAGTTATGGCAGATATCAATGTTTTGCGTAGGTATTTTATAATATGAGAATTACTACTATTGTTTATCGGCATATTTCGCATGTTTTCCTTCATTTATATTTATTATAGTTGTATTAGTGTTGGCTACAAGTTATGTTGATTTTAAAATAGTAATGTTATGAAGAAACAATGACATGCCAAGCGTTACTCATTGTGATTGCATTTAGTGCTGACCATGATAATTAAAAAAAAATCTTTAACAGAATTTATTTTAAGATTAATTAATTATCAATATAGAAGATTACCTATTTTCAAATAAAACATATTCAAATTCAACATATTTCAAATAAAATTACCTATTACAGAGATTAATGATTTACAAATTCCGGAAAAATGTAACTATATCTCCATATATGTAGGTACTTATCTTGGTTATGTACATAGATGAGTCAAATCGGTTTAGTAGCTTATAAATTATGACGCTACAAAATTTAAAAAAGTCAATGACAATAATCTAGGCATGATTTTGAATGGGCCCCATGAAACTATTTTTTTTTTAAACAAACAAAATAGCGAAATATACTATACTTTCCCATTTCAATTTCATGTTATTGATGTATCTCATGGTTTATGTTGAGTTACAAAAATGTAGTTAGCGGATGTTTTAATTTCATTCATTATTAAACTTGATCCTCCATTGTTATTTGGTCATATGAGAACTGTTCGTAAAAATGTAGTATCACGTTAACATTCAATACAAATGTGAAAAGTAAGTACCTACTAGTGATACGTCGAATTGTAATTTATTCTATATTTGTATTCATGCGAAGAGCGATAACGACATCGGTGATATGTGTCAAACAATGGGTAGGATAAGCGTGGAAAATTAACACAATTTCAATAGGTACTTATCAGTTTTAAAATAACATACCACACCATCAGCTTGTCTCCCCACTGCTGGACATAGGCCTCTCCCAAGGACCGCCACCACACACGGTCTTCAGCTCTTCTCATCCAGCCACTACCGGCGACTTTCTTCAAGTCTTCAGTCCACCTGGTCGGAGGTCGTTCCACGCTACATTTCCCGGTACGTGGTCTCCATTCGAAGACTCTCCTCCCCCATCATTAAAAAGTTTTAATTAATCCAGTTTAGTTTTATAATAGTATTTACTAAATAATTGTAAGCAACAACTGGAAAAGAGAAAAGAAGGATGATAAAATGGTGGCAGGTTCAACAGTTGGACTAACAAAAGAAAAGAAGGAAAATACTCTATATACAAATACTCTATATATAAAAAAATATTCTATACATGTATAGGAGTCGTATACTACAAAAGTTGATGGGAAAAATGTATAGATGTCGTCCTAACCTACCAACAAACACAAAATTGGTGACAATGATGTCGTTATTTTTAATAGATGAAAAGATATGAATAGAGAAGCGATTTATATTATGGTTCGCTCACGGCTTTTACATCAGCTGCCTTCACATTAAAAGATCTATGAAATAAAAGCTTTCATTTGAGGCAAAAAACCAACACATTTGAGTGTTGGTTTTTGCGACCCTTTTACACTCGTCCTTTCGCAGTAGTGACCCTTGTAGAGATTCTCAACCAGTAGATAGATAAATAGTACCGAATTTAGTGATAATGAACTATCAATAGTACACACGTAAATTTAGTTTAATATTTGTACATAAAGGTAGTCTCATAAAGGTAGAATTTATTTTCACATGCTCGGACTCAGCTTCGCAAAGACATGTCAACCGTTAACTTTAAATATAAGAATTAATAAAGAAAAATGAAGAAAAATGTAGATATAAAATAAAAGAAACGATTGCAATCACATTGGTGTGGAACATGATACATATCTAACGTCCATATATGTATGTATGTATAGTGTTTGAACAAAAACAAAGGCAGAGAGAAATAAAAATGACGTCAATTTCAAGATCATAGGCTTAGAATGTAAATTGTTATTACCTAGAGTTGTTTTTATAAGATACTAGCGAGCCGCCCTCGCTTCGATCAGGTGCCATAACCATTTGCTAGGGAATCCAAACATAGCTTATGTCCATTTGTATTAGTTACGCAGAAGCATTGATTTTTAGAAAAATGATAATAATTTTCAAAATAGATTCAGTAGTTTTTTACAAAAATTCAAGTAGTTAGTGATTTTATTTACTCTTACATAGTATCTCTTACACAAAAATAAACTAACTGTCCCTTTTTATAATATTTTATAATTTTTATTATATTTCACCCGAGTTATAAGCTAAGCTAAGCTATAAGCTATCTATGCGGATACTATTATTGTTATCAGTACACTTTAGGATATTTTCTAAAATTTCAAATAAGTATAGTCCGTCAATTTCGTTAGTCATACGCCAGCTACACGAAGCAGCGGCGGAGGAGATATTATGATTAATAGCTTTATTCAACATATCTTAACATTCAAGTATTACACTTTAACAATTATGTGTAATATAATTATATAATAGATATTGAATTATTTGCAATATATGTAAAATATGTAAATCGATATCTACGAGTAAGATTACATTATTTATGTAGGTACTTGTAATTTTTTTACATATTATTGCATTTTTGTTATATTTATGCATAAAAGGTCAAAATATGAACTAATAAAAATCTTCGATAAAGAGGATTATAATTATAATTTCTGATAAAGCCTTATTCATAGCTGTCAGCAACGCGACATGCTTCCTCGCTTTCTCCCGTCCCGTACAAATCGTGTGTCACGTAACATTTCATAAGTGATAATTTAAATAAACAGTCCCATGAACATAAATAAAAATATCCACGAGGACACCACAATAACAATTTCATATTTTAATCCATATTTATATTTGTATTTTTTTATATTTTATGCAGGCAATGATAAAAGCTAAAGGTAAATATAATTATGGGCATAAAATCAAAAAGCTTACTTAGAGCGTTATTCATAGTTGTCAAGGAACGCGTCATGCTTTCTTGCCTCTTCCCGTCCAGAGCAAGGAGTATGTTGATACTCCTTGCTCTGGATACATTTCTGGATGTTGATACATTTCGAAGTTGAGATGGACTGTAGTCTAGTGTGTCACGTAAAACTTCATAAAAAAATAATGTAAATAAATGGTCCCAGACATACTACATAATACATAATACATGCCTGACGACTCGACGACGACAATTTCACAATTTATTCCACTCTTACAACATTACATTTATATTGGACGAAGCTTAATACTATTAAAGGCTGGCGCAGACCAGGCGAAGTGCAGTGCAAAGCATGCTCACGCATTCTCGTGTACGCGCGCGCCTTCTTGCATGTTCATATTACAAAGTGTCCATCGCTCATGCCGGCGACCGAAGTAGCGCGGATACTAGCGAAGCAGTCGCGCTTCTGCGCGCTACCGCGCATTAGCGCTGCGCCTACGTCAGCTTTAATGCGCACGAAGACTGGTGGGCGCGTTGGTGAATTTTTGATCTTATTCCAATGTCGACAAAGTTGATTGTTGTATGTTAATGAAAATTGCGCTACGCTACGCTTCGCCAGGTCTTAGATAGATCAGTCTAATAGTAGCAATAATATTATGGAAATACAGTGGTTCTAAATATAGTCTCTTTAAGTAATATACTGGTGGTGTCGATGGTAAAAACAATTCCCAACGACACCACCAGTGGTGTCATTAGTGGTGTCATTGGTAACAAACACAACCCACAAACACAACAAAACAGGGGGCTGCCGGCTCTCCACATCTTTTTACAACACAACATTCCTATTAATTTCGTAAAAGAGATCATTTAATCATTAATAATGTGATGCGATGAGGATTTGCAATAAAGTGCAAAGTACATGCTTGTTCGATAAACGACAAATCATCTCGAATCATTACCGGCCATGACTTCGTCTGGTTCAGTGTATACGAATCAATTAAGTGTCGTTTGCCATAACTGGATCATAACGATACGAACCGATTGGCACTCGATATCTGTAATTGATATATTATCAACTACTCATTGATGAAGCAATTGAGAGTTGTAGTTGTTTTGTAGTTCTATACTGCTTGGAGAATCATATCTATCTACTACACTTTTATATCAGTGACACTAAATGGCCGCCGTAATTTAGCAGCATTTGTAGTAATTATGAAAAAATATGTATAAGAGATTATAAGATAATTAAAGATTATAAGATAAGTCGTTATCTATATTTATTTAACAAAGATAGAAAGTAGGTAATCGTAGGAGGACAGTCATTATAGATAGAGAAAACTCTTTATTGCACATCAAAACAGAATAAGACAGTAACGTCTATTGTAACAAGTGAAATGTATAAAAGACGATTTTATCGTTAATAGTGATCTCTTCTTCTTTCACCCAACTCAATACTATCCCGTCACGCTTTTCTCTTCCTATTTAATGCTGATGCTGTTTCGTGTCGTTTCCCTTATCATCGGCGGTAGACATCGTGAGCTAATTGGGTGGTGCCTATGTGATTTGATGATGATAAGTACTGCCTCCCCGTTCTTCCAAATCTTCTAAGAGTTTGTATCAAGTATGATTAAATGTAATTTATTTGACTAAACGGGAATTTTACTAAACGCTAACTTGCCTAAATAGTAATTTAAATGTAAGGTAATAATACATCTGTGATGTACCAGCATTTGTGTCGTGGATATCCACGCGCTAGCCTCCAAACAATGCAAATACATTCATATTAAAATCTTTCGTATTAATGTAGATATGAATATCTCAAAAATTATTATGTGTATTGCGTGATGCTAATAAATCACAAAAGATGTAAAAATATTTTTTTTAATAAAAAGAAACATGACAATAATATAATATATGATATACCTAACTATAATATTTCAGGCATGATATGTCTCATATTTTGTATTTTTATTTTCTTCTTCCTAAGTTCTTATGTTCTACCCATGTTTGAACTTGTCTGCTTGTAAGTTTTTGGGCTATTCTATAGAATTTGTTAAAAATACTTACTAGGTTTTGATATAGGACAGCCGAGACAACAACAAATACATGAATTAAAATAGAACTAAGCAGCAACAAACATACCAAAAAACCAACAAATATCCAATGTAAATAATTTACAGTTATTTACCGTTTAAGAACACTAAACAATTAAACTCCTTGGAATGGTTATTTTGATTGTCATCCTATTTACAGTTAAATACAGTTTCTGTTTCTATGCCTTTCGTTTACTTTTCGCGGATTTAAATTTACAACCACAGATATCAAAACTTCCAGTCGATTAAAATATCAAACTTGACTCAACGATCGCTATTTATGATATGCCATAATATCATATAATTTCAGTAAATTTCACGTTGAAAATTCAATACTTACTAGTTATATTGCACTTGTAATGGCCGCAAAACGGAATAATTTCTTTACTGCGGCATATAATTCTGTTGGCATTAAATTACTTCGCATTTTTAAGTGCAGCCACGACTGCAATACATTGCCACGGCATTCGTTCATTAGGACTGCGTATGAGGCAAATATTTTTTCCTTCGAACTAGAAAAATATGAATTTTGAGTTTGAATATTGCATTATTATTATTATATTGTTTTATTAAAATTATTTTCTATGCTTTTATTGCATAACCAACCTATGTCATTTCATTGACCGTTGGTTGCCTAGAAGAGATCGCTTTAAACGATAAATTCACCTACTAGGTACTTCCGCGCATCTTTGGTTAAAAAATATTAGTAGGTTAAGTTAAAACAAGAACGTAATAAAGAATTTTCGTTCATTGCTAGCTCTAAAACGAAAAATAAAAGTCGTCAAAATATTGTTATAAATTTAAAAGAACGCTGAAATCATCGTCATCGTGTATCTGTCCTTGGTTACTGTTCCTAAAGACTCGTCAATACACACATGTTCGGCTCTTCATTCAATCGCGTAAATAGATCGCACAGGCACACATGTCAAGGCACAGACTCCGAGCTACCATTGAAAAGCACTTTAGTCATAACTATATGAGTATAGATCTAACATTGAAATGTTATTTATTACGGAGATGCAATGTATTGCAAATTTGAAATCCATCTTAATTATTACGATGATTGAATAGGTATATGCTTAGAGCAAAGTTAATGTTACTTTATCTAATGCGCGTGCATTGATAAAGTATATTTTAAATATTTCGTCACTGCAAAGAATTCGCCTAATCAGAACTACATATTTTACTGAAGAACCATGGATGAACAGTGAACAAAAAAACGATACTTATCGGCAAACATATCTCTGCATTTGCATATCATTTTTATGTGCTAATCGTCAGCGTAAGTGAGTGTAAACTGTTGTGTGTACAGTAAATGTGATAAGTGAGTGAAGATGTCGGAGCGCTTCAAGGTTACCAAACATGACGAGCCATCGGGGAAGACTTATAAGAATTATGGAGCCACTTCGGCTGAGAGCGACGTGGAACTTAAGGGAAAATTGCTGTCAGATTCAGGTAAGTGGACCCTATCAGTCTACGATTGAAAAAGATGGGGGTTCCTACTGATGTATTAAGAGGAGTATTATGCCGGTTCAATTTGATGAATTGAGTGATTGAAGTTCAGATTAAGTGCTGTTTGATTGTTGATTTTCGAGGATTTTTTTATTAGGTTAACCTTAATAGAGCTTTTAATGCTTTATAATATTGTAAGTAATATGAATTGAACGTGTAATCTTTCAATGATATAGTAATAAATAAATAGGTATGTATATGTATAATATAAATTAATATGTTACCAATTTGTGGAGACCGGCGAAATATTTTTTCGAGAGTTTTATCTCGGTCATAAAAGTGAGTTTTAGCAAAAAGTTATCAAAAATTGTAGGTAGCTAACGCTTTTTTATCTCAGTCATGTGGGCAGTGTTTTAAAAATGAGTGGTGATTGTAATGTTTTTTACTTCGTTTTATGTTTTTTTTAGCATGAAGGTCAACGACATTACAAAATTTTGAATGTATTCTCTAAAACTTGTTTCTCTTAGATTAACAAAAAAATGTTAATCTAAGTCCCAACTATAGGGTAATTCTAGGATAGTTGGCCATAGTTTTTTTGGAAATCAATATCTTGTACTCTTTATTAAATAAAATAAGTTTATATATTTTTAAACAAGCATGTATTTAATCATGTTAACATAAACACAAAAAAAACTAAACAGCCTCATGTTCACCTAACTTAAAAATAATATTTCTGAACACTGGGGGTGGCCATCTCACCTATACTAATCAATATGAGATGGCCATAGAGTTTGAGATAAGATGGCCATACAATTTAGGACATGTTTCTTTTCCCTTTTCCCTTTCCTTTCCTTTTTCCTTTGGCCCCACTGATCGTATTTATGTTTTCTTTCTGATACTTTACTTTCTTGCCACATTTTTCGTCAAATTTAGTACAATTTTCGTGCACCCACCGCTTGCATATGATACACTCAATCCAATCTTCTATTTTTTCTGTTTCAAAATAGTTTTCGCCACATGCGACACAGTCATCAATACAGGTTTCCATTGCTGAAGAGTCACCACTGTCTTGGAGAACCGGTTCATCTTCAGTGTCAGTAGATTCCTGCAGTTTCCTGGTCTTTTTCTTCTGGAGTGTTGTTCTGATTCTCTTGTCACATTCTTTACTAGCCGATTTCTCCTGCTTTATTTTCTTCTTCAGAGTGATCATATTTTTCTTTTCGTCACATTCTCTTCGGTAATTTACGTGAGTGTCTGCTGTTAACAACATTGCCACTTGTTTTGATCGTTTTCTTGCTTGATACTTTTTATCGGGTATAGGCGATATTTCGGTTAAGAATTTTGATGGCGTCTCTTCTATATTTTGAGTGACCAATGTGGCCGGCTCTACTGACATTCCAGATAGAACATCGTCAATATTTTGAAGGGTCGAAGTTTCCAGCTCTCCAGTCGGGCTTGTGTGTTCAATTAAGAAAGTGCTGCTAAATCTACGTGTACTTTGAATTTCAGATGGGCCGGGATGATTTACTTCCACATCCAAGCAGTCAAATTGCTTGTCTCTCTGCTTCCTACTCTCGTTATTATCCAGGTGCGACATCGTAAATGCATACTCCGGAATAGCTAAACGATTGAATGGATAAAGACCTGTTGCTCTGAAACCAGCTATGGCATTTTCTGGTGTTGCTGTTCCCCAAGCTACGGACAATAATTCTCCGAATTGAAGACGGGTAAGACGTCTTCCAGGATTTTGTTTGAGCCACATGCGACATGCTTCATAATAAAATAATTTAATGGATTTGAACACAGCTCTATCGAGTGGTTGGAGGTAATGCGTGGTGTGGCTTGGTAGTGACAATAAGCAGATATCGTGCGCAGTAGCAAATTCCAGCATCTCGACTGAATTGCAGTGCGACGTATGTCCATCTAGAATCAGTAATACTTTTCCAGTGGGCTTCCTGGGAAGAAAATGTATCTTCAGCCATTCAAAAAATAATTCAGCATTGATGTAGGTATGCGGATTTCTGCGACATAAATAACACAGATCCAGGCGGCATTCCGTCTTGCCATTCCTGTTTTCCTTTCATGATGCATGCCGGTGGTAGGAAAATCCCCTCCGCATTACAGCAAGCAACAACAGTGATCGTTTCGCCTTTTTCTGTGGATGTTACAGTGGATACTGCCTTTGTACACTTTTCTGCCAATACGTGACCAGGTCGACTGTTTAATTGCAGCCCCGTTTCATCCATATTGAAAATATTCGATGGTTTGTCAAATAGCTCAAACTTTTCCAGTGTATCAAGCAGCATATCGAAATAAGCATTAATTTCTGTGCGATTCAATGCTTGGCAGCGGGCCAAAGACATACCTTCCGCCTTCCTAATCCTTATTTCAGGATTTCTTATTAAAAATGATGTCATCCAAACATAACCTGCTTCAGCTTTTTATATATTAAAAGAATGTTTTATTCCCAATTGTATAGCAAAAAGGTAAGCTATACTTCGCACATCCTTTGGTGTTAATGGAAAGCCATTTTTTTGCATATTTATAATATGCCGTGCCTGTCTTTTCTCATGTTCCACCCCAAAAACTGACGACGGACCCATGGGACCCTTTAAGATTTTTTTGTTTTAATACGCCGTTCAAGGGTTTTTCGTGGTACACCATATTCCAAAGCAGCATGCCGAATTGAAACTTTCCTGATATTAACAGCTTGAATTGCTTGTGACAAATCGTCTTGACTCCATTTGCCGCGCTTGTCAGACTTGCGAATGTACTGGTTAGGCATCTGAAATAACAGAAATGTTGCTTGTGTTATAAATTTACAGTCAAAGTATTAGTTCGTTAAGTGGCCATCTTACCTTGAATAATTATGGCCATCACTCCTAAAACGTATAGGAAAGATGGCCCACCCCGGGATTACTTTAAACAAATCAAAACAGTAACTCCTTTTGAGGTTATATTATAGAAAAATACATGTTCTCACAATTATAGCTCAAAGTACCGTAAAAAAAAGATTTCTAGGTATGTCAACAGTTTAATCATTAACTAGTCGTGAAAAATTTCGACCCTATTGAAAAAATAAAATGCAAATTACTCACGTTTTTATTATTTTTTCGTTCCAAATTCCGACACAGTGAGGCACGCAAGATGTCTAGATTCGTACTGACAAAAGAACGCACTACCCTCTCTTGGCGATAGTTGAAAATATATCTACGGGCCATCTGTCCTCTATGGCCGTCTTTCCTAGAATTACCCTATAATTTAATTTTTCAATTCTTTATTTAGCATATGGAATTGTGAGTTGTACAATCAACTCATTTACCTAACAACCTAATGTATTTTTAGCAATATCGGAATGCTCAATTCGGATAATAAATTAATTAATTCGGTCGTCACGTATTAGATAAAGGCAGCAATGAAAATACCATAAATCCTTTTTGTTTGATATGTGATTTAGTATCTGAATGGTCATCATTTAATTTTCTTGTAATTATTAGCATAATAATAATTAATTATTATTTCTGTCTATTTTGCTATCAATTTTATGGTTCCTTGGATAACATTTGAACAGCTACTGTAGGGCCTTAACAAAATCCATCCGTACCTATACTTTTGCTTTTAGCTTTCTTCCTTCAGTAAACTTAAGTACTACTGAAGTTCCTTCAGTACTATAAACTAAATGTAAACATAATAAAAACATCTGTCTCATCAATATTTCATAATTCGTGAAGAAAAAGTAAATAATTTATATTCGACTCTATAAATCGAAGTTTAAAAGTTTTAACTTTCGATGTTGCCACTTTATACTCGTAACATAATTTACATTTATTACCCTTATCGGGTGCTATAGAGGATTAATACAAATATACAACAAAATTCTAAATAATATAAAACAACAAGACAAAGATAACAACAATATATAAAATTTTCCTATTAAAAATGTTATTATGCCGGAGAATTCATAACAGACGACTAATTTCAACAGTCACCCTACAACGTAAATCTCTAAACAATGTGCAAGTATAAAGTCATTACAGTCTAAACAATGTGCAAGTATAAAGTCATTACAGTTATTAATCATTACTAATTCAAATAACTATTCTCAGTAATACATTTTGTAATTAATATATAGAAGCTGTAAATTTGCTATAGCCTATTAGACAGGATCAATGATCAAGTCTTGTATCAGCTAATGTGATGTAACATCCATTTATGCAAATGCATAGATAAATAAAATAATTATTCCTGAAGCCAGAAATCATGGATTTTGATCATTTTCATTTTGAGCACAGACAATTATTGTCGTTGCTCCTCAACCATTTCGAGTATTTTGAATGAAACTAATTGTATTATTATCATTGTTGTAATAATCTCATACAACCGTTGGTTTCGAGCAGATGATTCCGAGTTAATTGATATCTAATGATAGATATATATTTTGCTAAAAAGTAATTACTTTTTGGGCTTTATGAATGAAAAATTATGAGTGGCATTCTGTAATTATGAGTGTACACCAGGGGTATTTAAGTTAGTCTTATAACTTTGGAGCACGTTGTGGTTTCAATACGTATACGGCATTGACAGTTGGTTGGTACTTTGTTTCACAAATTCACACAACCTCAAAGTTACGCAGCTTAGCGAAATTCACAGCGTTCATATACCTACGAGTGATATCTATACGATACGAGCGTCTACGTTCTTTTAGCTTGACTAAGCATTTACGAAACAAGGTAGATTTTGTTCCTCTGGGTAAAATTTGTAAATGGATAGGTTTTAAGATAAAAATACGAATTTCTAGTGGTTGCTTTCTACTTATACGGTTTCACTCTAGAGAATAATTTAGTTTGAACACCTCTTCTTTTACATTTGCCATATTGTGTAAAAAAAAGTACATTGCCGAAACTGTTGGATGAATCTATTAAAATACTTTTTAATATTTAGCTCAATTACTAAATGCGTTTGAATTCTTTATCGCATTATTGTTGTTGCCACGTTGTTATTGTATTACTTAAATTCTTTTTAATTATTTGTTACGATTTTTAATGTTATTGTAATAATTCTTATTGATTGCACGATGCACCAGCCTTCGTATTTCTGTTTGACCAAAGGTTGACTAGCAGAGAATGCCACTAGGCATAAGTCCGTCTTTTGTACAATTTTTGTGCATAAAAGTTCAAATAAGTAGATAATATAAACATAAAGATCTTACAAACTAATTTTCTTAGGTTTTCGCGATTACTATACATAGCAATTAAACAACTTTGAACGGTTTAAATCGCGTATATTTGACATTATTTTTATCCCGACGTTTCGAACACTTTGCAGTGGACGTGGTCACGGGGTGACTAATTGATTTTATTTGTCACTTGAGTTATTAAACAATTTCTTAATAACTCAAGTGACAAATAAAATCAATTAGTCACCCCGTGACCACGTCCACTGCAAAGTGTTCGAAACGTCGGGATAAAAATAATGTCAAATATACGCGATTTAAACCGTTCAAAGTTGTTTAATTGTTACAAACTAATTGTTGGGGGTATATAATGTTATTCTTTGGTGTGTGGACCTGTACACGTAATTCAAGTTAGTACTTGTAACTGTATAAATCTAAGCTCTAGAAATCATTGGCGTGTTTCACGAACTTTCTGGGTGGGTTCATTGTTCTGCAGTTGACTCATAGTAAAATTTTTTTTTTCATATAATACGGCACGGCAAATGCAGGTGGAATTTGTTAACAGACTGCGGTAAGCAAGGAGGGATATTGTTGGAATTTGTTGACTATTTATTTGCAGTACGCAAGGAGTGCGTACCGCAGTCAGGTAACAAATTTTCCTTTCGGGTAACAAATGTACCCGGTAGGTAAAAAATGAGAACAAATTCCAACATTATTCCTCCTTGCGTACCGCAGTCCGTCAACCGTCAACAAATTCCACCTGTATTGCATGTTATTAATAAAAAGTGCAGATTATACTATACGTACTCAATATTTTTCAGTTTTATCGTCAAATTTGAGAAAGTTATAACCAAAATATTCTAGTCGTTTTGTAAATATAAAATATTAAAAAAATAAGATTTCTGAAAATAAAATTATAAGCATAAAAATATCACTGAACTGAAAATTTTATTATTTTAATGATATATAGATATACCTATATAAAAATAACATAGATATATGTATATAGAGTTATTATTTCCGGATTATGTCTTCATTCCACTGAGAGTGCCATATGATATAGTTTCGAATATTAATATCACATTGTGTGTCAAGGAGGATTATTTAACCAGAATTCATCTCAGGCAACCGATACAATAAGATTATACAGTCCTAAGCATACATAACTCAAATCGATCCAGGGATACCAAATAATAGGTTTATAAACACAATGGCTCCATTTATTAGGAGATTCATAATTTAGGTCGCTGATTTAATTGATTTGGGACCTATCGGAATAATGTTTTGTTCAATCAAGTACTCAGTCTAAACAAAAATATAAATCGGGAATTATAGAGGTACTTGTTCTCATTTGCATATTATAAATCTACGGTCTCCTCAGAGTTTGAATTGATATCAACGATAGTCCCTTCGATTTTAGACTCATTTTAAATGTCCTTGACATTAAAATGACAGCTAGTACTTGACCTATCATAAGATAAATCGTTTATTGATCTGATTTATATTTAAATTCATTTCGAATTTTCATTTCATTTACTCATAATATTCCGTATTCGTGGCATATTTTCTGTATCCCATCATTTTAAATTGCTGTATCATGGCTTGATGTTTTTTTCTCTTTATCAAGCGCTTCCGTCCTTATAATGATCTTCTTTTAAACAAAACCTCAGTAGAATTCCAGTAGAATCGCCATTCACAGAATGTGTGCCGCATTATTGTTCATCGTGCTACGGATTTTGTAGGTAACAAAAGCACACTACGCTAGAACGCGTGAAATCAACAAACAAGATGCGAGACGGTGTGTATTTATACTTATAGCTGGTAGTACAGTTGAGAGAATAGGCTTATGGTCACTCACGCAGAAAGCATTGACTAAAGAGGTGTATTATGTAGAAAGGAAATAGGTTTGAGGTGTTTAAAGAATCACACAGAAAATATGTATAATCTCCTTGGTGGTAAACGCCATATCATTCGCGATACGGTGGCTGTGAATGGTCTATCCTACAGACTAAAGAAAGAAAAAAACAATAAAGCAATAAAAAAGCAAAGAGCGTGTGCTGCAACGAGCCTAAGGGCTCCCCCGCCGGTAGATCGGCAGAAGGAACGGACCTCGGCTTAAGGCGTTGCTTTGGGAGGGTACCGCGGGATCGCGAGTCGATGAGAAGCGCCCAGGTACGTGCCGATACCTGGTAAAAGTGTTGGCTGAAGGCCGGTGTGTGTTCACGGTGTAGCGAGAGTGACGTCCTCGCTTCCGCCGGCGGGGACAGTGTATATGTGAAGTCTGTGAGTGTAGTGTACGAATTGGCAGCAGTAATTGGGTCGTCGGAGTCGTATAAGATGTGCCGAGGACGACGACGACGACGGCAACGGGTAGGGTCATTCCTATCGGGGCTCTTCCCATGAGTGTCGTAGAAAGTGACTACGGGATAACAAAGCTGCTATCACAAGTACGTACTGAATAACTACACCACCTCTAAAATGTCCAGCGTGCCGTTTTAAGGCCATACATACATCATGCACAAGGCAAAAAAGAAACAAAAAAATGCGCATACGGACTAATCGAGGGCCCCGTTCAGTAGTGGATGCAAAAAGAGCTGGTTATGGTTTACCATTATTTAATTACAATATTCATGAAGGATGAACCACTCACAATCATGGAAGGAATTACTCTTTTCTTAGTCCTTCTTTCTTCTATTCTACCTGCCTTAGAAAAAGGCACCAGCTCATTTTGACGGCATTACAATCAAGCTTGAAACTTGTAGTTTTCGATAGAACAAAAACCATAACCATGTTTATTCTCTTTGTTTACTTTTAATTTCAGAATGTATTGTTACTTTTTTCTTCTTGTTGTTTGGTTGTACTCTTGTTGTACTACTACTTCTACATGCCTACTACTACTACTACTACTTCTTGTTGTACTCTATTTGATTTTGATCGATTTTAGGATTGATTGCAAGACCCATCCAAAGCGCTCCTACGTGTATACGTATAATAGCTCCGGACAGTTCTATTAACGTAAGAAGAAAATATTCAAGAAATTGGTTTTCGCTAGTCATTTGCTGAATATTCGCTAATACACTTATAAACGATTTTTATAGCTAAAACACTTTATGTATTAGACTTACAAACGGTGATTATAAGTCCGAACGTAATACCAATATTTAGTGGCTTCGCATGTTATCGATAACTAAAATGTTAGTGTATGGTCTACAGTTCAATCCTATTGCATACACAATTCGGGATATTCAACTCGATTGGTTTTTTCAGGCCATCAAAGTCCGCTCAGTCAAAATGCTTAGGTTCACTAATGAAAACTGAAAACCTTTAACTATGTAAGAGAATTTCAATATCTATTTCACTGCAATATCTACGAATATCAATAAAAGGATTTCGTAACAGGGTCGCATTTAATGGAATAAAATGCGTACTACGTAGGCGTACTAAAGTGGCTTACGCCTTAAACCATGGAAGTTCTCTATTTTTTTTCAAAGGATTTGGAGAATCCTTTCTGATTGGATAATTCGCTCACATGCTTTCCATATGCTTTATTAGGTCAGAGAATGATCTTTAACTTTTTAAACTTCTAACATTTCGATATTACATTTTACATCTTCCGATACAGAAATCTCATGAAATCTAAACCAAAAATATCTGAGTTACAGGAGTCACAAATAAGTTAAGTAAGTTAGTCTGGGAGGAGAGTGCACGCTGCAATCCAACAGCCGCTGGGCGCGCACGACAGGCCACGTTACCCCTCTCTCACAGAAAACTACCTTGAAATGTACTGCATTTCCCACTTTATCTTATTTCCCCAATGTACGTACGTGTTTCGGTAGTGAGTGAGATGTGCCAGAGCCCATTCCCATCCTATCCCTCCCCATTTTCCCAACCCTTTCTCCAAATCCATTCCTATAATAAGTAATGTAGTAATATATACATAAATATATACATGTAAAAATACATACATATACATACACGTACAAATACATACATAATAATGTATCAAAATTGAATAGAAAACAGAAACTAGTGGTCAATGCAGTTATTTATTTTTTCATTATTACTTATCACAATGTACACCGATAAAAAAATGAGTCTTAGAAAAAAAAAAATTATCATGACCGTGTGTCGTCGCGCCCGACTCCTTCATTATATTTTCATATTCAATTTACTTTTCTTTGCCGTGTGTTTCCACTAATCGACAATTATTGTCGTTGACAAATTGCTGGTCCAGATAGATAGATAGATAAACTCTTCATTGTATACCAACACATGTTGCAAAAATACAATTCAAATAAGTAACACGGAAAGAACAACAGGCGGCCTTATCGCCAAAGCGGTCTCTTCCAGGTAACAGGCACAGATAATGGTACGAATCAAATAAAGGTACAGATGGTGCAATAGTAAAAAAAAAATTCTTTATATAAATACATACAATTACGTCAGATGAATACTATACATACACAATATGATTCTGTTTTTGTTTACAAGTAGTTTTACGAACGCGATAATTAAGTTTTATTATAGACAACACGTGGCAGACGAGCGGACAGTCCGCGTGGTGGTAAGTGAATACTGTTGCCCGTGGACATTCGCGATACATTGCCACGTTTGCTCTGACGGTAGAGGTATTTTTGGGAAATAAATGACACGCAACAATTTTTATTATCATTAAAAGAATTAAAACAATCTATTGTTATACAACAGAACTTCACTAACATATGCACAATTGCAAGCGTTTTATGAGATATTCACAAACATACAAATAGAGAAGGGCTTTACGACTTTACAGATCGAAAATTAGACAGCAGAATGAATCAAAAACGCAATCGAATCAAAGAATTTGGAACAAATTTGAATTTAGATTTTCCTTAGCGGCCGGTTCTTTGGGATTTAGTAGGAAGGAGTTCGGTAAAGGACAATACTCGAAAGAGTATTATTACAACACTCCAACAACATTACTGTTGCCAGTAATGCTTGCCGAGCGCTCGAGTACTAGCTAAGTCAGCCCTAATAAACCTTAAGAACCATAATCATTTAGATTCGAGCTTTTAAATTCATCAAACGTTAAAGTCTTGGAATAAGAGGTCACAAATGTTTAATGCTCAACGCGTAAAGGTTCATTAGCGTTTACTCAGTGCTCGAGTCATTTGCCCATTTAGTCTGTTTTCACTCTCGAAACACGTTTGTTCTCATATTCTGTCCTCTTTTACGATAGATAGCCTTAATCCTTATTTACACTGGGATAGTTTCGCGAGAAAATCGGTCAAAAACTAGTGTATACACCGTTATCATCAAGTGATCACAGGTATCATCCAGTTTTTATCATCATGTAAACAGTTGTAGGTGAGAATCGTATGAAGTTTGGTCGTTTATAAGAATCGTATGCATTATACTCGACCGTATGCGAGAAAATCACCTTGTGTAAATGAGCCATTAATGTTATCTAAAAAATGTTTTGCCAATAAAATTAATTGCAGTAAATTGCTTATCGACTAGTGGAAACATACAGTTAAACTAACAAACGACGGTTTGTCCAAATAGAAAACAATACAAAGAACTGGACAGATGCAATCTCACAACTCACACATAGTAGACGTTTTTCTCACAAAGTGTTTTGTAATTAGACATGTAGTTAAAGAAACGAAACTGAAGTTAGAATCATTACCCACGTAGAATAAGAAAGAATTCCTCATCTGTTAATTTCTTAGTTCAAGTAATTTCCTTCGTTAAAAAGTCCTTTAAACTACGCATTTCTATTACAAATTATTTGATTTTTTTTTTATATATAAAAAAGTGGGCGGACGAGTAAGCGGTCTCACGTAATGGTAAGTGTCACCGCCGTCCATGGACACCTGCAACACCAGGGGGTATGAAGTACATATGAAAGTACGTAGTTAGTCGAATATATTATAAAATGGCGAGTAACTGTGTATGTGGTGGGGAAATATAATATGGGAAAAAGGGAATTTCACTAATATAAAATATATATGCTAAACTTTGGATGTTTGTTACAAGTTGAAACCACTGTACAGATTTCGTTAAAACGACTGAACTGATTCCGTTGAAACTTAGCAAATAGGTGGTTTATAATCCAGATTAACACAGTGTGTAATAAACAACATGTTAATACTATTAATTTAGAATAGACGTTAAATACTGTTAACTACGAATCTCAAGGCCACCTGTTGGTCTTTTCGTCTTACTTAGTTAAATTATCTTCTTGCAACATGTATTGGTGTACAATAAAGAATTTATCTACCTACCTATCTTACTCTCACCAATGTGAGTTTAAGAACAAGTCGAGATTAATCGAAATAAATAAATAATTATAATAACCTGGCTAGGTGAATCTTTAATTTTTATATCTGTGACACAGATCAGTTGGATCAGTATCAGTTGGATCCACTTGACTCCATCCAAAGACGCGCTGTTCGAATCAACGACGATCCTACTCTCATAGGCGGTTTGCAACCACTCAGCGTCCGCAGAAACGTTGCGTCCCTCTGCGTGTTCTACTGCCTGTATAACGGGGAATGCTCCGAAGAACTGTTCGATATGACTCGATATGAGGTAGGACCTCGGGTTTCTACAACCGCATCGCTCGCCACAGAAGTGTGGTGCATCCGCATACGGTCTAAAAATCGTTTATTGCCGAGAACCCGTAGGCTGTGGAATGAACTGCTTCCCCTTATGTTACGACATGGGGTTCTTCAAGAAAGCTGTAAATAGAATTCTGCAAGGCCGGCAGCGTACCCGCATACCCCCTGGTGTTGCAGATGGACATGGGCAGCACTAGCCATTTATCATCATGTGAGCTGCCTGCCCGTCTGCCTCCATTAAAATAAAAAATGCCCTGCGGCGACGGCTGGGTTGTCATGGGTATAAATCGATATCTTCAGTCCATAATGTCTCACTGCAAGGCACAAATTTCCTCTATACTACGGAGTTTTAGACCATACCCCACCACTGGGGCCCATTGCGGATTGGTGAATACAGTTGCTCCAGATGTAAATGGGTATAGTTAATTATTCTCTGGGTAGATAGATATATACCTACTAACTTAAACTTATTCTGGCACAAAAATATGAATTTCAGTTGACACATTCAGACGGAAAACCTTTGACTTTTTCACAACTAACTTTATAGGTAGGGTTTCTCCCAAGAATTTGAGTGTTCGTCCCGGTAAGTGAATTTCGGAATAACCTTTACCGACAAGAAAGTAAATAAGACAGCTTATTGTCGGCAAACAGACGGTTGTATTGACACACCTTATTCTTTGAAAGTCTTGTACGAAATACTGACGTGACTTTATAGATAACGACCACAAAATGATAAGAGGTACCGTTTCGTTCTTATTGCACCAAAAATGGTTAGTTTTTTGAAAAAATATTTTACTACAAATAACAATATATTTATAAAAACAGTTCTAAGAAAGAAAAACGGACTAAAATTTGAAAATAATATAATAATTTGTGTTTACATGACTGTTTTATACACACACATCTGTTTACATACACATCTGTATTTTTTTTGTAACGGACTTTAAGAAAACTTAATATGTAGATATACTCGTACAAATAATAAAAGAGTATGACTATTTTAGACTTTTAACACGTTTTTAAAGTAGTTTTTTTGTTGTTTTAAAACAGTTTATATAATTTCCTTTTATTTTTGTGATGACAGAGAGCCCTGGCTCAACTACGAGTAATTTGCTTAATAGCAACGCCACTCTCTTTCCAAAGCTATCTGCGCCGCTAAAATAATCAGGTTTTCTGATATTAGGGCGCAGCAGTTTTTCAGTCATAATCACAGATTGTAATATTCGCATCTGCGGTTAAGAGTGAATATATCAGAGATCTTAGAAGATTTGCAGTCCTCTGGCATTGCATAGATAAATCTGACAGCTGTGATTTGCATAGGTGATGATCGACATTTATAATTAAGTTGGTCAGAGAAAACCATGCTAATAATATTGGCATCGTTCCTAAAGCAGATAGGTTGTTTACTTTCTATTAAATTACATAGTGGTAGGTCCCACTAGTAATTTAGCTATTGTGCGCTAATCCTAGCGATGCTTACGGTTGTTAATGATAAAAAATGAAACCTAAATGTTAGTAACATTAGTTTGTTGTATTTGTTGATAAAAATATTTGTTGTATAGATTTTTAAATTATCACTAGTCACATGATGAAGGAAACCACCGAAATAGTCTATATATATATGTGTCTGTGCAATACTGTCCGAAATCCATTGGTAACCTTAATCAATCCAAATGCCGCATATAAACGGACTCTCATTCATTTTTATATACAGTAAAAACAGATACGATTTGAAAGTTCCTTGGCAAAAAGAACTTTGCTTGTGCAGAAGCTCCATTCAGTCTCATTCGCAATCCCATGTCAAGCTGTGAATAGGATTTTGCAAGGTCGGCGGCGCGCCCGCATACCCCCTGGTGTTGCAGGTGTCCATGGGCGGCGGTAACACTTACCATCACGTGGGACCGCTTGCTCGTCCGCCCACTAGTCTATAAAAAAAAAAAACACGACATTAATGTTGGGTATCAAGATGAAATTCAACAATCTTTCTTCGCTTTTAAGAGTCAAAACTTAAAATGTATACGTGTAAATAACAGTTCACCGTGTTATATCATATCACAGGCGTGCTTATAGACATTATCTATCAAGTAACTACAGACTTTGTTTTAATAAAAGTAACACTTAGGACTCTGAGTATGTCCAATTTGATTTCAGAGTGCCAATTATTGTCAACTAAAGTAAGGTTTATTTACTCTTTGGTTCAGCGCTCTGTATTAACTACACTTGTGTGTATACTGAGTACCTACTTCCCTCCTCGATGACGACCTCTGTAGGTATAGGGAATAGAGGTATAACGCAGTTTGCACCGGAGCGCTGTATTGATGCAGCGAAATAAAATGGGGCGCATTTTCAACGTAATAGAATTTCGTGTTTACTACCAATTCTGTGTTACAGTAGATATTTTCCAGATCTTTTTTTGCGGAATAGATAACAGAGATGCACAAAGCTAATAATAATACTACAAGCGAACCACGGACTGTCGCTATATAGTCACAATCAATGCATGAAGCTCTATAAGGTTGGTGTAAACGGTCTTTTCCCCTAACATAAGAAATCTATCTTTTCGACTAGCGCTCGTGCATCAGTATTTCTTCATCTATTTATACCATATATTTTCGAAACAACAGCATCAACAATGGAAATCAACTATCAAGTATCAACTAAAAGTGATAATTATTATATATTTAATTGATTTCACGCCGGTAGGAAACTCGTTTATTGGTATTTAGTTTTTACTCTTTACATTTAGCTTTTCAACAAAATATTTTTTTGCTAAATACTAAACTCTGCAGTTTCACATTTTTAACTTCAAGAGACGCTACGCCGGTGGTAAATGCAAAGTATATAAAAATAAAATGCCGTACGCTGGAAGTGGATGTTTTCAGTAACACGTAAACCGCAGAATGCCTACGGCAGAGGAACGTTAATTACGGGCACGCCATAAGTTTTGCTTCTTTCATATATATTTTTAAAGTATGGATACCAAAGGAAATATGTTATTTTTTTTAATTATATGCATTGTCTAAGACTGTTAGTTACTTTAATTCTCTTAGTGCTTATTGTATAGATTGATTGCTAACTTATTAACAATCGATTACCGTAGACTCACTTTTCTCAGTTCAGCGTATCGTTAATGTCTAGCAACACGAGACTGGTTTTGTAAATTAAAGAAAATTTCACATAATAAATTAATTACTTTTGTTACTTCTCTAATTGCTTTCAATATAATTAATTAAATCTAGTAAATATACATAAGACTTTTTGTTTTTTTTTGACATACATGTCTGCAGCATGCCAAAGGACCTATGGGTAATAACCACAAACGAGTGGATCCCATAAAATGCCAAAAGGCATCGTGTCAGACCTAAGACGATCTAGGTGTGTCTGGTAAAACTATCCTGCGATATCTGCAGGCCATAGACATTGTCGGCGAACTATAAGAAAGGTGGCGATCACAATAGATTAGCAATGGTTGCCGTGATACGATGCCGTATTGACTCGCAGAGCCCCTAACCCTATAATAATAATAATATAAAACGATGGCGGGAGGAAGTTGATACTCATTGTGGAGGCATAAAGAAAGAGCACAAAACCGAGAGGAGTGGAGAAAGCTTTTTCTCAGCAGTGGAACAGTGCAGGCTAATAACAGACACTCAGTTAACCCTCAGCCGTTAGTTATAACTCTAACCGCTTTTGTTCTCTCGAAATGTGTTTACTCTACAGCTGCACTCATTTACTTACAGAGTAATTTAAAGGCCGTAATGAATGATACTTAGTTTCTCGATCAGTCTTTCATGATTGATGATCGTTGTCGCCATAGGAATTAATCAGTCTATGATAAATGTATTGTCTTCAGTAATTTCCGTTGGTTTCCCGATCGTGTAAATTTTGTACTACAGTGTTTCGTTGCCTTGAAGTATGTAGGGAGCATTTCTTGGAGCAAACTTGGAGCATGCCTTAGAGCAGGGGTGCTCAAACTTGAACTGCTGGCGATCTACCTCAATATTGTTAGACTACGATCGATCGACTCTGAGAGGGTGCAAGTATGTGTGATGCAGGATTGTCGTCTAGGTAGGGTGTATCGTGGCATAGATATTAGTTTTCCGCACAATATGCATTTTTTAGTCAAGGTAAGTCGGTCGACCGCGATCGACCGTTTGAGCACCCCTGCCTTAGAGCGTCTCCTTGTCTGATGTTTCCTTTCCTTTTCTATTCAATCATTGACAAAAGTTCTTTGTATGGTTATAAGTACAATAAACAAATTTGTGCCTTAGGAATCTAAGGCACAGCCCCATGAATATGGGGCTATGTGAATTGATCCGATGCCAAAAATAGTGTATTTATTGTCTTTAATATAAAACGTGAAATTGCGTAACTGCGCGTATAATAAAAGATATGCTAGAAATGAATCGTAATTTATGAAAAAACAACCTATTCCAAAAACCGCAAGAATCGTATACTCTCTGTACTGAACAACCTGTTTTTTTATAGTAAAAGGCGACCGACGAGCATACAGTCCACCTCATGGTATGTGGTTGCTGTCGTCCATAGACATCCGCATGCCAACGTCAGTCCAGATTGACAAACGTTGACACGCCCCCTGATGCGCTGCCCACCATTGCAGATTAAGGAATGGATTTGGAGAAAGGGTTTGGAAAATGAGGAGGGATATGATAGGATGGGAATGGGCTCTGGCATATCTATCTCACTCACTGCCGAAACACGTACGTACATTGGGGAAATACGATAAAGTAGGAAATGCAGTACAATTCATGGTAGTGTTCTATGAGTAAGGTATAACGTGGCCAATTGAGTGCGCCCAGAGGCTGTGGGAATGCAGCGTGCACTCTCCCCCTACCCCCGTTTTTAGCTTTTGGGTTTTTTCAGTGACACGTTGTATGGAATGTAGTAATTCCATTCTATTAATTCACTCATTTGTAATTTGATTATTATTATTGAATGTTATGAAGTTATATGTTATAAAATATATGAATAAATAAATAATAATACTTGTATTAACCTTTTAAATGTACCACTGGAGGGCACAGACCTCCACTAGTAAATCACTGGGGGGTTTCGGGCCGTAAACCACCGGGGCGGGCTCAGTGCGGGTTGATGGAATATACATACTCCAGATTTTTTTTAATTCTCGAGCATTACCGCGGGTTACCCACCCACTGTTTTTTCCTCACCGTCGAACTGGTGACAATTTTTAAAAATCCGTTTTGTAAGTACAAACTCAATGGTTACGGGCTGAGGATTTGAACTCACAATCAGACGAATGTGAGCCCAGTGAGTATAGTTTATTTTCAAGGGTTGATCATTTTGTGATATACCAGTATACATGAAAATAAAATACAGTTACATACATAGTTGTCACAAACGTTATTCAAAATTTCACATCTAGTGACTTTGTGTTATGTTTTTTATTTCTAACGATTTGTGTGAGAGTGACAAAATAAAGCGTTACTCTATTCTATATTATTAATAGTAATATTTTTTTGTTTATGAACTACAAATGTATCCATTATCAAACAAATGAGTCCACATGGTGTCCCGACCTCTGCAACAGGTCATCTGTGCGATAGGTTATATAACTTTATCAGTCATATGACCAGAGTTACATGATTTGTGTTACATGACATGACTCCAACTTTACCTATATGGAGTGTTGTTTAGAATTTAATAATGTTTCATTGCAAGCGATAAGGGCGTTCATTAGTGATAGGATAGTGATAGTGATAATGGACATTATTGAATTTATCTTAAGTGTGTATAATTTAATGTACAGTTAGCAACAGATCAATCGTGCCTACGAGTACCTACATTAATGTACAGGTAGCAACAGATCAACCTGTGCCCACGAATACCTACATTAATATGCAGTTAACAACAGATCAACCGTGCCCACGAGTACCTACATTAATGTACAGTTAGCAACAGATCAACCTGTGCCTACAAGTACCTACATTAATGTATAGTTAGCAACAGATCAACCTGTGACCACGAGTACCTACATTAATAGGTACGTCAGTAATAAGGACTAGAATCTAACTTTATAATACATCTATAATTTATATAGATTTTTTATAAATACATTAAATAACGCCACACGTAATAATAAATTTAAAACCGCTAATTTTATTGAATTTCTACTTTAGTAATGTAAGTTGAGAATAAGTAGGTACTTCTATAATTGCATACATTATATTCTTGCATACATTATATACATTATTCTATAATGCTGTCTTATTTATATATCATTATTATTTTGTAAGTGCCTCCATAAAAGACCTTCATTGTGATTTAGGTATACCCCCGGATTTCCAGAATGATAAAAAATGGTAAAAGTTATGGAGAAATTTTAATTTCTGTTTAAGTGAGTGATTGATTACTTTTTGTTCTACATAATATTGTCACATGCAACTTCTTCTACTAACATTTGCCAGCGAATTCGCCCGCATGGGACCAGATTTCCAAATGGGTTTATCGGTGTGCCTAGATAGGCACTAAGCCATAAATATCTCGATAACTTCATTATACGATGGCTTAGTTAGTGATACTGCTGCGTGACTGTTAAAATTATTTATTTAAACAGCTTTGCACAATTCGCTACCAGTCAATCATCAGATTATCCAAAAAAGGATCGTAGGTGCAGTTTTAAATTAAAAAATAGAAAGCACAAAAAAGGTGTATCGTAATATCTAAATAAATAACGATTAAATACATATATACATACACACATAAATACATAGATACTATGATAGGCACATACACATACACAAAATTGAATAGAAAACTGAGAAAATGAATTGAGAACTCTGTATCAAATAATGTTCCAAAACATTATTATATTGAACAGAAGAGGTTAGTTTTCACGGAAGAACATGAATTTTATGTTTCGGTATTAAGGTTTTTGTTTACCTTTTATTCCTACTCGACGTTTCGGCGCGGGCGCACGCGTTACACCAGCCATGGTCACGAGTTGACTGAAAAGGCGGGTAGTCCAGGATGGCGGCTGCAAGCAGTTTTATCAACTACTCACATTATTTTATTTTATGCGTTCAGTCCCGATTTACAATATAAAATGTATACAACACGCGAAAGTTTATATTCAGCAAAAGTTAATTCAATTAATTCTAACCTACATTTATGTACGTCTGTTTGTGGCTTTTCTATCACGTTCACATTATTACACTCGTGTTTATTGTTATTTGCACAATGCTCGAAGCCCTGTTCGCATGTTAGTTAATAAGTGATATCTAGGTAAATACTTATGGGAGTATTTTGGGAAAATTCTTAGAAACCTCACACTAAAACTTGACTAAAGAGATAATCCGAATAAAGGAAAGAAAGCGCAGGATTTAGGCATGAAATATTTCAGGTTTAAAACCGTAATTTATTATCCTGTTCTAGATTTTACGACACAATAATTTTACTTTCTGTTAAGAAATTACAAAATCTTTTGAAATATAGCAAATGCAGTTAAATTATTGAGTTAATATTTAGAGATTTTGACACTTTGAATGAATTAACACAGGAATCGGTGCTATCTCGGTGCTATGAATGTTTCTTCGAGATCTCTCTCTGTAATCTATCATTGGGCATTTCATTTAAGAATTGATTCAGTTTTTTTTATAGAAAAAAGGCGGCAGGCGAGCATACAGTCCGTCTGATGGTCGTCCATAGATACATGCCAACATCAGTCCAGAATGACAAACATTGACAAGCCCTCGGATGCGCTGCTTACCTTCGCAGATTAAGGAGTGGATTGTTAAAAAGGGTTGAGAAAATTTGGAGGGAAAGGCTAGGATAGGATGGGAATGGGCTCTGGCATACCTCACTCACTACCGAAACATATACGTACAATTAGGGAAATACGACACAGTAGGAAATGCAGTACAATTGAAGCTGAGTCTTCTGTAAGAGAGAGGTAACGTGGCCAGTCGAGTGGGCCCAGCGGTTGTGGGAATACAGTGTACACTCTCCCCATACAAAGTATTTTTTTAATACGTTTTAATGCCGTACCGTTATTTTATACCGTTATTGTATATTATAACTCAAATGTTATACTTGTTACAACTGATTGAGGCGTTCGCATTAATAATAGTACAATTGTTAAGATTTATTTATATGAAAAATAAATATTTCGTGGGCGCAGTTGGATAGGAAGCAGGCGAAGCTATGGACTAAAACAAGTATATTGTATTTAAATAGTCCATTTAGTCACCATCACACACAAACACCGCGTTTATTGCCTAATTCCGGTTCATCGCACGCAGCCATTGTTGTTTCATATTTTGTGTAAATTATGGTTACTTACCATCGCCACAGAGCTGTTTATCGCACTGTGACTAATCCAGATAATGTAACAAGCTAACAATAGGCACTTGTTTTTGAATGCCTGACGTACTGGCACTAATAAGATCAACCATATTACATCTTTATAACTGAATCGGTGTAGTATATTATATCGTAGTGTGAGTTTGGAGTGGTGATAACCTAGGCCAAGGGAGCTCGCGATCGATCGATCGATCGAGAGAGTCATTGTTATCGATCACGGAAATAGTTCTACATGAATACATTCACTTTTTTTCTGCTTAGCCTAGGGTTTGTCTCACTGTTGGCCAAAGGGCTCCTCTCTTCTATGCCAGAGCGCTCTATTAACTGCTATGTTTTGCCAAGTTTTGTAATAAGTCGTCCCGACATCTCCTCCTCGGTATGCCTCTACGTCGGTGTCACCGGAACCTCTGACATCCTCTGGTCAAACTACATTCAGAATAAACATTTAATTTACCTCCTTTCATCTCTGTCCGGGACGGAATCGGCCACAGCGAACGCCGCCGAAAAGTTATTTGCGGATTATAAGTATTATTGTACACTACTAGGTACTTAATATTTTACTATTTCACCGGACTTATCGTGTAATGCCAGAGCTCATTCCCATCCCATCCCATTCCTCCGCATTTTTATTTTATTTGGAAAACAGACATTATTTACAAATTAATATAGATTAAAAAGAATTAAGATATCCTAAACCAGTAAACAGCCGAATTCACAGTAAAAAATACCTCAGTGCTTGAAGACGAAGGTCTTCGACCAGTGTGTGTTGCCAGTGATGACCTACGGCACCGAGACGTGGTCTCTGACTATGGGCCTCATAAATAAGCTCACTGTCGCACAGCGAGCTATGGAGAGGGCTATGCTCGGGGTTTCCCTACGTGATCGAATCAGGAATGAGGAAATCCGTAGACGAACTAAAGTCACCGACATAGCCTCTCGGGTTAGCAAGCTGAAGTGGCAGTGGGCAGGGCACATAGCTCGAAGAACCGATGGCCGATGGGGCAGAAGGGTTCTCGAATGGAGACCACGTACCGGCGGACGAAGCCGAGGACGTCCATCTGCTAGATGGACAGACGACCTCATAAAGGTTGCGGGCACCCGCTGGATGCAGGTAGCTGCCGAAAGGTCTAAATGGCGGACAATGGGGGAGGCCTATGTCCAGCAGTGGACGTCCAAGGGCTGAGAAGAAGAAGAAGAAACCAGTAAAGATTCCTCCATTAAACAATTAGTAAAATTAAGTGACATGATAAATGACACTCATTTCCACTTAATATCATATTTGACATTATATAATTCTAGATTAGGCTGTGAGGAATAAATTGTAAGATATTTATTGGACGTTTCTGCAAAAGCAACGGTCTTATTAATCGGTGATTATTTTTCGTTTAAATCCAGCTTGGTATAAAATATGTTAATCTGATTTTAACTTACTGTAAGTAGTGCAAGAGCTTCAGACGAAAGTACTTTTAGCGTAATTGCGTTTAAAGGTAGCAAAGTGAAACAGGAGGTACATTACAGTTATAAAAATCAATTACATACATTCTTTACAACGATTTCTCTAAGAATTTTACAGCATACCTGCTCAGAATCCGCACATTTCAGAAGAAAACATCTATGTCACTGCGGCTCGCTAACATTTTATTAATCTATCGTATAGCACGTGACACTGGTGCATCACGTTGAAGGTTAGTACGAGATGGATCATAAACAAAAACAAAAAGCGACACACCACTCAACAACAACCTAAATGATGAGTTGCCTCGTATTATAAACATTAAAATAGAAAAGTTAATAGACAAGTTTTTAAAAGGTAGTCGGTGTATCTGGAGACGTCACAACGTTTCCTATTTTGAAGTGATATTGGGATGTAGCCACATACAACGATCCACTTATCCACTTACACTTATATTTCTAAAAAAATACTTACTGATATCGCGATATAGTGAGCTTGGAGCGACATCGTGTTCCCACGTGTGTACATAGAGCATCTGCCTCTTTAACGGAGGGTCTCGAGTTCAATTCGTGATTGAACAATCATTTCGAAGCAATATTTATTTTGTGTTTAACGTGCATTTAGGTAGGACTGTGTTTGTCTTTTCTTTGTTATGTTAAAATGAACAGAATAGTTTGATATATGGTAGTTCCTATCTCAAATAAATAAGACACAATAATGATGACTACGCCTATACCAATACCGACATTTATTTCAATAATGAATATAATAACTGCAAATGGTGTGCGAGGAAATTTCATAAATTACAATTTAATCCCCATCATGACAAACCTTCATCATCTCGTTTCATGAAAAAAGAGAGAGAGAGATTCATGAATTGAGGGGGAGAGTGTACGCTGTAATCCAACAACCGCTGGGTGCGTTCGACTGGCCACTCCCACTTTATTTTATTTCCCTAATATAGGTACGTGTTTCGGTAGTGAGTGAGATGTGCCAGAGCCCATTCCTATCCTATCCCTTCCCCAATTTCCCAACCCTTTCTACAAATTCATTCCTATATCTCCAAAGGTAGGCAGCGCATCCGGGGGCGTGCCAACGTTTGTCATTTTGGACTAATCTTGGCATGTATCGCGGATATCTATGGGCGACAGTATCCACTTATCATCCGGTGGTACGTATGCTCGTCTGCCGCTTACGTCCATAAAAAAAAAGAACGATTTTCCATTGAGAGCGGATTTGGTAGATTTTATCATACATACGAATATATTTGGTACATTTATAGTGTCACACTAATGAAAACAGTGAAATCTTGTAAGTTTACAACTTTTGAAAGGACATTTTAAGTCGTAGTCGAGTTTTAACTTTTAACCTTATTTGTTTTAAACCAATTTGTGGTCTACGACTGTGTAATTCTCTACATACCGGAAGTCTTATATAAAATTACTGAGCTTGTGAAAAATATATTTTTAATTATGTTGCAATAAATATTCATATGCAATGGTGTTATATTATTAAAAAATGCTCCGATCCGGATGTCTACTTCTCCAACGCTCCATTTTTCCATATAAAATGTCAATTTCATGGGTAAGGACCTAATATAACTATAAACGTATGGCTATATAAATGTACTTATCAATTTTATTACACAATATTAAATACAATTTACACCACACGTTTCTAGGTTTACACACGAAATAACCTTGGAATGAAGTAATACAATAGCTTAATAATAATTACTTAATGTTAATAATCCCCGAGCACAAATAAAGTATCAGGTACTAGTACTAGGCTAAGCTCACGGCTTCGGCTTCGCGAATGTGGAAGTTTATACTTCAGGATTATATTTTACTAGCAAAATCCGGCAGATGTTGTCCTGCCTGTGTATATTTATTTACCTTTGTATATGAAATCACAAATTATTCTGTTTTGCCGTCGATATGATTTTTGCGATCGATTCAACGGTATAGAAGTTGATGTGCTGCAGCGCCATTTAATGGCGAGTTACAACAAAGCCGACAGCATAAAACTTTCTCCATGAAAAAATACATATATTTGCCAACTTTTATGATGATTGGTCAAACGGTGTCGAAGTCTATTAACATCAGATATACCAACGTCCATTTATATAGATTAATAATTTAATTAATAAGTTATCAAGTGATAAGTTAGAGCGTTGATAGCGTAGGGGTGTCTATACTTGATTCGAGGAAGGTGTGGCTTTAAAACACCACGCTGGCCAAGTGGATTGGCGAGTCCATTCTTTTAGAGGTGGTGTAATTACTCAGGGCCTGCGGTAGCAGCTTCGTTATAAGACGATCCTAACTAAATGGTCTTTATGACACTAGCTCGCATGTTTCAGATTTTATATGTGTACCCACCAATCTGCACTGGGCCCGAGTACTGCTTTATGTCCCGAAACCCCATAGTGACTTACTAGGGGCGGCTTGCGCCTTATAGTGGTACATTAAAAAGGCTGAAAAAAAACAAATAAAAATATCACAATGACATCAAAATCGAACCTCGTAGGTGGATGGATGTGTTTTCGAGTTTTTGGATTTACCTGAGATATACATCTAAGACATAATCTTGCGATGATAAATTGATGATTATAAACAGGTCCACAAACCAGGCTAAGGACCCACACTTCGAATGTGAATTAAAATTAACTTTGTATATGAAAACTGGTCAGTTATAGTCACATGATTGTTTGAATTAAGTGGATTTGAATAAAACCATTTTACTTGACCTCATGCGTTGAACTAATTGCCCTTCTTGATGGTGCTAGTTAGTTTGGTGGTATGTGGTGGCAATGAACTGAATTTGCAAGCAACACAATGTAATCTACGGTTTATTTGACAAATTAAATTCTTGAACAAAATTTACATAATTCTCAAACTGTTTATACAACTGGTAATCATGTGACTTTCTAGGACAGGGATGTATTCTAATTGAAGACTATTAATCTTTTTAGTTGTTTTGAATATTTTAAATAGCTGTAATTATATTATATTACAACAAAAAAAATCTCGTTAGTTTTTTATATAAATTAACTATGAGTTCTGTGTCATTTTCAAAAGCCACGATATATCAGCCTATACTGGTAAATATACGAGTATATGTATGTTTATTATAAATAATATTTGTCAAAGTTTTAAAGACATCGATTAGCAACAACAAGATATTTTATCTAGAAGAGGAAATAATAATAGCTGTTAGGTAATACATAAATAAAAAAGAAAAACTGGGTAATTAGTGTTGAAACAATTTGAACTTCGACATTTATGTGTTAGCTATTGTTTGCGTGGACGCCGCCACTTGAACGGAATCAGATATTAAACAATACTATTTTCTTTATACATATTTCCATTGGCTGCATGAGAATAGCGAAAGACCGAGTGTATATGGATTTCTTGGGAAGGCATATCCAATAGAGGAGAAATTCTCATTCAACACTGGAGACACTTCCACACATAATTCTTGAACATTGCTTGTGAAACCCACCCACTGGTAGAGATGGGATAACGCTGTTCTAAAGCCCACCGACACCGCACTGCCAATAAAGGCAGTATAGTTTTTATGATAAAAATCGACGGTTATCCAATAACATCCAGTTGGAAGGTCATGGGAAATACGTGACAAAAAGCCCCTTCAAACAGTTCATTTAAGATTTCAAAGGAAACCGGTTGGTTTTGTCCTCCCCTCTTATATCCAATCGGGCTTCAAAAGAATCCAATAACTGTTATGGCCGAATTTATTTTGTTTACACTAGTCACTTAAGTACGCCTAGAGGTAGCTTAGGGACGAGCGACCCCCGATGAAATCATACTAATCTGTGACCTTATTTAAGTCATATGGATATTAGTACGTCTGATGAGTTCTTCTTTCCTCTAAGATGTAGATAGACAGCATAGGTTCTATGTAGGTAGGTTCTTTAGTTTCACGTGTATTTAGTAGTTTATCTTACTAGCCGCAAAGATAAAACACTAAACACTAATGATAAGCACTAAGAATGTAGGTACCTACTAAATGTATTTTAAAACTTTGACTTTAGGAAACAATTGAAAATGTTTTAAAATGTATCGCAGAAATGTATGAATAATAAAATAACAGTCGGCATCACTTCTTGTCGAATATTATTAGTATTTGCTCTCATTGATATGTCCTCTCATGAGGCCCAGATTCCAGTTGAAGTATGGGGTTACTACTAATATCTACATGCTCTACTGAAACCAGCTACTCGCTTCGAAGCTGGAATCACAATTATATAAACTACTAGCGACCCGCCCTCGCTTCGCTTCGGTTTATAAGTTTCTTTTTTCTTCAAAAGTTCAAAATAAAATATAGCTTATATTAGACACGGATAATGTAACTTCCTATTTGTGAAAGATTGTGTTTCTATTTGTCGGTTCAGTAGTTCCAGAGATTACCCCCAACATACCCAGAAACAAACACAATTTTACCTCTTACGAGTATATTAGTATAGATTCCAAAAGTTACCAATGTAAAGCATCTTCGAATAAGAGAACACGCGTATTTATCTATTTAAACGCGTCTTAACGAGAATGTTTACCTTATTTATTTTACTCAACGTTTCGGTTGGGTTGCACCAACCGTGGTCACGAGCTGACTGACCCGTTAAAATAGATAAATATGTGTAAAAAAACCCGAAAATCTCAAATGTTATAGAGAACACGTGTGTTAGAAAAAACAACAAATTCTGGCGCACCAACCAAATGAACCAATTTCGACGAAGCAAAGTATGTATTGTATTAAAGAAAACAATAACACATTTCTATGTTAAATATCTGTATTGTGTTGTTTTATTGTCACATTATGTTATAGTAGTGGAGAGACATAGACTGATTTTATAACCGCAACCAGCCCTTTTAGTCCACCGCTAGACATGGGTATTCTGATGTACATTGTCTTGTGCATGAGGGACGTATGGACTTTTTTTTTTTTTTTTTTTGTAGAGAAGAGGGCGGACGAGCAAGCGGTCTCACGTGATGGTAAGTGTTACCGCCGCCCATGGACACCTGCAACACCAGGGGGTATGCGGGCGCGCCGCCGACCTTGCAAAATCCTATTCACAGCTCTCTTGAAGAACCCCATGTCGTAGTTTAATGGGAAGACCCCTTGAGGCAGTTCGTTCCACAGCCTACGGGTTCGCGATATAAAATAATTTTTGGACCGAACAGTACTTAAAACGTCACGCTGATCAAGCGGATTGGCGAGTCTACTCTTTTATAAGTGGTGATTGTACCTTTCTTATTCCAAATCCGACCAACACCACACGGCAAATCAAAGAGCTGTTCAGCTTCTTTTTGAGGTAGGGGAACTGAAAATGATGAAAGTGAAAATGACCACATGATGTCATCAGCCTATGTCTATTTAACACTAACCCGCACTTTTATCGTTCACTGCTGGACATGGGTCAAAAGATGTATGGCCTTAAAACGACACGTTGATTGAGGCGAGTTGGCGAGTCCAGGGCTTGTGGTAGCGGCTTTCTTACCCTCAGTCGCCTTTTACGAGACTCACGGAAAGAGATAGGATGGTGCTATTCTAAAGCCGTTCGGACACCACACTGCGCTATGTCTCTTTACTGTTGGATTTTTCCCAAGATTCGCTACCACACATCACTTCCAGTCACTATCGGCAATCTTCTTTAAGTCGTCAGTTCACTTGGCTGGAAGGCGTCCCATACTGCGTTTTCCGGTACATCTTCTCCAATCAAGGACTCGCCTACTCCTTCTATTATTCTAAAGGCGGCCAACTGTATGGTAATTCTCGTATATAATATTCCTATTGTATTGTATATTTAAAATCTCTTAAGTGACGAAGGAGCAAAGTTCAATTTATAAGTATTTTTAATACATATTAAAATGCTTATTCTTAAGGTTAAAAACGATTTCGCTATCCTTTCAAAAATCTATATATTTAACAAAATATTTCGTAATTCATAATGCAAACTTGGATTTAACAGACTGAAATAACATTTGGAACGATACTGTAACTTGAAGCTAACGCTTAGCTTCTGTAGTATTTGCATTCATTAATTCGTTTAATACGATTACAGTATATAAATAAATTATATGCAATAAATACATGGTAGAAAAGTAAAACCGCGGAAAGCGAAATGATTTTTTTCTGAAATCTCAAATTAAATAAGCGAACATTCACCCGAGAAAATCTATAAAGTTATATTACTTACATTGTCTTGTTCATTGCCGTTTAATAACGCTTTTCATATCTAAATTGATATTGCTTGCGTCACATTCAATAACCTATAGAAAGATTCTTTATTGCTTATATGTTTATCTTTTATATTAACATTTCCAGTAAACGTAACTTAATTACGATTTCAACATCAAGTAGAAAAGGACTCTACAAACATTACTCAGGTTCGAGGATCCACATTAATACACAATAAGTGCATTGAACAGCACATCAGTTATCGCCTTTTGTGGCGTCGACTTTGGGACGAAAATGGAACAATAGTGTTCGCCTCATGTGCTGTCGTTCGTTCACTTGACTCACGAAATACGTCTGTCCATTTATCTGTTTGACCGCTCGTCGACGCTTTTTGTTTCAGACTCGATTTCCAATTTTTGGAAACGACGCGGACGTGGTCATTGATTGTGGCGTTATTGGGTAAAAAATTGAATTGATGTACTTACATTTTAGAATGCAATCGTAAAATTATTCCTGTGAGTATATATTTTATTAATATACGCCTTGCATTTTAAGAATACTTCCATAATTTTTTTCATTTCATTTTGTTTATTTTTATTTTATTTTTGCTTTTCTCTTTCCTCGATTGCACCGCTGTCATTATGTAGTATTTGTGCATTTTACTAATTGTACTTTGTGAATGTGCATAATAATAAACGGTTAAATAAATAAATGTGACTACGCATTGTACGATTGCGTTTTACATATAAAAGGGTGTACCTGCTGGGCCCATTACACTCAGTCCACACGAGGCGTAGGGGCAGTTTGGCTAAGTAGGTACGAATATAAATGTTTGTAATTATTTACGTTTATCAAAATAAATTAATCGTCATGTGTGCTAGCCACTCAACAGCATGTGGGCCACTTGCCCAACTGCCTCCTTTCCTATAAAAAATAAACAATACAAACAATGATGCCTTAAAAAAACGGGTTAGTAGGATTTTTTATAGAAAGATGGCAGACAAGCGGGCGGTAACATGATGGTAAGTGGTCGCCGCCACCTATGGACACCTGCAATACCACGGGGAATGCAGATGCACTGCCGATCTTGCGGAATCCTGTTCACAGCTCCTAAACGTTTAAAATTAATATTTTATTGTTTAAATAGCTTTCACAGTTTGAAAATAGATTACAACAACTTCTGTAAACGCTGTTAAAATGCCATGCATTGCATTCAATGTCAGCCTATAACGGCCCACTGCAGGACGCAAGCCTCGCCTTTGAAACCCAAGAAACCATAACGCATCACGGACTGGTGTATATTTCACGTGACACAAATATTACCTACACCACTGAGCTAGTTCTAGTCGAAGAAAACCCCAAGACAATGGATTTTCGAGTGAAGTTTTCGATTTTGACACAGAAACAACTGAAATAAATATGTAAATATATAACGCTAGGTACAATCAATGGCCCACACTATGATTCTCTTGGTCGTGGGCCCAGAGAAAAACAAATACTCCACCCAGACCGTAACAAATATTTGTCTTTAAACAAATGAATGTCCGACGACACAATCAATGGGTTCATTGTTTCAACAATGAACCCGAGACCTTTTACACAGCAAGCAGGGGCACTACTAACTGGGCTAGTTGAACTTCTAGAATTATCCTTACTAACAATGCAGCCGTAAATAAACAGGAACATCGGAAACAGCTGTTCACCTGGAACCAACGGAAGACAAATTTAATTTGTTCCATTTGTGGGGAATAGTAATTAAGACGGTAATGTCACTCATTACCGTTTATTACATCAGTAATCGAGGGTAATTGAAACCAGTAGACGAATAGAAACTGTCATACAACCGTTGATCAGATCAGTCAGTCCTGAATTACTGACGGAATTGGTTTATTAACCGTGAGCCTAAACTGCTGAAGCTAGAAACATAGCTAAAAGGTAAAATTTCGATAGTAACTTCCTTTTATAATGTAAAGACTTATTAAAGAGGAATTTACCGAAATTCAATCCCTATAGACGTGAAACGAGGTGGCAGTTTGTATGAAAAAAATGTTGATGGTTCTAATAACTTGAAGCTTGATTATTTTTACAACAAATAAATAATTAAGTAAACACTTATTTTGTAGTGTTTGAATATTGTTTTAGAGGGCTAATAAAATACCACATTCACGTAATTTCATGTTAACAGGAAATCCAAAGTAAATATAAGTTAAAATTAATTGAGCTTAAAACAGAAGACATATACCGTATAGGTAAATAATCTTTTCCTTCCTAATCTTCCCAGGGGGCTACTGGAGATATGATACTACTTTTCACAAGTATTTTGTTACGAAAAGAAAGATCTTTTCTTGTGTTTCAGGCGTTCAAGTAAATATTACAGAAGTCTCGTTCATTTTATTTTGACAATATGTATTATTACTCGACTGCGGAACGCGATGAGTGTGTTTGTTTTGTTTTATGAATTCCTCTATTTTGACAATTCAGTATCAGACTCAAAGCAGTCGGGGCCAGATTACAAAATATAGGCAAATAAATCTGATCGCGATTGCTTTAAATCTGATACTGAATTGTCAAATACTAGAGTAATTCATAAAACAAATCAAATAAACCAGTTAGTGTATGTAGTAAATACGCAAACTTAATTGTTTTATTAATTTTAGTTTATTTCAATATAATGTTTCCTTATAGGAGTTAACTTATTGAAGATTATGTCCTTAAAACATGTTTCTACTTCATAGTACCTATGTATAGGGAACACAATCTGGAATACAAGCCGCTGGGCGCATTCAACTGGCCACATTACCCTACTCTCACTACCTTGAAATATACGGCGTTTAAATTTATCCTATTTCTCCAATGTACGTTACATGTTTCGGTAGTGAGTGAGATATGCCAGAGTCTTTTCCTATCCCATCCTATACTATTCTTCCCCATTTCCCTAACCCTTTCTCTAAATACATTCCTAAATCTCCAAAGGCAGGTAACGCAGCCAGGGGCGTACCACCAACATTTATCATTCTTTTTTTTTATGGACGCAGACGAGTATTGTTTTAATTACGCCAATATAAGTGATTATTATTTTTTATTTTTTGTATGCACTAAGGCGGCAGACCAGCATACAGTTCACCCGATTGTAAGTGGATACTGTCGCCCATAGACATCCGCGGTACATGCCAACATTTGTCCAAAATGACATACGTTGGCACGAACCTGGATGCGCTGCCTACCTTTGGAGATATAGGAATGGATTTGGAGAAAGGGTTGGGAAAATGAGGACGGATAGGATGGGAATGGGCTCTGGCACATCTCACTCACTACCGAAACACGTACGTACATTAGGGAAATAAGATAAAGTGGGAAATCCAGTACATTTCAAGGTATTCTTCTGTGAGAGAGGGGTAACGTCGAGCGCGCCCAGCGGCTGTTGGATTGCAGCGATGTTGGACTGATGTTGGCATGTATCGCGAATGTCCATGGGCGGTAGTATCCACTTACCATCACGTGGACTGTCAATTCATCTGCCGCCTTCTTTCTATAAAAAAATGAAATTTATCTTATTGTTAGTCAGAATTTCAGTTCTTATTTGTTCAGAACTAATAAGAAGACCTTATTGCATGAATTGTACAAACTCCATGGCTATTTTAGCCATCTTTCCTACGTAAAAGTACACCAGATTATACCTACCAATATACTTTATTAAATTTCACATCGCAGAGGATATATTCGTAGGATAACATACTTATCTTGAATGTAATACAATCACAGACGAATGAACTTGATCTTCGTAAGGCCCCTTTCACACAATCTGACTGGAGCGACATAACTTTTTTATATTAAGATGAAAAACAGACTGACGGCCCACCTGGTTATCAGTCGTTACCGTTGTCAATGGATGCCTGCAATAACAGGAGGATTACAAACCCGCTGCCTATCCTGCAAATATATATTCAAAGCTCTCTTGAAGAACTCCATATCGTAACGTAGCGAAAACCTCAGGAGGTAGGTTGTTCCACAGTCCTCTACTTCACGGTATTAATTGTCTAGTAGCTCGAACAGTACGCGATTGCCCCCTAGCCTGCTATATAAATGCTGGCGAATTTATGTTAATGAGAGCGCATGCCTAAACAGATAGAATATTGCGACGAGTAAATAAAAAGTAACGCCGCAGCCCACTCCCATGGACACTTGCAACACTAGGGGTAGTGTTGCAAGTGTCCATGGGAGGCAGTAATCACTTGCATCAGGTGAGCCATCCGCCCGTCCGTCATCCTTTCTATAAACAAAAAAATGAGATTGCATTAATGAGGGTAGATTTCATTGTAAGAATTGAGTACATCAAGAGAACGTTTTGGGAGTTTGGGAGTAAAAATGCCTGACAAAGAAAAAGGACACTCAAGTTCATGAAACTATTTCAATATAGTTTCCGTCTATTTGAACACACTTTTCGGATCGTTTATTAACATTTCTATTCCAGTATAAAAATAGTCAGAAACTTCGTCTTCAAACTGGGCGAGAATCGCAGCTGTCACTTCATCATCAATGGAAAATCTTCTACCCCTTTAGTCCGCCTTGAGTTTAGAACAAATAGTAATCACTGGAAGTCACACTATAGGGTGGGTGGAATTTCCGTAAAGTCACACTTTGAAACAGCAGCTTTTGCAACTGCGGCGGCGTGGACGGCTGCATTGTTATGGAGAAGCCGCACACTCTTGCTTAATTCTCCACGTCATTTCTGCTTGTTCGCTTCTCGTAATTGCTCTATTAGGTTAGCATAATAGCTTCCAGTCATCGTAGTATTGTGTTATTTTATGTCTTTGAGCAATATCCCTTGACAATTCCAGAATATAAAAGCCATAATCTTTTTGATGGACTGAGTCACCTTTGCCCTTCTAGGCGGTGCTTCACCAGAACGACGCCACTCCATCGACTCCGATCGACGATCGGAGAGGATCATAGTAAAGAACCATAGTTTTATCCCCAGTAACAATTGACTGGAAATAAATCGTTTCAGTTTCTCTGAAAGGCCTCCATATGTTCCTTAGAGCACGCTACTCATTCGTTCGCTGCACACTTAAAAGAAGTTTTGGCACCCACCTCGCACTAACTTTATTCATATAAAGATGATCATGAAGAATCCTAAGGACTGTAGTTTTTGAAAGCCCTGTCCTTGCTGCTATTTGTTTTGTCTTTAGCCGTCGGTCGCTCAGAACTTCTTCCACTAATTTCATGTTGTTTGGAGTATGTGCCTCAACTGGTAAATCGGGGTGAGGTTCGTCGTCGATGGACTCTCGTCTTAAACGAAATCACTTACACCAATCTTTGAGGGTGTAAAATAATGGAAAAGAATCCCTGTACACATTATCCCACCTCATATTGGTCCAACCTTCCTTTGTAAGGAACTTAATTACGGAACAGTATTCCAGTTTAAACATAAAAAGATTTTGCAACTTCCTGTTGTTGTTCCTATTGAACTCTAAAAAATAAATTAGCACAACAAATGACAATTACAATATCGTATAATTTTGTTGTTTTTAGACACATAGAAATATGTCAGGCCAGAAACTTTTAGACCTCACTGGTATGAGTGAAATTTAACCATGGTAGTAGTTTATTGGACGGTGGGTAGGTATACCTTCATATTTGTTGGAAGCAGTATGAAGAGTATTTTATACAATCTCTCTTCGACAACCTGTTGAACCCCTGATATAGTAGCACTGTTGGCAAAACTCCAAAATAAGATAACGTTACAGCTGGCTGGCGGCGCCCCAAACAAAGCATACACCTATATGGTATAACATCATAGGTTTGTTTGTAGGGTCGCGCTCCAAAATACATGTTTGTTTCTCATAAGGCAATAAGCCAATAAGACATTGCACACAATGCATTTTATAAGTATCAGTGAACATTTGGCTAATAAACAGAAACTTTGTTGTTATTTAGGCAATGAAATTTGTAGTTTGCATTTGGTTTAGGTTAGGTGATTCAGATTGAAAGGGCGGCAAGAAAGGAAAGGTACATGAATCACTATACGATCTCCAACCTACAATCATTTAAATCTAGCTTGATTAGAATGACAGCTGTCAAAGTAATAGTATGGGGACAACAATGATCAAATCGAGGTAATATGCGTATTTATCGACTGAATAGCACTACTAATAGAAAAAATACGTGCGTGTATGTGCCTATGGCAAAAACGTTCTGTGTTTTTTACCTTTTTATAGATTTATTATTTTTATAGAGCACTATTCAACACACTTTGACAGCTGGCATTCAATCTAATCGAGCTAGATTTAAAGACTGTGTAGGGTCGCTAGTTCTTCTTTTTATCACACGTTCACAGTTCAAATAATTTGATCGCATAATTATAAATGTTTGAATGCGCGGAGAGCTTTATGTGGCGTCGTGAGTCTTCGTGGGGTCACAACTTATCAGTGTGTTTCACGTTGGAACGGTGAGTATGCTCTGGTGCATTGAAAAGTCTATGGGTGTGGGTGGAGAGGAACAAGGCAGAAATTAATGAAAGGACGCGTAGCCAAAAAAGTGCTTGAATGTTAGATAAAACTAGTCAAAATAGACATTTCAACCGACGTTTATTTAAATAATGAGTAATAGTAGTATTAGGTTAAAATATTTTTTCTGTTGTGATATTTTCTTTAAATGACGTAATTTTAATTTCTTTAATGAACATTAAAAATAATTAATCATTTCCGATACTGAATTATGACATTGTTAACATTATTGTCATCATCGAGTATTGTTTTAATTAGGCCGATATAAGTGATTATTATTTTTTATTTTTTTTATGTACCTACGAAGGTGGCAGACGAGCATACAGTCCACCTGATGGTAAGTGGATACTGTCGCCCATAGATACATGCCAACATTAGTCCAAAATGACAAACGTCGGCACGCCCCCTGATGCGCTGTCTACCTTTGGAAATATAGGAATGGATTTGGAGAAAGGGCTGGGAAAATGGGGAGAGAGAGGATAAGAATGGACTCTGGCACATCTCACTCACTAACGAAACACGTACGTACATTAGGGAAATAAGATAAAGTGGGAAATGCAGTATATTTCAAGGTAGTCTTCTGTGAGAGAGGGGTAACGTAGCCAGTCGAGCACGCCCAGCGGCTATTGGATTGCAGCGTGCACTATACCCCTTAATGTTGACTTTGTAATACATTTTTGCACGGCTGTTGGCATAAGATAATGGAAGATGTTTTAATGTATATTTTATACATTAAATGATTTTCTTTTGATATTGATCAGCGTCGGTGAACGAATAGCCAGTCTCTAAATTCAATTGAACATCGACCAAAGAGAAAAGTAAATATTGGCGAACGAAAAATCCGCTACCTAGTCCATTGTTGAAGGCTCTTCGCTACCGACAAATAAAGTCGAACTAAACGTGTTGAACTGGATAAATGACCGTTAAAATCGTGGAACTATTTCTCGAACCGTATTATTCGTTTATCGGAAAACATATTTTATGACTCGATATAGCATGCGCATTCAGGTCTAGGACGTGCTCTATGCTCAATTTATTGCACACTAGCAATTCGTCCTAGCTTCGCTTGGTGGCATAACGATTTTTTTAGGGAACTCAAACGTAGCTTATCGTCTGCATTACTTTCGCTTTCTAATAGTGTAAGAATTTTCAAAAAAGGTCCAGTAGTTTTTACGTTTACGTCTTACATAAAACATACAAAATAATCTCAGTCTCTCTTTATGAGTGTAACTTATGTGACAGTTTTGTTTCCCAAAATGTGTTTCTTGGTTCTTATGAAGCATATTTTCATAACTGCTGTAGTTTCCCAAGATTCCCAAGACGATTCTGGCAAAAACTCAAATCTTAAGTTACATAATTATTCTATGTATCACATTCATTCATTGACTTGTAAATACGACTATTATATATTCCCAAATGATATTAAACTAAGTCCGGTAGGTACATGTAAATTGAGTAGTCACATGACAGTGTCATGCAGGCATTTATATCGCGTGTGCAATAATCATATAAATCTAAATATCATTTAGATTTCTATGGCAATAATACTTATAGCAATAAAAATGTTTATTTTACACTTAGTACCAAGTATGTAGGACCCACCTCCACCTATGGTCCTACCAACCTTTTGGTTATACGGACCAACCGTACAATCCTCTCTAGCATGCTTCGTCGACCTCCGACATACCTACATAGGTACATACTCAAACTCCTACATAAATAAAGTTATAAAGTTAAAAGGAAAGTTATAAGGAATAAAGTTAATAAAATAAAGTGTAAATAATAGAAATAAAAAAGGACATATCATTCGGGATTGATATCATTTCATTTAAAAAAATCTATATGCAATTAACTGTAAAATGGTATTTACTACCACCCACTTTATTCCTCAGACTAGCGGTGCCGACCAACTTCGTTCGCGCGAATGTTAGTGATTCCCGTGGGAACTCTTTAATAAATTGACCTTAAATGTTAACCCGGGTATAACTGTGCCAAATTTTATTAAATTCTGTCTAGTAGTATTTGCGTGATCGCGTTCTGACAGACAGACAAAAATTCTAAAGTTTTGACTTCCGTATCGTTCATAGATTGTTTTTCGAAAAATATTTCTTTTTACGAGTTTATTATACAATACAATATATATTAGATATAGATTAAATATTAGTTTAATTAGACAGTATGATTAAAAATTAAATTGCAGCAGAGCACTATGATTACGTAAGTGAATTAACCAATAATCCAGCTAGAGTTATGGCTTCCGACGAAATAGGTCAAGTCCACGCGGATCAAAGCGAACGGGATTGCATTGAATATTAATTTTCGGGACAACTCTGTTGCGGTTTGGGGTCGAGGATTTTTGTTTCAATAAACTAATTGCATTATTGCTCATTATTAAATCAATTGAATAAATATGAAATTCGCGCGTTTTACATTGGTAAATTGCAAGCATTAAGGGTGTAGATTGTTGGCCTGAGATCTCGATTTCGAGCGACCGCAGCGCCAAAGTTTAATGTAACATCCGACGGGGCGGATGAATGACCTAGAGAGCGCGATTTTCAAAATGTTTTGCAACAAACGTTCCACGTTGAGAAATTGTTATTGAACTTGAATATTTACAGCATAACAATAACGTTGAATTTTTGGAAACTAGCTGTTGATTCTTTTTAATAGATTAATAAGAGTAGTTGAGACACAATTTTTATGTTTTTCTATCATTTGACATCTGACATTTTTGTATTCTACTTACCTAAAATTCCAACTATTTATTTATTTGTAATTTCACTACCAAAATTTATTCTAATTCGTAAAATATTCATTCAATAAAATAATTGCAAATTCAGTAGGAAGTGTGTTTATCTCTACGCAAGGAAATGTGCCTATTGCGTAAACTCAAATACTTACTTTTTGTTTACGATCACCTCGTCGATATCTAAAAAAAATCCTAGGGTTTTAAAAAAAATGTCAATAAATGAAACACAAGTATAAAAATGATTTATTTACTACACAATAACAAATATGAGTCGCCATTACTCGCTATCTCAAAAGCGTGCTAGGGTTGTACAAAAATTAGTAAATAATTCATTTATTTACTAATTTTAACAGAAGTTTGTAAATTATTAATATACTAATTAAAAGTATGTAATTAAACAATAACGAAATATGAGTTCAAAATTCTAATGGTTTTTCATTCGATTACGGATCAAGTTCTGATTTCTGCTAATTTGATGATAAAATCAATGGCTATCACAAAACCTATCAGAATGAAAACGTTACCAGCTGCCCGATTCACGTAAGTAATAAAAACCGTAGCGCAGTGACGTCACTTCGTTTTTTGCAAATTTAGCCCTTTTAACCGACTTAAAAAAAGGAGAATTCTCAATTCGCTGTATTTTTGAACCAATTTTTATGATTCTTTACACCAGGTAACTCAGAAATTGTATAGTAATTGAGCTATTGGAAGATTTATGACAATCCAAGACTAGATAAGTAAGTGCGTTTAAAACAGAAAACCAAAAGGCGATTTCTAAGTTCCTAAGTTAAAACGACTTTTGGACTGGCGTGTTTACGTGAATCGACTGGCTGGGTAGTTAAGTTACCTGTATCTTTCAAAATCATTAGGCGTTCTTCTCTTTCATAACACGTAAAGCTCTTTCTTTCCTCTCTTTCATAGCCTCTATGATACTGGGCGCGTCACGAATGGGCATGCTTCGTGACTGCCGAGGATCAACTAATTCTGGAAGTAGGCAATCGTAATAAAACCTAACTAATTTCATCTCCATTTTCTCCTCCCAAAATTTGTCGTCCTTTTCTATAATATAAACTTTCATAGGTACAGTAGCACCAAACCAGATGCCAAGCATGCAAACGTTTCTTTTAGTAATATGTACCTGTCCCTGAATTTGGAAATACCAGTTATGATTTTTATTTATGACATAACCCTTGGAAGCCTTGTCCTTAACCCAAAAGGTATGTTTGGCCATTGCTTCATCAAGAGTCATGCCAGCTAAAGAATGTGGGCACTTAATTTCAATTAAACCGTTTGCATAAATGCCATCTGGTGTAGTACCAAGAAATTCATATTGATCGTCGACGAACAAACCGCAACCTTGTATACTAATATTCTCTTGAATTTCTAACTGTTTAATTGCGGTTTCTTCGTTTTCGATACCGTACCGTACAGCAGGCAAACTGGAGATATTACTACCATAAACGATTTTACGAACAAGAACAGCACAACTTGTGCTCTCTCGTTTTTTACAAACTTCCCCGAACGATGATGAGGTTAGTAATTTTCTCCTTGTACTCATCCACTCAGAACTACTTCTTTGCAAATGGGTCGACCTTTCAAGCTCCTCTCTTTCAGCACAAGACAACTTTAAATCGGCTAAAAAAGATGACTTGGCTTTCTCATATAATTCTGGACTCAGATCAGGTTTTTCGCAGTTTGGTCCATAGTGAGCGTCTTTCGATACAGCGCTGTGGCTCTTTTTCAATCTTAATTTAGGTTTAGCAATTAAACGGATTCTACGATTACAATTTTCCACTTTCGCGATCAAAGGATTAGGACTAGATTTAAATATTACTTCATGAGTTTTACTATGAATCGATCCTGTATTAAAAGACACAACAGCAGCTGCGCATCGGCCCGCATAAGAACCACGGGAAGAATAATTTACACGCTTACCCCCTACTAATTTGGCAATCACTGCGTTAAAACTTTCAACTATATTACTTGTACAATTATGAATTAAACTTCTAGAATGATATGACAGTCTTTTACTTAAAATGTGTACCGCGTCCATTAATCCGCATCCAACAATTGCTGGAAGCAACCCAACAGGTTCTATTCGACGAGTATCAGGTCTACAGAAATACTCCTTGCAATATTGGTGATTACCAAATACGTGTTGTGGACCATTTAGGATATCTTCACTAAGATTTTTTATTTTTTCTTCGAGTGACTGATTTTGATCGCCCCAATATTTAATAGCGCATTTTACACCCGTTCTTAAACGCAAATACCTTTCTTTTAGGAATTTCCGCAATTCGCAAGGATACTTAGTGTCTTTCGACAGTTTCTCCAAGCTATTGCAGTAGTTTCGTAAAAGATGATTTTTGCATTCAATTTTCTCTACTGTTAAATTACCGTACGGTCGCGAATCTAATATTTTTTTATAAGTACTGGAATCGCCGTCTGCTACAAATTTATTATAAATTACACCGTGATCAACAATGGAACGTTTAAACCCCTCAACTATTATGGTCGATTCCATACCGGTAGATGATCCCGAATAATTCTTGAAACAACGGTGTTCCGAGGGCTGACTGTCGTTCTTTGCGGCTCGTGCACAAACTACGCAGTATTTATTTTTAACTCCAAAAAACAATACTTTATTAGTTTTAATGCCAATTATCGCAGCTGCGCCGGACAAGGCGGAAAAATTCTTACCATAAGATCTCTTGCTCCAACAACCGTCAACAGCAACAGATATTAATGGTGTACCATTTTTATCAACACTACCTATAGACACTGCGTACTCCGCTTCTTCCTTGACAGCTTCTGCCATGGAATGTGCTGCTGTCTTTTCCCACCAATCGCAAACCGTATTATTAATTTCATTGTATAATGAAGGTGACATGATTGGTAGGGCTACTGCGGCAGTTAATGTTTTTAACTGATAGTAGCTCCCACCAGATGATATGATACCAGATACAATTTGATGATTCACTTCCATTCTATCTTCTTTCTTTTCAATCAAACACACAGTAAATTTCATACTACACATACTACATTTCATGATGAGTTTTGAGTCCAGACCAACTTTTACTTCACCTATTATACTGAGGTAACTTAACTTACAATCCATTGGACCGTGGTCCCCTATGGCCTGAAGAGCTTTAAAAAAAAAAGAAACGTCTACAACTCTACGCCCAACTTCCATTTCATCCACCTTTCCCTCTTGGTCGTTTTCAATAACTAGTTCCTGTAAAGAAAGATAATGGCTTGATTTTTTTTATAAAAAATAATTAAAAATTTAAAAAAATGCAAAAGAATTAATACAATATTAGGTTCCTGATGAATAGAAATTATAATTTCTTTACGCATTAGGTATTGTTTTTTTATGACGTCACCTATTTGAACGTAAATTTTCTTTTGAGAAAGTAATTGAGAAGTATTTCGGTACTAAGGTGTTTGTCTCTCGATGAAAATAATAAATATTGCAAGAAAAATCTATAGGTAGGTATTGAGATTTTGTCTTCGCCCATCACTAACTAAGTAGTTTGTTTATTTATGTAACAAGTCTACAAGAATTACGTATAACAACTTACCTCTATACAGCGCGTAGCATTGTTGCTCAGAGTCTCGGCCCCAAGGTTTTCTTTATTTTCAATACTGGAAATATTATTCATCAATATTATCCACTTTTTATTTATTTTGTACAACCCTAAGCCAGACGCTAGGCGCCTCGCGTCTGTTTGGCGGTATAGGTATGTCGACAAAGTTGCGCTGTCGCCTACCTACTTCCACAATTTGATATTTAGACAATACTAGCCGACCCGGCGAACTCCGTATCGCCTTTTTTTTTTTTTAAAATCCTATTATTTTGATATTACATACAGATACTTCAATTTTATTTATCAGTATAGATATAGATAATACAAACCAATATTTACATGTTATTGTAGGTATATGTCTGAATCGGGCGATCTAAATCATATGACATATTGTATTAGCTTTGTAATGTACCCTGTTCAAATGCGATAATAAATAAGTAGGGAGGAACTTACATTTTATTCCGAGATCTTTTGGCTTTCATATTTTTATAATGCGTACAAAACTTTCTTTTCCCTGGCATGCCACTCAAATTCAATCAGTCCTGCGAAAAAAATAGCCTATGTTACTCAGTGATAATGTAGCTTTCGAATGATAAAAGAATTATTAAAATCAGTCCAGTACTTTTTGAGTTTATTCGTTACATACAAAAATCCAAATCTTTCCTCTTTATAATACCTATTAGTGTAGATATTGTATTTTTTACGATTTATATCTAGTTCCATCATGGTTTTCTTTCAGACATTCATTATATCGATACTTTCTACTAACTGAAAATAAATTAATTATAAAAATGTTATACTTACAGTTTTTTACAAAAAACACAAATTCACAATACGTAATTCTGCTGTCTGCAGCCGACAAGCGTGGTGTCGCGTTCACTTACAGAAAGGAACTGCCGCTGCAGACCACCGAGATTGCACGAATGAAACGAACGTTTTATCCCATACATTTGTGTATGAAAAATTTACCTTAAAATATATCTAGATTTTAGGGCTTTAAAAGAGGAAGTCTTTGTTTGTAAAGGTATAAAAAGAAGTATACAGCTATACTTATTGGTTTCTTCAGTGTTCAAAAAGTGTTTCTTTTTATCAATTTGTGTTGATTTATGGGGTTAAATCTGAAAAATACGAAGTCATGTTTTTGCATTTTTACTCAATTTTGTGCGTTTGTTGACGTTTATTATATAACAACTATTAGGTTTAAGAGTTTAATATAAGCATGAACATACTTATTGGTCTTTGATTGTAATATATACAAATTATCATTGATATCAATCATATGTAAATAGGTTAAATATGAAAAATCGTAACACTCTTTTCGGTGATTTTCACGATCTACACCCTTAACATTTATAATAGCTTTAACAATAAAAATGTCTCATTTAATAATTTGTCATTCAAAGTCTGTGAATACTCGTATAAAGAGAAATGTCCTAACTGACTGATTCATCAGCGCATGCCTTGCCGAAACCGCTGTAGCTGGAAACATAACATTCTTCTTCTTCTTCTTCTCAGCCCTTGGACGTCCACTGCTGGACATAGGCCTCCCCCATTGTCCGCCATTTAGACCTATCGGCAGCGACCTGCATCCAGCGGGTGCCCGCAACCTTTATGAGGTCGTCTTAATATTACTTGAAATTTAATGAATAGATAAGTAAATTTGTTTGTATCTTCCTTTTATGACGTAAAGACCATTTGTAGGTACTTGTATTAGCTTATAACGCCCCACTGCAGGCCACAGGCCTCCCCCTAGGAAATCACAGGGGGGGGGGGGTACCGGGCCGTAATCCACCACGCGGACCTAGTGCGGATTGGTGTATCACATACTCCATTTGTTTTTTTAATTTCTAGAGCATGCAGTTTTCCTCACGATGTTTTCCCTTACCGCCGAGCTAGTGACGATTTTTTAAAAGAAATTCAGTGGTACGGGCCGAGGATTTGAACTCACGATCACACGAATGTGACTTGAGTATAAATACCCCTAGGCAATCACCGCTATTCAGCCTAGAGGTATCTAGAAAGATACCTAAGAAGGAAGGTATGGAAAAAATTATGACCCCATTAATTTGAAATTTGATATAAATATTCTAAAATACAAATTATTTAACACATGTTTTACCTCTTTTCAAAATCATGTCAAGGGGCTAACACAGGGTGTCGAATTGTGATTAGTTCTTTTATGGTGAAGGTGGCATGCTTCCCACGTGATCACCAGCATCACCAGGAGGTATGCGGGTGCGCTGCCGCCATAATGATAGATGTTAGTTGTTAATATATTTCTTAAACGAGAGGCATGCTGGTTGCAATTCGTTGATTCGTTACAAAGACTTTTTGAACTCCTTGTATATAATATTAATTTCGGAATTCCACAGCCGACTAGTCGGCTGTGGGCTGTGTACCTGTGTACCTCTTTCTTCTAGAGGACTACCGTGAAATGTACCATGTACTTGTTTCGGTAATGAGTGAGACAAACAACACCTCATTTTCTATTCCATTACATTAAGAGAGGACTATATAATGATATAAGGTAGATTTCTCATACCATTATATTCCCTAATCCTTATGCCATCCCATCCCCTCCTGTCGAGGTCTGGCGAGTACCGTGGGTGGCGGACAGTTTCCAGCTGAAGCTCCTGTAACTTGGAGACTGTCTGTCGTGTAGTGTGTGGGCGATCGTTATCATGGAGAAGCAGTGGACTAGAGCGATTGACCAGACTCGGTTGATTGATAGCGAGCTTGTTCATCATCGTAATACCATCGTAAATGTAATCTTGATAATACCCCGGTATAGGACCACCATACCGTCAACATGAGTTTCTTTTGACTCAGTTTATGTCTTTTTTTTTATGTTAGGAAAGACAACCAAGGAAAACCCTGCATGGACACCTGGGGAGGGGACCCAGGTAATGCCGGACTCCTACGGTCTAAAAAACCTTGAGTTGTCTTAACATCGTGTAGGTCTATTTTGTGGCCCTGGTGGCCTTTCTAAAGTCACGGCTCAGTTTATGTTTGGGACATTGTTTGGCTGTGTCGCCTGGATTCAACTATTGGGACGAACGTTTACGATTATCATTCAGGATCCACTTCTCATCACAAGTGACAATACGATTAAGAATCCCTTCATTTTTGTGCCGGTTTAGCAAAGTAATGCAAACTTCGACGCGTGTCTATAGCTAGCTGACTTTCGTTAAGTTCATATGGTACCCACCTTCCGACCTTTTTTTCACTTTCCCGATTTGACGTAAATGAATGAATATCATTTTGACATTTGCGCCGAAGGCTGCTGCTAACTCGGGCGTGGTTTGAGTTTAATCCGCTTCCACTATTGCGTTCAATTCGTCATTATCGATTTTAGTCTCTGGTCATCCACGGGACCTGTTTTTGAGGTCGAAATTTCCAGAGCGGAAACGATCAAACCAAAATTCGTTTGCAGTGTCTGATCAATACACATCGTTGATATTGCATGCCGTCTGTGCTGCATTGTTGCCGCGACGAAATTTATATTCGATAATAACGTGATTTTTTCCTTTACCATGGTCGCAAACACAACGATGTCTAAGCAAATAGTCGTTAGACGGAAAACAAATGAATAACTAATTTTGAAAAATAATGTCATGGCTTTAAATTTAAATTAATTGAAATTCTTAATTCCAAGGCAAACGCAAGATAACAAAGTTCAAAGTGCGCACTATGAACAAACAGGAATTTCCTATGTAAGGGCCTAATATGTTGCTTGTAACGCTACAATGCGGCCAAAACTACAATTTTTCGCTTTGTTGATATTGTGATACAATCCAGCAAAAGGAAGTTTATCGATGGTTTTAATATAACTAAGTAAACGTATACAATAATATTAGGTAACGACCTCAGCTGTTACGGTTACCGTACGTGACGTGGCCAATAAGTTTCCAGTTACGGCAGACATGTACGGTTTGTTCAGTTCTGAAGTTAGTTACATTTAGGAGAGGGCCGCATAACTAACTCATAATATAATATCTACTCGTATGACCACGTTTGAATAATTACACATGTTTTTACTCATTTTACATCACATTTTTTTTTATAATGAGGAATGTTCTGAATTTTTTTTTTTCATTCAAATAAGTAGACAGTCCACTTGTGGATACTGTGGATAAGTGGAATTTGATGCCAATTTCTAGTTTATCATCGCACATTCCCTCACCGTCGAGTCGTGCATTTCATCCTCAGTTCCTTCACAAAGGTCGCTGCGTAAAGTGCGATCATCAAGGCACACCGCGAATCCAAAAGTTGTGGACTAAACTGGCAACTGAGGATTTTCCGTTATGCCACGACAGAGCTGTGAACAGGATTCTGCAAGGTCGACCTATCCGCATGCTCTGTGGCGTTGCAGTTGACCAGGGGCGACGGTGACCACTTACCACCATGTGACCCACTCGCTCGTCTACCATCTTTTCTATGAAAAAAAGATAATTTTAACGCGTAAATATCAGACTTGTGACATCACAATCGCGTCATTCACTTTCGGATCTCGTCCGCAATCTTAACCCCGATTACGTAATGAGCTAATAGCTATTAACCCTTGTCCTATCGGAATTTTGATGACATTGCAAATACGAGGTCAGTCTCCCTACAGAATAAAAATATGTAAGAGGTTTCTTTAGGTCTACTGGCCTTATCGTAAATTTAGGCACCTAATGAAAAGTTTCCTTTAGCATCAGCTGTGTACAAACTAAACATAATTACTTATTGTACATAATTACCTACGGCGTCTTAAAGAAAATCGTCGGCTTAAAGTAATCGCTATTAGAAAGTGTCTAACACAATTTCCGTCACCTTTCGGCGCGTATGACTTCCCGACTCGTAGTGCGCATAAGCTTCTGTAAGCAGAATGACAGGTAGCTGTGTACACAGCAACGGGCTACGCGCACCGTGAAGCGACGCTCGCCGGTACCACACCGCGGCTGCATATAATGGCCAATAGGGAGACCAGGGCCGTCTTTACCAGGGGGTGCAAGGGGTGCGGTGCACCCCGGGCGCTCACCTTTTAAAGGTAATGAAAAAATATAACGCTATAGTAAACAATTACACAATAGGATATTTGACTGTCATAGGATACACAATAGGATATTTGACTGTCATAGGATACACAATAGGATATTTGACTGTCATAGGATACACAATAGGATGTTTGACTGTCTTAGGATACACTCCCGCACCCCGGCGCAGAATAGACTTAAGACGGCCCTGAGGGAGACTGTAATATAATGGATAAAAACTCACACCATTGTTCTTCTATTGTTCCCATTGTTTATAATAAAAATACGTAAAGTCACTTTTCAACTCAGAATTATGAATAGAAAGCATGATTTTAGTCTTTGGGATTCGTACATCAAAACCGAACTGGTAACTTCGACAACAAACCGGTACTATTTGTATCGACTACCGCGGAAACCAAAACGTCTAAATGTCAAAACCGTACACACGCCATAGCCTGTGTGCATGGCGAGTCCACTCTCTTAGATGGTGTACTTCCTTAGGGCCTGTGGTAGTGTTATCAAAAGTGTTATGTAATCAAGTGGTAGTGGAACAAATGGGGCGGTGCTATTCTATAGTCGGCCGACACAACAGGTAGCTCACTGAAATTTGTTGAAGTACCTACTGTATGAAAATAATTAGTTGTAATAAAATGTATTTTCGGCAAGTCCTTCCCAATCTTGTTTGTTATGTAGTTGTTTTTCTACTCATTAATGCTAATGGTAAAGACGTGCGTTCGGCCTTAACTAGGTAAGCAGAAATGCAAGTACAGTAATTGGAACTGTTCACCATGTATACCGATCGCAAAATCAACTTCTGACTGATGACGTCACCGATATACTTAGTTTATAACATAACCATACAAGTTTGACAGTTTGAAATTATATGTGTGATTCATGTCGTCTGTAATCGTATACACACATATGTTTCAAACCTTCACCAACTCAGTCCCTCACGTCCGTTGTTGTAAACAGTTTCCCGCCTTTTGTTAAAATTGCGCATCCCTAATGTTCATATTACAGGCCCGAAGACTATTTCATATCGTTTGTCACATCCGTTGGTGAAATTACGTTTGTCCGTTTACTAAAACTTGTTTTTAGTGTGAATTAGAAAAGTTCACATTTGAGTTCAATTGTTATTGAACTCACATTCGTGCTTGTATCTACTTCGACATACACCGTAATGAGTTCTTACGACGTCCACTGCCGGACATGGGCTTCCTCATGCATATTTTTTTTTTTTTTTTTTTAATAACTAAGCCCCCGCAAGTTATGCGAGACTGTATTTACAAATTAATTCTAATTACTCATTCATTCCAGTTCTCTCATTTATGCCTCTCGCACTTTCATTCAGCATACTTGTTCTTTCTTTTTTCCTTCCTCATTCACACTGGCTTAAGGCTCTTACTTTTGGTACTTATAATCTATTAACTCGGGGATAATGAGGGGGGGAGAACAGGTGTATCTCTTTATTTCATTCACATATTTTATCTTACTATCTAGTCTTCTTATCTCTAACCTTAATCTTATCTTTATTTTTGCATTATTATTTACAAGAGGCCAAGGCCAGCCAACCCGCTTGGGTTGGCCAGTCCACTAGTTTAGAGATATAGCGGCTTTCTTATCCTTTAGTCGCCTTTTACAACACGCAGAGGAAGAGTTGAGGTGACGCAATTATATTTAAAACAGGCCGACACCATACGACGGTGCTAATACCGAAGAGGATAATTGAAGGTCAAATGTCATATAGCTTGATATGGTATATGTCATAATAAAGCTGGCCGACACAACGAAGTCTAATTGAATTACGTATTTTTTTAATACCACTATATTTTAATCTCAAGGCAGTGAAGGAAAATATCTTTAGAATATCCGTGTGCCGAGAATTTAATATAAATCTGGGGCATGCAGATATATATCCGTGCATGGCAGGATTATGTTGATAATTTCAGATAATATACAATTTTAAATAAGAAGTTCCAGCACGATTGCTTCATAAAAGTATCCGATAACTTCAGAGAAATTTATATCAAAGTGATTTCAATATTCAAAGTGTAAATACAAACATCTGTCAATACAATCGTCTGTACAATCATACACTAATTTATTTACGACCAATCCGATCTGGGACCGCTTGGTGGATTGACTTTTCATGATTTCATGACTTTTCATGACACTCAAACGTTCTAGGGTGAAATCAAACTGCTTCTAGAAAAGGGTCTTATTTTTTTAACTTATCATATCTGTTTAAAAAAAAACTTAATCTAATCATCGAAGATAATCTATATACGATTATTGTGTACTAATAAAATTATGGTTTCGTAGACGAATTTCTTCTTAAAACTGTTTAATTGTTTAATACATTAACACCTCATTAAATGATATGAGCTAGGATTCCTTGAGTCGTGACCCGTAGGTTCAAATACTGATACAAAGACAAATATCTGCCTTTAGACAAACGTGAAACTAACTATTACACTTCAGCATTTAAGTTAAAAATAAACTATTTCAACCCGACGATATTTAGAAGTAATATCTCAATAACGTATACTCATTAGTGATTTACTTATGAGAAATGAAAGTCTAATGTTTGAAAACGTTTCGACGGCGTGTTATTATTTGTGTTGATTTACGACAGTCTTGACGTAACAATAAGTACGAAAATACCCTGGTACAAAGGTCACGGCTCCTTCGATCGTACAGTTACTATGCTAGGGCGAGCATTAGGGCTTAGCATTAGGCGGGGAAAACCCGTTTTAATTTTTAAAATCGTTCTTTGTTTGCGAAGTGTTGGCAGTAAACCAGGTGCTCAGTTTCAACGTGACTGTTTGTTTTTCATTATTATGGTGAGGGTGAAGCAAAAGTGGTATTTTCTTGGAATACCATACCATCAGCTCTTTCTCAACTGCGGCGACCTCTCTTAAAAGGCTTGCCACTACATACGATGTTCGGTGTTTCTCACCCAGCCATTACTGATAATCTTCTTCAAGTTGTCGGTCCGCGTCACTCACGTGCTTTCCAATAAGTCTTTGTTCAAGAAGTCATTTACTTATATGATTGTAGGTCGTGCGGCAGATATGGTGTGCCCATTGTCACTCAGCATGATGATTCTATGAGCTATGTCGATACATAGGTTGACTAAGTAAATTTTGACCTACTCAAATTTCAGTGAGAAAACTCATTTGAGCTGTACTGTTTTTTAAACATCATTTATTTGAAATTCGAATTCCTAAAAGCAATTTAATCAAAACGAAAAAAATAAAATGTTGTATTTTACTTTATTTCTTTCCAACAATGGAATTCGAACGAGAACATTTTCGTGCAATAATGTTATACGATTTTAAAGTTGGTTTAAATGGAAGTGAGTGTAAAGATAGATTACACTCACTTCCATTTTGGGGACCTGGCATCGTCTCGTACAACAGTTTTTATATGGTTTTCTCAATTTAAACAAGGGAAATGATGAGATGATGAATTGGCTTCATCGACTTAGTAATGGCATTCTTAGTAAGTACCTAATTTAAAATCATTAGAATTTTTTGTTGCTGCTTAAATTGGTCTACAATATAAGTTGAGATAATTTTTCAGTATAGAAAACTAACGCTTCAAATACACTGATTAATTTTGTTACAGATAATTCAAATAAATTGGGTAGCTATTTAGATGAACCTCTGAACTAATTTAACTAATTTAGATTTTAACCTCTTTAAAAAATGATAGATTAATATTTTTCCAATAACAGCTACCAGATGAGATGTTATTTTGACAAATGACAGAGGGCGTCGTAAGTGATTATTGTTTCAAACATACACTTGAGTACAATGTCAACTGTCACGATACAGACCAAAAATTTCATATTCTAGTGTGTGTGAAATTTGTGATAATGTTCGTTTAGGGATGGGGTATGTCAATGAAATATCTGACAAGCTTCGGTATCGATAAATGAAATTACTGTTAGGTAATAAACAAAACAAATTATTATATATTTAAATTGAATTACTGAATGAACATTATGTGAAAATTAAAAATTAAATAGTGTAGAACAATAATTGTTGTCAATGTTCACTCCGGGGATAAATTGAGATGGCCTTTCACCCCTTTAAAAATATTTCATTCGTATATAGTGGAAGATAAAATTAATATGTAGATATATTTTTATAATAAATTTCAAAATCTTAAATTGATAAAATACATAAAAATCGTTAAAATGGTTTTCATTATAATTTGTTTGATAAAATAAGCATTTAGCAATAATTAAAATTAGACACATACATATTAAATATTGGGTAATTATTATAATTCTCTGTAAACGTAATGTGTAAATTTGCAGACGAAGTCTCACGTATGGACATTGTGCAGTTTAGTCTGTTTAGGATTGTCAATATGTAAAACTTGTTTTCGTGTTTATTGCTAATAAAAGAGAACGCTTCCATAAATTTACTTGTACGAGTATAAAATGAAAAACAGGTCAAAAATCTCTTAGTCTATGAATGGTTCAAGACGAATGTAATAATGTTTACTTACATCAACGTACATGCATTGTTTTAACATACGAGTAACTATACAGTAAACAAAAGCAGAATATTAACAATATAAAAACTTTGCCGGTCGAAAATGTTCGGTTTGGAATGAGAATTATTATTCAGAACGTTCGTTGCATTTTCCCTTGAAATAAAAACCATAATACCTCAAACAACAAGTTTCGGTCGCATAATTCCTCCTCCTAGACCTGCAGCTATGAAAATATCAAAGCATTTTATAAAACCTTTGTTCACATACTGGAACGTATCCATTCATAGCTATCCTTTTATAGACACAGTAACGTAAAATGTAAAACTTGGAAGACGCATTTGGGAATTGGGACATGAAAGAGCATAAGTTTCTTTCCACTCTTTATCTCAAGAACTCTTTATCTCATTTTAGTGCTATAATTTCGTGTTTTTTCCAAATAATTATATAAACTATCAGAGATCTTGTTCTCGTTTCAAAAATTGGAATTATATTTCTAGCTTGTGGCCGTGTGTCGATGGACTTTAGATTAGCACCACTTTATCTCTTCCCGTGGGCGTTGTAAAAGGCGACCCTGGGATAAGGTACAGGATAACCTACAGGACATGAAGCTTCCCATGCGTATTGTCTTGTGCTCGAGGGATGTCTGACCTTAAAACGCCACGTTCGTCAAGCGGGTTTTCGAGTTCACTTTTTAGAAGTGATGCAGTCCGTCAGTACACTTTAAATCCACCTACATACTTAACTACTGCACCATTCATGTGGACTAATCCTCATAAGTGGTAACCACATAAGTATTCCGTATACTATTTACCGACTACTCCATAAATAAATACCGACTTCCGTGGTCTTCACCACACTGTGTAGTTCAATGTATGATGGGCAACAGGTCAACCTCCACCTAATGCCCATGAGCACCTTAATGGCAAGTAATAAGAGCGAAAGTTGAATAGTTGTCTACAATAGGCCGATCGTTGCATGAGAAGCCATACAATGCTGTCAACAGTCACGGGATTTGATTTCCTACTAGCACGATGACACAATTATCGTATTTTTTGTCAAAATAGGTCGGAATCAGTTTTCTTTATCAAATCGATTAATCGATATCAACCTATAACGTTTCATTACCTACAAGGTACAAGCCTCCTTTAGTAGATTTCCGCCCATAATTCACTACGCGGGTTCAGTGCGGATTGGTGGATGTCGTCTAATAGAAATTGATGTAATAGAAAAAAACGAAAATAGTTTTTAGAATAAAATGTCTTATAATTACACATTTACCTACATCTTATTCTACAAAATTCGACTTCCCTAAAAAATAAGAGTTATTTTTGAGTGAAACTTCTTGGTACGTTGTTGTACGTCTCTTAGTTCTTGAACTACCAAAATTAATTAAATTGTACCAATGAACAAAATAGCTTTATGTAATATGTATGAAATAAATCAGTTAATTGAATGTTATGAAACGTTCGCAAATAGGTTTCACAACGAAATATATTTATTATATCCTTTATAGTAATTGATAAATTTATTTAAGAGTTCTAAACATTGTACAGTAGGAAGACATACCTACCTAATGCTGGCATTCTTTGCCAGTCAATTTGTACTTTATTGGCCCTTACTATGAGGTGTTTTTAAATAACTTACAAAAATCGACAAGCGATACACTTTGTATAGTATACATATACGTACTACATAACACGTCAAATTTGACGTGCCACACAGATTTCTTGCGTGATAGCGCTTACTGAAACAATATAAGCCACTTCATAATGAAATGTTGTTGGGACTCCGGGCCTCCCGACTAAAGCATTGACCATGACAATGACCAAAATTCTTCCTGCTAGTGGCGCGCGCTTTAATTGAAAATAACTGTGTGCCATTTGACAGTCGGTTGTGACTCTTTCTCGCTTTGAAGGTGCTAAGGTTTGAATTCTCTTTCATAAACTGCGTTAAGTTTTGCTGTTAACAACGCTACATCCATGTCTTTTATTAGGGTATTAATGTTTGTCAATGTTATCCATATTGAGTAGTAAATAGTAATACATTAAAATACGAAGGTGAAGAAATATGAAGCCAAACACTGACCGGATGTTAGTCAATAGGTACTTAAGGTTGATACTGCACTGCCCACTTCTCAACGTATTCTTAGTCAACAGGGGTCGTATTCTTAGCTCTTGTCTATGAATTAGAAAATGAATATGAAATGTGTGAAGTATCGTATTTTATCGTTACCGTTATCTCATTATCGTTTATCGCTATTTACACACATTATGTCATTGAAGCAAGGTCTGTTCATTGATCAACCTAGCGTTCACAGAATTACAAAATTATTTGTGTTCGCAATTGAGTCATTGTAGTGGCTCTATCGTTCATATTTGTCGGTCTAACTGAGAGAATAGATTTGTAATACAACTTTGTATTTGCAGCTGGTGCCAACTAACCTTCTATTAAATAAATACGTTTTGAACTGCAGAGGAGCTTGTACTCAAATTTGTTTGATTGGACAATACAATAAAATATTGCCAGCCGTTGCGTTCGGGTGCTTTTTCGGTTCGGCCCTAGTGACTCCAAAAAGCACACAAACACAATACACACAGTACCTACTGAGGGATCAAAGTCTCTGATTCATGAATTTCATGATGTACAAATAAGTTTATGTAAATAAAATAAATAAATAATCTGACATTTATACTAGCCGTGTGCCCGATGAGAAATCTCATCGGCAACATCTCGAGAAGTTTTACACCCTTAGGGGATGAATTTTCAAAAAATCTTTCTTAGTACTCACCTTCCTTATATAGGGAACTCTCCTGTGAAAAATTTCTTGCTTCTAGACCCACCGGCGGTTTAGGCTGTGCGTTGTCTGTCAGTCAGTCAGTGTTAGATTTTTATTAAGTAGATGCTCGTACTGTTGATAATGTGTTAATTCTCAGAAACTTTTTAATTATTAATTTGTAAATAAAAACAATGATTGATAATTTTAATTAATTTTGTATATTTTTAATAATAATAATTATGTGATTAATTGTAAAATTGTATACCAGTGGATGATGCATGTTTATACTGACTTACTAACCGATGTACCATACTTAGAACAAATGTTCTATTCTGCTCTCCTCTGCTCTGCTCCGTTCTGTTCCGTTATTTTCTCTTCTGTTCGCTTCTGTTCTCTTTTGTTCACTTCTATTATCTTCTGTTCTGTTATATTCTGTTCTCTTCTGTTCCCTGACTATTCGTAAGTATCTATGAATTAACCAAACACGCTTGAATAAAACACGAATATGTAACAATGCGGTGCTAATATAAAAATTAAACAAGTGATAAGAACCGGGTGTTTATTTAAATCAAATATTATTTCATCAGTTTTAAATAACACACCGTTCGTATTTATGCAGAATATAAAAGGATTTTTGCTTTACTAATTGAGTATAAGTATCAAAGGTTTCAAGAAGAATGTTACAGAAGGTGACGGAGCACAGATGGACAGTACTAATACGATACATGCCAACATAATTCAAGAATGACGAATGTTGGCACGTGTCCAGGTGCGCCTACGTTTTTAGGAATGGATTTGAAAAAGTTCTGGATGGATGGGGAATAATTGAAATATAAAGGAACGAGGATTTTTTCCTCATTGGTAATGGTATACGCTTTCCATTAAGGCTCATTCATACAAAGAGAGTTTCTCGAACGGTTCGGGCTATAATTCGGGGTAAACGATTCTCGTTCACAACATGATAAAAACTCCATGATAACAGGTATAACAGTGATCAGATGGTAACACGTTGATTTGATAACAGTTGTTATTAGCTTTTGACCGAGAAAATCGCGTTCGAGAAATTCTTCGTGTGTAAATGAGCCATTATTCCGCGGGATGAGGAAAGAGGAATTATATTACTCCCCGGACTGGACTGGGCTCTATGCGAGTGGACAGGATGGGATTACTCATTGGAATTGGACGGGATGGGATTGGAAAAAGGTGTTCAGAGGTTTCCATTATCTCATTTTATATTCCCTATTCTATGCTGGAACGTTTACACGAAAGTCTTCTGTGAAAGAGGGTTACCTCGATCAGTCAACCGTACTTCGTGCCCAAAGCATGTGGGATTGCAGCATCGCACTTATCCATGACCAGTTAAGCATTTCTTGCCCCAATAGACCTACTAATAGAAAAGAGAGCAATTGAAGGCTAATGATTCCTTGTGTTTACAACTAGCCGCAACAACATTGATTTGCCCGTCTCTTTTTTTCTCCAGGTCAGTCACGGTGTTACGACTCGTGACTCACTTTTATCACTTCGCTCACTTTAATGTTGGATAATCTTTTAATTGGATTGTTCCATTAAAGGCAGTTCACACGCGTCCGACTGTCTCATGAACCTATTCCGCAGGTCGATTACGTAACCAGCAACCGATTTTACGGAGTTTGCTAGATCGGATACAGATTTCTTGTCACGAAACACGTAATACAAGCAAATACAATTAAGGTATTTAGGGTTCTTACATCAAAATTCAGAGACTAGTGGCAGTAACCGTAAACATTAAACACCTTGATTGTTTCTTACTTTTCTTTGCTTCTTAACTCGCCGCGCGCGCTAGTTTTCATAAGCGGAATCCTCCCGGTGGGTTAGCACCACGAAGACGGTGTGAATATTTCCTGAGGCAGCGCTACGAGCTCTAGGGACCACTCCAGTGACCTGTACGTGTTGGCGGACAGAGGGGACGCCACTGAAGGGGACTTACTCTCAAACAATTTCCGAGGGGGCGTGAGATGGCTTTCGACACACCTTTTCTTTGCTATTGTTTGCTCGAGTCTTACTTTTTCGAATGGAATATTAGATTATAATGGAAAAAAAATGTACTCTAATTCCGAAATAAATCGTCAGAAGTGCCGCTGTCAATTGTAATTTTCCATATCAAATTAATGCTTTGAAAATAATGTAATCTACAACCTTTAAAAGTAACAAGTTAGGTAGATAATAACCCCGTCGCGAGTTGGTATGGTTAAAAGAAGGAAAAATAATTTTGTAGGTTGTCACAAAAGTCACAAACCAAAGGAACGCAGGTGATTTATTGGTCAGATGCGATCAATTAATTTGCTCCTTTGAAAAATTGCGTTAAAGTATTGTGGAATATAAAATACCTAACACATTTGTGACCTTGTGATTTAAACTATGAATATATTAGACGGAACAGTTGGGTCGAGTGCAAGTAGCTATTTTCGTCGTTAATTATTGTTATTATCATAATTGTGTAAACAGTGGCCCCACTAATAATAATACGAATTTTCTTGCCTGTAATAGGTTGATAAATAAGTTTCGGGAATCAGATACTTTACATTAAATTATAGGAATCCATTATATTTCATTCGAATCTCAAATTCAGTAGTAGCTGGCTACTACTGGTGCCTGGTGCCAGGGCACTGGTGCCAAGAGAATTAAAAAAAAACTGACACCAATATTTTTTTTCGTTGTTTACTTTTAACGGGAATTTTATTAGTATGCATTAGTTCGTGCGGTTATTAAATATTTCTGCCTGATTTTTTTTTCTACGAAATGTGTTTTTGAAGAATTCCAGTCTACTTTGGGAGCATCATCCGCCATATTCTCTGGACCTAGCTCTTAGTGATTTGCACCTTTTTACCAATTTGAAAAAACACTTGCATGGGGTAAAATTTAACGGAGATGATGAGGTCATGTGCGCTGTAAAATCTTTTTTCGATACCCAGGATCAAGCCTTTTTTTCTAAGAGAATTGAGCAACTTTCAAAACGTTATTCAATGTGTATTAGATTAGAAGGTGACTACGTTCGAAAATAGATACAATTTAGATATACGTTTCCTAAAGTTTCAATACTTTTCCAAAAATATATTGATCAACCTGGTATAACTAAAGATGAGTCATACTTTTGTCATAACGCCAAGTCTGTAAACATTGTCCCCACGGGAACATTTTGCGTTAAATGTTCAAACATTAAAATAATGTAGGTTATGAAACTTACCCGGTCAGTGTGAAGAGTTGGCAAGAAGGTCTCGTTTGTAGGGCTCGAATGTCAGCCATATTACTTAATCAGAACGTGAAGCCCTATTACAGCGTAAAACGAAACGGATAAATGACTTTGTATCAATTTTACTGGAAACTAGTTCGAACCACTTCTAAATATTTTATTCATACACTTGTTTCTTTTCAAGACTGAACCTTAATATGCGGGGTCTAGTAAAGTGGTCGGTGATCGTGGATTTCATACAAATCTCTTTAGGTCCAGTCTTGGCTGACCTCATGTCAATGACCGAAATTCTTCCAGCTCGTGGCGCGTGCTTTAATCTTTGTGTAAATATCAATAGTAGCCTGTAGGTACTAGGTATACATCGTGACACTAAAATAACGCAAAATCTGAAAACAGGTTGTTCAAAATCCAGAGAAGAATCGGTTCTATCAATTTTTGCAGTAGGTTCTTTATTCATAACTTATTTTTTATAGTGTAAGATCTTTTATTATTCGCGCAGTACCTCAAAAAAATACAGTATGCAACTACAGGTCGCGGCGCGGTGTGGCACCCGGTCATTACCCTGTACTGAGTAATGAACGCTACGAACCTTTTAGATAGAACAACAAAACATTGCACGTTTGTATCTTTTGATTTATTTCCTAAAATAATGTGACGTTTCGCTACAACGGTTTTATATATTATTGCTCTCGCTGCAAGGAATTTTACCACATAAATGTCATAGCAGGTCTACAGCAAAATACACAAACACCGAAAACATTTCGTAATGTAATTACCTAAATTACAAAGAGGCCGAAAAGAAAGGGCGTATTTTTCTCGTTAGAAACTTTCCAAACTTTTCAATATTGCCCCGAAATTCTGTTAGTACTTTGTTATGTAATTAAGAACCTAAATAAGTAGCTAGACACGTTAATAAAAAAGGTCCTTACCATATAATTGCCGTTTTTTCGTCATCGACTCTTGAAATTTAATTATTTTTGGTTGGGCTTGAAATTGCGATTTAAATATGTTTTGTATTAAAGTTAGATTTATCCTTTTTTAAATCAGATGTTAAATTATTTTCAAACGGTATAAACATGATACGTGTAGACTTAATACAACATACATTTAATTACTACTATTTTGGAAATTTAGAACTCAAAAACGTCCGTAAACACTAAGACTATGAAGCAATTGAAAATAATATGAAAAGGGGTTACTCTCAGAGTTAGCAGCAACATTTAATGTTAGTGTCGAAATATACTCATGCAAAAGTTCAAAAAAAGGTATGGGATACTCATATTACATGCTGAATAAATAATAACTGAATAAACGCCAACATTATTGTCCTGTTAAACAAAGGTAAAGGTTAAACAAATTAAGGGATTATGTTAATTAAGGGTAATTATGGTAAGTAATATATATAATTAAGGAGGTGACTTGTGCATATAAAGTTTTATCAGGTAGTGTATATGATGAGATGAACGAAACCCGGAGAATTTTCAAGTCTCGTTTAAAATGGTGTCAGAACCATGAAGGTCAGCTGAAAGTGGACATTATCGCGTCGCACCACTCGAAACAGGATTTCCGTAACTTTTGGAAGTCCACAAATAAGTTAAGCAGTAAACCCAGTCTCCCTGTGAGCGTAGAGGGTATCGGTGATCCTAAATGTATAGCAGGTTTGTTTAAGGATCACTTTGCCGTAAAATCATCATTGGGGCCATCTCAGTCAGTGTGTGATGCTGGGTCGTGGGGTCGGGAGCTGTCTACTAAATTTACAGCTAAAGATGTTAAAAAGGTTGTGGGCTCCATATCAGGAGGCAAGTCTCCTGGGCACGACGGTCTCAGCGTCGAGCATCTTCGACATGCCGGCCCTCACCTACCAAGAGCGTTAGCCATGTTCTACGCCCTGTGTATAGGGCATTCGTACTTGCCTTCCGAAATGACGAAAACTGTGGTGGTGCCAATTGTGAAAAATAAAACCGATGATGTATGTGATAAAAGTAACTATAGACCAATCTCGCTGGCCACGATTGTTGCTAAAGTGCTTGACAGTCTGCTTGATTCACAACTGGACAAATATCTGAAATTACACGATAACCAGTTCGGTTTCAGACCGGGACTCTCTACAGAAACTGCCATTTTGTGTTTAAAGCGGGCTGTCAGGTACTATACTGACAGAAAAACATGTATTTATGCCTGTTTTCTCGACTTATCGAAGGCATTTGACCTGGTTTGCTATGACATCTAAAAGATCACTCTGTTTAGAGCTTTTTGTACATCCTTCTACACGAGCAGCCTGTAGGTTAATTACACCCAAAGACAGTATAGCGCCCTCCGCGTGTAATACAACAACGCATTTGGGATGCTGATGGGGTTGCCCCGATTCTGTAGCGTATCGGGGATATTTGCCGAAGTGCGGGTAGATTGTTTTTACGCGATCATGCGCAAACGGTGTGCATCCCTGATGCGCAGGGTCCGGGCCAGCGCCAACGGTATCCTGGAAATGTTTTCGAACAAGTTCGACTGTCAGTACATGAAGCGTTGTTGTATGCTACATGTGCTGACAAATAAATCAGCATAAAAATGTTATGATCCTAAGTTGGTCGAAATAAAGAATTTATTATTATTATTATTTTAGACGTCCTGTTTAGAGGATTTTTTATGTGCAAGAGTTCTTAGTGGGGCGGAAGTCGGAGTGACACAATAAAAGTGGCTTTGATATGCCAATGACGAATGGTGGGTCATTCGAAAATGTTGCAAAAAATTGACCAAAATTCTTACTTGGAGCTATTAATGATAGGTAAAAAATAGGTAATTTGATAATAGCCATCAAAATTTATATTTAGTTTTATATTTATATTCTGGAATATCATTCGAGTTTTCCAATAATTTAGTGAGCAAATTAATAAGACCGTTATGCCAACATTCGCCGTGATTCGGCTCTATAAGAACCTATTTTGTTGTGTTGTTGTTGTTTGTTTAGAAATCTTTCGCTTAAAATTCCTGGTAATTCTTGTAAAGCTACTTGAGAAATGCTTCTTTCCACGGTCCATTATTTATTTTATCTCTAAAGATAAATAAATTCATATAATCCGATCAATATTCTACCTCGTCCTGTGTTGAGAAATTGAGTAAGAATTCGGCTCGCTTTGACAAGTAATCGTGTCAAAGTCAAAGTTTACAAGTACCTATTGCAAAAAGGGTCAATTGCTTGTTTCTTAAAATTGAAACAACGGAACCCTCTTCACTATACGGCGTAGATATTAGCAATTATTTGTTGATCATTCCCTATATTTGTACTATTTGTACAATTTGTAATTTCTAAATATTCTTCAGTCTTATGATTTCACCAAACTTTTTTGTTATTTTTTGCATAGTTTGCGGTTCATGATGTGAACGTCACGATTAAAGAACAATTGATAATAGGCTGGTTGAAAGCGTCATTTCTTTTCCTTTGCAGCCTTTTTAGAGCATTAACATTCTTCTACACAACTACACAGTTAATGGCTGTACAAGTGTACAGCTTGGAGCATTTTTGTATCGCGCTTAATTAACTTATGCCGTAAATTAATCGTCTATTAGAACTTAAAGTATGAAGCGATGCCAAAAGATGTATCAGAAGTTGTATAAGAGTATTGTGCACTCACAATAAAACTGGTAGCTGTTTAAAAGATTACAAATGAGTTTTACACAGGTTTAAGCTTTACAAAATTAATTAGTTGTCATTGTACAGATTTTGGACATTGCCAACCCCGATATAATTCTAAATTAGAACTTGGAGCTGAAAGATGGCTATACTTCGTTATTTATAAAGTGTTTGTTCTGCTTGGGATGGGTTGAATTTCCACAGATTTTATTTGTATCCGAGTATTATAGTACCTATAACCTACCACAAGCCGTGCTGAACTACACCATTTCTAAAAGAGTGGACTCATCAACCTGCTTGACTAGATAGCGTGTCGATTTAAGGTCATACATCCCTCATGCACAAGATAATGTTCATGAGCGACCCTTGTCCAGCAGTGGATACCAAAAGAGCTGGTTTCGGTTTACTACTGTACCTATCATACAATTATGTTACAACTTCATAACTATCTAAAGACTAAATATAAGCGCTGTTGTGCCGTGACTCATCTACTTGGCTTTTGTAAGGTATTCCCGTGCGTTACGTCATGGGATTTTTCGCATCGGCAACTCGACGGCTAAAAACGTTTTAGTAAAATTATCTTATCGAAGGCCGTCGCTACAACACCACCATTATTGCATTAGTATAGATAAAATAGTACTTGAGACTTCGGTATATTTTTGAAGTTCCATACCTGAAGGGTCCAAAAAAAACCCTATTGCGCTTATGTATTCGTCATTGTCTGTCACAGGCATCTATTTCGTAAGTGAAAGGAGATAGAGACCTACAACTTTTGTTGAAATTAGGTTTCGATATTATTTACACCAAGCGTAACCACCACGTGGTGGCGGCCGGCTTTAAAATAGCACCACCCTATCTCGTCCCGTGGGTGTTGTAAAAGGCAACTAAGAGATAGCAAAGCCGCTACCACAAGCCCTGAGGCTACCACACCCGCTACCACATCTAAAAGAGTATAATCGCCAACCCGCTTGGACAGCGTGCCGTTTTAAGGTCATACGTCCCTCATGCACAAGACTATGTCATGAGGAAGCCTGTGTTCAGCGGTGGACTTATGTACGCTACGACTGGTTACGATTACAGGTGGCAGACGACCAGATACTCTTGGTACTGTTGCTCATGCATATCTGCGATATTTACCAACTTTAGTCCAGTTTCTAGTGGCCGATGTTGAGGGCCTGACTGCGGGTTGGCGAACCCGCTGGACCAGGCACTATGCACGAGAAGGCCCATAAATACCAACGGGTGTTATAAGGGCCGGTTACGATTTACGGTATTTTAAATTTTAGTTGCCACAGATTGTTACTGACCTTTTAATTAATACCTAAACAAAGTTCTAGTTTGCAGGGTCGCTCCAAACTATTGCGGTAGCTGTATACTAGACCAAGGAAACTGAACTGGGCTCTCACTCCTAACTTTATACTAAAAAATAAAATAAATGAAATAAGTACTACGGTGTGTAAAAAAGGCGATGGCAATAATCTAACCAATCTCGGTTTATGCTTCGTTTCTTCTTCTTGTGGTGCCTCTCCAACTGGGTAGGGCGTAGGCAATCAGCTCCGAATATTTTGCCGTTTCTCTCGCAAGGCGAAACAGTTCGGCGGCTCCCGTTACTTACGCAGTCATGACATTTTCTTTTTTTCATTCTTCGTTTGCGTTATCATAAAGTTTCATCGAAATTGGTTTTCATTTGGAAACACCTTGAACAAACAACGGGTCTTCTTTCATGAAAACAAATTATATCATATTTTCATATTACGATATAATAATATAAATATAACTTAAAGTAACTAATAATTTACAAAATGTTGTACAAATTGCTCAAAGTACCGAATTAAGGTATTATTAAGGTATCGTATTGAACATGTTATTAAATAAATTTGGTCCCAATGGCAAGGTACCCAGTATGCTGGCGGCATAATTTCGCTGGGTGACAAGATACTCACCTCTTTTTTAATATTAATAATGACGGCCACTGCTCGGGTTGTCGAAAATTGTGTGTGCGAGAGATCTTTCAGAAAGACCTAACTAGGCATATTCAGCCGTGGCGAGATGTGCAACGAGGAGGAGTCGAGGAATGTAAATAAGAGTCACAAGGAGCAGAGGTTGAGTTCCAGACCATATTTTGTTTATTTTCTCATATTACCTGGGAAGTGCCTTTTTTATAACACAACACAATTCCCATCATCCCCGGTGACAAAACAAAAAGTTGTAATGTACAATAGATTTAATTAGGTTTCATTAGGTTAATTACGTATACTTTACTGTTTCGATAATTGTGTCGCGTTGAACAGGATTAAAGTATATTGCTTATAACAACTACTTTAATATTTAACTTTTGATGGATCTTCGAATACACGTTTTTACAAGTACAATTAATATGTTTTGAATATGATATATTCTTCTATAAGTAAAATAAATCAGTAAAAATTATGATTACAATTATGTATTTACATTAATAATTGTTTTTTTTTTCTATTTAATTTTTATTATATTCTATTAACATAAAAAGGAATTGCATTTGGCAAATGGTTATTAGATCCAAAAAGCCGGTTGGTTTGTTCCAGAAAACCCAGACTCCACGATATACACAATTCTTCTACGATTTTACCGAGCTACTTAAATAACTTAATATGATAGATAATACGAGTATAATAACTAGATAGATTTTTGTTTAACATTAACGTCTTCAGCGCAACAAAATTTTGTAAACGGTAAAATGGTTCTGAATTGGGGGGCAGGAGTCGTACCTACTACTCGTATTACTAGAGTCTGGCCAATAGAACACAGCACAACGGTAGGTATATTGGTTTTTTTTGGACATTTTACCACAAGTAATATTGACGCGCGATCTTGAATTGAAAGAACAATATCATCTCATACTATAAATACATTACCCAGTAGTTGAATAGACAAGTAAAAAGACGATGCTTTAGAAAAAAATATAACAAACGGTTTTTGAATATTTGTTGTATGTGAACTCCAATGATTTTATTTCAATACTTTCCTTCAACTTTGTTATTATTTTAATTTAACAATAAAGCAGTTTCGTTTCGTTATGAAAAACATCGCTGTTAAAAATGAAAGGTCTTAAAAATGAAGGGTCTTAAAATTATTTACAGATCATTCAATAATCTATTACATTCGTTCAAGCTTTCAACATACTTGACAAGTCAATTTTAACGAGTTTTCTAAAAGTTACAAAAAATCGTTTAAAAAAATCTTATATTGAGATGAGATTTCTTCATAACAATATTGTAGATTCCTAATACTTGTTGTGCGTTTTAATTTAATAAAATAAATCATTTCTTACCTATATAAATGCTAGTTTTTTGTTACAACAGGAGTCGATTAGAATCAAAAATGGTCATCTCCCTTTGACAATATTTGTGAGTACATTTAGCCATTTTTTTTTATATTTAGCTCCTTACACATAAAATAGTTAAGGTTAATATTAAAAGGACTTCGTAAGTTGGTATTATTCAATTAAAAAGGGAAACTATGACTTCACTGCAATTTATTAGAAAAAAATTAGGTTGAAATGGTTATTGGTTAAAAAAATGTATTTTTTGGATTTGACCGATTTTGATTCTAAGCGACACTGTCTGTCTGTACTCGTATCTTACCTAATAACTTTGTAATAGATCAACGAATCGCTACCAAGGATGTGAAGTTGTTACTTGTACATATAGTTCATGGGACCGATTTACACATAGGATAGCTTTTAATCCTGATTTCACGTAGGCACAGGCGAAGATCTAGTGAATTATAAATAATTATTCAACACTGTGGCCATTTTGTGGTTCAGGGACACATACTACCACAAAAAAAAACTATGTATTGATAAACATTTCTCTTTGAACACATTTTTCGATCTGCAATTATTCGTTCATCACGCATTGGCTTTGTCAATGGGGACAATTAAAAAAAAATTTGTATCCACTAATTTACAATGGGTCCGCGTAGCACTAGGGAAAGTCTGTACCCTGCAGTGAAATGTTAAAGTCTGATATCAAATCATCACGCATTATTTTAAACCAGGCCAAGTTGCTTCGTTATTTGTGTTCTCTTTTTATGCAATTATACAAACGCAACATAAGCAAGTATGCTTACGAAACTAACTAAAACAGAAGCGAAGCTATGCCATTGTCTTCCCGCGACCCGTTTCGTTGGTTACCACTTAACAACCTAATTGTTGTAGGGCAGCCGTTTTAGAACGCACCGTGAGCTAGATGACTAACGAGTATATTCAGAAAGTTCCTGAAAATATAAAGGTTTCATGAAAGGGCTCTGCTAATGACTACGAGTATTGTAGTTTTTACTTGTAGGTTTTAATTTATGTAAATGTGGATTATTTTGTCGAAAATAGATGGCAGACCGTGTACTGTGTAGTGTCGGCCGGCTTTAGATTAGCACCGTCCCATTTCTTCCTGGGGATCTCGTATAAGGCGACTAAGGGACAACAAATCATCTCCAAAAGTGGAGACTCGCCGACCCTCTTGACCAGCAGCGTGGCGTTTGAAGGCAGCACATACCTTATGCACAAGACATTGTGCATGAGATGGCACCTGTCCAGCAGTGAACTATAAAAGGGCTGGTTACGGTTACAGGTAGCCGACCAGCAGATACACTTGGTGATTGCAGATACTGCTGTTCATGTATATCTACGATATTTACCAATATTTCGTCCAGATGACCAATGTTGAGACGCCTGTCGATGTGCCGCCTATCTTAAGGAGTATTATAAGGAGTATAACGGCATAAAGATCTATTTTATGAATTTTATTTAGCTGTCATATACCTAACGCAGTTCGTTGGATGGAAGACTTAGGGGTCTTGTCCACGGTGACGTGTTTAGATCCGGCGAAATCATCGGGACTACGTAAGAATAATGGTAGTGTACTAGTTTATATGTACCTTTGTCCACACAACGGAAACACGTAACATAATTCTTATAGTGGCCGGACTGACGGAGCTAGTAAACTAATACACCACCGTTGTTCTTACGTAGTCCCGATGATTTCGCCGAATCTAAACACGTCACCGTGAACAATTTATCGGACACACCTCACTTATCGGAAATTCGTCCATATTATGTCCAAGTTCTTCTATAGTTGCTTGAAGAATAAACACAGAGTCTCTCATACTCAACTGACACCTGTCTAATAGAGCTACTAATTTTGGAGTAATTAAATATTTCTTCGTTACCATTACAGTAGTCCCAGTCCCAGGTTGTGTGCTCTCCTCGATCACAGTCGGCAGATCATTTTGTAAATCCATATTTTCACCAGAACTGGAAGCTGAATCGTCCCGTACAGGTTCATACAATGCCGAAAAGTAGCCGCGAAAAGATAGTTCATTCGCCGGTTATCTTCTTCAATAGCCCTTATTCGCGCCCTTACTTCTTTGTCAGCCAGTTTTTATCCACTCCAGCCAAGTTACAGGGTCGACCTGGCTCTCTCTGGTGCTGCAAGATCTTTCTCTATTTTTTTTAAATTGAAGTGCATCGGCTTGTGCAATATCAAACAAATTGTCCAAATTTCATGTAAATTCTTGTTTACGCCGCTTGAATAGGGTACGTCTTGTGTTTTCTTTGCATTTTTTTTTTGTAAGTCTCGTCATACTTGATATAAGTTCACAAGTTTTTCACATAATGCGGTAACGATTTTCGTGCCTTTTCCCAAAATATAACACACTCGCGGATATAGAGATTTGCGCTTTCATTGATAGTTAATTTCAACTTCATGGATGATATAAAAGAAAACTGCTAGGTACTTGTTCATTGTAGGGAAGTTTTCACTCCGTTATTTGATGTTTTACGTCCCCTACTAAAACTATACCCTTTTTAGAATTGCGCAATTCCACTGACGTCTTTATTGCTATAAGTTATCACTGGAAATCACATGCGCGTCGACGCGTAAGTGCGGGCTCGCCTCAGTATACAAGTACTGACATGTTTCGATGCAAGTCGGCACGGTTTGCCGTAGTCCAAACGTCATGAAATTTGATTTACGCGTGTTTCGACATAAGAAAAAAAAATGAGTATGCGTTAAAAAAATCAAGCTTACAAGTATTACAAGTTTGTGTATGTATATGTATACATAAACTTGTATACATGATATTATAATACACAAAATAGCAGAAAACTTAAAGAAGTGATGAAAATTAGAGCAGAAAATGTACTTGTAGATAGATCCCTAATTCCAAATCTTTAAATAATGATCCTGAGGTTTTTAAAAAAAAGATCTTTTACTGGGTGCATTTCTAATGTCAGTGGGAAGCACATTCCAGAGAGTTACTGCTTGAACGGCTAAGGATTTGGACACATATATACTCGTACATTTTATTGAAGTCAGTCATCCGCTTTCACAATCAGCTTTCTACAATTTTAGAATTGACAGCCATATTACAGTAAATATATTATTAGGTACATATTATATATTTTACAATGAATAAGCTTCGTAAGACCACTTTCGGAGATTCGAAAAAATGCCTACTATTTTTCATACAACTAAAAATTACTTGCAGTGTTCCGAATGTCGTGAAACAAAAACTATTCTCTATCGGATTCTGAACGAGCTTGTTTTAATATTGCAATCATATTTTATTACATCTATACGATAACATATACACAAGTAATTATGTTATATTGGAAATTCTGAGTTATATACAAATTGCTATATACAAATTGCTGAGTTATATACAAATTGCTATTGATATTCGGTAAGCTTGTGTCCGAAATCGAGAACTCCTTGGACCAAGTTTTGACTTGGGGTAATCTTAATTTGTTCCAATTTCACCCCAGTAAGGCCAAAGCCTGTGCATTCACCGCTAAGAAAGCTCTATTTGTCGCGGCACCTCGATCTCAGAACATTCCTCTTAAGATCTTTGAGAGTTTAGGGATCCTTGACGTCGATATTTCGAACAGAGTCGAGTTTTGGAGTCATCTGGAGAGCAAAAGAAAACGTGCGAGTAAAAAGCTCAGTGTACTGAACAGGGTGAAACGGGACTTCACTCCCGAGCAACGCTTGTCGCTTTATAAAGCTAAAGTTATCACATGGAGTACGGCTCACACTTCTAGGCAGGTGCACCGAAATGCCAGCTGTACCCTTGAATCCGTCCAACGACGTGCTGTCCGAATTGTCGACGATCTCACTCTCACAGGTGGTCTAATATCGCTCAGCATCCGCAGAGATGTTGCATCTTTGCGTTTTTTACCGCCTATATAATGAGGAATGTTCTGAAGAACTGTTCAATTTGATGCCAATTTCGCACTTTCACCATAGCACTGCTCGTCATCGTTGTGCGGATCATCCGCACTTCCTTGACATAGAGTCACTGCGTACAATGCGATCAAAAAGACACTTTATACCGCGAACCCGAAAGTTGTGAAATAAACTGCCAGCCGAGGTTTTCCCATTACGCTACGACATGAGGCTTTTCAGGATCAAGGTCAAGGTCGGCAGCTCGCCCGCAAGCCCTCTGGTGTTGCAGTTGTGATCACTTACCATCATGTGGCCCGCCCGCTCGTCCGCCATCTATTCTACAAAAAAAAAGAAAAAAGGCGGCAGACGAGCATACAGTCTACCCGATGGTAAGGGAATACTGACATCAATAGATATCCGCGATACGTGCCAACATCAGTCCAAAATGACAAACTTTGGCACGCCACCAGATGCGCTACCTACCTACCTATAGGAATGGATTTGAAGAAAAGGTTGGGAAAATGGCGAGGGATAGGATAGGATGAGATGGGAATGGGCTCTGACATATCTCACTCACTACTGAAACACGTACATACATTGGGCAAATAAGATAAAATTGGAAATGTTTTCTGATAACGCTCAAACGGTTGAGTCAAATGAACGTTTCTTCAAAGGATTTCAATTTAATCAAACACAGACAATGCGTCTATTTTATATTCATTTGAATATGTTTGATACAAATGATGTTCATTGAAGTCTGTTCCTAAAAGGGTCCATCTAAACAATTTCGAATTTCAATACATGATTGCTTTATTAGTTCCGTAACTCGGCCAAATAGGTACTCGTGTATTGTGTATATATAATTGAATATGTGGAATTAATTAGTACTTGAGTACTCTTTCATAGCACAGTTATTTAATTATCTTGATGGCAGTAGGGGGCACGATGGTGCACCGCCAAGACTCCCCGCACAGTAGTGCGGGAGTCTTGGCGGGGGAACACGCACCATTTTCTGGAAGCAACTGACCATACTTTTGACTACTCGTATTATTACACTGAAGAAACACAGATGGCTTAAAATGATACTCTGACCAGTAGTTTAAGAACTAAATTAAACTACCAAATTTCAAAGCATGTATTTTCTTTTATGAACTACTTTTCTTTAAAGTCAAAGTATTTATTTTCGACAGATGAAGGTATTTGCAAACGTTTATCTCCAAAGTGCACTTCAACTTATTGGCTGGCACTTAATCAAATATTTACTGCATCATACTTAACTGATAGGTTGGCGAGAATCCTCTGGGGGTTTTAGTTGCTTTCCAAGAAATTTTAAAAAGGTAAAAATAACAGTTGTAAAAAAGAAAAGGTAACTGAAAACATTTTAGGTGATAAATTAGATTGAAATAGAGTTTAAACAGGAAGGCCGGTGCTCAATAGATTGGACACGTCCTACTAGCATCCCATTCCTGTCCCATTTATCCCATTCCCACAAAAGAAGTAATTTGACTCGCGCCTGGAACAAACTCAACTTGTTAAATAGTTTTCCGTTTCAATTAAAAGCATACATGTTAGTACAAAAAAAAAACATTTTTATAATACTTACTAATCGACTAAATATTGCAGAAGGTACAAGATAACTAACAGAAATCTGATTTTCCTTAATATAATCAAATTCTGGTTACCAGATACAGTTGCCAGGTGCTTAAAATGCACAAACATGTTATAGAAGTAACTGATAGCTGACAAAGTACATTTCCCTTCCCATTGTATAATAATAAAATTAGAATTATGAAAAAATACCCGATTGTGCGATATGCTATGTTATTGTGATCTTTATTTTATCTTCCTTATATTTTGTCTAAATCTTAATTATAAAATATACCTAAATCCGTAAACTTGCATTTGCCGCCAATCAACATTCAACATTTTTGTTTGATATTGGCATGTTTGGCAGATGTCTACGAGCGACAATATCCGTCTACTCGTCTGCCACTTTGTTCTGTATATTAATAATAGAAACTATATTTAAATTTGCTATTGTATTAGTGGTAGAATTTACAAAGACTGAAACAAAAACAAAGGTATACTCAGAAATAGCTTTGAATGATTCGAATAAATAAAAGAATTTCTTCGAAAAAAAAGGCGAAAGAGTATTTGAAATAATTGGATACGTTGTTATGCCCTTCCTTTGAGATTTCTTTGGGCGCTATTCCTAAAGGTACATGAGAATTTTTCTCTTGAGTGTCCGGATCCACGCGTGGCTCAACTCGAGTACGTGGTAAACTCGTATTATTTGTGACATTATCTCAGCAAAAGGGGACCCTATTGTCGGTATACAGGGTTAAATAAAAAAATATCTGCACCCTCTTCTGAATATCTATTACTAAAACTGACAACCTCAAGTAAATTCCCTGTGTTGTAGGTCCAGAGACACATAAAAAGACGAACAAACCGGAACAAACATTTGTTTTTAAACGAATGAATATCCCATAGGGAACACAAAACCACACTCTATAGCAGGTAGGAGTACTACTTATTGAGTTAATCGGTCGCATTGGCTAATTGTAAATGTGATCAGTCGATCATTGATATTATTTCATATATATATTTTTTACTCCCTAAGTAAACACTTTTATTAGAAAGAATGCAAGCAGTATGAAAAGATTGTATATTTCCAATCGAGGCAATCGATATACTAAAACTAACGTAGGTACTGATAATCTATGCTTTTAATTTAGTACGTTTGAGATAAAAGTGTACATAAATGTTTAGACTTTTAGAAGCTCTATAATTGAATTATTTATGTTTGAAATTCTGATAAATTTAAACTGTGCAATTTTGTAATTACTGAACGTATTCTCCTTTTTACAGACTTAACTAACTCTTGAGTTCCGTAAGCAGCCCTTTTAGTATCCACTGCTGCACAAGGGTTTTCTCATTCGCCTTGTCTTGTGCACGAGGGATACCCTTATCCCTTATACCCTTATTGTAGGTATATAGTCCCCTTAGCGGTAAATCTGATATCATCATGATTTTTGAAAGTTATGTTAGCCAAACTAAAAATATTTTTTTAATTTGGCGGCTACAAGTAATTTTGTTTTCGACGCAATTATTGGAATGTTAGTAAAATTCCTAATGATTGCATAGAAAAATTCATAAATTTTTGTTTATTAAATTTTTCTGTCCCATTCGTGAAGTCGTGAGTCCCACGACCCATACCACTTACTTTCTTTAATAAAAAAAGCAGGAACATTAAACTCACGTGGTGGTAATCCGAAACCCCTTAGTGATTTACTAGAAGAGGCCTTTGTCCTACAGTGGGACGTTAAAAAGGTTGAGATCAAACTTTAATAGATATTTTGGATTCAGCTGGTCATCGTTTAGTGATTTTTTCAGAAAAAATAAACGTAAACTGTGTGCCGTGTGGTGTGTGTCGGCAAACTATAGAATGGTACCGCCCCATCGCTTCCCGTGGCTATCGTAAAAGGTGGCTAAGGGATAACAAAGTCTCTACCACAAGCGCTGTGGAACTACACCATCTCTGAAGGAGTGGACTCGGTCTTTAAGGCTATATCCCTTATGTACAAGACAATGTGTATGAGTCGTCGTCCACGTCCCCACGTCCACGTCCTGCAGTGGATACTGAAGTTCTGATTGCATTGCATTGTAAAAGGTGTAAAAGGACAAATTCATGCAAATAGACTTTGTTCACAAACCAGACGCTCAATCAATTGAACTGCGGAAGATATGACAGCAGTTAGTAAAATTTTGTTACACATTCAGTGAATCAGTTACAATCGTACTATCTATCTATCTATGTATAATGAGCACGGCCAGTTGTCTGCAAATTGATCTATCTTACCGTGTGTACATTTCTCGAAAATTTCCCAAATAAATCTAGATTTAGAAACAATACACAGGTGAATACTAAACGGGGCGACATCTCTGTAAATGCCTTAGCCTGTAATGCTACGGCCACACTATCAAACGAGCATGTGTGGCGTGATGTCGCGTCATTACGAAGTATTCGTATTTCTTCGGGAAATGTGGCGAACGTTTTGGCCGTACCTATCGCGACGGCGCAAACTTTCGCCGAAGCCCGACAGTGTGGCTGTAGCATTAAGGAAACAGTTGTCTATTCTTGTTCCCAAGTAACAATGACCTACTTTAACTATCTCCGCCTTAGTGGGGAGGCTCACGGGGGGCTCGAGGCTTGTAGACGAATGCAGTTTCAGTCTAAAGACGCATTTAATCTGTTAGGAGGGCCTCGTGGAGCTTGGAGATAAATAGCGATGAACAATGGTTTTATTATGCCATATTTTGTTCATTATATACTAATGCAATCCAATGCTACTGCATCCACTGCTGGGCATGGATGTCCTCATGCATATTCTCTCGTGCATGAGGCATTGTAACGACACGCTGGCCAAGTGGTTTGGCGAGTCCACTCTTTTAGAGGCGGTATAGTTCCTTAGCGCTTGTGGTGGCGGCTTTGTTATCCCTTAAGACTTCTTTTACGATACCCGCGGGGAGAGATGGGGTGGTACCATTCTAAAGCCATCCGACACCACTTAATTAGTTACTTTTATATACTTAATTCTACATTTAAGTAATCTGTTTCATGCTAAATGTTCATAACAATGGAGAAGTTTATAATTTTTTATTTCTTAACTAAATAAAGGTTTGAATAATTACATGAAATGTGTTTTTTTACGATATCTTTATAAATGACAAAGTTGTAGCCTTCTAAAGTTGGATGTTGACCGAGCAACGTGTGACGTCACGATACCCTTACGTACAAACGTCGAATAGAGTTTATGAAAATTTAAAAATCTGTCTAAATATTTTTTTATTAAAAACATACGGAAAATAACTGAATCTCTTAATTTAAAATTGAAAATTAAGGCTATTGAAGGATTATATATATTGTGACGTCGTCATTGCAAGTAGCGAGTATGAAACTTGAAATAGCTATACTCGTATCTCGGTGATTTTCCAACGGGTTTCAATATTTTTTTCGCCAATACGTAATATTTTAGCGAAAATTCCACTATTTCTAAACCTAGTAATCTTGTCCATTCTAAAGTAAATACTAAATGCAGTAAATAATAATACGGTTTTGAAAGTAACGGACCTTTGCAAATCATTATGGAGACAACTTGTAAGACGTCATGAGAATATGTAGTAGATACAATATGATGAGGAGTTATTCTAATTGCATTATACTCCCTATGGGAAATGGGATGGGAACGGATAAGATTATGGGATGGGATAATATGGAATTTAATTGGATGGGGTGAAGTGGAATGAAGTATGAAGTGGAGCGGAATCGGGTAGGATCAAATGGGATAAGATGCAATGGTATATAGAACTTTCAGTTATCTCGTATTAAAATGTTGATTATCCAGTACAAGGATTAAATTTTAATTAGGTTAATCCTTATCGAGGTCGAGATTAGTATAAATTTTTTAGTAGAAAATTTAATATTAGCGGAAGATCAAGATTATTTTCGGGTTCCACCTGATAAGTTACCGTAAAGGGCTTACCGCCGTCGCTGCCACTCGCAGCTCTATGAGATACAGACGTAACTCAAATCAATCCAATCATTCAATTCAATAAATCAATGCAAATAGAATTTTATCTCCATACCGAAACATTTTTGCGTGATGGCGCGATGGAATCCAGTTAAATTGAATTGAGGGGGAGAGTGCACACTGCATTCCAATAGCCGCTGGGCGTGCTCGACTGGCCACGTTACCCCTCTCTCACAGAAGACTACCTTGAAATTTACTGCATTTCCTACTTTATCGTATTTCCCCAATGTACGTACGTGTTTGGGTAGAGAATGAGATATGCCAGAGCCCATTCCCATTCCATCCTATCGCTCCTAATTTTCCCAGTCCATTCCTTAATCTGCAAAGGTAGGCAGCGCATCCGGGGGCCTGTCAACGTTTGGTATTCTGGACTGATGTTGGCATGTATCGTGGATGTCTATGGAAGACAGTATCCACTTACCATCAGGTGGACTGTATGCTCATCTGCCACCTGCGTCCATAAAAAAAACTTGAAATAAGTCAATTTTTATATTGTACATCGATTTTAAAACTTATTAGAGAATCTCCAGGAGAATCACGCTAAGATGTGTTAATTGTAACTTGTATATTTTAGCGACCTTTCTTGTATATTTTAGCGACCTACAGCGATTTACGTGTGTTGTTTACAATGTTGCTATGAATAGAGAAAGTTTCTTTGTTCTTTTATTTGAGGTAATTTCGGATATAGGGCGTTGCGGAATGTAGGCCTAGGCACGCCACCACATACGATCATCTGCACTTCACATCTAACAGTCCTGCGGAAATATGACTTGCCCATTGCCATCATAGCATAGTTCTTTGGCGAATCTCTTCGTTTCGAATCCTATCCTGCAAAGAAACTCCCAGCATAGCAAGGTAAGGATAGCATAGCATAGCCTTAGTAAGGAATAAGTAAATCTCCGAGCATAGCTATGGAGAGCCATAGCTATGCTCGGAGATTTACTTATTCCTTACTAAGGACGTAGAGTACTTTCATTACGCTAAGATACCCAGATAGAGGTCAGAATGACCTACCTACATTACTGTAGATATCTACCTACCTATAGGTAGAAATAGAGATCAACTCTTCAGAAAATGTCCAGACAATACATGACAGTTAAGTTTTATTGATTGACCTGACTCCAGATTAAGGCACAATAGCTTAACTTAGCCTTTGACAAAATACGACCCTTCAGAGGGATACAATAGGACGATAAACGAGCGATTTTCGACTTTGCTGACGACTTGATCCCGAATTTTATGTTAAATTGTCGCTTGAAGTTTGCAGAATACGAAGTAGATTTACTTGGATTATTTTTTCTTAACGGTAGATTGATTTTCCAAGTATGTAGAGTCTGATAACTAGATGGTAATTTTACCGTTAAATACTTACACATTTTAAAGAGCAGAATAGTTAGAAAAGATAGCGATGAAGATCGTTTCGTTATCGCTAACGAATACCTACTGCCGCCGTGCGAAATGCTTGCAAGGTGCAGTGAAGTAAATCCAACTCAAAGAATAGAGTAACATATCTAGGGTCCAACTCCGGGTTCCTTAGTACTAGATCGTTGAGCAGATGCAGAGACGGCGGGAGAGCAGCATGTCCCGCCGACAGTCTTGCACCCCGGTACGGCCCACATAATCCGGCGACAATGTTATGACAAGCACTCCTCATTCTCAGCCCGTATCTAGGCTTCTTCTTTCTTACGCCGTATCCAGATCCTAAACCAACGTCATTCAATGTTACCTCCTGTTCGGACGATACCGTTTCATCACCTGGCTTGGTACGCCTACTGTTCACCTGACACACCACCACTCTATTACCGCCTTCGAACGTCTGCCGTCTTTCTGCCATGTGTCCTCTGCCCAGTTCCACATTTAGTCCGGTAATACATTAACCGATATATGTAACCGCGTCTCCTCGTCGAGTATCACATTTCAATTACAGTTTTTTAATTAAATGCCGAAAATAATGCGCTTTGTAGTATTTTAGTATGTATTTATTACTGCTATCACTGATGCCCTTTAATTCCCCTAATTTTGATAAGAAGTACACTATAACCTTCCAGGATAAACAAATTACACAATGCTGAAAAGCACAATAATCCAGGAAGACATTGTCCTTGATTTATAATTATTAATTAATTCACATATATACTCGTGCCTATATAATGAGCCTGTTCCATCAAGAAGAAGAAGCGATGTAAGCGATGTAGCGATTAATTTCACTTGTATTAGAACGTAAAAGGTGAAATTTAATTTTAAGTAACAGCAACACCATTTTTAATAATAATTATAGAAGCGACAGATAACTACCACTTCCAATAAAGCCCTGCGAAAGGAAGGAGGCGTTTTTAGTTTTAAACATTAGTTTAGATCACGCGAGATTAGCACTAGTATAGTATAGTATAGTTAAATAGTATAGGCCTTAAACGAAAACTGCAAATTTTAAAGTAGGAGTTTTTGTAGGAGTACGAACTTCTAGGAGACAAAAGATGAATTTATGTAAATTACCATCTACGATATTCTTCTTGAACAGGCTTGATAAGTATTTAAGTATATATTATTATTTCATCACCCTTTATAGTGATTCTGACGTGATAATGTCACGTACAGGCATAAGAGTAATAGAAAAAATAAGCTCAAAACATTTATAATCATAATTTTGCTATAGATAATTCATAATAATTCATATCATAATCATAATAATTCTGGAGGTAAATTCCATAATATATTTACAAGTAATATAGTAATTCTAATTATATAACCATGACATCCTTACATCGATATGGAAATAGACTAGATACAACATAGGTTCTTATCGAAGAAACCTAGTTGACAGCTTCAAAAGTTGGTGAAGCAGATGAGGAGGGGTTCATTAAACAGTCAAATTTGAAACTTCGTACTAGATAATAAGAAAGTTCGGTTTTCAAAACACATATGAATTACAGAATTCGAAAGCTATTCAATATAGAACAACACTATTAGACTCTAACATAGATGACCTAAAGTGTGTGTATAACATATTTAGTATGTCTTTCCAAATCTATGTATCCGAAGAATGTCAGGATCTTAGATTATTGGTATTTCCATAGGATTAAAACGAAATAAGAGCAGGAAACAAAGTGTGAGACCTCCAGCATGCATCGACTGAAGGTACCTTCCACGGTCGTTGTGGGTCCTGGTAGCTCTCGCACTCTTCTCGTCCAGAGCGGGTACACGCTTCGAGCTCACTATTAATTGCGGTCGTTCAATAAGCGAGATGCAGATACCAGACAAGACCTACTATCTCGCGGGTTCTCCTTTCAAACAATATTATTCTGATTCCACCCACAAAAGGCAAACTTTAATTTTAGTTTCACAACTTACTCGACTGCAGTAGTAATTGTTTGGAAGTTGTAAATGGACGCAGTTTCAATTTCAAACTGAGTAGGGTCGAAGGTATCCCCCGGAGGCTTTTCGAAATGGATTATTACAACTTGTATTTTGGTTTAGAAACGTTTCATAATAAAGCTGGGATTAAGTACAGTGTAGACGCACGAGGCAGATACTCTCCGCGTATGCGCGAATTGCGCGGCTATCCACGCTTCAGTTATTGTATGAAATCGCGTAATCTTCGCATTGAGATACGGCTAGCCGCCTTAGATACGTTAGTCAAGCTGCTAGCCGCGCTTCAATTATGGTATCAAACTACATAGAGTGTGTGCATTGTCACACGGCTGGCCGTTTTTGCAGTGTACATCCGCGTTGTTAGCTGTTATTTTAGAGATTTTAATTCTATTGACATTTTTAATTTTTATAGTTTTTCGTATCTAAGGCTGAAACATAAACTGAAATCTGTAACAATTATGCCTGCAGTCAAAATAATATTACAATGACGCGATAGGTTTTCAGGACTGTTTATTACATACGTAGATATTTAGCTACGTAACGAAATCGACAACTTAGATTCTATATATAGTAATGTACCGACATTATGTAAAATCCTTAAGTTTGATTTTGTTGGTCAGCTCAGTATTCTGATCTCCTCAGAAAAAAAGGCACAAGTGAATTTTGATGACTTTCTAGAATAATGCAAAAAGATTTGGTAAAACATTCATTAATTATAAATCAAGCTAGAAATTTTTAGTTTTGGAAATGAGCAAAAGGAATAATCATTATTTATCTTCGTTGTTTATTTTTAATTATTTCAATTATTATTAATTTTAATTATTAATTTATTTATAATTATGTTTTCGTTAAAAATGTTACTGACACCTTTCCTTCTTAGGACAGCAGTGCAATACTGCTACCAAATGTAGGTGATATCTTAAGTATCTACATGCTTAAAATATAAGGATCAATCTATGCTTGTATAATATAACTATTTTTTTATAAAACCTTTTTTTATAAGGAGGGAAAAGACGTGGTATGTCGTTGCCCATGGATATCCGCGAGGTCTACCGATGCCAACATCATAACATTTGGACTTATGTTAGCACAGCCCCGGAAGCGCCACCTACCTTTGGAGATTTATGAGTGAATTTGAAAAAGTTCGGAAGGATTGGGAAGGATGGGGAATAGGGAGAATAACGAGGGAGAGTATACATTTCTTTTATCCTAATAAATGGCTTCCATATAGCTATGACATAACAACCATTATGCGCGGTGATAGCTTTATGTAGGTAACATTTACGTGATGTGTTTCACTCTAAACGCGCTATTCTCGTTAAATTTTGGAGCCAAATGTGTAACAATTTATTTAATGTGATCACATCTCAGCGTAAACGATATCTCCAGATGGCAGTTACGACTGACGCAATAATTAAAATTAAATTTAGTGTCTGAATGACACTGAAATGACAGTTTGTCTGAAATGATGCAGCAAAAAGTTGGTGCGTTTACTGAAGTTTTTGTGGAGTAATGTAATCTCTATGACCAGGTTTTATTCACAGCTTAGTATATACTCGTATGTATATATAATCAAGTGGGACTGTATGCTCGTCTGCCACTTCCTTATAAGATTTTTTTAAAGATAGTTGCAAGATTTAGAATATTTTCGTTACATATCAAGAGGCAGAAGGTGGCAGACTGAATCGGCATGTGCTTTGCCCTACTCAGAAGAAATGGCATTAGTAACATTTTCAATTAAGCATACTCTTAAGTAAGACTTTATTCGGAAATTGAAAACAAATTAAAGACAATAAACAATTATATTTGTTATAATATTCAAAACGTCAAGTTTCTGACTTAATTTTAAATTGATGAAAATTTATTGCATTTTTTATTTTGTTTTTCTTCAATGCCATTAAAAAATCTCTTGTGCCTTTTTCAAGATGGGTAGTGCTGTCTTTCTGCCTTTAGCCTTGAACTTGTCTAATTAGGACTTAATATGAAGCTTCGTTTAAAATTGTCAGGGGTGAGGGTAAAACATCGTCAGGAAACTCGCATATTCAGGAAATTAAAAAAAATCAGTTAAGAATCACGCGCCCGAGTGATTTACTAGGGAAGGCCTATGCCCTGCAGTGGGACATTAAAGATTGATACATAAGCTCTTATAAAGTGAGGCATTTAATCTAGCTTTACATTGACTTTTTTATACTTACGGTCAAATAAAATTATGCAGGTAAGAGAGCGATCGAGATTAGAAGTTAAAATGAACAATCGGACAAAATCTCCTATTCATTCGAATCCGAACTGTCCACTGATCTGACCACGAGGAATCGTTATTTCCATTCCGCTTCATTGCCAGCTGTATAGTAGACGTGATTAAAAAGTATCCTATATGTTAATCCAAATATACATATACAATATACATATGTTAATATACAATAATTATGTTAAGTTTAAGTTTCATTCAGGTTTTGCTCATTCGAGTACAAGTACAGGTGAACAGACTGACAAAAACTCTTATAATATTGTTTTGGACTTCGAGCTTCATATCATATCATTGTTTTGGGCTTTGTACTATTTCAAAATATGTACTTGTAATGAGCTTTTCAAAAAGTTTACAAGCTTCGTTATGATTTTATGTATCATATGTACAGAGTACTGAGGACATGTATTCTTCAATCTCAAGGTCAACCGTAGTCTGCGATGCTCATGTAATATACACCCACGTTATTAAATTCCGTTTGATGTAAATGCGGTTTGCGGCCTCGGTATGCGTTTATTATTTTGTTATCGCATTGCTCTGGCCAACGGGTTGTTCTGAAGGGTGATAACTGCCCTCTATCTTCATTCTATTTCTGACGCTAGACCCTGGCTTCATCCAGAACGCAATGTAAGAAAATTCCTTTTGTATCAAGGAAGAAGGACTTCCAAAGATGTAGGTATGTATATACAGTATGTATATATTTGTTTGATGGAATTTATACATCTATATGTGTGTATCGTATTCGTCTTAAGTAATTGTCTTAATAGGTGCACAAGCTCCATGCCAAAAATCTGTTTCACCCAGCGTGAAGTCCGGCGAGCTCTAGCATCTCTTGATATCCGAAAGTCGAGTGGGCCAGATGGTATTCCTGCAGTGGTGCACAAATTTTGCGCTCCCGAGTTATCTCCGGTGCTTACGCGACTCTTTAGGCTCTCATATTCCACAAAAAGTTTCCCGTCAGCATGGTAGGTAACTCATGTTCACCCTTTGCCTAAAAAGGGTGACGGCACCGATCCGGCCAACTACAGACCAATAGCGATCACCTCCCTCATCTCCAAAGTGATGGAGCGTGTTATAAACACACAGCTCCTTGGGTACCTAGAGGATCACCAGCTGATTAGCGACCGTCAATATGGATTTCGCCATAATCGCTTGGCTGGTGATCTTTTAGCGTATTTAACACACCGCTGGGCTGACGCCATTGAGAGTAGAGACGAGGCTCTGGCTGTAGGCCTAGACATTGCGAAAGCTTTTAACCGGGTATGGCACAAATCGCTGCTTTCCAAGTTACCATCTTTCGGGATACCCGAGGGATTATGCGAATGTGTTGCCAGTTTCCTGACTGGACGGAGCATCAGAGTCGTTATCGATGGTAGTTGCTCCGACACCAAGTCTATTAACGCTGGCGTCCCGCAAGGCTCCGTGCTGTCTCCAACTCTGTTCCTTCTGCATATTAACGACCTATTGCAAATTGGTGACACACGTTGCTATGCGGATGACAGTACTGGAGACGCCTTGTACAGGGGCCGCGCCAACATCCTTCGAGTCGGAGTGGAAGAGAGTCGCGCCAGGCTTGTGTCTGAAATCGAAGACTTTTTAGATCTAGTCTCGATTTGGGGTTCCCTGAACCTAGTGGATTTCAACCCCAGTAAGACGCAAGTCTGTGCATTCACCGCTAAAAAAAACCCTTTTGTCGTAGCACCTCGCTTTCAGAGCATACCTCTTAAGATCTCGGAGAGTATTGGTATCCTTGGTGTCGACATTTCCAGCAAAGTCGAATTTAGGGGTCATCTGGAAAGTAAGGCCAAAATGGCCTCCAAAAAGCTCGGTGTGCTGAACAGAGCGAAGCGGTACTTCACCCCTGGGCAACTCCTAATGCTTTACAAAGCTCAGGTGAGGCCCCATATGGAGTATTGCTCACTTCTCTGGGCCGGCGCACCGAAATACCAATTAGACCCATTTGACTCCATCCAACGACGTGCTGTTCGTATTGGCAACGATCCCACTCTCACGGGCAGTTTAGAACCCCTCAGCGTTCGGAGAGACGTTGCATCTCTCTGTGTGTTCTACCGCTTGTACAATGGGTAATGCTCTGAATAATTGTTCAATGTAATTACCATCTCGGGTTTCTACAACCGCACCTCCCGTCACAGAAGTGCGGTTCATCCGCATTTCCTCGATACGGAGCGCACTGTTCGGTCCAAAAATTATTTTATATCGCCAACCCGTAGGCTGTGGAACGAACTGCCTCAAGATGTCTTCCCATTAAACTACGACATGGGGTTCTTCAAGAAAGTTGTGAATAGGATTTTGCAAGGTCGGCGGCGCGCCTGCATACCCCCTGGTGTCCATGGGCGGCGGTAACATTTACCATCACGTGGGACCGCTTGCTCGTCCGCCCTCTTCTCTATATAAAAAAAAAGTGTATATGTATGAAATATTATTATTAATTTTTTTTTTAGTAAGCGGCTCATTGTTAGAAACAATGTGCCTACAAAGAGGTACCAAGAATAATTGTCGTTTCACGATAGTTAGTCTTGGCTGACGCAAATTCACTGAATTTTCGTCTATCCCCAAGACAATGAATTTTGAAAAATTTAATCTGTTCTTATATTCAACTAAAGATTCGCGCTTCCATTGACCCATTCTTGAGACAACGTAACGAACGAAACGCTCTTGAACAGATTCGAGTCTGTTAATGTATAGCTTATAAAAAAGCGACCACACTACAGAACAACTTCTCACCGGCTCGCAATTCCGCGGTACCCTCCCAAAGCAATGCTCTAAACCGAGGTCCGTTCCTTCCGCTGGTCTACCGGCGGGGGAGCCATTAGGCTCGTTGCTGCACACACTCTTGCTCCTGGCTGCTGCGCTCACCCAAACCATACATATCCGGTGACCCTTGAAAGGCCATTAGCTTGAAAGGCTCTTGAAAGAATTTAACTATAATATCTTTATTTATTATAACATTATATTGTGGTAGTTTTATTATATAATATCTGTGGAAAATAATTGTTAGATTATATTTTGTTATGTCAACACAAACAGGCGTTCCGATGTTTTGGCTGTCAAGAGCAAAAGGAGGCATGTCATGGTGGACAGATAGGATTGTTAGAAATAAGATTATAAAAATAAGAAATTATATGTGATTCTCGTGCCAGAACAATAATTGTATTAGAAGCTAGAATATACCAATTTAAAAGTGGAGTTGTGTATCACTGGATACCTGCGTTCTACACTACCTAATTTTTATACTGATTTTTTATCTGTTTTATTCTTACCTTACCACCCAAAGGTTGCCAGGAAGAGATCGCCAATCAAAAATCGTCTCAACAGGGTAACCTGTTGAGACGACGTGACAGTAGCCACTTACCATCAGGTGGAACATTAAAACCGCTTGCCCGTCTGCCTCCATTAAAACAAAAAAGATACGCTTTTGCTTATACACTGGCTGCAAGTACCTTCTCTCGTGTGACTTTTGTTGATGTTTTGGATATTATGCGTGTCCCTGATCCTTTTAGGTAGACGGAACTATTCAGACAAATGGCAAGATCCAACTAAAGGGCAGTATATTAGCATAGGTTCCAAATAAAAACGTGTACGTGACTAGTTCTAGACCTGTTATTCAGACGGACATATAAATCACGTTACCTTTCCAATTTCACGGAGAAACATGCAAAATTATGTTTTGAATGATTTATTTTATCGTTCGCCGAAACGAACCTGACGTGAATATCGATGTTGGATCACATAAACGCCCTTATATTCACGATTCAGTTAGGATAACAATTGAGTTTTTCGAATACTTTATTATCTCGTATTTTGAGCTTTTTATAGTTTATTCCCTAATATTGAAATTGGTACTATTTGACTCTCTTTAGGAATTGTATCATTTAATCCAGTTGAATGACATCGCTCGACTCTCGCATTTGGAACGCGCTGCCTATCAATATTAAAAAAGCATCTTCAAGAAACTTCTTAATGAACACTTGAATCAGGATCTGCTTCAAGAACGTGTCTAATCATCTTTTGTGTGGTATATATTCCTGTATATATATAGTGCGGTAAGGTATTCAGTCCGCCTTTTACAATAATTTGAAAAACAAAGTAAATAAATAAATGTCAGTATCCACTTATCATCAGGTGTGAACTATTTGCTCGTATGCCACATTCTTTCTATCAATAAAATATCCGATATGAAGTTTCGGTTGTGTTACACCAACCATGGTCACGAGCTGACTTCGAGCAGTTCTTGGAAACCTTGAAAACTCTTAACACAAACATGATACTAGTAAAAAAGATGCGCTTTTTTTATAGAAAAAGGCGGCAGATTAAGGAATGGTTTGGGAGAAAGGGTGAGAGCTCTGGCACAGGGCCGTCTTTACCAGGGGGTGCAAGGGGTGCAAGGGGTGCGGTGCACCCCGGGCGCTCACCTTTTAAAGGTAATGAAAAAATATAACGCTATAGTAAACAATTACACAATAGGATATTTGACTGTCATAGGATACACAATAGGATATTTGACTGTCATAGGATACACAATAGGATATTTGACTGTCATAGGATACACAATAGGATGTTTGACTGTCTTAGGATACACTCCCGCACCCCGGCGCAGAATAGACTTAAGACGGCCCTGCTCTGGCATATCTCACTCACTACCGAAACACGTACGTACATTGATGAAATACGATGAAGTAGGAAATGCAGTACATTTCAAGGTACTGTGAGAAAGAGGGGTAACGTGGCGAATCGAGTGCGCCCAGAGGCTGTGGGAATGGAGCATGCACTCTCTCCCTACAAAGTATTTTTAATACGTTTTAATGCTGTACCGTTATTGTACATATATTATAACTCAAATGTTATACTTGTTTTAACTGATTAAGGCGTTAGCATGAATAACAGTAGAAGTGGCTGTGAGAATGCAGCATGCACTCTCCCCCTACACTAGATTCAAATGATTTATTCACTGTATCTTTGATACCTACACAAACAAAATGTTACGATTTCGCGTACATCATCGATAACTTTAATTAATGATTGAGTAAATAAACAATTATCCGATTCATCGGGCCAATGTAAACATGCATTAGCGAACTATTAACAAGTATGCAAACATAGTGACAGGCATTCGAATAATCGAGTTGCAAATCAAGTTGCGAATAGGGTCACCATCTATTGATTTATTTATACGGATTTTGACAGAACTTTCACTACCGTAACCCTTTTACCAGCCACTGGTGGACATGGACCCCCTCATCCACGTCCTCAGCCTTCAAACGCTACGTTGGCCAAGCGGGTTGGTAAGTCCAGTCTTTTAGAGGTAGTGTAGCTCGTCAGCGCTTGTGGTAGAGACATTGTTATCGCCTTTTACAACACTCACGGGAAGAAATGGGGTAGGCGTTAGAAATACTATTGTAACGCCGGCCGATACACACAGACAAATAAATGACTAAATTATGAACATATATGTTAGTATTTATTTCGATCGTAAATTGTCAGAGAATACATTTACAATCTAGGAGTTCGTGATCCCTTGACGAGTAAATCTACCAAATTTTATAGCGAGTTTTAAATCTATAAATTTTGCATTTTCAATATAAAAAGAAGTAATCAGGATAATAGGTTTTATTTATAATGGTGATTAGTGATTACACACACGCACGTACGTGTGTGTAACACACACACACACACACACCCTTTCTTTCACACACACACTTATACGTACAGACATTTAGGTATTATCTTATCAGGTAGGGAGTGCACTGCACTATTGGATAGGGAGGGATGGGATGGGAAATGGGTTTCGTCACCGTCATTCACTACTGAGTCACGTCGATAGGTACTTGGATAGGTCGATAGGTACATGCGGACTGTCATGAATATGCACATCGGATTTGCCCTTGAAAGCTTTTTCAATAAGTTAACATCGTGCAATAACTATACCAATATTTGCCGTATTTCATCACCAAACACACATGACATAAATTTTGTGACTGATATAGGATCGCTGAGAATATAAAAAAATTATATCTTTTACCGAAGAGATAGCAATGTTTACTGTTTACAACTGAGAGTCCGCTTCAGTGTTTGTAAACTAAAACGTATTTTTTTCAAACATTATCCTGATTTTACCTTTTTTACTCACTTACTAAAAAACATGATAACTTGGCCTAATCCTGACCTGTCTACAAATGTTTGCGAACTATTTAAAGCTTGACCTGAGCCTGACTCTTCTACAAAAGCCACAAAGACCAGACTGACATTAATCAAAGTTTGATCTTAGCCTCGAAGCTTGGCATTATTTAAAGTTCATTTTGAGCCAAAAGTTGATATTATTGATAACCTTGATATTATTCAAAGCTTGGCATAATAGCGTAGTTGACTGTGGTTGTGGTTTTATTGTTTGTTATACAACTAGAGAAGAAAACAAAGACACGTTAAAAATATTTTTCAAATTCATTACAAATTTACGTTGATATGAGCTTGAGACATATTTTGAGGTTGGTAACTATCACCGTCTCTGTTACTCACATATAAACATAATGCCACTACCGTGTTATAAAAAAGAATAGTGATGTTATCAACGTCTGTCAACACTGGCAGTATCTGTCAATTGCGCCATAGCCAAATATGAAGAGATTAAAATATAGAATTTACTTATAATGAAAAAAATAATTCGTGACAATTTGCTATTTTCCCGTTATACTTTGAATCCATTTGACTAATTCTGTTGACACAATATTTACTCCTGCCCCAAAAAGTTTTGTTAGTCCTATTTTCTCCTACCTTATATTTTTTGTATTTAATTTTGGTAGCATTATTTTCTCCTACCCAATAATTTTCTAGTGTTAGCGAATGAGAGAGTGTGAGTAGTGTGAGAGCTCACAGGGTGGCCTCCAGGACGCTCTTACTGATACTATTTTTGACTAATTTTGTTGACACTTGTCTGTCAACACAAGTTTTCTAAGGCCTATAATTTAGACATTTTGAAAAGATTATTTCTTTCAATAATTTTTTAAGTGTCCTAATTTCGGTTACAATATCGATTTCTAGTTTCGTAAATTACTTAATTGTACCTACATGTTTTTTTATGGAAACAAGGCGGCAGTCGATCAGACAGTCCACCTGGTGGTAAGTGGATACTGTCGTCCATGGATATCCGCGGTACATGCCGACATCAGTCCAGAATGACAACGTCGCGCGCCGGCGCACCCCTGGATAGCGCTGCATACTTTTGGAGATATGAAGGTATGAATTTGGAGGTTCGTAAAATAGGGAGAGATAGGACAGGATGGGATGGGAAAGGGCTCTCACTCTCTATCGTACATTGGGGATATAGGATAAAGTGGGGAATACATTTCACGGTAGTTTTTTTATGAGAGAGGGGTAACGCCAGTAGAGTAAGCCCAGCGGCTGTAGGAATGCAGCGTGCACTCAAATGTGACATGTATTTGAAAAATATCAAATATTCATACCCCATTACAAAAACTGATGCGTTGAGCTATGTCTGACTACTGGTAACCCTATCCAGTATTTGGTTCGTAGATGGAAACTCAATTACAGATCGATATTAACGTTATTAACGATGCTGAAATGTAATCAGAGTCGGTGGTAATTGGTATTACTGACATAACTGATTTATAGTAAACTAATTTATAGGCTAAATATATAACTAATGTTAACTACTAATTAATTAACGTGAACACGTATAATCAAGTTATCCCCATAGATTACCCAACCCCAACCTACCTTTCGTAGTAATTTTTGACTGATGTTGGACAATGGTAAAGTTCGCAAAGTTTAGAACTATGGAATTTCTCGTATTTATATAAAAATATACGGTGAAATTTATGTTTTTAAACTATTCATATTCACAGTATATACATTGATTGAAAGATTTTACTTTACGATCTTTAAATGGGAATATTTTCCATGTTTCCGAAAAAAAAATTAAGTTTGAATGTAAATATATTGTGACGTCACATGCTGCTCGGTCAATATTCAAATTTGTAAATCTACAATTTCATCATTTTTAAACGAAGCTTGTTTGCAACCTTTCTTTTAGGTAAGAAGTAAAAAAATGTTGAACGACTATATTATCACATCACATCACATCCATAAACGCTTACCGCTTACCATCCGCTTGTTTCTCGCATTCTTTCTACAAAAAAAAAAACATAATTATACTAGTGCTGATTTTTTTTGCATTCAGTGAAACCGTAACATTCAATTTAGTTCAATTAAATTTGTATTCCAATGCTTTTTATCCTCCGTTATCCACAGTTTGTTACACAGTGTAAAATATTCAGCTCCTAGAGCTGTACAGTCGACGTTTTTAAAATTGACTTCCATCAAAACCCGGACACGAGTTTGGTGCAGAAAATCGGCGCACAATTTTATATTTGAAATGTCACTCAATTTTGTTTTTACTTTATTGTTGTATCTGCCTTTATTTTCAATTGTTTTGCCAAATTTTGTTATCTGCATCTAGGTCATCCGCCATTTTCTTGTCAGTCTGTCTCTGCGTCCAATCTCTGTTGAATCCATTCGGTGACGATTTTCGCCCACCTTTCCGGTCTTTTGCCAGCAATTGCTTCCATCTCCCATAATGTCGACTGGTTGACGGGCTAACTTGACCTTTTGTACAATGTTTCTTTGATTTTTGTAGGAATAAGGCTCCAGACGAGCTTACAATACGCCTGGTGGTAAGTGGATACGGTCGCTCATAGACATCCGCGTTGCATGCCAACATCAGTTCAGAATGACAAACATTGGCAGGCCCCCGGATGCGCTGCCTATCTTTGGAAATGTAGTAATGGATTTGGAGATGGGATGGAAATGAGCTCTGGCATATCTCACTTACTACCGAAACACATACGTACATTGGAGAATAGCATAACGTGAAAAATGCAGTACATTTCAAGGTAGTCTTCTGTGAAAGAAGTGTAACGAGGCCAGTTGAGTGCGCCCAGCAGCTGCTGCAATCCAACACTCCCTTCAATCCCCTTCCCACCCCTCTTTTGTGTATTTAAGTTAAAATAAACAAATAAATAAAAGAATCCTACCAACCTTATAAACTGAATTGCGGGAGGAGCACGCGATATTTGCGAGAACTCTTTCCGACGTATTCTTTTTGATGCCCTACAATTTCTTATTCTGTACCATTTTTATCAATTATCCACTTTCTATGGCTTTACAATTACACCCCTACTGCCGATCAGGGGCCTTACCACCATCTTTTACAAAACAATATTGTTGCAGGAACGTTTTATTTCAGGCCTAAAATAACATTACTCATATTCGTACCATGACCTCCACCAAAATATTAATGCTTAGTGCTGCGAAAGAACGAATGATTTTAATTATTTGTCTATTCCCTGCTAAAAAACAAAACGAGATAACGCTATATGAACTGTATAACGCCATTTCTTTCATACAACGTTCCAATTTGCACTACAGTAAGCTACGTGACGTCACCAAAACTTCTTAGTAAAACATTACTAATATAAGCTTACATTAAGGACGCCGTGGTACGAAATTGAGAAATAAGGTTAAAATAATACTGCTATAAGGAATTGTGGTAAGGCCCCAGTTCTTTTCTGCCATCTATTTTTGTGGTTGACAGCCGATTGGCGCAGTTGGTAGCGACCCTACCTGCTGTGCAAAAGGTCCCGGGTTCGATTCCCGGTCGGACATACATTTGTTTAAAGGCGAATGTTTGTTCGGGTCTGGATGTGTGTTTGTCTTTGTATGTGTCTCTGGACCCACAAATACAGGAAATCCTAATGTGCCCACATTGAGTATGCCGTTATTTATTTAAAAAAAAAAAGCAATAGAACAACAATGTCAACTTTGCCCAGCAGTAGGAAACGATTGCGGATTAAAATGAATACATACGAGTTTTTAAATTGATACGAATGATTCAACGTGAAAGTACGACAATACGCTAACCGCTACACATAGTTATTTTATTAACAATCTGTTTAGAATTGTCACCAGCCCCTTTCTTTATCCGTCCACTGCGAGACATGGGCTTTCTCGCATCGTATTGTGTCTTATGCCAAGCGGGTTGACTGGTCCATTATTTTAGAGGTGATTTCCCCAGGGCTTCTGGTAGCGGCTTTGTCATCCCTTAGTATCCTTTTACGACACCCGCGGGAAGTGATGGGGTGTTGGTATCCTAACACTGGTCAACACCACACGACCAAATCTGTTTAACTATATAACTGAGTTTCTTAAAGTGAGTCACAGCAATTTTATAGTCAAACACATGTTATTATATTTTAGTATCAGTCTAAGAATATTTCATTTATTATATTTTAGTTTATTTTATACTGAAATTATGCCAGAATACAGTCGGGTAAACTTCTATGCACCGACATATCCTTCCACATTCTGTTATCGTAATGCTGACAGAAAAAACTCCGGATTATTCATCTTCAAATTCCCACGACAATATTACATATTACAATGGTTGATATGTTCTTGCGATATTCTTGAAACGCTCACGTCGGATCCTAGAAATTTTCTAGGATCGTCATACCTGACGTGAATGTTTTATAACAGGCATTCTTGTTGAGGAAGAATGTTAATATCCACACGGTTTTGTGCAATAAATCTGTCACACATGTCACTTGATGTCGTAGCTCAACCATCTGCCTTTGTGTTGGGTACAAGTGATGGAAAAACTAGAACACGACGTCGATTATCTTATTTATTTTTATATATGACTACATTAAATGTATATATATGTTATATATATGTTATATATACATAGCATATAGTACAGCGTAAGTTAGCGTACAATATAATTTATATTTAAACCATTTTTTTTATTTAAAAACCTTTATTGTACATTAATTACAGTACAAAAGGCGAGCTTAATGCCTTAAGGCATTCTCTACCAGGTCTCTACCTCTACCTTTGAGTTGATCAGAGAAATAAATTGGGAGGTGCGATGAGAGGTATCTTATTAGATATATATTATAACTTAAACGAAAAACATAATAAATAATTTACCTATTAATAAATATACATGATGAAGGTAATATCAATATAATACAATATGTTGACATATATATAAAATTGCGTCCACGTTTCAACTTTTGTGAGTGATTGGTACAAAAAGATTTAACGCAATCCAGTCCGTCCAATCCAGTTGCTTGTACTCATACTGTGCAAGACGGGACCTCTTTGTCTGCGACTGGTTCGATAACCAGTTGCACATTGATTTGATTAATATTTGTTCGGGTCTGGGTGTTGTGTTCGTCTTTGTCTCTGGACCACGATACAGGGGATTATCTGTCTTACATGTCAACATCAGTCAAAAATGACAAAGTTGACTCGTCTGCAGATGCGCTGTCTATCTTTCAGAATTAAGAATGAGGAGTTTGAAAGAGGATTGGGAAGGAAAGGGAAGGAAAGGGAATGGGTTGTCTCATGTCACACCATCCATCTCGCTTTCCCCAATCCACCGGATGAGGAAAATGAGACGGGATGGCATGAGATGGGGATTTTAACACTTTTCATTCATTTCCGAACACGTTTATACATAGCGGTATTATGTGAGAGTGAGAAAACTTGGCCAGTCAAACGCACCCAGTCGGCTGTGGGATATCGCATCATTCTCCTATAGAGATGATCGCATCATCTCTATGTATCCGAACTGTTCACTAAACCAAACAATTTAAAAAAAATGTGTCCATTCACCACCATTGTACCTCCAAATTTCAAGGAGTTTCCTTACTCATCTTCGGCTTCAGCATATCAGATGTTGACGGTTATGTATTCAATATACCCTTCTTTAACCGTGCACTTCACAAAGACGCATTCCAATAAGTACATTCATTTAGACGATATAAACAACTTTTAACTTGGTACAGCAGCGCCCTCTGGTGACTTAGAACTTCAACACAGGATGGGTGTTGAGGTTCTTCGAGGTTCGAGAGTAAAATTAAACGTTAACAGGAAACCGCTTCAAAATCGGTCCCGCCTTTTGAGCGAAAAGTGGTACACAAATATACATTCTGTTACGCCAAATGCATAATATACCATCTCCGTTCTGTCGTGGGTAAAAAGAAATTTAAATACCTAATTGATATCGCGCTTGTTTTGTTACACATGACCGCGTCACGTGTCGCTGTTTGATCTTGTTGGTTCGACTTGAGTCTCGACTCTCGACTTCACAAACTTTTCAACGTGATTGAACACGCTCTTGGTATTAACGTGTCATTTAGGTATATTTTTTGAAATATGGAGCATCTAAAATTGAAATACCCGATTCTAATAAAATAAACCTGCAAAATATACAGAAAAATGTATTTATCGTTAATCAACAAAATTCGGTAGAGAATTCATGACAATAGAATTCATTTATTGGTAGCATGACAGTATTTCTTGGAGCCCGAATTAACTTTTCTATCTTCCAACCAACTAATGACATTACAAGTATTATTCCGTAAAACAAGTTCTTATTTTAATAATTTTATTGAAGAATGTCATAGTTTTGTTTAGTTAGACTATCGTCTTCATGTCTTGAATATAAAAAAAAATTAAAGCAGATATTGTTCAGGGGGTGTACGTCACGTATAAACGCAAATAGTACCTATGAATTGTTAACGGAAGTAAAAAGCTTGAAGTTATTATTCTGACCTGCACCTGACATAATTACGGAAATCGTGACGTTTCAGGCAAAGTTTATGACGTCTGATAGCTATACCCCATCATTATCAGAGATATGATAAACTGCGTGCAGTAGTAACTTGTTTATTAATTCGGTTACTGAAAGACTGATGAGTATTTCAAAACCAGCAAATTCTACACGATAAGTGTGATGTTACATACAGGGAAGTGCATCGTGGGATGCTCTCCATCCAGGTGTTGATAAAGTTCGTCGGTCGTGACTGAATGAGCAGAGTGGAAGATTGTAGCGACACAGCGTTCGATACACGACGACACGCTGTTTAATTTATGTTAGTTTTTCACAGTAGAGCTTTTTCTGTATAGAGGTTTTTGTGTGTTTGTCCTGCGTCGCATGCTCAGCAATCGCCAGTCGACTTCAACGCCCCGTACTGCAGTGTATAAATGTTATGTATCACGTGATTAACCAATATACTAGGTCAGAGGATATTTCATCGTTTAATTAAGTAACCTTCTGATATAACAACCAACACAATACGCAACCAATAACCTACACACAGCATCCTCTAAAAGACCATATGTGATGGCGAACCTAGACAGAGGTCTATACATATACCTCTATATAGTCTATGGATATACCAGCTGTGGACAGACACAGGTTGACGGTATGGTATTGTAAGTATGATGTTATTAAATGTTAAGTATGACGCCCGCTACCACCTTCAATAGAACCCCCTCAATAGAAATCCCCCTTCAATAAAAAGGAGTCGACTAGTTTTAGAAAGTCCCTGGCAAGTCACTGGCTGGATAAGAAAGGCGGAAGATCATGTATGATAATGAGCGTTGGGAGAAGTCTGTATTTAACGGTAAAAAGAGATCCGAACCCAGTGCGGATTAGTCTATATGTTCTCGTATTTTCGGTGTTAATTTTTGGACCCAGTGTGTATTGGTAGATATCGCCACAGAATTCATTTGTAATTCTTGTGTACACGGGTCTCCTTACAATGTTTTTCTTTACCACCGAGGTAGTGATAATTGAAATACCACCACTTGAGTAGAACTGAGTAGACTTAGTGGTCGGGGATTAAGGTGTGTTTTTTTTTATAGCGAAGTAGGCGGACGAGCATGTGGTCCCACGTGATGGTAAATGTGCGAATGTCCATTATCGAATTGAGTATATATTACATACCAAAAACATGATGTGGATATTATTGAGTTGATATAAATACAAAGCTATCACTGCTCAGGCCGTTCAGTTTATAACATCGTTGTCGCCTATAACTTGATGACATGTGCTTTAGCAATTCAAAACGCTATAGCTTGATTGTGTGAATTCATTTTAATTAAAACCTTCAGGGCGCATGCTGCAATCCCACAGCGCCTAGGCACAGTGTTTGTGTATAAATCTTTGTACGACCGAAAATCGAGTTCAGGACCTTCTGCAGAACAGATAGCGTCATAACTAACTGGGCTACTCCACGGTGTGGAGGTTATAATTTGAGGAGTAGGTATTGTGGTGTATAGTGAAGCTTCAGAAGGTTGCGTAAAAGAACTGTCATTGTCCTCCATACTATTTTATCACAAGGATTATTTGAAAGTATGCATCTCGTGAGGCGTGCGGGAGACCACTGGCGAGAACAGTGCGAACAGTGACGCTATACGCTATATCTGAAATTGTTGACAACATAAAACACCGTGCGTGTTCCGAGTGCGCTGTGTCCCTACAACGTTAACTGTTACCAACCATTTTTTGCAGGTTGTCGAGACCACTCTGTTAGAGGTAGTTTAACATAAGTATTTTGTTTAAGATACTCGTATTTAGATGATAATAAAAAATAGTACACAGCGTCCAGTTTATACAAAGATAAAAATAGAGATGGACTGGACATATAATGATCATCAAAGAGGACAGATGGATAAAAATAACAACTGAATGGTATCGTAGAGAGAATAAAAGATCAAGAGGCAGACCAAGGAAGAGATGGATGGACGATGTAAAGGAATCAAAAGGTGCCACTAAATAAAAAATAGAAAAGACAAGAAAAATAGAAAATAAAAAAAAATTGAAGTTGGAAAAAAAATGTTTATAATATTAGTTTTAACTAATTTTGTTAATTTTAGATCTAATAGTATGTTGGTAAAATAAAAGCAATTTTTGATTTTAGTATTGAGATGTATTAGTATGTATTTAGTATATTATATTAGAATGTCATATTATTGTACAAAAATTGTAAATATTCTCTATTCGCAATTTACATGTTATTATCTCAGTCACAGCTCCCGTTCTCAAGATATCTGGAAGACATTTTAAATTTAAATATTGTTTTCTTTTGAAATAGAGAAATTTCTGTTTAATTGTCAATCAATAAAAAAGTCCATGTCGCTATGTTAACCAAAAAATCCTAAAAATCCATTCAATTTGCTATAAAACGATTAGTTCTAGTATTCTTTTCTGTAACCATTATTTTTAAATTTAGTTTTAAATAACAAACACTATTTATTCTATCAATATATCTATCTACTAGTATATACGATAAGTTAAGCTAAAAGTTCTTACAACTGATATGATTTGAAAAATAACAAATTTTATTTTGAAAATAGAACCTTGCTAGTCAAATGCCATTCAATTTTGAAAGCTGTTATTTGTTTTTTAATTCTGGTGGCAATTAGAAAATTAAATGTTTGCGGAAAAAAAAATTTAACAAGAGAAAATTTTCGTTGAATGATTTTTTAAGACTTAAGAGCCATTTCACAAAAATGACTAAAGCAAGTTTAGGTAATTACAACGCAAGGCGACTGGCGATAGTTTATGCCTCCATCTCTGTAGCGTAACTATGGAAAAAAAGTTTTGATACTTTGAATAAAAACCATTTTATAAAATAATGAAGTATAGGTATGTAATATTTATAGGTTTAAAATAAAACAATTTGTTCTAAATGCAAGATACAATTGCTTTATTAGCTGATACCCACAAATAACTAATTAAAGTATTGTTTATTACTCTGTTATAAAAATAAAATCTGTAGTAATGTGCATAACACTACACTGACATAATAATTTACTGGAACAAAATGTTTATTCCAGTATCAGAGTATAATAAATAACAACTTCGGACTGACAAAACAATCACTGTAACTACTCGAATTTACCGAAACTTGTAGCGCGTAAGTAAATTTCTCCCCATTGCTAAAAATAATTATTTTTTTAAATACTTAACAAATTTCTAAATATTAAAAAAATAATCAAACATGTGCAATAGGCTTCAAAAACCAAGTAATATTACCAAATAATACCAACCATAATAATATTTTAATATATCAACTAAACAAAAAAATAAAAAATTCAATTGATCAAGACGTTGCAATCCTTGTTTAATGTTTCGTAAACGCGTGCGATCGGAGCGCAGTGAAACTGACATAGATCTTACCTCGATAAGCGCTGGCGCCATACTAGTGGCCGACACGAAAATCCCCGAATATAATGGAGCAATTAGAGCAGTTTTGTGATATTCAAAAATACATATAATAAATCACAATTTATAAAAATACTTATGTTTTCGTTTTAATTAGGTACAAAATTGATTTTATTCTAAGTTTAAATTTAAAAAAATCTTTAATAAATGATAAAGAATCACAGTTAAATGCCAGGTATTTTACGTCGAAATTGACGCACATTATTTTATTTTTTCTCGCGATTTGTGTTAATTTACGGAAATATTGGTGTATTATGTGTCAATAGAATTATATACTACGTATAATTGTACCTTATCTTGTTGAATTAATGAATTTTAGTGGAAGAAGCACGGCTCTGAAGTTCTTACTAGGCACGTTTTTATGGTTGAGGTTGAGTACTACAGGATAAATAAAGAAATATTTTGAAATGTATTCTACTAAATGTCAATACAAAGAAATGAGCTATTTAAAATATTTACTCAGAAATGTAAAGCAACTTTCATTTCACCTATAGGAGAGCTCAAAAACTTGTATTTTTCGCTTAAAACGTGAAATGGCTCTTAAGTTAGCATTTAGTGATAAAATCCCATCCAGTACCACTGTTTATAAATGGTTCAGTGAATTCAAACTTAGTGACGATCCTGCATTCCTGCGGGCATCTGCGACGGCGGTGACGGAGGAAAACATCAAAACTGTGCGGCTCAAGATTAAAACAGACAAACGAACGATATTTCAGCAAATACGGGCATCATTAGGTATTAGTATGAGTGAAGTCCAAACTATTTTACACGGTCACCTACGGGTAACAAAGCTTTGTACCATATAGCAACACATGGATTCCTCCTCACTATTTGAGCGAATCTCACAAACAGTGCCGCATAGAATGGTATCTCCAAATGCATGAAAAATTCGACAATGGTCTATCAAATGCTATTTTTGATATAGCAATAGGTGATGAAAGTTGGATCTACTGCTATAAGCCTAAGAGGGAATTTGAGCCGTTGAGCTTTTCTTCGCGAAGAGTTGCCGACGAAAGTAAAGAAATAACGGAGTTCTGTAACTATTTAGATTCCCTCCTTCTTTAGCAGATCGGGCCACTTTGCTACTATAACTTTATAAAATAAAAGAGCAGTAACTGCGGACTGGTATGTGAACAGCTGCTTGCCTTCTGTTTTGCAATAAGTCAAAGAACGACGCTCACAAATCACAGTGATTTTCCATCACGACAATGTGCCAGCTCACTCTGCCAGATAAACGAAGCACTTTTTGAGTACGGTAAATGTAGAGTTAATGCATCATCCGCCATACAGTTCCGACCTTGCACCCTGTGATTTTTATTTATTCCATAAAATTAAAAATAAACTCAAAGGAATACGTTTTATGAATGCAGAAGAGGCAGTAACGGACTTCCAAACAGCAGTTGAAGAGGTGTCTAAAGAACCACCCTTCTTGAAGGCTGAATGCTTCACACAGTAGTTTCATCGCATGAAGAAGTGTATCGATTGTCGCGGAGAATACTTCGAAAGGCAATAAAATAACTTCCATGTTTATATCTGATTTCATTTTTGAGATTCTAAAAACTTTCAGTGTCACCCATGTTCTCGTAAATATTGTGCCGTCTGGTATCGGCCAACTAGCCCTGAGGAATTACATCACCTCTGAAAAAGTGGACTCGCCAATCCGCTTAGCCAGCATGGTGTTTTAAGGCCATACTTCTTTCGTGCACGAGAAAAAGTGCATAAGGAGTGCATACTAAAAGGGCTGGTTATTACTGTTGTATATAAATATCATAAACCGTCAGGTTACGGTCAGCAACAGGTCCACTTACCCATAGTAATCTTTGTGCGCTACTAATAGGGGTTAGAATCGAATGGTTTTAGATATATTAGTGGGTCATTTCAGTCCTAGAGAATACAAACCGCAGTAATGATATATCTAACGAGCATCATTAGATGTCTTGAAAGCCCATGAAAAGGGCCTTAAACCTAAATTAGGTCTGTCACTTTGTCGGTCTTCCACATTCATCCCTTTCGTGTTACACAGACTAATCTTGGGTCACTTGGCTCTTACTAGCTGTGGTTTAATTCACATATTTCTATCCTATTTTGCAAAAGTTAATTATGTTTTATATTACAGTATCTTTTCAAATGTAAAAATTCCCACCAATACAATTTTGTTTGGCTCTATGTTATATGTAAATAGAAAAAGAATGCTCATTCTACAAGATCATTTTGTTCGGCTTTTCATATATTTTTTATATATTTTTATATATCAATCCGACAAAAATTTTCATTTTAAAATATGTACCTTTTTTCTCTTCGAGCTTAATTAAGGTGCTAAGGTCGGCCGCTCATGACATTTGTGTTGTGTACAACGAGTATGCAATGCGTGAAATATCATGGACTTTATGGACGTTAATTCTGACTTCAAAGATACACATCTTTGAGATCCTGCTCAAGTCGCCCAATTGAGTTTGATGAGAAACGATCGAACTGTCTTATTTATGTCTATCGACCAGAGAATTGGCGGAGGAGATGAAATGGGACCCTTCAATAGTAGTTCAATATTTGCAATTATTTGTTAAAAACAAAATTTTAGTAATTTGAATGAACCGCAGTGACTTATGCAACTACCGTAATTAATTTTATCTTAACATACTCTTGATGAGCGTAGCTCAGCTGGTAGTGTCTGTTGCTCGCCTGCTGTACGAAATACCCCATGTTTAATTCCCGGCCTTGCGGCAAGACTCATTTGAGGCAAGGAGCAAATTAAAGGCTGGTTTGGGACTGGATGGGTTGTGCATGTATTTTAACTCTATCTCTGGACCAGGAAATCCTAGAGCGGACTATTGAATGTGGCGTTGTTCATTTACTTTTGCCTAAAGAACATAAAAATTTCTTCTGAAACGACTTATTCTCATTTATGCTGAACATTTATAAAGAAATACGTCTCAACGAGCTCAAGGGCCACGAAGTAAGATTTATTGTGGCAATAAAAATATATGAGTCTCAGTGCCATCAACACCTTGTGTACACCAGTAAAAGACGTATAGTGTATCGTAAAGGTTCTATTGACATTGCGGGCGAAATTCCCTGGAGTTTGGAGACGGGTCTGTAAAAATAAATTGGATTAAATTGAATAAACTCCCAAACCAAGTGAACGTAATCCTAGATTTTTTTCGCTTGGAGTGAATATTTATAATGCGTGTTTTCCTAAAGGATTCTAAGCATTTGTCGGATTTTCTTCCAATGATTTGTTTAGTTTTCCTCGTGAGTGAGTAAAATGGTGTAAAGTGAGTAAAAACCACAGCGTGGTGAGAGTGAGTGAGTAAAAATCAACCATGTTCAAGGGCACAGTTTAAAAGTTTAATACTTGTTTTTTTCGTTTTGAATATCGAGATATCACTTTGATGCTGAAAACAACTTCTCTGAAGCTATAAAGTAAGTATTGAAAGATTTATTCTTTTCTATTGTAAGTCCAAATGATGCAACGTTTTAGAACTTCTTATTCAAAATTTTAAGTATATAATTTTATTATAAATTATAAATCCAGCTGTTATAAATTTCGATTGTGCTTTGTATATATTTTATCTTATCAAAGTTTGTCAAGTCACTTCAGTCTAATGGGAACTTTTATGCTTTCCTGGCCTTGTTGTTCTACTCCACCTCTCTAAGAATGATATTCATATACTTCGGAATATTTCCAAGTTGTTCATTAGCCTGTAGTCTTCTAGCGTAACCGGGTGAGCAATTTCTTAAAAGACTCTACATTAGTCTACATCTCACAAATAGGCATCTTCGCACAGTAGGCGAATCATAGACTCTTCTTCTAATTACAAGCTCTACACATATTGGTGCTAAGAGCATCTTTAAGAGAAGTGTTTTGTACAAAAGTGACCTGCAAACACTCCTATCAGACTACGCGACTAAGGGTAATAAAGTCGCTGAAATAAGCCTCGAGGAACGACACCCCCTCTAAAAGTGTTGACCCTCGCCAACCTGTTTGGCTGGCAGCATGGATATAAGTCCATCATGCACAAAACAATACGCATGACGAGGCTCATATTAGAGTCTATATTAAAAAGGCTAGTTACGGTTTACGGTGCGTAAAAAATCAGGATTATAATATACTCGTATGTCTTCAGTAACTAGTACGATTTAATTTATGTTGAATATATAGGTGGTTTCGAAATAATAATCTGTAGGAGCCATTACAAAAACAGTTGTCTCGAACAAGACGCAAATATTAACAAGACGCGAATATTAACAAGACGTGAATATTAACAAGACGCGTATATTAACAAGACGCGTATATGTATAAACAAGACCCAAATAATAACAAGAAGTGAATATTAACAAGACGCAGAAAAGAAAATATACAAGCTCCTTATTCCAATAGTATTCATACAAATGTATAAGGGTTCATAAAAAATAACGTGTTAAATTAGAGTCTGGCGAAATAAAGGATGAGGTAGAAACTTGAAACACTCTTTAAAGAAATTCGTTGATAAATTTGTTTAGTTCATATTAGAGAAACTTCTCATGAGTTCCTTGACTCAAGATGACTTACTATGGTTACCTGCCATTGTTATTGGGTATACTTCGTATAAGACCTAACCGCTTATTGAATAAGTTCAATAAGCTGCAAAGGAGTTTGTATTAGTATGACCGCTCGATAAACCGATGGGTAATTGATCACAAGCTATGATATAATAACCATCAAATTCAGATACCGTTTTCCTTCAGCACTCTGGCTAAGTCTAACTGACTCTGATAGCATTCTAAGTGTTGTGCCTAAAACTAGGAACATTTTTACAGCATCTTGATTATATAAATAATTTATGACTGTAGGTTAAAATAATTTTTTTTATGAATTTAATTGTTTGGTAACGCTATTTTTAGTCTCTTTTTATGAAAAAGTTGTAAGGTGAAAAGTATTTAATTGGTTTGTTAAACAGCTCCAAATTTAATCTTCGTAACATCAACACAAATAATAACAACAATATAATGCATATAATGAGATATACATATAATAAGCAGTGATAGTCTAGAGTCTAGACTCTAGAGGGTATCAATTCTTAACTCTCATTTGTTTGATCGTGAGTTGAAATCCTCAGCCCGCGCCACAGAGTTTTAAAAACATATTACTAGTATTCTGGAACTAGTAAGAATACTAGTTCCAGAATAAAAAAAAATTGGAACATGTGTCACTGGCCAATCCTCACTGGGCCGACGTGATGCATTATGGCCTGAAACCCCTCCCCCAGTGACTGACAGTGGCACGTTAAAAAGACTGAAATAAAGATTCTATCGCTGATTTTAAATGAGATTGTAAATATTCACTATATGTAATCTTAATCACGGTGAGATAGACTTGTCAATTTCGAACTTTTAATTTCGATATTTCGTACCATTTATAGGAAACCATTTTGAAGAATGGACGAATCGAAATCCAAACTGCAAAGCCTTGAAACCGATAACGTTCCACATGCCTCACTTAGCAAATCACTGAAGGGTTTCTGGCTATAATCGAACGGGCTCAATACGGATTGGTGGATACACATACATAAGTATTTTTTTCATTTCTCGAGCAGGATTTCCTCACGATGTTTCCTCTCACCGCCGAGCCCGTGACAAATTTCAAAAAATCTATGCATATATAGAAGCTCAGTGGTACGGGTCAGTTGAACTCATAATCACACGAATATAAACTGAGTATAGATACACTTAGGCTGTCACCGCTCGTTGAAGTACATATGAGTATACCTGAAGTTGAAGTACATAATACCTGAAACACAATATGGGTACCTACACCTATTCATCTGACGTCGTTAAAATTAATTATTATTTTCTTTACTTACTTTCAGGATTCATATTTCGCACTGGATCGATCCTAGAGTTGACGGATTGTGCTATTCATCATTTCCAGCATTCATAACGCCTTTTAGTGAAAATACTTCTTGTATTCAGAGAGGCCTCTCTGAACTAATACGCGAAATATTTTCGATAAAATTAGATCAGAGACTACATTTAATAGCTACAGGGAAATGGTTTAAAATATTTCAAGGTCCATCGTAACTTACCACTCCTGTCTCTCTCTCTTTCTCTCTATCTTGCTGTCACCGCCTCGGGGTATAGAATAGACACAATGCTTCTTCAACTTGATCTGTCGGCGACGACTGTACGCTTCACCTCACTCTAGGTAATACCAATTTCCTGTGTTTTTGATATAATTATGCGTTTGCTTGGATCGTCGACGCTTGCGTTTATCCTAGGAATTTCAATCCAGAGGTTGTCTGGTCTGGGAGTGTGATTTTTGTGCTCTGCGTAAAGTAAAGTTACATCCGCGACGTCGTATTTACAGATGACTAAGATCTGCAGATAAAGCATAGTTTTCACAAGTGAACAAGTGACAAAGATATCCGGCCAAAAGATCTTTAGGAACCGACGCATGCACTGGTTTACAGGTACCTAGAATTCACGTGCTGGTTCTTTAATGTTCTTACTTCTCTGGCAATCGTATAGCACAATCGATTGTATAGTTATATCTTATATCAATTATAAGTTTATAGAGTTTTAGATGTATTTTGGAGACATAAACCGAGATATAGCTCCAATCTACTTTTGTTTCAGAAATGTGTCTCCCGGATTGTTTACAAATTTTATTATATTCCATCAAACATTGTTACAATCCGTTCGTCGCGTCGTTTTGTATTTTAGTCCCCGGTGAAACTTTAAACAAAACAATATAAGGTTAAAGGCCAGATTATCTGAGATTTAAAATATATTTTAATTAAGTTGTCATTAAACTTGAAACTGATAGTGAACATTTTAACACACCGCTACATTTTGATTAAGGGTGAAATTTTGTACTTCACCCTTAGTCAAAATATAGCTGTTTTTTTCTAGTCTCTGCATTAGGTAGCCTATTTTGAAAGCTAACTTCTCCCATATAGGAATGCTGACAAATGCAATAATGTAGAGACCGTTAATACGTTGTTAACAGCTCTGTTAACGTTAACGTTTAATCTCGACAAACGTGAAGATATTTTAAGCAGAAAGCAGACGTAGCTACTCGCATGTACGTACATACGAAAACATGTACGTGCTTAAGCGAAAGCGTCGTTGAAACTATTTTCGAACTTACGTGTGAATAATTTAAAAAAGAAAAACATAGACCGTTACAGCGTTTTTTTAGATAAAAGATAAAACATAAGAAAAATAACATAGAAATTTTAAAAGTGAAAGGTTTAGCAATTACTTTTGTACAAAGAAAAATAACTTGGCACATCGTAATTCTCATCAGCTAATTCTAAAGGTAATGTTATGCTAAACTCTTAGCCGAAGCCGACTTTTGTTTTCACGGGAATAGGATTAGCACGACCTTTCACTTAAAATTATAATAACAATGTAGTTTACTAAGAATTAATCTGCTGTGAGGTCTCCATCCATCTCTGAAAAATATTACTTATTTTCAAATGGACCCATCTATTGTAATGTAGTGAATCGTTATTGCTAATTATTTACGTAACATTAACGTACTCGTAGAATAAAATATGATGGCGCATTGAGAGAATCACCTCGATAGTGCTTCGAAGCGATTTATTTTTAAACGTAATACTGTGCGCTGGGGAGGCGGCCATCTAGGGAAGTTTTTGACAGATGGATGTAAAGTTTATTTTCCGTTTATATTTTGTATTCGATACTGTAATCATTTTAGTTTGTGCACTATTCTTACCATTTCCTTGGCCCCTAAACCCCACGCCAACGATGGGAAACTACTCTGATAAATAGTCTGTGCCTTTAAATATTTTTAACTCCATCGCGGACAAATCGACGTTCGGTTTTGTTGTTGCTTTTTATTGTACTTCAAATGAGTTGTTAATATAGGACATTACAGTATTACCACAAGTACAAGGGCGCAGTTATTCCTAGAAGGAATCTCTTCCAGTCAACCCAGAGGAGTTATATCATTAAAAAGAAGGTTACAACATATAACAAAAACAGCAGATATATTTGCACATATACACATAAATAAACGTAAATACAAATGTATATACATACATACATGCATTCATACACATACATACACGCATACATACATATAATACATATATTATATACAATATATAGATAGTTAACTTAGAGTAGCGGGGTTGGAGCATAAAACTTGGAAAATCTCAGCTGGCAGTTCATTCCACAACTTTCGGACTCATGGTATAAATAAAGTGAATATAAAGATCACGAATTTCGGAAAAAAATCAGTATATCTCGAGTATCCGATAACCGATGGGGTAGACGAGTTCTCGAATGGAGGCTACGTATCGGATAGCGCAGTGTGGAACGCCCGGTGGATCGACGACTTGTAAAAATTCGCCGGTGGTAGTTGGATGAGAAGACTTGAAGAACGTTTGTAGTGGCGAACCTTGGGAGAGGCATGTATCCAACAGTGAAATACACAGACAGGCATATGGTATGGTATCTCGATAAGTTCGAATATGAACCAAATCGGTTTAGTAATTCCAAAATTAAGAATAGTACATAGGTAAACTTTCTCAAAATTAGAAAATGGGAATTGTGACGTCCATATATACAAACTATATGTGGATGGATAGGGCTCGTAATGCTCTACAAACTTTTTTTGTAACGCTAATGGTAAATACGTTCCACCGGTTTTATTTAATAATTTATCCTAAGTTTTGACAGATGTCACAAATAATACATCGTTCAGAATCGCAGTGATTAAACAATCTGTAAATAATGACAATACCCTCGCGATAATGTATATTAACAAAAACATCATTATACATTAAATCTCATTTTAGATTACATCAACGGAATTGTATAATGGAGTTCTCAGCAGGTACAAGCGAATCCTTTCCTGGAATTGGACAAGGTAGATACAAATCAAACCAATTTTGTTATTGTCTATTTTCTAGTTAATATTCTGTCAACATAACTGAACTTCAAATGACACATCAATATACACGATATTGATGACAACAATCGATATCGGGATATTTATAGATAATCTATTTTTCTATTGAGGCTCTAAAGCTCCATTAGTCAATAGTCTTGAAACTACGAGTACTGTATCACTGCGCTGATCTGTGGTGATCGTACCCCATTGTTACAGAAGCATTGACTTATGGCCCTCAAGTACCGCTGAATAGTTTGTAGACTAACAACTTAAGTAACACTAAAAGTACAACAGGCGGCCTATCTACAAAACGATCTCTTCCAGACCGTCGATAACAAAACATTCAGCTTTAATAGGTGAGCACCCATATACGTATAGTTTATTCATCTCACGAAGGCGGGTTAAGCTTAGTAGTGGTTATTCTTTGACTATACCTAAGTATATCTTTGACACATCAAAGGACCACAATTCGCAAAGCAAGTGTCTCGGCAAACAAAATTTACATGTTTTTATTGATATTTAATCGCAGTCGGATAAAAATAAATCAGACTACCATTTAATCATTTTGTCGGATAGTCAATACTCGTAATAATTTTATGAGAAATGTAATAAAGCGCGATTAATATAATAGGTATACCCATTTGCCCTGTGGGTCGGGTAGAAAGACGTCACTCAAATGCTTGAATGCGACCAACACGGACAGATTTAAAGGAGTGAAGAAATTTTTCTCTGGAGAGCAACAGCATTTGCTTAACTTAATTTTACGCGCATGTAAGTTAATAAGTAAGTATTTTTTTATTGTATACCAGAGATAGAAGGATCATAACATAAAATACACTCATACTCATACTCGTATATAGAAATGAAACGATGTATGTTTGTTGTTTGAAATGCATTGTTTGAAAAGTGTTGTAGTTAAAATGAGGCGTTTGCGTAGAGTTTCCTTACTTAATATACCCTGGCATTAATACATAAGGGATATAACTCATTGGACGTCACACTAAGTCCAGAAGATGAATCGACGAACGCCCTTTGCGGTTTCAATTAGGTCATTAACTTTCGACTCTTCGGTAACTTAAGGATATTGATGTAAAATTCTTCGTTATATTTTGTTAAAACGGATACAAATCTTAAGAAAATAGGAATTTAAGGTACTTTCGAATTTGAATTTACAATATTAATCCAGTCAAAATAGCCAATCAAGACCTTTGGACCTTTTATTGTTTGTCTATGTTTTTCTTTATGGAAATAGGCGACAGACACGCATACAGTCCACCTGATGGTAAATGGATACTGTCGTCAGTAGACATCCGCAATACATGTCAACATTAGTCCAGAATGACAAATGTTGGCATACCCCCAGATGCCAACCTATTGTTTGCTGGATGCATAAATTCTAAAGCCGCCGTCGGCGTGTTGGTTATGTAAATATTACGAGTACATCGTTCCATGCAAACGCTCGGGTAGTTTTGATTTTTGGGTACGCTGTACGTATCTACTGGGGCCCTATTAAAAAATCCAAGTTTTCGAACTATGGCAGACTGCCGCGCGGGCACTGCTATCTCGAAAAGACCGCGAAATTTTAGACGTAGTGCGTTCGGTAGAAAAAATAATACATTCAAAAATGGAACAGTTGCTTCATCAAATATTATCACCGGAGAACAAAAATGAATCCTATCTTGACATTTACGTTCAACACTTTTTGTAGCAAATTCCGATTATTGAAACGCCATATCTCAGGAACTAATAGTAATATGATGTACCGATCTCCCTCTCACTTTGTAGTAAATTTACTCCAGTTTAATTTACATTGATCCCCTAAGAATAAGGGCTAGAGTGGTAAGGCATAGGGTGAATTGTTATACATTTTACTGTATTTATGTACGTTTATGTCATATCATATTTATTAATTAATGACAGGAGCGTCATTATATTCAAGTCAATTAAAAATAGTATAGGACAAGTATCTGAAATAAATACCATACTGAACTATACCATCGGTTAAACTTTCCTGTGCTGGATATAGACCTCTCCCAAGGCTCGCCGCCACACAATCTTCGGCTCTTCTCATCCGTGAAGTAAATCTATATAAATAAAAATGTAAAAGTTCGTTTGTTCAAAATCTTAAATCTCCGAAAGTTCTTCACCGATTGTTTTGAATTTTTGACACAATGTTACATTCGAATACGCGCGTGTTTTTATATACCTATCACAGGGTAAAAACATGCTTTTTATCCAAAAACAGGTAAAAACAGGGTAAGCGCCATCTGTTGGACAGCCACAGCAACGCGTGGCCGGGCACAGTTATTAAATAAAAACGAATTAGAACTTTGGCTTATTATATAATATATTATAGTTATATATTCGAGCGGTGATAGCCTAGAGGTATTAATACTAGACTCACATTCCTGTGATCATGAGTTCGAAGTTTTTAAGTACGGTTATTTAAAAAATATCACTAGCTCGGTGGGGAGTGAAAAGGTCGTCAACGGGGTCACTTGATGCTCGGGCATGCTCGAAAAATGAAAATGCATGAAAATGAGTACGTGTATCCAACAAGCTGCATTAAACCCGGGTGGTGGATTATGGCCCGAAACCCCCCGGTGATTTATTAGGGGAGGTCTGTACCCTGCAATGGGACGTTATAGGTTGATGTCGATTATATATTCTAGCCACTAATTTAATAAAACATCCTAAAACTATTGCACTGATAACCAAAGAGTAAGTATAACTCATCGGAGCGTCCGTCCCGTTCGTCACGTCCAGGAAGATGAATGGACGAACACCCTTTGCGGTTTCAATTACATCGTTAACTTCGGCTCAGCCAGGGTCCACTAATTGATGTTCAAGTGTCAGCACCCTTCATCACTCGACAATGAAAGAATATAGGAAATGATTGTTAAAAGCATAATATTAAGTAGGTACCTAGCCTAAAACTAGCATTATTTGCTACGAATCAGACAGTCAAAAACTCTACATGACAATAATATATATGTGTATTTGTTGATTAACTAACGTCTGGTTCTCAGGTATAGAGGGCTAGATAACGCAAACTGTCCATTGCTGCATGCCCGAAGGTGGCGTTAAGCTCCTACTTTCTCGTAAGGTAATGGAAAGACCTTTTGAGGCATTTCGCTCCACAGTCTACGGGTATAAAATGATTTTTGGACCCAATAGTACGCGACACCTCCGTATCGAGGAAATGCGGATGGACCGCACTACTGTGACGGGAGGTGCGGTTGCAGAAACCCGAGGTGGGAATTATATTGAACAATTCTTCAGAGCATTCCCCATTGTACAGGCGGTAGAACACACAGAGAGACTCGTCTCCGAATGCTGAGGGGTTCTAAACCGCCGAGAGAGTGGGGTCGTCGACAATTCGAACAGCACGTCGTTGGATGCAGTCAAATGGGTCCAATTGATATTTCAGTGCTATTATTGTTATTGCTGGTAAAATATTGTACTCTTTTAAATTATCGTTAACAACGAAAGTATTTAATAATACGTGACACTGTTATCTTTATTACACCGTTAATGGTATCCCATTACATTGTTAAATTAAAGTTTGAGGAATACCTGAAGATTACATTGTTATGATTTCGGAATCACAACAATGTGTTCTTCAGGAACCGGCAAAAAACGTTGTGCGAGGAATCTACCGTTTGTTAAAACTGATACAGTTGTTATTAAAAAGGCTCCTTTTTAATAACCTTTGGTATAAGAATGATTACAATCTCCTTGGCAAAGAAAGTGTAATCTACTCGCCAAAATGTTTTCAAATCACACGGTTCGTCAGTAAAGCCGAATGTGTTGCGGAATGTGCAAAGCCTCGGTCTTACGACTCTATTAACTCTTGTACCTGCGTATACACAGATAAATACAAGACAGATAAATAAACAGTATGGACTTCTTCATACAAATGCCAACCATACATATTGGGTTCACGTAAATTAGTGGTCATCCTTTTAAAGGATGATCTAGAACCAATAACTGAACATCTTTGTATAGTTTGAAAATGTCCCCTTCCACTGTGCGAAGGTCTTCCGTCTCTTACTCCACGGCCCCTTCTCTAATGGCCAATGACCTATGATTAAGACCAGATTTTCTTTTTCGGTGACCTTTCAAGAGTCACCGGACATGTATGGCTTAGAGCAAGCTGCGCTTAGCCAGGAGCAAAAAGAATGTGCAGCAACGATCCTAAGGCTCCCCCACCAGTAAACCGGTGGAAGGAACGGACCTCGACTTAGGGCGTTGCTTTGGGAGAGTACCGCGGGGTCGCGAGTCGGTGAGAAGCGCCCAGGCATATGCCGATAACTGGTATAAGTGATGGGTGAAGGCCGGTGTGTATTCTGAGGCGCATTACTCTATGGTACACCAAACTGTCAGCAAATTCTTGTCGTATGCCAACATGTCCGGTTGGATATGATAATTTTCAATGAGGATCTTCTTATCTCTACGCTTCACTCGAGGAGTTTCATCGATGGTGGTTACTAGTCCAGATCCGTTTCTTATGTCCAGAGCTATATATATTCTCTTGCTATTTTGACGATCGCTTTAAGATTTGTATTAGATTCCTTACTGTCGATTTTATCTCTGTCGTGGTGGTGCGTACCTTGATAGTTGGCCAAACGGACCGAATACGGGAAGTAATTGAAGTCGGGAAGAGGTCGACGTAAGTCGTGAGTGGTTTCAGCGGTTTATGAAATTGAGTGTCGTAGAATGTTTCCTATTGTGACTATTGACATTACATTATACAAACGTATACTTATACATCCTACGTATACGTTGCATTCTACAAGAGGTGACGGGCGACGACAGCCAGTGTCTGATGGTACGTATACATATACATACATGTATATAATTAGTAACAAAATCTTAGGAATAAGAACTAACATAGTCTATAAGTTGAAAATTGTTACTAACACTAAAGAATGAAATATGAATTTGTCCTAGATGGATTCTTCACAATTTAAGCGAAGCTCAAAAACACTGCCGCGTGGAATGGTGTCTCCAAATGCTTGAAAAATTGGACAATGCTCAATTAAATGCTATTTTTAATACAGTAGCCGGTGATGAAAGCTGAATATACTGCTATGATCCTGAAAGTAATAAGCAATCTGCGCAGTAGGTCATTCCTTTCGAAGAATTGCCGACGGAAGTGAAAAAAGGACGGAGTGCTGAAAAGAAGATAATTGGCCCCTTTTTTGGCAGATCAGACCACTTTGCTACTATAATTTAAGAAAATAAAAGAACAGTAACTGCGGACTGGTATGTGAACAGCTGCTTGGCTTCTATTTTGGAAAAAGTCAAAAAACAGATAAGGCAAGATAAAAGAAGCAAGTTTTGAGAACTGTAAATCTAGACTTAATAGGTCATCCGCCATACAGTCTCGACCTTGCGCACTGTGATATTTATTTGTTCCATAAAATTAAGGATGAACTCAGAGAAATTCGTTTTATGATTGCAGAAGAGGCACTAACGGTCTTCCAAGCGGCTGTTGAAGAGGTGCCTAAGAAAGGTGAGCTGAATGCTTCACACAATGGTTTCATCGCAATGAAAATGTGTATTGATTGTCGTGAAGAATACTTCGAAAAGTAATAAAACAACTTCCATCTTTATATCTGATTTCATTTCTGAGATTCTAAAAACTTTCAACGTCACCCACGTTTATTCTACGCGTGTTGTCCGATCCTATCGCGCGCGTCGCCTAGGAGCTCGGTCTGAATAATGAGCGCTACAAACTTTTCAGACAGGACAAAAAACCTTACTTGTTTGGAACTTCTCATTTATTCCTTATAACAATTTTATTTTTGCTTAAATGGTTTTATATATAATTTTAAATTGGTTGATCTGTTTCACGTTTTGCGTTATTTAGGTAACACGCTCTATAAGAAAAAAATATAAGAAAATGTAGCGATCTTTCGCACACAACCTTCTTCTCCAGCCCATATTTACAAGCATAGCTTAGTATTTATAAGCATAACGGTGGTTTACTTGAGTGGACTGTATCTACTTAAAATAGGGGTGGCGAGATTTTAGTACAATGACAAAAAGGAAGAAAATTAGAGATATATATGGGGCGGTATATTAGTTGAAAATTATCGATTAACTGCCGTAGTCGGACAATAATAAAGCTTCACTGACCTGAAAGCTATCTTCTCGCACTCCAGGGTCTTCTGGTCTTCTGCCAGCGCCGCCGGCTCTTGTCTCCCTTGCGATATGGGCATATGCACAGACACCAATACAATACGCAACAATGAATTCAGCGAAAAAATCAGCTGAAAATTCAAAAATAAATATTAAATTGCGAGAGCGGTGAGCGAACAGAGCGGTAGAAAGTTTATTATAAATATTAGCATATATTATAGCGGTTGAGATTGTTGACGTTAACTATCGTCGTCTCTCCGATCACAGCGCCATCTGACGGCGCGGCTCGGAACCATTTCATAGGCTAGCTCGAAAATTTCGAATCAACGAAGCTCGTTCTCGACAAGCGACGCCAATCAATTGATCATCTCCACAGCTCTCCGCAGTTTAACTTCAACATGTGGGATAATCTGCCGTATTGTCCACGTGTTCGCGTATGTATAATACATATGTATTGAAGTTATCGGTGAATAATATAAATACAAATAATAAAAAATATCTAAGTACAATAACACCAATGGCAGTGAAAGCTCTCTATTTTCTGTTGCGGATATTGTAATGTAAGTGTTGTTGCGGATATTGTATATGTTGCGGATACTGTATTGAAAGTTAAAGCATTCTGAGTTAGCCTTAAGTATGACATGTAGGTACAATCACTATATATTTTATAATTCTTTTACATATATGCCTAAAGTGCATATTCATGCTGGCTTCCTAGGAAATAAATAAATAAATTGGTTTAATTCAAATATGAACCTACAATTAATTCTATTAAAATTCAATAAGCCCCATTTCCTTGTAGTCATCCTTGTAGACAAGCGGGTTGTCATACTGGTATCAAAATAATACTAATACTCGTAATACGATTGAATACAAATAATACAAAGACGATTGAATTCGATTTCGTAGAAGATGATATTGTTTTTCCACTTATTGAAGACAAGTTATAAATACTTTGAAGACTGTCAATCCTTTGTAATAACATCGATCCTTTGTAGGATACTGATGGCAAAGTTATAAAACATCCGCGAGGCACAAGACGTTGTGATAAAGTTTTTCTGTTCAAAGACAACAGCTTAGAAAAATGCATTAAAAAGTTTTATTACATAATATACAGTCAAAATAAAACACAAAACAAATTGAATCTAAAAAAAATATAAATTACCCTTACTTTCTTTCAGAAGTGCCGTAAAATACCACATATGTTATTCGGGAGTGTTATGGGACTTATAATATCCCAGAGACCATTTCCCATCCTCTCTCGCATCACATCTCGTTACATCCAATCCCGTGTGAGTAATGGGTAACAGAAGTCTGTATTCCTGTTATATTCTCTACTCCCTATTCAACGCCGTGTTATCAGGTAGAGGAGAGTATAATGTAATAAGGGAAATATTTTATCTCATTATATCTTTCGTTCCCAAACCCGTACTATCTTCTCCCCACTCCCCTAGTCTATCCCATCCCGAACTACCATCACTACCATCCCGAAAAAATAGATGAATCTATTTTTTTTTTATACCTACCTACATGTCTACTTAGAAATACATTTTATGAGAACTTCAAAAAACAATGCATCATAAATGATATGAATTTATGCACCTTTTGATTGTACTTATTTTGTATTTCCGTTAACATTTGCAAATATTTATATCAATTTAATGGGTCCTTCCGTACCGAGCTTATATTGTCTGGAGAAACGAAATAACAACCCAATTCAAGTGTAAAACATCATTTTCTGACATAACAGATTTACTTTGTGCGGATAATTCCCCCGGTCCCAGTATATTTACTAAATTGAAGGGACAGCGGGACAATCGAATTGTTTAGCTGATATCAACCAAAGTAAACTGAATTGACAGTCCTTGATCATTTATATATTTATATTTAATTGATTTAATAAAATGCGGATTTAATACTATACAGCATTTTCTCTCAGCCAACCTAGAGCCTATATAGTATGAAAAATTATATGAAATAAAATTTGGAATAATTAAAACATATAAATATAATAAGAAACAAAATATACATACATACATATATATACACATACACATATACATATCAAATAAAATTAAATATTTATGTATGCAAATAAAATATCTAAACGGCGTTTATTTAGAGGAAGTGTTCTTTCAATCTCCTCTTAAAGCTATCCCCCTATACTATCATTCTACTTATTCTGGTGATAACTCTTAACGGAAATTGGCAATCAACGTGGCTATGCTCACGCGGGAGACTGCTCTCCGAATTTTTTTTTTTTTTTATAGACTAGGGTGCGGACGAGCAAGCGGTCCCACGTGATGGTAAGTGTTACCGCCGCCCATGGGCACCTGCAACACCAGGGGGCATGCGGGCGCGCCGCCGACCTTGCAAAATCCTATTCACAGGAGACTTAATTAATACTTCGGAGCTCATTCGGAACCATTTTCTAAGATTTTTGAGTCAAGATGTCCATCATCTGCCAGGTTCCTTGATCATACGCACATTTCAGTAGATCAAGAGTATAATGTGATACTGTATTATACACCCTCATACGTCGCTATTATACCGTTTATTCCTCTATTATACCTTTTATCCCATTAAACCTACTGTTTATTAGCTGGCGATTTCACATTCTGATTTTTTACAAGTATGCACTGTCTACTGGACCCCACTTGGTGGATTATGAAATGACCTTGTAATTGCAATGAGATGTTAAAGACTTATAAAAGTATCGACATCTTAGTAAGAAATGTGGTCTAAAATTAGTACTTACCTACCTTTTACAAACAGCGATACATGCATCAGATATTTCTGATTCCTATACCACATACGGACTTGCCTTTAACTTCTTTAGTATTAAGACTATCTATTCCAGCCAGTTACCGTCTGAACTTTACTAAGAAGTCAAACAATAATAACATGCCCATTCATTTCATATTGATTGACTGTGCAGAGGTTACAAACCTTGTTCGTAGCGGTTTCCTTTAGAAACAATTTTACCGGACCATAAGGACGAGGTTGAAAGAAAAAGTTTGGAATTGCTTGAGAATAATATAGCCCTATAAAGAATGTTGGGATTTGTTTTTGTTTTAAAAAGACAGTGGTGTGTTTGTATATATAAATAATTAAATCTTTCGTGAACATTTTAGCAAAAAGAATTTGGGATTGTAATGGTTTTTGCAAATAATCGTCTGGCGCGGAATGATAATAATTTATGGTCAATTGGGGTGCTACATACGTATTATTAACTAATTCTTGTGTACGAGTACTGTGTTGCATTGAAATAAATGCTATTTCTTTCCAATTGATTCAGCATATTCCGCTTGGTCTTAAACCTCACGGAACGGAAGCGACGCGCGACGTAGTTCGGCATTTATTTTGTGTAACATATATATCATTAACATTTAAACTAGTTTTAACATTTTTAAATAACGGATTTTTTTTTATCAATATATTGTTGCCTATTCATATCTAGTCACGGATAAACACATACAATTATTTAATGTGTGGAAAACGTGGAAATCTCAAATGTTATATTTTACAATACCATATCATTAACCCATGTCTCTTCACTGCTGGATATAGGCCTCTCCTAAGGCCCGCCAACACATGCAATCTTCGGCTCTTCTCATCCGGCCTAATCTTTGCGATAGGCTTTAACGGTTTCAAATTATACATTTGTTACTAAAAATACAAGTAGATTGTTCAATTTGATAACTTCGAGTTTACATCTCACCTCTTGTTATCAAAGAGCGAGCGGTTCATCCATACTACTGTGACAAAAATACTTTAATCTCAACAAAAGAAAGGAACAGCCTGCTCTAGTTTTTCCATCGCTACAACATGGATGTCTTCAAGAAAGCTGTATATATGACTCTGCAAGGTCGGCAGCACACCCACATTCGGCCTGGTTTTGGTGGTGTCCAAAACCACCAAAACCAGGGCGGTCTCTTAATAATCTGGTGAGCTCAATACCAAATTGCCACCACTTCTAAAAAAAATATACCTAGTCACTATAGAGTTTAAAAGTTGGCAAAGCTTGTGGAACATATGGAACATGAAATTAGTTATTTAACAAATAGCCATAAAAATATCTCCCCGTTGTGAGACTTTTAGGAAGGTATAGGACGTTCGAAATTTGTTAGGGGAATGGAATATCTAGAGTCTAGATATTAGCATTTTCAGAGTTTCTTAGCCCAACTGTACTCAGGTGAAGCTAGAATGCTATATGATTTAATGTTAGTTTAATTATATTTGTAGGAGTGTACTTAGCATAGGGTATGATAGGACTGACACGTTTACGGAATGAGGACAAAAGTCCTTGTTAGAAATTGAGAATAATAAAAAATAGCAAACAAGCATATAAATACTCGTATTATACAATACAGCGGTGTATCGATTATCCCTATATTTCAATACTGTTTGGCGCCAGCCAATGAGTTGGCTCGCGCGGCAACACTGTATCAATCACGTGTGGCTGCCGCGAGCGGCAATATCCGAGGATTTGCCGTGCGTAATCGATACACAGCTTACCATTATGTCCATTTTGAACCCTCCGTTCACACGAATCCACAATCAGGCTCCACTTGTGGATACATAGATAAATTTTCCTCCTCTTCGATCGACCAAATTGGAATTCAAATATAATAACATGTTTCTATGCCACTTTGATCCACCAATTTTGGAATCCGAATATAATTATGTTTCTAAGCCACTTTAATCCACACATTTGTCGAGGCGGCGAAAGTAATGATACGAAATGTAATTCATTACTATTTATTTAATTTAAAACAATAAAAATGTAATTAATTACTAACAACTTCGATTCACTTGTGGATCGAAGAGGAACAAGAATTATCTACGAATCCGCCTGCGGAGCGAAGAGGAAGAAAAATTGTCCATGGATCCACCGGTGGAGCCTGATTGTGGATCCATGTAAACGGAGGCAATAAACTATTATAAAATACAAGTGAAAACCTAATAATGGCTTTCGATTTCCTGGAATTATAGCCCGTGTAATGTCTTTAGCAGTATTCTAAACAAACGGAACCTTCGTGAAATGTTCGTGAAATGGCCTAAATTCGTAAGAATTTAGGCCGTAATAATAAAGTAGGTACGAATTGAACCCGTTCAGATTTACTGAACCAGGGATTTTTGGTGCCTATTGGATTTTGTCTGCCAATCCAATTAATATCAGAGTTCTACAGTACCGATACAAAACGGTAAGTAAACTTCGCACAAGCGCTTAAAATACGGTGCAAGTACACAGACGTAATACTGATAGGTATACGTAGCGTGCCGAGAGTTGGAACGAAAACTCGAATTTGTAATAGACCCAACTAGTTCGACATAAAATAGACATTCGACAATAAAAAATAGCACTATAAAAATCTGTAAAAACTGTAAAAATGTAAATATCTAGTCCAACGAACGCAATCACTAGCTGTCTTCTTTTTCCCAAATATACAAGCTTGAGACAGTTTTTGATACTTTGTAATGACATCGTTACCACAAGTGTGTACAGTTAACCAACGTGAACCATCCTACGCGTAACTCTCGCTCCGCTAGGTACCTACGATAACTTATAAGTTCTCTGTGGGAGCGCTTCATGAACTTAGTTACAACTCGATCAATCTGCATGCGTTTTCATAACCCATTGACGGTATTAAACATTCGGTTTCGCTATACGTCCCGACATATAAATAACGTGTTAAATGATTGCGTGTATGGAAACAGATCACGAGAGAGCTCGTGTTATCTTGTTACGTGTTACCTCTTTTACTTCTTATCACACGTGCATTAAACGTGTGTTACTTTAATGTCTCAAACAACCCCGAGTAGAGTGGGCGCAATAGATTTGTTACCCGTTAAGATTCCGCTTATGTGAAAGAAATCCTTTTATACTCTGTTCAACTTAAGAAAAAGTGATGTCATCACTATCAGTCACGTGATTTCACTTATTGGCCGATTACGAGCGGGAGCGTTCCTCGATTGACCAATTAACGTCGTGTTCTGCTACATCGAACCGATGATGTCGCCTTTTTTTTAATGTGAAGTCTTTGTACGCTTTGCAGTGAGTTTAGGAATGTCTCGCTACTGCATTCATCTGTACTAGTACGGTGGATTTGAACGCGAGCTTCACACGTTAGCACCTTAACATGATAGTGTAAGGACGAAAATGCAATGGTTAGTAACGTTGTGTGTGATACGTTCAGCGTTAATTCTCGCCCGTAATCACGTTATGGACGCGAAATTAAAATGATGCATTAAAAAGTGTTATTCATTCGTATACATCGCTGTACTGAAATCAGATTACATTGAATTACATAAATAGAAAACTCGGAAGAGTTCTTCTTTCCATCAAGATGGCAAATTCAAAATCTTATGACGTGAAAATATTATTATTTATTATAAGTAAAAGTATACCTATTTCTAGTACGTGAGGTTCACTCGCCTACTAGAAATGCGTATTCTCGTATACTAAAATACACTTCTCTGCAAAAATGCTTATTTCTGCTTTTATTGATACTTATTTTTTTAATGAATATCACAGATTCCACTGAATATTTTTATCAGTATGAATTTCCTCATGATGAATTTACCACAAGTAACGGAGATATCAGTGTTTACTTTTATTTTATTTGGCATACAAAGAAGACGCATTTTGAAAATGATTATTGGGTTCAATAAACCGGTACATTTGTCTTGAAAACCCAAATTCCACTGTCTTTACAGTTTTTGTATGGTTTTACAAAATTGAATAACGTTATTGTAACCAATAACAGAAAATATTTAATATAACACGCATGCTAACATTTTTATAATAGATATATAAATATATGGTCCTATAAAATTAGTAGGTATAAAATATTTTAATATGTCACTCGGGTATTCATGATTTTTTGAAAGAAAAGACAGAGAATCAGTTTATTTCCTACAGGAAATAATTAATCACTAACTTCGTATAGTTCGTATCCTACGTAACAACTATATGAACACTACGTTCAAAGGTGCAAAAAGTCTTCTACTTAGCCTTAGTCGCTGTTATAAACCGGAGAGTGTATGCGTGACGAGATCAAATACCGGTTATCATTGATATAATAAAAACTATGAAACATTCATTATCTCAAATTTTTATTTCGAATTGGAACGCCAGTCTCCATTTGGCTCCAGACAGTAATGGCTGTCATTTGCCAGATATTTCGTGCCTCTGCCCTCCGAAGCACTCGGATAATTATCTTGCCTGGTGATATTAAAAAATTACCTACAAAATTTAAATTAAACGTATTAGATAAGGAGACAATTTTTGGTTTCTTTTTAGAGTTTCTAATAAGTTTTGATTTACGTAGATTATATTAAGTTGTCATTTTCAGTGATTCTTCTGATTGATCATGAGTTATCCTAGTTGTCACTTTAAAGAGTTTGTACGGGCTGTAATCGAAACCCGAAATTATGGATTCGGTTCATAAAATCAGGAACGGCTTCCGTTCATACTTACAGCGAGCATTTTAACACTAATATTTTGCACGTACCCTAGTTAATGCTTTTGTGAAACTCAATTTACTCTTATTTTAAAACTGAGTGTACTGTAATAAGATTTTATTATGTGTCCAATTCTCATGTTAATATTTATGTACTAATTAATTAGTGACAGATTAACTGATGTATAATTAATTATAATTTTATATTTAATATGAACTATGACACGGTTTGTATCCGAATAAAATAAATAATCATAAGTTCATTTTCATAATTTTATGAATCACTTTTAATAAAAACAATCATTTTTCTTGGAGTTTTACCAAATTTTTCATATAGATTTGCTAAATACAATATGTACAAAAAGGAATTTACGCAAAAACAAAAGAAAATGTAATTTATGAGCAGTATCAATCGCTTTGGAAAAGTTTCGATAGCATATAATAGGTAAACGGAAAAACTAGCGGGCTTTTTGAACGTCTGACTTTAGCGTGCTATATTTCTAGCAACACTGATCACCCCGAACAAAGGCATATTATTGTATGATGGGACTGGAAAAGCATAGTGTATATGTCTACTGTCAGAAATTAGTAAAATTGAAGCTAGCACATGAAGAAAATCGCCCAGAATTGATGAATAGAAAAGATGTAGTTTTCCATCACAACAATGCACCACCGCAAACATCTTAGATGACTAAACAAACATTGATGCATCTTGGCTGGGAAGTTTTAATGCATCCTCCATACAGTCCAGACATAGCACCTTCGGATTATCATTTATTGCGCTCTTTACAAAACTCACTAAATAGAGTAAAATTACATTCAAGAGAAGCCTGTATAAATCATTTAAAACAGTTTTTCGTTCAGAAATCCCAAAAAAAATATGGTGATGGGATAACGGCTCTGTCAGAAAAATGACGAAAGATAGTCAAATTAAATGGACAATATTCTGTTCAATAAATATTTAAAAAATACAAAAAAAAGTCTTTGATATTTTCACTATAAAAAGGCCGCGACGAATACCTAATATTATAGCATCGATATAATGTATTCTCATATCGAACATTTATAGTACTTAGTCGATATCGCCGCCCTGTATGATGAGGGCCTTACGAAAGTCGAAATCAGAAGAAATAACTCGAGCTGACGCATAAGCCACCGAGATACGAGGCGCGGCGTCAACTGATATTATCCCCGTAATGCTGTCTATAAACAATTTACGCCCGACCAGACTCGAAAGTAAACTGAGACGGCTGGGTCTTCGTATCGGTACAAAATTAAATTTCTAAAAGTATAAGGTAACTAGAAAACAATTCTTCAACAAAGCTTATCGAATTTCCTGAGCTTTGTCCAACGACTATTCTTTTTTTATAAAGGGTCATTGACAAAACATCGGCATCATCTCGAATTTGAATTTCTGACGTTGAAGCTTACTTTTATAAATGTCTATTAAAATCGCTGATATTGATTACTCTGCACTGTATAGTGCTTATGTAATGTATGTACAGTATAGTACTTATTACATTATTACATTACATTGTACACATTGTACTTATTACATTGTAATGTATAGTACTTATGCAGATAAGCCTGTCCGTGGGAAGAGACTAATGTAAAAATATAGAGTAGAACTAGGGATTGTAATGCCATAAAGCGAGATCCTGCAACACCACGGGATCCCGCATCGTTTGTGGAATTGCAAGATACCGCAACAACTATGCAATTCCACGCGCATTCCTTACGGAATGCGTAAAAAATAGCAAATATCAAAGACGGACAGTTATTAAAAATGACAACAAAAATGTTGAAACTGCACTGGATCTATTAAAGCTGAAGCTAATGTATTAAGATAACAAAGATTTTTGATAAAATATTAAAGAAGGAAACAATTGCCTATGATTGACTGTGAAGGAGTGAGAGGAAAATACTTATCTTTGATAACAACCGTAGATGCAGACAATGGCATTCTCGGCCGCTGCTGGACATACGAGTACAATGTGGTTCTTTAAAAATTAGGTTAACGGACGAAATAATCGTTACTATTTCGATACAAAAGCAGAAGTGATGGCTGATTTAATAAAATCATCCATTTTTTTAAAATAAACTATTATTAATTATTTTAATTCAATATGTTTGTGAATAAATAATAATAATTTTTAAATCAGTCGTTCATTTTAAAAATGCAGGTAATATATATATATATATATAATGTGATTAAAAAACTACTTTGCTTAGGCACTACCGTGTCCTAACTCCACATACAAATGTTATGTAAACTGTAAAATTTGTACATGGGTTTGCAATTTTGAGATTTTCGCAAGTTTCACTCATATTTTTCTATTTGAACATATGCGTTGAAATCCGTTTAAATCATAGAAATCTAAATAATATATGTAGATTTCTGTGGTTTAAATAGATGAATATTTGTAAATAGGCGTTGTTTGTGGAACATTGTTTTTGAAAACAACAAAATCTACTTTTCTGATCGACACGTGCTATTATTTATTTTAAATTCACTTCATCACCACCAGGCTGAAATTATATTTGATTAAATTAAATTAGAAGATTGACTGCATGATTTCATCATTACGAGACAGAATAAAAATGTGTATTTCTAAGGGACTGAAATAATCTTGTCCGACGTTTAGACCCTTTTGTAGCGTAAAAATATACCGTAATTTTTGATTAATTATCTGGGAAGCAATTGAGAGGGGTGAAACCTTTTGTTCTTGGTCTCGACCGAGTATTTTTCATGGAGTTTTAGCATTTTCGCACCGGACCCATGTAACAATGTTACTTTTCAAAAGTTTAATTACAGAATTAATAAATAAAGTACCTAAGTGAAGAATACGTTTGCGCTAAACGTATTATGAATCTATATTCTATCTATATCTATACATATAATAAAACAGTAAAAGGACTGAGTATGTACCTACATTGACTTATTTTTTTTAATTGGAGGGATTAGAAGCTCTTTAGAAGCTACAGAACTAAAAACGGTAAGTTTTAAAATTTTTGTCTGTATGTTTGTCCGTTTGTCTGTGTGTCTGTTTGTTTATTGTTTGTTCTGTCTAAAAACCACTGAACGGATTTTGATCGGATTTTCACTAATGTAAAGCTAAGTATCCAGAAGGAAAACTGGTATGTCATCTTCATATGACACAAGGAAGTTGAATTATAGAGGAAAATTAATAAAAATACTTTTAATAGAATTTCTCAATAACTACTGGATGAGATGGATTTTCATCCAGTACTGTAAAATCGTTTACAGCAGCTTAGTACACGCGAGCGAAGCCTCGGGTAGAAGCTAATGTATCGTAAATAACATAGACAATGTTCATCACTAGCTCCACTGTTGGATATGGGTTGCCTCATATACAAGGGCGTATAATTGCCTTAAAACGCCACGCCTGGCCAAGCGGGTTGGCGAGTCCACTGTTTTATTTATTTAAACTTCATTGCACAATGATATGTACAAAACGCGCACTTAATGCCATTATGCATTCTCTACCACTCAACCGCCAGATTATACGGAAAAGGGTTTGCCGGTGCATTATTAAATTAGAAAAAATGTAACCTATTAATTTATTATTAATAAATAAATACATGTACCTACATATGTTTTAGATGTGGTGTAGTTCCTTAGGTCTTGTGGTAGTCATATTATCCCCTTAGCCAAGGCAAACGCCAATCGTGGTATTTAAAAACTTTTATGTACTTCAGTTCTTTGTTTTCTAAATCATGAATTAAGTTAATGTAAAATGTATTCGTAGCTTAATTATGTTAATGTAAAATTTAATTGTGTTTATACCACTGAGATTAAAATTTGTATTTATGTTTACGCTTTTGTAAAGAAATTTCACAAGTGTATGGTTCAAAGGGATAATTCTTTGGCACAATTCATTGACGATCACTTTTATTTTCTAATCGTTATCAATAATAATTGTACGTGTTAGACCCGTTTAATACATAAATGCGTTTTTGAGTTCCGCAGATACATCATTAAATAAATAATTGCGGTTTACGTCGAAACAAAGTTCTTTCTCGGTAATAATTAATGAAGAGTGATTAAAGTAATTGCCGTTCTCCTGTGATCTAGTGTTTACTTACGTTTCTATTTTCTATCACTTTTATTTTACTTATAGTATAGATGTTAGCGTATAACGTCCCACTGCAGGGCACAGGCCTCCCCTAGTAAATCCCTAGCCCTAATCCACAACGCGGGCCCAATGCGGATTGGTATATACACATGCTCCGGATTTTTTAATTTATCGAGCTTGCGGGTTCCTCACGAGGTTTACCTCACCGCCAAGCGAGTGGACATTTTAAAAAAAATCGGTACTTAAGTGGAAACTCAGTGTTACGGGCCGAGGATTTGAACTCGTCGTGAGTACACGAATGTGAGTCGAATATTCTTCTGACCGCTCTAGTATCACACAACTTAATAATAGACAAGTTACAATCCAATTATATCAAACTTACCGCTAATCCCTTTCTGCGTGTGATAACTAACTTATCAAAGACTACTAACTAGTTAAAGTTATTCATAAAGTTACCAGTTTGTAGTACTACAATGTACCAGTTATTGATATATGTAATTACAATGTCACATTATGTCACACTTGTCTTCGCAAGAAGTATTTTAGGTAGGCGAAAACTATCTCTGGAACGAGGCAGCTCCACTGCCCTCTCCCGTGACAGCCCTAATTGAGATCGTCACTGTAAGACCATCAACGCACTTTTAGTCCTAAGTTTAATCAGCATCGTTATTATGTGTCTACTATACAGGTGTGTCTAGAATACTTCCGAAGCCTGAAACCATGGATTTCATTCATGATTCTGAGTTCATTGCCATGAACATACCTATTACAAAGCATTTTTTGAAAAAAATAAAAATATTAAAATTTTTACTAAATTATTCATAAAACATTGCTAAAACTAATTATTTTAAGAAAAAAAAAATATATTATTATTCAAGGATTTCAGAATCATGAACATAATAAGTGAACGGTTTCGTTAATAGTTCAGACACACCAGGGGCCTTACCACCATCTTTTACAAAACAATATTGTTGCAGGAACGTTTTATTCAAGCCTAAAATAACATTACTCATATTCGTACCATGACCTCCACCAAAATATTAATGCTTAGTGCTGCGAAAGAACGAATGATTTTAATTATTTGTCTATTCCCTGCTAAAAAACAAAACGAGATAACGCTATATGAACTGTATAACGCCATTTCTTTCATACAACGTTCCAATTTGCACTACAGTAAGCTACGTGACGTCACCAAAACTTCTTAGTAAAACATTACTAATATAAGCTTACATTAAGGACGCCGTGGTACGAAATTGAGAAATAAGGTTAAAATAATACTGCTATAAGGAATTGTGGTAAGGCCCCAGATATTGTGTACCTACTCTTTATTGTGTGCCGTCTTATTTGTTAAGTAAATATTTTATTAATAATATACCCTACATTTCTTCCCAGCGGTGTCGTAAAAGGCGACTGAAGGATAACAAAGCCGCTACCGCGAGCGCCGATCGACTACACCACTTATGAGAGAGTGGACTCGCCAACCTGCTTGGCCAGCGTGACGTTTTAAAGCCAAATATCCCTCATGCACCGGAAAATGTGCATAAGGAGCCCCATGTCCTGGAGTACATACTGAATTGCATTGCATTGCTAAATCTTTAAACAAGTTCTACTTTATTTCATATCATTATGAGTAGAATTATGAGCTCAGTAGAATTGACCACGGTCTAGAACTTTTTTATTTTGAATGACATTATAATCTGTACAATGCATCTGCCTAAGCTAACATAGTTAGTCCCTTCTATTTAGTTATAGTCACGCCGTGCGCCGGTCCTTAACACAGTAAGGTCAGCAGTAGCTTCGAATTAGGTACACAAGCTTTCCACCTTCAGAGTATCAAATTAATCCAATAACGTGTACACTGGTAGGATAGCGAGAGAGGTCTGTCTGACCCACTTCGTGTGTAGGGTAACCCAAAAGCAGGAACGTTACTTGACGCACATTTCTATCTGAACATTTTAAAAAGATATATCGAAAGTGGTCCCAATGTTATGGTGTAAATAGTTTTTATACGATATTTATACGTATTTTCACAATGTATTTCTAGCCCACCTTTTATAGCCATATTTTTGAACGGTGTTGACGCAAAGGCTAAAACTTGCCTGCAGAATGAAGTATTTTATGATACCATCTACCAAAAGTACACTATCAGTGTCCTATGCGAAACGACGAAGACTCAGATAAGGAAAAAAAAACGTTTAATTTTATCTTTAACCAATTTGGGCGGCGTTAGCATTTTCGCATCCCGCAAACAATAAAATGTCTTTATTTTTCTTTTCGTATATGGCAATGGTCTAATTAGCACATTCTGCCAGTATCAACTTTTTTTTCGTAATAAACAATTTCAAAGTTTAAAACGTGTCATGTCAATATACAGTCCCGTCGAAGTCGGGAGTCGCTCAGTAAATTTAGAGATAGTAGGTTTACTGAGAGCAGAAGAGGACTCCTTGGAAACACGAAAAACGCAGTCCTATGTTTTTTATTTGATTATCACAAATATTTCGCAAAAATATCACTTTGAAGTTAATAAACTATCACTATTAAACCACAAAATGTACAATACACAATTTTTATAATAATCAAACAAAAACTCAATTTCACTTCTCGAGTTCCCACCAAACAGCCCAATAAACGGTCAAAGTCATAGTTTGATTGGTTAAGCAAATTCTTTAAGCAAAAGTTTGTCCAACCAGGAATAGAACATGAAGTTTGCTACACAGCAGTACTATCCACCAGTGGCGTTTATTGGTCCTGAAACTAGGTAAACAGCAGTGGCTGTGTGCCCGTAAACATGTAAAGATTGTTTTTACTGGAGAAGGTCAGGAGTGATAACAATGTCTGCTACTATCCGCGGTTCGCACATGTTAGCGTAGATAAGTAGAAGTTTAGTGGTAAGTCCTGCTATTTGCTTATATGAGATGACATGTAAACTGTCAAGCAAAACTTTAGTATCTTTTAAATATTGTCTATGCTAAACCTACGTTAACGTCACCTAAAGGCCATCCGCGGACGATCATTACTTTTGACATTTTTTAGTCTGTTAAAAGCAATATTTATGTAACTGCCTGCATATCTTCTGGAAATATTTAGTTTCAAAACCAATATACGCCATTGCTGCTATCGTTCATCGGTCGTCAAATACCAAATATGTCCATATTTCAGCTAGAGCCGACCGTCTGGCAGCACCCAAGCCCGTGTTAACAGTGTTAAAAGATCGTATAAGATTTGGGGTCGCTGTAATGATTGATGAAGTCCACAGACTGAGCGTGAAAATGTGTTCAGAATTACAATTTACGCTCGAATTGTGAACAAACTTGTGATATGACTAGACTTTGAACATACCTAAACTCGATTTATGTTACATTCAGAAAAATTTAGTGTTAAACTTCGATAGAAATTCGATTGTATGCGGTAAGGGAGATCGATGAGCATAAAAACATTTTTTGTGTTTTATTGTATATTGTTCTTTGAAAATCTTTCTATTGATGTGATAACTTCAATAGAAAGATTTCTTAAAATAAAAACATAACACAATACTGCTATTTTCAGGATATCAAAAGTTAAAGATATTTTTTACGGAATATGTGCCGATTTTTTGTTCGCACGATTACAAACAGTAATCGTAATGGAGTTATTAGTGTGATTTTACAACTGCAACTGTATGTTCCAGTCTTCTCTTGTATATAACAACACACCTGTAGAACAATATAATTTGGGGTTAATCCTACCCGTCCTCAACGCTGAAGGGTTACAGGATCATGTGAGATTCGCATCACGAAGGTTATTAATGATGTCCACCAGAATTTAATGTAAGACGTAATAGTTGGATACGTAGTTTCATGTGTATTTTCATTGTAGTTTTATGTAAAAATAATACATACCTACACATATTTCAATGTTTCACGGCTGTGTGGGATCGACCGGCCAAGTGTAAAAGAATCTAAATAGAGTCCTTAAAAGAAGCCCATTTCAGACAGTGGACGACTTGTTACGGTTACGGTAAGGATGTATGAAAGTCTGAAACGAAGGATTCTTAGTACATTGACATGAAAATTTTAAGAATCGTTTTTGCAAAAACCTTGGAACTTGGAACCGAACATACTTCGGTAGGCATCTGGATATTTATCATTCTGGACTGATGTTGGCATGCATCGTGGATGTGTCCTTTGACAACAGTATCCACTTACCACCGTGCACCGGATGAACTGTCCGCTTGTCTGTCAACTCATTTTTATATAAAAAAATACAAATTTCAGTCAGAACCCACTAGAAAGGTTTGATTACACCCTCTATATCCGTAATGTAAGTAAGGACGTAGTAAAGATGGATCCGCAGTGTATGTGGCCACGGAGAAACATTACAATTACCAGTTTTCTTTATTCTCATGAATACATCAAACCGATGGCCCCATAGAATAAGCGTGCAAACGAAAAACATCAACTTTACAGTAAAAAAATAAAACGTGAAAAGTTAAATAACGCTGCACCAGTTCAAAATAACTATATTAAATTTATGACGAAATGAAAAGTAAAATAATCAGCTTTTATTTGCATATAATTAACCATTTACGCGATTATCGAGTAAGACTTTATAAAGTTCATGGTTTACAACATGTGTGAATTCTTAAATACAAGATTTAATTTTTACAAGAATGCAAAGTAAGTAAGTTATGTGTAAAGTAAGAATACCCAAAATGGTGGACGCCGAACAGCCTCGAAAATGCATTGTTTCATTTTAACAGGTTTATTCGTGTGTTTTAAAATACATTCAATGCGTTTAAGAGTGTGAGTTTATGAGATATGTTTCCCTAGAATAAATATTTGAACTGCAATTAGTTGAAAATTAAAAAAGCACGTTTGACTTTTTAAAAAAATGGTTAACACGTTTACACGTTTATTTGGTGGGGCCACCGGGAAATAACGCTGTACTTGATTCCTTAAATCATTACTCGTAACCTTAATTGTAAGTGCTGGATAATAAAACTGGTTTACTACTTTGTTTTATTAACTTTTGTATTTAACGACCTATTTGGCAAACAGAGTGCTAGAGGGTCCAGAGTCCAGGTACATTCAAGCTTATTAAAATGCCAAGTAATTTTGTTTATACCTTTATTTCTGGCGGATCTGCGAATAGGTTTTGGACCAAATTAACGTCTTATATTTTAATAAAGAACCCATAAAGGTTATATGAAATTGTAGAAATATAGCGTATAACGTATAAAAAGTCAAAGAACTCATATTTTGTAGACGTTGTTAGTCTGGTAAGTGGATGCTGTTTTCTATGGACATCCGAGAAACAAAATATTATTCTAAAATTCGTAGGTATTTTTTTCTTCTTGTTTCACTTAAATAATTGTAAATAATTTCTTGTTTCAGGTATAAATACCAAATTTCAGGGCAATCTTTGTGAAGAATCTTTCCACTCGGTGAGTCTGAATGGAATCTTCGTCTATGGGCCGTAAGGATGGGGTGACAGCATAAGATTTATGATAACTTGATGAAGTGGCCGTGGCTTGCGCCCGCTGTCGACACCATCGTCGCATGAAAGCACATTTAAACTTAATATATTACTTGCGTACAGACTTTCTGGGTTGTTCTTTCTGTTCTTTGATATTCAATTCCTTAATCCATTCCTTAAACTGCAAAGGTAGGCAGCGCATCCGGGGGCGTGGCAACATTTGTCATTTATAGATAGGTAGATAGATAGATTTTTTTATTTCACACACACAAGTGATCGCGTAACATGATTATTTCTTATCCTAAAAAGTCATTAAAACATATACGAGTATAAGCAAACAAAAAATAAAATTTTAAACAAGGCGATAAAACTGCGCGGTCCCATGTGTGGTCGAAAGGGTATCCGTCTCAGCACAAGCTGTAGGTATACCGTAAAAACGGCATACAGCGCTGATTTTCAGACGGAACCAAGACCCGTGAACGGGTGTAACAGCGGTGTGCGCCGTTGAACACAATTCTTGTTAATTATAATTATGAGAGTCAGTGTGATTAAATATGTGCATATTACATTACAATATTTATATGGAGAAGATAAACACCTATATATAGATATACATTCTATATATTATAGAGATAGACAATATTCACTTTTATGCTGTAATATAGTAATACTTCAAATAGTCAAATATTAGTTGCAGTACAAGTAACCGTTATCGCATTTGGACTGATGTTGGCATGTACCTACTCGCATCGCGGATGTCTATGGACAACAGTATCCATTTACAATCGGATGGACTGTTTGCCCTCGTCTGTCGCCTTTTCTATAAAAATAAATCAGTGGTGTTGCTAAGCAATTTGCATTAAGAGATAATAAACAAGGCGAACTTCAGTTACAGTATTGCCAAATCGAGCGTTCAAACAAATAGAAAATCGCTTGTGGTAGGTCGTCTTTTAAGATACCCACAGGACGAGATAATAGCGCGGTGCTATTTTAAAGCCGGCCGACACTAAATGGCCAAAGCAGTTACAAATTTCCCCGCGTTAAAACTTTCTCAGATTCTTTGCAGCCCAATATCAATTTATTCCATAGGTGATTGCATGCGGCGTGGCATCAACCGCAAATAAAAAATTGTAGAAGAAACTTGTATTCTCAGTTAGAGCAACGGATATGAACGTTAAAATCACCAAACAACTCGACCATAATTATTTGCGTTCTTAAATGAAGGACGCAAATAACTTTGTAATCGTGGGAGATTCGTTTCTTTTCTACTTCGTCTTAGTCCTTCATTTTCTGTCAAAAGCAATACCTACTGCGCCTAAAATTTAATTAATAAATATCATCTCGATCTCGGTTTCCTTCTCCATTACAATTAATGGTTTATACTTTTCCAGAAAATCCGTAAAATGGGCAACGAAAGTGCGACGTTAATTAAATTTCCCAAAACAACGGCTGTCATTGGTCATAGACTGTTAAATAATATATATATACCTATATAAATGTTTTGCTTTTAACAAACCTGTAAACATAAATTCATGTTTCATGTTTGACAAAAACGGCCAATCGACCTTGTTTCTCAATTACTGTACAATTTCTCTGGGTTCGTTTCTCAGTGAATAAAAAAATATTTGTAGATAAAAAAATATGTTTTTTGTAAATTTTTATTTTTAGACATAACATGTCTGTTTGGTACGTTACAGGCAGCAGGAAGATTAAAAAAATCAAAATTAATTCGATTTAAATTTTTTTTTTCCAATTTCCAAATGTAAAACTAAATCTCACTAGCCTGTGTATGGTCTTAGATCCATGTCACAAAGGACACTTAGATGAAAAGATAAAATCTAGATGCAACGTCAAGCGACAAAACTCAGACATATGGACAATTAAATTAGCCAAGGAGGCGAAGGAAATTTTGCATGCACATTTCTTTCTCCCTGCTCATTTTCCTATGCAGTCTAGGGGGGCACTGAGTATTGAGTGTGCGACCCTTTAAATGTAAACAAAAATATTTCCGCATATTATTTTTTCCTTTTGTAGTAAACGTGTGAAATAAACAGCATTGTTATCGACAACATTCTCTGTTTTACGTCATGTCCACAAAAGTCACACTTGACCTTTGTCAACAAAAATGGCTTCATTGTTTTACAAAAGCGTATTGTGATTGCCACTTGAAAAACAACGTATACTGCTCTCCCTTGAGAGATGAGAGGAAAATTATTTCCCAAAAGTAAGGCCCTAACTTAATCTATTGTTTTCGTTCACGATACGTAGGAAATTCATTACATGCTCTTTGCTTTATACGAAATAATTTTAAGGTAAATTGTAGTTTAATGGTTTGTGATAAAATGTACGTATCATTTTTATAATTTTCATATTTGTACAATGTTCGAAGCTAATATGACCATCAACCATTTTTTCCCATTTAAACTTTGCCTTCCTGTTTCATCCCTTTGGAAGTAGAATTACGAGAAATCCCTTCTTAGTGAGAGTCTGTACGTCATAAGGAAATTTTCATGTTTCTAGCTTCAGCGATTTCGAGTCGGCGTTGATGAATCAGTCAGGACATTTCTCTGAAGTTAATAAAATGTTCCCTAATAATCTGCATTAGCAAAGTTGAAAATTTTAATACTCATATTAAATATAGGTGCGCCCGTTATTTCATGAGTGTTAATGGGTAGATGCAAAATGCATCGCATATGTAGGACATATCGACGCAATTCTCGGGAACGCAATATATCGAGTTACTACTAGTTCCAGTGCAGTGGACGGGGACCTGGCTTTCTAATTGACAAATATCTTGAGTCCAGATACCTTAACACAGATATTGCTTGTCTAAGGTCTTCTATACAAAGTGTAAGATCTCTGTGGTAATAATTACTACTTTATGATGATTCGAATATTTAATCTACATGGGCTGTTCATGGGCTACATTAGCCACTTACTAGGCGGACTATATGCTCGTCTGCTACGTTCTTCCATATACAAAAAAAAAGATAAATTCACGTAAAATAAGAAAAACCTGTGCCAGTGCAGAAGAAAATGCATTTTGTGTTTCCGGGGGACTCTTACCCCTTCATCAGCTTAACTATCATAATGTCGAGCTTATAAAAAAAATCAATCAATTGCGTCGACTTTGGCGGGAAGCCGAGAAGTGAAATCTAGTTTATGTTTGATTATTATGAAATTTAGTACAATGATAGTTATATGTCCTCTATTTATTTATTTAACAATGCCATTGTCGTACAAAAGGCGAGCTTAATGCCTTAAGAAATTATCTGCCAAATAATCTTTGTTTAGATCAGAAAGATACATTGGGAGGTGCGATGAGAACTATTATAAATAGGTATATCACTTACACGACAACAATAAAATTTGGATAAATATATCTAATCGATACATAACATACATTTACGTATAATATACCTAATGTACATATAAAAACATATATAAATAATAAATATAAATATATATACATAAATATAACACACTGAACCTGCGATGACACAAGGTAGTGTGCGCCGAGCTTCAACATAATTCTTGTTCTTAGCCTTTCTAATTAACTTCCTTCTCTATCAACATATAAGATACTTTTGGTAAATATATAAGACATCCTCTACTTGTACATAGTAATACAACCTATAGTCATATAAATTGTATTAGTCTACTAAAAGATGTACAGATAAAATAAATGTGTATAGACTTTAATCGAAAAAGAAAATCTCATCGGGTTTAATTACAACACGAAACCAATAGGAAAACAACACGTACGTCGGAACGCAGAATGACCGACAAAATAAGACCTTAACGCGATACCAATTAGAGCTAGGTTGAAATGTGTATGTATATCTATAACCTTACATGTTGTCGACAATATAACACATACAATACAAACAAAAGAAATAACACCAAATTATAGTGTGGATTGAGTATAGAATAGTACCACCCAATCTACCACAAGCCCTGAGGAACTATATACACCACCTCTAAAAGACTGGACTCGCCAACTCGCTTGGCCTAAAGCCAAGGCCTATATATCCCTCATGTACAAGACAATGTGTTTGGAGGTGGCTCATGTCCAGCAGTAGATACCGAAAGAGCTGGTTGCATTGTATTGTTTTATTATCCATACTAGAAATGTTATAAAGAAGTTAGATATAATAATTAGAGTTAAAAACTGAGTTTTAAAAGATTTGGTATAGACCCAATGTGACTCGTGGGTTCTCGCTCACTTCCGAGGTGCCGATATTGCGATTTTTGGTGGCACTGCAAAAAGCTCACCCCACATTAAAATTCATATGTGTAATCAGTTTAATTAACAATGGGTACACATTATCTGTGGCATTTTTCTAACGTTCTTTTTCCGTTTCCTTTGTACTGGTGACTGAATCATGTCGGTAATAAAACCTTGTGTAGATCTAAGAAACTAATGCTATAGTCGACATATAACCCTCGAGGCCTTAAAGAGGCAGAGGCAGACCTTAAGAAGAACATTAATCTAAAAAAGTACGGCTTAAGGAAACGTTAATATCAAGGAACGCCAATTGGAAGTTATTAACAGCGCCAGGCCTACTGAAGTAAACTAGAAACACTAAAATAAAATTAAATAAATAAACTGAACTAAACTAGGGGGCAATCGTTGCACGCGTCCGTAGTTACCTTTAAGCACTCAATACGTGTCAAAGCAGGTGATAATTTTGAAAAATCCGTACACTAGTTAGAACTCAATGGTACTGGCCGAGGATTTATACTCACAACCTCACGAATGACCGCCGAAACTAGTATATACCCCTAGGCTATCACAGCTCTCTGAAAATAATAACTAGAAAACCAAATATATGTACCTACCTGGATGTGTAATCAACCGTATTCGAAATTCAGACACCAAATATATAGTTGGAACAAAAAATCTATCAGGGGGCTAAAACAAATGGTTTCCGCACACAAAGGCGTTTTTTTTGTAACCAAAGTAATAAGTAGCCAACTAATATGTATTTTTTTGCTTTTAGTTCTCTCTATAGTGTTTCAAAGATGTTTTAGTCTACTTGTATATCTTCACAAAGGAGACAAAAGCATCTTTTGCTTTTATCCTTCATTATTGTATAAAGATGTGAATATTATTTGCTTTTAGGGTTCTGAATAAACTAAAAAGCTTCATGTCCTCGGATGGAGCTTCGCCCACCTCCATCTGTCACAGTCTCATTACTCTTACAGTTTAGCTCCGATTTTAATGAAATTTCATATAGATATGTATTTCATAATGGCAACATCAAGTGTTGCCAAGTGAGGAAAAAATGTAATTAATATACCTCTACATACACACGGAAAGTTTCCACAAAGAAACCAAACCATAGAACATTTATGACCCATTGAACGTTCGTCTCTGTCGTTTAAACAGCATTACTACGGAACTCGTATTATTTATTAATCGAAATTTCATCGAAAAGTTATTATTATGATGTAATATTATGCCGACGAACGCGAAAATACCCAAACAGAAGACAGATTTTGAAAAAAGAATGAACATGGCATTATTAACATTAATAAATTTATCGTTTTAAATGTATATTTATTTATTTAAAAAACTATTGCTCTCTTTCCTACAAAAAGCAAGCTTAATGCTTGGAGACATTCTCTACCAGCCAACCATATGAACATGCATGCATAAATACATACATACATAAATACATGAATATTCATATATACGTATACCATATTAATTGATTTATTTTAATATTTGTATTATTTCGACATGAAACACTACATAACAGTCGCACTTGACACGTATTCGCGGGTGAGGGCGTATGCGAATCTTTTTTAACAAGGAACTCATAATTTGTATATATTATTCATGTATACAAATGAGTGTCCGCCTCTATACGTAATTATATCTAATATATATACGTAATTATATCTAATATCTATACGTAATTTCATTTTTATTCCGGCGTCAAAATTTATGAAACTATTGGAAGTTTTTGTTAAAGTTTTTTATAAATGTATAAAGTTTAAATTATAGATACAATACCGACTCCATCATGATATTCCTCATTTGAAAGGCACCCCTTAATTACTTTTTCAATTAAGCATAACTTTGATAAATTGGTAGATCTACTAAAAGTAGCGCTTCATACACGAGCACACTCCACCAAGCTTAAATTCTTATTCAGTGGTCCGTCACGACTTCACAAGGGTGGAATAACGTCAACTATCATTGTTACTTGCCGTCTTCACACTAATTTTTGTGAAAAAACATATTCCATATTTTGTATTAAAACATTAAAAAATAGATTGATAAGGATATAATTCATTGTATACCAAACAGTAGAGAAATAATAAATAAAAGTAATTAGAAGAATGAACAGGGGCCTTTTCGCCAATGCGATTTCTTCCAGGCAACCTTTGGCTGGTAAGCAGAAGTGTGTAGAGGAATAAAGGTGCATAGTGCAATAAAGAAATAATGTACATAAGAACATACAGACATTTATACATAAAGTAGGTACTCACTGTAGGCTTTGTTGTTAAATAACCGTTAGTTTGAATAATCAATAAACTTCACACTAGACGGGCCTACACTTATGATTGGTATTGCCTCATAAATTGGTAATTGGCAGTCTATTTCCAATTGATCGGAAGTGAATGAGTGGTGTGTCACCGGCTTGAACTCACGAGTAAATGACTCGTGGAGTTGAGGACTCCTATCACTTGATTTTTGCGCCCTCCAATCTCAATCATCAGAAAATCTCCACAAATTCCTCTACATTCTCTGACTTTTACTCTAATTCTTTTAATGTGCATGCCGTCAGACTGTCCAACTGTTTGCCAGCATCCGTTCGCGTGCACAATTGCTCGTTACCTTTCATTATTTATTTATTCAAGGAAGACATACAGTTCTATAGTATTAATAATTTTAAGCTAATGATCACTTTCTTAAGTCTCCTTAATTATTTCTTCCCTTTCATTCCAAATTCATTCATTCAATCTTATTCTTCCACCTAAATAGGGTTCATGAAATTCTACAACTTTTTTTTAGTTATTTGTTATACAATAAGCCTTTCCAACTGGCCATGTCGGGCCTCAAATTTTCTAGCTAAATAAACCTAAAATTGGTTGCAAGAGGCTAGAATCTAAGTCTTCGATATTACAGCAAATTAAACTCACTTTTCTTCAGACTGGTCGTCTGTCCCTTTACCATGAGCAATGATTACTACAATACAATACATTATTCTTCGTATAACCGTAACCAGACCCTTTTTTCTTCCGTTGCTATTCATGGGCCGTTGCCCATGTCCGTTGCCTTAAAACTACACGCTGGCCAAGCGAATTGGCGAGTCCACTCTTTCATAGGTGGTATAGATGCTCCGAATTTGTGAGTAGGCTTTCTTATCCTTTAGTCGCATTTTACGAGACCCACGGGGAAAGGTGGGGTGGTGCTACTCTAAAACCGCCCGTCATCACCCGCCACAAAGAGTAATTACTTTTTGAGGTCGTATAGTTCCTCGAGGCATGTAGTAGCGGCTTTATTATGAAATTTGATAACTAGGTCTGTATTTATTATAAAGTATTATTTCTTATAAGTATTTATTATAAGTCAAAATTTCTTCTGAACAAACGTGTACCCCAACATTGCTTCGGAACCTTGACCGTAAGAACTATTTTTATTGTGCTGTGCCTTGACCACCGATCGCGTCGAGACCGCCGACCGTGGACCGAACGGAGGACGGCATATTTTTGTCCATATGCCTTTGATTTTCAATTAATTCTTCGACTGTTTTGATCAAAGGTCATGAACGAAATAACAGCGAAATAATAATATTTAGTGAATCTCCGAAAGAAACCAAAGTCTCTTGTCATGTTATATCTCTGGATACGATGTTCGCGAAGACGCGAAGGCGTGTTCTTGATTATAAGTTGACAGGTATGTTAACGTGCAGCCACAGAACTGGGATTTCCTTGTAATACATATACTCCAGCTATAACAATTCATAATCACACATAGGTATAATATCGCAAATCTGAAGTAGAAAAATCTCAAGAAATATGTGTACAATATCAAGAAATATATTATGTAGAAGAACTGAGATCTTGCAAATTAATTATTTTAAGAAAAATTTCCAGACATTTTCAGTTTCTTCGAGGGTGCTAGGCATTGGCGAGTTGGTGAGTGGGGTGACAGCATAACTACTCCATCCATGCCCTTCTCTGATGACCTGGAGCCCGATATAAAAATATGATATAAAAAAGTGGGCGGACGAGCAAGCGGTCCAATGATCCAATGATGGTAAGTGTTACCGCTGCCCATGGACACCTGCAACACCAGGGGGTATGCGGGCGCGCCGCCGATCTTGGAAAATCCTATTCACAGCTTTCTTGAAGAACCCCATGTCGTAGCTTAATGGAAAGACCTCTTGAGGCAGTTCGTTCCACAGCCTACGGGTTCGCGGTATAAAATAATTTTTGGACCGAACAGTGCGCGACACCTTCGTATCGAGAAAATGCGGATAGACCGCACTTCTGTGACGGGAGGTGCGGTTGCAGAAACCTGAGATGGGCATTATATTAAACAATTCTTCAGACCATTCCCCATTGTACAGGCGGTAGAATACACAAAGAGACGCAACGTCTCTCCGAATGCTGAGGGGGTACTAAACTGCCCGTGAGAGTGAGATCGTCGACAATACGAACTAGGATAACCTTCTAGGATTAACCTTGAGAACTCGTAAAGGTCTCCTCATACAATATAAAGGTAATTCGTTTTATGGGCGGTAGACAGCAGCTCCCGCCTACAACCGCCACTCTTAAAATAAAGTAGATATACTAAGACGTAAACGACTAATCATGGTTGATAATATCATTTCTTCAATCCCGTTATAAGTAAACACTTATAAATAAGTGCCCTGTTACATCATTTATTTCGAGTCGTACATTTCAAACAATTATTATTTACATTTACTCGTATTTCAGTAAAGTTCATAAATAGGCTCTAAATTCATCAAATCCAATAAACATAAACGATATATTTACTCCATATGTCTATGATTATTTCGTGTAGCTCATGGAATCATGAAATATTGTTTAAAAACATTGTTTAAAAGCGAACTCTACCTTTCCGGGTTTCATTAATTTTTATCATATAATAATCATAGGTACAACATTTTTACTGCAATTTTATTTAGAAGTTATGAGATATGATGCCAAATGACTTATCATAAAGCGGGTTCATCGCATCGCATTACACCACACACACACACACCCATACATAGCAGCAATCGTAATCGGAAATAAGTCGTGTCGGAGCGGATATTGAGTCGATTGCCGTCTCTCCACTCGAACACCTTCGATCAATCGAGTGAGTAACTAAAATTCGATTTATTTATAGTCCGATTTATTTCTCGTCAATGACAAAAATAATTTTGTTTGTTTTGTAACCACTGTCACCGACTAAAATAAAAAAGTGTTGGGTATTATTGAACTTATGGTAGTTTGATATTAAATATCTACTCAAACAAACCTTCCACTATAACTGAATCTACAAGGCAACATTTCTTTTCGTTACGAATTTCTCAGTCTTGCCCTCATTTGGATTATTTCTCTCAGTGTTTCAAAGGTGGCAACCTTAGCTAGAACCTCAGAACCTTAGAATGATGGTCAATGTGCAGACACTTGAACTTGAAATGAACTTGAACTTGACAGACACTTAAAATGTTTTTTTTTTACTTTTAGTAGAATTTTTAGGGGGCAGGGTTTGGAAAATCAAATCCCTTCTTTCTCCTGGAAACTATCTTTAATTCAATTAACTCTTAAATAATTAATTAAACTTACCTATCCTTATTTAAACCACCCTTATACAGGGCTAATTAAAAAATACCTACACCCTCTTAACATTGAATTTCTGTTGTTAATAATAATAATAAGATTAAATATATTTATTTCAGACCAGTATAAAAGTCCATAAACATACACAATACACACATACAAAGGAATTATAATAATTAGTTTATCCTTAATTTTAGGGAATAAATAAAATACACAGAACTAAAGGTCGCGACTGTACGGTGGATGACCCATTAGCTCTACATTTATATTTCTCAAAAATTGCTTCGCTTGTCTGGCGGTGTGAGGGGTGCATTGTCGTGATGGATGATGATTCTGCTTAATGCACGTCGTTCTTTGACTTTTTCCAAAACATAATGCAAGCAGCTGTTCACATAACAGACCGCAGTTACTGTTCTTTAATTTTCTAAAGTTATAGTAGCAAAGTGGCCCGATCTGCCAAAGATTGATTGACCATTGTCGAATTTTTCAAATATTTGGAGACACCATTCCACGCAGCAGTGTTTTTGAGCTTCGCTCAAATTGTGAAGAATCGATCTAGCACAAAGCTTCCTTACCCGTGGCTGAAGGTGTAAAATAGTTTGAACTTCACCCATAGGTAACGATGCTCGTATGTGCTGATATGTCGTTCGGTTGTCTGCTTCAATCGGAGCCGCACAGTTTTGATGTTGTCCTCCGTCACCGCCGTCGCACTGAGGTGACCGCGTTTAAAATGACTGAACCAGTTATAACTGTGGTATTGTTATGTGGTACTGATGGGGCTTCATCACTAAATGCTAACTCAAGTCTTTCATAACTTTGTTTCTGGTTTAGATCGCAACGAAAGTCATAAAAAATCATTGAACGAAAATGTTCTCTTGTCAAATTCATTTTTCTGCAAACACTTAATTTACAAATTGCCGCCAGAAATAAAAAAAAAGATGACAGATTTGAAAATTTAGTGGCGTTTGGCAAGCAGAGTTCCTTTTTTCTAAATTCGATTTTAATTTTTCTATCGTATTGTTCAGTAGCCAGTTCTAAGAACTTCTATTTGACCTATCGTATCTCATTGAGAAACACGTAGGTGCATTGAAGAAATTTAATAGTACATTTAATAGATTAATTGGTGAATAGTAATCAGTCAGTAATCATCTAAATGCTAGTCAGTATATTACCTAGTGATAGTAATCAAGAAACAGTACAAAGAGTTCCATTTTCAAAATTCAAATTTGCTTTTTCTATTGTTATCGTATTGTACAGATTCTAGGAACTTTTAATTTGACCTTTTTATTTTATAAATCGGGTCTGAACGTGTATAATAAAGGTATTTGTTTACCTTTTATTCCTACTCGACGTTTTAGTTTGACCAATATATATACTTACAAGTATAAATTAAATATACATATAAAAATACACTACACGACGGCTCTGATTTGTGGCCCCCTGTAAACTGTCTCAGTATAGGGCGGTTCACCGTCTCCGCCAATGTCGCCAGGATGCCGTTAAAACCAACTTCTATTACACGACTTTTTAAAATCCAACATTTTTTTCACATAAACCTCTCACTCACTCGCACTGCATACTCGCATCGATTTATATTGGCACAGGTGTCTAATAGTAGCGGTTCGATTATCAGTTTATGAATGGAGTGCGTGGCGCGTTGTCTTTCGTAGTGGAATATACTCAGTAGTACAGAGTAACCATTTTCATTTAAAAAATTCGCTCTTATTTATCTATTTAAACGGATCATAACGCGAATGTTTACCTTATTTATTTTACTCGAAGTTTCGGTTGAGTTGCATCAACCATGGTCACGAGCTAACTGAAGAGGCGGGTAGTCCACGTCGAGAGTTGCGAGCAGTTACATCAACTACCCGCATTTGGTCTTCATAGTCCGGAAGGTTGCGGCACCCAACACTCACAATATCAGAAGTAGCGTCAGACGAAAAATCGCGAAGTTTAATTTTATTAAATTTCTTAATCACTGGATTCCATATCGAGGACAATTTGTATCCATCTTCTCAATTGAAAGTTCTATCTATGTCTTTTTTATTTCAATGGCTTCACGCACAATCCTGGAGAAATAAGGGCGAAGAGTGGAGAGGATTTTTGGACTATGGATTTCTATCCAGTGATCAATCCCGGTGTTGATTACATGGTCCGCTATCACCGATTTATTCGTCTGTCGATTCTTCACAGCTGCCTTATGTTCTTTGACCCTTTCTGCTACGGTGCGCTTTGTTTGGCCTATGTACGAACTATCACGCCGTCGAGATCGAGCAAACGTTGAGTTAAATTAATAAGGGAAACATTCGCGTTAAGACCCGTTTAGATACGAGTATATAAATATGTGTGAAAATCGCGAAAATCTCAAATGTTTAATTTTACTCTTTAAGAAGTCGTAGGACAAAAGTGGTTAGTTTCAATTATAGAATTTTTATAACTCTACATATAAGCACTCGTAAATGAACGTTGAAAACATAGTTGTAACATTTACTATAATAAAACTGTTATCAGAGTAAAAAATGAATTTTACCTTCACAATAGGCAAAAAATACTTACCTACATAAGTCTAAAATTCATAAGTAAATGTACGATACTACCAACCTGTGTCTCGCCAGTGTTGCATATAGGCTCCTGCCAAACTTCCCAATCAAACGTTCGTTCTTCTTAGCAAACGCCAAGCTTTTTTAAGACATCAGTCCACTTGACCGCACTTACCGGTACGTGATCTCCGTTTAAGGACACGTCTATACTAGATATTGGTTCTCGGTTCTACTGCAAATAGCCGTTGGCACTTGAGCTTACTTATTTTATGAGCTGACTTCTTTCTCAATGAGTAATTTTCGTTTGCTTTCGCAAAGAAAGTGACCATAACTCTCTCCATAACCCGCTAAGTGATTTTGAAGTTATGGATCAAGCGTACCGTCTGAGTCCAGATTTCTAACGTCCATAATACTCATAATCGTAACTGTCAGAACGCATTGCTGGAAGACTCGTCTATACAAGTAGGTATACGAGAATACAAGAACAGAAAATCCAAAGTCGCATTAAACACTTAAAAGTTAAAAAAGTATTTTTAATAGTAGTTGCTTTTGAATTTCTTATGAGCTATAGTACTAAGTCAATTATAAACAGATATAAATGAAAATTAGCACGCCTGCGTTAGTTCAGATCGTAAATTAACATTCAAATGAAATTCGGCGACACTAAGAGGCATAAACTATGAAGTCATAGTTATTCATTGCTTGTAATGGACCTATTTTCAAATGTCTAAATTCAAATTAGCGTTTAGGTTTAACACACGACAAAGATATAAAGGTACCTGAATGTTTTTTTTTGTTATTTTTTACGGTTATTTTAAGGTTCATATTCTTTGATATAACTGAATGAATAGGTTTGCTCTACACGGTTGTATTTGCGGTTATCGCAAATACGATTATCGGTTATGCGGTTATCGCCTATCTATTCGATAAGTTGATAATGAACTGCAAAGGAGTTTGTATTTGTTCTTACCCTCTATTGGCCAATAGCGTTTTATACCTAATAGACAACCCTAGTGTTCGTCTGTGGTAAGATATGGGGTAGCGCCATCTACAGTGCTGAATAAATAACTCATCGTGCTCGCAACAATTCCTAACTGTTGCAGGGGAACCTTGGTGGATAGGGAGGTTTTGAATAGGTAACGCCATCTCCCGGGTGGTGCTGAAACTACAACATATAGTGGAGTGATAGATAAAATTGGAGGAACATCGTTTACATCTACGGCTATCTTAATGTTATCAGTTCCCACTAGAGGGCGGTCGAATATGTTATTTTAAATCATTATAGGTGGCGCCAGAGGTATCAACTACTACAATTTTCTAACAGTAGATAATACAGAAATGCTTAAAATACATGTATTTTCTGTTTTGGTAACCCAGAACATTACCCGCTTTTCTCTAAGATAGAATTACTAATTAATGACTCTAATGATAGAAATTATAAATACACAAAATATAACTCAGCTATATACGACTTAACTATTAAGGAGGAGCGCAACCTCCGTTTAGGGTCCAAACTTGAAAATGACCTATTTTTATACCTAACTCATTTTACCTATTTATTTTTGTTTATTTGAGCTATTTTACCGAAATTTTAATCAATGCTCCTGTACAACAGGACAAAGCATTGTACAGTCAACAACAGGCTAGCCCATACCCATGAACAATTTAATTCCCTAGTAATAAGTTCTAAATTTTAATGATATTGGGTACATTATTGTGTTGCTAGCTGTATAAGAATGAATAGGCCATCATTCGTAGCTAGGAAGTCTTTCTATACATTCATACCATACATACCATCATACAATATAATTCTACTGCTGGGTATACGCGTCTTCCGACGCTCGCCACCGCATACAATCTTCCGCTTTCCTCGTCCACTCATTACCGGTAAATTTCCTCAAGTCATCGTTCCACCGGGCCGAAGAATATTCCATCCTGCGTTTCTTGGTATGTGATTTCCTGATACATGGACTCAATTCAAGGAATTTTCTAACCCTTTGGTTCCCAACTGGGGCGGTACCGCTCTCCTGATTGCACTGAAATGCCCCAAGAGGGCAATAGAAACTTTGAATATTCATTTTTACCAGCTTCTTTCAGTTAATATAATAAAGAGTCAGTCTAGTCGGGCACTGAGAATATTTTTCTCTGAAAGTGGGCTGTAGGCCAAAGAAGGTTGGAAATCTATAGTCTAACTACCCCATCGTTTGTCGATTAACATTCTCATTAACAAAATTTAGACACTTGTGTTCAGTCTGAAGTTTGGTCATAAACTCAGCGAATTATGTGCGGATAACGTTTTATTATTCCCAGACCACCCCAAAACTCATTTGACATCTGTTTGGTAAAACAATGTATATGACGAAATCGCTTTTTTATTTAACCTCATTCTGCAAAATTTTTATTACGAAAAATTTGGTCTGATTGAGTCCACATTGAGCGTGGCAATGGGTCATGATCCAATGTGCGAATGCCTATTTGCTTCCATGACGACATTATCCATCTGGTGAAGTATAGTTCGCCACTTTATATCTATAAAAAATTAAAGTAAGTAAGGTAAAGAATAATAAAAACAATGGATATAGAATTATAATCATACTACAGTGATAGGAAGAAATAGAAAAATTATAGATGAAATAGAAAAATACGAAATCGAGAAGAAGAAATTAAATGCGCTTTCGCACTTTTAAACCGCAATGGAATTCGCTCGTTTGATTTTTTTTCTTTATTCCCATAAAGAAAAGGAAGGCCATAAAGAATAAGGATAAGGATAAGGATCCCATAAGGAAGGCGGCAGACGAGCATACAGTCCACCTGATGGTAAGTGGATACTGTCGCCCATGGACATCCGCGATATATGCCAACATCAGTCCAGAATGGAATTATCTTTTTTTGGAGTAATCACTATCACTATCTTTGGAGATTTATAGGAATGGATTGAAAGGAACAGCTGGGAAAATGGGGACGGAAAAGATAAGATGGGATAATGGGCTCTGGCATTTCTCACTCACTACCGAAACACGTACTTACATTGGGGAAGTAGGGTAAAGCGGGAAATGCAGTACCGACGTTTCAAGGTAAGAGTTCCGTAAGAGAGGGGTAACGTGGCCAGTCGAGTGCGCCCAGCGGCTGTGGGATTCAGTGTGCACCCTCCCCCTGTTGTTGTTGTTTTTTTGTACTTTTAATGACATTAATGATTCAACTCTTAATTTTATCCTAAAAGTAAACAATATTCAGAGTTCAGAATGGTATAAGTTTTTGTCTCGGTATCAGCCACTGCAATTTTTTTTTGTTCAGTTTTGTAATTTACCATGTTTTGCCTAAGGTTAAATAAAACGCTAACAGAAGTAATTGGCAGCGATCCAAACGTTACACGACTTTAGTATCATCAAATTTTTCTATCTGCTTCTGATGTCAAAGATTCTGTGTACGAATGAGTTTTGCTTCCAAGGCGATATTTAACGAAAAACCCGCAATTTTTTCTCCTAAGGCGATTATTCTCGGCCCATTTTATTGTACTTGTAATGAATGCTCTTTTGTTTCATTAACAGTACAAAGAAAAGCCAATAGGGGAGAGTGAGGATTTTTAAAGTTCCTACTTTGCGTTATTTCCGTATCATCTGTGATACAGGTACATGGAAAAGGTAATAGGAATTATTTTTAATAGGGGTGGTAAAATATACAGCAATCAAATAGATTTGCAACCAAAGGGTTGCAAATCTAGGAATTAACTATTATTACCAGTATGCTTTATACTCTTATAGAATCGGGCGACATAAATGTCACATCGTGAATTCAAATTAAGTATATTTTATTTATTTACTACAGCGACTTTGTTCGCCTAAACTTGTGATTACCGTTGGAACTTCATAACTTATCTGGATACCTAAATGTTAACGGAGCATATAAGTTATAACTATACCCAGTTTCATTAAAATTCGTTCAGCGGTATTTGCGTTCAGACAAAAGTTCAAAATAAAATGTTTTGGGTTCTGTGTGACATGTCTCAGCAATAACTTTTTTAAAAAAATATTTCACGGCTCTGAGATGATTTTATTATATGTATAGATATCAGGCAACCTAAAAATAACCTAAAAATTAAAATGAATAAATATCACATAAAATCAATATTTATCACTCACTATTGCAGATTTTATCGTTCAGTTTCACTTCCCTAAAGCACCGGAATACTACTCCATGCAGCAGAAGTTTGGACTCAGGAACAGCTTCTGATGTACTGCAGCCACCCGAAACTAAACTGCTCGTCTGCCATCTATTCTATAAAAATAACCTATAGTTTGACTCCAGCTGCCGCAGATATACCTTCATTGGCAGGGCCCTTATAGGCTCTTCTAGATGTGGCGTTGGAAGTCTTCCGTCCTTGTCTTTTCATCCAGATGAGATAAGTAGATAGGTAGACGGTACAGGAACGCTACCGCACTTATTCCGGTTGCGACGTCGACAATTTTTCCTTTGTAATTATTTACCATACCATACCATCAGTCTGTGTCTCTCTACTGCTGGATATAGGCCTCTCCCAAGGGCTGCCATCACATACGGTCTTCCGGTCTCATCCAGCCACTACCGACGACTTTCTTCAAGTCGTCAGTCCATGTGGCCGGAGGTCGTCCCACGCTACGTTTCCCGGTACGTGGTCTCCATTTGAGGATTCGCCTCCTCCATTGATTATCGGTCCTGTAGCATATATGGCCTGCCCGCTCCCAATTTATTTGCACTATATAAATACTATAAGTAGTTTTATAGTACAGACTACTACATAGCCTGGCATATATTGCGAAATTCACAGGGCGACAGAATTCACTTACCACCAGGCGGACTATCTGTACATCTGCCCCCCTCCCTTATTTCTATAATAAAATCTGATAAATTCTGTAGGTTTTTATATATAATAGGTAGCAGACGAGCGTGCGGACCACATGAAGATATTTGCTCACCATCGTGGATACTGGACATCTGCAACACCAGGGAGCTTGAGGGTGCGCTGCCTACCTTATCTATTATCGCCAGGTAGTGTATATCTAAGTTAAAGGAATACTTTACCCTACTTTCAATCGGAAAACAATTGTTTTTCTGTTACATTACCTACCGTGATGTAAAAAAGAAAAAGTAATAATAATACTAACAAATACTCTTTATTGCATACAAATAGTTATTACATGTGCACAAATAATAAATGACAGAATACTTGCAGGAAACTTTGGAGTAGAGAAAAAAAAAAGGGAAAAATAAAAGTATTGAAGTACCTATGAGTAATTCAGAGACTATTGGACCGGTTTTAGTGAAGAAAAGCGTTCAGTTGAATTAATTTCCTACCCTTATTTGTTTCTTAGGCGGAAATAATACTAATTATAAAGAAGAATACGTCTAACGAAACAAAGGAATTGGATACAAACCCTTATTTTAGAAACTAATGTAATGGGGCCACATCAGAGCATAAGATTGACAGGGGTCAAACCACTGAAGTTCTCTGTCTATTTTAGTATATGCAAACTGTATTTTGTAGTATTAAGGTCCCCCTAAAGCTCTACAACTTCCGCCTGAACACTTTTTTCTAGAACATACACAAAATAGCGAAACCTCCCTTTTGACTGACTCTGCCATCGATTTTGTTCACATTTTAATCGTATTCGTATTTAATCTTAAAAAAATGTATTCGTTAAAAATCTTGAGAAGTCGTTAACAAAGCGTATCACATAAATCGTTAAAACAATCAAAACTTTAATACATAGAATGTTCAAATTCCATTTTGACAAAGGCAATATTTCAGCCTGTTTTACGATTTGAACACAAAAATGCATTGTTTTTATGATTCCCATTAGCGAACGCAGGGGACGTTTGTGTGAAACAAAGGAATGGATTTAACAATTCAGGTCACGAGTATAATGCTTTATTGTATTTTATAAATGAAATAGATACAAGATAATTCATGATTTCTCATATCGATGGTTGAAAGGCTACTTGACTTATTTAAATCAAACGATTTTACTGTATACACTCGTGAAAGACCATGACAAGACATATGGTACGTCTATATAATAATACTATCACCATTTAATGTATATTAACTTGTTACCAACGTTCTCGATTTGTATACTTAGTTTTGTAAAAAAAGTTTTTTAATAGCAGTGTTTCAAGATAAAAATTGCACCTAATTCTAAAACGATCAAGTCTATCCTCGACTAACTTTGAGGGAAAATGAGATTTTCCACAATTTGTTCCACAATTTTCCACACAACAAAACAGAAGATTATTTTCTATTTTGGCTTTAAAAGAAGAGAATCTCGAAAAACTAGTAAAGTGAACCACATGGATGGAAATTGGCCGCAAGGGTGGTCACCTCCATGGTGGTTGGACCAAATTAAAAATACCATGGGACTCCCAATCACTATTTTACGACAAGCTTGTATATTTAAACCGAGTTTACCTTAAACGGTCAAAGCTAAAAATACAACACATATTCATAGAATTCTCTGCTGGGTATTCTAGTATTGTTCGTGTTATAGTATTCTAGAGAGCAGGCAGCCCGGGCGAGCTCTATCGACCGCTTCGACACCTATATACGAGAGAGATTTGAATGAGTTGTCTGTTATTATGACCTTCTATATTTTTAATGAGATGCCGATTGGTGTAGCCGTGACCCAGTTGAAACTGAATGGTTTTAAATATGAAAACAAAGTGGCACAATATTTTTGCATAGATAGATAACACTGATTAACAAAGTTGTGATATCGAAATGTCTCATAAAAGCATTATTGTGCGTTGAATCCACAAATCATACTCGTTTCGTCCCTAGACGTCAGGATTTTAAATTAGCGAACAATACTAACATTTCAATAGCATACATAATTAATTACTCCTTTAAAGTTTGGGTGATGTTTGACACATTGAACGCTACTATGTTTCTTTGTCTTTTTAGATATGCTGAACGCGATCCCAAATTTATTTTAATGTGAAAATGTACTGAAGATAAGATAATAATGATAGACTTTTTCCTAGTTTTTCTATGATATTTGTCAATTCCTATTATATGTTTTAAGACTGCAAAAGATCATTCGAGGAGTTTTGGGCCTTTCAAAACCACGTTTAATTATGTATCCTCAACGATCAAGAGCGGTGAATAGCGGTGATGGACTAGAGGAATCTATACTCCACTCACATTCGTCTGATCGTGATTCGTTTCTACTTTTTTAAAATCGTCACTAGCTCGGCGCGGCCTTGAAAGGAAAATATCGTGAGGAAACCATGCGGGTTTCCTCGAGAAAAAAAATGGGAGTATGTGTATCCACCAATCCGCACTGGGCCCGCGTGGTGGATTACGGCTTGAATCCCCCCAGTGATTTACTGGGGGAGGCTTGTCCCTGCAGTGGGACATTAAAGGTGTCAGCCAAGTAAGAGTGCGATCAAATGGTCCACTTCAACCACTTAAAGGAATAACTACTTAACCTTCAAGTAAATTTTATCCAATATGAACGGGTATACAGTAAAAATATTTCTCCATGCATCCGGAGCGATGACTTCGCATATTCCGGTCCCAATCCGCACCGCGTCTAGAAACCTATGAATAAAATTTACTCGCGCTCTTAGCCGATTCCTCCTCGCATTTCAATATGGTTTAACCCACTTTTGCTAAATTATACCATTATATAAATTGTTTCAGAATTTCAGTATGTACATTTAATTTTTTCTTTATCCATTACTGGAATAAATTGTCTGGAAGGGATTGCTATAAAGCAATAAGACTGCCTGGTTTTTTTCTTCATATATGGCAATGGTGCAATTGCCAGTGTCAAGTTTTCTTCATAATAAACAATTTCAAACCCACTGACAAAGCGACAATCAACGATTTGGGTGTTTTCAGACGATGAGCCTCCCAGGAAGGTCAAACGTGGGAGCAGTGTGGGCAAAAAAATGGTGGGGCATTTTTCAAAAAAGTTGTCCCTTGAGAAAAGTCAGTGTCCGTTCACTTTCATAGTCAATTATTCGATTTTTATGAAGATTATTATCGTATTATATATGCATGTTCTAACAATAAATAACTTGTAAACTCTTGAATTACTTTATAATAATGCAATAAATCTTACTTGAATCTAAAATAATGCCAAAATAATTATAGAGGCGATGTTTTTGGCCATTATATTGGTGTCCCACACCAACCATGACAAGATCGGAGTCGAAAAGATAATGTTCTGGTATATTGTTGAAACTTGTTTAGTATGTACACTGGTCAGTTGTGAGCCTAACTTCAATTTTAAACCTTAAAACAGACTTAGTACTGTTGACATGCAATTAAAACAATCGGTTTTGTGTTGTCCTGTAAAATAGCGCATGGTGGAATATCCGCCTACGCGACCGCATTTTTAATGACTACCAACAACAATACCTCAAATTACGGCACAGATTCCGAATTATGGCAATATTATTAGTCTATTGTAGTCGCCATTGTTTTTAAATTGACAGCAGTTCGTCCTCGAAATTACAGAAACGGACTGCCCGGACCGTGCTAAAACAATAGTTCCACATACGAGACCTCTCTTTTCTCCAGATAATAATATTACTGTGTATTTGAGTTTTTATTATGTTAAACTTGTTAATTTATGCTTATTTGGAATCTAAAGTTAAACTGACAGAAAGTTTTATAGTTTATTTATAATTTGATGTAAAAAAAATATTGGCATAGATATGTCACCTCCATTACCCCACTGTCGCATGAATGGAACTAAAAGTGACGTAATGGGATCATAAAGATCGTTTCACAAAGAGCAATATGCTAACTAACCGAATGTATGTATGTATTTTATTATGAATAAATACGTACATTTGAAAACTTTCGATTAGATTATTTTATTACTTTTGTGTGGGAGGGAAGTTAAAACAATTAGCTAATCTGTACCTGAGAAACATTACGCTGTAAGTCCGTTTTTTACGGTTTAATGTTCAATTTATTAGTGTACCATTAATTGTTATCATAACTCTGTGCCATATAAACGTTGCCTTATAATTCCTAAACGAAATTTCGAGTTCCACTATACGTCACTGTCCTATTGTCGCTATGAATTAATTCTTAAGATTAAAAACAGATGTCAAAATATTTGTAGTGATTTTTGTATAAATACATTTTATTTAATTCGTTTTTTTTTTTTCTATTGATAAACATTTTTAAATAATATTACTTATTTGTTGCTCTAGGAGAATGAATATAAATACAAAGTATCCAAAAGTAGCGTTGGGGTATATTTTTGTCAAAAAATTTCATTGTTTTGTTTTAAATATTCTCAATAATTTATTTTTAGGGACACTGTTTTTGTTAAATTTGAATTAATAAAGTATAGAAATTCTGAACTCCTAGTTTTCCTTAAAATCCTTTTAAAATTAGTGACGTAGTGGAACTTCTTACGAACAGAAAAGAAATAAAATTGTAATTATTTTGAATTTTTATTATTTTTTAAAAAAATTAATAATTTCTTAAAGTTTAGACTATATTTTATCAATTTCATTATATTTGGAAGCTAAATCAAAATACTTATAATATTTAAGTGGAATTCCTATTACGTTACCGACAACTTTTTTGAAAAACCCGCGGCAACATTTTTCTCTGCGGGTGGTGCCAATTTCTTTAGACGCTCAAAAAACTGTTAATGCCTTGTTAGTGCTTGATCAACTGTATTCGCTGTTATAAATCAAAAACGTCCTAAAATAGGTTTGAGAGGCCTTTTCTTGCATCATGACAATACGTAATCTCACAATTTAAAACTTACCCAAGAGTTTCTGAAGACCACAGAGATCCAAGAATTGAGCCACCCTCCTTATAGCCCCCAATTTAGCTCCATGAGACTTCTTTCTTTTTCCAATGTAAACCTTGGACACAGTGGCATTCTTTGCGACAGCCCTGAGGACGCTCGGTCTGCTTTTATGGCAGCTGTTGAGGATGTCGCTAAGGAAGAGTATCGCCACTTTAAATCTTGGTTTAGACGAATGAATTGCTGTACAGACACTAATGGAGAGTATTGTGAGAAGTTGTAGTAAAAATTTATATTGTAACCCAAATATTTTTTTTGTACCTATCTCAATATTTACCCAGTGACCAGTCAAGAGCTGCTTGGCTCATGAGGTTCTATATTATATACAAGAAACTTTAACTCTAAGACATATTTCTTTTATTTTTAATAGATATTAAATGGATAGATAACTTTTTAATGAACACCAAAACAAGACAATAACATACATTGTAGACACAAAATGTAAAAAGAAAGATCTTTGCTCGAATATACATATCTACCAGACTGATTAGAACATTGGTAAATATTAGGTATATACCTTACTAGATATTATATCTTTTTTATACGAGTATTATATAAAAGAGAACAATTGAAGCTCAAAGCTCATATAGCTTGATAGGTTTTGTCACTTCTGACTTAATATTATCTTTAAAGTTACAGTGGAATGTCCTACCGTGGGGGTAAAAACTCGGACGAATCTTTTAATTCAAATTCAGCACTCCCGACAGGCGATTTGCATAATGCCCGAGGTTTACTCCATCGGATGTCTCTGCTTTGAATGGCTTACTTATTCGAGGCGCGACTGCAGTAACAGCTCTGTTTAGGGGTAAGTTACAAGAGATTAAGAGCATTTCTCATCACCTTCTGATAAAGTAATTGGTAACAGTCTGATAGATAATTTATCTGCCAATTAAATCTAGCTGATACCGACCTTCTGATAAAGTATTAGGAATTGGTGAGAGAGGCCCTATAAGGTTAAAAAGGATGACATACTCGTTATATCTTTAGGAATGGCACGATACCTACATCACACGACAGTTCAGAAATATCTATTATACAAAATAATTTTAATATCAAGTTTTAAATATCAAGTACAATATGTATGAATTTTAATAAGTTTATCAAAGGAATAATTCTAACAAGTAGAATAAGTAGACATAAATTAGCTATTAGTTTAGGATATTTTTAGATTGAGAAATTGTGTGTATGCAATTACTTGTGTGAACGAAATAATGTTCTTAATAATTATTGTAATGATTGAAAAAAATCAACATAGTAGGTACAAAAAGGGGAAATACTTAGTAAAAAAAACTGAATAACATCGAATCTGATCTTATAATAAATTTAAGTGTAAATGATAGTTTCACCATCAACAAATAAGGCAAAGTGAAAAAATCAAATGATAGATATAACAATGAGAATTTTGAAATAAAATATTTCTTAATGTATTATAGAAGATGATTATAGTTTATGATAGAAGAGGCTTTAATTTCGATCACAATACAATTATACGTGACAAATAAATATAGAAAAGTAGATTGGAGAGAGCGTCCGCTCCATGTAAGCGCACCCTACAAAATGCCGGTTCATGTGTAGTGTGTAGGGCATGTTCGGTTTGACATTTCAGCGAAACAATTGAAAATTAAATTTGGAAGCGACCATGGCCGAAGAAATAATACAGTATGCAAATTGGGAACTGAGGAGTGAGTTCAGTTTCAATAGCTCTCATTTAAAGAAAAACTCATTCCGATCTCATTTTAGGGATAACCCTCTTTATTTATCCAACCCGATCTCCAAATTTATTCTTAAATTTTCAAAGGTAGGCGGTGCATCCGGAAGCATGCCATCGTTTGTTATTCTAGACCAGACTCACGGATGTCAATGGGTGACAGTATTCACTTACCGCCAGGCGGATTGTTGCTCGCCTACCACCCTCTTTGTATATTTTTTAAAAATCAAAAGATAAGAAAATTTGTTTTTTAGTATTCACGCATAACTCTGATGACTTGTACCAGAAGTAGGAAAACCGTCTGCCGTCCTTGGTTCTAAATTGAACTCCTTTCAAGATACTCACTTACATTATTTAGTAGGGCCAATGTTGGCTCTCTTGGGTACTTTAAACATTAAATTTAGCCACAGATTGATAAGATATTTTAGTTTACCACTAAAACGCGACCCATCCGCCCGTGTACGATAATACAAAAAAAAGATCAATAGAAGATCAAAGGTCACACTGGCCAAGTGGGTTGGCAAGTTCACTCTTTCAGAGTTGGTGTAGTTCCTCAGAACTTGTGATAGCGGCTTTGTTATAATAATAAACACACGAATGTAAATCGAATATAGATACCCCTAGGCTACTGCTACGGCTACTGTCCCCACTGTGTCAGATGTGGTCAACCTTCTGAATTACCTATCACTTCGATCCAGAATTTCAGACACTACATATAAAAACTTCTCAATTTACCGTGACCGTATGTCTCTTCACTGCTGGATATAAACCTCAAGCCTTCAACCGCACACGATCTTCCGCCCTTTTCATCCAACCCCTACCGGCAAACTTCTTAAGTCGACGGTCGACGTAGCCGGAGGGCCTCCCGCAGTGTACTTGCCGATACGTGATCTCCATTCAAGGACTCTTTTTCTAAGGGATGCTGAATGTGACTTGCCCATAGCTACTACAGCTTGCTAATTCTAACAAACAATACCATTATATATACCAATTGGACACTATTCAACTACTTATATATGTTACATATAATTTTACAATAAATTACACGTACAATTTTAAGTAAATATGAGCTTGAGAATGTTTGAGGTCAAAACTATCCCTATCTCTGTCACACACGCGTGAACGTAATGGCCCTACAGTGTTATTAACATCACTAATACAATAGCGCAATCCTTTTCTAACTTGTCGCTACAACGCACTACAACTGAATTCTTATATTATTTATTCAGTAATTTAATTACCTATATTTTGTTATTCAATTATTTATTACGTATATATTCACAGTTATTTTGTTATCTATTCGGATATATTATTATGTTGATAAAGGGTCAAATAAATACATTAGTTGCAATCGCAATCCAATAAAACTGGTAATAAACCGGTGCCCTAATATTTTACTTCCTAGTGTCTAAAGAAGTTTCTTCCATGAACTTCGGGTTCTCCAGAGCCCATTTCCCACCCTATTCCATCCTGTCTCAATTACGAGTATAAAAATAGTAAAACGTTATTTTCAGAGCCATTAACGGCTGCTATTTTCCACTGAAGCCACATCAAAGCAAACATTATCACTCCAAAAAACGTTATGTAATAATATAAGTGCTTAACCGAGATTGATGTCGGCAAGGGCTTCCTCAAGGTGAAATCTCCGCGATCCAAGGCAATTCCTAATAATGATAGGTCCTTCAACGCGCCCGGCGTAATAACTTTGAAAAAGTGGCTGATATATTTTTCTGGAGCATTCCAGGGGTAAATAGATGAAGGATTGTTGAGCGGAGGTGTAAAAAATCTGGGGTTGGCGTTTCAACTATCTCGGACTTGTTAGAGTATAATAGATGGAAAGGAAGACAGAAATTACACAGGTAATACATTTATTACATAGATTATAAATTACATAGGTAATACATAGGGCACCTAGGTAAATTTTCAGATTCAGAAAAAGAACTCATTTGAGTTCTCCCGTTTTAAAACATTATTTATTTGAAACTTGAATTCCGAAAAACGAGACTCAAAACGAAATAAATAAAAATGTTGTATTCACTTTTTTATTGCATTTCGCGCGCTTTTCTTTGGAACAGTAGAATTTGAACGAGAACATTTTCATGCAATGATGTTATACGATTTTGAAGTTGGTTCAAATGTAATTGAGTGTGAAAATTGATTAGTATTAGCTTTTGGAGACCTCGTACCGTTCCATGCAACAATTTTTAGATGGTTTTCTCAAAATAAACAAACAAAATATTCCTTGAAAAGTGATGAGAATAGTGACCGTCCTGCGACTTCTGTAACGAATGAAAACATCACGGCGGTAAAGGCAATGTTGCAAGAAGACCCAAAAACTACCTATATACAGATAGAGGAGACTGTTAAGATTTCATCGCCGGTCATTCATGAAATTTTACACCAACACCTTCAAGCCAAGAATGAATCAATTTCGCGTGACATAGTGGAGGGAAATGATTGTAAAATTCGAAAATGGAGTTGGACGGAATATATTTAATATTATTACTATAGATGAGAGTTGGGTCTATCACTATGATCCACTAACTAAGCGGCAATCAACGGTTTCAGAATCTCAATATGTACATTTAATTTTTTTTTCATCCATTACTGGGGTTAAATTGTCTGGAAGGAATTGCTATAAAGCAATAAGATTACCTGTTTTTTTTTCTTCATATATGGCAATGGTGCCATTATCACTTCCCGCCAGTGTCAAGTTTTCTTCATAATAAACAATTTCAAACCCAGTAACTAAGCAGCAATCAACGATTTGGGTGTTTCCAGACGATGAGCCTTCCAGGAAGGTCAAACATGGGTGCAGCAGTGTGGGCAAAAAAATGGTGACAACATTCTTCTCTGCGGGTGAAGACAATTTCCTTAGACGCTCAAAAAACTGTTATTTTTGCCAATGCCCAATAGTACAGTGAAGTGTTTACCAACTGTATTCGATGTATTAAATCAAAAACATCCTAAAACAGATTTGAGAGGGTTTTTCTTGCATCATGACAATGCGTCATCTCACAAAGCAAAACTTACCCAAGAGTTATTGAAGACTACAGAGATCCAAGAAGTGAGCCACCCTCCTTATAGCCCCAATTTAGCTCCATGAGACTTCTTTATTTTTGTAAAAGTGAAGCTTGGACACCGTGGCATTCTTTACGACAGCCCTGAGGACGCTCGGTCTGCTTTTATAGCAGCTGTTGAGGATGTCGCTAAGGAAGAGTATCGCCAGTGCTTTAAATCTTGGTTTAGACAAATGAATCGCTGTATAGAGACTAATGGAGAGTATTTTGAGAAATTGTAATAAAACTTTGTGTTGTAACCCAAATATTTTGTTTGTATCTCAAAATTTACCTAGTCACCCACGTAAATACTACCTACATACATAATGCTTTAACTATAATTTTAATAAGAGTTGACAATATTTGAAATGTCATAAGTGACATTCAATACAATATTGACATATGAGTATAAGAAAAAACTCTCTTAATATTAACGTTTCATTTCATAACACATAAAAAAACACTTGTTTACTACACACGTCTTAATAAAATGATTGTAATTATATATGTATTTATTTATTAACATAATAATTATAATTTATACATTAACCAAACAAAAAACCAACGGTTCACTTCTTCTTGAAAATATATTCAATAGGCCAGAATAGTAAACACGGTACACAGCACAGGCACAACGCATAGAAGGTAGGAATATAGTCTTTGTAGACGTCTTTCAGCATACCTGAAAAATAAAGAATATACAGATACATACATGTCTGTTTTCTGGGCAACGCTAATGTTTGTAATTTTTTTTGTGATTTTTATCAGCCTATAACGTCACACAGCAAGCAGGTCACGGGTCCCGAAAGTAAATCACCGGAGGGTTTCGGGCCGTAATCCATCGCGATGACCCTACTTATCTACTCCTACTAAAAATAAAAAAAATTGAACATTATAAAAATTAATTAAATTTGAAATTAATACAGGCACTTAACGAATTGTAAATAACAATTTTCACAAAATTGTCAACAAATGGAACCAATATTTTAACCGATGCGTTGACAGACTTCAATCTGATAACATTACATTAAATTTTAACGTCGTTAAATCCGTGTAGCACTTAATAGCTTACGATAAGAACGGGTGTAATTTTTCATTCTGCTCCAATTCTATGTGGGAGATAATTTATCAGAGGAAAGACCCCTCCGGGCTTGCGCTCGTGACGATAAAAGGAACGAAAAATTTCTTAAACTTCGAACGTAAGTTTTTAATAATGTTTAATTCATTAATTATTAGCTTTAATGTTCGAGCACTGCTCTCTCAACTTCCTCTTGGAAATTAAATGTAGAAAGAAGAAAGAAATTTGATAATCTTTTTAGTTGGAAAAGAATTACGTCGTAGGTACTCTGTGCTAATTATTGTTTTTCTCAGTTAATAATTAAGAAATTAAGTTAAGAAAATATTTAGTTAGTATTTCTGTACATAAAAAGAGTAACATCTGTCTGTTTGTTTGGATAAGTCTTGTAATGCTTTTTTTATCCAATTTTATTTCTATTTTTACTTACGTATTAATCCTTTATTCTAAATTTATTCTAATGTATTTTATCAAAATCGGTCTAGTGGTTGAGAAAATATAGCGGTTATATTTTCACATCGGTTATATTCAGTTTTATAGAAATTGTTTGCCCAATCAAGCGTTTGGACGATTACAAATTTATTTTTCGTGTGTACTTCCCCTTAAAAACAAGTTACAATAAATTCGTGGCTCTAACTGAAAATACAACATGGTTCTGCAATGTTAATTTTGCGGTCGACTCCATCTAACCTCTTATTGAATAACTCAAAATGACCTACAAAAGAATTTACATTTACTTAAATGTTCGTTTGGTCTGTTCTGTCATTTCAAATGAAACTATAACTACACAAAAAAGAAATATAATTATCTATTGAGATTTGGCGCTAAAATAAGATATGAAAAAAAAAACATAAAATCAACATGCCGTTTTCTATATTACATCAAACACAAGTTTTCTTCGACATAGTTTACTTGCGGAAACAAGGGTGCAAAGTTTTATAAAGGATAGCTGGAAGTGGGACAGAACAGACTCATAAAAAGAAGTCTCTCCGCAGAAGCGGTACACACTGGGAAGTAAGAAAGTTGTACCAATGCCCTGCGGGCCATTTATAATGTTAATGTTATATGAATTTGTTGCTTAATAAAATATATTTCATTCCGATAAAGAATCTATAATATTATTACTTTTTACGTTCCATTGGTTTATGTATAAATGTTTTTGCATGTTTTTAATAAAGAAGTGCGTATGTATGAATTGTAAAAATGTTTACTTCGCACTGAATATTTAGAAAATAAATAATTTCTTAATTAAATTGGCAGGCATTCAGTTGCGATTGTGTGTATATTTTAATGTTTGTATGTATGTATTGTTGGTCTAAAAATACAGAAGACACATTTAGATTAACAGTTCTAAAATATATTGAATACGTATTCTATACCTATTCGGTTCTACAATAAATAATAAGAAACGTATGAATTGGTGTAGGCGTGTTAATATACATAGATACTAATTAATGTTTAATTCTGATGTATTCTGGTACTATTTCGATTTTAGTTAATTTTTCTTTAGTTAATTTCATTCCATATCAATCTTATTATAGTTATTTTCTAAGTCACACAAACAGAATGTTAAATTTTCTAATACTTACTTAGTATTTATACTGAAACATGGTTTGAGTAACATACCGACACAGGCAACATAACATAATTATTATATAGTATGTACTTTAAACGGGGAGTTTTACTATGAAAAAAGATAAGTTATATATGATAATATTTGAATTACCGAAACTATATTTTGAATCGCTAATTGATTGATTGAATTATTATTGAACCAGCTCTTTATCGTACACTGTTGGGCATGGAGGCCCATGTCCAGGAGTTATCTTGTCTTATACGTGTACATTGTCTTGTACACGAAGGAGGTATAACATTACAACGCCACACTTGACCGCGTGGTTGGCCATTATTAATAATAATTATTATTAATCGATCAAAAATAAAAATAATAATAATCATAATCAAAAAATCGAACCCATTGCGGATTTTCCATTCCAATATTTGTAAATCTTGATTCAGAATTGTGAAAGTATAGGGACGATTGAATCGATCTCATTCATACGATGTTCACCGATAGAGATGAGATTAGATTGCATGTGGATTTATGCAGCATATCCATATCGTCTGGAAAGCGCAGCGTCCATTGGAATTTATTAGCAACTGGGATTTCAGGTTTGTGATTTTAAACGAGAAATCTACTGCCCTGGACACTACAAATGACTTGCAGAAAGATATAATAAGAAAATAATAAATAACGCCACACCCAATGGCCCGCACAATAGAATTCCCAGTGTGGTGGGTCCAGAGACACACACACACGCACACCCAGACACGAACGCACATTTGTCTTTAAACAAATGAAAGCCCAACCGTTGATTGAACTCGACACCTTTTGCACAGCAGGCAGAGTCACTACCAACTGCGCCAATCGGTCACCCAATATATATGTATAATCCAGAAAGTCTTTGGGTCAATAGGATTACTCCAGATTCGCGTATCTATTATTGGCTATTTCCTAGAAAATACTATTGCAAAAAGCACAATTTTTAGCAACGACTTACTACAAAACTACTTACTACTGTACGACTTACTTACAAAAAATATTATTTTAAAGAAGTCAAATTAAGGGAACAACTCAAAGTTATTGTTTTTGTTTTTACTGCCAATGTTTAAATGTTATTAAAGTTGTTGTTGCATGTAACTTAAATTCTAAAATAATTAGTACAATATTTCGACCAAACAACACTATCGTTTCATTCATTACATAGTAAAATAGTACCTATGTTTTTATCTGTACGAGCACAAAGTAAGCAACATAAATGTATTGTATTTGGTATATTTAAATAAATTTAAAAATGTAGCTTTCTGAGTTAAATGGATGTTGTTCTATCAATTCCATTCCAACGAATCGCAGTAACCGCTACTACCCGCACCGTCCAAGCATCTCATTGTATTCCGGTGTAACGTGGTCTAGCCTTAACTGCGGTATAGACTAACTGGCTAATGCAATCTTAGACCGCTGCGAATGTATCAATTATATGCGTTTACACAGTACGAGCCACTATCTGTTATATGTTATGAATATTTAAATCCATTCCTAAATCTCCAAAGGTTTCGTTGCATCCGGGGACGTACCAACATTTTTCATTCGTGGCAAACGTTGGAATGTATCGCGAATGTTCATGAACGACCGAATAAATTTATCATCAGGTGAACTGCCTGCTCGTTTGTCACCTCCTTTTCACGTCAAAAATATATTTTTCTAAATAATTTATTGTTTGTATTTTGTATCAGTCTATAACGTTCCATTGTTATCTTATTAAGTTATTATCTAGATTTAGTTAGTTATATAATAGAAATATATAGCATATAGTTATATATAGAATAGTGTATATGGTGGAGGGCAAATCATAACAAAAACAAAAAAGTAAGTAAATACAGAACATCACATATAAAACATAACATTTATACACAATAAAAAACATACACACATCGCAATGCACCCCATTGACTTGGCTGGCAAACGTGTTACACAATCTGTGTAATACGGGCCATGACTACAGAGTAAGGATCCATAAATAAGAGTACATATTCGTGTACGACTGCATACCGTCTTCGATACCCATATCAGATACTTCAAAGAATACATACACAAAAAAATCATTCCACTGGAGGGCCTCCCCTAATGAATCACTGGGGGTTTTTTCGAGCCGTTACCACCACGCGGGCCTAGTGCGGATTGGACGATCACATACTCTTTGGTTTGGTTTACGATCCGGCTTTGGTTTCCTCGCGATGTTTTCCTTCACCGACGAGCAAGTGACATTTTTTAAAAATCGGTAAAAGGAAACTCAGGCTGAGGATTTGAACTCACGATCGCACGAATAACTTTGTATAGTATAACTTTAAAACATTATACTATGTTCAATATTAATTCACGTCGTATAACATCCCAATAGACAGTTTCTCATATTTAGGTAATTTCTCAAAATTCGAATTATAATGGACTAGCAAAACCCGGCAGACGTTGTCCTGCCTGTGTATATTTATTTACCTCTGTATATAAAATCACAAATTATTCTGTTTTGTCGTCGATATGATTTTTGCGATCGGTTGAATGGTATAGAAGTTGATGTGCTGCAGCGCCATCTAATGGCGAGTTACAACAAAGTGGATAGCATGAAAACCTTCTCCATGACAAAAATACATATATGTGCCAACTTTCATGGTAATCGGTCAAACGGTGTCGAAGTCAATTAATTTCAGATATACCAACATCCATTATATATATATATATATATATATATATATATATATATATATATATATATATATATATATATATATAATGGTGTGTGTGTGTATTACTTTTCTTTATTTTACTATTTCACGATTATTACTTTTCCTGTATAAATACTGTTATTTATTCTGTTCTGCTTTAATTGGCGTTAATTTTTTATAGTTTGGTTTATATGAAGTAAATCCATAAATGGCCATATACTGTATAATTTTTATCGTACGCACTGTGGATTTTGTACTTACCTACAAGCGGCGCAAAGATAATATTGACCACTCCAGTAGCTAGCATGAAGAGTGCGTACGCTCCAGGGAAGTCATGATGAGGTACGTGGTTTGAAATGACTAGGGGACTAGCGACGTGAAGCCAAGCTCGAAGAACTCCCAGTACTGAGATGACTGTCACCACCCAAAGGTACTGACGGACTTGGAGTATAACTGGAAAATGTTTTTGAATTAAATAAGGATTGCAGCAGCACTTCGAAAACGCTACGCTGCTGGCCAAACGCGTTGGCGAGTTTCATGGGTGGTGTACGTGTACTTCTTAAGGATGTGTGGTAACGGCTTTATTATAAATCCCTTAGTTGTCTTTTATGACGACCACGGGTAATGTTAACGATATGGAGTAATGCTATTCTTAAGCTGGACGACACCACACGGTCAACACAAAGTACATAAAGAATATTTAAATACTAAAACTTCGCATTTCAATTTGCAATTATGGTAATAAATATGTGCTCATTATTTATTATATCAAATAGCTGTTTATAATAATTGTTTATAAACATCGTATCTTACAAAACTTGCTGTATTTTCAGTAACTGGACCGATATTGATAAATCTTGCATTACTATAAAATCATTCACATTAAACAACCTATAATTACAACGAAAACCGTATACAAATCTATTGAGTAATCTTCGCTAAACGGACGGTATCATCTCTCATCGTATGAATGAGATTCGTTTTGGGAACTTTCTTCTATGCAGTAATAAAACATTTTACTTCCGAAATGAAATATAATGAAATTCTTGCTATAATAATTGAACACTAGTATCATTTCAACTTGGAACTGACGCGGCAATATCTTTTGATAATATTTTTAAATGCCAATTTTTTAAAATTATAAATAGCCAATTGAATTTGTCTCTGCAACTTTAGAATATAACGTAGAAACCATTTCATTAAATCTTCATTTCAGTAAGTTAGAATTTGAAGCCTTCTTTCTATAAACCATTTTAATAAGAATGTCAACGCCAAGTCGACGGAATTGCGCTTCGAGGGACTTCTATTAATCTATCGTAACCAAAGGGCCTAAACGTAACCCACCTTTAAAATTGCTACCATCGATTTGCTGCTCTTTCAGTATATTTTGCAGCTCATTGAATTATTTCTTGTTTGTAAATGGACTCATCTCATAATAAAGTTGATATTGTTGAAAATGATGGTTAGATATAAACTGACGGAGTTTATACAGAAACTGAATTATAGAAGTTAGTGATTTTATAATTATAAAACATGGAATTCATTTTGTAGTGATTATAATGGTGTATAACAACCCAGGGCTTTTTACATTTGCCGCTCTTTTCTAATGCCACATTTCATTGGTCAAACTCCTACCAAACTTCCTATCGAGTAAGTATAATATCTTACCACAATCACGATATATGAAAAACATAAGAAATAAGTAATACCTATTCTAGCGAGAAGCGTAAACAACGTCGCAAAATAGAATAACAGCCTCGTATTAACAGGAACGACAGTACTGAATAACGCGAGGGCACAACGGCTAGCTACATCCGCGGCTGCACAAATGGAGATACACGTCGCCACTTGCGTCTGGAAACAGTAAATAACAATATATTTAAATATTGTAGTAATAAAAAGTATAATATAAAATCACAGCTTATGTATCTAACAGCCAGTTCACTGTTCCAATTGGACCGTTTGTATGGAGCGCACTACCTGTTAGATAAGCTGTGACAGAGCTGTGCAGAGTAAAAGTTGATAAGTAGGAAATCTTAGGACACTCGTAAAATATGTGAATTAAATCAAATAAAAGAAAAAAGTATGAGAATGAAAATAATCAGGGTCCAGTCTTAATTAATATAATGTATTAAATTCTGGTTTAGAAATAGAATTAGCAATATATCTGTAAAATGCAGTAAAGTTCCGAGTTCTGTCATGTTACAGTTACAATCTATAAACGTTACGGTGACATTAGAATATCCACTTTTAGTTCTTAAATTTTCACTTTAAATTTGATGACCGCCTACTGTCAATTCTTGCAATTGAACTGAAATAAAACCACTATTGTTATTATATGTTTCTCACAATATCATTTGGACTACTAACAAAAACAAAATATTAACTGGAGTGACTTTTCCGAGTTGCGATCATACCTAATAAAAATTTATGTCTTGTTTGTTTCAGCTTAGGGTAATAACATGAGTCATGATATTAAAGTGTAGGTATTAGCGACACTAAAATAGATGACACTGTATATAATATATGTGTGTTGAAGCTACAGGAGTTGACATAAGGTTTTAATTCAATATACTTGAGGACTCTATTCACAAAATAAATCAATGCTAATAAGCATCAATTGAATTTGTCATGTTTTATGAAAATAAATAGTTTAAGGGTAATATTATTGTAAAATGCAACTTACCCTACTAAATCCAGATTGAAACAAGAGCATTGGCTGCAAAACGAAGAACGTTAAGTCAGAAAAATTGACAAAACTTTGCCCAATACAAATGTTACAAAACACTGGATCCTTTAACATTTTAACATTTAGTATATCTAGGAACCTGAAAGGATAAAAACATTCCTGAGAATAACTATTAGATCCAATTACATGTCTTTAACTTTTAAGTATGATGTTACTTCTTTTTATCTGCTTTGTGATAGGAATTATCATTGCCATCTTCGTTTTGATTGCCTTTCGCACTATCCAATAAATCGTTTTCATTTTCATTCCTTCCATTTTCTATGTGATCTGTAAATATTTAATAGTATTCATTATCAGTGAACTTTCATTTACAAATAAATATAATCTTAGAAAACAAAAAATACTTGCTATTCTCAAAGTCTTCGATTTCTTCTCAGTTTTCATCACAGTCATTCCTGGAATAGTATGTAATGATATTCCACAAATAATGAGTAATGTCCCTCTAAATCCATATGACGACATGGTTTTCTTTAATAGTTGAGGATATCCCATCAAAACAATCCCTTGTATCGCCTTACACATACTCACAAATGTAGTTCTTTTCTTTACATAATAGTAATTTAAAGTGGAATAACATACAGGCACCATCATCCCGAAACCAACGCCTTGTAGAATACCAAATGTAAAAGATAACTGATTGGTGTTTGAAATAAAAATGGTAATGAATGAACCAATGGAAAATAACACAGCTCCAATCATTCCTCCAAATCTGAGCGAGAATTGCTTTGAAATAATATTGAGAATTATTCCTGGAAAAAAATAAAGTTTACTTCAGAAATGTCCCAGAACAATTTAGTCATAAGTTAGTCTATGGCTGTTTATTACATATTTAATCTTTGTCCTTGCAACTATGATGACTCTATACGTTTCTATTATTTAAGTCTGTCTCTTTCCTTCTTGTCCCTGCTGTTATGGCGTGTAAAACTGTTTTTTGTTGTTGTGTATATTTTCTTTGTAAAATTATCACAACTTCAACACTTTTGGAATAAAATCATAGTTTAAATTAATCCATGAAACCCTCTGCTTATAAAATCACCTACTCTGCTGCATCACATCGTGATCACAACCATCACAAAGGCAAAATTTTAAATACCATGAACCCACGGTGATAATTGAACATTAACATTGATTATGTAAATACTTATATAATTATGGGATCAGATGATTGCGTACGGTAGTCTTGGAGGAGATATGGGCTGATATACCTATATATAATATAGTAAGTGAGTTAGTGAGAATTCTTTATTGTACACCAACTCAAATAGAGACACACCATAAGACAACAAAATAAAAATCAAAGGAAACAAAGTATACAAAAGTCAATCTTATCGCTAACTCTTCCTCACAACCTTGGGTTTAGAGAGAGCTAAAGATAAATAACTTCTCGGTTTTTACCTGGTTACATTTACTACTTATAAATGTATATATAACTATATAAATACAATAATGATATATAAATTACATAAATTTATAGTGGTATATATATTTTAGATCAAACCTCCAACTGCAAGCATCACAGCAAATACTCCATGCGCTGTCGTCAAAGACTTGGCTGTGGAATGAGTGTCGATAATAAAGTCATTGTATATAAGTCCAAAGGAGTTCACATGACCGATACCTGCAATCTAAAACAAAAAAAACTATTTTATAATATTAAAAAAACTGCATTTTAGGAATATAAATAGTGTAAAGTAGGAAATTTTCGTGTATTTGTTAATGTCACTAATTCATCATCCATTACAAATTCATCCAATGTTCCAATTTTCATTTATTCAACCCCATTTTCAGAAAATTTCACAGGCCAACGTCTAGGTTTTTGTCAGTTTCTGGAAATATATATATATGAACTTTTGTGGGCACTCCACGAACATAACCAAAATTAAAGATCTTTTAAAGGTAATAAATAATATATATTATATGTATAAATAATAGACACAACATAGTTTTATAGTGTCAATAAAACTACATTTTAAATAAAATATTTTCGTGTATTTGTTAATATCATTAGTTAGAATATCCATTATATTGCATCGTATTAAGAAAAAATGGACACAAACGCAGGAAGTGTATTAAATGTTTTCAATTTTGACAATTTCGCATTGATGTAATAAATAATATCCAAATATGGGCAAACAATCAATGGACGCAACAACAATTAATTACATAATATGTCAAACACAGTTCATTACTTACAAAAGTAATTATAGTTCCGAAGCAGACTGCGTAGCCCCACTTGCCTTTGTCAGCCTCTGTATTTGTGAGTTGCTTCTGTAGTTTCATTTCATTATCCATTTCTCTCACTGAGTCAAAGTCACACGAATCATTCAATTCAAATGGTCTATTTGAATGCTGTAGCTAGACTGTCTCGCCGGATGTTCTAGATAAAGAAACGTAGCTACAATAAATAGGGCGTTCATTCCGCTTGTATGTTGTGTATCATTTGATAAACCATGTTTATTTTAATCGTGTACGTGAGGATTGACTACCGTTTCGTCACTAGCTTTGTTTGATATTTCTGGAAAAACGTTTTTATTGTTTCTTTAATTATGGATTAGTTTTCTCGTAAGATTATAAATTATATTTATGCTTTATTATGAATCCTAGCGACTTTGTTCGCGTGAGCTTGTGATTCCCGTGGGAATTCCATAATCGATCTGGAATAAAAGTACCCTAAATGTTAACGCGGCACATAAGTTATAATTGTGCAAATTTCATTAAAATGCGTTCAGTATTTTTGCTAATGCGCGTTTAGAGAAACAGAAAGTCAGACAAAAAATCCAAAACTGCAACGACTTTTTTCATAAAATATTAAATGTACGGATTATATTAAATGCTTTGGTATGATTTAATTACATGTACATGGTTAACTTGATTTCCGTGGGAACTTTATAATTGATCTGAACAAAAATACCCTAACTGTTAACACGGCACTACTTATGCCAAATTTCATTAAATCTGTCCAGTGGTTGCGTTTTTTGTTTTTTGCCTTTCTGTATATATTCATACAGAAAGACAGACAGACGGGCAACATAATAAGATATCTATTTAGATTTTATTGATTTAACTTAATGCTATAGAGCATTTTCTCCCAGACAACCTTGGGGTTATTTAGTAATGATAAATAAGTAGAATAACACAAAAAAGTGGAATAAAATAAATATACAAATATACAAAAATGAATATATAAATAAATAATTAAAATATATTTATGTACGTATATCCATATATATATATATATACATACATACATACATATGTATATACATATCAATGAAAATTAAATATTAATCAAATAAAATACTCAAATCATATCAATAAATACTTAGTTATTATCTAGCGAAGTGCCCTGTAAGATAAATTGAATCGATAAGGTATTTATAGACGATTTGCCTCTATCCGTTATAAATCTTGTTTCTATCTAGGAAGACAGTAACAAAAATATTTCCTGCACTGCATGGTATCGTTATGGTTTTTACATGTTAAGATTGACAAAACTACGGTAATACATTATTATTTAGCTAAAAAACACTTCGAAATAATGACAATTAACTAATTAAGCGTTTTGCTAACGAGGCAATAGATCGTAACAAGTTTTATAATATCGCAATTGTCATGCTGATGTGTAGAACATCTCTTTGGTGACATTTATTTGATATTTAGATAGTATAATGATGCTTAAATTGTCACAAAATAGAATAAGGTTTGAAGTTGTTCAAGTGTTATTGTGAACTAAATAGAATCGCTCGTCTGTATTTTTCCGGCTACAAAATAAATTAACTACTCATATATAGTATATAGTACACTCGTATCTATATAGATAGGGGTATGTATAGATTGTAATTTTTGAGGTTGTCAGTGCAGCCCGTGGCCCATAAATTATCACTAGAGATGGTGATGGAAAACATCGTGAGGAAACCCGCATCTTCGAAAATAAAAAAAATGTGGAATATTCGTTTCCACCAATCTGCGCTGGATCCACGTGCTGGATTATTTATTGTCCGTAACCTGATAGAAGGACAGTTAGTAATTTACGAGTGGAGATCTGTGCTCTACAGTGGAAATGATATCGTAGGATGGAAAATACATTCCGTAACTATTGACTTATTAAGTCAATGTCCGTAACCATATTTTTCAATCAAGTTTGGTTATTAAAAGCGGAATATATAAAATAAAATTAAACAAATATTACTTCCAAAATTTAATTATATTTAACCAGGCCCTCTCTCGTGCATTCGACTTGTACATTTTAGACTATGGCAATTATTAATAATCAATATCCATATACTACCATTAATAACCGTAGGTACATAGATAAAGATATTATTATAATGTGACAATATAATCACTAATCAGTAAACTTGTTGAACTTTATAAAAATTGTCTTGTGAGTAATTTTTGTGTTTAAACGATTTTTTTTAGTGTGACGTTATTTATACAAACAAAATAATTAGCTTTTGTATGTATGCACTAGGCGTGTACTGTAGCTGTGTAGCTGTAGCTCTATCACAAAATATTAAACAGGGCTAATTATAATAAGAGCAATTAATTAAATATACGATTACTATGTATTTACAACGTGAATAACGATGTATATTGCGTATCGCTTTATGTACGTATAATTAACTGTCTTTCTTATTGAAACATTCATATTTACATCTTAATTGATCATACAACCATTTACCTACAAACCATTACCTACAAACAACTATCTTACACTTAATCCAGACTATTTCTCAATTTAAAAGAAAAAAATTAGAAACATATGCGACACTTCTACTTAAAACAAATATGTATATCATTTTACATTCTTATCATAATCACATTACAAATAACACATTTTTTGGGTATTTTATTAGTATAGGTATAATAGGATGTATCCATTTTCTAAATTACAAAGTACAGCTCTTCTTTAATTCTTCTTGTAAAAATAGGTTTCAATTATATTTAATTGTTATATATTTCACGACCGATTGGCGTAATTGGTAGTGACCATTCTTGCCGTGCAAAAGGTATCAGCTTCGATTCCCAGTCGGACATTAGTTTATTTAAAGGTAAACGTTTGTTGTGGTTTGGGTGCGAATTTGTCTTTGTGTGTGGATCCACGACACAGGGAATCCTAGTGTGGGCTATTGAGCTATCAACTAAGAACATTTTATCTAAACTTACGTTATTATACATTTATTTACAACGTCTGCTCGTCTGTAGTTTAATTATATATCGACGTTATTTTCTTCATCAACAGAAAATTCGAACAACTAACAAAACTTGTATTAAATGTTTTGCTAACTCTCAATACTTAAAAGAAAATAACTAATTTAAAAAAAGTTTTTTTACAGTCCTTTTAAAGTTTTATTCTAAGAAAATTTAATTATAGGTACATAATTAAATGACTTTAGCAAAATACCATGTTACTATGCGTTATTAGTTACCTGCCTACTTGGGGGATGAAGTTGGACGAACCCTACTTTTAAATCCATTTTCAACCCCTGGGGGTAGAATATGGACAAAGTTTGGGGGTTGAAAATGGACATATGTGTAGGTATTTTACTCGGGGTTCGAAACTTTGGGGGTAGACTAACACCATTATTTTACTACAAATATCCAAATTCGAAATCATATCTACTAACACTAGACTAATTTTTCAAGCTTCCGATGGATTTGCCATCGGAAGCTTGAAAAATTACGGGTACATTTGAGTTGGTTAAAAGACATACAGTACCAAAACAATACATTTTCAGCCTGTTTAGTTAAAGAATCACCCATAAACTACTGGGTGGAATTCAATGGAATATTCATTAAAGAAGTTATATTGCAGCCTGGATTAACTCCTAAACTATTATTTTTGTCTCGGTAACATCCCTTGCAATGTAAATTCTGCATTCAAGCAGGTGAAACTGCGAGTACAGTTCTCCAATAGAATTTCTCATCTATGTTTATATTTCTTTTATTCGCTCACTCAATCGTCACTAAGGATTGTGGCCCTGTCTCCTTCGCTTCAACCTGAACATCGCTTCTATACTCCACGGCACGACGCAACAGATATTGCAGGCTGTTAGCATATAAAACGCTACAATGTAACTACCAGTGTAGTCGCGGACGAAACCTGGAATTGTAAGATTTGTTTAAACTTATTAAGATATTAATTAATTGATAGACTCATAATAATAATATGTTATATAATTTTACCAAAGGGTATGTGATCTAAGTGGCATTACCTACAAACCGCCATTTTGAAAAATGCTCGATTTTGCAGCCGCCAACCAAAAGTAAATAAATCGATAGAAGACATCAAAACAAACAAAAAATGTCGTTACGTAAGAACTCCTGCGACGTCTCTGAACTGAGATCAGAGTCATAGTTTTAACTTCTGATACTAAATTATCTTAATAAGATAATTAGGTATTAATTATCTCGGTTTCTAGTCGTTTTAGAAGTTTATATCTGAGAACATTTTTTTATTTATTCTGATGTTTTCCATCGATTTTATGAGGTCCAAGTCAGATGTGATAGATTCATAGATGACATCAAAATTAACATAAAAAAAATTTAGAGTAAAAATTTCTAAAACGTCTAGAAACCGAGACAATATTGAAAGTTACAACTTCGACCTTGATTATCCGAGTTCTGAGTCGCTAGAGATTTTACCTACGGACATTCCTTGTTTTTTCGACGTTTCTACCTTTCGTTCTACCTACGTTTCGATTAAGGTTTGATTGGCGGCGGCAAAATCGAGAATTTTTGAAAATGGCCGAAAGTAGGCATTCCAGGCTCTATACTAAAATATCCCAACCCCCTTTAAATAAAAAATATCCACACCCTCATTTCTATCATTAAAACAACGTTTGTTCTAGGACTTTCTTCTGAACTTGATATTTTCCCCCAAAAAAAGAGTAAACTTAAGATAGAGTAGCTACTGATCGAACCGCTAATATTAGATACCTGCCGATATCTATGTAAATCGGTACGAGTGAAATAAAATACTAAATTTTAAGAAGTCATGGAAGAAAAGATAGATATTGGCTTTCATGAAACTAATATATTGTTAAGAAAGAGCAGATATTTCTTTTAAATCTAGACCTGGATCCAAACATTTAGACATCAGGCACATTGCGTGTGGGTGCGTATCCCCACGACCAGACCATCAATGATTCAAAAAGTTATATGGGGTCGCTTGAAAATTTTTACAATATGATTTCATGATTGATCGCCATTCTTTACATGGCTGCCGTATCATCGCGTTTAGCGAACCCGTGATCCCCGACCCTGAAACCTTGATGTTTCGTCGAAAAAACTAGTCTTAAATGGAAATAAAATGAACACAGTGTCAAGCTAGTGGAAATAGTAGCTAGTGGAAATAGTAACTAGCGAAAATAGTAACCAGTGGAAATAATAGCTAGTGGAAATAGTCGATAACAACCTTTAGAGTCTCACTGCAGAGGGCCTCGTATAGTTAAACACTGAGGGCCATAATTCACTACGCGGGCTCAGTGCGATTCAATTTTTAATCACAGCTCTGATTAGTGAAAATAGTAATAGCACGCTTACCTATCAAAGGCCCGACACTCAAACTGAGGCCTCCTGCTAGGAGCATGTAAAGACCATACGCGGATGGGTACCGTTCTATGGGAACTTGTTCAGCCATCACTATTGGTTGGGCTATATGCACTAGTGATCTTAGAGCTCCCAGGATTCCAGTGAGTATCAGCAGCGGAGTATAGGTGGTGTATTGTATGAACACTGAAAAAGGAAATAGGATGTTTTATTGAAAGAAATATAAAAGCTAATTATTTTTTAACTCTGTATTTTTTTGCATAATAATATATTTTTTTCTCTACATATCAGTTAATCTCACAGCATACCTACTCTAAACTTGTTATATTTTGCTCACTGAGCTAAATATATAGTTGTATGTACCACTATGTTTATTTTTAGTACTGCAACCAAACCCTCAAAAAGCCGTCAAAAGATGACTAGGTGACCACGATGAGGTGGCAACTTGTTTTTTGTATAAATGATACCTTTTACATTATAGAAAAAGGAACGATATGAGTTGTTTCGTTTCAAGAGGGTGAAAGGGTAAATCAATACCTCAAACTACCCGCTTTTATTCTCTTATTATGTGCAATTAATCGGGTAGAAAATGAGTCCTAGTAGGTTTTTGAGTTACTGAAGTCGAATCCAGTATCAAAATTAGGTTACACCCTCATCATCTCCTGTAAACCCCATAATCCGTAAACGGGTGATTTACCCCTTCGCCCCCTTGAATCTAAGCCAGCATTTCCATTAAAAAACGAGTTACCACCTCATTGTGGTCACCTAGTTGTCTTTTGACGACTTTTGGGGGGTTGATTAGCAGTGCTGTATCTAACAGCAATAAAAGTACCACTCTCTTCATTACATACATCAACGTATTATGTGTTTTTAAGTTATTTTGTTGATAAATTAAATCGCTTAGCATTGGCAATATAGAACGTCATTAGTGCACATATATTATATCTATAATTTATGCTATGAGACCTACAGAATGCATAAGCGTTTCGAAAGAAAACAAACAAAAGAATACTCTCAAAACACCTCGTACCCGAACTCGTACTTGACGCACATTGTTCATTCATTGTCACGTCTTCATAAAAGACCCAAATATTCTCAAATGAAACAGGAAATTCAGTATTTTCCTTGACACGTTCATAATTGTCCTTGGTACAAAAGCCCGGCTTCCTTTCTTCGGCGTAATATTAAACGCAACGTACCTATTCTAAATATAGCAGCCAAAAAGGTACCGGTGAAGAATACGCCGTGTGATGTCAGCTGGTATTAGAATAACATCACTCCACCTCTTTCCGTGTATGTGGTGAAAGGGGACTAAAGAATGACAAAGCTGCTACCACAAACAATTGGGAACTATGTCGCCTCTAAAAGAGTCAACTCGCCAGCCCACTTAGCCAGCGTGGGTTTTAAGACCATGCGTCCCTCATGCACAAGAGAATGTTGAGGCCAGTGGTATTGCATGCTAAAAGAGCTGGTAACGGTTTTACAGTTACCTATTCTAAATATAGCAGCGAGAAAGGCTCCGGCAAAGAACATGTGGCGGCTTTTTATTCTGAAGAATTGGCCGGCTATTCCTAAGAGGAGCCTGGCTGACATGTCCATGGCGCCTCCTAGTGCGATTGTGTTTGCTATCTCTGCCTGAAAATAAAAAGAATAAATTGTTTTAGAATCACCGTCCGCAAGGGAGCGTTATGTGATGAGGAGAACTTTTCTTCCCAATGTTTCCCATCCTTCTCAACCGTTTTACCAAATCGTATTGTAGGTGGCGTATTCAAGGGCGTGTCAACGTCTGTCATTTAGGACTGACATTGGCATGTATAGTGAAAGTTCACGAGCGAAGTTATATTTACTTACTACTAGGAGGACTGCCTGCTCGTGTGCCACTTAAAAAAGAAATTTTAAAGTGATGATGGGTGAAAGTATTTACTTACTCATATCGCCCTGTAACGTCTCACTGGAAGGCATAGGTCTCGCCCCTAATAGATCACTGGGAGATTTCTGCTCATAATACAGCACACGAGCCGAGTACGGATTTATGGATAATTGTTAATACTTAGATAAATGGATAATGGAACATTGTTACTTATTCGAGTTAAAATTCTGGAAGATTTTGAAAAGATTTTACGAGGTTATAAAATCGCAAAATTTAAATGATTAATGCAGTCTACTATTGTTTACTTTATGCACGATTTTTTACATTACATCGTTTCAAACAATAATTGGAATCGCTCTTTGAAACAATCTTTGAAAATCTCTTTAATCCATTATATGATATATTCTCCATCCATTCTATATTCTTCATCCATTGTATACTTAGATTACTATCTCATTATACTCTTTATTTTCCATCCCGCCCCATCCCTTCCAACGATGACATATACTCGCCGTTCCTTAACACTTTCGATTTCCTCATCCTTCCCCGAACTTTTCTTACATCCATTTCTCTTTAAAGGTAGGCGGCGTATCAGAGGATGTGTTAACGTTTGTCATTCTGTCCATGGGGGACAGTATCCATTTACCACTAGATGGACAGACCGTTCATCAGACAGCTGATGGACAACAAACGCTCGTCTGTTACCTTTCCATAAACAAACAATGGAATCTAAACTCGATTCGCGTTAAGAATGCAGTGAATCATCGCTCAAAACTTTTTCGACCAATAGTGAAACAGACTTAGAAGTTCCAAAGAACACTATTGGTCAAAAAAGGTAACGTCTACTGTTTTGAGTGATTCTTGATGCGAACCGGCATTGATAGGTAAAACACTGATAAAACAGAACAAAGTAATAAACTTACCCGACTCAGGTATTTATCAAGGAATAATGGTTCCAGCGTAAAGAAAGTCAAATCAGCAAAAAATGTAAGAGCCATTCCAAAGATTATATTGTCGTAAACCAAATCTTTCAACAAAGTCAAATCCAAGAACTCTATAACTGTCTGCCTGGAAACGTGAAATTGTTTAATTAAAATTTTCAATTAATTAAAAGAATTTACGGTGTTCATAATAATAAATATTCACTATAAAAACCTTAAAGGAAAATTTATTTTCCTCCAGCTAGAGTTAAATGTTGAAATTGAACTTGGAATAACATCTGCCAACGACAGTAAAACAAATGTAATAGATGACTATAAAATAATTCCGTTGTTCGCGAATAATTATTGTATCTGTTTATTTCTATGCCTAGACCAACGTTCACACAGTTTAAAGGTACTCACAACCTATTTTTGTAAGATTCCAAATATAAAAGTTTAACACGAGTACATAATAAACGAATAAAAAATAAAGATATAAACATTATTTCCTTAATTTCATTTGTATATCTTTATTATTTGTATTGTACATACAAATACAATAGTCTATTAGTCTTAACATAATGTGAAGCGCGAATTTCCTCACGATGTTTCTCCTCTTTACCGTCGAGCTAATCACAAATGAAAAATTCTCGCTTAAGTAGAAATTTACGAATGTGATTAGAAAATAGAAACCTTGCACACCAACATGTTTTCAAACACTACTCATAAACCAGTTACAATAATTAGAAATCAGCTCACCATTTTCCTTCTTTGTTCTTAATAATAGGCATGGGTTCCGCGGCGATGGTCCCAAAATTTCCCAAACTAGCTACCGAGGCCGCTTTATACAAATTTTCGACGTACACGTTGTCATTCGAATTGAATTTACTATGTGCTTCTCCACTAGGGATCAAAACCACAGGAATGCTCAATCTTCGATCGGCATCTACTTTCGGAACAAATAACAGTCCTGACCCCTTTCTAGAGCTTTCCACGCATTTGACCGGGTACAAATTTTCAGCTGATCTTGCGTTATCCACTTTGCTCGCTCCGTTTGTGTTTCCATTAATTATGAATTCAAATTTGTCTTTCACGTCAGCTGGTGTTGGAGGAATTACTGGAATGTAAATATTAAAATACATTAGATCTGAAATTAAGTTTATTTGCTGAGTAATTTAAATTTAGTTTTGCACAGTCATATAAATCAGAAACTTTATTACAGCATGGGCTGCGACCTACAACTTTAAAGTAAATAATAAAACAGTTGTTTTAGTTATTATTCTTAAAGTTATGTACACAAATATGATCAATTATTATATTAATAATTATATAATAATTGTTAGGGAACCGAATAATTATTACATTATACTGATTATTGGGGAACCGAACAATTATTATGTTAAGCCTCGTGCCGTCTGCTGTGTGTCGCCTAGATACGGCATACGGCCCTGGCGTCATGTTCCTTGTGAGCACATTTTAAATTAATTATTGCAACTTTATTTTTCAAAATATCAAATTCAAACTTATAATGCAAGATGGGATATTAATTTGGGTTTGTAATGCAAATTTCTTTGTATCACATATTAAATTGTTTGTTTGACTAAATAGTATTTTTTCTAAAAAGCGGGAATTAAATTATCAAGTGAATATTGGGAAGCATCTTTTGGTAATATAATTAAACTGTGAATGCTTTCAATATTACTATCCGAGTGAATATGTATAATAATTCGTTTTATTGCTTATTTTATCAAACAGACAAACATCAATGTTTGCGTTTGCGTTTGCGTAATTGCGTCTAATTTTCTTTTTTATTTACAGGCGCATTTGCCCCATTCCAGATTCCAGGGGTGCTAAACAATTTCTGTGAATTACTTGTTTGACTATAGTAAAATTAAAACTATTAGGTGACACTGAAGACTTTTAATAATTGTTAATAATGTTTTGTAATGCAATCATTTATGGGCATTAAGGCACCGACTAATTATTACATTAAGGCTCATTATTACATTACTTTAGGTCTTACAAACTATAAGTAATAGTAGGTACTCATCAATAATAAAAGGATCACATGCCGGTTTCCTAGACATTTCCATAGCTTGTGGCTTTTTCAAGGACAAGTTGTGTCTCTTTTTAAAGGCAGCAAACCAGTTGTACCCGGGTGTATTATTTTTAAATGGTGTTATAAAATTATTGTTATCTACATATACCACTAAATTAATGGATTCTTTGGAAGTTAGCCCGAAACCGTATTTTTCCATTGTCCGTATACCATTTGCCAGGTTTTGTTCATTTTCTCTGTCATTCGCTGTCATTCGTCCCCGAGACTACTTTACTACACCTCTTCTACAATTTACTCGATCTACAATAGTTGTACGAGGAATTTTGTATTTCTTTGCAGCTTGATATGAGTTTAATATGCCATTTCTCATTGGAATGGATTTGGATTGGAAAGCAATGGAACACCATTGCTTTCTTTGAATTGAAGAAGATTTGCGTCGTAGGTAGGTGTCGATTTTCTTTTATATGTGGAGATCCTGAAATAAAGAGTTTTCCTTGATAGTAGAAGAAAAAGAAAATAAAGGGCAGTTAATTTTTTACTTTCACCCAACATAGATATAATCATTCCTACATGCTCTGAAGAGTCTAACAAACATATGGTACAGATTGTAATAAAATAATCCCGAAAGGGGGCTTACGACCCCCAACTCAGATGCAATAGCCCCAGTAGGACGTACGCATCAAACATAACCGAATATTTTTTTATGGTCCGTTAAATGATAAAACAACGATTTTGACACAAAATAAACAATACAAAAGATAAATCAATCCATAATCTTAATACTTACCTTTTAAACACATTGACACTATTGAATTTATTTGTGGTTACAACAGATTATAGCCGACGTGTGTCATCTGTCGAAAAAAGTGTCACAATCACGATGGCGGCTTTTCTCCACTAAATACGTATCGTTGCGACATCTATTGGCAATTATTTGTGGATATAGTACCAAACTACACACAGAGGACGAGAATATATTTTTTTACAGAGCCCATTAGACGAAATAACCTTCGGATACAGAACGCACCGGGTGCATTCATTTATTTATTGCATTATAAAACATAACAGAAACAATTATAATATTAAACTATATGGCAATCAATGAACGATTATTATTATTAATTACGTATTTGAGACTTTTAGTTCCTACAAGTAATAATATTATATTATTTTCTCTCCGATTTAAGATAAACTTTTCAGTTCTATCATTTTCATTCATGAATGCAAATCTGTTTAACAGGTCACAGCAATTTATTCACTGAACAAATAATTACATGCAAATGCCATGTCGCAACCTGTTTTCCAAATCACATCAGAACCGATTAATATCGTTATGAAAGATTTTACCTTTTATTATATCTTTATAATAAAATATGTGCGGCCGACTGTAGAATAACATCATCCCACCCCATCTCGTCCCGCGGGTGTCGTAAAGGGCGACTAAGGGATAACGAAGCGGCTACCACAAACCCTGAGGAACTACACCACCTCTAAAAGAGTGGACTCGCCAACCCGCTTGACCGGCGTTTTAGGGCCTTACATCCCTCATGCACAAGTCAATGTGTATGATGAGGAAGCCCTAGTCCAGCAGTGGATACTGCAAGGACTGAATGCATATCTTTATGGAATGAAGGTGGCAGACGAGCAGGCAGTCCACCTAATGGCAAGCGGATACTTCGCTTATGGACATCTGAGATCCATGCCAACATTAGTCCAGAATTTTAAACGTTGGTGTGTCCCCAGATGCGCTGGCTACCCTTGCAGATTTAGATGTGGATTTGGAAAAGCTTTGGGAAGGTTGGGGTATATGAAGTATAAAGAGACGAGGAGATTTCTTCTTGCCATTACTCCTCCCATTCCTCCATGTATGGGAAATAGAGTAAAATGGAATAAGGAGACTCCTTCTTGCCATTATACTTTTTACTCAATAGGACAGGAGGGGACAGGACGTGAGGCATGAATTAAGGAGTAACTTTTACAGTGTGAAACCCTTTCTTATACCATTATACGCCTCATTCAATTGCATGGGTAGGAAATGGGCTCTAGCATATCTCACTCACTCCAGAAACATGTACGTAGTATATTTTACGACAGTCGGCAGTTTTTTTTCTGTATTAGTATTGAGTACTCACAAAAGTGAGCATTAATAAGAAATATTTTTGATAAATACTTACAAACAATCTTTTCGCATGGCTTCGGCTGTTTAATCATGTACCACTCCACTGGATGCATAACTAACGCCCCCATTATACTATGACTCGATATTGCACAGAGAATTGCCAACGTTCCTCTAAATCCGAACTCTGTCATAGTGAACTTAATGAACAAAGGATATACCATCGTTATCAAGCCAATAGAAGCCTTACACAGACTGAGATAGAGCACCTTTTTCTTCGTAAAGTAGCTGTTGAAACTGGTGTACGAGACGGGTATAAGGAGTCCCATTCCCATGCCTTGTAGGAATCCATTTGTTATAATCATTTGCGTCGTAGACAGTATGAATATCGCAAGGAACGAGGCTATTGTGTATATGAAGGCCCCTATTAGTCCCACTTGTCTTAACGATAGCCTCTTCAGAGCTATATTTGCGGAGAATCCTGTAATGAATGGAACTATTGAATAATAATTCTCTACTAATGTGACCCTGGTACTGTCCGTACTAACTAATTGCGTGAATGGATATACGTGTGTATTTCTTTGACAACCTGTACGACTTTTCTATTAACACCCAAGGTGATTAATGATAATAAGGTGATTAATGATTTATTTTAACGACTTAACATTGTTTTAATTTGTTCCAGGTATATAAATCTCTGAATTTGATGATATCTTTTACAAGATATAAGGTATGAAATAAGAGTACCTACATAATATCTAGACATCACATTTTAACTCAAGCGTTTTACTTTACTCGACTCCTTGAGTAGAAGCATTTTAAATTGTCATATCATACATACTGCTCCGTTGCTTCAAATATGAAACTTTTATTATATATCACGGAGATTTTAGACGCAAATTGCTTTAACATTTCGGGTTATACAAATTAAAATCTTTGATAACACACAACTTATAGTGATTAAAATTTTACAACAAACATAAAAGATAGATTAATATTGCTTGACTTCCTCAATCTCCACAATTCGCCAATATACACGATCTCCCAAAAGCATCAAACGTGTCTTACCTGGCCTGTACCTGGCCTCTCTACTTATGTTCCCAGTAGATTATCTCTATTGAGGACTCAAAAATACAATTGAAATTAACTATGGACATATACCTAGTGTGCGAAATTCTTACCAGCAACAGCTAACGTGACTTGAAACACTCCATACACGATCGTAACTGCACCAGTGCCGGCACCCAACTCGTCTAAGAAATCGTTGTATATGAACCCGAAAACGGGCTGGTGTGCGGTGCCCGCAATCTGACAAAACAAGTATTTTTTTTTTTATAATTCATTTATTTCAGACAACAAGATCCAGATTAAAATTAAAATCAAGATTTAAATTAAAATCTTTTTAGTGTTAGTAACAATTTTAACTTATAGACTATGTTAGTACTTATTATTAAGATTTTGTTACTAGGTACGTATACATATACATGTATGTATATGTATACACACACACACGCTCTCAGACACACGCTAACACACACTTATATACATACATTTAAATTGTTGTTGTCTCTTTAAACGTACATTCAGTAGAAGATATGTTATTTTATGCACCCTACATATGTATATACCTAGCTATCGGGATGAATTGATACATTAATTGCAGAGACCAGCCAGAATATCTGTAACCGTAATCAGCCCTTTTACTATCAACTGCTGGACATGGACATTGTCTTGTGCACGGGAGCCATAAAACGTTGGCGAGTCCACTCTTATGGAGGTTGTGTAGTTCCTATGGTACGCTCATGGTAGCGGTTTTGTTATCCCTAAGTCTCTTTTTACGACAGCCACGAGAAGAGATGGGGTGCTATTCTAAAACCGGCCAGCACCACACGGCCAAGAATCACTCCATAAATAAGTTATTTTATAATAATTACATCACAACAAAATAACAACTATTCGTTCCGTCTGACAATTAAGTACATTATTGTAGAACTTCACATGTCATTAGCCTATATCAAAATAACGAGTAGGTACGAAAATAACGAATAGGTAGGTCATTTCAGAATTCGTTATCACAAAATAGTATCTGACTTCATAAATTAATATTTCACTTATTCGTTAAATTTCCAAAATAATAAGAATTTTTTAAATACATAAAATAATTAACACAAATGTTTGTTAAATTGCGGAAAAGAATCTTGTTGAAAAATTTATTCTTGGCGACCCGTAAGCATGTGTAAATATATAGGATATGTAATATATAGCATGTAATATATAGCATGTAAATATATGTATGTAATATATATATATATGTAATATATAGCATGTAAATATATTTTTACAATTCTTTATAAACTATAAGAAACAAAAATACGTAATAATAGTAGTGCCGTTTACAATAAGTAAAATAAATATTTTTAGTTCTCAAAGTTTTGAAATTCTAATTTATCCATATTGTAGGTTGAAACTCATTGGTAGTTCATACGGTTTCGGAGATAAATCGAAACGAAGTTACTCGAGTGCTCGTATGTAAGAAAGCGAAACGAACCGTATAAATTTGGCACAGCACGAGTAATAAGTAAAATAAGTTCCACTACATTTTCTGATTCGGGAAATAAACGTTACAAATTCCTTGCAAATTATACGTTTTTATGTACAATAATTGTATAATTTTAATAGAAAAGAACAAATATGTTTTTGGCTATAATTCCCTATTATATCACACAAAAGTTATAGTTTTTAATTATCTTATGTAATTTTCCGATAATACATAACCCATTATTCTCTAAATATCGACACTGGAAATTTCAAATGGCATATGAGACATACCAATATTTTTCAAGGACGAGTAAAATCGATTCGTCACAAGAAGTTCTTTGTAAATTTATTAGTATCACAGCTATGTAATTTAAATCGCATGTCGTGATAACCTATAAGCAGGCGAATACTGCTTTTTATACTTGTTTATTGTGTCCTCGGTTGGTTATCCAAATTAAATAAATAAACTACTGTTTTAATCTTAAATGTCTTAAGCTCAAAACAATAGCTATAAAACAGATAAAGTTGAATAAGTTTAAAGAGAAAAGAACGTTTTTTACTTGTCCTTGAAAAGTATTGGTTTGTCCCTTACGCAAATTAAAATATCCAGAAGCGAAGATTCTTTTTGATTTACAGTCTTTACTTCTGCTCTTATCTCAACAATAATATCTGACAAACATTTGATATTTTCTCAAAGAAAAATATACTAGATTTTTTTATATTATTTCATCATTATAAAGTTTTAAGAGTTGTGCCCAACACTGAGGATTAATTTGAGGAAAATTTTCACTGTAATGCTTTGAAACACTTAAAGTAATTTCGTTGGCTTCGATCCAAAGCTTGAATTTGTTATTTTTGCTCCTTGCTATTTATTTCTTATTTTATTGTTCATTTGTTGATTCAGATTTTCGTATGATTCATTTTCAGTCAATTGAACTTTATCTTCTAAAATACTATTGACAAATTCCAAAATATATATCCAATAAAGTCGGACCCGTATTTCCAGAGACAAATGGACAAACAAACGGATCGCTTAGTATAAGTCCGAGGTTTTTTTTATAGACTAGTTGACAGCTGAGCGGGCGCGCCACATGGTAAGCCACGAGCGGATAAGTGGTCACCGCCGCCCATGGACACCTGTAAAACCATGGGACATGTGGATGCGCTGCGGACCTTCTAAAATTACACAAAGAGACAAACTAGATAAAGAATGCAGATAAAGCTAGATTAGTTTTATATAGATTAAGCGTCAACCCTAATCTTTTGGAAGTGTCAATAATAATTTTATGATTGTTTTTATTATTACTTACAAATATAACTGACAAGCCAATGCATATGATATACCCCCACCCTCCCTCGGGTGGCACCAGCTCATACTTCCCCTCGTCGCTGTCACACAAACTGCTTTTTTTCTCACACATCCTTCTTACAAATAATCTCACGCAAATTATATAACCGTCTTAACATATTTCATTGCAAAATTCCCTTATATATCGACCTCACTAGGTATATATCACTAAGACTATGATATTTATATTGGGTTTAAATTAAAATCTTAATTAAGGATGAATGCAATATAAAGTGCAAATAGAAGAAACGGATTTCCCACAAACAGTAGTAATAAACAAGATAGCAAAGCGTGTTTGTTTTGGTACGATTGTATAGGCACTGATGTGGAGCTACTAAGCCGTATAGCCGAAATTTTAATTGGGCAATACATGAATAGTCATGTAGATTTTTATTTGTTTTTTTTATTTTTAGTGTATAATATAATCGTAATCTTGTGTCATAATATTCGTAACTATAAAGTCATGTGTCAATTGATTAGAGTCAATTGACCTAATGTTTGTGTCTGGTGGTCTCCATTCGAGTATTCGTCTCCCCTATCGGTTATCAAGCCTGCGATATATATAGCTCGCCCACTACCGGGAAATGTAGAGGGGGACGCCCTCCGGCCAGCTGGCCAGCTGGATGGACGACTTGAAGAAAGTCGCCGGTAGTGGCTGGATGAGAAGAGCAGAAGACCGTGTGTGGTGGCGTTCTTTAGAAGAGCACTATATCCAGCAGTGGAGAGACACCGGCTGATGGTATGGTATGATTGTGTCTGGTAAGACACTTAGCCCTTTAGCATTATATTTTATTAGTAAGACATTTGAGAGGGGGAGGTGTACGTCGTAATACAACTTCTGCTGGGCGCACTCAACTGGCCACGTTTCCCCTTCACACGTCCTCACACGTTACGAGACACCTCGCAGAAGACTAAAGTAAAATCACTGTAAAAGTACTTATTACATTTGTCACTTTATCGTATTCCCCAAATACGATGTGTATGTGTCGGTGAGTCAGTGAGATATGCCAGAGTACATTCGCATCCCATCCAATCTTATCGTTCCCCCTTTCTTCAAATCCAGTCCTAAATTTCCATAGGTAGGCAGCGCATAGGTTACCTACTCTTTTGCCACCATATCTCTATAAAAAAACTAATAAAACAGTAGTCGCAAAATCCACACCACTGACAAATTCATCCTAACCAATAATAGTCTACTTTTTGCTACTGAAATATAAAGTGAATAATCCTCGAAAAGTAGAGAGAGTTTAACCGTCGCGTCACTGTTGATGGTCGATTATTACCCGTATAGAACTTTTTGCTAACCGCTTTTGAGCCCAATGCGACGAAATAAGCCTATCGCCGGCAACCAGACACATACCAACTTCCGGAATACTGTTTGAATGAGCGCATTTTACATTCACAACTTTGTATAATTCATATTGGTTTCGGTCAAAAAATAATTTGCATTTGTTTTATCGATTTTTTATGGAATTGTTCGCTTGGTCTTTGACAACCCACCAAGCTGACCCACCAATGGGTTCCCGAAATCAAACATGTCTCTAAAGACCCACTTACGAGTCTCCGAAGACTAATATGTAAGTCCTAAGTCCCAGTCGCTGTTGAGATGCATATTTCATAGGTTTCATAGGTTCATAGGTTCGTATACTCATATTTTAGCAAATGATAAAACCACAGAGCAGTTGATTGTGTAATCATACTTTTTCCTAAGTCTCAGTCGCTGTTGAGATGCATATTTCATATACTCATATTTTAGCAAATGATAAAACCACAGAGCAGTTGATTGTGTAATCATACTTTTTCTTATTGCCCCCCATACTTCTAAAATCCTAGGAATCCCTACTAACCATCAATACAACCTTGGATAGCGATTCTGCGCCTTTTTTCTTACAATTCTCTATGTTTTTTTTTAATTCTATTTTTTTATATAATTATTTGATTATTTATCTTCAAAATAATTACTTGTGTAAAATAATTCTAAGAATAAATAATTTTGATTTTAATACTCTCGGATCCTATAAAACAATTTAAAATGTCGATACATACTTACTGACAATTTGAGAAGATCCTCGTCGCATAAGATTGCTAGTCGAGGGAATAAATGATGAGATCAGTCCCGTATATTCGTCAAGGGTCAAAAGGGGTATTTTCGACCCACACGCACTTTTCCAACCGGTTCCGTCAACTTCACGCCAAGGGTTACGTATTATCAATGTTGATTCAAATTATTATCTTGTTTTTTTTATGTTTACGTGTGGCTGTTAACTTAGTTGAGTGAATTAATTTTCCATTGACAAATATGAAATTACTTAAGTATTACACATTGTGTGTGAGTGTGTTGATTTATACATACACTTGTTTACTTAATAGCGGTGCCTACGACTTCGTTCGCATGAATTTTAGAGTGATTCCCGTGGGAATTCGATAACGGACTGGGATAAAAAGTGCCCTAAATGTTAACCCGGTAACTATAATTATAAACTATAATTGTGCTAAGTTACCTTAAAGTCCGTTCAGTGGTTTTTGCGTGACGCGTGTTCAGACAGACAGACAAGATTTCTAACAATTGTTGTGTTGTCACATGTATTGCAAACACTTTTTTCAAAAAAAAATCATGTGGACACGGCTCTGTTACGATTTTATTATATGTATTGATAATAGATTTGAATGAATTTCCCGTTACAGCGATACACACGCCTTTTTAATCTGTTGCGATTCTGCTACGGCACCAATATTGATTTGATAAAATAAGACTAATTCATGACACCATTTATAAAATTGTTGACTCACCAACCATACATCCCTCATACATAAGATAATGTGCATGAAGAGGCCAATTTTTAGCAGTAGACGATAAAAGATTACGCTTGTAAATTTTGATATTGTATCCATAGAAATCCATCTTGATTTGACACACTTACAAGTCTTTCTCACCAGCTCCTAATAAAGTAACTGTTAATAATCTGATAGATAAAAAATCTGCCAATTAAATCTAGCTGATACTGACTTTCTGATAAAGATTAACTGACTTTCTGATACCACCTGACACCTTATCAGAAGGTGGTGAGGAAGGCCCTCAGTTTTCTCAAAGTATGTGATAAAATAGTGAATTATATTGTTGTTCAATTTAAATACACATCGTAATCATACTCCGAGGAAGGACTTATTTGCCATAGAGCATAATAATATGTAGATAGTATTGAGACAACTTTATACGTTTCTATAATAGCAATATAATGAATAATTTAATGATAATGGATGCTACGATATGGGGCTCTTCAAGAGAGATGTGGACAGGATTTTGCAAGGTCAGCAGCGCACCCGCAAGCTCCCTGGTGTTGCAGGTGTCCATGGACGGCGGTGACCATTTACCATCATTTGGCCCGTCTGCCATATATTCTATAAAATAATAATAATAATGTAGGCATGTTCTTTCAAAATTTTAATATCTAAAATAAATTCTCATTGAAAAAATAATTGATATTTGAAATTGATATTTTACTGCTATTATTGATATTGCTATTGTTACCATTTGTGTTAATTATTGTATACGGAATGTAACAAATATTGTAAGACTGAAACTAGCATATCTCTTCGTGATTCTCAGTTGGGCCCAAAGAAAATCTTCAGTCTGTAAGTGTACCGCTTACGCAATAGGAAGAATTCCAGGGCAGTCAATATGCAATATTCAACAAAGGAATCGAACAGTTTATAATACTTGACAGTCACAACTACCCGCGGCATAATTGTCCAGTGGTGATTTTCGAGACGCACACCTTCACGCTGGGTTAAAGGAGGGAACAATTACAAAATGTCAAGTCAATGAAGAGGAGAAGATGGTATTTACAAAAATAAACTAAGGTGGTACTTAAAATATCTAGAACCAACTGCTTTACGACATAATGCGTAAACTATCATACACTTTAACTTAACTCATGTGCAGAATCCATGGTCCTTGGACATATATCTGTTAGACCTAGTATCATTAGTAGCGTTGGAACGAAAGATCTCTCACGATGTCCTGACTGTTTGTTTCTAAAATAAATGAATAGTGTAGATATGTTAATTCAAAGACACTCATAAGTACCTCGAAACAGTTACGCCGACGACACACTTGGAACAAAAGATGCTACATAATGTTCTAAATTGAGCAAAGTTATCTGACTTAGATTCACGATTACAGCCAAGTGTCTGAGAAGCAGGGCGTGGTCTTAGTAGTTGTGAAAGCTACAACTTAATTAATGGTTGTCCAAAAGTTCCCCAGATTCTTGCACTGACAGGCTCTCAATCAAAGTTCTAAAGAAAATTAATATTGTGTGCTGAAAATTGAGGCCATTCCAAGCGATTAAAAATGTGGGTAGTTTGAAAAACAACGGGTTTTAATGATAACTCCTCTACTTGTCGCGTTGCTTTGTATCCTGATATTTCTATGTGTGATTGTATGTGTTGTCCAACAGGGAGGAGACCACGTATGTCGTGGTACACATAGGCCAGGCCTATCAAGCGTTCGAACCATAGATTTATATTCGTAACCCATTTTTTATCCTGCGTGCGTTCGAGATACTCTCCTTGTGTAAATGATCCTTTATGCTGTCGGGCAAATATTTTTTTTTATAGTGATATAGACGGACGAGCAAGCGGTCCCACGTGATACCGTGGTTACCGCCGTTACCGCGTTACCGCCACCCATGGACACCTGGTAACACCAGGGGGTATGAGGGTGCGCCACCGATCGAAATTCTATTCACAGCTTTCTTGAAGAGGTGTCGTGGCCTTAAAAGGCCGTTTGGCCAGCATGGCATGATGATGAAAACTGTTCACATGGTGCTAAAATCTCGATAATGACAGTTGTTTATACTATTTATATCCGTAACCAATTTTTTCTCCTGCATGCGTTCGAGACACTCTCCTTGTGTAAATAAGCCTTTATGCTGTCACGCAAATATTATGACGAAATACAGACACTTAAGTAAAAAAAAAATATTGCAGTATAATTATACGTATAATTATCGTATAAAATGAGTTGAGCAGATTATAGCGTGATTACAAGCAAAATATATTTAATTATAGTCTATTTCTTTTTATTTGTACTCCTGGTATCCACGTTATCCATTTGCAATTTCCTCTTGTCTCTCTTGTGTTTATTTTTCTTGTAAATCATCTCTATTATCCAGAAAATGACGATGACAGGGAGAATCGAAGTCATAACATAGAATACTGTCGTGTAGCTGTCAGTGAGGTCCCTAATCGCACCTGAAAACAAATTTTACGTATCATTGAAATAATGCAAAAGATGAAAATAGGTTATTCAGTGTTGATTCTACCAGTTATCACTTATCATTCATATCTAGTATATCCTTTATTCTATGCAGTTACGCAAAACGAATATACTCATTGCAACTATTGGGCGCGGCGCCCGGTCACTACCCTGAACTAAGTAATGAACGCTACGAACGATTTAGATAGAACAACAAAACTTTACATTTTGGGACTTTTTAATTTATCTAAAACTAGCTGTTAGCTTTTGCTGTAGCTACCCAAGAGATGGCGCTTACCTTGTTTTTACCTGTTTTTGGGTAAAAAACATGTTTTACCCTGTGATAGGTATATAAAAACAAGCGCGTATTCGAATGCAACGTTGTGTCATAATTTTTGGGTAAAAAGCATGTTTTACCCTGTGATAGGTATATAAAAACAAGCGCGTATTCGAATGCAACGTTGTGTCATAATTTTTGGGTAAAAAGCATGTTTTACCCTGTGATAGGTATATAAAAACAAGCGCGTATTCGAATGCAACGTTGTGTCATAATTTTTGGGTAAAAAGCATGTTTTACCCTGTGATAGGTATATAAAAACACGCGCGCATTCGAATGCAACGTTTTGTCGTAATTTCAAAGCAATCGGTGAAGAACTTTCGGAGATTTACGATATTAAACAAAATTGTCCATTAATTTTCTATTTTTTTTCCGTGAATTTTTCATATATTTTATATGAATCTTTATATTTATATGAATTTTTATATTTTATATGAATATTTTTATATCCTTAGGTATCTACAAAAAACAGTATTTTTTAGAATATCTGCAAGCTTTGATAATAGTTAATTTCTCAGTTAAAATTTTTAAGTAATCATAAAATACGTAGGTTTAAATAATTGTAATTAATCGCAATTTAGAGGTGTATTTTAATTTTTTTCTTGATAACATAAAATGCACAAATGATAAGCTTTTCAAAAAGATGCAATAGTATATAAATTTTCAGAAAAAAAAATAAAGAAAAATGTAATTGCATTTGATATAACGCCCCACGCAGAAATTGGTCAGTGCTGATCGTGAACATTCGAAGGTGATATTTGACCATTAAAGTAACTTTTACAATTAAAAATATTATTGATTATAAAATTTAAATATGTCATCGAATGAACACTAAATATTTTGCGTGAATTCATACATTCGGTAAATGTATTTTTATATGGCTATGTACTATCGTTTTCCACTGTGCGGCGTATAGTGTAAAATTCGATATTCTGGCTTCATCCTACTTCTACGAAACCTGTGCGAAGGCGGCACAAGTACACAACGAAACGTTACAAGAATATCTTACATGAAAATATTTTTATTGCATTCGGTGTTGAGACCCTAAGTCCGTCCTACCTAAGTCCCTAAGTGTAGATTTATATTTAGGACATTTCAATGTCCCTGGTTGACAATACGGGCAACCCTAAGGCTGACCATTATCTCGTGCAACCCACCAGTCCTTGCGATTCAACAAGGCAACGCCTCTAGCATGTTTGGTTATCTTGCTACAAGGACTAAACAGACCTGCTCAATATATAAAATAGGCATATTGAGCAATGAATAGACATGACTTAATTCATTTATCATTATTACTTATTATTATAATAGATATTTTATATTTTGACCAGTCCAAATATAATTGCCCTACTGGGTACTTTTGGGCTACTAGAATAATTGAAGATTAAAGTCTTACTTTTATATAGTAGATTCAATTGTCTTTTTATTCATCAACGTGGCGCGTCAACCTTGGTGTGGTTATATGCCCGTATACGCGTAAAATAACTTTCGAGTCAATCAATGTAATTTTAAGGTATATTGTTAAGGATATAAGGTCTCTTTTTATGCGTACGGACACCATTACAAGCCAGGCAGACGCGCGCTTATTAATTAAATACCTATAATAAAAGATTTATCTTAAAACAGAGATTCCTCTAGAGTGTCTAGAGGCAGAGTAAACGGATATGTTTAAGTCGAGTATTTTCCAATAAATTGAGAAGCTAGCCTGTATATCGTTATGGTATTTAAAAAAAATCAACTCAATGTAACGGCGCGCACACCATTTTATGAATGTTCATCTTACCTAGAGCTGGGCCCAGAATTAAGCCATAAATTCCAAAAAACATCATAAACAGGCCCATGGCCTGTGAAAAATTTTCGTGGCCAACTGCTTCGGAAATGACAACAGGTGGCAATATAGTTAGAATGCATCGCGAAATTCCCATTATAACGATAAATGTTAGCATGACTGTATGATTTTTCGACCATAGGAAGCCTGGAAAAAAAATAAACACAATAAAAACAAACATTTCAATTCAATACAATTTGTTATGTTTTTCATATTTGTTTTTTTTTAATACTACGGATATTTATCAAATTGATTTTCGAAATAGATTCACCGACTTGGAAGTCAGAATAAAGCTAAAAAAATTACCTAGTCTCGTTACGAAACCTATAACGATTCCAATGATAAATATTATTTGATTTTCAACTTTTTGCAACCATCTGTTGAAAACTATGAATAAGATCCTTGTTATTAAATCACCAAATGCAGTCAAAGTTAGAGCCCATGCCACAGCTGACTAAAAAAAAATAGTGTTATAAAAAAAGGGAAGACAGTGATGGAAATAACACAATTTAATGTCCTTTTATTCATTTTTCTAGTTTGGACCATACTTCATGGACGTACTTTGTAAAGCCCATTTCACAAGACCGCAGTCGAAGGTTTTTGAATTACACCTTTATGGGTTTTCCAAACTCTCGGTCATTTTCAAAGTATTTTAATTTTAGTTTGATTTTCAGTAACAATAATCAACACTTTTTTCGTTCATTGCTGGACATGGGTCTTCTCATGTTCATGGTCTCGTGCATGAAGAATGTATGACCTTCAAACCGCACGCTGGCCAAGCAGGTTGGCAAGTCCACTCTTTTAGAGATCGTGTAGTGCCCACGTGCTTGTGATAACGCGTTTGTTATCCCTTAATCGTCTTTTACAATACCTTTTGAAAGAGATGGGGCGGTGGTACAATATTTTAAAGCCAGCCGAGACCACACGACCAATTACCTATTTTGCATTCAAAGGATTTCACGTACATATCTTAAGTTACTTAATTATACCTGTATATTTTTAGAAAAGTAGTCAAGTAACCGTTACGAGGAATGTGCCGCCAACTGATGAGAGTAGTTACAAAAATTGGGAACTCTGTTTTGTCAGATAGATATAAACATGAGTAATTTATGTTAATTTAAATTAATACAAGTACTGATGTTTTTCCGCTGTGCTATGGGGATAGCCCCATAGCAAAGCGGACCTGATCTGTGAACAGGATTCTGCAAGACCCAGCAGCGCACCTGCATGCCTCCTAGTGTTGCATGTGTCCATAGGCGGTGGTGATCACGTATCATATTGTGGCCTCCCCACTCGTCTGCAATTTCTTCTAGAAACAACTTACAGTAACAACGTTACATTATAGTTACAATCTGAATTATATATGAATATATGAATTATATGATTATGCCTATTTTATAAGCATCCACAATGCGTTTGGGGGTTGTACATTGCAAGAACATGCAAGTACATTGCAATGCGTTGTGGTTGGTTATCAAGAGAGGCATAACACGTGGCTATTTCGAATTTCGTTTGTGGACGTTATTAATTTTCAAACGCGTTGTATGTGGTTTTTTGCTCAATAAGCGTTTTCGGAACCTAACGGTTATAAAAGAAAGTAACACGCAGGATTTTTTCGAATATAGATACTTACATCATCCCACCCTTCTACTTTCAAAGCTTGAGGAAGTAACAGCACGAAAGTGAAGTCCACAAATATACTGGTTGTCGTCCCCAGACAAGCGCTAGATAACATGAAAGACTTGCATAAAGACAAGTCAATGTATTTTGAGATTGTTTGTCTGAAAATAAAAAAAAATGTATTACTATTTCTATGAATCATAGCATAGCAATTTAGATATCAAACGAACAGATTACGTTCAAACAAACAAAGGGTACATAAGTAAATGCTGCAGCCTCACAATCACTGGGTCCGCCCGACTGGCCGAGTCCGTTCTCAGAGAAGATTGCCATGAAATGTACCACGTAGTGAGTGAAATTTTTCAGAACCTGCATCCCGTCCCATCTCATCAAAGGGGGAAAATAATGCGGATAAGGTTAATTTCCGATCCCATTACATTCCGTCTAATTCGATCTAGTAGGAAGTGTAATATGGATATCCCATTTATACTATCTACTTTTCATCTCAACCAAATAAAAGGAGAGTATAATAAAATTAGGAAAATTCCTGGCTGCGACGTTATAGACGGGACGGGACGGGCGACCGTTTAACAAAAAATAAAATATGCATTATATTATTTAAATATCTTTGTCTTACACTTTCAGTTGTCTGCGAGCTGTGTGAGCCACAACAGCCACAACTGAACATCAGCGCCTAAATTAGCCTGTCCGAACTTATTCTGAGACTGAGTTCTGAGACCGTTTCTAATGTTTTAGTTTATAATAAAGCAAACACTATCAAAATTACATTCCTTCATATTTTTTTCTCTATATGTATATTTTACTACACTAGAATAATATCTTTATTATTTATTTAAATTTGTAGCAATGAATAAAGCTATTCTATTCATATTTTTCATAATAATGAATTCCAATTCATATTTCTTATTCCCATTCATACTAAACATTTTTGCAAATCCACACCTAAATCTCCTAAATTTTGTTATGATGCCATGTGTCGTGGATGTCCATGGATGACAATATCCTGGTGGACTGTTTGTTTATCTGGCATCGTCATTTTGCATAAAAAAGAATTCAATACCAGTTAATAAATAAGATAAACGTTTACATATTCGCAGGTGCCTATGTTTGAGGATCTTGCTGATTAAGACTTGCTGGGATACAATAAATGACGTTTACTAAACCCCAACGTTGATAAGTACCTACTTACGTTATTCCTTTGCGTGTACTTGATTCTGGCAATGAATTGTCACTATCCTTTTCACCCTTTTCTTTGACATTAACATCAGATTCGTTGTCAGTTATAGTCACTGTTAGCACACCTTCAATACCGCATTTTGTATTTTTTTCCTCGATCAAGAGAAGATTAATTGATTCTGAAAGTTATTTTAAGGGTGTCGTAAAAGGCGATTAAGGGCATAATAATGCGCTTACCACAAGCCCTGAGGACCTACATCACCTCTAAAGAGTGGACTCTCCAACCCGCTTGGCCAGCCTGGCGTTTTAATGCTATACATTGCTCATACGCAGGACAATATGCATGTTTGAATTGCATTGGATTGCATTGCACTAGGTCTTTGAACTACGATAGAAGAGTCTCTTTGAAATTCGGAATATTCGTTGGTATTTAAATTTCGAATACAATACTGCTCCTTTGAATACAATGCGCTCAAATGTAAATATTCAAATTGAAATTTGCTTACAAATATTTATTTATTTAAATGTATCTAAACTTTATCAAGTATCATATTGTAGATAGAATGATATTCTGCAAAAAAACTCAATATAGACAGCAAAATATTTTTGACACGATCGTGATAAGAGAAATTGAGATAATGGACGGAGCGGAAAGAATAAATGATTTTGAAATTTTTTTTTGGGGCAAAAAATCGAAAATCGTGGTGGTAAACGAAAAGCTCAAGTTATTACCACAATAGTAAGTGGATGGTGATAAGTGGATACTGTCGCTTGTGGATACTATTCTATGCTACTATTCTTAATTTTGCCGTGTTATGATACTGTCATGTTTGATACCTACGACTGTGACGTGATAACATTGCATTATATATTAGTATATTGTCGATGTTTGTTAAGAATATATCGCCAAATTAAGAATGATAGTAGCTCCACAATTAAATATTTGACTGTAGATAGCACATTTTATAGGAGACTTCTGTGTCTTCGATAAACAGTATTCATATGTTCTTATTGTTCACATACCTTCAGCTTCTTCTTTAATGGTTACATCTCTTTTCATATGCCATGATACGGGTTGAAGTAGCACAGTGGCTACGAACACATTAAACGTCAACCCTGATACCAAAGCGAGGGTGCCACGGTAGCCATATTCAAATAAAGATATTTCCACAAGTTTCGGCGTAACTATTGTCACTCCAGCTGAAATGGTAATAGAAATAGACTCATCAATATAATGTATGAAAAACCTTGGATTATGGATTAATGTATGTATGTCTCTAGGTATTCTAAATTGTGATGTAAGTAGTATCATTATTTACTTTTAAGTGAAATTTCTTTCTTTTTTTTTAATTTGTTTTTATGCAAAAGGTAAACCCAAAAACCACAAAGTATTTTAAAATTCTTATACTTTTTTTTAAGAAGCTAAATAATGCAGATGGACATCGATGAAGTTTGCATTCGTTAAGATAAACCAGATCAGCCCCTAGTTATATTAAACAGAAATAATATTATCAAAATAATGCACTCAATTTGTTTTTGGAGTTAGTTATTCTGTATAAATATGGTGTTAACGAGAATAATTAAATTAGTGTCAAATTAGTGTAAACCAAATTAGAACTATAATATAATGAAAACATAATTATCATTTTAGATGTGACTGGCCCCGTTTTTAGGAAAATCCAGAAATTTATTTCGATTGACTTATTTATTATGAAATACTAATCTAAAGTATCAGCGAAGATTTGAAGAACCTATTTAGATTTAATCTGGACAATATCCAGCTGTAAACGACTGAAAAAACTGGGCGAAGAATAAACCTTACAGCGATTTACTAAACAAATGTCTTATGGGCAGCGATATGGGAATAGACTAGATGACAATCTTACGTTCTTATCAAAGTATAATAAAGAATATCCCCGTGCATTACACAATAATAAAACTACTTTTATCTACTCTCATATCGTAAAATTCGAATTACAAACTTCAAAACGAATTTATATTGACATACTTTATAAACACAATACCGAAATTTAAAATAGAATCATATTATAACACTTTTTAAAATAATGTTATAAAATATTTTTTTTCCATTACGATACAGTTTTACTTGTCTGTGGCAGCGCCCACTTTAACGCATGCGCGGTGATATGCTGGGTTTTGGCGCCATTCATACGTTTTGTTGTACTAAATTTCGTGGAAATATTGTTATTTTTGCTTAAAAATGTCCGATAGCAGTGATTGTGACGAAAATTTGACTCCGCCCGATATTTTAAATGCGGCGACGGAAATGACTAATAATCTATTACCAGCAAAGTCGAGAAAATTATATGATAAATGCTATGAAGACTTTATGGAATGGAAAATGCAAAAAAAGGCTACTTCGTTTTCGGAAAACGTGCTAATGGCCTATTTTCAGGAATTGTCTGACAAGTTCAAGTGTTCCTCATTATGGTCTAAATACTCAATGTTAAAGAATACATTAAGCATATATAACGAAGTCGACATATCCAAATTAAATAAATTATTTCTTACTCTTTTAACTTTGATCTTTTATATAGTAGGTTCAACACCAATGTATGAGAGTAGATAAAGTGGTGTATGAAACTGCACATAACTAGGTATTAAAACACTCGTGTGATACTATTAAAAACCTCGGCTACGGCTCGGTTTTTAAACACACACTCGTGTTTTAATACCCCTCATTATGCAACAGTTTCATAAACTACTAATATATATATCTACATGGTGGAGTGAAGGCTTTCTCGGCCGGTGTCCATATTAATTGAATCTTCCTGGCTACTTGGCCGAGGTCTTCTGGAATCTCTTCTCTTTCTTCCAAACGTTTCGTCAACAACTGAAGCAGATGCCTTGTCGGATGGGGACCACGAAATCTGCTTCAGGGACATTATTATTATCATTATTATTCCCGTCTCAATAGGGAAGCTATTGAAATCTACAAACATCCCAACAATTTTAATAAAAAAGAAGAAAATCTAAGACTCCGTAATATCTGGTATCCAGCACTCTGAAGACATTAAGCTCACGGGGAAGAGAGACGAGAGGGGGAGGACAAAAACAGACTCGATACACACCACACAAACATATAAATACCGGTGTTTATAAATACATATATAAATACTCGCCCACTATAAATACTGGTGCGCCACAATCTTCGAGTCAGTTGCGCTCGAGAAGCCGAAGAGATAACATCTCTCCGAAAGTGAACGCAGTCGCCACTGAAGATGTCAACCGAAGTTGTTGACGAAACGTTTGGAAGAAAGAGAAGAGATTCCAGAAGACCAGAAGCCAAGTAGCCCGGAAGATTCAATTAATACATACATAGATTATTATTTTTTATGTACGCAGGCGGCAGACGAACCTACAGTCCACCTGATGGTAAGTGGATACTGTCGTCCATTAGACATCCGCGATACATACCAACATTAGTCCAAAATGACAAACGTTGGCACGCCCCCGGATGCGTTGCCTACCTTTGGAGATATAGGAATGGATTTGGAGAAAGGGTTGGGAAAATGGGGAAGGATAGAATGGGAATGGGCTCTGGCACATCTCACTCACTACCGAAACACATACGTACATTAGGGAAATAAGATAAAGTGAAGAATGCAGTATATTTCAAGGTAGTCTTCTGTGAGAGAGGGGTAACGTGGCCAGTCGAGCGTGCCCAGCGGCTGTTGGATTGCAGGGTGCACTCTCCCCCTCAAAAAAAGGAAAATACAATTTTAAAGGAATGTTAATAATTTAGGTATGGTAAAGGACAATACTCGAAACAGTATAGTTACAATAAGAGTCCTTATTTACTGTATCTTTGTAAGATTATTGTACAGACCTGCAATGGTTTGTGTGACGGTGACCGCAAGCAATTGTTTTTTCAAGAAATACTCATTCAACATCGTGAACGTTATGTTATACAATATGCCGTAACCAGCGCTCTGAAATAAGAAAGAAAGAAATTTTTATTCAACAAGACATAAAAACATTAGACAAGAGTAGACAAAAAAAAACGCAATAGAAAAATAGTAACAGATTTTAAAACTGTTAAGTTCTCTTCAAACGGATGCGTCTGTGTGGCGGGATGCAGAATGCGAATTCGTTCGCATGATTTTGGTAATTAACATAACAGGTAATTAAGATAACAGTTTCAAAATTGTTTTAAAACCAGTATGAAGAGTTGTTTATCCCGTGTTTGGCAGTGTCTTATTGAAATGGTTTCCAGGTCAGCATAATGCTGAATGCCTAAGACAAGCATTCAGCGCTGATTTAATTTCAGCTGGACCCGAGGTGACGCACGAATAGAAGCGGGAAATATACGCTTAATGATTAGGTTTTTTTTTTTATTACTTTCGACTTATGCTTTGTTGGAGACGGAAAAAATTTGAAAAATTGTAAAATCTAGGTAACAAATATCATAGATTTTCTCATGCCCTACGTAATTGTACACCTGCTGGTAAGTAGATACTGTTGCCTATGGACATCCGTGATATGTATCATCATCAGCCAACATCACTCCAGAATGACACACGTTTGTCCGTCCCCGTATACACTTCTAACTTTTCTTGATTTAGCTGAGACGAGAAGTAAAGACTAAAACAGAATAAGGATATTCCTTTAACCTTTATACTCAGTGTAACAATTGAGAATGGGATACGGAATAGCGAACATAAGAGGATAAAAGTCCTTTCTTATATCATTATACTCCTCACTCGATGGGATGGAATGGGAAATTGGATCTAAAATATCTCAATCACTCCCGAAACACGTACATTTTACGGTAATGTTCTGCGAAAGAGAGACAACTCGGTCAGTCAATCGCGCCCTGAAGCTGTGGTATTTTAACGTGTACCGCCTCCCTCAAGACACCTTTACGGGTTGAAAACGGTTGTGTAGGACACATCCACCCTTAGTTTTCACTGAGAACTGCCTTTCAAAGTAATACGTTTAGAAATCTTTACCACTACTAATCCTTGGGATATGACAAATAGTGCTTCTGAATTAATAAACACTGTAGCAACTGTGCCGATGCTAGCCAAAATTGACCCTATAAACGAAATCTGGCGCTCGCTCATGATCTTCAGAAGAGGACCCACTATGAATCCTGAAAAAAAAAAACGATGTGAGTGTAAAAGTCAATCTAAAATATGAGATTTTCACGATAAGACATTGATTTGCTGATAAGACCAAGTTAAATTCTTGTTCGATTATAGTCATTTTTGTATGTCATAATTCCTTCTGTTCTTCCTTCTTTGAAGAAGTTTCTAAGTGATTGTGATCAACAAAAGAGTGATTGCCTAATTACTAACGGCGTATTTCAAAATCATTAAAGTAATACGAGACAATTAAAACTTATAATGGAGTGGTTATGAATAGATATATTTTGATTATATGCATATTTTATTATGGACTATACGACAATGTATTTTTTATATTAGTTGTACCCGCGCTTCGTTCGCTGGAAATTGGTAACAGATCTGGACAAAATGTGGCCTATGTCCTCCTCCTTGTCCTAAGTAATCATATTTTTTGTTATTTTTGTTTATTACTCAATCGAGCAACAATCAAAAATAGCTTCGAATTTATATATATGAGCCATACTTCATCTTAAAAACAATAAAATAAATTGATAACTAACAAACTATAATAAATATTGGTAATGATACTCACAGTTTGAAGAATATACATATAAAAACATTATTCAATAAAGTGCGTAATTTATCTTGAAAATTCGATGGCTTGGTAGAACTACATTTTAAAATATATTTTATCTATATTTACCAGAAACTGCCATAACGATGCCACTTAGTCCGTTCATTAGCGTGACACTCGTCGTACTCATTTGTACTTCCGCCATAAAATCGCCGAACAATAATCCAAAACATGATCCAAAAGCAGTTAAAATAACCTGAAATTTTTCAAAATCGAATTGTTTAAGGCTACTCTGTAGTGTTATAAGTGGTTTATATATTACAGGCCAAAGCCGATGCCACAGCACATCGAGATGTGTCCAGGAAAACCGCGAATGCGCTTGAATTGTTTTTGAGTAGAAAAGATATTTGTATTCATTAAAGAAATAACCAGGAAGTCAGACTTCTAACCATAGCAAACTGAATTGTTTCTAGGTTCGCGGTTTGCCCGGGCACATATCGATGTGCTGTTAATTCGACATTCGCAACTTATATATCAATAAAAATGTTTTACAATATATAGGATTAAATAAAAATATCCGCACTCGTTAACATTTAATTCATATCATTAAATCTAATAACTATTGGTAAAATATTTTTTTCTGAAATTTTTAAAATGAAGTCTCTAGCTTTGATACTTTTTTATATTCTTTGTCTTTCTCTAATACACTGCCAGTTTGCAATTTTTGCAATTTGGACAACGTTGCGAATTTTTGTCGCTTCACACAGTAGATTGATTACTATAAAAATATTTTTATTTTTATTTTTTTATTTTAATTGGTGAATTTTAAAAAGTTGTTAGTTTTCTTGGAAATAATTCACTGTTAAAAGGATGCCGCCATCCTTATTATCCTTATTATTATTTTTTATTTAACCCTTTATTTATTTGAGTCCCGGTGGAACGAGTGAGATACCCTCCGGCCAAGTAGACAGACGGATGACTTGAAGAAAGTAGCCGGTAGTGGCTGGATGAAAAGAAGAAAAGACCGTTCTTGGCCTGTTTTTCGATTCTTGAAAGAGACATACATATAGCATTGGAAAGACACAAGCTGATGGTATGATATGGTATAGTATATTCGGTATATTATTAGCAGTAGTTTGATTCACACAACCTAACTCCCGCCAGACAATTTCGCTAGCTTCAAACCAACTAAAATATGAAATCTATAATTATTTTCTCCCCATTATTCTAAAGTGGCGTTCTCATTTATAAAATGCTTCACTGACATAACGAAAAAACTGAAAATATGTTATTCAGTATCGAAAGTATAGTAGTAGATTCGATTTACCAGTTTTTACAAACGGGTTTTTTTTCTTGACTTATTGTTAATTTCTAGTATATCTTTCATTCTACATGCAGTTACATTCTTATACGTGTCGCACCCTATGCCCGGTCCCCTGTGCTAAGTTATGAGGGCTACGAACGTTTTAGATAGAACAACAAAAATGGTTGTTACTTTTGATTTGTACACCCCAAAATAATTTTATTTTTCGCTAGAATGATTTTATATAATTTACTTGTATGTAATATACATTGACTTGTTTCCTGTTTTGCTTTATTCCAGTGACGTTTTGGAATCTATTATAGTGTATAATTATTTTTTTTAATTGTCACGCAATATAATGCAGAATTTGATTTAATTAATAAAATAATCTTACTAACTCACTGAATTAATAGTAACAGCGACGCAAATCATATATCCCCAGCCTCCATCGGGTGGAACGAGTTTATATTTTTTATTTTTCACATCACCCATCTGTACACTCATTTTGATAATAATGCTCTTAGCACATGTTACGTTTGCCCATGTTATCTTAACATGTTTTGAAACAGCTTGTTTTACGTTTTATTAGCCATAAACATCTACAAATAAGCTTACATGTTTTAATTGTTCCGCATTAGGTATATATACAGGATGTATAATACACCTTTAAAAAGGGACGTAAAAAGGGAGCACCTATAATAATAATAATAATAAATTCCGCGCGGTACAGTGCGATGGAAAAGACACTTTATACCGCGAACCCGAAAGTTGTGGAATGAACTGGCAGCCGAGATATTTCCGTTACGCAACGATAAGGGGCTCTTCAAAAGAGCTGTGAACAGGATTCTGCAAGGTCGGCAGCGCACCCGCAAGCCTCCTGGTGTTGCAGGTGTCAATGAGCGGCGGTGACCACTTACCATCATGTGGCACGCCCCGCTCGTCTGCCATCCATTCTATAAAAAAAAACATTATTTCAGGCTTTTAGCCCATACAATTGTTAACAGTTTACAAAAAGATATTAATCTATATATATATATATATATATATATATGCCGATGCCGATATATATATATGTATATATATATATATATGAAAATGAATGTTTCTTTGTTTGTCCCGTATGCGTCCGATTGCGATGAAACTTTGATGAGTTGTTGTGCGCACGCCCGCGAAGGTTTCTGAATGAGTACTTGAAGACCACGCGAACGAAGTCGCGGGCAACAGCTAGTATACAATAAAAATCATCAATGTGAACTTCGGCAAACATTTGGGATGCGCTGCAGAAAGGGTGTTTCGTAAGCATACACATTATTATATTCTCTAATTATTGTGTTAAACGCATTGACTTATACATAAGGGCTGGGTAGATAACTCGTCAAATTGTCGCCTCGTAAACGGTCCTACTTACCAAGTTAGGACCAACATGAACTTAGTCTTGTTTGTACTGTCATCGGACGCGGTTATAACTTTTGTTCGCAAAAACGCCAGGTCGTGTTATGAATGGTTGCACGAATTAAGATAGAAAATGTAATAAAAAAAAGGTGACATTTCTTATCATCGGTAAGTTAAAGATATGTCCAATAATGAACTTATTATCAATTAAAAACAATTTTGTGTTCTACGCGTCTCATCGTTTGCCATAGGTCAGTGCGACGTAATTGTGAGGATTTCTAATAGATGGCGCTAGTTTTTTTTTAGTACGACGAACGCTTGAGGCAAAGGTTTGAATGACTGTATCTTTACTTTTTATAGCAATGGTTAAACTCCTTTTTCGTGAAATGCCGATGCCGATAAGCTGGATAAGCACAGCTATATCATAGTTATTTTAATTTATTTTATTTGCCAGTAGGTACAGAATATTGTTATTTAATATTGAGAAACGGGTTTAGACATCGCAAGTAATACATTTTTCCAGTCCCCTTGAGTCCATCACCCACAATTTCGAGCATATCTGTCTAGCAACTCGGTGCTCACGGAGTAATTTAGAGCGCCGAGCCGGTCGACAACTGCGTATATTGGCAGCAAGAAGCCGCCTCGTGACCGCTTATAAGCTAATTTGTGCACTTCTTACTTCTTCAATGTTCTTTTTGAGGTTCACGTACGAAATTTTCCGATTTCTTAAAGCCTGACTCATTACAAAGCGGTCGCCTTTTGGCTCGGTGAATCGTTTTCTTCCAGAACCTTACCTCCTATTGTTAGAAACAGTCTCTTCATTCAGCTGTCAGGTCCTTTGGACAGTTGATCGATTCACATTTAGCTGGCCTGGACATGCAACATTGATTACAACCTTCTTCAAGTATCGCTATAATTTTGCAAGCTGTTATTGTTTTATCAGTCATTTTGGGAAAAAGCAAATAACGGTAATACAACTTAAAAGCATCAATTAAATGAGAATATGTAATAATAATTCTTTAAAAGTTATCTAACGTTAACAAAGGCGAGTTTATCAGTAAAATTCATGTTCCTTTAAAAAGTGTAAAATTCGAATTTAGAACGTACTTTCTGACATGCCAGGACACTTCAATACATGCCAGTAACATATTCCAATAAATAAAACATTTTTAGTACTATTTGTCCAGTTGTGGAATAAAGTCAAAACCGCCCGATTTTTCGCAAAAGAGTTTAGTTCCATCATCAAAGTAAGGTATCGTCTAAAAATGTCATATCTTATTTCTGTAATTCAGCAACGGCGCTCTGGTTTTAGCCCATTCATTTTGCTAATGCGATCCTCGAGGCGTTAAAGCCAAGACTGCGCAAAATCTAGATAAAATCTGAGCGAATTATTTTAAACTTTACCGTTTTCGAATTTATTTTAAAAGAAATATGGATGAATTAATAAAAGTTCCTTAATGGCTGATCAACCAACCTAAAACTTAGTATTTTCATCTAGTCTTGTGTTTTAAAACGCAATATTCTCAAAGCAAAGTGGGAAAAATAATAAAAACTTCACAAATATCTTGCCTTACTTTTATTGTCTTACAAAATTTAAACTAAAATCCCACGAAAAAATATCCATGAACTTATATACTTACTCTCTTGGATAATTTATTTCCTATTCTGATTGAACTTAAGGTAACATCAATATATTTATGATAGTAAATCAATATATCTTCATATCTTCCTTCAAAAATGCATAATTTCTTCCACCTATCTTCCTGAAAGAAAACGACTGTTTTCTCGTGGCTCTAAGTTGTCCTACTAGTAGAACCCCGAGGGAGGCTTATTTCTTTTGGGCCTACTACTATATGTAAACATAAAGAATATAATTTTTCCCACCCCGTCGATGTAAATACTAGTATCAAAAATTCTAAAGATCCAATTCCAATTATTCTTTACCAGAAGTACATTATTATACGTTATAATAAAAATAAAAGTGACATTTTAAATTAAAATAAATTAATTATCATAAATTAATTGCTTCCATGATTACGAACAAATTTTACTAAGCAAGCCATAGGAAAATCATGAGTACAGACACCAATTTAATTTATCACAGTATAATAAAAAGTCACCGTATTGACCTCATAAACTTATATACACATATATACAGGAGGTAGCAAAACACTAAATGAGAAATAAATTCCCCTCGTGGTCCTACTAGTAGAATGATTTAATAGGGCCTAGAGAAAACATCCAAAGAAAAACAATATCTATCTCTGTCTACCTTTACTTTGAATTACTTTCTTTTGGTGTCACTACTTTAGGGGTGGGAGCAGCAGGCAGATGCTTTCGCAGGTCATAAATTATGTCAGGTATTAGTTAAATATAATCAGGCAAGTGCTGTCATGTTGTATGGCAATACCATACAACATCGTTTGCAAGACCGGCCTTCAGCCAACCAGGTATGGGCACGTGCCTGGGCGCTTCTCACCAACTCGCGATTCCGCGGTACCCTCCCAAAGCAACGCTCTAAACCGAAGTCCGTTCCTTCCGCCGGTCTACCGGCGGGGGAGCCCTTAGGCTTGTTGCTGCACACACTCTTTGCTCCTGCAAAGAGTATGTGCAGTGCCTTTTCGAGTGCCTTCTGCGCTCGCCCTAAACCATACATGTCCGGTAACTCTTGAAAGGCCATTAGCCATTAGGTCACTTGAAAAGCAAGGCATAGGCTTCCTCATGCACACTGTCTTGTGAATGCGTATGGCCTTAAAACGCCACGGAAGCCAAGCTTGTTGGCGAGTAACTACATCACCTCTAAAAGAGTGCTTTTAGAGGTGATGTAGTTCCTCAGCACTTATGGCAGCGGCTTTGTTGTTCCTTAATCGCCTTTTACAACAATCACGGGAATGGGTGATAAAATGAATCTTACTCCTTTGTAGTAATCCGTGTTATTGAAAATATATTGTATCATTGTTAGTTGTTCCTAATAAAGAAAATAAAATACATCATATCAGTTTATGTCTCTTCAATGTTGAATATAGACCTCTCCCAAGGCTAGCCACAACACACGATCTTCGGTTTTTCTCATCCACCCACCACCGGTGAACTTGCAATTGCACCACCGCATTGCGCTATACAGTACATGGCTTCCCTTCGAGAACTGGTCTACCTCATCGGTTATCAGTTCTGCGGTAAATATGACCAACCCATTACCACCTCAACATACCGATTTTTACGAGCTATTCTATTATATCACACTCTCACAGATATAACTATTATCGTGCATTTTCACTAATTGACAAAAACAAACAATATTCAGGCCCCTATGTGCCTCTTGTGTGTGATCTGAATAACATATAGACATAACATGAAGACTTGGATGTTGGAAGGTAAGACTAAACATATTACCCTGGTAAATAAAACTCATAGTAGTGAAACTCAGTTTACATTTTTGATTTCTTTATTTTTATTTTAACGCTTTAGTGATGTAGGTAGTAGTAACCATTGGTGTCATTTTTGTGCAGCATGAGTGTCTTGGTTCTCCTTCTTTTCCTGTTCCTTCACCTGTCTCAACACTCAAGTCGTGGCTCAAGGTAGACAATGAAATCCACAGTTATGCTAACATCCATCATATTATGCAGATGTCTATAAACAGGAGTTACCCTTACCATCAAGTCAGGTCGTCCATCACATTCTGTCTATAAAAAAAGGTATTCAGGGATTCAGAAAATCAAATTTCCCTGCGTAGGTAAGTGTAATTTTCAGACTTTACGACATTGTAGAAAAACTTTTTTTAAACTGTTTTTCCTACGACTTCAAATGAGGTATCGTTGGATAAAACATCTTAAAATGCAGTAATCCCTCCAGTCACGAGGTATTTTCCATCAAGTTGTGCGAGCAACCCTTATAAAGTATAAACAAATGTATAAAATATAGTTACAAAAAAGTGTGAAAAAATAACTTAAATGAAAAATGACGGACATTAATACTTTCTGAAAATTCAAATAAAGCTGGAAAAGAAGAAGAAAGATATCCCTTTCATTTCATTGCATGTATTGTAGGTATCAAAATAGTATAAATTTCCTTTTGTTTATATTTGTACTTTTCAATTATTTCAGGTCGTTACTCCTTCTGATTTACTCATTTTACATATACATACATTAATCTAATATACTAAACGAGTCATAAAACATACATATTATTTATGTATCTATTTAAGTCTGTAACCATGACCACGCTGAGTGACTGTATTGTATGTACTCGTCAAATAGAGTGGTTACAATGTAATGAACTCTACAAACAGACGGACCAATACGTCGAGTGTAATAAAATAGGTATATGCTAAAACAGGCATTTAGCATATGCTTATAAATAATTGCAAGAATGTCATGGAGTTTTTGAAACACCACCTATTTCATCACAATCTTGAGATGCCCTTCACGGAGCAAAATAAAGGTATAAATTTAAACAATTAGAAACTTGCAGACAACCAACAATAAACTATTATCAACTATTTATGTAATATCTCATATTAAGCCCCTTTAAATTTCTTATCAGTTAATCTGATTGACGCTTTTAAATGTGTTCGTGTTTTTTACTACTAATAAAATAATACCCGTCGGCCATCTTCGTATTTCCAAACGAAACCGAACGCTGAAAACTGTGTATAGGGTTAAATAAAAAATATTAATTTTTGTTCTGCATCTTTTTCGGGCGACTTTACTTCGACGCCGACGGCACTGGACATTGACAGAATATTTTGAATTTGTTAATTACGAAGTAAACTTGACACTGACAGAATATGCTAACTGATAAGCAGTTAATCTGGATGACGCCTTTTATATCTGCGTTGATGTTTCGAGTACTGATATCTACCTTTACCCTCTTGACGCTGAATTTATATCATTACCTACTACTAACAACTGCTGATCTACAACTTTTTCTGAACTTCATTTTTCCAAAAAAAAGTTAATAATTTAAATGATTTTTGTATGTTACAGTTTTTTAAAATATTTTTTTAGTTAATATATCAAAAAATGTTAATACACTGCTACGAACGGCAACATCGTATACTCGTACTCCATTCGTAAACCATTTCGGGGGTGTACTCTGATTTTACGCTTCTGAAGTGTCGGGCCCGATCGAAGTTCAACCAAACGAAGTACTACCCTACCCAATTCTGACTTTCCTTCATTCGGAGCTCTGTATACCAGAAATCTCCGATTATTTAAAAGGTGAGATATTGTTATCGTGAAATTTGACGTTCCATTCCCAAGTATCTCTTTCCAAGATCTATATTTCGATCGTTGTCTTGTGCGATCGGAGGGGTTTCAAATGTCAACTTCGAACTCCGTTCGGGCAGATATAATATCGTAGTGAACGCTTTCGTGGTAGGAAATATCGAACCGCTACTACTATTATACATAGGTGGGTACTTATTGTAGATATAGATTTTTCATTATAGAACTTTTTAGGCGTCCTCTGCTCGGCGTCGTAGCAGTTCAGTCTTAATGTATTCACATTTTCAACCAACATAATGAGTTAGAAAAGATTTGTAGTTTAATTAATCAACGTTCTGATATAACACCTATACTATATTATCCTCCAAATTATTATATTGGATTGGGCATTCAATGAATAGTTATTGCTACCTGTTCAAATTAAGCGCATCTGATTTCCAACTTGGATTAATTTGCGGTCGGGTAACATTTGTTGTTTGAACCAAACCTTGACGGGCATTTAACGACATTTGATTTAATATTTATGTAATGCAATAAACAATAGTTGCAATGTAATTAAATATTCAAAGGTTGACTAGTATAGATTGCCTTAAGGTTGAATATGTACGATGATACGCAATAAAGTGTGTAATAATTAAATAACAAAGATACATTTTTTGAATACCCGCCTTTATATGAATAAACAGACAAACTGATTTTGAGAAGAAATACCATTTGCATATTTAATCAAGATTCTATCGAAAATCATGCTAACGTTATTCGAGTTATAAGTTGACATAGATTGACATGTTTACTAATTACTATCCCGAAGACTGGAGAATCTTTCATGAGTTAATTGACATGAACATTTTGATATTTCTCTTTCGAAAATTCATTATTTTTTTTTAATTCTTGCTAATATTTCCACAGTTATTTGCTAAATATATAGCCCCAAGAAACAAATTATTTCCTAAAAAAATATTTAACATTTCGTCAATCCATAAGCAAAGTCCATGGATTTAGTCTTCGGGACTACATGACATATGTACAGGTATGTGAGATATCGTTAGTTAGGCCTTTCTCACATAACGCTACTCAAAACAAACTCACTAACTCAGACTGCCAATCAGATAGTTTTTAGCATTTGTATTGCAATTGAAGCTCGTAGTCAGAGGTATCGGTTAGTAGTCGGTCGGTATCATTACACTGGTCTCATTACTAGTTTCATACGACGCGGCGTGGTTGTCGCCAGGCTACTAGTTTCCAACAATACTGGATAAAATGGCGAATCAGTAAAATCAATATTAAACGAGTGAATAAAATTACAGAGATATGCATAGTATCGTGTGTAAAATTGTGTCAAAAACAAGTTCAGTTAATAATATTAGTTTAGTTTGTTTCGAGTGGCGTTGTGTGAGAAAGGCCTTGAGAGTTAACATTTTCTTTTGTATTTTGTACAGAGTTGGATTTAATAAAAGAAAATATACATTCATCTAATTTATTTTATTTAAACTACTTGACTTATCTGTGATAACACTTTGTAATTTCCTCTTGCGTTTATTCTTCTTGTAGCACAATTCTATCGACCACATCACAGAGACGACACCGAGTAACGATGTAAGGATATAGAAAATCGATGTGTAGCTGCCGGTCGCGTCTCTTATAGCACCTGAAAAAAACATTTAATATGTACTTTTAACATACCCATGCTATGTTTTCTATAAAAAAGTTTATATTTTTTTTATGATTTATATCTTATAATATATCTGTTAAACATATAATCTATATAAATAAAAATGTTTGTTCAAAATCTTAAATCTCTTCACCGATTGCTTTGAAATTTGTTTCTCAACGTTGCATTCGAATACGCGCTTTTTACCCAAAAACAGGTAAAAACAGGGTAAACGCCATCTGTTTTGCAGCCACAGCAACGCGTGGCCGGGCATAGCTAGTATAAAATAAAATATAAAATCATACATATAATAGATATCTGCTAAACTGCAGAGTAGTTTGTCGACAGAAATGCTTTCTACTTAAAATGAATTCTTATGGAATTTATTGTAAAATTATGTGACAATTGCTGTATTATGTTACAAAACTATGGGTTTGTATGCTTTGATTGTATATTGGTACTGCATATTTAATTTTATTGTGTTGTCTCTTCTCGTCGGTGTCATAAAAGATATGTCTTATAGTTGTATAAGGGACAACAAAGCCCTTATAGTTAATAATAACATATAATAAGTATAACATATAAATGTTATACTTATTATATGTGCCTACATAGAACATAAAGGGCATTTTTTTTAAAGTATGGCAATGAAAATATTTTTAACTATAAAGTTTCCATACCAATAGCTGGTCCCAAAACTAAACATATTATTCCGAAAAACAACATGAAAAAACCCATGGCCTCTGAAAATCTACTCGGTCCAACTGCTTCGGAGATAACAAGAGGTGGTAATACGGTGATGGTGCATCTCGAGATTCCCATGAGAGTGATAAATGTCAACATGACAATATAATTATCCGACCATAGCAATCCTGAAAGAAAGAGACAAAACATATTTTAAATTATTATTATTTTATTAAGGTTAAATAAAAAATATCTGCACCCTCTTAATACTGTTTCTTTCGTGAACTCTAACAATTTTCGTTCTATAGTCCAATTTTTTGTCATGAAATGTGACATTTGTCATTTTGTGACATTCCAGGTGTCTTCAACCTTTTTGTCTGGTTCTTTTTCAATTAAATATAGTTTTTTATAACTTTGGTTAAAAATTCTTTTATTTAACAAATAAGCGAAATTTAAATAACTACTTGCGTATTTGCCGTTTTTGCTAAATCTATAATTCTTGCAATCTATCTATAATTTTTGTTGGAAAGGATAATTAAGCGAAAAATATTAAAAATATTGGTACTAAGTATACGTAGCGTTAGACGCCTTCCGGCCTAGTGGACTGACGACTTGAAGAAAGTCGCCGGTAGTGGCTAGATGAGAAGAGCAGAAGACTGTGTGGTAGCGGTCCTTGGAAGAGTCCTATATCCACCAGTGGAGAGACAACCGCTGATGATATGGTATAGTAAGCATTGGAACATTCTATTCTGAACATAAAATAATCGTCGTATCATCCTATATTACTTAAGTGCCGCGGACACAATCAATTTAATGGTTGAGAGTTTTTTTTTATAGAATACACGGCAGACGAGCCGGAGGAAGACACATGACGGTAAGTGGTCGCTGCCGCCCATGGACACCTGCAATGCGAGTGCGCTGCCGAGCGACCACAATCCTGTTCACAGCTCTTCTGAAGAGCCCTATGTCGTAGCATATGGAAAAATCTCGGCTGCCAGTACATTTCTCAACTTTCGGTACTCAGAGAACTTTTGTACACAGCGACTCTAGTTCGTTCAGTGCGATGTCAAGTCAAGTCTATGCCATAGCTTATCCTCTTCTGTTATAATATATATACTATACAATTGATTGTAGCTGTATTGTTGATTGTTTTAACTAATAAGTCTTTTACTTCCGTCATTTTATACGTTTTCTTACTTCTGGCAGCATATACTTTATTTTTTAGTTTATTATTATATCTTACATTTTACAATATAAATTTTATTTCCTCTATTGACTTGCGACACAGCCAACATTATATGCCGTTGAAGAAAAAACAAAAGTAATATTTTTAATTATTGTAAAAAAGGTTTTTTATACATGCTAGAAGTTAGAATAATATCCATCACAACTTATTTTTCTCCCCAACTACGAGTAATTGTCTCGATATTAATATTTATTAGTCTTTGACTTAAAATTAAAACAAGTTTCTAGTAATTAAGATTTCATTGCAAAATTGTTAAAATATTTAAACATTAGAAACCACAGTCAGATTTGTTTTATGTTATTGGAATTGCTTTCCTTTCTTGTACTATTGTCGTCTAGTCAAAGTCAACGTCAAGAAACGTCAGAATTCCACGGAATTTAAAAATCGGAGTATAGTAACAATATTTTAAAATTTTGTACAATTTTACCGATTACATAGATGTAGATATCCAATAGTAGGTTCGATTAGCAGACGTTTATGAGTACGAGTAACCTATAGTAAGTTTATTTTTTTTCAAAGAAATCAGTCTTCATTTAAAAAAACTAACTTGTTTATGGGGAAAATATCAAGTTCAGAAAACGTCGTACATCAAAAGTTTTAATGATGGAAATTAATTGTTAAGAGGAAGTAAGTATTTTTTATTTAACCCTGTTTATCAGTTGGAGTACGAGTTTAGAATCGGTTCAGTCCATCGAGCAGGACTTTCCAATAACAACGAGATTGAGATGCCGCGACTGTGACGTGATTGGCGACCAATACCCACTCCGCTACGTCAGCGCTACGCTGGGTTGCTACACCAGTGGAATAATTAGTATTCATTATTTACTACACTTTTGTCTACATATAATGAAAAAGAAAAAAGAAAAGATAATGAAAAGAGTTTACTTAAATAACAAGATATAAAATATGGTGTTACCATTATAACTAACTTTTATATCGATCAAATCATAATGTTTCTAATCTAATCAAATTGGTTCAAAATTTCGAGCATATTTTCCTAAGAGTGAAGAGTTTTAGAAAATCATAGAAAACGAAAGCATTGAAAATTACCAAGTCTTGTTACGAAACCTATAATGACGCCGACCAGATATGTTACTTGATTTTCAACTTTATGCAACCATTTGTTGAAAATTATTAACAAGATCCTTGTTATTAAATCACCAGCTGATGTCAAAGTAAGAGCCCATGCCATTCCTGCCTGAAACAAATGAAATAATAAGTTTAAATATGAGTAAAAACCTTGAGTAATTATGTGTAATATAAAGACGTAACAGTGAATGATACAAACATAAAGTTAATTTTGCTTCGAACGTTCTGATGTTCAGTTCGGTAAAATGTAAACTGTAATAATATACTCATAAACTGTAACTATATATAATAGTTGGATATACTTTATTTGATTACGTATTTTAGTATAATTTACATGGAAGACAAATAAATCTAATTCATAGTAAGTTACAATCTTCAAAGTTACTTTAATTAACTGTTAATAAAATGCAGAAAGTACAATTGCAATTTTTCTTCAACTCCTATTCAACTCTTAAAAGAAGAACACATGAATGACAAAATTATATTTAAAATAAATTCAACAACAATTGAAATCTCACTTAATTGTTTGGACACTTTCATTTATTGAATTAAGTTATATCGTTATTCTGCAACATTGTTTATTATGCAAATCGCGTGTGTTACTGCAGATGGTTAAGGAATTGTAGTTGAATTCATTTTAAAAATCTCCCGATCGAGACTCTATTTTCTTATGTGGAAGTTTTATTTTTGATATATTTTAGTTACGCCAAAACGTATACTAAATACTTACTTTATCCCAGCCCTTTGCCTGCAAAGCTTGAGGAAGCAGTATTACAAAATTGAAATCTACAAATAAGCTTATCGTCGTCCCAATACAAGGGCTCGATAATACGAACGATTTGAGAAGCGCCATGTCAATGAATTTTGAGAAACTTCCCCTAAAATTTTTAAAAAAAATATTAGTATTTTAATAATGTTTCTGTTGATTTCATTCTATTCAATAAATAATGCATAATGACTTAGTAGGTATGTGAATTCGCAAGACCTTGTTTCCTAATAAATAATTCAAACATTTGACATCCACAATTCCACACGATTTTTTTGCAACATTTGAAATATTCAAAGATGGATCTATTTAACTGTGTCTATTTAATCTCTATTTATCAATGCCATTTCTTTGAATTTGAAATGAGGAAATTTATAAAAAATAGGTCATTTTAAACATTTTGAAACACTATAATAACATGGTTTTAATAACCAAAAGAGAAACGGAGAAAGAAGAGTGAAGATTTTTAAGAGAGTACAGAAGTCGGGTTTTACTTTTCTGGCCTTCAAATTTATCGAAATAATTATAAATGTACTACAAAGTAATACTTGCCTTATTCCTTTGTGTATATCTGAATCTGGCTGTGAAGGATTGTCATTATTCTTTTCACTTTTTTCCTTGACAGTACCACCCGATTCTATTTCTTTGTCAGTTAGTGTCACCGTCGGCACACTCTCAGGATTTTCCTTTAACTTTTTCTCCTCTACCAACAGTAGTTTAATTTCTAAAAGCAATTCTGAAAATATTATTTGATTCGACATATTATTCGTGTCCAACATAGTATGTTATTGCATTGTATTACAATTATTTTCATATTTTGAGTATTTAAACAGTACTGGATAGAAAAATATACATTTAAAAACATAAATAAGTATTATGACAGCAAAAATCTAATATCATTGATTGATTTTTAAATAGGTATATAAAAATATTTTTTTTAATTTTTGATCCAATGATTGCAACTTTACAATGTCTACTATATTCAAATCGCTTGTATCTAAACGAGCAGAAAAAAATACTAAATAAGCAGCAAATCATCAACACAAGACTATCTTGAAATTTACTGCATTTTCTACCTTATCGTCTTTCCCCAATGTACGTACGTGTTTCGGTAGTGAGTGAGATATGCCAGAGCCCATTCCCATCCCATCCTATCCCTCCCCATTTTCCCAATCCATTCCTTAATTTGCAAAGCTACTCATCATTATAGCCTTAATCATTGGGAGTCATTCTGGACTGATGTTGGCATGTATCGCGGATGTCTATGAACGACAGTATCCACTTACCATCAGGTGGACTGTATGCTCGTCAGCCCCCTTTTTTTATAATTTAAAAAACAACAAAACTTCTTTTTCAGTAACTGAAATAAATAATTTTAAATTATTAAGAATGTCATCATCAAGTTGATGGTATTTCTTTATTGCCATCAGCGAATGTAAACCTAACCCTCGTTTAAATTTTCTACCATCGATTTGCTGCTCATTCAGTTATTTCAGTTGCTCATTTAATTATTTATCTATTAAATAACCTTCAGCTTCCTCCTCGTTGGTTATTTCGACTCTCTTCAAATGCCGTGCTATCGGTTGAAGGAGCGCACTGGCTACAAACGCATGAAGCATAAATCCTGCTATCAGTGTTAGAGTGCCACGGAAGCCGTACTCGTATAAAGACATTTTGATAAGCATTGGCGCAATCATTGCAGCTCCAGCTAAAATTAAGGAAGTGTGGTTAATTTAATACAACCAGTACAATGCAACCAGCCCTTTCTCCACTATCAGACATGGGCTTCCTCATGCACCTATCCTGTGCATGAGGGAGATATAAGGCCTTAAAACGCCACGCTGGCCAAGCGTATTAACGAGTCCACTCTTTACGACGTGTGTGTCCACTTTCAGGTCTTGTGATAGGGCTGTCAGGGCTTCAGGGTGCGCCTTTTATGATATCCACGGCAAGAGATGGAGTGGTGATATTTTTTACCCATCCGACACCAGACAGTTAATTTAATGATAAAAACAAACAATTTAATAATAAACTTTTCAGGTACTTCATTAACTACGAGTATTATACGCACCGTCATCAGCCTGTCTATCCACTGCTGAATACAGACCTCTCCCGAAGATCACCAACACACAGGTGGACAGCATGGGACGTCCTCCGGCCAGTTGGATTAAACTACTATACTACATATACTACTACGACAATAGTTTCTTTAATGAGATTTTATCAAATTTTTCGTACAAATTTACTAAAATATGAGCTCAAAAATTACAATATGTTTACAAAAAAACGTATCATTATATAGTATGTCAATGAACTCAGCAGAATCCGTGGTATCAGGTCTCATATCAGGTAGTATCGTGGTATCGGCAAAGGTTCGGACACACCTGTATATCGTTCCTTAATTCCTTAATTACTAGATGTACCTATTCTTTGGTAGCCACGAACTTATCGCGTTCAAACATGGTATACGTGTATTCTTTTGCTTTGTAGTAATTTTGAAAATAAAATAGATTTAATAAAACAGAATGATCAAAACTAACATTTTCCTTAAAAAATCTGATTCGAATCTGGTAAAGCCGTCGGTAAAATCTTATAAATGTCTGTTTAGACTCCCAGAAGAATATACTTGTAGTTATACTTGTGTGTATAGTTATACTTGTGAATGTGTAGTTATACTCGTGTAATTTACATTTACATTTAAATTTTATTTTTGTTTATTACAGGTAAAAGAACAGAAACTATTATAGAAACTCTACTAAGTAGGTAGGTGAGTACTAAATTACATTTAGTCATAAATTAATATTTTTGAATTGTTCTATCAATAACAGGTACCTACTTCACGTTATCGTGAATTGGTAAAATATTACAATACTTAAGAATCCCTACATAATTTGGATATTATTTTTCTTTAACTTTTCGGGGAACAATCATTTTTGATAAACGATTCAAAATCCTATCAAGATAGGTGTTAAAAGTGATGCCGTAAGCAATTATTGACTTCGCTAATGTTTGGTACATGTATATCAGAGTTTTAAAAGGTATTTCATTTCTAATTAAAGAAAATTTGGAATGAATACCTCTGACTTCATCACACACACGGTCAATGCATTTACTCCAGTTAAACTTGTCCTCTACAATAGGTGAGGTCATCACACATACTTGTGATTTATTGTAAATACTCATCCTTGTAAATGTTTATTGTAAAGGAAAAGTCTACCTGTGCTATGGGTTCACAGTTACTTTTAATTTTATTATGTAGGCATTCATGTTTGTTTGCTATAATTTTGATAGGTTTTTGAATATATGTTTTTGAAGCATTTAATACTAGTCTAGAATCGAGAGCCCATTGTACCATTTTTATTGCAATCTTTCTTCAGCGACATGCAAATATTTATTTGCAGACACTACACAGGTATCGTCGGCATATTGATATAGGGATCACTTTAATGTTTAATGTGGGTTTTGTGGTTTAATAATGATAATTTATTAAACTTCAAAGTGTTTTTTATGCGTAATGCTTGTGATAATCAAAGAGAAGAAGCATAAGTCTGCTGAGTTCTTCGTGTGCTTGTAAGGAGTCTCTGTCCTCAGTAAACCTATCACTTTACCAACTTACCTTGACGAGACTGAACATTGACGAGACGCGTATTGAATTGTTTTTTCTTTTACTTTAAAGTTGTTAATTAGGAAGAAAACTCCACACTGGCGCAATGTGCTAATTGCGCTATTGCCATATAAAAAAGTAAAAAAATAAACTTGTATAAACATTACGCTCTGTATAACATTAATATGCAAATCATCTCCATTTCCCATATTTTTATAAGTGTATTCATACCTGAGATTGTCTGTGTCAAGGTGACGACTAGCAATTGCTTCTCCAAAAAATATTGATTCAGTACTATGAAAGCTATGTTGTACAAAATACCGGCACCAGAACTCTGCAAAGTAATTGAAGATTAAATAGTTTAATAGAAGAATTTAGATATAAGGAAACATAGGCGCGGAACATAGGCTTCCAAATCTAACACTGTGCACAATTCACGAGTCATGCTTTGGATATTTGCGCGCCAGTTTTGTACGCACGAGATCTTGTGCGTGCGTGTGTTTCGATAAAATAAAATAAAGAAAGAACATTAATTTCAATACGGAGAATCGGGGGGCGTAATGGTATGAGGAAAATCCCTCGTCACTTTATCTCTTCCTATCTTAAGTCCATTCCTAAATCTCCTAAGGTTGGCATGTATCGCAAATGTCCATGGACGACAGTATCCATTTACGACCAGGTGTAGTGTCGGCTCATCTGTCACTTATAGAAAAAGGTAAAAAACAACTGGTAGATGCCTTACAACCATCATGTTAGGTCATACGATAATTGTAATCTAATCTACTGATCTACTAAATCCAGTCCAAAAATAATCTACGAAATTCATTCGCCCGGTTCATTCTCTTTCAATTATATAAAAACAGAACTCATAAACACAGATTATACCGAATTCTTCAAACGACATACAGCCATCGCAACATGTAATAATTTTTGAAAGAGATAATAATTACGAGCCTGGGTCCCATTATCGTCTGAAGTAATCCGTAATCTAGAGACTAAAACAAACAACGACAATTGATAATAATTTACACATGTTTATAATACTGTGTTAATTATCTGCTGTAAAATAGATTTTTCACAATGTTTTTCCTGATTAGTTTCCGACAGTTTTTTTTACTAAAATTACAATTATTTCTATTCTATCTCCTATTAAAAAAATCCTTAGTAATTCGTCTAGTGTAGATACGATTCTCGCAAGACATAACAGACAGGCGAAAATAATAACAAGGTTCTTGCTACTAAGTGTTACTTTACTCAGTGTGAAGTTCCTTTTTTTTTCAATAGCATGAAAGCGGCAGACGAGCAAACTGTCCACCTGGTGGTAAGTGGATAAAGTCGCCAATGGACATCCGCGGTACATGCCAACATCAGTCCAAAATGACAAACCCGCCGCCCCCCGGGGCCCCCGCCGTTTTCACGCCCCTGGATACGCCGCCAGCCTTGTGAATATAAAAAAGTGCCTACAATAAAAAAGTGAATATAAAAAAATAAAAGTAAACTTCACCAATATTATTCCTTGGGCGACGAGAAACAGTGGTTCTGAGTTAACGAAGATTATACAACACGCAGCAATGCTAGTTAATAATGAACCTATGAGTGCAACCTGACGAGTGCTCATAACCTTTAGAAGGAAACCCACTAGGAATCCTGAAAAAATACAGTACTAATTAATGATATTGGACAAAATTTTCACAACTTTGAGCTAAACGATTTTTGGGTAATTAATGTTAAAGGTTTCTGTGTCAAATGCATTATACAAATTATACAGAAAGAGGCATTATACAAACAATTAATACAACCCAATACAACAACGCCCTAACATTACAATGTAACATTCGGACAATTGATACGCCCTAACATTACAATTCAACATTCGGACAATTGATACGCCCCAATATTACAATGTAACATTCGAAAAATTGATACGCCCCAACATTACAATGCAACATTCGGTCAATTGATACGCCCCAATATTACAATGTAACATTCGAAAAATTGATACGCCTTAACATTACAATGCAACATTCGGACAATTGATACTCCCCAATATTACAATGTAACATTCGAAAAATTTATACGCCCCAACATTACAATGCAACATTCGGACAATTGATGCGCCCCAATATTACAATATAACATTCGAAAAATTGATACGCCCCAACATTACAATGCAACATTCGGACAATTGATACGCCCCAATATTACAATGTAACATTCGAAAAATTGATACGCCCCAACATTACAATGCAACATTCGGACAATTGATACGCCCTAACATTACAATGTAACATTCGAAAAATTGATACGCCCCAACATTACAATGCAACATTCGGTCAATTGATACGCCCCAATATTACAATGTAACATTCGAAAAATTGATACGCCTTAACATTACAATGCAACATTCGGACAATTGATACTCCCCAATATTACAATGTAACATTAGAAAAATTGATACGCCCCAACATTACAATGCAACATTCGGACAATTGATGCGCCCCAATATTACAATATAACATTCGAAAAATTGATACGCCCCAACATTACAATGCAACATTCGGACAATTGATACGCCCCAATATTACAATGTAACATTCGAAAAATTGATACGCCCCAACATTACAATGCAACATTCAGACAATTGATACGCCCCAATATTACAATGTAACATTCGAAATATTTATACGTCCCAATATTACAATGTAACATTCGAAAAATTGATACGCCCTAACATTACAATGCAACATTCGAACAATTGATGTTCTTCAATATGCGTATTGACTCAATATACCTTGTGGAAATCCCGATGACGTCATGCACCTCACCGACATCGAGTATAATTAGCGGATCAAATTGAACATGTCGTATTCTCCACTTAATATAGCTCATTGCGATGTGTCAATTCAAATATATTTAGGAGTGAGATTCTCAAAAGCCCGACGTTCTAAATATTTCGCGATTTCACACCCGCTTGGTCTTCAATGCATTTTCCTAGTAAAAACTGGAATTTATTGAAAATTTTGAATTAAGACTGGTTTTAATAAGGGAAAACTAGGTCTGACGGAATGAACCAAACAAAGCCATTTAAAATAAGGGCCGATGTCACAGCCCATCAAGATGTGCCCGGGCAAACCACGAATGCGCTTGAATTGTGTCTGGGTAGAAAGAATTATCGCATTGTTAAAAAAAATAACCCCAAAATCAGAGGCAATCGCAAAGCTTAGCAGATCGATCGCCTCAGACTTCTAACCCAATCAAGCCGAATTGTTTCTGGGTTCGCTATTTGCCCGGGCACATATCGAAGTGCTGTTAATTCTGGTTTAATCCGTTACTTTTATACCACAATAATTACTGAAAACGGGGTTTAACTGTAACATACATACCAAAGTCTGAATACCGGGTATATTTTGTATAAAACAAAATATCAGCATCTCACACTCATGTAGACCGATGTAGACGCAGAAACTCGGGTACATTTAGGAGTAAAATAATGAAGTAATCATCCTTCTAAACATACCCGATCGTAACACTAAAGCGAATCTCCACTAGGTATAGTGAGTTAAAACGCCTTCAATGTTACAATGTAACAGTGGAATAATTGATTCCCCACAATATTACATGTTTACAATTGATACACCCCTATGTAACATTCGAACAACTAACACGGTCTCGAGTCTCGCCAAGCAAATATACGAAAAGCATACAATATTATAGGCGAAAGACGAATGGAAGGAAGCGGGTAGTTCTTGAATGGCATTTGTTAGAATGTTACATTATGAGTACAAGTAAGTGTTAGGCTTATTAGATCACTTCTATGCAATGTAACTAACTTTCTAGCGAATGTATAAAATTAATTGCTCAGATTAATAATAATTTGTTCAGTTCAATAAACCTTTACACTAGAGAAAGTTTGATATTCTGTTATTCATGAGTGAATTTTCTTGTTTCTACCTTAACGTAATTTTCTACCTTTCGTTTTATTTCAATGATAAGTAAAAGCATAATAATAATAAATAATACAAGTATAAAAATTAAACTGGCGCGCCGAACACGTTCACGGTCGCGATAATAGCCTACAGTTTCGCCATACAATCCGTACAATATTAATATCAAACAATGCGTCAGTCAGGACCGCGCCGCGCCGCCTGATGCCTTTATAAGACGCCTATTTAGTTTTAGGGAAACTTAAAACTTAACATAGTGTAAATCTGATGTTAAATCTAAGATACTTACCTAAACTTATACCTAAGTACCTACTTATTATCTGTACCATTTTTGTGTGCAATTTATGGAGTTTAAAAAAATAAATCAATGAAATCAAAATAATAAATCAAGCAAACCCGGGTGCTAAAACGTGTATTGTAAAACCGTGAACTACTTATCATACGTAGATCATTTTGAATTGGAGTTTGATAAAGATAGGATGAATATCAGGTATCTCAAAAAAAATATCTTCGGGACTATAACCATGGCGTCCACTCTCATGCTTTCACACTCACTCCTAAAGTGAGTACGTTACGGGCTGAAGGGGGAAATAGATGTTTATTTCGCGGCTTTTGGGACACGCACAAAAGAGATTCCCTTCTATACTTGTATTATTTACTATCCATATGGTAAAAGTCAAAAATTAAATGACAACGATCTGTAAAGTAAAATCGGTATAAACTTAAAAAAAAATATGTACGTGTATTTATTATGCTTATTTCTATCATTAGCATTCTGTATACTTATTAATATCATAGCAGAGTCTTTGTTGCTGTATGTGTGAACCCGCTACACCGCTAGTTACACAACTCTAAATACCTACATCACACTTTTTTGGCGGGAACTGAAAGGGAGAAGTGAAAATTGAGTTCTTGTTTGATTATTGTTTAATAGGCGTTTTGCGGTTTAATAGTAACAGATTATTAAACTTCAAAGTGTTTTTCGTTCGTGGTGTTTGTAATAATTAAATAAAAGCGTGGGACTACGTTTTTCGTGTGCTTCCAAGGAGTCCTCTTCTGTCCTCAGTAAATTTACTATTGTTTTACTGAGCGACTCCTAACTTACTTCGATGGGACTGGACGACATGATAGGATACGTTTTAGAAATTATTTATTACGAAGAATACTTGACGCTGGCGGAATATGTTACATAATTGCACCATTGCCATATATGAAGAAAAAAAAAATCTATATAACCTATGATAAATCTATATATCTATATATGAATACATAAAAAATAGTTTTAATAAAAAGATGTGCAATCAAAGTTATAAATGGTAAACATAGGGTAGTAAAAAGCATATACGTTGATAACGGACTAATCTAATTTATTGCCATGTAACAGAATGCTTGTAGAAGGAAACGCGAAGGTTGGTAGTATAAATAATATCATGTATAAAGTAGATATTACTTGTATTAATCTATCAGTTCATGTATATATAAGCTGAAAGATATATTTCACAAGTCTGCTAAAAGAGATTTCCTTTCTTTTTATACAACGTGCGAACGAAATAACGCAAAATTTGAAACACGTCAAGTATAATAAAATATATATAAATATAAATACCGATCAAGCGAAAAATAATATTATTTAAAAGGTCCCCTGAGTACATGAATGAATGTAGTGTGTACTCGTAATTTTACGGATTGCGCAATGTTTTTCATGGTTTAGGAAGTATATTGAAACTAGTCTAGGTGTAAGCAGCTATTCAATAATATTGTGTAATGACAGTATAGTATACAATTTTATTGTAGGTCTCCAAGGGTCGTCTTAGGGAATAAATCAAACGTTATTAGTTTTGTTGTTCAAATTCAAATTGATTTATTCGTAGAACATAGCTTATGTTGACAGAAATGGTTTACGAAAAATCCAAATAGCTAATCGTAAGTAATTATATAGAAATTATTAATGTTAAAGTTATTCATTATTAAATTTAAATTATTAGTGTAATTAATGTCAAAAGTAAAACTATTCGTGTAATTGTAAATACAACCAAGTACTCGTACACTTGTTAAAATATTCAAACAATTCCAGAAAGAGATACTAGAGACGCCGTGCCCGGCAGTTGCAATGCGTGCATTTGTTTTGCAGAATGCGCGTAGAAGAAAAAATATACTAGAAATTAATTGTAACTTGTAAAAAAAATATTCTATCGATTTAATATCGATTCTATCACGTTTTAGATTTTTTTTTTGTGTAACATAATATATGAAAGTACGATAAATCGATATTATAATAAACAATTAAAAAAAATATTATTGGGCTATACTGACCGCAAACTGCCAAGGACATTCCGCTGAGTCCGTTCATCAACGTGATGCTCGTCGTGCCCATTTTTATATCTTTCAAAAAATCGTCGTATAATAAACCGAAACATGGTACAAATATAGTTATGACGGTCTGAAATTTTTAATAGATATAAATTATTTTAATTCATTATTAAAAATGTTTCAATACCTGTTCAGATATATCATGAAAGCGATATTCGCTGCCACTCACGGTAACAATAATGTCTAGGCGATATCCCGCCGGGTATTTTGTACCCGTAAGTACCGCAAGTCGCGTGAATTCGCCAGAGGGAGCGAATATCGCTTATATCTGAACAGGCCTTCAATCAACTTGTAAATTATGCGTTTAGATTTGTTTTCAGAAAATGTATTATAACGTTATTAATTAAAAAAAAAACATTTTAAGGCTCCCGACAAATCTTATTAATGTCCTCATTAAATTAAGATGTTTTTTACAACTTGTAAATTATATAGTTTAGATTTATTTGCAGAAATTGTAATATATTTTATTTTTTTATTTATTTTATTAAGACACAAACAGTATAATTGCATATATGAATACATAAAAAAATGTTCATATACCTACCAATTAAGCTACCATTAATAAGTGGGATACTAATATATTATAATAATATATTCATTATGTTTTAAGAAATATATTCATTATCTTTATTTATTATTTTTGTATCATTATATCTTCGATCAACAGTTGCATTGTTGATCGAAGCAGTACAATATGAGTTCAGCATTATATTTATTACTGCAGTTCAATATTGCGTTCTGTTGAACATTGTATTCTGTATACAATTAATGTTTCATTCATATTTTCTAGCTAAATCATGTGTATTTTTTTTTAGTTCATTACAATGTATTTTTACAATATATAAATTTTATTACAATGAATTTTTTTAACAATGTACACATCACTTACTAAAATGATAACAACGGCGACGCAAACCACATATCCCCAGCCTCCATCAGGTGGAACAAGTTTGTATTTTTTGTCTTTCACATCACCCACCTGTACAGTCATTTTGATAATAATGCGCTTAGCGTATGATGTGTTCGCTTGTTTTATCTAAACGATGTGTTCTACAAACAGCTTTATTATATGTATTAGTAGCAATAAACATCATCAAATAAGCTTATGTGCAAAATAGTTCCGTATTAAAGAAAAAAAAACTACAGGCTGTCTAGAAGTAAAGTGAAGTCATAGATTTTGGCAAGTCATGGCAAATTCCCACTTGAGAAGTGAAGTTGAGTTGTTTGATTTTATTATAAAAATTGTGTTGTGGCTTTTGTGTTATAATAGTGATAGTTCTTCATAGTGTTTTTGTGCGTAATGTTTGTGATAATCAAATAAAATGCTTGAAATAAAATGGAATAAAGTACTTCCAATGAGTCCAGTTCTTATGTGTTCAGTAAGTCCTACTATCATTCTACTGAGTGAATTTTGCTAACTTATTTAGATTGAACTGAACATTGAATTAATTTTTAATTACGAACAAAACTCGACACTAGAGTCTATGTGCTAATTGCACCATTGCCATATCTAAGAATAAATATCTTGGAGCCATATCTTGGAGTTTTTATTCACAATTTATACTAATATAATAAAGAGAGAGTGAATTTTGTGAGTTTGTGTATATGGAGGGTAATCTCCGGGACCACTGCACCTATTTCACCATTTGAAAGGTACATTATTCCAGATGGACATAGGCTGTATATTATGTATATATATTATGTGCAAAAAAATTGCATAAAAAAACAGCTAGTAATCAATAAATCGTTCGTCGGTAATGGAAGATCCGAGTTGACATAATCTTAAAAGTAATGAAACTATTATATATTATCAACGATTGGGCACAAGCATCGCGTTTTGCAAATGAGATCACTATAAAAGTGACATTAAATGCATTCGAGAAGTTTTAATTACCTACTTTGTTCTTAATTTAAATAAATTAGAAACACAATATAAATTCTGTATCATAATTAAAATAGGTATATTTATATGCTTTTATATAAAATACCACACTATACCCATTATATTGCCTATATTGCCCATGTCTTGCCTCTGCTGAATGGAGGGCTCGCTTTCCTCTCTCTTTCTCTTTCTTTGTCTGTTGTACATTATGGATTAACAAAATAATGTACAACAGACGAGTTTATTATTTTACTACTGGTGTGTAGTTAAATAATAATAGGTTAATAGGTTAACTTAAGACATAGGGCATATTAGTGTCCTATAAATTTGGGAACAATTATAAATAGCAACATTTACACTTACTTAATTAAATATTTATTAATGAAGATATGTAATAATTTTACCGCCCAAATTATCACAAAAGAAAAATATTGCAAGTACCTATGTGTAACACAATGTCTCGAATTTTTGGAACACCCCATAATCCGCCATTCACAAGAAATTTTCAAAATAAAACATGCAAATAAAGCATTACTATCTGTTATTTATATCTCATTTTAGACACTTAGTTTGTTTTACTAATCCCGTCACCTCCCCCTTTTTAATTACTTTATCAGTTTATTTAAACAAAGAAATTGTGTGACAGATAATTTTTTATAGGTTAGGCAGGCTTCTTCAAGCTAACTACACTGCATCACAGTCTACTTATAAACTGCTACATGACATACAACTTTATCCTTTACTATTGCAGTGACTGTGTTTATTTTTTTATAGAAATATGTGGCAGACGAGCGAACACCGCCTGAAAGTAAATGTTTTTTTTTTATTTATTATACATATACAAAAAATGGCTATATGGTACATAATCAGTGTTGTTTCGTGCCATATAAACCATACAGGTTTGTTTAAATTAATCATAAACTATTATGATTAGTGATCGGATTAGATAGCGCCGTTTCGAGACAATGAATTCAAATATATATGTTAATATGGAAATGCCTTTGGGATTCCGGGATTTTGATTTTATGTGAATACATTACTTTCTCAAAGAAATATATTGTAATATGCTCCTGTACAGTCAGCCACACGCTAATGTACCCAAAACCATTGGATTCTATCGCTTATTGCTAGCGGTGCAAGGTACTCACGCATATAAGTTGATTTGTTGCTGTAGGTACGTGTTACTAATATCAAGAGTATATACTCCGTCAAGCTCTATGTCAGCATTGCTGTGCTAGCACCGCCCCAAACTGCGTGTCAGACGCGTAATCGCGCCTACATGATATTCATTTATTTATTGGAAGTTATGAAAATCCCGAGGAATTCCCGGGGAACCCAAAGATTCTATTTCCATATTAGGATAGCTAATAACAATCCGATAAAATTACTCTACCTATTCCGATCACTGATTATGATACCACTTTTCATATACTAAACTGACAGTACCCTTTAAGCTTCTGTATTTATTTATTTCAATTTAGCGTTTTGCTGAATAGGTTTTTCTTTTACTTTTGTAACTTTTCTGGGAATTTAAAAAAAACTTTTAATGCCTATTATGGTTCAATGATCTCGACGTCTTTGTCTGTCGAAATAAATCGGTCCAATTCCGTACAGTAGACAATATAGCGGGCCATAGAATGTAGTCTCGTCAGTTTCTTGTCGTCAACACGTGCTACTTGATTTAATGCGACAACGCTATTGTTATGTACACATGTTCCTCGTTAATTATAATGTAATTTTGTTATGTGACTTATTCTCCCTTGGCATACTCATGTTAGGGAGATTTCAAAAATCTACCTACTACGGATGTTTGAAATTGGCGCGAGCATCTTTGCATACCCGCATACATTGATTATTTGAAGCAACATTTTTTTTGTCCCCGCCATATTGAAGGCGGTTTGAGAATTTTGATATTTTGAGTAGTAACACGCGCTCGGCGGCGAGCAGAGTTAAATTGGAGATAAATTCACACCGCGGCCTCGGACAGTTGATTTAGGGATTCGCGCCTAGTAATAGGTCTTGTTCGCGGATATCCTGTGCCACGCGAGTGTTTTGGTTGGAATTGTTTGGGTGTGATTGTGCTTGTGGTTTGGAGTGATTTCTCGAGATGATTGGCTGCCGGGTGTGAGTTGCCGAACGATAGCGGCCACCGGCTCACCACAGGACGAGACTTGGATTACTACACAAGTATTTATTGGGAATTTATGTATTTATTTATTCAATCACACTAAGATAGGTCACGTCTAGTAGGGACTAGCGTAGGAACACTTTCCAGATTTGTGCGTGGGCAAAACCACCTGGGGTAAGTGAGGCCTGTATATCCTATTATTGTGCTTACCCACCATTTCGGTGGATATTATGAGTAAGTTTACTACATTTGGGCCCGAGTGCACATTCCTCGGGCTGCTTTCGCGTAACGCGAGGCAGGTGCGCGCCTAGTGTGCGCATCGTAAACAACGGAAATTGAGACTTTCGAATTTCGGAAAAGTTCGAAAACGAGCCAAATCGTTTCTATTGTTACGGAATTATCACGGTTTAATTTTTAAAAAATCCCATAAAGTAACATTGTGTGCATAGAAACCATCGGTTTGAGAATACATGCTCGTATGTTATACAAGCACTCTAGGGTAGGCACGATACAGTCTAATAGTGTTCTATGTCCAGTAGCTCTCGAATGTTTTAAATCATGTGTTTTAAAAATGTTTTAAATTACGTACTAGGTACTTAAGTTTCAAATTTAACTTTTTAATGAATCCCTCCTCATCTGCTTCACCCTCGCTAGATGTGACCAAACAGGTTTCTTTAGTAAGAACGTATGATGTGTGTGTCATCTAGTCTGTTCCCATATCGATGATCGATTTTTGAATAGGATTCGTAAAGGTCGACACTTTTTTTGTAAAACGTACGGAAAATAAGGAAATTTCCCTTCAAATGTGCGCCTGCCATAAACCTCGTTAGATATTACTCTGTTTTCTTCTCTATTTCTCGAATAAACCAAATATCAATTTCAGGTCCATCAACTACCGTATTCAGAAATACTTAAAAACTAGACATAATGTTACAAATGATGGCTGGTTGTCATCGCTTTGATCATTAACGATCAATACCGTTTTCATGGTGGGATTCCATTTACCGTGATTGCTAACATTGCAATAGCAATCGGACATGAGACTTTACGTGACTTGACGTGACTATATTTATGTGTCCATTTTGTAGGGAATCCTCGCCATCAATTCGTTCTCCTTCAATAATCAAAAACTCATTGTACGAGAGGCGGAAATGTACGTAAACAAGGTCGTATGAGTAACGGAAATCCACGCAATCTATCTGAACAAAGAGGTGATCTATCAAATGGCGAAATACATAATGTCACAAATGAGAATATTACAATTTTATATTTGGAACTGTATATCAATTTAGGGTTACCGTCTTTGGGCGACTAGTCGCGTAAACATATAGTTGCTTGCTACTTTTCGGCTGATGAAGAAACAATTTTGACCACACACGGCAAGCGACAGGAAATAGTCGTTTTAACTACACTGTATTCGCAAGTAACCGTCTAGTCACTAAAGTGAATATGTATAATAATTTTATAATCTTGTGAAGTACGATCAACTTCAGATTGAGGTTAAAAGTCGGAGTATTTATTAGACATTTTGGGTGCACTAATGTTTATTCTATTACTCTTCCTTTAATCTTCTCAATTCTAACCTTCATACTCTCTCGTTGTTTAAACTCCCTTGTTCTGTATTCCAAAGTAGACAGCGGTATGTCAACATCAGGTTATTGTTGCTGATGTTAGCATATGTCGTGGAGGTCTATAATCGACTATGATCTCCTATAGATCTATAGGCAGACTGTCTGCTTCTCTGACACCCACTTTTTATACAAAAAAGATACTCTTTTAATCTAAGAAGTTTAATTAATTCTTCATATACGATTTCTCCATATATGGTTTCCTTCCACTTAAATTATCGTGTTACGGTTATTTCGCGTGATATTCGTGGTGTGGATAGATCGACAATTTTACGACTGGTCGAACTAATGCCGAACGGTTTCCCTATAAGGATGGAACGAAACTGAATTACGAATATGAAATCGAACGAAACGAATTCGAGTTTACTTTCCGAATGTTATGTATTTAGGCCAAGTTTGTCATTTATTTTTGGCTTCATTCAAAACCCACAAAACAAGCTACAAACACCCGATATAAGCTTTTGCATCCAAAAATAAAAAGCTATCCAAAAACACAAATAAAACCAAAAATTCAAAAATAATAAAGTATTGTAGCGTACTGTAGCTCGAGTTTTTAATGAAACCAACCGTAGTATAGAGAAGCAATAATTTATAGCTTCAGATAGGCTAAATTCTTGTGGCCCTAGTGGCCTAAAGCACAGAAGGGGCTCAGCCAAAGTAACAGTATGTACAGCAACAAGCCTAACGGCTTCCCGCCGATAAACCAACGGTCGAAGAAGATAGGACCTTGAAGGGTCTCCTTTGGCTGAGACCTGTGCGGATTTGCCCCGTTATTCAGTGCACCTGTTGGACACAAGAATGTTTGGCTTTAAAGCCAAACTGTTCATCGATGAGTAGGCCTTTTGAGTTGATGTGACTCAGTAGGCGAGAAAGGAGAATTCCTTCGTAGATTTTAGCCATTGCATTCAATAGACTAATGGATCTATACCTTTAAGAAATCGAGCGGTATTTATACGATTTGGAGATGCCGATAACGACGGCTTCTTTCCAAGCTCTTGGAAAGAGATGATGTTTCATTGCGGCACTGTAAATAGCCACAAGAAGTGAGATCAAGTCGATCGGGAGGCTTTTGAACACCTTATTAGGAATTCCATCGCTACCAGGTGATTATTTAATTTTGAGACTTAATGATATCCTGAATTTCAGTTACTGTAACCGGTAGAAGGGTGTCTCATGGGGGGATAGAAGCTCGAGGCCCCACCTCTCCGTCAACCAAGTTGATGTGTGACGCGCGTCGACTGGTTGAGGGCTAGGGGAGCAATTGGGCTTCAAGCCTGTTGGCCAGGCATTCAACCTTTTCTTCATCGTCAAATGCGGGAGTGCCGTTCGGTCTAATTAGTGGGGGCGTGGAGGCAGTATTGTTTAGCTTTCATAGACCTCGCCAACTGCCAGTAGGCTGTGTGTGATGGCGAAATCTCTGACAACAGGTCTACCCAGCTATTGTTTTTGAATTCAGCGACGCAATTATTTACGTACCTCTGTAAAGCTCGCATCCTGCGCCTATTCTCTTCACAGGGGAAGGAGTCGTAAACACGGGTGGCTGCGTTCTTGATTCTTATCAGCTCCTATATTAAATATTATTATATATTATTATTAAAATATTAATAATTATTAAAAAGAATAATATATTTATAAAATGATCTGAATATATACAAAATATTAAGTTGACAATTAGTGAGTAGCTTCGAATTCGTAATCAGTATATCGACCAGATTTTATGTAATATTTAGTGATAACCATTTTTATTAATTTGGCTCGCTTTTCCAGACACAATGTTCACAAATGCCGGTGGTTGGTAAACAAAACTCGTTGTCGACGTGAACTACCCGCCATTCCAGTCAGCTCGTAACCTTAGCACTGCGTCTTACTTAGCACGATTGCTAAATGGTGAATAAATCATATAAGTAAAAAACACATGAAACTTATATTTAAAAACACTGTATGTTCAAAAAAATATTAAACGTACCCAGCCACTTTGTCGCAACTTGCAACTACTTTGCAACTACTTGTCGCAATTTTTTTGACCAAAAATCCCAAAATTTCTACAGCAGCGGGATCATGTCACTATCTACAAGATGACAACAAGTTATAGAACAAAATGGCACATATATATGGTATTATAATTAAATGTAATTAAACTTTTAAAAAAATTGTCTTTAATTTGTATATAAAATACGAAGAAACTTTTTCCCCGACCTTATATAACTTTAAAATTATTTTTTGTCGTGATATTTTCCAATGTCTCTACGCAGTTTGTAAAATTTATAACATTTTCTTTCATCTCACTAAATCATTTATGCCTTTTTTTAAATCGTGTAATTTTTATCCCAGATGAAGTTTAAACCACTTCGTTAAGTCCTTTGAGTGCTTCGTTACACAGTTTTCTTCTTACCCTTTTTATTTTAATCCATGGTTCCATTAGAAAAAAAAAAGAAAGCTTTATAGACAATGAAAAGTGTTTTTCCTGTTTCACTTTAACACGAGTATATAGAAGTGTTTTGCTGAATTTATAAAAATAGTTATAAAGAGAATATAATGTTGTTTAGATTTTTAAATTATAAATAAATTAGATATTAGTAATAGAGGTATAGGTATAGAGGTATAGGTGAAATAATATATATATTTATAGGAAGAAGGCGGCAAATGACCATGTCTCCCATGGACATCCACGGTTCATACAAACTTCAATTCACAATGACAAACGTTGGCTCGCTCCCGGAAGCGCTTGCTTTTGAAGATGTAGGGATGGATTTAGAGAAATGGATTTGGGCTCTGGCATATCTCATTCACTATTGAATCACATTCCTACATTGAAGAAATGCAGTACATTATAAGGTAGTCTTCTGAGAGAGAGGTAACGAGGCCAGTCGAGGGCGTCTAGCGACTGTTGGATTGCAGCTAGTAAAATTACATAATAAATGTAATTAGAATATAATGAGTGCTTCTCCTCGCCAACAAACTCATACATCACTTTAGCGGAAATTCTTGTAATTGATTATTTATGTAATGTTTGTTTGATCATTAATAAAAAATGTGTTCCACCCAGCCTGATTCTACAGTATCCAGGGCGTCTTAAGCACTGGAGTCTTAAGCGCTTGATAGCCATGCCAAACGGTTTAATTTATAATCTAACTGGGCTACACATTAGTCATAACGTCGTTCCGAGCATTACATTTTAATTCGACAATTCCTCTACACATTTCACAGAAAAACTTTTCAACACTGTTAAAATATTTTTAACAGCAAAATAAAATAAAAGGAAACGGATTTTAAATATGCCGCACAGCAGAATAGCAAGTTGTCAATTTAAAAATCGCTAGTTTGTAGTCGCAGCGAGCCGTCGACAGAACCAATGAATAAAAAATATAACATCAGAAAAATGAGGGCCGCGTTGAAAGCTGTTCTGGTTGGATATACGAGTATATTTATGAATACCATAAATATTGAAGTGGCGGTAGCCTAAGTATCCCTAGGCCATTACCGGTCCACGCCTAGCTTAAATAAACATTTTCTATTGTCGTTCGTCAGGTCGTGAGTTCAAACCCCGGTTGCCACTGAGTATATACTCGTACTTAATTATGTTTCTTTTACATAACCACTAACAAATTTAGTATACGTGTAGTTCGTGGGACAAATTAACACAGAGAATAATTTTTAATACCAATTCCAGGCATAGAACACATTGAATATTCAATATGGTGTACATACTTGGAATTTGGCACACACGTATACATCACCAGGTAAAGCGTTTTTAATACATAATTGGTCGGGGAGAAAGTCTTTTCGTATTTTGTACGTATGAAGTTATAATCAAATATCTTTGATTGTACTATTTGTACCTGACTAGTTGTATGTAATACCATTAAAAGTTGACATTCTAAAAAAAAACGAAATATTAAAAAAAAAAAATTTTCCGAAATTTTTCCATAGTTTTCCAGAGTGTGAAAATGAGTGAAAGTAACGAAGAAATTCGCTACATTTTGAAATTTTATTACAAAAAAGGCAAAAATGCGACACAAGCCGCAAAAAACATTTGTTATGGGTTTAGTGCGGTATCGGTAAGGGTAGCACAAAGTTGGTTTAAGCGTTTCCAGTCTGGAAATTTTAATGTGAAAAATGCAGCTCGCTCTGCTAGTCCAGTTACAGATAAAGTCAATGCCAACTGTGAAAAGGTGGAGCAAGATCGACACATCAGTAGTTATACATTACTGAGGAACTGAGTATTAATCACAAAACGGTTTAAAGTCATTTGAAAAGTCTGGGTACCAGAAAAAGCTCGATATTTGGGTGCCACATGATCTTACAGAAAGAAACCTCATAAACCGTGTTTCTATTTGTGATTCTCTATTAAAGCGAAACGAAACCGAAACATTTTAAACGATTGATCACGGGTGACGAGAAGTGGACCACTTACGACAAGAACGTGGGAACAACATCGTGGTCGAACCACGGACAGCTCCACAAACAGTGGCAAAACCCGGCTTTACGCGAAACAAGGTGATGTGTGATATGGTGGGATTGGAAAGGTATCGTTCATTATGGGCTTTTACCGCCGGGGGACACTATTGATTCTGACCCCTACTGTCGGCAACTGATGAGGTTAAAGCAAGCAATTGAGACAAAACGGCCTGATAATCATTGCGTTATCATCTTTCACCATGATAACGCCAGACCACACACATCTTTAGCCACTCAGCAAAAATTGAGAAAGCTTGGCTGGGAACTGTTGATGCATCAATCGTATAGCCCTGACCTTGTCCCCTCAGATTTCCAACTGTTTCGGTGACTTCAGAACTTTTTAAGTAGCGAAAGGTTGACATCAAGAGAGGACTGTCAAAACTACTTGTCGCAATTTTTTAGCCAAAAATCCCAGATATTCTACAACAATGGGATCATGACACTATCTACAAGATGGTAACAAGTTATCGATCAAAACGGCACATTTATTATAAATAAATGTAATTAAACTTTTTTTTGTCTTGAAATTGTATAGAAAATACGAAGAAACTTTCTCCCCGACCTAATTAATATATGTAATTTTCAATATTATGTTAAATATTTAACTAAAAACAGTTCCTGTAACACAAAAGATAGACATGGTTTAACCTATCAAGCTATATGAACCTGGGTCTTCAATTATTTTCTTTTGTATTATAATCGCTTTGCGTTAATAATGCAGTGAGTAATCGCTCAAGACAGTGGACATCGTCTTCTTGGACCATTAGTGAAACAGAACTTAGATTTCTAATGAACACTATTGGTCAAAAAAGTGATGACGCCTAAAGTCTTGAGCGATGACTCACTGCAATTTTAATACAAACCGAGTTTAGTAGGCCTGGCCCTCAGTGCTTGGTGATCAAAAAATATTATACGAATCTGATTGATCGCAAACTGCTAAACCGACGATAGAAACACTGTTTTAATGGCATTCTTCCTTTCTGTTTGTTTATATTTTGTTGTAAAAGGAACAAAATCTAACAAACTGATTTCTTGTTTATATTATACGGAACTAGTGTGAGAATGGTTAATAGGTATGCCTTCTTTCTATTAATATTACGAGTATAACGAACAAACGTGTTTCATCAGAAATTGCATTAGGTTATCTAATTAGTAGAATAGCTACGAGTACACTGAAGAGCAACTGAAAGTAATATAGGTCGTATTTACAATGCATTTAATGGTGTTAAAGTAAACTATGCTATCAGACAGTTACGACACAACAAAAGTCAATGATAAAGCGTCTGTAACTCAACGTGGAACAGAAGGTAATCTCCGAGCTACGCTATTAAATGTTCAGTAGCGGTGGGGCGCGTGCGATGCTCGCTTTTAGAAATACAAATGAGGCAGGCTATGTGAGTCACGACTCAGGCCTCAATTTAAGAAAAGGAAAGTTTGAAATCAAATCATACAGCTGTAATTCTGAGCATACACTACATATGAATAAGATCCTGCAAGGTCGGCGGCACATTCGCAACCCCCTAGTGTTGCAGATGTAACCACGGCGGTAACCACTTACCACAAAAAACAAAATCACACAATGTTGTACGGTATACGAGTACACGGCAAACTTTTCGTGGGTACACATATAACAAACTATCAACTCTCTTTAATCTGCCCGCAACGCTATACAATTTTCTTCTTTTTCATAGAACGAAGGTAGCAGTCTAGAAAACAGTATTTGTATTGTCGTCTATGGACGTCTGCGATAAATACCAAAAATGCCCGTGTAAAGTAACGAGCGCTGGCTCATCTACAAATGCGCCGATTACCTTCGAATATTTAGGGGTGGATTCCGAATGATGAATGGTGAATCCTGAATTCAATCCGAAGGATTGAAAAGTATGGTGAATACGGGGAAATACGTTAACTCTATTCCATACCACGCGTTCCCATTGGGCGAGGCTAGTGATACGGTAAGTACCGTATAAGATTGGATGCAGTCCATACCCATACAGATCATAATTGGACAGAGAAATGAGAACCTGTGACCTGAAAATTATATATTGCTCTCTACTTAAATTATTCAACAATCGTAGTCGCATTTCGATAATCTTCTCTGATGACTTATATGTGTTATTCTGAAAAAAATATTCTTCTATAATTATGTCTCTATTTTACGGATAAATCCACGGATACCTATTTGTCGTTCAGACAAAATATCTTCTGATGTTTTTGAGGTAGGTACAGCGAATTCCTCATGAAACAGTTACTTCACGAGGATGCACGAGTAGTTCCCTCACTAAATTTTAGTGCACTGGATAAATTATGAGGGGCAACGCCTCCAGACGCCTAAAGATCTTTGTTTCGTTGGGTGCAAAGTGGTTTTATATTATTATATTTCATTCGATTAAAAACTTGGGTATTTTGTTTTGATTCTGAGAAATTAAATGAGAAATAATGAAATGAATTAAAGGATTTTTTGGTTTAAATAGGTCTACAATAAGGGATAGTAATTATCTACTGTGTTTTGGTTAATTGACTCCAAGGTAGGTAGTTATTACGAAGGTAGTTATCTACTACCTTCATAATATTATATGCTAAAATTAGTCTAAGTTTTTTGGAAAAACTGATACCATACCATACCATCCTTCCTTGTCTCTTCATTTCTGGATATAAGCCTCTCCTAAGGCTCTCCACCATAAGCCCACAGGCCCCACACTTCGCTTCCCGACAAGTCTCTATTCAAGGACTTGTCTAGCACAGGCTGTCGGTCCTGCGGCAGATGTGACCTGCCCATTGCCACTTCAGTATGTTTATTCAGTTTCAGCTATGTCAGTGACTTTTGATAAACTAGTACATACTGTACTTAATACTTGTAAACGACCATAATTTTTCGTCCGTGGCGTATAAATTTACCCTTTTCATCTTCAAGATGGTGGAATTTTAAACAACCCTTTCTTAGTCGGTGTTTACGTTATAAAAGAGAATATCCCTCTAAATTCATGTTTCTAGGACGGATGGTTGAGGGCTGACCGTTAATAAATCACAAGTACCTTTAATGTAATTTTATATTCTAAATCGGATCTGAACGAGTATGATAAAAGTATTTTTTGTTAACCATTAATTCCTACTTGACGTGTAATGTAAATTTGTATCGTTTGCAAACGTTACTACCCCGTAAATTTTAATTTTCTCAATACGCTTGCTTAATTCTCCATATTATAGATATTCTTTTCCTAGTAATATTTGTGAAGGAAAAAATCCTACAATAGGTTTTCTATTACTGACTGTATTTGTGTAAAACCTTTATATTTTTGGATTAGTTATTATATATACAGGATTAATCGAGACTTGTAAACGAGAGTTGTTGTATTTTAAATATTGTATTTTAAAATTTATTATTATTAACAACTTTTGTTCTACGAATATTTTCCGATCCCGATGTTAATTTTTAGAGGAAGTCTTAATTTTTTAATGAAGTCGTACACTCCGTCCACAAACAGTTAGCTGCTACGATTAGCAAGTACCGACACAGTTACTGCTTCGATTTTACTCATACAACGTAACAAAGAAAAAGATTCACTTTTTAACAATATTTTCCCGATAGAAATTCAGTGTTACGAGAGTGCAGGTATTTTTTATTTAACCCTCTATGTGTGTGAAATTTTAAGTATTCTATTATATATCTATATAAAATGTTATGCATATATATAGTAAAGCCCAGTAGTAATATTTCCATAGAAGTCCAAGAGTCCGGTTTACAAGTCTACAAATAGCATTGGAATTGATACTATACTATACCATTACTATTGAATTGATTTTTTTTTAATTGGGCTTTTGTGCCTCTATGAAAATACAGCCACTGATTTTCAAACAAGGTTATTGTGTTCACTGTAAAGTTGCACCCAGTGCACCTTTATTGATCCTCGAACCTTCCCCAGCCCATATTTCCATATTGAATCAAACACAAGTACAAGTACTTGTACGCTTCTATGACCAAGTACAACGCCAAGATCATATCAGCGTAACAAGTTACCGGGTGAAATTTTAGAATGATTTTTAGAGAAAAATTCTGACAGACAGATCGATGTTGGTGACAGGCAGTGCTTGGTCGATGACATGCGTTGAATTTTTCGCTAAAAATTCCCGTACGATGATTGAGGTGTGAATCGCATTGTCGTGGTGCAGTATCCAAGAATTGTTGTTCCACAAATCTGGTATTTTCCGACGAATATTCTCTCGTAATCACCCCATGAGCCCAGATAAAAATGTTTATGAACTGTTTGACCCTGCGGAAGGAATTCTGAGTGGACAACACCATGATAATCAAAGAAAACAGTCAACATGACTTTGATTTTTGAGTTTTTTTTTTTTTTTTTTATGGACGAAAGTGGCAGACGAGCATACAGTCCACCTGATGGTAAGTGGATACAGTAGCCCATAGACATTCGTAATACATGCCAACATTAGTCCAAAATGACAAACGTTAGCACGCCTCCGGATGCGCTGTCTACCTTTGGATATAGGACTGGATTTGGAGAAAGGGTTGGGGAAATGGGGAGGGATAGGATGGGAATGGGCTCTGACACATCTCACTCACTACCGAAACACGTACGTACATTAGGGAAATAAGATTAAGTGGGAAATGCAGTACATTTCAAGGTAGTCTTCTGTGAGAGAGGGGTACCGTGGCCAGTCGAGTGCGCCCAGCGGTTGTTGGATTGCAGCGTGCACTCTCCCCCTCATAAGTGGCTTAGACGTGGTTTTTTCGGTTTCGGTTTGCTATAGAAGCATCATTCCGAAGCTTGTTGGCTGGTTTTCATGTCAAACTAATAAACCCGCGTTTCCTCACCTGGTATGATGCGTTTAATGAATGAGGGATCCGTATTGGCTCCTTCAGGCATGTCTATAGCAACCTGTTGGCGGGTAGTTTTTTAAGAAAATTCAGTTCCTTCGGAACAAGCCGTGCCGCAACACGTTTCTTACTTACATCAACGAAAATGGTGCGAACGGATTTGAGACACATGTCAACTTCCTCAGCTATCTCTCTTAAGTTAGCGCGACGATTTCCCATCACCGTGTCCTTCACCTTGTTGATATGTTTTTCAGTCGAAGACATTGAAGTTCGACCAGAACGAGGCAAGTGTTTAACCACTTCTCGGCCTTCTTTGAATGCTTTGTACCACTCATATGCTCTTGTTTTTGATAAAGTCGACTCACCGTAGGCCTTCTATAATATTTTCTATTATTCCGCACAAGAAATATTGTTGGTAACACAAAACTTGAGGCAAATTCTTTGTTCGATATTTTTATCCATTGTAAAATTCGCAGACACTCGAGTTCCTCTAGCAAATATGAAAATTTTCAAACAACTACAATATTTGACAGATCACGCCATAACTTTACATGAAAATTAGCTACAATAATGCCAACCTAACAGCAATATACGAGTATTTTTACACAGACATTTTACGCGGCCATTCTTTTTTCAAAATTCCCGTTATTTATTTGACAGTATGTATATTTTAACGTATTATTGGGTGATGGGCAAGATTGCCAGAAAGAGGCGTGTTGGTCGCAAGAAAAAGTCATAGCTGCGTAACATACAGGAGTGGACTGGCAGCGCGAGTGTCGCCGAACTGTTTCGCCTCGCGAGAGACACGGCAAAATATTCGAAGCTGATGGCCAACCTCCACTAATTGCAGAGGCACCACAAGAAAAAGATTCATATGTAATTTCTTCCATAGCTGTATACTTCAGTACACTGCTAATGAGCACAAAAATACTATGGAATATTAACACACAGTTTATTGCAATAAACAAAAAGTTTAGTAGTGTTTGGTACAGGAAAGAGGAAAAAGCGGCGAATATTGATAAAGACTTATCTAATATTCTTCAATTACAGTCGCTTCGGTATATCACTTAGGAGTACAATGTCATTATGATTTATTATAAATATTATATTATGACGTCAGCGTTCACGTGACTTAACTCCGACGCCGCTCGACGCTCGTGTTTGATATTGTGTGAACAGGTATTCTAGTAACTATGGCAATGGGAATGTAGATTGAGTGCAGTATAAATTAGTGTTGTTTTAGTAATCAATTTTACATTTCTCTGCGATATCAATACTATTTAGAATTGAAATTCTAGTTGACTTCAACATCTGCTTACTAGTTCTGGTTTCTAGTTCTAGTTGATTATGTTGTTAAAAGTGTATAATTGTTTTATGGTGCTAGAATTCAACCTGTGAAGTCGAATAAAAAGTATATTAAAGATGATTGAGATTAGAGACGTAAAAATATCGAATTGGAAAATCACCATTTTTTTTTAGAGAAGAGGGCGGACGAGCAAGCGTCATTCTTCAGTAATGTCATTATAACCATGTATAGTGTGACAGAAAATCAAACAGTAATTGCTGCTTACCACGTCAAACATTATCAAGTGTATATCTGTCTAATTTTCTAGTTAATTTGGAACTTATCTTTTAATATTTATTTTCTTACAAATAAGCCACAAAACATATAAAATCATAGAAAAGTCAAGTGCCCTATTATAACAAGTACAAGTTCACATTGCAAATAAATTACGATAATTATGACAATCATGATAATTATGACAATCATGATAATTATGATGATCATAATAACCATGATAAAATAACTGATTGGACTCATTTGGACTCGAAGAGTCAGTCTGACGCTGACTGACGATGAGGTTAGTCAATAATCACGTCTTGTTTTTTTCTCTAATAAAAATCGAATTCTTCTCGATGTTATTTTTTTAGAATTTTTCCCATTCCTTTATTTATTTGAGCCAATGTGCTCATTGGCCAATGTTGGCCAATGAGCACTTCAAAGTTGAGTTCTAATTTGACAATCTAAAACATAATTTTCGTTGTTTTATGTAACTTTATATATTCGATTTTCGTTTGCAAATTCAACTTTTCAATTTAAATTTAGAACTATCATTCTCTATTCTTTTAAACCAATCAAACGCGAAAATAGCTCAACATTTTTATGCGTCCACCGTACTACCATACCATTGATATGTACTACCATATTACTAGCATAAATATATTTTTTAGATCATATTTACTGATTCAATGCAGTTGATTCAGTTCGGTTGCAATTTCGCAGACGGAATGGAGTATTTAATTAAATTGTCTGTGCAATTTAAGTTTTGCCAACTACTATCGTCTAAGTGGGTAAGTTCATTGCGGATTCTAGAACAGATTTAGAGTTGGTGAAGTGCATATGAGAATTTCTACGTAGCGCTAATGCACAGTTGGTGCCAATAAATTTGCTAATGCTGGCCTGAGAACCGAAGAACCTAAAAAGAGAGGAAAAAAAAACAATTTGTATATCTTTTAAATTCTAGCTTTTATTCCATTTTATTCAGTAAAAATAACTATTAACATGGTCGTACATTTGTAAAATAGGTAGCATTGATTAATATTTTTGATTAAAGACTGTATGCAGATGAGCATATAGTCCACTTAATGGTAAGTGAATTCTGTCGCCTACATACATCGCCAATACATGCCAACATCAGTGGAGAAAGACAAAAGTTACTACGCCCCCTACCTTTATATGCTGCCTACCTTTGGAGATATAGGAATGAATTTGAAGAAAGAGTTGGGATAACGGGGAGGGATAGAATAGGATAGGATGGAAATAGGCTCTTGCAGTCTTCTGTGACGTTTTTTTTTTATATTTTTAAGGGGGTTTAATCTAGAAGATCCGAGCCACCCTCATTCATAGCTACAAATCCAAACAGCTATCTATAATTATATTTTAACATTCTGACACCTAATTGTACCAGTTTATATAGCGCCGTGGCTTCATCTGACATCAGAAAGCCAAAATGCTATTACACTGTTAACGACGGATTGTAAATAAATAGGGTACTCGTATATGTATGTAGACATGTATAGTTGTTCCTCACCTAGTATTTATATTGTGTAACATTGTGTGTAAACTACTAGTTTCTCTAAGTTTGATATTAAAATATTCTCTAGTGTGTCTTTCACTTACCTATTAGGATATAAGTTGGTGTATAGAATAAGGTTAGGCATGCTAGAGATAAAATACATAGCGTACGTAGATTGGCGCTATGACGTCCGGAAAGCAACTAATGACCCGCTTTTTTTTTTCGCCGAACGGGCAAACATTTATACTCCTGAGGCGGGGGACGAAGTAATATAAATATGTCACGCAGCCGCGCGCCTCGTCCACTCGCAACCGAACGTCATAGCGTCAAGATCTTATTAGATCCAACACAAATGAAGGTATTCCTATTGGATTCCTATAATATAATAATAAGATGTATGTATATAGAATGAGAAATATATGACATGAAAAATGATGACCCGCGGGTAGCAGGGGGGTACCCCTGCTACCCGCGGGTCATCATCATTACGTAACAGGAAATGGCAGGGAAAGCCCTCCAAAAGTATAAAATACGCAGCATTTTGGGCTCCGAATCATTCCGAATTCCGAAACCAACTGAAGAACACTTCAACAACCAAGAACAACAAAATACCTCTGCGTTACCCCGGCTCTATAGAAGAAAAGTAATAATTGTTTTAATTGAAGAAATAAACCTATAAAACAGTCCACATCCCGGCGATCCACGTTGGTTAAGGGCAACCTTAACATACATCTTAGAATCAAGTTTACAATTGCAATACAAGAGAAGTTACCTTTTATAGACTTCATTCCGAACACATGCTCGAGAATAAATATATATATATGGAGTATATGTATCCATCAATCCGCACTAAGCCTACGTGGTGGATTATGGCCCGAAAACCCTCAGTGATTTACTAGGGTAGGCCTATGCCCAGCAGCGGGACGCAGTGGGTCTGATACAAGTGCAAGTCCGGAAAGAAGACTGCGTACAATCGAACTGTGAACTTTAAAGAGTCCCATTGAATGTATAAAAATAAATCCCTAACTGTATAAATGCATACCTCAGACTTGGGTCCTCAAAAACTTTTATCTTCCTATCTCATCATCAGAAAAGTGATTCTGAAAGTTTTTGTACAATCTCATTTAAGAGACACGGAGGGATTGCGAAGTACTTGTGTGGATTTAAATATAATGACCGCTTAAGCAGATGAAAAAACTTTTCCTACTTTGAGACGGATGGCAAATTGTCGGATTCATCATCTTATATTATACTAGCGACCCGCCTTCGCTTCGCTTCTGTTTATAAGTTTTTTTTTAATTTAATAATAAAATACAGCCTATAATAGACACGGATAGCGTAGCTTCCTATTTGTGAAAGAATTTTTAAAATCGGTTCAGTAGATCCAGAGATTACCCCCAACATACCCACAAACACACAATTTTACCTCTTTATATATTAGTATAGATGTAGACTACACTGGAACAAGATTATATAGATATAAACTCATTGAAAACCATTTGAAAATACTGAATGTTGAAATGCGGCCAGCTGCTGTAGGCCATAAGATTTTTTCATTTTATCAATAAACACTGACTTGGTTGGCAGGTTGGTGAGTCCACGCTTTTAAATGTGATACGTATGATACCAGCTGGTTTTAGAATAGCACCAACCCATCTCTTCTCGTAGGTGTCGTAAAAAGGGATAACAAAGCCGCTACCACAAGTTCTAAGGAACTATACCTCCTCTAAAAGAGTGAACTCGGATTGGCGAGCTTGGCTAGTGCGGCGTGGCCTTCTAAGGTCATACATTCATACATCCCCCATTTACAAGACAGTAGTGCTTGGACCGTCCAAGTCCAGCAATGGACGAAAAAAGGGCCGGTTACGGTTATATTTTTGATCAATACTTTCTGTTACTTCAGCGTTGTGTAATTGTTGTAATTATATAACACCAACCTAATCCATGCCCATTATAAATAGTACCTACATGTTCTAAAGTTTAAGCGTTAGTATGAAATAAACATTCACAGAGCAAGCACATACCTAGGCTGTTCCGTAAAATGTTAGTAATAAGTGTATGTAAAAACCAAAAATAATAAGTGTATCAAAAAAAATAATAACAATTTTTCAAAATACTTCCCTCCAGCCTCCTTTCACTTGTTCATTCGACTGAACCAGCTTTCGAAACATTTTGAAAAAGATTCTTGCGGAAGATCGAAAAAACATCGCCTAAATTCATCGACAGCCTCATCCGAAGTCTTAAATATTCGTCAAAGTAGCATTTTTTTATTGTGAGAAATAGAAAAAAGTCGCACGGGGCCAAATTTGGGCTATGGGGTGGATGTGGTAACAATTATACACCCGTAGTGGCTAAAATGTCGATGGTTCTAGCGGCCATGTTAGCATTTGGAGGGTAGATTTTTAAGTGGACTGTAATTTTGGGGTTTTATTTATTATTTTTGATTAATTGCCGTAGCCGTACAATAATAAAGCTTCACTGACCTGAAAGCTGTCTGGTGCACCGAAGTCTTCTGCCGGCGCCGGCCCTTGGATCTCCTGTGTTGGCACTTAAAGACACTAATGCACGCACAATAAGGAATTTGGCGTAATAAAATGGAAGATTGAATATAGCGTTGCGGGAAATTATATTTTTATTATATTTGCGGTAATTTATGTAACTTCACGGTAGGAAGTTTTGCGTATGTATTTGGCCGAACGTCTCCGCGATACCTCCGCGATGCAACTGTCCTGTCGTCGTTCACAACGACATCTGTCTATATTTTTGACACCTCATTGAGACTTGCCAATAAATCAATGAAGCTAGTTCTTGACGAGCGGCGGCAATCAATCGCTCGTCCAGCATTATCTTGGTAAAAGTATGGCAGCTAGCGGTTGCTAGCGAAGGAGAAGATTCACCGAAAGCAGTTTATAAATTTTCGTAAGATTCCTTAAACGTTAAACCTCGTTTGTAGTCATAGAAAAACATTGCACAAAATGCTTCACGCGACACGTTCATTGTTGCAATCAATTTTTGAATGGCTTTTTGTCGTAAAAAAAACAATATAAAAAAACGAATGATGGTGGCCAGTAATTTTTACCATAGAGGTTTACATTCAAATCATCCACCAACCTGTTATAAATATAGGACAAATTGATTGGACAAAGTAACAAATTAGCTAAAAATTTTTGGAACAGCCTACATAAAAACTCTCAAGCAATATACAACCTTAACACGCAGAACAGTAATAAAAGAACAAATCTTATAGCCTATCGCAGCTGGCAGCATTCATCAATCAGTCCCGCGACTTCGTGATCTGAAGCGCGACAACGCGACCAGTCGACTCGCTGTTTATCTCCATACAGTTTCATAAAAGTTACTTAACAGTTTATTCCAAGATACCTCTAGTGTTCGGTAAATCGATAAAGTTCTGCGTTGGTCTAAGATAAATGAATTTCTCGACTCGAGCTGTCCTCGCTTAAACTTGGCACAGAACAAGCTAACTTCGTTCAAACAATTAAACTTATTATTAACTTTAATATTGGACATTTATTTCACTCAAATTCACAATACGAAATTGAAAATTTACAGTTTGAGCAATGTCAATATAAAGTAATATAGACGAATTAGCGTAATTTTGAAGGAAAACAGTATTATTTTTCCTTTTAAACTTTTAAATATTTCTTTTTATTGTTTAAATTTTACGACAAATATTAAAAAAAAAACAAATACCTCACAATTTCTGAACTCAAACTATGATTAATATTTTCTTAGGTTTTCGCGATTACTATACATAGCAATTAAAGAACTTTGAACGGTTTAAATCGCGTATATTTAACATTATTTATATCCCGACGTTTCGAACACTTTGCAGTGGACGTGGTCACGGGGTGACTAATTGATTTTATTTGTCACTTGAGTTATTAAGAAATTATTTGGACTACCGTCTGAAGTTTTTTGATTGATTTGATTGATTCGATTTGATAATCCACAAATCCTCGCTAGAGAGACCCGATTCATGCCAAGAATGTTACGCGAGGCTATTGAAATCAAGAAACACCCAAATTTCAATAGAGAAGATGGTTGGCAAGTACCACCGGCTTGGGATCCAGTCATTAAATTAATTAAATCCCAAGGCCAACGCAATACTGCAAGACCTCTGGACACCGTGAGTGAATACTGCGTGCATAGGGAATGTTATGATTAAAAAAATCCAGACGGTAGTTCAAAAAAACTTCAGACGGTAGTCCAAATAATTTCTTAATAACTCAAGTGACAAATAAAATCAATTAGTCACCCCGTGACCACGTCCACTGCAAAGTGTTCGAAACGTCGGGATATAAATAATGTTAAATATACGCGATTTAAACCGTTCAAAGTTCTTTAATTGCTATCAAACTATGATTCCTTATACGATCATATATACCGCAGTAGGATCGAACTTAGAACCATCGTTCGTAGTCTCTCACACCCCCCTCACGAGGGTCGGAGTTCGGCCTGAATTCGGAGGTGGCCCTACGAAAACTGCTTCCCTGTCCGCTACCGGAGGCAAGTCACTAAAGTGGCTTCCCAGTTGGGTTGCCGTTAGTCTCGTCTTCTTTCTTGACGCCGCCCGCGCGATCAAGCCCACCGGGTGGATTCCGCTTGTAGAAAGCCCGGTAAGCGACCCGGTGCGGGAGTCTTTTTGATGTCAAGTCCGGTGTTGATCTGTCAAGTCTCAAGTGAAGTCGCACCCTATTTGGGTACGAACAGATCGCGCGGAAAAGCCTTGGCATCTGGTGGGCGCGCGCGCAACGGCACCAGTCCCTTGTGATGTGCGTGAGGCGCGACTTGTCAGCGCGCTCAAACCGGTCCATGGCAAAGCGGCCGTTGAATTCATCCAGGCTCTAACAGCATCTTGTTAGTTTCGCTGGTCAGGGCGTATAATGCCGGCACAGCGTATGTGAGGTGGGATCTCACGTAAGTTTTGTAGATTGCGAGCTTCATGCGCAGAGGGAGATAAGATCGAATCACCGGGCGCAGTAGGTTCCTCGCGACTCTGGTCCCGTTCACTACGTTCTTCACATGGCATTTCATGCTGAGCGTACGATAGATGGTCATCTCTGAGGGTGTGGGTATTTAGGTGTATTAGTATCGTATTTAGGTATGGGGGACCACTTGATCGTCTCGCTTTTCAGGCGCAGTAATGGTGGAAGGCGGCGCGTTCTCCCAACGAGTTTCGCTTGCAACTTCCCAACCTTCACCAATGGACGCCATTGGAATAACTATAGCGGGAGGGTGTCGAGTGCCCGCTGCAGCGTTCATTGACGATGTATAGTACGCCGCGTCGTCGGCGTCTAAGGCTAGGGACACTCCCTTCACCGTAGGGATGTTGTCGGTGAATCAGGCGTAGCATACGAGCGATAAAAAGCTTCCCTGGGGACGCCAGCATGAATTACATGAATGGGCATGAACAGATTGGAAGCGGCAGTCATCCAAGAAGGAGGCCACCACTTTGGTAATACGCCGAGGCGCCGAGATTGTGGCAATCTTATAGATGAGACCGCTGTGCCCTACGCGGTCGAACGACTTTTCCATATCGAGGGATAGTGCAACCGTCTCTTCACTCTTGTTTTTAGCAGCTATCGTGTGGTGTAATACCCTCGAGAGTTGGAGCGTCGTGCTGTGTTCAGCGCGGAATCCGAATCGCTCGCCATGTGGAGTGATGTGCGGAGTTAGGTGGCGCAGTAGAAGCTTCTCGAACACATTCGAGATGGTCGCGAGCAGCGTTATGGGCCGATAGCTTTCGGGCTTCAGAATATTCTTGCCGGGCTTGGGCAGCATGATGACGTGCCTGAGCTTACAGTTTTCTGGGAAGTACCCCTTTCGCATGATTCCATTGAATAGACGCGTGGTCGCCGCAATGATGCAACGGCGATAAGTGGTGGAGAGCCGCGTTTGTTATGCGATCAGCGCCCGGGGCCTTCCGTGGCTTCAACTTGACGATTGCACGCTGCACCTGGCCCGGCGAGAAGACGACTGGATCCTCATTCGTGGCTATCGGCGTTGCGAAGTAATCTAGAAGATGCCAATCACAAGTCGTTGAAATAGCAGTATCTATCTCTTTTGTTCGCAGGCCAAATTAATAAAGAACAATGCAATACAATATCTTTGCATTGATTAATGGTACCTAAAATTAGTTATGTACACAATTCTCGCAAGCTTTCATTCAACAAACTAATTATATATTTCCTGCATTTAACAGTGCAAACAAAATTAGTTCAGTAATTCTTAAACAGCTATTTGTTTTAAGGCAGCGATTCGCGTGAAGTTATTGCGTGAAGTTAAGCAGATTATTGCGTGCGGGCCGTTACATTATATTTACTCCTAGAAGCCTTTCCGGCCTATATTTGTAAATTTCAGCAAAATATGGATTATAGTGTTAAAGGAAGGTATTGGCGTTGTAATGATGTGAAGAAAAAAGTATTTGAAAAGTTATTAGGAGAACATCAGAAGCACTTGTATGCCGTCGGATACTGATAGTCTTGTGAAAGACTAGAGTCTTCAAATCTTAATTTTGAAGATTCGACTTAATTTATACAGGGCTCGTGGCTTGAATTGGATTCAGGGTTTACAGTCGAGTCCTTATAACGCCATACATAAACTATACATTTATTTGTTACACAACACATTATTACACTATTAGTATTTTTCTAGAAATACACTGGTACAGAAACTACACAATTTAATACAAGTTTCACAATCAAAGGGCACTCGAGCAGTATCAAAGCCATCAAAGCCACAGCCACTGCTCGTACTAGGAAACGGCTCTCTAACCGGTACTTTTATTAACGTTCTTACTCGTTTATCGATATTGCGAATTTAGTGAACGTAACCATTATTTGAAATCTGCACCAACAAAATTACAAATCGGTTTGTAAAATAAACCGGTTTTCAAGGTCTGGTAATGGCATTACACCTCCGTTTGTGAAGGTTTTGATCCACGTAAATAATCGAAACTAGACTATATGGATAATATAATATAATTGAATTCTCAATGTACACCTGAATCTTGATTAAAGGTTGCTAACGTTCAAATATGTATTATCGAGGAGGCTGTATGTACAAGGTTTCTGAAGAAGGAAACTTAATTGAGAACATCTTCAAAATCGACCACAAAGTTACTGCAAAAATTATTAATATCAGCCTATAACGTCCTACAGCAGGGCACAGGTCTCCCTTAGTGAATCGCTGAGGGGTGTCGCGGACCATAATCCATCACGCGGGCCCAGTGTTGATGTCTAACTACAAATTTTTGTTATACTTACGATGTTTCCTCTCACGGGCTAACTAGTGATAATTCTAAAAATTGGCATTTAATTAGAAACTCAGTAGTGGTGCGGGCCGAGGATTTGAACTCAAGATCACACGAATGTGTATCGATTATAGATACATGAAGGCTATCACCGCTCTTAAAAATAACTTGAAAATACTTATTTCAAAACTTCTTCACAATAAAACCTTCTTTTCAAAACTAGTTCCTACTATTTGAAACTACTTTAATCTGTTTCGTCCTACTTCTTATGCTTTCTTTCTTATTCTTATACTTATACTTCTACTTTAGTTACAGATTTTGTAGAAACTATTGTACTTTCGCTAACGCTAGGCCTGATGCATAAGTTCAAAGTCGTTCAGCGAGCTATGGATAGAGCTATGCTCGGAGTTTCTTCGCAGGATAAAATCTGAAAAGAAGACATTCGCCAAAGAACTATAGTCACTGATATAGCTCATAGAATCGGCATGTTGAAGTAGCAATGGGCAGATCATATTTGCCGCAGGACCCATGGCCGTTGGGGCAAACGGGTCTTCGAATGGACGCGACATTCGTTTCGATATGGTTATAATATCCTTATATCTGCTATATCCTTGTAAAGCTTGTATCTTTCTACACTGCTATGTAGAAAGGATACAATTGAATTCTATTTGGCTAATTAAAGTCCCAATTCGCTATTACATACGTGTATCAATACATAAATGCAAAAAGCAAAAGATTTTAACCGAAGCCAATAAAGTTGTAAACGGTCTCGTAAACGTCTATTTATCTTAAGCGTAACAAAAGTACGTCTAGAGGCATCAGAAGCCTGTGCAACCATCATTGTGTCGAATTTGCATCGGATCGATGGAATACTCGCAAGTACTCGTACAGCCGAGGACAAGGCCCTGAGGTCGGTCACGGTCGTAATACGTCTGCCATGGAGCTACGAAATTAGTCAATAAGACACACATATGGAGTGACGTAGTGTCAGCCGTGTAGTGTTTTCTTTCGCTGCGGGTGTCGTAAAAGGTCACTGAGGGATAACAAAGCGGCTATCAGAAGCTCTTATTCTTCAGGGAATAGTTCTTCTATACCACCACTAAAAGAGTGGACTCGTCAACAATCCCTCATGTTCAAGACAATGTGCATCCAATCCCATGTCCGGCAGTGGATACTAAATGAGCTGATTACGGTTACGGGTAGAATACAAATGGGCTTCTCTTTGCAAAGGAATTAAATATTTAGAAGGTAGAATGAGAAATGTAGGAAATATATTTGACTGACAACGACACCAGCTGAATTTCCGAAGATTGTACTGACCAAAGAGACAATGGATTCGATAAGCCGTCTGTTGACACCGATTACTGCAATTCCAATATTTAAATCCACATATTTTTTTAATGTATAATCAAATAAGTTACTGTTAAAAGCTTTCTGATGTCAACTTAGGAATATATTCTGTGACGAAATATATTTTATAATCTACTCGCTTAGTACATTAACAAAATTTTGAAAACAAGCCGGACTGTAGATGGATCATGCCACACGTTAACAAATAATACCATTGAGCTTAATTTCACCCATTCTTGAGCATAGGCTTTGTTTCGTTTCTGCCACGTTTTTTGATCGTGGGCTGTCCTTCATCAAACTGTGGACAAGCATAAACAAAATAAAAACTGTGTAGATAAACAAAACCAAAACTGAAGGTGTAATACAGATAAAGCCACCTCCGACTACACTTCTATGCTCAATGTTGTTGCCTCACCACGGGCTTGGTGGTACAAAGGGGGTGGTAGTGGCGTTCCACCACCAACCTCGATCCGACGCGTTCGTGGGGTCGAGCTATTCGCAATTTCAATACACAATTCACATGAAATGTGAGAGACGTGAAAAATCTGTGTTGACGAATGAGGTGAATGATAAAATAAACAGTTAATGTTATGTACATATTTGTCAATGAGAAGTGTCTTTCGTACTAAATTGTAATGCCAAATAGATAAAAATCTTGACGTTATTCAAATTCAGCACCTACAGACGCTGATAAAGTGTCGTTTCATGTTTCGTCTACTTTTGAAACTTAACTAATATTATAAATGCGAAATTTGGTTCATTTGTTGCCGAGAACTCTGCAGGAAATTAATGAATCGGATTATTATAAGTGAGATAAATCAGACATCTGTGTGTGTAATTCGTGGGACATATTTGTTTTTTCAATAGCCGATATAATGTCTCAGAGTTTGGAAGAGAATGGGGAGGCCTTTGCCCCAGCCTTGCCCCTGGGATGTATTAACACAGAATATTTTTTTAATGATAATTTTATGCGGGCAAACCAGTGGGCAACATTTAGTTCGTTTAAATTCCTTCCTCGACGTTCGAGCGCTGAGCGGGTATAAAATCCAAATTTTAAGGTTTCATGGTTTACAATTGTGTTAAAAACTCCATCTAAATCGATTTAGATTAAGGTTCTTTAGGTTCATTATCGAATTAAAGCTGAAGCGCTCGTCGCTCATGTTTTTTTTTTCGAAGTGGCTAAATTCTTGTAGCCCTAGTGACCTTTCAAGAGTCACCGGTCGTGACCGTCGCTCATGTTTACAACACTGAACGTATACTTTTTCTGTTAAATTATTCGATATGTACCTACTGCCTAAAACTTTATGACCTTTTCAAGTAGGTACAGAAAGTTAATTAAATAATTAATTATTAAATGGACAGTTCACTACCGCAGACAGTTGTCTGTCTGTCTATTATTAATCAGAGCGTTCTTTTCCGACATAATTTTTGTGCTTAATTTCTTTTTAGAATTAAAAAAATATCAAAAGAATTTGTATTTCTTTCTTAAAAACGTCAGAAGTACCAGTTGTACAGAAACGAATTAAGGCCAAACGTATAACTTACCGTCTAAATACGGGTCTGGCGGAGCTCTATTTTGTGTTGATTTATTACGGGTGCCTCCTTTCCCTCTGGACGCCACGGTAATGAAATTGTAGGGACGTCTCACCGTTAACTCTGAAAATAGCCTTACTATCAAACGATTATAAGCAAGATCGTGGGATCGTTTACATAGATAGGTAACTGTCATATTTATTACTACAGTGGCCACGACTTCGTGCGTTAAGATGTTAGAACTTGATTCTCGTGGGAACTCTATAATGGATCTGGATAAATAGTACCCTAAATTTCAACCCGGCACATATGCTACTACTACGCCAAGTTTCATTAAAATTCCTCCAGTGGTTTTTGCGTGATGTGCGGTCAGACAGACAGACAGACAAAAATAATAAAAACAGATTTTTTGGGCTTTGTATCATTCAAACACAGCAACACCGCGATTACCGTGATACACCGCAACCACAGACCTGCGATTTCCTTGTTAATTGCAACTATTTTCTGTATACTTAATGTACAGATACGGATTTTATTATATAGATTTGACATTTGATATATGTAATTTGTTTAACTACAGCTCAGACGTAGCCATATTTTGTGTCAATTTATTACTGACCATCCCACGAGACGTCACGGTTATGAAATTGTAGAAATGTTTTACCGTTAATTTGATGGATAAGTCGATATCAGCCTATAACGTTCCACTGCAGGACACAAACCTCTCCTTGGAATCACACTCCCGGATGCACTGCTTGCATTTTGAGATGTAGGAATTGATCAAATTAGGGGAAGGGGGATTGATTTAGGGGAAGGGTTGTGAAAATGGAGAGAGATTAGGATAGAATGGCATGAAAATGGGCCCTGGCACATCTCACTCATTACCGAAACACGCACGTCATTGGGGAATAGGAATAGGAATAGTTTTCTGTGAGAGACGGGTAACGTGACCAGTCGAGCGCGCCCATAGGCTGTTGGATGGCAGCGTGAATCCTCCCCCTCCAACAATAATAGTAATATTTTAGACAAATACTTATAATAAATATATACCTACTTATATACAACGATATTACAACTACATTCATATGAACACACATACAAAATACATACACACGTATATACACATAAGTATATTAGTAGGTATTTACCATATAATACATAAACAATAAGTAACGGGAAAGAATCAGATAAAAGGTTTAAAATTAAAGTAGTATGGCAAAAGTAAATAGGATTTATGTATTCGTTTTAACGTTAAGTTTGGTGGAGTTCCATTTTGAGTCGATTTTTATCGCTGCCGTTTTAATGAGATTGTAACCCTTCCACCGTTAACACTACCGATAAACTTAGATAGTTACTGACACATGACACATTGAATACATGTCAGGACGCAGAATTTAACAAATTTGTTTATTTTTGTTTAATTGGTGGAATTACACCAGTTTAGGTACCTTGCGTCTACTGTCTGTTGCTGTAGGTCGATAAAATTTCCCAGAAGACTCGTGCTATATCTAAGTTACTTGTAACTCAACAATAGATCCTCTATGGAGTCTGACCCGATAACCTCGTCTGTATCATGCCATCCCATATTTAAGTCATTTGATAATTCGGTCTCATACTAAAAGTACGTAATTTTTATCTTTTTTTGTACACCAATTGAAATGCTACGCAATCTTCAAATGATTTTAAACAGTGAAATAGAACTTTAATGAAGTGAGCGTACAGTGATGATGTGATTCATGGAACAGTTATTTTGAATAAATAAAGACAGCCATTATGTTCGACGGAAGCGGTGAAACGCCCTTGATGACACCAGATGGATATTCTACAATATCACAAGGTAATGACCCATTACTATATTTTCTGTTTGACAAGTAATACAGACAAACATGGGTGTTGGTATGGTATGACAAAATCGTGGAACTCTCTATTGAATCTAGATAAAAATTACTCAAAATGTTAACTCGGTAAATGAGCTAAAACTATAAAAAGTTTCTGTAAATTATGTCCAAGTGGTGTTAGCGTGATGTACTTTCAGACACAAAAAAAATCCAATAATTGTTATTTTGGGTTTCGGATCATTCCTACTTTACATTACAGTGAATTCTTTCAAAAAATATTTTATGTACAGACACGAATTTGTTATGATTTTATTATATGTAATACCCACCTTTACATTAAACGGATCTTAAATATGCATGTTTATCTTAGTATTTCAATCTTACATTTATCCATGTATCAGCTTGTAACAATGTTTATAATTGGATTGATGTAAGCGGGATAGGGTGGTATGGGATGGGATAATAATTCCCTATTCCTACCTTTCTCAATCCATTTTCCAATTACCTACTAATTCAACGCGTTTTATTGTAGAAATATTGTAATAAAGAGGATTATTACAGTATTTCTACAAGAAAACGGATAACGGCAGGAAAAGGGATTGAATGGGATTGTACTTATGTATATATGCCCTACGTATATTATAGACTCGTATAGGGACATATCCACATGCTTTATCGCGTATTTACGCCAGAACTCATATTTCCCCGCGGAAAATTATATAAGTTTAAAAATGCCGTAAACATTCATTTGTTAAAATTACTTTACTAAAATATGTTTAAAGTTGTATAGTACGAATAAAACCACTTTACCCGATGCTAGCAAAATTTACGCTTCCACAAGATTTTCTTACTTAGGCGATTTCTGAATCGGACTTACAACCAAGAAACTGCAATTGGATTTTAAAGAGAAACAAAAATTACTTAAAAAGTTGCTAAAGCACAAAATCTATAACATGTCTACATTTCAAAGAAATATCAATTAAAAAATATCATAAGAATGGGTGTTTATTATTTGCCAAACCCTATTGGATCCACATAGTTATAAACCCCACCCAAATAGCATTCTAACGTCTCTACTTACATGTACCATACCATAAGCATGTCTCTGCATTGCTGGATATACGAATCTCCCAAAGCTCGCCATCACACACAATCTACGAGTCTTCTCATCTAACCACCACAGTTCTTCAAGTCGCCAGTCCAATAAAATTTCAGACACAAGATGTTTGAACGAACAATTTGAGACTCAGTTTTTGCCGTAAATAATAAACGAATAAAACCAGTTTAAGAAAACCAAATAGTAAGAAAACAAATCTAAGAGAAGTATTTAATCTTAATTCATCCGAACGAAAAAAGCCGTTTCCCCGGGAAAAATGCTACTTCAGGAAAAGACTAATTATTCAACTGTGAAAAATTTCAGAACAATTTAATGTAAGGTAAGAGTTATTGCCAATTATTTTTCAGCTTCTCGACCTAATTCTTCTTAATTATTACAATAAGCAGGTGTATAAAATATCTTACCTTAACAACCTTTCGTGATTTGTAGTAACATGTTTTATTCATTAAAGTCCGATTGAAAACGAATCAATGGGTTCTGCCCTTTATGATGTATAGTACCCAAAACGTCGTCTCTGAAGGTAGGCCTGATTCACAAGTTCAAAGTCACTCAGCAAGCGATGGAATGAGCTATGCTCGGAATCTCATAGCTTAAAAAACAATAGCCGATAGTCGAGACGAGATCGTTTACTGGGAAACGTAGAGTGGGATGCCCTCCATTCAGATTGAAGAAAGTCGCCAATAGAAGTTGAATAAGTAGGACAGAAGATCACTTGTTGTGGCGAATCTTAGGAGAGACCTTTACACAGCAGTGGAGAGATACCGGCTCATACACAATATAGAGTCTGTTAAAGACTTCACCTATGTTAGGTTAGGTTTAATAATATATTTTAGCAATGTACTTTCAGAAAGCACTGAATATTTTCCTTCGTTAAAACGTGGCAATTTTTTATCTTTCCGGTAAATTAAACAAGATAAAACCGCAATTGCGCCCCGAAACACCCCTTCCGCGCCGAGAAGAATATCTGAGGAAAGGAATAATACATACAGATATTACCTGAGGAAAACTCTTGACGTCACTCTAGCTATCTACCATATATATGTACATATAGCTAGCTATTTAATTGCGTTTAATTGCGATCCCATACAAAACTTGACAGCGTGTATTTCAGCTTCCTAACACGATCTTGAATAAAAAACTTGAGCAGGTAAAATACGCGTATAATTAATTGTACTGTAGAATATACATACTAGCATTAAAATTAATAGAACCATCAAATAACTACTTCCCTTTGAAACTTTGACACCCCGTTTTACACATTTAAGAATTAAATATCGACAAATCCCCTTCTTAGTGAGTCTTTATGTCATAAAAGGAAGTTACTGTCCAAATTTCATGCAATTTCTTCCGTAGTTTTAGCAGTTGCAGCTCGGCGTTGATGAGTCAGTCGGTCGGTCAGTCAAAACATTTCTCTTTATAGATTCAGTACAGCTCAAATATGTTATATAATTTATAAACCCATCGTCAGGTTTCACATACATAGATTGTTTCATGGCCCATTGATAAATTTTGTAATTTGAGTTCAATACTATAACATACCATCTCTCTCAAGCCTCGCTGCAATCCTTGAGCCGCTGGCCTTGTTACCCCTCTCTCAAAAAATACTACCTTCAAAAGTACTGCATTCCCACTTTATCTTATTCCTCGATGTACGTACGTGTTTACGTAGTGAGTACGATATGTCAGAGCTCATCCTATCCTATCCCTCCTCATTATCCCAACCCTTCCTCTAAATACATTCCTACATCTTCAAAGGCAAGCAGAGCATCAGGGGCCAACCGTTTGTCACTGTGGACTGAAGTTGGCATGTACCGTGAATGTCCATAGGCGGCAGTATCCACTTACTACCAGGTAGACTGTATGCTCCTCTGCAGCCTTCTTCGTACAAAAACAAACAAAACACGATCTTCCACCCTTCTCATTCAGCCAGTACTGACAAACTTCTTCAAGTTTGTCAAACTTCAAGCCCGAGCGCGTCTAACACCGCGATTCTCGCTATTTGATTTCTATTCAATAACTAACTTGCAACTAACTTACATATGTTTTCTACAATAGTAGCATTTGACTTTACTAAAATTACAAAGTTCCTAATGCCAATAGTCATTAATTTCGACTTTAACTAGGCGTGACGTTTGAAAACATAAAGTTTGAAACACAAATCCAAGTATTCTTGGCGAATATATAATCCAGGCATTCCAGTGGAGACTGCAGGCGTGTTGCTTTAAAATACGTCATACTAGTATAACTTACGACTGCTACGTGAAAATAGAAGTTTACGTCACGGATAAAATTGTAAAAATGGTTTTCTGTTCGCAAGGATTTTTTCAAACATTTAACTCACAAGGTGACTTATTTTTAAGTCCTCAATAATGGATGATAGATTAGCTCTGTTGTTAGTACCCCTCCCTGATGTACGAAAGGTCTGGGATTCGACTCCCGCGCGGACATTATTTTGTTTAAAGATCAACATCTGTTCGGGTCTCTGTGGCGTGTTTGTCTTCGTATGCATCTCTAGACCGACGGCACAAGGAATACTAGTGTGGGTCACTGAATGTGACGTTGTTTATTACATTGCTAAATGATACTAAAAAATAATTATTATCTTACAAGTTCCCTGCCGAAATATGATAATTGACTTTCTCGGAAACTAAAGTTTCATTCGTGGCCTATTCTATAGGTAAAAAATAATTCTCTTGTACACAGATTTCTTCACAGTGGTTTCCTTCACCTCCAAAAGAAAAAAAAGTATAAAGTCAATGGTATTTATAGGTCTAACTCACGCCCGACTTGAGAATAGACCAGTCTATTCTCAAATCGGGCGTATCATATGATACCCTTGGCTATGATACCCTTGGCTATCATAACCCTAATTTAAAACAACATGTATTATAAGCGGCACATTGCCTTATTGCACATAAGGCATCTTTTGGTCGCTGAAGCCTCCCATCAACCAACTGAATTCGACATTATTATTATATTTAATTGAATGCTAACTAGTTTACATTCAGTTGTGTTAAACACAGTTTAACACAACGACGGATCAGTAACAACAGCCTCTCATTACTCCGCCGCTAACGCGAAAACTTGGCACAAAGTACTGTAACTGAAACTAAAGTCGAACAAGCTATCGAACAATCGGTGGGATAGTGCAAAGTATAGACAACAGCGGCACATTGGTATTAAAATAATAGTTCCCTTCAAGTTCTTTCATATGGACGTCACACTTCTGCAGACTCCATGCTGTTACAGCGTGGAATGTGGTGAAACGATAAATTGACATGTTCGTCCATATACTAATAAAAAAAAAATAGTATATGTCTGTTATTATGATATTTTACTAATAATTTTGTTCATGAAATATCTAAAAATAAATGCATTATTATTATTATGTCTTTATTGTATTATGACTTTCGTGAACTGATTATAAAAACCCTTGATCAATGAGTAGACGCATTGTTGAGTAACGAACCATCATCGAGTTAAAATCCAATAAGTAGGTAATGTGTGATTCTGATTGTAGTCATCTTTCATGTGTATTGACTGTTGTGTTAAAGTTAATTCTATGATATAACATCACGAAGGTCAGTGGTCGCTTTTACAATTCTAAATTATCATCTTCCGAATTTAGTATGCACCTCAAGGGTTAAATAAATAATAATAAGGGTTAAATAGTGTCCTCGTGTCTAATAACGCAATTATTTATGAGATTCATGCCAATAGTTAAATTAACTTGTTGTTTCGAGTGGAGCTGTGAATGGTTGGCCATAAGGGTGATGAAGAGGCCAACCTTCTAACTTTAAATTCTAACTAACTCTTTCTCTAACTCTTTCTAAATTCTAAACTCACTAGTAGCAGTAACCCCGTTATTTTCCATCTTCGACATAAATTACGAAAGTTAGGTATTACGAATACGATACGAATCTCACCTAATACGAATATTAGGTGGGATCCACATTACCCAACGACAACCATCTATCTATACGCGGTATGTAAATTCTACCCGAGACTTTCATTAAATCGTCAGTCCACCAAACCAGAGAGCATCACATATTACCTACATGCGCGGTGTCCTTTCGAAGACTCGTCTATCGGTTATCGATTATGACACATATATTTATGTATAACAAAAACGATAAAGATGGTAATCTGTTGATGATGATAAATTGGAATGGTTGCAAAGAGCGGCGTTGCATGTACTACATGCATAGTGAATTTCCTTTTTTTAAACGCTTTATACTGAGAAAACATCCTTCGTTCTCTCTCTTTCTCAATCACCTTAAGGGCCAATTCCAAAGATAAAGGCCAATTTAAAGATCATAGGCCTGTTCTTCAATCTCGCTTATAGCTTATTCCTTGTAACACACTCTGAAAGCTATCGGCGTAACGAGAACGTACTAAATTGCAGTTGCGAACTACGGCCCGCGCGGCATTCGTATTACTCAACAAAAGCGTTGGTTCGAGCGACGTTTGCAGTACAAAAGCTCCTCCCCATTTGTATTTAATTGTGGCCATTGTTGAAATATATTTTATGTTTACTGTAGACGCAATAACATTTGCAATATAAGCCTCTACCATCAATTTGAAAATATTGATAGTATAACTAACATAACTATTTTAGTTATGTTATACAAGCACTCTAGGGCCTGATGTTAGTCTAATAATGTTCTCTGTTTAGTAGCTCTTGTTTTTTTAAATTTATATGTTTTTTGAAAATGGAACATTTTTATTACGTATTACTTAAGTTTCAAATTTGACTTTTTAATGAACCCCTTCTTATCTGCTTCACCAGAAGCTTCCCCCTAGAAGTTGCCAACAAAGTTTCTTTGATAAGAACGTATGATGCGTCATCTAATCTATTCCCATATCGATGGCCTCTACATATTACATTAAGAAGAAGGAAGCCGTGGAACCTAAAACGTTTATTCAAACTGCGAATAAAGTTATGAAATTTAAACAATGTTTTGCATGTTGATGGTAAGACAAAAGTTCTCAGAACTGCAACCGATAGAAGTTTGAGCTCGTCGTATTGTCATAATGGTGAAAACTAAGATTTTCAACCTGTTCATCTTGCTACTTTTAATCAGGAAGCGGTAACTTTAAGTTTCCTTGAAATATTAAATCATAAATAATATTTATCAGTTCAAATTTAAATTGAAAATATACTTTAAACTGAACTAGGAAGCATTGATTAGCTCAAAAATAATTAGAACTCATGTAAGAAAAATGTAAGTATGTATGTAAGCATACATACTTACATTTTTCATGTAAGCATGTAAGAAAAATCTCTAATAAAACACATTATATCCAAAGAGAGCGATCAAACAGAGCGGTCATTATAAAACTAAAATCAAAAATATAAATGGGCTATATAATTGGACCTTCGGTCTTACCACTGGCATTGTTAACTAATTAATAGATGCATACAAACCTTGACTGAAGGACGAAAGGTGAAATGCCACGAAAGCAACGCTCCATACATTTTTAATGACAAACTCGATATACCTAAATAGAAACGAAAGCATAAAAGTCGAGGACGAAGCCTTGACGCCGCAATTGTGATTCAGATGAATGGATTTATTTTATGCCAGATAATTGTAGGTTTTACACGGGAACGAAGGTAGTCTTTGTTACTTCGTCAGATATTCTCCACTCATACAATTTGTATGATACAAGTAGTTAACTTCATCTAAATCAGAAATCCGAAAACGTTGAAATTGATATACTTACATAATTATCTAAAATTACATTCATATTTAATGGCCGTGTAGTGTCGACCGGCTTGCGAGTAACACCAACCCATTTCTTCCTGTGATATCAAAACGCTACCGCAATAGCTGAGGAACTACACAACCGCTAAAAGAGTGGTTTCGTCAATCCGCTGGACCAGCGTGCCGCTCTAAGGTTATACATCCCTGATGCACGATGTCATGTCCTCATGAAGAAGCTCATGTCCAGCCGACAACGGTAAAATGATTGGTGACATAAATAAAAGTAAACAAAAGCCTTTATTGGTAATAATCATCGATATGAGAATAAACTAGATTACACATCATACGTTCTCATTAAATAAACCTAATTGGCAATTTCTAGGCGGGGTGAAACAGAAGAGGAGGGATTCATTAATTAAAGATTAAAATCGTATGTACTACGTAATAAGAATGTCCATTTTCAAAACACATATGGATTTAAGAATTCGAGAGCAACTAACTGAACATAGAACACTATTAAACTCTAACGTGTCCGGCCTAGAGTGCTTGTATAACATATCTAGTATGTATTCTCAAATCGATGGTAATAATCTAATAAAAAATGAATCACCCACCCCAAGCACTCAAACCTTGAAACAATGTTGACAATGGCCTTGTCACATTGATTTATTAACTCATGTCATTGGACGTAAAGCTTACGTGGCGATGTGTTTATTTTAACCTCCTTATTTACTCTGTTTACTTCACTTATGTTTATGTTTTAAGCATTTATCTACAAGTATCTAAACGCAGGTATACAGAGTAATCAGGAACATCGACCTATTTCTTTCCTTTTAGGGGGTAAAACTAATATTGTCATCTATATTGATAATCTTTAATGACATAGTAAAGTGATTAATTCGCTAGTTATTATTTATCTATTAAAACTTTTGAGACCTTCGTGTATTTTACCTTAGATCAAATAAAAAGAAGTAAATAATATAAGAGTAAAATAAATATGCTATGAAATTAGTCTATAATAAATAATTTATTATTATTAATAGTGAAATTTATCTTTTTTTATTAATTGAGTTACGAAAATTATGTTTTATGATCACATCTTACATGTTTTTGTTATGAGACTTTCAGGAATGAAAATTAACTTATAATTACATAATTTTTCGAAATAATTAACAAATTTAAAGAATACTTTAATAACTGAGAACATACGGCTACTCGCTTACTCAAACCTGAATTCTTTTAGATCGCTATATTTAATTACGCCTTTTTATATCTTATCTCATCAAACTGATTAGCACAGAGGACAGTTTTTAAGCTATAGATAAATGTATAAAATTAATTACAGCGTTCATTGAAGACCACCGAAACGTGTTAATGATAATGAGTCAGGCCTGAATAAGCAAACACTCGATGTCGCTACATTAACCATATACTGGTGTGCCCACTTAAAATTGTATACTTATCTTTTATAATAGTTAAATTTTTATACATTATTGAAAATTTTAAGTAACTACCTAACAAATATTAAAAAATATCTTATTATAACTTTTATTTTCTTAAATACGTGTACACAATTAAATTATCTAGAACTATATAGTGTGATAATTTTTTGGACTAATAAAAAAAACATCGATAATTAAATATTTTAAACACGGTTTAATAAAGAAGACATTATTATTATGTTGATTATATGTTAATTTATTTATTTAAACTTTAATGTACAATGATATGTACAAAAGACGAACTTAATGCCACAAAGCATTCTCTACCAGTCAACCATCAGGTTATACAAAAAAATGATCGCAGGCGCAGTTTTAAATTATAAAATATAAAGTACAAAAAATAATATAATTTAATACATACATATATAAATAAATGTATATATATATATATATATATATATAGATAAATAGATAGGTAAATATAAATACACATACATAAATACGTAGGTACATACAATCATAAATACATACATAATAGTGGAAAAGACGGACTGACAAAATAAACCAAACTGCATTAAATAATGTTCCCGAAGCATTTTTGTAAAATTTAATTGTTATCGGAGCTTTTTTTATATCAAGAGAAGCGCATTCAAGAGATTAATTGCTTATATGTTATTAAGACTATTATGTAGCGAATGAGCAAATAAATAAATCGAATGATATTTCCCAAATTCTTGGATGTTGAGAAAGTAATATTTCCTTAATATAATCAGGGTAAAAGAATTCCTTTTATTCGAATATAAAAATGACAATTATTTCTTTTGATCACAAGACAGAAACAATTTAACCAAATGATTGTCCCCGCCGCGCGCCGGGACTAAAACCCATTGTTTAACGAAGCAGAACATTTAGGTAATGTTATAGACAATTTATGAGATATTTGTACCTAAATGAAATACCTAGAGAATAAGTAAAATCAGAAAGACACTAATGTACTCAAAAGTATTTGATTCTAGCACTTATTTATAGCAAATTAAGGTGCAAAAATAAATGAAAACATTCTAGATTGTATCTAAGTACTCTTTGAAGTATATCTAGATTGTACCCGTTTTGATCAGACACTGATTTATTAAGTACTCGCACGAAATTGCCTTTAAATTAAAATCTATTCACATTAGGAAAACAGTAACGTCATCCGTCCAATGTAGCATAACACAGCGTTAATTGGTATCGAGGAATACTCCCTATCGTCAATTGGTCAATAGGTGAAATCCTGATAGGTGAATCGATCCGATAAGTGAAAACTAAATTATACAACACAATCAAACCACACGAGTGGACAAAAACATGTGCGACATAGTTATACCCTTAATTATTGTAACATGAAAACTGGCAGATCGGTAAAGGAAGTTTATATTTATTTACCTACACTGTCAAGTTTACGATATTGTAGTTCTGAAATAGAAAAAGCCTCGTGGTCAGCCGTGACCATGCCTTAATTCATGCTTATAAATATATAACGTCAATGTCGAAGCATACATGAACAGCGGCAAGTTCAAGTGGAAAATCGATCCAGGTGTTCGGGCGTTACCGCTGTCGGTCGGCTTATTCCGCCGCTGACTGACATTAGCATTATTCAGAACAACTCAAAAACTTAGAAAGTAATTAAATTTTCATTGTTTGAATGAAACGATATTAATTGATTTATTTATGATTAATTGATTATTAATTTAAAGTTATCAACAATAAAAAAATCTGTAGGCACATCTTGGAAAATGCTGTCATTTCAACCGTAATTAACATGGGACTCCTCTTATAACCAACGTCATAGCCTTCTGCTGTGACATAAATGCTGAGTGGAGCTACCATTTGACATCACAATGCAGCGCTGATGCTTTCATTTTACTGCATATCGAACATATAGTAAGAACATATTCAACCTATGGATAGTATAAATTTCAATTGACTTAAGAAATAAACCAAAATAAGTACTTGGAAAAAGGTTTAATTATCGAAAATTATTTTAAATAACTTTATCACTATTAAAAATATGGTATTGATCTTAAAGTTCTAAAGATCGAAACAATAGATTTAACATCGATAAAGATACAGAGGAGTTTCTACAAAAAAAAAACGTTCTCTGCTCATTTTAAGAAGCAGAGTTTTGTCCTTTGATTTTTCCCATCGAATTATTTGTTTTATACTAGAAATGTCGTACCGTCGTTATCAAGTTAAATAGTAAACTAATAAAGCCTCTACTAAACCGTTTAACATAAGTAATTATTGTCACGTCGCGGCGTGCACAAACACGTCCAAGTTTACCGAGCCGGGTGACACTATCCACACAATAGCGAATACGAACAGTAAGTAAACATTGAGTCAGACAAGCGTTCGAACAATCACAACATTTCTTGCAGTTTTTCACACAACTTCATATAAGCCTATAACATCCTACTGCATTGCACAGGCTTCCCCCAGTGAATCACGAGGTGCTTTCGTGGACCCAGTGTGAAGTGGTGGATACACACACATACTCCAGTTTTTTATTTTTTTATTTCTGGAATGTGCGTGTTTCCTCACTGAAACAATCTGACGTTAATGTTCAGTGTTCTAAACTGAACAAAAAAATATCGATTATTTTTTAATAATTTTGCGATTGGCGTCACTTAAGCGCCGTTTGAATAAATTGATAAAGAGCTGGATTTGTTCTCTTTTGAATGGCTCTTTGATCAATACTTTAAGTAAAGGCATATAAATTTTAACTAGAAATTGTTAATTAAACCGATAACCTACGCTTAATCAAAATAATTATTATGCCTGTTTTAGGGAAGCCTATAATCGAAAGTAAGTTTCCTGTTTATCTATTGAAAAAATGGATAATTTTCAAAACCGAAATCATTTTTAAAAAGTACATAGAAATGTCGAGTCTAACCCAAAAGGATGTCCATTAATATATGCAAATCTTAATTTACTTCTCCTATAAGGGGCTCTTTTCCACAATTAGTCGATCGAAGCGACCATTTTATATGGACTTAATATAATTTATAACCACTTTTACGATTCCTATGCGCAAGCAAAATAGGTATTACGAATAATATCAAATTTTATTTTAACACTGCCTGCACAGTGCAAAACGTTGACGCAACACGGCTTCTAGCGACATACACTTATGAATGCGACCGCCCACAGTTCTGTCTGTGTGTGTAAGCTTCATCTTATGTATTTAATTAACCGTTAGCTTACCGCTCTATTGGTTCTTCTGTGTTATCGATCAACTAAACCAACTACCCGGATAAGTTGAACTGGGGTACCATCCGGGTGATTGTAGAACTCGATTCGGTGATTTGGTAGAATGCTTAGTGAACCGATTTGTTTCGTGAGGATTTTAGACGAATTAGAGCAGTGTTGGATAGGAAATCAAAATACAAAACGAGACCGTAAATTTAATAGCAAAAGAATAGAAACATGTACCTAATTAGGCAGGGCCAAAAATATTAAACATTACCTAAGGACTTACCTAACAAATCTCAAAACAGGTATACTGCCCTCCAAAAAAGAAGGATCGTATACATAACGCATACATACCGATGTATTAATCAAACTAATAATATAGTATGTATTCGATAGCGTATTAACTGTGGTATAATATGATTAAACTGTACTGATTTTAAATTTGTTTAGATATATCGTGCTTTTGGACTTCCATGAAAGTGTCGCTACTGATAGAACTAATCACGTGACTAATGACGATATGTCGCATGTAATCCAGTATCGTGTTTTATTTCCTTTTTAAGTTCGTAATTTTTTAAGTTCGGAATAGTTCGTAGGTTATCCGTATTTTGTAACCTCTGTTTGTACGATAATGCTGGCATATGGCTGGAAAGTGATGCTGTGAATGTGATATTTTGTTTTGTTTTCGTGCGCCTACTAGAGATTATTCACCGTCTGTGGACTATCTCTAAACATCTAATAATCATAGCCGGAAGTTACCGCACCTTCCGGTGCCTCACCTCTCCGACCGTGGGCTTAGGCGGGGCATTTATTATTAACCCATCGAAGCTTTTTGGAGTTAACAGTTAACTTCAGCGACACGAGGCTTAACGTCTGCCATTTATTCATACTTTAACTGTTACAGAGCAGTAATAACAAAGTTTATTTATATTTTTGAAACCTTCGCGCCATATATTAATCTTGGACAGATAAACCGTTAAACCTTACGTGCGTGCTTATGTTCACATATTTTTCTATTTACACTTGTCTTAACGATTAAATAGAATAAATATGTGTAAAATGCGAAATTCTCAAATGTTATACTTCGCGTCACGCACACATACAAGGTTTAACCGTTTAACTGTATAGGATACAAAATTTATTGCGAATTTATAAACTGAAATTACATAAAATATTATTATTATTTATTACCGTTATGTACTTATATCATGTTTAAGAAAGGTTAAAAAAGAATGACGAAGTCCGTGATCACAGATGTGTCTCTAACTCAAAATCAGTATCGCACTTCAGGCTGCGACATACGAGTAACATACGCTCACTTAGTGCCAATTGACACAACAAACAATGTTATTCTCTTTTACTTGTCCTTTATGCTATTCCTACTATATCTGTTGTGTTGGTTGTAGTTAATAAAATCATTTTCTTTCTTTTTTCTTTCGAATGTTGATAGCAACAATAAGAAAGAAAGATTGAAGTCTGGTCATATGTCCCTTAATAAATTGTATCAAATAAAATCAATAAGAAGTCTACCCCATTGTGCAGTTACGTTTTAACGGAGGATTTCATAAACCTTATTGCGAAGTGCAGTCACGTAGAGTATGTTCGACGATATTTTGCTGGTCGCAAAACATTTCTTTTTTTATATAATAGATGGCAGACAAACCGGCGGGCCACATGATGGTAAGTGGTCACCGCCGGCCATGGACACCTGCAATACCCGGGGGTTTGTTGGTGCGCTGCTGACCTTGCAGAATGCTGTTCACAGCTCTCTTGAAGACCCCATATCGTAGCGTAACGGAAATAGGTACCTCAGCTGGCAGTTTATTCGACAACTTTCGGATTCGCGATATATAGTATCTTTTTGACCGCACTGTACGCAGGGACTCTATACCAAGGAAGTGCAGATGAACCGTACGACGTTGACGAGCGGTGCGGTGGTACAAACCCGAAGTAGGCATCAAATTGAACAACTCTTCAGAACATTCCCCATTATAAAGGCGGCAGAAAACGAAGAGATGCAATATCTCTACGAATGTGTAGCGATTCTAAACCACCTGTGAGAGTGGGATTGTCGGACAATTCGATAACGGGTCGTTGGTCCAGCTGGTACTTCGGGGCACCGGCCCAGAGGTGTGAGCATCTAGGAAGTTAATGTAGTCCTCAGTCAGCCCTTTTCTAAGAAAGCGATGAAACTATATACATTTATTATTAAAGATACGCTCAGATTGAGGGTCGACTGAGGGAAGACAGGATTATAGTGAGCGTATACTGGCATTATAAATAGATTAAACTGGCATAAACGGTAAAACCGACAGAATTCCCAAAAATAAAAAAGGTAGATTAAAAAAAGAAGTGTCTGTTTAGGGGCCCAGTGGTAAGTGCACGTCCTAGGCACTTCGGTAGCTTTTATTAGTTTCATTGGTATAAAACCGCAGGGCGTGACCGAGGCGCGCGGCTTTATGAAGGCCCGAACACCCGCATCGCGTCGCCCCTACTACGAGTTTTACGAGTATCATAAAACCTGCGCTTAGTTTCATCCGCATAATACACTTATGTAGAGAAGGACCCATAACGTTACAAGTTATAGATAAACGATTAAGAACGCTCCTGTAAATTTATGGCTGTATGGCTATATGCTCTAACTAAAAAAAATATCACTAGCTCGACGGTGAAAGAAAACATGGCGAGGAAATGAAAAAATAAATCTAGAACACACGAACCAAATAAATCCACCAATCCGCATTCAGCCCGCTTGGTGGATTATAATCACCTTGATGGTGGATTGGTGGAACCCTCCTATTAAATTTCTGGAACATAAGGGGTTTGCTCGCTATGTTTTCTTTCACTGCCGAGCTAGTGATATCTCTTTAAAATAGTATATTATGTATTTGTTTAAGAGCAAAAAGCAAAGATGTCTATATCGATGGAGAGACCACAGACTGATGGTATAGCATGGTACTGTTGAATAGTGTCAAAACTATTCAAGAAAAAGTATTGCTCTAGCCGATCACTAATGTAGCCGATGTATTGCCACAGATTCGACAGTACTCGACGGCGACTGAGCATATATCTGCTTAGCTCCGTATCTACTAAATTAACATATCTTTCATTAATTCACTGATTTAATGGACTTCTAAGTAAAGTCTTATTTATTTATCTTCCGTGCCTATGGACATACGACACAGGAAATCCTAATGTGAGCCATTTTCAGGTGATTTATTTACAAAGTCATAAAATTGATCAGAAAGTCGTAATCTTATCAAATAGGTAGCGTAGTAGGGGCTCGGCCCTAAGACGTAACCTAGCTAATCCACTACCTCTTGAGTAGGTACTCAGATGAGTGTTTTTACGTTGCCATCAAATGTGACGAGCATATTTTTACGATTAAGCCTGATTAGCGATCAGTCACATTACTTTTTTATAAGAAGAAGATGACAGACAAGCGTACAATTCACCTGGTGGTAAGTATATACTGTGGCCCATGGACACCAGCGATACACGCCAACTTCAGTCGCTTGAAGATGTAGGAATGGATTTAGAAAAAGTGTTGGGAAAATGGGTAAGCATAGCATAGGATAGGACGGGCATGGAAAATCTCACTCACTACCGAAACACTTACTTACATTTGAGAATATAATAAAGTTGGTTAGGTTTTATTAAGCAGTTAATAAATGATATTCCTTCTTCCCCTTCTTATCTAAACCTTTTTACCAATCCTTTTATTATGGTATTGCTGTAATTTGTGATAGCTAATAATTGCTATAGTGCACCAATGTGCTAATATGCACCATTGGTATACATGGAAAAAAACAAGTGGCAGGCGGTCGGGCGCTTCAGATGATAAATGGTTACCGGTAGTGGTTTAATGGTCTTAAACCGTTAAAGTTCAAGTCTAAAACGGTCATGGTTCTTAAACGTCATTATTACAATCTCATTTTTACTACAATCTCTATTGTAATAGTTTCAATGGAACACCAGCTACAGAATAACATACATACTAATCAAAGCGTCTACTAGTGTTATGATTCCATCATTCTAAGCTACCAGTCAATGTTGGCAGATACCGATACATATACGATGTTGCCACATCACTCAATAACAGAGACTGACGTGCACGCCCCGAGCTGTCAATTTCAGTACAATCCCATTTACGGCAGTATAAAATTGAGATAAAAATAAAATTGCGAATATCCGATAACCAGGATATCGAATGTTTGTTTTAATGGATAAAGGGAAATATTTTGTCGCGTATCTGGTGGTGAAAAGCAAAAATATATTAAACATCTACACAATTACTAGTTCGAACCAGTTCACTAGATCGATTTTTGTAAAACACTACAAATAATACAACAATATTTAACAATGAGATTGTAACAAATAGGACTTGTATCTATTTATTTAGTTTGTTATTAGAACGTCAATAGCAAGATATATCGGCTGTGCGTTGTCCGCCGGCTTTATAATATCTACCCGTGGGTATGGTAAAAGGCGATTAATGGATAACAAAGCCGCTACCACAAGCTCTGATGAACACCATCTTTAAAAACGTGGACACGCCAACCCGCTCGGCGAGTATGACATTTTAAGGTCATACATCCCTCGTGCTCAAGACAATCTGTTTGAGGTAGCCCATATCCAGTAGTCAATTCTAAAAGGGCTAGTAACGGTAAGTACAATTTGGTCAGTGACAGACCTTCATGATAGATAACATTTTAAGAATACGCAATAAGCAATAAGAACTATGCAATGAGAATTGCATTTATTGATGGAGTGTTTAATATTGGTGCCAGGTCTTTTTAGCTATGGTTAGAAGCGATAGAGTCTATCCCTAAAAGGCATACAATATACAATAAAAAAACTGATATTTAACATTTTAATATCTTACTATAAATTATTAATTTAGAAATACTACCGTAACATAATTATAATATCTTCCAATTTTCAAATTGATTAATGATTACATTCTAATTTTGACTGTTACAAAAGAAACTCGTCCAGATTATAATAAGCCTGTCCAATGAGCCATCGTTTTAAATGATGTTTAAATTTAATCATAGGAATGCCTTTAATATAATTTGATAGTTTATTATATATTCGAATTCCAAAGATTTCCTATAAATTGCAGTTCCAATCAGTAGTAAGTATAACTCATCTATTTGTCTTAATGGAGCATTTATTACACGTCCGTCTGATATGTTTTTTTAAAAAACATCATTTAATCTTCAACAAATAAACAAATTTCCATAATATATATTCCCGTAAGTGTAAGAAACATTTTTTCCTTAAAAAGCGATTTATAATAGATTCGTCACTAGCCTTACCATTACTCTCAAGCATCGCTTCTGTAAAATAAAAGTGCTACTTGCATTAACAAAGTTACCCCAATATAATACTCCATACAACAACAAAGGGTATATATTAACCATAGTAAAAATAAAAAACACTTATATTTGCAAACAATGACAATAGGTGAGATGAGTAATTACTCATATAAGACAATAATAAAGTGTCATAGGGATATACTCATTTCTAATATGTTAATTATTCTAATGAGTGAACAATTATTTCTAATAAAATTAATGTTTGTAATACAGCCCATGAAATCTCTTTTAAACCTTTAAACAGAGTTCAACGTCGATCTAATACGGAATCAACCAATCAGATTAGTTCTTCTTAAACACTGCTTTTAATGTCCCACTTAAGAGGCACTTATCAAACTGCATTATAACATTAAGTCTCCGTGATTAAGTCCCCAATGCCAATTTGAGGTTTGGAACCACAGTTTGTAGGTTGTCTAATGAACATTTGAGTATAAGTGATCCAAATGACCGTTTTACCCCATTCTCACAGAAAATTGGTGTGAAACGCAGGTTCGGATTGAGGAGGGCGCTTGACGGGATATAGCCCTGGGCCCCACGGTCTAGAGGGCTCCATCGCGAGAAATATCGTAGTAGAGCAAAAAAAATTGAAAACGATTGACCTAAGGAAGGCGAGCGAAACATACAGTTTTGGAAATTAACCTCAATCTGAACCTACATAAGTGGAAGAAAGTGAGTGTCACGCGTCCAAACCTAGGGCAAGTGAGCGGAACGAAATTGTTTTCTATAAACTCAAGACCCGAAAACCACATTACATGTGGTTTAATTCGCCATGAGCCTTTAATCCTCTCCTGGTGAAACGTACCAACATGTTTCGGATGTGAGTGAGAGTGGTTCCGATGACGTACCAATGTCACCTGAATGTTTCATTATAAACATCTTAACTAGTAACTCAGTGAACATTTACCTTTGTCCTTTCAACTATGGTTTTACAAGAAAGTAAAAATATGAATCAAACACATGACTACTAGTGCCATCTACAATTTTCTTCTCAATGTATTTATGTCGTGAGAAGGAAATTGTAGATTGATTTATACGTATTTAATAATTACAATATTTAACTTACTAACTCTTACTTGAAATAATACGTTATTTTCTTTTCAGGTATGGCCCACTTTACAAACAATTCTGATAGTGTAAGTATGACTACAAGTTATATACCTACAAAAAACCTCAAAACTAATTCCAATTACTTCTTCACCTATTCACATAGTATGTGATATTTAATATCGAACAAGTTTAACAATAATTATATTTTCAAGTATAATTACGCTTTACGCTAACGTACGCTTAAGGGTTAAGGGCTACGCTTACGATTGTTCTCGTTCATATACATTGTTTTAGTGTGCGTAAACTTGAGAACGCTCAGTTGCATTCCCGAACGCCGTGGCGCACACTACAAAAATATAGTACGAGCACTATACACTATATCGTATATACGAGCACTACCACAACTAATCGTAACCCGCCTTCGTGAGATGAACGAACTATACCTACCTACTTACTTGTGTTTATTCTTTTAAAAATATTTTTTTTTTCTTAAAAATATATATTCCTATTATTTGTAATAAGTTTATAAGTGAAAATTAAGATTTACAATTTATTACTCAAGATAGTCTATACAAGATACTTCCGAAAGGTTTACAAAATTAATCCAACTGTTCTCCACTGTGTTTCATCCTCACTTTAATGATAACCTATCATTAAAGAGTGGATGAAACACAGTGAAGAACAGTTGGATTAAATTATCAAAAGACGTGTTAATTGGTCTAAGAGTTAAGTAACCCCATTCGGTTTCAAGTTTCAACCCAGATATGAAGTGAAAAAACTACGCCGCGGCTAACAACCGCGTTGGCACTCTGCCAGAATTCTGCTATCAAAATAACACGTCGACCTGAACGACATTATGATCACTTCATTAACCACCGCTAGTTTCGTTTAGGTTTTTAAAAAGAAAGTGTATGATAAAGCAGCGATGAATAAAGTGTTAGAAGCATAGGTCGCGGTTTGTGAAGTAAAAGCGAAGACGGTGATAGAGCCGCCCATTGTAAGCCTCGGTAGTAAGCATCTTCAGCGACCTTAATGACTATCCCGTGTAACATCTCAGTACGTCACTAAAATTGAATTCAGTTGACGCTGAGTAATTTGACATTGGCTTGTCATTTGCACTGAATTAAATCCTCTCACACGCAAGAAATTTAATGTATTAGGTATTTAGTGAATATGTGTTTATTTTAAAAAATAGCGGCTTTTAGCTTTAGCTTACCATACCATAACATAAGCCTAAGTCTCTCCAGTGTTGGATATAGGCGTCTCCTAAGGCTCATTAGCTTACACGATCTTCCGCTTTCTCATTCAACCATTATCAGAAAAACATCTCCAAGTCGTCGGTATTCCAGACCGGAGGGTGTCCTACACTGCGCTGTCGTGGTCCGTGGTAGATACATGGTTCCGTTGCAGAATAATAACTTTAATCACTAATTATTAAGTATTGTATAAAGGGAATCCAATTTTAATATGTATTGGTGGACAATAAGGAGTTTGTCTATTTATCTAACCTAACTCTTTGAATGACGAAGGATTATAAGAGGTTTATCGGATCTATTGGGAAGATGTTTAACATAATTTTCTGGTAGGCCGATTTACGCATCAGTGGGATAATTTGCGACTACTAAAAAATGTAGACTTTTACATTCACCTAAGGAATTCTAGAAAGAGTGAAAATAATATTTTAAAAATATCTTTTCTTTACAATAACGATCATTTATTTGATTTTACATGTAAGTTATTAACCCTAAACTGCATTAGCCTGAATCCAAGCAGTATAGCGAGAAACACGGGCGTTGACACCTGGCAAATGAGGATCTCCGCATGCGGATCCCCAAGAGCAAACACCGAAGATGACGTGGCGTCCCGCCGGTTCTATGTAGATGAGTGGACCACCAGAGTCCTGCGAGCACTGGTCACGGCCGCCTACGTCAAGCCATCCAGCACACAGCATGTAGTCAGTCACGACTCTATTACTCGCGGCGTAGCGGGTGACGCAAACTTGCTGGTTCACGGTCCAAATTTGTACATGACGGAGCTGTTCAGAAGGCGCGTTGAACTAAAAAATAAAATATTTGGCTATTTTATACATTATTTTTCAATTGTTGAAATTTTTTAAACACATTTGAAAATATTAGAGAATATTAAAAAAAATCAAATATTAAAATTGCAATAATATTTTATATTTTCTTCATAAAAACTTACTCATTAGGCTCATTTACTTTAATTACTGGTAACCGTAGCGATTAACCAGCACTTTTAACATCCACTGCTGGACATGGGCCTTCTTACGCACTTCGTCTCGTGCATGAGAGACGTATGGCCTGAAAACACCACGCCCGTCAAGTGGATTAGCGAGTCCACTCTTTTAACTCTCTTATGTAGTTCCTTGTGGCAACGGTTTTGTTATTTCTTAGTCGCCTTTTACTAGACCCACGGGGTGGGATTGGGCGATTTTTTTCTAAAGGCGACTAACACGGCACGACTAAAGTTGAAATACAAGGTCCTACAAAAATAGTATGACATATTTTAATATGTCAATCAATACACTAAAACTATTATTTGTATCTAAAAATTAACATGTAATGCAAAGATTTTTATTAGGTACATTAAAAATAAATAATGATGATTAATTTACTCGTATATGCATAATACTATCCACAGCCGCTCGCTTAGGTCTTTGACCTTTGAACGCGATCACTTTTGTTAGTAAGTACTCGTAAGTAAGTATAAACTACGTAATGTGATATGCACATACGAGTAAATTAATCACCAATTATTTTGTATTTATTTTATATGTAATAAACAAAAATCGTGAAATACGAGTATGTACATGTAAATTTTTAGTTAGATTTAATAATTTGAGTGCACTGATTGATATATTCAAATATTCCACACATTTTTATATTCAACCTTATATAAATGATTTATTAATTTACATTGTTAGTCATTTTAGGTAGGAATCCTATGATGCGAATAAACGCAATTAATATATGTATTTATATTGGATATAGGGTGCGTTCATTGGCAGCTGAGAACCCAGTAAGTAAGTTAATTTTCAAGACATTCAAACATGCAGCTGTATATTTTATGTGTACACATTGTATTTATAGCGAATATATGTCGCGATATTTTTATCACTAACTTACTTCTGTAAAGCCCCATCCAATTGCCCATACTGGTTGATTGTCAGGAACGTTGTATGTGGAACCAGCGATGTCAGCCGGCTGAACAGCAGCGTTGTAGACGAAGTTTGTGGTGGTGCGTACGATGGCTATGTCATTGTCGAGAATATTCGGGTTGTAATTCGGATGAATAATGATATTGGTAGCTTGATGGACAACTCCACCGCTACTAGCCCAAGTGGAGCCAACACGGACTCGATAATCGCTGGGTGACGGTTGAGAGCTAAATAGAAAATAGGCTATGAAATCTATTAATTTTATTTATATTTATTTGATATGTTAATCTGTTATTTAGTATAATCTGTTGTTTGATGTTGTAATTTTGCGAAAAAGAATACTCTAATTATGTATTTACCTGAAACAGTGAGCCGCTGTAAGTACAGCTGTAGAAGTCAAGATGGTGCTACCGCAACTCTGAAGAAAGGCTCCTGAGAAAAATTGGTGAAACAATAGCACCGCGGCGTAGGGGTACTGATCGATAGTGGTTACTGAACCGCCCACAATCCGTTGTTGCTTCGAAGAAGCCGCTGAAAAATAGAAATGTTAATTAAGAATAAAAAAGTCGAAAGGCAAACTCAAGATTTTCCAACAGGCGATGGAGCGTAGCATATTTTCATACTACCCTCTAAAAGTCATATTACACATGTTGGTGCTAAAACCGCTAAGCTGAAATGGGACTGGGCTAGACACGTTTTTTTTTTTTATAGAGAAGAGGGCGGACGAGCAAGCGGTCTCACTTGATGGTAAGTGTTACCGCCGCCCATGGACACCTGCAACACCAGGGGGTATGCGGGCGCGCCGCCGACCTTGCAAAATCCTATTCACAGCTTTCTTGAAGAACCCCATGTCGTAGTTTAATGGGAAGACCCTTTGAGGTAGTTCGTTCCACAGCCTACGGGTTCGCGATATAAAATCATTTTTGGACCGAATAGTACGCGACACCTCCGTATCTAGGAAATGCGGATGGACCGCACTTCTGTGACGGGAGGTGCGGTTGTAGAAACCCGAGGTGGGAATTATATTGAACAATTCTTCAGAGCATTCCCCATTGTACAGGCGGTAGAACACACAAAGAGATGCAACGTCTCTCCGAACGCTGAGGGGTTCTAAACTGCCCGCGAGAGTGGGATCGTTGACAATACGAACAGCACGTCGTTGGATGGAGTCAAATGGGTCCAATTGGTATTTCGGTGCGCCGGCTCAGAGATGTGAGCAATACTCCATATGGGGCCTCACCTGAGCTTTGTAAAGCATTGGGAGTTGCCCAGGGGTGTAGTACAAAAAGGTGAAAAGTGGGCGAAAATCGTTACTAGGTGGATGCCACAGAATGGATACCGACGTTGAGGCAGACCAATCGCGACGAGGACACGGCGGGGACAACTTAGATGCATATTACAAAACACAGCATTTAACAGGACAGTTTGATATAAAAGAGGGGAGGCTCTTGCTCATCAGTGGAACACAACTCCAGACTAAGTAAATATATATATATATTCAAAAAGTCCTAGGTACAATAGGAAGCTGGAATGAGTACTTAATAAAGATGAGAATGAAATGCTTTTATGTACGGTCAGCAATACGCTAATATATCCGAAACCATCCCATTATTAATAGCACACTAAGATATCCATAGGTATAGCTTGATCTGTTGCTGACTGTATAAGTACAGCATTGACCAATCGGGCGTTGGGAGCAAAATCAAACTCCTTTTTTAAATTTGGTTACGCTCACTTGGTTTGATGGAAAATATCTCCTAATGAAATAAGCTTGCCTGTTGTACACCTTTTTATTATTATTTTTATAGGGAAGTAGGCTGACCAGCAAGCCCATATTGAGGCAGTTCATTCCACAGCCTACAGGTTTCTTTAATGTCTTTTATGCTTTTTTACTCTATGTCTGTGTACAATTAAGTACATAGATAAATAAAATAAATAATTAAATAGCCGACTAAATGGCGTCAACGGCAATCAGTTATTACAACGACAATCAATTATTTTCAATCACTTATTTCAACGACAATCAATTATTTCCAATCAGTTATTACAATGAGTATGACCAATCACCATTCAGAATTCAAAAGGAGTTTGTTATGCAATAACGTCTGGTTGGCAATGCTTCATTTTAATATGCTAGTGGGTGTACACACATTCGTCTGTTGCTTAAAAAATATTACCTACTTTAATAATCAGTATACTGACGTGAAAATATAAAGATGTGCCCTTTATTCACATATACTGTTTAGATTTCAAACACTGACTAAAATTCCTTGCCACTTTCCTATTTTAATCCTATTTTTAGAAAAAAAAAAAACAAGTGATTTTAAACAAACATTAAAAATACTGGTTTTTAGAAAGACGGGTAATCGCGAGCTATGACATAAGACTCTATTAGAAGACAAGCAAATAACGATGGAAATTATGAGCATACCTGTTACAGCGGCAAGCCACACAGCCAACAAAATCACGATACCGCGCATGGTGTAGCCAGAACAAGTAACTACTATGCTCAATTATTGATAAGATTCACATTTATATACATCGATAAATTGATTCGATAATTTCTATCTCTATCACTAAAATATCACAAGTATAAAAATACGATGTCTGTCTGTCTGTCACCTAATTTCGGCATATATAAGGTTAAATAAAAAATACACTTTTAACACTGAAATTCCATCATTAAAACATTTGTAGTGTGAATTTTCCCTAATCCTTTCCCAAAAAAAATTTAATTTTTAAATGAAGTCTGATTTTGTAACTCTTTACTACTACTCACTATACGATGGCACGGTCGGTAATACTCCATTTACAAACAGCTGCCTATGTCTACGTAAATCCACTAGCTTAATTAGAATGACAGGTGTCAAAATGCCTGGAATAGTGTTGGGACAATAATGATCAAATCGGGGTAATGTGTTTATTTATCGACTGCGTGTATTACACTACAAATAAAAAGTACGTGCGTATGGCGAAAACCTTCTGTGATTTTTAGGTTTTTATAGATTAATTATTTTTATAGAGTACTCACTAATAAAGGCACTTTGACAGCTGTCATTCTTATTAAGCTAGATTTAATAGACTACTGTACCTACGCGATGCATGTGAGTGAATGGTTTGTGTGAAAGAGTGCTGAATTTTGAAATGTTGAAGTTGAATTTGAAATTTTGAATTAGATCAAAAGTTGTTAGTGATATAAGTGTTAATGTTAGCCTTTAGTTAGTTTCAGTGTTAAGAGGGTGGATAATGTATTTGTGGACAATGTCAATTTCTAGAGAATTTGTAAGCAAAGTTTAATCCATTTTTCCATAAAACTTGACTCCTTGGACTAAATCGTGTTCTAAGTGATTGAAACGATATGCAAAAGGAACTTCTACGTATACAAAAGGATAATACTTTGTACTGTTTTCTTACGCTAATATTGGGAACTAATGGTCTGATTCTATTGCCGCTTTTTGTGTTATGTTAAGTAGAGTATTTATTTTCGATACCATTTTTTTTTCTATTGAAAATACCTTATTTTCCCCTCCTCTAGAAATACCATTCAAAATCATTCGTTATTTGTGCTTACGAGATATGAATCTGTAATTTCCCAATAGGGATTTTCATACACAAACAATTTATCAAAAGATTAGTTAATAATTGTTATCACTGATCACTTTGTTTATGTAATTTTTCAACTAATAATTACGAACGACACCCGATTAATATTTTTATTTTTGGATAACATCATGACATATGCATTGTGTAGTGTCTTGTTAGTTATGAGCATGTAGAAAGTAGCCTTGCTTTTAAGTTCCAGTTTCGGTTAGGACTCAAATTTAATTTAGTACTTAGTTCTGGATACGTAAATCTCTTCTCTGTGACTGTGTACTGTGCATTCAGTTCTGAAATGCATTATCAATTATTCGTCATGTCAGCAGTTCCATGTTTTGGTAACGAGGTCACTAAGCCACTTTGTTTGAGATGAATCATCTACTAGCCCGTTTCATTGAAGATAAAATACAAAATGTTTTCAAATCACATCATTTTATTGTGGACCATAGGTTATAATGTTGTCATGTTTAAAATTTATATAGCGCAGCTATGTCCCACCCTACATTTTTACATTACATTTTTACCCTATTTTTACAAAATTCTTCCTCTAATAATTCCTTGGCGACATTTCGCAAATGTCCTCCGCGTCTCAAATTAACATTTAGTTTTTTCTCGCAACCATTTTGTTATCCTTTTTGGATTGCTCACTTTTACATATAACACATTCTCATGATTCATTACGCCCACGTGTCATCGTATTATAGACGTTGTTCTGATACGTTAGCACACTCAAGGTCATAGGTGTCATAGGATTTACACAAACAGCACTTCAAAAAACGACGGTTTTCTCTAATACTTGTAGGTATATCCTACGCATACGATTCTTTTCTCTGTTGACATTTTGAGGTAGTATTTTTATCTTTGTTGGTGTTAATACTGATCAAACTGAATAATGTTCACTCTGAAAAGACAAATAAATGTACTTGTGTACTTGCGGTATGTTATAGATTCACGTTAATCGTCAACTGATTCGTAGACAATAGCGGTTTGAATGACCGCCGCCGTACGGTGGAATTATATCGAATTATTTTCACCGCAATTCTAATATTCCAAAAAATATCACATGTTTGATATTTAGTAACATTAGCTTTAGTTTCGTATCACTTTTCACTAATATCGTCCACTTTTCCTATGTCCTATGTCTTCCCTACAATGGATCAAAGGTTGTCCTGGCTTTACTCTTTCAAAAATTATTCGCCTCCGTGTTCGTCTTGGATCAACCCTGGTTTCATTGTTCTTGAGAGATTCAATAATTCAGAGGATATATTACATTAAAATTACAAAATGTAATTAATAGGCTCACTAATTGCTCACCTGCTCGTGGTGCTCCCTGCTGTTAATCTATAAAAAATAAAAAATAAGGAAATAATAATTGCACGAGTCATGATATAATAAAATCGTTGCGAAATTTATGTATTAATAAAATCATTACCGATAACAATTCTTTATTAATCTTCAGATAAATTGTTATTTATGTATTTATATATAAATCTTTATTAGGAAATTACCGATTTTTATCTCTTAACCACGGATACCATTATATTAGTACTTACTCTAACCAATGCGCAACATAGTGTTACTTGCATGGAATTAGTACTTACTCTAACCAATGCGCAACGTAGTGTTACTTGCATGGAATTAGTACTTACTCTAACCAATGCGCAACGTAGTGTTACTTGCATGGAATTAGTACTTACTCTAACCAATGCGCAACGTAGTGTTACTTGCATGGAATTAGTACTTACTCTAACCAATGCGCAACGTAGTGTTACTTGCAGGGAATTAGTACTTACTCTAACCAATGCGCAACGTAGTGTTACTTGCTTGGAATTAGTACTTACTCTAACCAATGCGCAACGTAGTGTTACTTGCATGGAATTAGTACTTACTCTAACCAATGCGCAACGTAGTGTTACTTGCATGGAATTAGTACTTACTCTAACCAATGCGCAACGTAGTGTTACTTGCATGGAATTAGTACTTACTCTAACCAATGCGCAACGTAGTGTTACTTGCATGGAATTAGTACTTACTCTAACCAATGCGCAACATAGTGTTACTTGCATGGAATTAGTACTTACTCTAACCAATGCGCAACGTAGTGTTACTTGCATGGAATTAGTACTTACTCTAACCAATGCGCAACATAGTGTTACTTGCATGGAATTAGTACTTACTCTAACCAATGCGCAACATAGTGTTACTTGCATGGAATTAGTACTTACTCTAACCAATGCACAACGTAGTGTTACTTGCATGGAATTAGTACTTACTCTAACCAATGCGCAACGTAGTGTTACTTGCATGGAATTAGTACTTACTCTAACCAATGCGCAACGTAGTGTTACTTGCATGGAATTAGTACTTACTCTAACCAATGCGCAACGTAGTGTTACTTGCATGGAATTAGTACTTACTCTAACCAATGCGCAACATAGTGTTACTTGCTTGGAATTAGTACTTACTCTAACCAATGCGCAACATAGTGTTACTTGCATGGAATTAGTACTTACTCTAACCAATGCGCAACGTAGCGTTACTTGCAGAGAATTCTCAGCGGAAATTGACAAATACCGTAAAACCGGCACGAATAACATTGAGAGCGAACAGTGAAGGGGTGTTTTGTAGGTTATAAATACCATATAACGATTTATAGGATTTATTATAGCGCAATGTGTATGAAGCGTAAAAGTCCAAAAAGAATAACTTACACTCTCTGCGGATTATACCTATATACCATGCCATACCATCAACCTCTATCTCTCCACTGCCGGATCTAGCCCTCTCCCAAAGATCACTACCACATACGGTCCTCGACTACTCTCATCCAGTCGCTACCGGCGATTTTCTCCAAGTAGTTCGTTCACCTGGCCGTAGGGCGTCCCAAGTTATTTTTCCCCATACGTGATCTCCATTCCAGGACTAGTCTCAACAAGATAAATTATATCCGTGCGGATTATATTGAATCACTATTTATTATTATTCTTTGTTATTATTCCGCTCATTATTATTATTATTATTTAGCCTGATATAGTACTCAATTAATGGGATGGGATGTTAAATGTATTCTAGTAAATCTTACTCATTCCAGAAACACACATATATATATATAGTAAAAGACGTAATAAAATTGCTCCATAGACCCCAGGATTAGCGCTAGAAAACCTCCAAGCAAGCAGACAGACATATATTGTCGCTCATGGGATAGTCGACAACAGCTTGCTCGCAATTTCACTCAATTTCCAAATCAGTGTATCTAGAAAGATTCTACATACCATGTAGAATTCGAATTATACCATCATCTTGATAAAGATCAGTGGTGAGCCGCCCATTATTTTCCCAACTACGGGACTGATTTTAATGAAAAATACCTGTGGCACCTTTCGGCTGAACATACTGGCACACTACAGCGAAAATTACAACCAAATCAGCCTGTAGATCCTGAGATTAGGGTGAACTGCCAGACAATCAAACAGACAGGCAAAGAGACAGAATGATATTCTTTACGAGTATATCGTACATAGAGATAGTTATTTATCAAAATAATTAATCAATGGATCAATGGATATAAATGTGAATGTTATCATTAATCGAGAATAGTAGTTCCTCGTTCCAGCTCCCCAATGCGTGGCGTCATAATTCTGTTAGCTGTAGGGCTCGTCTCCATGGAGGGTATGCATACTGTTATTTTCATTGTAAACTTTGTTATTCGCCTGTGTATCTTTATGAGTGTTAAATGAGCAGCAAAAATCATTGAATGATCAGCAAATTGATGGCAGCAAATTTAAAGGTAGCTTAGGTTTAGGTTCTCTGGTGGCAATAAAGAAATAGGAGTCTCGCGAAGAGGAACTCCATCGATTTGGTGTTCACATTCTTACTTACTTATTTACTCCATTGGCTCAATGACCCGAAGTGGATCTTGGCCTGCGACACCAAGAGACGCCATTTTTTTCGGTCCTGTGCAGCTTCGTGCCAACTGGCTATGTGGAGTTCTCGCAGATCCGTCCCTCTCCGTTTCGTCTCCATCGATGCTTGAGACGTCCTCCGGTCCTTTGTACTTGGTAGTCCCGCATAAACTTGCTTTGTGGCGCTCTTCTCCCCCATCCTCTCCACGTAATCAAGCCAACGGAGTCCGGCTACCTGTAACATAGAAAAATAAAATAATTTATTTACTTCAATTATTAAAAATTATGTTGTTGATCGTGATTTGCTGCTCATTTAGTATATGTTTCCTTTTACCCAATTTAAACACAAGCTTATTTTTTATTGCCGGCCCATCTGAAGTCTTGCCATCATACATCATCCTTAAATTTTCACATCAATACCTACAATGACTTACATATCAATATTTTTACACAGCAATATTTTCAAATAATAATCTACATTAACGAGAATATCAAACAACATTAAATCTCTCCACTTTTCTCCTCATTAAATATCTATACATGCGATTCAACTTCTCTAAGTATATCTTTATTTACAATCATATATTTCAGCGGCTTCTTCCAAAGAACAACGAATTGCTGGTGGTTCAGTAACCTCTATCGAACAGTATCCATATGCTGCGCCGCTGTTGGAATTTCAATTTTTTGCTGGAGCGTTCCTTCAGAGTTGCGGCAGCACCATCCTAACATCTACAGCTGTACTTACCGCCGCTCACTGCTTCATGTAAATAGACACTATATTATACACACAAATAAAAAAAATACTTTTTTCATGGAAGAAAGTGCCAGACGAACATACAGTCCACCTGATGGTAAATGGAGTATCCCCCATGGAGATCAGCGATACATGCCAACATCATTCCAGAATGACAAATGTTGTCACGTCCCCAGATGCTCTACCTTTGGAGATTTAGGAACGTATTTGGAGAAATATTTGGAAATTTGGGGGAAAGGGTTAGGATAGAATGGGAATGGGTTCTGGCATATCTTCTTTCGTGGAAGCTAATAACTTCAGTTCTACGACTTTTCAAATTCACCACTTTTTCTAACATAAATCATTCGCTCACTAGCACCGATTTACAAACATATACATACATTTAATAGCAGCAATCCGATTAGCAGCTGTTTATAAATGAAGTTTGCGGTGTTAGTATTCTCGGCAACGTAGTACAGAGTAACAAAATCAGAGACTTCATTTAATAAAAAAATGACTTTTTTATGACGGTTCTTGAATGCTACGTCGAGTTACGGATAATTAAAACAATTCACACACCTAACAAATATCTCATTTCGATGAGTGTATAGTACCACCTACAACGCGTTATGGTGCGTAACATGTATTAAAAATAAATAAACTATTTTTATTATTACAAAAATGTAGATGGTGTCTAACAGTGGGGTTAAGTAAAATCTTTTTTATTTTGTATTCAGCATTGTATCGTCGCCCAGCAGTTTTCAAATCCGTGTTGGCTCCACTTTTGCTAATAGCGGTGGAGCCGTACATCCAGCAACCGCGATCATTAATCATCCGAACTATAATATGGCAACTCTTGAGAACGACATCGCCATCGTGCGCACCTCTACAAACTTCGTCTACAACGCTGTTGTTCAGCCAGCTGACATCGCCGGTTCCAATTACAACCTTCCTGACAATCAGCCAGTATGGGCAATCGGATGGGGCGTTACAGAAGTAAGTTATTTTTAAAAATGACTCAATTTAAATTTGCTTCGTTCCCGCAAAGACGAATGCGCAAAAATATTCTCATAAAGACCGATTCTCATAAAGACAGAAACTGTATAGTCAACCTGAACATACATATACGAGTATATGCCTGTATAATATAAACGCCTGCCTCTATACACCCCGTATATGTTATATATAAGTGCCTGTATACACTCCTAATATAATCGCGTTTGCCTCTCGTGTATCAGTTCCCTGACGGGAACGTATCACTGGGGGGAGGGGGGAGGGGCGGGGGGGGGGGGGGGATCATACCGCAACAATACGTTGAGATAGGTGATCATTTTGTCATTGCGACTTATATAATTTTATATTGATTTTTTATTATATTGTTAGTTTTTGTACAATTTTTAAATGATCATATTAAAGATTTTGTAAACATTAAAATTGACGTATTGATTTTTTTCTACCTCAACCCAAATTTTCACTAACTAGGGGTATCGTTTTATAACAAATAAATTTCCCAATCATTAATTACTTCATTCAATAGTAACCTAAACCTAACATAACATTATTTTCTTATGACAGTACTTCTGTTCTTTTAAGAATCTGTCGGTTGAGAAACCATCTTTATGCAAACTGTCCTTTATACTTAAATTTTACCTTTAAACTTTATTATCTGTCCTTATGCAAACAAAGTTGTCTTATGTTAAACAAATAGTTTCGCCCAGTTAATGGTTGTGTCAATTAAAAATTACTATTTTTATTTTTTCCAGTTTGGTGTGACTTCCGAACAGCTCCGTCACATTCAAATCTGGACCGTGAACCAGCTAATTTGCGCCGCACGCTTTGCCTCCATTAATGCTATAACTGACAACATGTTGTGTTCTGGGTGGCTTGACGGCGAGGGCCGAGACCAGTGCTCGCAGGACTCTGGTGGTCCACTGATCTACATTGAACCGACGGGACGTCACGTCATCATCGGTGTTTGTTCTTGGGGATATATGTGTGGAAATTCTCAATATCCTAGCGTCAACGTCCGTGTTTCTCGTTTCACTGACTGGATCCAAGCTAATGCAGTTTAAATTATAAATAATTCATTTAAAATTAATTAAATTATAAAATTAATTGCTAATGCAGCAAATTTTAAAAGAGGACTCCGTCGGGATCACAATCTTAGTAATTTTTAATTCAAATTCTAATTCTCGTTTTATTCAAAAAGATTCTTTTGTTAATCACTATTTGCTGCTTATTCAGTATTTTTTCCTGCTCGTTTAAATAGAAACCATTTTAAAACACAATGAATGTTTCATTAATAGATCTTCTTCTAATATTTTATATCCCCCTACTCATCTTTTTATACTTCCATTCTCCATACCATCCAATTCTTCCAAAACCATTCTTAACTCTCCAAAGGTTTGTCAACCCCGCCAATGTTTGTCATTTTAGACTGATTTGGCATACGAATATCCATCCACTTACAACCAGGTGGAACAGTGGAACTGGCTGTACGTCTGCCACCTTGTAGCTATAAAAAAATTGTTTAGCGTAGTGACAAATGCATAAACTTATATTTTATAGCCTAACAAGTGTGATCATGCTAATACAACCCTTAGATATTTAGTAGTGTAGATTTATATAATTCACTCGCAAATAAATAGACAATAGGCAAAACACTTTATTCCGGATAACACAACAAAGAAATATACTCCGAACTGCCGTCCTACAGTAAGAAATGCAATCGTGCCGATGTGAATTGCGATGCCAGAAATATTTATCCATTACTTATCGGGAATGATGAGTTATCACCGCTCCAGTAATTCATACCTTTATCTATACTTTTAGCAAAAATAACTATACTAATCAAAAATAAAATTCAGTTCTCCCGCTGAAAATCAGCGCTGGGTTACATCATTCATCACAGGTGCACACCTAAAGCCGAGCAAGACGCTTATCGGGGCAGTTTTTCTTTTTCTTTTCTCTTTCTTTAGATTTTCCGCTGTTTAAATATGGTGTTTGTCTTTTCCATTGTAACTGTAGTTTCATATAACTGTACTCTGCATAAAAAGTTGAATCTATCTGCCTATCTATATATATATATATATATATATATATCTATTAATATGTATTAATTTGATTGGTCAATGACGTTAAGAAAATACGGGAGGAATATGATAAGAACAGTGCAGGATCGTGGAGGGCGGCACAAATGGAAGGAGGCTTATACTCAGTAGTAGATGGAAATAAACTGTAGATGATGATGAAGGGAAAATCACGCAACCGCATAACGATGATATCGCAACTGCGATGTTTTGATATGAGTATAAGTAACCCATACCCCAATATCCCAGCCTCAATGCCATTTAAGGCCTCTTATACATAAAACAAATCACAATATAAAAGCAGTAAAGCGGTGCTAGATTTAATCTCTATATTTCTTGCCGTCACGAGCAAAGGAAGGAGAAGGAATGGGCAGAGGCCAGCGCCGATATAAATCAATTTGCTAGCCGTACTCATTTGTATTCCGGACGTATTTTTGTGACCAATATCAGAAATTTTCTTCCAGCATTAGCACTGTATAGAATTGCGTTTCGTATGTTTTGATAGTTTCTATAGCCTGGAACTTTATTGATTTGTTTACAAGTACCATAAGGTCAATTAATTGTAAACCGTATTTAAACGGGCAGAAAAAAAAACACACGGGCACCAATTCATGATCAACACAACAAACTATGATGACTATATCATTATTTCCTGTTGATGTTTTACATATTTTTATTGCAGTATCTCTACTAACGACCTGGTTTTGTTATCTGTACATTGAACGCGGCCAATGACTCAAGTCATGTGACTCGATTTATCTTTGTGCCGGCTACCGACTCTTGGATTAAGTCATTGAGCACTGCACCGCTCTTCCATTACGTTAACTGATATTACGTTACGGCACACACACTACCTATAGTATAAGCTTATCTATGTATGAACAAGTATGTACATAGATTGCAATTAAAAGAAGTTCAATGATATTGACATGTACCTTACTGACATGTACTTATGAAATATTTATTTATTCATTACATCTTCAAGAGAAACAAACAGCACACATACAAAAACTATAGATAGAATAATATAAGTAAAAACATTGCCTTCGTATTAAGTAAAAGTGGTTTAAGCAAAAAGTGCATCATAAAATCGTTAATTTAAAGATGCGTTTCTATTAAAATACAGTTAGTTTATACATACCTTCATTTTGTGGTGCCTCTTCAACTAGTGAAGGTTGGTAATCAGCTACGAATAGTTTGACCTGACTCTCTTGAAGCTAGACAGTTCGTCGGCACTCGCGATGCAGTTATTAATTGTTAAAACTTTTAAGTTTATTAAAACTTTTTTATTAATGTTATTAAAACGAGCGCTGAATGCTTCAGTGCTGGCGCGCTATGTTACTGCTATTGATTCTTAACCTTAACCATTTAGATTCGCGCTTTTAACTACGAGGGTTTAAGACCATAAAACATAAAAAAAATGGACCATAACGCTCACTAGCCTTTAGAGTCTTCAAAGTAATTAGAGCTCACACAGCGATCGAATGTCGAGCGTTCAACGCTAGTTTTTACAACACTAATTTTTATAACATAGTAGGTATCACAATTGTAATCATTGTAACAATTGTAATCACAACTTGAAGAGGGGAGCACTGGCTTCTAAGGATTTTACAATTTTTACGGGATAATATATTTTACAGGGTTTTGCAATTTACTTTGAAGATCAGGACTCTCTTGTAGATTAAGTAAAGAATATATACTAAGTATAAATTATATACTAAGTATAGTTTATAATTCAGATTAGGTTACTGGTTCAATAATATCGTTGAACCAGTATTAAACAATGTTCTGTTGCCTCCACTTACACTTTGTACTAACTGGTACAGTGGTTTGTGCATTTAATTACGTTTAATTATGATTTCATACAAAATCTGCCACCCTGTATTTTAGCCCCTGACATAATTTAGCTGTATTGTAGCCCTGTATCTTAGCCCTGACAAAAAGGTAAAACGAATGTTTGTTTATTTGTATTCTAAAATATTTATACCAAGTTTTCAAGTTCATAGAGCTATCAAATATTTTTTTCTATTCAAAATTTTAAACCCCATTTCCACTCTTTAGGGTGCGAACTTCGAGAAACCTCTTGTTAGTCTTCAAGAACCGAGAAACATTATAAAAGTAAGCTACAGGAAACCAAATTTCATGTTACAGCTTCAGCGATTTCGACCTGGGATTGATGTCAGTAATTTTGAATATCTTTATATCTGTTCATAGATCAAATGTAATCTTTAAACATTTGCACGCCAGTCATATGGTAGAATGTGTCAGGCCTGTTTATTAACATAGCATAAGACCAAAATATTTATACCAAGCAAATGTATTCTAAAGCAAATAAATTAAATTATTATTAATTATTATCGACCCGATCCATAAGTTCAAGGTCACTCAGCGAGCTATGGAGAGGGCTATGCTCGGAGTTTCTTTGCGGGATAAGATCCGAAACAAAGATATTCGCCAAAGAACCAAAGTCACCGACTGTTCGGGACAACCGGTTTAGTTTCGAACATTAGCGATAGATGGCGCTATAACTTATTTAAAAGTCGCTATTAAGATTTTCCCAGATAACATAAATATGGGCGCGGATGTCCATACATTTATTCCGAGCCGTACAGCGATATAAGAAAACCAGAAAATAGAAGAAATATTGGCATCCTGAAGAAAGACCAGCATACAACAGCAAGCAAGAACCGTACCGGCGACCACATCGTTACATGCAGTCCGCTAATAGGAAGCCGGTGCGGTACACCGACATAGCTCATAGAATCGACATGTTGAAGTGCCAATGGGCGGCAGGTCATATTTGCTGCAGGACCGATTACCGATGGAGTAGACGAGTACTCGAATGGAAGCCACGTACCGGGAAGCGCAGTGTAGAACCCCCGCCGGCCAGGTGGACCGACGACTTAAAGAAATTCGCCGGTGGTGGTTGGATGAGAAGAATCGAGGATCGTGTGTGGTGGCGAGCCTTGGGAGAGGCCAATATCCAGCTGTGGAGAGGCACAGGCTGGTGGTATGGTATTATCGAAGTATACCTACTATGTATACAGTGTGTACTATATGGTAATGTACAGATTACATTTACCGATTTTTGTATATTCAAGTACATGATCATAATTACTTTTGAAGTTGTCACATACCGTAACACATTATTAAATTAAAGGGGTTACTCCAATAAAATGTCACTCACATCTATACCAATGGGTCGTTAAGCTAAAGTTATGTTAGCATAGGCTCGTGGAACCTCATTAATCTGATTTTGAGCTGTGGTTTTAATATCGTTAAGTGTCTGCACCATGTTAGAGATATGTTTAAAACAGGAAGGTAAAATAATTAAGAAACACATAATTATGCTACGATTAAAAAATACTAGTCTGTGAACACGTTCTATATATAATCATGTACTCTTGTTTATGACTTTTAAAAAATCACAAAAAATGTCGGTTCCTCAATAGTTCAAACATTTTTGGAACGAAGTTCCTTTACGCGGCTTGCGGTAGGTGTGATTCGAAAGAAAATGTAACGTCACGTAAGATTTTTACCCCCTCCATCCGCCTTTCTCTTTCTCTGTGTGTGTGTGTGCGTACGAGTACCGAGAGCGAGACTCAAGCAGAATAACAGACGTGCAGACTAGTGCATGGCCGGTTGTATAACCTAAATTTTTTATTTTTTATTTGATTCCTTATTTTAAATTATTTGCATTGAAAATATGATACAAAATAAAAAAAATACATGAACTATACAGATTTTATTTCGAATTACATTCGGAGTTTAAAAAAACATGCGTCAAGATCTTCGTTCCTGACGGGGGGGGGGGTCCACTGACCGCACATTTAATTTTCTTTTTTGGGAAATCTGAAAAAGTCAGCAATACTTATTTGTTTGCTTTTTAATATTGAAGATATATCTCAAGTGATTATCTATATCTCTATAAGATTTAAATACTCTTCTGAGATCTGTTTTGTTCATCGATATGCGAATAGACTAGATGACACATCACACGTTCTTATCAATGAAACCTGGTTGGCAAGTTCTAGGGGTGGGGGGGGGGGGTGAAACAGATGAGGTGAAGCAAACACATATGGATTAAAGAATTCGAGAGCTACTGAACATGGAACACTATTAGACTCTAACGTGCCTTGCCCTAGAGTGCTTGTATAACACATCTAGCATTCTCAAATCAATGGTTTTGCTGTACCGTAACCAGCTCGTTTATAGTCCACTGCTATAAATTAGTCTACTCATGAATATTGTCTGTTCATGAGGAATGTATGACATGCTGGTTAAGCGGATTGGCGAGTTTGCTAAACCATTATAAGTTATGCTAAAAAATATATGTCTGCCATTTTATTTAATTCTTCATTATCGATAAAAATGAAGTCAATAGCCGTATTGCTATCAGATAATAATAGTACATAATGATGCCGCGACGTCTTCTTTATGTATTATTAATAAACTACAGTCTTATAATCTTAAGTGCAATTTAAAGTCATTTGATACAGATAATGCAAAGATACGTTAGAATACTTTATATTATGCAGTTGTATTCCACGATACAACAGTAACAGTGTTCCATCATATTTTTCGCATTTTATTGAACCTTATCGAAGAAGCGTTGAATTTTATTGGTGCAGTGAAGTATAAAGTGGTCGGATGATAACTTTGTATCGAAATGGACGGAGAACGTGAAGAGTTAAGGAGCAAGGGATACGTGCCAGTGATAACAAAAGGTAAGAGACAGTTTCTTTGTATGAAATCTCAAATAACGACAGTATGAAAACTTAATCCGATTGAAAATATAAAACCTAATTATAGATAACGATAATATCTATCCTTTATGTATTCACAATTCTATAAACAAATTGACGTGATTAATGAGATGAATTAAGTACAAAGTACATACAAGGAGCATTCATAAAATGTTTCCGCCTAAATTCAGTGTAAAGAAAAACAACCTATTGGATTACATTCGTACAACCTATTGGATAATATCATTCGTACAAAGAGGACATTTTCAATGGTAGTTACAATATACCGTTCACAGAAAAAAAAACATGTTTTATCTATCTGTATGTACAATTAAAAAAGAAAATAGTTTAAAATTAAGAATAAGGCGAGGACAAAACACTGTCGTGAACCGTACTAATGAGTTTCGGAACTGACTGAGAATTTTTGGATCCCATTTCTTTGAAAGGAGAATACTAGGGAGTATAGGTTAATGGAAAAGGAAAATGTTCATAGAAGAGGATATAACCAGACAGTCTTATTTTATGCCAATCTTATCCAGACATCATTAACAAGGAGAGTTCCAATTGAGATAATGAGATATGTATATTTTATATTTATATTTTATTTAATTGTGAAATTTTATGACACAGTAATACAATAGTACTAAATACATACATATATTAATAAATATCTTATCTAATATGTTTCTAGTACCTATACGACTCGTAAATCCCCAAAAGTTGACAGCGCATTGCGGACGTGTTAATTAATATGAAGCTTTTATGTTAATTTATATTACTCCTTTTTGTTTTCACTATTAAAACGATAATTATTATTTATTCTCATAACAATAATACATAAAATATTAAAATATTGTATGTCTATTAAAAATCATAAAATATCTATAGCTATAGTAATTAATAAAAATAATAATTTCACTCCATCATTATACGAGGCTAGCACAAGCCCTGAGAAACTACACTAGCTATTCCTTAGTGGCCTTATACAACACCCACAGCAAGAAATGCGATGGTACAATTCTAAAGCCGTCTCACACCACTGAATATTAATCCACACATATAAAAAAATATAATTGGTAACAACACGAATGACAACACTTGTTACATTAACATACTCTTACAACATTTTACATAGATTCACTCTCATATTTGAAGCCTTCAACATTCGAAGTTCAACTGACAACTGAAAATTTTACGGGGAACCTTTATTACAGAACTCGGCAACATTGTTGAGTGGCGCGTGGCAGATAACAGACCCGTTCTGCCTTTGTAATAAACTTTGTTTTACAAAGTGATAACATTCATTGTTGGCATTAATATACCTATTTATTGATACAGTGCAAATAAAATATCTGATGATAAATACTATAATGCATAACGTTATCATAAGATCAGATATAAAAGACATACCTACTCGTAGATCTAAATAAAAATCTGAAGTTAAATAACAAATCATTTAAGCTACCTACCCTTTTTTTATTCAGAGTACTTATGGAATATATCTACTAAAAATTTCAACATACCTGTATACTTTTATATAAAATAATGTTTATAATTACAAAAATTACCATATTAAAAATTACCTATTCTTGTAGTTTAAAGACAATCAAATGTTTGGTTATGATATACGATGAAATAGGTGTAGATGAAAATAAAATCCCAAGGAACAAAAACAGTAGAAATGTTTTGATGCGTCAAACACACAAATGAATTGGTTTTAGCATTAAACTGCAGAACTGCCCTACCATACCATACTATTCCGTCAGCCTTTGTCTCTCTACTGCTGGATATATACCTCCCCCAAAGTTACATCTCTGGATATATACGTCTCGCCACCATACACAATTTTCAGATCTACTTGCAAGTAGTGGCTGAATGAGATGAACTGTTTTAATAACACTAAAGATAAATTATTTTTTATAATACAAATGAATCAGTGAAAACAGTATAAATTTTCATAAGTATGGATTACGCAAACTTGTTAAGATTAAAATATTTATAGCAATAAAAAAAAATTAAATTCCCGTAGCTCTCCATATTTCGTCTACAACATTCCAATCTCCTGTTTACATGTGTACATGGCGCCCGAAGGTCTGATGACATATGATCGAGGGCGGAAGTTCCCGATTGCATACGGAAATAACCGAGCAACTTGAAGTAATATGAAGTGCTTGAAACGTCGGTGACAAACCATCTCGAGGTTGTCCTTGAGACATCAGCCTTGAAGTTGACGGAGCTCGTACATATTTAGGTATATTTCCCACGTGAAATTACACGTTTTCACCATTTTTTTTACACGTTTTACAAAGAAGAAGTCGGCAGACGAGTATATAGGCCATCTGGTGATAAGTGGATACTGTCGCCCTGCGACACCCGTGGTACATGCCAACTTCACTCCAGATTGTCCGATGGCACGCCCGCGGATGCGATGCCTACCTTTGAAGATGTAGGAATGGATTAAGAGAAATGGTTGGAAAATGGGGAGGGATAGGATGGGATTAGAATGGGCTCTGGCTTTCTAACACTTGTAACATTTTTGAGTAAAAGGACCTTATTGTCGGTAATACCAGTCGGTTATATTATGGTAAATACCAGACATTGAGATCTAAGTGAAATATTTTCATTTTAAAAACGTATTTTTTATTGCTTTATCTTAAAAATCAGATGTTGAAACATGTTTCGATGTATTTAAACACAATTTTGTAAAAACGAAATTTTAGGTTAGGAAATCTTAACCACTATAGTTTGGTCCATTTTTTTGATGACTTCATATGGAAACTAGTAACACCATATTTTATTTACAAAACAATGACTTAATAATCTTTGAGCCGTCTTCCTATGAGCGCTTATCAAAGTCAATCCACATAATACCATTGTCTTTTTATGTACATTATTTAGTCTTAAATATGAGAGCGTTAAAATGAGATAGGTAAGACTTGAAGATAGGTAAGACTTGAATCGGTTTTAATAAAAAAAAACACCCAGATTTAGAGATTGGTAACATTTTCAAAGTTCGATTTTAGATACATATTTGTAGAATATAATAAGCAGCTAGTCAACTGTATAGCAGAATAATTGTTAAGTAAACAGGTTAGTTACGGTTATTCATTTATTATAGCCGATATTTCGGACCAGTTACATGAACCGTGTACGCGGCGAGACTGCGGACGCTGTTGAAAATATTGTTGCTATTGACAGATAAATCTGTCTACCCTCCGTCGTGTTAGTTTCATATTCACCTACCCACGCTGAACTTGTTTTTGTTGATTAAGCTTCTTGCACACTATACTAACAATATCACCACACACACGCAAGTTTTAAAACGAATCTACTTTTCTGTATTTTAAAAATTTAGTCACTGGGTACGTATATACATAGCATAACAACAAAACAATTATTATATTCAACCACGATAACAAACCTTTATGTTATGTGCTTTATGTTACCTTTATGTAGAGCAGCCTTTATGTTTCTTTATGTTCGTCAGCAGCGATGTGTTTATGTATTCATAATTTCACCTTGATATCTTCTACTGTATTTGTATGAATATTTTAATCAACTTCGTTGTCAAATGTTCTGTTTATGTTATTGAATCTGTCATGATTATTGATTCAATGGGCTACACATATAGACAGCTCTAGACAGATATAGACAACGGATCGGAGATGGTATATGCGTTTGGGGTAAGAGAATTTGTTTGTTTGTGTTATAACAATTGCGTTTCTTTGTGTAGGTACTCCTTTATAACCACTTTTCTCTGAAACGTCTGAATCGAAGTTCAAGCAGTTTTTTCGAGCGTTATTATACTCCACAGAAGTAAATTTTGGAATATTTACCTATGTGATGATGCGTCCGTATAATTTAGTAATTAAATATAAATTAAACACTGTGGTGTTTATGTAACCGAAGGAGAGTAGTGTTAGTGGTGGGGAGGCGCGTAAGAAGTTGACGAGATGTGAGCAGGTGGTGAAGGAGGGAGAAGTAATACATCGCAATCTTCATTTGAACACTGAGAGAGACAACATCTGTCACGATAAATTTTCATTATAGGAAGTGTAAAAAATATTAAGAGTAAAAAGTACTATTTAGTGTTTCTTTTTTAATAAACGACGGACATCTGTAAAATTAAATTTATATTTAATGGCCCATTTAATGTGATAATTAATTATTATTATTTATTAAAAATTTAATATTATTTTATAAAAAGGTATTTTTAGAGGCATTTATCCTCGACTATCATTCATGAAGTCGTGAGTTCAAACTTCGCCTCATTCTACTCAAGTACGAATTTAATTTACGGAATTTAAGAATATAATTTAAATTAATTTTAATCACGGATATAAATTATGTCTAGTTCAGCGGTAAAGAAAAATATCGCGACGAAACCATGTTCCGCATAAGAAAATCTAGAACATGTATGTACTCGTATATTCACCAAAACACACTGATTCCGCGTGAAGAACTATATGGCCCTAAATCTGCACGCGATGACTAGGATTGGCTTGTATTAATACCACATTCACTGGTCTATAGTCTATTCCCTATGGTTCAAGTCCAGAGATATTAATAAATACAAACATAATGTAGAAGCAAACAAATTTTATCTTTCAGCAAATGTTTTTCCAACCAGGAATCTAATCAAGAATTATTTATTTGCAGACACGGGTAGTACCGATGACGTTAACCGTTCATCATAAAAACTAAACCTATGAAATTGTAAACACCTATCATATCACAATCACATGAAAAAATAGATAAACTGTCCCAAATAGAAAGTATTCTTATCAATTTTATTATTGCTAAAAGATCTCTGATAGTGAATCAGAATCGATCTCTTAAATAAACATTAGGCATCTTTCCATAGACCGTTGTCATACTATCAGTCACATGCCACTCGATAAAGAATAACCTGGTTTTTATTGTATAAATAAGAGTTCCTAACATTGATAGGTGTTTACTTTAATGTTATAAGTCTTGTGGTTTGTAGTGTAGAAAATGAGGCTGTTGTCAGGACAGGATCAAGATGGAGGTGCGGCTGAGTCAGCATTGATGAAAGGTCAGATAGCTTTACTGAATTATTTAATGACAGCTTTAATCAAATCAGACACAATATCAATAACTGTTCATTTCTTATAGAACTTCTGCCATAAATTGTTCTAATCTGCTTAATCTCGTTGCCTTAAATTAGTCTGATTCCTTTTCACACTTGTTTCGATAAAAACTTACATGTATTTGTTCACTCGCTGCTCACTTATACGTTTACGGGTGCAAAGGGTAATTGATTCATTAAAATGGCCCTTTTGTGGGAAAATCGAATTATATTTTTCGGCCATATTTTGAATGTAACGTATTTTACGCGGCAATAAACCCCTTAAAGTGAATTTTATGTGTGTTCGTGTTCTACATTGTTTCAATAATAAACTTTATTTACTTACTTCCCTATGATTGTGGCTTTACAAGTGAACCCAAAAATGTGTATATTGGAATGCAAATGTTAAATTGATATTTTTTGTTAAGCAAAATAAAAATTATCAAAAATCCTCAACGTAACAACTAGAGTTACTCGTGCTCCACGAAGGCACTGGCCGGTCACTGGCCTTTATAAATGGCTACGTCCCTCGACATTCCGCTATCGTTTCAGAGCACATGTATATGCTAAATACTGTGATACCACACTCCATTTAATTAATATACCCCCGAACGAGGTCGTGCTACTTTGTATTACAACCACTTTATTTTCGCGCTTTCACAGGCGGGTTCTGTTCTGACTAAGCGACTCAAAGCAGTTATCTAAGGGTTGTATCCAGAATGAGCGTGTAATCCGTCTGAAAGTAAAAAAAATCACTTAAAATGAGATAACTGACAAACTTGTACCCCTTCAATCCGTTTCCTCCCTTAACAACATACCATAAGCCTGTATCTCTCTACTGTTGGATATAGGCCTCTCCCAAACACCGCCATAACACATGGTCTTCTGCTTTTCTCATCCAGCTACTACCGGCGACTTTCTTCAAATCATCAATCCACCTGACCGGATGGCGTCCCATACAATGATTCCCGGTACGTCTCCATTCAAGCACTCATCTGCACTCATCTCACTTCAGTTTACTAATCCTAGGAGCTATGTCGGCAACTTTAGTTCTTCGTCGAATTTTTTCGTTAGGGATTTTGTCCAACAAAGAAATCCCACGCATAGTTCCTTCCATCCCTCGCTGAGCGACTTTGAATATGTATTCAAGAATGTTCTTGGCGTACATACGTTCCTGTGTTATTATATTTATTTAAATAAAATTAAACATTGATTCTACTCCACTTTCATTCAATTCATTTCAATAAATGAATTCGTGTCAGGCTGCTGACAACACCCACGGCACACAAATAATATTTTCCCAATCAGTAGGGAATGCACAAGGTTATTGGAAAATTCTTTCGAGGTCAAAACAGTTAAGTTTTCTTCTACTATATTTTTATTTTTAACCAGATGAACCTTGAAGATACCTTATTAACACCAATTTTATAAAATAGTATACCGCTATCAGTAAAAATATAGCTTATAGTATAAAAATATAGTCAGAAAAAAATTATGCACCGCGTACCCGAAAGTTGTTTCATGAACTGCCCCTAAAGGTTTTTTATTGTTACTGCGGTTTCGTTTTAAGACCAACTTCAGGTAATTTGTAACTACTACAACTGTATATTCGTCCGTCTCTGGTAGATTCTACTTCTTGGAACGAATCTATTCCTTGACAAATATCTCAAAGCAAACATACTATGCAGAGCTGTAATTTAGGTCTATTTTTAATTTGGCTGGAGAGACGAGTAAAGAAAGAAAGATAGAAGGAAGTTTATTGTATATGAACAGTAGTTAAAAAATAAGCTCTGCTTATATGAGATACGCACCACTGATCTAACCAATTAAAACAATCTATATACATATAATACATAATAATATCATTTGATATTTTTTTTATAAAAATCCTTTACAGTGGTAAAGTACAAGTAATACAGACCCCCAAAACAAACAAAAATTGAATTTTTGTTTGTTTTGGGGGTCTGAACTCACATCAGGCAATAACCACTATTCGGACTTTAATGAAACTCGCCATATGTGCCGGATCAATATTTATGGTACTTTTTATCCAGATCAATTATAAAATTCCCACGGGAATCAAGCAAATTAAACAAACTAACTTCTGTGCACTCTAGCGGGCACTGCAACTAACTAAATATACCTTTAACCTCTTACAAACACAATTCCAACTAGAAACTAGTGTTTCCCACAAGCGGACCGTAACTCACAAGTTTAAATCAACTCTGAAAGCAAAGTTTACGGAATGCAAACATGGCGAGACGTTCGGTTAAAACAGGAGTACATTATGCAATCGGGACGGAGTCTTGAGTGATCTTTCTTGCCTTCTTTTCTTTCTTTATTGTTTTGAGTATGACCTCGTAAAACCAGGTCCGGCGATAAGGTGGACTACGGGTGCAACTATACCTGGCCCTGGACTTCATATAAACAAATAAGCAAAGCCTACCATTCAACTAATACTTATCTGCACTAAATCTACGCTAGCGCGGCCATAGTTGTCAGCAATCTCTAGTGTTGTTAGTGCTTCTCATATTATCTGATCGATTAAAAACATTGACCGTTTATCCAAAAGCAATGCACACCACTGGTCTTATCCTATCTTATAATCAGAAAAGATCATCCTTCTGAATAACCTATCACTTCCACCCAGTGAAATATACGTCCAGTTCAAATACTACGTTATGTTGTACGGTAATACAATAGAATAGTAATACTATACTAAAACGGTTTCTATGAGAGTAAGTAGAGCGCAGCTTGTTCAGAAGCGTTCTATTTTAATAGTAATTACATATTTACATTTTGCAAAAGACTCCGCCTTCTAAGTTCTCAGTTTCACCTGAAAATCGTAAAGTCTTGTCTTACAAAACCCAGTTGTCATAAAAATCATAATAAAAAAGCGCTGTTCTAAAGTCGGAGTTAGAACACCACTTCAATTCTTCCCCTGGTAAGAGGCGACACTAAGATGTATTTTATTTATTTTGTTTAATTTAATGTAATGTGATATTTTTATGTAATTCTAATGTATTGTTTTCTATTTTATATAAAAAACTTTATTGCACAATATCGTACAATATGCCAGTCATGTGTTCCTCATATACAAGACAGTGTTCATGAGTGAAGAAGACCCAGTGGTACGTGAAGTACGTTTATGGTAAATTGAGTTGTGGTCCTGTTTTATTAAAAAATATTTATGAGATTTATGAACTTTATACTGTCGTAAATCTCACATGTTTTATACAAGAAGAGCTAAGCTCGGTTACCTTCATTCTTAAGTAGGCCCGTAATGTCACAGTTTTAAATTATAGCCTACTGAGACATATTTATTATACTCTCAAATAATAAAATATTGTTTCTGGGGGATAATGTACCAATCTGATATTCGCAAAATGGCATTTTCATTTTATAGGTCCCACGCAATACTGTCCTGCTAAGAAGAAAAGGCATTAGTGACATTTTTAAGGCCGGTCCCAGACATACGTACAGATATGTGCAAATATTTCTAAAAATGTTTTCGGAAATATTTGTAAATTCTTTGCAAAGAACAACGCAAATATTTGTTGATCAGTTTTTGCTCCGCGATATACGTAGAAACAAAATAGTCGTCCGCTCTGAATAGCGTCAAACAGCTAACTGACTCTTTGCAAGTGTGCGGGTTTGCGCCCTTTGATGTACGCCAAAAAACTGACATATTCATTTTCAAATTCGAAATATTTGTGCAAAGACGAAATATTTGTACTAGTATTTGTAAAAAGCGTGTTTGTAATTTATGTTGGTAAAAGCGTGGACATGTGTACACATGTCCGGGACCGGAGTAACGAAAGCGTAAATAACATTATATTCGAGAATTGAAGTAAAGCGTCAGTGCCTAACATAGTTGGGAGTTATAGTTTTTGTTTTATTCAAAACTCCAAGTTAATTACATTATTTTTAAATAAAAGAAAATTTTAACAATATGTTTTGCATTTATCTCGAATGTCATCAATGTGCACTTTTCAAGGAGGGCAGAATATATCCAAGTCTAAAGCGTCAAGCACACTGTCGCGGTGATTCACGACCAGGCGACCAAAAGCTTGAAAGGAGTTTCAAGTGGTCGCTTGAATGTGTATACGTTGCGGGTAATATTAGAATCGTGACTAAAGCTACGTTCACCCAGGTTCATTTAATATTGTCCAAGTACTAATATGAGTAAAATTAGAAACACAATTGTAATAAAATGTTATATGGATCTTTACCGTATAAACCGTATATATCATAGCATACCGACTGCTTATGTCACTCCATTTCTGCCTTTCACAATAACCGCCACGACACACAATCTTTCATTTCTCTCAACTCATCTAAGTTCAACTCCATTTACGTATAAGTCGGCGCTCCAACTAGACTGATAGCTTTTCACAGATACGTCTCCCGGTGCGTGGTCTCCTTTAGACAACTCATGTACTCTACAAATTGGCAGCCTTCCGACAAAGTAGTCACCCATCCACTGTCATTTTAACCCTCCGATTTATAAAATTAGTTGTTTGTCGAATTTCCTATTCAACTTAGAGATGACAAGCCCTATATAAGCTTATTACTTTTAACCGGTTCTGCAAAACTAGGGCAAACAAAAAGGCCCTTTTTCAATGCCGTAATAAGCTAAATATTAAATCGTTACGTCGTTTAGTTCCTCTTTGTATTCTTGCCGACAAGCGCTCCAAATGGCGATTATTATACCGAAAGACGTTAGCATAATAGCTCTATAATGGTTCATTTGAACGGTTTGGTAGGGGAGTAGACAGGAGTTAATTTACCTACTCAATTAAATGCAAGTCTAATGCCTACTGATTTAGTTTAAAATTATGTATATAAGTATACCTGAATGTAGCTAATACTCCTAAGTCCTTTGATAATATTTGAAAGGGAACAAAAGATGTCTATATTCTGAGCTTAGCCCCACAGTTTAATCTATCGATGGCTCTGGTGTGATGCGCTAAAATAGACGGATAAATAAAAAGAAAACTTGTTATTAGCCACATATTTTAGAATGTTGAATCACTATAGGTTTTACATAGAATTTTCAAAATAACGGTTACTGTGTAATCTATGAACAAATTACGATCCGTTAATGAGTTCCCACGGAAAAACTAATGTTCAGGCGAACGGAGCCGCTGATATCGCTAGTCTTCAATGAATACAATATCTAAAGATTAAAAAAAAAGTTGAAAGGTATTAAAAATGAGAACTCGTAATCCAACTGAGAACATTTTTTTTTTATAGACTAGTGGGCGGACGATCCCACGTGATGGTAAGTGTGGACCTCCGCCCGTGGACACCTGTAACACCAGGGGGTATGCGGGCGCGCAATTATATTATATTGTATATTTATATATTATATGTATAACTCTGTTATATTTTAACTATTTTTAACAGTTATTGTCATTTTTATTACCATTATCAACAAGGTCATTATCACTCGACCTTTTCATAGAAGTGCCTGCAGGCGGGCGGACCGCCCAACTTGTGGTTAGTGGTCAATGCCGCGTCATGGACACCTACGATACGGATGAGCTGCCGACCTAGCAGAATCCTATTCACAGCCCTCTTGAAAAGCGCAATAGCTTAGTGGAGAACCCTCTTTGGTGCAGTTTATTGCATAATTCTCTGTAACCTTTCTATTTTCAAAAAAAACCTTCATAAGATTTCATTTTGTGATTTCATTCTGTTGCTATGTCAAAACCTGGACATGTTCAGTTTGAAACAACATAAATATGCCAACCATCCTAGCTGTCAAACCGGTTGAAAGTGGGTCTGAACAAACAGTGCTAGTTTCTGCGCTAAATCCCGTGACAAACTGTGTACATACACAGAATACAGAGAAATAAGTATCGGATCATGGAATGAATAACAGAAATGGGCACAAAAGCGTCAATCCTCATTACTTCTCCTGAGCTACTCATATTAGGTATGTCACATTCGTCAATGAGCATGAGCACTCACGCGAGCGCCAATTAATAACCCACGTCAAAACACACGAGTTTCTTGGGAGTTTCCAAGAAACTCATGTGATTTTGCACTGATAATCTGAAAGTGACATATGCACACAGTGCAACGTAAATAGACCTAATTAATAGACATAATAGATATAAACATAAATGCTCGCATAAATAGACAATTTTCTGTATCAAAATTAATCCAAGGCGTGATTGTAAGGGAACTTGTGCAATGTACATAGAGGCTAGTTTCCTCTAACTAAATCTAACGGCTAACTAACGGCTAACTCCAGAAACAAACAAAGTTTTACTAGATATATTCGTATCTACTACTCACCAATGACAGAAGCGCCCTAGTACTTATATCAGTAATAATGTATAGGTAATGTGTGTCTTCGTAAGAATTACACGAAATTCGCCTTTAGCACACATACGTTACGTTGTACCTGTCCGCGTAACCATTTTAAAAGTTTTATATCATACCATAACATCAGCCTGTGTCTCTCTACTGATGGACATAGGCCTTTTCTAAAGCTTGCCACCACACACGATTCGCTGTTCTCGTTCATTCATTACCGTATACCTTTTAATCGCCAGTTTATCTGGCTAGAGAGCGTTGTGTGGTACGTATCTCGATACGTGGTTCAAGGATACGTCGGTTAAAGGTCCTACGACAGGTTCTATATTATACATAGACGACACACTGGTTTCCATAGCCCTTGGAAAGTTCACCGAGCTACTTGTAGCGGGAGCTGGTGTATCTCGATGTGGCTGCCGTGGCGACACGACTCATTAATCTTTTTTATTTTGTATTACTAACCTTGTTTTTAAATTGTTACTAACACTATTATATTATGGGATGAAGCGGCCTGAAATAAAAGCTTTTTATTTTTCTTTGGTAATATACTCGGGCGTTGCCTTCCTTATACACAGAATACGCACTTCTCCCCTCTCTACACTCTGGTGCTAGTTACAACGTTGCGCTCGTGACAAACGGCGAAAGTCCCATGAGAAGGCGGGTTAATTATCAACTTAACCCTTACAATAAATTAGCAAAACTACACAATAGTTGCGAAAAAAATGGCGCGACGTTCTGAGGGTTAAGTGGATAATCAGCGGCGGACTAGCTATTATGAATAGAGACTATTATTTATTAATTCTAGGCTTCTGACCTAAATGTAGCGGTTTAAAGTTCTTAGCAGTGTAATAAGCTGATAGATGTGTGTCTGGCAATTTAAGTATTAATTAAAGTCTTTAGCGATTCTATTTTCAACGTTGAATAATTTAATAACATTTTTTGTAATGTAATTAAGAGTAATAATACTCATTATTATTAAACAAATAATTGATCTACAAACAATTGGGTAAGTAAGCAATTACGATTAAAGAGAGATTCCCAAAGGTTTTTTTGTTCATAGTCTTATTTTTGTTTCTATAACTGTTACGAGTATAATGTCTTGTACCCGAACAACATATGTTGATGTTTCATTCTTCTCTCTAGTAGTCTAGTACTTGAGACATTCATAGAGAGAGGGCAACATATGTTGCCCTCTCTCTATGTCTTGGTGCGATCATTGCTGAATTAGTTTATTTACCAGCCTTTTTAATAACCCACTGCAGGATCACTAAGGAGTTCCGGGCCTTAATCCACCACGCATGCCCAATGCGGCTCTTTAAATATATAGAAATAAATGTCTTATTAATACATTAAGTGTGTCATTTCGTACAAAATAAAAAGGATTGTAAATATAAAAAGGAAATATAAATATATTATTAATTGTCGGCAATTAAGCTACCGACGCGAATTTGCACATCTTTGAATGTGTCTCTGAAGCTATGATATAAAGCTTCCTTGTGTGTTGTTGTTTTTTTTAATACTAAAGTGCAAATGACGCCATATACAATTATTTAAGTATTCTGATTCTTTACATGTTTAAAAATTGCACGTATATCATTATGTCTTTACCACTCTTTCTAGTTTCCTAGTTCTATCTGTATGTAGGTAATTATCTATATGTATATGTGTGTGTATGTATGTATCCAGGTTTTTATATGGAGACATTACTACTTTATTGCACCTATCCTACAGACTTCTCCATACCACCCAAAGTTGCCTGGCAGTAGTCGTTAGCGATAAGGCCCCGATTGTACTTCTAATTACTTGTATTTTTGTATTTCTCTTCTGTTTATTTTGGTGTAGAATAAAGTATATCTATGTATCTCTGTCTATCAATTTTTTATTTGTAGATAAAAGAAATAACTGCACATTCTCATTTAGACGAGAAAATGGGGTTAAGTATCGAAATTATTAATCAAATAAAACCTCGTCAGCCAATTCACGGGGGTTTACCAGTACGCGTAATCCCGGATAACAAGCGTAGCCAGAGACGACAAAAGGGAATATTCTGGGGATCCAACCAGATAAAGGATTTGACGCAAATAAACAATGACGCTCTTGATCTTTCTGTTGTGTTTTTTCCTTAAGTCGTAAAGGGCAAGAATAACTCAATAACGTTAACTATGTTTTAGGTACAATTGCATAACGTATATTATTATAAATCCTTAGCGACGAAGTAAGGTTTTCCAAAAGCTATTGAAACCGTATTTACATAGTTTCTTAGCAAAAATATTCATATATAACTAGCAGTACCATCGACTTCGTTCGCGTGAACTTTAGAATTATTCCCACGGGAACTTATTAATGAATATGGATAAAAAGTACTCTATATGTTAACCCGGCACATTAGCTATAACTGCGTCAAGTTTCAGTAAAATCCGTCCAGTATTATTGCGTGATCAGACAGACAGACAGTATTGTCTTGTCTTTGCTCTGTCATGTATGTATATATTTAGTGTTTTGTCTGTCCGTTTAGACAAACAGGCAAAAATTCCAAAGTTGTTGTGTAGTGATAATACGCTCGACACACGACGACACGCAATTTAATTCATATTTATATTACACAGTAGAGCTTTTTCTGCAAAGAGTTGTTTGTGTGTCCAGCGTCGTATGCTCAGCAATCGCCAATCGTCTTCATCGCTTCATACAAGCAGTTCAATGTACAAATATTATGTATCACGTGATATACCAATATAACAAGTTCTCTAACTCTATATTGTAATTAAACTATGAAATATCCTCTGATATTTCATAGTTTAATTACAACCTTCTGATATAACAACCAACACAATATACGAGTACCAACCAACAACCTCTACACAACTGTAAATCTGTATCATTCGCGCTTTAAACTGCAACGACCTTTTCCCAGAAAATATTAAATGTACAGATAGGGCTTTGTTACCAATTTATTATATGTATAGATAGATTAATCCATCCGTCGTTTTGTAGCCGCCGGTGAAATTTTAAACAAGAGATAATAAAGATCAAAGGTCAATAATTATCAGAATGGTCAATACAATTTTACAACCATGGTTAAGCTCCGGCCACACGGAGTCGCTAGTCATGGCGACACTGAAGCCATTTTAAAAAGATGGAGACTGCCTATCAAGGCACGCGATTGTGCGATGCCTTGTGAACACTTTTAAGTGACACATTTTTTATATATTTTTTTCTATGGCCATAAAGAATACATTTTTTTTAATACTATATTGTCACCTACGGAAATCCTCAAGGTTTATATGTAGGTAGCAAAACGTTCTTATTGCATACGTTAATAAATTTGGATTTAAGCCTACCATGATTTTTTTTATTTGTAATTTGTAAATCCTTTCTTTTACGACAACCACGGGAAGAGATGGGATGATGCTATTCTATAGCCGGCCAACACGAAAGGAATAACAAAGGCGCTATCACAAGCACTGAGGAACTTACACCTATACCTCTATAAAAGTAGACTCGCCAACCCGCTTGGCCAGCGTTGATCTTGCGTGCATATTGAAAGGGCTGGTTGCAAATCCTTTCATGCTATTTTAGCTCCTTTCTAGCTTTCTAGCTCCACTTAGTATGAACGGTGTATAGCCTAGGCGTAAGTAAACAAATTGATTGACCCTCAGTTTATTTACTTACAGTAAATTATCTTTTGTTTATCGGTGACAACCTATTTGCTGATACAGCGTTAATTAAAAAATACCCACATTTCTTTTATGAAGACTATGAAATTTTGTTGTGTGACTTTTTAAAATTCATTTTTTTTCCACAAACCACCCCACTCGCACCGCGTGAGTATAAAATAAATTAATAATAAATAATAGGTAGCGTTTCGAATAGTAGCTGTTTTATGAATGGCGTTACCGTTCGTAGTAGCATAAAGTACAGAGTAACAAATTCAGAGACTTCAGTTAAGTATCTTGTTTTGTAAATATATCAAGTAGTACAAAAGTTGTTAGTTTTAATGGTAGAAATTCAATGTTTAGAGGGTGCAAGTCCTTTTTATGTCAACCTGTATGTAAATATCGCCTTTAATATATATCTAAATACGTATATTCTCCTCGGAAATTCGGGGAACATTGTATTTTCCAATCACGCAAATGACACTCTGTGGAAAAATCCGGGAAATTTCGAGGTTAATGTCTTCAAATTTAGGAATATTCCTGGAAGGCTTTCAAGTGGAAATTCTACGTAAATGAAGTCTTGATCATTTAATTCAAGCAATAATAAAGGATAGACTCTAATTTATGCTGCGTTACTATTTCTCAGAAAAATGTAAAAACAAATTATATATTCATCAACCAATAGGTAACCCACTATATTTCATGAAAATACTTTTTCATGAAAATGTACATGTCAATATAGAGATTCATAATATATAGGAGGGAGAAAGAAACACAGAAAAAGAGTACCACAAATTGAAGTTTTGACCAGTCAAGCGATTATTGGCCAAATAGGGTCACAGATCAATACGTCATATGATGTTTTCCTTCACCACCGACCTAGTGAAAATTGAAATATCAATACTTGAGTATAAAGAACTCAAGCTATCAAGCTCACAACTCCAAATATGAGTCGAGAATGCATGTAGGTATACTAGACTTTCTAATACTTTAATAGAAAGCTTACATCGACTATATAAAATTTAATAATTTCTTAAACGTCTCTATAAACCTAATTTTAGGGAAACTACTCATATGAGCGCTCTATTTAAATTCTTCTCATTTTTTAAGGATTTTAGCTTGTATTTAATGACGTAAGAATTTTTACGGTCGCGAAGTAGCGACTTACTCTGTAATTTATTACCCTGTAATGAATTTTAATAGTCTTCGTAGCAGCGCGCGGCATCACGAAAGTAGTAATGTATTACCATATGTATTGCACTAGTATACATTAGCATTCCCCAGTTCTGCACAGTTTATGTGCACTGTGCAAGCGATTCAAGATTCTGGTGCATATAAATGTTATAAAATAAGTCGAAATTATGCGAGCATTATGATGACATCTCCTCTTTAAAGCTGTGTTTAGAACGCTTTTACAATAATATCGTTCCATAACAAATCTGGGATATATGCGGTGGGATAAGATGGGATTCAATAGGTATAGAATCAGGAATAGGAAATATAACGGGATGAGAGACTTCTCTTATCTTCTGGCATGTCTAACTGACTCCCGAAATATACCGGGATATTACGTTTCACGACAGTCTTCTGTCAGAGAAATAACTAGGCGTGCCCAGTCTCAAATTCCTTTCTTTTTATAATTTCTACTTCATTTAATTGCCAAAGCCATCTAGAATAAATTAATAAGTTTTTAGTGTATTTACAATTATTTATTTACAAGAAACGTAAAATACATTATGACCACCTGACATCCTGTCAGCACATTGCCCTCTCTCGCGATTGGCCGAGAGGAGAACCAATGGGTATTCAGTTACAGTGCAGCGGCGAAGCAAAGTGTTGCCACCACAAGTTCTATCAATTAAATACCCAAAAGTTCTTGCAAATCATCTTAATTAAAACTAAAGTCAAGTACGAAGTTATTGATAGAAAACGTGTATCTTACTAACATATTAAAATTACATGTAATGTGCTTGTGCGACACTCTGTAACATGAGTATTTGATGAAACGTAGCAAATAGTAGGATTAAGGTAGCAATTTTTAAGCACCGCTCCAATGCCGAATTTGACAACCAACCAGCCATCTTGACACACACCATAATGTAATTAAACTGTTCTCATTTTTGGGTGGACATATGAAATATAATTAACTACGTCAACGGTATAAATAAATACAGTAACTAAAGTGCCAACAACGTCTGAAAACCAGGGAATATAACACAGGGATAAGACTCTGAGCGGACAAACTGTCCATTGAAACGCGACATTAATCTGCCATATCATTAGCTAATTTTTGTATCGTTGACAAAATCATTTAAAACTAAATGTCAGTCGTCGATACATCGGTGGCGTGCAAAAATCTTTTTGTTGTTACCTGCTGCTGTCATGATATATATGCATTATGTTATATTTTAAATAATTACACTAAATAGAGCAATTGTTATCAGTTTTGTATGATTACGGAATCATATAACTATTTGATGCGGTATGCTTATATGAAGTGTGTGTGTGATCTGACCGCGTGTAATGATTATTTTAGCCATTAATACTTAAATTAGCTACTGGGCATCAATGTTTGTTGTGGTACAGTGTAGGTGACGTCGCTAATGGGGCTTTAGAACAAACGAGGGATCATCGTAATTCAAAAAAGGTGTTGTAGAAAAATGTTGCTTCATTTATTAAAAGCCGTTGGGATTATTTTTAGGGATCGACGCTAATTGGAGTCTCCCTATTTGTGATTTGTAATATTAAATTGAAACATATACAGGGTTAAATTAAAATAACCTGCACTCTCATAAGACTGTTTTTTTTTTTATGAAAACTGTTTTTGTTTTCAAAGAAAATATAAAAAAACCTTATCAAACTCTTGAAAAACAAAAATTGTAATCGGGCGGTGTATTAGACAAGAAAAAAGAATAACAAATTCAGAGACTTCATTGAAACAGTTCATTAAACCTTTTTCATTGAAACTTTTTTTGTGGGGAAAATATCAATTTTAGAAAAAGTCGAACAACAAAAGTTGTTTGTTTTAATGATACGTGACTGGGCACGCCCAGTCAGCTGTGGAATTCAACATGCGCCCTGCCCTTTGTTGATCATGATTATTTGGTAGGGGGAGAGTGCATGCTGAATTCCCACAGCCGCTAGGCGCACTCGACTGGCCACGTTACCCCCTCTCTCACAGAAGACTTCCTTGAAATGTACTGCATTTCCTACTTTATCGTATTTCCCCAATGTACGTACGTGTTTTGGTAGTGAGTGAGATATGCTAGAGTCCATTTACATCCCATCCTCTCCCTTCCCATTTTCCCAATCCATTCTTAATCTGCAAAAGTAGGCAGCGCATCCGGGGGCATACCACTGATGTTGATGTTGGCATGTATCGCGGATGTCTATGGACGACAGTATCCACTTACCATCAGGTGGACTGTATGCTCGTCTGCTGCTTATTTTCTATAAAAAAATATATAAATCTCCGTGTTAAGAATTTCAAAAAATTTTTGAAAAAAGTAATACAAAAATGTGTGACAACTCAACAATCATAGGTAAATAAGTTTTATAAATATCTCAAACTCCCTATAAATTAAAAAAGCATATACATTCATATGTTATCCGCAAATAAATTACTGTCTCATCGTGGAACTTCATTTAATGGATTAAAATTTATTTTTATATGAAAGTTCATGAAGCTTAGCGTAAAATTCCTCAGAAATAAAACTTTTCATTACGTTCATGAATTTTCACATAAAATTATGCAACGCGCGGCGACGCTTCAAATAGTTCCTAGAAACACGAAAATGTTCACACAACTGTGAAGAAACTAGACATTTATGAAAATCACACTTCATTCGTAATTGAGCAAAATTGTAGTAGGAATATGTTATTGTATGACACTAATTAAAGTTTTAGGGGATGTGATTCGCATTAACAGTGCGTGTTTTTAGTATAGAAGACTAATAAAAATACATTCAATATAATCGGACATTATATAAATTTCAATACTTATGTATTTACTTAATTTGACGATATAATATTTGGTGGACTGTTGTCAACGTTAATATCCAACATAAGATTTATGTCAACATTAGCAGTAGCAATCCAACCCACACACTTGTTTTTGGAGACAAAACAAACATGCTTCGAGTAATGTGATAAGTCGCGCTACGAAATAAACAAGTTTCCGCTACGCTGTAGAGCGCTTCTACGCACTCGCTACGGAAAACGCTACGAAAAAATAATACTCACTGTTTTTCTTTTCAAATTCAAATTGTAATAATCTAAATGAATAATATTTTAGTTGAGAGGTTTTAAAAATTCGTATTTATTATTTACTTATAACAAATCCGATGGGACACGCCAGTCGCAAAGATAGATTTCGCTATTATCTGTACTATTATAAAAAAATGTTTATATAAAATTTATAGACTTTCCATCCGACATCGATCGATTGCCGATTTACATTTTATGCCCGAGGTAGATATAACTTTTATGTATTTTATAAGAAGAACTACAGCGATTGTTTGTTCGAGGTGAGGTATCTCAAAAGCAATTGAACGTAATAACGTAATTTAAGAGAACCTCCACCAATGCTTTCCTTGGGCTTAATATAAATGCTTAGTTTACACGCCGCTCATACCTAAGCTTACCTTACGCTACCTATGCAAGTTTATAGCAATCGGTATATATATAGTGAATAAATAAAATTATCAATAATATCCGTGACTATGTAGCATTAATAAAATTATTTTATCGGTGCACTATTAATTCGATTACGCCTGTCACGTCGCTCGGCAGGGAAGCGGTGACGTCATGGCCATGAAGAAATTACATTTATTATATTACACGGCCATTACCCGACCACAGTGTAACGTTATAAGTAATATATTGATATATTAGTAATTTGCGCACAGCAGAACTCACGAATATTTATAATAAATACATAACGATTCAGATTTCTTTAGAGAAAGAAGGCGACAGACGAGCATACAGTCCACGTGCTGGTAAGTGGATACTGTAGCCCATGGACACCCGCGACACATGCCAATATCAGTTCAGAATGGCAATCATTAGCACGCCCCCGGATGCGCCGTCTATCTTTGGAGATATAGGAATGGATTTAGAGAAAGGGTTGGGTAAACGCAAAAGAATAGTGCGGGATAGGAATACCGACACCACACACCCAAAATTAATATACTGATTGTTATTTATCTATTCTTTTAGTGTATTAACTCACCGACTTGTTCATTATGAAACCTGTGAAAGTTAATTAAAAAGTAACTGGTTTTTCAACTGCCTCCGATATTGAACAATGTCTGATTGGAGCTCGGTGAGGATTATGAGTGCAAAATGAATGTTCAGCGGAGTAGTTAAATAGTGGTATTATTAATAACTGTCGACTTGTTTGGACCTACTAACATCGTGATAAAAATATGTGACGATTACCGCTTACATTGAGTTCTTTTAACCTAATCATCTTTTTAATTTGTTATACAAAACCTGGGATATAATTGAAAAAAAAAAAAACAATTACAACAATACAAAACGAACCCTTAAATGTGAAGATCTTTCTAAAAGATTTTTTTATTGTTATGATCACATTAAAAAATGAAGACATGATAAAGATATTGATTGAATTAAATGTTGAACCGTATGGTAAAAAGTTATCAGTAAAAATTCCATTACAAAAAGCTTCGATTTCTGCAATAAACGCCGCACAGTGGAACGAAATAATAAACGTGGACTTAGGGACTGCTGAAAGTAGACTTACCTTTTTGATTTTTTTTCTTGTGTAATCTAGTGATTAATAAATATTTTTCCTGTATGTTTTCCTGTTTTATGTAATTTTTCCTTAACTTTATTTTGGCCAATAAACGAGTGTTTTATTTTTTGTATGGGAACAGATACAATTGGTGATTTATTAAAAACTGTTAAAAGTTGTCAAAATACGAGTTTAAGATTCTTGTAGGGGCACATCTCAGGCGTCTCTATACCAAAGGGTAGACTGCGCAAAGTTGCAGAACTGGACCGCTTTAGCGTTGCTTTTCTTATATTTTGACGACATTTTTTGTCAAAACACAAGATTGAAAATAGCTGATATATAAATATATATATAAAATAATATATATATATATATATATATTATCGATAGCTAGCGTATACGGTGACTTTTTATACCAATCTGTTCAACATTTTTGTCTCTTAAAGAAAGAACCACATAACAGCACTAAACAATAGCACGTAAAATGTGTTGTATTCGTACAGAATATTGTTACGTGTTGTGACAATATGGAATCTAAAAAATATTTTAGAGGACCGACCCCGCCGGCAGGGACGAGGACGTCCCCCTCGCCACACCAGCCATCAATCAACACTTTCACCAGGTATCGGCACGTGCCTGGGCGCTTCTCACCTACACGCGATCCCGCTACCCTACCCTTCCAAAGCAACACCCTAAGCTCAGGTCCGTTCCTTCCGCCGGTCTACCGGCATAGGAGCCCTTTGCCCTTTGCCCGCTGCTACACATTTTTTGCTCCTGACTGAGTGCCTTCTGCACTCGCCCTAAATTATACATGTCCCGTAACTCCTGAAAGGCCATTACTGCCACAAGAATTCACCAATTCTGAAAAAAAATACAGGTTGAGTAAAGGCCAATTTTTATAGTGGTGTCCCCAAGAAGCCTCATCAATAAAATATTTAGGTTTAAAGTTTTTTCTTTGTATTTAACCACTCGAAACAAAATAAGGGCCACAAGATTTTTTACAATTTGAACTTTATTCATTACTTTTGAAGTATTTGCAACAACCCTAAACCTAGACCATACCTTATTTTAAGTGGCTAGAAACTTTTTTAAAACAAATGTTACTAAATGGATAGTCATTTCAGGTTGCAACCCCCTGGTGTTACAGGTGGCGGTAGCCACTTACCATCATGTGGGCCGCTAATATATTTCTATTTTTTTTTTAATTTTATTGACTTTTTATACTTTAAAGTGTGTTACATGCATAAGTTTTAGACAGTTTATTTTCAAACAACATTGAATAAGCTTCGTATTGATACCTTTTTAGAACATCAAGTGTTAGATGCCGCATGTTAGAACTGCAATTAGGGCCGCTACTTTGATCGAAAACGGTCATAGTCAGCGTGCTGTAGACGTTAGGATACTCTCGTGAGCGATTCAAAATGTTTGGAACCGGTAAACCGATTTGAAAAGTTTATTAATCACTATAGATTACGATAACAAAAAAAAACCTCCTAAAAAGTAAGTCAACTTTCAACGGTCCCTCAGTCCATGTTTTAATTATTTCGTTCCACTGTGCACCGATCGGAAGAAAGAGGAAGTTAAATTCAGTACGTTTTAGAAAAAAAAAATACACAAAACTTGTAGAGCTTTACAACGTTATCCCTCAACATATCGTTTATATTGCCACTGAATTTCTATTTTTGGAATTTTTTTGAAGTCATAATTTTAGCACTACTTAATTTAATGAAAAGTCCCTAAAATTTCTCTATCTCCTAATGTAATCTCCCTACTATACAGACAGAGAACAGCTCTAAGGAGAAGGTTATTATAAAATTATTATTATTGTATTTATCTCATTGTGGTAATAATCTCAAACCACTTTAGAGTACCAGTACCGGTTTTCAGAGCCTTATCGTATCGTTCACTTATCGTTCACCAGCTTAGCGAACTGGTTATTTTTTTTAATATCTACCATCTGATAATTTTATAATTTTTATATCATACCTTCAACATACTTTCGCAACATAATCACGATAATCACGGGAGCGAACCCACATAGATGCTGCGCTTATCAACGCACGCACACACACACACATATACCTTCTGGGTTGCGTGATGACGTCACGCGGAATAGAGACAAAACGTAACATTGTGCTGGAGAGCGAATGAGAGGGAATATAGGCCACGTGCCGACCTACCTTCCCTGGGTGATACAGTGGCAGGCCAAGGCACCTACCGTAACTTATAATAAGGTCATCTGCGAGCTTTGGAGCCCTAAAATTATCATGTCTACATTTTTGTCTGGTCACGCAGTTACTCTTAGTTATATTTTATTTTACTCTAGCCTATTATTTGTAGTAAACAATCGTGGATTTCTATGTAATGACTGTAATGAGATATAACATATGAAATACTATACCACGTATTATATTACAATAGAGTTGCCATACAAAGAGGTACGTTAATGGAGAGAAACCCACAAAGGCTTGACTAAGATCCCTGTAAGTACATATTTATAATAAATACCTACCAGCATAACAAAATATGAAGTGCGGTCGTAGCAAGGTATGCATTCTCTACTCTCAGTTCGTGAAGTAAATGCATATCCCCGCCGATACCACTGAGTTCACACTCACAGAAAATATTACGCTAGTTCTTCTCTTACAAAAGACGAAAGCGGGTTATTATATTTTCACCACATCGTAAAATTGTCACGTCTTTAAAAGTCAAATTATTTATAAATATTTTGGTATGTATCCAATTTTTGTTTAAATTAAAATATTTTTGTTCAAATCTACTTTGTACAATTAGCAGAAAAATGGTATTTGAAACAGTATTCTACTTTACTTTCGGACAATACCTTACAAGCTTAATTACGTAAATAAACCCTGTGGTGAATTAACACGTAAAAACCTGAGCTAGAGAATTTACGACTATGGTGAATATATACCGATTTTTACCTTAATGTATAATAAGACATTATTCATACACGTTAAGGTATAAACTTCAGTTTACATCGAAACGTGGCCGCTTAAGTGATTCTTATTCCTATAGGGCCACTAATAAAAAATACAAAACAGTCAAATGTCAAATAACATTCCATTGCATGGCACAGGCCTCCCCTTTTAAATCACTAGGGCGTTTCGTTATATAAAATAAAGCTTGATGATAAATATGCAGATCTCTATAATTCCTATATAAGTATCTATCGACAGTGATAAAAATCATATATTTCATCATCATCTCGACGTAATTTTTGGTCAAAATCAATCTTTGAAATTTATGCATAGATTTTCGTTTTCGTTAATCGAAGTGTGTATCGTATTAACATACATTTGACTGTAACATGTCGCTAACAGAACCAATTTTATGTGACGGCGTAAATATTAAACATTCTCTTGTTGATTACACTACAGTAGGTATAATATATCTATTCCATACCAAAAATACATATTTTGTTATTGTATATATTTAGGTATAAAACACTGTACTAGAATTATATAACGTAGTACTTCATATATTTACTTTATTAATTCTAATAATCTTTGTTAATCACTAATCACTAATGGGATGAAATGGCAACATTGATTGTTTGTGTTTTGTCTAATAATTCTGTTAAATATCAACAAGTCTCTATCTTTAGCATACACGTAATAATTATTTAGCATACACTTAGTTCGCAAAATGGATAGTTTTTAAACGTAAATACACGCCCACGAAGCCGCGAGAAACTGCTACGGAATTAATTTGCAAGATCGGCGGCGCACCCGCATACTCCCTGGTGTTGCAGGTGTCCATGGGCGGCGGTAGTACTTACCATCACGTAGAACCGCTTGCTCGTCCGCCCATTGTGAAGAATTGTGACATGTCTATGGAATTTGTAACATTCGCCACGTGTACTGGAGCCAGCATGTTGGATTATGTCTCGAAACCTGGATTATGTCTCATTACAAAGTGAAGTCTGTGCCCATCACTGGGACATTATAGAATCAAACCGATCACACAAATTAATAAGAATTGCCCACTAAACTCGTATCATGATGGCAGTACGAGTTCAGCAGGCAATTATTATTTTCCGAATTATTGTAGCTTGCCAGCGGTTTCTAAATTTTATGTATTTTTAATTTTAGTCAGCTGGTATTGTATCGAGTTTATTGCATAATTTTTAATATTTTCCCGAAACACCTGAGGAACTCTCTCGACACACACGTTTAAAGGAATATGAAAAATAATCCCTGAATAGCCCTGAAAAAGAAATATGGGCATAGTAATATTTTAAGAAAAGCATAAATTATATTATATTATGTTCGAAAATTAAAAATAAATAAAGGGAATGAAGAATTGTTACTTATTCTTTTTGTTCATCCAAAACTTTCTTGTTTCTTTGATCTTAAATTAATAAACATTTTACCGAAATTTTTGCATTTTCCTTGAATGTCATCAAAATTCACTTGTGCCTTTTTTCTAACAATACTGCCTAGTATTGTCATATAATAATATAAGTGATGCAATCAACCACGAATGTTATCTTTAGAGGATCGTCATTACCACCTGCGGAATTTTACCTGAATATAAGTGCAAAATGCGAAGTAATATCACAAAATAGCATCAGCTTCCCCAGAGTACTATATATTTATCGTGTAGGAACCGCGGAAGCACTCACTCGTGGAACATGGCCGACGTGAATAAGTGTAACGGAAACACGGCAATGAGAAAATCTTACTTTAAAGCTCGTTTATTCGTGTTCAAGATACTTAGCTGATAAGAATTAAGATACCAAAGTAGATATAAAGACTCCGTATTATCTACCTTAATATATATACCTTAACTCAAACGGGTTCTTTGTGTTTCTTATAAGCGTGAAGTAGTTCCTTATGAAAATAAGGTTGCATTAACTGCATTAAAAGCTTATTCTATGGCGCCTATTTCAAGGTGTATTTGAAATTTTAAAGTAATAAATATGTTTAATATATAAATATATCCTAAACCTCTTTGTCTTTAGCAAGTATTCGCGAGTCTCATTCGTGAGGTCGTGAGTATCTCCGACCCGTGCCACTAAGCTTTCTTAAATTATCACTAGCTCGGCGGTGAAAGAAATCATCGTGGGGAGAATTTAAAAACATTCTCGATCGTGTGTGATTGTGGATTATGGCCTGAAACCTCCCATACCCTGCAGTGGGTCGTTATAGCCTAATATCGACATACCGTGCCGTAACCAGCCCTTTTATTGTCTATTGCTAAACATGGGCTTCCTCGTGCACATTGTCTTGTACGTGAGGAATGTATGGCCTACACTACGCTGGCTTTGCTATTCCGGGTTTGCTAGTCCACTCTTTTCATTCCTAAGAGCTTGTGGTAGTCATAAATATTGGCAATATTAAAATGTTTAAATGAAATATTAGCTTACTGTAATTCTAATGAATTTCATTACTGGAACGCAAAAGAGACGATCCAAAATTAATACTTTACAATTTTAAAATTGCGTGTAATATTACAAACGAGACAATTTGCCAACTTCTAAACAATTCCTAAGCGAAATTAAGAAGAAACGAGAAACCTCGGTGAAAAATAAAGTTGTTCAAACAAAAATTATTCCAAACGAGTGGAGAACACCCCTCACTGGTATTGTAAATGGCTGTTATACTGACCCATTTATGTATTTTCGGTTTATCAGTCACATTTCAGGGAGTGCGGTTGACAAATACTTTCCTGCTATGTCACGAATACGGCTGTGTCAAGCAGTTTTCGACAATACGAATAACTTTTACGACATTGTTGACCTGGAAAAACCTGTGTATATTTTTTATAAATGGCTTCTGATTAAACGCGAATTTCTCTTGAATATCGTAATATTTATGTCGGCTTACGATTATCCCTTACAGTATTTGTAGATTACTGGGAGTAGTAGGACTGTTGTTTGGTGGTATGTTGCCATATTATAAGAAAATAAAAAGTAAAGCTGTCAATTTTGACTGTTTACAAAGATCGCTATGATTTCAGGTATATATATAATTCTATGGCATCACATAGATGTTGAAATATTTAATTCCATTCCGTACTGTTATGGAAAAAGCTAGATCATTTGTGACATTATCTGAAAAACGGGAAAAGGTTCTAGTTTTCAAAATATCGAGGATAAATGTTAAAAAAAAACATTGTAGATACCGAACTTCCTGGTACGTCTAAATCGATAGATTATCGACTTGTCGTACATCTAATCCACGGATTTGCGATTTCCTCATAATCCACATATTCCGTCATCTAATCGGTACGTCGTCGACAGAATTGCACATGAGCGAATTAACCATTCCATTTTTCGTTCACATTCACATTTCCCTAACAATTTCTTTTTATTACTTTATGTTCAATAGAGAAATATTATGAATTGGTATTTTCATTTTATTTAAAATGAATGTTGAAACAACGAAATTTCTAATTAGAAAATCTTAACAAAACTCAGTAAGACCTTACTGGGGATGTTTCGAATATTCGGTATTTGTATTCGTTTTGGCAAATACTCCATCCATAATTTTGAAGTATTCGTATTTGCGATTTTCTAAACGAATACTCCAATAATAAAAGCCCAATGCAAATAGTAGATAGAATAGGTTTTCTACAAAAAGAAATAGTTTTAAGTGTAAATATTCATTTGAAAATCATTTACGTATCTGTTTTATTAGTTTCATTAGTAAGTGCTGTATAATTTAATTTAAAGTTAGGTACGTATTTAACTTTCGATTAAACCAAAAAGGTACTTACTGATTCAACTAAAAATATTTTTAGCACATACTTTAAATAGCTACTTACTAATGTTGCATGCATGTGGTTGCGTGCGTGCATGCGTAGTAAGTATGGTACTATTCGTAATCGTATTTGTATACGAAAATATGGAGCACATTATTCGTATTTGCATTTGTATTTGCGAATAGTGATTTTTTTGCTATTTGACAAATCCCTAGTCCTAACCGACAATAAAGTTCCTTTCGCTCAGATGACGTCACACTCTGTTTCTTAGAGGTTAAAGTAAATACATTGAATTATATCCATGTATGAATTGGTTCATGTATTGATTGGTCCAATTTGTCAATATATAAACAATTAAAAGTATTAATACATAATATATTTAAATGTCCACATTATTTAAAAAAAATATACTACATAAAATTAGATAGAAGACAGATTTATAGAAGACATTTGTACACTAAGCAACAAATACTTGAATAATAAAATGAATAAACAACAAAATAAAACGAATTGTAACAATAATAAAATAAACAAGTATTTATTTAACTACCTACTTAAATATAGGCCTCTCCATTCTATTGCCATATGTGTTATATTTACTACTACAAAAATATCTTTATTATTACCATATGATAATAATAAATGTATTAATCGTAGCTGCAAACAATTTCAACTACAACTGGTAACCACTTCTATACAGCTGTGCATTCACTGAATAATAATATATTGAAATAACAATCATGTTGCATTTTAAATTTCAAAATTCTGTTTTAAATGATGACACAATTTTAGTCATTTTACAGCGACAAATAAAATTTCTGTAGTTAAACTATTATACAAGTAGTATTTTTATTCGTGATTATTTTTTTATGTGGGTATTTTATTTTTATAATTACAATAAATGTAATGAGCATTATGAATATTGGGAAAAAAACATTCACTGCGTTAACAAATTGCTCCTATCATTAATCCAGCAACTCACACACACATATAAACGACATTCAAAGGCCAAGTTTTCTGTTGAAAACAGACAAAGTAGTCCATTTATCGGTGTCAGTCACAACACCCCGCGCGAGGCTCGTTGAAAGCAACCGAATGGCTTCAGAGCCCATTTAGCATAGCCGTAGGTCGGACAACTCCCGCTTGTACTTTCAACTGTGAATGTCATGACTTATTTTGTTTTAGTATGTTTGTGTTTGTATGACCAATGTAAGGTTCATACAAACGTGGCCTTTTTCGGGTGGACTTTATGCTTAAGACAAAGTTTAAAGAAGAACATAAAATTCTTTACAATCTTTTTTATGTTTACAAGGTTCAATGACAATGGTGCAGTTAGCACATTCTGCTAGTGTCAAGTTAAGTTTTTATTCGTAATTAACAATTTCAAAGTCTAAAACGTATCCTGTCCCGTCGGAATAAGTCAGGAGTTGCTCAGTAAATTGATAGTAGGTTTACTGAGGACTGAAGAGGACTCTTGGAAGCACACGATACACGCAGTACTATGCTTTCATTTGATTATCACAAACATTACGCACAGAAAACACTTTGAAGTTTAATAAACTATTACTATTAAACCACAAAATGTATAATACACACTTTTTACAATTAATCTAACAAAATCTCAACTTCACTTCTCGAGTTCCCGCCAAAAACTCCCAAGGTTTGTTGTTTTTTGTCTATATTAGCGTATAAAATCCTATTAAGTACAGGGTTGCCACATTTCACTTTTCAGGGACATTTCTAGTGCATGTTCTCTGTGTGCATGTTTCTAGTGCATGTATCTAGTGAAAATGCGCGTACTTTTAAAGATATAATTAACATTAGAGCAGTCGCTAAGTAAATTAATACATATATAAGGTTATCTGCTATTGCCATGTTTTTACATTTTCTTTTCCTTTTTATCGTTCTGTTACACACTCCCAATGGAGCCCAGAGCAGAAACAAATTGGCGTCAATCCAGTGGAAGATATGGGAGTGGATAGAAAAAGAAGAATTGGAAATAATGGGGAATAGAGAGTATAACGGGATGTGGAAATTTCGTCAGGACCTCTTCATACAGACAGAGCCGACTTTACCTATGATGCAGGTTACTTAAATTAAAATTATTTTTATTTTTTTCCAAATTTACATTCTTATTGAAAATTGATATAATTCCACCAAATTGTGAACGCAGTTTGTTGTGAGATAAGCTCTTATATTTGGATAATTTCTTTAGTAAAGTATCATATCTATTTACGTTACGTTCCGTCCTTACTTCTTGACTTTGGATAATACTTCTTAACGTAAAATCTTGTTGTTTCGTGGTTCTTTCTAAATAGAAACAGGTTCGAACATCGTATATAAAATGAAACATTAAAATAACTATGTTATTTTTTCAATATTTCCTTAACCTGGAACTGATAACAAGGTTCCTTATTTCACATATGGATATGTTGATAATAAAAAATTACCTGCACAGTTACGAAAATAACGATAGAATATTTCGGTAAGGTTCATATTACTTAAACAAAGAAAACTTTTCATATGTTCGAAAGATATCCATAAACCATCCCATGAATAATAAACTTTACCAATTTCTCATACAAAAGATCAATGTTACAGCAACAACACAATACCAACCTTAAGTCTTAGAAGTAAGGGCAAATGTTAGCATGGTATCTAAAGTGTATGTCAATGTAAACGTTTCGTTTGTGTACGTCGACAACAAAGCTAGCACTACGTAATATTTATTCAATATATTGTAATCCCAAAAACTAAACTATGGATAATGATATACTCGTAAGTTTATTCTTGACACTCTTCCTTCCTAAATGATCATAGATACATAATTACATTTTAAGATCATAACGGCTTATTTGGAAAAGTTCCAGCAAATGATGGAACGAACGAAAGTATTTTCATAAAGATATTGTACCATACCATAACATCAGCTTATGTCTCTCCGTCTTTCCCAAGGTCCGGAAAACTGTGTATGATGGTGACCATACATAGTTTTCCGCTCTTCTCATCCACCCACTATCGGCGGATTTATTCAAGTCATCAGTCCTGGACGGAATGTCTTCCGCCCAGGACGTGGGATGTCCCCACGCTACGTTATTGGGTGGGTGGTCTCCATTCTAGGATTCGTCTGCCCCATCGGTTATCAACCTAGAACTTATAGCCACAGAATTTAATTATCGACCTTTTCCCAAAAGAAACATTGTATAACAACAGGATATTGTATGCTACCTGATCGTATAAATTGTTTGTGTTCACTTTGGTTGTGTGATATTCAATTGAAGCTTTGTTAGCCTATCCGTTATATTTTTATTAATAACAATATAACGCTTAAATACTAATATTGTAAATATTTATATTAATGCATATATGTATGTAAAACAGTGTTAAATATATTTCAAAAAACAAAAAGTATCCAAAATTTTCTATATATCTAGTCATAATATCAATATTTGAGAAGTATATTGTTACCAATAAAATCATTTTCATGTTGCAAAATATATTGCAATTGATTAACTGTATATATTAAATATATTATAATAATATATTAAATGTACATTAATATAATAAACAATGAATTTATAAACAACATGCAGACAGATTAATAAATCATTCTTGTTTTATTTAATCAGTATTTTATTCAGTCAGTACACTTGCATAAATGTCACATTCTAAAGCAGATTGTGTGACATAGAAAATTCGCCCTTATTTTTATACAATGTAACAATTGAAATTAAGAGAGTCAATCATTGATTCACATAATGTCTTAGCTTCTGATTCTCAACGAGTCATTACTCGTAATAATTATATCACGATATTAAGTAGATATGCATACCGAATCATAATTGATTATATCATACCATCCTTTTGTGGCGTGTGGTGTCGCCTGTCGGCCGGCTATAAAATACCACCATCCCATCTCTTCACGTCGGTGACGTATCAGACGAAGGGATAACAAAGCGGCTACCACTAGCCTTGAAGAACTACATCACCTCTAAGGGAATGGAATCGCCAACCCGCATGGCTATAGTGGCGTTTTGAGGCCTTCATCCATCATCCATCCATCATATACATTGTTTCGTGTCCCATGTCCAGCAGTGAATACTGAAAGGACTGGATACTGAAAGCATCATACCATACCATACAATACTAATCATACTCTTGATTATTTCAAAGTTCTAAAACTTCAATATCTCGCCACCACAAAAGATTTTCCTCTTTTCTCATCCATCCGCTACCGACAGATTCGTATACGTATAGGCGCCAATAATTATTATGTAGGTATGCTTTCTGTTGTAGACCAGTAGTATACTAATTATATTATTTTTTATTATTTTCAGGTATGTGAAGCTCACAAGAAACCTGAATATCAAAACCCGCTGTAAACTGTACGTAAAGATATCAGTAGTAATTGTTTTGTAATTTCTAGCTATGAGACTGTTTTACGAACTGTTTTATAGATACACTTATTTGTTATAGATACACTTCCTGAGTTCGAATACCTATATTCGAACTCAGGAAGGGTATTTTTTTAAATTACTTCCTCAAATTATATGCTTGCTATATTTACCTGTAAGTGGATAACATCTTATTTTTATAAATTTATACATACATCTCTATATAGATCTCTCTATATAAATATGTCATTATTTAGTTTAAGATTGGGCGTAATAAATACCTAAGTAAATAATTAAATTTCTATGTAATAGATATATAAATATCTGTACAAACATACAATGTATGATTACACGCATGACTTCAATATGGATTCTTCTGTATTCATCCAATACTTTCAAATCTACCGCACTATTCAATATACTAGAATGTACCTATAAACCGTAACAATTACATTACATCTTAGTACATCTACAGACGTATCTATGTACCCGGTACTTACTACATGAATAATGCAAAGCTAGGGGTCTATCGTCCTCGTTACTCCTTAGTCTTGTAAGACGTGGCTGACATACATATGCATTATAAATCACAAAATACACCCAGAATGCAAATATTTAAAATACAAATGACATCTATCTTATTATCATAGGTAACAATGGAGAAATGCACTTTTTTTTTATTTCCTACGTAAAACAGTTGTGATTACAAGAAATCCGGTGATAAATGTTTACGACATCTTTAAAAATGACCAAGTTATATTCTTGGTGAGAGTGAATAAGTTGATAAGTCAAAATTATATAGTATGTTTTAGACGATGTAAAAGAGATTGCTAAATTATGTATTGTTCTGCTAGAGAATTGACTTAATCAGTCAGTCAGCGATTACCTGTCAAGTTATGCACGTAAGAAAAGTATCTAAGTCGATTTTTATAATAATACCATGTTGCAAGAGCATTGTCAAGTTAAGCGGTAAAATAACTTGATAACTCAATATAATCTGTTTTGATATTAAAGCCAGTCGATTTATATAATAATACTACGTGGCAAGAGCATACAAAAAATAGCTAAATCTTCCTTTTAAAGATTGTAAAGTAAGAACTTTTAATAATTGCATATATTGTGACGTAATAATCGCGAGCGCGTTTGAAATTTGAATATTCTGTATCTGGGCCATTTTCCAATGGATTTCATTTTTTTTACTATACGTAATATTTTCGTATATATTTTTATTTAGAAACCTAGTGAACTTCTCCATTTTCGTTTTCGGGTATACTGCGTACTGTCCTTATCTCTACTGTGCCATTGGTCATAGGGGAGAGCTCACCACACGGAACGCACCCTGACGTTTATTATGACAGATATTGCCATTTATATTGTTTACTGAAGACCGAGAGTCTAATAAGAGTTTTCTCATTAGCGGCAGCCGGCAAGGCTACAGTGGAGCACCGCGACGAATGATTTGTTTAATTTTTTCGGCGGAGACGCAACACCTATAGTATACGAATACACTGGCCGTCAGCTAACACTTTTGCCAAGTATCAGTACGTCGCGATTTTCGACGATACGCGATCCCATACTGCCCTCCCAAAGCAATGCTCTAAAGTTTAGAGTCCAAACCGAGGTCAGTTCCTCCAGAAGAGCTTTAAGGCTCACTACACCACACAAGAAAAAATCTTGGCTGAGCACCACCAGCTTTCGCCCTATACAAACACTACTCAAACGTGTATAATTTAGGTAGGAACCCACACTGTATACACCAAGCCACTAAGCTCATCGACGACTACGAGAAATTAGTCATTTGTAAAAAAATTGATTCTTTCAAATATGTATTACGTACCGAAGTAACCTTCAAAGTAATCACCGCCTTCAATGTACTGCCGCAGCTCACCCCTGCTAGTGTACAAAAAGAAGATCCTAGAAGTACTGCTGTAATGCAAAGCCAGATGTTACTTAATATCCCAGTTACAGCAGTCTTCGAACAATGTTCAGCCGAGAACTTCCGTCACTTGACGTTCACATGACATTTATTGCACTTTAATTATGTCAGATTCCACCAACAAATGAGCTGGATCTTTGTACTTGATCATCGTTTCTCAATCTAAGGGTCGGAAACCCCAGGGGGTCGCGATCAAATATACACAGAAGAAATCAAAATTAATGATTATAATCATATGTTAAACGTTAAACAATATAATTAGAACGTATTTTTTTAATGGAGTCGTCAGGTTATTTACTTCATTTTTGGCATTTTCAGAGGGTTGCGACACTAAAGAGATTGAGAAACGATGGTCTAGTTAAACTGTTGTTATTTATCCTCGTGACGTTTATTAAAATAACAGTTCGCTCGTCACGTTATATTTTACTACACTGTATTTATTTATGTATTATTTATATATGTATGTATGTTTAGACACAATATATCTTATACGTACATACGGATGTGGTTATAACAATGTACATATCCATTGCATAAAAATATGTTGTAATTATAATTTAAGTCATACGTCCTCCTAACAATTTACCTCTTTGCTCAACCCAAAAGTTGGCTGTTAAAGAATGGCTCAGGGTATTAAGCTCACATTTTGTACATTCAGGGCCTCTCTAAACACCTCCTGATACTTTATCAAAAGGTATCAGAAAGTCAGTTATATTTTAACAGAAAGTTAGTATCAGCTAATTTTAATTGGCAGATGATTTATCTATCAGATTGTTAATGGTTACTTTATCACCGTAAGGCCCTAAATATACGATAAATAGTGTAAATAAATTATACGAACGTAGGCCGCGCTGTTCAGTGTGTTGTGTGCTTCCTGTAGGAAAACCATATTTTTTAGCAACTCCTTAACACATTGGAACAAAAAATTATGTACAAGAAGATTAGGTCACCATCTCTTATATAGGATAGTTACAATATATCGTTCCGAAATATGCTACATCATTATAACGTGAGTAAATTATTATCTGCAAAGATAGATTAATATTTATAATATTAATAGAGATTACAACTGTTATCGTAGTGTCACGGTAATATTATCTTTACAACACTATATAGTATGAAGTGCCCTAAACGTATGTCTGTATGTTCGTCAAGGGCATATATATTGTTGATGTGATATATCGACGTCGATCGAAATTGACTGGTATCAAATACAAATAGCTGCGCTAATTATCCTAATAATTGTGTGTTTTATGTGTTGATAATTTTTATTTTAATAATAAGTATTGTTATTTGTAAAAAATGTAACAACGCATAAAGAGTTATCTACACGTATTTTTAAATGCTAGTGATGTAGACAGGGCCAGTTACATTGAGTCGGGCAAATTAAATATATCTCAAGAGAAGAGTTTGAAATTGTATCCTTAAATGTGAACAAGTAATTAAAATTGTATCCCTAAATGTGAACAAGTAATTAAAATTGTATCTTAAAACGTGAGCAAGTAATTAAAATTGTATCCCTAAATGTGAACAAGTAATTAAAATTGTATCCTCAAATGTGAACAAGTAATTAAAATTGTATCCCTAAATGTGAACAAGTAATTAAAATTGTATCCTTAAATGTGAACCAGTAATTAAAATTGTATCCCTAAATATGAACAAATAATTAAAATGAATATACAGCGTAACATATTAATTCAACAAATTAATGTATAAGTTTTTGTATAAGTTATTCTTCTTCAGTTTTTGATAGTACACATCTGTAGTAACTGTTGTGCCATTTTGCATGAAGTTTTATTGAATAACACCGGCAAAGAAACACCAGATTATCACCATGAGCTTATTCTCTCTCGGATATGGTTTAACCTCATCTTACAGGTTTACCTGGATCTAACCATTGTAATAAACGTCTACGATTCTCATACAGGACTCATATTTCATCACATCTATCAATTCAGAATCCCTTCATTCCTGTCTAACAGAGCAATGCAGGCTTCTACATATGACTCACATTGGCATTCGTCAAATTCATATGGTACCCATTTTCTTGAGCTTCGTTGTTTTACCAAATTAACGCAAATGGTTTAAAACTCTTTAGAAACTATAATGTCGGTCCATGGTTTGAGAATGACTAGTAGTTTGAGAGAATCTACTTAGACAATTGATTTCAATTACTTGTTAACGTTAGTTTTCAACCGTAGGTACATCCATGGAACTCGTACTTAAAGTCAGAATTTCCTGAATAGAAGCTTAATAGCTGAATAGAATTCCTAGTCTATCGTTAGGTTTATACACTTCGCTGATATTTCGTGATTTGGACTTCATTATTACTTAATACGACAAAATTGATATTTTCACTTTCGTCGGAATGTAAAACTATGCAAACAGAATAAAATGCAGCAAAAAAATTGTGATTGATTTTAAGAAAGGAATATTTTCATTTCTTTAATCTAGAATTAATCATAAATAATAAAATTTCAACGGTCAATTACAAAAATAATTGTTGTATACGACATTTATTCCGAGTGATTTTAAGTGGATACATATTTATCAAAATTGGCCTAGTAGTTTAGAAAATAAAGCGGGTTTTGTAGGACAAGGTGTAGGTTTATTTCCAGGTGAAATCAGCGTAACTAAGCGAGCGATGCCGCGTGAAAATCTAGCTACGAATAAACATTATCATGAATATAATTCACAAGGTAACTTTTAACTAATCTGTCATTACTATCTATCACGTGACTTTCTTTTACTACTATTACATCTATGCGTGTGATGTCTAATAAAAATTAATACAATCAGACAAACAGAAAATACTTCCTACAAAAATCGTATTAGAAACATTTCTTATTTATTGCATAAATTACGTTAAAAGCTCGGTCCTACGCATAATGGTTGCTGCATTAGGGTAAAAGTACGCATTTCGGTGCTCATCAACGCAATGTCTTCAAAAATAGAACTCAAGCAAGATTTTACCTTTAAATCATTTATGTTGTGTGCATGATTATGAACAGGATTTAGCAAAATCGGCAGCGCTCCCGATTGCGATCGCCCCCTGGTGTTGCAGGTATCCATAGACGGCGGTGACCACTTACCATCGTGTAGCCCACCCGCTCGTCTGCCATCTATTCTATAAAAAATAATGTTCTGCGTATTCTTAAAGTCGTTACTTACCTAAAACAAATTCTTATCACGATTTTTTAAAACGTTTTATTACCATCGTCTTAAGATGATTATAAACAACACACATGCGCACGCACATTAAAAAAAATATTATTATCTTCACATATTATAATAATAATTAATAATCTGTCTTCATATCTTAGAACCAAATTTCACAGGGAGTTTACTATGAAACTCTTATTCTGTGTTTATCCGGTTGTTTCATTTAAAATAAAATTGAAAAATAAAGCTAATAAATAAAACCCGACTACGACTTAAAATACCCTTTCAAAAGTTGTAAACAAGAGCATTGTTTTTATTAGAATGACACTAAAAACATACCAAATATATTCGTGTGATAAAATCTACCTAATCCGCTCTCAAAAGAAAATTGTTCTTTGTCCATGAAACGAGATGACAAAAGTTTATTATGATGGGACATTAAATTGTAATATTATGAAAGTTCTTCAAACACCATTTGCAGTTAGTACATTCCAACGTTATTCATTATTGAAATAATTATCGGTATTCGTATAGCCGTAGTCACACGTCATTAGTTTGTGTTATACATTTGAGATAGGACTACGATAGTGACTACCTATACCATACGAATAGCGATGTATCTTTCACGGGAAAATGGTATTTTTTATGTACATAAATTATATATTTTTGCAATGTGCAGATTAAAACTTAAATTTAAACTTTCATTTGATACTAAACAACGATTTGTCTGCATTTTTGTCACTACGCATATTTTTGTGTTTCACATCCGCCATAATATATTTAAAGTAACGTCGGATAGCTTACAGGTATGTTATGTGGAATATTAAAATGAATCCAACGACACCTCATTTGTGAAAATGTGGTCAGTGGTTTAGGAACTATGAGGGAACAGATGAACACATCCATACTAACATACACTGCTGAAATCATCCCTTGGCTTTGGCGTAATCGGGTAAAAATAAAACTGTAATACCTACACGCGTATTTTTAAACAATTTTTTACCATGAGCGCATTATGTTTCCACTCTCTTTATTCTTCTTTTTTTTCTATATTTATGAAACGTAATGCGTGTCTCTCTTTCTGTCTATTTGGTCACTTATAGCTGTTCTGTTTGTGTTCTACTGGACGATTATTGATGCGATTTTACTATCATGTATCATGTGTTTAATCCGCACTTCCGTGACAAATAGTCGATGCGCACAGTGCGGTCATCAAGACACTTTATATCGCGAACCCACAAGTTGGGGTTCTTGTTCAAGACAAGACAGTTCAAGTTCAAGACATTCAACAATGACATGGGGTTCTTCAAGAAATCTGTAAATAGGATTTTACAAGACCAACAGTGCCCCCGCATACCTCCTGCTGTTGCAGGTATCCATGAGCGACGGTAGCTACCTACTTACCATCACGTGGCCTGTCTGCCACCTTCACCACAAAAAAATAAAGGTTTTATTATTCAAAACTTCTTCTTCTTTCTCAGCCCTTGGACGTCCACTGCTGGACATAGGCCTCCCCCATTGTCCGCCATTTAGACCTATCGGCAGCGACCTGCATCCAGCCATTCAAATTATCAAAACATCAAACATTTCCAATTATTCAAAACATCAGTGAATATACCACGCGAATGGAGCCGCGGTCAAAAAGCTTTTAGTATGCTTTTAAAAAGCTTTTTAAAGCTTTTTTTTTTTATAATTCTGATTTTCGATATCCTTCCACTTTCCTTTAAAAAGTGATGGATACCTATTTCCACATAATCAAAGTTTGCCATTTTTAATTAGTGTTGACTTGTATTGTAAATATCAATGTACGACAGTATCCATTTATCACCGGACGGACTATCTGCTGATCACTCACCTTCTTTGCATAAAATAATAATCCTAATTATGCCTATATACCTTAGTATTTTATTAAACTGTGCATTGAAAGCGTTTGTCTATGTGCGTTAAAATGTGTATCGTCTTTCGGTTCCTAAGTTTTTTTCACATAAACATGGTTAACTACCTACTTATATTGCACACTGAATGATGCCTACACGTCTGGTATTTACAAAAAAGGAAATAAAACATTCCTACAAATGACTTCAAAAATAATTCAAAAAGTCAAAGGTGTTCTCCCTTCAAGAATAACGAACGCGCTGCCCTAGGCAGGCTGTGAATATTTTACTAAATTCCGGAATTAATCGCCCCGTAAGAACGTCAAAGAGACAACCAATTTACGCCTATTTCAAATCCAACCCTTTAATAAAACAGTGCTCTTAGACCCAAAATTGTCTTAATTCGCAATAAATTGTTTGTAATTACTCCTACATAATTATACAAAAGTTAGGTAATAAAAGCCAATGAAGTGTGTGTCGTCGTTCGGTCCAGGCCATTACCTTTGGGGTTATGTTGAAGGTTATATTATTACGAGTATGAGCATTAAATTACTTTGAACTTAGCTAAAATTAATTTACATTGAATATAATATACATGTAACTTTGAAATTACTTATACCATACCATTAGCTAGATATAGGCTAGATATGTCTCCCCAATGCTAGATATAGTCCTCTCCCAAGAACCGCCACCACACAAGGGCTTCAGCTCTTCTCATCGAACCACTACCGACGGCTTTTCTCAAATTGTCAGTCCACCAGTCCACATGACCCGAGGGCGTTTCACAATATGCAGCCCAGCACGTGGTCTCCATTCGAGGACTTCTCTCCTTCATCCATTATGAAATTAGTTAAATAGTAATAGGTATATTATTATTCATATTTCATTTTAACATATAATTTAATATTAAATAAAATATTAAGTAATATATAAATCTAAAATATTAATATAAAGTGGAGTGTAGGCTATCTCGGCCGGTGTCCATATTAATTGAATCTTCCGGGCTACTTGGCCGAGGTCTTCTGGAATCTATTCTCTTTTTTCCAAACGTTTCATCAACAACTGCGGTTGACATCTTCAGTGGCGACTGCGTTCAGTCGCAGTCGCATATTCCGTCGTCGCAGTGAACGCAGTCGCCACTGAAAATGTCAACCGCAGTTGTTGACGAAACGTTTGGAAAAAAAAGAGAGGAGATTCTAGAAGACCTCGGCCAAGTAGCCCGGAAGATTCAATTAATATTAATATAAAGTATTGAAACGTTAACTCATAGGGTAAGGGTACTCAGTGAATATTCTGGGAATCTTCACTTATCTTGGGAGATTCATTATGAATTGTTAGAAAAAGGCATTTTGTAATACATGGCTAGTACAGTAGTCACACACAAGCAAGCGACTCGACAGCTATTGTGAGGACAACCTTACAATCGCGATAAGCGGATGACGACTATACACATAAATAATGTGCTAACACTGTTGACTTTAGTAGGATAGATAACTACTGAGCAACCGACCACTCGTTTGGAGCAAATTTGAAAGTTATAAAACAAAAATATTTCAGATCGCATAACCATTTTTGGAATGTTGCATTAACGGCCGGTAGGAGTTCGGAGGAATTTACATTTTTACTGTGACATTGAAATATTTATGACTTATACCCGCAGGCCTAACCTTCAACATATTTTTAAATGTTTTTACATTATGAAAAATAACTCTGTAAAGTAAGTACTTCGTAATAAAAACAGGCCGGGCGTCCGATAGAAGCCGTCGATATTAATTTTGTGTTAACGAGGCTACTGTTGCCGGCCCGCCAAACATATTTAAGCAAACGTCAAAAAACAGACAACGAATTATCTGATGGAACGTTCCAGAAAATTCTAATTTATAGTCACGTTAGAGTTAAAATCTACAGGAGTTGTGGGATAGATACCTGACTTTCTGGAAAGAGCTTGGTGCGTCTTTATTGAACACACCGCGAATATCTACCTAAACGAAGACAATCAACGAAAACTGAAGTTGCCGACATTCCTCAAAGAATCAGCATATTGAAGTGGACAGATTATATCTGCTGTCGCTGGGCCAGTGACCAGTGAGGCCTCAAATTGAGACTACGTACTGGAAAATATGTGAGCATCCAAGCAAGCCAAAAGAATCCAGATCTCGGCTTTTACCTTCTGAGATATTTACATTTTTCTGAAGTCGGGCGAAAAAATGACCTGTTGTTGTGAATTGTATATTGTACGGGGTCACGTGACCTACAATTTCATACCACAAACATTCTATGGCACTTCCACATATGGCCATCACATCACACCATCACATATGGCGTTTCTAATTCACACGCTTTTGACGGAATATGTAAATCAGAAATACATATTACTGAAAAGATATTGGAAATGGATCGTCGGTGTGCCTAATTTATTACTGACAAATTTATGTTTTGATATACTATATGTAATTCATATTAAACATTATGGTACCATTATACTACGTATATCTACTAGTTACTAAGTCATGGGTTTTGTTAGAAATTAGTAAAATTTTCATAATATATGATCCCCAATGTAACTGCCAAGTGGAACTGACTTTTTAGATAGAATTTTTAATATTCGATTTTCTCGAAATGTACTTTTTCTTATTTTGAACTTTGAATTTTTTTTCTCTGTATAATCTTTACCTAACCTTTACGTTCAAAAGATCTGGAGTGATGGACGAAATTTCAAACCAGAATAGATATTCTAGTTTGAAATTTCGTCCATCACTCCAATGCCGCCCATCTAGACCCTTTTTGCTTCGGTCATATAGCACGGGACGAGCGTGGAGCGTAGTAGCTGGATGAGATGAGTGGAAGATTGTGTGTACTGGCGGACCTTGGATAGATCTACAGAGGAGAGACACGGGCTGATCACACATTTAATATCAATTTCAATCTTACTATTGCTTTATGTGTAATGGAATATGTATGGTTTTGATTACATTTCGAGACCATATTTGGAGCTCATGGTCTTTTATGTTAATCGTCTATACTTATTGTATTCACCGACACCCACGCACACACACTCACACACGCACAAACAGGCACATTTAAAAAGGCACTATTATCTTTACATAATTAGTAACCTATCAGTAATAATAATCAGTAACCAGCCTTCGTAAGCTTAGAACCATTTTTTTATAGGTAGTTTAATAAAAGTGTAGCATAATATCGTCTATCTACTATCGGCGAAGTCCTTTGAGTCGTCAGTTCACCCACGCTCCACGCTCGTCCCACGCTATATGTCCAAGCAAAAAGGGTCCTGATGGGCGCTATTGGAGCGATAGACAGCATTTCAATAAGTAATTAATTATCGTTTGTTGAAACATTAAACAGGCACGTGTTTAGAAATCTTTATAATGTAATTTTGATACTGTGTTTATGCTGTTGTTTCATGTCAAATGAACTAAATAGAATAAAGTTTTATGGACCATACATCATAAGCTTTCTTTATGTATGCAGATCCTTTCTCTATCACAATTCTGTTTGAAGCATTATTAATTTATTCCTTATAAACATATACGAATTTAATCCTACTTTATAAAAGAGTTCGGAATTCAAATAACATTTATTGAACACAATCTCACCTGGGGTTACCCATTTACTTATATTTCACTGATCACAGCTCTCTGCTAAGAGTGGGGTTTTAATTAAAGGATGAAATGTGTTTATTTTTAATAACAATCCGTCTTTAAAAAACACATCAGCTACAGATAACGCACATACGTACTCATTATTTTGATCAGTGCAGCGCATCTTGGCCTCTGTTAGGCCAAGATGCGCTGCACTGATCACCGTACCGTACAGGTTTGGTGCCGTAGTTATCACTGACAATCCTCACTGGTATTCGAATTCCTGTTGTCTCCACTGTAGTTGTTACGAAACATCCTAAGTAATAAGTAAGGCCAGAATAAAAAATCAATTAATGTAGAAAACTAATACCACGTTCCAAGACAATAGTTAAATATTTTTTCCATACAAAATTTGATAGTCAAACGGGTGATCTCTTCGGGGATTGAATTCCGAGAAATCCCTTCTTAGTAAGTCTTTACGTCATAAAGGGAAGTTACTGTCTAAATTTCATGTTTCTAGCTTCCACGTTGTCGGATGAGTCTGTCAGTCAGTCGGGATATTTTTCTTATATGTATAAATAGATATCTATCTAGTTTTTTATTTAAACTTAACTAATTTTCGTAACAGTATTTACCGTTGATAAAACTAGTTTTTAAAACAAAATTTAAATTCTGTTTGCAATTGCAATCGAAATTATTACAATCGGCCCTTTCTGTATCCAGTGCTGGACATAGGGCTTCCTCGTGCATATTGTCTTGTAATATAATTAATAGAATCACTTACGAAAACTTTACTCTATTCTCCACTAGATATACGTAGGGAAAGACAAAATAGAAGAATAAAATAAAATCTACTTAGTGTGGATAAAATTAAAAGTATCTGTAACATAATTTGCGAAGCAACAAAGTTTATATTGCTTTCCATACACTCTTCATTAAAAAGTGGGTGACTTGTTAACTCCGTGGTACTTTGAACCAGCAAAGTTTATGTTTCAGCGTAAACATATCAACACAAGCTCCGACGTGAACAAATTATTTATGTTTGAAAGTAAATTCTGAAATCTGTCGAGTCCTACGTCAAGTATCTTGTTCGAGATAAAATCCCTGTTAAGATATTCAGAGGATGTAGAGTCACGAGCGAGTTTTCATGTTTCAAATTTATTTATACCTCGTTACCATTCGTAACCTTTAAAATAGTTCCCACATAATTTAAAAAAATCCCACTGGGCCACTGGGCGCACTCGGCTGGCCACGATACCCCTCTCTCATAGAAGACTACCTTGAAATTTACTGCATTTCCTACTTTATCGTATTTCCCCAATTTACGTACGTGTTTTCGTAGTGAGTGAGGTATGCCAGAGCTCAATCCCATCCCATCCTATCCTATCCCTTCCCATTTTCCCAAGCCCAAGCCCAAGACAGTAGCTGAATCGGTAGAAGCAGATGCATATTTAATTAACGCTCCGTTTACACAAAATATTTGATAGACATGTTGTTTATGCCAGTTTGAAACAAAATGAATGGTATAAATGAATTGAATATAAATATTTGTAATTGTATTAAATAACTGTTTTTTTTAGTTTGTTTTTATGTAGAGATAATATTTGGACTAATATTTGAACTTATCGCTTGACTTTCTGAGTCTACGTATTCCAATACCAGTAAAAACAACACGAGCCCAAATGCATCTAGAGGAATATCTGAATGTACTCAGTCTGAATTTAACAGTAAAGATACAATCATGGTATGGTATTATGAAGTTTGGTATAATTGTATTATTACACTGTACATTTCGCAAATTACGCAGAAACATTATTTACGTATTGGCAGTTTTATTATATCATAGTTTCGTCACATAAATAGTGTGTTTACATTTTTAAATTAAAGCAAAAGATCATCGCAAGAAAGGAGAGGTAAATATAAATTGTGCGAATGAATCTTCATATTGCATACAAAAAGATGCAAACTAATGTAGTAATTGACTTACATTACTTACTCGATTACCTCAAGAATACCCCTAACATTCCTTTAAAAGCTACAGCTAAAATAAAAGAATCCGTTTCACAAGTAGACTATTTATCTGGTCCTAGTACCGCCCGGGTGCTTCATTAAGACAAATAAGTCACGCCTACAGCGCCACCCATCTACTTTCTCACGTCGTCCTTTGTTTAGAAGGAACCCTAATTAAGCGGCAACTCTTTGAAGTACTGCAAAAACCCTCGTCGCACCGCCTACAACTTTGTCCTGCTTTTTAATTAAACCAAACCACTATAAAGCTAACCGATTGGCGATTAGAAGAAAATCGATAGAAGAGACAATTTACGAGAGCCCAAGAGAAGTTACCGGGAACGGTAAATAACAATTTCAGTTTCTACCCCCAAAATACACGTTTAAGATGTGAATAATTTAGAAATAAAACTGGGTAATTTAGATGAATTGTTAGCCGTGGTTTATTTTAGTGCAATTTGGTAGGGGGAGAGTGCATGCTGCATTCCCACAGCCGCTGGGCGCACCTCTCACAGAAGACTACCTTGCAATTCTCACTCCATCCTATTCCCCCAATGACCGTACATTGTTTCGGTAGTGAGTGAGATATGCCAAAGCCCATTCGCAACACACACAACATTCCTATCTTATGCTTCCTCATTTTCCCAGCTCTTTCTCCAAATCCATTCCTGAATCTCCAAAGGTAGGCAGACCATCCGAGGGCAACGTTTGTTATTCTGAACTGATGTTGACATGTATTGAGAATGTCCATGGACGGATAGTATCCACTTACCACCAGGTAGACTGTCTGCTGGTCTGCCGTCTTGTTTCTATAAAAAATGGGTAATACTTGAAAGAAGGAAAACAGAACATTCAAAGCAATATTTTGAAAAATTTTCTAATCAACTAACTAAAATTTTTGAGAGGGGTAGCGTGGACAGACGAGTGCACCCGGCGGTTGTGGGATTGGCGGCGTGCGCTCCCCCATCCGAAAATGTCAATTATTTATTGTATCAACACTAGCTTTCAATAACATTGATGTAAACTGTAAATATACCTCCTTAATATAAACTCAACCGCAATCAAGTTCCGTTTTTACGCGTTGGCGAATCCTCTAATAACATAATTCTGTGTTCACATTGAACAAATGATTTTCCTAACGACATGTTGGCGGCTTATTTCGCTCTAAATCACCGGGGCGCTTCAAGGAACTCGCTTCGGTCCTGATTTGTTAATAAAATGGGACAACATTTTCCAGAGAGGCGTAAAAAATGTACGCAAAATCTCACTTTAACGTCTCTTATCTGTTACTCTTAATTTAAAGCTAAGTTCTCGAAATATGTAGCTTTTTATTTCTAAAAAGCTACACAAGCTAAGGGTTACAATCGACAATAATTAGCATAAAACTAATTTGACACATTAGCTTGAGGTAAAACACACACTATGAGGTAAAACAAGCAACCTAAAGAAGTAATTTGCCGCATGACGCCTCGTCAGAACAACTTCTGAAAACTTTACACGTTTATTTCTCACGTACATAAGAGCTTTGTCTTCTGTACCGCTCGTGATCGTACAAAAGACATCACCAACTTTAAAAAATCTGGTTGGGTTAACATAAAGGCGAAAATAGAACAAAAATGATACGCTCGATATGCTACCTCTCATATAAAGAAAATTAAACAGCCGAGGGCGCTTGACGCATGATACGCTCGGACAGCGTTCCCTCGTGAAGTTCCTCTTGAACAATACAGAATTGTGAAGTGAAAATGCCTACAATATTCACGCGTTCAAACAACAATGATGATATGACAACCTTTCGAGTAAACAGATTCCTAACGGATTATAGACGACAATGTTGATTTTTATGAATAATATTTTTACATTTAACTGGCTTCACTCGGGTTAGAATAGATTTAGCGTTTATTTATTTAGACTTACGCTGGTTTAAAATAAAAAAATATGGGTAAGGGCCAGGAAAATATTTCTTAGACCATATTTACTTCAGACTTTAGAGTGATTGGAAAACTAACCTCTAACAGAATGCGTAAGGTGCCTGTCAATGGTGTACATTGGCTTTGAAACTATAGTTCCTTTTTCAATACCGGAGACTAAATTGACAAGTACCAATGTCAAACTCGAAAATAATGTTGCTAATTAATTTTCATAGTGTTCCGTGGTTCCTTGTGGTTCCGGTTATTTGAATCGTAACATTTTAAATGTGATTTTTGTATATTGTTTGTATTGAGAGCATTAATTAATTAATTTGTTACATTCAATATATTCGAAGATAAACTATTGTCGTTACTTATCATATTTACGATATTTTCACCATATTAATATTTCAAAATTATTAATTATTTATTTTTAATTGTAAAAAAATATATAAATTCCGATAAATTTGATCCACGCGAATTTGCAAAATTTTACAGTAGCATTTTAAAAATATAACATTTATTCGAAGTGGTCACCATTTGTCTTTATACAATCTTTCAAACATTGTGGCCTGTTTTCCATTGAAACACGCACCCTTTCCATGGGAAAACTCCCAACTGCTACCCTTATAGAATGTTTTAGAGATTCAATATTATCAAGGCGTTTAGAGCATGCCCATGCTCTATAAAACAAACCATAGTCGAGCGGATTAAGATCGGGACTGGATGACGGCCAGTCTTCAGCTCTAATGAAGTCGGGAATATTCCTTTCTAGCCACGCCTGTGTTGATCAAGCCTTATGACTTGATGCTGAGTCTTGCTGAATAGACCATTCCTGGTTATGGAACAGGGTGCTGTTAGAAGTATTTATGACCTTCTCAAGAATCGTATATTAATACACTTGAGCCGATATTTTAATACCTTTTTCACAAAAATATGGTTCAGTCACTCCTTGATAGCTAACACCCCACCAAACAATGACTGTAGCCGGAAAATGGTCACGTTGCACTCTATTGACCAATTGAACAGCTTCTCTTAAGCTATAAGCATAAACTTGATCATTCTGCTTGTTACAATGATCGTCAATGATCAACATTTTCCTTCCGTAAATAAGATTCTTCTATGAGCTAATTTTGCATACCACCGAAGAAGTTATTTTGATTTGTCAACCCTATTTTTCTTTAAATTATCATTTACGAAATCACCAGTACGCCTTTTGTAAGCAGCTAAATCATCTTTAAAACACGCGCCATGATTCTGGGTGCTATATTCATCTCTCTGAATAAAATCTTTTACTGCCGGACGGGATTTCTTCGGATTCTCTCCTTCACAGCTTTAATCCTCTGTTTACTACTAATAGTGCGTGGACGACCAGACCCTTTTCTGTCACAAACAGGGGATGTTTTAATGTAACTATCAATAGCCCGGTACACGAACATTCTGCTAATACCAAGCGGATTGAGAGTTTTAAATTGCATTTGTCTCTATGCCCACTTTACATAATGCAATTACAGCAATACGGTACAATATTTAATAATGATTAAAGCCAAAATAAGACATTTATTTTTAACATAGAGAAATTCAGATTCCAAAATCAAGTGTATTTTTTTTCTTTATTGTAACGGTACAGACTAGGAATAATTTATTAATAACCTAGCGTATCACTCATCGTTAATCTAAATACATACCTTCGTACAAACATAGATAATACCACTTTTTGTAGTCTTATCTCTGAGCACACCCCTACTTAATAGTATATAAAGTGTATGAATGCAATAATAGTATACTTAATAGTATGTAAGTAAACGGTGCCTTATGTAATGTTTAAGTAATTATTATCTTATCTTATGTGCACGAGTAATTTACTTTCTGTGTAAGAAAGAATTTTAATTACTGCTTTACCATTAGTTTATATTATAGTCCTATTTTCTATTTATACAAGAAAGTTTTATAGCCTATAGTGTGTCCCACAGCTGGCCTCCCCCATTATTTTCCAAACTGTTTGGTCTGCAGCCATCTTCGGCCATCTTTCGAAAAAAGTATCGAGGTCGCCTCGCCACCTTCGCCTAGATCTTTCTCAGCGTCTCGGCGTTCTCGGCGTTCATGACAGTACGATCCATTAGAAAGTTATTCGTGCGCATCTTTCTGTATGCATATTTGAATTTTGCGGTCTTAATAACTACGTCAATTATTTAAGTTCTTGAGCGCAAGAAACTGTTTCTAACATGATCCCTTCTTTACACTTAAATACGCTTCACTTCATTGCTCGTACTCAAACCCTAAGCCTAGACTTCTGACTTTAGGTCAAAGACCAAGTCTGTGCACCGTAGGTCAATTTGGGCAGGATACACATGTCGGCGGATTTCCGCTTGAGTGACAGCGGAAGGTTGCCCTTAATAAACTCCTTTATGGATCGGTAGCTTTTTCAAGCATTTCCAATAAGTCTTTCGACCTAAACAACGTAAAAAACAAGTCAAAACAAGAGATTAACCAATCGTTATTCTAAGAACATACCTTCGCTCCTAACATTGATAAAGTCACAATTTTATTGACTTATATATTATCTCGGAACAGTTTTCTGTTTGTTAATACTATAACATACGATACCCGTTACCATCCCTTTCACTCGTATTATCCACTGCTGCAAATGGGCCTCCTTACGCACATTGTATTGTGCATGAGGTATGTATGGCCTTAAAACGCTATGTTGGCCAAATGGATGGGCGAGTCCACTCAAAGGGCGGTGTACACCGCCTCTTTGGTATCACGTAGTTTTCTTTTACCACGCCCACGGGCTTACATTTGCATCTCTTAGACTGGAGGTAGAATGTGGCGGCCTATTGTATTAAATATTGACAACCCAAAATTATTAAATATACCCATATTCGGCAAATAAATGAATTGATTTAAGCAAATGCATGTCCGACCGCGGCACTACCGACTGCGTTAATCGGTCCTCATTTTAATGAATGTCCGACCGCGGCACTACCGACTGGTTTAATCGGTCCTCATTTTAATGAATATCCGACCGCGGCACTACCGACTGCGTTGATCGGTACTCATTTTAATGAATGTCCGACCGCGGCACTACCGACTGCGTTAATCGGTCGTCATTTTAATCGGTTGCAAATTGATTGTTACTGTCATATTAAATTATTATTATAAGACATGTAGTGGCTATACAGCGTTGACCGGCTTTAGAATAGCACCAACCCTTCTCGTTGGTGTCGTAAAAGCCGATTAAAGGATAACAAAGCCGCTGCCACAAACCCTGAGGAACTAACTACACCACCTCTAAAAAAATGGACTCGTCACATCGCGCGGCCAGCGTGGAGTTTTAAGGCCGTACATTGTCTTATGCACGAAGAGGCCCATGACGTGCAGTGGACGATGAAAAGGCTAGTTACAATTTCGATGGCCTGAATTGCATCTTTTTACCACATTGTATCGCCATCGTTGACAATATTCCTATCATATGAAGAATACTACTCAATGTCACGCAAATTTAATACAAACCATAATACAAACGGCGCTAATGTAACCTCATACCGCCCCCGCAGGCATCAAAGAAAGATTGGCAGTAACACGAGCCGTTAAAAAGCATCGACGACACGCCGACGGCAGACCGACGTTATTGTTCCCCGTATGTAGGTCGCGACACGCGTGGGCCTACAAATCACGACGATAATGCCAGCAATATTTTCACTTGATGTTTAGTAAGAAGTTTTGCTGAAATAGTAATGTAAATTATTTTGTTTTTGTTTTGTGCTGTGGCTCAGTTGGGCCACAGCACAGCCAGTTAGTAGTTACTAACAACCATTTATTTATTTATATACTTACCTTATTGTACACACAAATGATAAAAATAGTTACAAAAGAAGATACATAAAGGAGGCATGTTTGTTTCTTTGTTTGTTTGTTTCATTTGTTTATCATCTTCTCTTGGCGCTATTGGTGCTTGGTGGCGACGTGATGGCTCCACTGAAAACCAGCGTTGTGGTTCACTGCAGCTGATGCTGAGTTGGAGTCCATTTTCGGCATCGCAATACACATCGCCACAATTATACTTCCTACTGTACTGCGACACTTATTCTGTGTATATTTGCATCTTGTTTTCTCTTTAATTTCAATGTTACCAATCATTGTGTGTTGTGTTGTCTGGAATAAATGTTATTTTTGTCATGTTAATATTAATATTGTTAAAATAATTCGAGTTGCATAATGGAGAACGTAACCGTAAGCAGTCCCCTTTTAACGTCCACTACTGGACATTGTCTTGTGCATGAGGAATGTAGGAACTCAAAACGCCACGGTGCCAAAGAGGGTTAGAAAGTCCACTCTTTAAGAGGTGGTATAGTATATGGTAGCGGCTTTGTCATCCGTTAGTCGCCTTTTATAATACCCATGAGAAGAAACGCGGTGATGCTATTCTAAAGCCGGCTATTTTTCCATACCAAGCATAAAATCTCACTTTTATATATCTCAATTATGTAAATGACCATCTATCAGATTGAATAAAATCAACATGAATTTTAAGTCCAATTATGAAATAATATAATACATAAACTATAATATGCAATAGGTAACTAAACTAATTTTATATATTGTATACATTATGTACATAGAAACCTTGTGGCAAAGTATCCAATGTGCTGGCGGCATTGCCCCGTTGAATTGCTAAGCTTAAACGCTGTGCGAAGTTATTACTGGCCTGGGGTTACCGATGGTGTCGACCAGGCGCTTCGCTATGTCTGTAAAAAGATTATTCGCACGCGGACCCCACGGACCTAGAGTAATAATCACTAAAGGGAGTAAAAGTGTAGTTGGTGATGATGTCCCTATAATTATGGGGCTTGCGCTTTTCAGCCACTTCTCCGGCAGCACTAGCTTTTCCCACGGTCCGCTGGAGGTGGGAAAGAGCCAGCGTGTCTACACATCTCCCACACTAAGGGTCGCCCCATACACCCAGGGACCAGGGACATTCAAGTATTGCCAGAACGAGGGCCTCATTTTTGTAAGTTGACCAGATATTGAGAACACAGAAAGATATTAAAAAATATAATATATTTGATTTCTCTATCTAAATAAAATCGAGTAGCAAGAGGATCTCATTAACAGAGCATGTTAAACAGAATCTTAAAACCAAAAAAAAATATAGCTACATAAAGTCTGTACTCTAGAAATAATACTCTACAAATACTCTAACTCCATAAATTAACTTTCATGAAGCAAAATACTACATTTGTACCGTAAAATGGACTTTTTCAAAACCTACTTGTAGTCTTAATGCTCTTAGCCCGTACTAATATTACACAGCCTCGACTGAGAACTCGGTTTTTCAAACAATTATCGTTACAACAGCCAACTGTTTGTTTCTCTGCAAATTGCTCTTCAGGTTTGTTGTTATTTATATTTCTCGTTTGGTTTTTGCTCTTTACAGGGTAGCCAAGCAACCGTTATTCCGACATTCAGGTGAAAGATGTATTTAACGCCTTAATACATTTTATTTATCAGTTACTTTGTTAAATCAGATATTAATAATACGATATACTCGTATTGTCAGTAAAGCTAAAACTAATCACGAGTTCGCCATCATCTCATCTCATTAATATAAATACTATTAACTCAATTTATGATATATCTATTTAATATTACTTTATTAAAGGTGATTTTAAAAAAACACATTTCTAGAAAACTTGTGACATCATTTGGAAAGGTAAATTTCAATATTTTTCGTACATATTTATCGATTTTTTGGGGAGAGAGTGCACGTGAATTCCCACAGCCGCTGGACGCTCCTCACTGGCCACGTTACCCCTCTCTCACAGAAGACTACCTTGAAATGTAGGTACTGTTTGAAATGTACTTGAAAACTTTCGTACATTATCGTATTTCCCCAATACGAGTACGTGCATACGTATTGCCGTAGTGAATGAGATATGCCAAAGTCCATTCCCATCCCATCCTATCCCTCCCCATTTTCCCAATCCATTCCTTAATGTACAAAGGTAGGCAGCGCATCCGGGAGCGTGCCAACATTTCTCATTCTGGACTGATGTTGGCATGTATCGCGGATGTCCATGGACTACAGTATCCACTCACCACCAGGTGGACTGTATGCTAGTCTGTCGCCTTTTTCTATAAAAGAATAAAATAAAAAAAAATCTATTAAATAAAATAAAAAAGTAAACACTCGTTTAAGACCTGTTCGATAGATAAATACTCGTATATACTCGTATTTTTGTACATTCTAAAAAAATTAGTCAAAATCTATCGACCTTGTAAATCAAACCTACTGAGATCGTTCCATACAAATACGGCATGGGGCTCTTCAAATGGGCTGTGAATAGGATTCGGCAAGGTCGGCAGCGCACCCGCATATCTCCTTTTGTTACAGGTGTTCATGGACAGTGGTGACCACTACCATCTTGTCGGCCGCCTGCTCGTCTGCCACCTCTTCTATAAAGAAAAAGCTCTACATATTTTAGATAGGTCTCATCCCATCCAAAAACATTACTGGAATGACTTTGCTATACTAGTTAATTGTTTATTCTTCGGTTTCCTGTAAACATTTAGTAAAAGATGGCAAAATTTTGAATTTAGCTTAGAATTTCATGTCTTCGTGCAAAAAGTTTCGTTCAAAATCTTATTTACTTTTAGTTATTAAGCCGTTTATTCTGCAAATTCCAGTTACGATATTTAAACCTTTTCATTTACCGGAATGACCTGGCAGCACAAGTTAACTGTTTACTCTCCGAGATTTGTTTGTTTTAACAATAAGGATTTATTTAGCACTTCTCCGAATCAGATAAACTAAATACTGACTATTCTTCGACTAGAGAACAGAGGGGCATTTCTCATTGCTCCCAAAAAGCCCTAAGGAACAGGTGAAGTATTTTTATTGTCTCGTTTAATGGCTGTCATATTATAGGGCTCTTCACAATTACAGCTTCAATGTGACAGATTTTTCAGGGACAACCAATTCCTCTCGATATCCATTTGTGTTTCATTGCAGCATTTTACTTTATTCAATTTATCACCGCTTCGCTTATTTTAATCGCTCTTTGTTTCTGTCCTTACGTAGTTAATGCTAATGGATTGGTGTTTATGTTGTACTTTCAATCTATTTTTTGTTGTTTAATACTTCTATATTCCGTACACTAATAATTAAATTAATACTAGGCATAATTACACAGCCGCTCGTCGTCATTAAGCTCAGAGAGAGAGGTGTTGCCAGGAATGATATGGGAAAGATCGCAAGGCCGAAAATTCATTTACATCTATTATCTAATCTCATTCATAGGATCTTGAGTTCGATCTGTCTGTAGTTTTACTTATGTATATAAGAATTTTTCGATTATTGCGAGCTCGACGATGAAGAAGAACATAGTGAAGAACATAATCGTGACGTTATAAAAATCTGGAGCATGTGTATCCACCAACATGCATTGGGCGCTCGTAGTGGATTATGGTCTGAATAGTAGGGGACCTGTCGTCCCCGTGATTAGTATTAGTAGTGATGATTACTAATTACCATTAGTGATTACCATTAGTACTAATGGTCGTGATTAGTAGGGGACTTGTGGCCCTTGCAGGTACGCTGTATCATATAAGAGTTTTAAATAAACCATACTTGATGCTATAATATTAAAATTGTCTAAAATCTAAGAACTTGTTCTTCGAGTATCTGTCTATAGGCTTTAATGACTATTAAGATTGTTATAATAAACATTGTTATAATTTTGGTACTAAAAAATTAAACAAATATTAATAGTAATTAAACATTTGTTCGGGATATTTTGGAAACTCAATACTAATTGAATAATTGAAAGTATTCTTTAAAGCGTGTTTACCACTCTATTTAGATTATCTTAATTATGTTATTACAATGATTAAGTAGGGTAACTCTGGTGTGACAAACAGATGACCAAATGTACTGACTAATTATATATTTTCTATTAGTCTCGCCAAGAAAGTTTTCTAAACCAAGATACAGTAACATCAGACAAAAATCACCGGTTATAAATTTAATATATTTTTTTTGGCTCACTAAATATTTTTATAGTTCAGCGCATGTGTGGCCCTGGCGGAAAAAATATGAGCGTCTTGCTCTTGTGACTTCTGACGATAGACCTAATCCATAAGTTCAAAGTCGCTCAACGAGCTATGGAGAGAACTATCATCGGAGTTTTTTACAGGATAAGAACAGAAATGAAGAGATGCGCCAAAGATGTAAAGCCACCGACATAGCTCATAGAATCAGCGTGCTGAATTGGCAAGAGGCAGGTAATATTTGTCGTAGGACCGATAACCGAGAGTCCTCGAATAAAGGCCACATACCAGCAAACGCACAGTGAGACGTTCTCCGGCCGGTGGTCCAACCACTTAAAGTAATTCGCCGGTGGTATTTGAATGATAAGAGCCGATATTCGTATGTGGTGGCGATCTATGGGAGAGGACTATATCTAGCAATGGAGAGACTTAGGCTGATGGTATGGTATGCTAGCTGCTGGGCATTTATGTAATAAGGTGGCATTTTGTTTGTTATTACGACCTCGACCAGAAAAAAATAACACCAAGAGATAAGTATGTATCCCAGCCGACGCATTGTTGATTACCGTTTTGACGCAGTCTAATTACAACTAATTTTCGCTTTAATTAAAAAGCGTTCACCTTCATACAACCAACTTTATCTTGCGTAGGCGTTTCTTTCGCTTGAGTGTGTTTACATACGGCCTTATACATTTACTATGCCTACACCCAGAAAACACCGAAGTTCTTCGTAGCGCCTAGCCTTGATATATTCGCTACCACGAGCCTTACGACATAATAAAAACTGCCGGCCGTTGTCATTATTGACATTTTCATAAACGTTCAAATTGATAGTTGATAATTCTTGAAATTTATTCAAAATGTCATAATATTATGACATTTATGACATTTTGAACAATTACATATAAGAACAAACCTATGTTAAAAATTATTTCCCAAAATCAGTAGAGTTTTCAGTGGACATAAGTTTCAGTATCCATAGAAGCTTGAGTACTTTTATTTTAGAGAATTGAATATTCTTGCTGAAACTTGTATTTCTGTGTGATGTTGGCCGACTTTAGAATAGCTACTACGAGACTACAAAGTCGCCACTACACCACCTCTAAGAGTGAACTTGCCAACCCGCTTAGACAACGTGGCAACGGCCATACATCCCCTGTACACATGACAATGTGTATGAGGAGGCCCATGTCCAGCTGTGGACGTTATCTTAATGGGTTGGTTACGGTTACGGAGTATTCTTGCGGGCTGAAAGGACCAAAAACATAGGGTGAAATGCTCGGTTGACCTGTTTCCTTTCAACACTTCTGTCTTAAATTCCAATTCACTATGTCACCCTACCACTACAATTATACCACACTTATCTATTATTTATGTGGCGTGAAAGGCGATCATAAAACGAAAATATTATCATAACTCACGCTTTTAGTTATTGTTATTCCCTTTTTCCTTTCGTCTTGCTTTCCTGTCGTTATGTGACGTCAGCAGTATGTACACTTATGTCTATATATATTATATATATGTGATGCTTTAATTCGCTACTAATAAAGGCTAACTAGAACAGGAAGCTATTTTAGTAACCAATTTGTTACCGCAATAGGCTATGTAAACTTATACATATCTATCATTTTACCTATTACCAATAACTTGTTTCACCTTTTCATTTATTACCTATATTATATTTATATATATATATGTACTTAATATATCATTAGTTGTTTTAACTTAAAAATTATAAGAGATTCCCAAATTAGAAAATAAGAAATTTATTAAAAAAATAGAATGAAAAAAAAACAGTTTAACACAAAATTTACATCAAGCATGTATTAAAATAATAATATATTCACTATTCATTTAAAATCCCTGGTTCTTAGCTCAGAATGCTGTATGAAAGACGAGCCACAAGACTAATAACTATGCTACTTATCATCTGAATTTGATACCCAAGTCTTTTTATAGAATAAAATGTCTTAAGTACTGACACTGTTTGTAATCTCCTGATTATCGACGCTCTTAATAATACCTACAAAACAAAAGAATAATATCTATAAAACAAAAGAATAATACCTATAAAACAAAAGAGTAATACCTATAAAACAAAAGAATAATATCTATAAAACAAAAGCGTCGAGACATACACGATCTCGTTATTTCTCTACTATAGTGTAATACCAAAATACTTAACCTAATAAATAATCAGTGAAGCGCCTCAGAAGGCCTCACATTCTCGAAAAAACCACATCGCATCACAAGAAATTAGTTCTTCATTAATACCCTCTAGTCCCTAATAAAGTTGGGACAGTTCTTTTCTAGATATTATACAACGTCCAAACCATGAGAAAGCTTTGACAGCAAATTTCTATTAAATACTCGTCTATCATCTATGATTTTTAATCCTCACTGAAACTATTCAATGAGAAAAAATCGTGTTTTTTTTTTATTTTTATTTACGCTATTTTGTTTTTGATGAATAACATGTTGATTACATTCATGATAGATGAAAACCCTACGTTGTAGACTCTGCACCATACTACGAGTATAATACATAATCCTATGTATATATCACAGAAGTGCGGTCTGTCCGCATTTCCACGATACGGAGATGTCGCGTACTGTTCGCTCCAAAAATCATTTTATACCGCGAACCCGTAGTCTGTGGAACGAACTGCCTCAAGAGATCGTTCCATTACGCTACTACATGGGATTCTTCAAAAAAGCTGTGATTAGGATGTTGCGATGTGGGCGGCGTACTCCTATACCTCCTGGTGTTGCAGATGTCACGCGGGACCGCTTGCTGGTCCGCCTACTACCCTTAAAAAAATATATGAAAAGAACACTACATCGCTGTACCTACCACAGGCATACCTTTGTTTTAAAGGTAAAAATTCAACACAGCGTCCCTATGTCAATTCCAACATCTTGAACATCATTTTATATTCAAGTAGATGTCAGACCTAAGCAAACGCGTACCATCAGCTATTGTGTCCCGAATGTCACTATATTTCTAAAGAAGCCCGACCCTCGCCTCACGAAAGGGTGTCTCTTATTGTCTTCCCTCAATTCTAATAAATTACGCAATGTTGAGGTACGTTCTGTTGATTTAAATCTTTTCTGTAATATTTTATTATGACATGCCGCGTATAAATGATAGAAAATTTATATTGTCAGTTTTAAAGGTAAAATATTTAAGCGGTATTTAATTTTATATTTATTAAAATTATATAACGCCACATTCATTAACTGAACCAGAATTATATAATGTAATTAATTAATTACACAAATATGAACAGATAATAAGTAAGATACATTACTTATAATAAAAAATAAAAAAAGGCTCGGAGCAACGCCCTGCCGACGCAAATAGCGGCCATATTCAAACAATATTTCAAAATATTGAGATTAATTTGCTTTTTGTAATGACCAAATACGTTCTTATTCGCTAATCTGTTATTAATTATTATTTACCACCTTGTAAACAAGCATTTACTTTACTTACTTTCAATACTGATAAATACAAGTAGAACATCTTTGAAAATCTTCTAGTCTATGAAATGAAAAAAATATGTGCCATTATACACTCCAACTTTCTCCTCTGATTAACGTCTCTCATATACTTTGTGCCATGTGTCAGCAACGGGCAGTATTGGCTTCATCCTCTAAGCCCTTAATAGTTAGTACCACAGTATAAATAAATTCGTATATAGTATAATATTTTCCTTCAAAATGCCACTTTTGAATGCGTGTGTGCCTACACAGACAAAACGTCGAGGCAAACTTCAAGACAGATTTCATAGAATCAATTTTGAAATATCGTATAGCGTCAGCAGGCTTTAGTATTCTAAACTTTAGAATACTAAAGCCGGTATACTAAAGTACTACAGAGTACTTTAGAATCTAAAGTATTCCGTAGTACTTTGGTATTCCGGTGGTGCTATTGCACCAACCGATCTAACCGAGATAACCAAGCCGCCGCCACAAGTTTTGAGTAACCACTTCTAAAATAGTGAGCGTTTTAAGGCCATACATCCCTCATATACAAAACAATGTGCGTGATGAAGCCCATGTCCAGCAGTCATTGTAATAATAAATAACACCGCACTCCATTGAGTGTCGTAGTCCATTGAGGATTCCCTGTGTTGTGGGTCCAGAGACACATACAAAGAGATACACAAATTGTGGAAGTAACACATATTTATGTATTTAAACGGATCTTAACGCAAATGTTTTACCTTATTTACGGATTGGCTTACTGATTTTTATTTTTTCATTTTTTTTTTTTTGTAATTTCAATCTCTTTTATACATATCTATACCACTATAGAGTTATGATTTAATTACCGATTATGAAAGAAAATACGGAATTACCTTGAAGCAATATTTACTAACAAATTATTTCTGACATATTACTGACTCTTAAAACTTGTTTGTGTACTGCTTAATAGCTATGCTATGGTTACTACGTGAACAAATTATAACGCGCAGCGAATTCATTAGGCGGCGACGATGCCCGTCCACGGCGGTTGTTTGAAACAATTCATGTTCCACTGTTCACAAATTTAGTGTGAGAGAATTTGAATTTATACCGCCTGGAATATATCAAACCTTACGGAGTAAGCCTCAAATAGAAAATAAAGTTATGTTTATCAGAAATTAGGATGCAATTTAGATATTATTTGAATATTCAATTAAATTCTTTATTGCCCTCATGTTCTTAACGTAAAGATCTTAAAATATACGTTCAATATAAATCCTTTTACTGCTACAGGCTATGTAATTTTTATTATTTTTATTATATATACTATTATATTCACCAAACTAACAAATACATTTCTTAATATCTTCTTATTTTATATTGAATCACATAAATCCTTTGCGGTTGTGTGAGTGATATATTTCCCAATGTACGTGTCGGCTCAACCCAAAGTCTATCTGAAAGAGAATGCCTCAGAGCTTGTCTTTTGAGGCGAGCTTGTATCCCGATGTGTTTGTTATATTTATTTAAATAATATCATTTTAGTTCAATAAACATTAACATTTTTCCAATCCAAACCAATTTCAAACATTCCAGTTCTTATCGGGTTCCAACTACAAATATGATTTCGAAAGCGTGTGGGAGTTGCATAGCCCAATTCGTAACCTCATTCCATGTTATCAAATAATAAATGTACTAGAATAAGGGAAGTTTCCCATCCTATATACTCTCTACACCCCTTCCCATCCCAATTCCTCAAGTACTGAATATGATAAGATGAAGTAAATCTATCACTTTCTATCTACTTACTACCAGGCTGTAAAAAAGTAAAAAAAAGTAAAAAAGGGACTTTATTAATTTAAAGTTTTTTTTATTACAAACTTTTTTAAATTATCAGCCTACAACGTCCCACTGCAGGGCACAGGCCTCCCCTAGTTAATCACTGGAGGCTTTCGAAAACTTTTTAAAGGATTATAGTAATTAATATCTATTATTAGAAAGTGATCGGTGCGGTGTCGCCCGGTGTCTTTAAAATAGCATCAGCCCATTTCTTCCCGTGGGTGTATTAGAAGGCGATTAAAAAATAACAAAGCGGCTACCAAAAGTCCTGAGAAACTATACCACCTCTAAAAGAGTTGACTCGCCAAGCCGCCTGGCTAACGTGGCGTTTTAAGGTCTTACATCCCCCCATGCACCGGACGATGTGCGTGACATGATCCATGTCTAGCATTGAACGATAAAAGTGCTTGATATACATAGTTAACAAATTCAGACCAAACAACTATCCGCATCCAAAAAATATTGACATTTAAAACCTCCACTCGAAAAATTTCTTCACATTCTCACGCTTCCACGCGTTACCTCTCTCAAATGTTACTTGTATATAAGAAGTTAGGAACGTGCACAAGCACACGTTGAAAACCTTTACGTTATTGCAGACGAAAGCTGATTACATCAGACTGATTTTAAGTTTAGATGACAAGCCCCGTAGCCCCGAAGTGTACTATCGTGAAGTGGCGGTATTAGACGTTCTTATCAGATTTTATCACCGCACCTCCGTCATCGAGACGTGATACCTCCGCACTTTGATAGAAAGTTGTACGGGAAAGACTCCCGATGTCTTTCAGCTACGTTAGGACAAGAACGTTGTAAATAGGTATTTGCAAGCAGGTACTTGCTTGGTTGGCTGTGTGGTTTCGGCTGATTTTAGAATAACATAACACTACCCCATCTCTTCCCGTGGATGTCATAAAGGTCGACTAAAGATTAACAAAGCCGCTTCCACAAGTCCGAGGCACTACACCACCTCTGAAATAGTGGACTCGCCAACCCGCTTGGCCAGCGTAGCGTTTTAATATCATACATCCCTCGTGCACAAGGCAATATTCATAAGGAGGCCCATGTCCAGCAGTGGATGATAACAGAGCTGATTACTGTTACTCCTCCTGGTTTGTGTCCGTAAGCGACGGTCAACCACTTAATATCGGGCGCAACATCTGTCTGCCATCTTTAATATAAAAAAGGTGTTTTATAATGTACCCCGATGTGGATGGAATACATTTATTGTTGGAATACAGAGTTTGACCCTAGGTTTCTTTACTGTATGGCATGATGTGACTTCAAATTTTCGCCGCCACACAACACCTTCCGCTCTTTACACTTAACAAATATTGCCTACTTATTAAATCGCCAATCCATCGGGCTCTTAGACTACGTCCCCACATAACGTGCTGCATTTATGTTACGTTACTGCCTCATGTTACATTTATGTTACTGCCTCAAGAGGTCTTTCCATTAAGCTACGATATGGGGTTCTTCAAGAGAGCTGTGAATAGGATTTTGCAAGGTCGACGGCGCGCCCGCATACCCCCTGGTGTTGCAGGTGTCCATGGGCGGTGGTAACACTACTTTTTTATTATTCACAGTTCACATTTAGAAAAAAAAAATTCAAGTCCTAAACAAATTTTCAACGTTAAGACTAAATATATTAATATCAACAAACGTGCAACATTACCGCAGACAAACACATGACGTTATAATCAATAAGTGGTTTGTGGTACTCTAAAAATCTCAATTAAAGATATTTTGATCCGGCTCGAAAGACCAAAAATAAAGATGGTGTGGCTACAACACCTTTATTATTAAATAGTAAAAGAATTTCTTTAAATTAACATACTTATTTTTACAGTTGTGAACAATGTGAACATGTTGTTGTTGTTAACAGGTTTTATAACTTTATTAAATGAAAGCACTCGATGCGTTCTGTATCCAAAAATGCACTAACGCTACGAGTACATATGCGCCCCAGCCGTATCCAGGCCACGTGCCACATACGTCACGATGTTGTTTTTAGGAACCGAGCAATATAGATATTTACTACATATAATTACTCTCGTGCTACCTTTTTATGAACATTATTTGAAAAACCATTTAAACAATAATTGTTAAAAGGCATCATTGTCAAAGATCGACATCGGAAGAAGCAATGGGGTATTACGTATCAAAAAGCCCCTGCAATATATTTCAACCCGCGGTCCCAATACCGTAAGTAATTCAAGCGTCTCTCGCAAGCAACCAATAAATTTCGAACGAGACACGAACTGCACAATATGTAGATAATGGGTATATATATATGTGTAAGAAAAAGGTTTAATTTTTATATAACTTCCATTTCATTTTTATATAATAATTGTTATGTGATGTGTATAACAAACAGTTGCGAAAAATCTTTAAAAAATAAGTACCCTCTAATAAAATTCAGAAAATCTTTGTAGGAATTTATAAGTACAAAAAAATACTATAATTTGAATGAGTATTTTGTGAGGAAATCTGTTATTATATGTCATTGTAATGCATATCTACTCGTAATATAAGTATTATCTTTGGTTTTGTTGTAACCACTACCATTGACATTGATTATTTATTATTTATCTATTGTTATTGTAACTACATCAACTTGTAGGTAACTTTAATTGTACCCTCAACTTCGTTCACGAGTACTTTGTAAATAGTTCCCGCGGGTACTCCCGTCTACGCTCTGTGTACATACCCTAACTCGTTGAAGGTCGTCACGTCTGTGCCGCCATGCGAAAATCTCGGCGAATTCGATAGTTTGTGGCTACCTGTCTACATTCACATAATTTCCCCAGGCACCGGCTGCAAAAAATAGAATGCTTGTACGAAGTTTCAGTTCGTGTCGCACGTTTCAGAGAGAATTTGGGACTTTACTTGCGTTATTCACAAGCGCTTCCATGCCTGTCCAAATATTCACTACTTTTTGTTTAAATCCATATGATCAGTTTTTGTCTGCGACTTTGCTCGCGTGGTCTACATGAATAGTAGCCTGTGTGTTAATCAGGATTACAAATTTCAATGATATCAGTTCAGCTGTTTCGACGCGATTGCGTAACAAACGTCAAAACTTTCGCATTTGTAATATTAAATAGTGGAAATTTATTTTTTACGAAATTATTGTAGTTTAAGTATCAGAGTTACTATCACCATTCCACAAAAAAAAAATATAGCCATAAACTCTTTTATTGCACACCAAAATAAAGCAATAACAGAATTGTAGACACAAACTGCATAAAAAGATGAAATCTTTTCATTTCAAAGTTCATGTTACATGTATTGTGATGTCATTTAGGGCATATTAAAAAAAAGATTAAAAAACTGTATTTAAAATACTGTAAAGGAATACCTTATAAAGGTATATCTAATCTGATATTCATTCTGCCCCACTTTACCATTGGATATACCTAATTTTGAGATGAATGGCTTTCAGGTCGGCCTCGATAAATGAATACTACCATAATAGCCCTAAATAGCCTTCTCAGTTTATCTCGTTCAGATTAAGAAAAAAAGACACAACACGCACACTACATTTCAGAAATCCATTCTTTTCAAACATTTTTATGTACGTACGACATGATTGATAACATCTGATATAATACTCATACGCTCAGTTGCCTCCTTGCGGTTTCGGGTGAACAGTATGAATCGTAATGCGGAATAAGGGTAGATTCCAAGACCCTTATTCGGCGCGACAAGCCACCGGTTACGAGATCAGAAGTCATCGTACCGTGAGTTGGCATTATTCCACGATGGCGTAACCCCAATATTTATATTACGCTTAGTAAAAAGAAGAGCATGTACTTTTACAGTATTTTTATTTCGTCTTTTAAGATTTTTTCTTTCGTAAAAGGTAATTCAATCGGTCTCGTAAAATATTGCGTATCAATGCCGAAAAAAGTTTGTATCGTAAATCAGTTGAAGAACAGTAATTCGTGAGGTCGACTTTTCTCGTGGCGGATGATGGCGCCCGGCGGCGACGCGGCGGCCTCGCGAGCTGGAGGGCGCGTGCGCGACGCGCGGGGCGGGGCGGGGCGCGGCGCAGCCTCCCGGCTGCTGCACTCCGCCGCCGCCCGCTGCCCGCATCGATCCCGCCCGGGCCGCAGCTTCCGGCGAGCCGGGCCTGAACGCGCGCGCTACACGCGCCCGCACGCGACCTCCACGCGCTCCGCACGACGCGCGCCCCGCTCGCGACCCTCGCACGCGCCCGCCCTAAGGTCACCGTACCATCCTCACAACAATAACAATAATCCACAGTGTTGCAGGTTATAATCGTGTCCGCTTACGTAACATTTAATAAGATTTCGTGCGTATTGACAGGTTATGTGTGTGAGTGACCCTTGAACCCAGCAGGCGGAGGTTTCGCAGGTTTATGAATGTCAAATATTGCTAATGGCTTCTCGTAACCTTTTGTTCTTCATATACTTATTAAAACATTGTATATTTATATTTAGCTGAAAGATTATTTCTCTTAACATCTTACTGTTGAAAAAAATATGAACTACAGCTTTAACCGGCTCTGCACACACATAGCCTTCGACATTACACGAACGCAACGTAGTTTTATTAACCATTACGTTCAAATAAGAACTCCTTTGTCTAAAAGTATAAAGTATATTTAAAGTTCAAAATTGCATGTAGCAGTTATTGTAACTTTTATCTCTGGTTTTAACGGCTACAAGGGAAAAGTTTTCAGACTCGTTGGAGTTCTGTTAGCGTAAAAACTGTACGTGTTGCAGATTATGAAATATGTTTCATTTATCCTTCAAATACTTTGACTATTACAAAAAAGGAGTCTTTTAAAGTCTAAAGTATAATTTTTTCATAAACATCAGCCTTATACATACATAAGTACTAGACACTATATGCCAACCAAATTATATTGAAGCAATTTTAAAGATATTAAAAGAGTGAAGCGAACAAAATAATTTTATTGCATTGTCAACGAATTATAACTGAAACTTACTCGTTATATTTGCATTTATAAAAGTACATATCCCAAATGAAAAGTGTATCTAATTTAACAAGAAAGACTTACCTTTCAAGTACCTTCAAAATTTGTAGCTAAAAAAGTTTAATTGTATTACAGGAAAACAGCTCACTAGTTTTATTTAGTAATTAGACTTATGGCCGCGGCTTTCCGGAAGAAATAAATATCCTACATAATAAAGAAAACTGCATCCAAATCCGTTTAATATAACCGAAGTTACAAGCGAACAAAAAGAAGAACAGACAGACGGTACATTTTGTAAATATAGAGGAAGCAGATTGAACACATAAAATTATTAATATAATTAAATTATAATTTAAAAAAACCGTTTTCACTTTCAAAGAAGCAATCTAATTTTATTTCTACCGCGAGCAACGTTTTAGACAAACTTAACTATAAAACATGCATATAGATATGGATGCATTTTTTTTAAATTTTATAGTCATGTGTATTTCCTTTCTGTGTTTTCCTTCACAGTTGAGTTAGTGATAATAAAAAGAAACTGTACCAAAAATAATCTGGGTATATGTATTGTAATATCCAACAATCAGCACTGGGCCCGCATAATGGATTACGCCCGCATACCCCTCGAGATTATTTATAGACTGTGGAATGCAAGTTTTCCTAAAAACGGATACTTAATAGAAAAAAACGTATTTGTCAAAGAAAGAAAGAATTTTAGAGGTTTCTTTAAAGGCAATATTGTTAGAAGTCGGACCATATTACTGTAAATGCAATTTCACGTTTAAAGAATTTCATTTCAATTTTTTTCAGGCGCGCCTTACCAGCATAATATTGCTGATGTACCAATATACACCGCCCAATACGAATCTTGTATTTATTTGATGTATATATACATATATGTCATAAAATTCCAACGACCAACAACGCGAACTGTCTTGCGTTTCATTTGAATCTCAGTACTTATCGAACGTGTAACTAAAGATTGATATACTTTCAAATAAAAAAATCAATTATTCTTAGCTGAAATGTTTCAATCATTTGATTGATTGACTGTACATAAATCGGACATGCATTTCTTACTGTAACAGTCGTAATAAAGAATATATTTATATAAATGTATATGTAACGCCATTGCAAGCCTATGGCCAAAAATAAAATAATTTAAATTTGAATTGCAACAAAATACATATATTTTGTTATTTTATATATGTATTACTATGTATTATTGAAATAAATCTGCAGCCGCGTTCTACTTTCTGTTTGATCTCGTGATTGACCGGTAGAGAATGCCATAAGGTATTAATTAACCGCCTTTTATACATGTCAAATACTTGCGAATCAATAAATAATTGAATGAAAAATGATCTCTACCGCCACCAACGAGCAGTGAAATGACTTTAAATAAGTTTCAATAAGTAAATAAAAATGAATAAACCTTGTTTACATATACTTAGCTTTATTACTAAGTATACATTTAAATTATTTATAATTAGTACTTAGTTACATCAATATAAATACGTATCATATTAAAATCAAAACACATTTAAATCTCTTTAATCTCATGTAAATTAAAGTTTAATGAAATACGTGAAGCGGGAAAAGGAAACAGCTCCTTTTACTGTTTTAATGAAAAATCAAACACTTTTTATTCGCAGCGCTTTTTTACATATTAATGTCTTTGTATAGATTTTTAAAAGTTAAATTTCCCTATGACTAAAAAATATTTCAACAAAACGCACAAGTTAGTGTTGTAGGTAACACTAATTTTATTGTACAGAAAGAATATGTGATACCGTTGAAATCATAACAAGTTGGATTTCTCAGTTTTCACTAACTTAGCGGTGAAGGGAAACATCGTGAGGAAAGCATGCTCGAGATTTTTTTTAAAGTTTTGCACATGTGTACCCACCAATACGCAATGAACTCGCGTGGTGTATTAGGTCCATAAACCGTCTCATGACTTCTAGGGAGGGCTGCGCGCCCTAGACATCTAATGTAATGTCTCGACATGAGTTGATATCGAAATGCCTAAATGTCGCAAACGAAATTAGTTTAATTTTTTTATAGGAAGAAGGGGCCAGACGAGCTTACAATCCCCCTGGTGGTAAGTGAATACTGTCGCTCGTGGACATCATGGTTATGAAATTGTACGTTTTCCTTTTTCTTACAAAAAACACAGCTCTCTTGTTTTTTTAATTATCTTCTCTGCATAAAAATTGCATCCAATCACTATAGCATATTTAATCGCGAATGATTCTCAAGTCTCAAATTGCGTTTGCGGCGGTGCAATATCGTTTCCATCCATGTAGTTACTGCGTTTCCTCTACAAGCATTAGTAAATCATTAGGAGTTTTAATCATATAATTAAATATACATATAGTATAGTATATGAACTTCCATAAAAAGCAAACGCTCTCTTTGCAACCTAATCTAGCAACCTACTCACTTTGATGACATATTTTTAGCTCATCTATAGTAGGTCATATTCTCAGTATAGATGTTATTAGTTATAAATAACATCGTTACTTAAATTGACTTTTATTTATACTTTGTTGGGCTTTTAATATCTTTATATAAATCCCTAAAATGTATTTATGAAACCGGCCTTTTTAGTTAGTTATCGGCCTTTTTATTAGTTATCAGCCGTTTTATTAGTTATCAGCCGTTTTATTAGTTATCGGCCTTTTTATTAGTTATCAGCCTTTTTATTAGTTATCAGCCGTTTTATTAGTTATCAGCCGTTTTATTAGTTATCGGCCTTTTTATTAGTTATCGGCCTTTTTATTATCAACGTAATGTGATGAGTTATCTCCTTATATTCTTTACATTTCTGTCAGGGATAATAAAAAACGGGTAGTAGTCTGTATGTATGTTTTTTTTATTTTCAACTGTTACTAGTGTGTTTCTTTGATTCACATTTTGCAGATGCATAGAATAATTATATATAGACCTCTCTCGGTCAGCCTTCTTCAAGTCGTTGATCCACTGGATAGGACGGCAGTCCACATTGCGCTAAGAGTATCCCACTTGTAACTGACACTTCTACGAATACTGTTTGTTAACATAGCATAGAGTACTAACATGCCGATATTTTGACACTGACCGAGTAAATTAAATATGTTTTAGTAATGTATCAACTCATCACTTAATTACAGTGCCGCACTACTCATTATACGATGTGAACTAGGTGATAGAACGATGGAAAAGAACTACGTTTGCTTATAATCCACTCTTTTTTAAAATCGGCTAACAACTAGTTTCTGGTAGAATATTTTTATTGAATATAAAACTTCATGTTTGTGATTGATAACTTTATAACATGGTAGAAGTTTAAGAAAATTTCTTCGAAGTCCCTTGTTTGAGTTAGGCTCCTAAAACTATCCCAAACATTTCATATTACTGTCCAGTCTGTCCATGTCTCAACAAAATGATGACGCCAAACTTGGGCCTGGCGGTATACTTGTTATTTTAAGAACGCTTTATTATCGTGTTGATAATTTGGCTCTATATATTTTTAGCAATATTTTAGTTTGTTCAGAACTTGGCTAAACCTATTAAGTTCCAGCAAGTACAGCCTTTAATACGTGTCCATTTTTTAAAGAACGCTCTCATATCTTTTGGAACTTTGATTGTCGGATCTCACCTTATGTTTTATTATATCTACTCGTTCATTATAAATTTATCTCTTCTGGGAATTATTTACTGTGCGCCTTTCTGTTAATCTTATTTATTATATATTTTAACAATCTTTTAACAATCTATTGGATTTATGTGATCATCGATTTTTAGTGACACTACTAATTATATTTTATATTCTAAATCGGGTCTGAACGCGTATAATAAAGGTATGTGTTCATTATACTACGGCTTTATTATACGCGTTCGGACCCCGATTTAAAATATAAAGTGTGTACAAAACGCAAAAGTTTAAAAAGTTATACTACTACTTATATACTCGTATTTCATATATAATTGAGGGAAAAAGTATTTTCGTACTTTGTACGTGGGAAGTTATAATTAAATCTCTTTGGTTGTGCTATTTGTACCTGGCTGGTTGTCATATCATTAAAAGTTAACATACTAGAAAAAGAATATAAATAATAAATATATTTCCCGCCATTTTCCATTGTTCCATTGTTCCAGTCTGTGAAAATGAGTGAAAATAACGAAGAAATTCGCTACATTTTGAAATTTTATTACAAAAAAGGCAAAAATGCGACACAAGTCGCAGAAAAATTGTGCCGTTTATGGTTCTAATGCGATATCTGTAAGGGTACCACAAAATTGGTTCATCCGTTTTCAGTCTGGAAATTTTAACGTGAAAGATGCAGCTCGCTTTGGTCGCCCAGTTACAGATAAAGTCAAAGCCATCTGTGAAAAAGTGGAGCAAGATCGAAACATCAGTAGTTATGACATTGCTGAGGAACAGGATATTGATCACAAAACGGTTTTAAGTCATTTGAAAAAGTCTGGGTATCAGAAAAGGCTCGATATTTGGGTGCCACATGATCTTACGGAAAGAAACCTCATAAACCGTGTTTTCATTTGGGATTCTCTGTTCAAACGAAAGGAAACCGAACCATTTTTGAAACGGTTGATCACGAGTGATGAGGAGTGATGACAAGCACGTACGAAAAAGATGGTGAACAAAGCACGGACAGGCTCCACAAACAGTAACAAAACCCGGCTTAAGGCGAAATAAGGTGATGTGTGTATGATGAGATTGGAAAGGCATCTCATAATGAATTATTAGCTTTTACCGCCGGGGGAAACTATTGATTCTAACCTCTACTACCAGCGACTGATGAGATTAAAGTAAGCAATTAAGGCAAAATGGTCTGAGCTGATAAACAGACAAGGTGTGATCGTTCACCATGAATCTGCTCAGTCATTCAGCAAAAATTGAGAGAGCTTGGCTGGGAAGTGTTGATACATCCACCATATAGCCCTGACCTTGCACCCTCAGATTTCCACCTGTTTCGGTCACTTAAGAAATTTTTAAGTAGCGTAAGATTGACATCAAGAGAGGACTGTCAAAACTATTTACCGCAATTTTTTGGCCAAAAATCCTAGAATTTCTACATCAATGGAATCATGACGCTATTTACAAGATGGCAACAAGTTATCGATCAAAACAGCACATATTTATTGTCAGTAAATGTAATTAAACTTTTAAAAAATGTCTTGAATTTCTATGGAAAATACGAAAAACTTTCTTCCCGACCTATAGCTAGTCGGAAAAGTTCGCGGCCCTTTTGAACGTATGGTTTCATCATCATCATCATCATCTCAGCCCTTGGACGTCCACTGCTGGACATAGGCCTCCCCCATTGTCCGCCATTTAGACCTATCGGCAGCGACCTGCATCCAGCGGGTGCCCGCAACCTTTATGAGGTCGTCTGTCCATCTAGCAGATGGACGTCCTCGGCTTCATCCGCCGGTACGTGGTCTCCATTCGAGAACCCCTCTGCCCCATCGGCCATCGGTTCTTCGAGCTATGTGCCCTGCCCACTGCCACTTCAGCTTACTAACCCGAGAGGCTATGTCGGTGACTTTAGTTCGACTACGGATCTCCTCATTCCTGATTCGATCACGTAGGGAAACCCCGAGCATAGCCCTCTCCATAACTCTCCATATTACTGTATGGCTTTAGTATGCTATATTTCTGCAAACACTGATCACTGACGGGAAAGTGATATACCGTTTCACAGCTGACTTTTATAATGGCGGCAAATTAAAACAAGTTAAAAGTTTTATCTTTACATATTTTTTTTACAATTTTAAAATGGAAGTTAATAAGGATTAAATTAGATATGTTTTACAATTTTTTTTCAACAAGGGTATGAATGTTTCTAGTGCTCGAAAATGGATTTGTGGTGTTTACGGAGAAGATGCTTTATCCAATACTACTGCAAAAAGATGGTTCAGTCGATTCAGGTCGGGTAATTTTGATGTGAATGATGTTCCTCGCTGTGGTTGTCCTATTAAGGTAAATGTTGGTATTATCGTTAAAAAAATTGGAGCAGATCGACACATAAGCAGTCAAATTGCGGAAGAACGTAACATTCATCACTCAACAGTTTTGGATCACCTGCATAAACTGAATTTTGTAAAAAAGCTAGATATTTGGGTGCCGCATGATTTAAATGACACAAACTTGATGAATAGAATTTCCATATGCGAGATTTTGTTAAAACGAAATTAAATCGATCCCTTTTTAAAGATATTGGTAACAGGCGGTGAGAAGTGGATCACCTACGATAACAGTGTTCGAAAACGATCTTGGTCTAACCGAACTGAGCCATCATTGATAGCCCCAAACCAAGCCTCACTCCGAACAAAGTCACGTTATGTATATGGTGGGACTAGAAAGGCATTATGTATTACGAGCTTTTGCTACATGGCCAAATGATTAATTCCGATGACTACTGTCTGCAATTAGTAAGGTTGAAACAAGCACTTAAAGAAAAACGGCCAGAATTAATGAACAGTTTACACAGATGGTGTAGTTTTCCATCACAATGCTCGACCGTATACATCTTCATGACTAAACAAAAATTGATGGACTTTGGCTGGGAAGTTATCCTCCACATAGTCCAGACATAGTACATTCGGATTATCATGTATTCCGCTCTTTATAAAATTCTCTAAATAGAGTAAAATTGCATTCAAAAGAAGCCTGTATAAATCAGTTTTTCGCTCAGAAACACTAAAAAATTCATAGCGATGGGATAATGTCTCTGCCAGAAAAATGGCCAAAGATAGTCGAATTAAATGGACAATATTCCGTTCAATAAATATTTATGTAATACAAAAAAACTTTATTATTTTCACTATAAAAAGGCTGCAAACTTATCCGACTACCTAATATTTTAAGGAATACTATTTTTGTGACCTTATTGTTGTTGATAAGATTTTATTAACTTTTGATACAGATTTGCGAAATTCAAATGTCGATGTTTCATGATTCTGTTTAAATAGAAACGTGCTCTAGGATCTGGTTTTTAAATAAAGCAATCTTTTTAAGATTCAACTAAATTCTCCATATCTGGCATACTAAAATCAAAAAGAAGGTCCATTTTTATATATTGATATATCTCCTTTTTGCTCTATTCTATGACATGTTTCTTATGGCAAAGGCGGCCTATTTGCGCCGAAAGTGGGTTATCGATGCCAATAACAACATCAAGTAACCGCTTGCCAAGCTCAAAGGACAGATAAAACTGATGATAAGAATGCTAGAAAACATAGAATGTTATCTATCATGACTCCATCACTCCAGTAAATTTCTAATAGCCTAAAATCTGTGACACTTGGAATATCCTTTCCTTTTGAATCTGTTGTATTAGTAATAAGAATTTTTGTCCAGAAAGAAGTTTTCTCATCTACAGGAATGTTCTTTATAATTTCTTCTTTACTTTGTCTGCATTTGTTTGCGTACGTCTACTTAATAGAGCTGACGCAGCTGTGTTCGGAATGCAAGGAAACACATGTGTACTTTATGTGTAAAATGATTGTCTACAATATATTGTTTGTATAATTACTCCAAATAACACAAAAATAGTAAGTACAGAAATAGGAAAACAACTACAGTGATTTTTAAATTTTGAAACATCTTTTTAACAAAATAATTTACAACATCAATTATCTTTCTGATATGAATTAAATTCACAAACAAACTATGATCTGTGCAAGCGTACAAGCGTGAAGGCGAACATCTATTTGTTTTATGTTTAGCGCTTCAGCGCAATAATTAGTCTTTACAATTATCCGCCAAGTGTGACCAAGTAAATAAACGTGACCAACTATCGATTAAAATATCACGATAGAAGTTCATATAAGAACGAAAACACAAGATTTGTCCTGTTTTCGTTCTAGTATGAATTTCTGTTTAGAAGATAAAAACTAATCCGCGTTGAATTTATTCGTGAACTCCGCATTGTACCTACTCATAAACACACTGCCATCAAATTCAACTTATATCAATTTCCGCGTTGAAAATTCCTTCGGTTGGTTTTTATATTTTTATGAGTAAAAGTCAATAAAGTGTCGGCTGGCTATTTGCCAACTTTAGTCATCAGAAATCACTCGTCGCTCATTATCCATTAATATAGTTGCTATGGACATTAGGTGCGGTCGCGTGCGTTAATAATACTTTTGAAAACAGTGATGAGTGGCGAGGTACCCGCATGCGCATAGATTCGGACATTTTTGGTTAGTGAACTGCGAAACATGGTTTCCGAAAAGGAGAAAATGGCGGCGGCCGAAACCAAGTCCCCGAGCAACAAGAGCAACTGTACTTCACCTGGGAAGAAAGGTAAGCATTAAAATTAGTATTGTATGTCTTTAATAACTTCATAGCAGATCATCACATTTGAAAGCAAACATTAGTCCCGTCCACGTGTCTTGGATTCCGTCTGAAAATCAGCGCTGTGTGTCGTTTTTATGGTATACCTACCGCTTGTGCTGAGACGGATACCCGCCCTTTCAACACACATGGGACTACGCAGTTTTATTACTTGGCTTATTTTTTATTTGTTTGCTGTCTTCTCCGTTTATTTAAGACATGTCCGATTTAGACATTGTTATGTATGCGATCCCTTGTGAGTATGTAATAAAATTTCTATCTATCAAATGCTAAACATTGAATCATATATAATTATCGAAGATATCCTTCGCCAGTTCTCTAATACTGACGGCCAAATAGACGTGTCATCTGTCATCTCTTCGGTGAACATTGTCGCATAGACGGTCCGTCGGACATGATTCGATCTAACTTGATTGATCTCACCAAACTGTGTCACCTTTACTTATAACAAAGCCGTTTGGTTATATTAAAATATCAGTGCACTGTACTTTAGAATTACCTTAAGCGGCTTATTTTAATGTTACGAACACCTCATAATAAATAGTAATTTTCAAGAAAAGTCTCTAGATTCAGCATTAGTGTTGTAAAAATGAGCGCTAAGTCAACGCTAATAAACGTTAAGAACCTTAACCGTATTGGATTCGACCTTATTAACCTCAAGGGATTACCATTAGTCAAACCATTAAACATTAAAAACTTGGACTATAACGTTACGAGCGATAGAAGAACAGACAATCCACCTGCTGGTAAGTGATTACCCATTGTCGTCCATGGACATCCGCTGTACATGCGAACATTAGTTTAAATTGACAATCGTTGGAAACAGGCTTGCCAACCGATTTTCAATCGGGCAGCCCGATTTTGACTCGATTTGTCCGTATCCGGTTCCCTACATGCGACCGGACTTAAATTGTTCGGTTTAATCACAAATTTTAAGAATTACGCGGGAATAGTTCTTTTTTCTGATTGTTATTCCAAAGACACTTAATTTTTCGTTTCCAAAGATACTTATTATCTACAGAAATAATTTTTTTTCAAATTTTTTCCAATAATTAGGGTTTGCACTTTTATGACGTCAATTTACAACAATGGTAAAAATAAAAAAGGTATTTATTAATACCGTCATTATTAATTAGGTAGGTATTTATTAATTTATTAATACAGTCCGACTATCGGACATTATATTTAACGTCCGATAGTCCGACTGCTCTTTTTTACTTTATAACCTAAACAATCAACCCCCACCCCCAAACATCAGCCCGGTCGTAGGAAACTGAAAAGTTGACAAGCCTGGTTGGAACACCCTCAGATACGTTACTCACATTTCGAGATTTAGGAAAGATTTGGAGAAAGGATTGAGAAAATGGAGAGGACTAGGATGGGATGTGAATGGCCTCTGGCATATCTCACTCACTACCGAAACACATACGTAGTACATCGGGGCTAGAGGATAACGTAGAAAATACAGTAGTGTAGTGGTAGTGTTCTATGAGGGAGGTGACGGCGGTAACGTGGCCAGTCGAGTACGCCCAACGGCTGTGAGATTGACAGTGAGATGACAGTGCACCCTTGCACGCAAATCCTTATCAGTATATCCTTTTATAATCATTTTATAATCCTTTTATGATTTTATAACCTTTTATTTTACATCATGAGCGCTCACTCTCAGCACTCTAGCGTCGAACGTTCAGCGCTCATTTTAACAACACTATCTAGCACAGCTTCTTCTTCTTCTTTCTCAGCCCTTGGACGTCCACTGCTGGACATAGGCCTCCCCCATTGTCCGCCATTTAGACCTATCGGCAGCGACCTGCATCCTGCTAGTTACATCTAGCACAGCTAGATGTAACTAAATAAATCAATATTAACCTTAACCTAGTAATGAGACAGGTAAAGAAGGAAACACGGAAATGAATATAAGTTGTCATTCCTAGGGCTTCATGTTTCGCTCGAGTTGACAGAATAGGTTTAGTTGGACGCGTAACGACTGATGTGATTACAGTGTTACAGTGCTTCGATTTAATATTGCGTTTATAAAATAGTGATTTGTAAACAAATGAAGATACTGTAAACATTTCAATGTATCGACTGACAGTAGCGCAACGCCTAGTAGGTAGGTACGTAGTTTACACGGATTGAGCTTCGTATTATTCGTATACTAAGGATACTTCAAGTTTTCGTCGACTGTTAGCTTGTTCGATATGGCAATATATTAAAATTAAGAATATTAATTACGATAATATTAACCTTCCAGTATAATGGCAGTAGACAACCAATTAACCTAGTTGGTAGTACCCCTATCTGCTGTGGAATAGGTCCCGAGTTCGATTCCCGTTCGGACAATCATTTGTTTAAAGACAGGTGTTTGTTCGGATCTGGATGTTGCACTTATTGTGTTCGTGTTTGTATGTGTCTCTGGATCCACGACACAGGTAATCCTAGTGTAAGCCATTGAGTGTGGCATATAAAATATGTATGAAGTATTTCATTAACAACAAAATTGCAGTATAATGACGTTACAGCATGAAACTAGGCGCTATTTGTACTATAAAAAGTGGTCAAGAATTTTACACACTTTGTGTAGAAAGGGTATTTTCATGAAGCACTAAGTTACAAAAAGTGACTACTTACAATAATTATGCATGTACATAAAACGTGTACAATAATTAGGCATATACAAAAAGTGAATACAATAATTATGCTTGTACAAAAGGTGATTATAATAATTGCATAATTTTTATAATCACCATATATGCATATATATGGTACAAAAAAAAACTACAATAATTATGCTTGTACAAAAGGTGACTACAATAATTATGGTTATACAAAAGGTGACTACAATAATTATGCATGTACATAAAGTGTAATCCTGCATTAAAATCCTTTTAATGCAGGACATGGGCCTCCTCATACACTATGTTTTGTGCATGAGGAATATATTGCCTTAACAGCCAAGCGGGTTGACGAGTCTACTCTTTTAGAGATGGTGGAATTCCCCAGAGCCTGTGGTAGATGCTCTTTTATCCCTTAGTTGCCTTTTACGACACCCATGGAAAGAGATGGGGGTGGTGGTATATCTAAAGCCGGTCAACACCACACGACCAAGTTACTCATAGGTAGGTACGTCCTTTAAATTTTTAAAGAATTCAATTTTTTTTATCTAAGGTCGTGTGATTTTTATGATAAAAATCCTATTACTACACTTCATAAACCCAGGTTTTTTATAACCCTAGACCGTTTTGTATAGCCATAAAAACTAAATTAATCCACTACAGATAAATTCGAGGGTGTGTTTGAAGGACTACGTAATTTAGGTCGCAGGTATTTCGATGGCCCTTTCGCCGGCCTACAAAGCCTTTAACATTAAACTAAACTTCCTTTGTGTTCTCACAAAGGTCTCAACGATTGAATAGCGGTTTAGGATAGCTTTTCGATACGTGGTAACAGAAACTTGTGGCGTATTCGAATAACAACCGGCTGTTTGGATTTTAGAAGTTGGAAACTACCCCCAAATTAGATTTACATTAAAGGGCTGGTGATTATAAGAGAAGGACTGTAGTCTACAGTGGGGACGTTACCTTAAAAAGCTGCTACAAACTTGACTACAATTTACTTAGAACCTTGGAACAAATATATAGCTAAGTATAATATACCTATATAATCTAATAAGCAATTTGAACAAACAAACCAAGTAGAAAAATAAACATTAGGGTCAGCACAGATTAGTGCAGTCGGCCAAGTGCAGTACAAAAGGGCTCTTAATGCAACATTACAAATACTTACTAGCCATATTTGATATCTCCAATATATTTTTCCTTTTCTTTATAATTATGTTGTCTTTTATCATAACTAGACGAATATTCCCTTAATACTGCCCTTCTATATTTATATAGTAGGATATAAAAGCTCTATTATTATATGATTATACCTATATAAACAAACACCTACACGCTTTTAATAATGAATTTCTATGATTAAAACTAATAATTTTTGTTTCACGACTTTATTCTGAACTTGATTATTTTCTTCAAAAAAAAAATTAATATAGTCCTACAAAAATACTATTATACTAAATATTTTAAAATGTCAATCAATACACTAATACTATTATATCTAACTAAAAATAAACATGTATTCAATGATTTTTTTTATTAAGCTTAAATAAATAATTGTTGATTAATTTACTTCTACGTACATAACACTATCCACACTCGCTTGCATATAGGTATTTGACCTTTGAATGCGTTCGCTTCTGTTAGTAAGTACGCTAAGTAGATATTGTATCAATTAGGTAACGTCTTATGCACATACTACTAAATTAAACATCAATTATTTTTAATTTAATTAAAAAATAGTAAAAGTCATGTGATTTTTTAATTAGATGTAATGTTTTTAGTGTACTTATTGATATACTCGTATTAAAATATTTCCCACTATTTTTGTAGAATCTTATATATGTATATATCTATGACTTCGTTACTCTGTTTTCTTCTTTGGGGACAGAATTGTTTATTTAACTTTTCTTTTTCCACCTTTAGTCACTCTCTGATGAGATTTCAAGACCTTTACCGATGACCCGGTGAGTGTAGGTCACCCTTAACTTTGACCTTTTATCGATAAAATTAGACAAAATAAATATATTTTTTGTAATCTTCGGGGATTTTTGTTTTTAAAGTTTTAGATAATGAAACGGAGCAGTTTACTTTGAATCGTTCGTTTAGAAGACCGGGGAACTTTCCAGTCGGTCTCGTAAACTTTTCAAATTGAATCCGAATAAGTATTTGTGCCGTTCTTCAAATTTCAGACGGTTCTTAATTTCTTAGGTAATAAATAAGCGAATTGTTAATGCCACAAGCTACAGTTATTATGAACTTCCCACGATAAATCTCTTTTACAAGAAGGTCGATCTAAATTCGACTTTTATCCTAGCTGATTATATTTGTTACCTTCTATTTTTAAATTACATAAGACTTCCTATTTTTATAACCTCGTACAGTTATTGAAAGGGCGCTATAAATAAATTATTCCGCGTACTAGGGAGGTAGACGTGAGCGAGGTTAGTTTCAAAGTACCTACATTATATCTGTTAAGTGTTCGTTCGTACTTCAAATCTAGGGCCTCGAAGCATACGATAAATGACAACTATAGTGATGGATAGCAAACATTACTTTATCCGCACGGTCGCCAAAATAGCCCTTGTTATTTAGGAAACGACTGACATAGCCAACGACTTCGTGCGCGTACGAAGACGTTAGAATGTGTGTGCATTGAATGATTCCCGAGAGCACTCAATAATTTATCTAAATAATAAGTACCCTAAAGCACGGTACATAAGCTTTACAGCTTATAGTTATCTATACCATACCATAATAATAATAATAATCTCTATTGTTTACACTTATATAGAAATTTGCACACATAGCTACAAAAACAGAAAACAATAGGCGGTCTTATTGTAATTATACAATTTCTGTCAGACAACGTGCGACAGGGAAATGTGATGATTAGGAAAAGTAATCACATTGTACTCACATAAGCAGTGCATCTCAAGTGATATTTAAAAAAAATATTTATACACAAATACATTTTACACAGGTAATGCATATAGGTACTTGCGTAACAAAATATCCATTCCTATACATAAATATCCATATATAATCCATAAATCGCCGCCACAGATGCGATTCCTTTGATCCTTCATATTGGCACTTGAGGAATGTTTCTTCATTGAAACAATCGTGTTTACAATCGACTGGAAAGAAATTTGGATTTATTTTCTAGTGCAAATGACAAATGACCGCTTGAAGTGCGGCCATCTTTTTACGAAATTACGAACTAACGATTTTGTCTACGGGCAGAAGATGGCGCTAGTTGTAGCACGAAAGTGCCCAACAATTCTTTGATTCATATTATAATTTGTAACAACATCGAAATTTGGAAACATCTCCAAAACTTTCCAAGGTTGATGCTAACTTTACAGAACAGCGACGGGGCTCATTTTTTCTAATAAATAAAAAGAAAGTAGGTAGGTAATATCAACCATCAAAAATTCAGTTCAAGAAATAATGGATGCGCTATTTTTGTCATACAAGTATCATTCCTCTGTTATCGAAGTTCACTCTTCTATAAAAAAAAAGATTTTCTGAAATTTTAAAACTATGTATATTAATTACAATTTTAAGTATATTATTTGATTTGTTTTTAATTCTTGCTATATTGCTATAAGCAATTGCGCATGCTTCGATATCGTGCCTTATAAAGCGGTTTACCACAATTATTTGTATTTCTCGCCATTGCGCATTGCTCCCACACCAGTATCAACATCGTGAAATAATCTCTCCCTTTATAACCCTCATTCTACACAGATTTGCAGTAGCGCAGACTGAAAGCTAATCCCAACCGTTGAGACAAGACGATTACTCCATTTCTGTTACCACTCTTAAGCTTACAATTTCTCTAATGGTGTCCACCACTTCATTTTTATGGTGCTCTTAAGGGATTTTATTAATTTTACTAATGGTTTAATGTAAATTTATCTACTTTCATAGTTCATTAAAACAATTTTTATAAAGATAATTTATTGTTTATGACTCCGAATTTTATCTGACTTTGCTCTCACCTTTTTATCCTGACATAAAAGAATGACGAATTAAAGATCAATTAATAAGAACAGATTAGATTATATACCATAATCACATCATAATTTACAACTAAGCTGATCATACATACAAGTTATCATCATACAAGTTTACGTTGATCTGATCATACATTTTCTATCATTGTATCTACACTGAAGCAATTAAATATCTATCAGAATAGGAAATCAGGTTATTTGTAGAATCTGGGAAGGGAATTATCATTAAGTAGAGAAGGGGAATTATCATTCATCCGTCCAAATCATAGAGCGAGGAGTCAAGATCATAACCGAGACTTCGATTTTTTTTAATACGAAATGCACTAAAGTACTTTTAATTAAAGTCAAATTACAATCTCTAAAAATTATGTCAAATTTTGAGACTAAGAGGAAATTTCGCGTTGAATAAATTTTGTTTCTTTTTATTTTATATTTTAAAGCTATTTAGCTTAACTTTTTATCAAACTGTTAAACCTTAAAATAAGTTTTAATTAAAAATCCAAATTAAAAAAGAGTCAATTAAGGGTATATTTTAAATTTGATGTAATGACGATTTTTCGTAAATTTTGAAGGCGATGCGAAGGCATTTAATGAAATTGAAATAAAAACATATTATATAAACTCCTTAGAACTAATCTTTTCCACAGTATTAGAATTCAATATTAAAGAAACATTTTTTCTTGATACATGGGCGCTCCACCCTAATGTCCACCTATCTGGCCTTTAGTGGCCTTGGTGTACTTTTAACATAACCCGTCCAGCTGAATCTTTGTAACCTGTAAACTGTACAACAATCTCATTGCCAAATTCGCATGTAATTCGTTCAATTCATGGCTCACTCTCGCGCGGTACATACCATGTACTTTTTAAATAATCGGTAAAGTTTTGTGTTCTATCTAATCTTTTCATTCTATAGCATACTCGTACTTATTCGTAATTATTCCAAAAACAGTGTCATTATATTGTACGACAGCAATCATTGTACATCTTCCGTGAGCATTCAGTTCATCTTCAGTGATTGATAGAATAATGGCCGCGCCGATATGCTGCATGATCGCAGAATGACAAAGGAGTAAGCGAATATTTACTGAAAGGCGAAGGCCGACATGAGGCGAAACACAATGAGTTAGGCTTACTTTACAACAGACTTTAAGTTCTGTGAGCGTGATATTATTTCGACATTAAATCATCTTAGGCAAAGTCTCCGAGACAAACCTATACTTGTATACCTAATACAGTTTGTCGTGTAGCAACTGGCAAGTTTACTGGCATCTCCCGCACATGCATCTCCCATTTTAAAGTGTAACGTCAGAATTGTTGAAATATTGAATTACTATATATTAGTATATATTTAATTTCTATAATTAAGTGCATATCTACTATTAACCTCTACATTACATCGTAATTTCGATTTTGGCATTGAGCCTGTCGTAGGGAACTTTGAAATAGTGCTGGGCAACGGCGGAGGTTGGACAGGCGCACCAGTGAATCAACAGTAGGATAATATGAGCTAATGCAACATATCGAGATTGAATTTCTACAAGTATAGTTGCAAATAGGACGGCGTTAATGTTAGAAACTTAAGACACATCGTACATACGTAGAAGAAGCAGCTCTACTTATCCAAGTATTTTAATTGCACATTTGAAAATTCTCAAGATTATAAATGTTGACTTTTTGGCGGGAACTCGAGAAGTGAAGTTGAATTTTTGTTTGATTATTGTAAAGAATGTGTATTAGGGGTTTTGTGGTTTAATAGTGATAGTTTATTAAACTTTAAACTGCTTTTCATGCGTAGTATTTGTGATAATCAAATAAAAGCTGTGGATCTCCGTTTTTCAAGTACCAAACCTACTATCGCTTTACTGAGCGACTCCTGACTTACTTCGATGGGACTGGTCTTTCTTGACATAGTATGCACAGAATTGAATCTGAGAACATTAATTGTGTACCTACCTACGCAATTACGACGGGATTGTATTAATGCGCATACGCTTTTCTGTAGAATTGCTGTCGCATGAATATTATTAAAACAGTATTAAATGATTACCATAGCATACCATCAGCCTAAGTCTCTCCAATGCTGGATATGAGCCTCTCCCAAAGCTCGCCACCACACCTTGGCTCCACGATTAAATGATCTGTACCTAGTCGTAAATTCGTTTCACTATAATAAATGAAATACATAAGTGTGTACCAAAACTTTTTGTTTGCAGTAAGTCCTTCTCTTTTTATTATAACGCTTTATTATTATATAACTTTTTTATTATATAAGCTTTATTATAACGAAAGAGTTGGTTTGTTTATTTCTTTGTTTAATGCCAAATAATTCTTAGCAAATCAACGAACTTCTTTCAAAGGTATACGTGTAGTTCGTGGAACAAATTAAACATGGTTTTTATTCTTAATGCCAGCGATCAAAGTTAATTCCGTGTGTACCAAGTAAGTATTTGCGTTTGGGAAATAATTAAATAAACGGCAGAAATATTGAAAGTGGCAGCAAATCGATGGCAGCAAATTTAAAACGGGGTTGGGTTTAGGTTCTCCCGTCCCGCGACATTGTGATGGTCACTGTTAGTAATTGAAAATTGTTTATTTCAGTTATTCAAAAATTGTATGTTTTGCTGATCATGATATGCCGCCCGTTTAAATACAAGTCTTTATATTTTACGGTCTCAAAAGTACTGTTCGCAACGATTGCAATACTTCTGAAGACGAGCCATATCTTTTATTGTATCGGATTGTGTTAACGTGATAAATGGAATCCTTGACAAAGTTGAGTTTGTTTTGTTTCGCCCTTGAGGGATGGAAAGGGTCTTACACCGTTTATGAATAGCAAATCTGACCGCACCGATTAATGCCCTCCAACGTCTTTAAATTAATTCCAGACTAAGCTGTGGAAAGGTTCACTTGGAATGTATTAATTAATACGCTGTTTTAGTCACAAATTAACATTAAGAACTTGTTAGCACTGATAATAGCAATGTTTTTGTGAATGCAGCACGTAATGCCACAGCAGCTGGGCTGGCTGGACTAGACTAGGTTACCCCGACCTCACATGAGACAGACTTGACAGGGATAACGAGCCTGAATCTAGTTTGTACAATGAGGATTTCACAATGATAGATACTCCCCTTTCGCAATCGTACCTAAACTGCAACAGCGCATCTCCAGGTGGGTCAACGTTCGTCAATTTTGGCCGAACGTGTCATTATTGAAATTGAAGTTGACACAGGCTACATTGTTTCCTTACCATCGGGCGGGTTCTGTTTCATTTACATTATATTGTTCACCAAATATTAAATCTTTATATAATCTTTGTGTTCATATGAGGGGTTAAAGTAAAAAATTGCCGATTTGTACTGAAAAATTAACACTCGTTTTTTTCTAAAATGTAACATATTTATTTAATCAAAATATTTACCCTCATTATCTATACATTGTTGCCATCTAATCGGAAGTTCATTTATGCCTTTGCGATAGAACTCTGGGGATGTAGATTCGACAAACTGTGTGAAAGCATTTTGTACTGCCTCTTGGGAAGAAAATTTTTTACCACGTACAAAATTGTCCAAATCACGAAAAAAATGGTAGTCCGTTGGAGCAAGGTCTGGCGAGTACGGAGGATGACGTATGGTTTCTAACTGCAGCTCCTGTAGAGTTACAACGGTTTCTCGTGCAGTGTGAGGTCTTGCGTTATCATGGAGCAATAATGGTGAAGATCGATTCACGAGTCGGGGCTGTTTCACTGCTAGTTTCGCCATCATTGTACAAAGTTCGGCACAGTAAACATCTGCTGTTATTGCTTGACCAGACCTGAGAAAGCTATAGTGAATAACACCATGAATAGACCACCAAACAGTTACCATTACCTTTTTATTGGTAAGCTTTGCCTTAGGGCACTGTTGCGGCGTTTGACCTGGGGTCAGCCATTGCATTTTTCGCTTTCGGTTATCGTAAAGAATCCACTTTTCGTCACATGTCACAATTCGATCCAATATTCCTTCATTTCTGTACCGATTCAACAAGGCAACCCAAGTTTCAACACGCGTTTCTTTCTGCAGATCAGTCAAATCATGAGGCACCTATTTTTCATACTTTATTATCTTATTGATTTGATGCAAATGAGTCAATATTGTAGGTAAGGTAACGTTAAACCATGCCGCTAATTCCTGGGTAGTTTGACTCGGATCGGCTTCCACCATCTCCTTCAATTCACCGTTATTCACCTATGTGGGCGGTCTACCACGTGATTCGTTCTTCAAGTCGAAGTTTCCATTACGAAAGCGTTTAAATCAAAAACGCACGGTTCGTTAATTAGCAGTCTCCTCTCCAAACGCAGCATTGATATTGCGAGCCGTTTCTGCCGCGTTAGTTCCGCGTCGGAATTCGTATTCAAAGATTACTCGGATTTACGAAGTATCCATCTTTCCCGTCTAAGCTGAATAAAAAAAACAATTGATAGTCGAAAATCGAATGTTGCACATTTTTTAAAACAAGAATCTCATAGGTATCACGTGAAAAAAGTTTCAGTTGAAAATCTCACACCATGAAGGTTTTATGTCAATTCAAAGTATTTATTACTATAAAACGGCAATTTCATACTTTAACCCCTATTATCTACGTACATTATCATCTCACATACAAACGTATGAGTAGTATGAATACAACTTATTATACGGTGCACATAAACCGTGCGAATATTCCGCGATAACGTCGCGGTAATACAAGTACAATACCGGCTCCGATAACTTCGCTCTAGGCTGTGGCGTTTATTGCCATATGAGCACAAGACTCCATGTTACAGTTAACAGCACATTGACAATATAGATAATAATTTATTTTGAATTTAAGACTACATATTTCTGTTTTATATCTGTGGATTATAAGCATACGATCTTCACTTAACAGCTGAAGTTATAACTACGGACAGGCGAGCGCGCTCGATTGACCGAGTTACCGTACTTTCATAGATTGCCTAGAAACGTACCAATGTTTTTCGGAATTTTGCCAGAGTCCAATTTAAACCAAAGCAATACAATCCCACCTTACCCATTGACTGAAAAAAGAAACCTAGATATATATCCAGCTCTAAATAATTCTTACTTAAATTCCTGGATATTGTTTACTTTTTCTTCAATTATTATTGACTTCCATATGACCATTCCCATATGAGAGATACAAACAACTCCCATATCCGGAATTGTTGACACGTACGCGTATGTCAGGAGACAGATACGGCCCTGTCACGATTCTAACTGAACTCAGTTTATTTACTGGCACGGATACGTCAATCGCCCTGTAATGTGTGTAGCTCACTGCTCAGTGTCAATAGTGTACACGTGTACCAGATTGTTTTACTAATTATAAAGCGCTGGGGTTTGCTCACAATGTTCTCCTCCATCCGCAAGCTACTGATATAATTGTAATTTAAAGGAAAACTTATGAAGAAGCTCAGTTGGGTGGTTCAAATTCACGAATGTAAACGTCAACAATAAGTATGCTTCAACTTTTACCGCTCTGATGGTGTAATTATATCGTGTGTTCTAGAATTTTTATTCAGGCATTCAATGTGACCATCTTGTGGTAGTTTTTTTGAAAGTGGAATCTTTAACGCCGTGAGGAACAGCGTTTGCGTTTAGATAGTATAAAGGTGGATACTCGTTTGTATACAGTAGAAATAGATGATATTTAACAACTCCTTGGTCAAAAGAAATCCCTACGACCCCACGTCAAGCACGACAGTTTTGTCGGGTAGTGACAAATATTGGGATCTTTCTTGTACGATGACACTTCGCTTTTAAGGGTCAAAATCCATAGCCCTCCTCTGTAACGACGCCGCGTCACTTATTAGTATGAATTGGAATCGAACGTTACGCTCCAGACGCCCCGCCATCACTTCACACATTTTAACTCACACAATACAGGGATAACGAGCAGCAGTACGGCTACGACATATTCTACACGCGCCTGCGCAGACGGAGAAGGCGGCATGAATGCATTAACAGACGCGTCACGGCAACCTCATCACCTTGCCGCTATCGCGTCACACATATTTTACACGAACAGACGGCAAAACGACTACAGGCTCATTTACGGAAGAAGAGTTTCTCAAACGCGTACAGGAGAGAAAATCGGTCAGGAATATGCTTGCCTAATATGAAACAAAACTATTATCATCATGTGGACAGTTGTATACAATTGTACTCTCCTTGTGTAAATAAGCCTTACTACATCACTCCCAGTTTGATGTTTTATTAACATGGCAACTGCGAAGAGGCGCTATGATCAAATCTATGCATAGGTTGAGCATACATTATTAGGCTTATTACGCAATTTGGTATGCTGAAAAATAGAGATATTTCTTTTCTCTGCAATGTATCACTGTAATGAAATGATTTTTATTCGACATTAAACTTTGTAATTATACATTCTGTCTCGTTAACAACATCAAATAATTAATTTCACAAATGAAATGTTCCCTTTATTGCCAACAAAGGAAAGTATAATGAGAGTCCGTTTAACGCCGCGTTTCACAATTACAGTGTGATTTAAATTAAGTCCAATTTAATTACGGGGAACAGTATTTACAACAGAGATAATAAAACAATTCTCATTATAAATACATAAATATATTGCAACCAGTGTATGTAGGTATGTTTGTACTCATAAATGCGTTTTCATAATTCATTGACATGCCTGGCACAACACGAACCTATAGTTAATTTTGCGGTTCTGTCTATACAAATCATAGTAATTATCATTCAACTCAGCATGCAATTAATACATACAAAACAGGACTAGAATTATCTGTTTTCCTATAAATATTCATTATAATTATTATTTAGTTATTTACCTAGCAGTCTAGCAGAAATTGATATATGTAGTAATTGAAACAATTATGAGGTATGTACGTCTTAAGTTTAAAATTAAATAAATAACTAGTTGTCCCCTCCCCCGCTCTCCCCGCTCCCCGCATGAAACACGGCTTATAACCTCTAACCGATGTTCTCTTGAACTGGGTCGTAAATCCGAGGTTGTTTTCGTAAAATCCGAAATGTCTTAGGAACCCTAATTTAGTGCGTGTTCGGCGCCGCTTGACGGATTCTTAATATTATTTGAATAATAGCTATTACCTAACTACCCACCCGCCTCGTCCTCTTCGAACATTGATCATGACCACAAGACCCCACACAATTGTTTAGCAGCACCAGGCAATAAGGTGGCGTTCCTACTATGCTGATGAAGTCCGACTTTCCCATAGCTTCCACAATCTTCCCGACATGAACATAGACACCGCACACTATATCCGTATGATACGGTCAAGTCAAGTAAGGTCAAGTACAGTACAATCCGGTACAACACAATATTTTTATAGGAAGGACTCGCTTTCGGACAATCGATAAACCAAAATTGGTCGACCACAGTCCACGTTACCTTGAGCTAATCTAAGAAATGAATTAAATACCAATACAGTACAGGGTCTCAATTCATAATCGTTTTACCATTTCAATAATCTCTACTCAGTGGGCAGAATTATAATAATATAGTATGTGAATTACATATTAATTATAATTTAAAAATAAAAAATATTTGAAATTAAAATGTATTATTTAAAATTTATTTGTTTATTTGAATAAATATATTGCACTTAGTCTTACAAAAGGCGATTTGAATGCCTGAAGGCATTCTCCGCCAGCGAACCTTTAAGTTCAACAGAGAGGCAGCTTGAGATTTACTATGAAACGTAAGAATATAACATAAACCTTAATATAAAGTCCTTCTGGAAATACACTCGTGAGCAAAAATATAATAAATCTGGTTATCCTCTATCCATGAGTCTGCAATGAGCCAATGTTATCTGCAGTGACCCTTGTTAAATCTACGAAATATTTGCACAATATTTTACTTCTGTTTTTGAACCAACTGTCTTAGGAGCTTATGATATTGATTGTACGGATTCCCCTGATAATTCATTTATTTTGTCTAACCTAACCGATATCGTTTTTTCTGAACGCGAGGTAAAGAAAGCACATAACTTCTTGACTGTACCAAAGGCGCAGGTCCTGACGAGATCAGTCCTGTCTTTTTTAATAAATTATCATCAGAACTATATGTGTCTCTTACGATAATATTTAATAAAAGTCTATCTGAGGGTTATATACCTAGAATATGGAAGGAAGCATATGTCACACCTATTTATAAGTCTGGTTTCAAAAATTACATAAATAAATCTATAAATAATTTATTTATTTATATATTATGGAACACCTACATAAAAATCAGTAAGAAATGTTTAAAGATTCGGCTTGCCTATCGTTGATTTCTTTTTGGATATTATTAAGCTGTTAACTGTTTTTTCCGATAAATAAATAAATAAAAACAACCATACGAGTATATATAATATATAATTATATCCACTAAAGATCCAATGTATCTCCCTAGCGGCGACAAAATTATTAAAATGGTAAAATCGCACATCAACGCTTAATAATTGATTATTGATCAAGAATCAATTGAAGATTGAGCGTTGATGATAGACAACAAAAATTGCCTTTATGAATTAGGTTTTTCTGAATCATTCCTTCATAATTCCCTACGGCGGTAATTCTAATTTCCACGAACATTGTTCAATTCGCCATTGTTTTTTTGCCATTTGTTCAACCATAGCTCGTAGAATCGGCATGTTGAAGTGACAATGGGCAGGTCGTATTTGCCGCAGGACCGATAACCGATGGAGTAGACGAGTCCTCGAATGGAGGCCGAGAGAAGAGCCGAGGATTGAGTGTGGTGGCGAGCCGCGAGCCTTGGGAGAGGCCAGTGGCTAGAGCTAGAGAGGACAGTGGAGAGACATAGGCTGGTGGTATTATGATGTGGTCAAATTTTCAATTTTGATAATTTTGAATATACTGTACCTACCTACCGTAATCAGAGTAACAATGAGCTTAAAAAGAATATGATATAATGATACCTTTTATTATTTCCCAAATAAATCTTGAAATCTTTCATTTCCTTTCATTAAATGATCGCCCATATTTCTCATTCACTAGATGATCAACTGTCTTGAGCTATAAAATAACCTTTAATTTGAATTTCTAACCGTAGACAATCCAATCAGACTCTTGCAAACAGGTATTCGCTGAGGAGTCTAATGGTATTTTCAGCGTTTATAAGTCTAATTATAATCTATTTATAAGTTAATGAAGTATTAATTTTCTTTATCTTAACTTTGTTTCATTAATGGTTTGCTACGTCTCATATTCACCGCTTCAACAATATCTCCGGAGCCATACAAATTATACCGTTAAATTCGGATCTCAGCGGTTTCAATTACCTTTGTGCTGCCGTATGTTTACCTACAAATATTTAAGCTACGAAGTCGGTTGCGGTTGGGCTCTGTAATTAAAATTACTGAGCCTATTGAGTATACAAATAATACTTATAACATCCCTATACAAATTAATACGTAACAAGCTTTATGAAATTCTAATCTTTCAATTAGCATTCTACGAGTAGGTGCAACTAAGTTCTATGTTCATCTCTCCAACATATCGAGACGTACAATTGTGCCGTTAATTCGGATTTGGGCGATTTAAACTACCCTTGTGTTCCACATTGTCATACGTAAGGCTCCAATGAACACTAGGAACTTACTTTTTATCGCTTGAAAAAGGACATTCCAAAAATAAATTAGAATAATATAAATATTATTAGGAGCATAAATTCTGAGAACCGCATTTCCGGTTTTAGGTTTTTAAAGTTTTAGCAAATGTCGATAGCGAAGGAAAATATTCATACTTTTCTTTCGATCATTTGATGAATAGGAACCCTTTTTTATGATACTACCCATGAGTGGGTTAAAGTATGTTTCCATTCGATACCGTGTAATTACACGTATTAATAGCAGTTACTACAGTAAAAGTAAATAAATAACAATAACAGTGAGGATTGTATTTAAGTGAAGTCGAATATTTCATGGACCTCATTTTTTGTACTGCTGTGTCATTATTCCTTAATTTATTTACTACATGTAAATGAATATATAGTTTTTTGAAACTTATTTATACTCTAATTATCTATAGTAGAATGTAATGTTAATAAATCTTGGGTATCAAACCCACGCCCGTCAATCGAAAAGTAAGAAATGAAAACATTATATGTACATGTTGTCTAGCTTTACATATCCATTGCTACCTTATCGAACGAAAACAATCGAAAATTTCTTAAATAACACAATAGAAAAGTAATCTTAGTGCGTTTCAATTTCACATCAAAGTAAGAACAAAGAACATTGAGTACTGTATGTTGCCTCATTGATCAAAAGGGTTCACAAAATAAAAAATACCAGAATGTTCTATTTTCTTTTCCTAACAATAAAGACAATATACCCAGGCTAAATATTACATTTGCTAACAAAATGTACTTTCATAGAAGAAAAATCAATTAATATGAAAACTGTATTAAAGTCAATGAGTACTTTCATACTAATTATTTTAAGAGTAGCGAATTCGTTCCAACTGACAATATAACATAATGTAATTTTTATTCAACTTCTGATAGCTATGAAATTAAAGGGAGAAACTTCGAAATACATTATAAGACAGGAAACACAGTGAGAAATGAAATGAAACTTGAAAGTATAAAACTTATAATTTGCGGGAAGTTCCTATTGAGGCGCTCGTTATTGTCACCGGGAACGGACGCTGAGGTGGTGACGAAAAAAATAAACAATGTCCTATTACTTGTCCAAGTTCTTTTAAAATGATCTCTGTTATAGCTATCACTCGCTGTGTCAATCCCGCGGTTTTCTATGTATATACTCGTAAACGTATTCTATTGGAACTGACTTTATAAATAACTAGCTGGTGCCTGCGACTTTGTTCACGTGTACTTAGAATATGTATGGCCAGTTCATTAAACTCTGTATATAAGCACTCTGTTGGAAAATCGTCGTAGAAGTTAATCAGATTTTCTTAGACGAGTTCTCTTCTTTTTAAGATGTACGTAAGTATCGCCTTCAAGTTTTTCGCACAGCCTAGATACACAATTTCTAAATAAGGCTTTTAATCGCATGCATGCTTATTGAAGATGGACTATTAAACAGTGAACTGTGAACCGCTGTAAAAAGATAGAATTTGCGGAATTAAGTTTATTGTCACTAACCGCTTACATTGACCGGTCGGTCGGAAGGCGTAGAAAACAAAAAGTTACATGACACTTTCGATACAATTTGTCCACAGAATCTATGAAAGTAACGATTTTCAACGATCGCTATGATTTCAGGTAAACTAATTTTTGACATCACATAGATGTTAAAATGTTGGAGATTCCAACACAATGCTTGGGTATTTTATGTTGTGCACAAGTGCACATTACTGGCCAAAGGTCCGCCATCTTGTCAGGCTTCATAATAATTTTTCGTAGGGAAGGAAATTGGGGCAGTGAAATGGTTGAGCGCCATTTGGCATCTAGCCAACCGTGTACTACCACCGGATTTAAGGGCCAGTCGACTGGAAGCCAAAACCATGCCGAAACCTATCCAAATCTACGAACGAATTGACGAAGTCGCCTCATACCTAATGGCCAAATTATACGTAAGTAACGTATCATTTATTTCAATGTGGCGAAGTGGAGACTTGTCCCGAATAAATATGGACATTATTTATACCCAACCGACGCTCTCTATGGATTTGTTTGGGACCCGCGAATGTGAAAAAGGAATTCTAGAAACATCTCGTAGACTTGTTTTACAGAAATGCGTAGCGAACGGATCAATTTGCATATATTAGTGTTAAGAGGAGTAACAAGTGACGATTTGGAAAGAGAAACTTGAGTAACAAGTATTCAAGTCCTTTTCAGGTTTTATTAAACAACTCATTTGTTCCAAAGCCAAATTCGTTTAACCCTTTTGAAATAATTTGGATAATATAATATTGAACCCGCTGGATGCAGGTCGCTGCCGATAGGTCTAAATGGCGGACAATGGGGGAGGCCTATGTCCAGCAGTGGACGTCCAAGGGCTGAAATGATGAATATTGAACTATTTTTAACCCTCTTGGACATAAATATACGCACTTGCAATAAAATAAAAATATATTAAAGAGGAAACAATATTCTATAAGGAGTATAGTCTATATTCCTTTGGTGAATTCGTCGTTTTTGATCTTTTCCCGCAAAAAAACTCTCTCCATAACTAGTAATGAATAAAAGTCATCGACATGGCTCACTGATTTCGCAAGCTAGGTCAGGCAGGCCACGGGTAGACAATATATATCTGTAACAGGACCGATAACCGATGGGATAGATGAGTCCTTATAATAGAGACTAGACGAAAATAGAGACCACGTACCGAGAAGCGCAGTTTGAGATGCTCTCTGGCCAGATGAACCGACTACTGGATAGACCGACTAGTGGTGGGATGAGAAGAGCGGCAGACAATGTGTGATAATGGTGACGAGGCTTGGGAGAGGCTACATCCGACAGTGAAGAAACATAGACTGATGGTATGGCCTGATACTACTTTCCTAAGTAGCTGTTTCTTGTTATATAATTCTAGTTCCTAACTGCCCTATCATTTATCTGGAAGATCTACAAGATAGTGTACGAAGTTTACAGTAAATTCTCTAATGGAGAATACCGACCGTGCTATTTTGGAAGACGCTTCACAAACACCTCAACATAAAGTTGTTCTCTTGTCTCGGGGCTAGACCTCGTACTTGTAAAGTTGTTAAATTTCTGTAGATATACACCACAAAGGTATACCGGGGATATGCATCACAAAGGCAGGTATATTGTTTACTTTGTGTAACAATATATTTTATGTATAGGCGTATGTTAAATGCTTAAATACCCACACAAAGTAAAATATATATTTTAATGTTTTTATATTGTACTAGCGACCCGCCCTCGCTTCGCTTTGGTTTATAAGAGTTCTTTTCTTCTACAATTCTTTTTTACAAAATTAAAAAAGATATAGCCTATATTAGACACGGATATGTAGGTTCCTATTAGTGAAAGAATTTTTGAAATCGGTTCCGTAGTTCCAGATATTACCCCCAACATACCTACAAACACACAATTTTACCTCTTTATTATATTAGTATATAGATAGATATAGATTATTGGTATTATTTTATTGGCTACCTCTTCCTCGATGTCATTTCACTGCTCATTGGTCTCCTGGAAGAAGTCACTTTTAGCGATAAGGCTGAATATTGCGATATTGCTTTTGTATATGTTATTATGTTCAATGTAATTAATTCATAATAATAGGAATGGAATAAAGAATTTTCATTCATTTATTCATTCAAGATAGATAAGGATAACGGTATTGCCTCTAAATGACAATCGCTTAGACTTTTCAATAGTAAGATTACATGGTAGGACTTTTCTAGAAACTAGATCTCTTATAATGAGTTCTTTTAAACGGTTGGTAACCGCTATTGTTCCACCATTACCAGCCGAAGATGTGTCCGAAAATTCCGAAGCCACCAGTCATGATGGCTTTAGAATTTGAACACAATTAAGACAATATTTCATAACAAGTGGCATTTTATATCGAATATTTTAGTTACACTTATGCGATTACTTGCTTACAACTTCAGAGACCAAGGGACACTTGTTATTACACTTACATCTGGCAAACTTCTTTGTAGGCCAAATACATCTACATAATTTATAATTACACTCATGATCCTTTCCTCTCTGTTGGTTCCAAAAGCGAGATCGATGCTAAAATGTAATAATGGGTAGGCACACAACGCCACACTAAAGTGACTTTCTTCTATAGAGAAAATGGGAATAAATGTGTTTAGTCCCTTCCTTTCGTCAACCACAATAAGCCGTGGAAGCCACCGTGTTAGTGTTGTACGAAAAAAGTATGTTTACCGCTGACATGAGAGTAGAGACGCCATTGATAATGGAGACATAAATAAATAGGGACGCCGTTGCCACCTTTTCTTTAACACAATAATTTGTCAACGTTTGTGGCAAGAAGCGGCATCATCAGACAATATCCGACGCAGTGTCATTGATAGGCGACATCTATCTTCTACACATATAATGTTTGATTGACTGACTGACTGACTCATCGACACCGAGCTGAAATCGCTTAAGCTAAAAATCATAATGATAAATAAAAACTACAACTTTTAGGGCGGACGTTTAGGCATCGGGCACATGTGGCACAATGAGGGGGAGAGTGCACGCTGCAATCCAACAGCCGCTGGACGCACTTGACTGGCCACGTTACCCCTCTCTCACAGAAGACTACCTTGAAATGTACTGCATTTCCCACTTTACCTTATTTCCCTAATGTACGTACGTGTTTCGGTAGTGAGTGAGATGTGCCAGAGTCCATTCCCATCCTATCCTTCCCCACTTCCCCAACCCTTTCTCCAAATGCATTTCTATATCCAAAGGTAGGCAGCGCATCCGGGGGCGTGCCAACGTTTGTCATTTTGGACTAATGTTGGCATGTATCACGGATGTCTATGGGCTACAGTATCCACTTCCCATCAGGTGGACTGTATGCACACCGTCTACCACCTTCGTCCATAAAAAAAAAAAAATGTGGACATTGGTCGCGGCTTCACGGGAACCATTCAAAAAAATAGATAGATAAATATTTCTAAAACAGCAAAAATGTCAAAAACCTGAATACTACTCTATTATGGTTATAAAGGTGGGGAGTAATTGTTCAACTTGATTTCTATGGGCACAACGAAATACCCTGTGACATTATGCCTCGGATACTGTGCAGCTAATTGGAAGCCTGGGAACGCGTAAGGTACTGAAGCCCAACTGTTAAATTATGCAGCTGTGCACTGTGCAACGCCGCGTGAACACTTTCAAGCAACCCCATACAATTCCAAAGCTCGGCAGCCACCGCTCGACTCGACCAGACAACGCCGTATGTCCGACACCTTTTAATTTCATCTACCATACCGTCACTAAATATCCCCAAGGCTGGCTGTAAGAAAATGCTTTATAGCATTAAGTCCGCCTTTTGTTAAAACAATAAATCTGTAAATAAATAAAAAACAATAAAAAATATAGGTAGTCGGTAAAACAAAATGAAAGAAATTCGGTATTGAGAAGCCGCCCGTATTTTTCCAGTAACCGTATAGAGCTATTTCAACGACCTTTTCTGATGTATCTTTAATGCAATGGGAAGAAAACGTTAATTAGATAATTACCCAACAGTTATCCCAAAGGAAAATGGAAGGAATTTTCGAATACGGCATCTACAAGGAAATGAGGGAATAAATATAAGTACCTAAGTAAATAGGTATATAGCTATGATACAAGAGCAGTGATAGCCTAGCGGTATTTACTGACGACTCATATTCGTAAGATAGTGAGTTCAAGCCCCCGTCTGAGCATTGTTTTTAATTATTATTAGTTCGGCGGTAAAGGAAACCAGAAAGTCACTTAACTGTAATCGTAACCAAGCCTTTTATCTTCCATTGCTGGACATGGGCTTTCTCGTGCACATTGTATCGTGCGTGATGTATGTATGACCTTAAAATACCACGTTGGTCAAGTGTCGTGTTTTATAGTGGCTTTGTTATCACTTAGTCGTCTTTTACGACACCTACTGAAAGATATGGGGTCGTCCTATTCTAAACCCTACCAATACCACACAACTAAACCCTACCAATACCACACAGGTAGGTAAATCACTTAACGTGAACATTGAATTATTTCCACTAATATACTAACCAATACAACGTAATAGCACTAGAGCGTCAAATGCAAATGGCCGTCATAATTCAGCGAACGGGTGATAAACGGTAATGAACGGTTGTAATTGTTATTGCTCGTATGCGGCAACCTTTAATGTTAAAGGATTTCAGACGAATTTAATCATGTTACCAACGACTAGTCATGTGTTACTTAGTGTTTTTTATAGAAATAAGGCGGCAGACGAGCATATAGTCCACCTGGTGGTAAGCGGATTGTGGTCGTCCATGGACACCCGCGGTACATGCCAACATTCAATTCATTCATGACATACATGCACGCCCCCGAATGTGTTGTCTACCTTTAGAGATGTAACAACTCAGATTGACTTGGCTTTAAAAAAAATTAAATGTAAGCATTGTACTTTTCCGTGTACCCCACCATCTCTTGCCGTGGGTGTCGTAAAAAGCGACTAAGGAATAAGGAAGCCGCTTCCAAAAACCCTGAGAAACTACACCACCTCTAGAAGAATGGACTCGCCAAGCCGGTTGACCAGCGTTGTGTTTTAAGGCTATACACCCTTCATGTACAAGACAATGTGCGTGAGGAGGCCCATATGTTCAGTACGTGTACGAAGTGTACGAATAAAAGCGCTGGTAACGGTTATGATAAGTACATATGTACCTACCATAACCGAACGAATCAAATGTTCGAAGATGTTTACTTTATGTTATGAAGGCAAAGCATAATAAAGATATATAGTCATAATACGTAACAGAAATTTATAGGATTAATATGTTAATAGACTTCGTGTGGAACAGACTTATAACCGTCAAAATGCTATGAAACTTAAAGCTATAATTGGTAACGATACGTTCCGAAATTGTGCAAATTGGTGCTCAATATTTGCTTAATGGCCTTTTAATTGCTCAACTGCAGATACTGTAGATTTTTAATGGCTTATGTGGCTTTTAATTTGCGATCTGGTTTTAAACATTTGCATTTTTAAACTGCTGAGCTTAAATGCAATGCTAAAACAGCAAGCGTAAAGATTACATTTAGTTAAAAGTAACAACTGAAGATAGGTACGAAAATACCACAGCTTAATGAATATAATATTTTATAAGGAAAATATTATAATTGACAGAAGAACAATTTCCGGTCATTTCCCCATCTCACCGAAAATATCTGAATGAATGGGAAATATTATTATATTCTACAAAAATATTGTAATAAAGTAGCAAACCGCGCTCGTTGTGACCACTGTTCTTGTAACTGGACCGAAATGTCGGCTATACAAAATAAATAATAAATCGTGAGTAATCCGTTGATACAACTATTATTATGTTCAACCACGAAAATTAAGAAAAAATACATTTGCACCGCTCTCAGAGGAAGTGTCAAAGTCTTTTCAAAAGAAGTATTGCCCGTTCTTAGGGCTTCTATTAGGATAAGACATACGAGTTATTACGTTAATAAATAGCCACATAACTCTTTTAGCCCATTTCGTGACGGTCAAGAGTCATTACGCGCAGTAGGAGCTGTAGGCATAAGTCGTCACGAGCAGGCTAAGTCCCAGCGCGTAACTTGGGGCCAACTAATTACCTTGGAGAGAAACTTCCTCCATTAAGTCGCTTGTTGTTTAGAGTATAACTAGTTTATCGGTGCATATTGATATATGGGGTCGGTTACCAATCGCTTTCAAGTTGCAAGGATGTGTTTTAATGTGTTCTGTTTGAATGGAAGGCATACAAACTTTACAAGCTCAAGGAAATTATACGATATCTTTGAGAAGTGTTTATCTGTGAAATAATCGACTTGCCTTTTAAAATAGTTCAACATATTGGAATATGTTTCAATAGGGGATCTTTATTTCATTTAGTACATCTAGTACTAATACATCTAATTTTCTCATACAGTTCTTGACAAGTTACCATTATATCTTTTTATTAGAAATCGTATGTTTTGAAGGGCTGTTCAATTTGTTGCTAACTTCGGGTTTTTATCATCGCACCGCCCGTCGTCATCGTGCGGCTCCTTCGCACTTCCTTGACATAGAGTCGTTGCATACAGTGCGATCAAAAAGATACTTTATACCGCGAAGCCTAAAATTGTAAGATGAACCGCCAGCTGAGGTTTTTCCGTTAATAGCGCTCTTCAAGAGAGCTGTGAACAGAACTCTGCAAGGTCGGTAGCGCACCCGCATACTCCGTGATGTTGCAGGTGCCAAGTACATGTGCTTCCCATTAAGTGACCTGCCTCCTACTCTATAAAAAATCTTCAAATAAGACAGCAGTTATTAAATTTGCAATATATTCAAATCAATGTACAGATAGATACACAGAATTACCTCTCCAGGCATTAGCTTTGAGCATTTGCCCAAACACATAAATCTACGATGATTATCGGGAAGTCCTTTCCATTATTTCCATTATCCATTCCATGATTCCATTTATCGGGAAACTAATTTAGAGCGCGGCGTGCGGACGTAATTTATGATAATTAATTATAATTGATGGATTTACTGGATTCGCGGCATTTCAGATAAATACGATACACATTACTTCACTAATGCGGGTACTTACTCAGCTGGAAAATAGATCTCATTGTCCGTAACTGAAATCTGACAAAACGCATTTGATGTAATTTAAAATACCAGACACCACGAAACTATTTCATTTCTCTTTACATTTTGTGATGGTCAAAAAGTTAAACTCTACTCGTGTAGTGTTTCTTTAACTATTTTACACAATTTTTCACAGCTACATGTGATTGTTTTAGAAATCCATAATCCACTTTTAAGTATTTGCATGCTTTAGTTCTAAATCCCTTTTTCTTAAGGTAAATCTTTCGCCTATTGTTTTCGGTGGGTATACTTTTAGATACCACAAATATTATTATTAAGTTAAATTATGTTGATTTGGTCTTATATAAAATTACACCACCTTTATTTGTTATAGTCGTCTGTTTTCTTGTTACCACCCACAGGTTGCCTGGAAGAGATCGCTTTGGAGATAAGGCCGCCTGTTATACTTTTCGTGTTGCTTTTATCTTTTTACAACATGTATTTTATTTTATTTTTTTATTCATGAAGCTTATAAACTATTGTGATTACATACATATTCTATATGAATATCAATATAGTTAATAACTTAAACAAAGCTCCCGCAATTAGACAATGAATAACAATTTGCCAGATCGCAGTCGCTAGTCGTATATTTAGCAGTAAGAGTGTGCTTAATTCCATTTATACCATTAAAAAACAAATCGATGAGTTCATCTTCACCACACAAATCATTCAATGCAGAACATGCCCCTAATAAAAAGCTATTTTTTACGATACAGTTGTATACAAAAAAGAGTTTATCTATCTATCTAAACCAAATATAATATATTAGGAATGCTAGTATATTAGTACATTAACTGAGTCGGTAAATTTTATTTTTTATTTTGCATTCCTAACTTTAATAAGATGAAAAATTACAAATGTGCTGACAGCTCAAAGTTCGTGTTCAATTTATAATCAAAATTAGGATACTGGGCCTGAGGCACCCCACCCCGTCTTAAGATTATTTCCGTCGAGGAAAATCGAAATTGCCCCTGTAGGCGTACAATCATTACGAACAAAGTTGTTCCAATGGATGATTAATATTCTGGACGATAACCGGGATGGTTTCCAACAAGATATAACGGAACTTTGGGAATTATCAGAAACGTTTGGAACAGAGGAGTCGCCAGAATTTAATTTAATAATAATTAATTATTGAGCTGATAACAAAAATAACGGCCCATTGTCCCTTTGTGTTATTATTATATGTTCTGTTCACCCCAAGTCAATGGCCAAAAATAAGTCAAATCTGAAAGTAAAAACATCGCAATTTACATAAACCGCGTCCCACTGTCTTAAAAGCAATATTACTCTGTTCTTTACTTACTTTATACTTTATTATACACACACATATAGTACATAAAAAGAGATTAACAAAATTATGTACAACAGGCGAGCTTATTTCCTTAGATTTTTTTCTAGTAAGCGTGGCGCCACTGAACATGCCGAATGAAACCAGAGTGACAAGCGACAATACATCTTTAATTTTAAATGTGAGTTAAGAGAATACGGCCCTATTCCGAACATGGATTGACTAATCGTAATCGTACTAAAAGAAATTATACATTAATATACAATAATATTTTTAATGTTATCGTTATAAAATTGGATACTATAAAATTATCCAATTTAATTCAATTATTTGTAGTTGTCAAAACAAGCTGACTTTTCTAAATATCAACGAGTATTGAACTTTGAGTAATTTGGAGTAAAATCATTCTAAATCCCAAATACTTATATATATGTGGGGAATCTAAACGGATTAATGTTAAAACGGGTTTGTTTAATTTAACTCCAAACAACTAACAAGGATCTCTGCAATTAAAACTTCTACCAAGTTACAGGGTTTTTTGTTGCGTCAATTCATTACGGTGACCGTCGTCAAACACGGTCTCTGTAACCGCATTAGTTCGATGAAAACGAAAAACTTTTAAACTAAATTAAGTGCATATAAATAGTACCCACTACTAAATAGTAAGCAGATTATATTATTATTATAACTATTTATTACAATATTATACATATATTTTTCTTATTTTTTCCTTCTTTACATTTCGTCAACAATCAAGTACAAGTATTATTTTTCTTATAATCCAAATGTATGTATGCATTATTGTACGTTCGTTGGTATTTCGTATTCGAAAAGAATCTTTCCCGAATTCAGATACCATTGATTCCGTTTATGATGCTAAGTTCATTGACATGTAATTTTTAGCATTCCTTATTGCAAAGAATATATTTTTTGATGTTTTACCAAAATGTTCATAGTTGCATAGTCGCTAAATGCAAAGTCCAAAAACTGGACATATTAAACGAAATAAATACCTACGTAACATTATATGTCAATTAACTCATAATCATGAATAGAATCTATGGTTTTAGTCACTCAAGTATCTCGAGATTAGAGTAAGCAAAACATATACATATATGCATCCTTTATATACAGCCAGAAACACACTAATATAACAAATCCATTCGATACCTGCACTTATTATTAGCGTCTCAATATACCGTTGAGTGAACCTGTTGCTATGGATATGGAGTAAAAATTATACGTATTTTAAACATTTATCCGAATGCAAATGCAAATATTTTAAACTAAAAAAGAAAAGAAGCAACAGTTTCTAAATATAACTCATGTTCAAAACCTTGAACTAAAATACAAAAGACACGACTAAAACACGACTTTCATCACCAAAACCTACAAAGCCTACTACAATACACTAGTTAATTTCAAGGCCTTTTTTAAAGAAACATTTAAAATATACATTAAATAGTAAAGCTGTAGATATTCAACGCTGAGGATTTCACATGTCCATAACAAATTAATCGTGTGGTGTCGGCCCGCTTGAGAATAGCACCACCCTATCTCGTGTTTGTCGTAAATGGCGACTAAGGGATAAAACACAATAAGGAAGTGCACCACCTATAAAAGGGTGGACTCGCCAGCTCACCTAGCCAGCCTGGTGTTTTAAGGCCACACATCAAGCTCAAATAAGTTCTCTTTCATTCCATATCAGGCAGTGGACGAAAACAGGGCTGGTTAAATTTACGGTAACTAGCGCCCCTCCCTGGCTTCGCTCATGTAGTATAACAATTTTCTAGGGAACCAAAAACACAGCGTGTGTCCATTTCCATTGTTTAGCTTCCTAAAAGTGAGATAATTTTCAAAATCGGTCTAGTAGCTTTTGAATTTACCTAGTAGGTATATGTAACAAAAGAACAAACTCAGTCCCTGTTTGCAATGCGTTTGCATTTGCATTTTCTACTTTTTATAATCTGATTTCAATATTTTCATGGTGGGGGTTTTTAGTTCATAACTTAATCAATGATGATTATTATAGTATAGATAATCACAATGCGTAACAAGTCTTACATTAGCCCTCGACTTAGTGCTTGACGACACTTTCGCCACTGAAGCAATCTCGTCAAAATTAAAATTTGCAATATGCCCGGGATGAAGAGTGCCGACTCAACCCGGAAACTTGGAGTGACACATTTAGAAAGTGAACAGAGAGGATCTCGACATTTAGGTTATTCTGCACTTCACATAGATTTATTTTCACAGTAGCTCTCAGCTATTCCATTTTTTAAACGACAACTACGAGCGTACGACTTGATTAATGTGTGCAAACTATATTCGTAGCATTTTTACGGCAGTGTGCAAACATTCGTTAAGTATTATTTAAGATAAGATTGAACAACCCAATAGAATTGCTCGTTTTCTTGTGTGCCAAGAGGGTTAGTCGTCTCAGCACAAACTATATTTCTTTTGTATCTCAAAATTTATTTAGTCATCCACGTCATTGACGTCGTAGAAGTGTCCATAAGCGACAGCCATAGACACTTGTACGACGTCAAGTGATAAAAATAGTAAAAATAAAAAAGGTATTGATACAAAGTCTGATAGTCCGATTTCTCTTTAGATTTTACTTTATAACCTAACCAATCAACCCCCCACCTTCAAACATCAGTCCGGTCGTGCGTAACTGAAAACTTGGTAAGCCTGGCCAAGAGACGTTGACGGTAATAAGTAAAAAGTACTACTGTTATTACTAATAACAGTAGTGTGCACCAATGCGCCCAATTTACTGTCGTATATTGGTATCTATTATAAATATGTAAGCAATTATGTATTATTTATATATATGAATGTATAAATATTATACTTATTTGTGTATATAAATAACATTAAAATCAAAAAGAAAAAACATTTATTTATAAAAAAATTAAGTACTTATATTTCAAAACATTCCAATGGAGGCCACGTACCTTGAAGCGCAGTGCGGGACGCCCTTCGGCCAGGTGGACCGACGACTTGAAGAAGTTCTTCGGTGTTGGTTGGATGAGAAGAGCCGAAGATCGTATGTGGTAGTGACCCTAGGTGGAGGTATATATCCAACAGTGAAGAGACAGGCTGGTGTTATTTCAAAACATTTAGTTTGAACACATTGAAAGCTTCTTTGTAAACGATAGATAACACTAAAATATTGTCTTAACTATTAAATGAATCTTTTTCTTCGTATTTCTCTAAAAGGATGTTGTCATTTAGGTCACTCTCATATATTACTATTTTATCGTGTTCCATTACGGTCAGCGAAAACAGTGGGAATTTGAGAAGGTTGACAATGGTGTCGTTAGTAAAACAAAGCAATCCTGGCGAGGCGCCAAGCTGTGAGGAAAAGGTACCTACGCGAATTGTCATCAATATAACTCTACATAACTCTGCGAGTACGTGCCTCGACCCAATTTCTTTGGAATGTTCGATTCGTTTCAAGAGTCCTATAAAGTATATGTTTTTGTGTCAAACTGCTATTGACTAATTTATTCTTGAAGTAATGGTGCGATGAAAAGTAAATATACTTATGATATCAGCCTATAACGTCCCACTCCGGGGCACAGGCCTCCCCTAGTATCTACATCACTTCGGGTTTCACACCATAATCCATCATGTGGGCCCCGTGCAGATTGGTGACATGCACATGCTCCCGATTTTTTCAATCCTCGAGGAAACCCCTCGTGATGTTTTACTTCACCGCCGAGCTAGTGATAATTTTAAAAATCAGCACTCAAGTGGAAACTCAGTGGTATGCCTTCACAAAGTAAGTCTTGTAATGTAATCACTGATCTCTAATATATGTAATATACTTACATAGTTTATTTGCTGATTAGCTTTAGGATCCAACATCCATATCTAATTTCATATTAATATATAAGTAACATTTATTTTTATGAATTCCTTTTATTATAAAATCGTAATCATTGTCAAAGATCTATATCTATTAGATTTCCTCGGGATGTTATTGGTGCTTCATGGTTCATTGCTAATGAAACATTTAATTAAATTCATCACAATATTTGAAGGAAATTAATAAAATTGTACAAAGCTAATTGTAAATAGATTTTATTAATCAAAATCGAATTCAATTACGAAGAAGAAAATCGAACAAAACGTAATTTAAAGAAAATGTCGGGATCGAGCTAATAAAAGTTGTCCCTGAAAGAAATCTGCTCCCGACGTCTCTGGACTGCGGCGTTGTTAGAGAATATTATTAGAAAATGCCAAGAACGTATTTTACTAAACATTTATTATTGTCCGTAATAAAAATAGAAAACAATAATTTTAATAAAAGTAAAGTACATTTAATGCACAAAATCATTTTTTTAATTATAAAATCTATTTTTTTATTTAAATCAACTGATAATTAGAATGTTAGTATTATTCAGGGCTACTGGTAGAACAGTTCATTTCAGAGGGTGGTAGTATGCAGTGTAACGATTATTTTTCATTATTAGATACCCTGGCCAAAAATGTATAGTTTCCGAGATATTTAAGACTGAAATACTCTCAAATAATTCTATATACCATCGATAAAACTCGATTATTTTGTTAATTAAAGATATCCCATTAACTTTTTTGTTTTAAAGCTTATTTGAGTATTGCAGTGAACTGATACCAAAATAAAACTATCTAGAAGAACTAAGAATAATAAATGAGGGACACTAAAACTAAAAAAAATACAATGAAAATTACCAAATATGTGAAAACAAATATAATATATTATTACACATACATCGGAACGTACACACAAACATACTATACAAAACAATAAATATAATACGTACAAGGTATACACAATTATTATGAATAAATTTGTGGATTTTTAAAAATTTCGGCATCGTATTTACGGTCAAGTGATCCTTGTGCCTTTAACTGTTAAATGTTATGATGACTCAGTAAAACTCCTGGGAAATAATTTTGTCAAACTCGTCCGTAATTCAATTATACGCTATAAATTACCTACAGTTGTATTTGTTAACCCCTCTTTGAAAATGCGGAAAAATATTTGCAACTTCAAACATACGAGTATGACTGGCTTTTATGTCAATGGGGTTTTTGTATATAAATACTCGGAATTCATTTTTATATGGAAAATAAAAGAATATACAAAAACTTATTGCTACAACAGTTGCTTCGACGGTGTCATGGTACTATATATTAAGGTGGGTAACATCTATAGTGTCCCAAATAATGGTTTGTTCGGTCATTCCCGGTGTTAAAACATTCCTTTGAAAATTTCTGTTGTGGAATTTATTGATGAAGAAAAACGTATAAAATCTGTGATGTGGAAAAGTCACGACGTGGCGTCCCGGTTAACTTCAGGAGCAGACCTCGCAATGTGTTTTTTCTCGTATGGGTGACGCGTCGCAAAAACTAGTTATATAACGTCTGGGATATTGCACGATGCCATATAACATTTAATTTTTACCGACAAATTTAAATGTAAATGCAATATTAGTATATATGTATTTAACGAAATACATACATATATAATAACCTCGCTTTTCGTACATATGGTGTAAGTGCACACGATAGCTATGAGGACAGACTGAGATTTTTCGGCTTGCGGATATTTAGCCATCGCCGAAGGGAAGTGGACCTTTAATTTTTTTACAAAATTGTAAATAATATGGTGCAATGTCCTGACATTGCATCCTGATGAACATCCTGATGCACTTGAATAAAATAATGGCTGTCTTAAACAGTTTCCTGAGAGTGATCTGGATATTTTTAGCAACAACTACTCTAAAGTTGTATTAGGCACTTCACTTTCTATTACTGCTCAAAATTAACTGAATATTTCCTTATTCTTACTAATTTTTCAAGTACGATATTCATTTTATCTTAATTTTCACTTATGACTTTATAGATATATAAGGCCAATGTGTATAACTTTCGGCCGGAAAGTGTACCAGCTTTACGGATAAAGCTGGTACATTAATTATACAGTTATATAATTTGGGAAATGCAAACCGAAATATTCTGAGGGCGTTATTAATTCATATAATCGATTCATATAATTCATTCATATAATTAATTCATATCATATAATTCATATTACATCGTTATACGAAAACTAATTTTAAAACATGAAATCATCTAAAATACAACCTTCAATATATCTCTAGGAGCTCGTAAAAACGAAGCTCCCAACAACGCTCCTTAGCTATTTAAAGCTCACTAAACGTGGGTTCGCCTTTAAATATGCCTTTAACTCTTTAGTTATCAAAGGCGAGCGAAAAATTAATGCGGTTTTTTACTTTATTTCTCCGTAAACCTTTTCTTTCTATTGATAGCGCGACCGTTCACCGTATTAGGTAATTGAAACTGAAATGGCCCAAGCCGCCCACTTGCACGGCTCACTGTATCTCATTCTTCGCCTGTCCAACGCCAACGAGGATAATACAATCTCACGACTGGTATATGTATGATGCGGTTATTACAAGATATATATCTATAAAGGCTAGTACATATGTATAAAATTTAGAATTGTCTATTGGTTAACGTTAAGTGGTTATATTTTTGTATTTTGATGTAAGATAACAAGGTTATCTTGTTATACTCATATAATTATAATATGGTTATAAAATACCTATAATCTTTTAGTATTATTTTCTTTAAATTAAACTTCGGGCTTTGATGATATCCTGTCTTTTTATTTTTTATATTTCGCAGTTATTTTTTTTTTGACATCCTCCTTAATTGTCTATTATTGTTACCACTTTGCCATTATCTCAAATTAGTCAAGGGTGGAATGGAAAAAAATCTTACTTCCAACTAGACATTTTCATTTCATTATTTCAATAACCGTCGTTCATTGAAAGAGCGTACCCAGTTTGTTTACCAGACGCTATCCGGCTCGAAGGATCAAATCTCCTCTAAATAAGTTAAATTGTTTGTTTTTGGCATTACAGATAAACTCGACAATATAATTTGGATCGCATTCTTTTTGTCTTTTATCAAACGAAAAAGAAATTGTGCAAAATAGACAGCACGCCAAATCACGCAAAGTCATTCAGCTATTAAACTTTTTTACTTGTCACACAAGGACGTACAGCTTGACAGATTATGCACAGTTGGTTATGATATATATAATAGCTTCTATAACTATATATATGGTGCCACTACACTCGTAGAAACTAGTGTTGGAAGAAACTTTGGGAGAGGCATATTCTGCAATCCTAGGAGTGGCAGGCTGATGGTATGACCATACTACCAGACTTGTACTTGCATCAGCCTGTAACGTCCAACTGCAAGGCACAGGCCTCCATTAGTAAAGTAATCGAACTAAATGAAATTCACAGATGTTTAATTAAAATAGACCATTAGAGCACGTTAGACCACGTTCACATGTTAATACGTATAGTCTGCAGCTAATGATTTGCCGGCGTTACACCAAATCATAAATTAATATGAGAATATGATTTTCATAGACACGAATGCGAACAGTTAGAAGCCACATATTCAACCGTTGAGTACATACTCGGCTTAATTGACCGCTTAGTTAGAGAATCTATTAGCAGCTACCAAAATCAGTACCATCAATCCACATTTCTCCATTGCTCGATATAGCTCCCTCACAAGGCTCACCACCACACACCTTTTTCGGCAGTTCTCATCCAACCACTACCAACGAACTTCTTTAAGTCGTCGATCCACCTGACCGAAGACTTTTCCACATTGCGCTTCCCGATACGTGGTCTCCATTAAAGGCATATTTACTCCGTTGGTCCTGCGGCAAATGTGACCTGCTCATTAATCAATAAGCCTCTGAAATTACTTATGGTAAACAGTAGACCAAAGCTTGTGAGCATACAATATTTCTCACAATTTATTTACAAACTTATAATAAGCCACATACTTTTTGCCTATAAGTGAATACAACCTTATCTTACATACTTACCTATTTATCATACATATAGTTCATGTCATGGATGAAGCTCATGGAATATATAAATATACCATCACCAGCCCTTTTACCGTCCACTGCTGGACGCGGGAATCTTATGCACATCGTCTTGTGTATGACACCCGCGGGAAGGGATGGGGTGGTGATATTCTAAAGCCGGCCGACACCATACACTCAATATAAATTGATATTTTCATGTATTATATTCGTAATATTTCAAAACCCTACATGATTACATATTTTATCCCTTAATATATCAAAAACTGAATGAAGTAACAAAAACCTACATAAATTTAAGTAAGGGAAAGGAAACCCTCAAAGGTTTCCCGCAAGGCGCTTAGTATTTACGTAAACAAAGGCGTCCTAATGGAGCAACATTGTAATGAGATCTGGCGACATCGCATCAATCAATCGGGGCTTCTCTAATGCAGTATTGCCACTTTATTCCGCAGAAGACCACTCTGCCCTTGATTAAATTGAAAAAGATTTACATTAATTAAGACCAAAGTGTTTTACTTTACGGAGATAAGTCTTTATTTGATGGTTAATGAAGTTTTAAAGAAAGAAAGGAAACTTGAAAGAGTAATTGTAATGTCAGCCTTATAAACATTCCACTGCACACCCCTCCCCTATCGCTAGGGGGCTTCAGGCCAAAAGCTACCACGCGGGCCCACACATACTCCAGATTTTTTAAAATTAGAACATGCGGGTCTCGTCACAATGTTCTCCTTCACCGTCAGAATATTGGTAATTTAATATTATTATTTCAAAAGAGTATTGGTGTTGTAATGTTACCGTTTTGTAGAAATAACCATCTACATTTTATATAGTTTTATATAGTTGATAGTTCGTCCCTCGGTAATGACACGAAATTTTATATGCAGAAAGAACATAATAATTTGACTACACTTTAATAATAACTATTTAAGTGGTAATAACTTCCTGAATATGATGTAGCTATGTATATAAATACATTAAACTATACATATAATAAAACTGTAGAACCAACATGTCTGTACATTAAATATATTTACCAAAACTGATTGGGGGCGAGAAAGGAAGAGTAGCAGAATACAAAAAGACGATTTTGAATTTTGTTGTCTGTCTGTTTGTCTGTTCGAACACGCTAATCTCCAAAACTAAGTTCGGTGGGTTATATGGTTCGTCATATGTCAAATCCGACCTATTAGAACGGCCCAATTATAGTTAAAACGGGTGTCGGTTGGGAAGCCACAATCACACACAGGGCCCTTCTGGACACACAAGGGGACACAGAGCTATATGGCCCTCGTGTCGTGTGATTGCGTCACCCGGCCAACACCAGAACAAGTTGAACTAGAAAAGTATTTTATTATCTTAATTAGTTATACAAATAATAAAATCTTAAAAACGGTAATTGTTATTTTTATAAAACCAACATTGCTTAAAGTAACAGATTAAAAAGAAGAACATATTTATTATTCGTTTGGGCCGACCCCCACGAGCTACACGAATATAGGACAAGGGCAAGATGGATAATCATAAATTAATTGCAATCATCACAGAAGACGACGTTTCATTTATTCCAGTTGCTTCCAGTTTCAATGTGTCCATGTAAATTTGTAAGAATTTCTATTTCGTTTCTGTAGTTTTTTTTCCTCCATAACTTCCTTTAAAACCCGCCAGTTATCTTCGAACCATGTTGCTCGATTGGACTTACGTTTATATCTATACATCGTTCTGAAAAACCAAAAGAAATGTCTTGACTGACTGATTCATCAACGCCTGGCCCAAACCACTGAAGCTGGAAACGTGAAATTTAGACTGTGGCTTATATTTATGCCGTAAAGAGGTTTTTCGAAATTCAACCCCTAAAGGGGCTCTAATGGGGGCAGTTAGTAGTGCCTCTGCCTCCCGTGAAAAAGGTCTCGGGTTCGATTCCCGCTTCGACAATCATTTGGGATCTAGGTGTTTTACATGTGTTGTGTTCATTTTTGCGTGTGTCTCTGGACCCACGACACAGGGAATCATAATGTGGTCCATTGCGTGACACGATATATTTTTAAAAAAAAAGTGCATCTATGGCTATAGCAGTTTATCGTTATAGAAGGCGCAAAAGTTATTAACCAAGCAAAAATTTTAAGACGGATTCTAAAGTTTTCAATGTACGAGTACTAACGTAAAGATATATGCATTAAAAGTTAGCGTCAAGCTTAAGCCACCGCGGTTCAAAAAGTATTTAGCGGGGCAAGAACATGAATGGAATTCAAACATTTCAAACTGTTTGACATTAAGGTCATGAGCTACTTTCCTCCTTTGCTGTGATTCAAAGTTTTAAAACTCTGAGGACGCCAGTTACGGCTTAATTTGAAAGCTGAAAATTGTTTCACTTCAAAATTCGGATTAATTTAAAACACTAAGAATGACTTCATGACACCGGCCGCCTTCCGGCCATGACTTGAAGGAAATTACTAGTAATGATTTGAAGAGAAGAATAGGAGATCGTGTATGGTGGCGGGCTTTGGTACAGGCCTATAATGAAGAGACAGACAGACTGTACTATATACTATACTAATACTCTATGACTATACTCTATGACTATACTCTATGGACAGACAGATTTATTATTGAGACTGAGGACTTATACCCAATAAGGCCGTGGGAATCATTTGTAAACGAAAATAATATTTGAAATCTGGATATATTTGAATTCGTCTTTTTGTATGTATTTTGATACAGAAAATCCTAGTGTAGACCAATATATACTAAAAGAAGTATTCACTTGTTTTATTATTTTATTTATTAATTTACTCTTTTTTTAATATATCTAAATATATGACTATTATAAAATATACTAATACCTATATAAACTATATACAAAAATATTGTATATAGCTAGAAGTATTACTTGTATATAATTATATATAAAGAAATATACCAAACAAACAGTGTCTGTTTCAACAATGTGTTCATTTAGCAGTCTTTTAAAAATATCTAGGGGATTTTTCTATACAAAAAAGGCGGCAGACGAGCATACAGTCCACGTGATGGTAAGTCGTCCATAGACATCAACGATACATGCCAACATCAATTCAGAATGACAGAACATTGGGCACGCCCCCGGACGCGCTGCCTACGTTTGCAGATTTGATTAACGCTTTTGAATAATTATAAAGTGATAAATTTATGATAACATAATAAAGTCAAAACATCATAACCCTTTAATTTTATTACCACATTTACATAATCTATTTTGAATTTTTTAGCCTGTACTCTTTGTTCCAGTCGTTTCTTTAATTTGCGCCGTTTTAACTAAATGAAGCGGTAAGATAACAACGACACTTTGTAAAGAACTTTTTACCTATTCATAGCGGTTATTACAAATTATCCTTATTCTTTTACCTTATCCGAACTCATTTCTAATTGTAGCTCTTTTGCGTACAATTGCTTTGTTCAAATGGAAAGAATCTCAATAAACGAACAGTGTATTCATCACACGGTATTTGAAACGTTAAAAGGTATGCAAGAATTTCTACTCCCTTTTGTGATCTAAAATGTCTTTGACAAATAATTTACTGTATCGGAGTCTAATACGTTTTCTAACTCCAAAATTATACTCAATTTTGTAGAAAGAATTATTTTAGTTGTCTCACATACTTTCATAAAGTAAATACCAGAAATATAGAAATACAAACTATTCCTACTTCTTAAAAACTAGATATCCCTATGCTTAGGAATATCTATTCCCGACTTTCATTCGTGACGTCGTGAGATCAAACCCCGGGCAGATTGATGTGAATTATGGCCCGAAAGACCTTCTGATTACTAGAGAAGACCTCTGTCCTGTAGTGAAAGGTTTCAGACTGATATTGTATGAAGTACATGGACAATAATAAATATACACTAGAAGGAAATAATAAAGTGAGCAATTTACGTGCCTACATCGAGTAAACATTCTCTTTTCAATTATGATACTTTTAATTATAACGAAGCAATTAATTAATAGAAGAAACATTATTGCTTTTACAGAAGCATGGCGTAAAACAAATGGCATAAACTAAAAAAAAATTACGTGAACTGGAAGGTACATTTTGCGAATAAAAGCAAAATGGAAAACATTCAATAATTGCAGGCCGCAGACAATCCCATGTGAATTGGAACGTGCGCGGAGCACGTCCTCCCGGATTGCGATCAAATGCAACCCGCATTCGCACAAATGGACCTCCCATTTATATCGGGAGATACCAGCGATTCGGGGGACATGCCGAATATAAAATGTCGAGCACAGCGACCCGATATCGACGAATATTGTAACACGACACAAGAGATATTAATTCTGCTTCCCGTAATACCAAGGGATTAAATATAGATTCAACCAGAAGTGTTCCATTATCGGTTGTAATATATATTTGGATTTTATTAATATTAACACTTTCATGTTGTACTTATTTTTAATTCCGGATAGATCACAAAAGAAATTAGTATGATTTCTATTAATTCACTTGCCATTATAAAAACGGCAGTGCAGTGGGCCCTTCCCTCTAACTATCTTTGTTCTGTAAAAACCATTTTTATTTAAGCTTATTGCACTAAAAGGAAAAGACATGATGTTTTTTATTTTAAGAAGGGGGCAGAAGGCCCTGGACATCCTCGATATACCATATGCTAACATTAGTACAGAATGACAAACGTTGCCTTGCAGATTGCCTATATTGGAGATTTAGGAATGGATTTGGAGAAAGAGTTGGGAAAATAAAAAAGATAGAATGGGATGCTTTAATAAGTTATTGTCTACCAGTTAACTCTCAGTAATTAGTCAATCATGTCTGACTGTAAATAAATATTCTGGATATTTAACACCACGGAAAGATTAAAATAGAACAAGAGAAAATATGACAGGACAAACTGTTGACTTCGCAGTTTTTGGGAATAATGTTCTCAAAACTTTTTATGTCTATTTTAGGAGCTTTCACAATATCAGTTAGAACTTGGAAGTGCATCCCAGAGTTTTATCGCATGAACAGTAATGGAATTGGACGTGTAACCAGTACGATCAAAATTATGGATTACTATACTTAATTCATCTAGGTCAAATTACTTGAGGAAGCCAAATCAATTAAATTCGTCAGCTTCGTCAGCTATGGTATAATGTACCTGAAGCATTATACTATAGTTATTGAGATGTATATTTATTCATTTACTGTTTTTGTACTATATTGTATAGAAGCGGACTTAATGCCTTAAGGCATTCTCTACCAGTCAACCGTTTGTTAAATGTGAAAAATGAAAGCGGGTTCAGTAGAAATTACACAGTGAGGTTATGTTTGAGATATGAAGTTTGGTTACGCCGCGGCTTGATAACATTTTACAAAGTAAAAGCGGGTACAGTAGAAATTAAACAGTAAATGTTTGAGATATATAGGTACCGGTTACGCCACGGCTTATTAACACTTTACAAATTTTATTTACCTGTAATCTACAGTTTCAGTTGTACTATACTATAGTTGACAAACAGTTAATGGAGTTGGCTTTATAATTCTGAACATTACCGAGGTGACCTTTGAACTCCACCCAATGGGAGTAAGCACTTACTTTCCACGTGCAGCTAACATGCCTGCGTCCTCTTCGCGAAAATTACATTGATAACACTTTGGAAAGGTCAACCTCTGACATTCAAACAGGCTTTTTGCTCATTAGTTTGTGTTCTATCGAATTATATGAGCTCTTTCATAGCGGTGGAGGATACAAGCCTACGTAATTGAGTTGTCAATCGCTGTAGTACAAGTAAGAATGCTGATAGCCTGACAGTATCTGATCTCGACTCACATTCGTAGGATCATGAGTTTGAACCCCGACCTGTCCAAATCAACTTCTACTTCATTACCTTTTTTTTCAATGGAGTATTCGACTTTTGTAGACATTCTTTTTTATATTTTCATATTACTAAATAAGTATCAATCAGTGAAAACAAAATTAAAGCACTCGTTTCTTGTGACTAAATTATAAGTCTTAGTAGTCACAAGTTGGACACAACCATAATACTCACGTCATTAACACTAATATACCATTCAAAACTAACGTTGGCTCTATTCGCAAGCTTATTTATATCTAATAAATCTCTCTATATCTATAGAACGCAACATCTGTCTGTCGTTCTGTCTCTCTACTCGCTTATAACTTGGGTTCTACTGACAGAGTTTACCTATATATAATTAGCTTATAACTTTCTATTATCTGAGAAGAGGGTTGTCGCTTCTAGTTTCTCAGATATTCCGATTTTAGTGACATCTTTAAAAAAAAAACTTATTTTTATTGCGTTATCTTAACAACGAGATGTTAAAGCATGTTTCTATTTAAACAGAATCTCAAAATAACGAAATTTTAATTCAGTAAAATTTTGACGAAAGTTAAGAAATCCATATCGACACTAAGGTTCCTTTGGTTCACATAATAAAAATCATAATCATGAAAAATTTTACATGCAAAATTGTGATATTTACATAAAATATTTTGATATATAAATGGTATTTACAGAAAAAAAATCGATTGAAGCAACTTGTTTTTCAGTAATAAATTCCGACATATCCGATCCCATTCGATTTTTCGTAAACACAACAAATGCTAATAATATTGCGTGTTAACGAAATTACAAATTGTTACAAATTATAATTTGAAAAATACAAATTATAAAAAAAAAAAAAAAATATTATAAATTATTATAATATAATATTATTATTATTATTATAATTATTATTATTATTATAATTATTATTATTATTATAATTATTATTATTATATTATTTATTTACAAATTTATTTATTTTTATTATTTATAATACTGCGCAACAATGAAAATGTTTCGGTCTCAAAATTAGTCCATTCTTATGTCTTTTCGTCTACTGAATTCAAAAATCGCCATTAAAAGAACCGATTAGCTCTAGTTTTAGAGATACAAGCTACTTTTTATATTTTGTATATTCTACATTTTCAGTCTATGGAAAATTTGATTTTCGATATTGGCACGCTTGTTAAATGTCAAAATACAAATAATTTAACCGTCAGAAGGTTACAAACTGTGATACTATTGCTGTAACGGTGAAATTCATAGAATTATTGTTATAATTGGTGCAGATCATCTTGTTTTGGAGTGTTTTAAAGAGAGAAATTTGTTACATCAACATGCCACGGAAATGTGTAAATTCAGTTAATAATTTTTGTTACATTTGTGGTGAAATAACGTTTACCTCACAGAAACGCAATTTGACTCGTCTTGTGAAGACTGTATATCAGCATTATTTTGGTATGAAGTTAGGAGACCAGGATAAGTCATGGGCTCCACATATCCACAACTCGTGTTCAGTTATATTACGAGAATGGCTGAATAATAAAAAACGATCCATGGCTTTTGCTGTGCCTATGGTTTGGCGAGATCCCACAAACACAATATAGACGATTGTTATTTTTGCTCGACTCCGCCTATAAAATCAGGATTGTCAATGAAAAAAAGAAAAACTGTTAAATACCCCGAATCTTCCATCTGCTATTCGACCTATTCCACATTCAGACAGTTTACCAGTTCCTACTCCACCCCAAATTTATGAGTTGGAAGTAGAAAATGAAGATAGTATAGAAGAAGATCTCTTGTTGAGTTCTACATCCTATGACCCTGATTTTGAAGAAAAAGATGATCAACCGCATAAATTGGGTCAATCGGAGTTGAGTGATCTCATTCGAGATCTTGATTTGTCACAGGAGAAGGCAGAACTTCTAGGATCAAGGTTACAGCAATGGAATGTATGTGGGATAGGAATTCACATTATTTTCAAGCAGATTGGCCTGCAAGAAATGTTAACCCTAGTGAGAAAAATGTAATTGCCGAGCCACTCGTAGATCCAAAAGATGTTCTTCTTCCATCCCTCCATATCAAGCTGGGCTTTATGAAGAATTTTGTTAAACCCATTAAACCGAGAAGGCCAGGCTTTTAAATACTTCAGAGGCATTTTCCTACATTAAGTGATGCGAAAGTCAAGGACGGCATCTTTGTTGGGCCACAAATACGTCAACTTGTAAAGGACACTGCATTCGATTTAGTTTTGGAAGGGAAAGAAAAGGAAGCTTGGGAAGCTTTCAAGGGAGTTATACATGGATTTTTAGGGAACAAAAGAGATGATAACTACCCTCAATTGGTCACAGAACTTCTACAAAAATACCACCAACTCGGCTGCAACATGTCCCTAAAAATCCATTTTCTCCATTCCCATCTCGATTTTTTTCCACCTAGTTGCGGAGATGTCAGTGACCGAGCATGGAGAAAGGTACCACCGAGATATTTCTGTGATGGAATGGAGATATCAGGGCCGCTGGAATGAAGCAATGCTTGCAGATTACTGCTGATTTAAATGTAGAGATGCTCCAGAGGTCACTTACAAGAGGAAAGCTAAAAGACCGCGATCACAGAAATCGATTGATTCTTTGTAGATCTAAACATCTGGAAGGTGTTTTTTCAACAATTTTGAATGTGAATATCATTAATGAAAGAACAATCACACTTTAAATGTTGTTAGCATATGTAATTAATATTTATCATTTTCTTTGGAACACAAATTTTCATCATTTAATAATAATTTAATATAATATAAGGGCTAATAATTTTTTTTCTTTATCATATTCGTTTTTCTGAACCCAAAATTAGTAAGAATTGACTCATGAAGTGAAGGACTCATGACTCATTCAATTTTTTTTTTTTTGTTGTGCTGTGATTTACCCGTGGCGAGTCGAGGTTCGTTGACATGTCCGTAATTTGTGCTCGGTATTTCGTAAATTAGGTGCTGAACATAACAGAGCATGTGCAAATATATTTTTGCTACGTGACATACGTATATTCATAAGTAAACACCTACGTACAGTATACTTACGATTTACACTGAGACGATACGATTACGTATTTGGAAATGTTTACATCATTCCTAATTTCACTAATGATGTTTGGTTTAAATTTCAAGCAGCAGTGGAACAAACAATTAATAGATAGATACCTAAAAAGACAATTTCGTTTGACAAGAAGCATTCGTTTTTTTAAATATGTTTTGATTTTGTTTAGTCAGATTTAGTACTAGCAAATAGGTACTATATTTAGCTTATATTTAATATGTAGTCAGTTATTATCAATTGAACTGAATCAATCGAAACCTTGGATAAATGGCAAAACTGACGAAACGGTTACAAATGGATTATACTTACGTGGGTAACACTGAGTTTTTAGAACCTCAAAAATGAAATCAGATATATATATGTAGATACATAGAAGTTGTTTTATTCTCCGCGACAATCCATACACTTTTTATAAGATGAAACCATTGTGTGAAGCATTCAGCCTCTTCAACAGCCTTTTAGAAGGCCGTTACTGCCGTAAAACGTTTTCCTCTAACTTTATCCTTAATTTTATAGAATAAATAAAAGTCACAAGGCGCAAGGTCGGGACTGTATGGCGGATGACCCATTAATTCCACATTTACAGTACTCAAAATTTGCTTCGTTTGTCTGACGGAGTGAGCTGGCGCATTGTCGTGACGGAGGATCATTGTGATTCGTGGACGTCGTTCTTTGACGTATTCCAAAACAGAAGGCAAGCAGCTGTTCACATACCAGTCCGCAGTTACTGTTCTTTTAATTTTAGTAGCAAAGTGGCGCGGTCTGCCAAAGAAGGAGGCAATCATCTTCTTTTCAGCACTCCGTCGTTTCTTCACTTTCGTCGGCAACTCTTCGAAAGGAGAGACCCACTGCGCCGATTGCTTCTTAATTTCAGGTTCATCAATAGCAGTAAATCCAGCTGTCATCAACAGTTACTATATCAAAAACAGCATTTCATTGACCATTGTCAAATTTTTCAAGCATTTGGTGACACCATTCCACTCGGCAGTGTTTTTGAAGCACAAAGCTTCCTTACCCATAGATGATCGTGTAAAATAGTTTAAATTTGACTCATACCTAATGATGACCATATCTGCTGATACGTAGTTCAATTGTCTGCTTCAATCATGAGCCGCACAGTTTTGATATTTTCCTCCGTCACCGCCGTCGCAGGACGCCCTTTTCTAACATCATCACTTAGGTGGGTACGACCACGTTTAAATTCACTGCACCGATTATAAACAGTGACACTGGATGGGGCTTAATCACTATGTGCTAACTTAAGTCTTTCATAACTTTGTTTCTGGTTTAGACCGTAACTAAAGTCATAAAAATCATTGAACGAAAATGTTCTCTTGATAAATTAATTTTTCAGCAAATACTTAATTGCCGCCAAAAATAAAAAACAAATGTCAGAAAATTTAATGGTGATTGACAAGGAAAGAGTTCCATTTTCAAAATTCGAATTTGGGTTTTTCTATCGAATTGTACAGTAGCCAGTTCTAAAAACTTTTAGTTTGACATATCGTCCATAACTTGTAAGGTATATTGTATTTTCACATTTGTTACAATCACATCGTATTTAACGCAGTGTTAAATGAAAGCCTTCGTGAAATGAGTTAACGTGGAGAGCATAATGAGCATAACCATCATTTAGCCTAAAAGGCGGCTTGGCTGCAAAATTATTTCAGACTTGTTTGCTCGGCCTTGTTACACACATTCCTATATACAGCCTGACCAACTTGTCTTTGCGTGTAAATAATGATTCTGACACGGTTTGCTGCGCAAAGACAATCACAAACTACCTAGATCCCGAACCGGGGTTGTGTATTGTTTGGAAATCAAGCTTCAGATGCTTCAGATACCTTCAGAAAAGGGCTTCAGAGACAGTCAAGGTGCGTGATTGCTTCAAGCACATAGATTTTGGCTTGGATCAAGCTAATTCAATCGTTAACATAATTTGCTGGGCGCGACTATTAAGCATCTATGTGAATGACATGCGCCTGATACGAAATGTTTTCGCTACGCGTTTGAGTCGAGCATAGCCTGTAACAATCTTTGCAAACGCTCATGAGTAAAGCGTTATCTTAAAATGTACCATTCTTAACATCAAATTATTTTTCTTTTATTCTTTTTTTTCAACCACAAAGCTGACGTTAAGCTAAGAACGGCTTTTCTATGCACATTTTTTACAGTCACACAAAATATAATTTGATCACTCGCTAATACGAACTAACTGTAAATGTTTCGTATTTGAGTCTTGTTGTGTAAGAAATCGCCATCAAGCCGCTTGATCGAACAAGAAAAAATCTACGTGTTTACCAGCAACAGCTTCAACCAGCTTGACCATCTCCAAAGGCCGTTAGGTACAGCAATCGTTAGGCACTATCGAATGGGTCAATCAATGGTCATTATTAACTCATATTAATAACCACATTTAGCACCAAATAATGATCGTTAATTCCGAATTTTGTCGCACGCATAAATAACTTTGTCTATTTATATGAATAACAAATGTCGGCCTCTCGCGACCCAAACAAACAATGTATGAGTATTTGGAGTATATGTGTTTACTACAGAATATATGATACATATATATTGCAACACTCTCGGGAATCGTGCAAATATACGTGACGTATACCACATCAAATATTACAAAGCGGCGAAATTTACCACCTACACGTTGTGTAACGCGAATTATTAAAGTGGGAAAGAGACAGAAAATCGTTATGTATTCTGAAACCTTGCTGCTTTCAACACTGCTGATATAATTTTCTGTTCCAATTTTTCTTTAACGGAAGCAAAGAAGGCTGCAGACGAGTAAACATTGCACCTGATGGTAAGTGGATACTGTCGGCCATAGACATCCGCGATACATGCCAACATCAGTCTAGAATGACAAAACGTTGGGACGCCCCCGGATGCGCTGATCTTTGAACCTCTGAATTGTACTACCATTTTGAACTTTCAAGTAAGAACCTCTCGTTTGAAACTCTATTAATCCTTATCTCCTGATTTCGAAGGTTTTGGGTTATTATCGACTCAAAACGGATTGGTAACTAGTGATAGAATTAATTTACGTTTTTTTCTTCCTTTCCCAGGTGACACCGACGAACATGGTCTGCCCAAGGAGAAGGACAAGTCGTGTGATACCAACCTCTACCTTTACAATGTAAGTTCCCATATTTTTTTAACTCATAAAGTACCTTTTAATGAGATAGTGTCAATCAATATTTACAACCTAGAGTGTCTTAAATCTTCCACTAATCGTACTCGTATACCAAATCTGCCTAACAGAGTGCTATAGTTTTAAAGAAACTCCAAAATGTCTATGACTTCCGTGATATCTGTGCCCCGTTGTGTCAGAAACAATAATCATGAAAAGACGGAAATGTTAAAAATGAAAGCGTAAAGCTTCCTAAGTTGTAGTCACAGCCGAGTCGACACTGTAATCCCGTGGATTACTACCCCCCCCCCCCCCCCCCATCCCTCACGCCAGTAGAACGCGTCCAAAGCAAATTTGTTATATTAATAACGTTTACTTCGTAAACAGCTTCTGGCGTCGTAAAAGCCTTTGAGAAAATATGATAAAAGTTTTACATGCTTCTTACCCCAAATTACCCCCAAATGTGTGTTTTTAATACATTTAAAACTTCACAAATGAAACGGCTCTATAAGCGAGTACATGACATCAAAAGACTCGGAATAAAATACTCGGCAGTATTTTACGTAGAAAATGATCGAAGTTATGCAATATTGAAAGAGAAAATAGCTCCATTTCATTTAACAAACCATTGTTTCCTATAATTTAAATTCGTATTATTACAGCTTATTTCACTGGAAATGACATTTGTGAGAGCGAATTTAAAGCTGGTTTTAAGCGGTATCTGGAGAGGAAAGGGAATAAATCGAGCGCTTTACTGAAATTGAGTTAGACCGTAGCAATGGGTCGTAGCATGTAGCTCGTAACGCGTAGCCTCGTAGTCGAAGTATGTAACAGCGCGGGCTCTTGATGACCGTGTGGTTCGTAGCACTCTCGTAGCGACCGTAGAACTTTTGATACTCGTAGCTCGTTTCACGGTATGTTGTATTCCTATTTCGTACGATTGCATTAGGTTGAATTTCTCGTAAATTTATTGCTTGTTGTTAATTAAAAAAACTAAGTTCGTTAAGTAAATCGCTGTAAACAACTTTTATTAGTCCTGCAGTTTATTTCGGGTAGACCAATTTCCTATAAATAAGTAAACAAGGAAATAGTAATACCATTTTTAAACTATTTAACCATTTTTAAATGTTATGATGATAATATCCGTTCTCCTAAAATATAAGGCAAATCGAATAATAAGTTACTGATACCAAAAAACAGCTACTTCTAATATTGTTTGGTCGATGTCATCCTTTAACGGCCCACTGCTGGGAACAGGCCTTCCCTAGTAAATCGCTAGGGAGTTTCAGACTATAATCAACCATGCGAACCCAGTGCGGATTGGTGGATGAATATGCTCCAGATTTTTTATTCTAAAACATGTGTGTTTCCTCACAAGGTTTTCCTTCATCGCCGGATCATCATATCATATCATAGCATACCATCACCCTGTGTCTCTCCACTGCTGGATATAGGCCTCTCCTGAGGACCGCCGCCACGCACGGGCTTCTACTCTTCTTATCCAGCCACTACCGGTGACCTTCTTCAAGTCGTCAATGATATTTGTTTGTAATGAAAATGAAAATGGAAAATAAAGTAACTCTCTCTTATAAAATTTCATAAAAATCAAACATTCTGCTCAATTTGTATATGATTAAGAAATCCATTTACGAACAGAAACCCAACAAGCGGCTTTCTATATTTGTTTAATCCATTACACGCTTTCACACAACAATATCTCTCCAACTCAGCATAAAAATAATCTTCTTAATAAAAAGGCGTACTTACGTAAGTAAATACTATAAGTACGCTCCACACCTGTGGTACCTCCAGCGAGGTAGGTGGGATATCCACGGGCGCAATCTCCTATATTATTCACGCACCATTTGCGCGACTCGAGACCAGTTACGTATTCTCATAGCAATGGCGGATAAAAATAAAATATAAATAATTCTCTCTTATGTCAGTAACTTCGTATAGAAAGTTTGATTATCGCACTGACAAACTTCGCTTTAAATAGTCATCATCAAATCCAATCAAAAAGATAATAGTCATGTGAATAATACCATACATTAGAATTATTGCTAGTGGTACAGATTTTTAAATAATAAAATGTACTTTTACACATCCAACATTATCTACTGTTAATATATAGATAAATAGAATCATGTTAACTTTCAATGATCAATTCAGTTTTGAAAAAAAAATACATTCTCACAAACTGTTGTTTTCTAATTTATTGCCACAAAATTAATCTTAATTTAATGAATGTCTTAAGCACACGTTGTACCGCCCTGTCACATTACCCTCTTCACCAACGGTACAACATTTACATATACTAGATTAGATGAAGATCGCCTTCTCCAAGACCTGGTTTACTTCTACCAAATTTATGGTCCGCCATTTGCAAGACAATGTCTTTGGAAAGGAGTTCGTAACGCGATAAAAAACAGATTTGTCGTCCCAACTGCTTCTCTTCGCAAACGCTCCATACAAATGTTCTTTTAGATATTTGATAGAACATCAATATTCTTTTTATGGAAGTTGCGATTAGTCTACCTGATCGTTTCAATGCACAATACCATTTATTTAAGTTCTACTGCACATAAATCTCGTACAATAGGCAGACTAATTGAACATAAAAATTAAAACCCAATAAAATTCTAAATCCGGATGTGAATATTACAGCTATAGCTGTTGGTCAATGCTTTGCCTGTATATCACGATACAAATTATCTGTTAGTCCGTCTTACGAACTACAAGTATGTGAAATTTAGTAGGGATTTAATGATTTGCTGCAATGTTATTAGGTAACGAACAAACAAACCAACTTTCGCATTTATAAAATTTATGAAACAAGAATATTATGCCAGACACAGGCTGTAGATTGCCCTTTTTACCTTTGTAATCACAAGAAAGGTTCGAACCACAATCCATCATGTGGCCTGATGCGAAGTCGATGATATACCGACTTAAATCGATATTCATAAAGCAACCTAAATTGCACATCTAACGTTAGCAAGACCTACATTTATTTAAATAAACCGGATATTTAACACAAAACGCGTAAACACCTTAATCCTAATCTACACGTTTATTAAATTAAACCGTTAATTAACGGACGCCATTCATTCGGAACTTTAATTAAGGTGACTTGTTTATGTATCTACTTCGGCTTGTTTATACGGTAAGACACTAGTGGCACCTATATCCGGGCGACGGATATTGAGTTTGGCGTGGCCTTGATCGGATGTCTGAGCGGCACTCGAGTGGAGGCCGCTCTTCATCAGAAGGCCAGGTGACAGCGAGTACTCGAGAATACGAATGGTAATGGAGACGAGAGTAACGATGTTTCGCTTTTATAACATGTTTTGTTGTTGGAAACCGTATGAAAAGTATACTGCGTTAAAATTTTAGGATAGGAATTTATTTTGTTGGAAAACTGTTTTCAATTTTAAAGCTTATTACTATGTAACCATCGATATTACATGAATGTACTCCATTTATTATTGACTAATTTACCAATTATAAACATCGGCAAAATTCCTTCTTTTTACGTGCATGTGATAGTTATAATAAGAAAAGTCGTGATGTATAAACGCAAGTATTGTAATCTCTTCTTTTCGACTGTTATATTATTTTCCTAATTCTTCAATTTTAACTGTCATCGTTTGCTTGTTTTAGACACATTACTAAAAATCATGCAGTAACTATGTATTTAAAAACATGTAATACCCTTAGTATTGTCATTGAATAAAATCGTAACTAAAACCGGTTTTTTATTCGCGTCGAGGATATGACACGTAGAACTGTCGAACACAGTGAAATTTGTACAGAGATGACACTTTATTGACAGTTCTACATGTGCTATCCCTGACTCGAAAAAAACATCCTACTTTAGGCATAAGATTTCCTAATTATGTTATTACTAGTGTGAACGCGACAGCTAAGCGATATAGCCGTACGCTAATCCACGTGATCCATAGGTTTTATTGCTGATAAAAATATCCAAATAGAAAGCCTGACCTTATATGCCGAGAATAGCTGTCTTCCGACCAAGCTTACGGTTGCCCTGTGTTCTTCCCAGCTTGGTAGCGCTTCTTCTTGACTTTCCACTTGGTTTGAGCGGCCTTCGGTACTAAGCAGCGATGCGGCTTAGAGCAGACATACTAGCGGTATAGAAATAGCACAGCGTGTACCAATTCTGGGGTCCAGGAGACCACCCAAATACGCGGGTTTCACAATCGACCGGCTACGGAAGTGGTCGATCGCTAGGCTGGCGGGTACGCACAAAGTGCAGGGATATAAAAAAGATCGGTGGAAGTGATTATTCAAAAAATGTGGGTAACAAAATATAATCTTACCCTACAAAATAAAAACACCAATGTTATTGGCGCGAACAACTAGTATAATAACTTATAAATAGGTTGTCTTATAGGATAACCTCGACTTTTTGGAAAATTACTTGTCAGGCCTATGATTGGCTAATGGGCCAAAAGTCAGGTCAAAAGGGTTAATCTCATCAATAATCAGTTAATCCCATGAGTAACAAATTGGGCCAGTCAAATGTCAAGTCAAAGTCACCTCGGTATATATAATAATCAGATCTATTTAGTTATAACGAGAGTAGTACATTAAACAACTGTAGGTAGGCAGGTAAACAACTGTTATTTTAATTGTTATTTTAAATGCATTTTAACTAATTGTTATTTTAAATATTGTAATAAAATCAATATACCTTTTTACATTTTATCTTAGCTATTATAATAAAATAAATATTATACAGTTGTCGATATTCTACTATATGTACTATTTAAAAAAAAGTAAAACTTACGAGTTTAACTTTTTTTAAATAAAAGTAGAAATAAATAATAATATCATTAAAATAATAATATGTAAATAATATCAGTTAGAACTGAAGAAGCCGTAACAAATTAATAATTTAAATTAATTCGAAAAGAAATTCAACATTCTTAAAAATATAAGAAATTATAATCAAAGGTCAACATGTTTATCGGAATTACCTTTGAATGGTTACCTTTGACCATTTATGGTTACTTTTTATTTAGGAGCTCCCAGATTTGATCGAGATTAATTTGACCAAAAACTTAAGTCAGTCAACGGCACACAGAAATATAGTAACCATTTAGATTAGAAGATCTAGTTAATCCTCAGAATTAACTCATTAGCCCAGGACTATCGTTCGTTGATTTATCGGAAAACAAGTGGACTATTTTTAAATGATCCTGTTATGCGAACCAGTAAAATACTAATATAGCTTTGCTTTATTTGTGGATTAACAGTGGTACAACCATTATATTACTTGGGTTCAGCTCCCATTCAGACTTAATCCCTCAGCACATATGGAGCATTGAACAAAAGACTTCATTACGTTCCCAATTCCCGCGAATTCGAAACTCTCAAATAAAGTGTCGAATACGGACAAAACAAATGAATACAAATAGGAAAAAGCTCCCGTGACAAATTCCGGGCGTCGCAGCGTCCTTTATTTTATTGAATTTGCGGCACTACCTTAAGACGATTGGTGGCTTTAAGAACCGGTTACTCAATTACAGCTCATGACATTCTCAAAGTTTTGACGACAAAGCCATATACGAATTGGTTGGAATTGGTCACGTTTTCTTGTATAGTTTTTTCTGACTTGAAACATCTGAGTAATATAACAAGCTTTGTTATTAGTTATCTGATCGCGTGACAGATTTAGCGATTCCCTTAATGTACGTCTGTAAAATAACTGCCCAAAAATTGTAGGGTACAAAACTCTGAATTGGAGTGCAGAAATCTTTTGAAAATCGTACAGATTACGGTTGTTGACATACTTTTATTCTACGCTAGGTTTGTATTTGAACTTCTAAATCCACTTGCCTTTCTCTGCGATTCAGCGTTTCTGCATTTACAAGCGAATGCATTTACTGAAATTGCTGAGCGCACATTCTTCTGCACGGACAGTGCAAACCCTTCATTTTGAACGATGTCCTCGGGAGCTGAAGCTGAAATGGCGCGTGAATAAAATACGAGCACAGCGCTCTAGAGGCGGGTTTAGAATCCCGTTTCATCCCATCCGTGGACTACGCTCGCGTATATTGCATTACACATGCGAAATTAAAAACCCGCGCCACCGTATAAATCACAATTTGGGTCATGTTTCACAGTTACCGCATGGTTTGGTACGTCTGGCTAATGATAAAAAATGATGTAGATATTCTATTTAAATATAATAACATTTTGGTAAATTTCGTAAATATCTACTTCGAATTTATATAACAATTGTGTTTAGTGTGACCAAGCGATAAAATCCATCGATAGAAGTAATAGGTACCCCTAAGGTATATCTTTCTATTTCCCCTTTTATCGACTCTTATTCGTGAGATCGTAAGTACATACCCCCGCCACTATTTTTCTATTTAAGTTAGTTTATCGGTGAAAGAACACAACGTAAGCAAGCTCACGTATTACAATTAATTTACAAAAAAATCTTAGACGTGTGATCTGCAGATCTAAATTGCACGAAAAATACCTCAAAATTACTAGGGAAGGTCTGTGCCCCGCGGTGGGACATTATAGGCTAATCTCGATTTAGTAGAAAATTGGAATTCAAGAGTATACGAAATTCTAATTATAGAGGTGGAATTAAATGAAAATTACCTTGATTTTATTTATTACATCACGCCCACGGGATCTAACTTTAAGGAATGGCAAATGTATTTTATATCCAGTACGTGATCGGAATTTAGAACATTCCTTTGAGAAAAATGAGGAGCGGGCCGAGAAAATAAAAACATTTTTTCATTCGAATTGGTGCTTTCAAACCACTTTCTGCTCATGCTTTTAATGTTAGTTATCTACAAATTAATATGATCATTATAAAGAACATAACACAAATACTGTAAATTCTACATATTTCTAAAGATTCTTTCTACAAATTTATTTTAATAGTCTACTACAAATTACTACAATTACAAATTACAGTAAATTACAAATTACTTCTACAAATTACTAAAATATTCTGCCTATATGAGAAATAAATGATCAATAATTTGGGAAACAGTATAATTTCTTTTTTTTCAATTCAATAAATAATGTCACGGCACTGAACGTATTAATGTAAACCTATTTATTATTAATGTAACCTAAACGCCCAGCGGCTGTGGGAATGCAGCATGCACTCTCCCCCTACAAAGTCAAATATAAAACAGTAGGCACCCTACAGGAGGCAAATATAAAAAAGTCTGCAAAAGTGTACTCCTTTACAATTCATTATGTTAACTAGAAACATATACATGCCATTATACAGTTTTTTTCTACCGCCTGATAATGGGGAACGTTTTGAGGAGCTGTTCAATCTGAGAGCAACTTCAGATTTTTATTATCACAGCACTGAAGAGCAGTTCATTAGCACTTTTTTGACAAAGATTTGCTGCGTACAGCGAGGCCTTGAAAACTATTTATACCGTAAACCGGAAAGTTGTGGCAGTGAATAGGATAGGCAGCACACTTGCATCTCCCCTGGTATTGCAGGTATCCATAAGAGGCGGTGACCACTTACCATACCGCCCGTCCATCTGCCACTTTCTCGTTAAAAAAAGCATATGCATTTAACCAAACTCTGTACCACATGACACCTTGCCCTCTCTCTTTCAGGACGAATTGGAAGATCGTCCACGCGCGGCTACCTTCCTCAGCTCTCTGGCGGACTACTCCAATACCATTCCGACGGTGTCCGCTGCCGACCCAGACGCGGTCAAGCCAGCCCCACCAGCGCGCATGGGCACGCTCATAGGCGTCTTTTTACCATGCATCCAGAATATTTTTGGTGTAATCCTCTTCATTCGTCTGACTTGGGTTGTAGGAACAGCCGGCGCGATCCAGGGCTTCCTGATTGTGCTCACCTGCTGCTGTACGGTAAGAATTCTAATTTTAATATAATAAAATACTGGCTAGGGAAGAGTAATGGAATAGAGAAAGAAGTTATATGATAAAATCTTTTATTGAACGAGCGTGAAGTGTTTCTTGCGTAACAGTTGACGCTACGTAAGCTCTGCCGTGTAGAACCTGTTTTTATGATCATCGAAACCACAACAGACAAATGCTAAAAAAAATTAAAACTGCTTACATAATCACACTTTCTTGTACCACCACTAACAAATTAGAAGAAACTAAACGAACATCAAAAACCTATTGAAAATTTCTTACTTCAATTATGAAACAGTAAGGTTGTTTTGTTGATCTTGATTTGCTGCTTATTTGGTAATTTTTTGCTCTTTGTAATACAAGCCCTAATAAATAGCCACTGATAAAAGCTATCAGCTACGAAGCAGTCACATATTTGAACTAAAACATAGGTATATGTTTAACTTTTCCGTGTACCCCTGCTGTCTATAACGTACGAGTGACTTACTTACAACAAGAACTAAGGATCATATATCACTGTCAGTCCCAAGCAACTGTATATTGTTCCCAGACTATGCTTACCGCAATATCGATGTCCGCCATCGCAACTAACGGCGTAGTGCCTGCAGGCGGCTCGTACTTCATGATCGGACGTTCCTTGGGACCAGAATGTGGTGGAGCAGTTGGCATGCTCTTCTACACAGGAACTACGCTCGCGGCTGCTATGTACATCGTTGGTGCCGTTGAAATCGTACTGGTAAGTATATTTCTACTATATGCACTACTCTCTACTGTATTTTATTATATGTAGTATACCTAAGTGGGCCGCGTCGCTATCATATAAATATAAGTATTACCACATATACTTTTACGCCCGAAAACCGTCGATTTTCTGCCGACCTTTCACCTTTTGGAACCTAATCGGATTGGATTACTTAGTATCGATCTTTTTTAATTTTTTCATTGGCCGTTCCAGTTCTGTAAAGGTAAAAGTATTGGAACCCATTTCAACGGTTACACAATTTGCTAGTGACGGAACATTCTAACTGTACTCTTATTTGTCTGTGAATTATTCTCAAAAAAATAAACTAAGCAAATGAAAACTTTTATCTCTCTTTCGAAATGATACATAAATCATGAGCTGTTGTACCTTCTCAAAGGATCTAAATTAATATGATTGTGTAACATGAAACCTCTACGTTCGCCCGGAGCTAGTTCGGCTTTCATCTTGAGAGAACGATTCAATTATGTCCATTTTGTGCGGCGTCCGCAGCTGCGGCCGCTTCGTGTGTGGAATACTCGTACTTCTGCCGACATTGATAATACTTACAACGAAATTTATGAAGTACAACTAATTGATATGTTTACAAAAAATACTTAAACATTGCATGTCAATTGACTCTGAATCATAAGCAGTATTCAGGCTTCAGGAAAGACTCTGTTACACCCTGATGATGGTGAAGTCAGCTTTTTTAAACTTAGCATCCTACTGCAAGGCAGTAGGATGCTATAGGCCTTGGTACAGGCCTCCCCTAATAATACACTAAGGGGTTTCGGATCATAATCTACACACACCCCGGATTTTTTAAAATAGTAACTAGCTCCGTAGTGAAGGAAAACATCATGAGCATATTGCGTGAACATATCGTGAGCAAAATAAAACATACTGCATAATTAAAAACATCTGGAACATACATATCGATAAATCCGCATTGGGCCCGCGTTGTGGGCGGATTATGGCCTTAAACCCTTTAATGATTTACTAGGGTCAGCTTATGCCCTGCAATGGGACGTTAAAAAGGCTGACAAATAGTAACTATCAAGAAAGATAATCCTTCAACCATCAGAATATTAATTTGATGATTACTTTTTGTTGCACTAATTTATCCGCACATTTTTGTTTATTCTATTGCTTTGTTTAAAAATCATTTTTTCCATTTCGGAACGCAATACGAATGGGTAATCCGTTAATTCAATATTGTCTGAATGCGGAACACAACACGTCCGCAAACTCGCTAACTCCGGACCCGATATAAAAGTAATTGTTAACTGCGCTCGTGCCGCCAATACTAATGTATTATCACACACTCCTCTTTTGTTTATTAACACAATAAATAAAAGTTGGAGAAGTTGTGCTACACTATTCTATAATAGACTGTCTTAGTATTGTCCTATTTCATTGGTTGAAAGGAAATAATATTGTATATGTAAACTGGTTAATCACAATTTTTATTTGTTTTATATAGCCCATATATCGGTCCAGTTACACGAACCATAGTCCCGGCGAGACTGTGTAACGTGATCTTACATAACATTAATAATACTTTACTACAACCCTTACCAGCCCTTTTATTTTTTTTTTTTTATGGACGAATGTGTCAGACGAGCATACAGTCCACCTGATGGTAAGTGGATACTGTAGCCCATAGACATCCGTGATACATGCCAACATTAGTCCAAAATGACAATCGTTGACACGCCCCCGAATGCGCTGCCTACCTTTGGATATAGGAATGGATTTCGAGACAGGGTTGGGGAAATGGGGGAGGAATAGGATGGGAATGGGCTCTGGCACATCTCACTCACTACCGAAACACGTACGTACATTAGGGAAATAAGATAAAGTGGGAAATGCAGTACATTTCAAGGTAGTCTTCTATGAGAGAGGGGTAACGTGGCCAGTCGAGTGCGCCCAGCGGCTGTTGGATTGCAGCGTGCACTCTCCCCCTCAGATCCACTACTGGTGGTCCACTACAGACCACTATTGTTATCCACTACTGGGCACGGGCCCCCTCATGCACATTGTCTTGAGCATGAGGGATGTATGGCCTTATAACGCCACGCTATCCAAGCGGATTGGCCAGTCCACACTTTCAGAGGTGGTGTAGTATCTCAAAGCTTGTGGTAACACATAGTCGCCTTTTACGACATCGCGGAAAGAGATGGGTAGTGCTATTCTAAAGCCGGCCGACATCGCACAGCCAAATTACAACATAATCTTAAAATCTCAAGAAGGTAAATATTTATTTCGCTTTAATTAGCTATATAGAAGAAATACCGCCCCAGCTTACCGTCAGCTGTCAGTAACTCAGCGAGAAAAGCCACACCGAATATTCAATTTATGAACCCATATATGTGAGCGACAATTTCTTTACACTCAACTCAACTGTTAAAGCCCAATGATACTTTGAACTGTGTTTACCAACTGTATTCGATGTGTTAAATCAAAAACGTCCTAAAACAGGTTTGAGAGGGCTTTCCTTGCATCATGACGATGCGTCATCTCACAAATCAAAAGTTACGCAAGAGTTTTTGAAGACCACAGAGATCCAAGGATTGAGCCCTGATTTAGCTCCATGCGACTTCTTTCTGTTTCCAAAAGTAAAGCTTGGACTCCGTGATATTCTTTTCGACAGCCCTGAGGACGCTCGGGATGCTCTTATGGCAGCTATTGAGGACCTCGCTAAAGGAGAGTATCGGCGGTGCTTTAAATCTTGGTTTAGAATTTAGATGTATGAATCGCTGTATAGAGACTAATGCAGAATATTTTGAGAAATTGTAATAAAAAATTGTGTTGTAACCCAAATATTTTTTTTGTATAAATTTGTATATATTTTCAAAATTTACCTAGTCACCCTATGTAAAAGTGAAAACTACAAGATTTAAGAAATCCATCAAAGGACATAAAAGCAGTATTTCACTTTGAAATTTATGTGACCCCATATAAAAATTGGTCGTAAACTGAACGCATTACAATATTTATATTTTTCGTCGCTTTAATAAAGTTCATTGGCTCTCGGAAGTAGCAAGATGATAGCAACACTAGGGAACAAATAACATGAGTAAATATGTTTATACTATCATTAATAATATGATAATGAAAAAGTAATGGAGAAAGCTCCATTTGTCGTGGCGCCACAATTTCAGAACATTCTTCTCGAGATTTCTGACAGTCTAGGGATCCTTGGCGTCGATATTTCGAGCAAAGTCGAGTTTCGGAGTCATCTAGAGAGCAAGACAAAGTTTGCCAGTAAAAAGCTCGGTGTACTGAAAAGAACGAAGCAGACCTTCACTCCGGGGCAACGCTTGTCGCTTTGTAAAGCTCAAGTTAGAACCCACCAGGAGTACTGCTCACATCTCTGGGTTGGTGCAACGAAATACCAGCTGAACCTTTTTGACACCATCCAACAACGTGCTGTCCGAATTATCGACGATCCCACTCTCGCAGGCGGTCTATAATCGCCAATGTAATGGGGAATGTTCTGAAAAGCCGTTCAATTTAATGCCAACTTCGGATTTTCACCATCGCACCGCTCGTTATCCGTAAGAATGTGTGGACATTCTTGACAAAAAATCGCTGCGTACAGTGCGGTCATCAAAATATTTCATACCGCGAACCCGAAAGTTGTGGAATGAACTGCCAGCTGTCCGTTATGCTACGACTTGGGGCTCTTCAAGAGAGCTGTGAACAGGATTCTGAAATGTCGGCAGCGCACTCGCATACCCCCTAGTGTATCAGATGTCTATGGGCGCCAGTGACCACTTACCATCATGAGGCCCGACCGCTCATTTGCCATCTCTTCTATAAAAAAATTGATAGCATAAACTTAGTGTTTATAATAACAATAATTCATTTATTTCAGACATATTCATTCATCCAGAGTAATTGTTAGTAGAATCTTAAATCTATGTTAGTAAAATATAATAATACACAGTACAACATACAACATGTCACAGAATATTTACAATAAAATTAAATTAACAGCCCTATCCAGTGTTGCTGAAAAAGACCACGTAAATTTACCACGTAAGGATAGTACGAAAACACATACAATAAAATTGCTCCATCGGAATTATTCCGATCTTTGATGTCCATTTTGACTGGACTATATGTATATTTACTTAAAGAAGGAAGTGAATTAATCGATTTAAAAAAAAAGGAAGCGACTTTCTTAAAAACGTCTAGGTTACATTCGAATATTCCTCTTAAATCTTAATTATAAAAAATGCGTTTCTTTCAGACATACATGGCCCCCTGGATGTCCATTTTTGGCGATTTCACCAAGGATCCAGAAGCGATGTACAACAACTTCAGGGTATACGGCACAGGCCTCCTTCTCATCATGGGCATGGTCGTGTTTGTCGGTGTAAAGTTCGTCAACAAATTCGCAACTGTCGCCCTTGCATGCGTCATACTCTCGATCACTGCAGTCTACGTCGGAATATTTGTCAACTTCAATGGCAATGACAAGCTACAGTACGTATAACCCGTTATTTATTTTATTCAAATAATTTATTTTACACCGTAACCGTAATCAGCCCCTTTAACGTCCACCGCTGGACATGGCGAGTCCACTCTTTTAGAGGTAGTGCAGTTCCTCAGGAATTGTGGTAACGGTTTTGTTATCCTTTAGTCTTTTAAGACACACACGGAAGAGACGAGGTAGTACTATTGTAAAGCCGACTAAAAGTAGAAACAAAAAAATAAAATAAATTTCTCCGTATTGCAGAATAAGGCCATGAGTAGTTTCAAGGTCATACGTCGCTGATGCACAAACCAATGCGCATGTGGAAGCACATGTCCAGCAGTAGACAGAAAAAATGCTGGTTACTGTTTACGGTTTATAAACAATAAATTTCGTTACCCTGACTATGATCAGACTCAATGATACATGAACGAAATAAAATCCACGTACACATCGAGACTAACTATAATATTACAAATCCCACAGTGTGTTTGTCTGTTTGTTTCTGACATACATATTTACGGTTAAGCTACTGAACTGATTTTAGTGAAATTGCGCAAAGTAGTGAAATCTAAAAAGTAATCTGATAGTAGTCTGAAATCCGGAAACATCTCCTTTTCCGGATTTCAGACACTTTTTATCTCGGAAAATTGATTAGTTTTTTCCAAGGAGAGGCAATTACTATTAAAATGAGTCAGTTACTTCTAAAAGGACATGGGCGAGGTGGTGGAGTTCTTCTCCTTACAAAAGTGGATTTAAGCCTTAGTGAGGGCTCTCGATCTGAACAGGAATGATGTTTGTATGTTCCATAAAATACTACGAGAACCGAATTCACGAGCAGCATTTAGTACAGATTCGTGAGCCCTCACTAGGGCTGATATATTGGTACCTATATTAATGTTGTGGATTGTAAGTTTAGGGTACGATGGAACTGACATGTGCCAAGGCATAAAAGTTCCTTAAAAATAAGAAAAAAAAAGTGGAGTAACATGGTGTTAGACAACCTCTGCCCCCTTGTCCATATGAGGTTTTGCGTGTAACTGTGAGGGCCACCAGGTCCACTTCATATCATTTACGTCTACTTTCCGGGTTCTGGAGTCTATCTTAACTCCATTCTTAGTCATTTTACCAAACTGCTCGATAACATTTTGAATCAATACTCTAACTTAATAACTTAATCAATACTCAATACTCTTCGCTTTTTGGTTTTGGGTGACTTCAAAATTGATAATATGGCTTGGGTTCTTACCTCTGGTCTCATGTATCTTCTTCCATCCGGTGGACAAAATCCCACTAGGCGGCGAATTTCTGGATCTGACTGTAACATCTGATTTACATCAATATAATAATATCTTAAACAATAATGGTCGCATATTGGATCTTATTTTCGCATCACTAGATATAACTGTCGCACGGTCCACTGCACCTCAAAGTCGAGAGGATATGCCTCATCATCCTGCATTGGAACTTTCTTTACTGAATATCTCCTACACTCCACTCAGAGACCCGCCTAGGCGAATTTATAATTATAAGAAGGCCGACTATAAACAGATCAAGGAGGAAATTATGCAGGTGGACTGGAAGACTTTACTCCTTCAAGGTTCTGTGGACTCATCAGTTGACAAGATGTATAACATTTTAAATACCATAATTGAAAGTTATGTTCCATACTTTTATTGTACCCCTTCTGGGTATCCGATATGGTTTTCGAAATGCCTTATTAAAATAATAAAGCTGAAGTGTAAATTTCATAAAAGATGGAAAATATACAAAAATCCACTTGATTACGACACTTTCAATCTACTAGACAAAAAAGGGGCAGGATAAATATTGGCGTAAATGTAATAGTAATTACATTTACGGCGGATAAATATAAATGTAAAAATTCGATTGACTAAAACCCAAAAAGTATGTGGAATTTTGTTCGTAACCTAATAGACAGGAATATTATACCAAATCAAGTATTAAGGGACACAGATCTTGATATAAGACAATGTTTCCAATATGCTACATTCCTCATGCATGCTGACGACACTAAAAGATATCTCCCTATACATGACAAAAATTAATGTTTGAGAATGCAGGAAGACCTCGATAGGTTCTCAGAATATTGTACAAACAATTTATTATTTTAGGAGGATCTAGGATAACTAAAAGATCTTAATGTTAATAAGTGTCAAATTATAATTTTCAGTCGCAATCTTAAACGTTGGCATTATAGCTATCATTTAAATGATTGTATTTTTGAGTGAGCTAGTTTAGATTTAAAGTCAAGGATTTAGATGTTTGGCTTGATGCTAAATTGACCTTTACAGAACACTATGATTACATTTATCAAAAATCACTTAAAATGTTAGGTTTTATTCAAAGACTAGCAAAATCATTTAGTGGCCCCAAGGTTGTAATGCCTATGTAGGCAAAGTATGTACTTTGCGTATGTCTACAGTATTTTAGAATATGCATCTCCGGTATGGTCACCATTCTATGCTATTATATATGCAATCTTGAACGAGTACAAAATAAATTCATAAGATTCTTTAACTACCGCCTACGGCGAAAGATCGGCGTCCATGAGCTTGCATTAGCACGTCATAATTTTTTTTCCCTTGCTGATAGACGCGACATGCGACTACTATATGACTACTATATGCTATATTGCCCTAATCTATTGTCATCTGAACTTCGCTTTAAAACCGACGCCAACCCAAATTATTCCATGTTCCTGTAACAATAACAATTTGTACCAAGAATTTCGTCCACAGATGTATGAACTGTTACAATGAAAGATTTTCTTCTGTTGATATTATGTATACTTCTCACAATCGCTTTCTTTCATTAGTTATCAGGGTGCTTACATCTGATAGATGAAATACTTAATCGTATTAACACTCATTAATCTCATTATAGTTTTATATATACCTTTATTTAATGCCCATACAATCACATTCTATACTATACACATTTCTCTCGGTGCTTTATTATGACTTAGATATATACACACAGAGACACACACGCACGCTCGCCCACACATGTCATGCATGCACGCACACACACACACATCCTCCGGCTAATGATGTTCAAATCCAATTACGTCATATATAACTATTGAACCATTTAAAAGGATGATACTTCGTAAATGGCTGTAAAGAAAATATATTTCTTTGATTTGAATTTTGCCGCGCTCCGCGCTGTCGTTGGAAGTCTCATAGTGTAAGTAAAGCAGTGTAGGTTATGAAAATATGGCGTCAAGTTAAGAGAACCGAGTTTATTGTCAAATTGTATCGAAAGTTTGTATTAAATAATAAATATTGTATTAAAAAAAAAAAACAACATCTTGCGCATCAATCTTTCGCTTAAATTAAGCCAAATTGCAGAATGTGCGTGCTGGGCAAGCGTTTGCTGAAGGACATCCACATCACGAACTGCACGAAAATGCCTGGCGGTGAATTGCATCAGCTGTTTTGCCCCAACAATACCTGTGACCCCTATTACCAGTCGCACAACATCTCCATAGTTCAGGGGATCAAGGTCAGTTGCTCTCTTCCATTAGTTCTAAAATTAAGTAGGTCGTGTTTTATTCGTATGCATTAGAAAACTGATTGTCTCACTTTCTTTTTTAAATATTTAAAATTTTTATTTGACTTACTTTGACCATTCAAGCTAGAATTGGCGCAATGCATGGCCCAACATAGTCACTAAAAGCTAAAGGCTAATTGAAGGGCCAATGTCATATATCTTGGTTTAACAACTGTTTATTTACATAACAATTAAATAAAATATAATACGTAGGCTTTAACTGGATAAAGTCTTCGATAAGTGTGAACAAAATGCTGTTGAGAAAATATATGAAATCTTTTTGAAATTTGAAAAATCTAGAATAATGAAAATAAAAAAAAACTGAGTCGAGTAAAAGTAGAAGCCAAATTAAAAATTCTATAATTATTACCTCTTTATCCTAGATCTACGCAGAAACTAATGAATAAACATATAGGGGTAGTGCAGAAATTTTAATTATATTTTCACTGTGAATATTTTTAAACGTTAATTTCCTTGACTGCCGTTTAGCTCATTATGACTTTCCCTGGGAACACACCTATTGTTAAACACTGTATTAATGTTATAATACATAGTTTAGTTAGTGTTAATGCGGACAGATGTCGCTATATCGTTTCTAGTTCGCGGTATGCTTTCGTTCCTATGTAAATCATAAATTGAGAATTTTGGTTTGTAATGTGTGTTTTATCAATATAGTGGAATTTATATCACCATACTTGTGGTTTTATTGGTCGCTCCCTCGGATTGGATCCGAGTTTTTCACCTATGAACATCCGACAATATTACACTAACAAGATAGACAAGATATATAAATAACAAGATATAGATAGCTATTTATATAACAATATATAGATGACAAGATAGGATAACAAAATAGACAATTGGTGTAAAGAACGACAAAAAATTAAAATATAGACTTGGTAAACGTAATCGTAACGAGCCCTATTAGCATGCGCATTATCTTGTGCATGAGGGATGTATGGCCTTTAAACGCCACACTGGGTCAGTTCACTCACTCCTTTAGAGGTGGTGTAGTTTTTTAGGCCTTATGGTAGCGGCTTTATTATCCTTCAGCTTCCAGCCACATCACGAGAAGAAATGGGATGGTATTATTCTTAAGCTAGCCTTTACCACGCCACCAATGACTCCGTATATACAAGAAACTAAACTAATGATTCTTTATAAATATGTGCCAGGGCTTGGCGAGCGGAGTGTTCTTCGATAACCTGGCAGACTCATTTCTTCAAAACGGACAGTTCATCGCGTACGGCAAAGAACCGGAAGACATCGAACAAATGGAAAGGCCTACCTATAACCAAGTTTATGCCGATATCACTACGACCTTCACTATTCTTATTGGAATTTTCTTCCCATCTGTAACTGGTAATTAACAACAATTGAATATTTCCGTTTTTATTGTGATTTTTAATGAATTATTATAATGTGATTTATATTATAGGCATCATGGCGGGATCAAATCGTTCGGGTGACTTAGCTGACGCTCAAAAAAGCATCCCCATTGGAACAATATGTGCCATCATCACCACCTCTACTGTCTACCTCTCCAGCGTGTTGTTATTTGCCGGAACTGTCGACAATCTGCTTCTTCGAGACAAGTAAGTTACCTTCTATGTCTTTTTGTCATATGTGTCTTTATGTTTGTAGCCCTGCACGTAACCATCATTTTTATGCGTGTCCTCTCTACCGGCCTTGCCTTTGCCCTTTCCGCTTTTGTCAAATCGTTCCTTATGACTACCTGTGTACTTAGAAGTGTCAGTCATTCTTTCAACTATTTTTGATTTATTGCTAGTGGTTGCACCAGCGGTACTTGGTGCAGCACACTTTGACAATTTGCTCTTTAAATCGTCAGCATTTAGTCTGCAATCCTTAGCTAAAATTTCAACATATTCTAAGAATTGTTTAAAATCTAGGACGTTGGATTGAATTTTATTGAAACATATCGAGGTATCTATTGTTGATATTTTCTTCCCGTCGATTATACCCGCCTGCTTCATCCACTTGTCACAGTTCGACAAAGTAATTTGTTTGCAATCGCTCTTTGGATTTCCGAATTTTGCGAATTGCCTGAACGCTATTTCGAGGGTTGCTTGTGTCTCAATTGATTTTATTTGTTGCATGGCCATTATTATAATATTTAAAAATGTAACATTAAAGTGAGGTCTGATGATGATGATGATGTTTGGATGATGTTTGACTATAGATGATGTTTTGCGAAAATATTTGTCTCGATGGCTAAGTCGTAACCATCTAGAAGACACAGCGATCAAATGTGTGCATAGGTTATCAACTAAAACAAGTTTAAATGTGAAACAAAAGTTTTTATTAAAGTCATGGACAATAAATGACGGTTGTTGACATAGTCATAATGAATCAAAATGACTTTAAGAGGGTCATTTACTTTAAGTGCAAGAATGTGCTTACATAATTTAATCTTAAATCTAATGTTAATAAGCTTAAATTTGGATTTAAACGAGCAGCAAAACATACTAAATTACATACAAATAAGGATCAAAAAACGACCTATTTTTTATAACTTATAATATTTATAACAAGTCGATACGAGAATCTTATTTTTTTATTATCACCAGAGAACCTAAATTTAACCTACTTTTAATTTGCTAGTATCGATTTGTTGCTCATTCAGTATTTTCTGTTGCACGTTTAATTTTTTCTCGTGTTTTGTAAGTATTTGCAGTTTCTACTGGGGATTTTAGCTAGCAATTACAATTATTTATTTGTATAATATGGCTTTAGAAGCTGCCAAATACAGTTAATGAGACATGTCACACTGGCCATTTCTGGCGTATAAATATAATACAATTTAGTATGTTGCAATTATAACTTATAACATTAACTAAACTGCGTAAATTAATATATGTAACGTACCTTGTAAAACTCGCGCTGTACTTCTCAATAGTTTCTCCCATTTTGAGAATTTGGATGGATCGGGAACACATTGTTCCATTAACGGTGATTTTTTCTTATTTGTTGTGTTATGTACTTTCTCTTCGCCCGTTAGTTCTGTTTGGATGTGTTTTTCCCATGAGGGGCCATGTGTCGGGATTTTCCAATAGGAAACTCGGGCCGGCGAAGATACGTATTATAAATGAACAAACTATTTTTGAATATCTCAAATAAACAATTTTTAATTACTCAATGTCAATACGAAGTCGAAGGAAGCTCATGTATCTTTATTGTTTGCAGAGAACCTAAACCTAGGGTGGGTTACCCTCAAATTTGCTGCCACTTTTAGTATTTCCGTTGCTTAATTAATTATTTTCCATTAAAATGTCAAAAAAGGCTATTCTGTTTTATAACTTAGTAAACCTTTAAAATCTTATTTCAGATTCGGTCAATCTATCGGCGGCAAGCTGGTAGTAGCGAACATGGCGTGGCCAAACCAGTGGGTGATCTTGGTCGGGTCTTTCCTTTCGACGCTAGGGGCAGGTTTGCAGTCTTTAACGGGCGCCCCGCGACTTCTACAAGCCATCGCTAAGGACGAGATCATTCCCTTCCTCGCACCTTTCGCAGTATCATCCAGCAGAGGTGAACCCACTAGGTACGATTAACAGAAATATTTTGGATATAAGGTAAAAAACCGAAAACATTTTTTTCAGGTCTCTACTTCCCAGACATTAAGTTTCCACTTGCCAGACTACAGTCAAAATACAATAAAATCATAATCAGCTATTTTAGTACCCATTGCTGGACATGAGGCTCCTAATACACACTTTCTTGTGCACGAGTGATGTATGGCCTTAAAACGGCACGCTGGAGAAGAGGGTTAGCGAGTCCTGTCTTTTAGATGTAGCCTAGTTCCTTAGGGTTTGTAGTAGCGGCTGTATTATCCCTCAGTCGCCTTTTATAATTCGCACGGGACGATATAGGCTGATGGTATTCTAAAACCGACCGACATTACATAGCAAACCAACACGGCAAAATACAATATCTATAATTACAACTTGATCAAAGTGTACTTGTATTTGTATCAGCCTATAACGTCACACTCTAGACTTCCCTAGTAAATCACTCGGGGGTTTCAAAATGTATCCTATATACTACAGATTTCAGGCTTCATGTCTGTCGAATTTAATTAAAATCGGCTCAATAGTTTAATCATCAAAACGTAACCAACAAACGAACCGACAGACAAATACACTTTCTGATTTATATAACATTAATATTGGATTAAAAAATTTATTGCTACCTTCCAGTGCGTTATTGGTCACGATAATCTGTCAGGGCGGCATCTTATATAGGCTTCGTATCGGCCCAATTTCTATGAAGTTAGATCAGTAGTTTAATCGTAAAGACATAACAAAGAAACAGACAGGCAAACACACTTTTCAATTTATAATATTAAAGTGGTTTATAAAATTTATCGATACATTGCAGGGCATTATTGCTCACGATGGTGATCTGCCAGGGCGGCATTCTGCTAGGCAACGTGGACATTCTCGCGCCTCTGCTCTCCATGTTCTTCCTCATGTGCTACGGGTTCGTGAACCTCGCCTGCGCCCTACAGACTCTCCTTAAGACGCCTAACTGGCGGCCCAGATTCAGATATTACCACTGGTGAGAATTTAACAACCTACAATTCTGACGACTCATTAATCCAGTTAGTACTGCCCCTGCTGCTGACAAACGGTCGCGGGTTCGATTCCCGGTCGGACATGGATTTCTTTAAAAATGTTTGTTCGAGTCCGTGTGGTGCCTTTGTATGTGTAGCTAGATAACCTGCAACACAGGGGATTCTAGTGTGGGTCGATTAAAATCGATTTGATGTAATTTCATATTGGACATGTCTACACTTCATAAAGCGCCTAGTTTTCGTCAAATGCTAAATTACAGCAACTACGTGTATATATATATATAAACATACATAACTGTTCAGTATCGAGAGTAAAATTGATACTACCAGTTTTTACGGTAGATTTTTTTTCATACAATACACTCATTGCAACCACCTGACGCGACGTCCGGTCACTACCCTGTACTGAGTGACGAGCACTACGAACGTTTACGATAGAACAACAAAACTTTAAATGTTTGAACTTTTGATTGAAATAATTTATTTTTGCTAAAATTGTTCTATATATTTTTAAATTACGTTGATGTTGTATAATTACATCCTATAAAAGGCAAAAACAACATATAAGACTACTGTCTTATATATCGTTTTTGCTGTATCTTATATGTCGGTTTGTACTGGCCGTGGTCAGAATTTGACCAAGGAGACAGATAATCTACGACGAGAGCTTACGGGCAATATTATCTACCTAAACGTCAAGTAAAAATAAAAACTCAATATAAAATTTAGTGAAAACTAGCGGTCAGTTACAGTCAATTAATTACCTATCGCGTAACATTTTTTCTTTATTTTTATATCATATAGAAATGATATAAACTAGTGCGACGATTCCATACAAATCTCTTTGCCTACAGTCTTGGTTGACATCATGTCAATGACCGAAATTCTTCCTGCTCGTGGCACCCGCTTTAGTGATTGTCGAACCTACGGAAAATTAAATTAATTGAAATTAACAATATTGTGTATCATTTCTTATATTCTCAACATGTCAACATGCTATGAGGGGGAGAGTGCACGCTGCAATCCAACAGCCCCTGGGCGCACTCGACTAGCCACGTTACCCCTCTCTCACAGAAGACTACCTTGAAATGTACCGCATTTCCCACTTTATCTTATTTCCCTAATGTACGTACGTGTTTCGGTAGTGAGTGAGATGTGCCAGAGCCCATTCCCATCCTATCCCTCCCCATTTCTCCAACCCTTTCTCCAAATCCATTCCTATATCCAAAGGTAGGCAGCGCATGCCAACGGGCGTGCCAACGTTTGTCATTTTGGACTAATGTTGGCATGTATCACGGATGTCTATGGGCTACAGTATCCACTTACCATCAGATGGACTGTATGCTCGTCTGCCAACTTCGTCCATAAAAAAAAAAAAGTCAAAAACGTTAAAGACGAAAAGTCTAAGATTGATGAAAGGACAAGTGAGGCCTAAAGAAAAAATCTAAAAATAAGTCGTGTTATTTCTTTACTTCTCTGCTTTATTTTCAATAGACAACATTAAAGATATATATGCAGCTTTTTAAACACTGGTGATTCTTCCATTTGTTGTATTGTTGTTGTTTTTTTTTGTTATATTCTTAACGTTTTTTTGCATCACTTCCAATTACAACGTACGTCATGACGCTTTCATCGATCTCACACTTTAAATATTTCTTCACTTGAAAATGTTTTACAGTTCAATATATTTATTTTCACTATTTACAAAATTGTAGCGGTGTTGACATTTAACAAAATCACAAATAATCTACGTCTATATGTCGCTGCATAGGACTCGTAAAGCTCCACAATTGTGTAAACTCTTTTTTTCTAAAATATAAGAAAATAGCTAAGTTTACCTCTACGAGTGGCGCCTGCTTTGCATATTCATACTTTGACATCGTTAAAATTATCAAGATATTTTATCTTTCAGGTCGCTGTCTCTGGCCGGCTTGACTCTGTGCATCTCCATAATGTTCATGACGTCCTGGTTCTACGCGCTCATCGCGATGGGTATGGCCGGTCTCATCTACAAGTACATCGAGTACCGCGGGTGAGTTAACAGCATCTTTGGCTGTTTTATCACTAACATTTATTTGATTTTACTTGAATCTTTATAGATAAACTGAACTTACCATGTTCTCTATTTTTTATAAAATGCAAGTTTTCTCCTATCGCTTATCGCTAGAAAAGATTTTGAAAACAGAAAACTTTCATCATTATTATTTGATGAAGTAGTTGGAGTGAGTAGTTGGTATCAATATATTAGGACGTTCTTAGTGTGCTTAGATTGATGTAGGTACAGTCGGATATGATCAGATAGTACTAAGTCTCAGTCACTCCTTTTTGAAAAAATCTTTAATTTGGCCTTCTAAATTTGAAGAAGCATTATTTACAGAAGTGGTCAATAGCGCACCTTAAAAGATGTTCAAACGTTCTAAAGAAAGGATAGAAACTTCAAACATACCTTTCTTTCCTTTATTTATTTAAAAGCAGTTCAATTAGAGACGAAGTATATTTTTTTTAGAAAAGCGGACGGTTAATTTTTGGTACCTATATTGTAGAAATACCGCCTACTTGGGCATCATCGTCGTGAGTGCAGTCTAACTAGCCAATGCTAATTAAGTCTAACTAAATTCCAACTATAATTAAAACTACGGGCTTTAAACTGCGCATGTCAATTAAATCTTGTAAGGTCGGTAGCGTCTGCCATCTTTATTGTTAACTCCCTTGAAAACAAATAAGTATTATGGTAAATAATCTGTATCCACACTATCCACAATCACATCTACACTTCCATATCCACACTAATCCGGCCACTCTCCACTTTGTTACATTTTCACGACTGAACTATTAAATCGATTTCAATGAAATTCGGCAGAGACGTGACCTGAAATCCGGAGAAGTACATAGAATACTTTTTATGTCGGAAAGTTTATTATTTTTATAGGGTGAACCAATGAAACGAAATCCACACGTGTGAAGCAGCGGGTAAAAGCTAGTCTAAATTAATTTTCCAACTTCTTTCCAGAGCGGAGAAAGAATGGGGCGACGGTCTCCGCGGTCTGGCCCTTTCTGCCGCTCGTTATTCCCTACTGCGTCTAGAAGAAGGCCCTCCACACACCAAAAACTGGCGGCCGCAAGTGCTGGTGTTGGCCAAACTCAATGACGACCTCTCACTCAAGTACCGCAAGATGCTCGCATTTGCGAGTCAACTTAAAGCGGGTGAGTAATTAGACCCTATAGGCTTTGAACTAATATTGCAAAAACTTTTCCTTCTTTGTTCTTCTGCAAGTGTCTAACTACTAAGGTACTGCATGTAGAGATCATACGCTTTGAAGACTCCTTTCTACGTTCCGAACTAGCAGCTGCAAGTATTAAGTGGTTGCCAAGCTGAACGATGAACTCTCACTAAGAATCGCTATCCCGTTAAAAAAATGTAGAAGTCTCAAACTCTAAAGAGGCTGAGGGTACCTTCATACATAAACATTAGTATTTACATAATAATAACTCCATTTACATGAAGTATATTTAAGTATATTTAATTTAATACATAATAGTATCTTCGCAAACATTTCTTATATGCAGCCACCGAATAAAATCTTGTCTCATGAAGTGTAACAAAGTTTCTTAAAGAAAGAAAATAATTTGGATATACAGATACATAAAACTCATACGTAAATTGGTAAACTTGAAGATTTAATTTTAATCTACTTTAATGTGGTTTCCAACCTTTTGTTATGATGGTTTTGTTAGCTATTTGTTTATTTATGGAACTGCAGGTAAAGGGCTGACAGTGTGCGTGTCTGTGCTCGGCGGCAACTTCCCGCGGCGCGCAGGCGAGGCGACTGTCGCCAAGCAGAACCTGCGCAAGGCGATGGAGGACGAGAAGGTCAAGGGCTTCACTGACGCCCTCGTCTCGCACAGCATCGCCGACGGACTGAGTCATTTGTGAGTCTCTCTTATTAACAAATAAAACTTGAAAACCGGTTAAATCGGCTTCGGTATCATACCCCATGCAATTAATTGCCAAGCAGAATCTGCGCAAGGCAATGGACGACGAGAAAGTCAAGGGCTTCACCAACGCCCTCGTCTCCCACAGCATCGTGGTAGGACTGAGTCATTTGTGGACTCTCTCTTATATACAATTCACTTCTTTTTATTATACTAAAGTACCTATAATAGATCTGTAGATCTGTGTTGTCCGATTAAATAAATAAAAATAAAAATTTTATTTAAATAAAAATAAGAAGTTTTATAGTAGTTTTATAACTCGAATGCTATAAAACTACTATAGCCTCGAGCCTCGAATGCTCGACTGACCAATATACAAAACAAACCTTATTTTCTCTAAACGAATTGCTCTTGTCATTTTGGTTAGATTACATATTTACGTCCTACTTGACATAAGTCAATGTATGTATAACTGTCGATGTACGTGTCAATTAGAGAACAAGAAGTTCTAGAAATAGTTGCCTATTTTTGTATTTTTTATTAGAAATACTGTAGCACCACTTATTTCAGCGGCTCCTACCGCCTCGCGCCCTCAGCGTACCCGCCACACTCCGCGTCAGCTAGATACTCCATTAAATTACTAGCAACTAACTAGTCGAAAACCGTCTACAAGAGCATGAGCGCCGCGCCCGCTCGCGACTGTCCACGTAGATTTTGTCCGTTACGTGACCTTTCTTATGTTTCTTTGTTTCTGTAAACTCATCTGTGTGACATTAAACGACTATCTCGTGGAACCTGTTCGTTCGTTTCATTTATAATACACGTAAGTACGTGTTCTCTGCGTCTTTTTTACTTCCATCATAGAAAAGAACCTGATAAATCCTTTAAATAATACTGAGGTGTATGTCCAGCGTCCAAACAATGGGTCTGGGCGGTCTGAAGCCGAACACGGTGATCGTGGGGTGGCCGTACAGCTGGCGGCAGTCGGAGGAGGAGCGCACGTGGCACGTGTTCCTGCACACGGTGCGCGCCGTCACCGCCGCCCGCATGGCCATGCTCGTGCCCAAGGGAATCAACTTCTTCCCGGACTCCACCGAGAAGGTACGCACGTCTGATCACGGTTCTGGTACTAGCGTTAAAGCTAACATTCTAGCTTTCGGCTACTTTAGTCAGCTATGTTCCAAAAATAAGATTTTGGACTGTCCAAAAATAAGATTGCTGGTTGCAATGTCTTTCTATATCTATAATTGTGGATATCTTTATTAATATGTCTATGATTTTTTTTGTGTTCTTGACATTATTTTTATTAATGGTAAATTTGTAGCTATATTTAAGATTAACCTTGTATTATTATTATTTTTTATAAAACTTGTATGCCCGTAGAGCGGGATGCATCGTCCACGGATAAAAAATCTGAATCTTAACTTGACTAACCGAAATAAGCTTATTTATAAATATTTAAATAATTTCGTAATTAAAATATATTATTTAAATACTATACTATTCGGACGCAGCAAGATAAAAAAGAAACTGAATCCGACAATGAAATGGCTATATGGTTGAACATTGAAACTGTACCTCTGAAAAATTAAGTTAATAATAATACAAGTCAAAGGGCCTTTCTCACCACCTTCTGATAAAGTATCAGGAGATATCAGAAAGTCAGTATCAGCTAGATAAAATTGACAGATAACTATCTATCAGATTGTTAACAGTTGCTTTATCAAAAGATGGTGAAAATGGCCCTAAGTGTTTTCATTCTCCAAACGACAAAAGCTAATTAATAAATAATCAATTAAATACTAAACTCAATACTTAATTTCTTTTTTTTTAACATTTTATTTTATATATATTTAAACGTAATATAGATATCGGGCAACATCGACGTCTGGTGGATTGTACACGACGGTGGCATGCTGATGCTGCTCCCCTTCCTGCTGAAGCAGCATCGCACCTGGAAGAACTGCAAGATGCGCATCTTCACCGTTGCACAAATGGAAGACAACTCCATCCAGATGAAGAAAGACCTCAAGATGTTCCTCTACCAGCTACGAATCGAGGCCGAAGTGGAGGTCGTTGAAATGGTAAGTCGTTGAATGGTCAATGTTGTAAAGAAATAGCTATGAAATAAAATCATACAAACTCTCCTGTAAATAAAATATTTGAGTAAGTAGTATTTTTTGTTCCCATAAAACTTTAAATTTTAAGAATATTTAAGCTACATCTACAATTTATGAAAAAGTTCTAAGAATAGAATTTAGTTTGGAGCCTTAGAGAACCCCTGAAGAACGGCTATGATATTTGATTTATTACTATTTATAATTATTACATATTTTCATTTTTTTTTTATATATTAGTGGGCGGACGAGCAAGCGGTCCCACGTGGTGGTAAGTGTTACCGCCGCCCATGGGCACCTGCAACACCAGGGGGTATGCGGGTGCGCCGCCGACCTTGCAAAATTGATATATGGATTTTCATTTATTGATATATGGATAGGTACAGATGGATTAACCAATTACTTAACTTCCTACTTTTTGAATTAATGTGGTGCACACTGTCGAAATCTTTTTGAATGCCAAGTGATTCTTTTTGAATTCTAAGAGAATCATGGACATCTACTTATGTTTAGGAACATTTCCAAAGACAGCCATAAAGTACAACTATAATGTTTATTTTTTCAGACGGACAGCGATATTTCTGCGTACACCTATGAACGCACCCTGATGATGGAACAACGCAACCAGATGCTTCGAGAACTCAGACTCAATAAGAAGGAATCTCTCGGAATGGTACGTTCCAAAACTGTTTATTTACACGATTCGCGAAACCATAGTTCTGGCCACAATTATATCACAAATTAAATGAAAATTTTACAATGTATTGCCAAGTACTTTCGCTGAATGGTTTTGTACGTTTGTAAAGAGACCCGCTACACTTTAAACAAAAAGTCTCTTTCAAACGCCAGAACACACCGTCACTACTACACTTCCTAACGTAATCCTTCACTGGCCTGTACAAAGTACTCGTGGCTTCGTTGACTGTCTCTACTTTACTAACATGATATTTGTCTCTCGCTGCCATCACAGATGCAAAATTTGGTGGACTATCACGAACAAAATGCTGAGGAGAAGTTACCTCTGGTAAACTAGATATTTAACCCTCGATCGAGTCCACTTACTTTATTTTAGCTAAGATTTTGTTTCTGATCTTTTTAAATGTCTCCAGCATTTTAGTATCATTTACATACTGGATTTTTACTACTTTTGTAGGAGAGCAGTATGTAAATGACATCGATAATATTGTTTTCTTCAAAGCTTTTTTTTATAATGGTGGTATAGTAGATTAGATAGATGTCGTCCTCTATGTGTGACTGAACTACCTTCGCTACTCATATATTTAGTACTTCAAAGTCATTCATGTAATCACTTCAAATATCAAAAACCATATTACCTAGATGCTTTTGATGTTTAAAAGTTTTCTACTGTTTAGATTTTGTATTGATCCTGCACATTGTTTAACACATCTTCGCTAAATATGCACTATTTGTAACACTATTTTTTCTTGTTGAAGTAATCGTAATAAATTTTACCGTTTAATCTTAGTTTTAATAAAAATTATGTGTTTATATGCGACTACTATCTTACTGCAAGATCATCAAATTGATATTTGGTACCATAAATAACTCAGGAGAATTATCTTCAAATGTAATAGAATCAGCAACCTCGATGGACATAAAAGACTACTTGTAGTAGGAAATTTAAAAATAAAAATTTCAATATTGCGCGGGCAGGTACGAACTAACCGGAAAAGAGAAATCTAAATATAAGTCTTATTTCTATACTTCTCTGCTTTATCTTTAATGCACAACATTAAAGATGTCCGTCCAGCTATTAAATACGACGATACTTCCATTTTTTATATTATTCGCATGACTTCCAATTACACTTTCAACAATCTCACATTTTCGTCTTTTGTTCTTCACCTTAAAATGTTTTATAGTCACCTATATATGCTTTCTATTAATTTATAAACCATTGCTTTATTTATGACCATTGGGCATATTATGGCAATTCATTGATTCTCGTTGCTCATTGATATCATGAGAATGCCAAAATATATCAAGTGTGTTTCTGAGTTACAAATATGACTTAGGGAGCACAAACAGCACATCAGAAATCTAGCAGATTTTTTTTTATTGCACTTTAATGCATCTCCTTTTACATTTTATTTAGACTATTTGTTTCCGAAAGCAAATAGGTTAAAATCATCATATTTTTAAAAAAATCTAGTAGAATTAATAATGTTTCATAAATTTTATCGCTATTTAGTAATCATTGGCTCTCATTTTATTTGCACCAAAATAGTAATTTATAATAACCACGTTAGTTGTAACCGCAATACAAATGAGATATAAGTGGAGCAAAGAATGGGATAAGAGCAAAGATAAAAGGTAGGACGAATAAGAACAAAGAATGTCTCGCATTGTCGCATCGCGGCGCTTGCCCATTAGTTTAGTGTCAAAGTCGAGTCAAGTCAAGAACCTCTTTTTTATTTGAAAGTGCCTTTACACTCTATTAATCTTTTATGATTCTTGATATTGTGACATGTTTAGATGTCACAATCTGTCACCGCATCTAAATAAATTGGTCACTAACTGTCCTCTCTGTACTGTGGCGTAAATATAAATTTCCAAGAAAAACAAATTCATTAACCCTCACTTCGCATATAGGTTCAGGCAATAGTAGACCATCACCACGCGGACGTGAAGACGGTCAGCAAGGTGCGGTTCGCGGAGCCCGGCGCGGGGGGGAACGCCGCGGGGGCGGAGGGAGTCGTAAGGACCGAGGACGCCCCCTCACCACCTCTCACCGACAGCGAGGAAAAGGAGAAAGATGACACGGTGAATATTTTTGTGATTTCCTGTAGATTACGAATTACTGTTGAATATTTTCTACATCTTTCTGATAAACTGTACCCTCACAGTGAATTTGAAATTTGATTTTGAAAGCTGAATTTTTAATAAAACGAAATCTTAGAAATACATGTAGAAAATTGCTTGCCCGATACACATCAGAGAGCTGTAGAAGAAATGTATTTGGAAGCAAAAATACATAGAACTTAAACAACATTAACTGATGGAGAAACTTATATTTCACGTTAGTTGTTTCAACTTGGCTTGTGATTGTGAAAACTCGGGAAAGTGTTAAAGACAAGATACTGATAATGACTTGCAGTACAGCAGATATACAAGTTATAACAAGGAAGAACATGAACAGCAACTCAAATAAAACAACTAAAAGAAATTAATTGCTAACGTGTGTAAATGTTGCTCTGTACTGTAGTGATGGGAATTGGAATGTGGCTATTTTATCCAATGAGATTAAAACATCCATGTCTCTGCTTGATAAACATTTCACCAGAAACTGAAACTTCTAATAAAATCGCAGTACTTGGAATCAGTAACAATAAAAAAACGTTTCTTTTTAACCGTATTTCATCCTAATATCAGTTTCGAGTGAATATGTTCATTTGTCACTTTGCTGTTGATCATATTTTGCTTTTATATCCTTAATTGCTTGCAATAATAATTATTATCGTTTAATAAACAACGTCTCATAAGCGTCATTCGTCATTTGACATTGTTGGGTAATTGTATTTTGTCAAAATCTCTAATACTTCTCAAATTAAGACACCGATTTCAGTAAAATCCAATAATCCTACCAAGTAGTGACGCAAAATAACATCATGAGAATGTGACATTACATTTTGCGCCATGTTTTTTTTTTATTTTTCATCATCATACACCAAGCGAATATCCTAGCGAATTTACACGGTGGTCATATGTTTGCCGATGAGTTCATTCACATCGATCTGTTCACTTAGTTCGTTTCGTTTCTCGCACTAGATAAGAGATTGGATGTTTAAATGTCCGTAGTGAGTTACCGTTTAACAATTTAAATAATATATGACAGCCCGTGTTTTATTCGCCTTGAATCCGTCATGTGCAACGTTCGGTTCGCGGATTGGAACTAAATTTTGAAAATGGCATTAACTTGGGGAAATTAGGACGACTTTCGAAGTAGTTTGTTGCACATAATCGATTCAATGTGGGACTCGCCCGATGAACGCTCGCAGTGTGAGACGTCGCCGCCCGCGGCGCGCCGCGACACGCCCGCCAACCAGAACGGCGACGCGCTCAACCCCAAAAGCAACATGCCCAACATCACGCCGTAAGTTTTAAATACTTTCCTATTTTTTTTATATTCTAAGTCGGGTCTGAACACGAATAATAAAGGTATTTGTTTACCTTTTATTCCTACTCGACGCTTCAACACGGGTTTTACTAGCCGTGGTCACGAGTTGACTCAACTCAACTCAAATCACGAGTTGAGTCAGCGTATAATCTACACGCGTTCAATATAATATCTTTATTATACGCGTTCAGACCCGATTTATAATATAAAATGTGTACAAAACGCAAATCTTTAAAAAAATCAATTTTCATATTGTTATATAACTTTCCAGATTTTCACGTGATCCGCACATATTTACCTCATAAACGGGTCTTAACGTACGCGTTTTCCTTTTTTATTTCACCTCGTGTCGTCCACTCTTGACAGCAGGAGTTAGTCAACTCGTGAACGTAGATTTCGCAATCAAGCCGAAACAGAAAATAGGTAAACGTACGCTTTAAGACCAGTTTAATAGACAAATATTTACCTAACCCAGGTGCCAACTAAGCCTTGTTATTGGAATCTAGTTCCACCAAAAATATGTGTGTTGTAATGAAAATGTTAAAAGCAATGAATGTCGTCCCAAGAGTCCCAACCCATCAACAAACATGGAATTAATGACAATGTAATTGTTATGATCTACCATAATCCTTATAAGCAATTATACCTAACTGCTAAATAGAAAAATTTTGGCATTATAAAAGGCATTAGATAGCAATGGAAAAGCGGTTTATATCATGGTTCGCCGACGGTTTTAACATTAACTGCCTTAGCATTCAAAGCATTCAATGTGAAATAAATGCTTTCATTTGAAATATTATGTATATCTCAAATGTGTTGCTTGGTATGTACGAGTACATCTGAATATTTTTGGGAGACTTACTCATTGTCCTTTCCTTCGTGATATATAGGTGTTTTTTAGAATGTAATTTTATTTATTGAGGGTTTTTATAATTTATTTTATTTTTATAATGTTGATTTGTTGATGCTTCAATGCAATTTGGCATTCCATGAAATTTGGCAATGCAAATCTGAAATAAAAAGAAAGGATGGATTTACGGGAATGCTTATGCGACGACATTCTGGGAGACGCCCTCTTTTCCGAGTCCTGTTTGAGAACTCATAGGCACTGCACTTTATTCTACTTATTTTGAAACTTTTATGCGAGTGACATTCGGCAGTGGTGTAAGGCAGGGTTAGGCTATGGTCACTTGCGGACGTCACTTGTACTTTCGGGCCATTGATTTTAGTAGGATACAGATGGGAAGGGAAAGACAGGAGATTCAAACACACATTCTTCTTATTAAATTCATGGACAAAATGATTATATATTCTGTTGAAGTATATTTTTAGTTTTATTTCGATATTAGCCTATAAGAACCCGCTATAGGGTTCTCAGGCTATTATTCGCCATGCGGTTTCAGTGTGAATTGGTGGAAGATAGCAGTCTATATTAATTATTATATTAATCAACTTATTGGTAAATCTATGACAAAAATCTTTGTCTCTCTTAAAATAAAAAAAACAGGTTCTCTGTGTCGTAAGTTCACAGAGATATACAATTACGAACTTTTGTCATTAAATATCGTCGTTTAAATCGTCGTAATCTTTAAATCAATTATTTGTCCGATCCAAAATGCAACTTAGATCCTTTTGTACAACGTGCAAGGAAACTACCGACGGTGCCAGTCAGTCATAATCAACGAGATATAGAATGGACTACTGTTTTATCCGCGATACGCGGAGTCAAAGTAAAAGATGAAACCAAAAGTTCTGACCTTGTAACCTCCTGCTTACCCCCTCTCGATATTCCTGGGGGCCCTCGGGACTGCTGAACAGGGATGTGCTTAATAGCGCCCTTGCAAGGTCGTCGTTACACTGCACTGTTTTCACTGTTGTACACCAACTATGGACACTCGCGAACGCCAAGGTCTCCCAAAAATGTGCAGCCTACTTGCACAACAACAGATTGCGATTGTACCGCACAAGGATCAAGGGCCGACTTGTACCGCCGAAGGGTCAAAGGCTAACTAACGGGCGATCCGCGCCCGCGCATCACGTGAATTCACCCCTCACCCCGCAGCCCCCGAACAATACCGAACAACTACTATTAATGCTTTATGTTTGAATGTATACAGTGACGAGGGTAATGTGCGACGGATGCATACGGCGGTGAAGCTGAACGAGGTGATCGTGTCGCGCTCGCACGACTCGCAACTTGTCATCCTCAACCTGCCCGGTCCGCCTCGTGACACCAAGCTCGAAAGGGAGTCCAACTGTAAGTACATAGTACACTTTCTCCGCTAGCTCAGCTTACAGCGGCCGAAAGCTCTTGACCTCTAAAACTAATTGACGTCACTGTTTCCTATTTTATACGATCTCGGTTAGTTTTTGCGATCAGGAAGGTTCTTCTTTCCTCAGTTCATCTATATCGGAGACACCCGCGCGGTCGCCGGCCGTCATTACACATATTATGTTAATTTTATGCAATACACTAATCAATTTTACTTAATGAAAAATATTTATAATGATATACGAGTATACTAGGGATGTTCCGAATATTCGTTTTGGCGAATACTCGCCAATTTCCAAGTAGGTATTCGTAAACGTTTTCGCCATTTTATAAACGAATACTCGAATAGTAAAAGCGCAATCAATGTAAATAAAATAGGTTTTCTACAAAAAGAAATACTTATAAAGTAAACATTCATTTGATAATCAGTTACGTATCTGATTTTTTAGTGTGATTTGATTAGTAAGAGATGTATGGTTTAATCTAAAGTTAGGTTATCTAAAGCTAGTTAACTTTAGATTAAACCCAAAAGGTACTTACTGATGAAACTAAAAAAGATTTATAGTACTAACTTTAAATACCGTTCAACCGATCGCCATGAAAATTGGTATTTGAAATTGGTATTGGTATTGCCTGGTTTTTGAGCACGGTGAATAATTTCGAGCTATCGACTTTGTTGTAACTCGCCACTAGATGGCGCTGCAGCACATCAACTTCTATACCAGGGGTGCTCAAACGGTCGATCGCGATCGACGAGTCGATCGCGAGTGCTTTTTGAGTCGATCTAGAGAAAAAATATCCAATATAAAACTATTCTCAGATTTTGTTTTAGTAGGTAGGTAATTAAAACAAAATGTAACGAATAAACAACTAAAATTTATTCGATCCACAATTAGGCCAGAATAAACCCTTCATCACTTTCTTTTATCGTAATAACCCCCTACTAGCGGAAAAGGCGGCTTTACCAAAGGAACGCGCTGTACTTGTCAAAGAAAAGCCGCGTTTTTGATTCCCGCCGATTTTTCTAGAAACTTCAGGTGGCGTGTTTGGCGGGAACATTCGAGACTTCGTTCGCGCCGATATAAATGTTGCGCCTGCAGGAATAGGAGTCAGTCTGAGTTGTAACTTGAAGGCAATTCGTCGATACAAAGTTTATTAATAAATAGTACAAAATTAAAACAAAAGTAAAACGTATCATTTTAATAACGATTGGGAGGAAGAATTTTTCTTTTGTATGGTAAATGATAAGTGCATTTGTCTCATTTGCCGTGCGTCAGTTGCAATACCTAAGCGTGGAAACTTAGAGAGGCATCATAAAACGGTTCATAAAAACTATGAAAAGGATTTTCCGTTGAATTGAGAATGAATTAAGAAAACGAAAAGTACGTGATTTGATAACTTGTTTGAAAAAAGAACAAACTATGTTCACAAGACCAGCCAAACAATCAAAAGCTGCAACGATCGCGTCATTTAAAATATCTCATATATTGGCGAAACACAAGAAACCATTTGAAGATGTATCGGTTGTGAAGGAAGCATTTATTGAAGCGGGTGAGACTTTATTTGGAGATTTATAAACAGAAAAATAAATAAATAAACAAAAATAAAACAGAGATTATGTCTGCTATTAGAGAACTTCAGTTATCTCGTCCGACTGTCACAAGGCGTGTTGAAGTCATGAGTCAGGACATGGCAGATAAACTAAAACATGATATCATGAAATGTACATACTTTTCTTTACAGTTCGATGAATCCACCGATATGACAGACACTGCCCAGCTGTGTATTTTTATTCGAATGGTATTCAATGACATGTCGGCTAAGGAAGAGTTTTTGACAATGATTCCTCTGAAAGGAAAGACCTATGGCGAAGATATATATGACGTTTTCTTCAATTTTGTCACTACAAGCCTTCAATTCAACTACAAGCCACCAATATATAAACTAGTGTGCATTACAACCGATGGAGCACCAGCAATGACTGGAAACAAAAAGGGTTTTGTGGCATTGTGTCGGGCTAATGACGATTTCCCTTCATTTTTCTCTTTCCATTGCATTATACATCAACAAGTTTTGTGTTCAAAAGTTCTAAACATGGAGGAGATTATGGGCATTGCAATAAAAATTGTGAATTCCATCCGTGCACGTAGCTTGCAACGACGGCTCTTTAAATTGCAGTTGGAAGATAGTGAGTCAGCTGAACACACTGATTTAGTTCTTCACACGGACGTCAGGTAGTTGACTCGCGGAAAATTCCTAGAAAGGTTTCAAGAATTATTGCCCGAAATAACAGCTTTTCTGGACGAAAGAGGTGATGACACTCAGATGCTGAAAAACGGAAAATGGCTAACTGATTTGGCATTTTTGATAGACATCACAATGCATTTAAACACCATTAACTTGGAGCTTCAAGGTAAAGGAAAAACTATTATTGAGATGATTAGCGCAATAAACGCATTCAAAAGTAAATTGCAACTTATGACAGATCAACTGAAAAGAAAGGATCTGAAACATTGAGGAATTAGCTACTGAAATAGCAAGTCAGTTTAACATGGACTCATGTTCTGTTGAAAATGAGTTAGTGCAGTTTATATCAGATATACATCTCAAAGCCACAACACTTCAGTGTTTTATATCTGAAGATAAATATCCGAATTTAAGGCAAATCGCCCTTCAGCTGACGGAAATGTTTGGGTCAACTTACTTGTGCGAGTCTGCATTTTCTGAAATGAAGATAATTAAGTCAAAATATCGGAATCGACTAACTGACGAACATATGTCATCATGCTTGCGATTAGCACTCGGTGATTACGTACCATCTTATGAAAAGTATGCTGAGGACATGCAGTGCCACGCTTCATCATCCAAAGTCACTCTTTAGTTAAGTTTAGACACTAGAACTCGTTTGTTTTGTAAGAACCAATAAACTCGCAATTTTGAATAATTATGAGTTTTTTCATTGACATTTTAGAGCAGACCTACACTTACCTTGACTAAAAAATGCATATTGTGCGGAAAACTAATATCTATGCCACGATACACCCTACCTAGACGACAATCCTGCATCACACATACTTGCAGCCTCTCAGAGTCGATCGATCGATCGTAGTCTAACAATATTGAGGTAGATCGCCAGCAGTTCAAGTTTGAGCACTCCTGTTCTATACCGTTCAACCGATCGCAAAAATCATATCGACGGCAAAACAGTATAATTTGTGATTTTATATACAGAGGTAAATAAATATACACGCAGGACAACGTCTGCCGGGTTTTGCTAGTCTCTATAAAAAAGACTAGAATCCAAAGGTTTTAGGTACGTGTGGGTTCCGAGCATGTTGGTGACTATAAATCGGATTATAATTGAGAATATGTCTTAATTTAAGGTTTAAATGACATCATTCAATTTTCATACATTGCTGGACCAAAAACTGAAAGTGCGGGCCGAAGAAAGGTAATATTATATCCTGTTAGGCATTATTATTAACATTTATTACTATGATACCAAAGTTATATGTAATTCTCTGTATTGTTATTTGAGTTGGAACAAATCTGCATTTTCATCATAAAAGAGTACTTAGAACTTTAGTGTCTTACTAAAGGATATTCAAAATATTATGTCCTGTCAGAATATGTCATTTGTTTTTGTTTTTATCGAAAATGTATAAAAGTGCACATTTTTCCAACTCAGATAACAATACAGAGAATAACTCTAGTTCTTGGTATGTTAACAAAAAATGCTTAGACTAATATATTCTAATTGAATATAGCGTTACATTCGTTTGGCCGGCACTTTCAGTGTTTGGTCCAAACTGTATGATGTCCTATACGGATTTATTAAAGCGTGTTCTCGACTACCACTTCCCACACTGATTGTGCACATTCTGTTCAGACATGGAGTTCCTGGAAGTACTAACGGAGGGTCTGGAGAAGGTGCTGATGGTGCGCGGCGGCGGCCGCGAGGTCATCACCATCTACTCGTGAGCGGCTCGCCTCCATCGCACACACTATGGCAATACTAATCTTACTACAATTTCTGTGTTTCCTACCGTTGTTCTCACAGGCAATCCCCACTGGTGGAGACAACGGGAACTGTAGACAAAATTATTACCGTTGTCCACACTGACATGAGTAGGGACAACGGTAATCATTTCTGTTTAAATTTTCGTTGTCGCCAATGTAATTGTTACGAAATGTCCTAATTAAGACAGAATAAAAATCGGCTAATGACCGAAAAAATACTGTCAAATGTTATTTACTAAAATTACAACTAGTCCAACAATTGTTTTTTTTATTCTGACCTTTATTTCGTAATAACTACAGTGGGGGACTCCGAAAATTCAAACACAAAATTAATTTCCGTTGTCCACATTGATATCAGTGGGGAGAACGGTAATAATTTTCTCTACAATTCCCGTTGTCCCCACCAGTGGGGATTGTCAGTGGGGACAACGGTACCAAACCAATTTCTGGACTATTAGCGGCGATCCGCCGGCGAGGTCTATGTGATTCTACCGTAACTATTAGTGTTCTATTCTAAAACGTTTACTTGCACGCGTCGGTGCAGCTGAATGTGATCTGACCCATACTAATTTAACGTCATTTCGTACCTTGATGTAACTTACATGTTAAAAAACAAATTATTGAATTAGATACTTTATTACATTCGTGATAACAAATTACCCTTCTTTGATGTCTGGTTTAAGGAACCTATATCGACCAAAAATGAGACAGTAGAAATTGATAACCACTTATACGCGTGATTATTAAAAAGTGCGAAATGAAATTCATATGGGTTGGATCTTCTTTAATTGAAAACTTACACAGTTGACATCTAATGTGTCGTTGTGAAAAATTACGATCGCATAATCGCTCTCGAAAGACTGCCGAGACGAACGTTATGTTCTTGTTCGTTTATAAATTATTTGCGTATAAATGTATTTTATACGTATTTCTTTTCTTCCAAATCTTTTAATTGTACTCTCATGAGCAATAAAATTGGGTAACACCGATAAATATTTATATGAATTAAGTACCTACATTCTTAATAATCTTTTCGGACTATTTAGTTCAAATTTATTATGAACAGGTGCTCAATTTTATCGCTCCTGGATATAGTTCGTCTATGACTTATAAATTTTAGCTTAGTTTTAATTTTGTTACATTTGCCGCTTAGAACGACGTTGTTTTGAATTTATTCACTGTTGTATAGAAAGTATGAGAAAAATGGTGTGAATCTATGAGCCTTAATATCGGTCACGGAGTGCTTTGATTAGCTCTAAGTTCATTGTGTTGTTAGACTTAGGTAAGCGAATTAATTCAGTATATAAATATGCCATATTGTTTTAGTTAAGAGTAAATCTACATATATGTTTAGATAACATTTATTTTGTTTAATAATATGCTTTATTATATCACATAAGTATATTGTTTCTTTTTTTTTAATGTTGAAAAATCGTAGATAGTTTATACTCGTAGACATATACATTTACTAAAGAAAACTATAAAGATTTTTATCTATATAAATCGTATTTTGTAAATAGATAATTATTCTGTTCTAAAATTTACATCTGCTCAACTTAAAACTTACCGTGGGACTGAATCCTGAAAAACGTCTATTCTATTCCTACTTGTATCTATTTCCTGAATAACGTAGGACAATTAGTCTAAAATTATATCTAGTCACTTTTTGACGTTAGTTACCTAAAAGCAAAGAGCGTACACAAGTACTTATATTTTAGTTACTTTTCTCTTGTAACCCCAACAAATCTATTCATAAGATCCCCTCAGGGTTTTATGGTGAGTAGATTCAAAAGTCGCAATTAGTGAATTATGACGCTAAGGGGAAAGTGCGTGTAATGGCTCCATTCACTAGAATCCCCTAATAAAATCCTCCGGGGATGCGTCTACACTCATCAGTTCATCAGGATCCCCAAGCTACAATTTTACATAGTTTAGAGTTACATAGTTTTGATGTACTTTTTATTTTATAATTACATGTACCTATTAGAATATACTTTTTTATACTTTATACCTTTATACTGGGGGATCCAAACATACTTCAAAAATTAAATTCTATATGGATCCCCATCTTGGGGAACCTCATGAACTGGTGATTACAGACGGATCACCCAGGGGATTTTGTTAGGGAATCCTAGTAGACGGGCTCAGTGTGATTGTGTGCAGATTAGTGGCCCAACGGCTGGCGCTCTTACAAAGAGGTTGAATACATGGATACGAATTTAAGGTGACATTTCCCCGTCGCTAAGAAGTAACTTTATGAACTTTGGAAACTTATTACGCACATTCGCGTAGGTAGATGATTTCTTACTGTGATGATTTGTATGACGTTTTTGTCATCTGAGCTTATACTTATATTTTGATTGACGAACATTGGTTACCTACGAGTAATCGATGGGAATTTGAAATCGTTTCCTAAATTACAAATGACACCAAACGAATTGTATCAGTTACAAACAAATTTAAGTATAACCTACATGTTATGTAAAATAAACTTGTCAATTTTTATTTCAGTGACACCATAAGTGAAGAGTCTATTTCTATTTCGTATAAAGTTTGTTAGATAACTGCCAAATAGGAATCGGTGTTGTAAAATATCCTAGTCCGTAAGTGATTAGGTACGTAACCTAATTCTAATTAATATTTCATGGTTCAAAATTTCATATAATTAGATCAAATAACAAGATATTAGTTTAAAGAAAAATATAGTGCATGATATCACTTTTAAGATTACTAGGTTAGAGTACATAGGAAACCATAGATTAAACATTTTATCTCGTTGATAATTCATTATTCGTACATAATTCAAATAATCTATAGTGTCCTCTTATAGTAGTAAAAATACTCTAAAATAAATGCCGTTGTTTATCTTTTCCATTAAACCGTATCTTTTTAACTAAAAGTTATAATAACTTCTCGTATCTGGAAATTTGCTCGCAAAAAATATACAAGTATGTACGATGACTCCCAACTACAAGTATGCATCACTTGAAAAGTGTCGCATTTTTTACAACTTTCGTAACATTTTGTAGGTTTGAACACCAGCTCAAACGTTAAATTATTTTTATTATACGTAGCAACTAGAGGGTATTATGAGTTCAACTCTTCTCTAGTATTATCATTAGGTACTTATCCGTCTATTATGAATGCAGGTGTTCTTACAAACCGCTGCGAGCTATGTAAGAGAGAACATAATTACAACTTAAACTCTCGGTCTAAAACGCGTTATGTATTTACGTCTCTACCCTAAAAAGAAAACCGTGAAACTTCCAGCAAAACTTAATAAAATTAAGTATAAATCGTACAGAATTATATAAACAAATAAATATTAATACTATTCTATATTACTTTTTAAGTTCTACAGTTTGTTCTCTTTCACGTAGTGATATAAAAATGGTGGAATTATAGAAATTGTTAATACACATATCTTCCTTTCCAAATAAAAATATATTATAATTTAGCGATTAAAGGCTTAAATATTTATGCCTATTGATAGGTACTGAACACTTATGTTGAAGAATAGAAGAAATTGGTAGATACTATCAAATTATACACACGTAATGCAGATATTATGAATGATTCTAAAATATTTTGTAGAAAACAACAACTATCTTATGTACTAGCTGTGCCAGGCATGCGTTAGATTTTTTTTTGTCAGAAACCTTCACGGGCGCGCGCACAACAACTCACCAAAGTTTCATCGAAATGGGATGAATGGTTTAGGAACGCATAGAAGACGAACAAACAAACAAACATTATTTTTTATATATTAGATTGAATGAATATTATATTTTATTATGACGAATATATCCCATTTATGAGGATAGTACCTATAATATGTATACATGACATTTTACATTAATTTATTTTATGTCTACATACATATTTTTTTTTTATGTGACAGTGAATTATTCTAAAAATTATTAAAATAGGGTTTAATAAATTACCTAAGTTAAATTAAAGATAAATATCCAACAAAACCGTTCACTTGTTTTATACATAGATAGGTGTACACCAAAACTTAATTTGTATTTGAAAGTATTTGAAACCCATTTCACATTTATAAATGATTCAATCGACATTCCTATAAAATTAGCCTTTGTTCAAGGACTGCCGAAATATAATTTGAACTAACTGCTAAACTTAAATTCCGGCATCTCTCTATGTAAATGTGGTGCCATACATAGATGCATCACTGCAGATACGGCAGCGGCATTACACGTAACTAGCGGCAATAAGCCACGTAACGTAATACTGTAATAAAACTGGAAACAGACTAAGCTGACATGACGCTACGTACATTACGTTTTGACAATAACGCATCAGCTCCCATATAGGTATTATATACGGAAAGACGCTATAAAGAAACGCAGCTTACATATCGAAAGCCAAGTATGTTTCTATAGGTACATCATATTAAATATCCGTCACGCAATGTATGTAACGTCGTGTAAACGTAGTCTGTTTCCCGCTTATACCACATAAAATACTAGAATTACTAAAATAAAAGTAATTCAGGGAAAACATCGAACCCCGTAACTACTTTTGAAGTTATTGTCTAAAGTGCCAAACTCATGTTTCAGTAAAATAAAATAATGACACGGTGGCAATACTATCGTAAGATAGGTATTCTACATCAGTAGACTATAGCTACGATACGATGAAATCTTTCAATAAACTTTAGATAATGCGTGTATCAAAAAAACATGAATTAGGTTACAGAGTTGTATTGTATGTTAGAAACGTCACATAAAACTACATTTAGATGTAATTGAAGAGAAAGCACTAGATATCTACTTGAAATAGATTTTTAAATCATGTTTGTAAACTTCATTCGTACATTTGGCCTTATTCAGAGCCAATAACATTTATGCGTGTGTAACTCTGTCGAGTGTCAAGTAATTTAATTCATATGAAATTACCTGTCTTAGATTTAGGCTGTGAAGCAGCGTAAACACATTCTTTACAATTTGATATTCAGGCTAGAGTTGCTGTGATACACCCTTATGGCTGTAAAATTATTATGATAGTCATTTCAGGCTATGGGTATTCACAGGAGTCAGCGTCGATTAAAATTGATAACGCCATAAAATCTGTGATTTCACCTGACTTGTAGATGCACCTTCCTTCACCCATGTATTGTCTACTTGTGAAGCCCATAAGCCGCTTGACTATTGGGTATAATTCATAATTTCTTGCCTCATTGTAATTAACTTTTAAGCATTTTGATCTGGAACGAGTTTTTATTAGAGGAAAAATATTTCGAAATGTAAAAGTTGTTTAAGAAATTATTGAATTGTTTAAATAATAATTCTAGTGAATTAGCCAGTGAGTAAATTTAAGAGAAACTTATAATAAATGTTATGAGTATAATAAATAAAATAAATTAACAATACAAAAATATTTTTATTAATCCTTGATAATATCACAAAATAACTTGACATTGCTAATGAAGCTACTTTAATATAGTTACAAATAACAAGACTAGAAAAATATTTTCTTCGCTTATTCTAAAGATACATATAAAATCCTTCAAAACTGGCTTAGACTTAAATTTTGTTAACAATGACCAAATTGTGTAACTCAACATCTATAGGTATGGCTCGCCATTACTGATTCTATCGTGTAGATACACTTTTAATCCCTTTGAATTGTATGATGTATAAAATCGACTTAGCATTGAATATTTCAGACTTACAACTCTTAGCCCTAGTAATCTTAAATGTTTTTTTTTCATAACTTGTGGACCAATCAATTGTTCATTATCAGAGCAGTAATGGTCTGGTAAATGTATCAGAATAGCTACATTCTCATTTTTAAGGGATTTAGCTTTCCAATTATATGTATTACTTCCCAATCCAGCTGGATGTAACATAACATCGATAAGATATGTCTCATCTGAATATAAATGTGGTATTAAAACGGCTGTTGATACCATATCGTTTCCACCTGCTACAGCTACTACGTTATCCTTTATTTTATCTATAATATTCTTTATGCGATTGTCTTGTAAAATGTCCTTAGACCATTGATCTTTTGGCAATAATGGGCCTGAATACTTCTCACACTCCAGTGATAAAGCTGTATCTATTAATTTTAGCTTCTTTAATGTTTCAGAGTTAGTTATTTTTATTAAATATTCAGCACTAAACAGTTTACTGGCCAACTTGAATGGGTATTTTCCCTTATAAATAAAGGATAATGTTATTAAGCAAATATCATCAGTATTCATTTTGTCTAATTTTTGTTCTACAATTTCTTCAGCTAGTGACCAAAATTCTAAACTGTTAGTAGGATCAAAATAAAGAAACCCATAGGGATAAATAAATTTTTTCAGGAAACTATGAGGTATAGTGTTAGCATTTTCCAAAAAGAATTCACTGCATACATTCAATATACACTCATTTCGTATTTGAAACTGCATACAGTAGTTTAAAACACCCACTATAAGAATCTGAGATTTAATTTTTGATCCCTTTAATCTCATATACTTTTCAACGGCCTTTTGTATGTGATCATCAGTATATTTAAGTGTGGTGAATTTTGTTATTATGTTCAGTAATGAATCCTCATCTAAGGCATGTATATTTATATACAGCCACCTGGCAACTACCGCAAAAGTTTCCATAGACAAATATTTTTCTTGAATAAAAACATTTAAGATTTCTTGCATACCATGTACAGTAATTTTAGTCCACAAGTCGGATAACTTTTGCTCCAATAATGTCAGTATAGTCCTTTTACTTGCTTTTAAGCCTGGCAGTATCATAAATATTTGTTCTATATTCATTTCATTTATTTCCTTTTCCTTTTCAACAAATCCAACCCACAACTTATCGATAGTATCAGAATATTTTGAATCGTTTTTGTTTTTTATCAAATAAGTAATAAACTCACATAATTGTTCTACAGATAACCTGTTATCGATTACTCTCATCAAAAGCTCATCACAAAATTTGTACTTATATGGCTGCATAAATGTAGATACTGTGTTCAGTGCATTTAATATTGTCTGGGTATCTTCAGTCTTCATGACAACTTTCAGTAATTTGTCTACAATAGCACCTTTGGCTAAGTTAACATGGATATTCTTGGAACTCATATCATAAGATGTTGGATCCGTATCAAGATCATTGATTCTTTCCATAGCAACCAGTGCAATATTTGGGGTTATTTTAGTACACTTTGAAAGCAACGTAAATACATCTCTAAGATCTATACACTGGTTGAACTCTTCTTGTATTAAATTGTAGTTTAGGTTTTCATTGGTACTTCTAGGTGGTTCTATTACTGGTTTCTCGTCGATTTCGGTTATGTCTCTTAATTTCCTGACAATAACTGGAAGCTCCTGGACGTTACATCTGTTTTCAATTAGAATTGTACTATTTGTAAACTCTGCATTAGACTTATCGTCACTAAAAATTCGAGTAAATAACGTAAAAACATTCGAAGGTAACGTAAAGTTGTTTGTATTCCCAACGGACAGAACATTCGTTTTAGCTTTTAAATAAGTTCTTCTAAGAAGTGTGGACATTATTCCTAAAAGAAATATTGGGAATTTTCAATCCTAAAACTACGAAATAAAATATATATTGGAAGTGATATATAAACTTGACAAGTTGACATCGATTAGACACTCGATAGTTCGGACTTTGGTTCAGAAATTGTGATCGTGGCGGAATTATTGACTTTGGAAATATTCTCTCTGGAAAAAAGGTACAGTGCATTTTATTAACATTTGAGAAATATATCTAAAATTTACATTCATTTAATAAAGTCATGCTAGAAAATTGAGTTTTGGATAAAGAAAAAAGCAACAATAGTTTATTCTCTTTATTTTTAAAATATTGAATATATGGTTGCCATTAATAAACTCAAAGGAAATGAGCATTACAGCGCTAAATTCAAATTGTAGGTCATCAGGTAATCGATGCCGCCTGATCAAATCAAGCCCGAGTCGGCAAATCATATTGATGCTTTAGGGATAGCGATTGGCAATTTGGGCTAAATATTGACAAATTACGAACAAAAGATACTTTGAAACTATCACTAATAAACCACAAAACGCACAAATACACATTTTTTATAATAAATTAAATAAAACTCAACTTCACTTCTCGAGTTCCCGCCAAAAAGTCTGATAAAAGATTTTTATTTTATAATTTTTTTGGACACTGGTACAGCTATTTGTCCACACACAGCAAATAGAACAGAATTGTTTTTATCATGTCATTCTCCAATCCTATCGTAGTAGGAGTTGCTCAGTAAAATAATAGTAGGTTTACTGAGGACAGAGTTGGACTCCTTGGAAAAACACCGTAAATGCAGTCTCACGTTTTTATTTCATTATCGCAAACATTATGCACTAACACTAGGCACTTTGAAGTTTAGCAAACTTATAGTAAAACTAATGATAGTGATAGTAAAACTAGTAAAACCAGTGATTGATCACATCCCACAATATACGTTTTTTATAATAAATCAAGCAAAACTTAATTTTACTTCTCGAATTCCTGCCAAAAAGTCCGCTAAATGTACTAGATTTTTGAATGCGACAAAATTATTGAAATAATAAAGAATTCATCACAGTCATGCACAATATTTGACAGATACAATTATATGTCCCGAAAGTAGAAACTTGAACTGACTGCTATTTTTCAGTGGAATGCATCTGTTGCTATTTTCGTAATAAAGACAGAGACGCTTTATGCCTCAAATAGCAAATTTTAAAGGTTTTCAAACATACCATCTTTTTGTTTTGTTTGACGTTCATTCATACTTTATTTCATATTCATTTCATTCATAGTTAGAATAGCGTATTATTTACATGTAGGTTAGTTTAATTTGTTAAAAGATGAATTTACTGTAATTTTATCAAAAAATAAAATTAGTGCAAATGTTATTGACACGATAAATTGTTCTTACATTATATATATTATATGTAAGGAAAATAACGAACTTCTAATAACCTGCCTATCAATTATTTGTGTCAGCTGACTGCACCACCGAATACCTGTGATTATTTTTTTTGGTCGTTTATACTATCCTGCAAAAAGGTAACTATATTTAATAAATAATTTTGAATTTAGAACTAAAACTCAGTAAACCACAGTAAGTGCGATCACTTAAATACTTCTATATATATAGTACTTCTACATGAAATACCTAATACATATTTGAATATAAATTCCCGCGGTTTTAAGTGTTTTACCAATTATTATAAATATAAATATTAATTTAGATAGTATTTTTATTCTTTTAGCTGTATCCTGTGATGTTAGATGATATGTATGAATAATATTTGAATAAGCACTATACTGAATATTACTAAATATTTATCGAAATATTTAATACAGCAATTGAATGCTAATGCAAATACAACAATAAATAATAATAAACTGTATTATTGTCTATTTTTCATAGTTATCAATATCAATGTTGAGTAGTACCAAATTTAGGAAGAATAAAATGGAAAGAGCAGTGGCTGCATAATGTAAATTAATAAAAAAGTAAACTTTACTCAAAATGATTATGTATAAATTCAAATAATAAAATTCTATAACAATAGATTATTTGAATTTTTAACAAATTTAACATAACTGTTATCTAGAAACTATTTTTAAATAGTAAGTAGTAATTAATGTAAGTTATAGTAAATGTATGTTTTAACATTGGATAATGTTAGATGTTCGTACAAACATACTATCAAGGACCTTCATTATGTAATTACTTTTTGTCCTACTATTGGAATACTTTTGGAAATATAAATAACAAATAACACCACACTCAATGCACTAGGATTCCCTGTGTCTTGGATCCAGATACATACAGAGACGAAGACACCACCAGACACAAACACACATTTGTCTTTAAATAAATGAATGTCCGACCGGGAATCAAACCTCGGACCTTCTACACAGTCAGGCACGGTCACCACCAAATGGGCTATTCAGTCGAAATAAATGATTATGATGATACAAGTAATGAAACCCTTATTTTGATTTGAAAAATATATAGTTTAATAATTTTTGAAAATAAATAGTGATATAAAAAAAGTTGAAAAATGCTACATTGATTACAAAATATTAGCTTAATACTTTAAATTCGTTTTTTTATGAAATATGTGTAAAAAAAAATGTAAGTGTAATGTGTATGTGTAAATGTAAAACAAAATGTAAATAAATTACATAAATACCTACTTATCAAATTAAATATACATGAACTAGGTACATAACCAATGATCAATTAGAATTGAATGTAATAAAGTAGCAGAATATTTTTTAACATTGCTCTATTTTGAACAATTATTAAATGAGTTAGCCTTGAATGAATTTAATAAAGTAGCAGAATATTTTTTAACATTGCTCTATTTTGAACAATTATTAAATGAGTTAGCCTTGAATGAATTTAATAAAGTAGCAGAATATTTTTTAACATTGCTCTATTTTGAACAATTATTAAATGAGTTAGCCTTGAATGAACTATTTTTAGAATACTGTTAAATTTTTATAGCCGATGCTCATCAAGCATCATCAACATCACGTAGAGCTCATAAAAAACAGAAATTAACAGTCCTACTGGTTCTAAATTGATTCAAGAAATGAAGTACCAATCAACCCAGTGAGGCAAATGAAAAATATTATTCTCCTTAAACATCATACTCTGCAAGGTTCTTACTTTGAGCACAGTTCAATTAGCACATTGTTAAGAGGCGTCGCCATACAATCTGTTGAGGACAAATCACAGAGCACTCAGTCAGAGCAGTCTGTAAGCAGAAGTGGAGATAACAACACGTCATAAAATAAACAAAATATTTATGTGGCAATGTTAATCTACCTCTATCTAAGGCTTAAAGTTGCACAACTCGAAACTCATGTGCCTCAGTGTTGACAAACTTAGTGTTAAATTACTTATAATAACAGTAATCAACTACAGTGTCACATTTCGTGAGGTATTATAATTTTTTTGTTTGATGAGTAATTGAATAAGCAAATAATCGTAATTGAACATGAGATTCCAGTATAACTTTATAAAATTCTTAAAATACTTAGAAGATAAAAATACATATTATTTTTCTTTTTAATACTCAAAATTTAATACTTCTTTGATTATTCTTGCAGTTTGTTTTTATAATTCTATATGCACTGACAATATAAATAACTAAAACACGTAGTTTGTTACAGTATCTACAGTAGGTAAATCTTTAAAGTGGTAAAATTTTTCTCCAAATTGATAAAATGCCTACGTCACTTAATTCTGTAAATCCTACAGTAAGCAAGGTAAATTTAGTGTTTCATATCAACAGTGTTATCGCGAGGATTTTGGTGATTGAGTAACATTATCTTCCCCATCATTCAATTCTACGTGCAGAGGACGCGACATGTTAAATATTTGACTTAGCGTGTATAGTTTCCTGTTTTTGTAGATGGGTAAGTGCCTGAAGTGGGGTATAGCCGGGATGGGCATGATCGCTCACGACTTCCTGACAGCTCTGGCTACCCTGCCAGCGAAACAGCACAAGGCTGTAGCCATCGCCGGCAAGGACATCGATCGTGTCCACAGATTGGCCACGCTCCACAAAATAGGCACAGCTTACGAAGGCTATGACTCGCTAGCGCATGACAACTCAATAGGTAATAAACACTATGTTAATATCTCTATTGTCCACTTGATAGTGGACATACGCGTGCATAATTGCTTCGTCAGCTTGACACAACATTGAAGGCTTACATATCACGTGACCGCCTAACATGTCACCAACTGTCCTGCTAATTAACACCACTAAAACTTGCCAATCACCGCCCGTTGATTTATTGGAAAACGTTTCTTTTTTCCAGATATAGTTTTCGTCAGTGTTTTGAATTTGCAACACTATGAGATTACTAAATTAATGTTAGAGAACGGTAAACACGTGTTGTGCGAAAAGCCGATGGGCATGACGTACAAACAGACCAAGTCCCTGGTGGATTTGGCGCGCGAAAAGAAACTGTTTCTCCTTGAAGGCATGTGGTCGAGGTTCTTTCCTGCTTACGATGCTTTGGACAAGCACATATCCGCGGGCGGGCTTGGGGAGATCTATCACATCGGCATACAGTTTGGGGTTGAAATTAATGACATTGAGAGGAACCTGTAAGATATTTATTTTCATTTGCCCTATTCTATCATCCATCAGATAATCTTTCCTCATATTGACTACATACCTATATGATGATCAATCTTAACGAGTATTTTGCGAAAACAAATTAGAATTCAAGAATATAATATTTTCACATTTTTATGTTCGATCGAAGTTTGTTTTCGCAAATCCACCATTACGATTAATGCTTGTAAAAATCTTTAATTTATTTGTAATTTTTCTTCAACATCGATATGCACTCTTTTAACAAAAGCTACACTTGTTCCCATTAACCACCCGGAACTAAATTGGTACAACGAATATTCCAGGATGAAAGACTTAGGCGGTGGAGCGGTATTAGATCTGGGTGTTTACATGTTGCAACTAGTACAGTTTATTTACAAAGAGCCTCCGACAGACGTTGTGTGTACGGGACACTTGAGTAAGGCAGGCGTGGATGAGTCTATATCGTGCTCTTTGAAGTACAAAGAAGGGAGGACGGCAACTATGTCGGCGCACACTCGCGCCACTATGACGAATAGAGCAGAGATCATTGGAACCAAAGGCACTATTGTTGTGAGTATTATTCCGTCAGGGAAACTCAGTTGGGCGATCAGCATAAATTATAGGTTCTCAAGTGTTTCCTTTATTGTCTCATGCTCTCATGAACACCCCTCACGATGCATTCATTGCATAAAATTGCATTAAGATAATTTTATACAATGTTTACAGAAGAGAATTCAACCAGGTGGTCTTATCGCGTTATAACAAACTTCCAGACAACCTTGTATTTATCCATGAATTCACCTGCTGTACTAGGTACTTATTAGTTGCGACTTAGTCATATGATCGCCCGTGTTCCTACAAATCAAAATAAAACCACAGTATTGGGCAATCGAGCATTCACACAAATACAAACTCTTTTGCAGCTTATTATCAACTTATTCACTAAGCGGTTAGTGCCAACCGCAAATATAACTTTGCAGAACAAACCTATTTATTCAGTTAGCAGTTAGAGCAACGAATGTGAACATAAAAATTACAATAATGATCAATTTACGAACGCAAAAAAAAATGTAATGAATCGAACACTCTATTGGCTAATACTTTACATAACAAACAAATACTGAACCTATCAAATTATGGTTTGGCCTTCAATTTTTTTCTTTTGTATTTATGTCAGGCCAGCCGCGTATCGATAACAACCTATATCGTCCCACTGCATGACACAGGCCTCGTCTAGTAAATGGGTAGGAGGTTACATAATTTACCATTCGGGCCCAGTGCAGATTGATGGTTACACATGCTCCAAATTCCTTATTAATTGTGGTCAAATTGTTTTTTTTTTTACTTTTTAGCTGGATTACTTCTGGTGTCCCACAGTACTGCACATATCGGCCGCCAACAGCACGGAATGGTCGTTGCCCAATGGAAAGTTCAAGTTTCACTTCCACAATAGCGCCGGACTCAGCTACGAGATACAGGAGTGCTATGACTGCATCAATCAAGGTATCTATATCTAATATTACAGCCAATCAAATTCTATCCATTCTTTAGTATTTAAGAAATATGTCTATGTAGACCAGTATCCAAATCCTTATTGATGCTATTGTATAAATGATAAATTTATTTGCTTACCTAATAACTGCAACTAATCAATGTATTTTTATCAAATTTGCCGTATATCGTGTTCGTGGAACCAATACTTTATTTCAATTTTATCGTAGAAGAATAGGATAGGTTCTTAAGGTTTTTAAACTATTAACTAATCAGTCCGATAACTGGTGGTGGAAATAGGACATAAGTAGACATGGCTACCTCAACGCGATTTAATACTTTAACGCAAACTTCGCACAAAAATTAGTCGTCTAAATGTCATTCCTCTAACTGTCTAAACATCCCATAAATGAGTGACATGAACTGTTTATAAACACTTCATTGAATCATTATTGCTTGCAAGTCGATCATAAAATCCAGTCATGTGACTGCTTCGTTAACGACGTTAATTACTCGTGGATTATTGTGATATGATTGGTATGATAATAATGCATAAGTATTGATATCGACCTAACTTTTCACTGCAGGTCACATGCCTCTCCTCAATCACAAATATATTTTGGATATTATGCGGTCCCAACGCGGATTAGTGGGCAGACAGTTCATCTGCTGATGAGTGGATACTGTCACGCATGGACGCGTCCATGGATAGGTATATGATAACGTCAGTATAGAATGACTAACGTTGGCACGCCTCCAGATGCGCTACTTACCTTTCAAGATTTAGGAATGGATTTGAAGAGACAGTTGGGAAAAACGGAAATAGGAATTACAACGGTACGAGGAGTTTTCCTCATCCCGTTACAACTCCCAATCTTCCTTGTCTTGGGGAAGGAGAGCCAAGATTCCATTATATCTCGTATCCCTTTTGATAGGATGGGATGGGGAATGGAGATATTTATAAACTATTATAAAAAGACCATGGTCGTAACCATATTCAGCTCGTGACCATGGTTAATGTAATCCAGCCGAAAATAACATTAAAATAATCAATTCGTTTGTATAACTGTCAATTACTAATTAAGTCCACTACTTATCTCTTGGATAAGTTATCGAATGATATGCATAAATGAAAATAATCTATTTCAATAGGTATCTTAGGAGTTAATCCACTTCATTGGTGAAGATGGCATGAAAATCAGTTCAGTAGTTTTTTTAAATTATCTCAAACAAACAACCAATTCTTTTTAATTTTTATTATTACTATAGATAATTATATAACTTGAAAAATACACCCAATTTCTCAACTTAATAGTAAAACTTATACTAATAAACGAATTAATATTCTGATAACGGGCTCATATACAGTCACGTTGACTCACCCAGTCATTCCATTTTAGCACTTATGACTAAAATAATTAAGGTGCTCATAATTGTTTGTTGACAATACAAAGTATTTTTTTCACATGTAATTACACTAAAAACGCTCTATTCAAACAATACGCGGTTCCAACAATAAACTTCATGGTAACCGAGCGTTGTTTCCCTTAAACAAAACCGACAAAATTATTATAATCGAATTCCACTGAATTCTATTGCTTGTCATTTACAATCAAAGCATAAAAAAAAAATTAAATTAAAAATAAAAAGTTTTTTCTTATAAATGGGTAATAAATGTTTCCTGTATTTTTTACAAAACAATGTTTTCATTGTACAAAACAACAAATGAATCAAATGGATTTCTTTTTATCTGACCCTGAATTTCCGGAAAATCAATAACAATCTGCTTTTAATGACGGAAAAACCTACAGTACGGTGTGTTACATTGGTATTGTTTATGTTCTGTGTTATTTCAAAACTTGTCTTTAAATTGATGTTCGTTTACAACACTAGGAACGAATAGGTCACGAGGACAAAACACTAAACCTAACCTGATTGTGGTTTATTCCATATTATTTATTGTTTATTCAACTGGATCAGTATCCAGTGGCCGAAATACAATTGTTTTAAAACAATAAAATATTGTTTTTTTTTTATAATTAGTCAAAAAATTAATAAATATAAGTTTTTCTAAGACGGTTTTGTTTATTTTTTTGATATTTCAAACTTCGGAATGCGGTCTCACGCTATAGGTACTTACTGCTATACACTGTGTTTTTTTTAACTGGGACAGTGTGGGGAAATTTGAAACCATGGGAGATACAGGGAAACTGTCGTAGGAACCATTAAGTCTTTTTTTGTGAAAACAATTTTGGCATAGTCCATATTTTGGTCAAGCGTGAGTTGTCCATAAAATTGACTTTTTTTTTTAATGCTGATCGACTCGGTTTCTTATAAGGCTTTCATTGTATTGGAAGAAAAAAATCGGGACAACAGAAGTTGGTCAAATTTAATAAAATGTTTTTTCATGCAATAGGAGAATACAATGTACTAAATCATATTCGAAGTATTCACTCGTGCACAAATCATTTAAAAAGTGTTCCATAATTGAATTTCTTGAACAATAAACATGTAATTACAAACTTGAACATTTCTTGCACAGATTTACGAACTCTATGCTATTACGAATTCTTTGAACTAAATTTAAAAACAAATTCAAATTTAGAACCAACATTGTTCTAACTGTGACTCTCATTTGTTGTTATCAGTTTAGGCTTGTGATTCATCATGGCGTTGTCTAATACGCATAAAGTTGATTTATTTGATGCGTATTTTCTTAATTATCGAAGCCCAGATAATGCATTCAAGTGATATAGGGAACACTATCCTAATCAGTCCCATGAATTCATGGAACTGATTATCTCATGAGACACGTATGCCAAATTTGATTACGATTCGCGGATTTATTGCAGAATTACCCTTCCATATTTCTAATACGAACTTCCATAGTTCTAATAACATTTGGTTATGATAAACTCGATATTGGCTAGACAAGATTAGAGATATCTATGTAACAATAACAAGAATACAGCTTACAATAATACATTTTCGATAATTTTATCACGTTGTACAGAATTAAAGCAATTCAATTCTCTTTATCAATTTACATTTGGGGGCGTGCCAACGCATGTAATTCAAAGAACTAATGAAACTAATTTATCGAGAAACATTCATCGCGTATGTCCATTGGCGACAGTATCCACTTACCACTAGAACTGGCTATAATGTCTTCTGTCCATGAAAATAATACTTTATTAATTACTTGTGCCAATGTAAAGGTTAAATCCAATATTAAGCGGACATTACGTTGATGTGGTAAGGCACAATGTTCTAACAAATAAGTCTTCTTCGACGGCAACAAAAAGAAATCGTCAGATGTATGATACAAATTGCATGATACATTTTTGTACAATTTTTATTCAATGAAGTGTTGTCTAATTCATTTTATCTTTTGCAGATTTATTAGAAAGTTCTAGAATGACTCTAGACGAAAGCGTACTTCTATCAAAACTGACAGACACTATGAGAGCTCAAGTGGGTGTCCTTGAAAATGGACTGTAGACAAATATGTGTGTTGGAACTTACGCGCCAGTCTTACGATGCCAGTATATTAGTAACAAGTGTACTTATAAAATTTAAATATTTAGTTTTAATAATGATCAAATCATTGAGAAAAGGCATGATCAGCCTTTTATGAGTATTCGCGCCTTATATTTATCTAAAATAGAAACCCAACGTCCATTATAGGTACTTAATATATCACATGCTTATTCTCTATTAGTTTAACTAATTAGTTTGATATGGGCCATCATTTTAGTGAAAATCAATATAGTTAACGGGATTTTTATGTTGCCACAGGGCGCTACTGAAACGTGAAATTCAATATCTGTTAAAACACACTGCACTTATTACAATATAAATTCATGGAGTTTTTACGGGATCAAGAATGCAAAAGTTTTTAAAACTGTAGAAGTATGTTCCTACAAATTTCCAGAAAACAAGTATGTATTATTTTTTTTATCATATAAATAAATTTTAGAAAATAATTTATAAATCTGTAGAAAAAAATTCTGAAGTACTTATAATAACAATTGTGAATATATAAACAAAAGGGACGAGTCACGAAAATATTTGTCATATTTTTTTAGCGTTTATAAAAGAAACCCATTACAAGATGTGTCAGTGTACGCTTTTTCCTATATTATTTAAATTGTGACCTGCTTGCCACATTTCCCACTCATTTTGACGTATTGACGTATTCTGTTTATTATACAAAAATAACTAGTGGTTTATGATGTTTTACCTTAATTAAAGCACAAACAACTCTATTATGGGACCTCACGTCACAGTGTCGCCCTCTGATGACTATTAAAATCCATTATTGACTCATTATAAATACAATGCAGGAACGACGCAAGAACAAGTGAACAAATATTGTTTGGTTTAAAAGAGTGCAATTTTATGACGCTTCATAAGGTCCGTTTAGTACAGAAACAGACCATAACTAGTGATTATCGCGACGAAAACCTATTGTTAACTTTACTACTATGGTTTTACAACAAACAAAATGCGTTCTTTTCGACCACACACATCGCATCACTGATGATTAGTGATGATCCACATCGCATCATAAATCACTTCACACTACAGATATAGAGGGATAGATAACGTAAGTTGTCCGTCGCTGCATGCCCGACATTAGCGCTAAGCTCCTACTTCTCCCGCCGCTCGTTCAGTCTATTGCGACCCGTGTCGCTAGCAAGTCATTGTTACAATACGTAAAAATGGATAATTGCGCTATAATCAATTGTAAAATTCGTCTAAAATGGTGAACCGAGTTTCGTCGAGTAAGTGGTTTCCCCCACACTAAAATTCACTCACTAAAGTGACACGCTTGATTTTCATACAATTTCACTATCTTGCGTTGTCTATCATATGTATATGTGAAATAGGGCTCATTTACCACGTATTTTTGTTCGATGCCATGCGGCACATCCGCCTAAACGTTAACGTTATCGCCTAATATATACTTTTATTTTTTATTTTTTTTTTATAGTGAAGTAGGCGGATGAGCAAGCGGTCCCACGTGATGGTACGTGTTACCGCCGACAATGGACACCTGCAACACCAGGAGGTGTGCGGGTGCGCCGCCTGTGATTCTGTCTGTCCAGTTTTAACAAATATCATCATATGTACTTCTATACGAAAACAAATTGTTGTGATAAGGTTGTTGATGGTTATATTTAAATAAAAATGGATATAATTCATATTTATATTTGGTATTTCATTTTTGAAAGGCAACCTTCTTAGCGCTCACCAAACTGCAATACTCTAGCTACTTTACCGCTAAATTATTATACATTCAACATTTAACATTCATGAAAGGGACATAACAGTAAGATCCAACATAAATAGGTATAATATCTAACGTAGAATAGTATTGAGTGCCATATCTCAGAATCGATAAACGAATGATGTCAGAATTTAGTAAAGTTGTGAAAAAATGTAAAAGTTATTCTCTACCCTACAGTGGGCCATTGAAGGCAGCTATCGACTAGGTACTTAATCAGATCTTCTGTATGTTAGTGATAGATTCTGTGGTAATTAATTGAAAAAAATACAACTCATATACGTTAGAACTATTTATTTCTGATATGTGAGGAAGACATCGTGGATGATTCTCGCGCAATCTCTGATCTGTTGCTCAGTAATGACCAGTGGTGGGGCCAGTCTGATGATCTGCTCGTGTGTAGTCTTCGCGAGGAGTCCTGCGTCGCGGAGTTTAAGGCACACCTCGTAACCGCTGATATCTGGGGATTTAATTTTGCCATTAATGTCAAACTATCCGTCTGTTTGCAACCTGAAAATTGGATCGTTGTGTTGGCAAATTTATTTACTCTTTTTAGTAAATTGTTAGGTCCTCACCTATGAAATTGCCGTTTATATGTAAAATTAATCGATTAATCGAAGTATTGTCCATTAGTATCAATGCACTATTGCCATTTTAATGGAAGTTGATTGATGCCTCTGCTATAGAACTCCTGAGGACGGGAATCGATGAATTCTCTGAAGGCGTTTGTCACTGCCTCATCGGAGTGGAGTCAAAAAAATAAATGGAAATCAGTTGGGACAAGGTCTGGCGAGAACGGTGGGTAACGGAGAGTTTCCAGTCGAAACTCCTGTAACTTTGAGACTGTCTGTCGTGCGGTGTGTGGACGAGCGTTATCATGGAGAAGCAGTGGACTAGAACGATTGACCAGGCTCGGTTGTTTAATATCGAGCTGGTCCATCATGTTTGGAGTTCTTCACAGTAAACATCTTGTTGTTAAGGTAGAAATTTCCAGAATGGATACGATCTAACCAAAAACGCACCTTGCGATGTTTGGTCCGTACCCATCGTTGATATTGCGTGCCGTCTGTGCTGCGTTGCTGCCGTGACTGATCTCATATTCGAAAAAACCGCGAATTTTTATCTTTTCCATTGTCGCAAACACAACGATATCTAAGCAAAGAGTCGTTTGACGGAAAAACAAATGAATAACTGATTTTGAAAAAGAATGTCGTTAGCTTTAAATTGAAATTAATTTGAATTTGGTCTTCCAAGCCAAACGCAACTTCAATGTCGCCACTATGAACAAACAGCAATTTCATAGGTAAAGCCCTAGTACCCACAAAAGGCGGACGTAATGCCTTACCGCATATCTCCTAGTAACCTTTGGGCTTTGCAGGACATCAACACAATATAATATCTATATTTATGACTGTTATAATACATATATAAATACTAATATTTACATAAACTAGATACAAATATACCACACTGTTTTTCGTTCTTCCGGCGATGACTACAAAATGCTAAACGTGTAGGGTTCATTTTAATTCATTGGTACACACGCAAAACAGTCCAATTATATGTTTTATATCTATAAAAAAGAGGTTATCTACGCTGCACACCCACCAATATAAGAAGACGGTGCCCTGTGTCGTGCACCGCCTATATAAGCTTCAGAAGGGGAAACGGAACAGTTGCGCTTCTCCAGAGGGTGTGAATGCTCTACCGATCTTTAGTTTCGGAATTGTTCGTTTACATAAGATTTTAAACTTTTATTATCGTGACGGCATTCTAGGCAAATTTCCGTAGCTTTTAGGATGTCATGAAACGTAAATTAAGTCTTGTTAATCAAATTGAAAAAAAATTCAAAAGTAGTTGTATTTTGTTGATGGTTAAGTTTCTAATATAGGAACCGCTTAATGAAAAAGTACTTCCTTACGTAATCGAGAGGTCCCAGGTATCTAACTCTTAACGTACTTAACTATTACTCTTAGTTCTTTTTATCACTTACTGTCATGTACTACTATGGCGAACATAAGTCCTCTTCCGCGGACGGTTGTGACTAACGACTTAGGGATCTTCTCCAACTCCTCGCGAAGAATGCGCCCCAGCCTCTCCGCATTCTCCGGTAACCTCTCGTCTATCAATACCTAGAAATTATAAATGTAGTCATATAAGTATTTTATAGAATTTATTTCACAGTATAACGAAACTAAAAGATTTCCTCACCCCATTACACTTTCCATTCTCTTCCTGGAGATGATGAGATTGGGAAGTAGAAACAATGGGATACTTAGGGGTAATTTTATCCCATTGTACCTAAATATAATGAAATTATACTTTACCTAAGTATAATCTAATTTAAATGAGATTAAATGGAATGAGAAGTAGGAAATACATATATTTTTAATGGACTGATAGCCTTCTCTTATGTCATTATAGTGAGACACGCATGCTCGATAATTTAAAAAATCTGGAGCATAATGGCCCGCATGGTGAATTATGGACCAAAACCCACTAGTGATTTACTAGGGGAGGTCTGTGCCCTGCAGTGGGACGTTAAAGGCTGATATAGATTAATGTCTTCGACTTTACTAATCACGTGTTTATTCTTCTTTTTAAGGGTTTTTTTTCCACAATTAGTCGAACGAAGCGACCATTAGGTATGAGAGCCCTATGTTTATTTTTATTTATCAGTGTTTATATCTTACTTTCATTGCTTCTGTGGCGACTGCACACGCCAACGGATTGCCGCCATATGTTGAACCGTGAGTTCCTGGCTTAATTACCTGAGTAAATGACATCGGTATTAAATAAGTTGATAGAGATTTTGATATTTGTTTTCAAAGGAGCTAATAAGAACAGTAGTGACAGTATTAGGTATAATTATTGCTACTCACGAGCGCGCGTTTGCTTTACCTGCAGTGGTAAGTGTCCGTACGCGTAAAAAGAAACCTTATATCCTTCACAATATATTTTTAAATACATTGGCGCGAAAGTTACTTTTCGCGTTATACGGACATTTTTATCCACAAGCAATCTAAACGCGCGCTCGGGAATTACAACAATTATAGCTACTATAACAGTAGCGGGCAATGTTTGTGTGTCCACTGCTGGACACGGGTCTCCTCGTGCATATTGCATGAGGGATGTATAGCATGAGGACACAGAATTAGTGAGAAAAAAAATCCCACTCGTTCGGTCTCCAGAACTCCTGAGAATTAAAAAAAATGTTAGTCAACTTACATCCGTGTTGTTTGTACTTACCCCCATAACAGCGGTGTCGGCGAGTACAGCGGAGACGGGCAGCACACCGCCGCTGAGCGCTTTGCCAAGGATCAATATGTCGGGCCGCACGCCCTCGTGCTGCACCGCCAGCAACTTGCCCGTGCGACCTGTAACCACACACGTTCATTTACTTATTTGTTTCTTATTTATCTGGGAAGGCGTGTACGCCCACCAATTCGCCTACTTAAGGCTCTGTATAATTTTCGTATAGTTCTTTCATCTCACGAAGGCGAGTTACGCATAACCCTTTCGGGACGGTCCAATATAATTGTGCGTGTTGCAAGATCGAGTTTATCTCATCAATTTTATGTATATAGTGGACGGGCTCCATATTGGATGATTGTGCGGTAAGTCAGGGCCGTCTTTACCAGGGGGTGCAAGGGGTGCGGTGCACCCCGGGCGCTCACCTTTTAAAGGTAATGAAAAAATATAACGCTATAGTAAACAATTACACAATAGGATATTTGACTGTCATAGGATACACAATAGGATATTTGACTGTCATAGGATACACAGTAGGATATTTGACTGTCATAGGATACACAATAGGATGTTTGACTGTCTTAGGATACACTCCCGCACCCCGGCGCAGAATAGACTTAAGACGGCCCTGCGGTAAGTAGACGCTCATCTCCCGCAAAATTTTTGCGCGTCAGTCAGTCGGCGGACATGAACCAACTCGTTCAGTTAGGTGAAAAATTGCGCTCCCCGATTTGGCAAATGTAAGTATCACAGTTGATTTAACTTGTAAATGCAATGAATTACGAGTCAATAATTAGTAACATAGATAAACATTGTACATTTTAGTGATAATAATGACGCTTTGCAAGTAAGGGCTTTGGTGTAATGGCTTAACGAACTTTTCCGTTACAATTGTATCCATCGGGGCCCTACATAGCCTAATGTGTATGTTAAGTGTATTATTATTTTTCATATTTCCAGAGTTTTTGCACAATGAACCGAGTTTTAAATGATGCTGCTATCGCAGAAATGCTAAGTAAGTCTGGAGACGACGGCAGCGATAACGAAGAAGAAGATTTGTACGTTCAAACTGAACAAGACACTGACGACTCTGCCTCCTCTTCATCAGGCTCAGATTCAGATGGCGAGGACAACATTCCTCTGAGTCAGCTAAGATGGCAGAAGAAGTCCTTCTACAGCAAATCCATTCCAAACAGCAAAGATTAAATATAAATAATAAGCGCAATTCAAGACTGATACTGAGAAAATTGATCTCATTCCACGTGCTCTAAAGTTGATTTATTGTATAAGACCAATTTAATAAGTGTTAAACTTCTCCAATAAATATTTTTAATTTCTTGCGTTTATTTGTATTTATTTACTTCAAGTCAAAATTAAGTTTAAGTAGAAAGGTTGGGCTTAGAAGAATATAACTGTGAGTATCTCAATTGTGCGTAGGTCAGGATGGGCCCAGTGGAATACAATTGTTGGCATATAATTTTTCCAAGATGGCGTAGGAAACTCCAAAAAAATTTTCCAGATTCGTAATCTACGGCCTCTAATTACCTAGAATTCATATTCAGTAGTACAAGTTTTTTCGTCTGTTAGGCGCCGGTCCGAAAGGGATAATAGTGATTGTGCTCTTACAACATGCCAGCCGAAGGTAATACACATCGACTATGATCGCCTAGCTCGGTTTTGTAGAGCGTCATCTCTGTCATAACGGCACACGGCAGAGACGACGCTCTACAAAACCAATGCTAGCCTATAGTGTCTTTCTAAAGGCCGATGTGTATTACTTTCGGCCGGGAAGTGTACATGTACATTGTTTTATAGTGTTATCGTGCGCAAACGTGAGAAAACTCAGTTAGGTAGCCGACGCGCGCCGCGGTGCACACTAAACCAATGTACACGTATGTAGCGAGCAGAACCACTCACAAACACAACTAAGCGTAACCCGCCTTCCCCGCGAGATGTAAGAACTGTACCTACTCATGCTAAACTAACTAATAACTATTTATTTGTTTTTTATGTACGGAGGCGGCACACAAGCATACAGTCCACCCGGTGGTAAGTGGATACTGTCGCCCATAGACATCCGCGATAGATGCCAACATCAGTCCAAAATGGAACGTTGGCACGCCCCCGGTTGCGCTGCCTACCTTTGGAGCTATAGGGATGGATTTGGAGAGAGGGTTGGGAAAATGGGGAGGGATAGGATGGGAATAGGCTCTGGCAGATCTTACTCGCTATCGAAACACGCACGTACATTAGGGAAATGAGATAAAGTAGGAAATGCAGTACATTTCAAGGTATCTTCTGTGAGAGAGGGGTAACATGGCCAGTCGAGGGCGCCCAGCGGCTGTTGGATTGCAGCGTGCACTCTCCCCCTCAAAAACTTTATTGCAATTTATCGTGCAAAAGGCGAGCTTAATGCCTAGAGACATTCTCTACCAGCCAACTAACCAACTATGACTTATTATGATTAACAATTAAATATAAGTACATACTTAAATGTAAACGCGATTAGTACCGATCATGCAAAGCCGCCGTCCCAGGATTCCCAGGAAACGCTTGCAAGGTGTTGTGAAATAAGTCTAAATTTGGGTTTTGCTGCATAAGATTATTGAACAGACGCGTAATCTAACTTTCCGATTGGCGAGAGCCATCGACACTTTTTTAGAGACGGAGCCCGGGGGGAGAATACCTAAATATGTAGGTTGGAAATAGAATAGTGGATGCCAACGATTATAATGTATATGTATTATGTGTGGTATTATGTATGTGTGTATATAATACCACACTCAGTGCAACTAAAAATTAAATTTTATCTTCATCTTTCTTAATGTAACAATTTTCGTACTTATTCGTCTAAATACTATTTACGCTGTTTTATCTTAAATAAATGAAAATAATTTTAATTTACCACGAAAGGCCATTGATGTATACAAAAGAAAACTTTCTATAAATATGTAGAACTGTAAAGGGATTTAAAGATTTACTATCACATTGTCCGGTACTGTAGGTATAGTTCTAGATACATACTAATAATAAGTTCAATATATAAAATTGCAGGTAGTTCATATATACATTTGCATAGATTTAAATGTGCCACGTCACTCACCTAAACCGGTCTGCACTTCATCAGCGATCCACAGCACATTGTGCTTGGTGCAGAGCCCCCTGACCTTCCTCAGGTAGCCGTCGTCGGGGATCACGACGCCCGCCTCGCCCTGTATCGGTTCCACCATGAATGCGGCCACCAACGGGTCTTGTAGAGCTTTCTGGAATTTAATTTTAATTCTTTATACCAGAATTAGCGAACGGATAGGCTTTGAACTCGACTGAAAACAACGACCGACGCCTGTCTATCTGTTTGTCTGTCCATGCTAATCTCGAGACCTACTGGAGCGATTTTGTTACATTTTCCAATATTGCGTAGGATATATACTGAAAGATTTCAGTGTATCTTTTATCAAAATTAGTGAAATAGTTTCTAAAACATAGCGGGTTTTAAAACATGCTATAGGCGAAATATGATTCCAATCAAATAAAACTAGGAGCACTAGAGAAATAGTTAAGTTAACTAGCTTTATATCAAATTTTAATGTGTAAAATACTTACTTCTAAAGCAGGAATGTCGTTATAAGGAATGAGTTCGAAGCCCGGCATGTAGGGGCCGAATCCATTGAAACAAGATGGATCCGACGACGCCGAGACAGCGGAGAGCGTACGCCCCCAGAAGTTGCCTTCTGCAAAGATTATCTGGAAATCAAAATTAAATTTCATCAATCTGTTTTTACATATATAAAAATACGCAAACAGCTACTGATGAAAACTGTCACGACATCAGCAGTTTTAGAACTGCCAACGCCAAAACATTATAGAGTCCCGTCTACCAAATGAACAGTCACGCAATAGATAACTTGGCAGAATACAACAGTAACAACAACTGAGGAACAGCATTCTGAACATCAGCGGCATATGCCGACATTAGTTGATGAACACTGATGCAAGGAATAATTAATACCTATATATTAACACGAGGAGTATAGGAATATCCGGGATGAGGAATAAAGGAATTTTCCTGATTATATTTTCCCCTTTAGATGGAATAAAGACTGGGTGTAGAGAACTATATTATGCCATTACACTATCTATTCGGGAGAATGAAAAACGAGCTTCGGCAATCTTACTCACTTCCGTTACAAGTAAGCTACAATATTAAAATATGGCCCATTATTATATGGGTACTAGCCAGCACTCCATGTATATAAAGAATTTTCCTTCATAATAATCAAGAGAGCACTAAAACATTTTGAACGTGATTATACTAAATATTTATACTATTAGCAAGATAGTAGAGATAAGTGGAAATATGTACCTATTAATAGGGAAGAGTGGAAATATCTCTCTTTCTTCCCTACCAGGAGGGATGAAACGGTTGAGCCTGTTTCAAGACGGTCATCTATTAGAGTAGCGTAACATGGCCGGTTGGCTGTGGAACGTAGCATCAACCACTCCCAAAACAGTAAATCCATACATAAAAAAAGATAAAAGAAGAAAATATCAAAGTGGTGTAACGTCTAATTTGCGTACGGTAGGTATACGGTGGGGAGGAAAGGAATCGTAAAGTTCATTGTGCCCCACAAATAAATAGTAATTTTCATTACATTTCCGTTATGCCCCACTCGTGAGACAGACAGGAATAAACTATACATACTAACCTTAGCCTGATTAGTGGGTATCTTCTTGACATCGTACGCCCACTTGCGCGCGATCTTGCAGGCACTCTCACCGCCCTCCACGCCTGTGTTCATGGGCAGCAGCCGCTCGAACCCAAACAGCTCCGTCATGAACTTCTCGTACTGGCACAGCTGGTCCGAGTAGAACGCTCTTAGGGAAAATATTTTACATTTAAGAGTTAAGTACTGTACGAAAACTTAAAAAGGTGTCACACGAAAAAGGATGCAAATACTGTAGTACAACATCTCTCATTTGTAAAAATCCACATACGGCGGGTGTAAATTGATTTTCAAATCCAACTGATTTTCAAGAGCACAGTTTAAGTCTGTTTGTATTTTCGCTTGGAATAACGTGATATCACTTTAAAGCTGAAATCAATTTATCTGAAACCAACGAGTACTGAAAGATTGATTTTCTTATTGTTGTGCTCTAACTTCTTATATGAAATTTGTTTTTGTTTTTTTATAGTGAAGGAGGTAGACGGTAATGCACCCCACGTGATGGCAAGTGGGTAACGCCGCCCATGGACATCTGCAACACCAGGAGCCATGCGGGTGCGCTCTTGGGCCATATTCATATACCTTACAAAACCATATTCATAATTTTCTTAAAGAACCCATCTCATAGTATAGCGGGAAAACCCCGGCTGGCAGTTCATTCCACAACTATCGGGTTCGTGATATAAAATGTGAATGAATTGCAAGACGATGACGGGAATTGCGATGATGAAAGCCCCAATTTTGCATCGAATGTGTTAAAAACTACAAAGTACTCGTATTTATTAGAACAGTCGATTGGTCAATAAGTACTGGAATAACATTTTATTAAACTTTCGGGATATGTGCACATTTTATATTCAGACCCGATTTATAATATAAAATGAGTACTGCGAGTATAATAACGTTGACTGGAACTTCATTCGCGTGGAATTGGGATTAAAAATCATCCTACTGGCTATCCATCTAAAAAACTTTGTACAGATTAATCGATTTATGACAAAGTTATCAAGTAACAAACAATAAAACAAAATTTCGCAAGTATAATGTTAGGATAACATATCCTAAGATTACACTTGCGAATTTTACAGAGACTTGGAAAGTATAGGTTACCCCCGGCACCAGCTCATGTTGGACGTCATCGTCTATTGGCGCCAAATGTAACAAACTGGGCGCAAATGTACTCGCAATGCTAGTTCCAGATGATCGAATATATTAGTAAGTAATAGTCTACGTACCGGCAGACGAAGCCGAGGACGTCCATCTGCTAGATGGACAGACGACCTCATAAAGGTTGCGGGCACCCGCTGGATGCAGGTCGCTGCCGATAGGTCTAAATGGCGGACAATGGGGGAGGCCTATATCCAGCAGTGGACGTCCAAGGGCTGAGATGATGATGATGAATAGTCTACCTATGAAATGTTGTAAAAATGTAAAATTTTACTGAAAAATTATGATAAAACTGTAGATGTTAACCTTGAAACAAGTGTAAGTTTTTCCGCTTGCTTCTTGAGTGCAGCTATAATTCTCGGGTGACAGTGTCCCTGGTTAATCGCCGAGTAAGCGCTTAGAAAATCGTAGTACTTCTTACCCTCCACATCCCACACATAAACACCTGAAATTTAAAGGAATTAAGAAGGATTTAAATTATTTACGACTACTTTCCACAGAATAGGACTTATTACGTACGTATGTAATTCATACTTGCTTATAAGTAGTTTTAATGTAGAGAACAGCCCGGCCTATCCTTATCCATGGAACATTTAGTAATAGTTCCATGCGCATCCCGCTAGGCTTTTAGTTTCAAATAACAACAATAACTTAAATAATTAGATAGATAGCAATAGGTAATTCAACAGCTCAAGTTAGCACTGAAAATCATTCATTACTAGTTATCATAAATCGTAATCAGCCCTTCTATCGTCCACTGCTGGACATCAGCCTCGTCATGCACATTGTCTTGTGCATGAGGGATGTAAGGCCTTAAAACGGCACGCTGGCTTTGCGGCGAGATGGCGAATCCATTCTTTTAGAGACGGTGTAGTTCCTCAGGGCTGGTGGTTGCGGCTATGCCCTATGCCTTAGTCGCCTTTTACAACTTGGGAAGAAGGAAGGTGGTGCTAATCTAAAGCCGTTCAACACCACACGGGCAAGGCCATAGTCAGGATTTTATGCAGCGTGGGGGAAAGGCAAACAATTTTATTCAGGGTGGGACAAAGCAAACAATTTTCTTATAATTTAATTAGAGATAGTGTAATGCAGAAAGTTACTTATTTTTTCCTTATGACGGGGGGGGGGGCAAGCGCCCCAACCTGCCCCACCGTGGCTACGCCCATGCACATGGCCATATACTGAGTTACGAGTATCATATCAGTAGGTACACTTTTCTTGAGTGTAACGACTAAGTAGTAAGTTCACATTATGTCTAATTATGTAATTATTTAGAATTGACCTTCGTAAATTATTCGTTGGTTAAACGAATGATTAGTTAGATAGTAATATTGTTATCTCCTTGCAAATTGACAATTTAATAACGGTTTATATTTCATGTACGTAGTAAGTACCTACCCTCTTTTTATGTCATCATTTTAATTTATCTCTGTCTCGGGTCAAATAAAACACTAGCTTTCGTCATAATATTGCGTATATAAACAGTGTTTGCCTTACGATCTCCATATTATGTTGAACATTGTTATCATGTTAATAAAGATAGAACCATCATTTAGATAAATCCTGGCAATTTTATAATTATATGATAAGATAAATCCATATTTAAGTTTAAACAGTGCTTAGTTATACCAGCAACCTACATACCTAGGAAACTTTATATTTAACAGAAAACAGACGCAGACGATAATTAAATAAAGATTAAGCAGATATTGAAGATATTTTAAGCATATAAAACATTAATTAAGGTTGCCTGGAAGAGATCGCCTTAGCGATAAGGTTGCCTATTGTATTCTGTCATTTATTATTTGTGCACATGTAATAACCAATTGTATGCAATAAAGAGTATTTATTATTATTATTATTGGTATGTGGTTACATTATAGGAAAGTTGCAAGAGCAGACAGTCCATCTGGTGGTAAATGGATACTGTCCATGTACATCTGCGATACATGCCAACATCGCTCCAGAATGGCACGCCCTCGGATGCGCTACCTTTGGAGATCGGGAATGGATTTGGAGAATTGGTTTATTACAGATAAGTGGAACGAATGCATCAAAAACTAGGCAGCGAAATGTTATTTTGAATGTCATTGTACGAATCAAGGATTGCACCAACTAGTCGCAAAGGGTCGAAACTAGACACCGTTATGGTTCGAGCTTATTTAACACAAAGTTTCAGCACACTGAATAACTCATCAAAGCACTGCCAGTAATTTAAGTGGTAAAGTACCGACGACATAATATACGATTATATAATCGAGATCGTTAAGTATTCAGATAGTGCGTCATTGGACGGATTCAAAAACATCCAGCTCTAATGATTTGCACCAATACAAAAGTTATTGTACTGTGACGGTGGACCATATCTGTCATTCATATGTAGGTATAAATTCATGGTAACCACAGAGCAAATTGCAGCAATACTCCAAATACTGTCCTGTATTGCAGACGTACTCGTACATACCTACTAATTTATAGGCTACATCTATACATATTAGTAACAAAACCGTGACTGTACCTACATTTTTTTTTAAAGTGGTTCCGTGTGAAGTAGGTACGAGTGATGCAAAAGTTTTGTCTGTCTGACAGACACATCGCGCAAGAACCACTGGACGGAATTTAATGAAGCTTGGCATAGTTATGACAATTATAATTTAGGTGGCGGGTTATAATTGATTTTTATTAAAACTAATTATAAAGATAATCAACCTGAAGTCGCTCCCAGTTCTGTTATATGAAACAAACGTCTGAAAACCAGAGTAAATACCTAAGTATCTATTGATTAGTAATTCTATTATTAAAAAGGAGTTTAGTAATGGAAATTTCCCATAAAAATAGCTTATCTACATAATAAGTAAACGAGAGAAAATACAATATATTTGAACTTTGATAAGAGTGCCTAAGAGTATATTGTTATTAAATGATTCCTCCATTAAAGCAATAATAATAATATGTTACGAATATTTTTGTATTGATGTACCTACCTACAGTATCGGTAAATTGATTGTTCGCACAAATACAAACTTCTTTGTATTATTCTTTGTATCTTTCTTCTTCTTTGTATTATCTTTGTATACAAACAGCCCATTATCAACTTATTCAATAAACAGTTAAGTAGCGCCGACCGCAAATATAAATTTGCCGAACAAACCTATCTATTCAGTTAGAACAACGAATATGAACTTTAAATTTACCGCAATATCTCGTTTACAAACGCAAAATATATTAGTTTGTTATCGTGCGAACGGTCAGTTGGCATTGGCTAAGCATTGGCTTCACCATCAACGTTACCTATCTATTAAACAAACGGAATTTTTTTTTTAAGTTGTTCATACTAAAACATCACTGATTTGTAAAAATATGCGTTTGTATAGTAATTTAAAATAATTAACATTTAAAAATAATTCCTAAAAAAAGGTGGAGAGCCCGGATAAGGTTAAGAAAATCATGAGAAATGGCTGGAAGTTTATTTTAGTTAGATAAATAATAAGGACTCATTTCGGGTCTGGTACCCAGGCAAGTGGTCCTAGACCGACTAATCCGGTAGTTACTCTCCATTCTACAATTATATACAATTTTTAATTATATATTTCTTACAAAAGAACATCATTAGAACTTTAGAAGTCAGAAAATAAGTTATATTTTATAATCTAAATAAAAATGTAACGTAGGTACCTTCTCCCCGGCGCAACGCGACAGGCAAGGGCGAGTAGTTGTGGCATCCATATTTATCTTCCAAAGCAAAGATTTCTTTAGACGAAAGATGCTGCTCAGCCATGCTGTAAGGAAAGAATACACCTGGTAAATACAAGTAGGTAACTATCTGATTTATAAAATTGAATGTGCAATTAAATGTTACACTCACATTTATATCTATACAAGGAAAGTTTACCTAATTAACCAATACGTATTAATTATGCTTACCTTACCACATGAAAGATATTTGTATATTAGTTTAGTTTTGATATGACTAGAGGATTCAATGTTACATCTTGTAAACTTTTCCGTTATATAAAGAGTGTGTCCATACATTTCACGAAGCCCTTTACGAATCTTTTTTTTACTAAAAATGTTATATCGTTTTTGCAAAAAAATATTATACAAATTTACTACATTTAAAGTCTGGAAGGTCCGTAGCTACTCTGTGAATCGGTGTTGGCAGGGAGCCAGCCTAAGTTTCTGCCTATGATATGTTACGTTTAAGCAAGGGTATCTATCATCTGAAGTGTAATGAAAAGTCCAAAAATATATATTTGAGAAAAAATATGTAACAATAACATCAGTTACATAACTCATAATCATGAGCAGAATATGGGAATGGTTCGGACACACCCTCTATAATTAATAGGTACGTACCTATATTATTTTAAATTATATTATCGAGCAACGTACCTATTTCCTTCGTAAGTGCGAAGAGTAGGTATGTTAGTTAAGTAATAACATTTTCGTTGTTATGTTAATAATTTTGGTTATTTATGTTACCATCAGCCTGTGTCTCTCCGTACTTCTTCAAATGGTCAGTTCACCTGGCCGGAGGGCCTACAACCCGCCTACCCAGGGTGCTAACTAGGACAAAACCCTCTAAATGTTATTACTGATAATAAATAAATTAATAAATCTATTATAAATCAACTTAGGCAATACATTAGATAATTTAGATTGGTCGTAATTAGTAATAGACTAATAAGTGACTAGACCAAGGTTGCTCCTACTAAGGAATTGCGCAGGAATGACAATTGAATACTTACATTAATGTTTTAAATTAATAACGCCAACTCTTCTTTAAAATTGAAAATTAATAACTAGACTGATGGACAAAGTTGTGTATACTTGAGGATTGATGTTATGATACCAACTTAATAATGGTACTTGAATGACAATTAATTAAATACTTATAAAAGGGTTTAATGAATAAAAGTGTATACAAACTTTCTTATATACCATTCACTCAGACAGCTGGCTATTTACATTATCACGAATTTCAATTAAGTGGGGCTCGTCACTCAAGATGTTGAGGTTCCGTTATTAATTTTCAAGTATTTTAAGCATTTAGGTATCTAAATTTATTTCATAATTATGTTAAATCTCCGGTGCGTGTCATTGAATATGAGTTTGCTTTGTTTTTTTTTTTTTTCTGTACAAATGTTACATCAAAATTAGAAACTACAAGTTACTAAAGAAATTAATAAGGAACTATTAATTCTATTTTAATGAATAATTTTATTTAGTAATAATGAAAATGGGCAAATTGATAGGTATTTCTGATCAAAAGCTATAATTCTATAATAGCATGTGCATGTGGGAATGGAACCTAAGCACTTTGTCCAGCGTGCAGAAAAAAGCATTAACAGTATAATATTAAACGGTCGTCCAAGAAATATTTTTTTGTTGCCTGCGGAATACCAATGAATGTAAATTATGAATTATCATAACGGACAATAACAGAAACATTTAACTCGATTAATACCAATTAACTAACTGCCAATGTTCCATTCATATGCCGCTTTGAATATAACGTTAATCTATTAAAAACGGTGGATAAGATGAGAAAAAAATAAACACATTAATATAATTACTTATCAATCATACCTCCCAATGCGTTAACCTACTCAGCTATAAATAACATTGTAGGTAACGTAAATTACTACGGGTCAATATGATAAGTACAGAATAAGAGCGTGGCTAGTGTTAAAACATGTAATCAAAGAATATTTGCATAACTTACGATAATACTAGATGAAAAAAAATTATAAATTGCTGACCTTTAGGAGTCTGTATCAAGTTCAAATCCCTGCGGGGTAGCGGTTTGCTTTTCTTCCAAAGTGTTTGCGCGTCCAAAATAAACTAACTACTGAATGATAGCGACTGCTAGTGTCACGGAGATACAGCACCTAATATATTAGGTACGTCTCGGGATTACGTCATACAGTATTCCTAGCGCGTGTAGATCTAAAAGATTCCAAACCAATTCCCGAACCAACCCCTACGTACACATGTTATTAATTCATTCGGAATAAAAATTAAAAAATAAACGAGAATTCGTAGGATTTGATACAGGTACTTGTAGAGTAAGTAGAAACCAGAACATGTTTATTTTTATTTTTGTCTGTTCATCGTTCTCTTTGTCCTAAATTATGTAGAATACGCAAAACACGCAAAAACACTTACGCAAAAGAATCTATCACTCGGAAAACAAACATTGTAAATACTATGTATTAGCTGTATTTACGTACAGATCGTTAAATAATACGAAAATAAATCAAATTCATGTGGAAACTGAACCTATTTAAAGACTACTTTTTCAATATTTCAATTTCAATCTATAGGTACATACCTATAATAAAATCAAGTGTTTATATTGAAATATTGTCTGTATAAAATACATGAAATATTTTTTGAAGAAAACCGTTACAGTGTACCTGCTCTACGAACGATACGGAAACATAAAACCACATTTTTTTGAATTTTTGTCTGTCTGTCTGTCAGAACGCACATCACGCAAAAACTACTGCACGGCTTTTATTGAAACTTGGCATAATTTTAGCTTATGTGCCTGGTTAACATTTAGGTTAGGTACTTTTTCCCTAGATAGATTTTAGTGTTCCCACGGGAATCACAAGTTCACGCGAACGAAATTGCTGGCACCACTAGTAAAATATAAATGGAACAGAAAACAATAAGATACATTGAGATCTGGACTAAAATCAGCTTAAATATAAAACAGCTGCACCACAACTCCTCCACTACACCACAACTCCTCCTCCACCACACCACAACTCCTCCACCACTACACCACAACTCCTCCACCGCTACACCACAACTCCTCCACCGCTACACCACAACTCCTTCACCACTACACCACAACTCCTCCACTACACCACAACGCCAAAATAGTTTATGGCCCCGTTCGCGACGAAAAACGTAAAAACTGAACACAGTGGAATAGTGGTCAGAAGTTACAGAGTACGAACAGACTGCCGAGTACGAACAGGGACAGCAATAGCATCGTGCAAATAATTTTTATTAATAGGTAGTCGGAAATATTCGCGGTCTTTTTGAACGTAGGTATGACTTTAGCGTGCTATATTTCTGGCAACACAGGTCACTGGCGGGAAAGTGATATACCGTTTGACAGCTGACTTTATAGTAGCGGCAAATTGAATTTCCAAGTTCTTTGAAGTTTTATCTTTTCATATTTTTTGACAATTTTAAAATGGAAGTTAATAAGTAGGAAATTAGATATACATATTTTACATTTTTTTTCGACAAGGTAATGAATACTTTCAGTGCTTGAAAAGAGATTTCTGGTGTTTACGGAGAAGATGCTTTATCTAAAACTGCTCTAAAAAAAATGGTTCAGTCGATTCAGGTCTGGTAATTGTGATGTGAATGATCTTCCTCGCTGTGGTCCTCCTATTAAGGTCATCATCATCATGTCATCGTTGAAAAAATTGAAGCAGATCGACATATAAGCAGTCATCAAATTGCTGAATTCACCACTCAACAGTTTTCGATCACCTGCATAAACCGAATACAAAGTTTGGGTGCCGCATAATTTAAATGACAGAAATTTGGTGAATAGACTTTCAGCGAGATGTTGCTAAAACGAAATGAAATTGATCCATTTCTGAAGAGATTGGTAACAGGCGATGAGAAGTGGATCACCTACGATAACAATGTTCGAAAGCGATCTTGGTCTAAGCCAGGTGAGCCGTCACAAATAGTTCCAAAACCAGGTCTCACTCCGAATAAAGTCATATTATGTGTATGGTGGGACTGAAAAGGCATTGTGTATTACGAGCTTTTGCCACATGGCCAAACAATTAATTCTGATATCTACTATCTGATTAATAAAATTGAAACAAGCACTTGAAGAAAAGCGCTCAGAATTTATTAATAAAAAAGTGTAGTTTTCCATCACAATGCTCGACCACAGACATCTTTGATGACTAAAGAAAAATTGATGGACTTTGACTGGGAAATTTTAATGCATCCTCCATACAGTCCAGACATAGCATCTTCGGATTATCATTTATTCTGCTCTATACAAAATTCTCTAAATGAAGAAAAATTATATTCAATAGAAGCCTGTAAAAACTATAAAAACCATTTAAATTAGTTTTTCGCTCAGAAACCTTCAAAATTTTATAACGATAGGATAATGACTGCCAATGGCGAAAGAAAGTGGAATTAAATGGACAATATTCCGTTCAATAAATAGTTATGTATCTAATACAAAAAATTCTTCAAAAGGCATACTAGATGCCGAAAATTCTACCTTAGGCTGCATCCAGACTAATCCAGAGTGGTCGTGAGGTGAGAAGCGGAAGCGAGAATTCCGACGCCGAATGGACGTCGCGATCCGCTGTTTTTATAAAGTGTCCCTCAGAAGCGATTCTCGCTGTGGAAAGAACCTACTTATTGCAATTGCAATGTCTCACTCGACTCGATTCGAGAAGTTCTACTTTAAAGAAGTGCATTTTTACGGGGGATATTATGGCATACTTGTAAAACGGCTTTAGAATGTCACCATTCCATCTCTTCCCGTGGGTGTCGTAAAAGCCGACTAAGGGATAACAAAGCCGCTAGCTACCACCAGCCCCGAGGCTTGTGGTAGCCGTACCTCTAAAAGAGTAAACTCACGAACCCGCTTGGCGTTTTAAGACCTTAAAGCCCTCATAGACAAGACGATATACACGAGGCGGGCCACATTCAACGGTGGACGAAAAAAGAGGCTGCTTACGATTACGGCTTTATACTCTTATATTGTTGCCTATTTTAACTATGCGAATAATGTATTTTTTACGTTTATCATTTTAACTTCGTCTAAGGAACTGATAGAGATAACTATCTACTCTCGATCTGTATCTCGTGAACCTCGGCACGCGACATCGAACGGTGGTGTGCGTTAGCGAATGTTCAGTGAGATTCCATGTAGGTAGTTGTGCGTACGTACGGACACGAGGCGCACACAAGCAAACTGTAACTCGTGCATTAGTTCATATACGAGTATAATCTACTGCTATAATTATGTTTGTACTATGATATCTGTATCATAGTAACACGACACGAAATTTACCTTTTTAACAGTTTACAGCTACGAGTAGACATAATCCACTATTATCCGAGATATGAAAACTGAAACAGATAACGCATATAAGATGATTAAGAATTACAAAAAAATCATAAAGCATTTTTATTTATCGCATTCATGACACCAGCACGGGGTGGGGTGATGTTATACATTTATTAGATTTCAAGGAGAGGATGCTGTAATCGCACAGCCGCTGGGCGCTCAATACTGTCCAAGTTACCTACCACTCTCTTACAGAAGACTCGTAAAATATACTAGGAACGTATTTCAGAAATAAGTGAGATTTGCCAACGCCCATTTCCTATCCCATCGCATCGAGTACGAAGTGTGAATCTGAGATTCTCTTTATATCCCTATCTATTATATATTTTCCCTACTCCCTATCCTATCCCATCAAGTGGAAAGTATAATGATGGGACAAAGGAATCTTCTTGTTCCAATTATACGTCATTTACCAAGGAGTAATGGGAAATGGGTCGAGGAAAAATCCCCATAGTGACTATTCCCGGTCGATCTTAATTCATTTCTCTGATCCACTCCTAAACATAGATTTAGGGGTGGATGGAGACCCGAAAGCGTGCCGAAGTTATCTCTGATGTCGATTGGCGCCAGCATCTATTCACCACCAGGTGGTGATAAAAAAAAATTGAAGTAATAGAATCTGAGCATACCTTAGCTGCTCCTGGTATACTCTGTTGAACATTGGTAGAAGTTTTGACGAAAAGTAGTGGGAGGGATAAAAAACTAGCCCACCTATATTGCCAGTGGCGTATTTACCCTAGACCCATGGGGGCCATGGCCCGGGGCGGCAGGTCAGCTTTGGGCGCCTTTCATAATCGTTACACATCTTTTATTTTATTGCTTTTTGACTTGACTTGCCTGAAGAAATTTAAAAAGCCTACCTAATTCCCATATAAGCGTTTGAACGTTTAACATCCTTAATATTAATTAGTTTAGCTGACTTAACAATATCCGTTAATTATGACGAATTTGTCAACCAATTTGTGATTCGAAAAAAATGTAAATATTTAATAGATGGTGTTTATTCTTTTATATGGCCTATTTCATTATTAAAAGATTTTTGCTTTTTTTTTCGTTAATTTATAGGGCGGCAAACCTTATAGGCCCAGGGCGGCAAATCTTAAAATATGCCACTGTAATATTGCCTCGTGGCAATATCACTGTCCCATCTAGCTTCCCCAGATAACAGAGCCGCCTAAGCAGCTGTGGTCTGCTGAGTTCTTACGAGTAGGTATTAGGTAGTTCTATTAGTAGAACTGTACGGAAAATAAATTCCGTTAAGTTCTATTCATATTATGGCCGTAGAACTAAACGGATTTTATTCCATTGCGTTCTACTATTCACGCTGTCTAAACGATTTTGATTGAATGATTCCAATTCCATTAATGCGTGGTGTTTATTTGGTAAACGCCACCGGACAACGAATAATGTCGAAGGATGGAATCTGACACTCAATCGTTACTGCAAAAGCAGATATGGAGTCATTATAATGCAGTTATTACGTGTATTGCATGATGATGCATACCTATATGCATGTAACAAAATGCCTTCAAATTTCAAACAGTATAATAATTAAACAGAGACACAAAAATCCTAAACTAGCTGTGACTTTAATGTGTGATTCTGATTTGTTTATTAGATCAATAAACTTGTGTCAGCTGTGGATAAGAAGAGCGCTGACAGTTCAGTATTTAATCCATTTTATGTAAATATAGTTTCATTCTAAGTCATAATAGCTTTGTTCGCGGTAAGGATTCAGAACTAATTCGGAACTAGTACTGAACTAATTTGGAATCGTAGTAGAGCGCATGCGCGGTTATAAACCGATTCGTGATTTTTATTTCCGCGAACGATTTCGGAACCAAACTGCGTACGATCTACTGTCATCGGCAGTGTTACCAACTCTCAGAAATATTTATCCCTAAAGCTTAAGTCAAAAACCCCCAAAATCGCCCCAATTACTTAGAAATCCCCCTAAAAAAATATATAATAAAAGAAAAAATATAAATTACAAAAATGCAATGAAATTTCTTTACCTTTTAAATCTAGATCTGTTACCCAAATCTACGTGTACTTCTGACTGTACATTTTTTTATTTTTAGTTTCTTTAGGCATCATTAACAAATTGCTTGTCGGCACAGCAGTACAACAACAAAATCGAATTAAACAAGTAAACAATAATCAACATACATATGTATTTCCAGTAAGCATAGGCACAATAACCAGCAGTCACCACAGAGTAGTTGTAATATATAGATGTCGTTAAGTCGCTAGGTCAACAAATAAATATGATTAGCTATTATAGTTTGGATTGTCCCAGGGCCTATACTTTCACATAATATATGAAAAATATATATTCAAAAAAATATATGAAGAGTCAAAAAATCCCTAAAAATACCCCTAAAAATATAAAACCCCTAAAAAAAACCCATCCCATTTATTAAGTGGACCCACCAAAACACATTACTCTTATTAGAGTATTATATAAACTTATTTATATAAACAACAAACAAAACTAACCATATTTTATTTAACCCTTAATAAATTAATAAAATTTATATTTTATTTAACTATTTAACCAGTTTATTAGTTTCTAACCAACTGAATATAGCCGCAGCATGTATGTCAAATGTCGTTAGGTAAAAACTGCGCATGTCTGGAACTACGATTCTTGCCAAAGTTATAGAACTGATAGAACTAATTCTGAACCGATCCTGAATCGAGTTCGACGGTTCCGTGAACACAGAACTGTAACTAGAAATTCTGAACTGTGTGTTCCGCGAACGGCATTATTTGAACTGCGCATGCGTATAGTTCCGAATCAGTTCTGAATCCTTACCGCGAACGAAGCTAATAACATAACACAATGAAAGAGAAAAAAAACTATTTTAAAGGACTATCGGTTGTAAAATGATTTTTACTACATGTTAAAGATTTATGTCAGCTGTCAGAGCTCTTCCTATAATAACCGGACCATAGTCGGAATGGATGCATCTGACTGACCGAGTTGTCCTACTCTTAAAGAAAACTACTTTTTTTGCTGTTGTGTTGGGCGCGTGGATCTCCCTTTTATGGAAAGAAACCACTCGCCTGTCTACTGTGATGGGCGTATGTATGGACCTCACCGTCTCTCGGTTATGTGGTTTTGAGGTGGTTGGATTTATGCTTTTTATTGGTGGTAATCAGAATTTTCGCTGATAGGTACGTGGTTTCAGATCTAAGTCCTCAATATTATACGAGTAGCTAATAATAAGGTTATAATATTCTTGATAATGATTACTTCTGCTGCATTGGGCAGTAGCTATCTTTTTCATAGCTTAGTCATCTGGACTGTAGCCTAGTTCCCTCACTATACTTACTGGAATATTAATGATCCAAAATTAAACGCCTCCATTTATCTTCCGTATAGGCATACGGAAGGTAAAGCTCAAACATACAGAGAGACAAAAATAAAAAAAATATACTTTTTTTTTACTTGCTCGGAATTGGCTTCATTATTTTAAAAAAGGAATACGTCAATCGGCTCTTTTCTGTACGCACGCCAGCAATTTCCAACACGACAATAATATACAGTAGCGAGGTTATTTTTAGTGCACACTAACATAAATTAGGTTTTTTTAGGTACACGATATTTATTATTATAAAGGCTGAATGTGCATTTCTTTTCAAGTCTAAAAAAAGAACAAATACCGCGCGCAGGCGAATTGGCGGGAATGAAAATCAGATACCTACTCTGTATTGTGGATGTTATGTTCTCATAAGTTTATCACAATTTTAAGTTGTCTAATAAACAATGAGTACTAGTTCGTTGTAAGGTGAATTAGATTTAACGCCACCAGACATAGCTGAAGAAGGAAAGATACTTTCTGAAAACCTGTTACCACCGAAATCGAGAGAAAAATATGAAAAGGCATATGAAGATTTCGTCAAGTGGAAAACTGAAAAAAAGCGAATTCTTTCTCGGAAAACTTCTGTTTCTTGAATTAATTTGTTTATTGTTTCCTCGCAAATTAGAGAAAAATAATATACAAGTCTCGGCCGAAATAGTAATTAACGGCCTCGGCTTCACCTCGTCCTTCCAATTTCCAATTCCAATGCTTTATTTCGGGCCTGGACAGTAATGTACTATTTAGACACTGTCTGTTTTATAATGCTCTGTTACGATTATAGATAACCGACATTCGACTAATAGAGCTGTCATGATAGTATCGAACCCAGTCTTTAAACAATATCAACGAGTTTTTCTACAATATAGGTATTCTACAAAATTGAGACAAAATCGGGTGATGGTAGGAAACACTGCACTCACATCTGATAGACGGATGTCTTTGGATTCTTAAACAAGACAGATGATAGCAATTCTCTAAAACACAGGAAAACATAAAGTACGGCTGTAGGAGGAGAGTGCCCGCTGCATTCCCACAGCCGCTGGGCGCACTCCGACTGGCCACGTTACCTACTACATTTCCATACTTTATCGTATTTCCCCAATGTGCATACGTGTTCCGGTTGACAGTGAGATATGCCAGAGCCCATTCCCATCCTATCCCTCCCCATTTTAGCAACCCTTTCCCAGAAAGTGGCGTAATATTCGGGGGTGGCAGTTGCCACCCCAGAATTGTCCAGGAATACGATCGGCTAAGAGAGGTTGTCCTCGTTAGCTCTTTTGGCTATCGAAAGGAGTGCTGATATAGACATTTCCAAAGTAATTGACGACTTTAATTCAAGCCAAAAAAGAAGACTTCATTTTGTATAAAAATTACTTCTGATGATGACATTGAGTAAAAGTTGAATAAAGCTTTGTTTTTTATATGATGTTTGCTTCATTTTTACTTACATGATAAAAGATCAGGCAGAACACTCAATCAATTATAAATAGGCCTACTCGTGAGTTGTGTGTAAATGATATCTAGGTACTTTACAAATGGTTTGGCTATTAATTAAAGTAATTAACAATTAATGTTTTAGGGTAAATGGAGAATATTAGCAATTATTTCGTGGTGAAAATAGTCTGAAAAAGCTTGAAAATCTGCCGTTTTTTCCCATAAGTTTGGTATGTATAATGTAACTCTAATGAGTCTCAATAAGATTCATGCCAGGACAGGACTAACAGGACAGTGACAGCGATGACATACGTAGAGCAAAGCATTAAAATTGGTATTAAAACTCTCGGTAAATTTAATTTTATTATATTCTGCTGTATAGGATCATAGCTATCCAGTTGCTTAACTCACCGAGGCCCTCACAGTTGCCCTCCCGCCACTACAATTGAATTCTAATGACTCAAAATTAAAACTTCAACGACGTGACGCCTGAATTCCTCCTTGCACCCACATATTGCTATTAAATTTTATTAGGCGCGCATCACGAAAATGATTCCTGAGAGACCTTATAATAGATCAGGATAAAGGATATACTATAAGTTGAACCAGGATATAAACTATCATTGTGGTTACATTTCAACAAAATCCATTCAGTAGTTGTTATGTAACGACTAATATTGTACATGCGTAGTTAATAATTCCCTCAGCTAATAATCGGGATAAAATGTACCGTAAATGTTAACACAGCTATAATTGTGCGAAATTTTATCAATAATAATAATAAACTCTACATTAAAGGCATGAAAACCCATATACAATAAACTAGATAAAAATAAAGACAGTAAATAAATAAATGCACTCAAAAGTCGATAATTACAACTAGGTATATAAGTAGTTATAGCAAATAACTTTGGGGTCAAAACTTATTTTACGCTACGGTGGACGAACAACCAATGTTTAAAAATTCTGCCCGTGAAATCGCCACTCACGGTTTTTAGGATGGCATTTTCAGTCGTCCGCAGCCTGCTCCAGAAAGATGCTGCGCGCGTCCTAATAATGTAAAAATAGTCGGGCATCGGTGCCTCAGCGAACATGTACGGCGCGCTGCAGGACCGCGACAGGTTCATGAGGACACGGAATGCAGTGGCTTTTGCGTGATGCAAATTCAGATAAGGAGACAAAAATTCTAGAAATGGCTGTTTTGGGGTTGTTCGTAGATTACACTGATATGATTTTTTTCAAAAAATATTTCATGTACACACACACGGCTGTTATGATTTTATATTTATTATGTATACGTGTTCAAATGAAATTACTAAATGGTGAATTGGAAAGTTCATGTTAGATAAAGTGAAAAGAATAAAAAATATCCTCGTCTAATTAGTTTAATATTTCGATTTAATCACAGTTTTAATCACATATAAATAAAAATATAGTTTCACCTATTTTGTTTTTAGAATCGATTATACCTAATAAGCTTCAGAATAATTCTGCCAATTATTATGGATTGTTCCTCTTGTAAATTATTATTATTATTGACAATAGAACTATGCGGAATTTCAATTGAAGAACTAAACAGGCTTTTTTTGGTTTTGACAGTCATGATGATGAAGTCCGTCTCGGGGAACATCTCCCGCTCCCCTTACGGGAAGCGGAGGAAACAGTGCCGGGATTTGCTCCCTTTCTGTAGTGGTGCCTCTGTCGGCCAATACGGACAGGTCCCTGGGGTGGCCCGTTTGGGTCGTGGTACCGCCTCAGAATACTTCACGCCGCCCTCGCGGTACTAGCCCACCGGGAGGAAAGCCCAATGAGCGACCAGCATATGCGGCGACTTAAGAAGCCCCATCGGTTGGCGCGCTCTCGGGCGCGATCAGGTCGCGCGGAAACTACTTGCCATCGAGTGGCCGGGCATGCAAGGGCGCCAGCCCTCTGATGTGAAGGAGGCGCGACGCATCAGCGCGGGCGAACGTGATTGTGGCGAAACGGCTGATATTGAAGTCCGGAACAGAAGCAGGCGTATACAAAACCCACGCCCCACACTAAAATCACTCAAAGTATGGCACAATATGCGATGGTCTTTCAAGCAGAGACATATGCAATAAATACTTGCATTATGGAGATAACTTACCAACAATAAGACTATTTATATTCTCAGTGAGTCAAGCTGTTCTACAGGAGCCTATGTCCTATAAAACCAATTTCAGGTACCAACCTATTGAGAACTGAGCACCAGCTCAATTGCGTTAGACACCTTAATAATCTGGGCAAACGCAATAGGGTGAGCCGTATTTGGGTTCCGGTACATGAGGGTTTTAAAGGCAATGAAAAAGCAGATGAACTGGCAAGAAAGAGATCAGAGACCAAATTCATTGGACCAGAACCCTTTATAGGTCTTGTATTAAGAACAATATAGAGGGCATTTAGAGAACAAGCTAAACAAAAGGCTCAGCAGCAATGGGAGGCTCTAAATAGCTTAAAGCAGCCCAAACAAGTTCCAAGACATAATTCCAGGCTGCACAAGAAAATTTGTATCGTACAGCAAAAAACAGCTATGGCAAATGACTGGAGTATTCATGGGCCACTTCAGTACAAAAAAACCTCCTCTGCAGAATGAATTTAGCAGATAATGACAACTGCAGAGCCTGTAACGAGGAGAAAGAGTCTATGACGCATCTTTTGTGTGAATGTGACGGTCTGGCTAGATTCGGAATGAGGCTTCTACTAGGCAACCGTAATCTGAAGCCGGAAAACTACAAGCTTCTACGATTGCCGGACATACTGAAGTATATGGATATAATAATAAATACTCTTTATTGCATTTAATAGTTATTACATGAGCGGAATCGACCTTATCGCTAAGGCGATCTCTTCCAAGCAACCTTAGGATAGAGAAAAAAGGGATATAGGTAGTGCAAAATGACCGAAATCCATAGAATGGATCATGTTCAATATATACTTACCGACAATATCAATAATAAATAAAGTATAATAAATACTTATAATAATAAATAATTTAATAATATATAAATACATACATACACTGCACCCAATATCAATTTGCAAATAAGTTGACAAGGATAGAAAAATAAGAGGGAATTGAGGTCTCCAAGGGTCAAATAGAACAGGTTAGAAACAAAATGGTAGCGAAAGGAAATCATTTGGTAAGAAAAGAAAATAGAAAACCAATGGAACTAACTATAATAGAATAATGATTTCTAACTTACTTTTTAAAACTAGATAGCGATTGAGCACGTCTAATGACAACTGGTTAGGAATTCCAAAGCCTAGCAGCCTGCATAGTGATAGTTAGTAAATAAATTTGAAGAATGGGTAGGAAATTTAATAAGTAAATTTTCAGAAGAACGTAAGTACGTGGATTGTGAAGCAAAGCATTCAAAATGCTCCTTCAAATATTGTGGGGTTAAGGGGTTAAAAGTACAGAGTAGAGACGTGAAAATATATGCGTATTTCTGCGAAGTCGTATTAGAAGCCACTTGAGCTTATTACGAAACTCAGAAACATGGTCATATTTACGCAGTACAAAGTCACTGGATGGACAGATTTTGGAGGCGCTCAAGTTTGTTGAGTTGGTCTTCCGTTAGGTCAAGATAACAGGTATCAGCATAGTCAAGATAAGAGAAAAATAGAGATTGAACCAGCGCATCTGTTAGAAGGAATTCCTGTAAACGTTTCAAGGAGCGTGTCGTAGCAAACACCCCCCTGCTCACTTCGTCGATTTGAGGTCCCCAAGATAGGGTTCAATCTATAAGTATACAAAGATTTTTTTTTACTTTTTCGCTATACGGAATACAGAGACCGTCAAAATATATGGCAGGGAGGTGTTGCCAATCAATTTTACTAATTAACTTAGAACTACCAACAATAATTAGTTGACTCTTTACAGGATTGACCTGCAATCCATGAGATTTGCTCCATTTAAGAATGCGAATCAAATCAGTGTTAAGGTTGCATTGAGGTTATCCATTGTGGCTTGTGTATAAATTTGTAAATTGTCTGCATAGAGATGGTAGGGAGAAGCAAGCTAATGGGTAATAGAGTTTATGAAAATTGCAAATAGGAGAGAGGACACCACGCCACCTTACGGTAAGCCGGGGTATGATATTTGGGGAGCAAGAGTAGAACATAAGATTTGGGGAACACAAAAGATGCAATCGGGTAGAAGTGATAGGGAAACCAAATGGATAACCCCTGATAAGATAAGATAAGATAGCCCTCGTAAAGGTCTATACTAAATATTTGTTTAGACATAATCTCTATTTTTTTTTTCTATAACACAGAAAATAACGAAATCTACGTTTCTCATTGGTATCTGCCTTTTATAAATCTAAGCTATAATATTTACATACATAAATAAATTAAAATTCTAACTATTTTCCTAATAATGAAATCTTGCATTATTCAAATTTCTTGACAGGATCTCCTGGTTTAAGGTCAGAATATGTAGGGAAGGACTCTGGTCCTCTTTCTGGTACTGTTGGGAGGGACCCTCCATCTGCCAACCTCTGTGTTTCAAGTTTAGCTGCATTTTCCTTTTTCAGTTTAGCTATAGCTACATTTTTTGCTATTTCTTCTTCTGTTGGCGGTTCTGCTCTGTAAAATAAAATTCATTTTTGATGTATTTGTTTATTACAGTGTTATCCTAAAATCATACAGATCCTTTACTTCAACCAAATTAACACTACATTTCTATGCTACCACCTAGAGTATTAACATTAAGAATTTGGGAAATGTGCCCTAATGCTGCATCAAAACCCATTGAGCACAATTTATTGTGAAACATACAATCAAATGTACTGTGAACATACAATAAGATAGATTTTAGGAATTATAGCGTAACTAGCCCTTTTTTCACCCACTGCTGGATATGGGCCTCCTCATGCACATTTTCGTGTACATGAGTGATGTATGGCCTTAAAATGTCACACTGGCTTGTAGTTTTTAGGGATTCCAGGATTAGTATTAGGGGCGGTGGTAGCCTACCTTCTCCTGTATCAAAGAGTTTCTACTATTATATATGTAAAGAAAAATATAATTTTCTTTATTTTTAATTTACCGCGCTACAAAGCGCCTTCATGGTGGTATTTTTGTAAACTATGATTGACGTTGATACTTTGACGTTTAAGGTGAACAAATTATTAAAACTAATAGCAATATTGTATTATTAGAAATAAGAATCGACATTGCGATTAATAACATTAAATGTCGTTTCTTTTATTCACGGGTAAAGTTTAGTTATAAGGCATGTTAACATATTGTAATTACCTATAAAAAATATGTAACGTAATAAATTCTTTTATTCACAGAGAAACTCAATTGTGTTTTGATTAGCAGTGTCGATCCAAGTAATTAGAAAATATCATTACATATATACTATATATTATATATATACTACTATACTTATATAGTTGTTTAAACGTTACCACTACCCTGGATGTTCCAGATTTTAAATTAAAAATCTGAAGCATGTAAATATATCTGTCGCAGTAAGATAGAAATGGCCGAGATATAGTATGTCCCTAGTAATTTAGTTATATCACGGAAGATAGATTAACAAAACTGTTTTCATTCTACTTCTCTAGGGATATAGGCTATACAAGTATACACCTAAATCGGTTTAGTGATATAACAATGTATTCAAAGGTTTCGAACAATGTTTTCAATATAGACTATTGAGCTAGGCTTTTGTTAACGATTTCTTGATATTTTCTGGAGGAAAACAATAAAACTATGAAATAGGTAATGAAACTATAGTGCCTAAAATATAGCTTAATATAGCTTAACTGACAACATATTAATTTATTTAGAACTCAACGTAATAGGAACACAAATCAAATTCATTAAAAATAGTTTTATCAAGTTTCATTAACTTTAGATGACGTGCCATCTTGTTTGTCAGTAAAGCCTGGCAAAGTAGTTTGATGCGGTGAGAAGCAGAATTAAAAAATATTTAAGTGGCAACACTACTTTAATTGTCAAATGCTATATAGTAGACTTGCGCAAAACAGTGCTTTTAAAAGTAATGCCATATGACAGTACATTTCGTACCGAGTAATATTACATCTCATCATGACACTAAACATCACACATCACCTGAGCTGTCCGTGCCCCGCGCACTCGCCATTACTCCTAGCATCGTTGCACGATTTCGTTTCGAATGACATGCAATGCTCGCGTGTAATGACACTGTTAGTTAAATGAAATGAGAGATGAGAACATATGTTGTAAATAATGATCATTCGTTTACTATTATATATTAACTCAGCAAAGAAAATTTTGGTTACATCAAAGATTATTTGTTTTCGAAAGGTTTTTAATTAAGTACCAATAAAAACAGCTTTTATTTTCAATTAAATAAGTACGAATTTATTATTAGAATAATTATTTACTTACTACTAAAAAACTAATTAAAGAAAAAATACTGTTTACATGTTTTCATGTAAAAAAAGGAGACTTGAAACTTTGTTCGTTTAATTTGATAATAATTAAAACGCGCGAAAACTATGTTGGTCCAAATGCATTCTATCTCATTCTCATTCGCACAACCCTTATTTTCGCATTGCGTCTCTCGCTCTAACTTTTAATGTCTACACTTACTTCTTCATGTCACACGTGACAATGAATGAGAGAGACGCAAGATGTGAGGCGCTTGTTTAAAAAAGAGAGACAACAAATCGAGCATTTTCGAGAAGATGATCGTAAGCGCCAAAAATGGAAAATTAAAATTTTAATTTTAACACCATATTGATAATATTTAAATTTAAATATTCCATTTTTGCGCGACGCACGCGTCATGTTAGTGTAATGTGAGTGATGTTTAATTTGGTCGAGTAATGCGTACTGCTACAGTACGCGTTCGAGTGATATCACGCGTGATGTATCAATGGCATTACTTACACATGTCTACTATATAGTAGCTATTGTGTCATCGTGTCATGGAGTATCGTAATACTGTTGTTATTTTAAATTAAATCCAAATAATTCTCATATTTTGCATACTCGTGTGTTTAAAATGAATAAGACTATTCATAGTAGCGATAGAACATTATAAAAATGTTTTCTTGCGATGTTTGGAGAATCTCACGCGGGACAAATTTTGTCCGTAATGTTTACCAAAGAACAGCTGATATGACAGGTCAACAGGTCATGCAGACCTTGCTGCAAGCCAGGCGGTAGATAGGACAGAAGGCCCGCGCAGGCTAGGTCCCAGCTCTTGCAACCTAAATGTAAACTAGATCAGCTAGTTTGTTCATACAATTAGAGAGAAATGAAATAGATATTTTCCGATAGTATCCCATCTACCATTATCCAATCTCGAGCCCCAGGCAGAGCCACCCGGGTCCTTCTGGCCCAGTCCGACCCTGCATTAGACAAAAGGTCCAATTCTTCTATGGTGTGAAAAAGCAGGTACATATTATGTATTATTTTATATTTTCTTACAGTTTATCACCTGCTTCCTTGGTTATTGAAAATAATATTAGTATACTTTTCTAGGTTGCCTACTCTACGAAATTTATTACCTGTGCTTAGATAAAATTGGGTTTGATGAACACCTGAGAAAAATATTGCACTCTACAGTACTCTACATACAGGTCTACACTATTGGAGAAATCTGTTATAGCGGCAAAACGGGAGAAATACCTCAAAACTATCATGGAGAACAGAAATCTGCCACCAGAACTACAGAAATAAATTATTTTCTTGGACGAAAGCTATGTTCACTCTTCATATAGGCTTAAAAAGTGTTGGCAATCGATTCATATAAGTGGAGTGAAACATAATGTATAAAAGGGCAAAAGGTATATTATTGAACATGCTGGTAGCAAAAAAGGGTTTGTTCCCAATGCCCTTTTGATTTTCAGTGGCTCAAAGAAAAATGAAGATTATCATGCACAAAATGAATAAAACAAGTTTTATGAAATGGATTACTGAAAAATTAATTCTCAACCTAACCAAGACTTCCATTATTGTCATGGATAATGCCCCCTACCATTTGGTGGTATTGAACAAGGCACCAACCAGTGTGACAAATGTCAACAATGATATATAGATAGCCGTGGCTGTTACAAAATAACATAGCCTTAGACAACTAACTCTCTGCGCAAGCTGGAATTATTCATGCTAGTAAAATGACATAAACCAGAGGTCAATTATGAAATTGATCAAATTTTGGGGGACCATGGTTACACAGTGGTACGACTTTCGCAACTGGCTTCCGCAGCCGTATCACTGTGATCTGAACCCTATAGAATTAATTTGGGGAATTGCAAAGCATAAAATCACATTGATGAACGTAAGGTCCACTGACAAAGGTAGGGTGTTTAGACCATAATCTGTGTACACTTTTCCAACATCGACATTATTTTAAATCCAGTAGTGTTTACCTCTCAAAATAAACAAACTCATAAGCTCTCTTTAAAATATTAATAAAATACTATAAAAGAGAAGAAATATTGAAACAACTAAATGAACAGTAGCAGTACCTTCTCATTCGTAGCCATGCCTCCCATTCTGCTGGCAATTCAGCCTGAAAGTCTTTCCCTTTGGGTGGATCATACCACCGAGAGGGTTTCCTCTTGCCTACACTGGGATCAGGCGGAATTTCATAATACTGATTACCCATGTAATCTTTACCTATAAAATAAAAATTCATGATATCTGTAAAGACTATTTGGTAATTAAACATACATTATTACAATTATATTTTATTTGTATAATTAATTTTTTTTATATTAAATTTTAAAATATTCACCCATGTGGTTCCCTCGTATCTGTCTGGGTCTAAATGAATTGATAAAATTTTTAAACACTATTCGCCACAGATGACGATGTTCACCATTGGCCATCTGAAATATAGGCTAGTATGAATTTATTTAAAAATAAATATTCATGTTTTCATATATCGTAAATATACTATTACTAATACAGTAGCTACAACAACCATCTTTATAATATTATGTACCTAATCATAATTGTATTATTCTCATAAATAAAGAAAAAAAATAGGAATCATAGTACACCAAGTGTACTACGACTTATTTTTACCTTTGATATTTGTTGAAATGGTTACAACTATAATCTAAGCAAAACAAATAAATTATTATATAGTTATTATAGATGCATTATAAGGTAAATTGACGAACAAAAAGAGCTATTTTTTAAGAAAATAAATATAATAATATGATATTATATCAACGTTACATTGACAATTGCCATTTGCCAATATTGGCACAGAACCGAATGAATCCAATTTTTTAAATATTTTATATAGACACTGGCACGGTTATTGGTCTACACAGAAGGCAAATAATAAAACAAGTGATAGTAGGTTTACTGTGGACGGAGTTTGGGCTCCTTGGAAGAATGCACTCTCAGGCTTTTATTTAATTATCACAAACATTATGCACTAACACTAGCCACTTTGAAGTTTAATAAACTATCACTATTAAACTACAAATCCTACAATAGACAATTTTTACAACAATCAAACAAAAACTTGCCTTATTTCTCGGAATCCCGATAGAAAGTCCACAGAACCTAAAAGTCGGTGCCACGTTCCAAAACATGCTACTCGCGTGCCCTTTTATAATTATACTAAAAGGACAGAAATCAATGAAAATAAATGGCTGTTAACTACTTGCATAGTTTTATTTTCGTAACATGTAATGTAATCCTATTGTATCTCAACTAAAGTCCTGATCAATGTGACATAATTATTAAATTGGTTCTAATTTCCCAAAGAGAAATAATATCATCAATCATCATCCAGTTTCCAAACCAATAATTGTGATATAAAAAGTTCATCTAGTCTATGGAATGGGTGGCTTTGATGATTGAAAATAAAAAAAATACTCTATGTTTGTTTGTCGTCTGTTTTTGTCTGATGTCTCATCTTTTTCAAGCATTTCGTGTTTTTAACTTTTACCGTTTTGGAGAACAAACATTGGAATACATTGTAAATTATTTGGAAGGAAGGATATAATAAAAAAAACTATCATCATGGCGAAAATGGCATTTCAACACCAAGCTGGGACAGCTATGGAGTGTCTTAGTGTAAGTTTGTAGACCACTCCCAGTTCTTGTTTTGTTCTTGGTCTTCTACTAATTACTCGTGTACAACATCCGTTTTACCTTCTTATAAACTAAGAATTTATATATTTTTAGTTCATCGGTAGAAAGACATTCACCTAGCCCTCTCCCGCAATACAGGTCACCAATTACGAATATTTCATGTACTATTTCAATGCGAATCACAACAATTATTGGCATCTTTGTGCGACACCGAATTTAAATACAAAGTAATATACGTAAAGTCTGTAACACATATTTTTTAAATTCTTACAGATACCTATTACACTTCAGAAAGAAGCTGGTGTCGACGCAGAGGGAAGGGAAGTCATGAAATGTGGATTTAAAATAGGTGGTGGCATTGACCAAGATTACCGTAAGAGCCCCCAGGGTTATACCGACAATGTGAGTGTTCTGTTTAAAAATGTTTGCAATTACAACTGTTAATATTATTATAAGTTAATAATGTTAATAGTTAAGTTATTAGTGCAAAGAAAATGAACAGTAAGCTGGAGACAAAGTTCAGCTGAAATGTTACTTAGTAAAAAGTGAAGTAACTTTTAATAATTAGAATTTAATTGTGACCGAGCTCCTTACCTAACATTTGAAAGTAATTGGTAAGCTTAGTTCCCTTAAGTAGGGATGCAAATCATTATATATCTCAATATTTTTATTGATCCATCTCACAAATATCGATATTCAATATAATTATTGTCAAAAGCCAACATTAAGTCTAGTCATATAAAATGGGAAGAAGGGTAAATAAAAAGTGGTTAATGCACTGATGTAACTTTAATTACAAAGACCAATACTCCCCATCCATGGAACTTGAAATCAGTAATTTACTTAATCTTTTATCCACAATTGATTCCTCGTTTGGGTAATAGTTGCACCTGATTTAAAAAAAAAACACCGGGTACTGATGTAGCAGCTATTGGTAGATGGCTCAAAGCAATTTTGTAAAAGTTAGGATAAGAGCCTTGCATCTCTTGCCATGTCTCAATCAGTTTCGATTTTAAGGTGCTGACTGGTGCCGCAAAATATAATGTCAGTTCATCATCACTAATTAATCATCTTCTGATGATGTATACAATTATGCTGCCACCTTTCTCTGTTATAAATCTACGTAGGTACTTTGTCATTGCTTTGACACTCATCTGGTTTTTAAAATGTAAATTTTTAAATCGCTGGTCCAACAGAGTTGATACAGCTATTCCAGAGGAGTGGGGAATGTCATTGGTGTAGAGCGAATAGAGAGTGAGTGTTAGAATGGAGCCCTGAGGGACTCCAGCTCTGATTGAGCGAGAACTGTACAGAGTGCCATCAACTCTGTAGCAAAAGGTGCGATTGGTAAGGTAGTATCAAATGGAGAGAATGAGACTTTGTTATTTGTGCACCTGTTGTACTCGAGATTGGATTGGCTTTTAAGCCAAACTGGAACTTTTCATTGATCAGTAGCCCTTTTGAGTTGATATGACTCAGTAGGCGAGAAAGGAGAATTCTTTCCTACGTTTTAGCCATTGTATTCAATGGACCTATACCTAGAGGATTCTGTGGTGTTTACCCGGTTCGGGGATGCCGATATAATGACAGGCTTCTTACAAGCTGCTGGATAGAGATGATGTTTTATTATAAATAGCCACAAGAAGTGCAGTGAAGTTGATTGGGAGTAGGGTTACCAGGCCGTAAAATACAAAAGCCGGACTCGGCGCTATATTAGGCTGGACATTTTGCCCAAAAGCCAGACTCAATGCTACATTGGGCTGGACATTTTGCCCTAAAAGCCGGACATATCTTTTTCAAAGCTGGACATAACTTTTATAGTAAAAAAAACTTACGTATTTTAATTAAGTATTTATTAAGTACAAAGTCTTCTGGAGACTATATAAAATCGAAGAACAAACAAAACAGAATAAAATAAAAGTTTTTATTAAACAAATAAAAAATATCCTATGAAATATATTTGACAAAAAGCCGGACACGCTGGACACGTAAATATTTGACCGGATACGACTGTAAAAAGCCAAACATCTCCCCAAACATCTCCGGCTAAAGCAGACGCCTGGCAACCCTAATTGGGAGGCTTTTAAATACCTTATTAGGAATTCCATCCATGCCAAATTGCATTTTTGGCCTCTTTTTTTTTCAGAATGGCTAAATTCTTGTGGCCCTAATGGCCTTTCAATAGTCACTGCACATGTACATTTTTGGCCCAGATTGGCTCATTCACACAACATGTTTACACAACTAAAGGCGTTATACTCGAACGTATCTGCCCTATTGACCAATTATACTCGAACGTATCTGCCCTATTGACCAATAACACGCTACCCGTTTTTTTTATGTCACGGTAAATCCCACGTGATATGCGCTATGCCATCTCGCTTGGGAAGCGCCCATTTATACCTCTCGTTCTAGCGCCTCATGTCTTGTCCTGTATGCTTATGTGACCTAGTTCCCATGTGTGTTAGGTCATGTAGGACCCTGTTCTATAGTATAGTGTGTTATTTTTAATACTCAGTGTACCTAGGCTCTAGCTATATCGCCCCTATCTCAAATCTCTTTATTTATTAAACGTACTCTATACATAACATACTACATACAACAATAATATCAACTTATCCTACACAAGTAATAATTCACTAGACATATAGATCATATTTCCACTATCACTATTATTTCGGACTGTTCCCAACACTTGTCTTTGGGTTCTTTTCCAAAGTTGATCAGTGACCAATTTGTGTAAAAGCCTTTCCTCTAGAATGGTTTTATTCCAGACAGATCCTTCCAAAAGTCCAGTAGACTTTTAATCTTAGATATTGTTCATAACTTATTGTTTCTAACATTTAAAACAAAATTTAACCTTAAATTCATCTATATGTCGTATTTTCCAGGGCATCTATGTTACTGAAGTACACGAAGGAAGCCCCGCTGCAAAATCTGGTTTAAGGATGCATGACAAAATCCTACAATGCAATGGTTATGACTTCACAATGGTAACTCATAAAAAGGCTGTTAGTTATATAAAAAAACACCCTGTGTTAAATCTGTTAGTAGCTAGAAAAGGTGTTACATCAACATAATTGCAGATACTGGATATTGTATTAAGATTTTTTTTGGTTAAAGGTAACAAGTATTATATAAGGCAAGTGATTTTATATTGTTATTTATTTTTATACATAGTTTAAGTTTGTATATTTGATAAATGCATGTGTTTACCGTTTCAAATATCGGCCAATAGAAGGTTTCATACAAATACAAACTTTGCTGTTCATTATCAACTTATATGCGGTTAATTAGCATCAACTGCAAATAGTAACGTTGTAGGACAAACCTATACATTCAGTTAGATCAACAAAAATGAACTGTAAAATTACAGTAATAACTCATTTATGAATGCAAAAAAGTTTGTAATCGTGTGAAGCTCGATTGTAAGGAAGGAAAATCACAAACTATTTGTATCCGTTTTGAGTTGACAGCTCAATGGATTGAAGTTATTTTGTATATTATGAAGCATTTCAAAATATTGTTTCCTAAGGTACTCGTACTTGAAATTATATACATATGTATATGGAATTTCCTATGACATAAAAAATCACACATTCCCCTTTAATGGGAAAACCGATTGATTAGCCATCAATTTTCTGAAAAATTCGCTATAATCGGTTTTGCTACTAAGAGGATGATACATCAAAAATTCATTTTTAAAATTGTACTATTTGAAAGTACAAATGTTTGAATAAATTAGTACTAATCAAAGAGTAAGTTACCATTAACTCTTTATTTATAAAGCAGGTACATGATCATCATTGAATCATTCTTTCACAAGACAGGGGTTTTTATATATTTTACGGGAAAATGTCATTTTTAATATTTATAACTGTTAATTATAAATATTTAAAATTTATTAATTGGTTATAAATTTAAATCAATTGTTATCAATCAGTTATATTGAAGTGATACTGATGATGATATTGAATTGATAGTGAAAGTTTCATGATATTGAACTTCATGATATTGAAAGCGATAGTGAAGTGATACTGTGAATATTATCAATTTTGAAATTGCTATTAATTCATACACTGTGCCAAATTATATAAAAAAAAATATTGAGGCATTCCTGTCAATAAAGCTTTTTATTATTATTTATACCATTACTCAAGTACTATCATGAACAATTCAGGAGGTGATTTTTAAAATTGGTCATCAAAGTACGTTTGGCTTCCTTCTTAAGAAAAATTAATAATATTGTCATGATCTAATACCATAAATACTGACTATTGAAAATCTTGGAATTGGCATTTTTAATAACAAGAAAAATAACCTTTTTAATTGGACATTGAAATTCATCGATTGAAATTTTCATTTGAAATTAAATGTTGGACTTGACTAAATTTGAAGTAAACCAAGATGGACTTCACCACTTTTGATATAAAACCATTTCATCGGAGTTGTCAAGTTTTAAAAAAAATAGTAGAAAGAATTACTAAAAATTGATTTAATAAAATATTTATTCCTTATACGAGTACATCACTTTTTACTTAATCATAATAACAAAATGATACAAGAAAATGCAATTTGAATTATTTCAAATATTATTTTAAATAAATTAGATTCAAACAAATTGAGTAAAACTTAGGTTACTTTCATCATAATAACATTCCTCTAGTATGTTATCATTATTTTTTGTATTTCGGACGAGATTTTCATAGAATACTATATTTTTATAATAAATAAGATCTGGCGTAAGGACCACTTCTAATCAAAATGTTTTTTAAGGAGGTTTTGGATGTCTATCAACTTTGCAGTAGATAATTGTACACGATTTGAAAGTGGATGTGGGTTCAAAACAGAAACGGTTTTATTTGGCAAAGTTATGCAGGTCGAAGTCCAATATCTTATTTGAAATAACGCTCCCCTCTAATCACAACATTGACTATTTTTTTTTTTCATAATGCGTTATTATAAATCATTTATATTCTGTAATTTTAAAGTGGAAATCTCGTGAAACTTTTTGTATAGATTTTGAAGCACTCTTCCAATCTAGAATTAGTGCTTCTATACCCAATTTTGTGACGGTGCCATACTTTTTAAAAATATCGAAATAGCTTTAAGGTTCTATAATAGTATTTTGTTTCTTAATTTCTTTTTCTATTGACCCGAAAACCAGAAGTGCTCAGTCTCTGGATAAAAATTATTAAAAAAATATTGACATTATGGTGACAATTGACTTGACAATTATAAAGGAATTTATATTTTGGCCTCGACGGCCAATCTGTCATTAAGCGAATAATCTTAATATTCGTAAAATCAACATAATTAAGCAAACTGAAACAATGCACTGAATGTTTTTTTGATGCCTTTGGATGTCTTCGATCCAAGCATATATAAAAACGTTCTTTATTCAGATTACTGTTAAGCGATTTTTTTAATATCGTGAAATTATAAATGTATAATTGTCTATTAAATTAAGCAGCTTGGTCAGGCACCTTTTGGGAGTATCTGATTCTTTTGGCAATGAAACGATAAGATAAGAATAGATGGATCATTGTCATTTAACATGTTATAATAAGCCTGTGATCGTGTTATATGTATCCCTAGTTTTATTTTAAGAGACGTACAGATACATTACGAAAAACATTGGCCATCGGCTAATCCGGAAACACCCGAACGCCTCATCCACGTCTATCAATTACTGTACCTCTGCATACTTTATTACAAGATAAATACAAAACTTTATGAACATGCCACGAGTCAGTGCAGAGAAATATATGGAGTTGTTATTTTCCCTTGAAAAACTAATTACATGATATCTTTACTAAACAGCACCTATATATATTGATACATACTGTATATCAGTATATGTATACCTACATACTGATGATTGCATCAGTCAAACGTTACGGATCATTTAGGACATTTGGGTTGACCCTCTGGGGGTTACAGTATTCAATATCTTCAATGTCATAATCGGAATAAAATAGTAGTGTTCATCCTCACTTTCAGAATCATCAAGACTCTCGAAAGTGTTAACTTATTATTCTATACATAAAATCATTCATGACATATTCATATTTTATATATTTATCTTCGCAATTGACTGCAAGATCACAAACTTTTTTCCATTCGTTTGGACTAAACATATAATTTTTTTACTGTGTTCATATTCATATCAACATTTTTTGAGCTACATAACCCTTAAGCTGCGACCATATGTTTTCAATCGGATTAAAATCCGGATGATATTGCCATATTCTGCTAATTTTTTTTTTTTTCCACAAATCGACGAACAATAACTTATGACAAAGAATAACTTGGTAAATTTGTCACTTTGTATCACAAAGAATAACTTGGTAAATTTGTCACTTTACATGACAAAGAATAATTTGGTAAATTTTTGACTTTGTCTAAGTTGGATCGGCGTTAATGTCATGTTTTTCCAATCAGTTTATTATATCTTGCTTCAATGTGTTTGAATTCGAAGGCTTTTCCACATATTTATTATGATATGCAGCATTATCAACGACCAATTTAGGTAAGTTAGGAATCAAGTGATCACGTAGTCATTATTCATAATTGTCGCTGTTCATCTCATTGTGATAGTCTCCTGTTGTATCCGTAAATTTATACATTAATAAGGCCCGGGAATAAATTCATTCTTACTGCCTGCGTCTTATGGTATAGTTACGATAAGATGATGTCTTGTAGAAATGGCTTGGTTTGTACCCTTTCCTGTAGAATCAGTTCAACCTTTACCTGTGATGTGACGTACGTACATAAGTGTCAGCCATATATACAATTTCTCTGCCTTCAGATCGAAATCTTTTAATCAAATCTATGAATTTTATCCGTTTCAATCTTACACCATCCTTTTCCATCAAAACTTTCGTGTCAGTTTTAGTGAACCGAAAACCCAATTGACGAAGAATTTTTCTTATGTACTCTCGCATCCTTTGAAATCAATGGCTTCTATTAATTTCAGTTTTAAAGACTAGTGTCGCCACTTGCTTAAACCTCGAATCAAAATTATGCACCATTCTTCTTACAACAGTATGGTGAAAATCGTCAAAATTCAATAAGATTTTTTTCAGTCTACCTTGTTTTTGAGTTTCTAATGAATTTGAGCTGTCGTCATGAGCTCTTACAATTTAACGGATACTTGTACGGGAAAGACCAGTTGCATCACGAACTCTTTGTTGTATCTTGTTAAAATAGCTCCGACGTATTTTGAAAATTTTGTTTGTTCAGTTAAAAAATAAAGATGTATATTAAAAATAATAATTTCACCAGCATGTTTATTTATGGGTTTTCCTTGTCTTGAATTCTTCGACATCTTTATGAAAGCTACTCTTATAGTTGACTGTAGTAGATAATAATGTGGCTTTTTAAGGAGTTAGTGAAAGATTTTGACATCCATCACATATATATATATATATATATATTGACTGATTCGTAAGATGCGAAATTTCTAAAGAGTTTAATATAAAATACCTTACCTTATGATCTTAGATTTTTCTTCCCTCTAGAACCGCGACTGGGTTTTAAGACCTTGACTGGGCGACTAATCTTTTTCTTGCATGGTGCAGCACATTTTGTTCCCTTTTTAAACACTAGGAATAGTTATTTATCTATTTAAACGGGTCTTAACGCGAGTGTTTACCTTATTTATTTTACTCGACGGTTGGGTCGCACCAACAATGGTCACGAACTGACAAGAGATTTTTGCATAGCTGACAGACTGGGCGTTTGTCCACCGCCGCCGTCACCGAGAACGAGATGACGGCGCCGAAGTAGCGATACATACATTTATGGTACTATGGCCGCGTGTCACACAATTCACACAACAACGCTCACGAATTATGGGAATTAACTGTGATTGTGATTGGCTCATATGGACTTGGCTGCGTTTGAACATAAATGCGCGTGGAGTTGACTAGTTTTGAAAGCAAAGCCACTATTTCAGTCGAATTTATTCTCATTTGGCAGTGACTTGGCTGATTTTGAAAATATAGAACTGTAGCACGTACATTAAAGAAATTATGGGATAAATTTATCGGAAAATATTTTTTTTCGAAAATCACCTGCAATTGCCAATATTTTATACATACTGGAGTGGCACGCCAAAGACTAGTACATTAAAATAACATTATCAAGTTATATTTTCATTTTTTACCATTATTAATATTATTATAGATGAAACGGAACTATTTCTTTGGGACTTTGTACTTATTTATCACATTTAATTTAATTAAAAGTAATGCACTTTTGCTACACAGGTCGAATGTTTTGTGTGTACACAAGAGAAATTAATTTTTAGGATATGTTTTACTTAAAACTACATTTTGAATTTGCAATGGAAAGTCACAATGTGGTTTTAACTGTTTAATATGGTTTCTAAATTATAAGAATTATTAATTTCCATAAATTTGTCTAAATAAAATGTTATTTAAAAACTGTTTCTTATTTCCCATAGGTAAGGAAAATAAAAGACAAATGAATAACTAAAATCTTTTATTTTTTAGGTAACTAATGTGTAATGTAGAAGCATATGGTGCACTAATAATTACAGTAACTTAAAACACAAATTATTCTATTTTAAGGCTGTGCTTTAAAACATGTAATAACAATGTATTTAAAACTGAAATCACTGGCAATCCAAATCATGCAGTCTCTTTTATTATAAACATGGAAAAGTATGAATCGTTTATTCTCATGGTCAATGGGTGATTATTGCAGTTTTGAAACTCAGCCTTAACATTCACATTTATCCAGCAAGGACAAGTGAACTAAAGTAAATTTTATTTCAGATTTAAATCACTTCGCTGGTGGCCAGTCCCATTGTCCCTTGGGTGGCTTGGCAACCAAAGGCTCCCATGCCTTCCAATTCAACATTTTCCTGGCTAAATTAAGTTCATTCTCAGCTTGGATAATGAGCTCCTCAGCTTGACCACAGTTAATTTTTTCTTCTATTATATACACATCTTTACTCTGAAAAAATGAGGTTTTTCTTAGGAATTAAGTTTCAAAATTTAATTGATCTATAGAGTTCAATATATGAAGTTCCTTTTCTACTAAAACAATAACACCTAAGCTCAATAATTCACCTGTGTAAGCACAGCGGCCCTCTCATGAACAATTTGTTCAGTGTATTTCCTGTATACAGAAGTCTCAGGCATTTTCTGAAGAGTTCTCAGGATTTTTCCATAAAGTGCTCCAAGTGTGTGATGAGGGTTGGCTGCAACAGCCAAGCCAGTCAGGCCTGTAGTCTACAATAGTACAAATCACATTATTTGTAAAAACTCAAAATAGATAAAGAAAGACTAAGATAATGACTAACATCTCTTGTCATGGATCTTAATGTATTGGTGTTTGACAGAAGACATTTTATCATTATATTTTTATCTTATTGCTTATCTTTTAACAGTATCAAATTAAATAGATTTCCAAGTGTATACAGCTGGGATAGGGCATGTTTGTCAAGAGCTGAACAACATGTCCACAGTGAAAAACATGCCCTAATGCTTGAAGTTTAAATTGTGCAATGTGTTCACCCACCATGACCTGTGCGAAAATTAAATGATCAAGAAGTGTCCTTCACAAAATGGGAGTAGTACAAATGGCCAGGGTCCACAACATCTGAGATCAGGAGTAGTTTGTAAGTTCAAGATATAAAGGTTATAACGGCACTTAATGCATAGGTATGGAGTTCGATGGCCCATGGTAAGATTAAAAAACGGAGGCCATCTACAAATCACATGGATCGATGAAATACAGTTGAGAATAAGACTTAGAAGGGACTGACATAAAAGATTAACGGCGTAAAGTGTAGACATATCATTAAGTAGACAAAAAAGAAAAGCTGTAATAATAAAATACAAGCGATATGTAAAGTAAAATGATATGATTTATATAGAAGTACCTTTTTAATAAAACCCATTTTAATAAAAACAATGATTAGGTAACAACAATCATAGTACAACAAAATGCCAAACTAAATTATTTTATATATAATTTATTTGGACACTGTTATAGCTATTGGTCCACACAGCAAATAAAACAATTATTGTAGTTGCTCATTATTAACACAGAAAAATGTCGAGAGGAGAACTCTTGCGTAGATTTTTGCCATTGTATTCAATAATGGGTCTATACCTAGGGTTCCGAGCGATGATTAATTATCTGGTTTAGGGATTCCGATAACGACGGCTTCTTTTAAGGCTGCTGGAAAGAAATAATGTTTCATTGCGGCATTGTAAATCACCACAAGAAGTGCGACCAAGTTGACAGGAAGTTTTTAAAGACCTTATTAGGAAATCCATCTATCCCAGGTGATATTTTTTAGACTTTTGATGATATCCTGAATTTCAGTTACCGTAACCGGTGGAAGGGAGCCCGATGGAGGGTCGACGCCCCACCTCTCTGTCAAACAAGGCGACGCGTGACGCGTCGACCGGTTGATGGCTAGCAGAGAATTGGGCTTCAAGGCTTCGTCAGCCTTCTCTCCATCGTTAAATATGGGAGGCCCGTTCAGTCTAGTCAGCATTGTCTGTTTTCATAGATCTCGCCAACCGCATAAAGACTGTGTATGACGGCGAAATCTCTGACAAGAGATCATCCCAAAGAGTTGGGAAGAAGAGTGTTTTTGAATTGCGAAAAATAGAGTGCGCCTATTCTCTTCACAAGGGAAGCACGGATGGCTGTGTTAGTTCCCTTATGTCCTTAGGCAACTTCCATCGGCGAACATTCGCTGCTGGGACCCTCCTAGAGGAGCTTTGTATTACATTCCTAAAGTGGCTACCGAGTCCAGAGACCACCGTGTTTGTGTCATCCGCACTGGTCAAGTCTTTTGGGATAGCTGGAAGCCTTGAGGGCTTCTTCAAGCTTGCTCTAGTCAATAATATTCTTGGGAAGGAGGGTCGGTCTGCCGAACTAATTTCATTACTACAGGACGTTTGGCTGGAGTCTAATTCGCATAGGGTTTCCAGTTTAGACGAAAAGGTATATTTTTTAAAAGTCTAGTACAGCGGGTCGGTGTGTAACATTATGAGGGCAATGGGTTGGCGTTATTGGAGCTATAACGTCAAAGTCAAGTTGATTAATGAGTGTCAAGGCCATTACCAAGGCTTGTGTCTAAAACCGAGAACTCCTTAGACCGAGTCTTGAATTGGGTAAACTTAACTTGGTCAAATTTAATCCCACCAAGACACATATCTGTGCATTCACCGCTAAAAAAGCTCCATTTATCGTGGCACCTCAATTTCAGTACATTCCTCTCACGATCTCTGAAAGTTTTGGAATCCTTGGCGTCGATATTTCGAGCAAAGTCGAGTTTCAGAGTTATCTGGCGAGCAAGACAAAACTTGCTAGTAAAAAGCTCGGTGTATTGAATAGAGCAAAGCAGTACTTCACTCCGGGCAACGCTTGTTGCTTTAAAAAGCTCATGTTAGACCCCATATGGAGTACTGCTCACACCTCTGGGTCGGTGCACCGAAGTACCAGCTGGATCCTCTTGACTCCGTCCAACGACGCGCTATCAGTTAAGTTAAGATGTGGGGCTCTCGAAAAGAGCTGTGAACAGGTTTCTGCAAGGTCGTCAGTGCACTCGCAAGTTCCCTGGTGTTGCAGGTGTCCGTGGGCGGCGATGACCACTTACCATCGTGTGGTCCGACGGCTCGTCTGCTACCCATTTTATAAAAAATACCATTCTGGGTGGACGTGTGGCTATTGAAACTATAGTGTTTGGAGTTGAGATCACCTGCCAGGATGACTGAGTTACCCCAATCGAGGAGTGACTCGATGGCAGTCCTGAGCAGTTCTGTTCTGACAGTGACCTGTCATAGCTAAGTGGCAGACTAAGGGCTCCATATTAGTCAGTGGAGACGTGGGTATGGAGATGAGCCTCCTCGGCTAATCAACCTGTCATTTCGTACTAAGTCGTTTCCGTTGCGTTTTTTTTTCTCCTTTTCTTCTAACATTTTCATTTGTAAGAAAAGGACATTTTCTCCTGACGGAGGAAGGCGGTGAGGGACATATAGTCCTTGGCACTGGGGACCTTAACTTTGATGGCAACACCAGTGTTAGTCGCACTGGTGAAGCTGATTTTTTAGGAATCTACCTAGATCAGCGCGGACGATGCTCTAGCGGGCTTTGTCCTAAACAAAGACTGGGGAGGGGGCTTTTCCTTGCAGAGAGCTGCTGGGAGTGGGACGACCTGGCTGGGCTGAGACGCCGGCCAGGTTGGGTATTTCAGTCCGGCTTGTCGGACTTTGATGGAGCAGAGGGAGAGGGCATGGACCTATTATTACTCTTTCTCTTAGAGCCGACAACGGTGAACCCATTGTCATAGCTCTCTGACTCAGGAAATGAGTCGGAAGAGTCAGAAGAACGTTGAACTATGTCCACATCCTCCTGGGAGACGGGGTTGGGTAAGGCAGGGTTGGGCAGGGGTACTCTCAATGTGTACCACAAGTTCCACCAGAGCGGGAGTCATGTCTTTGCACAATGACTTATAGACTTCCGGATGCGAAGACTTGACAGTAACGCGACTCTACTAAAAGCCATTTTTGGCAGGGACAGGGAGTGCATAGTAAGGAGATTGGGGAGGGGCACAGTTAGAGTGTGGATTGTTGTTAATGTGCAAAACCCTTCCCGCCAGAAGCAGAAAGGGAAGTGTACCTGGTGTTCCCTGACTATGAAAAACACAGTCCAAGTGTGAAATACTAGAGTCTGGCACTAGAGCACTTCATCGAATCACTGAGTCCTTACACTAAAAAGTCACTACACTAACACCACGTACGCGGGGAGCGCGGTGACAAAAAAAAACTACCTCCCGCACATCTTGTACGATGAGGTTAGGTGCGGTTAGGCTGCAGTGAGGGGCGAGACACGGGGCGTATGTGCGCAGAGAGACGAGTAGACCACAGGTGCGACGGTATGCCACAGAGACATGGGCGCGCACGCGGAAAGCGGAGACGCTTGAACGATCGGAATGAGACTCACAACTGAGTGGCTGTGCGATCGTGCTCTACGTTCAGTATTTAGGTACTTATTTTTGGAACATTCGTAACAAATAGTCATATTTATTTTCATATAAGGCATTGGTGCAACTAGCACATCATAAATCAATAAAACGATAGTAGGTTTATTTTATTGAGGACATGGACAGACTTGAACTCCTTGGAAGCACACGATAAATGCAGTCTCTTGCTTTTATTTGATTATCACAAATATTATGTACAAACACTAGGCACTTTGAAGTTTAATAAACTATCACTATTAAACCACAAAATTTTTCAATCAAACGAAAACTCAACCTTTTAACTTCTCGAGTTCCCGCCAAAAAGTCATTGCCTATTTTGTAACAGGTAACAAATGGCGAGGAATCTAGTCTGTGGAATGCATCATTCAACCATTCAGTTATTCCTTCGTTCTTTCAAATCATATCGTACGTGAGCTGTATTCGATTTACTGTTTTTTAAAAAGGAACTTTCTTCTTTTTTTCTTTTCGTTATAATTTCGTGAATTCATTTTAAACACGTGGAAATTACTTGTAATTTAGTAATTACTTAACAAATATAAATAACATAATAGGCGGTTGTGCAGTCCCTGACAAATGTTGACAACAAGTGATTGAACTTCCATACCCCAATCGTCAGGTCGTCAGTTTTTCAAAAAGCCCTGTCAACATTACGCATGGTCACATCCATAATGTGAATTAAATGCCATCTTCGGAATCATTGAAGATTCGCCTTATTCCCTACGTTCCCATAAAGGTATGTTTCAATACATTATTAAAATTACCAAACTATTCTTGCATTCATCTAATGGCAGATGAGTACTTTTGTTAACATTAAACAAAAATGTCATTTACCAATGTCTAGTCAGTACTAATACCTACTGGTATTGAAATATATTTCCTTCATATCAATAGCTTTCATCTTCAATAGCTACTCTTGATAATATTTTATAAAAACCTATATACATAAATCCTCAGTATTGTAGTCTTATTTGTTATTGAATGTTTGAAGTCAAGATTTAATGGCAGATAAAACCCTTTTTGCCCTTCTACAGCATCACTGGATGCTAGAATGAATACCCACTGATTACATAGATTACCTATTTGCAATTTATTTTTTCGATATCAATGTATCACATCCCACTGCAGCACATGCATAATTCACCACACAACCTAGTGTGAATTGGTGGACATACTCCAAATTTTTTGCCAAAAAATCTTCATGATGTCTGCAAGTCACTGTTGAGTTAGTAATAATTGAAAAATCAATACTTAAGTTGAAAATCTTGAATGGTAGATGTGGCTAATGGGATCACTTTCAAACCAAAAAGACACTTAAGGACTGATTAGAAAATAATTTATTTAAACTTAAACATTTTGAATTTATTTTTGAATAATGGTAATCATTATAAAATTTATATAAAATACAAAAGTTATGTCAGATAACTAGACATGTTACTTCTTCAAACAATTTACACGGAATAGTCAAATATGACACAATTCAATCTGAACAAATAAAACTGACATTCCAAATTTAAAGTAATTCAAACATAATACATAAACCAAACAGAACAGAGTTGACATCAAAAGAGTATGTATAATCTGAGATTACCAATCAACAGAAAATCAATACTTAAGTTGAAAATCAATGGCACAAGCTGGGGATTTGAACTCAAAATCTCACAAATCACAATTGTGTGTTACCCCTAGGCTATTAAAATTTTATATTGTAGTATATTGCATTATACAGCAATCTATATTGTATGTAATAAAAACTTATTTCTAAAAACTTAGTATAGTTAATATATGAAAATGATTTAGGTTTTGCAAGAAATGAGTATTTTACTTGTACAAGGTGGACTATATTCATACTATATTGTCAGTAATGAAGTCTGCCAAAAAGGCTATAATAGAATGTGCCATAAATAATATAACTTTGATATTTTAGGTATGTTTTGGTGCCTATCATACCTATAAAGAATTTAATGATTTTGAGCATAAAATCTTTACACTGCAACTTTATATCACGAAAAACTATCATCATTAAAGTGTGTTAACATGACTTTGTAAATTAAATTAATTACTATATTCCTGGGTTTCATCCTTATCACACGAGCGTAACCCCCCTTATCACGTTTGTTTAACATATTTATCAGAATGTGAATATCAAACATATCTATGAAATTGTTGATATAAAAAACACTTTCAAACAAAACTCTTGACAAAAAATTTTTTACCTGTGTTACTTTTACTTACCTTATTATTGTATGGTGGTAATGTTAGACCATTGAAGGATCACAATAGATCTTTTAGATTGCAGTTATCATTCTTTTAGAAACTGTTTCCCTACTTGCGAGCTTTTGGGACCAAGCAACCCTCACATTAATAATGATAATATTAACCCTTTGCACTCCAGCCTAGTAATGCATAGAGGCTACCAGCAACTCCAGCACTATATTAGTTCCAAGTATATACCTATGATGTAGAAGAAAAATAGAGTCCTTTCAATAAAACAAAATTTTTATTTCTTAGCTATTTTATAAACAAAACATATTCTAACTTATATTATAAAAGAAAAGCATAAAATTTAGGACTTAAAATTTCTTAAAGTGTGATATCTTTCGAAACAATTGCCCATATGCATTCGCGGTTTACCAGGACAAGTATCACAGTATTCGGAAGTTTCGCGTCTTTGTCCTTTTTCCTGTCTATTAGAACAAACAATACAATCTCTTTTCTTGCCTTTTCGCAATATGTGCAGTTTTTGGTCCAGTCTTGTTTCAGTTGCTGAAGTGGAAGGTCTTGATCGGTCTTCGCGGAATTCACCTACAAGTTGATCGACTAATCTCTTGACGAACTTCAAATGGGACAGTGGTTTTTCGTTCTTGCTTTTTTTTACACACTTATATAAAATGTATGCATTTATTGCAGACATCTCCATTCCCCAAAAGAACATCTTCCTCCACCACTTGAGAGATTTTCTTAGAAAACAATATGATGATGCGTATTGATCAGCGCGATCAACACCACCCATTGAAGCCGTGTAGTTAACAACAATTTTTGGCTTTTCCACATTTTGTTGTTCACCTCCTCTTACAAATCTGGTTTTTGTAATGAATTCAGCGCTATCACTGGTGCTTATCAGCGTAACCACCCTTTTATCTTTCCAAGACAATATCATCGTTCTTCCCTTTTTGTAAGCGATCGATTTATTTTCACCGAATTTGGGTTTCTTTATTGGATCAGGTATGCCCTTGCGATTGATTTTTATTGTACCTGTTAGATGGCATTTCATTTGTAATAATTCTTCCGCCAGGACAATGCTAGTGTAATACCTATCTGTATACATATGGTAACCTTGTGCATCTGGTACGTTCGACAATAAATTGTTATACAGGTGCAATGGAATTCTAGTACTGACAGGCAATTGAGGTTTTATAAGATTATCGGAGGTAATACTACCATAATATGGGAGAATATTGTACATATACCCAGTTTCTGAGTCAGCCAAAACGTATATGCGTATGCCCCATTTTGTAGGCTTATTTGGATTGTAGGTTATAAAACTAATTTTACCTTTGAATTTTATTACCGATTCGTCGACACATATATCTTGTCCTGGTACAAAATATTCCGCAAATTTTGAATTGATATATTCCATAAAATTACTGACCCGTTGAATCCTGTTCTGATGTCTGATGTTGATTTTTTCCAAAGGAATATCGCTTCCCGTAATATTACTCCATACATCGCCGTCTACAGATGGTGTATCTTCGTCCTCTAAATCAGATTCAATAATTGCAATTCTTCTTTTTTTTCTAACTACTATTACGTCACTATCGTCACTATCTGTCTCTAAATGATCTAATTCTATTTCACTTAAATCGTCGGCAAGCAACGCAAAATCGAGTTCATCTTCCACATCACTTATTTCACAACTATCGTCAAAATTTTCGCCTTCCATCTTCACTACACGAAGGGTTATAACGTTATGAATGTAACGAAATAAACTTAAATAGAGCACTTTTTACTCTTATTACAATGTAAGCATAATAAACGTATCATAAACACTATAAGATAAGCACAGACTATTTTGCTTACCTAACTGTTAAGGGCGCCGAGGCAGCAAAACAACCATGTCGCCGCTACGGCGACAGCGGATTTACTGTTAGCTTTTTAATGTCGCAAATACGGCGACAACGGAGTGCAAAGGGTTAATATTGTGGAATAATATTAACCCAAAAGTTGTGGAATGAACTCCAGCTGAGGTATTTCCGTTACCCTAGATATGGGGCTCTTCAAAAGAGCTGTGAACAGGTTTCTGCAAGGTCGGCAGCCCACCTACAAGTCCCCTGGTGTTGCAGGTGTCCATGGGCGGTGGTGACCACTTATTTAGCCCGACTTAAGCCGACCGCTCGTCTGCCATCCATTCTATAAAAAAACAACACCCTCAGGGTCTTCCGGTTGGTCTAATAAAAAAGCACCAGGTACAAAGTCCCTTTTGTCACCGACTTGAACAATTATAAACCTTTGACCTTTGGAAATGGGTTGTTACAAAACTTAAATTGGCTGAATCTGTCCAACTCTTTCCTCTAGTTATAGTATGTGTGGTGTGAATATACAACTCATCTGTATAAACAATGTTTTTACCAGCAGCTCTTAATGTCCTAATTTCTCTGATGTATTTTATTCTTTTTAACTGATGATTTTCCTGTTTTTCTCTCTGAAGCATTTAATGACTTCAGAGAGCAAAAATCTTGGTAAGGTGATTTTACTGCCAAATTGCATTGAAGCCATGGCTCTTGACATAGGATGTTAGAATAAACAAGTAGACGTCTAGGAGAGCTGTCTTGTCCTTACTGGCTATTTTGAACTGAGAACTTGTAACAATATTTTCAGGGAATAGATCACTCTCGCCATCCATCGCGCTCGGTGCATAGAATCTGGAGGCCTAATTTTGAATTTTCACTGTGTACCCCATCTAAAAATATGACTGAAACCTCTATCAACTCTCGATATTCATCTCTGACTATTTTTTGTCAATTCCGCACAATAGAATTTAAGCAGAGCTTCAATTTTGGAAGCGGAAATATACATTTTCACGCTTTCCCTATAGCACTGTAGCTTTCCCTATAGCGCTGTATCTTTCTCTATAGTGCTGTATCTTTCCCTATAGCACTGTATCTTGTGGAAATCGATGCTTTTCTAATTTTCTCTGTATTTTTTGAAGAGCGGAACATCGAGGCCTGTGGTCACTTGACTCGTTTTTACTTCAAATACACTTTTCTGCTGCTGTTATTGTTACGAACTGATGTTCGTAAACGTGATGTCGGCAAGCAAAAATAAGCAATTCCCTGTTAAGCTTTTGCTCTAGGAGCAAACAGGCACCACTGATACGACCTGTATTCGAAGCCGTATTATCATCACAACAGAAAATTTGCACTTCCAGATCTTAGATCGCATTACAATCAGCCTACGCCTGATCTTTGCCTTGCCGGTAGAATTATCCAATTTTAGCAAAGCAATATGTTAATACTTATTTCCGACGAAATTACTATAAGAAGACATGTTTCTTTGGATTTTCGGGCATCCAGTGCAGGGATGGCGGGATTTGCCGCCCAGTGAACAGTTACAACGTCTGGTACGTCATTTTTTAATCCGCCTTTATGGCTTCCGCGCGTTCCTGTCGTTTTTCCATATGGATACTTATCGGAAATTCGTCCACATTATATCCAAATGCCTCAATATTAGCTTGAAGAATAAACACAGTCTCTCATATTCAACTGACACCTGTCTATACAGCTACTAATTTTGGAGTAATTAAATCTTTCTTTATTACTATTACAGTAGTCCCAGTGGCAGGTTGTGTGCTCTCGATCACAGTTGGCAGATCATTTTGTGAATCCATATTTTTACCAGAACTGAAAGCTGAATCGTCCATTAATACGAAGAAATTGACACAGAAAGATATGTCATTCGTCGGTTTTCTTCTTCAATAGCCCGTGGTCGCGTCCTTTCTTCTTTGTCAGCCAGTTTTTTTTATCCACCCCACCCATGTTACCGGGTCGACCTGGCTCTGGCGCTGCAAGAAGATTTTATCTTCCTCTATTTTTATTAATTTATGTCCATCGGCGTGTGCAATATCAAACAAATTGTCCAAATTGCTTGTAAATTCTTGTTTACGCCGTTTGAATACGTGTTGTATTTTCTTTTGCATTTTTTTATGTCTCGCCAAACTTGATATAAGTTCACACAATTTCACACACAGGTTTTTTCACACAATTCGGTAACGATTTGGTAGGTATTCCTGCTTTTTCCCAGAATATAATACATTCGCGAATAGCGAGATTTGCGCTTTTATTAATACCTACTTAATTTCACTTCACGGATGTTATAAAACAAAACTGTGAGTACTCGTCCATTGGAGGGAAGTTTTGACCTCGTTATTTGATGTTTTACCTCTCCTACTAAAAATATACCCCCTTTAGAACTGCGCAATTCTACTGACATGTTTATTGACTAAAATCTAAAAGCAATAAGTTTACTGATAATTAGTGATAATACAACTGGAAATGACATGCACGTCGACGCGTAAGCGCGCGCTCGCCGGACATGTTTCGATGCAAGTCGGGCACGGTTTGCTACGTTTATTTATTTACGTGTGTTTATTCTCCATATTAACTTCCATTTTAAAATTGTTAAAAAATATGAAAAGATAAAACTTTTAACTTGTAATTTTAATTTGCCGCCATTACAAAAAAGTCAGCTGTCAAACGGTATATTATATCACGGTAATATCAATGTAAGAATACATTGGCATGATTTATCTAAGTTAAAATTTTAAAATATTTTCCAGACGCTATGGACACATTATCTACCGCTCCAGACAGTTCTGGAGCGAACCCCAACAGTGTGAAGAGCGACGATAGCAGTCCCCCGCCCGAGAGCAGAACAGGGTCCCCACCACCTAATTGTGCAATATGTCTGGGAACGTGCAAGAACAAATCCTTCACCGACTCCTGTCTTCATCAATTTTGTTTTAAATGTCTACTCACTTGGAGCAAGGTAACATGTGAACACATTACTCATTAGCTACACTATAGAGTTTATGAGCTTTTAAGCTTTACAGTACAAGGGTATTATGACAACTGTGTTTGTGACATTTACTAATAAAAAAAAATCCATGTTACTACAACCATATAGTCAACATCTTGTACAACTACTTGTTAACTAACCTCAAAATGTATCCCACCGGTGTACACAAAATACTTGCCTTTACATAGTGCAAATATTGGCCACTTAAGTAAAAAAAGGTATCTCAATATCTACATATACATAAAGGACAATGACTATGTGTTTATTTGTATTTATCTCGGGATTTACTGGGTTTATTTTGTTGTAGTTTACTTGTATATGGAGGGTATTTATCTTCAAAGGTCATAGATTATATTTTATCAAAATTGATTTATAATGAATAAATATAGGATTTTTTTCAATTTTTAATTATGAAATTTAAAGCAATAACATTTATTTTCATATATGTTACCAATAGCTTAGCTGAAGACATTTTTCACTGCCTTATCAGAGTTGAATTTTTTCCACTGTAAGAAATTACCCAAATTCCAAAAAAAAATCAAAATGTATCAGAGTATATGGTGGGTGAAGTCGGAGAGATTCCAGTCGATTTTTTTAATATTCGGAAGGCTATATTCTTCTGGCCCCAATGACCTTTGAAGAGTCACCAGACATGTATAGTTTAGGGCGAGTACAGCTCAGTCAGGAGCAAAGAGTTTGTGCAGCAACGTGCCTAAGGGCTCCCCCGTCGGTAGATCGGCGGAAGGAACGGACCTCGGCTTAGGGCGTTGCTTTGAGAGAGGGGTACCACGGGATCGCGAGTCCGTGAGAAGCGCCCAGGCACGTGCCGATACCTGGTAAAAGTTGGCTGAAGGCTGGTGTGTATTTACGGTTCAGCGAGGGTGACGTCCTCGTCTCCGCCGGCGGGGACGGCGTATATGTGAAATCTGTGAGTGTAGTGTAAGAACCGCATTGGCAACAATAATTAGGTCGTAAGGGTCGTCTAAGACATGCCGAGGACGACGATGACAATGGGGAGGGTCATTCCTATTGGGTACATAGGTTAGGCTATCGACTACTAGGGAATTGGGATGGTGCGGGACTGTCATAGTAGCGTCGGGCGTATTTGACGATGGAGGGAAGTTCCAAGTCCTTATGAAGGTCGACATTGCGAGAATACCATAAGGCAGCCTTACGCACGAATCTATTTTGGAGGGTTTGGAGTATTGCTGTTGGAGGCGGCTGCGTGTGCAAAGACAACCCTGGCGAAGGTCATTATGGGACCGTACGCAGATTTTGTACAATGTCAGCTTATTTCTAAGCGATATTTTACTTCTTCCGCCTATAAGAGGGTTGAACGACCGAGTACAAAGGCGGCTCGGTTTCGGACAGTTTTTATATGTTCTCGGAAGGTCAGCCGATGGTCTAGGGCATATATGGGCAACGTCCGGCCCGCGGGCCGGATACGGCCCGCTACAGCTTCCCATTAATGTCAATAATAATAAATAAATACACTATTAGGATAACATTGTAACTTTGGCTTACTAAATAAACGCATAAAACGTTTTTTTTGTATACACAACTATTACCTACGGCCCGCTATATCATGAACGTTTGACAGTTTAGCCCGCGATATCCCAAAGGTTGCCCATACCTGGTCTAGGGTGACTCTAAAATATTTGGTCTTCCTAGCCTAGTTTGACCGAAAAGGGATATTGAGAGTGGGGAAAGTCGAGGCCTAAGTTTCCAGTCGAAGCTCTTGTAACTTTGAGACTGTCTGTTCTGCAGTGTGAGGGCGAGCGTTATCACGGAGACATTTGGGATATTGTTTGGCTGTGTCTCCTGGGTTCAACCATTGTGACAAATGTTTGTGATTATCATACAGGATCCACTTCTCATCACAATTTACAATACGATTCAGAATCCTTTTATTTTTGTGCTGGGTGAGCAAAGTAAGGCGGCAAGCTGTGACGCCTGTTTGCAGCTAGCTGACTTTCATTAAGCTCATATGGTACCCACTTTCCAAGCTTCTTCACTTTCCCGATTTGACGCAAATGAATCAATATCGTATTGTCACTTATGCTAAAGGCTGCTGCTAACTCAGACGTGGTTTGAGATGAATCCGCTTTCACTATTAATTTCAATTCGTTATTATCGACTTTTGGTCTCCGGTTTCCATAATGGAAACGAACAAACCTAAAACGCACCGTGCATTCGTTTGCGTTGTTTAGTCCGTACACATCGTTGATATTGCTTGCCGTCTGTGCTGCGTTGCTGCCACGACAAAGCTCATATTCGAAAATAAACGAATTTTTAGCTTTTCCATGGTCACAAACAACAAATCTAAGCAAAAAGTCGTTTGACAGAAAAACACATGAATAACTAATTTTGAAAAACAATATCATATCTTTAAATTGAAATCAATTTGAATTTGGAATTCCAAGCCAAACGCTAGATAACAAAGTTCAAATTGGCCACTATGAACCAACAGCAATTTCATAGGTAAAGTCCTCCTAAATATATAACGAAAAAAATCAAACTTCCAGGTAAAAGCAGAGTGTCCATTATGCAAGCAGAACTTCAAGTCAATCATCCACAATGTGAGGTCGAACCATCAATATGAAGAGTACATGGTGGAACAGCGACAAACCGAGGAAGTGCTTGAAAGAATTGACTTGGACAATTTTCATACAGCCACGCGTCGATTTAGATACAGGTATTAAATGTATTAAATATTAAATTATTAAATTAAATATTGTATTTAAACTTCATTGTACAAATGGCGGACTTATTGCCGTAAGGCATTTTCTACCACTCAACCACCAGATCCAATAGAACTATGGATGCGGGTGCAATTTTGTATTAAGTATAAACAAAATTAAAAATAGTACACACAAATAAAATATTTTATTATACATACACATACTTGCATACAAAATATACATAAATAATACACAAGTACACAATACTTAATAAATTGATGAAAATTAGGACAGAGAATGTACCTGTACCCTGTACATACCTGTAATGTACCCTAACTCTAAATCTTTAAATAATATTCCTAAAGCTGTTTATTGTAATAATTTATAATATTCCTGTAAAAGCTCTTTTACTGGGTACCTTTTTAATGTCAGTGCAAAGTGCATTCCAGAGAGTTACTTACTTGAACAGCGAAGGAATTGGACACGAAGCCAGTACGGCCAGAGGGGACATACAGAGAGGCATTTACCGTAATGTAATGTATTAAGATCGCAGTAAATAGAAGTTTCTCAAATTGTTCTTCCTTATCGTAAACTAAGTTGTTGAAAACCAGGTTTTAATTTACAAAAGATGCCAAAAACATGACTTCATCTAACTCTTGTATTAAGTCTACAGACCCAAATTTTACTGTTGGTTACAGAAAAGATAGTGACTAGTGGAATATATCTTAGTGTCACGTGTATTAGCCAGCGAAATAGAACGTTTGTTCCTCATGGATCTCATTTCAGCTTTCAGTTTATTATTAAAACAATTGAGGCGTGGAATTTACAAATGGGCTAAGTGCCAAAGAAGCAAAATCAAGACTTTGGCCTTTTAAAGGTGCTATGTTGGACAGCCATTCCATATCAAAGGTGCAAATTGCCTACAAAAATTTATTATAATTTTGAGATTTTTTCATAGATGGCGTTGGGTGTAAGTACCAAACTTTGTTTCTTTACAAATGGGTCGTGTGTGTATCCGATCGTAGTAAATTTCAATGTCGTCTATTAGCTATCATTTCATATGATATGATTTGTCTGTTATAATATGAAATATTAGAGAGCATTTTGAAAATGAGTGATTCAGGGAATAAAACTAAAAATAAAACTATAATAAGAAAATCTTTGAAGGTACGAGGAAAGAGTTATGTTAACAGGAAAGGAAAAGTTATGCCGGCAAAAAGACCACCTTCTATGCTGGTCAGTACATTGTTATTGTTTCATCTTTAAATATTGTTTCATTTAATTTTACAACAGCTGTGTTAAGCAAATATTTTTATTGCAGAAAATATGCAAATGTAAGAAACAATGTGATACATCAGATCATGACATGAAATTGAGTTTATTTGACAAGTTCTACCGAGAAGATTTAAAAACACAAAGAACCTATTTGATGGGATTGCTGCATCTGCATAATATTAAGCGACGCCGACATGGTAATTATGATGTACCATCTGATAGTAGACGACAAGCAACTATTTCTTATGTCATGCCTAAAGGTGATGGCAGATTAGTACCAGTTTGCAAAGAAACATACATTGACGTTTTTGCGGTTTCTAAAAAAGAAATAGAGACATTGATTCGCAAAAAGAAGCATGGTGACACATCATATTTTACTGACAAAAGAACTTCCCATAAAATGCCAACATATACTGAACTCGACGTGCTCCGAGTTAAAGATCACATTAATATGTTCCCCCGAGATGAAAGTCATTATACAAGAGCAAAAAGCACAAAAGAATATCTTAGCCCTGAGTTGAACATACATAGATGTTTTAAAGCCTTCAATGAAATTCATACTGATAAAAAAGTAACTTATAAGTTTTACAGAAATTTTTTTGAGAGATTTTCCTAATTTAAAGTTCAAGAAAGTATGATTGCATACTTACCACAAGAATATCAAGAATCTATAGGAATTTGTGTAATTGTAATTGTGTAAATTATTTAATTTAATTATTACACAAATTCCTCAAATGTCAAAATGCAACATAGGGGCTAAGTACTACGACAATAATAATTATTATTTTAAAATAAAGGCACTTTGCTCCAATGACATTTGTTATGGTACTTAGCCCCTATGAAAGGTAAACATCTTGCATTTTGACCCATTTCTGAATTGATTTTAAAAATAAGGTTTTTTTAAATAAAAATATGTTCAAAACTAATGTTATTGATAAGTATAGTATAAACAGTACCTATTTAATTTAGTTTTTGATAATAGAATGCCGCAATAAAATGATGACTAAGAAACAAATTCATTTTTATTTATTTCTCAATAATTGTGTTTTGGCACTTAGCTCATTTGTAAGTTCCAAGCCTCAATTATAGTATATTAGTAGTTTATTATGTGTAATCAATTACACTGACCAAACTAAGGTTCCTATTATTATACGAAGGTTACCTCTGCTTAAACGGAGGCGGTTCCTTGTCTGTCTTGAACATAGCTTAGGCATTGCCTCTCGCGACTGTCTGCAGTCTGCGTTGGATGTCCATATTTGCTAGTGATTGTGATAGGTGTTGGCTGTTAGCCAGGTTATGATTTGTCTAAATGAAATTGGCATGATAAGCTCTTATCCATAAAGATTGCGACTCCAGCCCATCTTTGCCAGCTCGTCTGCTATGTCGTTACCTAGAGAATCACTGTTGTAAATAACCCTCATTATCAGAGCGCCTACTGAAATATCTATCCGTAGCGTTAACTAGCTGCTAAGTGTAGTTTATAAGGCAATTAATTTAATTTAATTTTAACTGATTATTTTCACAAAATGAAATGAGTATATACATGTTTCATGCTCTACATATCTTACCTTCTTTTATTTTTTTAGTAATGAATGACAAAATATTTAATCATACAACAATCATAACTTTATTAGTCATTCATTGCCTTTATTAATCAATAAACAGAGCATATCATAACTTAAATTAACATCATGTTGAAATTAGAAATGACATATTGAATATTGTTATTATTACATTAGAGTAGATAGAAAGGTGGTTTTGTCCATAAAAATACATTCCGTACATAACTGCAATTGATCCCCTGACATACTGAATAAGGTCTACAGGGGATATCACTAAACAAACGCGTCAAGTATTTTTACCTCCAGATTGGTGTGGAAAAATGTTAATTTTTTAAAGATATGAATATTACAATTTTTGACATCGTCATATCTCACTAACCGTCATTCTTATGAAAAGAAAAGTATTAAGAACTTTTTGTGGGAAATAAGCTCGAGCTATAAATGTTTTAATAATATTTTTATTATAAGACACGTTGTATAATTTAGGCCTTGAAAGGCAATTAGGCCCACAAGAATTTAGGCATTCCGAAAAAGGGAAAAAATCTGATCAGTGGGGACTTTGATATTTTCAAAAGATAGTATGAAAGCCCACACAAAAAAATTGCTCCATCGGAATTATTCCGAAGTTCGTACTTCTTTGTGTCTATTTTGACTGGACTCGTGGCAGCAGCTTCTCAAGCAGGTGAAACACGAACAGGCAATAACATTTATTCGTGTAAAGGTTTGGCAGTGAAACTGTTGTTGAAAAGTGACTATTAATTATGATTTGTTAGTTACTGAACTAACAAATCATGATGGAACAATACTAATAATAAGTGTTCATTAAATAAGGTTAATCAATTAAGGTTTCTTCAGTATCTGTTACAATTTCCTTTGCAAAGTATTTACTAATCTCTGTTTTTATAAATGTTTCATTTTATCTAACAGTATAATGTTTTTAAATTATTCTACTTTTTAAGAATGTACCACTTCTTCTTCTTTGCTCGATATTTTCCACAATTAGTCGAACACAGTGACCATTTTGTATGGGAGCCAGCCCTTCCTCAGATATGAACTCTATTTGAACCACCCCAACACCTTCCAGAAGTCTATTACTCTTCTGGGTTTGTTACATGCTTCCAATAATGATCTCGGATTACCGAGGTTTTTTGCACGTTGGGACGCCACACCTGTTATGTTCACGCAAGAGAACATGGAATGGCGTTTCTTCAGCTTCCATGTATCTTCTGCATAATGGGATGTCTGTGACACCTATAATAAAAAAAAAATGTGTAATGCACAGTGTTCTGTTAAGGTTCCTATTATTATACGAAGGTTACCTCTGCTTAAACGGAGGCGGTTCCTTGTCTGTCTTGAACATAGCTTGGGCATTGCCTGTCGCGACTGTCTGCAGTCTGTGTTGGATGTCCATATTTGCTAGTGATTGTGATAGGTGTTGGCTGTTAGCCAGGTTTTGATTTGTCTAAATGAAATTGGCATGATAAGCTCTTATCCATAAAGATTGCGACTCCAGCCCATCTTTGCCAGCTCGTCTGCTGTGTCGTTACCTAGAGAATCACTGTTGTAAATAACCCTCATTATCAGAGCGCCTACTGAAATATCTATCCATAGCGTTAACTAGCTGCTAAGTGTAGTTTATAAGGCAATTAATTTAATTTTAACTGATTATTTTCACAAATACTAATGCGACTCCTATACATGGTCCTAACCGATACGGATCCTAAGTACTATTACCAGCATTATATGGAATTACATAAAATTGGAAGATAAACGAGAAATTTTAAGTGAAGAAGCGTCCAACTAGATTAGCGGTCAACTTATGGACGTCGTCGTGGGATATTATATACCATACTCTGTTACGTGTTATTAACGTTTATTTACTCAATACTCTTAGTCGGGCGTTAGCATTCAGAAAAAGGTATTATTTACAGTTTTAAAGGTTAGTCCTTTATAATTACTTATTGTTAAACCTTATCCTTACTTAACTGTTATTTATATAATTGTTACAATTTTATTTTATTTTTTCAATTGTTTATAGGAAACAAGGTTTGAATTATAAATAAAATTCAACTAGTAAATTCAACACCTATTATTGTTATTAAAGTTAGTTTCCGTAATTGCTTCAATAAGTAAACAATGTAAAAATTCATTGTAAATCATTTCATACAACTAAATTACATAATTATTTTGTTTTTGCCATTTAAATTACATAGGAACGTAAACTTATTATTCAATTCACACCATACAATGTTTCATAATTGTTTGTTAGGCTCACAGTTAACCGATTTAAGTACTTAACTTTGTGTACCCACTTATTTAGTTTATTTATGTGTACATTTTTATCTAGTTAAGTTTTATAAACTTTGCATTATATAACGTTCCAGGTGGAGCACTCGCTTCTCAAAAATGACAGATAAAGAGAAGGATTTAATAAAGAAACAAGCTAGTTTTAAGGGTTGTTTCACCGCCTTTTCTAACTACCTTCTGGATTTAGAAGAACCTTAGTAACTGAAATTAACGAACTTCCAACATTGAATCTTTATATGACTAATATGATAGGTGCAGTTAAGATTAGAGTGCATAATAGAATATATATCGCTTCAATTAAATGAACGAAATGAATTCATTCAAGTCTATACAATTAGAAAATTCTTGCTATGGCTCAAGAAATGGTATCTAATCATGATAAAACAATTGAAAAATCTGAGAGTGAAATTGCTGAAGTTTAGTGGGTCGTACGGGAACAGACTCGAGTTTCATGACACTTTCCTAATTTATTATCTTATTATCTAACATTATTGACACTTATTATCTAAAGTATTCTCTGGAGGGAACTGTTGCTTTAGTATTTCAATCAATTGAATTTTCCTCGAAAAATTGCACTGTTCTGGAACTTACTATTTGAGCATTTTGACAACAAACGTTTATTGATTCAAAATCATGTTTCGTCATTATTTAACATTGACTTCATAACAAAAAAGTTCTCAACTTCTATAAAACGAATTATAGATCAACTTAATAAAAACCTACGCGCCTTACAATCTCAGGTCTCAGGTCGCACATCTTCGTCGGTTGACCTTAATATTGGTGGTATTGTGGGCACCCGAAGCGAGACACCCAGCCAGCGATGAAGGCGCGGGCGCATGTCTCCGCCGTGATCTCGGACACGAGGTCTCTGCCGATGATATTCGATCGCTACAAGAAAAAGTACAGGCGATTCAAGAATACCCTACACCAACTACGGTGAAAGAACTGCGCCGATTCCTTGGAATGTACAACTTCTACGCAGCCACTTCAGTACAACTTCAGTATGGAAGCGACTAAAACGTTGAGTCTTGGATGACAAACCAACTTATGAGTTGAGTTATGTTATTCAATTAATTCTGCAGTCCCAGACTTAATAACACAAAGTCTTCTATCAGTAATTGCACAAATGTATGATCCGTTGGGCCTTCTCGCTCCGTGTGTAATTGTTTTAAAAATGATTTCACAAAAGCTCTAGTTGCATAAACTATCGTGGCACGATCCCATTACTGCTGATGTCACTAAGACTGAATGAAATTATTAAATGTTTGCCATATTTAAATAATATAGGTACGCATTCGTCGTCTTATTGTTTGTGACTTACAGTTCTGTCGATTTTCATATATTTTCAGATGCTTTTGCAAGTGCATATGGCACCTGTTTATACGTCCAGAGTACAAATGACGATAATTTAGCAGCTAAGAGTAGAGTTGCAGCTATTAAACCCACAGGCAAGAGTTGTGCGGTGCTTTAATATGTCTTTACGAAAAGGCAATTGAAGCTCTATAAATACTGATGCAGAACACTGGTATGGAATGTTTCTGGACAGATTTCACAATAGTATTGGGTTGGCTTAAGATGCATCCCATTAAACTGCAATCAATTGCAGCAGAGTAGCACTAATTTTAGAACAGACCGGAAGTCATTGTTGGAGTCATGTTCCGATTCATCAAAATCCAGCTGATTACGTATCATGGGGTGTAGATATGAACATAATTCAGATTCTTGAATTATGGTGGTCAGGTCTAGAATTTTTAAAAGAGGATTTTCACAATTGGCCTTAAAATCCCAATAGTAATGAAATCCTTCCTGAAACGCGTCCATACGTATTGTTGCACACCACAATTGGTTACCAATGTTAGGTCATTCATTTTGATCGTTTTTCTAATATTCGTAGATTAAACCATTGTATTTTATTAATGGGTTGCGTTTTTTTAAAGCTTGTAAAAAACAAAATTTTAATTTAAATATAGGTATGTAGGTTGGATATGAACAGTGTGAAGATAGCATGTCATGTACTTACTGAGCGGATAATTCACGAATGGAAGGTGACCAGTGTGAAGTGAGCGAAGGAGTCCATTGAATGAAAGGTGAGTGTGCATTTAATGTTCTCTTGCGTTCCGGATGTCGTAGAGAAAAGGTGTTAAGACGTAATAAGGTGAAAGTAAGGTGTTAAGAAGAGAAGAAAATTAAGGTGTTGAAGATTCCAATTTCATTTGACTCAATCCTCACATTTTTGGGGGACCCTCCGGGATTGTCATATTCACCTGGAAGATGACAATTAGCGACAAGAAGCTTACCGGCAGCGTGCAAATGGCGTCCGGCGTGCTTAGTTTGTCAGAAGGAATTTACGGAATTGCAAAATTTACCCATTACGACGGAGGTATCAGCGGTTTTAGATATTGATTGCCGCCGCGGCAGCATCTTCCCGTATGTACAGATGTAAAGGAGATATACTTAATGCTACCTCAAGTGCAGCAGAGGAGGTTGTGTTCATACAGCGTGTAATGGCAACACATGCCATTCATTGGAACCTCTGTAGATTCAGTTACACCGTACGTAACTTTGTACGTGCCCACTATATGGAACCATAGGTTATATTTATTTATTTATTTTGGCTTTCTTATTTGTGATAGTAAGATATCAACATATCAAAGTACAATTTAACACAGTGTGTACAGAAGTGTTTAATCTAATTGACATTTTAGTAAATTTAACTGTAAATAAGCTGTGGTTAAAAATAAAAAAAAAAAAGAAAAGGAAGTAAAATGAGTGAGAATAAAATAAAGGGAGACCTAATTATGGCGCTCTGTAGTCAGAGCGCTTTTGACTTTGTTCTTGAAAGTCAGTAAATCTCCAAATAAACCCAGTTCCGGATGTTCGGAAGCTCTTTGAACATTATTTTCTTAGACTTTCATAGACCAATTTAATGATATGGGGGGGTTTCAATCCACATGTTTTGCCTGGAAATCTTGGATTTGCTACATCGTAATGCAGGATTTGCTAAGTTTGTGCTAGTGATCGTAATTGCTAAGTATTTATTCTAGTTTAATCTGTTATCCAGAATAACTCCTAAATATTTAACCTCATCACTGGTCTTCAAAGTTTCTCCGAAGAATTTAGTCTTTCGCGTGACTTCCAGTTTGCGTTTGTTGGTGAAGTATACCGCTTCTGTCTTTTTGGAGTTTACTGTCAGATTATGCTTGGTGCACCATTTTTGCACGAAACTTAGTGCTCCTCTCTTTGTGTCGCTGATCACGTTTGCCTGTGACCAGTATCGTTAGGTCATCAGCATATCCTATTATGTAGTAGTCGTTTAGACCGTTAATAAGGTCATCCGCTATTAGATTCCATAACAGCGGTGAAAGGACTCCTTCTTGAGGACAACCTTTAGTTAGCTACGATACCCCCTTGTAGTGCCATTGATTGAAACTTGGATGACGAGACAGTCATGCTAAATCAGACGATTTAGCATGTTTGTAATCCACTCTATCAGACTTTTGTTTATTTTATGCGCGTTGAGTGCTACTTTTATGCTTTTAAAAGTTGTCTTATCGAAGGCTCCTTCTATACCACCTATGAAGACGCCTAACGTTGTTAGTTTATTATTTAGAGCTTTGTCAATTTTAGTTACTACTTTATGTAGTGCTGACTCTGTTGATTTACCAATACAGTATGCGTGTTGATTGTAATTAATGTAGAGGATTGGTCTTTAAAGTCGTGTTTCTAATGTGATTTCCACAAAGCAATGTATCACTTGTAAAGAATACATTATGTGCGCTTGAACACAAGCATGCCATATCATATATATATATATATTGTTACTTTTCGGGACATTTATCCAAAAGCAACGTTTACGCTCGTGAGTTTTAACAACACTTCGTATAAGAACAGATTTTAAAAAAGACAATTTTCTAACAACCGATGCTACACTGTACCTGAATGTTTAACATGAGTTTGGAATTACTTTGATAGTCTTGGTATGGTTTTATGTGGTCTTAGAATGGTTTTGGAGTGATTAATCAGTGACTTCCACATTCTAACTTAAAGTTAAATTTGTCACTTTCACATCTATTGGAATATTTTGAAGTTAAAAAGAGATGATCAAGTCAAGATAATTTTAGTGGTGCTATTGATGCCTTGTGAATTAAATAACGTAATGTACCAGAAGCCTTGAGGAATTACAGTACCTGTAAAAGAGTCGCACTTGGCCAGCGTGGCGTTTTAAAGCCACAAGTCACATCCCTCATGCACATATCAGTATGTCCCGCAGAGGATACTGAAAGGGCTGGTTGCAATCGAAATGTAACCCTTCAATTTCTTTGTTTATGACTTTGTCCTTTTGAGAATCTGTCATTATAAAAATCTGTCCTTATGCGAACAAAGCTCAGCCTCAGTGGAATAAAGTCGAAAATGATAAGATTTCAGGACAACAAAATCACTGTAAAATGTTGTATAACTTTTTATTATTTTTCTTACGAGTTTTTATATAATATTATTATTAAACTAATAAATCCTAATCATTATTATTTTCTGTAAAGTGATATTTTTGAACTTTTTTTTCAAAGCGCCTAAAATGAATTTTTGGGAAGTGTAGTTTAAAGTGCCTCTTTAAGTATCTAAATTTCGACATAAGAGACCCCCTAGACGATCAATTATATTGTGCATTTTTACGGATTGCGCAATGGTTTTGATGTTTATGGAGTCTATTGAAACACCTTTGGTTGCAAGGAGCGATTTAATAATATTTTGCAGTGACATTATTGTACAATTTTATTGTAGGTCTAGGGGTCTTAGGCGTCTTTGTTAAACTGAGGATGTGAAAGGACAAAAGCTATACCCCTCGTTTAAATTTCCCAGGACAACCCTGACCCTGCCCCGCAGCAACACAGCGGCCATCCGCCAGTTGCTGCTGCACTATCCGCTCACCGACGCATACCCCATCGCGCCGCGCATATACAGCACCCGGCGTCGGCGCTCGCCCGCCGCATTCCGACGCACCGTGTACCGACATAACCTATGGGCACGACAACTACCCGACTTCACTGGCCGCTACAGGGACTGCTCACCGGATTTTTACAGGTACTTAATTAATAAATTAACCCTTTTCCCATTACGTATAAAAATACGTCCCGTTCGCACAATGTACCGTTTGCGTAAATATACATAATTATACATTATGTATACAATATACATTATGTATATAATATACATTATGTATACAATATACATTATGTATACGATATACATTATGTATACGATATACATTATTATACGTTTAAGTATATATGAACCACGAAAACGGAAATCGTTACGAAGCTATTGCACATGTTTTGCGAATGGGACGTGTTGTGACAAAAGGGAATTAATGTAATATGGTATTGTAGAAAACAATGTTGAAAGGAAGCTATTTACTGTTGCACGTTGTCCTACTAAATCAATGTTATACACTCCCGTACACCTGAATCGAGCCCCACCCTACATTTTCAATTGTGTTCAGATGTCCGGGAATGTATGTTGACTAGGTTAAAACACGTAAATAAATTCGTGATTATATTTGGATGCATCAACAAAAGGTTATTAACTATTTAACTGTTAACATTTCAAGGTACAATGACACACAAATGCATCGATTAGTGCCATGGCTCAACAGAGAATTACACTACTTGCTAAATGAGAACATTGGGCATATTTCGTATGTGATGTCAAAAATTCTAGAGCAGCTCCCACAATACCACATCAACTCGCTGCCGTTTAGAGACGCGATGCGACCCTACTTTGGAGACAGAACAGAGCATTTTCTACACGAGTTGTACTGTTTCGCGTCGACGCCGTACGACATGACCGGGTATGACCGGTACGTGCAGTACACTACCGATAGCAGAATGTCTTCTATGGTGAACGAAGTGATCTCCAGCTCGGAGTCTGACGTGAGTTTCGATTCGGACATCGTGATGATCTCCAGCTCGCACCCGGCCAACCCGCCGCCGGGGCCGTCACGCCCCCCGGTACCCGTCTACCCAAACAACTACATTCCACCGCCGCCTAGCGACAACGTAATTCCCATCGAAACTATTTCCCACTCTGACACCGACGACGATTCCTCAGAAGTGATGGTGGTCGGGTACATAAAGCCACCGCAGGAGCGCACGCCCGAGGTGGTCGACCTGATCGGTTCTGATAGTGATGTGGTAGTACAGGAGAATACGCCACTGGAGCCCGTCCAAAGCACGTCTACCCAGGAACTTCGGCCTATCATACCTTTAGTGAAACTTAGTTTGAAACATCTAGAGCCCCAGGCTCGTCTGTCCGATAGCGATGATGACAGCACGTATACGCCGCCGCCGCCGCCGCGGTCGCGTAACCGCCGGCGTCACACACACTCCTCTACCCCCTCTCCCACTCCTCCCCTCTCACCCTCTTCCTTCGAGGACTCAACAACCTCTTCATTTACACCTTACGACACGGATACCGATTTCTCATGCACGTCTGACGATAGTAGCAGAAAACGCCCAAAGAAAAAAACCAAGAGAAAAAAGCAGACGAAGAAATCGAAACGCCCCGTGAAAGACAAGACAAAGTCGAAGAAATCCTCACGCTCACGTGGGCACGGCGAGAACGGCGTCTCCGAGCCTCTGAAACGCAACAAACGCAAATCCCTCACAGGCAAGGGTGTAAAAGCGTCTAAAAAGAATCCCGCGGCGAGTGAGACCGTAGAGCGACCTCAGGGTGAACTGGATCAGCCAAGCACGAGCGGCACTTCCGACAGAGGGCACAAGAGCCTAAGGTCGCACCACGAGAGCAAGAGACTGAGAAGTGTTGTCAGTATATTGAATAGTAGAAGAAATGCAGGTGATTCTAACATAGGCGAAAATTCCAATTTACTAAATATTTTGAGCAGTGCTATTCTAGATCCGAATTCAAATGTGTTGGCGTACAATAGTGATAGTAGTTCCATACCTGCAGACGACAAAACTAGAAGAATAAACAGTGTGCCTCCCCAAGTGCTGGAAAGGGTAGACTCGTGTTTCAATACCATGGTTGCTGATAACTCTGATGAGGATCTCCCTCTGAACCTCTCAGTACAGAGAACGTAATAACGTGCACGTCAAAACATTGTGATTACGTTATTAGCATATAAAGACAATTACAGATACATTACGATAACATTGGCCATCAGCAAATCCGTAATCATCCGAACGCGTCATCCACGTCTCTATGAATTACCGTACCTATAATTGCATACTTTATTACGAGATAAATACAAAACATTATGAACATGTCACGGGTCAGCGCAGAGAAATATATGGATCTGTTATTTTCCCTTGAAAAACTAAAAAGTTAGGCCGGCGGCAGATTACCGATTTGACATATGTCAGATTAATGTAACTAGTGATGTGACTATAGACAATCGTAGCAGTGGCATTAAATACTTTTATTAACAGATAATGATAATACTTTTGTTGATGTGATAGAATAGGGAATACGGAAATAAAAAAAAATGCTATTGTGGTTAAAATATATTATATTAAGTACTTTACACTATTCTGAATCAGAATCACGAACTACCGCTATCGTCGTGACTATCAGTTACTCGATTAATTATTTCATTGTCAATTATGGAATCAATCCTAATATCGCGGTCACAGTCATACTTGTAAGGGAAAGACCAGTTGCATCACGAACTCTTTGTTTTATCTTGTTAAAACGGTTTTTCTCTGACGTACTTTTAAATTTTGTTCGTTCAATAAATATATTAAAAATAATTTCACCCGCTTGTTTATTTATGGGTTTTCCTTGTCTTGAATTCTTCGGCATCTTTATGAAAGCGACTCTTATATTTGACTGTAGTGGATAATAATGTGGCTTTTTGACATCCGTCACAACATCATTACATTGATAGGATATCTTTTTGAAAATTAAATATTAAAAGGTTATTAAAATGAGGTCGGTAACAGTTGACGAAAGCAAATATAGTATAAAATTTATTATCAATTGAAAAAAATTTTGGAGGTATTAGTAGCTTTATATATTTATGACTTTAACGTTTGCCGAAGATACCCGAATATTCCCAATGGCCAATGTTTTCGTGCAAGATCTGTACACAGTTATGAACATATAAATAGTATTTCATTATATACGAGGGTGAATCAAAAAGCTCTTAGAGTCGTCATTAAAACACGAAGAAATTAAAATAAAAACATTTTATTTCTCTACGTAATCTTCTCATAACTCCATACATTTAATACGTTTTTCTCTAATTTTCCTTATTCCTTCCGAAAAAAAAAACATTTTCTTGAGTCTCAAAAAACTTCTTTACGGCAGTCATAAATGCATCAACATCATAAAATTTTGTTCTGCGGATATGCTCCTTTAATTTTGGAAATAAGTGAAAATCACTAGGGGCTAAGTGTGATGAATATGGTGGGAGATTAAGAATTTGGAAACTACCTTTACGGATTCTCGTGAGTGCAACTTCGGATCAATGAGCTTGAGCATTATCGTGGTGAAACAACACGCCCAACGACAATTTTCCTCTATATTTTTCTTTAATCGCTTCACGGATTTTTAGGATCAAATCTGCATAGGCACCTGTTATCGACTTTCCTTTCGGCATATAGTCAATAAAAAGAATTCCTTCATAATCCCAGAACACAAGCTATAATTTTGCATATGATCGGAAAAAATCGAATTTTTTTTCATTTTTTTTTTTTATAGAGAAGAGGGCGGACGAGCAAGCGGTCTCACGTGATGGTAAGTGTTACCGCCGCCCATGGACACCTGCAACACCAGGGGGTATGCGGGCGCGCCGCTGACCTTGCAAAATCCTATTCACAGCCTTCTTGAAGAACCCCACGTCGTAGTTTAATGGGAAGACCTCTTGAGGCAGTTCGTTCCACAGCCTACGGGTTCGCGATATAAATGGGTGAAATTGGCCTTTTCCAAGACATGCTTTGTTTCTTAGTTTCAGGGTCAAAATGGTGGACTCACGTTTTATCCATGGTTAAAAAACGACTACAAAATTTATCAGGATCATGCTGAAAGATTTCGAGATTCCGCTTTGAAACTCCATACGTCGGTTTTTGTTTTCTTCAGTTAACATTCTCAAAACCCATGCCGATACTTTTTGAATCTTAGTGTCTATTAAAATGGATTGCACACTGCCAAATAAAATCTTTAGTCTCTGCTTAATATTTGATCGTGATTCTTCAGTCTTCTAAAACCAATTTCTCCACTTTACTGACGCTTTGTTCCATGACGGAGGTGGAAGGCCCACCAGAACGAGGATCGTCTTCACAGCTCGATCAGCTAGCTACCTTTTAAATTCAGCAACCCAATAAGCGACCGTTGAATTGGGTAAAGTATCACAGCTCCTAATGTCTGCTGGATGTCCAAAAAAATATCCTTCGTGGTCAGTTTTTTCAGCCACGGGTACTTTATTACTCCACGTAACTAGCTTTTTTCCATAATTGGATGTTTTTAACAACTCGTTACACAAAATAATTAATTGCTAAAGAGTAGTACAATCGAATCAAGTGACACTTAACATAAAGATTGTGTGATAATGACTCTAAAATAAAAAATAAACTACCCTCAAAAATGTTTTATTATCATGCGTTTCTAAGCACTTTTTGATTCAACCTCGAGTATGTTTAAAAAGGTAGAAAACATTATATTGTAGATTTAATATGGTGTTATATTGTAAAGGTACTTATTTATAAAATTGTTTATCGGAACTCCAAAATGCACGTGATCAAGCAAGTTCCGAAATTAGTCCGAGAACGTTGCATACGCAAATACAGGCGTGATCTCTAGCGCCATAGCTTGTTCCTCACGGGCATAAATGCATAAATATTGACTAATCAAGCATTTGATTAAATACAAATTTCTTTGTAGCTCATTATCGACTTATCAATAAGTAGCTGCTAGGTGGCATTCGCCGCAAGCAAAACTTTGAACAAGAAACCTTTTTATTCAGTTTATGCAACGAATATAAACGTTAGTCACCACAATAACACATTTACGAACGCAGAAAAAATTGAAATCGTGTGAACCCTCTGTTGGAGTTTTTGGCGGGAACTCGAGAAGTGAAGTTGAGTTTTTGTTTGATTAATTATATATGTTTTGTGGTTTAATTGTGATACTTTAATCAAATAAAAGCATAGGACTGCGCTTTTCGTATGCTTCCAAAGAGTTCTGTTCTGTCCTCGGTAAACCTACTACCAATTTACTGAGCGACTCCCGACTTCGACGGGACTGGACAATTGACAGGATACATTTTAAACTTTGTAATTGTTAATTACGAAGAAAAACTTGACACTGGCAGAATGTGCTAATTGCACCATTGCATCGATTTGAAAATACATACTAGATATGTTATACAAGTACTCTGGGGCAGGCACGTTAAAGTCTAATAATGTTCTATGTTCAGTAGCTCTCGAATTCTTTAATTTATGTGTTTGAAAAATGGAACATTCTTATTACGTAGCATTTAAGTTTCAACTTTGAGTTTTTAATGAACCCCTCCTCATCTGCTTAACCCTCCCTAGAAGTTGCCAACCAAGTTTCTTTGATAAGAACGTATGATATGTCATCTAGTCTATTTCCATATCGATGCACCATTGTCATATATGAAAAAAAAGAACCCTTTGTTGACCAGTACTTTACATGTAAAAGGTTATTTAATCAAAATCTTAAAAGTTCGATAAAAAATAAGTTGGGAGTTCATAGAGTCCATATTATATGTTTTAATATATTAGTGGATAAAGCGTGTTTTACCATTAACATATTAAATATCTAGTTATGATTTTTACAGATAAGCAATAAAAAAATAATTTTTCATGATAATTGAATAATTGATAAAACATAAATAAACGTTAATCTTAAGCATGAAGTAATTCCCAAAGAAATTTATTATAATTTGGAAGCTGAAAATACACTGAGCTGACGTGATACTATCAATGCTACGTACATTACGTGACGGTGGTTAAACACTTAAGTTTTATTGAAGACTGTTTAGGAACACATATGGATTACATTACCGGTATCGTGTGACTATTGTCTCCAGAAATACGTGACAGTCAACCGTTGACATTCGACGGAGGTGGTTCTGTTATGAAAAACAAAAAACTTCAATAAAACTTCTCAATAAAAACTTCACATGTTGGGTAGTAGGGTCGCGTCATCTCCAATCTGTTTGCACCTTTTTTTTTTTAATTTTCATTTTTTTTGCGTTTTAGAGATTTACGAGTATATCAATCATATTTTTCAATGCATAATGCAATTTCAAGCAGGTATAACACAGCTGTGAAAATATAAAGTACCAAATTTATGTTTTTTAAATGAGTATAACAGCCTTTAATTTTTTTAATTTGCTGCTTTTTTCTTGTGACACGATTTATTTGCCAGACAAACTAATATCCCTACAATGTTTTAATGTTAACATGTATAACTTAGAACGTTTTAATTTGTAATTCTCATGGACTGTCACGACCTCAAATGCAAAGATCAAAGTCGGACTGTTATTTCTTTTTCTCATTCACATAAGTGTCTAGGTATCATTTGTGATATACGGGTATTATAATTGTTTATAAGTGATATCCTATTTATAAACGATACTACAATAGTCAATACAATCGCCCGCTGGAACAAAATATACAAATTAGCTTGAAATACATAAACATAATGAGCAATTAATTGTTTCATTTTTCATAACTTACAGTAACTGCAATCTGTGGGAAATGCGTCTACAGAAAAATGGCCTATTAATTTTTTTTCATTCCTCATTAAATAGGGCTGTCCTACAGATCTGACCATGAAGAATCTATAAATTAATCTATCTATCAATTACTTTTGGTTCGATTAATCTGAACAGGAGGAATTTTCTTTCCTCGTAGTCTGATCCAAATATTAGGGGTTAAAGTATGAAATTGCCGATTTGTACTGAAAAATTAAAACTCGTTTTTTTCTAAAATGTAACATATTTATTTAATCAAAATATTTACCCTCATTATCTATACATTGTTGCCATCTAATCGGAAGTTCATTTATGCCTTTGCGATAGAACTCTGGGGATGTAGATTCGACAAACTGTGTGAAAGCATTTTGTACTGCCTCTTGGGAAGAAAATTTTTTACCACGTAGAAAATTGTCCAAATCACGAAAAAAATGGTAGTCTGTTGGAGCAAGGTCTGGCGAGTACGGAGGATGACGTATGGTATCTAACTGCAGCTCCTGTAGAGTTACAACGGTTTCTCGTGCAGTGTGAGGTGTTGCGTTATCGTGGAACAATAATGGTGAAGATCGATTCACGAGTCGGGGCTGTTTCACTGCTAGTTTCGCCATCATTGTTCGAAGTTCGGTACAGTAAACATCTGCTGTTATTGCTTGACCAGACCTGAGAAAGCTATAGTGAATAACACCGTGAATAAACCACCAAACAGTTACCATTACCTTTTTATTGGTAAGCCTTGCCTTAGGGCACTGTTGCGGCGTTTGACCTGGGGTCAGCCATTGCATTTTTCGCTTTCGATTATCGTAAAGAATCTACTTTTCGTCACATGTCACAATTCGATCCAATATTCCTTCATTTCTGTACCGATTCAACAAGGCAACGCAAGTTTCAACACGCGTTTCTTTCTGCAGATCAGTCAAATCATGAGGCACCCATTTTTCATATTTTTTTATCTTATTGATTTGATGCAAATGAGTCAATATTGTAGGTAAGGTAACGTTAAACCATGCCGCTAATTCCTGGGTAGTTTGACTCGGATCGGCTTCCACCATCTCCTTCAATTCAGCGTTTTCACCTGTGTGGGCGGACGGTCTTCCACGTGGTTCGTTCTTCAAGTCGAAGTTTCCATTACGAAAGCGTTTAAACCAAAAACGCACGGTACGTTCATTAGCAGTTTCCTCTCCAAACGCAGCATTGATATTGCGAGCCGTTTCTGCCGCGTTAGTTCCGCGTCTGAACTCGTATTCAAAGATTACTCGGATTTTCGAAGTATCCATCTTTCCCATCTAAGCCGAATAAAAAAAACAATTGAAACTCGAAAATCGAATGTTGCACATTTTTTAAAACAAGAACCTCATAGGTATGTTAAAAAAAGTTAAAAATGTGAAAAAAGTTCCACTCGAAAATCTCACACCATGAAGGTTTTATGTCAATTCAAAGTATCTATTACTATAAAACGGCAATTTCATACTTTAACCCCTATTACATTCAATAAATCCCGAATTTTATCGCAGCAGTTCGGAAGTGCCACTATAACAAGTTATGCAAATTACATTATTGCCTTTTAATAGAATATCAAGCATCACCTGGTAATTTGGAAGAAGTAATGTAAGTCATCTAATGTGATTACACCTCTACACCCTGATAGTAGTTTGTTAACAGTAGACTTATGAATATACAGAGTTGTTACTTACATTTACAAATCCAGTCACCTTTGGAAAGTTTATAAAATTATGTATTAATCTTCAGACTCAACTATAGTGACTTTCTCCGTCTGAAACGGAAACATCAATTATAAAGCTGTCACTAAATATGTCGAGCTTTTCTTCTTGTGTACGACTCTTCTTCACATTTAATAGCGTGATTACAGCATTTGTAGTAAAAGGAATATGATGCCTTATGATGATTCGGTGAACATTTCCTCACGGTACTTCGGCGCCCCATATGATGCCAGGAATCCATATGATGATGCCACATCCGGAGCGAAGGACGCATAGGAAGAATAGTGCGTCCGCGCCTCCGGGCCACTGACCGTGTATCCATGGACTTCTACGTCTGCAAAGAGTTCTTCCGTTCGGGCATATCGTGATTTCCACGCTCTGTGATTGAAGTCGCCTGCAATCAGCGTGGGTAGCGGCGAGTCCCGCTCTCAGTGGACGTCTGACAAGTGTAGGCTACTAATGTTTCGGTGACACTTTGTACGAGTCTTGTACGCATACTTTAGGGAGTTTTGGGACGCTACAATCCCACAGCCCCTAAGCACACTAACTGGCCAAAGTACCACGACCTCACAGAAGACTACCGTAAAATGTATTGCATTTCCTATTTTATCTTACTTCCCCAATGTACACGACGTAAATATACCAGAGCTCATCCTATCCCTTCCCACTTTCCCAACCCTTCCTAAATTTCTAAGGTAAACAGCGCGTATCTGGGGCGTGCCAACGTTTGTCGAAGGGCGACTTTTACGGACAGCCCAAAAAAAATCCTGATCATGGAAGTGTATTGTTTGATTTGTGTTGTAAGTAAATAATGTACGTGTACAGAATAATTCGATAGTTTATTATGTATAAAGTAAGTTAGTATGTATAGTAAATAAAGATTTTGAAATATATTATAGCTGAAGCCTAGGTACACCGACCAAAAAAATATGACACGCTACACTATAGGACTGCGGGGCCAACGTGACCTAATGCATGTGGGAATTGGGTCCCGTAAGCACACATGACAAGTCACGAGGCCCTAGCTAGAACGAGAGGTATATACGGGCCCTCCCCACGCGAGGTAGCGAGATAGCATAGCGCCATGTCACATGGTATTTGGTGTATTGTCCGACATAAAAAATAATCATAAAATGTTATTAGTCGAAAGGGCCGATACGCTCGGATATAACATCTCTAGTTGTATAATATGTTTGTTTGTGAATATTAATAGGGCCAATCTGGCTCAAAAATACAATCGTCATTCAGTCGTCTCGAGAGTTTCATTTTCGCAAGAAAAGCCTCCAGAAGTCCAGTTTCACCGGACGCGAACCACCTTAAGGGCCACTTGCGCGTCTTCGATAGTATACATTCGGCCGTCGTCAACAGCGACAATTTTCACTTTACCAGGTGGAATGTCAGCTCGTCTGCTGCGTTTTCTATAAAAAAGGGTTACCCTCTTTTAAAATAATGTATGAAGCGCGCGCCACGAGCAAAAATTTCCGTCATTGACATGTCACTATTCAACCTTAATATGAGGGGTCAAGTAAAGTGTATGGTGATCGACGATTTCATACAAATCTCTTTACCGTTCATTCTTGGCTGACCTCATGTCAATGGCCGTAATTATTCCCGCCCGTGGCGCGCGTTTTAGTACATTAAATATTCAGCTCTGAAGTGAGGAGAAATTGCTTCCAATATTCACGGCAATAAAAAAATATCGTGAAAGTATGGTAAATTAGAAGTTTTGACGAATACGAATATTCTTCTAGACAACCGTGAGTAGAGGATATTTCCCAACCACAAAAGATTTTATTCTTACAATTGTTCCTATTTAAGAATACATCAAACCCCTTTCAAGATTATTCTTTCAATTACATTTTTAGGTATCCCTAAATACCCATAATGTAGTCTTGAAAAGGAACATGTGTAAGAATAAAATCATTAGAGAAGTGTTTGGGACTAGTTCCCAGCCTATCAGGTTTGTAAGTAGTCAACCTGTCCTCTTTAAATTGCTTCCAGGGCCAGTTGACTACCAACAATTACAAAAAATAGTAAACTCGCCTGCGGCCGTTTTAAGCGAGCCAGTTGCTTTATATGTTTTTTATTTATATGGGAATGCTCGGTTGGCCAATGCCAATGTTTTATTAAGAATTCTCGGAATCGTTCCAGTAGTTTCAGTTTATCGCTTACATAAAAACACTCTTCTCTACAATACTTGTATAGATTAGTACACAATAAGTGAATAGTAGACCAGGTTTCTTCGCAGTAAATAAAAATGCTTTTAAAATAGTGTATATTTTATAGACCATGTTACATTATTCAAATAATATGCATACATTTATCAATATGTACTATTTTACAGGGGATACTAAGTGAGAGAAAATTATATTCGTGTATTATTTATTACACATAAGTACTATAATTGTAGGATTTCATCGAAATAAGGAATCGAGCATACAGTGTTGCTAGTCGCGAAGGCCAGTATTTCAAAAAGTGTTGTATGGGCTCGCTTAGTATTCACACGGCATCGCGCAACTTGGCGCCTGGAGCATGCGATAGAATGTGTTGTAGCGCGTCTTAGCGGACAGCAGTACGACCACTCGACCAGCTACACCGTGTACGACGTCTTATTTTCCTTAATAATTGTTGAAATTCAAATTGTACATTAAAACTTAGCGTGCACATACATATGGAGGTATGTTTGTTATGCCGCTTATCATGGACAGGCGTATTATATACTCAGGGTGACTGGTAGGGGTCATTAGCAACAAAAAACGTTATATAGGGTCCTTATTTTGTAATTTAATTTTTTTAGTTCAACGATTTTCTCTAAGTGGAGAACTCTTGGGGTTCCAATATTTTTATTACATTTTTTCAAAGTACCCTCTACTTGTATCTATACAAAATTTCATGCGTCTGAACCAATATTGAAAACATTTTTTTCCACTTTTCCTCGGGTACCTCTTTCACACAGCCCCTATGAACGTAACCAGCGCGTCTTCCGGCGACGAAAACTGCTGCCACTTTAGTTGGGATTTAAATTTCGGAAATAAAAAAGTCACACGATGCCAAGTCGGGATTGTAAGGAGGATGACCTAAAACCTTAAGGGTACTGTTTAAAAAGCCCCTTATTTTAAGCGCTGAGTGAGTAATAATTAGAGGTAAATACAATAACTACACATTTTACTTAAAACAACAATAATGTAATTTATTACAACAACTTGTGGATCGAAGAGTAAAAAGAATTATCCATGAATCCACCCGTGGATTGAAACTGAATATTATTTTAAGTTTTTATAATGACTTTTTTGTTCGCGTTTTAAATTGTGAATGTTTGTAATAATACCCTTGTAAATAAAAATGAAGTTGATATATACCTACATTATTTTTAAAATATTTAACGAATTCAAAAAAATCACGCCTGAATAAACATTCTGAACGCCGAATTCAAAAATGAGTAAAAGTCACCATGTATAATGATTTTTTTCCCGTTTGCGAATGACCTCTGCTATCACCCTGTAAAACGAATGATTCGATCTAACCGAGTTATCCCGTATATACGAAAACTGAGTACTTCACACTTAGGGCCTTTCTCGGCACCTACGGATAAAGTATCAGGAGGTGGTGAGAAAAGCCCTTAATCGTCTATGTCCATAAAACAATGAAATTTCCCAATAATTAGTAATTAATTCATATAATCGCATAAGTCAATAACTCATTAAAACCCTGTTTTGTTATTGCAACGCATATTAACCAATTTATTCTTTAATCTAAACCTAATCAACATCAAACAATAATTTAGTAGCTTCTAGCACCAAGCTTTTACAATTAGCAGTGCGCCGGTAACTGTGCGCGCTAGTAATTGTGGGCAAAGCAAGCGTTTTAACCGATTCTTTGCTATCATACATGAGATGTGTCATATCGTGTAAAATATAATCAATGACGAAAAATATATGCACATGTAATATATGTCATTCGTCAGTAATACTTATTATTTTAATTTTCTTAATTAAAAGTAGATGGCACACCATGTGTGTCGGTAACCATTTTATTAGTTTTTTTTAGTAATTACTTGTGGTGTATAAAAAATCTTGTAATACTGAAAGATAAAAGATAAAAACAATAACTCCAGTAGATGATTGGATTTGATTATTCAAAAGATCCGTCCTGTTGTAATGGATATAAGCACAGACTGAAGCAGTGATGCAATAAAACCTAACAATATACATAAAATTCCGAACCCTTGACACAGCAGGTGTGTCATCAATTAACATGGTCCTTATAACACATCAGATGTGTCATTGAAAGTTGATTAGTGGCCTCTCACACAAGTGATCGAACTAGGCTGGTGGCAATGAACCGGTTAACAGTTTAATCTAATCAGCTCGCCTTCACTTAAACTTCAAGGCATGTAAATTATTGCGGCGTTTTATATTAATCTATATTACAATTATTATTACATTCTTTGACATATACCTAATTTTCATAGGCGTGCATCGCATATAAGCGGAAAAGCAGCGCTTTTAATATTTGCGCAGTTTCAAAAAGATGTGAATATCGCTATTTGATAATCTAAATCATGTTGCGTTTCTTTTTGTATTACGAAGACTTTTTTGTATTCAAAGACCGAAGTCACTGCGAGGAAATTGACAGCTCTCATACATTTCGAGGACAGCAAAAACAGTGCGCCATCTAGTGGTTTCAGTCGGTATCTAGCAGTATTTATTTAAAACACTTTATTGCACTCAATCTCGTACGTACAGAAGGCGAACTTAAAGCGTAGAGGCATTCTCTACCAGGCAACCATAGGATTGAACAGACGCTCATAGTTTTATTTTATTATACTACTAACATCTTGTAAACCATGTAATAAATACATTTAATTTGTAAAATTTTCTTTAATTTACAACTCCAGCCGCATGTGTCCCTTGTTGTCAATTTACTCGTAGAGTAATTATGGTATTTGTTACTACTTATCTAGGCTAACATGGGCAAACCGTGGGTAGTTGCGCATGTTATTATTGTACCTAGTACTTTCCAGTCAGAAGAAAAACAATCTTTGTATCTGCTTACCTATACTCCCACTATACCTAATTTCAAAACCAATGCACGGAATAACGATTTGCAAAAGGAAAATTTATAGAATTTTAAGGACGGGTTAATACCTATATAAAATTGTATATAAAAGTATGTCCATGTTATAATATTTTAACCACCAGCTTATTTATATTTTTAGCACACTTTTTGTGCGAGTTGCAAATACTTTACATAAACAGAATGTCTACGCACTTTTCCCGAACCCTGATTTCATGTGAGTTCACCAACATGAAAATTTTACGAATCATTTGTTTTTTAGTTTTTACCATAATTTTCATACAAATTTGCTAAACAAAGTCCAAAAAATTGCTATTTAAAAAACACGAGCAAAATCCACGGTTTTAGACTTTGGGAAAGATTCTGACCACAACCTGTATATATATCTATGGTGTATAAATGAATATCTATCATATCATAAAAATACAACCTAAAACACGTTTGACAAAAACACATAAGCGGTCTTAGATCAAAATAAAAGGGAAAGATACGGTACGATCTTACATTGCGTCAACTGAAAATAGGCTCGAATACACAACTGGATGCACACAAACTCATACAGCTATAATTGAATTCACGTTGTACGACAGAGATAGAGCGATAAGCTTGGACAGTGGCAAGAGTGACACATGCTAAACGTGTCGCTCACACATGTTTCGTATAGTTTTATCTCCCTTACTCATTAATGGCCGAATGTAAACTAATAATTTAAAAAAACTTCTATACATTTAATTTACTTTTTGGTGAAGTTACGCGTGAAAAGTGATTTCATGTGTCTCGTTTTTCTCTTTGAGTAATTTGTGCACAGAATAAATGCACAGGAAGGCATTTTTAAATATATTTTCCACTGCAAAACTGTGTTCACCGTATCACATGTAAGCAAGTCGCTGTTCTATCGGTGACTAAACGAAGCAGATCCATTGAACTCAGTTTTGTAGGACCACGCGCGGTAATGGTGCAACGTATCTCTTCCTCCTTTTGATTTGATCTAAGTAAGCAGTCGCCATTTCGCGCAGCAAAACGGCGAATGCGTAAAATTATAAGACCACGTTTAGCGACAATAATTCAACACTTCCTATGTATACTATCGTAAGGAAATATAACCCTACTTACAGGGGTCAAATAAAAAAAACACATTATTAGCTAGTGTGAAATCAAAATACATATTCTGTATAACTATTCCTTTGATTTTATGGTGAACATGTTATAATTTGACTTCATAGTTACCAATAATGCGAGCAGGAATCTTTTTCTGACATCTTGTACAGTTATTAATATTTAAATAATAGTTACTTGGGCCCAAAAGTCTCACTTCACTGTGACCTAGCTCTTGCAATGGGATATTACAGGACATTGATGAAATGTTATTGAGGTGTAATGACAGATGTTTTCTTCTCAAATGAACGGAGTCTGAGCAGGTATGCTGTGTACTCGTAATTCTGAAAGAAATCGTTATAAAGAAGGTACGCATTGGTTTTTATAATTGTAATGTAACTTTTCTTATGTTTAAATAATTAAATAAGAGGTGACCTTCCAGAAAAGAACTTCATCTAAGCGCCACAGCTAGACAGACAATCACAGAGTATGTGGATTGAAGTTTCCGGCTCTGTGTGAATGAATCTACAGACTGATGTTTCTGAAAGTCCCATTCTGTGAAAATACTTTCCCAACCTGCAAATACTCAACTTTGTGATCATCCTGACCTGGACTTTATTTACAGTCAAAACTCGGGAGGCAAATTTTTGCGAATTACGATTCATTTATTAGTTCCTTTACAGGTTTCAAAGTTGGAATGCCTTCCCATATGTGTTTCCTATGGTTTCATGCCCAGGTTTTAAGTATGTATTGAAGTGTTGCTTTTGGTATATCCTGTACAGTCTTGTACAGTTACCCAATTATATTTAAGATAGTATACGTAGGAGTTATCAAATAGCCTCAAATAAAACCAATATTGATATATTGTTATGTTTTCACGCAAATAGATAAGAGGTACACCTCGCGGTCATACAAATAAAACGATATGTTATCAGCCTGCTGATTTCAAAACAACGATCATTAAGATGCGGCATTATTATTCGGTTGGGGAGTTAATACGCCAATAATTACAATAATATGTAAAATAACATTTGGTTTTGAGAATTATTTGTTTCGATCCAAAACGAACATGTCGAAAATAACTTAAATTAAGAAATGATATATAAATTATAGGTTTTTTCGTCAGCAAAAACGTTCAAATGTCTAATAAAAGTAGGACGTATTAAGCCCACTTAGTATAAAAGTCACTTAATAATTGTGTTTAATAAGATTTCGTGTGTGGATTGGGAAGTGTTTTTTAACCATCCATTTTTAGCATGTTGTTATTGTCTATATCTGACCCTTCTCCATTTATACCAGAAATTTAACTGTCATTAGAGGCCATCGTCCTCTATATAGGTAAAACAAAGATTTCTTGTAAGTAAAAATATATGATCTGACTTATCAACGTCTAGCCTTTTAACTATTGGCCCTGGAAACATCTAAGGATTTAAGCACCCGGTAACGGTTTTTATAACCCTCACCATTAAGAGGGTGAAAAGGGGTAAATTCCTATGCTGGAAGCGAAGCCGTAGACAGTGACTAGTTAACATATAAAATATGTATCATTATTTCGTTTTATTTACCCAGTAAGAGAAGTGTTTAGTGTTGTACAACTACCAAACAAAATATCGATTATGGACCCATCTAAATTATAATATAACTTGCTATCGTTACACCTCTTAATGTACTAATTACGTGTATAACTCGCTAACGTAGTATTATAACATTATTTATTATTAATCTTATAAATAAGTTGATACAATACCCACGATTGGTTCGGAAAAGTGCAGAAGTTACGAAGGGTTCGCTTCGACCACTGTACTCATGTGTTGCGGGTGCGGCTTGAATTCAACCATTTCTTTCCACACCAACTCTGGAAAGAAAACATTATTAGTCTTGTTAGTGTGTACGTGTATAAAATACCTTTAAGAGGGGAGGAAGGCTAGAAGCGGATTTCAAAAATAGGTAATGTTAAAAATAATGCTGACGGCTGCGAGCGATACAACTTCTTTCAGAGAAAGGGATATTTGCACTTCGAGTTGATAATACCTATAATTATTCGAGAAAATCAAGGTTTCGTATTCCCGTTTCCTCCAAACCGCATATATGTTAACTTTTTTCTCACTTGCATTAAATAATATTCTTTCTGTTTGTACGTTTTTAAGAGTTGAATTTGCACACTGGGCTTCTTTTGGCAGAGTTTAAACGAGGCATTTTTTTTCCATTTTTGGAGGGTTCTCTAGCTTCGTATAACAAATATAGTTATTATCATTATCAATAAAATAAAAACATAAGGACATGCTCATGGTAGATATCATACAAAATACTTCAGCCTCGTTCCGCCTGCGCTAGCGCTCGGACGTCACCTTTTTCCGCGCGCGCGCCCCCATGATCCTGTGGCATACCGGCGGCGCCCTCTGCTAGCCGTTCTGCGTACACCTTGTGCACGTGGTAGATTTTTCTAGCCACCACGTCTCCCGCGCACATTTTTCTAGCCACCACGTGTCCCGTGCACATTTTTCTCGCCACCACGCCTCCCGCGCACTTTGTGGTTTTTTGGTTTTTCTGTTCTTACCCTCTTACTTCTGGTAGGAAGAGTTTACACATCAAAAATGTAGTTGACATTCTCTAGCTATTCGTAGCAGGGGGCGTGGGGGGCTTGCTACGCGCCCCGTTCCCGCCAAATATGGCTTTTCTTGATAACGAGCTTCCTTCTCAAGACGTCCTATCCAAAGGTCGTCGATTCCCTCTGCAGGGCCATGTCCTCTGCTCCCCCGAAATCAGTGGATCATGTGGAGAGCCTTACGTCCCCCGTCCCTGTCTCTCGGGAGGAAACATCCTCCATTGAAATCTCTCATGAGGACATGGACATAGTCCAATCCTCCACACATTCCTCTAACTCTTCCTCGAAATCAGAGAGCGCCGACGATGGCTTCGTTATTGTCGGAGCCAAGAGCATGAGCCCCCTCAGACCCCTTTCTACCGGTTACGGTAACTGAATTCCAGGATATTATCCACAGTCTAAAAAATCACCTGGTATCGATGGAATTCCTAATAAGGTGTTTAAAAGCCTACTGATTAACCTAATCGCACTTCTTGCGACTGTTTACAATGCTGCAATGAAACATCACCTCTTTCCAACTGCTTGGACACAAGCCGTCGTCATCGGCATCCCCAAACCAGGTAAACACCGCTTAGAACCCTCTAGTTATAGACCCATTAGCCCATTGAATACAATGGTTAAAATCTACGAAAGGATTATACTCCTTTCTCGCCTACTGAGTCACATCAACTCAAAAGGCTACTCATCGATGAACATAATTTTATTCAGACACCAAAATATACAGTAAAAGGCAAGAACAAACAAATTACAGATAAAAAGAACATAAAATTAAGAAACACAACTAAACGATTATAGTTATATATAGTAATTCTTAGTAATATTGTACACGATATGTGTGAGAGGGCATGTACCTTTCCATTTGTCGACGGGTAGCTCCATGTCCTCGAAGCTCTGATCGTAGGGCGTAGACACGGGCTCGTCCGTGGGGTCCGCGTACTGCGCCAAGTACTCGTGCGCGAGCGCCTGCTCTGCCGTTATGCGCCTGCAAGCATCACATTAAAAAAAGAGAAATGAGCAGCTAATTTAAAGGTGGATTAGCTTTAGGTTCTCTAGTGATAATAAAGGCATAGAAGTCCCCGTCGACTTATGACATTCTTGGCAATTGTTATTTCCTAATTAGTTTGTTTTGTTAATCATGATTTGCTGCCCATTAAATATATTTGCTGGCTGTTTAAATACAAACCTTTAAAACACGAACTTCAAATATAATTTTTTTTAATCATCTATTAAAAAAGTATTACATTCTCCTTAACGACTATTTAACAAATTCGTTAAGGAAGATTGTAAAGATTCGTAAACTTCTCTTGTCAGTTAACTCAGAATCATAAACGGAATTCATAGTTTGACGCTTAGGAGCTTGTTCAGTCAGTAATTAATACCCAGTGTAGGGAATTTTGACACTTTTCATATTTGATGTGATATTTGCGGGGATGCTAAGTAAAGCGTCCCGTAGCGAATGCAGTAGAAATAATAATTATCATCATCTAAATGAACAACCGCCGCGTGCGTAGGCGCAGCACATTATTATTTAAGTAAATTATGTATTGTGGACGCATACACTCTGTAAGGCTATATGTATTGTTATAGCTGGATTTATTGTGTATATACCAGAAAAGCGAGAAATGTAGTGATGAAAGAAAAATAGATGGTTGAAACTAAATGCTTCAAACATTTGTTTGAAAAGGCCGGCCTTTCTGAAAGGATATCCTAATCCGCTCATAAGACATCTACTGGTATAAATACTTATAGTCCACTCTTAAAATTTCTTCTGGCATAAATACTAAGTAACATCTGATAAAAGGGCCCTTCTTGTCGATTCTAGTTTCCCAGATATTGAGGCTTTAGTGAAAGCTTTAAATAAAATTCAAAAATTTTATTGCTTTGTCTTAAAAACAAGACGAGGGAGCATGTTTTTATTTAAACGTATTCTTGAAAGGACAAAATTTTAAATTAGAATATTATTAATCAAAGTCATACCACTACCATAAGACAACCCCTGCACTCAACACAACTACAAGCCCTTTACTCAAATGTTACAAAGAGCTAGTCGCATGCATACCTTAAGAGTTCTTAAGGTAAAGTAGCCCACGATACTAACTTGTCGGCATCTAACTCGAGCATGAGCTCGAGCAGGTTGACGGCGAGCGGGTTGGCGCCGCGAAACACCTCGCGGAAGTCGCGCCTCTTCAGCGTCGGCAGCGACTGGATGTAGTTCTTAGCCTAAAACACCACGCGACACGCTCCAATCAACTTTCGCCCTAAGACATTGAGCAAAGCGAATCTTTGATCTCAGCGACCATGCGGCAGCTGGTCCATCCATGTATCCCTATCAGTTTATCTCTCCTGATAGGGAAGAAAGTAAGATTTCCCCCCTCTTCTCTACTAACAGGGACATATTCGCTCACAAAGTTATTGTCTGATCCAGAAGCTTAAAAATAATAGTATATGATAAAACGTAACGTTCAGGAGATCTATAATAATCTTTTAACTTAGGTTCATTTTAAATTCTGAGATTTAGGAACAAAGAAAGAACTCTTCATTAGATTACATATTTTGCTATACTACAACAAAGGATCACGACGAAAGTGTCTAAACGACTATGTGATCACGCTGTTATTATTTATTTCTTTTACTTTGTATTTTTACCTCCTATGTCATTATTATTAATACTTACTAGATTCATAGTTAACTGTAATGTTATTGTAAGTACATATTTAAGATTCGAAGTATGTATATACACTATTGTATCTTGGACATATACAAAACACAATACATAACACACGACAGTTATATCATTTGCCAAATATATTTTATACACATGGCTAACTAAACTACAAGAAAAACACCTGTAATTGTACATTAAACAGAAGTGTATAGTGACATTACTGTCAGACACAACAGAAAACTATTCATAGATATTGTTCATTCATTAATTAACCGCGAATGTTTCCGACCGCAATGTTTGTGCTCAGCTTCATGACTCAGACTTGCTTATTTATTTCTGCCTTATTGAAATTTGCACAGCTGTTTGATGATGCAAAGCGAAATTACACCGATTATTGAGCTGCAGCATTTGTTATTATTGTAACCTTTTAATTCTATAATATATATATAATATTAAGAATAATTCGCGTTACGAATGCAGTCACTCATCACTAGTAAAATGCATCTATATTTATTGGCATAAAAAGAAAACTTAAAACTATACAAAAATACAAATGTATAATATTAGACATCGATCTTGGGGTCTCAAGGTCACCTACACAGTAGTCATTTTTTAGGATTGTTTGGCGGTATGAAGTGAGGCGGGACGGGCACGGCACACTGCAAAGCTCGCCGATTAGCTCGTCAGTCGTAGTCACGCCCCATTCAGTACAGCCGTGTGCAAATTTATATTTATATTATTAATAATATTAAATATTTTAAGAACTGTTTTTAATTAAAATCAATAATGCAAAGAAATGTCACTTTACGAAGGCAAGCGAAGAAATTAATTTATGACGTCTATAAGTATATGCAAATCCAGGACTTAATGGAAGGTGTCATTCCATTATGACACCGATTGACACATGATTACTACTATCTCTCTTTATTCTTTATCGTAGATACTATATATTATTATTCTGTGCACTTCATTACCCGATTCTTCATTCTGTATGCTCGCATCGTTTCATTGCTATTAAATTAACGTAAGTAATTAATATTCTTTATCATATACATAACCCGTATTTAATTTATTTTTGAAAATATTAAATTAATATCTATAATAAAAAAAATCAATTTCTAATCTTTCAAAAAAAAATCACATATCAAAATTCCTTAATAATAATTATTATTTGTAAATAAACAATTTTGTTCCGAAGTGTATTTGCGCGTTCTTATCCCCACTTCGCTCTGACCCCAACATCCGTGTCTCCAATTTTAATTACTATTACTAAAATAAAAGTATGTTTATATACTAATATCCGAAATGTTGTTAATTGTTGTGTAAGGAAAATTATAAATAATAATTAATTATCAATCTGATTATTTGTATCAATTGATAATAAATAAATTTCCCTTTTACACGCTGATAGCACATGTCGGCTGTGAAAGTGAAACTGCGAAATCGATTTACTTTAGATTAGGCACTGTTTGCATATGCTGATGACAGTGTTTTCATTTCGCGCAATGAACGTTGAATTGTTTCGCGAAACGCAGTTCGCAGCGGAGATGTGTTATTGACCACAAAGTGTATTTTTGATCCACTTTTTTTAAAGAATAACCAAACCAAATTCTCATTTTAAAATTGGTATAGAACACGTGGTACTTTGTCGAGTGAGACTGAGATGCGCATGTTACTACTGTGAAAAACACTTGGTTAGTCAAAAAAACGTGATGGCTATTGTCCTGGGCGATGAGTTACTGCATTCATAATGTGAATATACTACAATTCATTAATATAGCTATTAGAATTTCAAAAATTAGCGTTTAATTATCGCGTCTATTTTATTGTCCTGCTGTTTGTTAGTGTTATTCTTACCTCTTCACTTGTTATTTTATCAATAGTCTCCTGTTCGGGCTTTCCGCACAAAAACAATATCCTTGTGAGATGATCAATATCTGAATGCACAAATGTTAAGGTTACAAGCACCAAACTTACACAAGCCAAGTAGAGACAGGACAAACCATTGGAAGCATGTTAACAAAGCTAGGTTACATATTTTATGCACATATTTCTGCAATAAAACCTACAAGTATATATACAGTTCTGATATAAATTTAGTTTCCTAAATAACTTAGAACCAGATAAATAGACCATTCTCGATCTTAAAGTCTAGTTAAGTTATCATATAGTTAAGTTATAGGACCTTATGCAGTTTCAATAGAGATATATTTCGAACGCGATCTAATTCTAAAACAGAACGAAATTAAAATCATCTATTTATCTGGCCTTAGTTGGATTGTTCTATTCTAATGATACTTACAGATTCAGAGGATATTTTCTGCAGGAATTCGTCGCACGGTGTCCCGAGTAACTCCATAATCAAATTCAACTGATGGACATCTGTCTCATCGATTAAGGTTGAAAGCCGTGGAAGGTCACATTAATTACAAGCTAGGTTGTAGAATACTAATGGAAACATCGAGAATACTGAATACAAGCTGAAGTAAACAACGACTTATTCTACAAGCATGCGTTTCATTGTCTATTTGTAGTGTAAAATGTATTCATAAAATTATTTTATTACTGTCCCAATGTAATATTTCTTATTATTATTTTGTAGATAATAGTCATATAGCAAAGTAAGAAATAATGAAAACTGAATGCAAAAGATAAAATGTATTAGAATAATAAAAAGTAAAAAAGGATACAATCCGAACCCGGGAATAAAGTTCTGCCTGTGAGCAGTTCAGCCATTATGCAGCCCACTGACCAGATGTCAACTGTTTGGTTGTAATGCATCCAGTTGAGCATGATTTCAGGAGCTCGGTACCACCTGGCAGTTATATTGGCGGTAATACCAGGGTATAGACAATAGGAACTAAGGTGAATGTATTTATATGCTTGAAACAATAAATTGTCCCGTTAGGGAGAAAACCGATTATCTGACAATTTTACCAAAAATGAGTTAATTATTCCAAAAGCTTTTGAGGTGTTTCTACTGGTAAAATTTGAATTTCTGCTAAGATGGGCCGTTTCAGAGAAAAAAATAAACTTAAAAATAATAAAAAACAATTCTTTTCTGTTCTCCTTGATTCTCAAATTTTACTTTTAAATATTTCTTTTTAAAAACAAGAAGGGATTTTCTTTTTTTTTTATATTTTTCTTTACTATTCAAACTGGTTGATAATGTCGAAAAAAATACTTTAAGTAGGTACTTATTCTCGTCGACATCTTTCAAGTAAATTTTTATAAAAATCATAATGTCAAATAGTCGGTTTTTGTCACTGGGGACGAAATATAAAATTTATCTTTAAATGTTTATTGTTAGAATTTGTAACCAACAAAATCGATCTTGATAATCAATAAAATATCAATTGCATATTTATCTTCACTAAATCAACTAAAACAATCACTTTTGAATTATTCTCAACAGGAACCTTATCAAGACATTGCCCATTAAACAAACAACTTTCCGTCTTGGGTGTCACAGACAGCTCATTATGGTAAGGATACACGGATCAAAAACTCCTCTCAAGACAATATAATATATCAGAAAGTACATCAAAAGCAGCTGATCAGGAAAATTTACATTATAACTGAACTCTTAAATTAGTCAGAAATTAATGGACAATTTGAAATGTTAATTTGAAAAGAAAATGATAGATCAACATTTTAATAAAATGATACCATGTTGTATTTCAGAAAAAACTTATTATGGAATAATATCACTATACTTAATTGTACTGTTGAATAAGTCAGAAGAAAAATATTGGATGGGAATCTCTAAAGTAATTCATGTAAAGATTTCTGAATTCTCTGATCAGTCCGGGCCCAAAATAATCTAGTATCTATTCTCAAATCAATGACCTAAATCAAGATGTTAATGAAAAATATTACCTTGTAGCAACATAGCCAGTCATTGCAGTCTCCGTAGGCCTAGCCAGACCAAAATCTAGAATTTTCAGCTCACAGTCCTCATTTACAGCAATGTTTGAGGGTTTCAGATCCTAAAATCATAGTTCCTCATTAGTAGAAACTCTAGATAAAGAAATATTTAAAGATTATAATTATTTAAATAGTAACTTTTAATAAATAAATTATTGACTCTAATTTAATAAAAGTTCAAATTCTGGTTTAATTTTTATTAGTGTATAATTTTTTTCAAAATGCAGTTTGTTATTGTTATTCCGTTGGCAGACCTTTCTACATGCACTGCTGGACGAGCCTGTTCATGAATACTGTCATGTGCATGAGGAATGTATGGCTTAAAACGTCAGATTCATAACACCGTTCATAAAAACTCCCGCATAGAAAAGGCAGTAATTATTGCAAGTAAGACTGATAATTCATATATAACTGTAGAAATAAAAATAATTAAAAAAAAATAAGTAATTTCAATAAAGTTTGAAAACTTGCCCTATGAATAATTCCTGCAGAATGGATATATTTAAGGCCACGAAGTATCTGGTAGACCAGAAACTGGACATGATCATCTGATAGTTTCTGTGTGCGTACAATGTTACTCAAGTCTGCCCCCATCAAGTGAGTAACCAAATAAACTTGCTGGAACTCGCCTAAAGTCTTGTCTGGGCTAAATACATCCAACAAACCTAACAAAAAGTTTAAATCACATTCACTATTAAATTCAATGTTAAAATCATAATCATTTAAACTATCTATTAATGACTAATGACTTAATTTTAATTAAATGGTGGAATTTAATGTTAATTTATGTTGGAGTGTAGGCTTTCACGGCCGGACTCCATATCAATTGAATCTTCCGGGCTACTTGGCCGAAGTCAGCTGGAATTTTTTCTCTTTCTTCCAAACGCTTCGTCAACAACTGCGGTTGACATCTTCAGTGGCGGCTGCGTTCACTTTCGGAGAGATGTTATCTCTTCGGCTTCTCGAGTGCAACTGATTCGACGTTGTTTTTTTTTTATGTTAGGAAAGACAATTAAGGAAAACCCTGCATGGTCACCTGGTACCATCTAGTCTAGCTAGGCTAGTCTAGGTGGTACCAGGTTGGACTTCATTTCAGATTTTCCGTGATGAAAGATGATTGACTGCCGCAGTCTAGGAGTGCGCGTACCTTCACCGTTGTGTGTGTCAACGGGTTCGAGACTTCGATAACCGCTGTGGATAAAATAACTTCACCAGGACCTTCTTTAGAAAAGTTCACTATGGACTCCGCCGAAGTGGAAGGGATCGGAAACGAATCGGAATGAATCATTGTATTGTGTTTCTGATTCGACGACTGTGGCGCACCGGTATTTATAGTGGGCGAGGGTAGTTGTGATTGTATGGTGTGTACCGAGTCTGTTTTTGTACCCCCCTCTCGTCTCTCTTCCCCGTGAGCTTGATGTCTTCGGAATGCTGGATACCAGATATTACGGAGTCTTAGATTTTCTTCTTTTTTGTTAAAATTGTTGGGATGCTTGTAGATTTCAATAACTTCCCTATTGAGACGGGAATAATAATGATTCCCGGTTGACAATATCTTTGTGTCCCTAAAGCAGATTTCGTGGTCCCCATCCGACAAGGCATGTTTACGGCCGACTTCTCAGTGTCTCCTCTTAAGTGAACGCAGCCGCCACTGAAGATGTCAACCGCAGTTGTTGACGAAACGTTTGAAAGAAAGAGAAAAGATTCCAGATAACCTCGGCCAAGTAGCCCGGAACATTCAATTAATTTATACTCTTTAAAATAACATTTGAGATACACAACAATAAAATTGAGAATCAGTATTAAAAAGGTTGCTGAGCTCTTGCAAGGAATCATGTCACATAATTATATCTAGATATGCACATGAATAAATAAAATTCAATGTAAAAAATATAAGTAGAGAAATGAATCAAACCCTAGTTAGTGATGTCACTTGATACTCCATCAATTTAACTTTTACGGTATTTATTGATCACTCACTATAACTATAGGAAGTTTGTGGAAATTCTTGGACCAATAAGGCCACCAATACAAAAGATACTAAAAGGTCACAGATCATCATATAGCTTGATGGGTTAATAGATTCCTCTTCAAAGCTGTTTTTATGCAATAAAAGATTATTTATTACGTTCAATGATACATACCAATAATATTCTCATGATTCATATGCTTCAATGTACGCAGTTCTCGGTAAGTCCTCTTTGCATGTACTGCTGATTGAAACGGTCTTGCCAACTTTTTAATTGCAACTTTCATATTATGTACAGTATCTATAGCAGAGCTGCAAAATAAAATATGAATAGATTACCAACATAGTTACTATAATAGCAGTGATGTACATATCAAAGGTCACATAGTGAGACCTCATAATTTATAATTTCTGAATTTTAGTTTTTTTACGTATACATTTAAAATTTATCCGTCTATTTATCCGTAGGTTACGGTTAATTACGTTTCTGCTTAAAAATTTAGTACTATGGTAAGCATTTCTTAAACAACATTTAAAGTAATTTCTTTGTAACAGATTTCTAAATGATTTTTGATGTCGTGTAAAATTTATCAACCTGTAGTTAGGAGGTCTCAGTATGTAACCATCGATATGTGTTATTACAATAATCTATACATATAAAAAAGATATCCTGACTACTTGACTGACTGACTGATTCATCATCGCCGCGTCGAAACTGCTGAAGCTAGAAACATGAGATTTGCACAGATTGTATGATTTACATATCCACTGAGTAAGGATTTTTAGAAATTTACTGGGAGAAGGGGAAAACTTTTTTTAATGCAATGCGTGTATCTAAAGAACTATTTAAGTTAGAGAAATTTAGCATATACATTTCTCGTTTAAAATAATTAAACACGTGTATAGCCGTTTTATGATATTTGACATAGAGGGGCAGTTTTTAAGGCAAAATATATATCTCAAAAACTTTTTAAGTTGGGAACTTGAAATTTGGTATATAAACTATTGGTTTATCGGCGTTTTCTGGTATTTTTATTTAGAAGGGGCATAAAAGGCTGTTTTCAACGGAGAATCTATATCTCAAACATTTTTAAGTTGGGAACTTAATTATAGACTTCTCATTTAAATTAATTAAATGTGTATCGGCGTGTTTTGATATCTGACTTAGATTAGATAAATGGAGAATTACAAGTTTTCAAGTCTTGTAATTATTATTAAATAATTATGTATTACATTACATGCCAATATCAGTCAATTATGATGAATGTTGGTACTTACATAAATGCACTGCATACCATTGAAGGGTTAGGAATAAGGACTAGAAAAGATAGAGAATAGGCAGTATTGTTATCCAATTCCACACTCATTTCAGTATCCAATCAGATGATGGAATGGGGTAAGGTTATATGGCATTGGATACATCTCAAAACGTCCCGCAAGCAATATTATCCAGTAGAATAAGGAACAAAACAATAATACAGGAAGCAGGTGCGATGGCATGCAATAAGAAGGAAGGAAAGCGTAATGGGCTTTGGTAACTCTCACATCCTCTCAAAACATGTCGATATGCCTTGCAATCTTCTATGAGAGTTGACTTACATGGCCAGTAGGACAAGCCCTGACGGTTATGGGATACAGCATTGTCTACTTACTACACGTCTACTTGTCTACACGTGTCTACTTACAATCGAAATTACTTATTAACTGGTACTTCAAAGGCAGAATCTGTATTTATAATAGGTACTACTAATACAGTCTGAGTATTCAATTGATTTTAAAAGGCTACAAGTTTCTTCTGATAGTCTGTTTTGCAAGGACAATAAATCCGAGGTCAGATAGTTAAGGTAGTGGGTATTAGCTACCACAAATATATTTTTATTCATATAAAAAGAAATGTCCTGACTGGCTGATTTGACTAACAAACTCATCGATGCTGAGGAGAAACCCCTTTACCTAGAAATATGAAAATTAAATTTGAAATTAATATTCATTGAATTATTGAACTTTTTTTACATAGTAAAATCTTCTCGGAATTCAACCCCCTAAGGGTAAAACGGGGTGTATAGAAAAATTTATGGCCCTATTAACTGGAAATTTGCAGGTAAAGCCGGGGGCAAAAAGCTAGTCAATATAATAAAAGTATTTGTAACACTCATACTTGATACTTAAGCATGTAATGGGAATAAATCTTAGTTATACAAATACTCCTTTATTTATTACTAGCTGTACCCAGCCACGCGTTGCTATGGCTGCTCAACAGATGGCGCTTAGCCTGTTTTTGAGTAAAAAGCATGTTTTTACCCTGTGATAGGTATATAAAAATACACACGTATTCGAATGCAACGTTGTGTCAAAATTTCAAAGCAATCGTGAAGACATTTCTGAGATTTAAGATTTTGAACATTACAAACATTTACATTTTTATTTATATATATAGATAGATAATATGACACAAATAATTAACTATCCTAATAATATATAACATAATACTTAAATAGTAACATGATAATTAAATTAATATTTGTATACTAGCTGACCTGATGAGACTTATCCTGACCAAATTTCAATAAAAAATTTCCATAATTTCAAATATCAATAAATATTTTTTTCTTAAACCTTTTCCAGGACCATAGAAGAAATAAAAAAAAAGCACTTTCAGTTTTTACCAAATTTTCTGGGCAACTTTTCCAATTATTCTTTCCTTAAAAACCTTATTTGGACTATGAACATTTAAAAAAAAAAAATAGTCCAATCGGTCCAGCTGTTCTCAAGTGATGTGCTTACCATCGAACAGCATTTAATTTTTATTTATATAGATTGGTATAGACTATATCTTTAAAAAGATTATGCACTTTAGGGCCCGACCGGTCTAGGGTTTCGACACCAAAGTGAGTAAAAATATAGTTGGTACCAACATAGAAACAATGCTTATTTTACATATTCCTAAGCTTCCACAGGAAGGGATGCTTGAGACCATGATTGATAATGTTGAAGTTAATAATTTTTGCCAGATGTAATTTAACTCAATTGTTTATGCTATTAGTTAAATTTTTACATTTCCAAAGGATACAAAAACAATGTAGGTATGTAAATTTTGGTAGGAATAAGCAAAACTTCAGAATACAATTATAGAGCCGAATACGCATTGATGGAGTACAGTTTGAACATTCATTGAATTTTGAAATTTTATCTTCTACTGTGGCAATGATGCACTCCTCACATACTGGCGACCCTAGAAGGATGAGTGAGTTCCTATTTCCTGAACTGATATTAGGGCCCAAATCACTAAAATTTTGACTAATGTTAGTTTATGGTGTCTACTGAGAGATTATCTGAAATATATAATTCACATTTATCCAACTTTAAGTCTAAGGCGATGCATTACAATTTAGATTTAATACTTTGGAGGAATGCTCTCCAATTATTTGTGCGTGTGTTTACTGAGCTACCTTGAGTAGAAACTAGGATCTTCGGAATGTGAATATTTATTTAAACAACGTACAGTACAACGTTTGTAGCGTTGGGAAAAAGCTTGATAAAATTACATACATTAAAATTAAAACATTGTAAATTAATATGATAGGAACTTCCTTTTAGCCTGGTGACATGAGTATATATTACTAAATTGTTGACAGGACATATCAAAAATAACAAAAGTAAAACTTATAAAAAGAACACTCTTAAAAACAATTAAATAAATCAAATTAGAGCTCGACCAAAGAGGTCGGCTCTCGACGCCACATCACCCCCCTACGCAGAAGGAAAACCCCTGGAAGGACTAAGGAAATACATTAAAAAATTTACTATAAATCCAAAATGTCCCTAAATCGTACCCTTCTACCGGATTTTTACTGTAGGAGCGGGCAAGGGCGAAGGCGAAAGCGATGGCGGCAATTCAGCCATCAGAACATGAAAACGGCGGACGACGAACGGTGTCGTCCCTCAACCATACATGCGATGCCGTCGCTAAGTAATTGACGGACGCGTATGACGCGAAGCAGAAACTGGACACAATGCATCCAAATGGCTTCTTGAATCGGTAACAAAATCTACTACATAACTAGGGTTCCTCAAAATATCTGGAGCTGAAATTCTCCGGGTAAACGAAGTGATTCGTCATATAGAACCTCGGCAGAAAAAAGAAAGTTTTAATGTCACCTTACTACACAAGATCGCGAGCGTTTATGACAATCAGCATAAACGATAGGCCACATAAACCTCTCAGTCACCAAACGAACGGAAGCTCGCGCGCCAGGGTGGCTGAGATTATGACATTGTTAAAAAAACGCAGCTCGACGAAAAAAGGACGAACTCGACTAGTTGGTGTATCACCATAGTCACATTCGTGCCAGGAATAAAACATCCTCTAACTTCAATGAAGAATTAACTCGAGCATGCGCCAACTCCTCTTCAAGGAAAATTGCCTCTACACGAGAAAGGAACCTGCAACAACATTGTCAACAACTTTAATATGAACTATGTCCCTAGTAAATTGACTAATGAATGAAAGTTGATTTGATTGAGCCGGACTTGCTTGGTAGTATGCTTCAGCTCCTGAATTGCAAATGAGGGCGCGTAATGGTGGAAAAATTCTGTAGCGACGCAGCGTACTGTGAAACTGGAAAAGCTACAACCTTAACGCTAGGTTGGGTAGCAGGCTGGAGTTCCGCGAGGGATGACAGACCTGTCTTCCCGTCACGAAGTCTCCCTATCAGCTTAAACGCCGCTCGACGAAAAAGAGCTGTAAGAAAAGGACGAACTCGACCAGTTGGTATATCACCATGGTCACATTCGTGCCAATAATATGTACTAGACTCAATGTCGGCTACAACGAAATTCCACTTACAATCGCGTTTCAAACCCAGATTCAAATTTAATGCAACTAAACAAAAAATTTTAATTTTTGAAACATTAGCTGCTACTAAATCGTTAAGATAATGAGTGATGGAGTTCGGCGGTTCGCCATTGCCCTGCCGCCTGGCACTTCTGCGAATTCAGCCTAGCTTTCGCTCATAATTACGCGTGGTGGTGTGGCACCGTAAAAACATCTAATAAAAAAAAATCTTAATTTATATCTTGTAAAAAAAAAAACAAAAGTTTTATGTAAAAAAATAAATGACAAAACACAATCACACACCAAAAGAAAGAAAAAGTATATTGTTATTAATTATCACTCCATGTGAAAATGCGGCTAAATCTTCATCCAGATGATTCTTACAATAATTTGCAGTCACGAAATGTATTTAAATTCAATACCTTGGTAGAGCGCTAGAGAATAAAAAAGAATTCCCAGATATTCCGTAGTAGTGATCCTTCCAATTCCTCTCAACTGTTCACATCACGATCACGTCGGGGTCACCAATTTGGAGGAATGCTCTCCAATTATTTGTGCGTGTGTTTACTGAGCTACCTTGAGTAGAAACTAGGATCTTCGGAATGTGAATATTTATTTAAACAACGTACAGTACAACGTTTGTAGCGTTGGGAAAAAGCTTGATAAAATTACATACATTAAAATTAAAACATTGTAAATTAATATGATAGGAACTTCCTTTTAGCCTGGTGACATGAGTATATATTACTAAATTGTTGACAGGACATATCAAAAATAACAAAAGTAAAACTTATAAAAAGAACACTCTTAAAAACAATTAAATAAATCAAATTAGAGCTCGACCAAAGAGGTCGGCTCTCGACGCCACAATACTCTTATTAATTAATTATAATTAAAAAATTGGACTATGCTGTTAAAAATCAAAGCAAAACAATTTCATGTTTTAGTTGAATGATGTGTAGACAAATAGATTATGATCATTCTACTCTTTCTGACTGTTTACCTATGTAATTTACTTTAAATTAATCATTTTGAGTATACAACAACAGAACTAGTTCCTACTTCCTCCCACGCAGGGCATTGCACCGATTTGCATAGTATAAAAGACTGCAAGACATATAGCCATTGATATAGATACAAACAACAAAATGGTGCAAATGCAGAATTAAAAATAAATTCTGGCAGTGTGCCTAAAGCATTTTCTAAATAATACATACCAAACCTGACCGTAAGCCCCGGATCCAACTGGTGTAAGCATTTGGTATCTTTCTGGTATCGTCCATTCCGTTTTGGAAATTTCTACTGTATAAAACTTAGGCATGTTCTCCTCGTGATTGAATTTCTTGTTCTATTATGAAAAGACCTTATGTAAACAAAATAAAGAAACGACAGGAAAATTATCTACAGATTAGTCGTATTCAGCTTTGACAGATTTCTTCAAATTAAAATTGTCTAGTTGGTACTACTTACAAATAATGGTTGGTACTTTAATTGGTATACTTGGTCTGTAATTTTTTTAGTTATTAATGGCAACACAAACGTTGGCCCATAGAATAATTCGTTTTTTTTTATAATCAATTAATAAAATTAGTGTTAACTCCTTAGAGAAGTGGTCAGCATGAGGTTTTTAAAGTTGCCTCTCTTTTCTCTTGTCACATTTTGATTGCTAGACTATAAACTAAAAATAATTACAATACAATAATTTATATACACGATTTTTTTTAGTATATACGAGTGTTAGGCTAAGACTAGTATATATAATACAATAGTTCATAAAGTTGCTGCCATCTTGTAGTGTTACAGTTTGTTTACTAGATTTTAAACTAAATAAGTAATTAAATGTTTAAAACATAATCGATTTTTTGAGATTTAACAATCTTCGAACGTGACCTCCAGTATGTCTACAATTTTGTCGGGTATCGGTTTGACACTTCTCGGTTGTCAATAATGTCAATGTTACTGTCAATTTCTACAGAGGCTTCATCTCAAACGTCCAATTGCTGTTTGTAGTCGTATTTTTTTGAAGATAAAATCTTAATTTATAAGATTTTTCGAATAGACACTATATAATCAAAACCATGGCGCAAACAGCCGGCGTAAAGCCCATGGCCATTGCCGGCCGTGTAGCCCTTGAAAGAGAGAGATGTCTCGGTATGACCGATGCTGAAAGAGCTTGGCGCAAGCAGTGGTTGAAAGATCAAGTCTTGGCTTCGAACGAACCTGTTCATGTCGAGGAATATTGGAGGGAACGCACCAATCCTATCCGCCGTTTCTACCGTGCACCATTGGATAAAATTTTCAAAGCACTTACCCCTATGTTGGTAAGGTTACATAACAATAATAACCTAATGTTTATTTAGATTGCCATAACTTTTAATCAGTATTGTTTAATGTGTATTTTAGGGGCAGGACCGAGCACATAACTATAGATATATAACAGGAAAACTTTTCTTGATTGCATTTGGTGTAATGGGAATACATTATTACTTCAAGTACCAAGGAAATGTAAGTTATTAGCTACTATCCCTATTTTAAATTCCTGACACAATTCTGAAAAACTGAAACACATAATTGCACTCCCGTGCACCTGAATCGAGCCATGCTGCATTTCAGTTTATATGGCCTGAAGCTTTAAAAAAATGCTTGATCAATCAAAAAGTTTTTATGCAGTTTTAAAGCTGGCATACTAACGATCATTTCAGAATTACATTGTGCCAAATTTGAATTCAGAGTATTGAAACAATTTAGATTAAGTATAACAAGTTGTGTCCCCCTTTCTATGCTTTTACTTAAATCTCTTAAAATTTTCTGAACTCCCTTCCCCTATTTTTCAACTTGATAGAAATCCTCTGTTCCATTTTAATTTGAAACCTCTGCTCTTTATCCTAAGAGTTATTCTTAATTTTGGCATTGGAAAAAAATCCCCTGATGCAAATATTGCATTCAATAGTATATTAGATGAAAAATTGCCTGGCTAGTTAACTGTTTATATAGATTCATCTAAGTTATCTGGAGATGATAATGTAGGTTGTGCTGTATGGATTCCCAAATATAAAATTGTCCTTAATTATAAATGTCCCCGCCCCCTCAAACCTCTATATTTACTGGGGTCTTTAGGCTCTCTTGGAAGCGGTATTGTTTATAGAATCACATAAGTTAAATAAGTCCATCATCTTTTCTGACTCATTGAGTTGTCTGCAGGATATTAACAAGTCTCCTTCCCATACTAGAGTAATCTTTAATCTATTAAGATGATTTTAAAGATTAAACAGGTGCTTTATAAATGCCATGTATCAGGCATAGAAATCGTACTTGCGTGGATCCCTAGCCATTCTGGCATCTCTGGTGATGAGACAGTGGACCTTTTGGCAAAGGACACTATGCGTGTGGGATGCGATTCATATTCTTGATCTTAATTTGTATTATTACTATTACATAAAGTTTTATTATTATAGAATATTTATACCAAGTTTCAAGTTACTAGCACCATACAGACTGACATTCCATTTCACCCTTTTGGTGTTGAATTTTCAGAAATCCCTGCTTAGCGAGTCTTTACGTCATAAAAGGAAGCATGTTTTTCATGTGTTTCTATAACTTTGTATACAATTCTTAATCATTTGTAATTCATTAACTTTTTCGTTTTAGGATTGGACAAAGAGAGGTGGTTGGAGGGTACTAAGAACTAAGCCCATGGTCCTGCCAGGACAACCTGGCTTCCCATTCAAGTCTGAACGTAAAGAAGGAGCAGACTATGCTGATAGGGGATTCAAGAACTCACCTATATAAATGTAATACAAATATTGTGTAATAGCTCACTACAACATATATTTAAAAGAAAATATTTCAACAATATTATTTTCTTTTGGAAAAGGACAAGTCAATATTGATATTCTGAGGCAAGAGTAGTTTATAATTCCCATTTTTTTTTGTTATAAAAGTGAATAATTATAACTTAATAAAGTAATTGTAATATAATTTATAGTTTAATTTAAAGCCTTGTATTAAAATGGGTAGCACAAAAATACTAACTCCACCCCACTGCTACGACAGAGTCCCTCACTATCCCCACCCTCGTCAGCACGTCCTACGATTCAATTACTGCTGCCAATGCGGTTCTTACACTACAATCACAGGTTACACATATGCACCGTACCTGCTGGCGGAGACGAGGACGTCCCCGTCGCTACGAAAAAAAAAAGTAAATAAGTAGAGAATTATGATCAGCAAAACATTGTTTTTGATAACTTCCTTTTTCTTAATTTGGCCCCATCGAGACTTCGATGATTCTGCCAATGTCAAGGTTGAATGAAACAGTAAAAAAACATTAATAGAAAGATAAAAATACGCAGAGATTATGCTGGTTCCAGTTGAGCTCACTAAAACAAAGAATACCCAAATTTATATATAAGATTAAATTAGATATTAGTTTTATAAAAGTATGATATGAAGACAGGGAAAAAGTGTTTTTGGTTAATAATAATACACTTAACATAAAATACTGATGATAAATATGATGTAATAGTTAAAAAATAATTAAAGAACGATGTTATTAACTCTAATGAATTTGTGAAGAATATTAATATGAGAGGAAAAGGCAAGGGTTAGTATGTAATTCACATTTACAGGGCGAGGAAAAGATGAGGGAAGTATATCGTAAAGAGGTGTTGCGAGGCGGGGACAACTAAAAAAAATGTGCTCCAGAGTTCCTTCTTCAAGTCCACACACACAAGGAATGATCCCGAATCCTTAGCTTAGCCAGGAAAGCCGGCGAGCATACGTGTCCTAATCTTAAACGAATTATAACTGACGTGACTAATTTATTGATGTTCTGATACTTAAAAAACCAAGGTCTAGGAGGGATAGTCGGCTGGATGGAACGATAGTGTCGGGCTTTAGTTTGTCTAGACGACTGCCACAGATCATTCCAGGATTTATCCAAATACGGTTTAGCCAGAGCCCGTAGATCGCGAGAAAAATATTTTGAATACGAGTCGCATCCCACACGCGTAGCGTCCTTTGCCAAAAGGTCCGCTGTCTCATTACCAGAGATGCCAGAATGGCTAGGGATCCACGCAAGAACGACTTCTATGCCTGATACGTGGCATTTATAAAGGACCTCTTTAATCTTTAAGGTGATATAAAAGTTGTCTCTAGCATGGAAAGGAGACTTGATAATATCCTGCAGACAACTTAATGAGTCAGAAAAGACGATGGACTTATTTAACTTATGAGATTCTATAAACAATACCGCTTCCAAGAGAGCTAAAGACCCCAGTGAATATAGAGGTTTGAGGGGGGACATTTATAATTGAGGACAATTTTATATTTGGGAATCCATACAGCACAACCTACGTTATCATCTCCAGATAACTTAGATGAATCTGTATAAACAGTTAACCAGCCAGGCCATTTTTCGTCTAATATGCTATTGAATGCAATATTTGCATTAGGGGATCTTTTTCCAATGCCAAAATTAAGAATAACTCGCGGGATAAAGAGCAGAGATTCGAAATTGAAATGGAACAGAGGATTCTTATCAAGTAGAAAAGTATGGGAAGGGAGTGCAGAAAATTTTGAGAGGCTTTTGAGTAAAAGGGGAGTCTCCTTATGAGACCAGTAACTAGATGAGGGCAGTAACTGAGACAATAATCTTTTTTTTTTTTTTTAATTCTATATACTTAATTTGGGACTTTGGCCAACACTGGCATGTCAGTCCCATCGTAACCTAAACAAAATTTCACTTACTAAACTAAACACTCAAAAAACACAACGACGGCTTGGACATATCCGCCAGTGCCTCCGCCGTGCGGCCGGTTTACGACTCAAATTCAAGACAGCCCCACTCCAGGATAGACCTAAGATGGAGCTGATCCAAATCCAAACATCTCATACACCTGAATAGCAGCCTCAGATGCAGGAACCGCTAGGATATGAGTGAACACACCCATATCATAGGGGTTCAAATTCCAGCGCTGCATCAATGAGGCCCTTTGCCTTTGGTTTCGGGCACATTCCATCAACAAGTAGTACGTATCTTCTACGGCTCCACAAATTTCACAATCGGGTGATTCATCTATTTTCATTCGGAAGCTAAAACTTTTTGATGGAAAGTGCCCAGATCTTAACCTATGCGCTAGGACAACCATTCGTCTTCCCATCTTGGACATACCGAACCATGGTATTGGAGGAGGCTGACACTGGATTATTTTGTACCAAATGCCCTTTTCCTTACTTCTCTCGTCAAAATATTCTTTATATTTAGACAAGCACTTTTTTCTTAATTTATATAGTACTTCGGTATAATTTGGTTTTATAGAAATTTCTATCCCTTCAGTCACTGCTAATTTGGCTAATCTGTCAGCCTCCTCATTACCTCTAATACCTATGTGTGATGGAATCCATTGCAATTTCAACCCTATTTCCTTCTCAACAAGGTTCTTAATCTTGTTAAGGATACCGTAGGCTACGGAGACACCTATGACACCAAAAGAGCATCGAGACAAATGTTGCAGAGCGCTTTTACTGTCTGTCAGAATTACGACATACCGGTGGCTCGAGCTAGCAACGCAGTCGAGAGCTTTTGTAATTGCAATGAGTTCCATCGTCATGATAGATACATCTGACTTAGTGCTATACATTTCTGAACTGTCATCTTTAAGGTTACAGTATGCGGCTCCACAGCCATTTGCGTTCTTTGACCCATCCGTGAAATATTTAGCATAACCCAAATATTTAACATTTAATTCTTTAATAATATCTACTTTTAAAGATGAGGTCTCACAAGTTCTTTTAGATCCAGTAACACATTCTAAATAGCATTCTATTATTCCATTGAGTTTTACGTAAGTTACCCACATAGGCAAGGAAAACATTTCAAGAGGATCAGACGAATGGACACCAAGATCTTTGCAATCATTAAGTGCCGAGACTATCAAAGGCTTTTTTTTAGTTCGCCAATATGATAAGTTTACCCGTTCCTGTAATTCAGTTACAAGTTGAATAGTTTGGTTATTCGTGAAGGCAAGACTTTTAAGACAAAATTTATAAGAAAGATACAACCGTCTATTATGTAGGGGCGCTAAGCATAATTCACTCTCCATTACATGAATGGGAGTACTTCTGATGAAGCCGCCTATTATTCTCAGTGCCCGATTCTGTATTTTATCCAGCTTATACAAATGTACTTTAGCGCTGCTATCATACAGGAAACAGCCATAGTCTAACCTACTTCTCACCAGTGAAATATACAGGGTTCGTAGGTATTTAGGGTGAATTCCCCATGAGGATCCTGCAAGTACTTTAAATAAATTCAAATGTCTGTTTGTTTTTTCCGCCAAATCTTTGATATGTATATTCCATCGCAGAGATTGATCGAGCCACATTCCTAAGTATTTCACGTCAGTTACAGAGTTTATTAATTTACTGTTGATTTTAAGTTGTATACTATTCCATTTACGCCCCCTACTAAACAAAACTAATTTACATTTACTATCCGAAAGCTCTAAACCAATATCATTAAGTTTGCTTATCATAGAATCTAGTGCAATCTGTAACTGAGATTCACAGTAGTTCAAGTTTTTACTACTTAGATAGAAAACAAAGTCATCAGCATATTGTGATATAGATATTACGTTTGCTATCTCATCACATAGTTTGTGAGTTGTTATGTTAAAAAGCATAGGGGCTAGAGGATCACCTTGTGCAAGGCCCTTATTCGTCCACCTTGTGTGCACTGTATCACTAGTTCCAGATTTTATTTGAAGGCACCTTAAGCTCAGAAATTCCCAGATATATTTACAGATACTGGTGCCTACGTTAAGTTCATCCAGAATACAGACAACTTTTTCGATTAAAACATTGTTATATGCGTTCTCAACATCGAGGAAACAAGCAGCTGTTTGTTGGTCAAGCGAGTATAGACAATAATCTAAGTCTTTGAAGTAGCGGATGAGAGGAAAATTGTATAATATTGAAAAAGAATCTATCAGATAAAAATTGTCGGCGGAGGTTTAAAGGTGGTTCTAAACATTCTACTCGAAGGGCATCAATGGGGGAAGATTTCATAGCACCAGTGATGATACGCAAACATTTAGACTGGATCCTCTCCACCTTGCAAAGTGCCATTTTACTGCAAGGTGCCAACAAGAAACATCCATAGTCAAAGTGGCTTCGGATAATCGCGTTATACAGCAGCTTCTGACTGTAGGGGTGGGCGCCCGAACGTACCCCGGAAAGTGCACGTAAGTCATTGATGTTACTCTCGCATTTGCTGACAATATAATTCATATGGTGTATACTCGTCATGCGAGAGTCAAATATGACCCCTAAATATTTTACTCTATCTTGAATGGATATGTGTTGACCACCGACTGTTAAATTAATAGTAGGAATTGAGCATTTACGAGAAAAGACCACTGCCTTACATTTAGGGACAGACAAAGGCAGACCATGATCATTCAGCCAGATGTCTAAATAAGATAAGGCTGAGTTCAACCTGCTACTAGTTTCAGAAATTGTTTTTGAAGATACATAAAGAGCAATGTCATCTGCATATTGGAGAATGCTGCAAAAACAGTCTACAGTTTTATCCAGGTCATGGGTATAAATATTATAGAGCAAAGGACTAAGGACAGAGCCCTGTGGGAGTCCCTTCCATATATACCTAGAGGGAGATAACGAGCCTTGGTACCTGACGGATATGGAGCGTGCCATAAAAAGGTTGCAGATGATGTTGACCATCTTCACGGGGATACTCAGCTGTAGCATCTTCTGCCTGAGTATTGGAAGCTGGACGTTATCATAGGCTGAAGATATGTCAAGGAAGACACCAATCAAGTGTTCTTCGTGAGAAAAAGAGATTCGGACATCTGAAGTAAAGATACTAAGGCTGTCCATGGTACCCATACCTTTTCGGAATCCAAATTGAGTTTTTGGAAGCATACCTCTATTTTCTACCATCCAGTCTAGTCGATTCTTGACCAGGTGTTCAAGAATTTTGGATAAAACAGATGACAATGCAATAGGTCTGTAAGAGGAGCAGTCATCTGGGTCTATACCCGGCTTCAGAATTGGGATTACAATTTGAGTTTTCCAAGAGTCTGGGATCAAGCCAGAACTGTAAATGTGATTGATTAATTTTAAGAAGAAAGTTTTAGCCAAAATAGATGACTTGGTGACAAAAGAGTAAGGGATCCCATCTACCCCAGGGCTAGAATCTCTAAGGTGATCAAGGGCACAGTGTAGTTCAACGAGAGAAAATGGTTCATCCACTCTATCAACGGAATGGGAAGAGGTAAGCATAGGAGGCGGTAGGCTATCTGCCGAAGGAACCAAGGGAGGAGCCAATTTATTTAGAAAGTCAGGAAGCCAAGAATCTACAGCATTAGAAGAGATATTACTGTTATTGGAGTAGGATCGGCGGAAAGCTTTTACACGTTTCCACACTAGAGAAGCAGGAGATCTGGGAGACAGGGATTCGCAAAATGCAAGCCATCCTTGCTTTTTCTTTTTAGAAAGCAACCTTTTAGACTGAGCTAGGATTCTTTTGAAGTTAATATAGGAATCCATGTTTGAATGTATAGCAAAAATGGATTCAGCTTCATTTCGTTGTCGAATACTGGCGGTGCAATCTGCATCCCACCATGGAGGGGAAGGAATTCTATTACAAGAGGAATTTTATACAGGGATAGATTCATCCGCAGCAGCTAAGAGAACCGATGTATATTGAAGATAGATACTAAGAAAATTAGACACATTGACTGGAGGCAATGAAGCGATTTTGGAATCTACTAGCTAGGAGAATTTGTCCCAGTCTGCCATAGATAATCTATATTTAAGAAGGGGGGGGGGGGTCTTTAGAGAGTGAGTGAGAGAGTGAGACAGAATGGTATATGGTAGTCAAAATGGGAGAATGATCACTGCCGTCGGAGTTAGATAAAACTCTCCAAGAAAGAGAAGGTGCTAGGCTAGGGGAAGCAAGGGTAAGGTCAACGGCACTAATGTTCTGTATTGGAGATACTCTACGAGTGCTGGCGCCGTCGTTCAAGATACAAAGATTTTGATCATCCAGAAGGTCAAGAGAGGTAGATGAGACCGTGTCACAAGTGTGAGAACCCCACAGGGTATGATGGCAGTTAAAATCTCCCATGATTATCAATGGGCCCGTAATAGAAGACAGTAAGGAATTAAACTCAGATATTATATTAGGATTGGGGTGGGGGATATAAACTAAAATGAAAGTAATATTTAAGGCTTTCGCAGCCACTGCATGAAAGTCAGGGCTGTGAGGTGGGAGTGGGATTTGGGAGAAAGGTACAGAAGTATTAATAAGTAATGCACAACCTGCATATCCATCAGTACGGTCATCTCGGAAGCATGAGTAGCCTGGTAACCTAAAACGGGAACCCGGCTTAAGCCATGTCTCCGAGATGGCGGCCAATATTGCCTTATGCAGGTTCATTAGCAATATAACGTCAGGTTTTTGGATACGAATATTTCTACAGTTCCACTGAAGGAGATTTGCTTTCGCTGTGAAGAGTTTTTTAGGAGAGAGAGCAATGGCTGAAGCATTAGGATAGTATTTGGAGGAATAGAGTCACTAAATTTAGACAAGAAGTTTATTAAAAGGGAGACAAGTAGTTCTACGAGATTGTCATTGGGGGAAAGCCACGAGGATCTGACAATGCACAACCATTCGGGAGGGAGGACTGAGGAGTTTTTGTGATAGAATTGTGGGCATGTACATCGTATGATTTGTCAAAGTTTTGTTGTGGGCGGCGATTAACATACACCGTTTGCTTATATGAAGATTGACTAGTAGGGAGATTGGCTCGAGAAGAGTGAGGATTAGGAGAGGGCAATGTGGGCCCATTGGATGTAATGGGGGAGGCAGCAACGTCTGCATAAGGTGTCCTCACTGCGCGGAAACGTTGAGATGCCTCAGAATAGGGAATATTTTCTTCCGACATTACTATCTTGATTGATTTTTGACGCGAGTGCTCTGGACATAGGGTGTATGTAGCAGTGTGCTTGCCCAAACAAAACAAGCAAGTGGAATCTGCTTCAGCTATCTGGCAAGAGTCGCCCTTGTGCACACTTGTAGCATCTTGGACTTGACCTACATTGGACTGCGGTATGGCCGAATCTACAGCAATTGCGACACTGTATGGAGGGGAGGTGATATAGAGATACGGGGATGGAGGAGTTAAAACTGTAGATTCTTTCAGGAAGAATCTGCCCCAAAAATGTGATGACTACTGTTGTAGATGGAATTCACATTCTCACACCGTCGCTAGTAGATCTCTTATTCAAACGCCTGGCCTTAATGACCGGGCCACAATTAGGGGGGAATGTTAGGCTTTCCAGGAATTCTTCTAAGGTCCAGTCAGTAGGGACCTGCCTGACTAAACCTAATCTGGTTATATGAAATGCAGGAACAAATGCCTCATAGTCACTTTTTTGGAAGTTTTCATTTTCTAGAGCTGTGTTGGCTGACTCCGCGTTCTTGAACTCCACTGAAACTTTGTTTCTACCGGTCGATTTTATACCTCCTACAGCCATGCCTTTGACATTGTTTTTGTGAATAAATTGGGCCAGTTTTAATGTCCTTAGAGGGGCACTGGAAGTAGGATATGATTTAGTGATGTGGATAAGGAATGGACCTTTATCCAATTCCGTATATTTTAATTTCTTAAATGACTCATATTCTGGTTTTGTGTACATTTCCTGTACTGAGGCAGAAGGAGAAATAATCTTTTTGGGATTCGCTTCAACAGATTCACGCTCTGCCGCGCGCTTTCCCCCAGCCTTAGTGAGAATAGGACGGGAACTTTGCGACATTTCGGACATTTCCACGTCTACTTGAGACCGACCCTCCCCAGGGGAGGGTCAACCTCCGAGTCCATTTTCCTTAGTTTTCCCTCTTCTCAACAATGACACCGCCAAAAAAAAAAAAACAAAAAAAAATTGATAACATAGTTCGTTCGCGTTTAAAAAATAGTGAGTCATCGATGCAACTTGAGAGTAAAGGTGTATTCACATTGGAGTAACTAAATTAACAAGTTATATAATATTTTAAATTAAATAAAATATTTATTCGATAATATTACGAAATAATAATAAGTTTTATTCAGAATCAGAATCATTTGTATTAATAATAAAATAATTTTATTCTGCGAGTTCAATTACATGATCTCATTTCCACATCTTTTGTTCTTCCTTTATGACGTGCTCACAACATTTTTTTCCATTTATTACCGTTAATTATCACTATTGCGTCATAAAATAGTCCTTTTACGTCATTTAGCTTGAACGTTGTGTTGTTGGCAGCAATATATTTTTTTATCTGGGCCCACACCAACTTAGGGTTGAGTTTACAGTGATATGGCGGCAATCTGAGAATTTCAATGCCATTACTTTTTGCAGTTTCGTCAACTAAATATTTGTTATATTGGGGGGCAATTTTGGCGACTTTTTGTAGTAATTCCTTTTTTAAATAACTCATATCCATTGTCATCCCTTTGCTTTGAAGCCACTCTATTATTTGTTGTTTATTGGAACTTTTTGTTGGTATTTTATCAAGTTTGACGGAATGATAGGGAGGGAGCGTTGTCCATGACAACGAGGCTTCCGGGTTCTAGTTTAGGTATTATATTTTTAAACCACTCTAAAAACTTTTTACCATCCATCTCTTCGTGATAATCTTTTGTGGATTTAGATTCAAATAGTAATAAACCATCCTCCACAAATCCTTCATCGCTACCGATGTGCAAAACTATCAACCTTTTGCCTTTTCCTGTAGGAGCTTTTGGACCGGTGGATAAACCTTCTAGAAAAGCATGTTTCGTATTTTTTACAGTTGAATCTAAACATGCTTTTGTTTTAAAATGTTCGGCATGTACCCACGTTTCGTCAAGATAATATATTTTCTTATTTGCTTCTCTATGCTGTTTTATTTGCCTGAGATATTTACGCCGCCATAAAACAATATCTTGTCTTTCTAACAAAAGTGACATGCTTCCTCGTTTTTCAAAATTAAAACCAAGCTCGTGCAATATTTTATAGTGTCGTACGTTTGAAATGTGGAATATCTTCATCAGTATTGCAAAGTGATAAAATTTTGTCTAATGTAGGGTATTCGTGGTTTAAATATAATGATTGTACCTTTCTTCTTATTGTACATTTATGTAATTCGTCAAATTTGTCAATTGTAGATAATCGAGCTCTTTTTTCACAGGCGATTTTATTGTATTAGTATTCTTCTGTTCCCCAATAATTTTATAAACTGTATCTTCTGACACTCCACACGCACTGGATGTTTTAAATACTATTTCAGTCATATTTATATCACACTGTTTAAAATACTTAAAAACATTGTAAATTATTCGTCGTTCACCGCTATTAATATATGATCCGCTTTTACTTTTACAAATAGGTGATGTAGCTGTATTCATTTTTAAGAGTATATTATTATGCGCAAAGGACACGTCTGTTATGTAAGAAGGGCTCGCTTGAACTGATACACGTAAACTAAGCTTTATAATTTACAGTAATTTAATTGGTCGAGGAGCGTGGCTACGTTAACGCCTATCGATGACTCACTATTTTTTAAACGCGAACGAACTATAAATAAATATTATTGTCATCAGTCATTGTCATTTATTTATTGTAATCAGAAACCTAAACCTTGCTGCCTAAACCTTCAGTATTTTTGCTGGTCATTTAAATATTATTCTAAATTAAATAACTTATGAATATTATAATGTAAATAAAACTAATAGTTTATTATGCAAAATGTATTCCCTCGGAGTTGAAAGCATGTAACAATTTCATAAAGTCATCAATGTCCATTGTCCTGGCTCTCATCTGGTCTGCTTCAGCATTTGTTAAGATTTCATGCACCTTCTGTTTTATATCAAAGTCATCAGGTATTTCCTGTAAAGAGAAAGAATTATTATTTTCACTTAGATATTAAATGTGACAATTATAATTTGGGTAATGGAACCTTATTTGCAGGTCTAGTTTTCCAGATATTGAGACTAGTGAAATCATTAACCTTTTGAACGCCACTGTCGGTTATAGGCGACAAATGAAAACTTGAAAAATTTATGGTTCATAAATTTTAATTTATAGTAAAATGAATTATAATAAATATAATGGACAATAGACCGACCAACTCTAACTCGAATACGAGGCACGTAAAAAAAGCCGTGCCAGCCACGCCAATGTCGGCTATTGCCGACAGCAGATTACGTCACAGTAGTGTTGGGCATGTAGTGATTTTGATCATTTTGTTCTGGTTCTATTATATGGTTTTATATTGATATTATTGAATAATTAGTGAGTTGAATAACTCTTATATTTCTGCATAGTTTTATTATTGAAATGAGTATTTATTACAAAAACTAATTAAATGTTTTATCAATATATTTTTTGAATCTCTACGATTTTTGTCATCAATTGCAATGAATTTTTAGCGTGGCGTCCAGGGTACTGCTCATGAATTTATAACGTGGTGTTCAAAAGGTTAAAAAAAATACATATTTCTTCTTATTGCTTAAATCTTAAGAATCAGATGTTAGAGCAAGTTTCTATTTAAACTATTTAACCATACCTTATATTAAAAAAACGATAAAAAAACAACAACCTTAGAACAATGAATAATTAAGTTATTATAAGCCTCAGCCTATAGATTACAGCATACAGAAAAGAAGAAATTCACCTCACCTTTTTTCTTTGTACCTCACCTTGTCTTTTGACTAAATTACAAAATTATTAAAAATCAACAACTTACCTTATTATGTAAAGAACAATGTACTCTGTAATTTTTCTCCAAAGCAGCCATAGTGGTGGCATGTTTAAATGCAGCAGATAATGTTTTGTTCTTCCTCACAAATGCTATCCTAGTCAAACCATCCCATTCAACAAAATTGATGGGTGGTGGAGGATTCCTTGGCTCTATTCTTACCACACTTGATTCTACCTTTGGAGGTGGTTTGAAATTATTTTTACCAACCTGTAAACAAGAGTTTTGTAGGAATGACAAGCTAAAAAATACTTTTCACTATGACAGTAAAATTACATAAAAAATTTGGAATTACCTTCATCAACAGATCAACACGAGCCAGTAGTTGTGTATTTATAGACAATCTACAATATAGTTTATCCCTAGGTTTTGCTACTAATCTCTGTGCAAATTCTTTCTGAAACATGAGCACAGCACACCTGAAGAATGGCCTGTGCAGCAGTAGTTTGAATACTAATGGTGAACTGATTTGGTATGGAATGTTTGCTACACAGATATCAAAAAATGGTAACTCTGTTTTCAACACATCCCCAACTAATATATGTAGTTTAGCCTGGTAAGGCGTTCCTTGAACACGTTTTTGAAGTTCAGCAACTAATCTAAAAATACATTAATATTAAGAGCTTTATTAAATATATTGGTAGCAGCAAGTAGTCTATGACCAAAATTTCTTAATAACAATAAACAGAAGCAAAGAGGATAGGAAATGTTACATGGGGGTGCCCACTAGTACCTTTCTGCACTAGTGTTCACAAACCCCAGTTTGACGGAAAAGCACTACTCATCTCCTCTTATCACCCATTCTTAGTTTCGTACATAATGAGCATTACATATCTCTTTGTCAATCTATTTAATGTCAATTATTATTTGAGGTTAATGCCAACAGAAATATTGTACAGTAGCAGTAGTAGTAGACTGCAGTTCCCTAAAGACAACTTGGTCTAAGATAAAGTATAGTTAAGAAAAAGAATGAGTCTAAGATATTTGTAGTTCTTGCAATACACGAGTGCAAGTTACCTTACTTATATTGGTGTACATATAAAAAAGACCCCTACTCTAGCATTATATCGTACCTGTAGTATTATATTCTCCACAATAGATGTTTAAATACATTGACGGCAAAGTTTCGAGTTAACGGACATTTATCGATAAGCAAAGTTGACAAGTACTTGCATTTGTGTATTGCAAGAAACAATGTCTATGCAATAGTATAGTTTGTATTCTAATTTTATATACTATACCTGGTATCAATTTCACAAGCTACAACTTTCTTCACTCGGTCTAGCAACTTAATTGTCATGTTACCGGTACCAGGACCAATCTCAAGAGCCACATCTGTAGGCCTCAATCCAGCCTTATCAAGCATAGAGGTTATAATGAGAGGATTTTTCAATATGTGTTGGCCGAAATCCTTATTGAATTGTATGCCTAGAAAATTGAAGATTGTTAAATAAATATAACAAATACACGCTTTTATAACATATTAGATGTAACTTTTTCTCTTACCCTGTTTAGCTATTTCATTATGAATTCTTGATTTCTTCCCTGCTTTTATTTTAGGCATTTTTGACTATCAATTAATTCGCACGAAATTTGTTATAATTTACAAATAAAAGTTATTTAAGGAAAATACTATTTTTATACGACACTCAGAGATTCAGACAATAAAGGAACCGGAATGGAACGAAACACATGGGTTTCTTTTTTTTTGCAGCAAAGCAATCAAATAAAGCAAAGACATTGAAACGTCATAGTATTTATCAAAATATTTTTTTCAAATATCTATTTTAGTGATTATATTATCCATTTTTTTTAAATTTACGGAATTTTTACAGACTCAACTTTCATATCGATTCGAAAACTCTTGATTTTCTTAAAATTTTGACTATGATGCTTTTACCTTCCTTTGCTTGACTTGCTTTTCAAGATCAATGCTTCTTTTTTGTTCTGGCAATTTATTCGTCAAATTTTGGCATGGTTTATCTTCACGGGACCGAGTAAAATAAAACCGTTTTGTGGATTTATTATGAAAATGGAGTGGAAACCTGAACAAGAAGGACTAAGGCAAATACTAACCCTTCTCAAAGAGTCACAATCACCAGACACAGCAACTCAAAGAGCCGTTCAACAAGTATCCTTTTCAAAATTTCATGTACATGTCGATGCACTTTTATCGGCGTGGTATTACTTGTATTTATAAGTTTTCTATTTTATTCTCTATTTGTGTTATTTTCGTGCATTGCTAATATATTTTCATTCATTAACATAATATTTTGATTCTCATGCTTCATTACGGGAGCGTCTCGACGCGTAGCGATAAAATCGATTTTTCCGACATGACAGTTATTGACAGGTTTTGTATAATTTCCTTTATCATTGAAAATTCAGAAATTGGAAGAATTGAACAAGTATCCTGATTTCAACAATTACCTGATTTTTGTCTTGACAAAATTAGTGTCTGAAGAGGAACCTACAAGGTCTTTAAGTGGTTTGATTTTGAAAAACAATGTGAAAGCTCATTATAACAGTTTTTTACCAGAGGTGGCTGAGTTTATAAAGCGAGAATGTTTGTCTGCTGTGGGAGACCCGTCTCCCTTAATTCGGGCAACTGTTGGCATCATTATCACCACTATTGCTAGCAAAGGAGAGTTAACCTCTTGGCCTGAACTCTTGCCAGCGCTATGTCAGATGCTAGACTCGCAGGACTACAATGTTTGTGAGGTATGAAACTCATAGTTAATATAGTTGCACTCATAATAATATGTTATTACTGTCCTTATTATGTTATTATCCTTGTTTCCATAATACTAAGGTGAAAAGATCCTACTGTCCGGTCACTGAGATAATGCGTTCCTGATAGGTTGTGAGAGAATGGACAATGTGACTTTGAAGTGGCGAAGAATTTACAATAAAAATATTACTATCGTTTATTTGCTCTACTAAGGAATAATATCATTAAAAACTATATCATTATGTCAATGTACAATAAATGTAATAATTATTTTGCACTAAATGTAATGTTAAATAAATAAGAATTCAATATTTTTTTAAATCCATACTGCGCTGTTACAAGGCTATGTCAACTGTTTATTTTTGTAGTGATGTGCCAAAAATGCTAGGCAATTGTAACGTTATCTGGTCATTATACTATAAAATAATAGGATTTGATAATAATAGAATGTACTGGTAATAATAACAACCCCAAATGGCGTAATAGGCCGCCATTTTGTGAAGCTAAAACAGTCCTCTTTTGTCGTTTTGTTCTCCAGACTATGTTCTCCAGTGTTTCTCGTTCTGTTTTTTCTTGTGACCTGGCTTTCATTTAATTGACTGTTCCTGCTTGTTATACTGACCTCGGCACTAAATTGGACTTCGATTATGTTTCACATTGTGTTGTATTGTACTTTTGGTGCATAATAATGCCGAAATGTGGACAAACATTGAAAAGTGAAAGTGAGCTAATCATCTAGCTGCAAGATTACTTTGAGCGTGAAACGCAAAATGGTGGACCCTTGATACCTGTAGAACGGGTACAAGAGTGCGTCTCAGGAGCTTGGAGTTAGCAAAGGAACGATAACAAATATTAATAAAGAAGAATGATAACATTAATAAAGAAGCCTGCAGAAAAGTCACAAGAGATGACTGGGCGAAGGTCGAAAATTATTATTAAATATTATTTTCGAAAACTTTGACGAGATATCAGAATTGATACTATGATTGATAATAATATAATTATACATGTAGGCGAAGATGATCAATGAAGACAGCACCCCCTCAAGAAGAGTCTGATTAAATTTGTTTGAACACAGTTCACAACTATTTTTCAAAATACTTTTATTGTTGTATTTTATATTAAATATTTCCAAATATTAATATCGCATTTTTATTTTCTTTGCGCTAGTTACATTCCACAAATCAGACGCCAGACAAACAAGTATTGACACTTATGTTACTCTTTTCTTGGGTCAGTTAAAAACGTAAATAATAGTGTTACTTATTGCTCATCACTAGTCATGACCAACTGACAGATGTCAGGAACGCATTCTCTCAGCAAGTGTTCAAGCAAGCAAGCAAGTGCAGCATTCAATTGTCATTGAATTGGGAAATTATAAATAAACAATGCTTATTTTAATTGTTTCATCCTCAATTTTTCAGGTTTCTAGCTTGATTTTGAACTAATCAAATCTTTCCAATTTTATTTCCATTTATCTCAAATTTCATTCAAATCCTAAGTGCATTTTTTTTTCTATGGATGGCAGTATATTGCACTCAAAAGCAGTAGAATAGATACTAAATCTGATTGATGGAGAATATTGCCTTAAAAGTGTGTTTGTATATGAGGACCCCAGAGGTCAAGAGGTCCAAGTGACATTTTCGAAAAAATTGAGTTAGATGCAGTAACAGACTGTTAAAATACTATTCTTTTTAGTGGTGAGGAGATCCAAGTGATTTCCCTGACAGGTGCTGCTACCTAGTGTGTTGCCCCTTCACCACTAGTAGTGCATGCTAACACTGCTATTGTTAGTATCTACTATAATAAACAATAGATAGCTACTAACAATAGATAGCTAGTAACAAACAATAGATAGCTACTAACAATAGCTATCTATTGTTAGTACTAATTAGAAGCAAATGGCCAAAGTGTTGGCCTAAAATGGTCAAAACAAAAAAAAAATAACTTTCCCTCTCACAAAATTTTGTTGACTTTTGGTTCAATTATCTCAAAACATAAATTTTGTCACTTAGACCCCTTTACCTCTGGGGTCCTCATATGTGTTAAAGGGGATGAAGTTTTTATTTAATTTTATCTTTATTTAATCAGGGTGCCTTTGGAGCATTACAGAAGATATGCGAAGACACAACAGAGTTGCTTGACAGTGATGCTTTGAACAGACCATTGAATGTACTTATACCAAAATTTCTGCAGTTCTTCAGGCATTCTTCACCTAAAATCAGATGTCACGCTATTGCCTGTGTCAATTACTTTATTATGGGTAGGACACAAGCTTTAATGATGCACATTGATTCTTTTATTGAGGTATGTTCATTTTGATCAATATTTAACTAACCTAATCTACAAATGGGAATCGTTAGTGAGGGCTCTTAGTCTGATCAAAAATGATGTCTGTATATTCCATAAGTATGTATGTTCCATAAGGTCTTAGCAGAACCTCACAAGCAGCATTAGCAGTTTTTACGGATATGTAAGGCCTCACTAGGGCTATATTATGATCAGTGATCGGAATTAGGTGAGCTATTTCAGGCCAATGAACTCAAACATTCATGTGAACCTGAAATCCTGGGATTTTGAAATTATGAAATCTGAGTGGCTCTTTTAAGTGATACATGTTATATATGTATTTTTAACAAAACAAAGATAGTGATATGAATGTGGCTTGTCAAATATTCTAGGATTGCCAGGATTTCATAAGTTTTTGTAACTAAGGCTATTTTTAACAATCCAAATGCTATAAAGTAACAGCTTAATTGATAGTGACAAAAGAATTGATGACCTGTTTATCTAACCACCGGGTCAACAATAGTCACCATGCCTGCCTCCTGTGCTACAGATTCTGGGTTTTATTCTCAGTCAGACAAATGTTTGATTGTAACCAAATTACTGGCATTTATTCAGTTTTTGAACACATTGAATGAGACATTTATAAAAAAAGAAATTCTTTATGAAGAACTAAACGGTTTTATTTAATAAACAGTAGTACAATATGAATATAAAGTGAGATAAAAAAACAAAGTACTAGCTCTAGCAGAAAGTGAACTTATGCTTTTTTGGTTCAATATTGATGGATATATAAATGCAATATTAAAATTTATTCTCCATCATCTTCATCAATTGGTTGGTAAATATTATAATTTTCTTGGCATTTAATAACCATTTATCTCTTTCTAATTGACCAATGATACCCCTATCACATCAAAATCTGGGTTTATATACATGACCTGTTTGATTTTATTTTTTATAGATTCAGTCAAATCTACAACTCTTATTTCGTCGAATGTATGAAAAGTTTCCATTATAGAAAGATCTGATCTTTGTAAGTGTTTTCAGGCTGTTTGAATTACATTATAGTTTTTGCCTATATGGTGCAAATCTTTTTATAAAATTTCGTTTTCCATCTAATAAGACAAGACAGTTTTCACAAGACAAGCACACCTGAAACGAGCCACCCTGCTTTTTTATGGATAAAGGCCTGAAACAAAAATAATGTTAGGTCAAAGAAAAAGTTGTTATGCAGTTTTGAAGCTGGCATATTCACCATCATTTTGGTGTGCTACTATTGTTCAAAATTTGAACCACAGAAGAAAAGCAGAGTCAATTTATTGTTTTGAAAAATATAAGGAAGCTGACAGTTTGAATTGGAACAATTTTTTTTATTTAATGGTGTTGTTTATCAATAGAAGTTTGTTAAGATAGAAGTTAAATTGTTTTTCCTGACATTTGAACCAATTTTAACCAAATTGATGCACCTGACCTTAAAATTATGGTCAGGTTTGGGCTTAGTCAGCGAAATATGAGTGATATTTCACTCATTTAATCATCATTTAAGCCATTTTGCTGTTCAAAGAGAGTACCATCGATACCTAGACTGGCGGCTTCGTTCGCCGACCAGCAGCACCACGATTCCGAGTGACGATTGAAAGACAAGATCGGTTTATCTTCACGACCAGCATACAAAATCGTCACCTGACCTCCGTGCAGATCCAAGAACAGCTTCAAGACTCGTGGAGTGGCTATTAGCGTTTGGACTATTAGAAGGAGACTCGAAGAATGTGATATATCACATATAAAATATCATAAGCCAGCCAATGGGCCCAAACTGTCAGGAGCTCACCGAATGGTGCACCTACAGTTTGCGCAGGAACATTTGGATTGGACTCAACACCAATGGAGCTACTGATGGTACTCTTCACTGATGCATCCTGTATTGAAGAGAAAGGGGGTCATGGACAGTCTGCGGAGGAATTTCCGCAGAAGGCAAAACTGGATTTTGTGACAGGATCACGGCTGCCACCACTACATGGCGAACCTACAGTTGTCAATGCCTAGAGACTCATGTGATGCTAAATGCGGGGTTTGTTGGCCAAGATTTCATTACCTTCATAACGTCGCTATCACAGTCATGGAATGGCCAGCATAAAACCCAAATATGAATATATCGCATATAGCATTTATGGGATGAGCTAAAGGGTCATCTGAACAATGGGAGAACATTCCACAACACATCATAGTGACGTTGATTGATTATGGAAGGCGCATGACGGCCGTAGTAAACGCTCTTGGGGGCAATACAATTTACTGAATAAACGATTTTTTTAAGTAAATTATTGTTTCCTTCAAAAATCCAATACAAGTCTTCATGAGAAAGGCAGACACACAACTTGTTACACTCAATCTAAATTCTATCAATACTCTGAATTCAAATTTGGTATGCCAGTAGTATGCCAGCTTACAAACTACATAATAACTTTTTGATCAATCAAACATTTTTTTAAACTTCTATCCTTCATAACTTAAAATGCAGGGTGGCTCGATTCAGGGGTCCTGGAGTGTACTTCCCTCGAGATTTATACTCTGCTTGAAGATTTAAAAAAAAAAACTTACGTTTTAAATTAAATAATGTACGTCTGGTCTACTCACAGTGTATTTGTTCTGAAACTCAGTGCAATGCATGGGCCAAACACAAAATATTTCATAGCAATTAAACAACTTTGAACGGTTTAAATCGTGTATATTTGACATTATTTATATCCCGACGTTTCGAACACTAATATCCGGTATCCGGATAAAAGAACACATAGCTGACATGAAGAACAGACGCTCGACCAAGTCTGCAGTTTGTGAACATGCTCTGGACAAACCCAACCATTACATTCGATTTGATAATCCACAAATCCTCGCTAGAGAGACCGGATTCATGCCAAGAATGTTACGCGAGGCTATTGAAATCAAGAAGCACCCAAATTTCATTAGAGAAGATGGTTGGCAAGTACCACCGGCTTGGGATCCAGTCATTAAATTAATTAAATCCCAAGGCCAACGCAATACTGCAAGACCTCTGGACTTAGGGCTTAAATATCGGACGCATTTTCAATTCCGGAATTGTGTTTCGATATTCAGTATTTCAATTCCGGAATTCCGGAATTCCGGAACTCAACAATATCTTTTTGTATCTACAATGATAGTTAAGTTTTATTTACTCTAATCTAAATTTGCAAAATTTTCCCAACATTTTTATTATTTAAATATGGATTTATGGATTTACTTTCTCAGTAAGTATCCGAAATATGAATAAATAAAACAAATAAAAGCATTAAGTTTTTGAACTATAATTAAAAAAAAGAAAGAAATGATCCAGAAATTAAAGAAGTAAAGTGAAGTAATTTAAATCGCATACGAAGATTACAAAGCTCACTAACGGACGACAGCTGCAAAAGTACTATTTTTTTTCGTAATGAAATTTCAAAAATGTAAGCGCATTTAAGCTGTCGTCGTTTAGTGAACTTCGTACGCGATTACAAATGTAACTGACCTCTGAAAAAGCTCTTTCAGCTTCTACGCTCGTTGGCGGTATTGTTTTCAAATATTGAAAACATTTTTCTAAATATTGTCCTCTGACGCCACCGTTTTCAAAAACCGCCATCTCTACTCTTATCAAACTCTCTAAATCAAAAACGTTAGTTTTCCTTTTATTTTTTGTTGTCAATTTCTTCTGTATTGTTTCTTGTAGCTTTTTTTTCATGTCTTTTTTTTACAGTTTCTGTATTTGTATGTATTTCAGCAGAATCGGTATTTTCCTCCTCTTTCTCTGGGATTCTTTCCTGTGGCTCTAAATGCTCTAATCTTTTAATTATTTTAATTATTTCATTAAGCATTTCTTCTCCTGTTGGTTTTTTGAAAGTTTCATGGTCAAAGTTGTCTTCATGGTAGTCTTCAGAATCGTAAAGATACGTCAGCACAGATGCCAACGGAAGACGTCTTTCCTTTATTCTGTTTCTAAGGCTCTGTGCCAACTTGTTGCTGATATTACCATTTTGGCTATCTAATGACTTTAACATAAACTTTAGGGCTATGTCAGCAGTCATCAGATTAGCATCTCTGGTGCACAGTGACTCCACGGTTATTTTAACGATATGGAGAGTCTCGTGTAGCTCTTTGAGTATTGACATGGACTCTTCACTTACGGGAACCACAATATCCAAGTCTAAAAAGCCTTTGGTAATACAGGACTTCAGCTTCAAAAATCTCTCAATCATGTCGCTTTAACTGGACCATCTCGTTTTACAATCCAGTATTAGGTTTAATTCTTTGCCAAACTCTTCTATAACATATTTTTGAATAGCTTCGTTCTTTAAGCTTGACTTTCGTACAGACCTGACCAACTTTCGAATTTTCTCCACTGGTTCTTTAAAGTTAAGTTCTCTTTCTGTTTCAATTGTTGGTATATCAATATCAAAACCACTGTTAAATTCTTCATTTCCATCAGCATAATTTTCCTCTAATGTCTCCTCTTCGTTCTCATATTCAGGTTCAAACATATTTGTATCAATCGTCGGGTCCACAATATCCCCCTGCCTACTGTTCCTTTCTTCGTTTGAGTTTTTCTTGTACAAAACATCAATCACTCCTAATTGTATGCCATGCGCCAGACATATTTGGTGATAGCCTTCATAATACTGGCCCATTTTGACCATCACTGATGCTCCGTCAGTTGTCAAACAAACTACATCTTTATCTAGATCAACAGCAAACTCTTTGAGATGTGCTTTCAGATAAGTATAGGCGGTCATTGCAGGCATACTGCCTTCAATTCTCACAAGTCCTAGGTTTTTAAAATTATCTTTAAATTTGTCAGAGTGTAAATTTACATTCACGTATCGTCTGTTACGTGTTGACGTATACTCGTCGAGAGTTACAGAATAACGTTTTGTGGTATCCTGTGCGATGTTTTGTCGAAGCTGGTTTTTAATAATTTTAAATTGGTTAAGCACAATTCCTTTTATGGCGGTACCAGATTCCGGTAATTTATATCCACATCTATGAAAAAGATCACGTAGATCTTCTGAAGTGCAAAATTTACTGAATGGTACCCCATCAAGAGCGGCCATTCTCGACACTTTTACGTCCATTTCTTTAGAAGCATTAAAGAAGTCTGTCATTTTGTGTTTTTTTGCCGATGTAGCTGTAGGCATGGACGTACTGGTGCTAGAAGTACTGGATTCTGGTTGTGACTGCAGCAGGTTCTTTTTTTCTTTTAAATCAATAAAATGAGTGGACTTTAAATGAACATGGAAGCCTGTGGTAGCACCACCGTGGCATTTTAAAATTTTAGAACATAATTTACATTTGCCGGATTGTCCGTCTTCCGCTCGAAGAAAATGGTTCCAAACAGATCCCTCAGTGGACTTTCGTTTATCAAATTCCAGATATTTTGTCGGTTTTGATAACGACCTGGAAATTAAAAAACACTTTGAACTATGTTGTAATCATAAAATAATAAAACCTATCATTTTCAATATTTTTTGTTAGCCCTGAACTAAAACTTATATTTTTATGTTAGTATGTAAAAATTTCTTGCACCTTTTTTTTAATTAATATAGGCTGTTATGTTAGGTATTAAAGTTGCATATGCCCAAAGCAGTGGTTTGGTTAGAAAGTTTAAATAAGTTGTTACGTATTAACAGGGCTGGCAACATTGCAGCTGTCACTTCTGGATGTCTCTCTCTTCCTCCCCCGGCTCTGGGTGAATGTGTCGTTTGTAACGTGTGCTCTTTGAAATAAGTCAGTGTTAATTAATCTGGCTGTTTAATTCAAGACACAACATAAGTGTTGCTTATAAAGTGTGTTATTTACCATTGTTACATTTACTTTAATAATAAAGTAACAATATAAAAAAATCAAACAGATATCTTATACATTCTATGACCTTATGAAATATATATGCCAAAAATGCCCCGCGTACGGGCGGTGGGGCGTACGGGGCGTAAGTGTTCGTTCAGAAGAAAAACTTTAGTTTGATATGTGCGTGCTATGCATGAAACATCATAAAAAAATATGAACTGATAATAGTGCACTTATTCTGGCATATATCAACACATTTAGTATGACTTGGTATTTATTGATATTCTATGTAGTTTATAACGTACGTTCTTTGAGTTCCTAGGTCACAATATTATCCAAACCAAGGTATTGTACACGATTACTATACCTACGAAAAAAAATAACAGTTCCGAAATGTTACCAAAAACACCCATGCTTTCGCGCACAATTATTCAATAGAGTAAGCGTAAATAATAAAATTTAATAAAGCAAAAACGAGCAAATGAACCAAAAACCTGAGTAAAACACACGCACGCACACATAGACTTACGATTTTTAAGTAATCTTACGATTTTTGATAATGCTGTCTGTCTGCTTGGCGTAGTAGGTAGTATTAGCTACCCACTTACAGGTATGTACCCTCGAAGGAAACTGTCATGGATTAATGAGATAAAATAAGTACCTAATAACAACAATCACAAGTTATTAAACAATAATAGTGGTGTGGGTTGTTGTGCTTAACGGTCATAATCAGAACTCATAGGTACTTCTTGTATTAATTTCATTGATAGATATAGATACAAAAAAGAATCAATTTAGGTACTTACATTTTATTATTGTCTGTCTTGATATTCTGCAACTCAAACTTCTTGCTTTTATCAAGAGCTGCGTATTAAAATATTTACCGCCAATCGGAGTGCGGAGTGCGGACGCACCGCGCGGATGCGCCGCGCCTCAAGCCGCGTAATAATTATTTTTCAATATCGAAATTCCGATATTGCTCTCGCCAATTCCGGAATTGGAAACGATATTGGATTTCATCGGAATTCCGGAATTGGGCCAGTTCCGGAATTCCGGAGCTCAAGCCCTACCTGGACACCGTGAGTGAATACTGCGTGCATAGGGAATGTTATGATTAAAAAATCCAGACGGTAGTTCAAAAAATTTCAGACGGTAGTCCAAATAATTTCTTAATAACTCAAGTGACAAATAAAATCAATTAGTCACCCCGTGACCACGTCCACTGCAAAGTGTTCGAAACGTCGGGATATAAATAATGTCAAATATACGCGATTTAAACCGTTAAAGTTGTTTAATTGCTATGTATAGTAATCGCGAAAGCCTAAGAAAATACAAAATATTTCATTTTGGGCATATATTTTTTTAAACATATAGTCCTAACAACATATAGGCCACATTACAGGTAGGTACATAACGTTAATACGTCTTGTACTTTTATTTCAAATGAATCTTCCTACAAGATTTCTAAACAATAAATTACAAAATTACAAATTCCGCCACTGTTTCGCCATTCACAACTACCAATCTTTTGCATGCAAACATATATGTCTATGGGATGTGGCCCCATATAAAGATTTTACAAGAGAATGTACAATATATCTTCCTAAAAAGTCTAGTTTCTTCAAGAGATATCCAGAGTTTTTTTATTTGAGACACTTTCGGATATTACTTATTTTGTTGCGAAAAATCGTGTCCAAATATGTTTTCCGTAACAATTCTATTTATCCGTCTTTCTATATTATTGGTCTTAGTATGAAAAAAAAGTTTATTAAAAACCGAGTAAGGGGATTGTGACATTTTGGCATAGTCATCTATCCAAAATTATGTTTTATTTTTATGGCAACCGAACGTACTAGTTATGTAAATCAATAGCAAATGTCCTTAAAACATAAAAAAACACATTATGACTTAAAACGTCACGTTAATGAGATATTTAGGAATTAAAGTTAAAAGTTAAATCATCTGAAGTCATCCTAGTCATCCTCAGTAAGCCTAGTTTACACCTAACGAATGCTTGGCCGAGCACTGAACGAATATGAACCCTACCTACAGTCGACACGGCCGCTTTGTCTGACGATTAATCAAGCGAGCGAGTAGTTCGGCGCGGAACATATCCCGGAACATATCCATATTTATCATAGCATATGAAAAGTACATAAATTAGCTCACCTGATTGCGATCACTGATTATGGTATGATGCACTGATGGATGTGATGGTGCCAAAACATAAAAGTTCCTTAAAATAAAAATAACAAAGCTACCTCCACTCTCTTAATACACCCACTGTATTTTTAAATTATATCAGTGCTTTTTCAAATTTAAAGATGTTGCTATTGCAAGATGCTTTCAATTTGTAAGTGTATAAGTTAATGAGATATTAGAGGAATAAATAGATATTATTTAATTAAAAAACTCAGTGGTCAAATTAATAGGATGTTGGAATTAGCTTGTGTTAATTTATTTTTGAAAGAATAATACATAAAATTATTAATTAATCCAATAAAGTTTATTTCATTATGTATTTAATTTTTTAATCTGTAAAGTACTAACTGTGACATTGTATAGAAAAGGATCTCTACTTGTGACTATTGTGACTGTTTTTTTTTAGCTTCTGCCTATGACTTCGTTCGCATGGTGGGATTGTTGTCGGTAACTAGATTGGTACCGACACATGCATTTTTTAAATCATATAATTTTGATTTTACACATGAATTTTTAGTACCTTTAGCTATTTTTTTTATTTATATGGGTAATTGTAACATTATTTGAGGCAAGGGACTTTATTGTCGGTTCTTGTTTTCCAGGTCTAGGTTTCTAGGTTTCCAGAGTCTAGCCAATGGAATCTTAAAAAAAAAATATTTTAATTATAGTTTTATCTTTCAAAGCTTGTTTGTATTTAAACATAATTTTGAAAGAAAGAAATTTTATATTAGAAAATCTTAATTAAATTCAATAAGTCCATAACGAGAATAAAGTCCCTTTGCTCAGATAATGTTGCATATATCTGATTACATTTAGTAGTGACTGACTGCAACTAAACTGACGATGTACGTTAAATAAATTAGATATATTAGGCTAGCTTTTGCCAGCAACTTCATTCGCGTGGTCTTCTTCATGAATGTGTTAATCCAGATTACAATCTACCTACATATTTGCCAAGTTTCAACGAAATTGGTTCAGCCGTTTCGACGTGATTAACAAACATTCTAACATTCCCATTATTTTTTTTTGTCATTTTGACGCCAATCATTAAATATTGTACTAATATTAAAATGGAGTGGGGTGATAACGAAAACCGTGTTGTTGTAATTGCATTATACAAAGTAGCGTGGACCCAAACGGAATTTTAAAACTCCATCCACTTGGTATTAGCCAAATGTTTGTGTACCGGGCTATTGGTAGGTAGATTGAAACGTCCTCTGTGACAAAAGTCTGGCCGTCCACTCACTATTCGTACTAAACAGATGGTTAAATCTGTAAAGAGAGAATCATCCAAAAGATTTCATCCAGAGAGATGAATATAGCACCTAGAACCATGTCACGTTCAACCCGATAATTTGAAGAAAAATAGGGTTAACAAAGCGATACAACTTCCCCTGTACGCAAAGGGAGCTCACAGACAAATCTTATTTACGGACTAGAAAATGTCCACAATTGAGGAACATTTTAACAAGCAAAATGATCAAGTTTATACTCATAACTTTATAGAAGCTGGTCAATGGGGTGCAACTTGGCCATTATCCGGCTTCAGTAACGGTTTGGTGGGGGTGTTTGTTAGCTACCAAGGAGTAATTGAACCATATTTTTGTGAAAAGGGTATTAAAACGTCGCCTCAAGTATATCAAGATACGATTATTGAGAGGGTCGTAAAGCCTCTTAACAACACCCTGTTACATAACCAAGAATGTTCCTATCAGCAAGACGTGGCTAGAAAGCAATATTCCCGACTTCATTAGAGCTGAAGACTGGTCGCCATGTAGTCCCGATCTTAATCCGCTCGATTATAATTTATGTTCTGTTTTAGAGAGCATGGTATCTTCTAAACGCCATGATAATATTGAATCCCTGAAACAATCCATAAGGGTGGCAGTTGCTAATTTTCCCATGTAAAGGTTGCGTGTTTCAATCGAAAACTGGCCACAACGTTTGAAAGATTGTACAAAAGCAAATGGTGATCATTTCGAATAAACGTTACATTTTTAAAATGCTTACCTTCCAATAAAATGATAATGTAAAAAAACAATGTTTTCTTTGTAACAATATTTATGACTAGACTAGGTAAGTAATTTGTCAATTTTTATTTCTAGAACCTATTCCACCTAGCAGCAGATGAGGACCCAGATGTACGGAAAAATGTGTGTCACGCTTTGGTATTACTCCTTGAAGTCAGACTCGATAGGCTCATACCACATTTACCTAACATTATTGAGGTAAGCATAATTTTAATTAGTTCCATCTTCAGTAAAACAGGTTTGATTATGCAACATATGTTGTGTCTGAAACCTACTTTTGTACTACTTTTGTTTGAATTTGAAACTGCAAATGTGTAACTTTTAAGACATTAATTTTCAATTATGTTTAGAAGGAAAAATTACATTGTAATTAAATATTAACCAAACTAATAACTAATTAATCCTGCACTCTATTACAATCTGCATAATGTAAATTCAGCTTTTATAATTATACGAGTATTAAGGTTAAATAAAAAATATCTGCACCCTCTTAACACTGAATTTCTATCATTAAAACTAGCAACAACTTCGAACGGTAACGCCGCACATTCCATTCATAAACGCTTCTCACCGATTCACGATTCCGCGATACCCTCCCAAAGCAATGCCCTAAACCGAGGTCCGTCCCGTCCGCCGGTCTTCCGGCGGGGCAGCCCTTAGGCTCATTGCTGTACACACTGCTCCTGGCTGAGCGCCTACTGTGCTTATCCTAAACTATACATGTCCGGTGACTCTTGAAAGGCCATTAGGGCCACAAGAATTTAGCCATTCCGAAAAAAAAAATCCATTCCGAAGAAAAAACCCATTCATAAACAGCCGCTAATCAAATCGCTACTATTAGATATCTACATGTAAATTGGTGCGAGTGTACATACGCGGTGCGAGTAAGTGATTCGTGTAAAAAAGTGCTGCATTCTAAAAAGTCCTACACAAAAGTTAGTTTTCACGAAATAAATTCAGTGTTAAGAGGCTGCAAGTACTTTTTTATTTAACAGGATACAGTTATACAGGATAAGTGGTTAATCATTGTTTATTATTTTGTTATATTTCAGTACATGTTGATCCGCACTCAAGACTCTGAGGAAGGCGTGGCATTAGAAGCGTGCGAGTTCTGGCTTTCCCTAGCAGATCAAAATGTTTGTCGAGAGGTATTGATACTGTTTTATTTTATTTTCATAAGCTGTTTTTATACACAAATAAGTTAGTCTTAACCTGTTAAAAAGAAGAAAACTAAATGAGGTTCAAAAGAATACTGTTGAATCTGTTTTTAACATTTTTCTTAGGTCTTGGTTTATTTTTTTCTAGACCTTTCTAGTTATTGCAATAACTATAATTATTTTTTTTGGGAAAATTTATATTCAGCAATGTAAACATCATGTCTATAACACCCCCGAGGTGTTTATAACGGATCTAAGGGATGAGGCAAGGTCATTTACTTCCTCTCACCTTACTGATTTTACCTCAAGTGGAATGCCTTTAGATATTTGTTTTAGTACTGTTTTTCTATTTTTTGTTTAAATAGGTCTCTACGTAACATAAAAAAAAACTGGTTTAACCTAATATTGTTTGAATTAAAGCGGCTTCTATTGAGATTGAAACAAAACACATTTCCATACGTTGGTCGTCAGGAGATCGACGGTGACACGATGCGCGAAGTCAGTTCCTTGTTACACATGGAAACATTTTTTCTGGCGGTTTTCGAAACGGATTTTATTAACGAATTGACATGAAATTTGGCAGAAAAATTTCTTCCAATTTTTATTTCATACGGTTTTAATCCGATTAAATTTGTAGATAGACCAAATAGGTTCAGTACGTACAAAATTACGATGACAAAGTATGTTGTTGGATAGGGTTCATGAAGCTCTACAATTTTTGTCAAAACGTCTAGTTTTCGAAATTTTACGATTTTTCTTATGACAGGCGGCAATCGGCCTTTTTAATTTGTTAATTGTAAATAATATAAATGAAACATCAATAAATACTTAATAATAATCTGGAATAGATAAATGCAACCTTGTAGCAAAGCGCTTCAGTTCATAAATGAAGCACATTGTTTTTGTTATGTGTACTCCCTCAGAACTTTCGAAGAGATTCATTTATATTTTATTGTCTCACATGCTTGTCTCATAATTATCAGATATCCTTTTCGTGGGATGCCTAAAATTGAAAACTGAACCTAACCTTTCCATAAACATCGTAGATTTATATTTATAGTAGATGTAGATTTATAGCGGCTTCTTTCACGGAGCTAATACACAGGTGAAAATGCATACCTACTCATACTGGAATGAATGCTTCATTTCATTCATTCCAATCGCAGAATGTGCTAGCTCTAATAGAATATTATTTTCAATGTAAGATCTCTCATCCAGTGAGAACTCGACCTGTATTTTTTTTGCTATACATCTGACTTCACAGTGTCACAACATTTTCAGGACTATAAAAAATATAATTCTAAATCTGCAAAAGTTAGGCGGCGCGTCCAGGGGCGTGCCAACGTATCTGATGAACTGATGTTAGCATTTACCACCATGTAGACTTGTCAGTTCGTCTATAATTACTACTCCCTTATTACAAAAAAGCAAACTTCTTTTGTTAAAAGTGGTATCTGCAGAATTTAATGAAATGAGTCCCTTAAAAAACTTCTTTTTTTAACTTGTTCAGAAAATGTTCCACATACAATTTTTTTTTTAAATTGTGTTTCTACATAATTTTTGAAGATTTCCAACAATACCCCCAATTTTCTTCTAACAAAGAGGCACCCCTCTTAATTAATAAGTAAGATTTATTACATTTGTTTCTTAAATAGGTTTGTAGGTTTTTGTTCTTGTACCGCTATTAACGAGTCGTAAACACGTATATTTTTCAGCTCTGTAAAATAAAGTTAAAAATAGCATTTAAATTGCACGAAATTTGCTCAAAGTAATTGAATATGTTTCTATCTCATACGAGTGCTACAGTGCTAAACAGATAAACAGTGCACTTGAAAACACAAACCAATTTAATTTAAGATTGTCATTGTGTTGTGCTGTAGATTGTCATTTTAGGGTCGGTTTTCCTACAATAAAACACCTCGGCGTTAGATTATTGTTGGGATATCAGTTAAAAGTGTATTTTTATAAAAAATAAAGTTATTTAATAATAACGCTTATAATATTCTTATATAATGCATTATTTGGAGACATACAAATTAAGAACTGTTAGCATAATTTCAACCGACAGCTGCTTCTACGCAAACGCTCCGATTTCTATCCCCCACCTCATTGAATAACTTTATTTTATTTTAAATTATTTTTCTTTTCTGTTTTTACTGCACATTATATTTATTTTAATTAGCAATATGGTTTTGTGCTCCGCTTGTAATTCAACAATTCTCATTATACACAAACACAGTTTGTTCTTCACATTACCAGCAAGAATGTGTGAAATACAACGAGTTCTCTGCGTCACGGTTGAAGTGGATCTGTCCCTCGTGCGTCACCTCTAGACCTAAAGGTGGCGACAATAGCATCACCCCCACTATTTATAAGTTAAATGAACGAGGTATGCCGAAGAGCGAACGCCGAACACCCTGCCATTACACTGGGAAGTCCATCATTTGCACCTGTTACTCTCGCCGATGTTGAATGTTTGTTCAATGCGATGTTGAATGCGACCGTACGTTTTTTCGCAATCTAATCAAGTGGAACCAGTACAAAATTTTGATCAGATAAGTTAGATCAAGTGGAAAATAAACTACGCGTAATCCGACTATAGTCTGACAATCCTGTCGAACCAAGAGGAATGACCGGTGGGATTATATGCACCCTTCTCCAATAATTATAAGTTCTATCTTTATCCAGTTAAACTTGCACAATAAGTTGTTGCGTTATTAGGTGTTGGGCCCCCGTCTGCCGTCCCTCCTGCCCGTGCTAGTCCGCGGCATGCGCTACTCGGAGATGGACGTGATCTTACTCCGCGGCGATCGCGACGACGACGCGGATGACGCGGAGCCCGACCTCGAGTCCGACATCCGCCCGCGCTTCCACAAGCCGCGCTCACACACCATTAAACATAACGGTAACACCCCTCCCCTTACAAATCATTCCCCTAAAACAGTAACCAGCCCAGCCAATGCTAGACATCGGCCTCCTGATTCACATTGCCTGTGGGAAGTATGGTTTTACAACGGTACACGGCCCAAGCCGGTTCGCGTGTCCACTCTTCTAGTTTCTGATGTAGTTCATCGGGGCTTTGTTATCCCTTAGACGTCTTCTATGACACCTACACGAAGAGACGGTGTGTCTAGTAACCACACTCATCTAGTAATCACTAGGTTTTGGGCCGTAATCCACCACGAGGGCCCAGTGTGGAATGATCGATACACATGCTACAGATTTTCTTTAATTCTGGAGCATGAGGGATTCTTCACGATTCCTTTGATTTAGAGTTAATATAATTTTTAATATCTGCATCTAAACTAAAGCCATTTTTGGCTTTAGTGAAAATAACTCTTTCCGTGACTTTGGTTGTCAGGTTATCACCAGGCGAATGTTCTGCACAATCGCCTCCTTGTTATATGTGGAACCATAAACTATTGAGGTCATTCCTGGCTAATAGATATTCATAGCAATGACATGACAATAATACTGTAATGAGCTTCCTTATGCACATTGACTTGTGCATGGTGAATTATGCTTGAAAGGCAGTTCTTCGGGGCTTGTGGTAGCAGCTTTGTTATCTTTTAGTCGCCTGGCTGATACCACGCGGCCACACGACAATATTGACATTATTATAAAATAATATCAGGCACCTTTCCAGCAGGTGCAGGCGACAGCAACATGTTCGGTGGCGGCGGGGACTCTGAAGACGAAGACGAAGGCGGTGCCGACGCCGACGACGGCTCGCTGTCCGACTGGAACCTGCGCAAGTGCAGCGCGGCTGCATTGGATGTGCTCGCTAACGTGTTCGGGGCTGACCTGCTGCCAGTCCTCTTCCCCATACTGAAGGAGACGCTATTCCATGATGAATGGGTGATCAAGGTATGTATATGACCGTGACCAGCTCCTTTAGTGTCTGACATCGACGACGGCTCTCTCGGACTGGAACCTGCGCAAGTACAGTGCGGCCGCGTTGGACGTACTCCCTATCGTGTTCGGAGCAGACTTGCTGCCCGTTCTATTCTCTGTTACTGAAGGAGACCCTGTTCCACGATAAATGGGTTATCAATGTGCGTTACTGTGTATATATTGAAGTGTAGGTTCTCTGGATTGTATGTGTCGTGCCAACACTATGCCAACAACATAAATTGAGAAACGCAAAGGCCATGATAATGCCAATAATGTTATAAGAATTTAAAATTTTTATCTTGAACGTTTCTTGATATGGTGATGATTTTTAACAGGCTGTCTAGAATCGCTTAGCATATGAAGAGATATTGCGTCTCTGCACCTGTATAATAGGCAATGTTCTAAGAACTGTTAAATTTTATGCCAATTTCGGGTTTTTACCACTGCACCGCCCGTTATCATCGTGCGGTTCATCCGCATTTCCCTGACAAAAGTCGCTGTGTACAGTGCGGTCATTAATTAACATTTTATACCGCGAACCCGCAAGTTGAGGAACGAACTGCCAACCGAAGTTTTTCCCTTATGCTACGACATTGGGCTCTTTAAGAGAGGTGTAAACAGGGTCTGCAAAGTAGGCAATGCACCCGCATGCCCCTTAATGTTGCAAGTGTCTTTGGACGGCGGTGACCATTTATGACCACGGTGGCTCTACACTCACACCGTGAAGCCCCCCGTAAATAGCATGTAGCCCCGGGAATAACGCGAGTGTGGATGGTTTTCGTGACTTCTGGCATTTTCACTTATTACTGGCTCTTGTTTTCCGTTCAGTCTGTAAGCTGTATCCGCGTCAAAGAGTTCGCGCGTACCCTGAACACTCGCAACGCTCACGAATGACTGAATAATTATGACTTTAGAGAGGTATTCTCGGGGCACACAGATTCATGTCGTGAATCCTGGGCTTGAGTGTTAGAGCCGTCATTACAAGTATGGAATACCATAGGAATACCAATACCATAGAGCACATTTGTTATAACAAATGTGCACTATGGTATTGATGTTCTCAAACCCCTATTGTAAATATGTCCAGGAGAGCGGCATTCTGGCGTTAGGCGCAGTTGCAGACGGGTGCATGGGTGGCATGGTGCCACACCTGGCGGACCTAGTGCCGTACCTGGTGTGCTGTCTGTCCGAGCGCAAGGCGCTCGTCCGCGCCATCACCTGCTGGACCCTCTCGCGGTACTCGCACTGGATCGTCTCGCAAAGCCACGACCTATACCTGAGACCAGTCATGACTGAGGTGAGTACACTGTAATAATGCTCTTCAGTGTTGTTTCTTACCATCCTTCTTGCTACATGGTGTACCTAGTGCTGTGCCTAGTGTGCTGCCTGTCCGACGAGTATAAAGAGTACATTCACGCCATCACGCTCGGACCATAATCCACCATCAGTTAAAATGGGATACATATGGGTGCTCTTATTTTACTTTTTTCATTTTTTCTTTTTCTGACTAGCGTCAGACGAAAAATTGCGAGATTCAACTTTATTACTTAGTAATAACACAATTCCATGTGAGACTATTTGTATCTCATCTTCTCAATTATTGAAATTTTCTCGTTTCTCTAGATATACTTCATCTGGCCATAAATACCGTTACAATGAAGAAAAATGAATAAATTACATTTGATTTTTAAATCTGTCATTCTCACGTGAAAATAAATGCTTTTTTCTCATTTTGGCGCCAATCATTATTAAATATATATTTTACTAATATTAAAATAGAGTGGGGTGATAACGAAACCCGTATTGCTGTAATTTCATTACACAAAGTAGGCATGGAGCTAAATGCACTTTTAAAACTCTCCACCCACTTGGTATTAGCCCAATGTCTGTGTACCGGCCTATTGGTAGGTACATTGAAACGCCCTCTGTTTGTGACAGAAAAAGGTCTGACCGTTCAACCACTATTCGTACTAAACAGACGATCTCTGAGGAATATAGCACCCAGAACCGTGTCATGTCTTTTAAAAGATGATTTAGGACTTGCTCCTTAAAAAAGATGTATTAGACATTAGGGGGTCCCAAAAAATGCCACGTATTTTTTTTAACACATACCTACTTATTTTTTTGTCTTATATCAAAACACGCGAAAATCAAATTTCATGATGTTTGGACTCCGGCAAACCGTGCCGACTTGCATCGAAACATGTCAGTACTTGTATACTTAGACGAGCCCGCGCTTTCGCGTCGACGTGCATCTCATTTCCAGTTGTATTGTCAGTAAACTTATTGCTTTAAGTCAATAAACATGTCAGTGGAATTGCGCAGTTCTAGTAGGGGAGGTAAAACATCAAATAACGGGGTCAAAACTTCCCTCCAATTGACAAGTATAGGTACTTGTCCATTGCACATTAGCAGTTTTGTTTTATAAAATCCGTGAAGTGTAATTAACTATTAACGAAAGCGCAAATCTCGCTATTCGCAAATGTGTAATATTTCGGGAAAAGGCACGAATATCATCTAATTTTCCACACGTTTCAGAATTTGCACTTGCCATTAAAAAAGAAATTTAGTTCGATGGAATGTGACCAGATCACAACCTATGAGCAGTTATGATATCAGTTCTGCTCATTTTAGCAGCTACAAACCAAGGAATATGAGGAGGCTCACTTTGTATCGTTTTGTACCAGATTCCTTTGGTTTTGAACCTTTCATTAAACTGCATCCATTCGGTATAACAGCATAACTTATATTTAGAAAAAAGTTCCGAATAATAGGGTATAATTGAAAAATCCGTACGTGTTGTACAGCTGATCTAGCTAAACTTTCAGCCTCCTCATAACTTCTATTATATTTTTCAGCTTGATTTTAAAGTACAGTCAGCAACATGCTATTTTACCTACAACCATTCGATTTTATGTTGACCTGTTGCTGACTGTACGTCATGTCGCCATCGTTATCATTATTTGATTTTTTCTGTTCTTTCACTAATCTATTTAATTGCAGCTATTAAAACGTATTTTGGACAACAACAAGCGGGTGCAAGAAGCTGCATGCTCTGCCTTCGCCACGTTAGAAGAGGAGGCTTGCACAGAACTGGTTCCGTACCTCGGCTACATCCTGCAAACACTCGTCTTCGCTTTTAGCAAATACCAACACAAGAACCTTCTCATTTTGTATGACGCAATTGGTACATTGGCGGATTCAGTTGGCCACCATCTGAACAAGCCGGAGTATATTAATTTATTGATGCCACCGTTAATTAACAAGTGGAATGTGCTGAAGGATGAAGATAAGGACCTATTCCCTTTACTTGAGGTAAATATTTATATGTTAAATATTTAAGATGACATGACTAACTGTTTTATCGTCCACTTCTAGACACGGACCTCCTCATGCACGTTGCCTTGTGCATGAAGGAGTATTTAATTTTTATTTATTATTACAAAATCCACAGAACTCAGTTGTACATAAAATTGCAAAGTATTTAGCAACATATACTGCCAGTTAAGGATTTACATTTAATGGATCTTATAGGTATATTAATTATGAACTAAGGACATGATACATGTAAGAATGCCTGAGTAAAATTATAAGTGTGTATGTTAAGCAATTTGCCAATATTATAATTTTGTATGCATGTAAATATATATCTGTTGTGTTTGTGTATGCACGAGTATTTATATGTTACATGTATGTATGTATAGCTCCTTCTCTTTTTGTGGATGTCGTAAAAGGCTTTACTAATACACTCCCGGACACCTGAATTGAGCCACCCTGCATTTTCAGTTTTAATGGCCTGATGCTTAAATAAATGTTTGATTGATCAAAAAGTTTTTATGCAGTTTTGAAGCTGGCATACTAATCATGCTTTCAGTATGCCATTGCTCCAAATTTGATTTCAGAGTACTGAAAAAATTAAGTTTAAGTGTAACAAGTCGTGTGTTCGCCCTTCCCACGGGGAAGACTTGTATTAAATTTTTGAAGTAAACAATGTTTTACCTAAAAATATCGTTTATTCAGTAACTTGTATTGCCCCCAAGAGTGTTGACGACGGCTGTTATGCTGTTTGACATGGAATCAATCAACGTCACTGACATGTTGTGGAAGAATGGGAGATCATTCTTCCTCGATAGCAGTTTTCAGCTCCTGCAAGTACTGCAGAGCTGGGTGGTGAGCTCTAACACGCCTCTTTAGCTCATCCATAAATGCTCTATAGGATTCGTATCTGGGCTTCTTGCGGGCCATTTCATGATTGTGATAGCGACGTTATGAAGGTATTCCCTGACGATCCCTGCAGTGTGCACTCTTGCATTATCAATATTATCTTGCATAAAAATGAAATGTTGGCCAACAAACCCAGCATATGGCGTCACCTGTGTCGTGAGACTAGGCCAGGGTTCCCTAACCTAGGGCCCGCGGACCCCTGGGAGTCCGTGAGTATATCCATGGGGGTCCGCAGACCCCCATGACCTCTAAACTATATAAATGAAATAAATAAATCCCACCAAAAGTCTCGTGATCGCGACCGCGTAGCGTAACAATAAAATGCGAACAACTCAGTAACACTGCGAACGGGCGTCTATTATCTGGCACCATCGCTACATTCATAGGGAGGCATTAACTGCTAAGATATACCAGAAAAATTTAAAAAACAGTATTAGATAACATTGTGCAGGTGGTAAATTGTATAAAGGCTTGGCCTCTAAATTCTTGTATTTTCGTTATTGTGAAGAGGTGAGAAGCATTAACAAACAGTTGTTATTGCACGCCGACATGCGCTGGTTGTCTCGTAGCAAAATTGTGTCGCGTGTTTTTGAGCTGAGAGACGAGATCAGAATGTTCTTTTTCAGTAATTCTACAGGCAGCGTCAATAAACATGCTGATGGCTCTCAATGGTAGCCTATGTAGCTGACATCTTTAGTGCCGTCAACGAGCTGAACTTGGGCCTAATAACAAATAACAACATCTTCAAATCTGAAGATAAAATTGAAACAATGTTGAAAAAACTTGATCTATGGACAAATCGTTCACCTAAAAAAAATTACGATCATTTTCCTACACTTTCTACGTTTTTTTTTTTAATCATCTGGTGGAGCTTTGTTGCCAGTAGAAGTACACGATGAAATTATTAAAACCTCGCTTTTGAGATCTTCATTTAGAGGTTATTTCCCAGCACCAGAAATAAAACTTGGATATCAGACCCTTTCAATACAGATATTACTGGCCTGACAACGACACAGGAAAATCAAATAATAGAAATATCTTGTGATTCAGCTTTGAAACGGAATTTCAAACAATCCTCTCTATCCAGTTTTTTGGTAAATTTATAGAAAGATTATAAGGAAATGTCAGAAGAAGCACGAAACACTTATTTCTGTTTTCACATACCTATGTGAAATGGCATTTTCTACTCTTATACTAAAAACAAAAAAAAGAAACAGATTGCAAGTAGAACCAGATTTAAGAATACAACTTAGTAGTCACTTCAATCCGATTTTGTTTGCAAAAAAGCAACACCAACCTTCACATTAAAGAAATATATGATAAATACTTTTTTAATAATTACAAATTATATATATTACAATTATTGTGAAACAAAATTACATTTTGAAGGTTACAAAGTTATGTTTTTTTTTATATATTTGTAGTACTAATAACACTGGTCTACAATGAAAAAGTATTCGAAATAATTTTAACTAATTTCTACTGATCTACCCATGCTGAATACAAGTTGACAAGTAAAAGTCATTTATTAGTTTAAGTTTTTGCGATACTTGACATTTTCCGAATTTAATGATCCTACCCTCATTGAACTTGATAATGTTAATATATATTTACTTAGTTGGCATCGAATGTTAAAAATATTGTGTTTTAGTGCTCTGTTCTGTATTACTAAGTGATAAAAGTGTTAAAAGTGAAAAAATAATTATATTTTATAGCATAATGTCTCGAAAATGTGTGAATAATGCCGACAATTTTTGTTACATTTGTGGTGAAGTGATATTTAGTAAGCAAAGGTGTTCTATATCGCCTACAATAAAAAAAACCTATTCTTACTATTTTAACGAAAACATGAAATACCAGGATAAATGCTGGGTTCCACATTTCTACTGCAATCCGTGTGCTACAGGGTTGAGAAATTAGATGAGTGGCAAAAAAACATCATTTCGTTTTGCAGTGCCAATGCAGTGGCGAGAATCGACAAATCATGCAACTGATTGTTATTTCTGCCTGACAACTCATGTATTTGGTAAATACATGGCAAGGTTACTTTGGAAAAGGCACAAAAAGTGTTACTTCCACCATTGCATATAAAACTAGGACTGATGAAAAATTTCGTAAAAGCAATGAACAAAAATGGAGCTGCTTTTCAATATCTTCGCCAGAAATTTCCAAGATTAAGTGAAGCTAAGATCAGGGAAGGTATATTCGTCGGTCCTCAAATTAGAAATTTATTTAAAGATGATAACTTTGACTCGGTTCTATAAGGTAAAGAAAAAAAAGCCTGGGACGATTTTCGCCTTGTCGCAAAAAACTTCTTGGGAAATAAGAGGAGTGACAACTATGCTGAACTTATCGAAAATATGTTATCATCATTCCAAAAACTGGGTTGCAACATGTCCTTGAAAATCCACCTTTTACATTCTCATTTGGACTTCTTTCCGGATAATTGTGGACTGTTTGTCGAGATGTTACAGAAGCAGAATACAAGAGGGCAGCGAAAAAACCACGTCGCAATTCTACTAATGATTAAAAAAACTGTATAATTTCTGTTAATTTTTGCAAAAATCGTTAAATTTTTTTTTCTAAAAAAGGAAAACTAATTTTAATATATATTAATTATTTTTGTATTCAATACGTGAAAATAAATAAAAAAAGCTACTTTACATGAAGAATACTTTTTTAAAGTCAAAATTTGTAGACCAGTGTAATTTATGCGACTTGTATTACTGTTTTTTTTGTTAAGGGGGTCCGTAACAATTATGCTTGATTTCCTAGAGGTCCGCAGCTGGAAAAGGTTGGGAAACGCTGCTCTAGGCATTGACGAATGTAACGGTCGCCATTTAGTGGTGACAGCCGTGATCCCGTCACAACCTGAAGTCCAGTTTTGCCTTCCGCGGAAATTCCTCCCCAGACTGTCTATGACCCCCTGCCATAACTCACTTTCTCTTCAATACAGCACTGCACAAAACGCTCTCCCAGTCTTCGGTTCACTTCCCTTCTTCCATCACTACCATACAGCATAATCTTGGATTCATTAGTGAAGAGTACCTGCCTCCATTGACGTTGAGTCTAATCCAAATGTTCCCGCGCAAACTGTGTAGGCGCACCATTCAGGGAGCTCGTGTCAGTTTGGGCCCATTGGCTGGCTTATGTGATTTTATGTAAGATATATCACGTTCTTCGAGTCTCCTAACAGTCCGAATGCTAACAGCCACTCTATGAAAGTCTCGAAGCTCGAACCATTCAGTGTGAGCCTCCCCATATACCTTGGTTTGCTGAAACCAAGTTAAATAGAAGATACACGGTCTTAGCATTCAGGCTGCGTTCTGGACACATGCCACTCAATAAGTTTGGATACCTCATGAAAAAGACTAGCTCTCCAAATTGCGATATATGTGGAATTGTTAAAGATGTACAACACTTGTCAGTGGAGTGTGTCCGGAATCAACAGGAACGGGAGGCTTTAGTGAGGGCTCTCGATCTGAGATGTTTGTATGTTCCATAAGATACTACGAGAACCGAATTCACGAGCAGCATTTAGTACAGATTCGTGAGCCCTCACTAGGGCTGATATATTGGTACCTACATTAATGTTGTAGAATGTAAGTTTAGGATACGATGGAACTGACATGTGCCAAGGCATAAAAGTTCCTTAAAAATAAGAAAAAAAAAACAGCCACTCCATGAAAGTCTCGAAGCTGTTCTTGGATCTGTACTGAGATCAGGTGACGATTTCGTATGCTGGTCGTGAAGATAAACCGATCTTGTCTTTCCATCGTCACTCGGAATCGTGGTCCTGCTGGACGAAGCCGCCTGTCTCTAAGTATCGAAGATACACTCTTTGAACAGCAAAACGGCTTAAATAAAGATAACTTTATTTATGTACATAAGTACATACTCATATTTCGCTGACTAAGCCCAGACTGAAAAGCGGCTGCGCGAAGTGAAGTGAGTTGCGCGGCTACTTCGGGCGCAGTATCCATAATTTTAAGGTCAAAATCGGTTCCATGTCAGGAAAAACAATTTAACGAAACGTCTATTGAAAAACAACACCATTAAATAAAAAAAAACTGCACCAATTCCAAACTTTCAGTTTCCTTTTTAAAAACAATGAATCGACTGCTTTTCTTCTGTGGTTCAAATTCATGAATTCAAATTTGGATAGCACACCAAAATGATGGTGAATATGCCAGCTTCACAACTGCATAAAAACTTTCTTTGACCCAACATTATTTTTTAAGTTTCAGGCCTTTATACATAAAAATACAGCGTAGCTCTATTCAGGTGTCGTCCGGGAGTGTATCATACACTCCCGGACGACAAGATTTAAAGGACGGGATATGGTCTTTCATTTAATTTTACCGAAATGTTTCATGTCACGCACGGTACGCTATTGTGGAACCAATACAATAGACTAAATCCCCAATGGAGGCAAATTCGTTTTTTCCCTCATTTCATGTCAAAATGAAGTATCAATGGCCATCTCCTTTACGTATATGTCTATGAGTAATATACTTGATGTCATTTCAGTGTCTGTCGTCAGTAGCGACCGCGCTGCAGTCGGGCTTCCTGCCGTACTGCGAGCCCGTATTCAGGCGATGCGTTTCGCTAATAGAGCAGACGCTCAACCAGAACATTGTAAGTTATTCACTCACATACTTTGTAATGTAACGTTAACTGTTTAACTATTGTTACAAAGAACAACACATTTTTAGACGATAGTATACAACCTGTGTCACTGAAATAACGCAATAGCTCGAAATAGGTTGTTCAGTATCGAGATCGTCATCGATTTTCACCAGTTTTGAGACTAGCTTTTTTGCATGTGTAACCAATCCACACTAATAAATATACTTTAACTATATTTTGATAACGGAATGTAATTATTTTATCTATCTTTTTCTGTGTTACGAAAATTAAAAACACACCGTAAATAAATTTAAGAACGCAAGTTTTGGCACACAGGCCTAATACGCATAATATTAGGTCCTTGCCTGTGAAATCGCCGTTTTATATGGAAAATATATATTTTTATATGAAAATTATATATTTAATTAATCGAAGTATTGTGCATTATTAATTATTATCAATACACTTTTTCTATTTTAATAGAAGTTGATTGATGCCTCTGCTATAGAACTCCCGGGGACGGGAATCGATGACTTCTCTGAAGGCGTTTTTACAGCCTCATTGGAGTTGAATTTTTTCCCGTGTTAAAAGTTAACCTATTTCGGAAAAAAATGGAAGTCAATAGGGCCAAGGTCTGGCGATTATGGTGGGAGACGGAGAGTTTCCAGTCGAAGCTCCTGTAACTTTGAAACTGTCTGTCGTGCAGTGTGTGGGCGAGCGTTATCACGGAGAAGCAGTGGATTAGAGCGATTGATCAGACTCGGTGGTTTGATCGCCAGTTTGTTCATCATCGTTTGCAGTTCTTCACTCTACATATCTGCATTAATTATTGTGTTACAATAGATCTCAAGAAGCTATAGTAGATAATACCGGCACAGGACCAGCGTACAGTCACCATGAGCTTCTTTTGACTCAGTTTACGTTTGATACATTGTTTGGCTGTTTCCTGGGTTCAATTATTGTGACAAACGTTTACGATTATCATACAGGACCCACTTCTTATCACAAGTGACAATACGATTCAGAATCCCTTCATTTTTGTGCCGGTTCAGGAAAGTAAGGCAAACTTCGACGGGTGTTTGCAGCTGACTTTCATTAAGTTCATACGGTACCCACATTCCGAGCTATTTCAATTTCCCGATTTGACACAAATAAATCTGCTGCTATCTCAGACGTGGTTTTGTGATAAATCCGCTTCTACTATTGCTTTCAATTCGTCATTATCGAGTTTAGTCTCCGGTCGTCCACGGGGGCCTGTTCTTGAGGTCGAAATTTACAGAACGAAAACGATCAAACGAAAAACCCACCGTGCGGCGTTTGGTCCGTACACATCGTTGATATTGCGTGCCGTCTGTGCTGCATTGCCGCTGCTGACCGAACTCATATTCGAAAATAACGCGATTTTTTTTACTTTTCCATGGCCGCAAACAACAATATCTAAGCAAAAAGTCGTATGGCGGAAAAACAAACGAATAACTGATTTTGAAATGGAATTTGAAATTAATTTGAATTTAATGAATTTTGGTAAGGCCCTAATATTATAAAAAAGATGATGAAGCTGCCAAATTTAGTGGCCACAGAATTACAAGCAGTCTGCAACAAATCGTTATGGACATCTTAATGCGTTTGAAATAAAGACTAAAAGCCGTATGAAAAAACACCGAAACCAAACAAGCCTCTCAATTAATCGAACATTGAACTTTTAGCTATTTGACTTAATCGGTCGTATATCCAAATCGTGCGTAGTCACGTATTATGAAAAAAGTGACGTCATCCGTACAATGCAGCATAACACAGCATTAATTGGTCAATCGAAAAACACTCGTAATTGGTCAATCCAGGAGCACTCTCGTAATTGGTCAATCGAAGAACACTCGTAATTAGTCAATAGAGGAGCACTCTCGTAATTGGTCAATCGAGGAACACTCCTAATTGGTCAATAGGTGGAATCACGTGACTGATTGTGATGACATCACATTTTTGGTGAGCAGAGATTAATAAAGTTCCACTTTCCAGGCCAACAGCCAAAGCCCTGAACAATTCGAAGCGCCAGATAAGGAATTTATGATCGTAGCGCTGGATTTATTGAGCGGACTCGCGGAAGGGCTTGACGGTCACATCGAGCATCTTGTGTTGAACTCCAATCTTATGCAGCTATTGTACCAGTGTATGCAGGACCCTATGCCCGAGGTAAGTGTAGATTATAATAAAAAGTACAAGTAATCTTCATATAAGCAAATTGTTGAAGTGTATTGGGTTTTAGGTAAGACAACAAATGGTGTCTACTTTTGGAGAATACTTCTTTTATTTTGTCGGCCTTATATTTAGACTAATTTATTGGTCACGACGCGTCGAGACGTCGAAAACGAATCATTTGGTGAACCCGATGACGCTTTATAATTAAATGTATTGTCAAATATGCGCTTGAATTATGTTTTTATAATATATTTCACCTGATCTGACAATTGAAACTACAAAACACTGAAGCACACATATTAATTTCTGGAAAGAAGACAGACATTGAGTTTAAAGTCGAATATTTCTTCTACATTATAGTTTAGAGCTGTACTTTTTGCATGTTATCACATGTTTATGCAAAGCCTATGAACGACAGTGACATTTATCAATGACCGCGAAAAAAAATGACACCAACCTCTCATACAAAATTAAATTATAAAATTTGACAATTGATCCCGAAGTATCACTCGTCAAAATCTATAATTCGATCGTTTTCTCAGAATAGAGTTTCAACGTTATTGAACTTCGTTCAGACCGATACATTGTAGTGAACGTTTTCGTGGTAGGAATCGCGCGAAACATCGGCCAAAACTGTTTATTTTGATTTCGGAGTAGGCTCCCTAGTTACAACGTGGTGTTTGTGTTTACAGGTGCGTCAGTCGTCATTCGCGTTGTTAGGCGACCTGACGAAGGCGTGCTTCCAGCACGTGCACCCCTGCATCCCCGAATTCCTGCCCATCCTCGGCATGAACCTCAACCCCGAGCTCATCTCCGTCTGCAACAACGCCACTTGGGCCATCGGCGAGATCAGCGTCAAATTGGGTAACTGGCACACTATCCACAAAATGAACTCCGTAAATGTAGGATTTTTAGGATATTTTAAAGTCAAACTATGTAATGCTCACACTATTCACAAAATGTATACTGTAAATATTGTATTAATTTTAATTTTTTAACACTTTATAGCACTACTAATAACATTGCTGAGGATTTTATTTCATAATTAAATGCCTTTTTTATTAGTTAAGTTTTGCTGAATTTTGTTTTCCGAAATATTCTGTATGTTTAGCATGTATAGTTTTCGAAACCCTTTTTTTTTTCTAAATTTATTATTCCAATGCGACAATTTTTACTTGTTATAATTTTTAACCAGTTACTACTATTCTAATATGTCCAGTCAGTTACTAGGTTAATGTATTTGTGACTTGGTATACTCGTAATTTATCTCGTCATTATCAATCGAATATTAAACGATTTAAAGTTGAATTTAAATTGTTATCGAATTGATCATTTCGCCGCTACTCTGTTGATGATAAAAATAATCCCTAGTATAATATGTAATACAAAACTACAATATAAACAACGATAAGACGACAAAAATGCCTTAGAACGCGCCAATATGTTTTGGAGTTAGTGAGAGTTTTCAGAGCCAGCCCGTCTCCTTTGCTTTTATATCCTATTCAATTTCATCCCATATTCCTTAGCTAATGGAATGATGAGGGGAATAAGGAATCGAATGAGACGTTAAGTTCACCCATTTGTCTCACCTTACTGGCTGAGGGAAACCAAATTTGCGATACATATGTATCATAACTGCCTGACCAACAGTACATGCAACAGTTAGACTGTTTCCCCACCTGTCTTTCTATAAAAAGCTTATTATATTTCAGGATCAGACACATCTAAATACATCCCTCTCGTACTAAATCACTTAGTCGAGATCCTGAACAGGCCAAACACGCCCAAAACCCTTCTCGAGAACACAGGTAAGTGTCGCCGTTCACAGCTAAACAATTACATAACAACCAAATAAATATAATTCACCAATATTGAAACTGGATTATTACGTACAATATAACTATATGCTAGAGTATATATCCAGATTGAGCCATACTACTGCGACTTGCTGGCACTAATGTTATACATACAGGGTCATTTTTCATTATGTGGCAAAAGTTTCAAAAATGAGGAGTCATTATGGAGATATCAGTAATGTAATCATGTAACAAAATAAAACAATTTACAATTTGTTTCAAAATAAAATCGATCTGTCTGCCAATATGTAACATGACGCGTGGACAGTCATAACTTGTAAACAATTCGTAGTGTGCACTTCGCGAGGTGACTTTGTTGTCCCGTCTCCGAATGATTTATTCCTATAACGTCGATTCCTCCTATGTCGATTTTTTTACCAAACTGCTTAAGTCTTAAGTGTGATCAATTCGTTTATTTATTCTTTCAATCTGGTTTACAGCTCATTTTATAACTAAAAAGCTCGTTCTAAAATAAAACTTTCGAGTTATCATACACGTATTTATACCAAACTCCACATATTCAAATTCAACTAGTTCATTAATTAAATTAAATGGTACTAAAGTATTTTTTTATAGATAACGGATAAGATTTTATAGATAAGATTATGTTTAATAACGGCTCCCTAATTGATTTACGATTACACTAATTTTTGTAACCTGTTTATCTATTTTAAAAATTGATGCAAAAACAATTATGCACACATGCCGCATGCCGTAAGTTAAATATACACGTTTTATTATTTATTCTGACTACAAATTCGGTGTAGTAAGCGTAAAAAAGTTTAATATTATAAAAAATAATATATGAAAGTTTCGCGTAAAAGGAATCGACGTTAAAAGAATAAAATGTATAGTTCATTTCGGATTAATTATTACTGTCATTTTGAATCAATAAAGAAAAATTATATTCAGCTTTGAATCTCTAAATATCATATTAAAATTTTGCTATTTAAAGAAAAATAACTCTGTTTATGGACTGTTATATGTATGTATCTCGGTCACTGCTTCATATTGATCCCCCATACTAATGAGCATATACATGTATCTGTTTATGTTTATAGTGGCCTCTGCCCACTTGCGTGCCGTCCCTCACTAGAGGCCTAGCTTGGCGGACACACTGTCCTCTGTATGAATGCTCCCTAACTCTGTACTAAAATGTTGTTTGTGTATTTACTTAAATATCATTTTAAACAATATTTTTATATATTTTTCTCATAATTTATTATTTCAATCATTTTGTAAATAGAAATATTACAATCATGGTTAAAGTACACAAAACGCGAATAAAACGACACAATATAAACGTCGTCCGCTTAATAATATATGTATATTTGTTTATGGGGTGTAATGTAAATAGCGTTTAGACTTAGACACCAAAGTGTGTGCCTGAAACGAAAAGATAGCCTGGGAAACATTGTTTATTTTTTACAAATCCCATCTCTGCTTAATAACATAGTTGTTTGGCCACCTTTTCAAGTGAGAGCGTTTTGGTTTAATATAGTTGTTAGTATAAAATTGTTTGAGATTATTTATATTTGTACTAGTAATTTGTTGCCGTTGACTTTGTACTTTGAGTACCTATGTTTGGATGGTTTGTTGATTTGTTTTCTTGGTTTTGTTCTCGGTATTGTGGCGTAGCGATAACTATCGGTCGGCTAGGTTATGTGTGCCCCCACGACGTCGCACCCGTTTTACATCAATTTGTACGCCAGTGGTCTGTAGTATTTTTTTTATTATTACTTTATATTATTACAGTTACGTTTAATATTAAATAAGTTATTATTAATATATTATTTCGATTGTGGATGGTGTTTGTTAACCGCTTGTTAATGTTATTCTTTTCAAATGAGTTGTTCTGATTTTGTTAACCCAGCATGTTGAGATGCGAGTAGCGCAGGGCCACACAGCGGCATACACTGGTCGTATATACATGGGGCGGTATATGTTCACTCATATTCTTTTCAGTGCTGTTATTTATATTATGTGTTGAACACCATCCGCTTTCTAAAATATATAAAGAGCTAAAGTTTATATAAGTTTTATTCTAACCAAACTGTAAGTAAAACTGTAAGTAGTAAGTATATTTATTAGTATATTTTTTCTTCTATAAATTAACAACCGTTAATAAAATTCAATATTGTGTATGACACTATCGCTTTTGACATATATTTTTGCTTCCAGTTTGGAACAGTCGTGAGATTCTATGTTCACGTGAATAATATGTTTTTATGTGCATTTAACTGTCATTATTATTATTTTTCACTTTCAATTTATATATCCTACATATTCTCATCGTATATTTAATACTCGCTTCATTAATTTCTACCTGACACATTAAACTAGACAATGGACTGATATTTACGAGGTGCCTCGGAGATTTCATAGAGAGAGGTGTATGAAAGAGTGGCATTTTGTTTTGTGAATTTATACCTATACATCTTTAAATGGTACTTGTAATTTGTGTAATTTTTATTAAAAATTGTCCTGTTGGGACAGAAATTATAATAAACCTTAATAATAATAAACTTAAGTCGCTAATTCCTAACATTTTACCCAACAGTTTTGTTAAGAGGGCGCTCACGGTTTTCTCGCATTTTTAGTGTTTTCACAGACAATTGTAGCTATAACTATTGCTGATATAGAAAGAACTGTCCTCCCTCTAGACATTCGCATAACATTAAAAAGTAGCTAGTAAGCTAATCTGTATGAAATTACGAAAAATTTCGCTTGTAAAGTTTTTTATTTCCATTCTGAAATATTTAAGTTGTAATGCTTGTAATAATTTCTAAATGAATTTCCTTATTCGGGTGAGTCATTCCTAAGTGACTAGTTAAAGATGTATATAGTGTACACATGCTGAATCCGAATGTGGGTAAGGGAACTCCTTTATATTTGATTTGTGACACTGGGATCGTCGAAAATTCGTATAGCGTACCGTTGGGCGGAGTGAAAACATAAATTAAAGTATGGCAGTCCAGTCTGCTGCTACATATTTTATTTCTATCAATTATTTCATTGATAGCAATAAAATATAACCCAGAACACAAGAAGCGCAATATTTTATCTGCACCCTGCATCTGCCACTGGACCGCTGGATAAAACTGCTGAACGTATTAATATTTACAATTTATTCTCTATTTGCTATTATTACTTCTATATATTTCAACTTAATTTTTATACTTACTAGTATTTATTTATTTTATTTTTATTTAAAAAACTTTATTTCACTTAATCGTACAAAAGGCGAGTTCAATGCCTGGGGGCATTCTCTAGCAGCCAATCTTTGTGTAGAACAGAGAAGCACGTTGGGAGGTGCTATGAAATGTATAAAATAGAAATAACTTAACTTCTCTCTGGCCGAGTGTCGAGCGCTATCAGAAATGGCGTACCCTGTGTATGCCAGACGATTTCGCGCCTACTCCACGCGCGAGTTGTGCACTTAATAATTGTGCACGCTTTTACGTGGAAAGCTTGGAAAGCTACGTGGAATAATTTTTACGTAAGCGTTCAGAAATCGTAAAATAGGTCAATCAAACTAATCGTGTGCCAGAGCACTATATCGTGCTCCGGCACACGAAGGAAGCACCAAATTAGTGCACAATAACGTGCTCCGGCGTAACGGAGGTTAAAGCATAATTAGTAAATATTTTACACAAATACTTGCAATAATTTTTCATAGATAGTACGATATTTAACTTAATACATATAGACATACATACATACGTTCATTATATTAAGGCATTAAGGTCGCCCTTTGTAAATAAATAAAATAAATAAACGAAATCATTGTTTAGCCTGTCATTTTATTGAATTTATAAAATATAAATAATAATAAATGAATAAACTTTATTTAATACAAACTTTATTTATTTAAGTATATAACACAAAAATGGCTACCTATATGTATAACTTACACTTACGAAGACAAAGCATACACTATTATTAATGAGATACAATAATAATCAAAATTCAGTTATCAATGAGTACGGACAGACGATCGCCGTGGTTCCAAAAATAGAACATATTTACCTAAACTTAACATCCGCAAAGTCCTGAGTGCCCTCTTAATGTCAGTCATTGCCTATCAAAATTTATTAACAAAACTTTATAAAACAGCTCTTCCCTACACTCTCTCCCATGTCTATCAAAAACACGTTACCTTTACCTCAATACCGAACGAAGTAACGTCCGTCGATCGGCGCATACAACGAGCGCATATGTTTTCTTTAGGTGTTCGTCGCTGCGGAACATTCGGGACAACGACGAGAAGGACTCGGCATTCCGCGGCATCTGTCAGATGATCCAAGTGAATCCAGCCGGAGTGGTGCCCGACTTCATGTTCTTCTGCGACGCTGTGGCCTCGTGGTCACACCCCAAGGAGGATCTGAAGGAAATGTTCACGAAAATCCTGCATGGTTTCAAGAATCAAGTGGGTGAGGAGAACTGGCGCCGCTTCACCGATCAGTTCCCCGTGCAACTGAGCGCGCGTCTCTCCGCCATGTGCGGCATATAGGCGTATTGCCACTGAATTATGGTGAGTTCAATATCATTATTTTTCCTGTAGAAATGGTGATAATTATACTTATAACAGACCCATTACGGATATTTTTAATTTCATTAAGAGGTAAAACAAACTGAAGGTCTATGTAGTAAACCTTATAACTTGTGGACGCTTGTTGTATTACGGATGCGGCACATAAGTATTGATGATGAGACGGGTGTAGAAGACAGAATCGACAAAAGAGCTGTTACACCAAGGTGCCTTGACCTATATTGGTTTCGAATTGGTATTGTTATAAATTGGGAATGAAGATTAACATATCAATAGCGCCGTTTGTTGCTATTGATGTGATGGATTATTATTGATTGACCAGAAAAAACATGATAAAACTCACTCGAGTGAAAGACGAAATTTATCTGAAATGTATACTGAGTTGAATGGTCAGAAATGAGGACGCGTGTAAATTAGAAGCCGAAACGCGCTCGAACAAATGCGATGAATTTGTGACACAGTACAGATAAATGTTAAATAAGTGTAGTGAATTTTTTAGTTTGGCTTTGTCATATGACAAATAACAAATAAATCTCTTTCTCTAAATCCATTCCTACATCTCTAAAGGTAGGTAGCGCATCCAGGGGCGTGCCAACGTTTGTCAGACTGGACTGAAGTTGGTATCATGTATCGCGTGGATACCGGGAATGCGCTAGCATTTCTGAACTCGCATTTACTGTCATCGGTTTTTCTATGCCCATTTTAAATTGGTGAAACTGTCAGCAAATATTATGATAATTAGTAAATTGTAATGGTAAACTTAGTGGTAAATTGTTATGGGTGTTGCCGCAGGGGAACCAATGTCAGCACGGGTCGGGAAGACATTGTGTACGAGAGCGGCGCCGCGCCCTGTCACTGTGCCAACGATACACCGACGGGTTACGCACCCACACCGACTCCTCTCCTCGTACCTGAACAAACTTGTCACATAACGTCCGGCTGCTAGCCACCAGAGGGCATTACTGGCAAATTGGGGAACATTACTGACAAAACGTCATTGACAATACCTGATATTATGTGCATTTTTTGATTTTTTAAATGCAAAAAAAATAATGCACATATCAAGTCTGGCGAGCGCAACAACGAAAATCAGTTTTTGACGTTATTGGTGTTAATTATCGAAGAAGTATACTTTTTGGAGGATTTTTCTTACGGGACGCATACGTTGAAATAGTTTTAATTTCTTCTGTTTTAGGTTTTATTTTTTATATTGGACTAAAATAACAATATTAGATCATGGGTCATGATGTTTTATAAATAAACAAGGAATGTAAAGTAAATGACAGGTCGCAAGTCAGTGACATCCTCTGGTGAGCGTAGGATGCACAGCGGGCGTATATATTCGTATACTCCGTGCCATTTAGCATGGCAATAGCGGTCATTGCCTCGACTTTCACCCCCTTACTAATTAATGTACTCGTGTTTACGATTGCGACACTTGCCATAAATGTACGTTGACATCGAACGTGGCTGCTACCACGATACGCTGGCGATAGCTATTTTCGCTCATTACAGGGAACATTGGCAAGTGTTGCTATCGTAAACACGAGTACATTAGTAGGGAAGTGTGAATGCTGGCTATTGCCATGCTAAATGGCATGAATTATAGTGTTGTGTTTTGAAACACTCGAATCCTCGAAACTTTATTCTAAAAACTACTCGATTATTTAAGATTCAAAGCTTGATTTGAACTCTGCGTCTACAGTCGAATTGAGTACGAATTTTCCATATAATAAACGATCGACCCTTGAGCCTTGGAATGCGTTTCTAGAAACTTTTATTAAATTGTATAGTGACTACTCCAGAGAGTTTCTAATAACGCATTAATTGTGAAGTTTATAGAAACGCACTTAAGGCGTTATAAAGAAGACTCGTACTCGACTGAACTCTCTAGTCCAATTCAAACTTTTAGTCCTCAATAATCGAGTCGAATCTTCAAAATGAATACTCGAGGACTCAAATCTATCAGAACACTAGACACTCGTTGGCCTGTAACCGTAGTAGTATTCACTCACCAAATAGTTATAGCGTGGTGACGTACAGAGCCAACGCGGCTTGGACATTATATTGTAACTGCATGAATTTAGCTATAGTCCGTAGTTCTTAACTGCGACGATGAGACTACTCTTGTATTTTTTTGAAATTATATTTAACACTCCGTGATTCTTTTATGTGTAAATTAAACATGAGTCCGATTTTTAGTTGGAAATTAACTCAACATAATATTTTTCAATGTTTACATTGAACAATGGAGTCAGTGTCAGTCTCATCTCACAACTTATAGATAACATTACACACTGATAGATATTTACTTTCATCTGATTTGAGATGGATGATTATAACCATCATTTTAACATATTACATTGGTTCCGGATAACGACTTCGGGGGTGGCCAAACAGTTGCTATATCGTAATAATTAAAAAAAATATCTTTATTATGCACGCATACCAAGTTTGGTTAACTTCGCATTTTTCTGGTACAATAAAAGTGCCCTCACAATTGAACCCCGAGAACTATCCACGATATTCCGAATTTCCAAGATCTTTCCGAAATATAAACGCTCTCTACTGTCTTTTAGACACAGTTTAGCTCGCTTAGAACAACGGCTCATTTTGATAGGTATACATCATTTTGTACTTTTCTGTACGTTAGTACAATTTGCTATTCTGTTCTCTTTTTAATGCTGTGTTAACAGAGGGATGAATTTAAGGTCCCAATTTGTACCACTAAGTTTCTTTTGAACTGTCTCGACGGTGAAGGGGAAGCACATCGTAAATTAAACCCGCGTGTCCGAGAATTTAAAAAATCTGGGAGTGTTATTCACCACTCCGCACTGCATCCGCGTAGTGGATATGACCCGAAACCTCGGCAAGTTAATAATTCCCCGTTAGCAGTTCAGCAGAAAGATGTATGCGTCAGTAGGTATGTTAAGACGGCTTCGTAATTTCTTACCGCAGACCACGAGGGTTGTCTTAGCGCAAAGTTTACTTCTACCTATACTTGACTATAACGACATCTGCTACTTGGATTTGACAGAAGCCACTGGCGAGTTTTAAAAGACTTGAAATAATACTATCTTTCAACGGATGGTAAAATATGGATAATTTTCTTTATCCTTTATCTTACCCATTTTCTTAGTTCTTTTTCATTAATATAGAGACAGCTCTTTATTGCACCATCTATTATTCGTCTACAGACTTCTTTCCATCCAATAGTTGCCTGGAAGGTATTGCTTTAGCGATAAGGCTGCTGATTGTACTTCTAATCAGTGGCTGACTAACCTAGTGGCTAGGGTGGGCTACAACCCTAGACCCCACCCTCGAGGGAACCTCGCCTTATATATACAAAATAAAGCTGTTTTTATATTGAACTATAGTTTTGATCCCTTAAAAGGGCCCGTTAGTTCTATCGTTAGTCCCGGGCCCGCAAAATCTTAGTTCACTGCTTCCAATTACTTATATTTTTGTGTTTCTCTTCTGCGCTACCATCCTGTTCTTGTTTCCTTTATCGAATGGAACATGGAAAATGGAATGGGATAGTATTCCATTGGAAAATGGTTTTCTCTACCCCCCAACCTTACTTTTACGAAATCCTGACTCCTACATTTCCAAAGGTAGACCTTTAGTCATTTACGAGTGAGTGTATAATAAAATAAGAGTGTAACTGATCCATTCCCGAAACCTGAAACTATGGGTTGCGTTCAAGATTCTGAGTCCATTGACATGCAAAATCTACGAACCTTTTTATTTGCTAAAATTATACCAAATACGGAATCTTTCAGTATTCGCTAAATTGTTCTTACATATTTGTAGGGGGGAGTGCACGCTGCATTCCCACAGCCGCTGGGCGGACGACTGGTCACGTTATCCCTCTCTCGCAGAAGACTACCTTCATTTCCCACTTTATCGTATTTCCCCAATGTACGTACGTGTTTCGGTAGTGAGTGAGTTATGCTAGAGCCCATTTCTATCCCATCCTATCCCTCTCCATTTTCCCAACCCTTTCTCCCAATCCATTCCTTAATCTGGAAAGGTAAACAGCGTATCCGGGGATGTGCCCTCGTTTGTCATTCTGGACTGGTGTTGACATGTATCGCGGATGTCTATGGACTACAGTATCCACTTACCATCGGGTGGACTGTATGCTCGTCTGCCGCCTTTTCTATATAAAAAAAAATCAGCCCAAAGAAATCTTCATTTTTACGAAAAAATACATAACATTGCATGTTAATTAGCTCGGAATCATGAAAAGAGTCCATAGTTACAGAGCATAGTGATAGGTATAGTGAGCCCGGGGTGTCCCCGCGTCGTTCTCCGGACCCGACCGCTTCTGTTCTATGATTTTAGTATTTAGGTTGACTGATGCCATTCACTGCTCAACAAATGTTAAAGCACACGCTTTAACAATTTATAGTTCTTTATCTACTAATACTAATAGATTTTTTTCTGAATTACTGAGTCTATAAATATTTATTTGGTCCTAATTACTTTGTCGAAAAGCATTTATTCAAAAATTAAACCGTTTATCTTCACTAGAGCTTCTTAAATATTTTATTTTAGAATTTAAAAGTTGATGCGTTAACTATTATTTTAATGTAAATTACAAGACTTAGGGAAATCGAGAATTTATGTCAACTGTGATTTGTGACTCGTTTTTTTTTTACTAATATAATATGTATGTGTATGATTATATGTCTGTGTCAGTGTAGATATGATATATCGCTTTGATAGAATTTATGATATATGACGGCTAGAGTTCTCCTTTATAATGATATACCAAATAGTATTTTTACGTTGTATATTGTTTTGTATGTGTCTGTTGGTCGCGCGGGGCGACATCTGTCACGTCGACTCGAAACTACCCGCTACTAAATATCCATACCCAGCAAAAGGAATTTGATAACTAAAGGGAGATACTAAAATTGCAGCCACTGCATTGGTTTTGATGCGTCTTATTTACTCAAGACTCACACTCGTGAAGGTATGAATATCAAACCCGGCGAGAACGACCGAGCTTCAACTTAAGTGTGGATTTTTCAATTATCACTAGCTCAGCCGAAAACATCATGAGGAAACCCCAGAAATAAAATAAAAATCTTGAGCATGTGTAATATCCATCAATCCGCATTGAGTGCACATGTGGTGGGTTATCTGAAGCCCCACGTGATTACGAGGGGAGGTCTTTGCCCGCAGTAAGACGTTTGAGCCTGATAGCAATTATTATTTTACTTCTACTACCAGTTTTCAGCCGAGAGAAAATCGACAATTTTGTGCCACTGTCATAGAACATCACTATATTTTTGTGGGTTAGTACCATAAAGTCTCTGTCTCGAAATGACTGTAGCCATTATGACTAGAGCTCAATTTGACTGGATCTCGATTTGTTATAGATCTCGATAAGACATACAGTGGACTATATCAAATGAGATACTGTGTTTATTGTTGACATCCAAACTTCATATTAAAGTCAGTACTAACCACTTCCACTTCAAATATCAGTGGCATAAACAGACGTTAAAGTAAATTGTTTGAAGTCGGATCTGTTCACTATAGACTACTTAAAATTATTTTATAAGACAGTGCTAATACGATATTAAAAAGAATGTTCAGTTGCATACTAACAAGAAGCAAGAATCGCAGAATAACAAGCAATCGCATAGATTATGACAAAATAATCCAAAAGTTCTTTCACCGATTTAACTCATTAAGTCCTAAAAGTGAGAAAACTGCATTTTAAAGAAGATGATTTATTTATAATGAAAAAAATAAAATCTTGATAGTTTGCTTTTGCCGATTTGAGTTCTTGACAATTTCCTATTTTCATGCTTCGAATCGTTATTTTATTATTATGGTGAAGTAATTTTTGTTTGTTTGGCCATTTAGAAAATCAGTCATTTTTGGAAAAAGTAATTTTTAAATTTGGTCCGTAATCTAATATACAATATATAAACATAATTATTACTTTATTTCTTCCAAAGCATTTTCATTTCGCATCATACCAACCCAACTACTTCCAAAACAATGTACAATCTAGTCATGTTGTAACCTAATCAATTCACCATGTAGTCATTTTGAAATCCAGTCTTTCTGTCACCTAGACATTTAGACTATTTGCAGATTTGCTCCTTTTGAGATCTAGACATTATGATACCGAACTGTTTTCGTACGTCCACATACACACATACCTGTTTCGTACGTACTTAAGCGATTTTGACGAATAACATAGAAAGACATCAAATTGCTGCAACATGAACAAAAATATAGAAAGATCTTATTTTATTAAATAATACAAGCTTTGTGAAACATGAACGCACACACAGCGGTCGGCGCGACAGAGAGTCGCCTCCACGCGACCAACTTGTATGATTGATATGAAGTACTATTTATGTGTATAATTAATGAAATTATTATGTATATGTAAATACATATTACGATGTATATTATTAATATTATTATTACTATATTCAAATTAAAATTGTTATTTTCGTTTTATAAAAGCTAAAAGTCTGACTTACCCACTTGTTAAATGTCATAGATTTTTTTTTTCAGATAACTGGAATCTGAAATTTCGTAGTTCAAAGGAACATTAGATGTATTTTATGATTTCAATTGTAGCGTTAGGTGTGCAGTAGTATATAACGGTTTTTCGGGGATATCAGAAAATTGTAACATTCCGTTTGATCTAAATTTTAAATTCTGCTTTTTCATTAGATTTCGAATTTCACTCTTTGGGTTTTATATATTTTGTTGCATGTTACTAATCACATATTGTAGTAAGTATTTGTTAATATACTTCCTCGGTCCCTGGAATCCCACTCAGTTCCTATCCCGAGTCCTGTCTAGTCCCAATCCTTGTCATGTGCCAACGAAGCGCGCCAGTGTGCGGATGTATGCTCGGCCCCGTCAGTGCAACACCGTTACTATCGTGCATCGGTACGCGGCGCAGTCGTGACCGCGCTGATGCGCTAGTACACTTCACATCTCGGTACCCGTGGGAGCACATACAGGACCCTCGCGGACTATGCGGCCACTGCCACCGCCACGACCAGTGGCCACACTCGCCGCGATGTTGTCGTGCACTTGGCCGTATCTCCAGTCCCACATCGTGTTTTACACACTGGTCGCGGTCGGCCGCTAGTAAGTGCCGCCGCCTCTTGCAATTCAAAACATTTGTTTATAATTTAAGTGGACTTCTATAATGAACGTTACGGGTTACGGGTAACCTCGTAACATAATAATATTATTAAGGTTAATAGATTTTAATGTCATTTTTATTGTAGTAGTCGTTTTTTTAATGAAAAAATAAACCGTGATAATAGTTGGTAATGTGATTGTGTGTATGAACGAAGCGGCATTCGTGAGGCACTCACTCCTTTCCTCGAGGCATACATAGGTGTATGATATGATAATATTATAGTGGTATCGTGCGGACGATCATATTTTGTGATGTATTGTCGATAAATATATTTGAGGTTGTTTGCGACGCATATACATGTTATGACAGTGAACATTGTATTGTGCATTATTATTGTATGTACTGTTATATATTATGTATATCATACTTAATATATATGTAATTAATATAAAGTATATATCGAAAACAATGGTATCGAAGAACGCACATTATAAGCAGCAAGCCATGTCACTGCCGAAATGTATGTTTTTCGATCAATTGATTGTTTTCTCTGTGTGTTATTTATTATATTTCTCATTATTATATTAGTACATATTTTATACTTTTTATAGGTAGTATTTTTTTTTTCACATACCGTATTTAAATTTTAATAGCCTTTATTAAAAATATATTTTCACTGTCTCACTTAGCATATTTATATGTATATGCAAATCCTTTCATTACTGTTTTAACCTTTATACTGTGTATTCGTATAGACTATCAGTTTGTGTTGACATTGAAAATTGTATTAAAATTGTCAAGTTTGTAAGAGAACAATTAAACTGTTGTAAATGTAGTAAAGTGAGTACAGTCAGGTTAAATTTTGAAGTTATATTGTAAGGCCTAATTCTAGGATCCAATCATATTTTAATTCGGTTGCAGTAAATGCGAATATAAATTTTGAGAAATGTTCTATTTTATATATAATATATTTATTCATTACAAAAATTGTACTCACTGTGAGTAGCCGATATTAATAATTTATGGTTGTAAATCAATGACCTCACATTTGACAGTTTTCATTTACCATACATTTCGTTAATAAAGCACTTATTGTTCGGAAAAAATAGTTTCATTTTATATTCTAGTGAATACTACACTACAGGCACACGTGAGTTGTCTGGCCAAAGGGATATTTGTCTTTATGAACTTATTGAAAAGATTTTCTTTGTTTCAAGATTCTGTTTAAATAGAAACATGGTGCAATAACATCTGATTTTTAAGATAAAACAATAAAAAAGACTATGATTTCATTAAATTTGATTGAAACTAGATCAGACTATAAAATGTACGTCAGAATGGCAGGTGCACCGCGCACAATCGAATATTATACATAATAAATAAAACTTAATAAAATGAAATAAAAATTATTGTCATCCAAGTAAACAGAAATAATTACAGAGTTTTGTAATTAACCTGACTCAGTGTTTTTTCCATTTGATGCGTATTTATGTAGTTACAAAGCAAGTACAAAAACTTGATATATTTACATTACATCAATAATATATGTATTTTTATTGGTTTACATCGCCATCCTGACGTCAGAATGGCGGGTATACCTTTACAGAGAAAGAGGTACATTTTATTTTTGGAAAGGTATACAAAGGTACAAAACACACTAGGTACGTTTTATTTTGTACAATAACAATAATTCAATGGATTCTGTGCGGTACACCCGCCATTCTCACATGCACGACAATGAGGTTTTCAGGTAATGTCAGATAATTCTCAGATTTATGTCACAATATAATGCCTAAATCAACAGTTGCCGGGGACAATTTTACTTCAGAATAGTAAACTATTACTTACAATAAATAATTATTACATCTAAATTTGTTTATAAACGACAATAATGTTTCTTTCATGGATTGGAAATTCAAGTTTAATTACTATTATTTATTATTAAACAGGATCTAAGTGAACCTTTTCCGAAGCTGGAATGTTTGTAAATATAATTCACATTCTATTTTTAGGAACCTGCAAGAAGCTTTTTTAGTTTTTACCAGAACTTGCGTGCACATTAGCTAAATACGAAATCCAAAAAAAAAATTTTTTTGCAATGAGTTCCTAAACTTGATATGTCAATTAACTCTGAATCATGAGCAAAATCTATGTTTTCAGAGTTCGGCTAATGTTCGGTTACCTACACTCTGTATAGTAAGGTCTTTACGACATTAGTTAAATCCGATATTGGCCAAATTTGTAATTCGTCAAATTACAGAATTAGTCAAATATGCAATTGGTCACACGAAACGTACCTATCTGTCTTTATATCGCCACAAACTTGCGAGGCGAATTAGATGTACCTAAGTTTATTACCTACATAAATTGCGGCATATTCTCCAGATGGTTTTAATTTCCCATCATATCCTATTTTCCCCAATGTACGTACAGATAGATACATTACAGATACAGATAGCCATCGAGTAATCCGGAAACATCCGTCATCCACATCTATGAATTACTGTATCCCTAATTGCATACTTTATTATGAGATATTTTATTACATAAATGTAGATGACGCGTTCGGGTGTTTCCGGATTAACCGATGGCCAATGTTTTCGTAATGGCTTGTACGTGTTTCGGTAGTGCGTGATTCCGATCCTATCTAGATAATAACATTCTGGACTGATGTTGGTATGTATCGCGGACGTTTATGGGCGACAGTATCTTACCACCAGGTGGACTGTATGCTCGTCTGCTGCCATCTAACTACAAAACAAAATTATGAAAATACATACCTATTCGATGTTTGGTAGCCTATAGAAAATAATATATTTTTGATTGAAATCAAAGAAACCGGAATGCTTTCTAAGTAGGCTAACGTTGACTAAATTACATTTTTTATTACAAGAAAAACTTATTGTAGCCATGTGTTTTAGTTTATTATTAATATTATTGCTAGTTTTAGTTTATTAGAGAATAAATTTTACAACAAGGTCATACGAGCTTGGTTGTATTAACTGGGAGGAGTATTGATAAAACAGAAACCAATATTAGAGAAGTATAATCTTCAAAAACTTGACATGAAAAGTGTGATCAAACTTATTTTAGACTCGATACGGTTCGTTACTGAACACCTATGATGGACTCTATGGAGAATGAAAGCTTTCGTCGTGGTTGCAGCGGCGGTAGAGATGTGTAGTTGGTCAGTAAAGCGGCTAAAAGGTGTGTACAGAGCGCCGCGGCAGGTGGTGGACGCGAAGCGTTGACCTCCGGAAGTTGGAGAGGCGGACCTCTTTCCAACTCCGCGTCCGCAAATGCTCTGCGCCTGCGAACGCGCTCATTCCACGCTGCGTCACGTGTCATCATCACGTCTGTAACATATAAATATATTTTATGTACTTAGTATCTCTCAAGTTATATCATTATTTAAAAGTATTTTAGTGATTATAGCCTATGGGTATTTATTATGGACTCTTGTCCGCGATATCTTGAATTCAAACTTCCCGTACAGTTTCTATGGATCTTTTATCATTACCTGAACGGTGAAGGAACATATCGTAAAATAAAACCTGTGTCCGAGAATTAAAATAAAAAACCCGGGTCATGTATATCCTTTGGTGGATTACAGCCTGAACCGGAAACCTCTTCGTTATTACGTAGGTAGGTACTAGAAGAAGTCTGTGTCTTGTACAGACTATAATCATATCAGGCCAATAACATATCAGGATATAAAATAAATCTCTACACCGATTTCAATGTCACATTAGTTTGGTACACTTGTCCGCCATTTGAACTGCAATAAGTACTGTCAGGACGAAACTCTGAAATGACGAAAACCTGGAGGAATATTTTACTAGGGAGGTTGGCATAGTCACCGCTAAAGAAGCCTCTTTTATCGTATCACCTCGCTTTCAGAGCATATCTCTTAAGATCTCGGAGAGTATCGGGATTTTTGGTGTCGACATTTCCAGCAAAGCCGAATTTAGGAGTCATCTGGAAAATAAAGCCAAAATGGCCTCCAAAAAGATCAGAGCAAAGCGGTAATTCACCCTGGGGCAACGTCTGACTGGCTCACATTTCTGGGCCGGCGCACCGAAATATCAATTGGACTTATTTGACTCCATCGAACGACATGCTGTTCGAATTATTGACAATCTTACTCTCACGGGCGGTTTAGAACTCTTCACCGTCCGGAGAGACGTTGCGTCCCTTTGCGTGTTCCACCGCCTGTACCAAAGGGAATGCTCTAAAGCAGTGTTACCCAAAGTGTGGGTCGCGAGCAAATATTGGGTGGGCCCCGAAAAAATAAATTTAATCTAATTTTAAGTACATATAGTGTTCTGATTTATCTTATTTTTACTTATTAAAAATTCCGATTATCACTGGAAACTGGATTTTTTTAAATTTTTTTAGTTGTACAACCCCTCACATAACTACGCTACGTAAACGAGAATAAGCTGCAACAGTGACACAGTGCTATTTTCATGTAAGGCGTAGGTAGAGTGGGTCCCGAACTTTGTCATTTTTTTAGGTGAGTTGCGTTGGGAATCACTGCTCTAAAGAATTGTTCATCATAATTAATTCCCAACTTGAGCATCTACACAACCACATCCCCCGTCTTCGATACGGAGGTGTCGCATACCTACTGTTCGGTCCAAAAACCTTTTTCTACCGCAACCCGTAGACTGTGGAATGAACTGCCTCAAGAGATCTTTCCATTACGCTGCAATATGAAGTTTTTCAAGAAACTGTGAAGAGGATTTTGCAAGGTCGGCGGCATGACAGCATACCTCCTGGTGGTGCAGGTGTCCATAGGCAATGGTAGCCATTTACCATCACGTGGGCGTTTTTACTTTCCCGTGAAAAAAAACAATTTGCTACTTTGTCATTCATCGTACGCAAGGGTCTCTCTCTCTCCACTATAATCGTTCCACTTTGCCGATTGAGATTTAACACATTTTTTTACACAGCGTTTACGAAAAGAAAAATCTTTTTCAAATAGACTGATACATATTTTAATATATCTACTATACCTATTTTGTATAAATATTCCACAAAATGTAGAAATGTTTCACGATTACTATAAATATTGTTCTCTTGATGTTTTTGTTTTCGTTATTTCCGTTAGTATTGTTATTTTGACAAAATGTCAAGTGCTATTGGTAAAAGAGGGTCGAGGGGATAAAGACTATCGACGACGTCAAAACGTTGACTAGATATCAAAATGACTAGGTTGCTAGACGACTGCATCATAAAAAGACTTGGTCTCAAAATGACTAGATTGTTATTTTTTGCCTACAGTATCGGATAACCTAGGCATTGACACTCAAATAAAAGGAAGTTTATTTCACTAGTATGGCAAACACGAAAGGCATAACAATTAGGTCGCGTCGAGCGCCGCACTTTTGAAAAAAATTCAACATTGTTCGGAAATAGTTCCTAAATATCTACAAAGTATTTATCTATTTAAACGGATCTTAACGCGAATGTATTTATTTTACTCGACGTTTCGGTTGGGATGTACCAATCATAGTCACGAGCTGACTGAAGAGGCGGGAGTCAGTCCACGTCGAGAGTGACGAGCAGTTTCATCAACTACCCGTATTTGATCTTCATATTCGGGAAAGTTGCGGCACAAAACACTCACAATATCAGAAGTAGCGTCACACGAAAAATCGCGGGGTTTAATTTTATTAAATTTATTATATTAATCACTGAATTCCATGTCAAGGACAATTTCTATCCATCTTCTCGACTGAAATATCTATGTTTTGTTTATTTCAATTGCTTCACACACAATCATGGAGAAATAGTGGCCATCAGTGGAGAGGATTTTTGGACTATGTAGTTCTATCCGGTGATTGATCCCGGCGTCGAGTACCTACCTACATGGTCCGCTATCGCCGACTTATTCGTCTGGCGATTCTTCACAACTACGATATCTTCTTTGAAGATTTCTGCTACGGTCCGCTTTGTTTGACCTATGTAGGAACTACCACAGCTGCAGTCTATCTTATAGACACCTGACATCTGATAGGGTATTTGGGTGTGCTACTTTTCTTAATACTGTTCCAACATTGTCCGTCACTCATTTAACGTGCGGCATAGACGCCCGTTGTTTGCTGACCTCAGGATGTTTTTCCCTACGATAGCGCCGTGGCTACCTTCCACTCACTTTATATCCATTTCGTTTAAGCACCTCCTCAAATGCCACAAAGGTTCGAACCCCTTTAAGATTAATATCAAAATATCTAAGTAAGTATACAAAAGACAATACGAATGATTTTGGAAAAAAAAGTAACATGGCTTTGATGAGGTAAACCATTACTTTATTTGAATAGTTTATTTTTCAAAGGGGCTAGTTAATTTCAATGACTACAACTTTTCAGAATGTTAAAACTGTGTAGGTAGTTACCTGCTGAAAAAATATTGTATTGAAATATTAAATTAAATGGTTTGAAAATCATTGTTGGATATTCTTTAATATCTTTAAGTGTTTAAAGTTACTTTGAAGGCGAATAAAAATATGGGCTTTTACTATTCCCGGAATTAGCCCCTTCATACACTAAAAATACACACTAATTTAGGCAATGTATGAGAAAATTGAATCACAAATTACATCAAATTATAAGTTACATCGTATATTTAATAGATGTAGTCAAAATAATAGTTAGGTAACTTATATTATTATTTATTACTGAAACTAAATATCATTCCGTATCAGAATCACTTTTTATATCTACACCACTTTGTCACTCTACGATACTATTACAAGTCCGTATGTTCGTGAGGAGTGTAAGATTGAGCTTTCTTCAACTTCTGACCCTTCTTATCGTCTGTGGGGCATTTTCCACTACAATAAGCTACTGGAATAGCAGTGACATGACGGCTACATTATCTATCACAACGTTTTTCATGCGAAGTTAGCCTTTGCTTTCAAAAAATATAATTTACTTAATTTACTTAAATATATTTATTTAATTCAAAAAATGAGATAGTAGGTAAAACATGAAAAACATCCTTTGAACAATAAACGATTCAATTGAAATTTCAATTCAAATAAAAATATGATAATTTAAATTTCAAGTATCGAGGACAAAAATATTTATGTATACAACTATACTATGTATAGATATATTTATGTATACAAGTCTAACTTTACGAGATACCTACCGACATGCATAATATCTGGAAATAAGTTAGTGACCGAAATTCTAAAATCATGCGAGCCGTTGCGTAGACACTAAATCATAATTATCCACGCGCCAGTTAATATATCTAATAAAGTTTTCTTTTCTACTAACGTAGGAGTACATTGAAACAACGTTGCATTTAGATGTTTTTGGCACCCGCGGTGCTATCATGCGACGTAGCGGAAAGACATGTTTACACTCAACAGTATTACTGTAACACGACACCCCGACAAAGAGCCGCCTCCGCTGCTTGTAAAACAATCTTTACACTTTTTTAAAGCCCATAAAAATAGTTAAAAGACTGTTTTTTCTTTCGATAGACAGTGAAATGTTGCCGAGTAGTAGTTGACAGCCTTTGTTCTGTGAAGTGGGGACATTTTCATGAGACATTCGAGTTTTTTATTACGTTTCTGTGCGCTATTTTTAATAGTTAAAGCGTATCTTTTTTCATTTAGTATGTTACCATTTGAGCACTGTTTGACAACTATGTTTTAATAAACTCTTTCTAGTCCATTACAATACGTTAAACAGACAATATCCTCCCTCTCTGGAAGCTGTTGACAACAAAAGGAATAAATAAGCCTTTTGTTGTCAACTGAAGACCAATTCACATTTCTATTTCTGAATATTCAGATAAAAACAATGCTTTATTTCATTGAAATATTGTACCCACTAATTGTATTTATTTAATGTTAAATTAAAGATTAGGATCTTAATTCTTTGCATGGATGCAACGTTTTATATTTTTGTTAGTAGGTAGGTACTAACAAAAAGAAGTCTACTATACTAACTATAGAGTCTGTATCAGAAAGTAGCAAATATTCTTCAAATATCAACTGCATATGTAATTCAATTCGATACTGGGTCCACAACCAAACGCTTTTATGAAAAAGTGTAGGCAACAAGCATCATACACCGTCCTTACAAGGTCAATAATAAATTCAGTTGTTATGTTATAAACTCATATTATAACTTTATAATTATAACACAATGTTTTAAATTTCGTTTTCAGTTTTTTCTTTCAATAAAATATTTTTTAATCTTTTGCAATAAGTAGGTAATTATTAAATATTACCTACTGTACCAGCCCGCCACTGGCAAAAATTATATCGATCGGTACCTATCACCGAAACTTTGTTTTACGTGTATCAATTACCAATCTATTAAATATTATTATGAATACTTCCTTACGCTAAAATCTATGTAAGAAACATAGATTTTAGCCACTTAATTTTAGATTTAAACCACTAATATACACAAATAAACCTTGATAATGTATCAATAATTTGATTATAAGATATGTGAGGATAACGTGATTATTCTCCCGTGATAGTCGTCACAAAAATTGATAAAGCCAAAAGACATATCATTTTTATCAGTAATACTAATAAAATCTTTTTAATATCAACCATAACAGAACGGCTAAACCGAGAGTTTAAGTCTACCGTCTACGACGTGGGTAGGCATACAATTTTAACTCTGTCCTGCTGTTCCAAAGTAAATATTTGTCCTGCTAATTCGCATTTAGCGTTTCACGGGTGAGAAACGAAACACTCGACAGTGTCGGCTCACTTACAACAATAACATTGGGTAAAGTGGTGTGTATGTGACACCCCGGACATCACACGTGCCTGATTACTAGATGAATGATTGTTAATACTATTTACTCACTGTATTTGTTTGTTTTAGCACCGTAGGTACCAGTCCACCGGTTTCAAAGTAATTAGAAAGCTTAGAAACAGATTAAATTTTTAACAAGATTTCCACTTAAGTGTACCTAACTACCCTACATATATAAAAGTTTTGTTTCTATTTTACGTGAATAAAACCGATATTAAAGTAGTCGTGGCAAAAAATAATTCTATTTTTAACGTTCTCATTCACTGGTGTAGGTATGCTACACTGTATGCTGATTAAAAATTCAACTCTACTTTAGACAGCTTTATAAATTTGTGCATTAGTGTCTTTTCTCGGGACGGCACAAAGCCGTCAACGCTTTGCGGATACCTTCGATCAACAATAACAAGTTGTAATTGTTGATCGAAGAGGGATACTGTTGCAGTCCCGAGCCCGACTATAATAAACCGGTTAATGATGGTTTATGAAATGTTCACAAAGGGCGCTTCGGAATTTCTATAATATAAAACTAAACACGTTAAAATTATTTAATTTTGCCATTCAATTTGGCATTTCAATAGTGAGAGGTTTCAAAGATCTTTGTTGGATAAAACTACACTCGTAATTAATATTATACCCAAAATAACACTTTTATAATAAGTGACTATATTTTCACCCTAATTCTAGTGACTACTACAAATGTACGAATATGAAAGTACCTTTGAAGACCTAGGTATAATTACGTTACCAGAGAGAAAAAGTTGTTAAACGAAGTCAATTCTCGAAACTGACAAAGTTGTGTGAACAAAAACGCTTCCATGTGTTCGCTACCGGTTGAAATGTTTGTTTTTCGTTATCTTTTTTTTGCTTAAACTTGTAGAACTGTATAATTTGTAGCATAGTTTATTGGTTTTGAATAATTAACAGCCAGCTGCACGCGAGGCATCTAGAAAAGTTGGTAGGTATTGATCTAAAGGCATAAAGCGACATACTCACAGATCACTACGGCGGGTGGTCTGTGCCTGCACTGCTTTGGTTTAAAATATGTACTTTTCAAAATAAAGCCGCTGATCCGCTCGATGACTGGCATAATTTCTATTGATTACTTTGCTTTTCAACCTTTTAAGTATGATGATGATGATTAATTATGATGAGTATGATGATTAATTTAAAATTTTGATATTTTGCTATGGTGGCGCTTGCGCATTACAGTACCTTACAATGTGTGAAACGTTATTCCTGGTTGACTAAAATTCTTAGTGGCCTTACATGACACATTGGAAATGTATAGTTTAGGTCGAGCGCTAAAGGCACTGAGCTAAGAAAAAGTTTTTATGTTAAGTAACGAGCCCAATGACCAGCGGCGGAAGGAACGGACCTCAGCTTAGAGCATTGCTTGGTAGAGCAGCGCAGGATCATAATAATATGTCGGTGAGAAAATGTGAAGTGCTGTAAACAAGCGCTTACCAAGTGCAGGCGCGTGTAATGGGTAGTTTGTCGCCATCTGCATACAGCGTAACCGCGCACGATAAGCCCGCTTGCGCGCCGCCAACGCCGCCGCTTCTCCGCGTGGTTCGGAACCTGCGCCTTGCTGTCTTCGAAGCGCTACCTGTTTGTAACAAAAAGTATAAGATACTTGCATTTAACACCGTGCGAAGAAAGCGAAAGATGTGCAGGCCCTCGGGGCTGAAAAAGCACTGCCGTTCACCTGTATCGCACTTAGCAATAGCTTAGTTAGAAAGATACCATGATACGACACGACAAGATACGTCAGAGGTCGCGCGCTTAAATGCTGGATCGAATATAAATTTTTAAAATACTTTGTCTGTTATTATAATTGCTGTAAACTTTAGAGCATCAAAATAATTATAGTTGGGCCATTTCTTTGGTGGTAAGTACTCGTCGGTTCGCGAAATGGCGAAGAGCGAGGAAGAATGATGCATTTGAAGAATGTAGGGAGGTACTTACCTATTTATAAAAATTTAAAAAACGAGACGTCTACAAATTTAAAAAATAATTGTAACGTCTCGCATAAACCGTTAATGTTCGTATCTGTCAAGTAAAGCTTCATGTTTTCTCGTTCCACCCAATGCTAGGGGCACCGCCAACAAAATTAACAGTCTATAGGTATTACGCACGCAGTCTTATTTTCAAACAATTCTAGTTTACATAATTGTTACTGTAAAACCGAATAGGGATAATCAATCTTTAAATAAACTTGTGGCGTCAAGAGCCGACCTCTTTGGTCGAGCTCCTAATTTGATTTATTTAATTCTTTTTAAGAGTGTTCTTTTTTATAAGTTTTGCTTTTGTTATTTTTGATATGTATTGTGAACAATTTTCTTTACATACTCATGTCACTAGACTAGAAGGAAGTTCTTACCATATTAACTTACACTGTTTTAATTCTAATGTAGGTATGTTGTTTTATCAAGCTTATTCCCAACGTTACAAACGTTGTACTGTACGTTGGTTCAATAAATATTCTTATTCCGAAGATCCTGGTTTCTTCTCAAGGTAGCTCCAGTAATATTCACGCACAAATAATTGGAGCGCATTCCTCCAAAAACTAAATAAAGTGTAAAGTGTAGAACAGGCCCAGACGTAGGTCTACATATGACTTGGGTAATAAATAGTAATAATTTACCGTACAATCTACCGCTGAATCATTTTTATTAACATTTATAAAAATCGAAAAGGTTGTTTCGGGATTTACTACAGCAGTTAAGTACTTAGACTTCTTCCAAAACTGGACATTCAGGATTTTACTACACAGATTGTGGAAATTAAAATAACGTAAACGTAAAAAATCTAAATTCGTTTAATAACGCTAATAATTAGGATTTGCCAAAGTGGCGAATCTGGGGCGTCTCTAAAAATCATAATCTTGTAATCCACTGACAAGATAAAATGAGCTTTGTACTAACCTGAGCAGCCATGACGCGTTGTCTCTCAAGCACAAGCAGACAGCCGGGGCAGCGGCAATCGCGCCACCGGCACAGTCTCTTGTGTCCCTTCAGGCAGGAGATGACGCCGTGGTTGCGGCACCTGGCACACTTCGGCGTACGAACACTCTTTTTACTACCGCTATTACCAATCTCCCCTTCTCTACCTTCACTTTGCATTTTGAAAATATCACAAAAACTTAAAACAAACTCATTTTTTACGCACTATTGAATTCGTTACCAACCATTAAGTATGAACAAATCCCAGACAGCTCATCTTCGCGCTGAAATATCTTTTCAGAGATTGACGGCTGTAAAGTCGGTTTCATGTTTAAAAAGCGCGGTGTCAGGTTTGCTCCGCCCTATTCGGTTTGTGATTGGCGGGAAGCTTAGTGGGCGGACATCGCGACGGAAAGCTTTGCTATAATTTTAAGTTAAAAGTTTGCATTTTTTGTACCGTAAATTGATACAGTACGATTTCAATAAATATTGTAGATGTATTTATATCTCTATTTTTATTATTCCTAACCTAATTTTCTATAAATAGGTAGGTATTTTAAAAACTCAAAAAAATAGTATTGAGTCAAATAAGTGGATCAATACAAATTGTTATTTGAATAACTGAATTGGCAGTGCGGGATTTAATGATAGATATCATATTCGAAAATCCACACTGGGGGGAGGAGGGTGCACGCTGAAAACCAACAGCCGCTAGGCGCACTCGACTACCATGACAGTCACGTCACAGAAGCCTACATTGAAATGTATTGCATTTCCTACTTTATCTTTTTCCCCAATGTATATACGTGTTTCGGTAGTGAGTGAAGTATGCTAGAGCCCCATCTCATTCCCATCTCATCCTATCCTATCCCTTCCCATTTTCCCAACCTACACTCCAAATCCATTTCTACATCTCCAAAGGTAGGCAGCGCATTCGGATGCGTGCCAACGTTCTACAGTGAACTTGGCATATACAACATATGTCCATGGATGACAGTTGACACTATCGTACTATCCACTTGTCACCAAGTGGATAGTACACTCGCCTGCCGCCTTGTTACTATAAAAAAATACAACTTTGTAAAGTCCCACTTCTGTTCGCCGCGCTGGCCATACTTGTTTGTCGCGCTGGCCATTGCGCGTTGACGTGTCCCACTCTTTTTATGGGTACGGCTTGTAGAACCGCCCAAGCAAACTGGTAGAGCTCGGATTGTCGCTGGCAAATATTCGTCGTTATGTTATTAGGTACTTATTCCCCATTTAGGACCACCCGAGGTACATGTGTAAGGAGGGAGCTGAGAGATAACTCCTACGGACACGAGGAACCAAAAATTCCCCAATAGCTATAACATCTAGATTTTTTTTAAACATTTATCCTACTTACATTATGGTTTTTAGATAGAGTGCCGTGTTCCCATTGTCTGCTCGATTCCATAGTACCTATCTCTTAAAGAAAGTCTTGAGAATTGAATAACTACTTGTTTTTCAATAATGGATAGGTACCTAAATGCTAACTTTTACCGGCGATTTCGTCCGCTTGCAATCCGGATTCGCTCGAAAAATCATTTCTGGACATATTGTTTTATTATATTTATATAAAAATATTGAGCCGATTTCAATAAACAGTAGCAAACCGACAAAATAATGTTCCAGAATAAATGCACAATACTATATCTGATGTGGGATTAGCAAAACCTACAATATAAAACAGGTCTAACATTAGTACGAATAAAAAGATAAACGGTTAACAAGGCAAACGTTGTCCTTTACCTTTTGCACAAATGCACAGCACGTTGAGTCCAATAATTGACATATTTTATAGAAACAATGTTGACCTGTATTTCATTCAAGATAGGTAATTCTTATGTTAGGTACTACTAGAGTAAAATAACAAGTAACCGATATCCAATCTCGGGCAGCGATTGCCAATTATCTCTCCGGTTTCAGGCTACTGTCCACCTTGTTTCATTTAATTACCACGAAGATATCACTAACGTTATTGTGTTTCAATAATCTGTATCATACATAAACTAGTGATCGAGATTTGTGTGTGTGTGGTGAGAAAAAATAATGGATAAGGATATCTACCTTATTCCGCTACTTGCGGAATTAGATAACTGTAAGTAGCTATAGAATTCTCAGCGAAACAGATTCTTAAATTAATAAAATTCTTAGCTTATTTGTGTACTTGTGTAAGCCTATAACGTCCCACTGCAGGGCGCAGGCCTCCCCTTGGTACATAATGGGGGGTTCCGAGGCGTAATCCACCGCGAAGGCCCAGTGTGGATTGGTGGATCACACACTTCATATTTTTTGTTAATTCCAGGAGCATGCGGGTTTCCTCACGATGGTCATTTTTATGAGTACCTAGATTATACCTCGTGAAATATCCACTCTGAGTTAAAATTTTATTGTGAATACTACAATTACTTCTTATACCCATTCAGTCAAAATTGTTAATAGGTAGTATATTTTTAAATAGGTATTTCGTATCCATTGACTAAGAGGTATGTATGTATATCTCGAAATTTCAGATTTTATGAACAATAATACATTTTAATAAAACTAATAGGTTGCAATATCTTAAAATCTTATAAACTAATATCTTAAAATTTCAAAAGCAATTATTAGATAGATATATGTAGTTAGGTACGAGTATATCACAAACAAACCATGAACTCCACAATTAAATCATAAGACCGCCGCCTTGTTTTGCCCACATTTTACCGTTCATTGCAGCCATATTACAGGGCACAAAGCGATCATTGGTGCTGGTGCATCACAATAAGCGCACTTTGTGTCAGGTTTCATAAGGCCCACAGCATACGAGTGGTTCCATCGCGGAGGAAAACCTCCTTTATAGTGGTCATAGAATGGATAAATACTATGTCCAGCATAAAGGTCCTTTAATTTAATCTTTTTTAATAGAAAAGATGACAGAAGGGAGGAGGGGGCTTGTATCACATGCTCACCGTAGCCTATAAATATCTGCAACACCCATGACATTGTAAAACAATAAGAGTGAGTTATCTATACCACGAAAACAGTTTACTTAAACTGGCTTTTAAGCAATGACGTCGTAAAAAACGTCATAGTCATAGAATTCATCAGTCTGCAAATGTATTTTAACGTATTAAAATCTTTGTTCTGATTTACTTTAAAGGATTTGATACCGAAGAGGGGTCAACAATTAAATTCCGTGACTATACATACGTCACTCACGACATAGGAAATGTCGCTTATATGCTTAATATTAATAAACAATATGAAACAATATATACCTATGCCATGGGATATAAAATGTGCTTTTGCTATAAAAACAGAAAAAACAAAAAAAAAACCTCTACTAAACTTTTCAGTCATCCTATTCACTGAAAAGTTTAGAGGAGTGTTAAGACATACAGAAATAAGCCGACCTTAGGTACTTTAGAATTGTCCCATGTCTTATATTAAAATTCATTTGCAGACTGACGAATTCACAGACTATGACGTTTTTTACGACGTCATTGCTTAAAAGCCAGTTTGACTGTTTTTGTGGTATAGAAAGCTCGTAACAATGAACTTCAGAGGGACCAACAATTAAATTCCGTGACTAGTCTGTAAATGAATATTTGTCACACCAGAAATCAAGTTTATGGCAATAATTTACTCAGCAGACTGGTGCAGCCCCCTTCAGTAGTTCGGTTAGCTCAGTCAGCTGTTGTGTGTTCCGTATTTGATTCCGGACACAAATATTCGGACCAAATTTTGTTTAAAAGCAAATATTCGTCTGATTAGTTTATGTGTCTCTGGACCAGTGGCTAAAGGCCTTTAGTGTCTTTTTTATTTTATAGAAAGATGGCGGTAGACAGGCAGATAGTCCACATGGTGGTTAGAGGACACTGTCGCCCATGGACCTCCGCAATACATGGTATAGTTCTTTCATCTCACGAAGTTAGGTTACACTCAGTAGTGGTTGTGCTCGTACATGTACATTGTTTTAGTATAGGTACGCCGCGGCACGGCGTTGGGAACCCAACTGAGCGTACTCAAATTTACGCACACAAAAACAATGTACAAGCACAACCACTATTAAGAGTAACCCGCCTTCGTGGGATGAAAGAATTATAACATCAATCCAGAATGATAAATTTTGGCACGCGCCAGGTTGCGATGCTTACCTTTTTAGATTTATAAATGGATTTGGAGAAAGTATTGGGTAAATGGAGAGTAATAGGATAGGATGAAGTGGGAAACTTCAGGCGGCCGTGAGATTGAAACGTGCACTCTTGCCCTACCAGTGTGAAGTTTGAGTGTTATATTATCTATCATTAAAACACGAAGCTAATTCAATTATTCAAATCTCACTTTTTAAACCGTTCAATCGCCCGTGTACGACGTGCCTAAGTCACGCATGCCTCTGATTCATTTTGTGGATGAGGGCACTTGATTGTGCAATATTCGCCGCCAACAAACTGGCACCATATCGTTGTATATTAATTAATTGTGACTATAGATGTTTGTAATGAATTCGCCAACCGAGCGTTCGAACGATTACAATTTGTTTGCGATTGTAAAGGAATTATGTATTATGATGAGTTCATATTCGTTACTCTAATTGAGTGTTTTTCAAACTTATTTAGATACATGTTCGCAGTGATAATGAAATGTTTGCCGGTCGGTACGAGGAAATGGTACGGGTGTGCTAGTGCGTAGTTGATCAAATTGCTGTTTTTTATTGAGGGACTCATGACCCCCCTAGAACAGCTTCGCGACCCATACTTTATAAACCACTGCTATAATTTAATGAACAAGTTTGTTCCTTGTACAACATTGTATTTGCGGTTGGCGCCACCTAGCCGGCTATTGAATATTATGTTGATAATCAGCAGCAAAGAAGTTTGTATTTGTTCGAAAGTTTGATTGGCCAATACTATAGTGTAAGTGCAGAAGACAGTACATCAAGCGTAACACCACTCAGCGTTGCTGTGAGGACAGACAGGCGAGTATAAAACAAAAATGATATCCTTGATATATTGTTTTCCACAGGTACAAGAGAGACGGTAAAACAAGAATGAAAGATATATTTTAAATTAATACTTTATTTGGAATAAAAAAATGTGTAATTGTACATAAAACGACATCACAAAATACACGTACCTATAACAATATTTACATAAAATATTCAAAAAGTAATAGAATAAAAATCATAAAAAGTAATGAAAATTAAATTCAAAAAACACTTTTAATGTGATCTAAAGTATACGAAACATTAAAAGAAGGTAGTATAATATTTTTTCCAAGGAAATAAGTTTGTAGACAACATATGAATAATACTTATGTATTTTTTTATTCACAACTGAACGGAGATAGTATATGCATTTGGGATAAGAGAATGTATGTATGTATGTGTATGTTTGTGTACCCCTTTGTTACCACTTTTCTCTGAAACTGCTGGACGGATTTTGAAGCGTTTTTTTTATATTGTACCTTGTTTCTTTTACCTCGTGACGCGAGATGACTGTAATAGGTTGTATTAAACTTACAGATTGTTAACAAAATTGCTGACTGGTTAATATTTTTATTTTAACCCTTTCAAATGTAATTAGTTTTTTAAACGTCGGGGGATTTTAATAAAAAAAAAATTTTGTCTTTTTAATATATTAGGTATAAGTATTTTTACGTAATAGGTTGGGGAGAAAGTCTTTTCGTATTTTGTACGTATGAAGTTGTAATCAAATCTCTTTTATTGTACTATTTGTACCTGACTGGTTGTTTGTAATACCAATAAAAGTTGACATTCTAAATAAATATTAAAAAAAATCTATTTTCCGCCATTTCCCATTGTTTTCCAGTCTGTGAAAATGAGTGAAAGTAACGAAGATTTCATTACAAAAACGGCAAAAATGAGACAAGCCACAAAAGAATTGTGCCGTTTATGGATCTAATGTGGTACCCCTCGGTAAGAGTAGCACAAAGTTGGAAATTTACAGTCTGGAAATTTTAACGTGAAATATGCAGCTCGCTCTGATCGCCGAATTACAGATAAAGTCAATGTCATCTGTGAAAAAATGTAGCAAGATCGACACATCGGTAGTTGTGACATTGCTGAGGAACTGGGTATTGATCACAAAACGGTTTTAAGTCATTTGAAAAAGCCTGGATACCAGAAAAAGCTCAATATTTGTGTACCACGTGATCTTACGGGCAGAAACCTCATAAACCGTGTTTCCGTTTGCGATTCTCTGTTAAAACAAATGGAAACCGAACCATTTTTGAAATGATTGATCACGATGAGTGACGAGAAGTGAATCACTTACGACAAGAATGTGTGAAAACGATCGTGGTCAAAGCACGGACATGCTGGCTCCACAAACAGTGGCAAAACCCGGCTTAACGTGAAACATGGTGATGTTGTGTGTATAGTGGGATTGGAAAGATATCGTTCATTATGAGCTTTTACCGCCGGAGGAAACTATTGATTTTTACCTCTACTGCCAGCAACTGATGAGATTAAAGCAAGCAATTGAGACAAAATGGCCTGAGCTGATGAACAGAAAGGGTGTGATCTTACACCATAATAACGCCAGACCATATACATCTTTAGCCACTCAGCAAAAATCGAGAGAGCTGGCTGGGTTGATGTGGAGTTGATGATTGTGAGGGTTGAAGTGTTGATGCATCCATGGTATAGCCTTGTCCTTCTCCCCTCACATTTCCACCTGTTTCGGTCATTTCAGAACTCTTTAAGTAGAGTAAGGTTGACATCAAGAGACGACTGTCAAAGCTACTTGTCGCAATTTTTTTTTGTGGCATGACTATCTACAAGATGGCAACAAATTGTCGATCAAAGCGGCACATATTTATTATAAGTAAATGTAATTAATCTTAAGAAAAATGTCCTGAATTTCTTTAGGAAATTTGAAGAAACTCTCCCCGATCTTATATTACTACTATGTCACATGGTGATCCTACATATTATTGTCAAAATCGTCTTATCCTTTCGAAATGTTTAACAACATATTTTCTCCGTGCGGTCTCCCGTTACAAATTCTAAAGAACTTCACTGTTCTATAATTTATATTTGTCTTCAGGAACTAACTTTTTATTATCAAGACAATCTTCTAGCCAGTCTTCGTAAACAATTACCGCATTCGTAAAATCCTTCATATGTTCTATAACCTCACGTTTGGTGTCTCTTGGCACGACCAAATGTGTCAAATCTGGGGAATCTATGGCACATAAAGTGGCACCATGTACTTTGGCTAGTATTGAATTGACACTGTCATAGTTAAGTGCGTGTATGTGGCAAAGTCGGAGAAATGAAAGCGGGTTGTGATCGTCATCACCGAATAATTCTTTATCGAGATTCAACATCTCTTGATTTGTCAGGTACATTTCGATCCCCTGAAAACAAGTAAATAACAACATACCACCGAGGGAGTCTCAAAGTAGATCATTGGATCAACTTTAGGATTCCTTATGAAGTGGGTTCAGACACACAAGAAAAGTCATGGAAGTCCTAGATAAAACTCACTGGAATTCTGCTGTAGCTTAATTTAAAGAAAGAGAATCCTAATGTTTATAAACAATAAACATTCTACATACTACACACGAGCCAGTCCTCAACAAACACTAACCCTCTTTACCACAAGAAACAAGCACATTTAAAACATTGCTGGTTTAACAGGTTCTCAACCAATCAGATTCGTCAATGCTTTTAAAAACACTATTTTAAAGCGTGTCTATTTTATAGTAAGGGTTAACTGAGTGCATTTTTGCACAGCAAATGCACAGTGATATATGCCAGAGTACGTTTGCCATTACATCCCATCCTATCCCAACCAGTGATAAATATATTACGGGAGGGGGAGGGTGCACGCTGCAACAACACAGCCGCTGGCCACGTTACCCCGACACTCACTAGATGCTTCTGTAAAATGTACTGCATTTCCCACTTTATCCTCTTCCCCCAATGTACATATGTATTTCGATAGTGAGTGCGATATGATTCCAATAATGAGATGAGAGCCCATTCCAATCCCATCCTATCCCTATTCATTTTCCCAACCCTTACTCCAAATCCGTTCGTAAATCTCCCAAAGGTAAGCAGTGTATCCAAGAGTGTGCCCACCGTTTGTCATTTGGACTGATGTGGGCATATATAGGGGATGTCCATGAATGACATCTACTCACCACCAGGTGGCCTTCTTCTATAAAAAAAATATTGGTATAAAGGGATCACTTTATACCGTTATACGCTTGATCCGGCAAACAGTTCCAAATATGAATGAATTTAATCGCAAATGTGTAATTAGAATTATGCATTTCTTCTCATTGTAAAGAGTTTGCCGGTATTTTCTCAGCCTTTTCAATGTCCTATCACAGAGCACAAGCCTTCTTAGTAAATCACAAGTATCAATCACGTGTATAAGCAAGGTGTCTTAAATCTTATGTTCGAAGCGTTTTATGCAAAAATACTTACACTGTCATCCATCTTGTCAAAACACCTCTTCAAGGTTGTGTTATCGGTTGGCTTCCTGTAGGAATCGCCGTAACTGTCATAGTCCATACACATATTGAGCATGGTTTCTTGCTTGAGCGCCAGGGCGTCCAGGGGGGTGATCTGACAGGGGGTGTCAGAGGGTGGCAGGGAGCGGAGCCAGGTGGTGGTGAGAATGTCATTAGTTTCTGTGGTGATAAGGTTCCGAGCGCGCTGCGTGCGCCGACCGACTATACAACACCACACGTCGCCTACAACAAACGAGGCCACGTATTGCGGACTATAGCGCCCTGGCCCTTTCCATCTCAATGACTAAAATATTAGCAAAATGTCCTACGTATCATAAATCATAATGCTCTAAAAGAAAAACGGCCTACGAGCAACATGTCTCATTATCAAAATGACCTATTAGCAAATGGTCCTAAAAACAAAACGACCTCTTTCCAAAATGTCTCCTTTAGAAACAGTAAGTACAAGTTCTTAAGATAATTCATAGATTTTTTTAATAAGAGACGTTTTTTATTTGATCTAATTATCTTTAATCACTATTATCTTTACATATCATAATTAGTAATCTGTCTTCATAAACATCATAAACCAAATTTTACAAGTTGTTTAATAAAAGTGTAGTAAGTAATAACTTATCATTTGTTGAAACATTAATAGGCATATGTTTAGAGAATTTTAGAATGTAATTTTTATACTGTGCTTGTGCGGTTGGTTCGTGTAAAATACAATAAAAATAATCAAATTTAATAGAATAACCTAAAATGGACACGCATTGTCGGATAATGGGACATATTGTTCGTAGGTCGTTCTTAGGGCATTATGATACGTAGGACATTTTGTTAATAGGCCATTCATATACGACAGGACGCTCGCTGGATGAGTCCAGATTGCAGCAACGCCACAGCTTGGGCGGCCGCCAAGGCGGTAGCTGGATAAATTTGTGCCAAAAGCTACGACAATACCTCACAAAAAAATTCACGCTATGTAACAATTTATTAAATCCACACCAAATGCAATTTAAAGTAAGCACATCAAAGTTTTCAAATTTAAAAATCTGAGTTCAAATTTGAAATTTAGGCACATGATTGTAAAGCTGCCAGCATTTTAGTGGTATACTGCTTTTTTTTTTTAAATTGAATACAAGGTTATTTTTTAATTGAATAAAATTTGGCCAAGCGGGTTGGCGAGTCCACTCATTAGAAGTGGTGTAGTCTCTCGGGGCTTGTGGTAACGGCTTTGTCATCCCTTAGTCGCGACGACCACACGTTAATTTACGTGACTCGTTTAGCCTTAGTTTACGACACCCACGGGAGGAGATGGTGTGGTGCTACTATAAAGCCGGCCCACACCACATGGTACACGGTGTCGGTAAACTTTTAGGTAAATGTACAAACAGTAATTACTCACCAGTGTCTTCGAAGTGTTTCCCAGCGTGCAATTCTACAAACTTAGCTAGCTCCTTCTTCCTGTAGCTCACTAGACACACCTTCCTTTTGAGCAACACCCTCGACACCACTTGCACGTCGCTACTACTTTTAGTCTTGAAGCTCTCCGCCACTTGCGCCATCTTGACTGGTTCTAGCTATATAACAGTGTCGCTGGGCTATTAGGGAAATTTTTAAACAGTGATTACTCACCAGTGTCTTCGGAGTGTTTCCCGGCGTGAGACTCGACAATCCTCACTAGTTCCATCTTCCTGCAGTCCTCGTCATCGCTCACGACGCACACCTTCCTGCCGAGTAGTGCCCTTGACACCACCTCCACGTCCCCACTACTCTTGCTCTTGAAACTCTCCGCCACTTGCGTCACTTTAGCTGTACGCTTCCGGCTCGTAGTGATCACAGTGTGGGTTATCTGATCCTGTCCTATTTGAGTTTTACTTAACTTGTTCACCGGTTTTTTGCTCTGTTGGAAGAAATTTGCTTGTAAATATATTGGAGGAAATTGCGTGTAATTTGTTGTATAGGTGTATGTATATACACATGTTTGTATTTATTATATTTTTATTTATTGTATTTACTGTAGGTAAATAAATATATTACTAGGTATATTGGAAGAAGTCTGTTGGAAGTTGTGTATAATTTGTTGTATACGAGTGTATGTACATGTTTATATTTACTTTTTTTTTAATTTTTATATATTGTATTTACTGTAGCAAATTTAGAGGTGGGTTAGGTTCTCTGGTGATAATAAAGAAGCAGATTACCGTTACGTGTTCACATTCTTAGTAATTAAAAATTGTTCATTTCAGTTACTAAAAAATAGTTTTTGTTGATCATGATTTACTGCCCTTTAAATTACTATATTAGTATCTATTTAAACTAAAACTGCACCCGCGTTTTATTTTTATTTTCTGGTAGTTGACTGGTAGATAATGCCGTAAGGCATTAAGTCCGCCATTTGTACACGTCAAATGACGTTAAATAAATAAAAAATAAATTAATAAAGTATATTGTAAGAGCGGGTTTCCGCTGTGTCGGAACGACATATTTATTGTCATCGGACTGTTGTAGAGTCCTATTCACACCAGCACGCTGCACCGATAAAAAATGTCTTCTTTCAACTACTCGTGAATGAGGCATTCGATTTTATCGCCCCGATAAATGTGTTGGTTCGATATAGTGGGAACCTGCTCTAAAAGAAACTATATATAGTAAATTACAATTTTTTAGGAGGGTAGGAAACATTTTTATTATAAAAAAAATCTTGTGCCTTTATAGTTACAGCTATTGTTTTAACCTTTAAAACTATTAAAGGAATTACTATTAAAACTTTTAAAATATGAAGGGTCGCTTCCACAGCCAGGCAGCGCACGGCGCTGTCAAATTTGACGTTTCGCACACAGCAATTGAATGTAAAGTTAAATCAATTTACCACGAGAGTGTTTGAAAGCCGTTTCAAATTTTATCTAAAAAAAACCAACACTCAAGTGTGAGTTGTGTACGCTTAAATGTTGTTTCTAAAATGTCAATAACAAGTTTAACTTTTATATAATATTAAGAGAATGTAAAGGAAATCAAGTATGTGGACAGACAAGTGACACTTTATTGCGACCATCCCGGTAGAGGAATGCTAGTGACTGACTGTATAATCCTTTTGCACCGGAAAAAAAGTCGCATAAGAATAATTATATTGCTGTCCCTACATATAGGTAAGCATAATTGTACCTACATATATATCTATAGTAGAAAATATAACCAATTAGTTTCCGAACATCCGGAACTGGACTTATTCACAGACGGTTTGCTGACTTTCATTCAAGAACAAAGTCAAACATGTGCTGTTTACAAAGTGTCATAATTAGGTCTCCCTTTGTTCTGTTCCCACTCATTTTACTTTCTTTTGTTTTTATTTATTTTTAACCAGTAGCTTATTTACAATAAATTTTATAGTTAAAATGTCAATCATGCTGTCGTCACATTATTGAGATGTCAATTAGATTTAACACTTCTGTACACACTATATTAAATTGTACTTTAATATGTTGATATCTTGCTTTGTGACGCACAAATAAATAAATCTATTTTCAGCTTTGCGTTATTTCAGTAACACGTCGTAGAATCAAATATTGTGCATATACAAATATGATATAATAAGATATGATGTTCAAACTTACATCGACAAGACCGTTAAGTTCTTGTAAGGTCATGGTGTCTTCAATGCGCTTGTCGTCGCGGACGCGCTCCACGCGCGGGAAACGTAACGTGTACGCAGCGCCGAACGATGTGCTGCGGACTAGTTCCGTGGCGCGGACCTAACGATTTAACATTACTCAGGCATATAGGTGATATTAAACTTGTTACCTGGTTTACATGCAGCCACTGCCGCTTCTCGCGCTAGCTTATTTACGTCCCAAAACATTTCTGAGGCAGCGTCGAAGCGAATGAGTATTTACATTACCGCCCCACAATTTCATGATCAACCTCCGACAACGGAGAACGTAGAAATTGTTGTAGCGTCAGCGCTAAAAGATGTCATCGCAAAAGGCGATGGTGGATGATAGTAATTCATCGCAATAGAATGTTGTAAGTACTTATCTACGGACGGCAAGTGTGCGAGGGGGAGTATGTAAACACTTCCAACCGCACGCGCTGCCCTCCCTTTGAAGTCCGCGCAAAAACCCGCCAACGACGGGAGCGCAGGGCAGCGGCAGTGGCGTGAGCAGTATCAGAGCGAGGGACTTCGTTACACGCTCGCGTTGCCCACTTCCCTGCTCACAGCCGTGAAAGTGGACTGCATGTAATATAGGGGTAGGCTATGTATTTGTTTCAGTGTCAAAATACCTTATTCTCTGTTTATTCCACTTGCTGTTTCTGAATATATAGATATTATGTCAGGTGCATGTAGACACAACAGTCATCATCACTTGCTAGTTATTATTGTAATATGCCAGGTATTTCCATCTGGCATGCTTGTTTACCGGCGTGTGTATCGCGGCCTCAATTCTAATGCGCCGCGTAATGCATTATGTCAGCCAGCTGCGACACCTGACATAACAACTATATATTCAGAAACAGGGAGTCGGGTAAATAGTAAGGAGTAACTACATTGACACATGTTAGTAAGAAGCATGACAGTTTGTGATAAGAAGCATCACAAACGTTTCGTGAGTACCTCTGAATATAGCCAGTAGCCCCAGTAGCCAGTAGCCCCATAGACATCCGCGATACATGCCAACATCAGTCCAGAATGACAAATGTTGGCACGCCCCCGATGCGCTGCCGATTTATTCTCAGTAGTTCAATTAATAGGAAATATTGCGTCTATGCAACTTTTATCTATGTGTGTCATTCATAATAATCGGTGATCAAAAAAAACCACACATTACGACCCGAATGGCATAGTTGGTAGTGACTCCGTCTTCCGTGCCAAGGGTCACGGGTTCAAATATTAAGTTTCAATAAGTTAAGTTAAGTTTACCATAAAAAAAAAACAATGACTAATAAAAAATACATTACTTTTGAAACAAGTTTTTCATTTGAAAACTCGTAATTTACTTAAAAATAATAAGTTAAAGCTCGGACCGGTTCAAATTATAGATAATAGAATAAGTGAGAATTATTTTTTCTCACTAGTTCAACGGTAGAACTAGTGAGTAAAACTAAGTGAACTAGTAAAATAAAGTCTCACTTGTTCGACAATAGAACTACTGAGAATAAATCGCGCTGCCTACCTTTGCAAATTAAGGAATGGATTGGGAGAAAGGGTTGGGAAAATGGGGATGGATAGGATGAGATGGGAATTGACACTGCCTTACCTCACTAATAGGAGAATAGGATGAAGTGGGAAACGCAGTATATTTTACGGTAGTCTTTTGTAAGAGAGAGGTAAGTTATTTGGTCTGCAGCATGCACTCTCCTATTCCTCCTACTCTCAAAATTGTAAGCTTTAAACAAAAAAATCAAAAAATTATAAGATAATTTAAACCACCGGATATTTTTTCCAGATTTTGTATTTTCTCATAAATATTATCATTATAACCGACGGAATGACATACTACAATATTTTACACTATTTTTGTAGGACCTTATATGTATATTGTATATCCAACGATGAAAATAAAGTATTACCTGCAGTATGCAAGAATGTTGCGGCAACACCCACAAGTCAGGTTTTTTCTTGTTGAAGTAAAGGCTGTCCGGAGGCGGCATGGATTTCGTTAATGCCCAATGCGGTTCTAATGCTTTGTTGAGACGTTCACGTTGCTCGTTTGTAAGGCCAGTTGATACACGCCCCACGCACACCCAGCGGTGAGGCGACACACCTAAGAAACCAAGTTCGAGCTCACAACAGCCTCTTCTTTGATTACTTTAATTTAGGCATGGCCGGACGGCCCGATTTTTGGACTTAGGTGACAACTGGGCCGCGCATGAGTTTGGCACTTTTTGAAAATGCCGTTGGTCAACTGGGTATTCAGAAATATCTAAAAATGTAACTGTAAGGATAATCATGGAAAAATATCGTATTGTTGCTTTATGTAGTCTTGAAAAGGAATAAAATCTTTAGAAGTGATTCCCCCTCCCCTCCCAACGTCTGTTTTGTAAGTAGGTACTACATTGGCCCACTTCTTAAATTATTGCTTCCGGGCCAGTTGACCACCAGCAATTTCAAAAAGTGGTTAATTCGCCCGCGATCTATGTTTGGCGCGGGCCATTTGCCACCTAAAATTCGTGTTTTTTTAATCCCGTGAGTAAAGTGACATTTCACGTGTTGCTAGTTTTGGCATTTTTAAAATAGTGATGTCCAGCATTCGGAACTAACGTGTTTGTCACATATTGAATCAAGATTTACGCATGAGAAAGCTGTCCGCGCGTTCGGTGCCGCGTTTGCTCACGTTAGACCAAAAACGTGTTCGAATGAACATTTCCAACGCTCTGTTGGCGCAGTTTAGGCGCAATAAATCACAGTTTTGGCGCCGATTAATTGCTGTAGATGAATCTTGGATACACCATTATACCCCAGAAACAAAAATACAGTCAAAACAGTGGACTGCGAAGGGGGAATCGACTCCAAAAAAAAGCAAAAACTGTTTTTTCGGCTGGGAAAGTGATGGCGACTGTTTTTTGGGATAGTCATGGAGTTATGTTAATCGATTATCTTCAAAAAGGAAAAACCATTACAGGAGCATACTATGCATCATTACTTGACAAGCTGAAGGCAGAAATTGCGGAAAACGGCCACATTTGCAGAAAAAAAAAATGTGTTTCACCAAAACAATGCGCCGTTTCACACCTCAGCGGTTGCCATGGCGAAAATCCACGAATTACGGTTTCACCTAGCAATTAAACAACTTTAACGGTTTAAATCGCGTATATTTGACATTATTTATATCCCGACGTTTCGAACACTTTGCAGTGCACTTTGCATTGTAACTAAAACTAAAGAAATAATTAGTAAGCACTCCGACACACTTGGTTTAGACGTCACGGCACTGGTACCTTCATATGTGAAACCACCAAAACTGTATGGATTACCGAAAATACACAAAAATGACGTCCCTTTGCGCCCAATTGTAAGCCAAATTGACTCGCCGACATACAAACTAGCTCAACATCTTGCTAAAATACTGTCTCCACTTCGCGGACAAACTAGTGCGCATGTCAAGGATTCTTACCATTTTGTCAGCCAAATCAAACATCTACAATTGACTGATGATGAAATAATGGTCAGCTTTGATGTACAATCGTTATTTACATGCTTACCTGTATATGATTGCATTGAAATTGTCAAGAAAAAACTAACTGAGTGTTTACGATGCGCACACTAGGCGCGCACCTGCCTCGCGTTACGCGAAAGCAGCCCGAGGAATGTGCACTCGGGCCCAAATGTAGTAAACTTACTCAATATATCCACCGGAGGTGGGTAAGCACAATATAGAACAATTTATACAATTTAGAGGTCTCACTTACCCCAGGTGGTTTTGCCCACACACAAATCTGGAAAGTGTACCTACGCTAGTCCCTACTAGACGTGACCTATCTTAGTGTGATCGAATATATATATACATTCCCAATAAATACTTGTGTAGTAATCCAAGTCTCGTCCTGTGGTGAGCCGGTGGCCGCTATCGTTCGGCAACTCACACCCGGCAGCAAATCACCTCGAGGATCACTTCCAAACCACAAGCACAATCACAATAAGCAAATCCAACCAAAACACTCGAGTGGCACAAGGATATCCGCGTGCAAATCCAATCAATAGGCGCGAATCACAAAATCAACTGTCCGAGCCCGCGGTGTGAATTTATCTCAATTTAACTCTGCTCGCCGCCGAGCGCGTGTTACTACTCAAAAATATCAAATTCTCAAACCGCCTTCAATATGGCGGGGACAAAAAAATGTTGCTTCAAATAATCAATGTATGCGGGTATGCAAAGATGCTCGCGCCAATTCCAAACAATCCCCCGTCCCGAGCCGAAGTATTCGGGTCGCTAATCAATGGGTAAGCGGGATAATGTCGCGACGGCCCGCTTCAAAATAGAATCGCCCACCAAGACCTCGGCTAACCTGGGAACACCATCAGAGCCCGGAAAAAGGTTAACAATGCGCCCCCGGCGCCAACACAAGGGCGGTAGGTTAGCATCTTTAACCAACACGAGGTCCCCAACCTTCGGCGGATTCGTTTTGTCCGTCCACTTGACGCGCTGCTGCAGAGTGTGCAAATATTCAAGGTGCCAGCGTTTCCAGAAACTCTGAGTGAGTTGCTGGAGCAATTGAAAACGCGACATACGAGAACTGGGCACATCAGTCCAAGGGTACTCTGGCAGAGCGACGAGTGGCTGACCAATCAAAAAATGGCCCGGCGTTAGGGCTTCCAAATCATTCGGATCCGACGAAAGTGGGCATAGCGGTCGAGAGTTGAGGACGGCCTCAACTTTCGCAAATACGGTCGCGAGTTCCTCAAATGTGAGAATCGTCTCACCAATAACGCGCCTCAAATGGGTCTTTGCCGATTTAACTACGGCCTCAAAAATTCCACCCCAGTGCGGACAAACTGGCGGATCGAAGCGCCAGGTTATCCCACGGAGGGCCATCTCACGACCCAAATTCATTTTCTGCTCTTCAAGAAACTCATACACATCCCTTAAGTAGTTATTGGCCCCCTGAAAATTAGTTCCGTTGTCGGACCTAATCAAGGTAGGGAGTCCCCTACGAGATACAAATCGGCTGAGGGCCGCTACGAAGGCTTCTGTGGAGAGAGCAGACACAACTTCCAAGTGTGTGGCCTTAGTAGACAGGCACACAAAAACACACAAATATGCCTTTACGGATTTGGCATTACGAAGCTGAGATGACTTCACCAAAAAAGGGCCAGCAAAATCCGTACCAACTGTGGCAAAGGGTCTAGACTTAGAGACTCGGTCCGCGGGCAAATCGCCCATCTGGGGTTGCATGGTAGAAGCTTTAGTTCGGTAACAAGACATGCAACGAAAAATGACTCCCCGGACGAGTCGTCTAGCCGACAAAATCCAAAATTCGCGTTGCAAAATCGCCAACAGTGCGTTACAGCCTGCATGGGAGTTCTTGATGTGTCGATCAATCGCCAGCAACCGCACCAAATGTCCATCTTTCGGCAAGAGAAGAGGATAGCGGACACCATGAGGCAAATTGGCATGTCTAAGCCGACCTCCCACGCGCAGTAGACCCGAAGGATCCACAAAGGGATTCAATCGCACAATTGCGCCTTTCAATTTAGCGGGACCTTCCTTCATAGATTTTAACTCTGAAGCGAAGCTAACAGACTGTACTATGCGAATCCAATTCAATAGCGCTTCATGTCGTTCCTCAGACGAGATGAAGGCTGACAACAATTTATTCTGTGGGTTTTTAACATTGTGACGCCAACGTCTAACCCAAGATGTCACATTCAAAAGTTTATCCAGTGAGCTGTACCTGGCTAGCAAAACATCGGGATCACATGATGATTCCGCTGCTTGGCTGCTCCCGGCACCATCGGCCACTGGTAAACTTACAAAGCCTATGGCAGGCTGAACTAGAGTGATCCGTGAGGTCGGCCAAATTGACACTGGTCCCTTCAGCCAGTCCGGACCCCACCACAACGGATGTCCAATAATCTCTAGGGCTGAGCATCCACGTGATGCACAATCAGCTGGGTTTATATCGCCAGGGACATGTCGCCAAATCAATCTAGCTTGCGACGCCTGGATCTGAGAAACACGGTTCGCCACAAACACCTCCAAGGTGTGAACAGAAGCTCGCAACCAACAAAGCACAATTTGACTGTCTGTCCATGCAAAGACGTCTACTAACTCTACGGAACGCCCTAGAGTAGCGACGACATGATTCAAGAGACGAGTCAAGAGAGTGGCGCCTGACAATTCTAGCTTCGGTATTGTCATACGCGAGCGAATAGGCGCAACCTTGCTCTTTGCTAGAACCGGCGAGACCAAAACATGTCCAGCAGCATCCACTGTGCGTAGATAAACAACCGCTGCATATCCTCGCTCGGAAGCATCACAAAAGCCATGAAGGCTAGCTCGATATTTTCCAGACGGAAGGAAACGTCTGGGCAAGGAAACCCGATTAAGAGCTGGGAGGGATGACACAAACTCAAGCCATTCCAACAATAACTCTCCATGAAGAGGCTCATCCCACGACAATTCAGCAGCCCATAATTTCTGCAAAAAACATTTCGCCCAAAAAATGACTGGACTGATCCAACCATTCGGATCATAAGTCCGAGCGACAGTGGACAACACCGATCGCTTCGACCAAGACTTCGGGGACTGTAGGTCCACATGATAAGTGAAGACATCCTGGACTGGTCTATACTGGACACCAAGGACAGCCAACATGTCAGGATTGTCTACATTCTGGAAGATGTGGGGATTCTGCTGGTGCTCCTCCGGCAAATCGGCAAGGAGCCGAGGTGAATTCGACAGCCACTTTCGAAATTCATAGCCACCAGCTTTCATGAGGTCAATCAATTCGTCCCGCAAGACGAGAGCCTCTTCTACAGTTGCTGTCCCACTACAGCAGTCGTCAACATAAATATCCTCCTTCAAAATGGCAGCCGCGCGAGGAAACCTTATCCGCTCTCGTTCAGCTAGCTCCAAGAGCGAGCGGATCGCAATGAAGGGACTAGAACGCAAACCATAGGTGTTGACACGAAGTTCATAGACAACCATGGGATAGTCAGGATGCTCTCGCCACAAAATCAGCTGGAATCGCCGGTCATCGCGATGAATTATCGTCTGTCTAAACATCTGACGTATGTCAGCGACGAATACAATTGCATGACGACGAAACCCAGTGAGGATATCTCCAATGTCTCGATGTAGCTTAGGTCCGGCATGGAGACACTGATTCAAAGATACACCAGAAGTAGTAGGCGCTGACCCGTCAAAAACTACACGTATCTTGCCACCTGGCGTCTTCAAAACGGCATGATGAGGAAGGAAGTAATGCTCCACTGAGCGCCAACCAATATTCGACACAGACATGTGTCCCAAGTCCTCATATTCTCGCATGAACTCAATATATTTCCGGCGAAGCTCCGGATCCCGCTTCATGCGACGTTCCATGGAGACCAATCTTCGTTCAGCCAACTGCCGAGACTCGCCAAGCGGAGGCCTATTCGCCAAAAAGGGAAGACGGGTGACAAGCTGACCAGAGGCGAGGCGACCTGTGTTGCTCTGGTAGAAGCTTTCACACTCTTCGTCCTCTGGACACAATCTAGGCATAGAGGGAGGTTCCTCCACTTCCCAAAACTTCTGAACGGCGTCAGAAAGCGTGGATCCCACACGTAGCCCATCCTCAGCAAAAAACACGGTCGAAACCGGAAGGATAGGGCCCAACAATGCCGAACCAAAAATCGTGGGGACCACTACCAAACCACCAGGCTGCAAAGCTCTCCAACTCCCCGAACAAACCTGTCCCAAAATATTACTCCCCAACAATAGGTCAACAGGACCTGGAGTATGAAACATGGGGTCAGCTAAAGTTAAACCCTTTGTCAAAGCTATGACAGGTGGAGGAAGCTTTATGCGCGGGTGGTTACTCAAAATATTCTCCAGCACAATAACCGGAATCTTGGTTTTCCTGGTTCCAAGTGGTACTGGAGAAAATTCCACAAAGGTGTGACCAACTCTATTGGTCACCTTAACGTTTCCCACTCCGTAGACTGGGAAAGGAGAAGGACCGATACAGAGGTCCAATTGGCTCACCAACAAAGCTGAGACTATACAACCCTGGGCACCCGAGTCCAAAAGGGCACGAACAACAATCGAGTTGCCCTTCGGGTCCCATACCCGCACAGAGACCGTAGGCAAGAGGATGGTCTCTGGGTTCTCAGCGTGGTGAGCTGCGAGTCCCTAGCGGGAGAAGTTACGGAGTGAGGGCTCCCTCCCCGAGTGCGGCAGGGGACGATAACTGTCTACCCTGCCCTCACCGCGACGACCCTGCACAACATGTGCGGATGAGAGGGAGGCTGCAGCCTGCCTTCCTAGGCGGGGTGGACGCCGTTCCAACCTCGGTCGCTCCAACAGCGGGGGGGAGAATCTCCGGTTGCGGTAGACTGGTGAGTACTCCGCAAACCCAACAGTGCCTCTAGGGGGTGGCGAACGCCTACCCCCGCCCGTAAGGGCTCGATCCTGGGCGCTGGACCTGGCAGGACTGTCACCACCAGCGTGAGCACCCGAATGTCGCTCAGCATCGCGAACACCAGCACCCTCCTGGTTGCGGTTCGCACACAAAATGACGTGGTGAGCACCACCACATTGTCCACATGGACGAGGCTGAGGACACTCTCGCTGGAAGTGACCCTCCAGGCAATGGTAACACAATCGCCTCTCTTTGGCGATATGTCGACGGGCCACAAATTTGTGGCAAGCAGTCATCCGGTGGCCGGAGCGCTTGCAGTATCTGCAAGCCACGGACTCCTCTTGGGAGACCCCATATCTCGGCCTTGACTGCTTGAAACCCGGCGGACCCTGCGGTCGGGCCAGTGGTGGCTCTCGGCGAACACTAGTCTGCGGCATCAAGGGAGTGGAACCCTCCACGGTATCCACCCTGCGACACTCGTCTTCCAGGAACCTTTCGAGATCCTCATAGGAAGGCAGGTGAGTGGAGCTGTCCCCACCATACTGTCGCTCAAAGCGCAGCCGCAACTCCAAAGGCAGTTTCGCCAACACAATATGGAGCAACAAAAAAGACCACTGGTCCACAGGTAAGTCCAATCGCCTTAAGGCGTTAACCGCCACCAAAACCGGGTTAACAATATCTGTCCGTAAGGCTGACGCACAGGCAACCTTAGGCAGGTTCAAAATTTGCCCCACATGGGTGTCAGCCAAAAGTCGCACGTTGTGGTAACGGCGCTTCAACAAATCCATGGCTGTCGAGTAGGTGCTGTCATCGACCTTCAGGTGCTGTACCAGGCCTAGAGCCTCTCCCTGTAAGGAGGCCAACAGGTACGCCATTTTTTGAGCAGCTGACAGGTCGGTATGGGAGTCCACCAAACTGTTGAACATCCCATAGTAGCTCAACCACTGGTCCAAATCACCGTCAAAGGTGGGAAGGTTGAGCGTGGGGAGACGACCCAACAAGGCGTGGGGTGCAACAAGTGAATCCCCACCAGAGGGAGCTGAGATGTGGGAGACCGCCTCGTTAATGGTGTCCACAAACTCGTATATTTGGCCAAAGTCCGCTTCATATCGCTGCTTCTGCTCGTCCGGTACAGGCGTTTCCAAATTCGCCATAAATGTCAAGCCCTCAGCAAAACTCCTATCTAACGCCACCAAACGGGCCGGCATTTCACTCGCCCGGGCGAGTAAGGCTTGCTTCCGGTCCGGCCGGTTGACCATTGAAACCGCAGAAGAAAACCATCTCAGCTGCGCAGTCATTGCGGACTGATGTGTGGAAAAGGTCACCTTGACAGACATGTCTACACCTCAGGACGCACGCAATACAAAACAAAAACCAAAAATAAAAAACAAAAATAAAAGTAAAAAAAAAAAACAATTTCAAAAAAAAATAACAAAATAAAAAAAACAAAAAATGCAGTGGAGGCACAATAAAAAACAAAAGGGGTGCGTATGTGTCTTCAAGAAGGTATAACCGTCCAAAATATTAATTAAGACTACCTGACAAAACAACAACAAAAAAAAAACAAATTAAATTATCAAATTAAAATAAACGCAACCAAAAATGTACACGAGCGTGGACTCAATAAAACCACAATGTCCAGCTATCAAAAAAAAACGTGAAGCGTTATATCCAAAAAAAATTATTAACGCGTGTGGGTAACTAGCCAGCTACTAAACGTCGCACGCGTGGATTCAAAATATCTTCAGAATACAAATTATACGTAGGACCTAGCCTTCAAACCGTGAACGTAAAATAATAAATCAAAACCAAATATTTAAACCAAATTACCAATATACAAACAAGACAAAAGGTCATCAATATTAACTACCTAACGGTATTATCAATATCACGTAACGGTATCAAACCACGCTCTGCTACCAGATGTTTACGATGTAGCAGGAGCGTGGACCCAATATACGCAAGGCCCTTAACACGTGAATTTACAATTATCAAAAAAATGAATAATGACAAAAAACAAGAATGGTTGATAAAGGTATCAACCACGCTCTGCTACCAGTTGTTTACGATGCGCACACTAGGCGCGCACCTGCCTCGCGTTACGCGAAAGCAGCCCGAGGAATGTGCACTCGGGCCCAAATGTAGTAAACTTACTCAATATATCCACCGGAGGTGGGTAAGCACAATATAGAACAATTTATACAATTTAGAGGTCTCACTTACCCCAGGTGGTTTTGCCCACACACAAATCTGGAAAGTGTACCTACGCTAGTCCCTACTAGACGTGACCTATCTTAGTGTGATCGAATATATATATACATTCCCAATAAATACTTGTGTAGTAATCCAAGTCTCGTCCTGTGGTGAGCCGGTGGCCGCTATCGTTCGGCAACTCACACCCGGCAGCAAATCACCTCGAGGATCACTTCCAAACCACAAGCACAATCACAATAAGCAAATCCAACCAAAACACTCGCGTGGCACAAGGATATCCGCGTGCAAATCCAATCAATAGGCGCGAATCACAAAATCAACTGTCCGAGCCCGCGGTGTGAATTTATCTCAATTTAACTCTGCTCGCCGCCGAGCGCGTGTTACTACTCAAAAATATCAAATTCTCAAACCGCCTTCAATATGGCGGGGACAAAAAAATGTTGCTTCAAATAATCAATGTATGCGGGTATGCAAAGATGCTCGCGCCAATTCCAAACACTGAGCACGACCTACCCATAGAATATGCAGAACTACTAGAACACTGCCTAACATCTGGCTACCTATTCTGGGATAATAAATTCTACATACAGATCGATGGTGTAGCAATGGGCTCTCCAGTCTCCCCTGTTGTCGCCGATATTTTCATGGAAGACTTCGAGGAGAAGGCTTTCACCAGAGCTGTCTGTGGCTATGCCGAAGATCTACAAACGGTACGTAGACGATACTTTTGCCGTCCTCCCCAAAAATAATGTTTCTGCATTCCTAAATCATTTAAACTCTTTGCATGATAAAATCCAATTTACTATGGAGTCTGAGTTCAATAAATCCTTAGCTTTCCTTGACATTTTAGTCATCAGAAATCTTGACAACTCTCTTGGTCATACTGTGTATAGGAAACCCACCCATACAGATAAATATCTCAATGGTAACTCCCATCACCATCCATGTCAGTTGGCTACCGTAGGAAAATCTTTGTTACAGAGAGCACACGGCATCTGTGACACTGACCACCTCGAGGAAGAGCTTCTGCATGTGAAACAAGTACTGCGAAGCAACAATCACAAACTCCCACGAATGCGTCACAGAAGCCGCCCCAAGCCTCCTACAGTTGAGCGACAACCTGCCATCTTACCATACATCAAGGGCACCACTGACAAAATTGGCAATATCTTAAGACGAGCTTCAATTAAAACTTACTTCAAGCCACACAAGAAGATTAGCCAATTTTTAAGACCGGTCAAGAGCAATATCCCCCTACAAGATGCAGGTGTTTACAAGCTTGATTGTGAATGCGGGTTATCATACATTGGGCAAACAAAGAGGAGCATCGGTATCCGGATAAAAGAACACATAGCTGACATGAAGAACAGACGCTCGACCAAGTCTGCAGTTTGTGAACATGCTCTGGACAAACCCAACCATTACATTCGATTTGATAATCCACAAATCCTCGCTAGAGAGACCCGATTCATGCCAAGAATGTTACGCGAGGCTATTGAAATCAAGAAACACCCAAATTTCAATAGAGAAGATGGTTGGCAAGTACCACCGGCTTGGGATCCAGTCATTAAATTAATTAAATCCCAAGGCCAACGCAATACTGCAAGACCTCTGGACACCGTGAGTGAATACTGCGTGCATAGGGAATGTTATGATTAAAAAATCCAGACGGTAGTTCAAAAAAATTTCAGACGGTAGTCCAAATAATTTCTTAATAACTCAAGTGACAAATAAAATCAATTAGTCACCCCGTGACCACGTCCACTGCAAAGTGTTCGAATCGTCGGGATATAAATAATGTCAAATATACGCGATTTAAACCGTTAAAGTTGTTTAATTGCTATGTATAGTAATCGCGAAAACCTAAGAAAATATTACGGTTTCACCTGCTTGAGCACCCTCCTTACTCACCAGATTTAGCCACAAGCTACTTTTTTTGTTCCCTAAACTAAAAGTTGCGCTCGGAGGACAGAGATTTTCGTCAAATTAGGAGGCCATCACCTTCGTAAACAATTATTTTGTAGAGAAAGACGCCGAGTACCTATTTGGACGGGGTAAAGAGATAGGAGCATCGCTGCGAGAAGTGTGTAGACTTGCAAGGAGACTGTTGACGACCGGCGCACTAATAATGGCTCGGCGGGCCGACCGGTCGTATACGAGCGAAAGACGCGCTAGTGTTCGCGGCGGCGGGTGACGACAGACGAGGCATCCGAGTGCCCAACTTGAATGATTGTATGCCGCTCGCTCTTCATGTATGCGGGGTTCTCTTGAGGTCTGCTAGTCGGAGGGTTTTCTTGAGGTGCCGGGTGGTCGAAGTGATACTCGTAGGACTGCTGTTTGACGACTGTGTATTTTGGCCAGATTGGCCCCATTTATATTCTCAATACAAGCCGCTCAACAAGGGATGTTTGCAACCGAGGGTTTCCGCCCTTTTGTCCAATAGCACGCTACCTCGCGCAGTCCCCATTGTTACGGCGAGCCGTTTCCGGAGTCGCCGTAACGGTACTCTCGTCTTGTCTTGCTCCCCCACGTGGGAAGCGCCCATGCGTACCTCTCGCTCTAGCGCGTTGGTTTCTACACGACCTAATTCCGAGAAAACGCCATGCGCCAGATGTTGTACTCGGCGTCGCTTCTCCCACGTGAGAAGCGCCCGCATGGGATTTGTTTTCTATCAATATTTAACTTTCTGCATTTATTTACTCAGTAACTATTTGTATGGGGTTTTAGGTCGTGTAGGCCTCTCATGTTAGTGTAGCGTGCTATCTCTAATCTCTCATGTACGTAGGCCCTCAGTTATAACACCTCCCTCGCATCTCTCTTTATTGAGCAACTTGTATCAAATTCTCTTTATTTACTACATCTTACGTTACTATACACAATTATCCTTACATCCTATACATATACATAAGGTTCTTAAGCTACACACGGTACATAATAGGCTTATTCTAGACATGGGGCGTACTTATCGCTACACAATTATACATTATATACATAGTTACGTATCTACGCAATCACTGCACATCACAATACACTGGTTTCACTCATGTCATTTTTGGCTGTCCGCAACATTCTCCCCCCGGCGAAGACTCGTCGCAGCCTCTCGCTCCACAGGGAGGACAGCCAGTCTCGTCACCGGCCTCAGGAATGATCCTCCGCCTGTCCGCACCACCGCCGTCCGCACCTTCCCGTCTCGCCCAGGGAAGACTCTCTCCACGATGCCGCGCGGCCACACGTTGCGCGGCAATTGTGCGTCGACGATCACCACGAGGTCCCCTTGCTGCAGCGGTCGCACGTCGTCCGCTGCTCGTCCTCGTGGTACTAATGTGGGCAGATACTCCGCGACCCAGCGCCGCCAGAAGTGGTCGGCGAGCGCCTGGGTCCTTCGCCATGTGGATCTGTCCGCTTCTGTGCACGGGCCGGTGAGAGGTAGGCCCGATGATGACCCCAACAGGAAGTGGTTTGGGGTCAGCGCCTCCGCGTCGTCGGGCCCAACAGCAACGTGGGTCAGAGGCCGGGCGTTGACTGAGTGCTCGGCCTCCGTCAGCAGTGTCTGTAGCGCCTCCTCTTTAGGCGCCTTCTCGTTTAGTGTAGCGTGGAGTGCGACCTTCACGCTGCGTACCAGGCGCTCCCAAGCGCCACCCATGTGTGGCGCGCCTGGTGGGATGAAGATCCACCTCACTCCCCGCTCTGTTGCGTAGTCTCGTAGTTGCGGCTGCCACTCGTTGTAAGCCGCACGTAGCTCGCTGTCGGCGCCGCGGAAGTTAGTGCCATTGTCCGAGTACATGGTACCCGGCCAGCCGCGGCGCGCTGCCATCCGTCGTATTGCCATGATCGCCGAGTCTAATGTCAGACTAGCGACCAACTCCAGGTGCACGGAGCGCGTCGCCATGCAGGTGAATAGCGCGCCCCATCTCTTCTCGCGGCGCCTCCCGATCGTCACGGTCATCGGGCCGAAGTAGTCCACGCCACAGTGCGTGAACGGACGTTGATGCACGGTGACCCGCGCGGGCGGCAAGTCGCCCGGCGCTGGGGTGCGCGGCGTCGCTCTTCTAACGCGACACCACTGGCAGCTGCGTGCGGCGGCCCTCACTGTAGGCCGCAGCCCCAATATGCAGTACCGTTGCCGCAGATCGTTGACCACGCGCTCGTTATTCGCGTGGCCCGCTTGACGATGCGCGTCGGCGACTAGTAGACGGGTGAATGGATGTCGCCCGTCCAAGATGATCGGCGACTTCGTGTCCGTCGGGACGTCGGCCGCCTCGATCCGCCCTCTGACGCGCAGCACGTTCCCTACCAGGTAGGGGTCTATGGTGAATAGGCGACTCGTCCTCTTGATGGAGTCGCCTCGCCGCAGGGCTTCCACCTCTGCCCCGAAGCTGTCTGCCTGTGCCCTGTTGACCCACAGCGCCGTGGCTCGCTCTATGTGTCTGGCCTCTAGCTGCGTTCCCCTCTTCCTCAGCTTATCTGTAAAAAATAGCACATATGCGGTGCTTCGCATTAATCGCCGGAAGTTGGAGAACCTGGTCACGTCGGGTAAGTGGTCGTGGCTTCTCTCGACGTCTTCCACGTGGAACACTGCTTCGGGTGGTGGTGGGTAGGCCTCTTCGTCTTCTCGCGGCCACTCGCTTTCCTCCAATTGCAGGAAGGCCGGCCCGGTGAACCAACGTTCCGTTGCGACGGGAACGTGGTTATACGACGCCCTGGTTGCGTCGTCCGCCACATTCTCTGCCGTCGGAACCCACCGCCATTGTTGTGGGTTTGACTCTTCTTCGATTTCGCCGAGACGGTGTGCGACGTACGGCGTATACTTCTTCGCGTTTGTCCGTATCCCTTGCAGCACCGTAGTCGCGTCGGTCCAATATGTGACCGAGTCGATGGAACGGAACCTGTGCTCGCCGCACACGGTTTTGGCGAGCCGGACTGCGATCGTCGCCGCCTGTAGTTCCAGTCGTGGTACCGTCAGCGACTTCAGCGGCGCCACCTTTGCCTTGGCGGCGGCTAACGCGACTCACACGCCGTCCCTTGTTGTGACGCGCCAGTACGCCGCCGCTGCGTACGCCTCTCTGCTGGCGTCGCAAATAACATGTAGCTCGAGTCGGTCCGGCGTCGAGGTGATGTAGGCGCGTGGGATGCGCGGGCTCGCCGTCTCTGTTAGCGCCTCCAGCCACGTGCTGAATCTCCTGGCATCTTCCGCGGGTATGGCCTCGTCCCAGCCGAGTTTCAGGCGCCACAGTTGCTGCAGCGGTATCTTCCAAGATGCGTTCCGCGCGCTTGTCCTCGGCGCTCACCTTCTCCGCTCGCGACACGCCCCGCGCGTCTATGCGGAAGTGCTCACGCACAAGATCCTCCACACGGTCCCTACTTTGTGTGGCTGTCACGTGCAGCACTGTGTCTTCGTTCTCTCGTATTACACGGCGTGGCATCGTGCCGTGTAATACCCATCCCAGGCGCGTCCTCGATGCTGCGGGCTCGCTGTGTCCGCCGACCCGTAACTCACGTGTTACGATCGCTGCCCAGTTGTCCACGCCCATCAATATGCGCGGCGTAGCTTCTCGACGTGAAGACAACGGCAGGTTTTTTAAGTGGTCGTATCGGCGCACGCTGGGTATCCGTTGGCCTCTCAGCTTGAGGCCGCTAAGTGTCCGGGCGGTTATTTGTACACTTCTCTCGCCGGGACCGCGTATTGTGCATGTGACGCGCTTGCTTGTTGCCTGTTCTAGGCTAGTAGTGCCCACTCCTCTTATTCTCAGTGCTTGTGTCGGTCCGTCCAATCCGACTTCCTGGGCCAGGGCTTCGTCCATCAGTGTCACCGTGGAGCCCTCGTCTAGTAGCGCGTACGTGTGCGCCTTGCCCCGCGGTCCGCTTACTGTCACCGGACATACCTTTAGTAGGACGTCGCTTGCTGTGTCGCTGTGCGTTGACAGTACTGCTTCCGCCGGCTCTGTTTCCTCTCCCCGCTCTGGGGCCGGTGGGGCTGGGCCTGCTCGCTCGCTGTGAAGTAGTGGGTGGTGGGGGCGGCGACACCCGTTGACGCCGCATGCTCTAGCGCGGCACGATGATCGTCGATGCCGCTCGCCGATGCACTTGAAGCAGACGTTGTTCTTCTTCGCCCACTCCCATCGCGAGTCCATTGCCATCTCCTTCAGCTTCTTGCAGCTGGTGGTGCGGTGCTCCTCTCCGCAGCAAAGACATGTGACGGCTGCGTCGGCTGTGTGGTACGCCGCTTTATAAGTCACACGGCGTGGTGCGCTTGCGGGAGCTGCGCGCGCCTCGTTCCTTCTGGGCGCGCTCGTTGCGATGGGTAGCTGGGCCGGGCGGGTGTATAGGGCCGCCCGATCCGCTTCACGTGACAGGAACCGCGATAAGGTGACGATCTCTGCTTCGCCGCCTTCCCCGTGTTCGTAGGCGTAGTCGCACCACCTGCTCATTAGGTGCGGGCTGAGCTTTTCTACCACTTCTTGGGCGAGCATGGGGTTTTGTAGATAGCCCCTTTTGTCCACTGTGGCCAACACGCTAACTATGTTTTGGACCCGAACTGCGAATTTGTTCAGGTCCGCTGCTGAGTTTAGCCGCGGCAGCTTCTTTAAATCTTCCAGCGCCTTGTACACTATAGTCTCCGGCCGGCCGAAGCATCGTTCCAGGGCTTGGACGATGAGCTCTGGATCTGAGGCCGTGTATAGCAGCGCCGCTACCGCTTCGCGCGCTTCCCCCCTCAGGCTTGCGCGCAGGCGCGCTAAGTTTTCCGCTGGCGTGAGTCGACATAGCTGCGACGAATCTCTCAACGCCGCTTTGAATGGCAGCCACTCTGTTGCTGCTCCGGAGAATGGTGGCAGCTCCATGGCTTGGCGTGGCGGTGGACGCATCCTTGTGATTCTGTCCAGCGCCTCTACGAGCTGCCTCGTGCCCCGCTCTCGTTCCGGCGTAGGCGATCTGGCGCGACGAATGTTGTCTCGTCCATTCGCCCATCGTGGCCCCTCTGTGGCCGCGCCTCTGTCCTCGCTGGGTTCTCGTCGACAGTCGTCTCCGCGGCGTCGGTGTGGCTCCCTGTCGATCCGCTTCTCCCGATCTTCCCATGGTGCTGGAGTTGCAGGCCAGTTCTCCCTCAGACACACGTTGTCGAGGTCCCCGCGCTCCCCCCGTGGATTGACCGGGTCCGTCGCATTCTGGATCCAGCTGCTGACGCGTGAGTGTGCATCAACAGCGCTGCCTCGGTCCGATTCCTCCGCGTCTATATTAGCCAAGTCCAATTCCAATTGATTCCGCACCAGCCTAGCCTCTATTTCTAATTCCTTCTTCTGTATTGCGGCTAGGCGGGATTCTGCGGCTACTTCGGCGGCTTTCCTCTGCGCCGCTAGGCTAGCTGTGGAGCGCCGTGATCGTACAGTGCGCCTTGATGCACTGTATGTAGGCGATGAGGCGCGACGACTCGTTGACGCGTCCTCCCCCCGGTACGCTAGCTGTAGCGGCATGTCCCCCCCCCCTGATGTGTCTGTACCCCTCCGGGGATGGTACTCGCGACGACGCGTATGGCTCTCGCTCGCGGGCGGGCAACGCGGGCTGCACAGTGCTGCCCGACGTCCTCGACGGCGAACGCGACGACTCGGTGAACGCGCGCATGCCGGGCATTCGCTGGGAACGCTCATCCAGCGCCGCCCCCTGCGGCGGGGCGGTAGCGGCGGCATGGCGGAGAGCCGACTCTCTCGCGGCTTCCCTCGTGGAAGTGGCGATCACGTGTCGTGGCAACACGTCAGCGGTGACGGTGCCCCTCGCGGCGTCGGAGGCGACGGCAGTAACGCGGGCCGTCGCGGCGGGCGACGGCTGTGCGGGCGGTAACGCGGTATCGTAGCCCGACTCGCTTCGCGAATTACTGCGCGTCTTCATGGCCGGAACGTTGTGGTGCTGATGGTGCAATGTAGCTGCACAGATCCGGCTCGAAGGACCAGCTTGTTGACGACCGGCGCACTAATAATGGCTCGGCGGGCCGACCGGTCGTATACGAGCGGAAGACGCGCTAGTGGTCGCGGCGGCGGGTGACGACAGACGAGGCATCTGAGTGCCCAACTTGAATGATTGTATGCCGCTCGCTCTTCATGTATGCGGGGTTCTCTTGAGGTCGGCTAGTCGGAGGGTTTTCTTGAGGTGCCGGGTGGTCGAAGTGATACTCGTAGGACTGCTGTTTGACGACTGTGTATTTTGGCCAGATTGGCCCCATTTATATTCTCAATACAAGCCGCTCAACAAGGGATGTTTGCAACCGAGGGTTTCCGCCCTTTTGTCCAATAGCACGCTACCTCGCGCAGTCCCCATTGTTACGGCGAGCCGTTTCCGGAGTCGCCGTAACGGTACTCTCGTCTTGTCTTGCTCCCCCACGTGGGAAGCGCCCATGCGTACCTCTCGCTCTAGCGCGTTGGTTTCTACACGACCTAATTCCGAGAAAACGCCATGCGCCAGATGTTGTACTCGGCGTCGCTTCTCCCACGTGAGAAGCGCCCGCATGGGATTTGTTTTCTATCAATATTTAACTTTCTGCATTTATTTACTCAGTAACTATTTGTATGGGGTTTTAGGTCGTGTAGGCCTCTCATGTTAGTGTAGCGTGCTATCTCTAATCTCTCATGTACGTAGGCCCTCAGTTATAACACCTCCCTCGCATCTCTCTTTATTGAGCAACTTGTATCAAATTCTCTTTATTTACTACATCTTACGTTACTATACACAATTATCCTTACATCCTATACATATACATAAGGTTCTTAAGCTACACACGGTACATAATAGGCTTATTCTAGACATGGGGCGTACTTATCGCTACACAATTATACATTATATACATAGTTACGTATCTACGCAATCACTGCACATCACAATACACTGGTTTCACTCATGTCATTTTTGGCTGTCCGCAACAGAGACTATGTAGAAAAATAAAAATAAATTTGAAGAAAAAATGTCTTGTATCTTTGTTAGGTCGGAAACTTTTCGGACCACCCACTAACTTCGTCATTAAAAACATCGTAATAAAAATTTCACCGCATTTTGTGTAATAAATATTTCAAATCTTTTTTTTAGGTAAGAAATAGAAAATGATGAACATTGAGCACGCACTTCCTGGAATTATAATATAAGGAATCTTAATGTGGGTTTAGATTATTATTTAATGCGCTTCCATTTTGTAAAGTGATAAGAGTAATTAATAATGACCTGGTTGTGTTGTGTCGGCGCAGGCCACGTGGAAGCTATTGGCACGTCCTGAGCTTTTGTCCTGTGCTTCGTCCGCGCCGATAATCACCAGGTCCAAGTCTGTCATTGTGCTCTCTGTATACTACACACATTATACATGAATATCAGTAACCGTAATCAGCCCGTATATGATCCAGTGCTGGACACGGGCCATGCACAATGTCTTGTGCATGGGGGATATATGGCCGTAAAACGACATGCCAGCCAAGCGGGTTGGCGAGACCACTCTCTTAGAGGTGAAGTAGTTCCTCAGGCTTGTGGTAGCGGCTTTGTTATCCCTTACGTCTGCCCTTTTAAGACATGGTGTGGTGCTATTCTAGAGCCACACGACCACTGTGTCACTAATTAAATATTAAATCTACTTTTTAAAAGAATACGAAAAACCTTAATTCATTGTCTTTACATATCGACGGTAAACGTTTTTACAGTAACATATCGACGGTAAACGTTTTTACCATAACATATCGACGGTAAACGTTTTTACCGAACATATCGACGGTAAACGTTTTTACCGTCGATTGAGCACCACTTTGTTTTTACGTTATATACACCATTATACCTGTATTATACACCATTAAACCCGAAAAAAAATTGATGAAAATACTCGTATCAAGTCTATTTTATGCACTATAATTAGTGTTACCTTATTCAAGTATTAAAAATTTTTTTTAAAACGACAGTCTGACTACAAATACATAAGAAGTATTTTTTTGTAGAAAGGCAGACGTGCGTACACTCCACCTAGTGGTACATGGATACTGTCTCCCATGGACACCCGCGGTACATGCCAACATCAGTACAGAATGACAAACGTTAGCACGCCCCCGGTTACGCTGCATACCTTTGAAAATGTAGGAATGGATTTGGAGAGAGTTGGATAAATTTAGAGGGATAAGATGGGATGGGAATAAGCTCTGGCATATCTCACTCACTACCTAAACATGTGTGTACATTGGGGAATAAGATAAAGTGACAAATGTAGTACATTTCAAGGTAGTCTTCTCATATGCCAGATATGCTAGAAGACTTATATTTGTAAATATACTACATGCATTCCTACAATTAATACGGTTAAAAAGGTAATAACTCTGATTGTCGTGCACGTACCTCAGGTTTAATCTTGTACCAGCCGGCGTTGCGCTTGTTAGCCATGTAGTACGAGTCGACATCTTTCACCACTATGCCCTCCTTTTCCTCATCGATAGCTTCATTTAGCGCCTCCAAGATATCCGAGCTGAGACCATAAGTTCTATTTAATGGAAGTTTCAGCCACAGAGTAATTAGTATTAGTCATTCATTACTCATTAATTTTCATATGCATATTCATTTATTTCTGAATCCCAGATATAGAATAGTTGATAGGTACTAAAAATTACTAGAAATTATATCCAATAGATCTGATAGTATTAAGAGAATACAGTGTGTAAGTGTGTGTAGAAGATTTTCCACTGATGATGAAGTAACCGCTGTTGTTTTCGGCCATTTTGAAGACAAAACTACTAATTATTTTTATGCTGAGATAGAAATGCTAATTAAACGACCCGAAAGGTGTGTTCAAATAGAAGGACACTAGACTATATTGAAAAATAAACATAGTTTCATGAACTTGAGTGTCATTTTTCTTTCGTCAGGCCAGAACCTTTTGGACCTCTCCTCGTACAATGTATGCTACCTGTGATTAAAATATTTATTTCCTCTCTACCCAGATTGTCTGGCAGAGATGGCTTTAAGCGATAGGATCTTGAAATGTACTGCATTTCTCACTTTATCCTATTTCCCAATGTACCACTTACCAGGTGGTCTGTAAGCTCGCCAGCTGCCTTTTTCCTATAAAAAAGGTGGCCTTTGGGTCATTTTTATGTATACAATGTCTGTTACTGTTTTATTTCTATTTTATTGTGCAAGGAAAAATTGTATCTATTTATTATTTACTACATGTAATCCTACCTCCCTTTAACCTCCTTTCTCTCACTGTGCTGTATAACTCCTCGTTTATCTTTGAACATCGCATCTAATATTTTGAGCCTCTCTCGCAGTGACATGCCGCCTTTATCCGGAGCGCCGCCCAAAGACTTCCCGTTGTAGTACAATAAATCATACACACAGAAACACGGACGATATTTTGAATTTTCCGAAATTTTTTTGATGTCGTACGCCATTCCTGTAACATTTCAACATAAATTATCGATCTTTGTGTATATAGGAGTATAACAACATACAGGGTTAAATATAAAATACCTGCATGGATGGATGTCGTCGATATTCCAAAGGTTGTCATTGATGGTATAGCTTATTTTCATATTAGGTATAAACTTCTGTGAGTGCTTAAATATTTAATTCCTAATTTACTATGAACTACTAATTTACTACTATGCGGTTTTTACTATGAATTAAACCTTAGCTACTTTTGTACTATACAGAATTATTCTGTGTACATTTTATTTTTTTACTGTGTACATTATTTTTTACTTACCTTTAGATCCAAACATCTGTTTCTCCTTATTCCACCCCATCATTTCGCCGTCAAGTATGAAACTGGTGACGCTCGGGCTAAAGCAGTCCTTTAAATAAGGTGTCAAAAAGCCCGATTCGTAGGTTTTGCCGTATTTATCAGAGAACGGGTAGCCTCGCCTTGAGAAATATTCGAATACACCCTCTTGCATGTGCATCTGTGAATTATACAAACAAAAATAGACTATAGCTTATTAGGAGATAGAAAGTATTACTACAGGTTGATTTTTAAATACTAAAGTTTAAAAGCGTACATAATGTTAGAAAATAATTGTATTATGTGCCCATTTTAATATTTTAGAAGTGTTTGCTCTAAGTACGTACTGTGCTGATACGAGGGTGCTTTTTTCGTGTAAAATATGATGATAAATGCTGATATTCTTACCGAACAAAATCAGAAACAAAGAAATTTGACGAAAACTAAACTTACCGACATAGCTCAAATATAATCAGCAAATTGAAGTGTTTGAACTACATTTCTGTTAAAATAACATTCTACCCACATAATGTACCCACACATTTATGCAAATGTGGATTACATTTTTTATTCATTATGGCAGTGGGCAGGCTGTATTCGCCGAATGGGGTAGATGAGCTTTCGAATGGAGGCCAGTGAACATACAAGGAAGCATAGCGTGAACTGACTGACTAAAGAACCAGTAGTGACAGACTGTCAAAAATAAAACAACATGTGTAGTGGTAGACCTTATAAAAGGCCTATGACCGGCAGCGGAGAGACACAGACTGAAGGTATGATATGGTATACCTACTAGAAACAACGTTCCCAATATACCCAAAATGTACCTACCTGAAATCTTTCGCCGTCAAATTTGTTTTCAATCTGGTAAGTCTTGTTCGGGTGCAAGTACTTTGATGCCTTTGTCACATCAAGACGATCAGAGAGCATCGGACTTACTGGCAATAACAACCGAATACCCATTTCTGGCGATCGAGCGTTACCATCTTCGAATTCTTTGCACACCTGTTAAGATTAATGATTTTTATGTCAGGGAGCAGGGAGCCCACCTAAGTGGTGGTAATATAGAGTCTGCCACACGAAAGTTGAGCCTGGGGTAAATCGAAACATTTCAAATAGCAACATTTAACAAATGTCACTTAGCCTTGTAAATAAACTATATATAAGAATTTTGATACTATTATACCACATTTATTATTATTACAAATTGTCATATTTATCTAATTCACATAAATATGTAATTCAAAATTAATGGAATTATAAATGGTTTGTTCTCAGACAATTTGAATATCGAAGATACTCGTAGTTCGATTAAGTAAGCTGTTGAAAAATTAACTGCTTTGGAGGAAAGACTGCTATTAAAAATCTAGAGCCAGTACTTGGAAGAAGTTGCTTCAATCACTGGTATGTATGTACATGTTACTGAATTGTTAAGAAGCGCATGCATTAATTCCTTCATTGTTAAGAAGTTTTATGTATGGTACCTATTTTATGTTTATATTTCTTTGTTATAGGAGTTAGCGTTGCAACTTTGAAAAGAATAAAAAAGGAAGGACAAGTGAAGGAAGACATTTGAAGTACTGTCGAGAGAAAACTGCCCCATAAGCTCACAGCTCATGGGGCCTAAATTGGATAGCTTTGATATCAATGCTATAAGGCGGCGGTCAGCAAGCCGCGGCCCGCGAGCCCCTTCCTTGCGACCCGCGACTGTTTTGTAAATAAAGGTCTTATCATTCGGAATTATTTTAATTTCGTCCCAAAACTGAAATCTGTGACATCCGCAAAAGCCAGCCTACCGCGCTGGCCCACAGAACACTTTACTCGCCGCGACACTTTACTCATTTGATCAATCTCACTTTACACATCTCAGGGTAAAGACTTTGATCACAGATGAGCATTTGAGTGCCATTCTACGAATTTCTACGACAAACATGAAAGCAAACATTCCACAAATAGTCAGTCAGCCTCAAAAATCACATTAAATTTTGATTCGACTCCCATGTATAGTTATTTCGAAGTTCTCATTTAATTTGTCTGTTTTATTCTCATTTTATTTTTGTCATTGTTCCTACTTATTAATATTTAAATAAAATTATGATGAATAAAACGTAAAAATAAATATTTGTGTTTTTGCATTTTTAATATCATCGATATAGGTACCTATTAACAAAATTATTAACAAGTGCTTTTATTTTTATTTGATTTTGCCACTATGTGGCCCTTGCCTTCTAAAAGGTTGCCGACCGCTGCTATAAGGAATAAAATTAATGAATTTTACTTAGTGAAAAAAGGAGTTAATACTTTGTGATACTTATTGACTGAACTGAGGGAATGTGTTGAATTCACTGACTACCGCGAAACTTTGCGTTGCATATTACTTAAAAAATGGTTATGAATTTAAGAAAAATAAAAATAAACGTGCTTTGCTTATATAAAGATTTCACCTTGCAGCTTCCAAACGCGCAGAAGGGAAATCCATAATTTATGTTGATGAGATGTATGTTCATCGGAATTATAAACCCAAGAAGTCATGGGACCTTCAACAAGTGGCGTTATAGAAAACAAATATGCAGCAAAAAGGTACATAATTGTTCATGCCAATTCAGGAGGCTTTATGCCAAATGCACTTTTAGTGTATAGCACAAAATCAAAAATGACAATCTACCACCATGATATGAATTCCCAAAATTTTAACAAGTGATTAGTGGAAAAATTTATACTCAATTTGAATGAACCAAATATTATTGTCATGGATAATGCAAGTACAAATAAATAAACCGCCTACAACACAACATGTCAAAAGCGAAATACAGTAGTAGTTTACAACAAATGACACTTCGAAGGCCATTGTACAAAGGCTGAATTGCTTTGTCTGGTTCAAAGACACAAACCAGAACCAAGTTATGAAGCTGAATAGCTTCATAAACAGCATGATCACGAGATACTCAGATTGCCTCCTTACCACTGCGACTTAAATGCCAGAGCTCATTTGGACTCTGGTGAAACGCAAAATCGCAAGTAAAAATTTTAATTTATCATCAGCCGAAGTGGAAAGAATTATAAGGGAATCCTTTATAAGTGTAACTCCACAGGATTGGAAAAAAATGACCGATCATAATATCCACGTAAAAAATACATATAAATAAAGTGATAGAATAACTGAGGAAGAAAAGATCGATTCATAATAAATGTACGTGAAAGTGATGGCAGTGATTCGGATGCCCTAATGGAAATTGAATTTTTAGATTCGGATTTCGAATATGACACATAAAATAAATTTCTTCAATTCCATTTATTTTTTATTTCTATTTGACTACCTTCTTTCTACGTCACTATTTTTATTTCTCAAGGTTCATTTTTATACTTATAAAGGGTTTTATAAAGGATTGTGTAGTGAAACAAACTTATTTGGTGTTGCTTTGATATTCAAAGAAACGACATATAATGTTTAAACTTCAATCCTTTTTTAAAATCTATTATTTTATGTCTACCTACAACTTTACAATTTTGTCTACCTACAGAACAATTCTCTTCACTTGACGCCCACACTGTTTTACCGACACCATAATACGAGTAGTTTTACCGACAGCGCGGAGCGCCGCAAAACTCAGACGAAAGAAATATATTTTCTTTACATACTTTATTTTAAAATAACCTAGATTCATATTTGCATCGCTATATACCATAATCATGTACCCCTGTCCTATCTAGTGAAAAATGGGCTGGAATCGTTTACTTCTAATTTATATTATTCTTCAAGTATCAAAATGTTTTATTGGTACTAATCTTGATGATACCATATAAATATTTTTAAATTTTCCGCCCTTTTTCAGGCTGAACATTCGTGTGCCGGACTCTAACATTTGAGTGTGCGTCCATACTGAATGAGCGGTGACTAGGGGCTGCGGCGGGCGCGTCTTGCGAGGCGGGCGGATGGCCACAGTGCGTCGCGACCTACTCGAGTGTTAAGACATGTGTCAGGTGTAGCAAACCATGGATGAAGATTTAATATTTTTACCCGACAGTCCGATCAGATGGGAGGTGTTGAACGCAAGAGATAAACTTCCTTCGTATCCAGGAAATTGTTCTTTTATTTCATTCCATAATTTTCTTGTTACTGTGCGATTAGAATTGTGTGGATGTTTACTTTGCCATATAGCTGGTTTAGATTGAATCACACTTATAAAAACTTCAGTGTTAATCGCCATTATAGAAACACGTGCTGAAGCCGAGCGATAAGACCGAACTGGTTTGATACACCCGCCGCCCGCGCATTAGATCGCTCGCAGACTAGGCCCGCAGTGCGGCCGTAGCGCGCGGATAGGAACGTTTGAAAATAACGCGTGCTATCTCGCTCAGGCCAACCGCGCTAGGCGTCCGCCTTAGTCATTTCAGTATGGCCGCAAGCGGCGGTTGCATAGGTTCAATATTTCGCGCCCGTCGTCGCAATCGCGCTAGGCCTGCACTATGGCCAAAGCCTGAGATTTTCGCGTTTTTCACACATATTTATCTACATATTTAAACGGGTCTTAACGCAAATGTTTACCTTATTTATTTTACTCGACGTTTTGGTTGAGTTGCATCAACCATGGTCACGAGCTAACTGAAGAGGCGGGTAGTCCACGTCGAGAAACTGTCGAGTCACTGAGGACGATTTCAACTATCTTTAGAAACCAAAAGCAGTTCAACCATGTAAACTGTTCCCCAGTTTGGAAAGCCCAATGTTCCCTTGCGCCCAATTGTAAGTCAGATTGGTTCACCTCCATATGACCTGGCCAAATACATTGCAGCAGTATTGCAACCACTGGTGGGTTTGACAGTCTTTTGTGAAGGATTATAGACGAATTAAAGTTAAATTAAATTATGGAACCGGATGAATTCATAGTGAGCTTTGACGTCGAGTCACTTTTCACTAATGTTCCTCTTAAAGAATGTCTAGACATCATAAAGGATAAGCTGGTCTCTAGTAACCTATCAACACATTACATTACTCTGCTTAAACACTGTCTGGAAGTCAATTACCTCCTATAACAAGGTCAGTACTATCTCCAGGTAGAAGGTGTCGCTATGGGTAGTCCCGTTGCACCAGTTATTGCCAATATCTGGATGAAAGGAACATTTAGAAGAAAAGGCTCTCAGCCTTGGATCAAACACTGTACGACTTTGTAAAAGATATGTAGACGATATCTTCAGTATTATCAAAGTAGACAGGAAAGTAGAAAAATATAGTAGCTCTGTTTCTTAGAATACTAGAGCACAAGAACTGATCCTGAACATTTAAAGGATGAGTTGTTACACGTTCAGGGGAAAATCGTAAAGAGGTTCGAATATTTGTGGCATATAACATTTGAGGCGGTACTTAGACGAAATGGATATTAAGTGAGTGGAAGGCAACCACGGCGCTATCGTAGGGAAAGACATCCTGAGGTCAGCAGACAACGGGTGTTTATGCAGTACGTTAAAGTTGTGACGGAATGACGTTAAGTGACGGAGTGACGGACAAAATTGGAACAGCATTGAGAAAATACTCCGTTAACATCACATACAGCATTATTCCATACAGTGTATATGTATACACCGTCCTCCAAACTAGCAGAAAACCTACGCACACCCATATCATGTAATACCCTATCAGATGTCAGGTGTCTATAAGATAGACTGCAGCTGTGGTAGTTCCTACATAGGTCAAACAAAGCGGACCGTAGCAGAAATCGTCAAAGAACATATCGTAATTGAATCGCCAGACGAATAAATCGGCGATAGCGGACCATGTACTCGACGCCGGGATCAGTCACTGGATAGAACTCCATAGTCCAAAAATCCTCTCCACTGATGGCCACTATTTCTCCATGATTGTGCGTGAAGCAATTGAAATAAAAAAAAACATAGAAATTTCAATAGAGAAGATGGATACAAATTGTCCTCGATATAGAATTCAGTGATTAATAAATTTAATAAAATTAAACCTCGCGATTTTTCGTCTGACGCTGCCTCTGCTATTGTGAGTGTTGTGTGTTGCAACTTTCCGGAATACCAAATGCGGGTAGTTGATGAAACTGCTCGTAACTCTCGACGTGGACTGAGTACCCGCCTCTTCAGTCAGCTCGTGACCATGGTTGGTGCAACCCAACCGAAACGTAGAGTAAAATAAATAAGGTAAACATTCGCGTTAAGACCCGTTTAAATAGATAAATAAATAGTGGTAAGCCCAGCTCACCAGGTAAGTGGTTTACTTACCTAATGGTTAATGGTGCTCGTATTCCTCTGACACAGTAAAAGTCGATGGTACAGTAGGCCAATCGTTATGTTGAGCCCAAGTTTCAATTTGACATTTATAAAACGTAAGGGCGATTTTCGTTTGCAAATCTAACTTGGCAATTTATATTTGTAACATTATCACTGTCTGTTCTTTCAAACAACGCGTATCTGTTCAAACAACAATCAAACGCGTTTTCTGGGACGACACCACGCGAAATTCGGAAAGGTATATAAGTACCTAAATCGATATTTTGATTTTATAAAAATAAAAATTGAACAAGGGTTGTAGAACTTTAGGAGCCCTAACCAACAACATATTTTTGTACGTATTGTTTTATTTTTTTTGAAATTTTTTAAACGGCGTTATAATTTTGAAACTACTAAGTGGATTTGGCCCATCTATGAAATTAAAATTATATTTTGTTCGTATTGGATTTGTTTTATTGGTGATTCTTTGAATGTTTCAAATCGTCGTCCTAATTTTGAAACTAAATAAATAAATAGCGCCACACTCAATGGCCCACACTAGGATTTCCTGTGTCGTGGGTCCAGAGACACATACAGAGACAAACACACACCCGTTCACCCAGTCCCAATGTATGTTCACATTTGTCTTTTTTTTTTTATCAAACAAATGTATGTGCGACCGGGGATCGAACCCGGAACCTATTGCACAGCAAGCTGGGTCACTAAGTACTAAATGAATTTGGCCTATCTACAAATTAAAAGTAAAAACAAGATATAGACCCAAATTATTGAAATCTTACTAAAAGAAAACGCACGAGTCACGGCTTGTTTACGTGCGTGTTGTTTTCGCAAACGTAGCTACGCAGAATGGACGAATAGGAGCGACGTGGCGCATTGTGAAACTCAGAGATTCTGTGTAGTTAAGCGGAAGAATACAGCAAGCTTGTGTGCAAGCCAATTTTGAAAAAAGAATGCCCGCGTATAATATATTGCTGTTAGGTTGGCACTATTGTAGCTAATTTTCATGTAAAGTTTTGGCGCGATCTGACAAATGCTTTGAAAAATTTCATATTTGCTAGACGACCTCAAGTGTACTTTGCGAATTTTACGATGGATAAAAATATCGAACAAAGAATTTGCCTCAAAGTTTGTGTTGCCAACAATATTTCTTGTGTGGAATCATTGAAAATGTTAGAGAATAGACGGTGAGTAGACTTTGTCAAAAACAAGAGCATATGAGTTGTACAAAGCATTCAAAGAAGGCCGAGAAGTGGTAGAAACTTGCCTCATTCTAGTCGACCTTCAACGTCTTCGACTGAAAAAAATATCAAGAAGGTGAAGGTGATGGTAAATAGTCGCGCTAGCTAAGTGAGATAGCCGAGGAAGTTGACATGTGTCACGAATCCGTTCGCACCATATTGGTTTGAAGTTTTAGATATGAAACGGCGGCACGAATTGTTCCGAAGGAACTAAATTTTGCATTGTTGCTTGCTTGAACGTGCCAATGCGGATGCTAAATTCATGAAACGCATCATAACCGGTGACGAAACGTGGCTTTATAAGTTTGACGTGTAAACCAGCCAACAAGCTTCGGAATAGCGTTTCGATAGCGAACCGAAACCGTAAAAACCACGCCAGAGCCACTCAAAAATTAAAGTCATGTTGACTGTTTTCTTTGATTATCATGGTGTTGTCCACTCAGAATTCCTTCCGGAGGGTCGAACAATCAATAAACATTATTATTTGGGCGTTATGAGGCGATTAAGAGAGAATATTCGTCGGAAAAGACCAGATTTGTGGAACAACAATTCTTAGATACTGCACCACGACAATGCGCCGTCTCACACTCATACTCAATCATCGTACGGGAATTTTTAGCCAAAAATTCAACGAATGTCATCGACCAAGCACCATATTCGCCAGATATGGCCCGTGTGACTTTTTCTTATTGCCCAGACTCAAATTACCACTTCGTGGCAGGTGTTTTGAGTCCGTTGACGTAATAAAACCAAATTTGCTAAAAGAGCTAAAGGCCATATACCGGAAAGTGTCTATACCTAAGAAGTGTTTCGATGAATGGATTATTCGCTGGCGAAAGTGTATTGCGTCAAATGGTAAAATGGTCAAGTTTATTTCAAGGGCGACAAAATAAATTTAGACGATTGAAATACCTAATATTTTTGTTTTATTAAAAAAATCCCGAAACGTACCTATTTGACAAAACAGTAGGTATATCCATAAAGCCGCAGATGAAAAAAATATACTTGCATGGCGGTTCTAAACAGAAAATTGGTGCGCCCTAGCCAACGGGAACACTGTAGGTAAGTGCTGCTTGGCGGCAGTACAGGCAGCCAGATAGGAAAATCAGATAATATTGTTTCATCTTCTTATTGGCGTTAAGTCCTATTTTCATTTCATGCTTCCTATACAGTCTCGGACGAAAATGCAAGAGGTACCTACAACACGCCAACCATATGAACTGAAGCAGCCGATGCAAAGGTATCCATTATAGATAAAGCCTTTGAGAAAATTCAAGAGGTTTTGCTCTCGTGTATCCCGATACATACCTTAGAAAGATTGCTACAGCTTTCATAGAACTCATAAGCATCCGGATGGAATACATTTAGAATAGGTTTCAGTGTCATTCCAATTTTCAACTTCTTCAGGACTATTTTTAAAAACCATTTCATTTGCAATTCGGTTGTGTTTCTAATAACGTAACTGAATGTTTCATCCAAATCACCTTCAAACAGAAAAATATACGTACAGCGTGCGACATATGTGTGGCACGTTGAAATTTAATGTGACCAAATAGAACAATGCGTTGATTATAATGAGGCTTCCCCTTTAGCGATAGAATGAGGATAGCATAGTATGTCGTTCTCTTTTGTGATGTACTTATCATAGATATTATATAATTGGGTACAATAGTTAGGTACCTATCCATTAGCAAAATTACCTATATCTTTATGACGCTAGCATATAAAAGTATACGAACTGACTATAGATATCGATCGCCCTTTGATAACACATTTTCAGCATAAAATAGATAACACCTCAATGAACACTTAGAATTCCCTTTATTTTAGGTCCAAAAACAGAGGCAAACTTCACTGAACATAATATCCCGAGGATTTGTGAGACAGACCAACACAAATGTTTGTAAAATTAGTATTAACAACATTGATAGTTAGTCCCATTGTAGCTATATTTACAAAAACGCAACATCTCTCCGTTCGCTTACACTGGATGGATTAGTTCATTCTACTGGATAGATTTAGGTGCGGTTTTCATTATTGTGTAAGTTATTTCTCCTGGAAGATTGTAGTAAACAAGCCATCAGGGCATGTATGTACCACGCATGAGGTGTCGAGGACATAAGCTTAGTTAATCAACTGAATGGCTACAGCAATAACTGCAGTCTTGCATTTTACTATATCCATCATAGCGATGAGGGAGTCAGTGCTCAACATTGTAAAGAAAGTGGTTTGCAATTCATGTAACCAGGTTTCACAGTTACCAGTTTACTATGTCACCAGGTGACATAGTAAGGTGCCATCAGATGAGCAGTCTGCCGTCCATTATGTAAAAAATAGGATCATAACCAAGTGGTACCTAACAAATGTAATACTCACATTGTTTGTTTCCAATCTCAGCATTAGCTATTCTATCGAGCGCATCGTTTACATCACCTATGTTAAGACAGCCAGATTTATGGCACATTCCTAAGTTTTTTAAAACAAAATATGCTGCACTCGAAAAGTCACCATTCTGTGACCTGTAGTTAAGTAATTTCTGGGCGTGATGCGTCTGTTTGGACAGTGATAAAACTTTTACTAACAATTCGCCCAACTTCAATTCCTTTAAGTTATATGCACGTTTCTCACATTCTGGCAACAATAGCCTCAGTATAGGAAATATACTGGAATTCTGAAAGTGACATAAATATAATTAAAAACTAAGTAGGTATACATATGATGTATAAATGGAATTACTGTATACAGTATAATTTAATTTTCTATAGAAATACTGTATACAGTATAATTTACTGTATAATTTTCTATAGAAAACAAAGAATAATGTGAAGAGCAACTACCTTTATGCCTACCGAATTTGCAGCTCCTAATCTAATTTCATTTATAAATTTTTCTAAAATATCTTCTTGTTCTTTACTCTTTGCTTTATCCAACTTCTCTAAAACTAGACAGAAGTCTTTGAAGAGGATGGAGTTTGCTGGTATTACTTCACTAGAAGTCATATTCTATATCTTCTTAATAAAGATCTAAAACAAAGTAAGACCTATAGTATATTCTTTAGAAAGAAAAAAACATGTTTGTAAATAAGTAACACAGCTATTGGGTATGTTAAATTATTTATTTAAACCACAAGATATTTCAACATATATTTCCTAGCCATATCTGGTGAATGATCTTTATATAATAAGTAGAGATTGTATGCAGTTTCTTTTGTCAAATCTATTACACCATGCTGAGAACATGTTGCAATAGGACCACAGGATAATGCTCTTTCATAATATTCTATGGCTAAATTGTTAATACTCAACATTTGGTAAGCTCTGCCCATATTATAATTCACCTCTTGGTCACATTTTCTTAAATGTTGGTAAGTTAACAGATAAGACATCCCTTGAAGTATTAAATTATGATGTTTGTCCACTGTCCTCTGGGCTGCCATAACTAGAATTGTAACTGCAATCAAAAATGCTGACAGGGGCTCTCTACATTGTTCATGATACTGTAAAAAATATTTTAATGCTACAATATATCTACCAGATGTCAAGAAATTGTTGCCCATAAAAAGGTTCTTAACAATATATTGTTCTTTCTGAAAAAGTCTTGACAGAATTTTACCATGTGTATTCTCCTCCACAGAATTAATTATAAGATTCAGCAAATTCCATGTTCGTGGATTGGGATATTTTTGTGCGAAATCCCTTATATATCTAAATGCATTCTGGTGATCATTACTTAATAGGCATGCTTGTAAGCAGAAAAATTCAATTTCCTGGCGATGTGATGATATAACCCTTGACATAAGAGCACCAAATGATAATCTCTGCATTGCAAAATACTGTTTATATTGAAGGGCAATTTGTAATAACTCAGTAAATAAATCCCATTCCTGCTGACCTGTCAGTTTAAACATTTCTTCTTCATCAAATCGAAGATCATCTTCATTGTAAGGATTTTCTCCACGTGTGGTTCTAAAATCATAAATAAGGTCTATTCCTCCTTTCACCTTACGAGCAATAGATATCTCATCTTGATGTCTATATCTGACAAATGTTTTTGATAGTAAAGCTTCACCAACTTCCAAATACTTAAGTAATCTGTTATATTTTTTTAATGCCCCCAACTGTTCCCACAATAAACTGGCACTAACAACATACTTATAATTTTGTTGTAAAACATCTAAAGCATCTTCAATATCTCCTTTCGGTTCCAGGATTTCAAATAACTTTCTTCGTGCACCAGCATGTTGTGGTGCATGATTTAAAACTTTGTAATAAGAGACAATAGATTCATCCACTTTTCCTAAGTTATACAAACATTCTGCATGTTTTAACCAGACTGCACCTAAATCAAAACTAGGAGTTTTCAACAAAGGTACTAAGAGTTGCAAGGCCATTTCATGTTGACCAACTGCAGACAGTGCCTCCTCTATGTCCATATAAAGATCTCCAGCTTTCTCTACATCATATACTGTTAAAAAATCTTCCAGTAAATTTTGAACCAATGTTATGGCACCCAAGTAGATAAAACTCACTAACAATTTGCTTTTCAGATCAATTGGTAAGTTTTGTGGAATAGAGCAATTGATATAGTTAGTTTGCTCCTCTATTTCACCATCAGTATTCTTAATAGTTTGTATTTCAGCTTCAATTTCAACTCCTAGATTAGCAACGAATACTTCTATGCATGTTTGGTATAGTTTACGTGAAATCAACAGCTCCAAAAATATGTTGGTGTCTTCCAGACTAAAGAGGTTAGAACATTTTTTATAAGCTGCTGCCATAACTTCTAAAGCCCGCTCAATTTCATTGGTGCTATGGTATAGTGTAGCTGCCATTTTGGCATATTTTAAAATGGTGTTACCTTGACTCGCAGCCAATGATGTAACTATTTTATGGTAGCATTTGACACGAGTTGCATTTAAAGTATTAAGTGGATATTTTGTTTCTTCTAGTGAGGTAAGAACTTCAAGTCTTTTTATATGTGTATCCATGTTACATGGATCAGCTTTGATTGCCTGTGTGTAACATAACATCTCTTGTTTAACATCATTCCTCTCTTTTGATATAACAGCAAGTCTGAGCCACTCATTGGCATCTGAGGGGCTTAGATGGGCAGCTAATAATGAGAACTGTAATGACTTCTCAGAATCATTCTCATGTATCTGCGCTAATGTCTGGTATGGCTCTGGAGCTGTTGGAACCTGTTTTATTATCTCATGACACATCTTTTCGGCCATTTCTTTTTCTCCCCTGACAAAACGCAGGTTTGCTTCCCCCATCAAGCCCAACAGTGCAGCTGACAAACGTGTAATTTTACGTCGTCGGGGTGCACTTTTACCAACTAATTGTATAGATTGCTGTGGTTCATCATCATACTTTTTACTTAATTCAATATCTTCTTCATCGTCACATCCATACCATTCACTGGAATATTCAGCAAAGGACATTTGGCCACTTAAAAACCTATTTGTTAACTCCTCTTCTACATCCATTTTATCTATTATAATGGATGGGCCTGGCTCTGAATTTTCCATTCTAACTGAATATTATATATATTTTATTGTAAATAACTAATCTATGGGGGTATCCCCCTGAAATGCAGCACGCTTGAAACTTTGTTAGTTCTTAAAGAAAAACCATTGTATTATCATATTCAATATGTACAAACGTTTAATTGTTCTTACAACCTTTACATATGCTGTGCAGAATATTATAAATATATGGAGACTGAGGCTAATGTCGATGCAACAAACAATCCTAAATTTGTGGTCCTTGATATAATAAAAAACCATGTACCTATGCTGAACCACGCAGATGTATTCTTCTCTATATGTAATATGTATAGAATTTAAGTAAACAATTTCACTTCTACGATGAAACGAGATAAGAATTTAGAAGGATTTTATTTTCTTTGAATGACATTATTTTGACTTTATTTTGTCATTTCTTTTTAAATAATTTATTTGAACACTGGCATAGTTATTGGCCCACACACAGCAAATAAAACAGAATTATAATTTTTATCACATCTTTGTCCAGTCCCCAGTGGCGTAACTATAGGGTGGTAGGGCTGGCAAAATGCCACGGGCCCCCGACCCGACGGGGGCCCCCGGTCCGAGAGGCCGCGAGCTCAGAAGTAACCTAACATTTTTAACAAAATTTAGTAAAAATTAAAAATAAAATTTCAGTGTTTTACAACCTGCCACTTTGCAAAATTTAAATGATACTGAACTATTAAAAAAAGCTCTAGAATTTGTTGATCTTATAAAAGACATATGTGAATCATTTGCCAGGGAAATTCTCAGTTTTCGGTTCACCTTCAGAGACGAAATAGAAAAGTCTTCGTGTATTAGAGAATTTGTTGATTTATTAATATTAAAGAATCATTTTATGTCGTGCAGTTTTCCTGAAATATGTACTGCATTAATGTTGTTTGTTACAATTCTGTGATTACAGCTAGTGCTGAAAGATCATTTTTGAAACTAAAATTAATAAAAACCTATTTAAGAAACTCTATGGGACAAGACAGGCTACGTAACTTGGCTATTCTGTCTATTGAAAATTCTATGGCCCAATCTTTAAACTTTGATAATGTTATTGATACTTTTGCGGAACAGAAAGCTCGGAGAAAAGAATTTTATTAATAAATATCTTGTTAATATTAAATTGTTATTTCATTAAAATTATGTAATACCTATGCTTTTGAAAATAAAATTTATTAGATATTTAACTAAAATACACACAATATTAGTAATACTGTTGGTAACTACTTAAGTGATTTATTAAAATTAAATTACAACGTGACGATTTTTACTGGGAGGGCCCCATCCAATGAATTTGCCACGGGCCTCAGATGGTATAGTTACGCCACTGCCAGTCCCATCGATTTATGAGTCATTCATAAAGTGATAGTGGGTTCAGTGTGTCCTGGGGGGACTAGTGGAAAGAACACAAAAAATGCAATCACACTTCTATTTAATTATCACAAACATTATGCACTAACACTAGACACTTTGAAGTTTAATAAACTAATATCACTATTAAATCACAAATCCCATAATACACAATTTTTACAATAAACAAACAAAAGTCAACTTTACTTGGTTAACGCCAAAAAGTCATAGCGGGCCCGTAGACAATCAATCTGGATCGCGATCCGTGATCAGAGTGATCACAATCCGTGATTGCGATCCAGATTGACTGTGTATGAAGTAGATTGATAGATTGATACATCGGATCCCAAGATTTATATATATTTTGAAATCAAGACTGCGATCCGCTGATCGTGATCAAGATTGAACGTGTATGCACAGGATCGCGCCGATCGCGTCAGCCTACGCTTAATTTTTAAGAGTTATCATTTGTAACAACTCATGAAAACATTTTTCCCCCATCCTGAAGTAATTATTATAGTCCTCATCTTCAGCAATCAGTAGTATTTCTTTAAGTAGATTTAAATGAGTATCTGGGGGCACGGCAGTGCCCCCGCCAAGTCGAGTACAACCATACCATCCTTTTGTCGAATAGTATTGTCTTTTCCGTAACCACTGTTTAACCCAGCGCCTTCTACGAACTCGTTTCTTCGAAGTAAGTTACTTAGTTCGAAAACTAAGGCTACAACAGCTTTAACTTCATCTAAATCCATTATAAGAGGTGTTATAATGAGAGAGGCGCGGCGGTTTCGATGCATGGACTGATGAAATCAAGATGAAATCTGGCCGTCGCTGGCCGCTGCGCGACCACGCCACAGTATAAACAATGAAAATTCACGTTATATATACATATTATCTTGAATAATCTTTATTCTTTCTTTGGTAATGTTTCTTGCCAAAACAGAATAGCTATAAAGTTACAATACTATATCTTAGTATGACATAAATGTTATCTCCAAGCAATGAAACATATTATTATTTTTGATATACCTAAGTCATTTTTAACTTTTAACTACTTATTTTGTTTAGATAATTTTTTTACGGTATTTCATAACTCATTCGGAACGAACGTTATGCCGGCTGTACACACTCGGCCAGGCACCCCGAGACAGGCCGAGAGCGAGTGTGTACATGGTGCTCTCGTGTCGTCTCCCCTCTCTCGTCTCGCCTCGCCACCTCTCGGTCGGGTGTCGGTTTTTTGCGCCAGAGTCAAAGGGTCTCGTTAGCTTTCGCGAGGAAAACGAGAGCGAGCATGAACACACGCGTTCATTTAGTCGCCCGTCAACTGCCTTTGTGTGATTATATACGTCATTATGTCGTGGACAAATGAGCTCGAGTTGGAGTTTTTGGACTCCTATCACAGGGAATCGGTATTATGGGACCCAAAGGATTTAAAATACAAAGATAAACAATATATCCACGATGCTTGGATGTGCAAAAGCGAGGAAATTGATATCCCCGTTGCAGAATTATTGGTTCTATTGCGGTGCATAGTAACCATCCACCATCTTCGTCTTCGCCACGGCTTAGTAATTTTTTTTGTATGGTATATGCGTAAAAAATTATAATAGCTGACAGCGCAAAGACAAAAAGCAGCAGCAGTTTCCAGCAGGTCCATAGTTGTGGGTATCCACAGTTCAACTGTTAGAACGAGTGTGTAGATGGTGTGCTCTGGCCGAGAGTGCTCTCGCCCGAGACTCTCCGCGAGAGGCTCTCGCCGAGTGTGTACAACCGGCATTATACCTCCTCTACACTACTCGCAAAGTTCCTCGACGAAGTACTCGGGAAAGTTGACCGAAGTCTGAAGTGCGACACTATACACTCGTTCAACTTCGCGATGAGCTCATTCGCGCTGCGGGGTCGGCACCACGTCCTTTTACTCGGGCGCAAAAACCGACAACAACCGGAAGTCGCCCGAGGCGAGGTAAAGTTGGACGAAGTACGACGAAGTGAGCAACCCCACCCCAGCCCTAAAAATGTTAAAAATTTAATAAAATAAAAGGCCAAATCGATGTATTTTTAATTCCTCTTCAAAAATATTAATTAAAAAATTTGCTCCTCTTTATTTATTTAATAAACGAAAAAAAACTGTAAGATTATTATCAACAACTATATCTCGTAAAATAAATGTTTTTTTTCGTTTGTTTATAATTGGAAAAAATTCCTCCCGACGTACTTTAATTTCCTCTTCTATTAAATTGTCTGTATGATTAATTAAATTCAAGTAAAATGAAAAAAATATTTATTGCACTGAAAGTCTACCCCCACTCCAGTGTCGGAAGAACAACGGACTACGAACCTAGGAACTTATCTAGGGAAAAGTTCGATGCAGACGACGTTGCGGAATATATATTATATATATACATAATAACATAAGCGTGGTATGACAGTGGCGTCTGCTAACTACTTTTATTTTAACAATTGAAACAAGTCAGGCAATTCGTGTCAAGGGCTGTAATGGCACCGCACTGTCAAAAAGCTGGATAAAAAAGCTGGGGTAGACTTTCAGTGCAATAAATAAATTTTTCATTTTACTTGAATTTAATTAATCATACAGACAATTTAATAGAAGAGGAAATTAAAGTACGTCGGGAGGATTTTTTTCCAATTATAAACAAACGAAAAAACAATTATTTTACGAGATATAGTTGTTGATAATAATCTTAGTTTTTTTTCGTTTATTAAATAGGTAAATAAAGAGGAGCACATTTTTTAATTAATATTTTTGAAGAGAGGAATTAAAAATACATCGATTTGGCCTTTTATTTTATTAAATTTTTAACATTTTTAGGGCTGGGGGGGGTTGCTCAAACGAGCTAGTAGAGGAGGTATTAAGTAGATATTAACTGCTGCGTTCCAAAACATACGAAAATTACGCTTTAACAATACAGTACATTATTTCTAACTTCATAGTATAGAAAGAGATGCAGCATAAATTAGATTGTCAAAGAGAGAAGTTTAATCCATTTGGAAAACAACCTAGGTGACTTGTCATTGACGAATAATGATTATGTTTTTCTTTGTTTTGTTTATTTACTGATTATTCCAACAATACAAAATTATAGATTTCTTGACTGAGACTATTTACAATCTAAAGGTAATGAAACTTTTGTTCGCTAACTGCTATAAGGATTATCTAGTGCAGGTACTTGATGTGAAATTAATTCCATAAAACTTTACTTTTTACTTTTAAAAACATATGTTTATCAATAATAAATATAATGAACAACTTTTATCAATTTTGATTTAAATTTCCAATTAACCTTTGATTAGAAACTTCCCTACCTAACTATCTTTGTTACTGGTGACCTCACAATCAACATCAACCACTTCCATAAATAGACATTCCACCTAGATATTGAATAATTTTATTTTAAACACAGTATATATATTTAGTGAATTAAACATTAAAACCATTTATTTAAATTACAAATAAAAGTTATAGTAATGATTTATATTTATATATAGGTGACTGAAATAGAAGAATTCAAAATGTGTGACATGCAAACTGTAAAAGAAGAACTTAAAGATATTGAAAGTGAATGTTTTAGTTCAAATTCAGAAAGCAGTGGTATATATAGTGCAGCTGGACCTACATTACTTAGCATGCCTGTTGAGGTAAATATGATGGATATTATGCCAAGGTAAACTTAGAGGCCCCCTAGATGATCAATTGTGCAACTTTACAGATTGCAATGTTTTTGATCATTTAAGTAGTATATTCAAACTCATTTGGGTACAAGGTGCAATTCGATAATACTTTTTATAACAGTGACTAATTTAAATTGTATGTTATTCACCAACAAAATCTGCTCTTGTTTTACAGATAATTTTAAAAATATGCACATTTCTAGATGCATATTTTATAAAACATACATTTAGCAAGGTGTGTGCCCGTTTTGCGGATATTTTGGCTGACAATTCTTTATGGAAGTATTGGGTATACAATAAAATGGGGGGTTGCTACCCAACATTACCACATTTAAAAATATGGGAGGAGATGTCAATAGACTGGGAGGGAGTTTGTGTACAAATGGATGTAGAGGAGAAAAAATGGACTAATGTGGAGGATACTATCAGACATATTGTTATTAAAGATGTACATTACGCCTCAGTTGATACTGTTCTCTTAGTCAATGTGAGTTTAGTATAAGTATTAATAAATATATTAGATATTGGTGCTTGTTTAATTTATAGTTTTAATTTATTGGTGGTAATTTTTTCTAGAAAGGTGAAATGTGTATCTCTGGTGGCCGAGACCGAGGTATGGCATTATGGAACATTCTGGATATAAAGCCACATGACAATTGTGACAACACCACTACATTTGTTGATGCTAAACCTCATCATAACAGAATTAATGCACACTTTGGGTGGGTGTGGGATTTGGCAGCTGATGACTTGAATAATGCCACAATGATTTATTCTGCTTCATGGGACAGTACTGTTAAAGCGTGGGACTTAGCAAGTGGTTTCAATTGTGTAGAAACATTTTGGTAAGCCTATGACAAATCTGTGGATCGGCATAGACAATTTATTGATGTGTGTAGATGTATTAATGAACATTTTGAAAATTGCAGTTGCAGTACATCTGCACTCTCTGTAGCTGCTAGAGATAACACCGTAATGGCTGGATTGTATTCTAAAAAAATATTAATGTTTGATCTACGAGTAGGCTCGATTCATGTTAACTCTTATAAACCACACAAGGGTCCTGTGCTGGCACTTGAGGTATTTGAAAATAAACTTGCATCAGTAAGTGAGGACAAGACTCTCGCCGTGTGGGACTTTGTAGCTGGGAAATTGCTAATGTCCGATGTAAAAATGCCTACTGACAGAGCTTACCCTGTGTGTATCAGCTGGTCTCCGCAAGCTATGTATGTTGGAGACTCAAAAGGATCTCTACACATTATACATCCACAAGATCACACCTACATCAGAACTCATAGAATATGGGCAGTAGAAGATGCAAAACCCTCAAACAAAATAACGGGCTGTCATCACAATCAAGGGAATTTAATACTTTGTTCTGATAAGGGTGAGATAAAGTTTTTCTATAACTGTCATCCACCAAAAGAGTATGCGAATCTGAAGACAACTACATATGATGCAACACAGGTAATATTAATTTATTGATACTAGAATTTTCGATAATTTTGTCTAATGCAAATATACTAAAATATAGAAAAAAAATTAAAGAATATCTAACTTTGGGCGACAACTGAATGTTACGAAACTTGTAGTTAGCTTACAGTTTAATAATTCGTAGATATTTGTAAAATATTATGATGAAATTACTGTACCCTTTTTAACTGAATATTTGGATAAGTCAGTAATAAGAGATGGTTTACAGCTGACCAATAAGTCAGTTTTTGTAATAAGTTAATTCTTTACTATCAAGGATTTTGACATTATCATCAACTCTAAAATACTTGAATTTCATTAAGATTTTCTGTAAAATACAATGGAGTCAAATGGGTCCAATTAAAATTTCGGTGCGCCGGCCCAGAGATGTGAGCAGTATTCCATATGCCTAACCTGAGCTTTGGGGCATTAGGAGTTACCCGGGGGTGAAGTACCGGTCCACTCTGTTCAGTACACTGAGCTTTTTGGAGGCCAAAATGGCTTTATTTTCCAGATGACCCCTAAATTCGACTTTACTGGAAATGTCGACACCGAGGATCCCGATACTCTCCGAGATCTTGAGAGATATGCTCTGAAAGCGAGGTGGTACGACATAAGGAGTTTTTTAGCGGTGAATACACAGACTTGCGTCTTACTGGGGTCGTAATCCACTAGGTTTAGAGAACCTCAAATCGAGATTAGATCTAAAGTGTCTTCGATTTCAGACCCAAGCCTGACGCGACTCTCTTCCACTTCGACCCGAGGGATGTTGGTGCGTCCCTTGTACAAAGCGTCTCCAGTGCTGTCATCAGCATAGTAATGTATGTCACCAGTTTGCAACAGATCATTGATACGCAGAAGGAACGGTGTTGGAGCAGCTACCATCGATAATGGTATAATGGTACACTCTGATGCTCCGTCCAGTCAGGAAACTGGCAAGCCATTCGCATAATCCCTCGGGTATCCCGGAAGGTGGTAGCTTGGAAAGCAGCGATTTGTCAAAGTCAAAGGCCCACAGCCAGAGCTTCGCTTCTACTCTCAATGGCATTAAATAAGCTAAGAGATCACTAGCCGAGCGATTATGGCGAAATCCATATTGACGGTCGCTAATCAGCTGGTGATCCTCTAGGTACCCAAGGAGCTGTGTGTTTATGACTCGCTCCATCACCTTGGAGATTAGGGAGATGATCGCTATTAGCTTGTAGCTGGCCGGGTCGATGCGGTCACCCGTTTTAGGCAAAGGGTGACCATGAGCTACCTTCCATGCGGAATATGAGAGCCTAAAGAGTCGCGTAAGCACCGGAGATAACCACTGCAGGAATACCATCTGGCCTACTCGAGTTTCGGATATCAAGAGATGCTACAGCTCGCCGGACTTCACGCTAGGTGAAACAGATTTCCGGCATGGAGCTTGTACACCGCGTGATAGACGGTGGTGAGGCACCTCTATCGTCCAGAGTCGAATTTGAGGCAAAGAGATAGAGCCCAGGAGATCGGCTTTCTCCTTCGCCCCATGGGCCAGTGAGCCATCGGATTTCCGCAGTGGTGGGAGTGATGACTGACAGAACTTACCCTCAGCAGCCTTAGCGAGTGACCAGAAAGCTCCGCTTCCAGAAGGATAGCTGGCTAGTCGATCACCAATAATGCGGATGTGCTCATTCCTTGCTCTGACAGTGATCCTCTTACTGCACCTCGAGGCAGCGTTAAATTTCTTTCTCAAGTCGGTGGTATTCGAATCTTCAGACAGTCCTGCGCTTTGGCCCAGGCCCTGTATGCAGCTATAAATGGCCGTTATAATGGCTATAATGGCAGCTATGGCCGTTATAAATTATTCCATTATATTCTTGAGTCCCCATCCCTCCCAAGGAGGATTGACAAGTGTTAATGCGTACGCGAAAACTCCTATCGTTATACTTAATTCCGATTCTCCATTTTCCCAATCTATCCTAAAGCTCCAAAAGTGAGCAGTGCATCTAGGGTTTGTCATTTTGGACTGATGTTGGCATGTATAGTGGATATCGCAAGGCGACTGTATTCACTTACCATTACCACTAGGTGGACTGTCTGTTTGTTTGCCACCTTTTTCCAATAAAAGATGAAAATATTTTTTTTGCATGTATGTATTTTTGTATACTTAATAATTTCAGTTGCGGTATCAAAATGGCGTTTTGTGCATTGGAACGTGCGACTCTGCTTTAGAATTTTGGGTACCAAATGAAAGATACCCTGAACTGTGATAATTTCTTGCTATTATTTATCGTAACAAGGTAACAACAATTAAAACTGGTATTAAAATATAATTTTAAGTAGAATATCTGCTTTGCTACCATTTAATAAATTCGATAAGATTTTACTCATATAAATAAATCTCGTTCGTGAATATTTATTTTAGAAGGAAAACTGAAAGTTAATTGCGATGTTTGGTGTGCTGAGGAATACTTATATAACGTACAAGAGAATAATTGAATTACCGTTTATTTAATATTATACTAGCCTTATTAAATTATTATACTAAAATTAATGGCAACCGGATGAATGGTAGATATAGGATGACGCATACGGAACAAACAAAGAAACATTCATTTTTATATATATAAACTAGCTGTTGCCCGCGATTTCGTTCACGTGATTTTCAATTTAATGCGATAATATAGAAACCTTCGCGGGCGTGCGCACAACAACTCACCAAAGTTTCATCGCAATCGGATGAATGGTATAGGAACGCATATGGAACAAACAAAAAAACATTCATTTTTATATATATAGATAGATGAGGCATAACTAAATTAAACTTTAATAAGGGACAGAAAAATTTGCAAAAAAGGATTAATACCTAAGTACGCCCATTATGTAGGTACTTAATTCACTTTATCTAAAAAAAAATCCCAACCAATTCGCGAAAAATATTTCGTTATTATATTAGGAACCGTAGTGAACTGTCACAATTTTTTTAGTCCTAACTTTGTTTTGATTTAGTTAAAGTACAAATCTATGAAAGATTTTTTGAATGTTTTTTCAAGTATAGAAGTAATATATGTAACCTAAGATAAACTTCTATAACGTATGAAAAAAATAAAAAAGACAAATTATAAATGTAAGGTCGGGGAAAAAGTTTCTTCGTATTTTATATACAAATTCAAGACATTTCTTTTTAAAAGTTTAATTACATTTAATTATAATATTGTATATATGTGCCGTTTTGTTCTATAACTTGTTGCCATCTTGTAGGTAGTGACATGATCCCGTTGCTGCAGAAATTTTGGGATTTTTGGTCAAAAAATTGCGACAAGTAGTTTTGACAGTCCTCTCTTGATGTTAACCTTACACTACCTAAAAAATTCTGAAGAGACCGAAACAAGGGGAAATCGGGGGGGCGCAAGGTCAGGGTGTAACTAACCAACCTCTCTCAATTTTTGCTGAGTGGCCAAAAGGCTCCCGTAGGCTGTGGAACGAACTGCCTCAAGAGGTCTTCCCATTAAACTACGACATGGGGTTCTTGGGGTTCGACATGGGGGAAAAAAAGAATGTGTGTGGTCTGGCGTTATCATGATGAATCCCTTTCTGTTGATCAATTCCGGGCGTTTTTCTCAATTTCTTGCTTTAGTCTCATCAGCTGTTGGCAGTAGAGATCCGAAGCGATGGTTTTGCCGAGCGGTAAAAGCTCATAATGAACAATGCTCTTCCAATCCCACCATATCACCTTATTGCGCGTTAATCCGGGTTTCGCCACAGTCTGTGGAGCTTGGCCGCACTTAGACCATGATCTTTTCCGCACGTTCTTGTCGTAAGTGATCCACTTCTCATCACCAGTGATCAATCTTTTCAAAAATGGTTCGATTTCATTGCGTTTTAATAGAGAATCGCAAACGAGTACACGGTTCATTAGGTTTCTTTCAGTGAGCTCGTATGGTACCCAAATATTGAGCTTTTTTGTGTGAGTTTTTGTATTTTCAAATGAGTCAAAACTGTATTGTGGTCAATGCCCAGTTCATCAGCAATGTCGTAACTACTTATATGCCGATCTTGCTGCATTTTATCGCAAATGGCATTAACTTTATCGGTAACAGGGTGATCGGAGCGAACTGCATCTTTAACATTAAAATTTCCTGACTGAAAACGCTTAAACCAAGTTTGTGCTACTCTTACTGACACTGCATTAGGTCCATAAACGGCACAAACTTATTCGCGGCTTGTGTCGCATTTTCCCTTTTTTGTAATAAAACTTTAAAATGTATCGAATTTCTTCGTTAGATTCACTCATTTTCTTGGACAGAAAAATAATTGACAGATGGCGGGAAACAGTTTTTTATTTTTTATTTCTTTTTTTTAAATGTTACCTTTTTCATGGTATCATAACCAGCCAGGTGCAAACAGTTCAATCAAAGATATTGGATCACAACTTCATACATACAAAATATGAAAAACTTTCTCCCCGACCTATTATGTATGCGATACACCATCACACTGAGAACCCTTCAAGAAGATTTTCAATGCCTTTTTAATGAGTGCTACTTTTGATTTTCATAGACTAAATGAACTAGGTATTTTTATGTCACCATGTCTGCCTCTGTTACTACACAATTTCTAATGTCGCTGTTAAAAAATATTGAAAATAAAGTATTCATTGTGGAACCATGTAATAATATTTTTTTATGCAATGTAGTTTGTTATATTATAATTTATAGAACTATAACGATTTATAAACTATAACATTATTGTAGTGTACGTGTCTTGTTTTATGTTCTTAATGTCTATGGTGATGTTAAAAGCGTTATTTGTATAAACTGCCAGAAAATGCTTTTTGTTTTTTATTAGGAGAGATTTCATTATTATCTTCACGGGACAAAGTGAAACAGTCATGATGTTTTACCATAATTTGATGCAAATAATTATTCATGTATTTAAAGTAAAGAATCTTACCGCACGTCAGTGTCGCCTTCCGGGCGAGTATTATTTATGGTTGTTTAGGTCTCTCATTCAAAGGTATTAAGCCCCCTATTCACTTCATACGTACCTATACGCTTTGTTTCTTATTTGACTGCACGAGTATACTGTAAGTGGTAGAAAATTATCATCTAATAAACCTATTATGAACCATATAATAATAATGTGTATATTTAGACTATATTCCATAGCACATTTTTTTCTATTGTAATAAATAATAATACATAATGAAAGCAGACTACTAATAACAACTGTTACTGACACATTTTTACAATACAGATTTTATATCTATATATGCGTTTTGTTTTCTTAATACCCATACCGACCGCAAAATTCCTGTGAATTTTCTGAGTAAGTACATCAATCAAAGGTGAAGATGGAGCATCAGCCAACCATCTCAGTTGGTCGGCTATGATATATGTGATGATGTAAGTAATGTAAATAAATATAAATTTTATTAGTACCTTCAGAAGTTTACGGATACCTACTGTTAAAAGTAGCCATTATGGTTTTACAAATAAGTAGGTATTTTTATTTTAGCTTAGTCGACAAAAGCTGCAAATTACTGTCACTACTAATAATCTGTTTTTTTTTTTTGTTTAACCCAGGAGTTATGAACAACCCGGAAACAATGGAATCGTTATCTGTAGATATCAGTTAGCGACTCCGAATCGATTTTCCATACTCCTAGGAAAATTACTTATTCTTAAACGAAAAGTGCAAAACGTCCAGCATCAAAACGGAAATCTAAAGAAGAAATGTGAAACTCTAACAAGTCTCGTAAAATTCCTAAAAAAGAAATTGATTGTGATTTGAGATGTAATGAATAGATTATATTAACTATATATACTTATTTAACCATATACACTGTGTAACCTACTTTTGTACTTATTTAAGGTATGATCCATTGGAAATATAGTCAGTATTTACTCAACAGTCTCGGCTTTCATTCCTCTCTCTGGGCACCACATTACATGGCGACCCTGCCTAAAGTAGATTCACGGGCACCGGTATTCTGACACCGTTCGCCGCCGCGTCGCCGACCGATTACGTATATGGACAGTGAATGATAAACATCGTGTTCTCGGGACAATGCAATCATCGGTTGATAAAATGAATTATATCAAAACTTCTGGCAGCGACGCTAGTGAACTAAGAGTGAGCTTCGAAAATGGGGAAACAGCAGTCTAAAGAAGAGAACATCGTGATAGCGCAAAATGCAGCTGGGGGCACAAATGATGCACCGATTGAGGAGTTCCGATTCCATATGAAAACAACCAGCATCCTGTTATGCGTCATAGTACTCTGCCTGGTTTTTGGAGTCCTGTATGGAGCATTCCGGATATATCGGAAATGTCATTTAAGGTGGATACGACAGGAGTTTGAGCTGAATGCGAGTGGCAGCAGGGTGCGACGGCTTTCCTTTCAACGGCGCCAAGGTTACCCCGATTTGAAGATCAATGATAACGCAGTGTAAAAGTGTTAAAAATGCCTATAAGCGTATAAAATAGGTGTCGTGTGAAGTGAAGTGCGGTTACATAAATATGCGTATTTCTTTTCGCGTACATCGTAATTTCGGCAAGTTGATGGACATTATTTAGTGGACTGTAACCTTATTTACTAACGTATAATTAATATTATTATTACTTAAATAATAGTAAACAAAAAAAAAAAAAAAGTTAAGAATATTATCCTAACTTATGTATACTCGTGTATTATTAACATGTTACAGTTCTTGTTAATATGCGGAGGATCCAGGGTTCCAAACTTATACAGGTATGTTAATACTCTATAATGCATATTAAGTATTTTTAAACTCTATGGCAACATTTTTAAAGAAATTATATGAGGATTTATTAGTAGTAAGACAGTATTTAATTAAAATAGGACCTGCTAGACGACAAGGTAAAATATTGCAGACAAAGTTAGACGAAGCTAAATTTATTGTTGCACAATATAATAATTATATAGGAAGTATTGACAGGAAAAGCTTAGGAGAGGACAAGGACAAAAAGAAGTATCTTTTTGAAAAATATTGTGGGGATATTAAGAAATTGTTTGATGAAATAACTGAGTTGTGTCGAATTTCAGAGGGTTCTAGTAGTTTTTCAACAATGGATAAATTCGACCTGAAAGTAGCTTTGAGCTTATTGCCAGTGATGAATGATGAGCTTTCCAATTTACGACAACTTATCGACGGTATTGAGTACTATAGTTCGGTTCTTAATGCTGAGTCACAGACGTATTTAATATCTTTTGTTTTGAAAAGCAGACTGTCGCAGTCTGCTAAGCTAAAATTAGCAACAAGATACGACACTGTACCTAATCTTTTAAATGATATGAAAATGTTACTTTTGCCAAAGAAATCTACAAGTGCTTTGCAAAAACAATTTTTAAATTGCAGACAAAATGATGCGTCTATTGATGCTTTCGGAAAAACCTTATCCGAATTATTCGCTGACCTTACAATTTCTCAATCTGAGGGAAATGTTGAAAAATTTAATATTTTAAAATCTATAAACGAGAAACAGGCAATTCGGCAATTTAGCGACGGATTAAGAAATCGTAGGATTGGCACGATTATTACGGCTCAGAGATTTGAAAATTTAAAAGATGCGATTCAGGCCGCAATTGACGAGGACGTTTCAGGTTCAAGTTCAACAGCTGAAGTGTTAACACTAAGGCATAATAATAATCGTTTCTATAAAAACACTTCCAGGCCCTCTTCTCATCAGAACACTCCAAGAGGTACATACAACACGGATCGTTGGCGAGGCAACCCTAGCTACAACGGGCGACAATCGCATACCAGGACCAGACAAGGGTCCCAGCAGCCTCAATTTCAGCCACGGGGAGTGCCCCAGGGCAGAGCGCCATATCAAGGTAGAACTTATAATAATCATTCTAGGGGTCGTAGACCATTCAGAGGACAGATTCGGACAGTAGTGACTGATGAGTCACAGCCTCAATCGAGTTCATCCACTCGGAAGTCGGAACCTGAAAATGATTTTTTTCGTGCCTATAACATATAGTATTTTAGCCAGCGATAGTAGTTACTACATAAAGTTATGTTATAAAAACAGACACGCGTTTAATTGGCTCATAGATACGGGAGCTTCAATTTCGGCTATAAAACATAAGCATGTTTTAAATTTTGACATCCCAATCAACAAAGAAAACATAACTATAAATGGTATAGGTGGAAAAGTACAAGCTATCGGATATGTATGTTTACAGTTGACAATACACGGGCAGTGTATTAGTCATAAGTTTTATGTATTTGACACGCTACCTTGTAAGTCGCACGGTATTTTAGGACAGGACGTTTTAGGAAAGTATGGAGCGGTGATTGATATGAAACATAATAGTCTGTCATTATGGATCAGTGAATCTAAACAAATATCTTTGCAACTGATAGACTCGTGTAGTAATTTATTGTCGTTACCTGCCAGATCAGAATCAATTCACTTTATTAATACCAGTTTAACAGAAGAATGTGTGGTATGTACGAAAGAAGTGTGCGAGGGCGTATTTATTGCGAGTACGTTAGTACATCCAATCAATGGCAAAATACCAGTTCGAGTATTGAATTCGACCTCAAAAGATATAACTTTATCTGAAATTAAACTTAATATAGAAAATTTAAAGGAATATAATGTTTGTAACTTTGATAAAACCGAGAAAAATGCATCGCGAGTTAAAACACTATTGTCAAAATTGGATTTAAGTAATTTAAATAAAGAAGAAAGAATTAATATAGAAAGTTTATGTGCAAAATATCCCGATATTTTTTATTTGGAAGGGGACAAATTATCAACCACTGATATTTATCAACACTCAATTAAAATAAAACCGAATATTCATCCTATTTTTTCAAAACCCTACCGTTTGCCTCATGCTTTAAAAAATGAAATTAATAACCAAATTGATCAAATGATGAAAGAAAATATTATTGAACCATGTCAAAGTGAATGGTCCAGTCCAATCTTGTTGGTGCCAAAGAAAAGTGACCAAAATGGAAACAAAAGATGGCGTTTGGTCATAGATTACAGGAAACTTAATAACAGTATACATGATGATAAATTTCCACTTCCAAATATAACGGAAATTTTAGATTCGTTATCGGGTTGCATGTACTTTTCTCATTTAGATTTACATCAAGGTTACTATAATGTAAGCTTAGACCCAGATAGTCGCAAGTATACTGCTTTTTGCTCCGGACAGTTTCAGATGACTAGAATGCCTATGGGATTAAAGACCAGTCCTAGTTCATTTTCGCGTATGATGACTATGGCGATGACAGGGTTAACATACGAAAAATGCTTGGTATACCAAGACGATTTAGTCTGTTATAGTAGGGACTTACCTAGTCATATTAAAAATTTACAATCCATTTTTGAAAGATTACGTAAAGTCAATCTAAAGTTAAATCCTCAAAAATGTATTTTCTTACAAAAGGAACTACTTTATTTGGGTCATATTGTGTCAGCAGAGGGCGTTATACCAGATTCTGATAAAATAGGGGTTGTTAAAGACTACCCAGTTCCTACTAAGGTCGATGAAGTCAAAAGATTCGTGGCCTTTGTGAACTATTACAGGAAATTTATTCCTAATTTTGCTACAAAAGCACATGCATTAAATAATTTGTGTCGGAAAAATGTAACTTTTAAATGGGATGAGGAGTGCCAAAAATCATTTGAATTATTGAAACGAAATTTAATATCCCATCCTGTATTGCAATACCCTGAGTTTTCGGAGTCTAATCAATTTATTCTACAAACAGATGCATCAGGATATGGCGTAGGTGCAGTTTTGTGCAACAGCGACGGCAGGCCTGTAGCCTATGCTAGTCGTAGTCTTAATAAAGCAGAAAAAAGGTACCCGACGATTGAAAAGGAACTGCTTGCGATTGTATGGGCCGTAAAGCATTTTCGTCCATATTTGTATGGAAGGACATTCAAAATTCAGACTGATCATAAGCCACTTATCTACTTATTTGGAATGCGAGATCCATCTAGCCGTTTGATTAAATTTAGATTAACATTAGAAGAATATGATTTTATACTTGAATATTTGAAAGGGAAGAATAACTCTGCCGCTGATGCACTTTCACGTTTGCATTTAACTTCGGAGGAGTTGAAAGAGATGAATCAAACGGTGATGAATGTAATGACGCGTGGCCAGATGGCTAGGCAACAACGGGATGCTATTGTTTCTAAGAACAATTGGCCTGATCAACCAAAAGTTGTAGAAATACATAGCAAACCGAAATATTTCACGGAATTATGTTTCATAAGCGCTTATGAATTAAATCGATATCGTAAATTGAATGAGATAACGCACGAGAAGGGATGTTTGAGTTATGTACCCTCAATGAATATTATTTTTATTAATTTAGCGTCTCGATCGCAACTGTCGCCAGGCGAATTTGTGAGAGAGCTAAATATATTTTGTGGGAAAATAAATATAAAAGAAGTATACTTCATTAAAACTGAGAAAAATAATAAATTTGTGGAAAAATTAATAAATGAAGTAAATAACATAAGTAATTGGTCCGGACCACGTATATGTATTTTACGGGGAACAAAGAGAATAACTAATAAAGACGATAAGCTTGTAATTTTAAACGATTTTCATATATTACCCACAAGTGGCCATGCCGGCATAAGACGAATGGTAAATAACATAAAGAAATATTATTTTTGGCCAAAATTAGAAGCTGATGTTACAGAATTTATAAAAAGGTGTGACAAATGTCAAAAACAAAAACATTCCTCACATTATACTAAAGAGCCTATGACAATAAGTTCAACGGCAAATTCGGCGGTTGAGAAGATATATTTAGATATAGTAGGGCCGTTAGATAAAGATTACGATAATTATGTGTACATTTTAACTATACAATGTGAGTTGAGTAAGTATATTGAGGCTTACCCATTAATGTCAAAGGGGTCAAGTGAAGTAGCCAGGAACTTTGTAAATAATTGGATTCTTAGGTATGGTATCCCGAAGGAGATAGCTACAGACAGGGGAACGGAGTTTTTATCGGACACAATGAAAGAGGTTTGTAAACTTTTGCATATTAACAAGCTGCAGTCTACCGCATATCATCATCAAAGTGTCGGTGCCTTGGAGAATTCGCACAAACATTTGGGTAACTATTTGCGAATACAGACAGGAAAGCACCCAGAAGCTTGGAGCACATGGCTTCCATTTTGGTGTTTTTCTTATAACACTGCGGTACATACAGAGACTAAGTTTACTCCCTATGAGTTGGTGTTCGGTAAGAAATGTATTTTACCATCTAATTTGCAATCAGCACAAGTAGACCCATTGTACAATTTTGATAATTATCCTTTAGAACTCAAATTCAGAATACAAACGTCACAAAAAGAGGCGCGAGAAAATTTAATAGCTAGTAAATTGAAAAGAAAAGATAAATATGATCGTAATATTAACCCTGTAACTTATAAACAGAATGATTTGATTTTAATAAAAAATGAAACTGGAAATAAGTTCCAAAACATATATTCAGGTCCATACAAAGTAGTAAGGGAATGTTCACCCAATGTAGAAATAATTAAAGATAATAAAAACTATGTTATTCACAAAAACAGAACAAAAATGTATTTTGAACCAATTACCTAACAATTGTATTAAAAAAGTATGTGGGTATTAATTACTTACTTCTAAAGTTTGTTAAGACAATAATTATTATGATATGACATTATACTGTATTAACATTCGTAATATAAGCTAAAATAAAATAAACTGTTAGTATTATTTTATTTATTTTATTGCGGTGGAGATGAGATGTAATGAATAGATTATATTAACTATATATACTTATTTAACCATATACACTGTGTAACCTACTTTTGTACTTATTTAAGGTATGATCCATTGGAAATATAGTCAGTATTTACTCAACAGTCTCGGCTTTCATTCCTCTCTCTGGGCACCACATTACAGATTCCTAACAAGCAAGCAAATTTCAGACGCTCTATTGCCGTTCGCGCGATGAACAATTTGAAATCGGTTATAAAAAATAAGGATTTTACAGAGGTAGCAAGTGTTTGTACTGTACTTCAAAAAATGTAAATCATAAAAAAGTCGAAGAAAATATTCAAAATTTAAAGAAAATTTCAATTGGAGTTGTCCAATTTTGTATTAAAGTTTAACAGACATATTTTTTTTTCTCAATTGATGGTCATTATATGATTTCAAAGTGCGGGTAGAGCTTCAAGCAAAGAAATTAATTATTCTATGTATCAACGTCGTCCATTTCTGGCGTGCAATTCTATGACGTGTTCTTCGCTTGATGCTACTCTGCCGATTTAATAGACAACCATGCGCGCTTGTGCATGCAAAACTGTAGGATTTTGCAAGGTCGGCGGCGCGCCCGCATACCCCCTGGTGTTGCAGGTGTCCATGGGCGGCGGTAACACTTACCATCACGTGAGACCGCTTGCTCGTCAGCCCTCTTTTCTATATAAAAAAAAAAGAAATGACCATCTAATAATTTTGTCTCGCTACAGATTTTATTATCCGCCTATTTTTCGATCAGTCATGCGTGGACTTCCATATAGGTACGTGGGTGACTAGGTAAATTTTGAGATACAAAGTATATATTTGGGTTACAAAGTTTTATTACGACTTCTCAAATTCCTTCTTCTCAAAGTGCATTAGTCTCTATACAGCGATTCATTTGTCTAACTAAACCAAGATTTAAAGCACTGGCAATACTCTTCTTTAGCGAAGTCCTCAACAGCTGCCATAAGAGCATTCCGAGCGTCCTCTGAGTTGTCGAAAAGAATGCTACGGAGACCAAGCTTCACTTTTGGGAAAAAACAAGAAGTCGCATGGAGCTAAATCAGAGCTATAAGGAGGGTGGGTTTTATTTTTGAATCTCCGTGGTCTTCAAAAACTCTTGGGTAAGTTTGGCTTTGTGAGATGACGCATTGTCATGATGCAAGAAAATCCGTCTCAAACCTGTTTTAGTACGTTTTTGATTTAACACATCAAATCCAGTTGGTAAACACACTGTATAATTGGGCATTAACAGTTTATTGAGCGTCTAAAGAAATTGTATGGCCACCCGTAGAGAAGAATGTTGACACCATTTTTTTGCCCACGCTGTGCTCACGTTTGGCCTTCCTAGGAGGCTCTTCGTCTGGAAACACCCAAACCGTTGATTGCCGCTTAATGGGTCATACTGATAGATCCAACTCTTATCTCCAGTAATAATAATAAATATATTCCAATTTACAATTCGAATTTTACAATCAATTCCCTGCACCATGTCACGCGAGCTTGTTTTTGTTCAGCAGTCATTGAATTATGAAACCAACGCGAATAAAGCTGCCCGACTTTAAGGTGGTTGGTGTAAAATTTCATGAATGACTGGTGATGAAATCTAGTCTTATCTGTTTGTAGGTAGTTTTTGGGTCTTCGTGCAACATTTTCTTTACCGCCTCGATGTTTTCATTCCTTACAAAAGTCTTAGCATGGCCACTTCTCTCATCATCTTTCAAGGAAAATTTTCCTTGTTTAAATTGAGAAAACTATTTAAAAATTGTTGTACGGGACGGCGTGAGGTCTCCAAAAGCTGATACTAATCTATCTTTACATTCACTTTCATTTAAGCCGGGATTCCATTGAGCCGGTAGCTTGCGTGTAAGTTTGACATCATACTGGCGTGCATGTTATCTGTGCGTAAGTTAGGTACCTCGAAACCTACCTCACATTTTTTGTTATGGTGTCAAGGCCTGAAGTAGTGCTAGCTGCACACCGAGTAGTGGTCGAAATGATTATTTATGCTTTAAGAACACAAAAAACATCTTATTTTTGCTTTTACTTAGTTCATAGTCATTTTCACCCCATGTTTATCCTTAGAATCGATAATTGCACGATATGATGTATCACGGGCGTCTCTATTTTTATATAGAATGTTTTGTATGTCCCAAAGGCACTCATGATTTCAGTACTCCTCGATAAATGTAAATGTTTTGTCCGTTCCCCACTTTGACATATTGAATTTCGTATTTTAACGCAAAAAACGGGTTCAGTTGCAAACGGTATAGGTAAGTGACTTGCATACACAAGTGTAAGTAGACGTTTCCACCGTGCACTCTACATGTGCGAATGTGAAACCGGCGCGAATAGCGTCGTGCGCTATTTATTAATTTACTTACGCGCAGGTTTACCGATATTTTCGCATATTTCGATTGTGTAGATTACTTACAACTTTCGTGCAAGCTACCGGCGCAATGGAATCCCGGCCTTAAACCGACTTTGCACGTATAACATCATTGCATGAAAATGTTCTCGTTCGAATTCCATTGTTGCAAGAAAAGCGCGCAAAATGCAATAAAAAGTGAATAAGTAGGTACATTTTTATTTTTTTCGTTTTGGCTTTACATTTACATTTTCAAAGTAAATGGTGTTTTAAAAACGGTACAGCTCAAATGAGTTCTCTTTCTGAAATTGGAGTATCTCAAAATTTACCTAGTCACCCTATGCGACTCCGTTGGCGTAACAAACCGTTTTTTTAATGGGCGAAAATCGGTCATAAGCGCCAGTTCTTCCAGGCACTTCCGGACTTATTTTCGGAAAAGATTCGGAACAAGTTAGACGTCGTTCTTGTTATTAAAAAAATATAAATGTATAATGGACAAATTATAAAAAAGTATATAATAGAGAGTGCTGTAAAAGCACTTTTAATTTATTAGTTCAAAACGGCCGCTAGATAACACGACTAGCCTAAAATGGTACAATAAATAAGTCGCGCCCTTACAAGTAGGTATCAAACAGCCGATACACAACGCATAGAGACTTTACATATTATTGCATGAGCACCACCACGAATAGTTTTATTCATGACGAATAAATTAAACTGTAAATTACTCCATAACTAAAGAAAAATAATCGAAACAACACAAAACCTAACCAAGGGGTCAATGTTATAAATTTGACGTTTTCGTAGTGTTGCCATGGACACAAAAAAAAATAGTTCCACAATAATTAATTTCTATAGTCATTTTTGACGCACTGTTAGGGTATTGGCATTTTCTTTGAAATGGAGTAAACTGAAAAATAACTGACGGCAACACTGTTTACCACTTCTACCAGTACCTATCCCGTCATGGCTGAAATGTTGACGAACTGTCAATTGCATTAAAATTTTCTTATTTTCGCCATGACCAGAAATTTGTGAGTTGTGGTTTTCTAATGGATGGTGTTCAATATTTTTCTTCATATGAATGTTATTAAATTTTCATCATGAACGGATTAAGTTTCAGTGAACTCTGTTGCCTGTTTTGTTGTCCGCCATGCCCGGGGAAAATCGCTGCTAAGCTAGCATTCCTGCCTCCAGAACCCACGTATGCATTCACACCTACACAGGACGAAACTGGATCGAAGTTCTCTTTGACATTGACCGAAAGAGCAGAATGGCAATATTCGGACCGGGAGAAGGAAAACATAGAAGGCTTCTATTCAAGAACATCGAGAGGCAACCGGATAGCTTGCCTCTTTGTTCGCTGCAGCCCCAATGCGCGCTTCACTATCCTTTTCTCACATGGAAACGCCGTAGATCTCGGGCAAATGAGTAGTTTTTACTTAGGTTTAGGTACTAGAATAAACTGTAATATATTCAGTTATGATTATTCTGGGTATGGTGTGAGTGGAGGAAAGCCTTCAGAGAAGAATTTGTACGCGGATATAGATGCTGCGTGGCAGGCGCTCCGCACGCGGTACGGCATCAGCCCCGAGAACATAATCCTATATGGACAGAGCATCGGCACAGTGCCCACTGTGGACCTGGCGGCGCGCTACGAGGTGGGCGCGGTGGTGCTTCACTCGCCGCTCATGTCTGGCATGCGCGTCGCCTTCCCCAACACTAAGAGGACTTGGTTCTTTGATGCATTTCCAAGGTAATTTTTGTAATTCATATCTGTCAAGGGAAAGTATGACTCATACACACTTATTATGATTTTACTAATGGACCTTGCCTTTTTTTCTGTCACTCATTTAGTGACTTATTATATTATCACTTACTTGCTTTACTTGGTACTTAGCTCAAAACAATTTTTATTTTATCACCAAGTAGCCATAGTGAAACAAAAAATCTTGTCAATAGTAAAGAGATAACATTGTAGACATAACAAATTATATATGTATGCATGAGAGGCTGTTGATAAGTAATCTACTTTGATTATATAAATTGCTAAAATGATACTGGCCACTACAGGCATCATATTATTTATTTATTCTTTTCTAAAAATACCACAATTCGTTTGTTTTTTGTGTTTGGCTTTGCATTGGGACTTTATTGTATTCAGCATGTCCAAGGAGAATTGTGAAATTATTAAGATTGGACAAGGAGCAGTTATTAAATTCCTAACTAAAGAGAGAAGTACACCATCACAGATCAGACAAGCATATTAAATGTGTTCGGTGATTCATGCTCTTCTGATTTTGTCAAAGTTTTGATCTGAGCAGTTTAAACTTTATTGTGAGAGCCTGGAAAATGATCCCATAGTAGAGAACCTGTTTTAGCAGTCATTGAAGTAAAGTGAAAGAATTAATATCTGTAGATTGGAGAATTAAGCAGTGGGAGCTCGAGAGGTATTGGCATTAACATGGAACAAGTTCATATAATTATTTATGAACATTTAGGGATGCCTAAGGTGAGCACTCCTTGGGCGCCCAGAATCCTGACATCCTTTGAAAAATAGCAATGCATCAAAACTAACATGAAAGTAATATTTTTGAACATGATTAAACCTAGAGAGGAAGAGATTTTCTGAAGAATAGTGACCTGTGATGGGACTTGGATTTGCTAATGGGACCCCAAAAGCAAACAAGACAAGAATCATTACAATACATATTGAAGGGAGAAAAGCCATCACGAATACTCTAAGTTTGGCCATCGGCCGGCAAGCTGATGGCAACTATTATTTAAGATGTGAAAGGGATCCTATTAATAGATTCCTGCCAAAAAATACTACCATGAATGCTGCTTACTATACTGACTTGCTAGGCCAACTGTAAGCTGTGATAAAAAAAAAAGAAGAAGCAAACACCTTAAAGGAGTCTTGATTTGACAATATTTCAGTTCACACTGCTCTAACTGCAAGGTTAGGTTTCACAGAAATCAATCATCCTCCTTATAGTCCAGACTTGACCTCCTGCAACTAATTTGTTTAGAAATTTAAAGAAAAATTAAGGCGATGCAGATTTTTGACTGATGAGGTGAATGATCATTTTGACTAACAAGAGAAAAAATATTTTTTAAATGGTTTGATATCACTTATTGACAAATGTAACAAGTGCATTATAATCGCTTGACTATATTAATATGCTATATAAGACTATATAATATACTATATAAGTCCTATATTGGAAAAAATAATATTACCCATGCAGGTAATATTTTTACCATTACCCATTCTTTCATACTTAGGTAGATTACTTATCAGCAGCCCCTTGTATATGTACATTTGTCCTTGGTTTAATAAGGTCACACTGATAATGCTTATAAGCTTATAATATGGAATGCACTTATTTACGTATTTGAAAGTTGTTTCCAATTAAATGCTTTATTAGAATCTACTTTTACCATTAAGATTTATTTTACAGTACTACTAATTAAATAAAGCCAGTCTTCATATTCTGAGCAAATACAAAAAAAAATAATGACTAAAAAAAGAACAAACATCAATCAACATGCTCAATATTTGCCCAGATTCTGAAGTAGCGATGGGTAACTCTGGATACAATGAATCAAAAGATCTGAAACCGCGTACGAAGCCGAAACTCTTAATTATTCGGGCTTACTGTTATTGACTCAGAGGAATTATTTATTCCTTTCATTTTTGGATTGCTGAGTTACATGAAGGAACATGATGCAAAACAAATGAGTCGCTCTCAGGCTCTTATAAAATATAAGTAAGTGAATCAAAGGAGTCACGGAATCGTTAAGAGGAGTCAGATCCGCAAGCGGAGCTGGAATAAATGAGTCGAAACACTCTGAGTCGTGAATACCCACGACTATTCTGAAGTCAACTTACTAAACACTATTTAGCTATGTAGGAAGTATGGGTTAGTTGGCCATAGTATTTTCAAGGTCCAGTTAAAATAAAACTATATGTATAGTCCCGGAATGAGTAGAATGCGCTCGGAAGGAATGTGACCGTTTTACGTCACTTGTTTTTAGTGTTGTACTACAATAATCTTAGTGAAAGATAGGTATATCGATATTGATAAAAGTCGATATTTTTAATTTAAATATCGCGGTCAAAAATAAAACACGCGACTATGTAATTATAAAAAATATCACTTATTTTTTACTATTTTTATTTACTTTCATTATTTATTATTTATCACACATTAGATAATATAGTAAGTAGGTATACATAATTTTTAGTTTTAAATAGGTATTTAATATTTAGTTTTGAAAAATAAAGTTACTAAAAAACTACTGAAACTTTACTAAAAAAGAAAAAAACAAAAATTACTAATTGAGAGAAATATAAAAAAAAAACAATATTCTAACAACAAAAATCTACTACGCATTACATTATTAATAATAGTAAAAAATAACTTAAAAGTACTAAAAGACACAAAAGACTATCATATTGTTTTGAATGAATATTAGTCACTACAATCATCACTTGTAACATCTGATGCAGACAAGTCAGAATCAGGTTTGGTCGCTCATTTTAACAAGTAAGTATAGTAAAAAACTACCCAACACGTTATATCGATGACGCAAGAGAAACAATAGAAAGCGAGCAAGCGCGCATTTAGCTCATTCTGGGACAGTATGTAGGTTGTAATTATTATTTTTAATTAAACTTTATATGTTATATATACTATAGGTTAATATCTAATCGCTTCTAATAGGATCAACCTTAAAAATAATAATAGTACGGTAGAGTTGGCCAGTACTTAATTCTACTGTTTCTCTTTTTTCACTGTGCATTTTTTCATTATTTCAGTTCCTTTTTTTTTTTCCTTTGTCCACATTTTGAACACATGTCGTTAAATTTAGTGCAATTTTCGTGCACCCAAAGTTGGCAAATGATACCCTGAAGCCAGTTTTCGATAAGACGTGTTTCGAAATAGTTCTCTCCACAGCCCAATACTCCATCAGGTGAGGCCCCATATGGAGTATTGCTCACATCTCTGGGCCGGCGCACCGAAATACCAATTGGACCCATTTGACTCCATCCAACGACGTGCTGTTCGTATTGTCAACGATCCCACTCTCACGGGCAGTTTAGAACCCCTCAGCGTTCGGAGAGACGTTGCATCTCTCTGTGTGTTCTACCGCCTGTACAATGGGGAATGCTCTGAAGAATTGTTTAATATAATTCTATTCTATAATTCAATTTAATATAATATAAAAAAAGAAAAAAAAAGCCCACACAGTTATCTTCTTCTCTCCCTTCACCCTCTTCATCTGTTGCATTACATAAAACTGGCTGTTCGTCATCATTACTACTGTCAGATATCCTTCTAAGGATTTCTCTTTCATAGGGCACTTTCACTGCTGTTTTGTCTTTCTCAGTCTTGTTTTCTTTTTTTACGTTCTTCTTGGCGATTCCTTTTAGCAATTTGACATTTTTCATATCTTCTTTACATTTACCCATTTGAATGCATTCTTTTGATGTCAGGAGTGTGCAGATTTGCTTACCCCGTTTGCGTACTTCGATAACTTATTGTTAAACAGGAGATATTTCCATCAAAATTCACGTTTGAGTCAAATCTGGGTCGTCATTTTTTTTTGGTGGAGTTCTTGAGTTCGACGGAAGCATCGCGGCAACTCCAGAACCACTGCTAATCATGTTCTTACTAGATCTTTTCTTCTGTATCATTTCAGGACTTGCATTTGAGATTTGGTGTTCCTCAGCACAAAAGTTGGCTAAGAGACTGTGACAGACTCACTTACTGGCTCTTCTGAAGTTCTTGAAAACTTGTTCCAGATTTGTTGACATTGAACCGCTGGCACTGCTGGCAGTCTGTTCCTGAACTGTGATTGTGGCTGGGGAGTCATTTTGAGAGGCTGATATGAGTTCCCTTGGTTCTTGTGTAAAAGCATAATTTGGAATTGCCCTTGGATTAAAAGAACTGACTCCTGTAGCTTTGAATCCTACAATAGCATTTTCTGCAGAAGCTGCTTTTTCCCACGCTTTGTTAAACAATGTTCCGAATGACAGTCTTGTAATATGACGATCAGGATTTTGTTTCAGTCACACTCGACATTATTCGTAGAAATGGGTTTTCAGTGACTAGAACATCGCACAATCCAACAGTTGAAGGTAGTGAGATGAGTGTCGAATGGCCATCCAACAACAGAAGAACTTTCCCTGCAGGCTTCCTTGGGACTAAGTGTGTATTCAACCATTCCAAAAATATGGTTGAAGTTATGTACGCAGACTTCTGAGACATAAAAATCTTCGATCCAGGAGGCATTCCCTTCTCAAACTCAGCTTTTTATTTTTACCCTTCAGGTCAGGCAAGCAGGTCGCAAAAATGTACCTTCAGCACTACCTGGCTATGTGACAATAATTGGCTATAACAATTATTGTCTCTCCTTTTTCAGTTGATGTAACTGTGGATACACAGCTTTGGACCCCTTCTCAGCAAGTACATGTCCAGGACGGTTATTCAATTGGAGTCCTGTCTCGTCCATATTAAAGATGTGACTTGGTCCCAACATCACGTCGTCGACCATCAAGTCATTTTCCAGATGCTTAAAATAAGCATCTACCTCTGCTTGTTCATAGTAGTCGATCGCGCTAAGGAAACACCCCTTCTGACTTTCTGATTGCAATATCAGGGTGCCTGCTCAAAAACAATTGTACAAAGTCGTAGCATGCTTTTTGAGTTTCCTTATTGAATCTGTTTTAAATTTAATTGTTCAGCCAGCAGATAAGCGATCCTTCTGACATCATCAATCGTTAAAGGAAAACCTTTCGTTTGTATGACTTCAATGTGGTTTGCCAGCTTCTTTTCATTTTCTTCGCCAAAAAAGGAAGTTGGTCCCGTACTTAGGTCCTTTTTTGTCATTATTATTTTTGACACGCCTTTCTAAGGTTTTACTTGGAATTTGATAGGAGGCTTTAGCAGCTGCATAAACTGACATTTCACCATTTTTCAAAGCGTTTATAGCGGCCTTTAATGACTTTTTCGCTCCAATTCCCTCGGGTAGCTAATGCTTTTCGTATTTATTTGGCATCTGAAATTAACACAAACATGTATGTCTTAGTCCAAAAAATATGAAAACATCGCTTATAATGGCCATCACACCTTGACCGAATGTAGCATCTCTCCTAATTTTCCGGGAGAGATGCCCACACCAGCCACGTGACAAAATTTATTTTGAAGTTATGTTCAAGCACGACTCATAAGCCATTCCAAAAACACTTAAAACACATCATTTTTCAAAATCTACACAACGACAATTTTAACACGAACTCGACGAATTTTCACACTAGGCAAAAGAAAACAGGTGGATTTTACTTACTTTTGGTATTTTATTCGCAAATATTTTTGCGCACAGATGTGTGCACACCTAGCGAGTGTTCGTAGATTTTTTGGTGAGTTGGCCATCTCCCCCGGACTTACCCTAATCATTCATTCAGTTACTGACATATATATTGTCTCTGAGTGTGTATATGTGTGCATGTATTTATATGTATTGTATGTATTATATTATTATGGAATTTATGTATACTGAACACCATCTATCTATCTACTTGTGATTTCCTCTCTACTCAAAGGTTTTCTGGCAGAGATCGTTAATAGCGATAAGACCGCCTTTTGTGCAATTCATATGTTACAATGTCTGTTACTGTCTTGTGTTATTTTGGTGGGCAATAAAGAGTTTTATCTATCAAACACCCAAACAAACTTTCAGAATTAATTATGTATGGACTAGGTAAATTTTGAGATGCTCAAATTTTGGAAAGAGCGTTCGGAAGCATTTGAACGTTGAGAACGTTTGAGAGAACCGTTTGTAAAACATAATTTATTTGAAATTCGAATTCCGAAAGCCAGAAAGTAAGTCATAACGAAGAAAATAATAACGTATTCACTTTTTTATTGCGTTTTTCGCGCTTTTGTTTGCAACAAAGGAATTCGAACGAGAACATTTTCAATGCAGTAATCATGTTATACGTGCAAAGTTAATTTAAATGAAAGTGAGTGTAAAGATGGATTAGTGTCAGCTTTTGGAGACCCGTACCGCCCCGTGCAACAATTTTTAGATGGTTTTCTCAATTTAAACAAGGAAAATTTTCCTTGATAGATGGGAGAAGTGGCCATTGTGTGACTTCTTAAGTAATGAAAACATCGAGGCAGTAAAGAAAATGTTGCACAAAGACCCAAAAACTACCTACAAACAGATAGAGGAGACTTAAGATTTCATCACCAGTCATTCATGAAATTTTACACCAACACCATCAAGTCAGGAAGCTTTGTTCCCGTTGGGTTTTTCATTCACTGACTGCTGAACATAAACAAGCTCGCGTGACATGGTGCAGGGAAATGATTGTAAAATTCGAAAATAAAGAGGGACTTAATATATATATATTTAATATAATTTAATGGTCTATATATTTTTTAGTACATATATTTATTATTTTATTGTATAAGTACCTATATTATCAATGTATTATATTATTATTTATAGATATGAATTAAGCTTTACTATTTGACTTCGGCACCAGCTTAAATTTTTCACATTTAACCAACGATCGACTGGTAGAGAAGAATGCCTTAAGGTATTAAGTCCGCCTCTGTACAATATAATACATAAAGAGTAAATGATAGTAATCCAGTAATATTATTACTGGAGATGAGGATAGGTGAGATGAGAGATGAGATCAGTATGACCCACTAACTAAGCAGCACTCAATGGTTTGGGTGTTTCCAGATGAAGCCTTCCAGGTAGGTCAAACGTGACCACAGTGTAGGCATAAAAATGGTGGGAACATTCTTTTCTGCGTATGACCATTTAACGACAATTTCTTTAGACGCTCAAAACACTGCTAATGCCCAATGGTACAGTGAAGTGTGTTTACTAACTATATTTGATGTGTTAAAACAAAAATATCCTAAAACAGGTTTGAGAGGGCTTTTCTTGCATCATGATAATGCATAATCTCACAAAGCAAAACTTACCCGAGAGTTTTTAAAGACCATAGAGATCCATGAATTGAGCCACCCCTCTTATAGCCCTGATTTAGCTTCATGCAACGATTTTCTATTCCAAAAGTGAAGCTTGAACTTCGTGGCATTCATTTCGACAACCCAGAGGATGCTCGGAATACTTTTAAGGCAGCTAACTCGCTAAAGAAGCCATCGCCGGTGCTTTAAATCTTTGTTTAGACAAATGAATCACCGTATAAAGACTAATGGAGAGTATTTTGAGAAGTTGTAATAAAAATTTGGTTGTTACCCAAATATTTTGTTGGTATCTCAAAATAAATTGAGTCACCCACGTATGCTGTTATTACTGTTTTGTTATATACATCTCGCAGCATTTTGGTCATGGTCGGAATTATGAAAATGGCTGACTAGCATTATTTAATTAGTATTATAGTACTGTAAATATTCTCAATCAGTGAATTATCCCGGTGTCATTGTAGGTAAGAAATATAACAAAGCATTAAGGGTGTAGATTGTTGGCCTGAGATCTCGATTTCGAGCGACCGCAGCGCCAAAGTTTAATGTAACATCCGACGGGGCGGATGAATGACCTAGAGAGCGCGATTTTCAAAATGTTTTGCAACAAACGTTCCACGTTGAGAAATTGTTATTGAACTTGAATATTTACAGCATAACAATAACGTTGAATTTTTGGAAACTAGCTGTTGATTCTTTTTAATAGATTAATAAGAGTAGTTGAGACACAATTTTTATGTTTTTCTATCATTTGACATCTGACATTTTTGTATTCTACTTACCTAAAATTCCAACTATTTATTTATTTGTAATTTCACTACCAAAATTTATTCTAATTCGTAAAATATTCATTCAATAAAATAATTGCAAATTCAGTAGGAAGTGTGTTTATCTCTACGCAAGGAAATGTGCCTATTGCGTAAACTCAAATACTTACTTTTTGTTTACGATCACCTCGTCGATATCTAAAAAAAATCCTAGGGTTTTAAAAAAAATGTCAATAAATGAAACACAAGTATAAAAATGATTTATTTACTACACAATAACAAATATGAGTCGCCATTACTCGCTATCTCAAAAGCGTGCTAGGGTTGTACAAAAATTAGTAAATAATTCATTTATTTACTAATTTTAACAGAAGTTTGTAAATTATTAATATACTAATTAAAAGTATGTAATTAAACAATAACGAAATATGAGTTCAAAATGTTAATGGTTTTTCATTCGATTACGGATCAAGTTCTGATTTCTGCTAATTTGATGATAAAATCAATGGCTATCACAAAACCTATCAGAATGAAAACGTTACCAGCTGCCCGATTCACGTAAGTAATAAAAACCGTAGCGCAGTGACGTCACTTCGTTTTTTGCAAATTTAGCCCTTTTAACCGACTTAAAAAAAGGAGAATTCTCAATTCGCTGTATTTTTGAACCAATTTTTATGATTCTTTACACCAGGTAACTCAGAAATTGTATAGTAATTGAGCTATTGGAAGATTTATGACAATCCAAGACTAGATAAGTAAGTGCGTTTAAAACAGAAAACCAAAAGGCGATTTCTAAGTTCCTAAGTTAAAACTACTTTTGGACTGGCGTGTTTACGTGAATCGACTGGCTGGGTAGTTAAGTTACCTGTATCTTTCAAAATCATTAGGCGTTCTTCTCTTTCATAACACGTAAAGCTCTTTCTTTCCTCTCTTTCATAGCCTCTATGATACTGGGCGCGTCACGAATGGGCATGCTTCGTGACTGCCGAGGATCAACTAATTCTGGAAGTAGGCAATCGTAATAAAACCTAACTAATTTCATCTCCATTTTCTCCTCCCAAAATTTGTCGTCCTTTTCTATAATATAAACTTTCATAGGTACAGTAGCACCAAACCAGATGCCAAGCATGCAAACGTTTCTTTTAGTAATATGTACCTGTCCCTGAATTTGGAAATACCAGTTATGATTTTTATTTATGACATAACCCTTGGAAGCCTTGTCCTTAACCCAAAAGGTATGTTTGGCCATTGCTTCATCAAGAGTCATGCCAGCTAAAGAATGTGGGCACTTAATTTCAATTAAACCGTTTGCATAAATGCCATCTGGTGTAGTACCAAGAAATTCATATTGATCGTCGACGAACAAACCGCAACCTTGTATACTAATATTCTCTTGAATTTCTAACTGTTTAATTGCGGTTTCTTCGTTTTCGATACCGTACCGTACAGCAGGCAAACTGGAGATATTACTACCATAAACGATTTTACGAACAAGAACAGCACAACTTGTGCTCTCTCGTTTTTTACAAACTTCCCCGAACGATGATGAGGTTAGTAATTTTCTCCTTGTACTCATCCACTCAGAACTACTTCTTTGCAAATGGGTCGACCTTTCAAGCTCCTCTCTTTCAGCACAAGACAACTTTAAATCGGCTAAAAAAGATGACTTGGCTTTCTCATATAATTCTGGACTCAGATCAGGTTTTTCGCAGTTTGGTCCATAGTGAGCGTCTTTCGATACAGCGCTGTGGCTCTTTTTCAATCTTAATTTAGGTTTAGCAATTAAACGGATTCTACGATTACAATTTTCCACTTTCGCGATCAAAGGATTAGGACTAGATTTAAATATTACTTCATGAGTTTTACTATGAATCGATCCTGTATTAAAAGACACAACAGCAGCTGCGCATCGGCCCGCATAAGAACCACGGGAAGAATAATTTACACGCTTACCCCCTACTAATTTGGCAATCACTGCGTTAAAACTTTCAACTATATTACTTGTACAATTATGAATTAAACTTCTAGAATGATATGACAGTCTTTTACTTAAAATGTGTACCGCGTCCATTAATCCGCATCCAACAATTGCTGGAAGCAACCCAACAGGTTCTATTCGACGAGTATCAGGTCTACAGAAATACTCCTTGCAATATTGGTGATTACCAAATACGTGTTGTGGACCATTTAGGATATCTTCACTAAGATTTTTTATTTTTTCTTCGAGTGACTGATTTTGATCGCCCCAATATTTAATAGCGCATTTTACACCCGTTCTTAAACGCAAATACCTTTCTTTTAGGAATTTCTGCAATTCGCAAGGATACTTAGTGTCTTTCGACAGTTTCTCCAAGCTATTGCAGTAGTTTCGTAAAAGATGATTTTTGCATTCAATTTTCTCTACTGTTAAATTACCGTACGGTCGCGAATCTAATATTTTTTTATAAGTACTGGAATCGCCGTCTGCTACAAATTTATTATAAATTACACCGTGATCAACAATGGAACGTTTAAACCCCTCAACTATTATGGTCGATTCCATACCGGTAGATGATCCCGAATAATTCTTGAAACAACGGTGTTCCGAGGGCTGACTGTCGTTCTTTGCGGCTCGTGCACAAACTACGCAGTATTTATTTTTAACTCCAAAAAACAATACTTTATTAGTTTTAATGCCAATTATCGCAGCTGCGCCGGACAAGGCGGAAAAATTCTTACCATAAGATCTCTTGCTCCAACAACCGTCAACAGCAACAGATATTAATGGTGTACCATTTTTATCAACACTACCTATAGACACTGCGTACTCCGCTTCTTCCTTGACAGCTTCTGCCATGGAATGTGCTGCTGTCTTTTCCCACCAATCGCAAACCGTATTATTAATTTCATTGTATAATGAAGGTGACATGATTGGTAGGGCTACTGCGGCAGTTAATGTTTTTAACTGATAGTAGCTCCCACCAGATGATATGATACCAGATACAATTTGATGATTCACTTCCATTCTATCTTCTTTCTTTTCAATCAAACACACAGTAAATTTCATACTACACATACTACATTTCATGATGAGTTTTGAGTCCAGACCAACTTTTACTTCACCTATTATACTGAGGTAACTTAACTTACAATCCATTGGACCGTGGTCCCCTATGGCCTGAAGAGCTTTAAAAAAAAAAGAAACGTCTACAACTCTACGCCCAACTTCCATTTCATCCACCTTTCCCTCTTGGTCGTTTTCAATAACTAGTTCCTGTAAAGAAAGATAATGGCTTGATTTTTTTTATAAAAAATAATTAAAAATTTAAAAAAATGCAAAAGAATTAGTACAATATTAGGTTCCTGATGAATAGAAATTATAATTTCTTTACGCATTAGGTATTGTTTTTTTATGACGTCACCTATTTGAACGTAAATTTTCTTTTGAGAAAGTAATTGAGAAGTATTTCGGTACTAAGGTGTTTGTCTCTCGATGAAAATAATAAATATTGCAAGAAAAATCTATAGGTAGGTATTGAGATTTTGTCTTCGCCCATCACTAACTAAGTAGTTTGTTTATTTATGTAACAAGTCTACAAGAATTACGTATAACAACTTACCTCTATACAGCGCGTAGCATTGTTGCTCAGAGTCTCGGCCCCAAGGTTTTCTTTATTTTCAATACTGGAAATATTATTCATCAATATTATCCACTTTTTATTTATTTTGTACAACCCTAAGCCAGACGCTAGGCGCCTCGCGTCTGTTTGGCGGTATAGGTATGTCGACAAAGTTGCGCTGTCGCCTACCTACTTCCACAATTTGATATTTAGACAATACTAGCCGACCCGGCGAACTCCGTATCGCCTTTTTTTTTTTTAAAAATCCTATTATTTTGATATTACATACAGATACTTCAATTTTATTTATCAGTATAGATATAGATAATACAAACCAATATTTACATGTTATTGTAGGTATATGTCTGAATCGGGCGATCTAAATCATATGACATATTGTATTAGCTTTGTAATGTACCCTGTTCAAATGCGATAATAAATAAGTAGGGAGGAACTTACATTTTATTCCGAGATCTTTTGGCTTTCATATTTTTATAATGCGTACAAAACTTTCTTTTCCCTGGCATGCCACTCAAATTCAATCAGTCCTGCGAAAAAAATAGCCTATGTTACTCAGTGATAATGTAGCTTTCGAATGATAAAAGAATTATTAAAATCAGTCCAGTACTTTTTGAGTTTATTCGTTACATACAAAAATCCAAATCTTTCCTCTTTATAATACCTATTAGTGTAGATATTGTATTTTTTACGATTTATATCTAGTTCCATCATGGTTTTCTTTCAGACATTCATTATATCGATACTTTCTACTAACTGAAAATAAATTAATTATAAAAATGTTATACTTACAGTTTTTTACAAAAAACACAAATTCACAATACGTAATTCTGCTGTCTGCAGCCGACAAGCGTGGTGTCGCGTTCACTTACAGAAAGGAACTGCCGCTGCAGACCACCGAGATTGCACGAATGAAACGAACGTTTTATCCCATACATTTGTGTATGAAAAATTTACCTTAAAATATATCTAGATTTTAGGGCTTTAAAAGAGGAAGTCTTTGTTTGTAAAGGTATAAAAAGAAGTATACAGCTATACTTATTGGTTTCTTCAGTGTTCAAAAAGTGTTTCTTTTTATCAATTTGTGTTGATTTATGGGGTTAAATCTGAAAAATACGAAGTCATGTTTTTGCATTTTTACTCAATTTTGTGCGTTTGTTGACGTTTATTATATAACAACTATTAGGTTTAAGAGTTTAATATAAGCATGAACATACTTATTGGTCTTTGATTGTAATATATACAAATTATCATTGATATCAATCATATGTAAATAGGTTAAATATGAAAAATCGTAACACTCTTTTCGGTGATTTTCACGATCTACACCCTTAAGGAAAAAAACAAGTTTTGCAGTTCCAATCATTATGTTTGGAATTGTGTGTTTATAAGGATTCACTTTCCAATATAAGTGACATGTGGATGCTAAAACACATGTATACTGGTCATTACATTGTGTACATTACATTGCTTGCATGACTTTCACTGTATAATAGTTTATAGCCCTAGAAAATTACTGGGCCATACACTTACATATTTATGTACATCCTACTATAAGACACATTGATTAATATGTATAGATGGAAGTGTTTATATTTTGGTTATTTTCAAGAATTGCTAAAGTATATAATATATATAAATATAACAAACAGACCTTTTTGTTGATACAGATGTTATATTGAATATTGATTTTAGTGCAGTTTTTGAACTTAAAATTTTGTTGTTTTAAGATAATACAATAAAAAAAGGATTATTTTTAAAGGTTTTATTACAGTCTAAATATCTGGGAAACTAGAACAATGAAGTCCTTTTTCTCAGATAATGTCACATATTGAATTGCATATATTATTAGTTTCAATCTGTAATCTAATCAACAAGGATCACATCATTTATATGTAAGGACTTAGTATGCATTTACAAATCTAGTCAGTCTTAATAAGTTATTGTGCTTGAGTACATTTTTAGAATATTGAAAAGTCTTTTTGAGCAACACTGCGTGATTGTGGGCAGTGGCGTAGCTAGGTAACCAAGGGCCCTGGGGCAAATTAAAAAATGGGGCCCCACTGCTATGTAAACTGATTAGGTTTTATCAAATAAAAATATGAAATATACAAATACTTTAAAAATGCTAAGCTACTTAAGCTCTTTTTTGTGCACTGCAGGGCAGGTAATAAAAATATTAAACAGTAACAACATAAATTACAATTAATACTTGGTGTGGGTTTGGCTAATAAAACGAAATAGAGAAGATTCAAGGGTTTATTATATAAAGGTCGGGCCTACCAACTGACTAAATAACAATTATATTTACAATTTTTTCCTAGCTTTAGTTTTCGCAAAAGTATCAATGACTTCGTTTAAATCCAGGCTTGATGCGGTTTTGTTTTCAATTGCTATTAGCGATAAATGTCGGAGTCGAGTTTGGTCCATATTATTTCTTAAATAATTTTTTATTATTTTTAATTTGCTAAATGACCTTTCAGCTGCTGCAGAAGTGACAGGAATTGTAAAGAATAATAACATTGCTGTAAATACTTCCGTTAAGTCGCATTCTAGCACTCCATATTTGCTCATTATTTCCTTACATAATTGGTGAACAGTCCATGCTTGAGTTAGTTGAGGTAAAACTAGGTGGTAAATATTAATAAATTGAAGTGAAAAACTAGGGCCTATTATATCTGAATATTTTCTTTGGAATTCGTCACACTTTTGTAATAAAGTTGCTTCATCAACATGTAATAAAAATGTTGGTGTTAGAAAATCGAATATATGACAGACTGCACTCATACCAATAAAACGTGTATCTAATTGAGATATTACTGTGTCTAGTACATTATTGAAAATCTCAATTTTAAATATTTTTTCTCGGTTTGGAAATCGGTGATCAGCAGCTAATTCATCAAAATGTTTTTTAACTTTTCTTTGCCTTTTTTCTTGAAAATGGGTATCAATACCATATTTTCTTGCAGTTTCACTGGCTTTGCACTTGAATAATTCGAAATCATTTCTATAAATTTGCAACTTTGCTTTGGTCTCTGCTAAAACTTTACTCGCCTCGCCCAAATTGATGTCGCATTTTTGTAAAGTTTTGGATGCATAATTGATGTCGTTCAATACACTGTGCATGAATTCGCAAAGCAACACGAACTCGAAATTTAGCATTTTTGTTTTAATACTCTCTGCTTCACTACGCTCATCTTTATTAGGACTCTTTAGAACTATTTCTGATAATGCTTTGATAATATCAAAATAACGAAGTTTTATTGCAGATATCGTATTGACCCTACTGGACCATCTAGTCGGATTTAGTTTTTTAGAGTGGTGTCCGATTCGTCAGTGAATTTTGACAGTAGATCCCAACGTTTGATGCTGTTTCCGAAAAAGTTATACAAATCTTGCAACGTTGCGAAAAAAATCTGTATTTCCACACAACTGCTAACGGCATCATTTATCACCAAATTTAAATTATGAGTGGCACAATGTACGTACTCTGCGTTAGGCTGGATATCCTTAATATGTTTTTGTACACCATTATACACACCACTCATCACACTGGCTCCATCATAGCCTTGCCCCACACATTTTTTTAAATCAATATTTTTGTCGATAAATAATGTTGTCACTTGGTTGACTAAATCTACTGCGCCATGTTTGATGGCTGCATAAAAGCCTAGAAACACTTCTTTTACTTCTATATCAATTGGCTGTCCATTTTCCGATCTGGTTATTACTACATACCTCACAACAATGCTTAGCTGATCTACCTTCGATATGTCCTGTGTCGTATCCATTATGATGGCAAAAAACGGTGACGCTCTAATTTGTTCTAGTAGATGGGTTTCGAGTTTGGTCCCCAAGCTCTCAATCATTTCATTTTGAATTGTTGCACTCAGATGTCTTGTAGATCCTAAAAACATAAAAAAACAATTTCAAAAAAGTCCTGATATTAAACAGTTAATAATTATAAACAAAATAAAACGATAAAAAAACTTAGAAATAATTATTATTACCTTTGGGCATATCCAAAACTTGCCGCAAAATGTGATCATATCGGGCGACAAGCTCTACAAAGGACAGAAAATTTCCGTGGTATCCTTCCTGACTTAAGTCTTCTTGATGTCCTCTCAAAGCCAAAGAACTCTTTGCTAGGGTAAGTAGCATATCGAATAACCTTTGAAGAACCATTTTCCAAAATGATGCTTCTTTGCGAATTTCATTTTCAAGTTCCTTGTCGATAGTATTAGTATCGTTTTTTTTCCAAAATTCATACACAGCACATGCTTCCGAATGGCCACTCGAACAACTGTGTTGTTTAATTCTTTCTGATAAATGCTTCCAATCTCGAATTCTCGTACACCAAACATTATTCCTTTGTGAAGCAAATAACCAACAGGGTTGACAATAGGCAGCGTCTAGTATTTTGGAATAACACAACTAAAAACGATTAACTGGCCCATATTTAGAACACGAAACGTAGTACGATTTTGAAAAACACCTATTGTTCTGGTTGATGTCTGTTGGAAAAGGTCCTGAAGGCTGTAAAGGCCCCATATCAAGAATTTGACGTTTTTCGTTATCACTTAATATTTTGTTCGTGAAGTTTCCCAAGTCATAAGAAGATTTGTCGTACACATTTTCGAAAAATGTAGAGGTCTGTGGTTCCTCCAAACCCTCCGCTCTTATGTGTGTCATGCAAACATCATCCACGTTCACGTGATCGGCGGCGGAGGTATCTCCAACTGTAATAATTGTCGAATCTTCTTCAGTAGGCTTCTCAACCAACACTGCAGTTACCACATTATTTGAGTCACTATCAATAGAAATATTTTGGCCAGATGTACTTGCAGAAGGCTGACTAAAAAACTTGTCAATTTTGGGCAATTTTTGTTTACTATCTTCTCTTTCTTGGCGTTGTTTGCGTTTAAATGCACCACTGGGTTTCTTCTTTTTATCCATAATTTTAGTTTTCTAATTTATTTAAACAATACAGTATTAGATTGTGCTCGAGTAGGTAGGTACTCACTGTTCACTGACGACGTTAAAAGTAAAATAAAAGGAAAGAGAAACACAATGATACGCTACAAGTGTCGTTGGGGAATCCCCGGAAAAAAAATTATCACCGTTAGTGTTACCACATTTAACGGTGGAGACCATGAACGATCTCCTGCCCGCGGACCTGAATTAATGTACCTACTGCAGGTGACTTGCATTTTTTCACGATATTTCGCGTTATACAATGAGCTGTAGCCGAAATCTATAGATTTGACATGATTTATTGACTTAACGGACATCAATATGAGTGGTAAAATCAAATAAAATTGAACCACTATATTGACCAGTACAAAAAAGTTTATTGACATTAGCTTACTTACTCCTGATACAGCATTAATTTTTTAACCGTTCTCGAAAAAAAATCTTAACTCGAATTCACAATAAAACGCACATCGATGAATAATAAAACGCACATATCACTATCCGTCAAATTGACAACACTGCCAACCTACAGAAAGAATTTAGGGGAATTCCCTAGGCATAACTTTTGAATTTCTCTCAACTGAGTTGTCATGATTAAAGTGGGGTTGCAACCTGTCATATTTATTTTGAAAATGGGAGAAATTTCCAAAAGTTCAGTTCGATCGAGATTTCTGGTAAGGATTCGAGGGCCCCCTGAGCTTGAGGGCCCCGGGGCACTGCCCCGCCTAGCCCCTAGGTAGCTACGCCACTGATTGTGGGTCGAGTATTTGAATATAATATATGTAATGAATTATTTTACTTACATATATTACATATATTACTAATAATATTATATAATATTATATAATATTACATAATTACATATATTGATTACTTTGCCTCTGAAAAACCGCACACCGCTTAAGCATATTTAGAACATGCACTATGGGTTTTGCCACTTATTTCTATCACTACCATAATAACAATAGGTAACTAACTGACTTGACTCATAAAATCCACGCGCGGATTTCCGCTCTGCGTACGCCGTTATAATTTTCATAGAATAACAAAACTAGTCGTGATTTTAAATCGGAGCGAAGAACGTATTGAGTTGCTTTTTTTTTAAATCAGTTGCGAGAATACATTCAGCCACATAAGAAACTAATTTATCACAATTTTACTCAGAAAAAGAACTGCACTCTTTTTATCTGAAATGCGTTCTTAGCCAAAGAGATGGCAGACATGTAGACAGTGCACCTGGTGGTAAGTGGATACTGTCGCCTATGGACAACTGTGATACATGCAAACATCAGTCCAAAATAACAAATGTTCGCACACCCCCAGATGCGCTGCCTATCCTTGAAGATTTATGAGAGGATTTGATAAAGACAATAACTTTTCCACATCCCATTTAATGAGATGGGAATGGGGAGTCCAAGAATATAATAGAATAACAAGTTTTTTCTATTCAATAAGATAGGATGGGAAATAGACTCTGGCATATCTACCTCACTATTGTAATATATACATACACAGGAGGGTCTTCTGTGTTATGAAAGTCTTCTGTGAGGTTGGACTTTTAATTTTAAAAATATTTGTAATTTATATTTTCAGTATTGACAAAATTCCAAAGGTGACCTCTCCAGTTCTTGTTATTCATGGAACTGAGGATGAGGTAATTGACTTTTCCCATGGATTAGCTATATATGAGCGCTGTCCACGAGCAGTGGAACCTTTATGGGTTGAGGTAAGAATGACAAGTTTCAGTTATTATTCATGGTTACAGATGATAATGTAATGAACATTATACTTATAAGAATATTGTATCGAAATATATATTTGAGAATATCGAAATATATATATGTATTTAAATATATATATATATTATTTATCTAATTGGTTGGTCTTGAGGTTTACTTTATTTTTGGGGCCTTTCCCGACACTAAAAAGGGTCATCCATAAATTACGTCACACGTTAAGGGGGAGGGAGGGGGTCAACAAAGTGTGACGAGGGGGGGGGGGACGGGACGAGTCATGAACTTCGTGACGTCACAAGTATAAATCTAAAGTATTAAAACTAAACTTCAACTCTAACGAAAAACTTTAAAATAATAGGGGTTAAAGTATGAAATTGCCGTTTTATAGTAATAGATACTTTGAATTGACATAAAACCTTCATGGTGTGAGATTTTCGAGTGAAACTTTTTTCACATGATACCTACGAGGTTCTTGTTTTAAAAAATGTGCAACATTCGATTTTCGACTTTCAATTGTTTTTTTTATTCAGCTTAGACGGGAAAGATGGATACTTTCGAAAATCCGAGTAATCTTTGAATACAAGTTCCGACGCGGAACTAACGCGGCAGAAACGGCTCGCAATATCAATCGTAGCATTGAGAGGAGACTGCTAATGAACGAACCGTGCGTTTTTGGTTTAAACGCTTTCGTAATGGAAACTTCGACTTGAAGAACGAACCACGTGGAAGACCGCCCACACAGGTGAATAACGCTGAATTGAAGGAGATGGTGGAAGCCGATCCGAGTCAAACTACCCAGGAATTAGCGGCATGGTTTAACGTTGCCTTACCTACAATATTGACTCATTTGCATCAAATCAATAAGATAAAAAAATATGAAAAATGGGTGCCTCATGATTTGACTGATCTGCAGAAAGAAACGCGTGTTGAAACTTGCGTTGCCTTGTTGAATCGGTACAGAAATGAAGGAATATTGGATCGAATTGTGACATGTGACGAAAAGTGGATTATTTACGATAACCGAAAGCGAAAAATGCAATGGCTGACCCCAGGTCAAACGCCGCAACAGTGCCCTAAGGCAAAGCTTACCAATAAAAAGGTAATGGTAACTGTTTGATGGTCTATTCGTGGTGTTATTCACTATAGCTTTCTCAGGTCTGGTCAAGCAATAACAGCAGATGTTTACTGTGCCGAACTTCGAACAATGATGGCGAAACTAGCAGTGAAACAGCCCCGAATCGTGAATCGATCTTCACCATTATTGCTCCACGATAACGCAAGACCTCACACTGCACGAGAAACCGTTGTAACTCTACAGGAGCTGCAGTTAGATACCATACGTCATCCTCCGTACTCGCCAGACCTTGCTCCAACGGACTACCATTTTTTTCGTGATTTGGACAATTTTCTACGTGGTAAAAAATTTTCTTCCCAAGAGGCAGTACAAAATGCTTTCACACAGTTTGTCGAATCTACATCCCCAGAGTTCTATCGCAAAGGCATAAATGAACTTCCGATTAGATGGCAACAATGTATAGATAATGAGGGTAAATATTTTGATTAAATAAATTTGTTACATTTTAGAAAAAAACGAGTTTTAATTTTTCAGTACAAATCGGCAATTTCATACTTTAACCCCTAATATTACCAACTCTATCAATATTATTATAAGGTTGTTTTAATTTAATAATTTCTAGATTTAAAATTGCAAAATATGTGACGTCACACCGATGTGTACACCGATGCTATACACTTTGATTTATATTATATATCTAATGTTATTACAAATGTGACCACCTGTGACAAGGATGGGGGGGGACTCCAAAAATCATGAAATTCGTGTGACATAATTTATGGATGGCCCCAAAGGTTAAGAAGTGATGCTATACACTTTGATTTATATTATATATCTAATGTTATATTTTTTTTGTAGAATACATAGCAGACGAGCGGGGTGGACCACATGATGGTAAGTGGTCACTGTCGCCCATGGGCACCTGCAACACCAGGGGACTTGCGGGTGCGCTGCCAACCTTGCAGAATCCTGTTCACAAATAAGTGTTGCGGTTTACTAAATTGGATTCCCCCTTCGACAATACAATACATTATTCAATACTGATAAGTTTGTAGTATGTACATGGTTTGTAATTGTGTCTTTCTTTTTTTTTTGATATTTTTTTACTGTGTAATGTACCCTGAATAGTCTTCAATTTTCTTGTTTTGTAGAAATAGCTATTAGCTATTACTTCAGAATTCGTCATACATAAAAACATACCGAAGAGCAGATATCACAGGCCCTGAAATTGTGAGTTAATACGAGGGTGAATCAAAAAGTACTTAGAAACGCATGTTAATAAAACCTTTTTGACGGTAGTTTATTTTTTATTTTAAAAAGTCTATCACCCAGTATTTATATCAAGTGTCACTTGATTGATCATACTACTACTCTTTACCAATAAAAAATTATTATTTTGTGTAACGAGCAGTTAAAAACATCCAATTATTGAAAAGAAAGCGAGTTACGTGCAGTAACAAAAGTATCTCTGTCTGAAAAAAATGTCTAGGAAGGATATTTTTTTGGACATCCAGCAGACATTAGGGACTGATATGCTTTACCCTATTCCACGGTCGCTTACTGATTTGCTGAATTTAAAAGGGGCAGATCGAGTTGTGAATCCCTGTTCTGGTCGGCGTTCCATCTCCGTCACGGAAGAAAGCGTCAGAAAATGGGAGAAATTGGTTTTAGAAAACAAGAATCATTATAAAATATTTAGCAGACTAAAGATTTTCATTTGGCAGTGTTAAATTCATTTTAAGGATTTTAGGATTCAAAAGGTATCGGCAAGATGGGTTATTAACTGAAGAAAACAAAAACCCATGTTTGGAAGTTTCAAAGCGAAATCTCGAAATCTTTCAGCATGATCCTGATAAATTTTATCGTCGTTTAGTATCGTCCATGAATGAAACGTGGGTCCACCATTTGTATCCTGAAACCAAGAAACAAAGCATATCTTGGAAACTGTTATCTTTATCTTTGAAAAAAAATTCGTTATGGAACTCAGCGATTTTGAAGGAATCCTTTTTATTGACTACATGCTGAAAGGAAAATCGATAACAGGTGCCTATTATGCAGATTTGATCCCAAAATTGTGTGAAACGATTAAAGAAAAATGTCGAGGAAAATTGTAATTTGGTGTGTTGTTTCACCACAATGGTGCTTCAGCTCATCAATCCATAGTTGCACTCACGGCGACCCGCAAAGCTAGCTTCGAAATTCTTAATTACCTGCCATATTCATCGGACTACTAATGATTTTCACTTATTTCCAAAATTAAAGTATATCCATGGTACAAAATTTGATGATGATGACGCGGTTATGGTTATGGCTGTCGCATAGGAGTTTTCAGAGACTCGACAAAATGATTTCTTTTCGGAAGGAATAAGGAAATTAGAAAAACTATAGTAAATGTATCGAATTACAAGGAGATTATGTAATAAATGTTTTATATGAATTTCGTTGTGTTAAAAACTATTCTAAGAATTTTTTCATTCACCTTCGTAATAGGGTGTTTGATTGTTCCTAAAATTCGCATTTTATGGCTTATTGCACAACCAAAGAACAAAATAATGTTTAAGCTATAATGTTTTACTGTTATTTTTTACATGATTTGAATATGTATTTATTCATAAAATCTTTGTTTTACAGGGTGCAGGGCATAACGATGTTGAACTTTTTAATCAATATTTAGAGAGGCTGAAACGTTTTGTTTCAGTAGAATTGCTCAACTGACAAAGACTGCCGGCCACAGGCCAGATTATTCAAGGTATTGGAGAAAATTAGACAAATAATGTCTTCACTTTCTTGCACCTTATAGTTTTTTTTTATAATAGTGGAAACATAATTTATTTTTATAGGTGACGACCAAAATCCCGCTTCTACACTCAGCTCTGGCACCACAAGTTCTGCAACAGAGAGACTCCTCTAGCTAGCGGGGGCCGGGCCCAGTCGGGCCGGCCCCAACAAAAATTCAGCAAATGCAAATGGCTCTGTGAGTCCACGCATTAGGGAAAATGATAAGAATAAAGACAATAATGGCGACACTTGCATTGAAGGGTCTAACGGCTCGAAAAGTCCAAAGCCTGTCGCTCACAACATAAGTATAAATGTGACAGATACTGATTCGCCTTCGTGCGTGCGGCGCCGTATCCACCTGCGGTCTCTGAGCGACGTGACGCCAGCGAGTTGCGCGCTAGCGCCACGTGCTCGCTCGCATTCCGAGCGGCCGCGTGCCTCACCTGCGCCGTCTCCTTCCCACTCCCACGCACCTGCCTCACCCGCGTCGCACCAATCGGCTTCACCGGCACACCAGCCGACGTCGCCAGCACACCCGCTTGTATCACCAGCGCACCCACCAGTCTCGCCCTCCCCCGCGCCCTGTCGCCCGCCTTTAGTCGCCGCTCGCAGCGAGCGCTCCTCTCCCGCTGCATCTCTACTCGCACTCGACTTTCGCTGCGAAGAATCTTCAGCAACCCCGGAACCACGCCCACGTCTCCGTGAACGCTTTAGGAGCGAAACGATCACTGTCCTAGGAAATCCGTGGCGCAAAATGAGCGAGGTCGACCTGAAGAGTGCTGGTCGTACACGTGCGGCTAACCACGCGTTTGTTGACGGGCAACGCGCAGCAGATCCGTGGGTGAAAAATGCAAAAAATGCAACGTTGCGACCGATTACGAGATGCGATAGAGCTGTTTCAAGAGGAGATCTTACAGTGAATGATTCGGAGCAAAAACGTGAAGTGACGCAGTTTAAACGTGGTAAGTTGGAGAGGAAGTCTCCAGTGGTTTGTGAGTCATGTGGTAATGAGAGTTGCGAGTGTTGGAGGCCGCGTAGCCCGGGCTGTCCGCGTACGCCGCGGCTGGCGCGTGCGGGTGTGGGCTCATTGAGCGCACAGTGCACGTGCGACGCGCGCTCGCCGCGACCGTCTCCCGCTCGCTTAGCGCCGCGCCCGCCCGTCCGCGCGCTTTCCGACGACGAGGAGCGCCCGCGCCGCCTCTACAAGTCTGCTTCGCAGAGAATTATCGGCTCGTCAACGGACAGCGACACCGCGAAAAAGCCCGATCCTCTGCTCGAGACCACGTGCTAAGTGTTAAACCCTGCGGAAGTATCGCGTGGAGAGCTCTGTGTTGTGTGATGGTATGTGTGTTGTCCCTTTTCAATGTATGAGTATTATTAGTACGAATTTTTGTATCCCCCTAGTTGCTAAGATTTCAAAATTGTAATTGTATCATATTTTTCATTATTATAAATAGGTTATTTGTATGTTGCGGCATGTTAAAGAGCGTTTTTCATAAATTATACTTATTGTCAACTTCGGGAGGTTGTGCGTAAATATACGAAGCGCCGTGTTTTTCGAACGTGGTGTTTAGAATTTTCTTTGTAATCATAACAATACTTAAGAGTGACCATAGACGCTTGTCTAGTTCCTACATTTTCTACAGACTACACCATTGTAATTAATGCAGTATAATGCACAATCATATGAAAAAAATACTATGAAATTCCCTTACTGTTTTTGATCTCGTGAAGGCGCGCAACAACGCGGTTAATGGTTATTATTGTTTACAGACCAAGTTATGTCCATAGTTATTAAACCATATTTTTACAAGCCGTCATTAGATACAAAGACTATCTTGCAAAATTAATGTTACTACGTTTTAACCCATTCTTCCAAATATTTGTATATAGTTCTAGAATATTATACACACTATGAAATTACACAGTATTTAAAGTTGTTACCATAATCCAATAATTATATTGTTAACTTTTTGGAACTAATAAAATGGAATTTATGATCTCCATCTCCATATATTTTAAAAGAGATTCTATTTGTTTAGTTTGTCAATTGTTCGTCTTTACTTTTTTATTTGAGGTCCATGTATTAACACTGATGGAATTATAACTGCCTTACGGGAATATTTATTCCAAGTTGCTATCATGATTGTATTATAGAAGTTGCCCCATGTGAATATTTTCATTTAAAAAAACATACCCTATGAAATAAGACATTTTAGTGGCAATTATCGAACTATTCTCGGTTGTGCTCTTAGTTTACCATTTTCCTAACATCGCTATCCGTCCCGTTCAATTCGTAGATTTCTCGCGCCGCTAATGTGAATTGTCTTCTATCTGAGGCAAGAGTTTTCCATTCTTCTTCGTTTCTGTTGTACTATTCCATGCAGTGCCTGAGGTACTTTTCGTTTGTGTGCTCTGTATTATTATTTTGAATAATCCTATTATTATTATTAGAACTAGAAACTTGTTTTATATTAAACTACATCAGACTCACTGAATATTATGTACTATCTAATAGTAAGCATTATATACAAATTATTATTAGAGATGCAACGGATATCCGGCCAATATTTCGCTATCCGGCATCCGGCCGGATAGTGATCCAGTATCTGGCTAAGGCTGGATAGTTATATAAGTAAATAAAAACGCCATAACATAAATGTTAACATAAACTTGATATTACAAAGAAAAAGTTACATAACTAGTACAAAGGTATTTGAAGTTTACTAAAAGCAAATTATGGCGAATGAAGACAAGCTTTTCAGGATTTATGGGTAATACACGATTACCTTATTTTTTGTAAAAACAGCATTTTTTTTAACGGTATTGTTTGTCATTACTTAGCACCAAACATAATAAGCATCATTTCGATCAATTTTCAAATATGTAATAGTCTAACTCCCTTGCAATAGCGATCGTGTGTCGCGTATGGAGGAACATCTGGCCGAGGCGCAGGCCGGATATTCGTTGTCCGACCAAATCGCTATCCACTGCATCACTAATTATTATATTAACTATGATTACACAATACCTGGAAGGAACTGAGAGTGGTTCGATAACGTAAACCAAGTCTTTATTAATGATTTTAGTTATAGAATTGAAGACTGATATTGCGGAATAAAAAATAAGAGCGTGGTTTGTACCAGACAATCACTCGACATTCATATTATACTATCATTGAATTTTTTGTTTTTCAAAAAATTGGTGCGTGTCGAAATATTCTTCTCAAATCTTTAAATTCATTTTATTCACGTGATTACGAAAAAGTCTGACCATCCTTTTGAGATTTCTGAAATCTATCCAGTTTTTTAAAATCCAATCCTAAGGGCGAAATAGAAGTTTCTTTTTATAAGACTCGAATCGACAAGTTAGAAACCGAGCTTTATGCAAATTACAAAAGGTTGCTAGAGTGGCAAATGAAAGTTGAAACTGGAAAAGCGAAAATTTAATAGGCTTACTATATTTAAAGGATATCACTAAAAATAGTTGGACAATTAAATTAGATATTTGAAATCTTAATAAAATTAGTCTCAAATTAAATTAAAATGTGAAAATTATTTTTCAAATTAATTTTAGTGATATTTAAACTATACTTTATTACTACTATTACTTCGTTAATTACTTTTTTAATTTGCCGTAGAACTCGACTAATGGCTCATTTACACAAAGAGATTTTCACGAATGCGACTTTTTCGAACAATCTATCAAAAGCTAGTATAAACAATTATTATCACTGTTATCCCTGTTATTATCGAGTTTTTATCATCACTTGAACATTTGTAGGCGAGATTTGTATGTATCGGGTAACCAAAAAAGTTCGTGCGGTTTAATAGCGTTAATTTTTTAGCGTTGTCCTGTAAGAATACCACTTTCTTTCGATTGATCAAAGAAGGCTGTTTCTGGATGAGTGCTGCTTGTACTCACTGAAGCGGATTACAATAGACCACAGCAGTGATGGTTTGGCCCGTTTCCAAGAACTCGTAATGGACAATTCCGGCTGCTGTCCACCAAACACACAATAAAATCTTTTTTGGGTGCAAGGAATTCTTTGGAGTGTATGGTATTGGAACAGTTGGTGACAACCAATGATAAGATCGCTTAGAATTGGAGTACAGTATCCACTTTTCGTCACAAGTTAACAACCGATCACGAAAAGGTTCATTTTGATAGCGTGAGAAGTTTGCCGAACAAATGGTAATGCGGCTTAATTTGTTATCATCTGACAATTCATGTGGGACCCATTTGCTTAACTTCCACTTTTTCCCTAGCTGGTGAAGGTGCAACCGAATAGTTTCATCACTCACATTGAACCATTCTGCAAGCTCTAACTAAGCACGTTGTACTGGAATACAACTTCTTTAAGATCCTCGTTGTTAATGATCTTCGGTCTTCCGGAGCGTGCTTCATCGATCAAGCTGAAATCTCCCGAGGAAAATTTCTTAAACCACTTCTGTGCTGTCCGATCACTTACAACGTCATCTCCGAATGCGGTACATATTTTTCGCGCCGCTTCGGCCGCTTTGGTGCCAAGTTTGTACTCGTAGAGTAAACAACTTCGAATTAACGTTTTGTTCGTGGCCATTTTAAATTATTTCACAATAGGAATTAAACAATTTTCGCAAAATTTGTATGTATCAAATGAAAGAGGAATTCATACGAAAGTAAATGACAGTATATAAACAAGTGCTATCAATAAATAATTAAAAAAATATCCATGGCAATCTGTATAACAAAAACCGCACGAACTTTTTTAGTTACCTGATAGTTTGGTTGCATACGAAAATCGTATACCTATTCTCGTCTGAACAGTTCGAGAAACTCTGTATAAACAAGCCTTAACTCATGACAGTAAATAGTCTATTTATTCGGACCTAAGAATTCTTATTATATTTGGATATGAAAGTCTTTTTAAATGAAAAAAAGTCCGTTTATGTCAGTAATATCATCAACATGCCAGCTAATAATACGTTCCTCTGTTAAGTACTTAGTTTTCTACATTTTAACCTATTCGATGCGGATACCAAAATTTCAATTTTTAGTGAGATGCGGGGCGATTTTTAAGTAAACGCCGATCCGCGTGCTCAGCACTGTGAAGAAAATATGGAACTCCTTTTGGCGTTTACAGCACCTGATCAGGATATGTGACTTACAAAGTCAATTTTGTAGAGGATATCGTTAACGTGGCGGTGTGTAAGTGTCATAAGAGATCATGTATTAAGCCGATCGGCATTTGCCGCATCGATAATTCTACTTTGCTGTACTAAAATTATTGACAGATTTAAGGATCATTATAAAATTGTTAAGCCCGGTAACAAATATAAATAGGGTTACCGTGCTTGACTAAAGATGTTTAAACGGTCAATAGGCTCTTTGATTTTGTATAACTTCATTTGGTGTCGCTCTTGGCGCCAGTTTTATTATTTTATGTTACATTTATGTGAAATGTTGGAGTGGACAGTCAAGAATAATGTAAATGTAAACAAGGCATCACAGCGGTCCATTAAATACATGTTCTATATAAAATGTACCCTCATTTAGATCTGTTTAATTAAATAACCCCAATTTAGTTAAATGATAAAGAACCTTTTGCGACAATTTACTGCATTTTAAATGTAATAAACATAATATGTACCTACTACTATTTCTTATTTCTTTTAAAAAAAATTTAAGGTTAAAAATCCGTTCATAAGGACAATGTGAAACAAATGATAACGCTTGGGCATTTACTATTTGTTGTATACAATTTGTGCGCCTTTATAATAATAATATACAAATATAATAAAAAGAAACAACTGTGTGTTGATTAGAAACCACTGGTGCAACGGAACCAGCGGTTTCTAGTGGCCTTGGAAAAAACTGTCAGTTACAGCTTCAAGACTCCTACTTTTTATGCAGTATTCTGTTACTGAACTGTAATATCAATCGATAGTTTCCGCTATAAGGAGCTGCTATGCGTAGTTTATAGTACTATGGTATGTCGATGCGCTAGCTAAACCCGATTTGCATTTTTGATTTTCAGTTTTTTTTTTTACAAAATGTCACCAGTGTATAAAGGCGCATCTATTACAAAATTTGTAGATGCAGCTTTTTACAAGATACAAGATTTGTAATAGATGCGGCTTTATAAATTGGCGGCATTGAGTGGGAAAGGAAAAAAATGCACATATCAGGTTTGGCTAGCGCAATGACGATTTCCAACAACAGTTTCTATTTAAAAATATTTATTATCTATATCGGGCTTCCAACTACCAAAAACGTTGTCTGCTAAGGTTCTTTATCAATTAATTAACCATGATTGTAGTTTGGATAAAACTAAAGGTAGGTTGATAGACTAAACACGAGGAAATTTATAGGACTAACAATGACGTACCTATCCGCGTAACGGCTTGTACTCAGGAGATAAGATGCCCTCTATTCGCGGTCCATTCAACGTTACTAGCCAGATATCGCTGTAACATTATCATTAGAATATATAACTTGATATTTTCGCGTTCCTCGTAATATTTATCTATTAAACGTGTAAACTAAAATAGTAAAATGAAATGGGTAAATATACGTGATTAAGATCCGTATAATAGATAAATATCAATGGAATATGTTGCGGTTGCCAGAATGTCTACTCGACTGGATATTGTTTCGGAATGAGTTTTCGAAATTGTGTTTCTAATAAAAACATGGTATGGAGCGAGCGTGTACACAGTGTAAAACTATACTACATAAACCGTATGGTGTTTATGCCTATCACTCGTATGGTGTAAGGAGTGTATGTTGAAATAGAGCTTACGTTTATATAAGTTTTTAATTTTGTATTTTATATTATATTCTATTTGGGGCTCGATGTTTCAATAAAATCAAATGTTCTTTTATACAAATTATATTATTTTGATCATATAAAATTACATTCATAAATAGTATGTACTTAAAGACATGTTTTTTTTTAATTTTCGTTATTGCAGTACTCGTATATAGGTTATATTTTAAAATATTTTCTACATAAAATGTATTTCCATTGCTTGTATTAAAATGTGGGATCATGTATGTATTTAAATTATTAAAAATATGATAAACAAAACTTGGATTCATATCATCTCATATTTCAAACATTCCAAAGATTAAAGAAAACTGGCATTTCATGATACTTTGTTTTGGATTCATGGTATAATTGCATGCGAAAATGTAATCGTTTCATATCCAGTGTTAATAATTTTGTTATTGATTGAAGTAACAGTAGAAAGGCTACATTAAAAAAAAATTTGGTCGTTGGCGTTTTATATACCCCCTTTTTCGAGATCAAATACAATAGCGGTGATGCTGGACTGCTGAAAATTATATAAAAATCTATGATTAAATAATTTAAGCTACTTTAATTCGATCCGTGAAAACAAAATATCTTGAAAAAAGGCTGAAATAAGACTTACGAGTCAGAAAAGGAATGCAACACAGAACAATGATGTATTCTAAGTATCATTACACCGCGCACTAGTCTGGCAAATGAAAGTTAAGACAGGAAAGCGCGGCGAATTAAAATAAATAATAATAGGTATCACTAACAATAGTTAGAAAAATATTTTTGATACTCGGTATTCGATATTTCACTTCATCAAAAAATTTCATTTGCCAGACTTGCTGTAGTCATTGTACCGACTACCGACAGAGGTAACAAATAGCTCCCCACTGAAAATATTTTAAAGCTCAATGTCTACTTAATTTTCTAAAGAATCTCAAAAAATCTATTTAATTTTGAGTTTATTTTCTTTGTGGAATAAATCATAAAATATCCCTTTAAATACATCCACAAGGATTTACAATTATTAGTCACGGTTAAAACATGTTAGATTTTAGTGTATAGCCTGCTAAGATAGTCGAAAGTCCTAAATCATTACTTTCGTTTTAGATCATTTTGGCAAGTCCTTTTGGATCTACATACATGCAATTATATTTCTTATTTACTAGGTATGTTATAGGTAGCAAAAGGAAACATTAAAGTAATGCCTTCACTAGAGTATAGCCTACATTTAGCACCTCAAACAGAGCTTAATGTGCCCGATTAGAACCTTTAATTAAAGCTCAATTGATCTATATTTACACGTTCCAGGACTTCTTTTCAGAACATTTTATAACATCCTATAAAATTTCTACCTGTTCTCAAACAAATGTGTGACATCTCCTAGAAATTACCATATAGTCCTATGTGATAAAACATAAGCAAGTGAAAAATACATAGAATTAGGTAATTTCAAATACATATGATTAGTACAGTTATCTTAAGAACTTCTTAACTGATCCTTTACTGCGGTTTATAACTTATTCTAAAGAAAAATTATCCTAGAAAACGTGAGCTTATTAATTTTTCATCGCATCTTTCAAATTGTAAGCTTACTTTGACATTATATTCCTTGTCCTGTTATCAGGTTTCTCTATTCAGGGGACTTGATGACACCAATTCTAATCCGTTTTTTTACTTTTATATGTTTTATGGCGTAAGATTGTTTACTGTCGCCGAATGGTTGTATTTCAACCTATATTTCGAATTGAGGATATGTTTGAAAAGTCACGTCTTCCTGTCTGAACATAGAATCTAGTGATAAAAAGTGTTCTGAACAGAACCCTCAAGGGTTGAACCCGCGTATTCACTGCTTGCAGAGCGAGTATTTTATTGCTTGTCGAGCATTTAGATCTGAGTAACTGAATAAAAAAGCAGACAATAAATCAACCCTGCCCTCCTGAGAAAAAGCGCACAAGGGCATTTTGGTGACATTTGACAAAAATACAAAAAAAATGTAATTTCTATTAACAAAATCAAGGCAGAAGAGTTTTGGATAAAACAAAAGAATAACCATTGTTTATTCTTTGTTTATTTTTAATTCCCAAATCTAATCGTTTTCTTAGGGGGGCAGAACTGAGCACATGGAATAACTGCGCTATTGCCATATTGACCCTGTACTAACTGAATGAAATACTTGGCGTTTGTACTTACTGCCTGAAGGAACGTTTGCTCACGCAGAACTATTCCACAACAGTAAAAACGTCAATGCCCAAGTCACGACTTGATAATAATCATTACGAAAAAGCTGTCTACAATTTGTTCTTGTAAATGGTAAGGTACAAGCATTACATCAGGCATGTTACTTCATGCCTGAATTGAGGTCTAGTTTTTTTTTAAAATACCATGGACAAGAACATGGTATATATACCATGTAAACAAAGCTTCGCAAACAATACCAAAACATTTGTATAATGAAAATATCACAAAACGATCCCATAATCATTGATCACATCTCAGTGCCATGTCACTTCAGATACTCATTTTGTGTTCTATCATTACAATTATTGTATGTACTTACCTTTCTACATTATAATTTTGTATATGGGATAGCCTTGTTTGTTTCGTTTCATTATTATAATTATGTGCTAGAGCTATGAAAATATACTATCTCATAATTGTATCATGTAATATAACAGATAATTACATTTTAATAAATTAAAGTGCACATATCTAAAACAAGTATTTGAATTATTGCTATTAATTAAAATACCTACTGATTTAAAAGATTGCTGTAAATAAAATTATTATATTATTGAATAAGTGACGCTTCTATTGGTGACTTACCATATATGCATGACTAATAAAGAACATATGTAAACTGAAAGGTAATCCGCCATGAGAGTAAATTTAACGTGTTTTTTTTTTTGTTGTGTGAGAACCTATCGAATATGGGAAACAAAATACAATAGAACTCTACAAGTACACTACTGTGTTTACTTGTAAACATTCGTTTATAACAATGAAACATAGAGGGTTTCTGATACACTTGAAAGATGGCGCGAAATATTTGTGCAGGTCAATTGCCTAGTGAATACAGACAATGTTTCTGTAAACCTCTGCTAAGCTTATATTTTAAGAACTCATGGAACATTAGGTATCAAAACAAATGTTTACAAACAAACACATGGAGTTACCTATCTACTTTCTGATACTATATTCGCCCAGGCAAACAATCTTTCTATCATGAATTCATGATTCACCCATAGGTGGATCTAACAAAATGCATACTGCCAATCCAAAAATATATGCTTGCTTTCTTTAATGCTATACACTACATGGAATGTTATATTACTTTATAGGTGTTTTGTTATTATGTAATTTTGATAGCAATGAGTATCACGAGACAAAACCTTAGTAACAAAGTTGAGCACATATGGCATAATTTGCTGTAATACATGTTACTTACATGTAGACATCCAGCAGTGGATACAAAAGGTCTGCTAATGAAGATGCTGTGTGTGGTCTATATTAGGTTCTTAATTTTGGTCTTAATATAATCTACTACCATCTCTGCTACTCTTTCTGATGACTTTAGCACAAATGTATGGTGAATATTTACTTCTGTCAATGTAAGTTGTGGCTGAAACTGTTTTAGGTCATCCATAAAATGCACAGGTGCCCAATCATCTCTTACACTGTATATAACATTGGTTATACTTTTAATTTTATTAAATGCTTCATCGTTTAATACAGTCACATTATCCATTTCATCATAAGCTAGTAAAAGAACTTTTTCTCCGACTAGTGGATTTAGATATTTTTCTAATCTGTTGGAGTAATGTGGAGGCAATGAGTGATATTTTAAATACAATCCAATTAAAAACAGACGAACTGATTCTGGTAATATATACATAAATGAAAATAACATTAGTGCTAATATATGTAACCTCCTTACAATGTTGTTTAAAAATTTGCCATTTTTTGTTTGAGCCATTTTTTGTAATGTGGGAAATAGTAGGTTTATTGAAGAAACTCTTTCCATGATATCATGTCTATGTAGCAATTCTACTAGAAGCCAGGCACCTATTGAATGACCAACTAAGTGCAGTTTGCTCCTCTTATCAATGTAATTATTGATAAAGTCTAATTTATGTTCCAGTTGACCTTCTAGATTAAACAAATGTTGCTGTCCTTCCAGAATATTGGACGTATTATCTGGTACTTCTTCGTGCCCAGCTTGTCCTGAAACCAAAATATTAATATTGATAGATACAATGAGTTATAAATTGTTTGTTTCTATGTTACATTCCTACATCAGATCTCAGTACTGTGTTTACCAATAAGTTTACAACCTTAACTTTAAGGGATTTTACATACTCTTGACCAATCTGTTAACACTTGATTTTTAATTGATTGTGAAATAAATTGATAAATAAATAAGTGTAAATAAATAAATAATCAATTAAATCTATTGTTCAAATAAAATTCAAATGATAAAATTAAATTTTAATCAAATAAATTGATCTGAAGTTATTGGTTGTATCTTCCTGCTTATGCTATTAAAGAATTTATCTACCTATAGTAATTTTAACAATAATAAAGTGTAGATTTAAAGGTATTTAATTAAAACAAACTAATCTTATCATATTATATACAATTTAATAATATGGTAGTGAGACATTAAGATAATAGTTAATCCTGCCTCAATCATATTTCTATATTTTATATAGGTAAAGTTTTTGAGTAATCTAAGCAGGTATACTTTTTCTACATGCAAAAATATTTCATTAATAAGGAATTAATAAATGTTGAATACATTATTGCAACAACTATTCCATGGCATAAGGTCAAGGATGCCCATGAAAACGAAAGTGAATACTTGATTAAAACTGTGCATCTGTATCTTAATATCATTTATTCAGTTAATATGTTGTGTCAAATAATGTGTGGTCCTACATTTTTGTATAAAAAAAGACTTGCCTCACTGTGTGTGCATTTACTATTTTAACTTGTTCCTATCTTGAACAAATTGGCGACCGTGACAGGACAAGTCTTTTTAATACAAGAAAAAAGTAAGTACACACACATTATTTTGATATAACATATTAACAATAAATAGGTAATTGATATTGAGACCTTTAATTGATTCATAACATCATCTTTTACAATAAAATTATTTCTTAAAGTAAAAAACTGTTATAAGAATCATTGAAAATTAAATAATATTTAATAAGAAAATATGGAAATAACAGAATTAATAGCTACCAAACATAGATGTAGTTACAGCAAAATTGGATTTGTAAGTAGGTACATATGTAGTGCCTATAATATATGTAGTTTCAAAAATTACTCCAAAGGAACGTATGTTGCATATCAGATAATATTTACATGAAAATGTCAGAAATCTTCAAATATATTAAAAATGCTAAACTGAAAAAAAATGTACAATTTAATAGGTAGGTACCTATAATAATGTTATAAATTATAATAAAGCGAATGAAGTTCAATTACATAAATATATATAAGAAAAATAGCATACAATATTAGAAAAATATTACAATAGAGTGTTAGAACAGGCAGTCTGGTATAAATACAGCAACTTGTTGTAGTATGTACATAAAATGTTTTCACTTATTTGGACTTATTGCAAGAATTTAAATCTACTTTGTAGTACATTAGTTTCCTTATTTAAGGCTCTACTCACCAATAATACATACAGGCAAATCCGTTGCTTTGTGCAATTGTGAAGCAAATTCTATGTAAAAATCAGGAAGTCCTGGATTGCCCGTAATACAGATTATTACTTCGTTTCCATCGCAATTAGCAGGATGGTCCCATGTTATCAAATGTGTTTGAATATTGTTAAATCTTCTATAAATGTTATTCATTTTTATTGGATTCTTGCAAGGCAAACCAAAATGAATACAGGCAAATTGATACAATTAATTACAACGACAATTAGTTCCTTAAGTTAAATTATTTTGAAAACACTTATTAGTGTTAAGAGTTATTATAGGTATTAGAGCGTTATGGGAATTGGGAACACCAATAAAAAATAATATCTATTTGTACATTACGTCTACTTCTTATTTCTTTTTACTTTAAATAATGGCAATGGTGCAATTAGCATATTCTGCCAGCGTTCAGATTTCTTGATGAGTGGAGGTTTTTGACAGATACGTCCGTCACTGCAGTGGCTGCGTTCCGAAATATGCACACTTATACGTTACATAGATTATGCTAGGTAATTTCTATAAGCCAGGGGTGCTCAAACGGTCGATCGCGAGTGCTTTTTGAGTCGATCTAGAGAAAAAATATCCGATATAGAACTATTCACAGATTTTGTTTCAGTAGGTAGGTAATTAAAACAAAATGTAATGAATAAACAAATAAAATTTATTCGATCCACAATTAGGCCAGAATAACTCCTTCATCACTTTCTTTTATCGTAATAACCCCTTACTAGCGGCAAAAGGCGGCTTTACCAAAGGAACGCGCGGTACTTGTCAAAGAGAAGCCGCGTTTTTAATTCCCGCCGATTTTTCTAGAAACTTCGGGCGGCGTGTTTGGCGGGAACATTCGAGACTTCATTCGCGCCGATATAAATGTTGCGCCTGCAGGAATAGGAGTCAGTCTGAGTTGTAACTTGAAGGCGATTCGTCGATACAAAGTTTATTAATAAATAGTACAAAATGAGTGCGGCGAAGGAAAGTAAAATGTATCATTTTAATAACGATTGGGAGGAAGAATTTTTCTTTTGTATGGTAAAGGATAAGTGCATTTGTCTCATTTGCCGTGCGTCAGTTGCAATACCTAAGCATACTTTAGGTATACCTTAATACCTTAGAGAGGCATCATAAAACGGTTCATAAAAACTATGAAAAGGATTTTCCGTCACAGAGTGAATTAAGAAAACGAAAAGTACGTGATTTGATAACTTGTTTGAAAAAAGAACAAACCATGTTCACAAGACCAGCCAAACAATCAAAAGCTGCAACGATCGCGTCATTTAAAATATCTCATATATTGGCGAAACACAAGAAACCATTTGAAGATGGATCGGTTGTGAAGGAAGCATTTATTGAATCGGGTGAGACTAGTTGGAGATTTTAAAAATAAAACAGAGATTATGTCTGATATTAGAGAACTTCAGTTATCTCGTCCGACTGTCACAAGGCGTGTTGAAGTCATGAGTCAGGACATGGCAGATAAACTAAAACATGATATCATGAAATGTACATACTTTTCTTTACAGTTCGATGAATCCACCGATATGACAGACACTGCCCAGCTGTGTATTTTTATTCGAATGGTATTCAATGACATGTCGGAATGATTCCTCTGAAAGGAAAGACCCTTGGCGAAGATATATATGACGTTTTCTTCAATTTCGTAACAAACTACAAGGTACCAATATATAAACTAGTGTGCATTACAACCGATGGAGCACCAGCAATGACTGGAAACAAAAACGGTTTTTTCGCAGTGTCGAGCTAATGACGATTTCCCTTCATTTTTCTCCTTCCATTGCATTATACATCAACAAGTTTTGTGTTCAAAAGTTCTCAACATGGAGGAGATTATGGGCATTGCAATAAAAATTATGAATTCCATCCGTGCCCGTAGCTTGCAACGACGGCTCTTTAAATTGCAGTTGGAAGATAGTGAGTCAGCTGAACACACTGATTTAGTTCTTCACACGGACGTCAGGTGGTTGACTCGCGGAAAATTCCTAGAAAGGTTTTAAGAATTATTGCCCGAAATAACAGATTTTCTGGACGAAAGAGGTGATGACACTTAGATGCTGAAAAACGGAAAATGGCTGACTGATTTGGCATTTTTGACAGACATCACAATGCATTTAAAGACTTGGAGCTTCAAGGTAAAGGAAAAACTATTATTGAGATGATTAGCACAATAAACGCATTCAAAAGTAAATTGCAACTTATGATATAGATCAACTGAAAAGAAAGGATCTGAAACATTTTCCGCCTTTGAAAGCAAGGATTCCTCAATTGAATTATGATACTCGTATTTATGAGGCAGAATTCTCAAATATTTTGGGCCAATTCGAAATACGTTTTTATGATTTCAGTAAATTGGCAAATATCGCATCATTTATAAGTATCATTTTTTCGTGTAAAAACATTGAGGAATTAGCTACTGAAATAGCAAGTCAGTTTAACATGGACTCATGTTCTGTTGAAAATGAGTTAGTGCAGATTATATATATCAGATATACATTTCAAAGCCACAACATCTGATACTAAATTCTGGTGTTTTATATCTGAAGATAAATATCCGAATCTAAGGCAAATCGCCCTTCAGCTGACGGCAATGTTTGGGTCAACTTACTTGTGCGAGTCTGCATTTTCTGAAATGAAGATAATTAAGTCAAAATATCGCAATCGACTAACTGACGAACATATGTCATCATGCTTGCGATTAGCACTCGGTAATTACGTACCATTTTATGAAAGTATGCTGAGGACATGCTTCATCATCCAAAGTCACTCTTTAGTTAAGTTTAGACACTAAAAAAATGCATATTGTGCGGAAAACTAATATCTATGCCACGATACACCCTACCTAGACGACAATCCTGAATCACACATACTTACAGCCTCTCAGAGTCGATCGATCGTAGTCTAACAATATTGAGGTAGATCGCCAGCAGTTCAAGTTTGAGCACCCCTGCTATAAGCCAAGTGAGTCCTACGAAATTTTCTAACGTATTAAACATATGAGGACCCCAGAGGTAAAGGGGTCTAAGTGACAAAATTTATGTTTTGAGATAATTGAACCAAAAGTCAACAAAATTTTGTAAGAGGGAAAGTTATTTTTTTTGTTTTGACCATTTTAGGCCAACAGTTTGGCCATTTGCTTCTAATTAGTACTAACAATAGATAGCTATTGTTAGTAGCTATCTATTGTATATTACTAGCTATCTGTTGTTAGTAGCTATCTATTGTTTATTATAGTAGATACTAACAATAGCAGTGTTAGCATGCACTACTAGTGGTGAAGGGGCAACACACTAGGTAGCAGCACCTGTCAGGGAAATCACTTGGATCTCCTCACCACTAAAAAGAATAGTATTTTAACAGTCTGTTACTGCATCTAACTCAATTCTTTCGAAAATGTCACTTAGACCCCTTGACCTCTGGGGTCCTCATATGTAATTTGGCCGCCCTACTATTTGTCTTGGACGAAAATTCGTGTCCGTATTTCTCGAGACGTCCACATGGCTGCGCTAACTTTTGAATCCTACAGGCACTTCAACAATTTAGGATAAAAAGTGATTAGTTACAGTGATTATCCATTTTAGTCGGTTTGTTCACAGTAATTCACAGTGATTGTGAGAGAGATCTTCAATGTCCAGGGTATTTTGAAATATTTTAGTGTATTATTTATCCAATTGGTAGTGATTTAGAAAATGAGGGGTTTTTAATTAAATGTACAGTAATTAAATTTTACAATCCTGGGCACCATGTGAGTACCAAGCAGGCAAAACTATGTATAGTAGCCGGCAAACTTCTTGAGAAATGACCTTGAATGCGCAGAACCAAATTTTAGGTCTCTTTGGTGGAGAGTGCGGGGCGCGATGGCGGGGGAGTATCGTATCGAGCGCGTTATTGATAGATCAGTCGACCCTTGCCTCCCGCATCGTGTCCATGTTCCGCTTGCTCCCGAATACACTTACGTGGAGTGAAAAATTCCTTCGTTATTGTTTGTTGACGTTTTTTGTTATAATTGTTTGTTGACTTTGTTGTTATTGTGATTTGTTGAGTTTTTGTTGATTGTTTTATAAAAAATACACATGCTACGACAAACTAGCGTAGTATTAAAAAGACAAGCCAGAAAAATGGTCTACGATGTATATTGCTTCATGAAGAAACAGGGCAAAAATGATATTGAAACGGTGAAACAGACTTCGGAGGCAACAAAAACATCTGTCAGTACTGTTAGGCGAATTATTAACGAAGCTAATGGCTTCGACTTGCTCACCGTGTTCCGGACTCCGGGTAAGAAAAGATCTGTGAAAAAGAAAGTCACCGAAATTGATAGTTTCGACCAATCTGTTATAAAAAGATGTATTCATAATTACCATAATACAAACAATGAACCGTGGAAAGGCTTCGTAAAAAATTAAAAGAAGATATAAATTTTAATGGCTCGGAACGAAGTTTACGACGAATTTTGAAAGAGTTAGGCTTCAGATGGAAAAAAACAGAAAATAATCGAAAGCTATTAATTGAAAAAAGCAACATTCGATTACTACGGATCGAATATCTCTAAAAAATAATTAAATATAGGCAAGAAGGAAGACCGATAGTATACACCGATGAGTCCTATGTCGACCTATGTCGGGGTTTAAAAAGACCAATTTCAAAAGGGCAGCGTGTAGTAATCGTTCACGCTGGCTCCGAAGCTGGATTTGTTCCCAATGCCCTTCTTTTGTTTAAAGCTGGCACAAAATCTGGTGACTACCACGACAACATGAACTTTGTAAACTACGAAAAATGGCTGCGTTGTCAATTGCTACCAAATATGCCACCGAATTCCGTTGTAGTAGTTGATAATGCATCATCTCACAACAAACAGTCTGATCCCGCGCCAACTACTAATTCTAAAAAAGCAGTTATGGAGAAATAGTTACAAGAAAAGGGCATTCAATACAATGAAAATATGTTGAAACCCCAGCTGTTTAACTTGATAAAAGCTCATAAGGAACAATACAAAACATACAGCATTGATAAAATTTTATCACACCACAACCACTCAGTGCTTCACTTACTTCCATACCATCCAGATCTCAACCACATTGAGATGGCTTGGGCAGCTATTAAAGGGTATGTCGGTAGCAAAAATGTCAACTGGAATACTGGCAAAGTAATAGAGCTCGTAAAGGAAAAGGTTGCGACGATGGGCGCTAGCGAATGGGTAAAATAATGTCAAAAGATCAAAGAAATTGAGGCAGAGTATATAAAAAGTGATCACGTGGTAGATTTAGTCACTGATAAGTTTGTCATTTTTGCTGATGATGATAGCGATTCGGATGATGATAACAGTGATGATGATGATCAAGAACATGATAACGATGACTAGTACCAGCTTCGCTTCAACTGAACCAAGACCTGGCACCAGCTCTAATTTTGACCTAATGAAAGGAATATCTATTTTACCCCAAGATTAAATTTTTAAAATTATTATCCTGTATTTTATGTTGATTTTCTAATAAATATATAAAGAAATACGTATAAGCTTTTCAATACCCTAATTAATATGGGAGTACAATTAAATAAGAGTAAATACTTTTTTTGCACGTAAGTGTACAATGCGCGAACATTCCCCCACTACGTCAACTAATGCTCAAGAAGTTTGCCGGCTACTATACATATGTTGGTAATTGACATTCAAGCGATTCTTGGCTCAGTGGGGCCAATACAGACTACAATAAAAGGTCTAAAGTTTGATTGATAGTTTTATTGCTAAAATACGCAATTATCTATAATATCCTCTTAATTCTTTATAACATTAATTTCTTTAACATTGTAACATTTAATTCTTTACAATAAATTCAAAATTATGTTTTTTCGTATTAGATTTTTCCGTAATCGTATATTTATTGTTATCAATAGTATAATCAACCACAAGACAGCTTTTAAGATGCCTATAATCTAATTGAAAGTCTTTGTAAATTAAAAATTTTATATACCAAAGTAGAGTGGCATCAGAGATACATGTTTCTATACACTTCAAGCAAAATATATCTTCTCTTTTAAGTATACCCCTCATTAGTATATATTTTTCTCCAACCTTCAAGTTCTTAGTTTTGTTATTTAAGGTTTCTTCATTAAATATGTCAGTTGGTATAATTCTTCTATCAACCTTTTGTTTAATTGGTGATTTTTTATATTGTTTGTCATTATATAAATTAGAAAGCCACTTAAACTCAATTTTATCAAATCTGGTATCGTCTTCATAAGCTGCAATACCTTGCTCTTCAATATAGTCATCTGAAATCAAAATACTTTTGTTTAAAAAAAGAAAGACCTTACAATAGAGAAATTAACTTTTTTTTAGATTTATATGAGTTAAATTAAGTACTAGAAATATATTCCTAAATCTCCAAAGGTAGGCAGTGCATCCAAGAGTATGCCAACTTTTGTCATTCTGAACTGATGTTGGCATTATCGTGGATGTTTATGGACAACACATAAATAAATAATTTTGTATAATACCATTCCTACAGCAAATAATAATGTGAATTCGAATGTAAAATAAATAAATATACAGTATCCACTAATCACAAGGTGAACTGTATGCTCATCTGCCACCTTCTTTCTATAAAAAAAAAAAAAACTAGATACCAATATGTGAAATAAAAATAACAAATAAAATAAAAGTAACAGGTCTTAGAATTCACAAGTTAAAAAAGGTCCGCACTATTGTGATGATTACTGATGATGTCACTAAGCTCCCCTCATATATTTGGAAGCTCACATCTAACCGTTTAATAAATTTGAGAAGCTCTTCGATAATAATTCGATAATATTGTCAACCTTATAGAACATTTTGATACTGGTCAAAAATTTTAATTTCCTTTCGCGATCGACCGCTCTGTCTTTGGCGATCGACTTGTTGGCCACCCCTGTTGAAGCTCATGGACATCAAATCAAATCATTTATTTGTGAACGTATTAGTTCAGCCGTAAGGTGTACAAATATATCACATAATTATTGTTACAAAGTTTGATAATATCAATATCGCATATATCACATAAACAATATATTACATTTATCCATCAAATTAATACAAAATAAAGTCAAATATACATTCACAATAGTAATTAATATTTTGGTGTAGGTCAATCTCTTCATAATACAATATAGTTCTGTCAGGTTGCCTATCAAAATATAGGCGTAAGTACTATTAATTAAAATTTAATATATTTCTTTTTTTTGAACAATTTCATTCACTTGTTTTGAAGATAAAATATAATCCATTTCAAAGAGATCTATGTAAAGAACTTAAAATGTTTGGGTTGGCGTTTCTCCCTTGGCCGCAAACTATTTCTTCACATATCTTGAAATGGATTATATTTTATCTTCAAAACAAGTGAAGGAAATTGTACGAAAAAAAAAAGAATAATTAAATTTTAATTAAAAGTACTTGCGGCCATATTTGGATAGGCAACCCGGCAGAACCAAACTTCTCTAATAATAATTATCTATAAAAATAGTATTTTGATTAAATAACAGATGAGGTAGAAATTTAGAAATCACTGGGATCTTGGATTATAAGTACTATTAATTACATTTAATAAGAATCTGAATTGTCTTTTAGGTAATGTGCACGACAGAATAGTGAATAGTGAAAGTGCGGTGCCTATGTGTACAATATAAAATCAGTGCGCGAAATATGTACGTGCTAACATCACACATTTCGGAGGAAAAGAGGGCCGTCTAAACAGAGTTCCGCAAACAGTAAAGTTTAAGCGGCGGAATTTTGGTCAAGAGTGAAATTCACGTGCCCTTCCTCCGAAATAATAAAATGTTAACACATACATTACCGTTATCATAAGATATCAATATTATGTGAAATGATTAGTTAAGATATTGATATTATGTAAAATGTTTAGTTAAGGTTAAATATGTGTTATATTATTGTTTCTTTACCTTTACATTTTATAATTTGTTTATGTACGATTTGCTTGTGTTTTTATATGTCTTATTCTCGCTCTCCAAAGTGCTAGGATACCTAGGTTATAAGTCAGGGAATTAGAATAAGGTTTAAAATAAAGATTACCGCCCGCAGTGTGTTTTATTTAGGATAAGTTCTAGAACAAAAAGTTGCGGGCTAGGTGGCGTAGTTCCGGTATCGGCGCCACTGAGAAGCCGTACACCCTCGGTCCTCCCACACCTCTTGCTACTCAAAGAGGGAGGGAGGGAAGATAAGAAAAAAGGAAATTAAAAGGGAAAATACCTAAACTTCGCCACCGAAAATAGTCTTTATCCTCCGTGCAATAAGAGGACCGACCCAGATAAATAAGACTTGTAACCTAGATATTATGTACAAAGGTGGAGAGCGAATAGCAATAAATCTTCCTCAGGGAACGGGGGGATCGCTGGGGCAGCAAAATTCTATAAAAAGGGAAAGGCCTAACAGCCAGCAAGCCAGTTCGTCCTTAGCAATTGTACAGTAAGAAACCTAAGAAGAAAAGTGAGCTTGCTGCCCGTTGCCGCTCCCTCCGCACCCCTGTGTTTTAATGTAAACCAGAGCAGCGTTTTATTTCCGTATTCACCCCAACACCTGATCTGCCGAGATCCCTGCACCAACATCAAGACCGGCAAAGCCTAAATCCCTACACCCCCCGTTATACGTTTTGATTTGGGTATTGTATATTTTAGGCAGCATAGAAAATATACTATTTTTATACATAACAGTTCGACAAGTGCTCATAACATATTTTTAAGTCCTTCGATCTTAAAACGATCTGTAAATAAATTTGAATTGGTTTTAATTGCAAATTCTAAATTCTAATCTATATTGCAATTTCTAAAATGTACAAAGAGGGAAGTGAGAACTTTTATTTTTTTTGGAATGTGGTTTACAGCTCTCTGTAATACGGAGGCTGCATATGGCTCTCAGACATTTCTTATGGGCCTTGAACACTTTATCATTATTAGTAGAGTTGCCCCAAAAGATGATGCTGTATCTCAGTGTAGAAGTTACAAATCAGTGGTAAGCTGTAAAAACCGCAGATTGATTTCCAATAGTTTACATCTAATCTAAATAGGTGTAACGGGGTACGTCCTCCTCTCCGCGAGGGGAGGGGAGGGGGGGGGCTATCTTCATTGGTAGTGATAATTGGGTTGTTGGAGTCCTCTAGGTATCGAGAGAGAACGACGGTGAGAGAGAAGACGGTAGCGGGGGCGGGCATTCCTGTCTGGGACATAAGTTAGGGTCAACTATTGTTGGGATGGTGAGGGACTCTGTCATAGTAGGTGTGCGGGCTTGTATTACCCGCACTTGTGTTGTGCTGGGATTGTGAAGAAGGAAAAAACGTAGTGAACCACTCTTGCGATTTATATTCAGTACAGACTTAACTATTTGTTAGACATGCGTTTAGTGTGGTGACTACGAGTTGACTGCTGTGGTCTGGGATTCGCTCTTATTTATATTGAAACAATGAGAGACGCTGGAGTTGGTCGTTTCTGTTGTTACGACGACCATAGTGCGCTGTTTTTGACCTACGTGCCCGTTACGGTGCACATGTGCAAGCCGTTCGTCTGGAATGCAATTTCTCTTCCTTTGTCTTTTCAATGTCAATAGTGGAGATGGGTAAACCGTTAGGTCGGAATGCGCTTTCTCGTCCTTTGTCTCGTTCAATGTTAATAGCGGAATTGCGTAAGCTGTTAGTTTGTTATACAATTTCTTGTCTTTTATTTGTTCAATGTTTATAGCGGGGAAGTGTAAACTGTTAGTTTTTTACATGCTTTCTCATCCTTTGTTCAACTCCAACATCCCTTTACAATGAATGAAATAACTGTCAGTATGGAACGAACTAGCAAAGATAATTTAACTTTAGTATCCTACCTTAACCTACTGTTTTGGATCAACTATATTTGTACTTAACCTATAGTTATTATTATACATTATATACTTGTAAACTTATATGTTATGTACAAATTATGAGCCGGTCGTCGCGAACAGTAGGGTCGGGCGAAGTCTTTCAAGTATTTGACGTTGACGAAAACATGTAATTGCAGTTTAATTATCCAATTGTTTAATCTTTTTTTTTTATTTATAGAGAAGAGGGCGGACGAGCAAGCGGTCTCGCGTGATGTTTTATGTTTAAAATTTTATACTTTATTTAAGTGTTTTTACATTTCATTAGGCCTAAATGTTTATACATAGCAGTTAAATGTGGAGCATTTGTTACTCTAACATTTATATTTGTCGTTATACCAATGACTAAATCTTGCATATAAATAAATAATAGGTATATTTTATCCCGAAGCGTTCTGGGGAGTGTGAGGAATCATTGTAATTAATCAAACGTACATATAGACCAAACGTGTGAAGTAGCGGGCACTGTAAGTAGTTTATTAAATCATAGAGTGTAGAATATAATTATAACAATCTACATTAACATACATTAAGCATGCTCCTACAGAAGGTAAAGTATAGTACTTACTCGGTAATTCATCATCGCTATCAAGCAATTCTCTAAGTTCTTCATAAGTTTTTATCATGTTCGCATTCTTTGTCATTACTTTAGTTATCTATGAATTTCTCTTTTATGTTATTAAAGTTTATTACTGGTTTTAGATATAAATTGCCTTTCTAGAATATGAGGAAACCAAGGTTTTTTTATATTATTATCAGAACATAAACTTCAATTAATTAAAACTGGAAATACATTGATTACATTTATGATACTGATATGATAAGGAAGATGAGGAAATACTGATATGATTTTTGTTTTCTTTTATAATTTCCTTGGACACTGGCATAGTCATTGATCTACATTCCAGGTTGGGCAAACTTTCAGTGGCGGGCCGAATTAAAAATGAAAATTTAAGGCGTGCCAAAATAAATAAATAAAACATAATAATACAAAGTTTTTTATTATTCTTTTCAAATTGGTCTTTAAAGTTACTTTTTTGTATATTGACAGCCCGGAAAAAAAAGCCCGCGGGCTGTAGTTTGCCCACTACATCTACACACAACAAGTAACATTGATTTTACAATAAACAAAAGAGGAGCTGTCAATAAAATTTATATTTTTGAAAGGAGCTCTTAAAAATACATCGAAATGCATTGTTGATAAATTTATTTAAACAATCGTCGGTTGGGGTAGTATAGAGTCCTGGAACGAGTTGCATGCCCGCAGAAGGAATGCGACTGTTTTATGTCACTTGTTTTTAGTGTTGTACTACAATGATCTTAGTGAAAGATAGGTATATCGATATCGATAAAAGTCGATATTTTTAATTTAAATATCACGGTCAAAAATAAAACACACAACTATGTAATTATAAAAAACGACTTATTTTTTACTATTTTTATTTACTTTTATTATTTATTTATTTATTATTTAACACACATTAGATAATATAGTAAGTAGGTATACCTAATTTTTAGTTTTAAATAGGTATTTAATATTTAGTTTTGAGATATATAGTTACTAAAAAACAAAAAACAGAAAAAAATACAACAATTAATAATTGAGAGAAATATAAAAAAAACGATATTATAACAACAAAAATCTACTACGCATTACATTATTAATAATAATAAAAAATAATGGAGTGTAGACTTTCTCGGCCGGTGTCCATATTAATTGAATCTTCCGGTCTACTTGGCCGAGGTCTTCTGGAATCTCTTCTCTTTCTTCCAAACGTTTCGTCAACAACTGCGGTTGACATCTTCAGTGGCGACTGCGTTCACTTTCGGAGAGATGTTATCTCTTCGGCTTCTCGAGCGCAACTGACTAGACGATTGTGGCGCACCGGTATTTATAGTGGGCGAGTATTTATATATTGTATTTATATGCACGGGTATTTCTATGTTCGTGTAGTGTGTATCGACTCTGTTTTTGTCCCCCCCCCCCCCTCTCGTCTCTCTTCCCTGTGGGCTTGATGTCTTCGGAGTGCTGGATACCAGATATTACCTAGTCTTAGATTTTCTTCTTTTTTGTTAAAATTGTTGTGATGCTTGTAAGATTTCAATAGCTTCCCTATTGAGACGGGAATAATAATAGCTTCGTTCGCGGTAAGGATTCAGAACTGATTCGGAACTATACGCATGCGCAGTTCAAATAATGCCGTTCGCGGAACACACAGTTCAGAATTTCTAGTTACAGTTCTGTGTTCGCGGAACCGTCGAACTCGATTCAGGATCGGTTCAGAATCAGTTCTATCAGTTCTATAACTTTGGCAAGAATTCGTAGTTCCAGACATGCGCAGTTTTTACCTAACGACATTTGACATACATGCTGCGGCTATATTCAGTTGGTTAGAAACTAATAAACTAATAAATGTAAGAACGCCCTGCTTCTCTCTGGGTTGGTGTTAAGCCTACATGCCAACTCAGAAAGTCGAGTCGAAGCTAAACTGATAAGAAGAGAGAAGACGGCCATAGCTAAACATGCCTTGTCGGATGGAGACCACGAAATCTGCTTCAGGGACACAAAGATCTTGTCAACCGGGCATCATTATTATTCCCGTCTCAATAGGGAAGCTATTGAAATCTACAAGCATCACAACAATTTTAACAAAAAAGAAGAAAATCTAAGACTCCGTAATATCTGGTATCCAGCACTCCGAACACATCAAGCCCACATGGAAGAGAGACGAGAGAGGGGGGGGGGGGGGGGACAAAAACAGACTCGATACACACTACACGAACATATAAATATCCGTGCATATAAATACAATATATAAATATCCGCCCACTATAAATACCGGTGCGCCACAGTCGTCTAGTCAATTCGACCGGTGACTCTTGAAAGGCCACTAGGGCCACAAGAACTATACATACACGATGTTGAGGCAATCAGGTTTTTTAGTCGGTAGGAGTCCGACACTACCTGGTACCACCTAGGCTGGCCCAGCCAGACTAGATGGTACCAGGTGTCCCATGCAGGATTTTTCCTGATTGTCTCTCCTAACAAAAAAAAAAAAAAAAAAAAAAACTAGTCAATTGCGCTCGAGAAGCCGAAGAGATAACATCTCTCCGAAAGTGAACGCAGTCCCTACTGAAGATGTCAACCGCAGTTGTTGATGAAACGTTTGGAAGAAAGAAAAGAGATTCCAGAAGACCTCGGCCAAGTAGCCCGGAAGATTCAATTAATAAATAAAAAATAACTTAAAAGTACTAAAAGGAACAAAAAACTATGATATTGTATTGCATGAATATTAGTCATTACCATCATCACTTGTAATACCTGATGCAGACAAGTCAGAATCAGGTTTGGTCGCTCATTTTAATAAGCAAGTATAGTAAAAATCTACCGAACACGTGTTATATCGATGACGCAAGAGGAACAATAGAAAGCGAGCAAGCATACAAACTCATTCGCATTAAAATCACAATGATAAGGAGGTAGTCTGACAGCCTTGTGACCATGTTCCTGTAAAATTTCATCAATTAAGTAGACATCCTCTTGCTCAATTGTTTTTATAATTTCATAAAATTCTGTTTCTTTCATGTTCTCCAAATATGATAGTGTGCACGACAGAATAATAAGTGCGCAGAAAAAGTGCAGTGCCCATGAAAACGTGTATATTTGACATTCATTACGTATGCCGATTTCATATTATAATATAATATATTATAATATAATATATTATAATATAATATATTATAATATAATATATTATAATAATATATTCCCAATCGTCAGTCGTGTTTGCGAGCGCTATTTTCTGCTAACCATCATTCTTATTCTTTCATTCGATTAGGTTCATGTTCAGTTATTTTACCTCTAGTTATTTAGAATTCGTTCAGAATTCAGATACATGTATCATACTTTTACTATTAAACAATGCTAACCAGCGGATAGGTTTTTAAAATAAAACCGGTGTTTAGTGGTCTTGGACTAAACCGGTTTTTTAGGTTTTAGAGAACCGGTTCACACTACTATTATTATCTATCTATAGTCTCGATCTCTCTAATTTGTTGAACCGATGTACTTAAAGTTTAAACTATTTGGCATTAGAATAGAATATTACTTACCGCAGTGCGTATGTCGGTGGAATAGCAACAAATGGAAACTTCTGTAACTATTTCGATATCGAATTATAAATAATATCTGTCTGCACAACCGTCAATCTCAGCGTCACTCACTATAAGGCATAACTAAGAAGATTTCCTAAGAAAGCTTTGCTATTAAAGATAAATTATATATTGTTATAGAAAAAGATGGAAAAGGAATTGAATAAATTATTAGGAGAAGTGAGTGATATCACCGAACCTTCCTACATGGACAAATTACTGATGTATTTAGACAGTCTATATCTTGAAGATGAGGAATTCATGAAGGTATTTTTTTCTATTTTTATTATGGAACTAACATTCACTCTCAGCTTTGCTTGCTTGGAACATTATAATCAGGAAAATTAGCAAAAAACTTAGTTGTATTTTTAAAGCTACTTGTCCAATTTAGTGTCTGACTTTCCAGAATAAATCTTAGGTAGATACGTATAACCGTTTTCATGTAGCATGGTGCGGTTGACACCTATCGGTTGACTGGCTGTGTACGGAACATCAGTCGTGTCGGTACAAAGTTTTACGATTTTCGATATCTGTTGTGAATTGTTTGTAATACAGTAGTGGAGTTTGTAACAGTAGTGACATAGACGTGAATTTAGGTTACCAACCATTAAAATAAATATAAATAAATTCTTTATAAAATATTGTTTTATTCAACATTAAATAAAATAAATAAAACATGAATTAAATCTACATCTACATGAATATTATTATTCAATATATAGATGTGACCTCTGATATGTGAATGTAGTAAAATGATTTTGATTATTATCTTAATACTATATAACTAGTATTAAGATAAGAAAAAATAAATCTGATTCCATTGATTTACTGTTTTACATGAGTTATTTTTTTAATAGGTGAGAAGTGCCCAGGCACGTGCCAGACCTTATCAAAAGCCTTCTCTATATTAATTATTCTGTTTATATTTATATTCTATGAGACCTGTCATTCGCACCATGCTTTGTGAAAAATTGTATAATGAACATCTGCTGTATCATATGAATAAACTTTTTCTTTTTAATGACGAGTGGGCAGACAAGTAAGTAGTCCCACATGATGGTAAGTATTACCGCTGCCCATGGACACCTGTAACACCAGGGGGTATGCGGGTGCGCCGCTTTACACTTAAAGCTATTACAACATCTGACAGTAGACTACCATAAAATGCACTGCATTTCCCACTTTATCCTATTCCCCCAATGTACATACATATTCTGGTAGTGAGTGAGATATGCCAGAGCCCATTTCCATCGCATCCTATCCCCTTCACTTTCCTAATCCTTTCTAAAAATCTATTCCTCAACCTCTATAGGTAAGCAGTGGGTCCAGGGGCATGGCAATGTTTGTGAATGTCCATGGGTGACAGTATTATATGAACAAACTTTTAGGTAGGTATATAAATATTATATACACAGTTGTAGTCAGCTAATTAAGGGCACTACTATCCACCAATGCTCCTGGCAGTCATGGTCATAAATCAATCATGCACTGGAGTTATACAGGTGCTGTACGCATCATCAATTCCTTGAGTGAGTCATCCTCAATTTCTTGAACTACTTATGTACAAAATTGGGTAGTTTTAATGTCATTTCGCATCATATTTACATACAGCATGGCCATGATTCTAAAGAATACTATTACAACTGTTGAGAGTGAAGTAAATCAGCAGACCCAGATTGTTATTAATAATATTCTTAAGGTTTTTACTGAATTTAAGGAAGATTCCCAGAAATTGCAAGAGTTGAACTTTCACCACACTCACACAATTACACTACTGCAATGTTTGTGGTGTCAATTTAAGAACTGGACAGAATCAAGCAGGAATGCACAGATGGTGGTGAAGCAAGTGTTCCTCGGCAACAAGTTCATCAGCCTCGTCCTGTGACTGATATCAATGAGTTTGATAAAAGTGTTATCAAAGGAATTCTGACATCGTTTTAATCCAGTGGTGAATATTCTCTACAAAAAATTTTGGACGCCGCCAAAGAAATAATAGAAGGATAAATATAATAGTATAATTTTGAAATAAATATAATTTTGAAAGTGCTTGGCTACAAATAATAATAACTACTTCTCAAACATAGATACGTTGTTTTCTCTTTCAGTAGAATTACTGGTAATTAGCGTAATCGATAGGAACCTCGCTCATCACTACGCCTTCCCACAAGGGCCGTAGTGCAGGTGAGAGCATGTTTTATAGTTGTGACTGCCAGGAGCGCTGGCATTTAGTATAGTATTAAATGAGTTAAGATTTTTCTTCTAGTCCATGTAGCTTGTATATTCATGGGACTTTGTTGCTTAAACTAATGTTGACATGTAGGTACACTAATGTCCTAAATATTAGTATAGTAACACTGGGAAATAGCTGTTTAAAAATATTTATTTTACGAAAACTGATTACAAAGCACACAAAATAACATAAACAAAAACGAATTACAGGTGTGTAGGACAGAACAATGAGTGCGTAAGCAAGTGAGAGTGTAGTATCCATTGTGTGTAGTCAGTGCGCATAGTATGTACAACCAACAACATGCACAAACTTGTCCTTATAGCTAATTTAAACAAAATTATATTTACCTTTGTTAGATATTACAGCTTAACATTAACAGCAGCATTGACATTGATATTACAGGGGCATTGACAATATCAAAAGAAATGTTGCTCCAAGCTTCTTGAAACATGTCATAAAGCTAGTTTATAGTGACAGTGCATTGAGTTGCAACTTTTTTTCTTGACTTCGTACCACAGGTGTTCTATAATCTATAGGGTTTAAGTCTGGTCTATTTGCAGACCAATCTAGTACCGACACTGACTTATATGTGAGGAAGGATTTGATGGGCTGTGCTGTTTGGGGTCATTATCAAGTTGAAACATCCATATGACAGGGAGACTTTCTTTGACATAAGGCAGCATGGTTTCCTCTAATATATGTTTGTATTGGTGATGATCAAGAGTAGAGTAATTTCAATTTTTCTTACAGGCCCCACTCCTAATCCCAAAAAACAGCCCCAAAGTTTGATATTGCTGCCTCTATGTTTCACTTGTTTTTTTTTTGTGTATTTTGAATTCATATCTGTTTTTGCATGGCACTGTATATATTGTTTGCCATCTGATGAAATGTGATTTATCTTGGTGTCTTCAGAAAATGACACATATTTGCACTGAGAATAGGTCTAATGTTCATATTTCCTAGCAAAAGACAAACATGCTAAGTAGTCTGTGTCCCTTTTCAGTAAAGGAACTTTTTAGTAACTCTTTCTAACAGCTTTTAGCCATTCTCGAACGGCCCTTCTGCCTCAAATACTTCCCCCTTGATCAATATGGACTTTAAAGGGGTCTTTCTTGGCATCCTTGATCTTTTTGCGGGTTGTGTCTCTTGGAATTTTCTTTCTAAGTACACTTTCAGTTGTATTACGCGTTTTGAAATATTGCACCGCATATTGCAGTATGGCCATTCAGGTTGACAACAATTTATTATGACTTTTCGCATTGTCCCATCACAGCTCTTATTTTTACCCATCTTTATTTTAAAAATTACAATGAAAATGTGAACAATAACAATGTAATATTCAAGAATGGCGCCTAATGAAATAATGTGCGAAGGCAAAGTGTTTAGTTTTTATAATTTTTAAATTATAACAGAAACATTTAAATGGCTATATTTAATAATTAGATGGCTAGACAGAAAACACAGTATAATGCCGAGTGATTTGTTTCTATATCAATTTATACAGAGATTATATTTTTTTCAATGAAAACTGTAATTCAGTACTGTTATGTTAGCCAGGGTACTTGATAAGGAACAGCATTACATAATAATAGACAATGATATTCATAATCAGTTAAACACTGGGACCCGAACAATAAATTTTGCCCAGACTTCTCTATCCCCAATTAGTTGACTACATATAATGTTATGTAAAATAATTCATGTTACAGCTATTAATAGAAAAGTTAAGACATGTGGATATAACTTGGCAGCAACCGTGGTACCAGCAGTCAAAATCTCTTACCAGACGGCTTGAAGAGAGTGATAACAACAATGCAGACAAATTTTATACAGGCACCATTACAAAAAAAGAATGTGATAAAATTGACAAAAATTGGCATAAATTTAGAAAGGTACAACTATTTTTCATTTTTTGTGTTATATATTACTGTCTGTGTGGTACTTTTATTGTTTTCTAAGTACATATAGCAATATTTGTATATCTTAGTGTATAATATACGTCAGGCTGGCTTGGCCCGTGGATTGGAACTTTTGAGCTGTGCTTTAATCCAATGCACTTGAAAGCATCTTGAGAAGCATATGTACTGCTTTCATTTTCAATGTACTCTGATAAAAATATTATATAGTACTGCTAAATAAAATTGTATTCTTAACTTGAGGACTACATTGGATTAATGCATAGCTCAAAAGTTCGAATTGATACACCATATGTCCGATCTCTAAGCATTTTTTCACGGGTTATCGAGTAGTCGGCGCCGCGTCCTCAGTGGTTTTTTCTTTTTTCGGAATGGCTAAATCCTTGTAGCGCTAATGGCCTTTCAACAGTCACCGAACATGTATGGTTTTAGGGCGAGCGAGAAAGCGCTCAGCCAGGAGCAAAAAGTGTGTGCAGCAACGAGGCTTCCCCACCGGTAGACCGGCGTAAGGAACGGAGCTCGGCTTAGGAAGCTCTCAGGCATGTGTTAAAAGTATTGGCTGAAAGCCGGTGTGTGTTCACGGTGTAGCGAGGGTAACGTCCTCGTCTCCGCCGGCGGGTACGGTGTATATGTGTAGCCTGTGAGTGTACTGTAAGAACCGTATTGGCAGCAGTAATTTTTTTCGTCGGGGTCGTCTAGGACGTGCCGAGGACGATGACGACAGTAACGGGGAGGGGCATTCCTATCGGGGTCATTCCCAATGCCGAAGTGTATAACAGTATGAGAGCTTTTCATATGCGCCGCCGTTATTTACCTGGCAGCAGCCAATATGAGATCGAACAGTGCGCCGACTACCATACAATGGAGACGTTAAAAAAGGCATTTAGAGTTTTAAAGTCAATTTGTCATTTAATTAATGTTATTTTTTTCTAGAAATATAACATACCAGATAAGCCAATATGTCTTGCACGTTGGAAAAACAAAGACAAGAGTAGGAATCCTAAAACTCCCGAAGAGCGTGTCAGACACTTTGTCACATCTTATTTGGCACGTGGACTGGAGAGACCTCTTAATGAAGTATATAAACATTTTATCTCCCACTACGCCTATCCAGCAAAAAGAAAATATTCGCCTACTGAGGAATTGATTATGAAGATATGTTTTCATCATAAACCACAAACTGCAGTAACATACTTGTCTACTATACTTGGCCGGGAACCCAGGGGCTTATATAAAAGATTATATTATACACATAATGGTATTTCATTTTTTCTTCATACGAGTATCTTATCAATATGTCATATTCCGATGCTTATAAAAAGGTTTGGATAATTACTGTAAAATCATTACATCCTCAGTGTAAAGGTAGATATACTAAAGTGCAATATTATAAACTTTACGAAAAGCAAAGTATAGTTTCTTTTTTTAATAAAAATAAATCATAACTTTTGTTTGTGTGATTCTTATCAAAAAAAAATAAATTATTTATCGTCTCTTTATTTAATCTTCATAAAAAGTATTGTAAGTGGTTTATGAGATAAGTGGCACATTAGTTCTAATTCACTGTTTTATTATGTATTGCCGATCAAAATTACGTATGTTATTGCATCAAAAACAAATAATATGCTTATACAGTAAACTTCAAAATGTTAAAAAATCAGTCACTTTATCTTAACTAATAAAAAATAGGTCTTGATTTTTAGAATGCTAAAACACCAAAAAGGTACCAACTCAGATCTTCACGAAACCTAGATCGATTGATGCAGAAAATTTAAAAGATAAATTAGCTGGTAACTAAAGCTGGAATAATCTGCCGCCACCAGCCACCAATCTGTCCGTTAAATACAATGGCTTATTTCAAAATTAAGTTGAGAAATTGTTGGAAAAGCAAAAGGATTCATTCATCCTAGGTGTTCAGATTTTTTAAATGCTTTGATTTTTATTCTTCTAATTACACTTATTGTAGGGAATGATGAATACATATATTTAATAATAATTTGTCAATAACCAAATTTGTATACAGCTCTAACATGTTTGTTGTAAATTATAAGTATAGAAATCTCTTTTATTTTTTACTGTATTCCACCCACTTTTTACTTTTAATATCAGTAATTGAGTATATTTTTATTTTGAGGTAAGGTTGTCTACTTCTTCGACTGTCGGTGAGCATATACCTGTATGTATACAGGTGCTGGCAGAATATCTGTGCTGTGGATTATCTGCAGCGTTCGCTGAACCAGTTCCATTTTGTTGTCGCGACATACAATATACATATTTAGATATTTTATATCTTTATTTAAAGTATCACTGTACGTACGTAATTGTGGTGTTGTGATAACGAATAAATATATTTTCTTTTTTTCTTTAAATCCAGTGATATAACTCAATTTTGACAAAAATGCCACTTTAGTATTGTTATCTTTCCACTGACAATATGTTACAACGAAAGCTATGTTACATAATTAATATGTACGTACTATCCACACTAACTAACTAATTCACGTTTATAAATTTTCTTTCCAGAAAAACCATTAAAGAGATCGAAAATAAAGTGGACATTGCCGATGGCCTCAAAATTCGTAAAACTGCTTATTAAGTATTCAGGGTTACCATTAGAAGAGTTGAAGTATAAGGCGTTCGATAAATCAATTTGGTTAAAACTTGAGGAAAAATTTCAGCTGTATTATATGTATTTGCAAAAGTTTTGGTATCGTTATCTCCACATTCAGATTTTTGTTAAATGTGATGTAAAACTGAAAACTTTAAGGAGAAAAATATACAAAAAGTAAGAGTTAACTTTGTCATGTTAACATTATCATTTACTTTAAATTATCAGGTCCTTACCTATGAAATTGCCGTTTTATATGGAAAAATTCAAGTATTTTTTTGTATGAAAATTATATATTTAATTAATTTACGATTATCATACAGGATCCACTTCTCATCACAAGTGACAATGCCATTCAGAATCCCTTAATTTTTATGCCGGTTCAGTAAAGTAAGGCAAGCTTCGACATGTGTTTGCAGCTGACTTTCATTAAGCTCATACGGTACGCACTTCCCGAGCTACTTCAATTTCCCGATTTGACACAAATAATTCTGCTGCTATCTTAGACGTCGTTTGAGATGAATCCGCTTCCACTATTGCTTTCAATTCGTCGTTATCGACTTTAGTCTCCGGTCGTCCACGGGTAAGGAAACTTTTTTAGGTCGAATATAGTATTTTTAAGCCTAGCCACCCACTAAAATAATAGATTGGAAAAAAATGTGTTTTAAAATTTAATTTTTTAAGGTAATAATTATTTATTATTTATTTATATTTTGTTTTTAAATTAGTATTTTTTGCTACTTTGAGCAATTCATCAAGATTTTTATTTTTAAGGATAGCTTCATAGCTATTAGAGCACTCTATATTCAAATTACAATAAACCAATAATTCTGCTTTTATAAGATTTATGCTGGCTTTTTTGCGCTCATCTCTCCATTTAGTATTCATCACAGAAAATATGCGCTCTGTAACTACAAAGGTTGCCAGAATCGATAGAAGAAATGACGTAATTTTTAGAATAGTAGAGTAATCTGAATCACTGAAGAAGAAAATTTGTTGCCATTTTACAGCATTTTTTGCCATTTTTTGCAGGGTTCAGAATTTTATTCAACTGATTCGTCTCTTGTACACATTTTCAAAATTAATATTCAGTATTTAAGTAATTCCTAAGTTTGCTACCAAATTCTTCTAATTTGGAAAATTTCAGTTTTGTTGTTAGTTTGAAGTCTTTTAGACGACTCAGCCAATTTGATTCTGAGAAATCAAACCAATTGTTTAATTGGGGTTCTTGTCAAAAATAGCAACAAATACCTCTTAGTGATTTGAAACACCAGGAAACTTGCTCTAACTTTTTCAGCCTTTTATTTGTCTCATATCCAAAAAATACATTATTTTCTCTTTGTATTATTTGTTGTTTTAAGTTGTACATAATTATGAAAATATCTACAATTGTTACACTATTGGACATATTTGTTGAAAATGTTCATCTATATTTGAATTCCCGGTGTATATGAATTTGCTTGTCATGCAAATATATTAGTTTTGCCTACTATAGGTTTTTTTAGAAATATTGTAGTAGGTATTATATAGTAGGGTTGGTAACCCTACCCACGGGCTTGTTCTTGAGGCCGAAATTTTCTGAACGGAAACGATCAAACCAAAAATGCGCACCGTGCGTTCGTTTGCGGTGTTTGGTCCGTACACATCGTTTATATTGCATGCCGTTTGTGCTGTGTTGCTGCCACGACAGAACTCATATTCGAAAATAACACGAATTTTTGACTTTTCCATTGTCGCTAACACAACGATATTTAAGCAAAAATAGCTTGAAGTCAAACGAATAACTGATTTTGAAAATAATTTCATGGCTTCTAATTGAAATTAATTTGAATTTGGAATTCCAAACCAAACGCAATATAACTAAGTTCAAAGTAGCCACTATGAACAAACGGCAATTTCATAGGTAAAGGCGTAATATATTGATGTATTTTGAGACTGGAAAAGCGCGGCAAATTGAAAAAAAATATATTGTAGGTTATCACTAAAAGTAGTGGGAATTATAATTTGGATACTTGCTTTCAATAATAAAAATCATTGAATTGTATACAATTCAAGTATCAAAATTAATATTCAAAATATTTTTAGTGAACCTACATATAATTTATTAATTTCCTGTGCTTTTTAATTCTCAACTTTCATTTGCCAGACTATGTAAATATACCTACCTGAGAAACCGGATGCTATTATTACTTCTAGTTTACCAGATACTGAGATTTAAGTGAATTATTAAGATGACAATTTTTATTGCGTTATCTTAAAACTCGGATGTTGGAACATGTTTTTATTTAAACAGAATCTTGAAACAACGAAAAGAATATCTTAACCAATATCAATAAGTTCATACCAATATCATACCATCCTCTTGGTATCAAAGTAACTCTTAGTAACTACTTGGTATCAAGTTCATACCAAGGTTAAGTAATTCTTACATTATTATTTATTTTTCAGGTTAAGAGCATCTTATCAAGTGTGGACTGACATTCGTTGGAGTGAATTTGCTTATAATTTTCCAGATGGTTTTACTCATAATTTTTTGCACCATGTAGCTCATCAACCAATAAAAAAATATCCTGGATATTTAAAAGCACCTATGGAAGAAGTAGTAAATTATGGTTTGCAAAAATGTAAATCATGTCAGAACAGACGTTTAAAGACATTAACATTAAACAAAGATGGCTTTCTTGAAATTACTTATTACAAATCGAAAGAAAATAAAGTTGAGAACTAAAAGTTTTTGTTATTACGTAATAAGGTCTTTATGGACAGACAACTTTCAAGACCGAATAGGATTATATAATCTGACCAGATAAATGAACGACTCTTGGTCTTCAAATTGTTCCTTTACGGTGTAAGCAGCTTTTCGAATTAGGCTGATAATTTAATTTAGACCGATATGTTTATTAACACCTTAGTCCGCTCAAAAGCTATAGACACAAGTTAGAGTCGTCGTCTGCGCGGTTGCAGGGCTGTGGGGCCAGGGGGCCATAGAGCGATGCACACGATGTAATAACGTACCTGCCGCCCACTTTCCGCGTTACCCCGCCCCCGTCCCTGCAAGCCAGGCGTGGACTGTTCTTATTGATCTATAATTGTGGTGAACATTCCTTTCTCAGAGGTATAATAAATAATTATGACCTATGTATGAATTTATCTGATAAGGATCCATAATTTTCATTCTTAGGGATGAGTATTTGTCCTTTATTGAACGAATAGATATAACGACAGACACCCTGTTCATTAAAGTCGGTCACGCCGTTTAAGCTCTGCGAGGGAATAAAGAAACAAACATACTAACGATGAAAAACATATCACCCCCTCGCGTTCCGCAGTTGGGTAAAAATTACTCATTTTCCTATTCATTTTCTATTTTATAAGATAATTCGAGTACTATAAAGTATGTTGAATATGTATTTTTTTATTCGTTTTAAACATAGTTTAAAACACTTCAATTTCAAACATGTTTTATTTAGATTGTGTTTTAGACAGTGTTTAAATGTGATTTATAACACTTTGTTTTAAACATAGAAGTCTGCATAGTACGTCCACTAGAACGTACTATACATAAAGTTGTTCTGGTTCCCATAGTACGGGAAATCCAAGTATGGGGCCAGAAATCGTGTGCGTCTATTTTTTTTTAAGTAGTAACTGACATACCAGTGAGCTCACCTACCATCTTTTGAGCCTAAGCCAACCTCACCTGCTTGTGGTGCACCCTGCTGTTAACTGACGAGGCAATGGCGTTCCCTTTTTGCGGTGGGAGGGTTACTCCGTCGGCATTGCTACCACCCTTCCGTCGGAGTCCGCCGCCATAATGATGCCTTATAAGCCGCGAGGCCCGCATCGTGTTCCGGCGGTGAGCGGAAGAAGCCGTCCCGAGAGAGGGATTGTTGCGTGTGGAAATGAGGACCGGCGGTTGCGGGGAATTACAGACGCGCATGGGCGTGACATGGTGGCGCGGGGATCAGGGAGACCCGGTGAAACGGTTGTCCGCTGACCGCCCGCGGGTTGTTGGGGGCCCGAACCCGGGGATCTTACTTTAATCTCCACCCCAGGAGGCTGCCCCGCCGCACGCGAAAAATCCCTTGGGGTAGCAGTTGTGCCGGAGGAGACCGGAGTGGAACCCGACTGCTGCCCCCGGGGGGGGGGACCGGGGGCCCTTCCGTACCCCGCGCCAGCAAGTCACACAACCTTTGTGACCTGATTTTTTCTCCGCCCCGTGCTTTGTCCTTTGATCCACATGCGACCATTTCTCTCTCCGTCCCCCCTCTTCTTATTTTTCCTATTCACACTCACAATGGCCAGGAACAAGAAAATGTATAATGTGCACTCAGCGGCCCATCCTGTAAGTTCCACATTTAAAGTGGACTTTTGCAACATTAGGGGGATGCATAGTAACATCGACGCCGTCCACTACCACCTTGAGACGGCAAAGCCGGCCTTACTTTTCTTGACGGAGACACAGATTTCCTGCCCGGCCGATACATCATATCTTCATTACCCCGGTTACAAACTGGAGCACTGTTTTGTGCGACGTGCCGGGGTATGCATGTACGTCCGGGAGGATGTTTGTTGCCGCCGCCTCAGCCATTTTGAAGACGGGGACCTGTCGATTCTCTGGGCGCGTATTGACTACGGACGTTCCACTAAAGTCTACGCTTGCCTTTACAGGTCCCACAGCGGTGATACGGAGACGACTCGTTTTTTTGAGCGTCTACAAGAAACGACTGACAGAGTGCTCGAACAGTTCCCTTGCGCGGAAGTGGTGATCCTTGGTGATTTCAACGCTCACCACGAAGAGTGGTTGGGATCCCGAACTACCGACCGCGCAGGGAGAGCAGCCTATAACTTTGCCCTGGCCTATGGTTTCTCGCAGTTGGTGTCCCACCTACGAGGATACCTGATATCGAGAGCCATACTCCCTCCTTACTGGACCTCCTGCTGACTACGCGGCCGAATGACTACAATGTTGTTGTTGATGCCCCGTTAGGATCATCCGACCATTGTATCATTCGAACTGCTGTGCCAGCCAAGCAATCCGTGCGGACCCATTCACAGGGAACGCGCAAAATCTGGCACTACAAGTCAGCAGATTGGGATGGGTTGCGCGAATTTTACGCCTCTTATCCGTGGGGGCAGCTTTGTTTCTCGTCGGGAGATCCGGATACCTGTGCAGACTCCGTTACCGACGTGGTGTTGCAGGGCATGGAATGTTATATTCCTTGCACCGCGATACCGGTAGGCGGACGGAGCCAACCATGGTTCAATCAGTCCTGCAGAGAGGCCCGTCGTAATAAACGGGCCGCATACAGGGCCTGGGCCAGAGCACAGGTGTCCGAAGATCCGAATACCTCCGACTTGAGGAAGAAATTTAACGCTACCTCGAGGTGCAGTAAGAAGATCATTGTCAGAGCAAAGAATGAGCACATCCGCAGAATTGGCGACCGACTAGCTAGCTATCCTTCTGGAAGCCGGGCTTTCTGGTCGCTCGCTAAGGCTGCTGAAGGTAACTTCTGTCAGTCGTCACTCCCTCCACTGCGGAAACTCGATGAGTCACTGGCCCATGGGGCGAAGGAGAAAGCCGATCTCTTGGGCTATCTCTTTGCCTCAAACTCGACACTGGACGATAGAGGTGCCTCACCACAGTCTATCTCAAGGTGCACAAGCTCCATGCCGGAAATCTGTTTTACACAGCGTGAAGTCCGGCGAGCTCTTGCATCTCTTGATGTCCGAAAATCGAGTGGGCCTGATGGTATTCCTGCAGTGGTGCTTAAATTTTGCGCTCCCGAGTTGTCCCCGGTGCTTACGCGACTCTTTAGGCTCTCATACTCTATAAAAAGCTTCCCGTCAACATGGAAGGTAGCTCATGTTCACCCTTTACCTAAAAAGGGTGACCGCACAGACCCGGCCAACTACAGGCCAATAGCGATCACCTCCCTCCTCTCCAAGGTGATGGAGCGTGTCATAAACACACAGCTCCTTGGGTACCTAGAGGATCACCAGCTGATTAGCGACCGTCAATATGGATTTCGCCATAATCGCTCCGCTGGTGATCTTTTAGCGTATTTAACACACCGCTGGGCTGACGCCATTGAGAGTAGAGGCGAGGCTCTGGCTGTAGGCCTAGACATTGCGAAAGCTTTCGACCGGGTATGGCACAAATCGCTGCTTTCCAAGTTACCATCTTTCGGGATACCCGAGGGATTATGCGAATGGGTTGCCAGTTTCCTGACTGGACGGAGCATCAGAGTCGTTATCGATGGTAGCTGCTCCGACACCATGTCTATTAACGCTGGCGTCCCGCAAGGCTCCGTGCTGTCTCCAACTCTGTTCCTTCTGCATATCAACGACCTGTTGCAAATTGGTGACATACGTTGCTATGCAGATGACAGTACTGGAGACGCCTTGTACAGGGGCCGCGCCAACATCCCTCGGGTCGAAGTGGAAGAGAGTCGCGCCAGGCTTGTGTCTGAAATCGAAAACTCTTTAGATCTAGTCTCGATTTGGGGTTCTCTAAACCTAGTGGATTTCAACCCCAGTAAGACGCAAGTCTGTGCATTCACCGCTAAAAAAACCCCTTTTGTTGTAGCACCTCGCTTTCAGAGCATACCTCTTAAGATCTTGGAGAGTATCGGGATCCTTGGTATCGACATCTCCAGCAAAGTCGAATTTAGGGGTCATCTGGAAAATAAGGCCAAAATGGCCTCCAAAAAGCTCGGTGTGCTGAACAGAGCGAAGCGGTACTTCAAACCTGGGCAACTCCTTATGCTTTACAAAGCTCAGGTGAGGCCCCATATGGAGTACTGCTCTCATCTCTGGGCCGGCGCACCGAAATACCAATTGGACCCATTTGACTCCATCCAACGACGTGCTGTTCGTATTGTCGACGATCCCACTCTCACGGGCGGTTTAGAATCCCTCAGCATTCGGAGAGACGTTGCGTCTCTCTGTGTGTTCTACCGCCTTTATAATGGGGAATGCTCTGAAGAATTGTTTAATATAATTCCCACCTCGGGTTTCTACAACCGCACCTCCCGTCACAGAAGTGCGGTCCATTCGCATTTCCTGGATACGGAGGTGTCGCGCACTGTTCGGTCCAAAAATTATTTTATACCGCGAACCCGTAGGTTGTGGAACGAACTGCCTCAAGAGGTCTTTCCATTGAGCTACGACATGGGGTTCTTCAAGAGAGCTGTGAATAGGATTTTGCAAGGTCGGCGGCGCACCCGCATACCCCCTGGTGTTGCAGGCGCCCATGGGCGGCGGTAACACTTATCACCACGTGGGACCGCTTGCTCGTCCGCCCACTAATCTATAAAAAAAAAAAAAAAAAAAAAAAGGTCCAAAAGTTTCTAGCCTAACATATTTCTAACTGGAGGATAAAATTTTCCTTGTCTAGCCTCGATTTATGTCTTTGAAGAACTTTTTTGCGCGCTTTAAGCCATTTAGAGCATACGTTAAGGTCGTTTAGCATGCAACTTATATCTTCTATCGATTCTATCATGATGACGTGTGTCATCGGCGAAACGAATATGCGAGATGTCGATTCCACGTCCTTTCCAGTCTAGCATCCTAAATGCATCTTCTACCGCGTTGTGAAGTTTCGGAGATATTACATTTCCCCGTCTTACTCCTCGACGCAGCTGGATCCGCGCCGTCTGCTGATGTTGAATTCGGACCGTCATGCTCGCAGTGTTATACAAACATCTCAGGCACCGATTCGCCGGCAGCCCAGACGAGTCGAATGGAGTAGAATAATTTATTTCAGTTGTTCAAAAGTTTGTTTTGTTGATCATAATTTACTGCTCACTTAGTATTTCTTGCCATCATTTCGTTGATTTTAGGAAGTGCTGTTGAGGCTGAATAAATAGGTCATAATTTGCATTTACTAATTCTCATTATTTGATGGACAAATTAAAAAATAAGCATGTAAATATTAACATTATAGATGCCTATTTTTAATAAAATTGATCCTATTAATCTGATGGCACATTATACATTTTTACATGACTACTTTATTTATTAGCTGTTGTTCCTAATTATTTGTTGCTTAAAATAGTAAAATCTTAGAATAATAACGCTTAGAAGGAATGTTTATTATCAAGCAACGCCGAAACATTGAAGCAAAAACGCTACACATGAGTGCGTAAGCAGCGTGTATTTACTCTGTAAAACAACACTTGATCCCTGAAATAATGTTGGCAGGTAATTTGTTAGTAAATACTTTTATTTTTTTAAAGACAAGATGAATTTGTTCAATTAGACAGTTTACACCAGGTATGGGCAACCTTTGGGATATCGCGGGCTAAACTGTCAAACGTTCATGATATAGCGGGCCGTAGGTAATAGTTGTGTATACAAAAAAAAACGTTTTATGCGTTTATTTAGTAAGCCAAAGTTACAATGTTATCCTAATAGTGTATTTATTTATTATTATTGACATTAATGGGAAGCTGTAGCGGGCCGTATCCGGCCCGCGGGCCGGACGTTGCCCATATATGGTTTACACAATACATTGTATTATTTTTTCCTCGTATTTTTTATTTCATTATTTTTATTGTGAATGAAGCAGGGCAATGTGAAAAGATGCCTAACAATATTAAAAAAAAACTATTTGAAACGTACAATTGGCTCGTATTTAAATAAACGCTCACATATGTATTTTTATTTTATTGATGTTTAGTGCATTCATATAATCTCACAAAAATTTAGTCAATACTTATTTATAATTATAATCCTGAATATTGCTCACAGATTTACCATGTTCTTCTTGCTCTTTCTCATTATTTATTTTATTACTTGCCGTCGCACACTTACTGTACTCGGACAGTTGGAAATAGTTTTCAACCACTGTATCGCACAAGCATTCTGAAAAATTATATCATCGTGATTATCAAACATTCTTGTTCTACAGTCTACAAGAATATAAACATGAAACGTAAGCAATGAACATTATTTGAAAGGCAAACAGTTCGCGACGTGCTTATTTTTTATGGATTTATTGTTTTTGTGATAAATTTCATGAAGTTTTCAGAACCATTTTTCATCTGACAACACTACTAATTAAGCTCTACAAATACCTCATACATGTCTACTTTCCAAAATCTTTGCAAACAGACAGATATTGCAATATAAAATGCTCATTGTTAGTTGTTTACCTGATGTTCAGAAGCACAGCGATTTATTATTAAATTTATTGTGATTATTCATGTCCTGCCTTGCGCAAGCAATGTATAGTTCCTGGAACAATTACAAATAATGAATACTTATACGTCATGTACCTACTAACATAATTTAATACCTACTGTATTATTAATTTATCTTTGAGGACACAGCGCTGTGGCGTAATCTACACAAACCGCTCTCGGTTATATACACAAGTATTTAAGCTCTACATTTTAGTGATAGTGTTATCACTGTATAGAACATATGTATTCTTGTCTTTTTATTTGATTTCCAACGCTCTTCCTTGCGACTATGCCTTTCTATCCAACGACCAGCAACAATTGAATCTGAAGGAAATCTACAATGAATATATAAATATTGTCATTTCCATAACATAAGCAACACTATGTAAATGCTTCAGTTTGTTTTAATGAACAATAACAGCCACGCGTACCTACCACAGGGTAAAAACATGCTTTTTACCGAAAAACAGGGTAAACGCCATCTGTTGTACAGTCACAGTAACGCGCGGCCGGGCTCCGCACAGTGTTCCGGATTTTGAAAAGAGTAAACTTAGGAAGAAAATTAAAAAAATACAAAAAAATTGCCATTTGATAGTTAATTCGAATTGGAACAATAAATGTTATATTCAATTCTTGATAAAAATGGGTCTAAGAAAAAAATGTATAGAAGAAAAACTTCATTTTTTTTTCTCGAACCTGTTAAGAGTTGTCAAGGTTTAACCTCAAGGGTTATGTAGAACTAATTATTCCTAATATAAAGCAATTTAAATATTGTGCTGTCTTTGCTTTTGGTAGTGTTCCAAAAATTTTAATATTTCAATTAATTTTTTCTCGTTTTCCCGCTGGATAAGTTTGGAATAGGGTAGCTGACTGATCTGGAAATTGTTATATTTTTTTAAATAAAGATTGAAGAAAAAAATCTAATTGGTCGAAAAATTAATTAGTTATAAATTTTTAAACATATATTGCTCTCTTTCTTAAACAATACCTAAGCCGGCGATCGTATGGCAGATTAACCAAGTGACGTCATAGTCATACTGTTACCTTTCAGACTCGTAACTTCCAATCTCTGTATATCGGGCTTTATTTTTATTTTTGAAAATATTTATTTTTCGCTTTCACTAATCAATTTCTATTATACAAGAAATTCAGTTTATAAAATTAAAAAAAAAATTAGTCACTACCCTAAATACATAAATGTATGATTGGGATCATTACAAACGTTCCATGATGAATATACTGAGTATCTAATGAATCTTTATCTAAATGGCAGTATCTGACATTGAGATCCGTATTAAATGATAACAATCTATCAGTGCTACCTTCATATCACAAGCGATTAGCCGCGAAGTCGAGATGTTATCCACTAAGTGAAGATCTTCATATAATAGAGCAGAGTGCCAAGATTAACTTGCAGGCTCTCTTGAATTTGACAGTGCGGAAAATAATGGATATTCCAAGTACAGTATTGGACTCAACGAACTGCAACGAGTTAAATCTGATCTGCAAATGAGGTTTTGATGGATCTTTCTCACAAAGCAATTATAAGCAGAAGAGTGAAGTTGCTAATTTTGATGATTCATCGGTGTTCATGACAAAGTCATTACCTTTGAGTTAATGGTTGGAATAGGTTTATTGGAATAGAATTAATAAGAATAGTTTATTGGAATAGAATTAATGCATAGGTTGGAATCGAGAGATTTAGTCATATGGGAAAATTCCAATCTTTCATCTACACGTTATTGCAGACCTGTTTTTGAATTCCTAAAGGAAACAACAGCCTATATCAAGGAAGAAGAAACAGCCATGAAGGAAGAAATAACAAACTTGGGTCCTACCAAGTGTAGAGAATTCAAGATAAGTCACACATTGCACATGATTATGATACACCTTCAGCTGCAACTTGCAATATATGTCTGGCAAAGCCAATTGAAATGAATAATTTGGATCTAGAATTTTCGAAGCCGCTGAGAGAACTTGTCTACCGATTCGGCCTATCTATGCTACACATGTGGATTCAATGTTTGGAATGTTTGCTGCATATTTCTTACAATCTGGATTTTGAAATATGGATTGCCCGAGGGGATAATAAGCAATTGAAGCAAGCAAAGAAAGAACATAAAAATAATTCAGAGAGCGGACAGGAATGTTGATTGACATTGTGAAACAAGGCTTTGGAACAACTAGTGGCGGCAACACAGCATGAAAAATTTTCAGAGACTACGAAGACGGCTGATATCACTAAAATTGACGAAGAATTGATAAAACGATTTGCAGTTGTTTTACAAACAGTCTCTTCCGAAAAGTTAATCAACATTTATAGTTTCAGAAACTATTGCAGGAAACAGCAGAACTATAGGTGCGGCTTTATTCCTGGTATTATATGCCAGCAAGCGTGCATAAACTTCTTATTCATGGTGCCAGCACTTTGGATTTCTACCTATGGGCTTGATGTCTGAAGAAACATCCGAAGCAGGAAATAAGGATTTCAGAAATACTAGAGAGATGCACACAAGAAAAACTGGAAGAATACAGACCAATGAAGACTTGTTTCACAACTTTCTAATAAATTCTGATCCCTACATATCCTATATTTGCCCCAAATTGTCAAGGACTACACACACTCAGTTGCTTCCAGAGGTTATTGAGCTTCTCATTCAAGAGGAATACGAAGAATGTGATTAAGTCGAAGTCATTATCTTACAATCAGAAAACAATCCAGATCCATTGTCAAACTAGAAGAACAGTCGCCCAAAAGTCCTTTTCAGGACTATCCAAGTCTTTTAAAGACATACAAAAAGCCTTTTCAGGCTACATTTCATCCATATGTTTCAAATATTTGACGTGCAATGAATCTCAACCCTAATCCAGCGAGAAAACGGAAAAAAATATTAATTAAAATTTTTGGAACACTACCAAAGCAAAGCCGCGCGTAACCACACAAGATTTAAATTGCTTTATATTAGGAATAATTAGTTCTACATAAACCTTGAGGTTAAACCTTGACAGCTCTTAACAGGCTCGAGAAAAAAAATAAAGAAGTTTTTCATCCATACATTTTTTTCTTAAATATTTTTTTATACATGATACACCCATTTTTATTAAAAATTGAATATAACATTTATTGTTCCAATTCGAATTGACTATCGAATGGTAATTTATTTGATCGGATATTTTTAATTTTTTTACTATGTCCACTATTTTCAAAATTCGGATCACTGTGCGTCAGGCACAGGTAGTACTATATATGTATGTATATTTACATTATTTCGATAAACAAAAACAAAAAAAATGGTAAATATTTCCACCACCACTAGCAACCCTGTGATGACATGGTGTATGCTGTTAATTACGATTTTATTTTTCTTTTCATTGAATATTTTACGTATTTAAAATATAGCACATATGGAATGTAATATTAATATAATTTTTCTCTTTGTCGGATGTGTTTACTGCACACTACACTGCAGTTTTCACTGCATGTATTTTTTTTAATTTTATTTACAGGAGATACGATCGACAACATGTGACTGCATTACGTACACGTATTAGTTTTCTAAGCGTTATTATTCTAAGAGTAAAATTCTGCTGACAATAGAAACATTGTAATCTGATAACGATTTGCTGCCAACCTATTATTATTGCTATGAATATATATTTTATAGCTGACTAAATTGCTATAAATTTCATCGTCACCTAAATAAATGCCATATTTTTATACAGATCACTTATATAAATAATAATAAATATGAATGCACTTTTCAATCTAACAGTATATTTATTGTAATATATTTTGAGAATTTGCTAAATTGCGAATCGGCTATTTTCGATTGTCCTATATTGTTTTAGAATACAAACCAAAAGACTAGAATAACCACAAAAAAAATGTTTTATCAAATATTTAAAAAGCTGTAATGTCATGGTATGTCACATCGCCCTCGTAGTGGTCAATAAAAATTCCCTCTGTGAAACCACAGTGAACTGAATGTAATTGCAAGTCGTAAATAAAATAATGCCATTATTTTTTTATTTAACGTTATTCCATTTTTGAGTAGTTTTCTTTATTTAGTGATTCCATTTTTCGTATTGGTTTTAATGTAGTGATAGACACAGTACGTTTTTAGGTTGGTTTGCTTTTGTTCCGTGTGTATTAGCCTTTTCATCTTGCTAATTTATTTTAAAATGTTATACAATTCGTCTAGAGAAAACTGCGTGTGTGTTAAAAATCCATTATGGTTTTATTGTAATATATTTTTGTTTGGTATTTACTAAATATCAAATATCAGTTTATATATTCCTAAAAAACAATTACTGCGGATATATGCCCACAGTAGCTCGAGTACATAATTAATTTCTCTTATAATTATCAATTATTCATTTATTTAAGGATATGAGAACCATGTTCGTATTTCACGAGCCATGTGCTGGTAAGAAAAAATTCCAAAAGCCAAATATTTTAAGAAGAAATACGAAGGTAGAAAGACCAAATATACACGAAGCTTGTAATTCTCCAGACGTGAAGACTTTAGATTCCATTCCCTGTGTGCAACAACTAAACATTCAAGGCTTAGAGCTGGAAAATATACCAAAACTGAAATGTAAACCATTATCAAAATTGAAATTAGATGCTTATGAGGAGAACAAAGTCAAGAATGCAGTAGATAGTGGTAATGCAGACACTGTGAATAATAAGCAGATCAATAGTAAGTAACTGGTTTTATTTAATAATAATATATCTTTATTTTAGACAAATTAGTCCATACAATTATTATTATTATGATATAATAGGCAAGCAGCACAAAAACACCGTAAAGTTTTGACAAAAGCTGCCAATAATCCTTTAGGCTAGAAAAACGATGTTTAATCTCTTATACATCCAAAAAGGACAGTTATTCAGCCTTTATTGGTGTTAGAGCTGCCTGGTTAAAGGCTGTGTAAAGCTGTTTAAGACCTGAGTGAAGGCTGAATGAATAGCTTATATACTACAGAGACCCCTTTAAACATCTCATTAACAGATAGTGTTTTGCTATACTTCCTTTATAATTATCCTTAAAGTTCCTCAAAATCTTAATAAAAGTTTTGAAAAATATCAAATTATAATAATATCATCATACCAGCAACTTTGTGAATATACTCTTTTTGTAACAAACGGTTAATGCATTAATGTAATTAAAGTGACCATTATAAAGTCATAAATGAATTAGTATGAAGTAAAATGAGTTGTGAATGCCATCTCTTCTTGAATGTATAAGTATAATATTTTCTTAGGTTTTCGTGATTACTATACATAGCAATTAAACAACTTTGAATGGTTTAAATCGCGTATATTTAACATTATTTATATCCCGACGTTTCGAACACTTTGCAGTGGACTTCACCCTGTGACCACATCCACTGCAAAGTGTTCGAAATGTCGGGATATAAATAATGTAAGTTGTTTAATTGCTATGTATAAGTATGTTTACTTAAACTGTTTGACTAATAATTAAATAATTAATTATAGTAAAATAATTAATTTTAGTCTCAAAAGCTTGAAGTAATATGAGTGTATGAATATTTTCATGTAGTACCAAAGGACTCAAAGTACCAAAAATTAGGATTATGTTACATTTAATGTTTACCCACAAATATTAATTATTTTTAAATGTATATACCAAGGCTATTCCATAAAATGTTAGTGAAACCAAACACAAGTGTATCAAAAAAAATATTTACAGTTTTTCAAAATACCTCCCCTGCAGCCTGTATGCTCTTGTTCATTCGAGTAAACCAGCTTTTGAAACATTTTGAAAAAGATTTTGAAGGTTGAGAAATAGTTGTCCAAATTTATCGACAGCCTCATCCAGTCCTATATTTTCGTCCAGTAGCATTTTTTTTATGGCCATCTTGTTTCTCTTTATTTTTGATGTTACAAATTATTTTGTGTTCTGTTGTCCAGAATAAAGTGTTGTCTATTGATTGTAAACATTTATAAAAACAACAAAAATTGTTGATTTCATATTTCCATATTATTATTTTTTTACCAAAAATAAACATTCTTTTTGTTTTATTTTATGTCGCATATTTTTACATTTTCCTTGCATATTTTAAGCATGCATATTTGCATGCCTATTTCAGCCTTTTTATGTTGCATGTAATCCGGTCTTAATTGACATCTGTGTACTGAGACAGTATGATTATTTTTGTTACAGACAATGAAGAAGTTATGAGTCAAGACCTACTTAATATTGACTCATTTTTAAACAGTACTCAGGTATGACATAATCACGCAAATAATCTAATTAAAAAAATAATATCCTTTAGTAATGTTTGTTGAGAAAAAGGCTTCATTCAGTACCTTTGTAAAATTTTTGATATTTTGTTTTGGAAATTACGTTGAATAGCCACTTAGTTTAAAATTAGGTCAACTATAAATTATACACAATTATTATATATATATTTTTTATAGCCACTGATATTATTTATTTATTTATTTATTATTACTTCTTGTTATACTTCACTGATTGGTGGAAATATCAGCATGGGAGATCTTAGGCTTGTTGCTGCACACATTTTTTGCTCCTGACTGAGCGCTGTCTGGTGACTCTTGAAAGGCCTTTTTACCATTCCGAAAAAAAAAGATTCTTTTTCCTATTTACCTTTTTAAGTCTGCTTCAAAATTAATCATATTACCTACTAGTGACCAGATACTGGGTTCTCATGTTATAGGAATTGTAATAGAGATATAATGATCTCGTAGAGAACCTAAAGCATAGTTTAGTCTATGTCCATCTGCATTAGTTTACCTTCCTTAAAGAATTTTCCTATGCCTACCACTTTAAATTATGCCTAGCCTTTACCTACCACTATAAATATATAGCATAGATGTGTTATTTACAGACCAGCAGTTTACTCTACGACAATGAGACTCAAGATGAACAAAAATGGTGTTTCAATTTAGGAAATGATTCTCAAGGTCTTGGAGGAGTCTTAGAAGAATGTAAGTTAATTTTTCAGTTAATTTCTTTGCTTTAATTTGGAGTGAAAAGTTTTCATTATATAAATTTATAAGTTACATTATATTATAAGTTACATTTATTATATTTAATTAAATTTGTGTTTTTAACTTGGTAAAAGATACCAATGACTTGTAGTGTCCTGTTTTTCCTCCGGTAAAAAAAATAAAATCATTGTTTCTCCGTTAGTGTGACATGTGGCACCGTCCTGTTGAAACCACAGTTGATCGACGTCCATATCTCCCAATTGGTGCTAAAAGATATCCTGTAGCATGTTCCGATACCTCTCTATGCCTACCTAAATACCGATACCTAAAAAATGGATCTATGATCCCGTCGAACCAAAAGCTGCAGCAAACTGTAACTCTTTGAGGATGCATCCGTTTTTCATGAATCTCATGAGGATTCTCCAATCTCCAGATACGACAATTTTGTTTATTGACGTATCTGTCAAGGTGGAAATAGGCCTGGTCACTAAAGATGATTTTTTCGCCAAAATGATGGTCCATTTCATACTACTCTAAAATTCATATTGTGTTGCTCTTTCGTTCCATGTTGACTAATTGCAACTGCCATAATATGTGACATCTATAAATAAACCAGCTTCCAACCGCCAAACAAAAAATTGGCGCGAAATTTAAATCCGGCGCTCAATCTGGGACAACCTATACATATGTTGTATGTACCTAATTATTGCACGAAATTATTATAAAAAATACAGTTCATTTCGAAATTTAATTTATGTCAATCTATTTGACGTAAACAAGATCCCCAATACTTTATGTGACAATGTCTAATACAAAATATGAATATGAAAATAAGGCAATCAAGTAAATAAGAAATAAGGATATGGAATAATAATTATGGAATCTACACGTGAGTCTCGATAGGCATGACTTACACTTTTACAAAAAAGGGACATACAAGTAGAACAATATGGAATCCACGTGCGAGTCCCTGAAGGGCATGGCTTACACTTTTACAAAATAAGGATATTATGGAATGATATGGAATCCACGTCAGAGTCCCTGAAGGGCACGACTTACACTTTTACAAATTAAGGATATAGAACGATATGGAATCCACATGTGAGTCCTTGATGGGCATCTTACACTTTTACAAAATAAGGATATAGAATGATATGGAATCCACGTGCGAGTCCCTGAAAGGCAAGAGATACACATTTTTCCGTTTATTTTTAAGTGAAAGCCAACCCTAAAAGATAGATTGATAGATATATTAGGTGCTTACCTATGAAATGACCGATTTTATTACTGGCCATTTTAAGTTCCGATATCTTCTGTTCTAATTCGAATTTCAAAATAAAACAAAATGCGTCTAATAGCTACGATGTTCTTATTTCAAAATCAGTATTTAATTTGTTTTTCTGTACCTAAATTTTGTTCTTGTACTTGTCTTGAAAATAAAATGAAATTGAAAATTCGCGCTAATTTTGAATATGAGTTTCGTCGCGGTACCAACGCAAGTCAGACAGCTCACACTATCGTCGATAGTTTGAATGCTTCCCCGTTCTGGAAATTTCGATCTTAAGGATGAGCTCCACAGACGATCCACAGCCAAGATTAATAACGATGAATTAATGATGAGTTAGCAGGAGAGTTTGACGTTAGTCATAAAACAATGTTGGTTCATCTGTGTAAAATCGGCAAATTAAAGAACCTCGAAAAGTGGGTACCGTATAAACTGAACGAACGTCAGTGACAACAACGCGTCGAAGTGCAGTGTTATTGAACGGTCACGAAAACGAAGGAATTTTGAATCCCATCGTGACTTGTGATGAGAATTTGGACAACTTTTTGAAAGGTTTTTTTTTTATTGTCGAGTAGCTGTATTAGGGTTTTAAGAATTCATTGTTACCCGTCCACAAGACTGTTAAAGGAGTGGCATCAATCAACTGCCCGTGAGGTGGCGAAAGTGTGTATATAATATGGGTTAATCTTTCGACTAACATAATAAATATTTTTATAACAAACATTTTTTTTTAGTTTCTAATACAAATCGGCCATTTCATAGGTAAGCACCTAATTACACCTTTATTGTACACCAAAAACATACAGAATATTACAAAGTACAAGTAGTTAGAAGTACAGTAAAGTACGCCACATATTCCCCTCTTCCTTACATAAGTACGTTGTTAAATTGTTTAATTTCGTTATTCATTGAATTTGCTCCATTATAGATGTTGATTCAGAATTGGGCAGTATATTCTCGGAGCAAAAATCAGACTTTATCACAACTATGGTGCCATTATCTTCGGTGTCATCTGACCGAAAAGAAGAACCAACACCAATCTATAGAGACAGCCCTCCTGTTAAGTTTAAGGTATTTCATTCCTTTACAGGTTTTTTAAACATTTAACACTATTTTGTGTATCATAGGTTTAAAGGTGAGATAATAAAGGTATTCTTACACCAATATCAGTTAACATCCTATTGCAGGACAGAGAGGTCTCCCCTAGTAAATCACAAGGGAAATTCTGGCCATAATCCACCACGTGGGCCCAGTGCAAACTTGTATGTACATAGGCTTGTATTTAAATGAACAACAAAAAATAGTAATTGAGCAGTAAATCGTGATCAACAAAACAAACTATTTTTAAATAATAACAAATAAATAATTTTAAATTAGTAAGAATATCATCACCATCTCCATAGTCGTTGGACACTCTTATCTCTTTATTGTCACCAGAAAACTTAAACCTAACTCACCTTTAAATTTGCTGCCATCAATCTGCTACCCATTCAGAATTTTATATTGTAAATCGGGTCTGAACGCGTATAAAGGTGGGTACAAAGCGAATGGAAGGCAACCAAGGCGCAATCGAAGGCTGAAACATCCTGAGGTTAACACAGCGAGTATTTATGGCATATGTGAAAGGAATGACAGACAAAGTTGGAACAGTATCGATAAAATACTCCATTACGACTGTATATACGCGGAAAATCTACGCATACCCAAGGATGCTAGACCTTACCAGACGCCTGGTGTCTATAAGATAGACTGCAGCTGTGGTAGTGCCTATATAGTCCAAACTAAGCGTACAATTGCGGAAAGGATCAAGGAACACATCGCAGCTGTAAGAAACCGCCAAACGAGTAAATCAGCAATAACCGAACACATTCTCAACGCTGGAATTATTATCCCATGACTGTATGTGAAGTGATTGAAATTAAGAAATATAAAATTTTCAATCGGGAATATGTAAACTGTCGTCAACGTGGAATTCAGTGATTAACAAATTTAAACCTTGCGATATACCGTGGAATATGTTCGCGGACATTGTCGCAGCCTTTCCGAATATGAAGATCAAATGTGGGTAGTATATAAAATTGCTCGCAGCTCCCATCCTGGACTACACGCATCTTCAGTCTACTCGTGACCACAGCTGGTATAACCCGTGCCGAAACGTCGAGTAGAAATAAAAGGTAAACAAAAGCCTTTATACGCGTTCAGACCCGATTTATAATATAAAATTTGTACAAAACCATTCAGTATTTTCTGTGGTTAGTTTAATTATTTCTCATTAGATATTTTGCCTATTAGACTCATTAGATCTCATAAAGGTTGCGGGCACCCGCTGGATGCAGGTCGCTGCCGATAGGTCTAAATGGCGGACAATGGGGGAGGCCTATGTCCAGCAGTGGACGTCCAAGGGCTGAAATGATGATGATGATGAGATATTTTGCCCTAGATTTTTTGCTTGTTCTCAAACATGTAGATTACCTTGCAATGTTTTCCTTTACCACAGAGCTGGTGATTAAAAAATGTACTCATAATTAAGTAGAAAGTTAGTTTTTTATGAGTTTAATTTAATTCACAATTTCACGAATTAGAGTCGAGAATATACAATATACCTCGAGACTATCACCAGTTTTACACACATAATTATTTACACTATTGATTGATTACTTATTTTGTATTACAGTGTGATGTACCAGAATGTAATAAAGAGTTTATAAGTGAGCGGAAACTAAAGAGGCATAAAAACATTCACAACAAAGAGAAGAAACCACCAAGACCGACCACCGTGGAGTGCCCCGTTAAGTCTCATGCAGATGGAAAGGAGAAGGCTTGCGGAAAAATATTTCTGATGAGAGACGAGCTACTGAAGCACTTGGAGGAAGACCACACGATAGAAGATGCGCCGCACAGGTAACTCGCTAAACACAACAATTACAGATTATTCACATTTCATTTGTTTATTGTTAAAGATGCTGTATATAGTGGTCAATTTTGGTTTAAAAACCCGGTTTTAAAGTGTGTTAAATGAAACATGACATAAGGACAGAGCCGCAAATTTAAAAATTGTATGTTTTCACATTCATTTTAATCACAAAAGAATGAATTTGATACTTGATTTTTTTTATTATAAATCTGGTATGAAACTTGTAAATTATTATGTTGTATCATTTTATTTATAATTGTGTTGTTGTCAACCTTGTGTCTAGCGTCTGATTTATTTATTAAATCATCGATCAACCAAAATACAGAAAAAAATGTAGCATTGAGGACCCTAAAACCATATTCACTTTTATTATTTCGGTTGATATAAAAAAAGTTGATATAAAAAATCCTAAATCTAACCCACCTTTAAAAGAATGATGGTCGTTTTGACCGGTATATCCAATAAAAATCACATTAATACCAAATATAAGCTTCATTTTTTATTATGCCAACAAGACCCTAAAGTACTAGGAAAAGGAGATATCTGCCTTCCAAGTATCTCATAAATGTATAGGCAGAGACAATATAACCATTATAAGAGCGGGCATGATCCAACCGTTATAGAGTCGGATCTTATTGGGGCCCGATTTTTACATTTAAGTTTTTCATTTACCAAACACTATTTTTATAGATACCCCATTAATCTGGGAAACAATATTTATTTATGGTAACTGTAGGTATAAGTTGATATTGTATTACAATTGTATTGGTGGTCAGGCCAGGTTTCATATAAAAGTGTCCATCATTCTTTGCTGCCACTTTCAGTATTTTTGCTGCTCATTTAATTATAAATGAATATATAAATGACGTCAGGTGTGATGAGTGCGGTAGGCGGTTCTTCTTCGCGTGCGGCGTGCGCGCGCACGCCCGGTCGCACTGCGTGCCGCGAACGCGCGCCTGCCTGCCGTGCGCGTGGCCTGGCTGCGGACGCGTGTTTCGGCTGCCGTGTCGCCTGCGCGAGCACGCACGCGCCCACACAGGCGACAAGCCCTACCACTGCCGGCACCCGGTGAGTGAAGTCTGCAAATAGCTGTCTTTAGGATGCTTGTGGTCTAATGTAATGTTATTGTGAATTGTGATTGGGTTATGGATTGTGATGAGACTGGATGGGATTGGGTTATCAAATATAATGGGGTGGATGGAACGGGATGGAGTTGCATTAGAATAGGAGTAAGATGAAATGAGATTGAATGGGATGTAGGATCAGATAGTTTGGTTAGAATGGCGTGGAATTTCATGGTACAGCAGTACAATGAATTAACCAAACATACGTGTACACTAAGGTGTCCCATGACATAAGGGGGGAATTTATTGCGTAATCAGATACGCATACCCTCTTTTATTTCATTTGGTCCTAATTACTCAATTATGAAATATTATTTTGCCTTAGGATAACGAGAACCCGTGTCGACTTGATGTCGAACTTACAACTTGAGAATTTGTACCTCAGTACCTACTATGGATTGACTTAAGTATTCATTTGGAAAATAAAACACCAATTGGTCCAAGTCATACATTTATTACTATTTTATATTAAAAAAAATATATATTGAGCATATTTTCTTTTCAGTTTCTTTTTTTTAGTCATGATAGATCTTTTCATTTCTCCTACTCTGAAAGTAGACCATATTTAATCTAAGAAGCGGGCTGAAAGTGATACGTTTAAACTCTAGGGCCGAAAAGTAGTTTAAAAAAACATTATTCAATAAATCGTAGTTACACTGGGCAACGGCAGAAATCTATACAGCCACACTTCGATTAATATTATATTAATTCTTAACTTTGTAGAATTTTTGTTTGTGATGTTATTTAAGACACCGATTAAACCGCATCAAAATTAATTTAGATAGATCATTGACATAAATTAGACATAATCTAATTCCAGTCAGGGACAATCAACCAGCGTTTTCTTCTACCAACGAGAGAATGCCTTCTCCGACATTTACTGATATACCTCTATATGATACTCAAATTTCACAAACGGTATCTAATATTAATATTCCAGAAAAAAAACTTTCTCTTGCATTCACAAATTGCTCAAATTTCACTATTAATTTTAAGTAACACATTTGTATACAAACACATTTTTTAATAAATATTTTTTGCATATATGGCTTGTTTACTTTCCTTATATTCGAAATGAAAAGTAGAGTGTTTAATTGGGGTGAAAGGCACCCATTTCAGACTCGAACTATCGGCGCTCTCACTTCGTTTGAGCGCTCAGAAATGGGTGCCTTTCATCCCTTAGTTAACAATCTAATATTCTGTGCTCTTGTACACAACGTAACAAAAATTGTTTTTGTTCCTGCTCAACCGTAATCAAACCATGAAACATGAAATAACTTTACAGCCCTTTCGGCTGTATCGTTTCCTGTTTCTAACGGTTGACACAGTATTTTTTGCTTCTAGAAACGAGGCGTTAGTCTCACATATAGAAGGGCCATATGCAAGGGCGTCGCCAGCCATCGCCAGCCAATGGGCCAGGGGGGGAGGGGGCAAGATGAGAGAGAGGATGGGAGAAATACGAATTGTAGGTACAAATACATTTTTTGTCGAATCTCTAGAGGGGGGCAACTGCCCTCCCCTTGGCGACGCCCTTGGTCATATATTCGTGGAGAAAACTCATCAATTCTGAGACGAGAGGACAAATACTTGCTCTTGACTGATAGTGACTAGATAGTATTGGGTGTACCGGTTAAAAATGTCGTTATTGCAGACAACTTCATATTCATTACTCTGACAAGCATTTTGACTTTGACAGCTATCACCTCATAAACTACGTGTCAAAGCCTAATGATTTCAGTCGTAATAAACAAACATTGGTGAAAACACACAAGTTTTTGTAAAGCCGAAAAATGTCTACTTTCGAACCATCAAAGCAGCATTTGCGGGAAGTTTTAATTTGCTTCTTCCATTTGAAGAAAAAAGCAACCGAAGCGCATCAATTGCTCACCGAAGCTTATCCTGACTATAATATAGACTTGAGAATGTGTCAGCGTTGGTTTGCACGCTTTAGAGATGGTGATTTTGATGTGGAAGACAAGGAACGCCCTGGCCAACCGAAAAAGTTTGAAGATGAATAATTGGAGGCATTGCTCGATGAAGACTCGTCACAAACGCAAGAAGAACTTGCAAAAACACTTGGAGTCGCTCAGCAAACCATTTCCGATCGTTTAAAAGCAATGGGAATGATCCGAAAGGTAGGAAATTGGGTGCCGTATGAATTGAAGCCAAGAGACGTCGAACGTCGTTTTTTCACATGCGAACAACTGCTCCAACGGTATAAAAGAAAGGGTTTTTTGCATCGAATTGTGACAGGTGATGAAAAGTGGGTCCATTACGATAATCCAAAACGTCGGGCAACATATGGATACCCCGGCCATGCCTCATCATCGACGGGCAAGCCGAATATTCATGCCGAGAAGGTCATGCTGTGTATTTGGTGGGACCAGCTCGGCGTAGTGTATTATGAACTGCTGAATCCGAATGAAACGATCACGGGGGAGGTCTACCGACGACAATTGATGCGTTTGAGCCGAGCATTGCGAGAAAAACGGCCACAATACAGCGAAAGGCACGACAAAGTTATTTTGCAACATGACAATGCTCGGCCACATGTTGCAGCGCCCGTTAAAACATACTTAGAAACGCTCAAATGGGAAGTTCTACCCCACCCGCCGTATAGCCCAGACATTGCTCCTTCCGATTACCATCTCTTCCGATCGATGACTCATGGCCTGGCTGACCAGCACTTCTCCAATTATGATGAAGTCAAAAAATGGATCGATTCGTGGATCGCATCAAAAGACGAGCAGTTTTTCCGTGGCGGTATCCGTATGTTGCCAGAAAGATGGGAAAAAGTTGTAGCTAGCGATGGGCAATACTTTGAATATTGAATTTGTAACCATTTTTTCACAATAAAGCATTAATTTTTGAAAAAAAACGACATTTTTAACCGGTACACCCAATAGTAGATAGTAATAGTAGATAAAATAGTGACAGGATAGCTGCTTCATCAGTTAAATACCATAAGTGTTGGCCAAACTTCTGTAGAGCTGCTTGCGAGATACGTACTTAATTATTTCAGAAAACAAATCTTGGTAAGGTGATTTTACTGCCAAATTGCATTGAATCCATGTCAGTCACAATAAACAAGCAGACGTCTAGCAGAGCTGCCTTGTCCTTACTGGTTATTTTGAACTGAGGCTTTAGTAACGATATTTTCAGGGAGTAGATCCCTCCCGCTATCCATCGAGCTTGGTGCGTGGCACCTTGGGGCCTAATTTTCAATTCTCCATCTAAAAATATGACAGCTATGTCAACTCTCGATAATATGCTGACTATTTTTTGTTAATTCAGTGCGATAGTACTTAAGCAGAGCTTCAATTTCGGAAGCGGTAAGGTATGTTTCCACGTTTTCCCTATAGCACTATCTTGTCAAAATCGATTTTTTTCCAATTTTCTCTTTTTGAAGAGCGGAATATCGGGGCTTGTGGACTGATTTTTACTTCAAATTCGCTTTTCAGCACCAGTTTGAAAACGTGATGTCGACAAGCAAAAATAGGCAATTCCCTGTTAAGCTTTTGCTCTAAGAGCACATAGGCACCATTGATACTACCTGTATTCGAAGCCGTAGTATGATCACAACAGAGAATTTGCTCTTTGTCTTCGAGATTTCAATCTTTGATCGAATTCCAAACAGCCTGCTCTTTGCCGGTAGAATTATCCACTTTTGGTACAGCAATAAGTTGATCCTTATTTCCAAACGAAATTTTTGGATGGATTTTCATGCATCCAGTGCAGGCAACAGTTTGCCGTCTCAGTCAACAATTACAACCTTATTTTCTAAATTAACTTTTATGGCTTCCGCGCGTTCTTTTCATTTTGATTCGTTGGATGGAAGACTTATCGAAAATTCGTTCATATTATGTGCAAGTGTCTCGATAGTATGCTGATAGTATGTTGTGCCAGCTAAGCAATCCGTGCCGACCCACTCACAGGGAACGCGCAACGTCTGGCACCACAAGTCTGCAGATTGGGATGGGTTGCGCGAATTTTACGCTTCTTATCCCCGGGGGCAGCTCTGTTTCTCGTCGGGAGATCCGGATACCTGTGCAGACTCCGTTGCCGACGTGGTGTTGCAGGGCATGGAATGTTATATTCCTTGCTCCGTGATCCCGGTAGGCGGACGGAGCCAACCTTGGTTTAATCAGTCCTGCAGAGAGGCCCGTCGTAATAAACGGGCTACATACAGAGCCCGGGCCAAAGCGCAGGTGTCCCGAAGATCCGAACACCACCGTCTTGAGGAAGAAATTTAACGTTGCCTCGAGGTGCAGTAAGAAGATCATTGTCAGAGCAAGGAATGATACGGAGGTGTCGCACACTGTTCGGTCCAAAAAATATTTTATACCGCCAACCTGTAGGCTGTGGAACGAGCTGCCTGAAGAGGTCTTTCCATTAAGCTACGATATGGGGTTCTTCAAGAGAGCTGTGAATAGGATTTTGCAAGGTCGGCGGCGCGCCCGCATACCCCCTGGTGTTGCAGGTGTCCATGGGCGGCGGTAACACTTACCATCACGTGGGACCGCTTGCTCGTCCGCCCACTAATCTATAAAAAAAAAAGTATCTTGAAGAATAAACAGTCTCTCGCACTCAACTGACACCTGTCTAATGCAACTACTAATTTTGGAGTACTTAAATCTTTCTTCGTTACCATTACAGTAGTCTCAGTCCCAGGTTGTGTGCTCTCAATCACAATTAGTAGATCATTTTGTGAATCCATATTTTCATTAGAATTGGAAGGCTGAATCGTCCTGTACAGGCTCATACGATGTCGAAGAAGTTGACGTGGGAGGATATTTCATTTGCCGGTTTTCTTCTTCAATAGCCCTTAGTCGTGCACTTCCTTTTTTGTCAGCCAGTTTTTTATTCACTCCAGTCAAGTTACCGGGTCGACCTGACTCTCTCTCTGGCGCTACAAGAATATCGTATCTTCCTCTGTTTTTATTAATTTAAGTGCATCGACGTGTGCAATATCAAACAATTTGTCCAAATTGCTTGTAAATTCCTATTCATGCCGCTTGAATAGGTTTTGTGTTCTCTTTGCATTTTTTTGTAAGTCTCGCCAAACTTATAAGTTCACAAGTTTCTTCACACAATACGGTAACCATATTTGGTAGGCATTCGTGTCTTTTCCCAAAATATAACACACTCGCCAATAGCGAGATTTGTCTTTCATACAGTTAATTTCACTTCACGAATGTTATAAAACAAAACTGCGAGTACTTGTCCATTGGAGGGAAGTTTTGACCCCGTTATTTGATGTTTTACATCCCCTACTTAAATATACCCTTTTTGGAACTTCGAAATTCCACTGACACGTTTATTGACTAAAAGCAATAAGTTTACTTACAATACAACTGGAAATCACATGCAAGTCGACGCCTAAACGCGCGTTTGCCTCAGTATGCAAGTACTGACATGTATCGATGCAAGTCGGCACGGTTTGCCGTAATCCAAAGGTTATGAAATTTGTAATGGTAACGTGAAAAAGATATTTCCGCAATCGACCGTTGAGCAATCCGAGTTTGAGTGACTTGTCTGCCGCTGACCCGTCTAATTTTCTTAGTGTGTACAAGTGCTCTCTTGTGTGGTGTAGAACTGCGGTCAGTCGTTCCGCTCATCGAGCAAGCTGGTGCGGCACTCGCGACGACACACAGGTGAGCGGCGACACGCGTGCGCGGCATGCGGCCGCGCTTTCCTGCGCGCGGAGCACCTGCGCGAGCACGCCGTGCGCTACCACCTGCCCTCGCGCGCGAGGCACGCCTGCCAGCAACACGGTACGTAACATATTCACTCACTCCAAACACGCACGCACGCATACACACACACACACGCACACACATACACACACAACGCACACACACACACAAACACACATTTTCCTACTTACTATCTAATTTGAAAATGATCATTCAGGACTGAAGACCAAGCATTTAGGATATTTAGGTATTTATATACCTACTATTGCACTTTATTAATTATTCACTTCAATCACCCTATCACTAACCTCGCGGAATGTACAAAAGTATACAAAGGTCACAATGAAAATTTCCGCAACCGACCACTTACATAAACAATATTTAAAAAGTAATTACAATATTTGAAAATGGAACTCATTGGCTGTAGAATAAAGTTTGTTTCATTTAACAGTCATTTGTTTTTTCATTGTGGTGTCATTTTAAATTTCATTGTGGTTACGTGGATTTAAGTCGTGAAAATTTTCGCTGTATGATTTTCTACCATTTTAAGTGTAATTTGACAGTTCAGCAGAGCCTCTCTCGGCTTTAAACTGCTTTTGGCGATGAAGCACCAAGCAAGATGACAATTTATAGCTGGTTTGTAGAATTCAAACGCGGTTGTGTCAATTTCAGTGATTTCGTGAAAGTCACCCGTCCACCGCTGTCAACAACAAAAACATCGATGCTGTGCGCTATGTTCTGTGATCGAAACAGACAGGCATGTGACCTACCATAAGATTCGGGCATCCTCACGCATAGACATGAGTCAGATACAATCAATCTTACACAAACATTTGGCTGTGCGAAAGCTGTGCTCGCGGTGGATCCCACACAATTTGACTGAGGCTCAAAAATGGAACGCGTCACTTGGTGCAATGCCATGCTTATCATATTCAAGGAAGGGGCGTCAAATTTGATGTGGAACATAGTAACAGGTGACGAAACATGGATTTACAGCTACAACCCCGAAACAAAGCAGCAATCGACCATTTGGTTCTTTCAAGATGAGCCGAACCTCACCAAAGTGACGCGTGTGCAAAGTGCCGCGAAGCAGATGATCGCTTCTTTTTTCAGAAAAACGACACGAGGCTACCGTTGGTTTCGAGAATCATCGTACCGTGAATGCTGATTTCGATTCGTGAATGTTGATTTGGATTCGTGAATGCTGAATTCGATTCGTGAATGCTGATTTCGATTGGTGAATGCTGATGATGCGTACACGACCATTTGCTTGCCGGAAGTTATTGACGAACTCCGTAAAAACAACCGTAAATGCCACATAATCTTGCACCATGACAATGCCAGCTCTCACACATCGAACAAACAAATGACTTTTTGAAGGCGAAAAACGTAGAACTCATGAGCCATCCTCTATACAGTCCCAACTTGGCACCTTGTGTGTGACTTTTTGTTTCCAAAAATTAAGAACCAATTACGCGGTCAACGATTTTCATCGCCAGAAAAGGCTGTCGAAGAGTATGAAATAAATATGCGTTTCCGAGATCACCACGGAGGAGTAAAATAAATGTTATGGAAATTGGTTTATTCGTATGAAAAAGTGTATTGACGCTCACGGAGAATATTTTGCGAAACAATAAATGGATTTTTGGCCATTCATTGTATTTTTTTCTTATTCATTCCGGAAACTTTTAGTGTGGCCCTCGTAAATGAAATATATTAAATCGTAATCGTAGCTGCGAATTTCATCAATCCCTAGGGAGGTAAGCCTAGGATATTTTTATGAAATTTCAAAGTCACGAGCTCTGTAATCTGTAAAATTCTTCAAAATCGTATAACCATATAATTGCATATTATTTTTCCATGAATGTCTACAAATTTTATTTGAAACATAATATGACATTAAAACAATATGGCAGGTTGCACGCGGTCATTTACAAACATGAGCTCGTTGTATCTGCACATGAAGAAAGTGCACAGAGACCCGCTGCCACCACCTGACGTCAAAGTGCAAAATTATATGTTTACGGTAATTATACATTTTGTTTCACACCTTTTATGTAAAAAAAAACCCTTTTGTCGTAGCACCTCGCTTTCAGAGCATACCTCTTAAGATCTCGGAGAGTATTGGGATCCTTGGTGTCGACATTTCCAGTAAAGTCGAATTTAGGGGTCATCTGGAAAGTAAGGCCAAAATGGCCTCCAAAAAGCTCGGTGTGCTGAACAGAGCGAAGCGGTACTTCACCCCTGGGCAACTCCTAATGCTTTACAAAGCTCAGGTGAGGCCCCATATGGAGTATTGCTCACATCTCTGGGCCGGCGCACCGAAATACCAATTGGACCCATTTGACTCCATCCAACGACGTGCTGTTCGTATTGTCAACGATCCCACTCTCACGGGCAGTTTGGAACCCCTCAGCGTTCGGAGGGACGTTGCGTCTCTCTGTGTGTTCTACCGCCTGTACAATGGGGAATGCTCTGAAGAATTGTTCAATATAATTTCCACCTCGGGTTTCTACAACCGCACCTCCCGTCACAGAAGTGCGGTCCATCCGCATTTCCTAGATACGGAGGTGTCGCGTACTGTTCGGTTCAAAAATTATTTTATATCGCGAACCCGTAGGCTGTGGAACGAACTACCTCAAGAGGTTTTCCCATTAAACTACGATATGGGGTTCTTCAAGAGAGCTGTGAATAGGATTTTGCAAGGTCGGCGGCGCGCCCGCATACCCCCTGGTGTTGCAGGTGTCCATGGGCAGCGGTGACACTTACCATCACGTGAGACCGCTTGCTCGTCCGCCCTCTTTTCTGTGAAAAAAAAAAAATGTCCAATTGCAGGACACAGGCCCCACCTAGTAAATCACTAGAGGGTTTCGGGCCATAATTTACCATGCGGTCCAGATTGGTGGATAAAGATCTTTTTTTTAATTTTGGATCATGCAAATTGCTGATAATTTTTTTTTATCTGTACTTAAGTAAAAAGTAACTCAGTGGTATGGGCCGGGGATTTGCAGTATCACGATGTATACATTATTTTACGGTAAAATATATCTACAGTTTTTTCATACATTGGAAGCAATTATGGTGACTGGCACATTTTCGCCTCGTCTCCATTTTACGATATATTAATTTTGTTAAATATCTTTAAGTAGCTTTTGCACTCGACTTCGTTTGCGAGTTTTGCATCGGTGCTTCGTTTCGTTTAATTCGGATTACTTCTTACGGTTAGTTCTCTTTTCCAATGTGATTTTAATGTGGTTGAATGCAACCACACTTAAATCCAATTTAATTGAATTAATTAAACTTTAATTCAATCTTTTTAATACACCCCTCATGTACAGGACAATGTGTCTGAAGGGGCATCAATTGCCAGTTGATACTAAAAGGGCTGGTTACGGTTACAAGCCTTTTAAACAACATTTAGAAGTTACAACAGCATATAAATTCCAGGTAAGCCTAATGAACGAGACTGATACAAACACTACAAGTGTGACAGAGACTGAAAACATTCCGGTAACTGAAGCAATGAATGTAAGAGCAGTGGATTTAAACGTATCAGACAGAGAGTGGCACTCGGCACGCACGCATTGCACGTGGCCGTTACCGCGGGTGCACAACAGTGACCCCGTGGAAAGTGACGCCGAGGTCCTCGTGGAGGACACCAATGACCCCGCTGACCTCACACACTCCACTGTGCTCATTGAACGCTCTCAGCCTGCCTACGTTCTCGAGGAGGACTACGCTGTAAGTATTATTTTGTTTGTCAATTATGCCTGTAGTATGTTTGTCTGTAGTATCCACTCATTCTGCTTGATGATTAAAGCCATTGTTTACTTCTTGCTTTTCAATTTTTACGAACCACTACTAGCCACTAATGTTTTTTTAGCTTTTTTTTATATATGATTTATAATAAATTCCTGGAGATCGACTGATATATTTTACAGAGAATCTATACCAGTGGATGTATGAGAAGAGCAGAAGACCGTGCGATGGTGAGCCTCGGGAGGAGTTTATATTAGGCTTGTTAAGTATATGATATTTCGGATACAGATATATAGTATACTCTTTTACCGGTTTCGATTACAGATACGGATATCAAATTATTTTATATCCGTATGGATTCAGACATGGTTTCATATCTGAAATTTGATATGGTTTCAGATACGATTTTGGTTGCGGATATATTGTTTAATGAATTTATTAAGAAACTAACTGAGCTCAAAGAAAAATTAAACGAACTAGGGAATAATGGCAAATTTACTTTCATAATCATAAATCAAATCTAATGCAAGCACCAAGAACTTGTCATAACATTTTTGAGGGGTAGAGTGCACCCTGCAATCCAACAGCCGCTGAGCGCACTCGACTGGCCACGTTACCCCGCTCTCACAGAAGAGCTCCTTGAAATGTACTGTATTTCCCACTTTATGTTATTTCCCCATGTACTTACGTGTTTTGGTAGTAAGTGAGATGTGCTAGAGCTCATTCCCATCCTATCCCTCCCCATTATCCCAACCGTTTCTCCAAATCCATTCCTATATCTCCAAAGATAGGCAGCGCATCCGGGGACGTGCCTACGTTTGCCATTTTGGACTAATGTTGGCATGTATCGCGGATGTCTATCGGCGACAGTATCCACTCACCATGAGGTGGACTGTATGCTCGTCTGCCGTCTTCGTACATAAAAAAAAAGGAAAAACGCCTGGCTCATTTAGATTTCACCCCTAATGGCAATGAATACAATTATTTGTAATAACATTCGAATCTTTTATTACAGATTTAGTTTCGAATATTTTTTTAATTCGAATGTTCCATAGTTTAGGCTATACCCGAATATACCCAGTGGTCATAGGCCTTTTGGTGTATTATTGCTACCAAGCATTTCAATCGGGCTAGCCCTTTCCATAACTTCAGTAATTATGTTGGACGGTTATTCTTCATATCAAATTGTGCTATCTAATATTATAATTATCAGGTATCTCGGGAGGCGTCGGAGGGTGCGGAGAGCAGCATCTATACCGTTAGGAGCGACCTGTTCCTACACGGGAATATATTGCACAATGAAGATAGCGAGTAAGTTTTTTTTTTGCTTATCTCTTTATGGAAAAGGCGGCAGGCAAACCACAATCAGCCGGCGAAAAATTACATTTCGGCTTTAGGTCAATTCTTTTATAAAAGGAAGGTATAGTAGCCGGCAAACTTCTTAAGCAAATGACCTTGACTGCGCAGAACCAAATTTTAGGTCTCTTTGGTGGTGAGTGCGGGGCGCGATGGCAGGGGAGTATCGTATCGAGCGCGTTATTGGTAGATCAGTCGACCCTTGCCTCCCGCACCGCGTCCACATTCCGCTTGCTCCCGAATACACTTGCGTGGAGTGAAAAAGTCCTTCGTTATTGTTTGTTGACGTTTTTTGTTATAATTGTTTCTTGACTTTGTTGTTATTGTGATTTGTTGAGTTTTTGTTGATTGTTTTATAAAAAATACACTATGCCACGACAAGCTAGCGTAGTATTAAAAAGACAAGCCAGAAAAATGGTCTACGATGTATAATTGCTTCATGAAGAAACAGGGCAAGAATGATATTGAAACGGTGAAAGAGACTTCGGAGGCAACAAAAACATCTGTCAGTACTGTTAGGCGAATTATTAACGAAGCTAAGGGCTCCGGCTTGCTCACCGTGTTCCGGACTCCGGGTAAGAAAAGATCTGGGAAAAAGAAAGTCACCGAAATTGATAGTTTCGACCAATCTGTTATAAAAAGATGTATTCATAATTACCATAATACAAACAACGAACTCCCTACCGTAGAAAGGCTTCGTAAAAAATTAAAAGAAGATATAAATTTTAATGGCTCGGAACGAAGTTTACGACGAATTTTGAAAGAGTTAGGCTTCAGATGGAAAAAAACAGAAAATAATCGAAAGCTGTTAATTGAAAAAAGCAACATTCGATTACTACGGATCGAATATCTCCAAAAAATAATTAAATATAGGCAAGAAGGAAGACCGATAGTATACACCGATGAGTCCTATGTCGACTCATCACATGCCAGTGGTAACTCGTGGTCAGATGGGTCAACTAGGGGTTTAAAAAGACCAATTTCAAAAGGGCAGCGTGTAGTAATCCTTCACGCTGGCTCCGAAGCTGGATTTGTTCCCAATGCCCTTCTTTTGTTTAAAGCTGGCGAATAATCTGGTGACTACCACGACAACATGAACTTTGTAAACTACGAAAAATGGCTGCGTTGTCAATTGCTACCAAATCTGCCACCGAATTCCGTTGTAGTAGTTGATAATGCATCATATCACAACAAACAGTCTGATCCCGCGCCAACTACTAATTCTAAAAAAGCAGTTATGGAGAAATGGTTACAAGAAAAGGGCATTCAATACAATGAAAATATGTTGAAACCCCAGCTGTTTAACTTGATAAAAGCACATAAGGAACAATACAAAACATACAGCATTGATAAAATTTTATCAGACCACAACCACTCAGTGCTTCGCTTACCTCCATACCATCCAGATCTCAACCCCATTGAGATGGCTTGGGCAGCTATTAAAGGGTATGTCGGTAGCAAAAATGTCAGCTGGAATACTGGCAAAGTAATAGAGTTCGTAAAGGAAAAAGTTGCGATGATGAGCGCTAGCGAATGGGTAAAATTATGTCAAAAGGTCAAAGAAATTGAGACAGAGTATATAAAAAGTGATCACGTGGTAGATTTAGTCACTGACGAGTTTGTTATTTTTGCTGATGATGATAGCGACTCGGATGATGATAACAGTGATGATGATGATCAAGAACACGATAACGAAGAAGCAATGACTAGTACCAGCTACGCTTCAACTGAACCAAGACCTGGCACCAGCTCTAGTTTTGACCTAATGGAAGGAATATCTATTTTACCCCAAGATTAAATTTTTACAATTATTATCCCGTATTTTAAGTTGATTTTCTAATAAATATATAAATAAATATGTATAAGCTTTTTAATACCCTAATTAATATGAGAGTACAATTAAATAAGAGTAAATACTTTTTTTGCACGTAAGTGTACAATGCGCGAACATTCCCCCACTACGCCAACTAATGCTCAAGAAGTTTGCCGGCTACTATAACACGGGGACATATAGTCCGCTTATGGACACTTCCGATACATGTCGATACCAGTTAAAAATAATTAACGTTTGTATGTACGCAATTGACTGGCCACTATCTTCGGTGATCAGTATTTGGAAAAAGTAGAGGGAATAATGGGAAATAGGGAGTATAATTCGATGGATATACACCAGTAGAGATATCATTGGACGGGAAGGAAATTAGTTTGTCCACTCAAATCATGCAAAATCTAAGGTATTATATAAGCCCTCGTTTATTTCTATTCTCGCACTTGCGGCATGCAAGTTTCCTCATGATATATTTCGTCACAAACTCGCTTAGCCGGCGCACGAACTAACGAAATTAAAAAAGTAAGTCGGAAAAAGATACCTTTAGAACAGTGGTTCCCAAACTGACCTATAGGAGGGCAATTAAAGTTTTCAAGGGGGCAATTCAGTTATTTGAGGATTTTTTAAGCTTCTGCACATGAATAGTAATTGACTTTAAATAATAAAAAATACATAGCATAATGGATCCTGATTTTAGAGATTCTTCGGAGGGGCTTGGCCAAATAAAAGTTGGGATTGTATACACTTTCGTAGCATACCATGTGGTGTCGGCAGCCTGTAGAATAGCACCATCACTTCTCTTCCAGCGGGTGTCGTCAAAGCCGACTAAAGGATAGCAAAGCGGCTACGTAGGTCCGAGGAACTACACCACCTCTAAAAAGTGGACTCGCCAACTCCCTGGGCCAGTCTGGCGTTTTAAAGCTTAAAGCGTTTTAATGCATGAGACAATGTATATGAGGAGACCTACATCCAGCAATAGAAACTAAAAGGACTTGTTACGGTTATTGACCTATACAATATGTCAAACTAAAAGATTTTAGAACTGTTTACCGTACGATAGAAAAAATAATCGAATTTTGTAAATTGAATTTATTTTTATTTATTTCCTAAAATGAAGGATAAAATCAGAGCTATACGTTTTATGAATGCAGAAAAGGTAGTAAACAGCTTTTCAAACGGCTGTTGAAGAGGTGCCTAAAGAAGGGTGGGATTTCCACAATGGTTTCATCGCATGAAAAAGTGTATCGATTGTCGCAGGGAATATTTCGAAAATCTTCCATCTTTCTGATTTCATTTTTGAGATTCTAACAGTTTGTGTCACCCATGTACTGTTATCGTATTTCCGATAGACATAGACAACGCAACTTAGTGAAATTGTATGGAAACCAAGTGTGTCACTAAAGTGAGTAAATTTTAGTTTAATATTTCACGGTAAATGTATTTGTGTAATCGATTTTAAGTAAATAAATAAAGGGAAAGCTTGTGCTTGTATCAACCTATAACGACCTACTGCAGAGCACAGGCCTCCTGTAGTAAATCACTGTATATTCGGTCCGTGATCCCTCACCGCCGAGTTAGTGACAATTTAAACAAATCCGTACTTGAGTAGAAACTCAGTGGTACGAGCCGGGGATTTGGACTCACAATCACACGAATGTGAGTTGAGTATATCACCCCTAGGCTATCACCGTTCTAAATTTATTAAAACGCAATTATTGCCTACTACTTTTTTTATCGTGACAGTAACATTTTATTTGTGCTACTGGTATTACTTGCAATGCAACCAGTTCTTCAGTATCTACTACTGGACACTGGCCTCTTCATTAGTCATTGTTTCGTGCACGAGGGATGTATGGCCTTAAAACGCCACGCTCGCTAAGCGGGTTGGCGAGTCCACTCTATTGGAGGTAGTGTAGTTCCTCGGGGCTTGCGGTAGCCGCTTGTGTACGCGATTCTGTGTCAAGAAATTATCCATCTACAAGCAGTCCTCGTTTTACGGCGTTTCGTTTTGCGATTCGTTTTAGGTCAGGCAACATTTTGATACCATTCCCCGTGTTAACGTCTCTGGATTTGTTTTACGTCTTCAGAAAAGCAGCAACTTGTACGAAAATCATTAGATTATTAGGTGAGCATACAAGTTTGCGTCACGCAGATCTCGAGAGCAATGAAGAGAAGGAATGCGGCTAGCGGGTAGATATCCTGATTATAATGCAATTTGTCGGGGATAGATAGTGACGATGTTAATAAAGTATTAGCTACACATTTTCAAGAATTATCTACTTGAGAATTTAATTGAGTTGGAGCAACAAAGACATAAGGATATAATTAGGAGCCATCGGGTTGTTTCAGCATCGAGAGTAAACAATTGACTTAAAAGAAATTAATCAAAGCTTTTAATAACCTTTTAATTCATAAGTTTTCATAATAAGCTTTTAATTCAAATATTTGAATTAAATGATGCCAGCTTTGCACGGAGTTTTGAAGTTAATAATAACATTTCTCTCGTCTATAAATGTTACAGAGAAATTCATGACATTAAAAACTATACAGAAGCTTATATTGGATATTTTATAAATTTTGTTTAGAGATATTACATTTTTGTTAAAACAAGTGGTTGATTTAAAAAAAATGCATCGTTTTCATGTCTGGGAACCTAACTACTTGCTTGTACGTACTATATGAACTACATGAAAAGTATGGAAAAATGTGTCTCGTTTTACGTTGTTTCGTTTTAAGTCGCTCGTTTAAGGCTCGCGCACATTACGGCGGGCCGCACCGCATAACACTGTAAAAATCCCCCTGAATCATTTTCATACACTTTGTACAAACCATCGTACACTTCAGGCGGGCCACATTGCTCCGCAGCGCAGCGCAGCGCATTAGCGAGTCGCTTGCCAGCCGTATTTATGCGCCGATGTTATGCGCCAGTTATGTAATTCGAGAGTTATTCACTGAGCGACCACGTGAAGAATTGAATGTCAACAGTTGTTGCGTTGAGCTGCGGCCCGCTGTGGCTATAATGTACATGAGCCTTTATAGAACGCAACCTACCGTAAAAGCGAGGACTGTCTGTATGTATTTTTGTTAATCGACGTGGTAACGTGCGTGTTACAGGCACATGTCGAGCGTGCAGGGGGGCGAGGTGGAACTGGCGCCGCTCGATGCGGACCTCGGGCTGCTCGATGCGCACTCCAACATTGATCTCATGCAGGTGAGACCATATTACATTGCAGCACTTCCATATCAGCCATATAAGGGCATTTTCATTTTCATGTCACACCCACTATTTTAGTATGTCCCCTATATTTTAGAATATTTTTACAAACTTTAGACATTTAACAAAGTTATTATTAGAGATGTACCGAAATTCGTTTCACATTCGATAATGCCGAAATTCGTCAGCATTACGAAACTTCGGCATTTGGCCGAATTTCGGTTAATGAGCCGAAAATTCGGTTCATGTGCTGAACATTCGTTAGCCTATCTGCATTCTGCTAGCTAAAATGACGTATTCTACAACGATTAGATAATACCAGCTGCTACCCGCGGCTTTGCTCGCGTATACTAAGTAGCTTTAAAAGATTTTTTAACTGCTCCTTGTGTCATATGAAGATGACACATACACCAGTTTTTCTTCTGGACACTTAGCTATAAATTAGTGAAAACCCGATCAAAATCCGTTCAGTAGTTTTTACGTAATGTAATAAACAGACATACAGACAAAAATACAGGCATAATAATTGTTATGTAAAAACGGGTTACTCACGATTTATTATTTATTTATTATAGTTGATATCTCGGTCCAGTTACATGAACCGTACCGTGGTCGCGTCGTGTTCGTTTCTGATTCACCTGTCCACACTGAACTTGTTTTTGTTGATTAAGTTCCTTGCACACTATACTAACCATATCACCCACACACGCGACTTTGAAGACGCATCTACTTTTCTGTAGATGTGTATAGACAGATTCTGTAAAGAATTAAGTTCAGTGACTAATTGAAACTACCATTTATTTCGACGTTTGATCATCGGAGCTCCGTCTGTCGTCAAATGTACTCGAGGTATGTTACCACGGTTTCTGATATTACACCAACATTTATTTGTTTTATAGTTTTTTTTTAATTATTTTTATTGTCATAATGAAATTAATGTTGAATGTTTTTGTTACCCCAAACGAGCAGAACTTTTTTAAGCACGATATCTTGTATAAGAAAGTAACTGTCCGTCACTTCGTTTTCATTACCTTTTTCATAGTAATATACGATAATATTCGAGTATATTACGGACAGGTTAAAATATCAGGTGTGACATAAAAATTAAAATGAAAATGCCCATAACATGGTCTAGTGTATGCTACTATAATTATCTAGTCACTGTTATATATATAGTACAATATTTCCAAACGTATTAGGAATTGTAAATTTCTAATAAACAATTGTGTTGCTCTTAAAACAAAGTTTTTATTTTAGTACTTACATACATACCCTAATAATTACACTGTTTAACTTAAATCCTACTATCCTACATGAAAACAAAGAAACGTCATTTAAAGTCTATTATTTAAATTGTTCATTCCTTTTTATACAATTTGTATAATAATCAAACAATATACTAAATCACGGTGAGTTTTGTCAACCCCCAAACATCAGCTGCATTTCCAACTGTGTTGGCCGCCATTACTCACAGCGCCATCTATGGAGTACATAAGTACATGGTCACTGTTTACCGACAGAAGAGCGCTAAAAATTAAAAAAAAATAGTTTCTTTACATATATATTATCATCATATATCATCTGTCATTCCTATCTAGCCTCTATCATTTATATTAGAAAGGTAATAAACAGTAATTGTGAGCGCACATTTTACATTCATTGCGAACAATAATAATTATAAAAAATGGTTGTGCGAGTATATTAATGAAATATTGGTGTATATGTACTTATACATTTACAGTATCCCCTTACAATAATGCACGTTAATTTTATTACACCTTATATGTATATTGTACTCATTCCATTAATAATATTCGTTAAATAATTATTCCCGTCAAAAAAGGTGCACGTGGATATAGGTTAATCCGTAGACCTTAACCAGTAAAACAGCAGTCTAAGGCTGAGGCATATACGTGGAATAATAATATAATGTATGTCATAAATAATGTATACTCCATGTTCATTAAATGAAATAAAATCATGTACATTTTTCTCTAAGGATTGAAATGAAAATAACCTCTACAATCCCATTTATACAGGAGGAGTTGATGTATCCGGACGCAGTTGACGAGTCTTCCTTCCAGGTGTTGCTTCTCAGCGAGGAACTTAGCTAAGTTTTATCTGAATTAAACTAGCTGTATTTGGAAACACAAACTGATATCAATTTTTTTTTCCAAATTTGACAGTGTTTAATTAATTATCATTGTCAAATTCGACGGTTCACAAAAAGTTTGAGTGTGCGTATAGATGCCAAGAGGAAATGCATTATCTAGGAGAATAAGGTGTTAAAGCGGGCGTATAAAATGGCGCAGCTATTTGCGCCTATTGATATGCAGGCTTAATGACTAGTCGGCTGTAGGACAGATAGACTAGCTTTTGCCTGCGACTTCTTTCACGTAGATTTAAGTGTAGTGGCGCCCTCTCAGAAATCAATTTGTGTGATTCCAATTTCTGTAAAAAAGATACGTAACATTTAATGTCAATCAGTTTCTGTAATCAGTTTTTTGTGCTTTATTATCATATATGATAATTTAAATCAATTTTTTTTGTAAAATATATGTTCATGTCAATTAATTCCGAATTATGAACATAATTCTTTTTATAATATGCAAACGTCATTCGGGTTATGGGTTTTGTTAAAAATTCACCTTAAATGGTATTAGAACGTATGAGATGCATAAAAAGTAAAGAAAAAAATATTGTGAGTGAGAACAGAGACCGTTGTACATGATTGTTATTATTAAAGAGCGCGTTATGAAATATTGACAGAGATGTTGAGAAGAACGTTACATTGCTGTGTTGTTTAATTTAATATCACTGGAAGTGATATTAAATCGCCCTTGAGTTTGACCGTGAACTCGATCCCAGTCACTTCACGTAGTCTTTGGCTAGAGTTTTTAAATATTAAGTCTACATATTTGCAAGTGATGTATTTATTTAAAATTTATTTAGTTATTAATGTCAAGACATTCTTAAAACGTATCTTAACTATAACGTGTTCCATCTTTTTATATTTAATATAAAATTCCTAAGACAGACAGGGACGAAAAATAAGTTGAATACTTTTTAAGATCGTTTTATTCTTATGAATTACAAATAATGTATTACTTTAATATATTATTGAAAAGGGCAATATTTAACGAGTTTCGATCAATATAGTTAGCAAAATTTTATGTAAACCACAGTACAAAGACTTGTGCATATACGAAATTTATGAATTATTATATTTAAGGTGCAATATTTCTAAAATTTTGTATAAAATTTAACAGTCAATTTTCTAAGCGTATGCAATATAATTCGAATGTGTTAGTTAATTTTTAGATTTTGGCGATCAAGGGTTGAAATTTGCATTAATATTTTAGGCTAATTTTACTCTTCACATAATAAACATTAACCTTTTATTGAATATACATACATGTTAGATAAATGCCTTTATGTCGTAAAGTATGTGATATATCTTATATTCGCGTTAGTAATAGCTAATGAATAATTATTGTAATGCTTTGGCGGTGTCTGTGTCTTAAACCATCATTTATGGGACCACATGCCCCCATGTTAAAATCTACAGAGTATACTGGCAATGCTGATACCAACCGAAATGTTAATCTGGTATGCGGGAGTTTGGCAGCAGCCACGCACGCAGGAGGATGATGCCCATTTGCAGGCCCCCAATTTTACGATATAGTATAGGAGGGTAACTATAGTATAAATTTAAAACATATTTTAAGGGAGTCTGTAAGAAAGATTTACGCAATTTGGTTGTGGCGATAATATTTCATTAGTTTTGTTAGTAATTGTATTGGCATGTCCGATAACAGTCAAAAATATCCCACTGTCTTGACATTGACTACAGATTATAAAGACTTTTGCGAAGGAGTATAGTAGTATAACTGTAATATAAATTCTAATCGTATTTTAAGGGAATCTGCAGCAAAGATTTACGCAATTTGGTTATAGCGATAATATCTGTTTAATTATATTAGTAATTGTATTGACACAGATTATAAAGACTTTTATGACTTTGACTCTAAAGTAGCATTTACGAATGTCGTTTGAGATTAGTCTACTCTTATTTTGTCAAATATTATTTTACAATGTTGAATAAAAACGTTACTCGTTTTGTATTATTGAATTATATCACGCTTATGTGATAATATTTACACACGATTTTTCTTATTACACAAAAACATAAACTAAAGAGCATATTAGGTAAATGTTTGGCCGCTTGTCAAAACAACAAAAACCGACAAAAAATAATATAAAAATCGTTAAATCCTATATTAATTTCTGCGTAATTCCATATTGGATTCAAAAATATTTGTGTATATTGAATATATTATGAAAATTTTAACACTATACGAAATATTTCGAAAGGGGCTCGAGTTCCACTTGGGCCAAGAACATTACGCCCTTATTTATATATTTTTTATATATATGGATTTTTTGGGCCAGGAACCCTCGCGGGCGTACACAGAAGAACCCACCAAAGTTTCATTGCAGTCGGATGAATGGTATAGGAACGCATACGGGACAGACAAACAAACAAACAAATATTCATTCATTTTTATATATATAGATAGGATCTTTACGTGGAAACACTAATGTATGGATATTGATAAATGAAAAATAGGACAATTCTCTGATTCTTAATATATACGACTACAATTTTGAGCTTTTACAATTCCCTATGGTAGGGTAGCACGTTACGACGAGTGTATTATAAACAAAATATATGCACACCCGAGAAACCTTTTCATATTACATAACAAACCTTGCGATTCTTGTCTAAATAGCTGCAAAGAGTTAACGCGTTTTTCGTTCAATTTGCGAGTTAAAAATCACATTTTTGTTGACTTTACACTCTTTGTTTACTAGCAAGCAAAACACGCAATTGAAGCAGCATTAAAAGTAATATTTCACGTATAGACATTTGCATAGTTACAAAAGTATTACCTGAATCTGAAATCGCTATCGAGTCGGCAATACATACCAACAGTCTCTGAGAACTGCAATTGAAGCTCATCAAAAAAAGTGTCATTCTAGTATTGAAGCACAAAGAAAGGCACAGATATGGCCGAAACCAGCGTAGGAATTGTGTAGGAATATATTAGGGTGTTATTTAAAAAATATTAAGTGTTATTAATGTAGGTTAGTGAGTTGGGAGGGGTGGCGCTATGTTTAACATATCAGCTGAATTTAGACGAAGCAATATTAGGTAACGTGGTTTTGTTAAAAACAGTCTCCCTAATAGGTGTGTCGGTCAAGCGCCATTCTGTATAAAGTGGAAGATTTTCTGTACAATCTTTGTACTCTTAGTTCAAACATTAAACTTGGTTACAAAGGTCAATCTATTTTTATTGTCGAATCAATAAACGAGCAGTATATTTTAATAATACCATATACCATTAAATTACTGACGTTGCTTCGACTAAAAACAGCTTTATGTCTCACGAGGAGAATAGTGTCACCAGGAAGCAATGATCTCTGGACATGCCTTTTTTACTAAGGACTGCGGAGTCTTCCGTTGTGTCGCAATGTATGTTTGTGATATCGTTGACTGTTGAAATGCGCGCAATGGGAGATTTTCGTTCAATAAGTAATTTAAATGTGTGTTTGTTCGTGAAAGTTTATTCGGATGTTTTTGTACCCAAATGTGATCTATTACAAAGTCACTATTATTATAGTGCAAGATCAGTTTAAAATTGTCTTTCGATTCGATCGTTTGATTATTGTTGCAATTTGTGGTTCAAATTAATATATAAACAAATATAAAGCAATAAAATGGGATCGGTTGGTCGCAGTTGGGTGAGTCAACAAAACATCCGAAGGCAGTAAGCCGCGTGTAGACTGTACTGTAGCTTCGTAAGTTTGAGTTAGTTCGTATTAATTAAGTAAATATATATATAAAAAAATATATTTTTGGATATACAAAAACATCGCGAGATGGCATTATTTTTTGAGACTGTTGTCCAAATTTGATTATGATATCTTTTTGTTAAAATTTATACTGAAGCATAGATATGTGGAAATTATTTTATATAAATTATTTTATTGGCCTATTGCTAATTGTTTTGTTGAAAGTGCTTCGGTATCGCAAGTAGCGGACGCGGCTCGAGCCAGTGCGCCGCACATACTCGTACTCGCTAAGTCAAACTTTATTAAGTTAATTAATCACATATCATGTTTAGTTGTTATTAATCATTTATTATTAGTTTGTTGCTTTGTGTTTAAATAATTTTGCTATATAGTAATAAACTTTTAAGATAACATGTTCCTGATTTTATCTTTACCTCTTTGAATAAGACTACTAAGTTCTAGTTGTCACAATTTATTATATGATAAAACTTAATAATAAAATCTATTTAATATAATATTAGAAACCTTATTGTATACTTACAATATACAAAATGTTTCATTATTAATTATTGACAGTTGGTGTTGCACCTTACAAATCTCTGCAGTTTCATATAAAAATTTAAACTGAATGAAAGGTTTCATATGTGGCAGGTAGCATTTTTACTAGATTTTTCATAATGTGATAAACTTCACAATAAAATTTGATTTTAACATCTTGAGCTGCCATTCGGACAAACGTCATAATTATTGTTTTTATGGGGTTTTACAATAAATTACTTGTAGACTATGTTTATAGCGAAGTCAATCACATACAGTTCACTAGAACCACCTTCATATCATCTGACACTCCCAACTGTTTAATCATGACTGATTAATTTTTCAAATTATTTATTCCAAGTAAAATTTACTTTCACACTCGTTCATAAATAACTTCATAGCTAAAAGCCACTGAAGTCTATAAATAATACAATTTGCATTAATTATTATAATCGATCACATAAGGAACAAAAATCGCTTGTAGGCTTATGCCTACTACAAAACTACTAAACAATCCACGTGCAAGCGATTTGAAGAGATATTTTTCATGACAAAAGATAGCACATAAAACGTTGTCAGTAAATCTTGTTGTGTCAACATAAAGACTGACATGGGTCAAAAACTTAGTTCTTCTGTATTTGCGCTGCGATGAAACCGCTTTCAATATTTTACGCTATCTTCATTTTCACGCTATCCCATTGACGAAGAACATATCAGGCGGTGCTTGGGGCAGGTTATGGCTGGTTGTACGCACCAGTGCGGTGGACAGGCTGTCCCGGCAGAACGCAAGGCCCCACAAAATCAAGTACGCAATAACTAAGCCTCCGACGGAGGCACCCACAATTATACCTGTGCGTCTACCTTGCCGCCAGTCTAGGATCTCGTAGATGAAGGGGTTTCCAAATCTGAAAGAAAAAATCGTATTTTACCCGACTGTGAAGAAGAGTAAACTTTCGTACGTATCTATTTCTATGAGCTTTTATTCCATGTAGAGCCTAAACAGCTTGGTAGATTTGGGTGATTGTGCCGTCGTTAGATTCGTCGCATGAATCTCATGATTGTCTTGTCCTAGGATGTAGTATATAATAAAGAACTAAAACTCACTGCTGCTAGGTTCCATTTTATCTGGCATGTGAGGATTTTATTTAATCTTATGTTTTTTTATTGGGAGGCGTACAAGCCGCCCACATTATGATAAGAGGTTACCGCCGCCCATGGACACCTGCAAACCAGAGGGAATGCCATTGCACTGCCTACATTGTAGAATCCTATTCACAGCTTTCTTGAAGAACCCTACGTGTCGTAGCGTAATGAAAAGACCTCTTGAGGCAGTTCGTTCCACAGCTTATGAGTTCGCGGCATAAAACGATTTTTGGGCCGTACAGTGCGCGACACCGCGGTATCGAGGAAATGCGTTGTTGTTGTAGAATTGTAGTTGGATTGAGTTGGGAGTTATATCGAACAGTTCGTTAGAGCATTCCCCGTTGTAAAGGCGGTCGAAGACGAAGAGTGAGGGCAAAGGTGGTAAAATATCTTGCTTGTTTTTATGAGTGCAGGAGTCCAGGAGTCGTCGTGCGGTTCATCCGCACTTCCTTGACATAGTCTCTCTGCGTACAGTGCGGTCATCAAAAACTTTTATACCGCGAACCCGAAAGTTGTGGAATGAACTGCCAGCTGAGGTTTTTCCGTTATACTGCGACATGGGGCTCTTCAAGAGATCTGTGAACAGGGTTCTGCAAGATCGGCAGCACTCCCACATGCCCCCTGGTGTTGCAGATGTCAGGCGGCGGTGACTTCATCTGTCCATCATGTATTCCGTCGACTGCCATCTCTTCTATCAAAAAACATGTTGTTCATCCTTTGGATTGAAAATTTTGAAAATTATAGTGTACATTTATAGAGCGGTAGGTACGTCCTTTTTGAATCACCACATTAGATAATGATTCATGTTGTTTGCTGTACTCTTATGTGCACATTTTTATCAGTTTACATTAATGGCCATGTTCTTTACAAGTGCTATTGATGATAAAACCAAATAAGCTGTATGTAAGTATCGGATTAAATTCTAATCAGATTTGTCTTCTTTGATTTAATGTTACCTATTTGTAATTCTGATAATATCTAATTGTGCTGTACCTACGTAAGAGTGTTCAATCAAATACAGACATTTTTTATTTTTATTTATTGCACGTGGGTAACATTAAACTTGCATATCTAATGACACAACATCTTGCAATGGCACAGCAATTCAAATGTAAAAAATAAAAATACATATGTTAAATATTAAATAATTAATTAAAATATACATTCACTAATAATTAATTATTAATTGTGTTCATAATTAATTATTTCGTTGTTAATTAATTAATTATTTATCGCTTTCTCTTTTTATATTTTTTATCTCCTATGATTTCTCTGCAAAAATTCGTCCATAGAGTATAGAATATAATTAATATTTACTACATAAAGAATTTGGTACTTACAAATCAGTGCCACCAGCCACATAGTATATGGCAGTGAAGGCTGCATACCACAGCCCTACGCCGAGTGGCTGGTACATGTGGAGCAAGCGTACCGGCGTGCGACACGCGAGGAATTCAACCAACACGATGCAAGAGTTGAGGGCGTGCGTCGACAGGTCCAAAAGGAATATAGACTCCTCCCTCGTGGACGATGTTTCTTCTTTTGAGTCTGCGAAAAAGTATTGTACCTGCATTGATTTGTTGCATAAATACTTACCTTTGTCGTCCTACTGCTGGCCATGGGCCTTGTCATGCACATTAACTTGTGCATGAGGGATGTATGTATGGCCTTAAAACGCCACGTTGCCTAAGGGGGTGGGCGAGTCCACTCTTTTAGAGTTGGTGTAGTTCCTCGGGGAGTATGGTATATTCTTTGTTATTCCTTAGTTACCTTTTACGACACTCATGGAAAGCGATCGAGTAGATGCTATTCTAAAGTCGGTCAACACCACACGGCACACTATATCAATACATATCTGTACTTGGAGTAGTTTAAATAATAACAGCATAAATGAAATGTATAAAATATTACGTAAAACAAAATTCTATCGCGAGTCAAGCAATAGTTGTTACATAGTGCTTCATACTGTTACAATAAAAAACTTAAAAATCGAACATTGTGTTTTTAATAATTTCAAATGCGAGAATAAAATCTCTCTTTCAAATTCGTCTAGCTTTCGATTAAAACCACTCTAAGGTTTGATCTTGAATCGCAATGGTTTAGGTTTATAGGGTGGTCAGTTAAACTTTGTTAGTTTCTTTAAACTGGCGATAGATGGCGTTTTATTGTATGCTAGAACGCGCTATTGAAGTTATTTTGGATATACTAATGTTTGTTAAACAAAAATTAAAAAAAATCCATCCGCTAACCTAGGCAGTTTGCATCTGCATCTTGTGAGTAAATAATCACTGTAAAATTAACCTATTACTTAGAAAGTTAGAACGAAAAAATTTTCTATTATAAAAGTACTTTTTTCATTTCCTTTTTATACCTAGATTTAAAATATATATTTGTAGTAAGGTTGCCGCAAAAGTACGCCTGCCAGATGTTTATTAGCAACGTGTGGGAATTATATGAGTCGATTGATCTAGGGTAAGGTTGCTCAAGTCGTACCCCCTAAGGGAAAATTACTGTAATTTTTAAGGTAATTTAAATTAAACAAAATTTGTTGCGTCCTCTGGAGCTTTATTTATTAAGCTATTAACCCGCTTTCATAAACCTACAAAAATCTTTTATGATAATAGTCATTTGAACGTCTTTCGAAAAAGTACCTTCGGTACGATTTAGGCACCCCGTTGCCTAATTCGTACCTCCTATAGCCTAAGTCGTACTTAGAATAAGGCGTTAGCGACGACATCATAAATTTATAGAAGAACATAAGAAGTCATAATAACAATTAAAAACTACAAACACATATTTTCTTAGGAAATCAAGTCACATTTTTCTTCTCTAAGGAATCATCACAGTCTTCAAAGTTAAAATTATTTGTAAATTATAGTACCTACATACGAAACAAAATATAAAATCTTAAGAAATAATTATTTGGCATACCATATAGAAAATCAATTGGTTTGAACACAGATATCACAAATATATTCGTTTATCTTTCTTTCCACGCCAGCACATAGGTCATGTACCCAACCCTTACATTTAATACACTGGATCATGTTTTCTTCACGATCTTCATTACATAGTTGGCATAACCAAGTTTCTTTGTCTTTTGTTTTTTATCTTTGTTACATTTTTTAACTATCTTTCTTTTTTTTATAGTTTTCTGCATCCCTTTTTGTATTCTAACTTGTTTTAAGTCCAGTATAGGTTTCTTCCTTTTATTTGCCTTTTCTTTGGCTTCTATTTCATGTTTATAGGGAGTTGAGGTTAATTCTATTGTTGCCTCAGTCCCATTCTTCATTTTCTTGATAACTGTTGTTATACAAGGGACAGGAGATAAAGTGTTCAAGTAAGACTTTATTTGTTGACTATTAATATCATCAACTGTTGCAATATTGTGTTCAGGTGCAGATTCTTGAGACATTGTTGAAGGTCCGGGTGGGACATTGAGTGGTGTTGCAATCCTAGGTGGCGTTGCCATTTTTGGTGGCGTCACGACTCTGGGTGGCAATGCAACTCTGGCCGGTAACAATGTAATTCTGGGTCGCGCTGTTGCTTCAGTTGCATCAGCGGATTCTTGGTCTGATTGTTCAATAATATGTACAGAAGCTACAAAATCCTCTTCTTTGATGACATTTCTATCACATGGCCATAAGCCTGTTGCTCTAAACCCATTTAGTGATATGTCCATACGAACCGATCTAGGGTATGCATTACCAAGAAGTTCTGCAATGTTAGCCTGTTTTATAACACTGCCAGGATTTGAGCGTAGCCAAGAAAATGCCGCTTCATTGTAGTTGTTTTTTAGTGATTTAAAGAATGATATGTCTAATGGCTGTAGTCGATGTGTTGTGTGAGCAGGAAATGATAACATGATTATACCGTAATCACGAGCCAGCTGAATAGCTTCTAAATTTTTGGTATGTGTGCTATGACCATCCAGTAAAAGTAACATTTGTTTTTGGTTGCTTTTTTCTAATTTAGTATATTTTATAAAATGTTCTAGCCATTGGACAAATAGTTCCGATGTTATCCATCCATTTTTCGAGCATCCAAATGCTGTGTTTGGCGGAGCTCCTTTTTTTAATATGTCATTCATTCTGCTGCGCTTAAATATCAACATAGGTGGAATGAATTCGCCTGCTGCATTCATCGCACATATACCTGTCGTAGTTAGACCCCTTTCTCCGCTTGTGATTGCACCCACTTGGTGTTTGCCTTTTTGAGCAATGACTTTGGAAGGTTTGTGGACGGTGGATAATGCAGTTTCATCCATATTGTATATTCGCTCGGCAGTAAACTTGTGTTTATCCAGTATTTCTTCATACTTATCAAAAAACTTATAAACACGCTCTTTATTAAAACCCTTACTTCTTGCCATCGATGTTGCCTCCGGAACACGCAAGGACAAAGTAGGATGGTCTTTCATAAACCTGTAAAACCATTTTTTGCCCGCTATTTTTTTTTTCCTTGTTGAAGCGATGAGGTAATTGATATTTTTCAGCAAGTTGGTAAGCAAGCTTCCTTAAATCAGTAATAGTTAATCCAAAGAAACTAGACTCTAAATTAATTACATGCTGTGCTAATTCATCTTCCATGTCTGCTGTCATATCATTCGGTCTTCCAAATTTAGTTCTTTTATTCAAACCCTTCAAATGGCGTCGTAGTGTAGGCTTTGGTATGTTATATCTTCTACATGCTTCATTAAATGCAATTTCACCATTCCGATGTTTCAGTAAAGCTTCATCCATATCCTCTTGCTTCCAAGTATTGTAAATTCTTTTCGTCATAATTTTCTATTGATCAGCTGAAAAAATAATTGTGAATTAGTAAAAATATTACATCAATGCCTAAGTCGTACCGGTACGAGTAACGAATTGTCCGCAGGTACGATTTAAGCCGCGAGACCTTCAAAGTTTTAAACCAAAATCACTGACATAACCGAAAAATATTCTACCGTTTGATTAAGCTTAAATGAATGGCAAAATACTACGAAAATAGACATGAATCAAAAAAATTACTGTATCATCATATTCTTTTTTGGAATGGCTTACAAATGAGCGAGAAATTTTAATGAAAACAGTAACAAAACTTACTTTTTAATATTTTTTCTGCCACGATAGCCGGCGGGCCGCCCACTTGTTGTTGTTTACTCGCACGACTAAATAGTTCAAATTTACACCATTAGATGTCATTTATTATTAACATGAGATCAGATATTATTGGAGTACGACTTAGGCTGTGGTACGACTAAAGCAACCTTACCCTATATAAAAAGTCAGTCCCATTTTAAGATCATTTTAACACAGTGTGTTACACTATAAAAAATCGAACCTCAAACTTGATACTTGACCTCGGCCTAATGAGAATTGGATGTTGTAGACCAGGGATTCCCAAAGTGGTCGATATCGACCCCAAGGGGTCGATATCGGTTTCCCAGGGGTCGACATAAACGAAAACTGATTTTGGGGGTCGAGTATATTTTAGTAGGAAGTATCATTGTTGTACTTTTAAAAAACTCAACAAGTCGATAAGGGTCTATGGGGGTCTGAGGTATCAGTTCATTGTGGAAAGGGGTCTCTTGCCCAAAATAGTTTGGGAATCCCTGTTGTAGACTGACCTAATATCACAGAAGAATGCCGACTATTTCGTTTTAGAGAAACATTGAATTGTGTTAATATAGTCATCATTCATCAAACATACCAGGATCGTACAATAGAATCCAAAAGAGTGCGGTTATGAGGAGGGAGATCGACGTGGTGATGTTGAATAACAACCAGTACATGCTCACGTACCACGGCAATTCGCCCATATCTGAAATGTTAGAGCAGCGTGTAAGGTGAAATGACAAATTATGTAAATAAAGGAATAGACTATACCCTATACCAGAGGGCAGCCAGTGCATTGGTGGCGTGTGGCGTGTACCTTTAGGTACTGTTTAGGTAAACAGTAGTGATAGTATAGGTAATATTCACCTAAATATTGCCACCAGTGTTACACTACATCACGGACTCATCATGCTTAACCACCAGGATACCAACCCACGAAAACATTGTTATCGGGGAAAAAATGCTACACTAGCAAATATTCTACGAATCTGGCATCACCGCCTAAATGCAACAGTCCGCGGTTCACCTACGTTGGCTTACATAAGTAGTAGTGGTTATGCCAAAGCCGACTTCCATCTCATCCTGTCTCCACATTTTCCCAACCCTTTATTCAAATTCGTTCCAAAATCTCCAAAGGTAGGCGGCGCATCCGAGGGCGTGCTCACGTTTGTTAGTCCAGAATGCCATGCCAACATCAGTCCAGACTCATGTTGGCATGTGTCACATATGTCCATGGGCAACAGTGTCCATTTACCACCAGATGACGCCTATATCACATATTTAAATTAAATGACAGTTCTTGTAACAGTCTTCAATTTATTGTATGGCATGAAGTCAAATAGTGCACTGCAGTAAATATTGCAGCACATGATTATATCTAATCTAGCCATACATATTGTTACAAAGAAAACATTGATACTTTTATTTGTACTTTATCATTTTATTAGAAGAATTTGTGTTATTTTAGAAATAAATAGGTACCTACCTAATAATTTTAAAAATATGACGTTTATTCGAAATGGTCGTCATAAGTTTGCTTGCATTATAGGGTGTAAGGCTGTATGTGACCGCAACTACCGTGATAACTAACCACTACTAACTACTTTATAATTGCATTTTTTACATAAGTCTTCTGCAACTTAACTTGAGCGTAAGTGGTAGGCATGCCAAGGTTAATACGATACATACCCGCGTGCGAATATATCTACGTAACATATACGTATGTCTCAGCGTTCTCAATATTATCAAATCGACGCTTACTATTTTTACTTTATTTGTTAACGAAGAAGAGTAAAAGACTTTAAAGTTTATTAAACATTAGTGAAATAGTAAGGGTAAAAGCAGATGAAGAGAGAATTTGGCTAATTATTAAATTATACGTTTGGGGTCATCCATAAATTACGTCACACGTTAAGGGGGGAGGGAGGGGGTCAACGAAGTGTGACATCGTGTGACAAGGGGGGGGGGGGGGGGGGGACGAGTCATACGCTTCGTGACGTCACATGTATAAATCTAAAGTATTAAAACTAAACTTCAACTGTAACGAAAACCTTTAAAATATTACCAACTCTATCAATATTATTATAAGGTTGTTTTAATTTAATAATTTCTAATTGCAAAATATATGACGTCACACCAGGGGAGGGGGGATCACACAAATGTGACCACCTGTGACAAGAACGGGGGGGGGGGGGACTCCAAAAATCATGAAAGTCGTGTGACGTAATTTATGGATGGCCCCTTTTTTATAAAATTTAAATGAATCTCATGATCGATTCCATAATAATGACTCTTTATGCAGCAGAACTCAAAAAAACATAAAGCCATCCACAAAATACATATCTATTGATAGTAATAAATAAATCATACAAATTAATGTCTAATATAGTAATAATGTAATTCGATCCAACAAAACCTTCCACTCAGTGCTGCAGAATAGGACAATGACTATTTTTAGAAAAGTTAGTTTTAAGAGATACATACCATAGATATTTCTGGTTCTATGGATATTACCTACAATTAGCAGTTACGTGAGCGATGTTACAGCATGGCACACTTTATGGGCCAGTGTCGCGCAACGCAATCTTTACCGGTGTTGCATAGTAAAGGGACGAACCGAAGAAACCACAAATATTGAATACAATAGCATAATATGGACAAGTAGGTACATATAGTAGTAATTCCCGTATAAGTGGACGAAATTGTGAAAGGAATGCTTGTAAACAGGCGTGTTGTGATGCCAGTAATGTTTAAAATTACTCCTATGTAGTTACGTAGGAGTAAGTTATACAAAATTACAATGGAAAGGTAGGTAGATAATCCTTTCCATTGTAATTTTTGTTTAGTCAGAATTACTCTCCACAGAGTCGTATCGCGGTCTGTCACAAATCCAATCCATGTAATTATGTCGGTATGATTTACTACTTCAATGTGGTGTGGTGTGGCGCTTCATATGTAGGTACTTGCTATTGCAATTCACGTCACGACTCATCGCACCACATTAATATAAAAATCCTGCTTATTTTGGGTAACTTTTTGGAATGAAATGGATAAGATTAACTAGGGTAAGATGAGTAAAATGGATCTTGGACTATGAGTAACAGCAATGTGTTGTGACACTTGTGATACAACAACAAGTACCTAATGAGTGCATGTGTGTTGCTTTTGTGGTTGTTACCTAATTGTTAAATGAGTCAGCAACTTAGCACATTCTTAGAATACTTGGGGTGTAATTATTTTGCATTACTGATACAATAGTCCGGAAGTAAGTAGTTACTATAATAAAGTATCTCCGTATCATTGCTTAAGTATAGTAACAAATCGATATCTAAGTTATTAGGAACCACTGTGAAACAAATTGGTAATTAAATTGTCGTCAAGCTGTAGAATCCTTGTGGTCAGGAATGTAGATAAACGATTCGCTCAAATAATTAGATGTAGCGCTTCATGAATTTTGCGGTCAGCACGTACAAAACATCTACACTGGAGCTGCTAAGCACGTGCGAAAAAACCCTGAACTAAATTAATTAGCTCTCTATTGTATGCCAAAAGAAAATAACACGTACCAGGTAAACTCTTGCACACCGCAATGATAGAGACGGTTAGCCCGCTGAGAATAGTCATGACGATCAGGAGCAGGCCCCAGTTAGTGAGGAATATGAGCCAGTAGCGGTTGCCACCTTCGTGCAGCGCCCACGCGAGGATGGACAGGGAGACCGCGGCCAGGATCAATCTTATCACCAACATCGGTACCGGCGATTCGCCTGCTTGCCATGACGAAAGGTAAAAGTCGCTTAGTTTATCGTTCGACGTCACCCATATATCCGAGAAGGTAATAGCCCTCCTAGAACATTTCACCATTTTGCTCACTAAGATCACACTTAAACTGAAACCACTTAAGTAATTCAATAGTTATTATTTCCTCTGGAACATTTTCCGCAACACTTTATTATAGTTACGCCTACTTTATTTGAGGTGAGATTTGAGAGTATCAGATAAGTTTGAATTCGAGATAACGGTATTTCACCACCGATACCAAGAGAGAAACTGACTAAAGCGCAAGCACGAGAAGTTTTATCGATGGGTTATCATTATCACTAGTCTATAAGTAAACAATCCAATAGGAATTATCTCCGAACGGTAATAATATCGTATGGCATGGTAAAGCTTAATACTAATAATCGAATTGCGGCCATGTTTTGAATGAAAAGATTGTTAGTCAAGACATGTTTTTGATGACACTGTTAAGTCATAACAAATATACAGAAGAATAAAATAGACGTGACTGTTGAGACGGTAAATACGTGTGGTGCGCGCGGCACGGTTGTGGTGGTGACTGTTCAGCGGTGCCGCGGCGGCGCGCCGTGTTGCCTCAACACCTTGCAATAATATACTTGCATAATATCTCCAACTTGACTTTTATGTAATTAGTCATTTTAGCAGATTCAAACTGGATTTTATTGTGTCAACAATGCTTGTCGTTTTTCCTTTTTACTTTCATGTGTCACTGTTTGTGTACCTAACACTAACCTGTAAAACTTATTAATAGGTTAAAATAATAAGTTAAAAGTCATTTACAATAACATTATTTATATATATAGAGGTAATTAAATAGTCATAAATTAGGCAGAAAACTATTTCGATTGTGCATGTTTGTGTGGCTTAAAATCCGTTTTTCTTCGAATACTCATTAAATCATCTTGTCATACAAGGAAAGGAATTATATTATGAAAATTTTGAGGTTGATTTAAAAAAATAAAACCTAAGAACTTTTGAAACAATGTCTAACACAACTGTAAAAATAGCAATAAATGAGCTTTCTGATATGAACGACAATAAACAGACAGAGAGACATAGATAGTCCTTTAAATTATTTAAAAATGATTAAGGTTTATATAAGTATTGGTTTATATAGGTTTATTTAAACCTATATAGGTTAGGTTTATATAGAATTGTGTTTAACGGCGCACACCGCTGTTACACCCGTTCACGCGTCTTGGTTCCGTCTGAAAATCAGCGCTGTATGCCGTTTTTACGGTATACAGCTTGTACTGAGACGGATACCCTTTCGACACACATGACACCGCGCCGTTTTGTCGCCTTGTTTTAAAATATTTATTTTTTCTTTGCTTATATTTTAATGACTTTTAAAAATTAGAAATAATTATATTACACGATCACTTGTGTGTGTGAAATAAAAATCTATCTATCTTATAGGTACATGGATCAACCAAGGTGTAGGGGAAAGTCCTCCAGTACCGGCCGGCATCCAGTACCGGTCAGTTGCAATTTCCGAAATTCTACAATAGCTGGCGCTGAGGCAGTTATCGTCATTTAAGTAATACGGTCTCACAAGTATATGCCTCGCGCGGTGGCGATCTGTCGCGATCGGCTTACTGTCACTGCGAACATTTGTGTTGCGCGCAGTGAACCTACGATACACAACTAAAGTTCCCTGGGTGATTGCTGGAGTTTAGACGACGAGCTCGAGAGAAGCCAAACTGGTATGTATTCATTATTTATATACCTATTATAAAATATGTTTTACTTCGAACTTTATGCTTACATTCTTGTCTGTGGTCGAACATAATATTTTATTCCGTTCCCTACAGTACCGGCCACAAAATTGTCCTCCAGTACCCACTGTCCACTGTTTAAGTTAATTTTTGTGTGGTTTTATTTGCTTATAGGTACACAAAGATGCCAGACAATGAAAGTGATGGTGAGATGAAGAAAAATAAGGGCACCTGGGATCCTGCCAATATGCATAAAGCCTTGGAGAAGGTGCTGAATAATGAAATGAGTGCGCGTCAGGCCGCAGATCGTTATCAGGTACCAAGAACTACTTTAAATGATAGAATTAGTGCTATTAGAAATAATAAAGAGGTATCCATTAAGCCAGCTATGTGTCGTTTTCACAAAACTTTCTCAGCTGAACATGAAGAAGTATTGGTAGAACATGTTAAGGACTTGGCAAATAGGCTAATGCTAAAGGCTAAAGACAGACAGGAATTTCTTTATCTTGCTTTCCAACTAGCCGAAAAATTAAAATTGCCTCACCAATTCAATAAAGAGAAGATGTCTGCGGGGAAGAACTACTATTATTCTTTTATGAAAAGACATAGCGACTTATCATTGCGGACTGCTGAATCAACGAGTTCTCAGCAATCCGAGTCTCAATCTACCGCTGACATTGACCAATCGGTTGATAATTTTAAAGTAATAATTACAGAATTGTCACCGGTTCCTGATGCTTCGAAAAGAAGAGCTACTGCACGACGTCATAAAGCTGAAAGAAGTGAAATCTACACAAGTTCTCCATACAAAAAAGTGCTGCAACAGAAAAGAGCAGATAAAAGAAGAGTTGAGTCAGCTAAGCGAGGCAAGAGTTTGTTTTCAGGACAAGATGTCAGCAAGAAAGGCAAGAGTTTGCTTTCAGGAAAAGATGTTAGCAAGAAATGCAAAAAAAACAAAAAAGAAAACCAGAGTCCTCCCCATAGATCGATTCAGGAAGAGACAATTTGTCCTTTGTGCCTTGAATCTCATGAAGAAGATTGGATACAATGTGGAAACTGCAAGATTTGGGTCCATGAGGCTTGTGCAAACATATCAGAGCTGTCAAACCAATATATTTGCGATTATTGCCTCGTATAAATGTTCATATTTTTGCTGGCCGGTACTGGAGGCCAAATTTTTTTAGTTTGAATTTTCTTTGTTTTGGAATTTTATTAATAAAGTTGATTATTTCTAAATATATCGATATTTTATTATTTTTATTTACAGCACAAGAGTTCCTTTACTAATATCAGCAGGTATTAATAATGTACCCTAAGGGATTTTTATTTTATTCTAAATAAACCTTAGGGTGACGGTACTGCCGGACTCTCCCCTATATTACATAAAACTGAAGAGTGAGTACGTTACCAATTGAAATCAATTAAATACATGCATAGTTACATTCTATTACATTAAGATTAAGAAAATTTGTGAAAACTCGGACGATTTTTCAAGATAAATTATATTGAAAGATTCAGTTAACATTACTGTACAATTTTTTCTGAAATACGACACATGACATGGATGACATTTATAAGACATTTCGATTATGATTGGCACATTTGATAGTCTTTAATAGAAGGGCTTTGCATATACCTATAGCATCTATCAACCTGTATTTTAGTTGATCGATGCCCTATAGATACTATTGTACAATGAACGTAAACAATATTAATTATGGATTCAGTATAGACATTAGATGACACATCATACGTTCTTAAGCCGGCTGTACACACTCGGCGAGGCACCCCGAGACAGGCCGAGAGCGAATGTGTACATGGTGCTCTCGTGTCGTCTCCCCTCTCTCGTCTCGCCTCGCCACCTCTCGGTCGCGTGTCGGTTTTTTGCGCCCGAGTCAAACGGTCTCGTTAGCTCTCGCGAGGAAAACGAGAGCGAGCATTTAGTCACACGCGTTCATTTAGTCGCCCGCCAGCTGCCTTTGTGTGATTATATACGTCATTATGTCGTGGACAAATGAGCTCCAGTTGGAGTTTTTGGAGTCCTATCACAGGGAATCGGTATTATGGGATCCAAAGGATTCAAAGCAGAAAGATAAACAATATATCCACGATGCTTGGATGTGCATTGATAGATACGGGAACACAAATGATAAACGTGAACTTAGGTTTGACATGCTTTATTCGCGACTGAGGGCACGGAGAACCACTCACCTTGCGCTTGAGGGTAGATGTGTATAAATGGTTGACATCTACCCTACTTGATATTAATACATATCATCCCTTCCATCCTAGTTTGAAATCCTGGCAACAATAAACGAGAACAACCAATTATATCTACGCCAGAAACTTTTTGTTTTCACTATACCGAAGTGTCCTCTATGTAATTCCTGTAGTACCCGCTCTCTAAGTGCTGTAGGTATCACTAATCTATGTCCCCTCAGTAAATTACCGTTACCCGTTTCTAAGTCGGTTTTGCATTTAAAATACGGTTGAATAGACATGCATTTAATTTTACGTGGCCAACCACATCGCATATATTTCATGACCGTTTGTAGCGTTCGATCGGCCATCGTTTCGGCAATGACGTCATCAAACGCAATTGGTAACGTTTTGTCATCAAGGAAATGTATGAACGATATATCAGCACTATCATCACTTCCCACCGTGGATGACAGCGGCGCCCTAGAAAAATAGTCTGCTACTAAATTTTTTTCACCCGATGCATATTGGATTACGTAATTATAAGCAGATAGGTGTATAGCGTAACGCTGTAGACGCGATGCCGCCATTACCGAAATACCGTTTTTCTTACCAAAAATGGCAAGCAAGGGTTTATGGTCCGTCCTAAGAACGAAAGGTTCGTGTCGGCCATACAAGTATTGGTGGAAATGCTTAACACCAAAAACTATAGCAGTAGCTTCCTTTTGTATTTGACTATAGTTCTTCTCGCTAGCGGTAAGTGACCTAGAAGCGAAAGCTAGTGGCCTCTCTTGTCCATCGGGTCCCTGCGACAATACGGCGCCGAGTCCTGCAGGCCCCGCGTCCACGCTGAGCACCAGCCGCGCAGCGGGGTCGTAGTGGCCCAGCACGCGCTCCGACGACAGCTCGCGCTTGATATCATCGAAGGCGCGCTGTTGTCGCACGCCCCACAGCCAGGGTCTGCCCTCGTGCAGTAATTCATGGAGGGGATGTAAAATTGATGAAGCGTTCGGTATGAATTTACGGTAATAATTAACCATGCCTACAAACCGTTTCACTTCCCGAGTGTTAGTCGGTCGCGGAGATTTGTTAATCGCTTCTACCTTGGTTTTACATGTCTTCAACCCTTCTTTATCAATAACATAACTCAGGTAGGTCACGCTTTCCCGAAAATATTCACATTTGTTTTTTTGAAGCTTTAACCCCGCTTCCTGTAACTTCTTTAAAACTATTTCTAAACGCTCTAAATGTATCGCTTTTGTAGGTCCTGTTATGCATATATCGTCCAACCAACAGACAACTCCCTCTATACCCATAAGTAACGTCTCCATTGCCCGTAGTTTTAGTGTAGTGTTGACCGCCCCGAAGCCTAGCAAAGACTTCTTCAATCCGCGGCAGGGGGTATCTATCTATTTCTAGATCTTTATTAACTGTTAATGCGTAATCACCACAGATACGTATGGTGCCATCGGCCTTCAACACAGGTACAATAGGAGTACCGTATTTAGAATAAGAAACCGGTACTAATATTCCTAAATGCACCAAACGCGATAATTCAGTCTCCACCTTGTCTTTAAGGGCAAAGGGTACCGGTCTGGGTTTAAAAAATCTTGGCTTTGCGCCCGCTTTTAATCGTAAGCTAACCTTAAATTTATTAAATTGGCCTAACTCGTCTTTCCATAAGTCGGCGTATCGTTTTAGCAACTGATCAATATCGTGATCATTCATCACATGATACAATGAAGCAAATTGTATATTAAAACTAGACATAAAATCGCGTCCAAGCAAAGGAGGCCCTCCGTTTGGTATTACGTACAACTTTAAATTCTTTGTTACGTTCTTATATTCAATCACAACTTTAAAAAAACCTAGCGGCTCGACTTTATGACCAGTGTAATAACATAGTTTTAAGTTACATTTTTCTAATTTATAGCATGAAAAATTTTGTGACCACAATTTCTCTGAAATCACTGATATCCCGGAACCGGAATCTAATTCCGTTACCAATGAACAATTGTTTATCGAAACAGTTATTGTATAAGGAGCGTTATGCACATACCTCATGTTAAAAAGTTTGCATTCCTCACATTCACTGCAAGAACCGGTTTCGTCTGCCTCAGTGATATTGTTTACGCGAGTATGTTTACACTTCACATTGCACACCTTTTTTAAATGTCCTTTTATACCACAAATCTGACATTTGTAGTTTTTATACCGGCAAAAGTTGCCCGTGTGACTTTTAAGACCACATACTTCACAACACTGTACACGAGCTCTGTTATCATATGAATATGAGTCACGGCGTACCCGGGTTGGCGGCGCCTCTCGCGCCGCTCCCGCACGTTCGCCGCCGCTTGCGCCGCTTACTCGAAACATTGGTTCCTCCTTTAAACGAACTAAGCCTGGAATGCTTTCATCGCCGGCGCCGCTGCTCGCCGACCTTGCCTGCCGTACGCATGCACATTGTTGAGCCAGTTCTAATGCTTTCGTCACTGTCAAGGTTGATGCGTCTTGTTCAAACAACTTATTTCGTTCTAGTCCGTCGGGTAATCCTAAAATGAAGCGATCACGAAGAACGGTGTCCAGTGCCGGTCCAAAGTCGCAGTAGATTGCCAATCCTCTTAATCGCACTAGCCATTCTTCCAGTGTTTCACCCACCGTTTTACTCGCAGCGTAGAATCTCGCTCGATCAGCAAGAGTCGCCCTCTTTGGAGTGAAATGTCCATTTAAAATTTGAACAATTTCTTCATATTGCAAACTGTCGAGGTCGCGGGGATACACTAGATTGCGCGCTAATCTGAACGTATCATCAGATAAATACGTTAACAGCACGCTCCCTTTGTTTTCCGTGATTCCGTTCACTCAAAAAAAGTGCTGAAGACGGTTAAGGAATATATTCCACTCCTGTTCCTTATAATCGAAACACGTAATGTTTCCGAGGTAACTCGACATCGTAGATAAGCCTATCCCATCCTCGTCGCCACTGATAGATACGGGAACACAAATGATAAACGTGAACTTAGGTTTGACATGCTTTATTCGCGACTGAGGGCACGGAGAACCACTCACCTTGCGCTTGAGGGTAGATGTGTATAAATGGTTGACATCTACCCTACTTGATATTAATACATATCAGCATAAGCGAGGAAATTGATATCCCCGTTGCAGAATTATTGGTTCTATTGCGGTGCATAGTAACCATCCACCATCTTCGTCTTCGCCACGGCTTAGTATTTTTTTTTGTATGGTATATGCGTAAAAAATTATAATAGCTGACAGCGCAAAGACAAAAAGCAGCAGCAGCTTCCAGCAGGTCCATCGTTGTGGGTATCCACAGTTCAACTGATAGAACGAGTGTGTAGATGGTGTGCTCTCGCCGACAGTGCTCTCGCCCGAGACTCTCGTGTGTGTGTACAGCCGGCATAAACGTAATTTCGGCGCAGGGCCGGGGGGGAGGGGGGTGGAGGACAGATAAGGAGGGGTTTATTAAAAAGTCAAATTTGAAACTTAAGTGCTACGTAATAAGAATGTTCCATTTTCGAAATAAAGAATTAAAGAATTCGAGAGCTACTGAACATAGAACACTATTAGACTGTAATGTGCCTGCCCTGGAGTGCTTGTATAACACATCTAGTACCTATGTATTCTCAAATCGATGAGCATAGACGTAGCAGAAATATTAGATCTGTGGGATTCAATATAGCTAATGAGGTTGTTTCATGGTTAGTTCAAGGGGTTATATTTAAAACCACAGATCTAATATTCCTGATGTTTAGAACAATGCATTTTCTCCTATAGGATGAACAATCAACAAAGTTAAACAATCTTATCACTGCTCATCAATCACTTGATTAATCATTTTCAGACATATTCTTTACAGAAAATAATGTACACATACAGTTTGGTATAAATTTATGAGACAGTAAATCTGACTTTTTTGTAATGGCGGCAAATTGAAATTACAAGTTTAAAGTTTTATCTATTTATATTTTTTAAAAATTCTAAAATGCAAGTTATACTTACAATTTTTTTTCGACAAGGGTATGAATGCTTTGCTTAAAAAGAGATTTGTGGTGTTTAAGGTGAAGATGCTTTATCTAAAACTACTGCAAAAAATGGTTCAGTCGATTAAGATCTGGTAATTTTGATGTGAATGATGCTCCTCGTTGTGGTCGTCCTATTAAGTCTAAGGTAAATGTTGATGTTATCATTAAAAAAATTGAAGCAGATCGACACATAAGCAGTCATCAAATTGCAGAAGAGCAATGCATTTACCACACAACAGTTTTGGATCACGTGTATAAACTGAATTTTGTAAAAAAATCTAGATGTTCGGGTGCCGCATGATTTAAATGACAGAAACTTGGTGAATAGAATTTCCATATGTAAGATGTTGCTAAAACGAAATGAAATCGATCCATTTATGAAGAGATTGGTAACAGGCGATGAGAAGTGGATCACCTACGATAACAATGTTCGAAAACGATCTTGGTCTAGGCGAGGTGAGCCATCACAAATAGTCCCAGTGCCAGGCCTCACTCCGAACAAAGTCATGTTATATGTATGGTGGGACTGGAAAGGCCTCGTATATTACAGGCTTTTTCCACATGGCCAAACGATTAATTCTAATGTCTACTGTCAACAATTAGTAAAATTGAAACAAGCATTTGAAGAAAACCGCTCAGAATTAAAGAATAGAAAAGGTGTAGTTTTCCATCACGACAATGCTCGACGGCATATATATTTGATGACTAAACATAAATTGATGAACATTGGCTGGGAAGTTTAAATGCATCCTCCCTACAATACAGACATAGCAGCGTTTCGGATTATCATTCATTCCGCTCTTTACAAAATTCTCTAAATGGAGTAAAATTACATTCAAGAGAATCTTGTATAAACCATTTAAATCAGTTTCTCGCTCAGAAACCCCAAAAATTTTATAGTAATGGGATAATGGTTATGCTCGAATTAAATGGACAATATTCCATCCCGTAAATATTTATGTAATACAAAATGTCTTTATTATTTTCACTATAAAAAGGCCGCGAACTTATCTGACTACCCAATATATATTGAAATAAACTAAAATTAATAAAACAAGTATGCATATTTACTGCATACATAACTAACCAGTTAACGTTTTGTCAATTTTGATAATTTGACAATTGACAATTATCAGATTCAAACCAGTCGGGAGCAGATTTATTTATTTTGTAATCTGGTCGGAATGCTATGAGCTTGATACTCCACTATTTTGATAATTCGGTATCAAGCTCAAAGCAGTCAGGACAAGAGTATTTCGATAATTCTGTATATACATTCGGAATCGCCTTTTAAAGACATTTAATTTGATATCTCTGCACTCAATGGGTTTCATAAATATTATTTTTTTTGAAGCCAACAATATGGCACCTAAAATCACCAATCTTCAATTTTCAAGAAATCAAATACCGTAAAACGTCGCAACTTTACCACAAGTCTTTAACATTGCCTAAAATAGTAATATGCTGATAACTCGCAAAATATTTATGTTGCATCACTGAAACCAATGGTATATTTTGTAAAGATATTCTGACAACACAAAAAATGGTCGCCATAGTACTAATGTCACCTACCTTCACGTCAGTGCCGTTTTGAACGTCAAGAAGGATACGGGAATTTTAACTGATGCTCAAAACTTTTTCGGTAAGTCGAAATAGAATATTGTTTAAGTTTTGGTAATATAGTTATCTTATCGATTTAGTCTTCTTTAATATAATGCAATTGCTAGATTCGTTTTGTCGTCAAGCGTTCTAAAATAAATTAGACTTAGGCAAAGATGGGATAAGTTTGATAAATAAGTAACCTCAACTTTATCTGCGGTAGGGTTGTTGCAGTTATATTTTTGAAATTATATAATTTTATTTTTTTTATCATTTAATTTGCCTTATAATGTAATTTTGTTTAATTGGATATTTTTTTAACAACGAAACGAATACCTAATACATTAGGTAAAGTATTAGGTAAAGTTACTACGTATTACTTTAAAAATTACTTTAATTAAGCAGTTGATATATATTATTTTATTTTTAGGTCCACAATGGAAAAACATAGAAGAAAGCCAGGTGCCAGGCGCTACAAAGATTATGAAGATAGCTTACTAAATTTAGCAGTAGATTTGGTAAAAAACAAAAATTTAAATTCATATGAAGCAGAAAAACAGTTTGGGATACCAAGAAAAACAATTTTAAATAAAGTAAAGCTGAAACATATGCGTAAAGTTGGATGTCCTAATAAATTGTCTGAGTCCTTTAACACGTTCAGAATTGAGAATAATCGTTTATGACTACCTTAAAAAAAATGAAAAATCCGCACTTTTTAATAATAAGATGCCAGGCGAAAAATGGATTAGGAATTTTTTAAATAGGCACAAAAATAAATTAACGACGTGATCGACTCAAAATATTAAGCTTGTACGGGCTACAAAAACTTATAGTGAATATAACGAATATTTTGATAACCTAAAAGTAAGTTTAACTAATGCAAAACCAGAGCACATTCTGAACTACGATGAAACTAATTTATCTGATGATCCCGGTAGCCTGAGATGCATTTTTAAAAGAGGTGTTAAGTATCCTAATAAAATTCTCAACAGTACTAAAACTGCAATATCTCTCATGTTCGCGGCCACTGCGTCCGGAAAATTATTTCCTCCATACGTAGTTTATAAGGCAGAAAATCTGTGGAGTAACTGGTGTGAAAAAGGGCCGCCCGGTACAAGATTTAATAAATCGAAATCCGGTTGGTTTGATAATCAAACCTTTGAAGATTGGTTCAATACTATTATAATACCCTGGGCACAATCCTCACCGGAACCCAAAGTAATGATAGGGGACAATTTGTCCTCGCATTTAAACATAAGCATTATTGAGAAATGTCGTGATAACAATATTCGCTTTGTTTTTCTACCACCCAATTCAACTCACGATACCCAACCACTTGATGTCTCATTTTTTAGACCCTTAAAAAGAACGTGGCGCAATATTCTACTCGACTGGAAAGTACGACACCCGTCCAGTAATTCCTTAAACAAAAGTATTTTTCCAGAATTACTAAAATCATTAATTGATGCAATAAAAATTAATCAAATAGAAACAATCAAGAATGGATTCAAGGCCACTGGGATACACCCTTTAAACCCTGAAGAAGTTTTAAGAAAACTACCTGATTACAACGTGGAGAATAGGAAACCAGAGGTTACCTTTAATAATGCTCTTCTCAGTTATTTAAAAGAATCAAGATCTCCCAATAATAACATAAACAGGAAAAGAAATAAAAAAGTCCATATAAAACCAGGGGAATCTGTGTCAACCGAAGACTTTACAACAATACCGAATACAGAAAGATTAGAAGCTAGTTCTTCTTATCAAAATATAAACATTCCTCCAGGTGTGGTTGTGAATTGCGAAGCACCACAGAACTTATACATTTCTAATAACCGCACTTTATTTACAAAGGCATGTGAAAATGACCCTCCAACCTCTTGTGTTCCTGTTGAACCCAGAAAAATATTATCAAATATTTCACTCAGACAACTAGACAAAAGGCAAGGGTCAGATTCAGACAGTATAACTTCATCGTTTTCTTTGCATGATTCTTCAGAAGATGGCCCATTTGTAGACTCACAGAGTGATACTGAAAGTTTTTATGAAGATAATTTAAATTTCATTGAAGAAGATTCCACTGATGACGTTACTGTAGGAAAATATGTACTAGTTAAATTCCTTGCAAGGAAAGTCAATATATACTACATTGGTTTGATTATAAGTCATAATGAAAGCAATGGTACATATTTAACGAAATATCTGAGAAAGAACACCAAGGGAACATTTTCTTGGCCATTAGTGGAAGACATATCCGAGATCACACGTCTAGACATTGAAAAGGTTTTACAAAACCCTAAAGTCGGGCGACGAGGCCAATTAATTTTCAATATAGAGTCTATAATTCCCCTGATAAATATTAAGTAAAATTAGTTAAATTAAATTTTTGCTTACAGCATTTGCCTGTTTATTTGATCATTAAACATTTAAATAAAACCTTTTTCGAACCATTTAGGACAAATTAAGTGGTATTTTTAAAGCCGAGAGCGAAATACTCCGTTTCACCCAAAAATATGGATTGGATGTTTTCTTCATAACTATGTCCATTTCTAAAGAAATGTTACTTATTATAAGTAATAATGTTAATGTTAATAATATTGTTAATGTTAAGTAATAATAATGTATAAGAAATTATTACACTGTGAAAAAAAAAGTCGTTCATTTCTAAATTTGTGACAACCCTATACAAGACTTTGTCAATGTATGAAAATGACCAAAATTTACATCCCAACATTGCCTGGCTTTAATTTAGGCTACTTATGTACATTTTTTCGATTTTTAAATAAACACTAACATGATATAAGAATATAGTTCAATATAGAGTGGAGAGTTTGTGGATTTGTGTCTTGTAATACTTTTTAACAACGTAGGCAAAGTTGCGATTTTTCAGCCCAACTTTGCCTGGTATTAAATGTCGTTACAGATCTACTCCTTTAGTAATATAATGTAATATCACCATGATATCCCAAAGACAAGATTTTGAACTTTATTTAGTACATAGAAAAGTTGAAAATAGCTTTTAAATTTCGAAGATATCTTTAAAAAAGCGTAAAACTTAGGCAATGTTGCGGCAGTTTACGGTACGCCAGTAGCGCTCACGACATCAAGACGATTTTAAAGACATTAAAATAGCTCACTCCGTTTAAGCTCGCGAGCGAATGGAGAAATGGACATATATAGCGATGAAACACATATACATACTTACTTTCTCTTGTGCCGCAGTCGGGTGAAAAGGTGACTGTCTAAAAACGGATTGAATGGGCGTCTATAAAATCAGAATGTGTATAGGGAGATTGGGGGGTGAGTACGTAAACTTTGTTTTTATATCGTATTTTATTTTAGGAATCATATACCTTATATAATAAACATGTTCTATTAAAATAAATAAATTAAACATAATGGTAGCTAGTTGACTTGTGACAACACTTTATAGCTTCTTAGGAACTTAGTAGGTATGGACCGGCGGTCTCCGTCGTTCTGTTTATCCTAACATATAGGTAATATAATACAGTATTATATGTTATAGGTATTATAATTATAGGTTTTTAGGCTCGTCCTGTGGCCCGCACTTTCAGACCTACTAAGGACCTAGGCAACACCTATTAACGGACCTACTACACAACACCTACTCCTTTAGTAGTAGGTGGTGGATGAGGCCAGTTCCTTCCGCCGGTTATCCGGCAGGGGAGCTCTTCGGGACGTTGCTTCACACATTTTTACTTGGGTGAGCGCCTGGTGAATTCACCTTAAACTATGCATATTCGGTAACTTTCGATAGGGCACAAGAGTTAATAAAAAATGCCGATGACACGCACCAGCTGGAAGGGTGATTATGCTTTTTTGTATACTTTAGGAAAATATTTAGGCAAAACTCATTACGTGAGCCGAGGCCCCAGAAACGGGGCGAGTATTTAACTAACGATGTTTCTTAAACTATATTGAGCCTCGCGAAACCTTGTTTCACTGGAGTTCTTGTAACTCTTAAGGCCGCCATTGCACTGAAGCGTACACGTGGACTTATATAATCCACATATACGACGAATTCTTGAGTCTCTATTGTCTTGTACAAACATCCACTAATACTGACTAATTATTTTGAACTACGTTTGGTCGCCGTAGAGGCAAGCCCTCGTCCACACGCACTGTCTCCGAAGGCTGCACGAATCGCTTGGCAATGGTGTCGCGAGCTGCCGCCAGTCCGATGGTGATGAAGTGCAGAATCGCAAGGAGAATGCCTGTTAAGACCACCAAGCCGAACGTCTTGCCTGGGTTTGCCCAGTTCACTACGGGATAAATCCACGGGTTGCCCAACCTGTTAGGAAACGAACGACATCAAGCCGGTTACAATTGGCAGTTTTATTATATCTTTATTATTTTTAAAGAAATTTCTTGTTTTCACAAAATTTTAATAAGCGAAAGCGGATAATATATTTTGTAAAAATGAACCCTTAAATTTTATTTTGGAAGGTAAGTTTATGTACTTAGATATATCAATCCAAAAAGATTCCAAAATTACATACCCATCAGACGTTCGTTCGCTTTAACAAAAATGCCGATGCCAAAATCCAAATGTAATCCACAAATAGTATCTAAATTAAAAAAATACTGAATCTGGTCACGCTCTTTTTGGATGATGAATTAAGGGGCCTTAGACCAGTAGAAACCAATATCTTGTATAGTAACTTACTGGTCGGTGCCATTAGCTAAGTGGTAGATTACACCGAAGATGACGTAGAGGAGACCGAATATGGCTGGTTGGTAGATGTGGAGCAGCCGACTTGGATGCGAAGACGTTACCAGCAGAAGGAACATCACTACTGAGTTCAGTCCGTGCACGGCCACATCGAGACCGTGGTTTAATTCCTCTTCTATGCCTTCTGCAATGTAACGAAAACATTCACATGAGATAGATATGTCAAGAATACTTCCGTGTGTTTATAAAATAAAATCTATAACGATGAGTCTTGAGTATCTAATCGTTATGGATTATTTTATTATGTGATTAAATTCAATTTCATTCAAACTTTCTGTAATAAAATCACCTCATTCCGTTATTCCGCATCCTTTCGAATTGAATATAATTATTTTTCCAAATCAGATTCCATTATCCATTGTCGACAGCATTCTGCCAAAAACTTAAAAACTTACTTAAAAAAATATTTCAGCAATACATTACACAGGCCAACAAAAAAATGTTTGTAAAAACTTTTTAAACAAATTTACCTACTCGTAAATCTTATGTATTTTTGGATGTTGAAACCGTATTTGATAGCAGTTTTATTTTTATCACCCACCATTCTCTCACAATATGACATCGATTATATATTTCAAAAAATAGGGAAAATTGTTCCATAGAAATTAAAAATTCATAGTTTCTTTTATTTAGTTACAATTTTCTCTTACAATAATATTTAATTACTAAAATGTGAATACTAGATGTTTATTTTTCTGTATTTCCTCTCTCTTTTCTCTGCAAAGTTTCTTGAATAGCTTTTGCGCCGATGAGATGCGTTTTGTTGTTCTCTGTGAAGTGACCAAAAGTAATCACCCATCATTTTAATATTCCACCGTCCCTGGTATCGTTTCTCCATCTCTTTTATGTCCTGATGAAACCGTTCCCATTGCTCTTCACTCACATCACCTAAGTTTTCAAAAAGTCAAGATGGTTGTGCAAGAAGTGGACTTTAAGGCTCATCAGACAACTAAGAGTTTTAAACTTTTCATCATGTTAGCTACGATAATTTTATAGTTCGGAGCTTTCACATTACCCAAAAAATTAGTCACTACTTCTTTAAATGATATCCAAGCCTCCTTTTCCTTTTTATTCATCGTTGCTTCGAAGTTGGAATCGTACATCAATTTACGAATATCAGGCCCAACGAAAATCCCTTCTTTCAGTTTAGCTTCTGATAAATTAGGAAATTTTCCACACAAATATTTAAAACAATCAACATCTTTAGGCAAAGCTTTTACAAATTGTTTCATTCAGCCCAATTTTATGTGTAGTAGTGGTAGAAGAATCTTCTTGGGGTCAACTAAAGTTTTATACAAAATGTTTTTCTCGCCAGGTGTCAAAGTTTTTCTTATGGGCCATTGTTTTTTAGACCAATGTTGATCCCTTGCTCTGCTGTCCCACTCACATATAAAACATGGAAACTTTATAAATCCCTTTTGTTGACCAAGGAGCATGGAAACAACTTTTAAATCTCCACACAGCATCCAACCATGAGCTGTATAGTTAATTTTCTCTAAAATTGTATTAAGATTTTCGTAAGGTTCCTTCATATGAACTGAATGAGCAACAGGCAATGAAGCATAAGTATTTCCATTATGTAATAATACACCTTTTAAACTTGTTTTTGATGAGTCTATAAAAAGTCTCCAATCTTCCTTTTTGTATTCAATGCCAAATTCATTCATTAGACTGTCAATATCATGGCAGTAAACTAAATCCTTGTCCTGCCGAAAAAATTGTGAGATGTAATGAATAGATTATATTAACTATATATACTTATTTAACCATATACACTGTGTAACCTACTTTTGTACTTATTTAAGGTATGATCCATTGGAAATATAGTCAGTATTTACTCAACAGTCTCGGCTTTCATTCCTCTCTCTGGGCACCACATTACATGGCGACCCTGCCTAAAGTAGATTCACGGGCACCGGTATTCTGACACCGTTCGCCGCCGCGTCGCCGACCGATTACGTATATGGACAGTGAATGATAAACATCGTGTTCTCGGGACAATGCAATCATCGGTTGATAAAATGAATTATATCAAAACTTCTGGCAGCGACGCTAGTGAACTAAGAGTGAGCTTCGAAAATGGGGAAACAGCAGTCTAAAGAAGAGAACATCGTGATAGCGCAAAATGCAGCTGGGGGCACAAATGATGCACCGATTGAGGAGTTCCGATTCCATATGAAAACAACCAGCATCCTGTTATGCGTCATAGTACTCTGCCTGGTTTTTGGAGTCCTGTATGGAGCATTCCGGATATATCGGAAATGTCATTTAAGGTGGATACGACAGGAGTTTGAGCTGAATGCGAGTGGCAGCAGGGTGCGACGGCTTTCCTTTCAACGGCGCCAAGGTTACCCCGATTTGAAGATCAATGATAACGCAGTGTAAAAGTGTTAAAAATGCCTATAAGCGTATAAAATAGGTGTCGTGTGAAGTGAAGTGCGGTTACATAAATATGCGTATTTCTTTTTCGCGTACATCGTAATTTCGGCAAGTTGATGGACATTATTTAGTGGACTGTAACCTTATTTACTAACGTATAATTAATATTATTATTACTTAAATAATAGTAAACAAAAAAAAAAAGTTAAGAATATTATCCTAACTTATGTATACTCGTGTATTATTAACATGTTACAGTTCTTGTTAATATGCGGAGGATCCAGGGTTCCAAACTTATACAGGTATGTTAATACTCTATAATGCATATTAAGTATTTTTAAACTCTATGGCAACATTTTTAAAGAAATTATAAGAGGATTTATTAGTAGTAAGACAGTATTTAATTAAAATAGGACCTGCTAGATGACAAGGTAAAATATTGCAGACAAAGTTAGACGAAGCTAAATTTATTGTTGCACAATATAATAATTATATAGGAAGTATTGACAGGAAAAGCTTAGGAGAGGACAAGCTACTTCTTTTTGAAAAATATTGTGGGGATATTAAGAAATTGTTTGATGAAATAACTGAGTTGTGTCGAATTTCAGAGGGTTCTAGTAGTTTTTCAACAATGGATAAATTCGACCTGAAAGTAGCTTTGAGCTTATTGCCAGTGATGAATGATGAGCTTTCCAATTTACGACAACTTATCGATGGTATTGAGTACTATAGTTCGGTTCTTAATGCTGAGTCACAGACGTATTTAATATCTTTTGTTTTGAAAAGCAGACTGTCGCAGTCTGCTAAGCTAAAATTAGCAACAAGATACGACACTGTACCTAATCTTTTAAATGATATGAAAATGTTACTTTTGCCAAAGAAATCTACAAGTGCTTTGCAAAAACAATTTTTAAATTGCAGACAAAATGATGCGTCTATTGATGCTTTCGGAAAAACCTTATCCGAATTATTCGCTGACCTTACAATTTCTCAATCTGAGGGAAATGTTGAAAAATTTAATATTTTAAAATCTATAAACGAGAAACAGGCAATTCGGCAATTTAGCGACGGATTAAGAAATCGTAGGATTGGCACGATTATTACGGCTCAGAGATTTGAAAATTTAAAAGATGCGATTCAGGCCGCAATTGACGAGGACGTTTCAGGTTCAAGTTCAACAGCTGAAGTGTTAACACTAAGGCATAATAATAATCGTTTCTATAAAAACACTTCCAGGCCCTCTTCTCATCAGAACATCAGACAGTCGCATACCAGGACCAGACAAGGGTCCCAGCAGCCTCAATTTCAGCCACGGGGAGTGCCCCAGGGCAGAGCGCCATATCAAGGTAGAACTTATAATAATCATTCTAGGGGTCGTAGACCATTCAGAGGACAGATTCGGACAGTAGTGACTGATGAGTCACAGCCTCAATCGAGTTCATCCACTCGGAAGTCGGAACCTGAAAATGATTTTTTTCGTGCCTATAACATATAGTATTTTAGCCAGCGATAGTAGTTACTACATAAAGTTATGTTATAAAAACAGACACGCGTTTAATTGGCTCATAGATACGGGAGCTTCAATTTCGGCTATAAAACATAAGCATGTTTTAAATTTTGACATCCCAATCAACAAAGAAAACATAACTATAAATGGTATAGGTGGAAAAGTACAAGCTATCGGATATGTATGTTTACAGTTGACAATACACGGGCAGTGTATTAGTCATAAGTTTTATGTATTTGACACGCTACCTTGTAAGTCGCACGGTATTTTAGGACAGGACTTTTTAGGAAAGTATGGAGCGGTGATTGATATGAAACATAATAGTATGTCATTATGGATCAGTGAATCTAAACAAATATCTTTGCAACTGATAGACTCGTGTAGTAATTTATTGTCGTTACCTGCCAGATCAGAATCAATTCACTTTATTAATACCAGTTTAACAGAAGAATGTGTGGTATGTACGAAAGAAGTGTGCGAGGGCGTATTTATTGCGAGTACGTTAGTACATCCAATCAATGGCAAAATACCAGTTCGAGTATTGAATTCGACCTCAAAAGATATAACTTTATCTGAAATTAAACTTAATATAGAAAATTTAAAGGAATATAATGTTTGTAACTTTGATAAAACCGAGAAAAATGCATCGCGAGTTAAAACACTATTGTCAAAATTGGATTTAAGTAATTTAAATAAAGAAGAAAGAATTAATATAGAAAGTTTATGTGCAAAATATCCCGATATTTTTTATTTGGAAGGGGACAAATTATCAACCACTGATATTTATCAACACTCAATTAAAATAAAACCGAATATTCATCCTATTTTTTCAAAACCCTATCGTTTGCCTCATGCTTTAAAAAATGAAATTAATAACCAAATTGATCAAATGATGAAAGAAAATATTATTGAACCATGTCAAAGTGAATGGTCCAGTCCAATCTTGTTGGTGCCAAAGAAAAGTGACCAAAATGGAAACAAAAGATGGCGTTTGGTCATAGATTACAGGAAACTTAATAACAGTATACATGATGATAAATTTCCACTTCCAAATATAACGGAAATTTTAGATTCGTTATCGGGTTGCATGTACTTTTCTCATTTAGATTTACATCAAGGTTACTATAATGTAAGCTTAGACCCAGATAGTCGCAAGTATACTGCTTTTTGCTCCGGACAGTTTCAGATGACTAGAATGCCTATGGGATTAAAGACCAGTCCTAGTTCATTTTCGCGTATGATGACTATGGCGATGACAGGGTTAACATACGAAAAATGCTTGGTATACCAAGACGATTTAGTCTGTTATAGTAGGGACTTACCTAGTCATATTAAAAATTTACAATCCATTTTTGAAAGATTACGTAAAGTCAATCTAAAGTTAAATCCTCAAAAATGTATTTTCTTACAAAAGGAACTACTTTATTTGGGTCATATTGTGTCAGCAGAGGGCGTTATACCAGATTCTGATAAAATAGGGGTTGTTAAAGACTACCCAGTTCCTACTAAGGTCGATGAAGTCAAAAGATTCGTGGCCTTTGTGAACTATTACAGGAAATTTATTCCTAATTTTGCTACAAAAGCACATGCATTAAATAATTTGTGTCGGAAAAATGTAACTTTTAAATGGGATGAGGAGTGCCAAAAATCATTTGAATTATTGAAACGAAATTTAATATCCCATCCTGTATTGCAATACCCTGAGTTTTCGGAGTCTAATCAATTTATTCTACAAACAGATGCATCAGGATATGGCGTAGGTGCAGTTTTGTGCAACAGCGACGGCAGGCCTGTAGCCTATGCTAGTCGTAGTCTTAATAAAGCAGAAAAAAGGTACCCGACGATTGAAAAGGAACTGCTTGCGATTGTATGGGCCGTAAAGCATTTTCGTCCATATTTGTATGGAAGGACATTCAAAATTCAGACTGATCATAAGCCACTTATCTACTTATTTGGAATGCGAGATCCATCTAGCCGTTTGATTAAATTTAGATTAACATTAGAAGAATATGATTTTATACTTGAATATTTGAAAGGGAAGAATAACTCTGCCGCTGATGCACTTTCACGTTTGCATTTAACTTCGGAGGAGTTGAAAGAGATGAATCAAACGGTGATGAATGTAATGACGCGTGGCCAGATGGCTAGGCAACAACGGGATGCTATTGTTTCTAAGAACAATTGGCCTGATCAACCAAAAGTTGTAGAAATACATAGCAAACCGAAATATTTCACGGAATTATGTTTCATAAGCGCTTATGAATTAAATCGATATCGTAAATTGAATGAGATAACGCACGAGAAGGGATGTTTGAGTTATGTACCCTCAATGAATATTATTTTTATTAATTTAGCGTCTCGATCGCAACTGTCGCCAGGCGAATTTGTGAGAGAGCTAAATATATTTTGTGGGAAAATAAATATAAAAGAAGTATACTTCATTAAAACTGAGAAAAATAATAAATTTGTGGAAAAATTAATAAATGAAGTAAATAACATAAGTAATTGGTCCGGACCACGTATATGTATTTTACGGGGAACAAAGAGAATAACTAATAAAGACGATAAGCTTGTAATTTTAAACGATTTTCATATATTACCCACAAGTGGCCATGCCGGCATAAGACGAATGGTAAATAACATAAAGAAATATTATTTTTGGCCAAAATTAGAAGCTGATGTTACAGAATTTATAAAAAGGTGTGACAAATGTCAAAAACAAAAACATTCCTCACATTATACTAAAGAGCCTATGACAATAAGTTCAACGGCAAATTCGGCGGTTGAGAAGATATATTTAGATATAGTAGGGCCGTTAGATAAAGATTACGATAATTATGTGTACATTTTAACTATACAATGTGAGTTGAGTAAGTATATTGAGGCTTACCCATTAATGTCAAAGGGGTCAAGTGAAGTAGCCAGGAACTTTGTAAATAATTGGATTCTTAGGTATGGTATCCCGAAGGAGATAGCTACAGACAGGGGAACGGAGTTTTTATCGGACACAATGAAAGAGGTTTGTAAACTTTTGCATATTAACAAGCTGCAGTCTACCGCATATCATCATCAAAGTGTCGGTGCCTTGGAGAATTCGCACAAACATTTGGGTAACTATTTGCGAATACAGACAGGAAAGCACCCAGAAGCTTGGAGCACATGGCTTCCATTTTGGTGTTTTTCTTATAACACTGCGGTACATACAGAGACTAAGTTTACTCCCTATGAGTTGGTGTTCGGTAAGAAATGTATTTTACCATCTAATTTGCAATCAGCACAAGTAGACCCATTGTACAATTTTGATAATTATCCTTTAGAACTCAAATTCAGAATACAAACGTCACAAAAAGAGGCGCGAGAAAATTTAATAGCTAGTAAATTGAAAAGAAAAGATAAATATGATCGTAATATTAACCCTGTAACTTATAAACAGAATGATTTGATTTTAATAAAAAATGAAACTGGAAATAAGTTCCAAAACATATATTCAGGTCCATACAAAGTAGTAAGGGAATGTTCACCCAATGTAGAAATAATTAAAGATAATAAAAACTATGTTATTCACAAAAACAGAACAAAAATGTATTTTGAACCAATTACCTAACAAATGTATTAAAAAAGTATGTGGGTATTAATTACTTACTTCTAAAGTTTGTTAAGACAATAATTATTATGATATGACATTATACTGTATTAACATTCGTAATATAAGCTAAAATAAAATAAACTGTTAGTATTATTTTATTTATTTTATTGCGGTGGAGATGAGATGTAATGAATAGATTATATTAACTATATATACTTATTTAACCATATACACTGTGTAACCTACTTTTGTACTTATTTAAGGTATGATCCATTGGAAATATAGTCAGTATTTACTCAACAGTCTCGGCTTTCATTCCTCTCTCTGGGCACCACATTACAATTGAGTAAACTGTTTCAGGGCCGTCTTTACCAGGGGGTGCAAGGGGTGCGGTGCACCCCGGGCGCTCACCTTTTAAAGGTAATGAAAAAATATAACGCTATAGTAAACAATTACACAATAGGATATTTGACTGTCATAGGATACACAATAGGATATTTGACTGTCATAGGATACACAATAGGATATTTGACTGTCATAGGATACACAATAGGATGTTTGACTGTCTTAGGATACACTCCCGCACCCCGGCGCAGAATAGACTTAAGACGGCCCTGAACTGTTTATCTCTTGTTCTATAATGGCAAATAGATGTTCCGGGTTCCAATAAATGTTTTTCTTTTAGCCTAGAACCAAGCAATTCTGCTTTTTCCTTAGTCAAACCCAAATCTCTCACTAAATCATTTAACTTAGATTGTGTAAATAATCGTGGTTTTAAATTTTCTGGAGAACATTGGAAATCGTCATCAGTCGGTGGACTTTGATAAAATTCGGGACTAGACTGTAAAACGTCTTCAATAGACTCAGGTGGCACAGGGACAGGAAATCTCGGTCCATGTCTTACCGGCCGATCGACTGAAGTAATGTTAGGACAGACAATTACTTTTTTATTTTTAGAGTTATATCCAGTCACATCTATGCAGCAAAAATAACAATCGTTTAAATGATATTAAATTAAAAAAGCTATCTTCACTTTCTTATACCATTTCCTAAGACCCTCGACACAAACATAACATACTTTGTGAGGAACCCAACACTTGTCTTGATTACTGATTTCTACACCAAAATATGCTAAATAAACTTTTTTTACAAAGTCAGTAATGTTCCTTTGATGTTTTTTAATCACAAAATTACCACATATGTAACAAAAAGTGCTAGGAGAATTTTTACAACTACGTTTAAACATGTTAAGCTGTGAATTAAAATCACATAGGTTAAATACTCCAATTTGAGGTTATATTAGTAAATAGGTCCAGTAGGAACAATACCAACAGCTGTGTAATTTATCAGAACTACCGACCTAAAAACATTTGATTTTATTGCCAACTTTATATCATTAGAATATATTGCCAACTTAAAAATATTTAAATAGAATATTTTTTATACATTTTGCTTAATAAAATTTATTTTTACTTAATATTGATATGTGAGAAATTGGTGGGTAATACGACTATTTTTTATTTTTTTTCGGAATCAGTACACCAAATTACACAGGAATTAGTTAAAATTATTGAAAAAGTTTATTCATTGTTGGCCTGTGAATTATTTTTTGAGGAAAAGCCTTTACCTACTTTTCATTTCTTCTACAAAAATATAACAATTCTGTCTGTTCCGACACAAAACTTAACATGTGATAGACGAATTCCTAGATAGAAGGAAATCTCCAGTAGTTTCATTAATTTCATTTCAGTTCAACTTATGCTTGTTATGTTATTTCAAATTTATATTGGAAGGTATGTTTATGTACATATTTGATCGAAACTGCTATAGGTACCTACAAAAAGTGCAAATCAATAAAAACGGTACATCATTTTAAGTCAGGTTGCCAGTTGAATGTTATTTTCTTGTATAGATAAACAACGTGCTAATACTTAGTAGAAATAGTGTTAAAATGTTCCCATTTTGTTGTTAACTTCAGATACGACTAAATTATTATTACAAATCGTCAATTGTCAATGCATTCTCTCTTTCCTATTTGTATAGTTGTGACTACGTACTACTGCACATGCAAGTATATGGTAATTCATCTATACTTACCTTCAAAAAGTAGCGTCCAGTAGAAAATTGTAATGAGGAAGGCGAAGGGAACCGCTATGTTGTACAGAATCCAATAGGTCTTCACGTACCACGGCAATGTGAACTCGGCGCCTGACAGATACATGAAGTATACATGAAATGAACAAATAGTTATTTCTTGCTAACAAAACTACTAGGCGTTTTTCACTTTCTGATAGCTTTTATTTGTTTTATGAGTGAAGAGACGTCTAACAGGTAAACTGAACGCCAATTCATAATTTATGATTGATCATGGCGTCGTTTCTACGGGATATTTATGTAGAACACTTGTATCGTAGAACCCAGTAGTTAACTTAATTTAATTGCAAAACTAACCTAATAAACTATTAAATTGTTAGAAACGGCTTTATAGGCTTTTAAGGCTCATCATTTTTCTCTGTAGGAAAAATGACTATTATAAAGGATTGCATGACAATCCAAGTTAATACAAATACTGTAATGAGTATTTAACGAACCACATTAAGTAGGTATAATCAACAGGTAGGTACTCACTGATAGGTCCATAAAAGTAGCAGCGCGCCGACACTAAAGTTGCAAATCCAGTCGCGAAAATAATGCTAGTAAGTCCCCAGTGCGTCAGGTAGATGAACCAAAAACCGAACTTTCCATTCACAATGTATATGATGATTGATGATAGAGTTATACCGACTGATGTTAAGAAGAGCAACGTCCGCCAAAATAAAAGTGGCACAACGGATCGAGTCGTTTGCCAAACGCTTAAGTAGAAATCGGACGGTTTGTTATGTTCTACAGCGAACATTACGCTTCGCGTCTCTTGTTTAATATATTCTTTTATAGCACTCATCTTGTTTATTCTTGTACTAATTGTATACTATCACTTGAAGTCGAAATTGGCACTCCTACGTATTATCAACTACTTACTATGAAATGATAACGTATCATATCGCGGATGGGTAAAGTTATCGCTTGGTTGACTCACTTCCAAATGTGCGGCTGTTCGTATATCGAAACGGTAAGAGTTGCCAAAACAGAGGTGCGACATATTTTTTTAGATACAAATGAAGAGTTATTAAATAAACTGTTCATATAACGATAAGAATAATAATATGACGAATCACGTTGAAATCAAGTAGCCTCGATGCAATCACAGGAGAAGCAGGTACGAGTATGTAGTGTACTTTATTCTGGGATTATTCTCTATTTTATTTAATACGAACTTTTATGAGAAATTATTAAAATGAGCAACAGAAAATACTGAATGGGCAGCAAATCGCTGGCAGCAAATTTAAAAGTGGGTGAGGTTCGGGTTCTCTAGTGACGATAAAGGAATAGGAGACCATCGACTTTGTGGTGTCGTTCTTAGTAATTTAAAATCATTTATTTCAGATATTCAAAAATAGTTTGTTTTGTTGATCATGTTTTGCTGCCCGTTTAGAACTCTTTAGTACTCGTTTAAATATGAGTCACATTGTCTATAAATGTTGTACTTCATTATGAATGAACTGGTCTATAGCCACGATCACCGGCGGAATCAATATGTCGTCCGTGAATCTCTTGACTCTTCGAAGGTGCCTTCATGTCTAGAAATTATTGCAAAAAAATAAAATAAAACGAATTGTTATGAAAATAAAGTATATCTTCAATAAATAAAATTATTTGTAATTATATCGTAATTATACTTTAATACACCTACAAAATACAAATATATTATTATTTGTTATTTTAATACAAGGGCGGGGGGGAGTGCACGATGCAATCCCACAGCCGCTGGGCGCACTCGACTGGCCAAGGTACTCCCCTCTTTTACAGAAAACTACCATAAAAGGTCAATACTTTTAAAGGACCTTTATTACCTTAAAGGACAATAAGGTCAAAGGTCAAGAATAAAGTGCGTAATGCAATCATTACTCACTGTATCCTTTATCCCCAATGTACGTATTTCTGATTTCTGTAGTGAGTGAGTCAGAGCCAATTCCCATCCCATCCTAATCCCATTTTCCGAACCCTTTCTCCAAATCCATTCTTAAATCTCCAAAGGCTTACCTTTGGAAAAAAGGCTTAACCAAAGGCTTAATTTAGGATGGGCTACTTACAGCGCATCCGGGGGCGTACAGATGTTAGTCATTCTGGACTGATGTTGGCATGCATCGCGGATGTCCATGGGTGACAGTATCCACTTACCACTAGGTGGACTGTATGCTTGTCGTATCACCTACTTTCTATAAACAAAATATCTATGTAGCTAGCTTATGCTCATCGCATCCATTACAAGTTATTTTTCGATACAGTTTAAGAAAGAACCCTAACTATTACTTGTATATAAAAATATCTAGTAGAAGATACAGGTGATGCCACAAGCTCAAAACATCGCTAGACCGGTCCCTAGCGATGAGAGCATTATTCAATTACATATACTTATGTATTTACAAAAATGTTCCTAACAATGCCGTTAAGCACCATTAGATATAGAGAGCGTTTTGACAGATTTTTGTCTAGTGAGATAGTCCCTGAGCAATGCAATGAGCACTATAAACACATATATAACGATCAGTAGTAAGGCTGTCAGTATGCACATGAGGACTGTGGGGCCGGGCTGTGTCCAATCCAGCATCGGGTAAATCCATACATTTCCAAATCTGTAAAAGAGAAATATTTGTTGTGTATTTGTGTTTTTTTACATGAAAAAGTCGGCAGACGAGCATTATATTGCTGTAGTGGATATTTTTTGGTTTAGTGTGACTGGCTTATGTAATGTTTGTTTGGTGGTCTTTAGACCATTATAAGATCATTGACCTTAGATTAATCATAATCGCAGCTGTACCTAACCTCAACGTAAGGTAGACTGTACATGTATGAATGGATTTAGCCTTTGAAGGAAGCTACTTTGTCTTTCTCAATCACGTCTCCCATTATTATTTTTCTACTGGTGGGTATGGTTTATACCGAGGACTGGATTTATAAACAGTTTTTTTTTTATAGAAAGAAGGCAGTATATGAGTATACAATACATCTGGTGGTAAGTGGATACTGTCGCCCATGGACTTCCACTATACATGCCAACATCAGTTCAGATATGACAAACGTTGGCCGAAAGCTCGGATGAGCTCCCTTTGGAAATTTAGGAATTAATTTGATGAAAGATTTGGGAAACAAGGGATGGATAGGACCAGGGCCTAGTACCTAGGACCAAATTTCCAATTATAAACTCGGCACATTAGCGATATATTTGGCAATTATCCACCGACATCACAAATGCTGTCTTTGCGTGAAATAATAGGTTAGATAGATAGTCACGCAGGTGTAGTAACCTGGTGTGTATATGACCGGGTCACACACCGCTATTTGCTACCAGTAGCACTGGTACCTCATTTTACTGGGTGTACCGTAAAACGTCGCAACTTTACCACAAGTCTTTAACATTGCCTAAAATAGTAATATGCTGATAACTCGCAAAATATTTATGTTGCATCACTGAAACCAATGGTGTATTTTGTAAAGATATTCTGACAACACAAAAAATGGTCGCCATAGTACTAATGTCACCTACCTTCACGTCAGTGCCGTTTTGAACGTCAAGAAGGAGACGGGAATTTATACTGATGCTCAAAACTTTTTCGGTAAGTCGAAATAGAATATTGTTTAAGTTTTGGTAATATAGTTATCTTATCGATTTAGTCTTCTTTAATATAATGCAATTGCTAGATTCGTTTTGTCGTCAAGCGTTCTAAAATAAATTAGACTTAGGCAAAGAAGGGATAAGTTTGATAAATAAGTAACCTCAACTTTATCTACGGTAGGGTTGTTGCAGTTATATTTTTGAAATTATATAATTTTATTTTTTTTATCATTTAATTTGCCTTATAATGTAATTTTGTTTAATTGGATATTTTTTTAACAACGAAACGAATACCTAATACATTAGGTAAAGTATTAGGTAAAGTTACTACGTATTACATTAAAAATTACTTTAATTAAGCAGTTGATATATATTATTTTATTTTTAGGTCCACAATGGAAAAACATAGAAGAAAGCCAGGTGCCAGGCGCTACAAAGATTATGAAGATAGCTTACTAAATTTAGCAGTAGATTTGGTAAAAAACAAAAATTTAAATTCATATGAAGCAGAAAAACAGTTTGGGATACCAAGAAAAACAATTTTAAATAAAGTAAAGCTGAAACATATGCGTAAAGTTGGATGTCCTAATAAATTGTCTGAAGAGGAGGAGTCAAGAATTGTGGAAGCGTTGATTCTTTGCGCCAATTATGGCAGTCCTTTAACACGTTCAGAATTGAGAATAATCGTTTATGACTACCTTAAAAAAAATGAAAAATCCGCACTTTTTAATAATAAGATGCCAGGCGAAAAATGGATTAGGAATTTTTTAAATAGGCACAAAAATAAATTAACGACGAGATCGACTCAAAATATTAAGCTTGTACGGGCTACAAAAACTTATAGTGAATATAACGAATATTTTGATAACCTAAAAGTAAGTTTAACTAATGCAAAACCAGAGCACATTCTGAACTACGATGAAACTAATTTATCTGATGATCCCCGTAGCCTGAGATGCATTTTTAAAAGAGGTGTTAAGTATCCTAATAAAATTCTCAACAGTACTAAAACTGCAATATCTCTCATGTTCGCGGCCACTGCATCCGGAAAATTATTTCCTCCATACGTAGTTTATAAGGCAGAAAATCTGTGGAGTAACTGGTGTGAAAAAGGGCCGCCCGGTACAAGATTTAATAAATCGAAATCCGGTTGGTTTGATAATCAAACCTTTGAAGATTGGTTCAATACTATTATAATACCCTGGGCACAAACCTCACCGGAACCCAAAGTAATGATAGGGGACAATTTGTCCTCGCATTTAAACATAAGCATTATTGAGAAATGTCGTGATAACAATATTCGCTTTGTTTTTCTACCACCCAATTCAACTCACGATACCCAACCACTTGATGTCTCATTTTTTAGACCCTTAAAAAGAACGTGGCGCAATATTCTACTCGACTGAAAGTACGACACCCGTCCAGTAATTCCTTAAACAAAAGTATTTTTCCAGAATTACTAAAATCATTAATTGATGCAATAAAAATTAATCAAATAGAAACAATCAAGAATGGATTCAAGGCCACTGGGATACACCCTTTAAACCCTGAAGAAGTTTTAAGAAAACTACCTGATTACAACGTGGAGAATAGGAAACCAGAGGTTACCTTTAATAATGCTCTTCTCAGTTATTTAAAATAATCAAGATCTCCCTATAATAACATAAACAGGAAAAGAAATAAAAAAGTCCATATAAAACCAGGGGAATCTGTGTCAACCGAAGACTTTACAACAATACCGAATACAGAAAGATTAGAAGCTAGTTCTTCTTATCAAAATATAAACATTCCTCCAGGTGTGGTTGTGAATTGCGAAGCACCACAGAACTTATACATTTCTAATAACCGCACTTTATTTACAAAGGCATGTGAAAATGACCCTCCAACCTCTTGTGTTCCTGTTGAACCCAGAAAAATATTATCAAATATTTCACTCAGACAACTAGACAAAAGGCAAGGGTCAGATTCAGACAGTATAACTTCATCGTTTTCTTTGCATGATTCTTCAGAAGATGGCCCATTTGTAGACTCACAGAGTGATACTGAAAGTTTTTATGAAGATAATTTAAATTTCATTGAAGAAGATTCCACTGATGACGTTACTGTAGGAAAATATGTACTAGTTAAATTCCTTGCAAGGAAAGTCAATATATACTACATTGGTTTGATTATAAGTCATAATGAAAGCAATGGTACATATTTAACGAAATATCTGAGAAAGAACACCAAGGGAACATTTTCTTGGCCATTAGTGGAAGACATATCCGAGATCACACGTCTAGACATTGAAAAGGTTTTACAAAACCCTAAAGTCGGGCGACGAGGCCAATTAATTTTCAATATAGAGTCTATAATTCCCCTGATAAATATTAAGTAAAATTAGTTAAATTAAATTTTTGCTTACAGCATTTGCCTGTTTATTTGATCATTAAACATTTAAATAAAACCTTTTTCGAACCATTTAGGACAAATTAAGTGGTATTTTTAAAGCCGAGAGCGAAATACTCCGTTTCACCCAAAAATATGGATTGGATGTTTTCTTCATAACTATGTCCATTTCTAAAGAAATGTTACTTATTATAAGTAATAATGTTAATGTTAATAATATTGTTAATGTTAAGTAATAATAATGTATAAGAAATTATTACACTGTGAAAAAAAAAGTCGTTCATTTCTAAATTTGTGACAACCCTATACAAGACTTTGTCAATGTATGAAAATGACCAAAATTTACATCCCAACATTGCCTGGCTTTAATTTAGGCTACTTATGTACATTTTTTCGATTTTTAAATAAACACTAACATGATATAAGAATATAGTTCAATATAGAGTGGAGAGTTTGTGGATTTGTGTCTTGTAATACTTTTTAACAACGTAGGCAAAGTTGCGATTTTTCAGCCCAACTTTGCCTGGTATTAAATGTCGTTACAGATCTACTCCTTTAGTAATATAATGTAATATCACCATGATATCCCAAAGACAAGATTTTGAACTTTATTTAGTACATAGAAAAGTTGAAAATAGCTTTTAAATTTCGAAGATATCTTTAAAAAAGCGTAAAACTTAGGCAATGTTGCGGCAGTTTACGGTACTGTAAAGGAAACAAAAAGTAATTCATTTATAATTATAATAAAAAGGCAACTTACGGATCGGTTCCTCCAGCGGCATAGTAAATAATACTGAAGAACAGGTAGACTAGGCCTGCGACAACTGGCTGGTAGAAGTGGAGCCAGCGAGAGGGGTGCCTCGAAGTGACTATCAAGAACAACATGACGATGGAGTTTACTGCGTGGATGAATATGTCCAGCGTATCGCTCATCGCGTACTCTACCTCTATTTCTTCGCCTACATGTAATTGAAATTAAAATACATTAAGCTTTAGGCATATTAACAAGTCTACTCATTTATAGTCTAGTTGAAGTCTATAGTCTAGTCTAGTTGAAAGTACGTCTCCTCTGTGTAGTTCTGATTGAACTGTGACGGAAGATTAGCGGAATATTTGGATTATATGTACCTATCACGGAAGTCCTCAATCTTGATTTTAAAATCCATAAAACAATATCCGAAACCTGAACTCTGGTATTTGACCTGATCCTGAATTTCAAAGTAGCTCAGAAAGTGATGCAATTAGTTATGATAGGAATTTATTTGATTAATAAGGACCGAAACGAAGAAATTCGTAAAAAAACGAATGCCGAAGGTCATTAAAGAATCAATAAATTAAAGTACTACTGCGGGAATGATAATCGATTGAGTTGACGAGTACAGACCGCGTACCGGGAAACGTAGCGTGGGACGCCCACTGGCCAGGTGTACTGATGACTCAGAGAAAGTCGCAGACAGTAGCTGGTTACGGAAAATATAGAAGTATTTGTCTGCGACCTCGTCCTCTGGTCCTCTGGTAGAAAATATATGTTTTTTATAGAAGAGATGGCAGACGGGAGCGTGCCCACAAGATGGTAAGCGGTTACCGATGTCCATCGACACCTGCACCACCAGGGGGATGGTGTTACATAATTTGCAGAATCCTATTCACATGCTTTTTGTAGAGGCCCATGTCGTAATTAAGTGGAAAAATCTCAGCTAGTAATTCGACCCACAACTTCGTGGGATTCGTGGTCATTTCGTGGGAACGTCGACAATTCAGACGGCATGTCGTTGGACGGAATCAAGTGGATCTAGCTGGTATTTCGGTACATCGGCCCATAGGTGTCAGCAGTACTATGCTACCTAATTTGAGCTTTATAAAGACATAAGCGTTGCTCCCGAGTGAAGTACCGCTTCGCTCTATTAAGTATACCCAGTAAAATTTTATTCAGAAGGTACTCTGTAATAAGTACCTATTATAGAAAATATAGCTTAATTAATAACAACAATTAGATATTGTAAATCTATCTATACCTATATTAGATATGTTAGAAGTGATGCTTACAAATTTAATTTGTATTAATTTTGGGAGTCAGGGCTCAAAAAGTTAGTAATACGTATGTTTAAAGTTAGTAATACGTATGGTAACAGTTAGTAATACGGATGTTTAAAGTTAGTAATACGTATGTTAACAGTTAGTAATACGTATGTTTAAAGTTAGTAATACGTATGTTAACAGTTAGTAATACGTATGTTTAAAGTTAGTAATACGTATGTTAACAGTTAGTAATACGTATGTTTAAAGTTAGTAATACGTATGTTTAAAAAAAAACAAATAAAGTGAATTGAATTGAATGATAAATTGATTTTAAAAAAAATCTTACCAAGGTCTTGTAGAAAAGACCAGTAGAACACAGTTATAAGGAATGCTATTGTGGAAGCTATGTTGTATGTCAACCAGTACGCCTTCACGTACCAGGGTAACCCCAAAGAGCAATCTGAAAACGTATGGGAAATAACATATCAACAAGTCTGATATTATTATACTCTTTAGAAGACAAAGTTTAGACTTGACAAAGCAAAAAAATATTGTGCAAAGTGCAATGCGAAATATTAAAAACATAGCGAAACGTGGCACAATTAAACTTGTCCTTTATTTTCTATTGGTATAGGTAAGGGGGAGGATGCACACCCGACTGCCCCGACTGCCTTCTTGTTAAGTTATCCCTCTCTCATCTCTCTCTTATCGAACACTGCTGTAAAATGTATTACGTACTCGTATGTACATTTTAATGAGGAAAATATTCCGCGGTAAAGGGCAGACAAGGAAATAGATATTTTTCATTATGTGTATTAATCATCGTAACGCGATAAAAATCAGTTACTAGTAAATTGATCATAATACTTAGTTATTTATTATGTATAAATAAATGTAATTATAGTTATAGTGATAAATTATTATTTTAATGTGTATTTCTAGGTTAAGGTATAATATATAGGTATTGAACTTGTTGCCTGATCTAAAATGATTAAAGAAATAATGGTACACATTAAGGGTTTCCTATATGGTGGCTCCAGTTTTATAGAAAGGCTAACATAAATAAATATTTTAGCAAATACTTCTAACACATACAAATAAACTTATGCCTGGAATCGACCCGGGATTGTCTGTGCAGTAAGTTGATGAGCTACTAATTGCTGAGCAAAGGTCTATTTGCTTATCAAGGTCTTATCAAGTGTTTTATTAACACAATTTAGCAATTAAAGTATTTAATCGGAAAATCCAGATCATTAAGATTGCATAGATATTAAATTGATTGAATAATTAGGTTATACTTGTATAAGTATCACTTAGGTTATACAAATGTATATATTAGACTATTTTTACAGTACCTAATGTCTATTTGTGCTTTCATACATCATTGTATAAGTTTACAGAGATTTACTTCTGAAAAATCTGACATTCACATTTTTTATGTTTTTGATAGGTCCTCTCCGTGTATATTTTCAATACTTATCACTCTGTCGATTTTGCCAAAAAACTTTTTGTTAAATACCCCATAAATAGTGAGAATCAGATCATAATCGGACCAGTAGATCTCAAGATTAGCCCGAAGCCTCGAACATGTTAACGTTGCATTAACGTAAACGTGCGATTTAAAGTGTAAATAGGAGAAAGAAATTAAAAGTCATGCTGTGATTCATTTCTAAATGATAACAGCATTTAGTTTCACTTCAAAATTATACTAACGCGAAACTATAAACTTATTAATAATAATTTAACTTACCAATAGGTCCGAAATATGCTTTAAGAGACACTGCAAATCCAAATCCTGTAGCAATTGTGATGAGCACTAAGCCCCAGTGAGTTAGATAAATAGGCCAGTAGTTTGAAATGATCATCGATCCTGTCATGATAGCAGATGTCAGCAAAATACTTAAACACGTCAGAAACAGTATAGTCCTTATACACAGGAGGACAACAGGAGACCGGTTTTTTTGGAAGCAACTCACGTAAAAATCGGACACATTATCATACTCTAAATTGAGCATGTGCCCCTTAAATTCTCGTTTAAAATATTTTCCAGCCATTATGTCTGATCTCCTGTTGTGACTGTTTGACTGTGCTTAACCAAAGCACGAGTAACAATACCCAAGGAATGAGTTGTTTGGTATGAGTGGTTTGTTATCTGATAACAATTCGCGTAGTTTGTGATCGATATAACTATATCCATATGTTAAATAAATAATTATCTCCACGCATATCTATAGATATAAATCACGTTCGTGACCTTCCTTTAATTGATTACAGGTGACTCGTCATAATTAATGCATTTTTTACAAGGTTTATTACCAGAACCTACAGTTTTTTAATATATACATTTTTGGATGATAACCGCTTTTATTACCGTTAGATACACTTTTTTATTGTATTACTTTCCTTACTAGATACACTCTATGTAAGTTGGATACATAAAGTTGTTCCAAATAAATCGTAATTAGTGTAGTTACAGCAACATATTGACAAACAAAGGTTTGTACTACGTACTGCACAAACGTTCATTTCCTAAATTTAACCTGCCTGGGAATCAAAGTAGGGATCTTCTATTTTTTTTTATATTTCAAGTGCTTTTTTGAAAACAAAATGCATAATATATTATATGTAGGTATATAGGTATAATATATGTATTAATTGTTTGTTGAGTGTTTTTTAGCAGAATGTATCTAATGGTAATGAAAGCGATAGGTTCTGTGTCTCGTGGGAAAGTGTACCTTCTAAACCGTTTATAGATTGTATGATTTGTGAAACGTACATTTTAAATTATTTCTATACATCAAGTTCGATTTTCCGATAAACCTATTACTTCAAAGAGAGGGGGTAAAATGATATGCCGCTCACATGGCGGTAATGCGCTCGCTACCGCAGCGCTGTCCATGAACACCTACAACATCGGATCCTGGTGGACTCCTGTTTTCGTAAAGTCTTATTGACAGTTTTTTTATTAAAGTAGACTCGTAACGTGAGATAATTAATCGTTGTCGTAAGATAATTCTCAGTTTACGAATATGTTATAAAGTTTAGCAATAAATACTAAATCTGTGGTTTATGCAGTGTTTTGTTTATTTAGTTATAAAGAAAGTTATAAACCAATGATATGTTTTAACATTGTAATATTTATTTACAGTCTTTTAAATTAAATTACTGCTTATAAAATAAACTTACATTTTATAAGTACAATAATTTAGCTAAGTCACTAGTGCACATAAGGTTTTTATTTGGTATGTATTAATTCTCATATTTCACAATCTTCTGTCCTACCACAATATTATCACAAGCTGTTCCGTTCACATCTTTCGACGATCTACCAACCGTTGCAACATTTCACTGCTTGCACATATTGCTTCAATTTGCTTCAACCACACTACAGTGACCTACTGTGGTCAAGCACCGAAGCCGTCATTGTAGACACCAGTTGTATCTCGCAAACATCTTCTTGCGATGACATCACGTGCGGCCGCCACAGCTACCACAACGAGATGCATGAGTGCCAAGAACAGCGCCGTCAGTGCAACGACGACCATCGTATGCTGGGGCTTCGACCAGTCTATTACCGGGTAGATGAAAGGGTTGCCCCACCTGAAACAAGAATGTTGTAACTATTAACATTCATAATTTGTGTATCGTATCTATTCATTGAGTTATATAAAAATACTTTGTACTTTGATTTGGCAATCATTTGTTTCGACAATTTAAAACGTTATTCTGGGTTCTATAAATTTTGGTTCTAATCAGAATACGCATATACTGGTTCTAAACAATACGCCTACAGTGTTGTTAGTTCAGAAATAAAGCACGCGTCTTACTGCCGCGAGTAGCGAGTTAATGATTATATTAGTGAAGAGTCAGAGACTAGCGAGAAGCGAGTAGGCAATACGAGAATTTATTCTGTCGCTCAGCGAGAGTAAGTGGCAAGTGTTGAGCGACAGTCGATTACGATTATCACCGAGGAGAAACAGAAAGAGAGTTACAAATGAGCGTTCGAGTAGCTAACCGTTGCTACTTGAACTACGTTAGCTACTCGTATATGTATTTCCTTCATTTACACGGCATCGGTATCATCGACAATTCCACATCTACACCAATAGTATAACTGCAAAAGCGAGTTTATCTGTTTGTTACATCGTCATGAGTAAACTACTAAATTGATTTTAATGAAGTTTGGCATACGTAACTTTAAATTCAATGTAGGATATAAAAAACTTTTGTCCAGGAAAATTGGTTAGTTGTTCCAGTTACTTTTAAACGAAAATTCACGGTATAGGTAAATATTACGTATACAAAAGCTATACGTAATATTTCCGTTTCTTGGGCGAGAGAATACTAGTAATTTTACCGCCTGCAATAGGACAAGTGCCTAAAGAATAAATATTATCATAGATCCTAAGTCCGGCTAGATTTAAACCTTATTTTAAATACATTATATTTTATCACAGTATGTTTGGTATGCATGGAGTTGTTGAGGATGAACCAGGCATGTGTTCGATGACGGTTTTCGCCTTGACGCACATAACCACGCCAATTAGGATGCAAGGTCATTATGCGTGTTTGCTTATAATAATAAAATAGGCTATCTTTAAGGTTGATTGACAACCGTCGGCTTGGCTCGATTAAAATTCGAATTTCACAAGAGAAATTGTTAACTTTTTGCAATAAAGAATTTTATTTTCTTTATGCAAAAAAGTGGTGGACGAGCAGACAATTCAAATTCAAAATTCAAATTACCTATTTATTTGCTGAAAGAATGGTTCATGCAAAGGTAAGCGGTTATAGTCACTGTCAGTTATTGGCAGCTGAATTAAGGCCAATATCATTTAAAAATACGGTGATCGTTGGCATGCGTCTGTCTTTAAAGGTTTCCCGAATGAAAACACTATTTGTAGTAGAAATATGTACCTACTAGACATTTATTCGTGCGGCGCGGCGGCGCGCGGCGCCACGGTGTGTACCTATTAACTATACGTAAGCTTATTTTCAAAAGCAGTTCATAGTATCTCATTCTCTTCTCCCATCATGTATAAGAGAAACGAGAAAAGTCTTACCTAACGTAACAACGATACCGATGAGAGCAGACATCGAAAAATCAGTTATCTAAATGTTTACCTTGTTATTTTATTTTGAAAAAATAAAGAATTATTAGATGGTTATTAGCCCAGTCATTTTAGGTTTCATCTTCCCAAAAAATCCAGTTAGCTGAATTTTGGCATACACCTTTGTAATAGTGTTCTAAATAATATCTTAAATATCGACATTGATGATATTTAAGGTCGAAGGTCATCATAAAAGTCAAGGGAGGTTATAAAAAAATATAGATCAGCAAATTTTCTACAATGAAGATTCTATAGTACATTTTTTTTGTAGAACCAACCGTTTGTCGTAGAGAGCAGAGAAAGTAGGCGTTCAATGACTGCCTTCATTTTCATAAATTCCACTCCACCTATGAAATCGAATGCAAGGTGTTTCTTTCTATATGGTTTCCCCAGCAGGTCTAATCCATGGTTTTCGGAATAATATATAACGACTCTGTTAATATTTTTAAATTGATTTAATAAAGAAGGGGGTTGTTGATAATTTAAATCTATTTTGTTATTAATCAGTTGTGGTGAATTATTGCTGGATATCTTCATCATCTACATTTTCTATCTCTAATACATTTGCAGATAACATATCGAGTAGACTTATATCGATATCTATGTAAAACCCATCGGTATCTTCTGTTATATCACTTAATTTAAGCGTGACTGCCCGTGGCAATACTCACAAGCTGCAGAGCATGTCAAACCCATTTTTCTGTATCCACATTTTCCACCACAACCTTTTGCGCTATTACAAAATATAGTATTTAATAAATCGTTGGATGTTGGTGGTAACAATATTGTAACTGGTCCCAATACTTTTTTTTATTTTGCAACCCTACCGTTCAGGTTCAATGTCCTTTCCCAGCCAAGTTTGTATTTGATATTACGAGTAGGTACACTTAATAGCGCTCTACAACGAAAACGGTCGGTTCTTAAAAAACATACTTATAATCTTTTTATAGGAAATTTTTCGATTTATAATTTTTGTAATAACCTCCATTGACCACTGAACTATAGAATGGGTAATTTTCATGAAAAACTGTATTTCGTGACCTTTGACCCTTAATATCTTGAAACGCACACTCGATATCAATGTTGATTTTTGATATGTTGTTTAGAACACTATTACAAAGGTGTATGCCATAATTCAGTTAACTGTTTTTTGGGAAAATTGCATGACTTTTTTACCTGAAACGACTGGATTAGGTATATTTTGTTTAAATTGATTAAATATCTAGCCGTATACAAATACAATAAATTATACGAGACGATAAATTTTATTATAACTGACGATATGATTGCTTATCGCTAGAAGAAATATGTGAACGGTTGGTACATGGTTTTTATGATAAGAACTTCAAGTTTATGGTATTTGCAAAAATTAAAAAGTCGTAGAAATGGAGTTTGTCTACATAGCACTACTGTATTTACCAGTACAATTACTTCACTATTCATCGAAACTGCAAAACGGTAATGAAATACTTTAATAATAATTTAATATGGGATTTAAAAAATTCTAAATATAATTAAAAATCCTAATTTAATTAAGTAAAATTTAGATACTAGCAAAATAAAATACTTTCAATATAAAAATTATCAATCAATATTGTTCTTCATTCCGCGATACTCACTGAATAATAAAAAACCACAAAATGGCATATATGTAATTGAAAGATTAAATTTTAACGGAACGAATGAAGAATGAATAAAAAATGAGTCCATTACATTGGTTCGCTAAATTATTCTTTTGCTCAAAAATAGGTAGTAATAGTCAATGCATAAAAATAATTTAGCAAACATTTAGAATTTCCTCCGGGTGTTGCGCGGGATCGGTACCCCTGGAATCGGTATGTACAGACACTCGACTGGTCACGTTACCCCTATATCACAGAAGACTACCTTGAAATGTACTGCATTTCCTACTTTATCGTATTTTCCCAATGTAGATACGTACGTGTTTCGGTAGCGAGTGAGATATGCCAGAGCCCATTCCCATCCCATTCTATCCCTCCCAATTTTCCCAATCCATTCCATTCCATTCCGGGGGCGTGCCAACGCACGCCCCCGGAATGTTTGTCATTCTGGACTGATGTTGGCATGTATCGCGGATTTCTATGGACGACAGTATCCACTTACCATCAGGTGGAGGGTATGCTCGTCGGCCGCCTTTTTCTATATAAGAAAAACCGGACATCTGGCAACCCCTCTCGGAACAAAAGGCAAAGGATATTGTAGCTACTCGTAACTTGCACTAATCAGTGGTACGTCACGAGTATTCCAGGATGTGATTTTCAAACTAGAAATCGTCATTATAATTGCTCGTTATATGACGTTAGACATTAGATGAAGATATTGTAAGAAGGTTTAGACCTGGAACGGTTTTCTACAGATTTGTAACTTTCTCACTTTTTGTAATATGTTTATTACACTAGTAGATGACGACACACTGACGATCTTTCATGGTCTCGCCCTTTTATTAATGAGATTTAATTTGTAACACTTAATTGTATATAGCAATAGTTGAAAGCACGTGTATATAGCACGTGTGTTGAAAAATGTTACTATCTACACAATTTGGTCACAGTACATTTCGTTATTATATAATATATGTGTAAAGTATATAATATGTATAACACATGCGCACAATATCGTTACGTTCGTATGTAGGCACATACGTATCGAATGATAGAACAAGGTAGCGTACCTACTTTTTGCCTTACATAATGAACTTTCGTAATTAATTAATAAAGTAATTAATTCAAATTCATATTAATTATTAAGTTCAAGTTAATTTTAATATAACCCTTCACTTTGTACCGTGTTATATTCTTCCGTATCCTTATAATGAATTATTTGTGAGTTGTCACTAACAGCAATTACTTTTGTTAGATACTTGACATAGGGTTTTCCAAAAAAATAATTCCATCTAAGATACAAATGTACTTACATAATTAATAATAATAATGTATATAATTTTGTAAGTACATTTTGGACAATGAGCTGTTTTGGACAATTTTCAAAATGTCACTATTTAATATGCGAAAAATGGGCGTTATAAAAATTAACAAATTACCTCCACACTAATAATATTGTATAAACGTAAATTTTAGAATGTCAACATGTGTTTGTAGTTGTATTTGTACATGTATAGTAGTTGCGCCCAATCCAATGCCATATCAAAGCATGAGCACATTCGATTTCAAACATCTTCAAGGATTCGTCTTCTTAAACTAAGTCGTGATTTGAAGTTCAAATTCAAATAATTTATTTACTAATATAATTTATTAAAGTCGGTAACTAAAGTCGGATGTTTTTTTTTTTTTATAAAGAAGTGGGCGGACGTGCTAGCGGTCCCACGTGATGGTAAGTGTTACCGCCGCCCATGGACACCTGCAACACCAGGGGGCATGCGGGTGCGCCGCCGACCTTGTTTTGTTCGAGTCAGGGATGTGACATGTAGAACTGTCAATAAAGTGTCATTTCCTCACAAATTTCACTTTGTTTGACAGTTCTACACGTCATATCCCCGACTCGAATAAAAAATCTGATTGTTATAGCATTCTGAAGTGACAATGGGCAGATCATTCATCTGCTGCGGGATTGACAGCCGATAGTTCTTGAATGGAGGCTACATACAGGAAAGCGCAGTAGGGACGGGACGCACTCCGGACCGACTATTTGAAAAAAGTTCGCCGGTGGTGGCTCAATGAGGAGAACGGAAGATCACGTGTGGTGTTGATTGATATGAGAGGTCTATATCCAGTAGCGGAGAGATAGGCTGTGGTTTGCTATGTCATGATAAATTAATTACAATTGAATGTAATTAATTAAATACCGTAACCGTAACCAGCCATTTTATCGTCCACTGCTGAACATGGGTATATTGCCTAGTATATAGGGGATGTGGGGCCTTAAAACGCCACGCTCGGCCGTGTTGCGTTCTTCTCAGGGGTGTCGTAAAAGACGACTGAGGGATAATAAAGCCGCTACCACAACCGCTGAGTAACTGCACAACCGCTAAAAGACTAAATAAAACAGGATAGGTACAAATACACTAAAGAAAAATTAGATATTGTATAATTTTGCATCACTCGGCCCTTCTGAGTTTCGAGGAGGTAGGTACCTATAAAACTTATTCATATAAATTAAAACATCGAGATGTTGGAAGTATTCAATCTGTAAGCGTTAGATAGAAACTGGCATCTTTATGTCATAAGTTATGTTCAATTTCGCGGGGGAATCGGTCTAAATACTAGTATTATATATACAACGGGGAGTGCTCTGAAGAATTGTTCAATATAATTCCCACCTCGAGTTTCTACAACCGCACCTCCCGTCACAGAAGTGCGGTCCATCCGCATTTCCTCGATACGGAGGAGTCGCGTGCAAAAATCATTTTATACCAAGAAACCCGTAGGCTGTGGAACGAACTGCCTCAAAAGGTCTTTCCATTAAACTACGATATGAGGTTCTTCAAGAAACCTGTGAATAGGATTTTGCAAGGTATCAAGAAAAAGTTCCATTTTTTATGTTCCGTCAACATTACATGAATTGGGTAATGTCGCGGGGGATTTGTATCGCAATATATTTCTTAATGTTGATTACCTGAATTGACGCTCACTGTTTCGAGGCGATACCAGAAATGTGGTGCGAAGCGCGAAATGAGCATTAATTTGTAACAGAACATCAAACATCGTAAACGTTCGGTTGATTAGAGCACTTCTATGTAAATGTAACTTTCCAGTGAATTATACCAAAGTATGGTACATGCTCGAATTGACAATTTTATCTCGAGCGTTCGAGAATGCTCAATGTTCTGTTAGTAATCAATACTCCAGTTGTTATTGGGAATATAACGAATATTCTGTTTCGCAACATCTAAAAGATTCGCAAAATACAGTGTCTGCTTTCACTAATTTCTTTGTGAATGTTTTAGCGAACACAATCTATTTGTCTATGCTTACATTATACACAGACTGTGAGTTTGGTTTATACAGGTATGTAAGAGGTAAACTCAAAAAATACTGGACCGATTTTGAAAACCCCTTCATTTCTTTAGTCCTAATATTGAAACAATTTTGTTGTGGTTTTCAATGTTATTTTATGTATGTATCCGGTATTTTTTTAATGCAGATTGACAGGCATATTAATAGGCTATGTCTTTACTCCTCAGATCGCTAATCAAATAAATAGTTATTTTAGTTGGTAGCAAGTATTATGTAGGAGTTAAGCAATCTCGCTGATATTCGCGTTCATAAAGAATGAAATCGATTGCCATTCGATACGCTTTTTCTCGTTTTTATGCATTTTATTCTTTTAATTAGGAACATTGATTAAAAACCATTAGATTTTGCTTGTGGTGTTACTCACTTAAACCCCGATTTTTTCCGTGAAGTCATTAATTTTTACAATCCAACAAAATCAATTATTATTTTACAAGTAGATGGGTATATAAAAAAAGTCTATAGACCTGAATATACGAGGGGTGATCAAAAATTAGTGAGAACGACATATATACTCCTTGGTAAGAAAAAAAATAAATACTGGCAGGCATAGCTCAGATATTTGTAATATTAATAAAGAAAAAGTCTTCGATTCTCTTTTGTTTTTTTTCTGAATGTAGTCATTTGTTTGCTTCGTGTCGGAACGTGTTCTCGAAAATGGAGAAAAACGAAGTGCGAGCCGTTATTAAATACCTCTGTTTAAAAAGTTAACGACGCAAGAGATTCACTGCGATTTGGGGGCAACATTAGGAGTCTGCTCCGCCGTATTCCACTGTCGCAAGGTGGGCTTCTCAATTTAGAGTAGGGAGAACGAGCACGGAAGACGAACATCGTTGCGGCCGCCCATCGACGTCAGTCACCCAAAAAAATGTTGTTAAAGTCGAGAAAATTGTATTGAGCGATCGAAGAGTTACCATCCGTTACTTAGTTCAAGAAACGGGCATCTCATATGGAAGTATTCAATCCATATTGAAACAATCTTTGAATATGAGAAAAGTCTCCGCAAGATGGGTGCCGAGAATGTTAACAGACAGTCAGAAACAAAATCGACTTGACATTTCGAAGACATTGTTGGACAAGTTTCAAGAAGATTCTGAAAACTTTTTGTCTCGTTTCGTAACAATGGACGAAACATGGGTCCATCATTTTGATCCCGAGTCAAAACAGCAATATTCACAATGGAAACGGCCATCATCACCGACCCCGAAGAAGTTTCGTGCCGTGGCATCGGCTGGCAAGATTATGGCCTCAATATTTTGGGACTCAGAAGGGATATTGTTGATTGATTACCTGGAGCGTGGAACCACTATTACAGGCCAATATTATGCAGCATTAATTCCCAAGTTGAGGAATACCATCAAAGAGAAAAGGAGAGGGAAACTTCGAAGGGGCGTGCTGTTTCATCACGACAACGCATTTCTCGGCAGTTGCGATGGCTGCCATTCAACAAGCTGGCTTCGAATTGTTTGACCATCCCCCTTATTCACTAGATCTGGCGCCTAGCGATTTTTATCTGTTCCCCAAATTGAAAGAATACTTAAGGGGACGAAGACGATAACGAGGTGATAGATGCCGTGGAGAGCTTTTTGCAGGACCAAGACAAAACTTTTTTTTTGAAAGGGATTGAAGCCTTGGAAAAGCGCTGGACTCGGTGTGTAGAGAGACTCGGAGACTATGTAGAAAAATAAATTATTAAGTTATCAATAGTCATTATCTCATTCTCACTACTTTTTGATTTCTCCTCGTATATATAAATATATATATCTCAACATACATATATGAACGTAAACGTTCAAAGTCCAGAAAGTAGGTTTTCATTGTTATTCATTATTTTTCACTGTTTCACTATTATTTCACAGTTTATTCTGAAAATAAACAGAATAAATAAAGTTTTACTATTCATTCTGGGAGATACTATTTATGGTTTGTCCAAATCACTCAAGTAGATGGTCTTGTAGCACAAGGTTGACTAACAATTTTCCGAACGATAACGGATTCTAATGAAATTTGACATTGCCTGCCTTGTTCTCGTATATAGTACTTAGTCTATGTTTTCAAACTCACGGGTCAAGTCCTCCAGCGCAGTAGTAGATGACCGTGAACAGGAGGTATACGAGAGCGAAGAACAACGGTTGCATGATGTGAAGAAGGCGGCTGGGGTGCGCCGAGCAAATTAGTTCGATGAACATCACTAGTGAGTTGACGCCGTGCAACATTGCGTCTAGGATTGGGTTGGGGGCATAACGTATCATCTTGCCCGCTGAAAATGTACAATATATAAAAAAATATGTTATGTTAATTAGATACAAACACATATGACATATTATGTACATGAATATTTATATGCATTTCAATAATGTCGGAAAGAACAGCACTAAATCTTGACATGGTAGAAGTTAGCGAGCATTAATATCTTATTTCATACCTAGTTAGTTACCTAGTTATTTCGTCTTATTGACATAAATAATAGTATCAGTACGTAAATTAGAATCTAGATATAATAAATTTATTAATATTAGGTACACTTTAAAATTCTAAGAAATCACTCAATCAAAATGTTGTATACAAACACTAATTATTCTGAGGCTATTCAAAGTAACTAATTTACTTAGTATCGTTTATTTGATTCGTAATTGAATTTGTAAGTCTCAAAGTGGTTGTGATAAGTAATATCTAATATACAACATACAAACGGGACAAATAATAACAACATTTAACCCACAATTCACCTACAAATAACATTTATTGAAGCTTTATCTACCTGTTTGGCTGCATGACTTTAGATGAGTTATGATTATGACTTTAAAATGAGTTTAGACGCAATATGGTTATTGATTACAGTTGTTATTGCCTTTCAGTATAGGGCGTTTATGTAATTTTTCCTTTTCTTCCCATGTACCATATTATGCCCTAAATTAATGCAGCATACATTGGTGCATAATACATCATCAATCATCATACCGTATCATTAAATTCGCTCACTTCTCTAAAACCATAAGTAACGATTACGTTTTGAGAGATTAGAATCCAGCATTTGACACAAATATGTCTTAGTAAAATGTTAATTGATTAATTAATGAAGGTGAACGACTAGGAGGTGTGTTCTCGTGTCCTGATTGTGAAAGATATTCACATAGATACTGATACGAGAAGTTAAAATTAACTGTACAAGAAATAGGCAACCTACCTAACGCTAAGAATAAATTATTAAAATTTACACTGTAATTTAGTTCTACGAGTATGAGTGCAATTTATCTTGCCATGAACTTATGCAAGAAATCAATGAAATCAATTTATTTATCGATACTGGATGATTTTCACCACTTTACCTAAACCAACGATTAACATAGAAAAAAACAACTTTTTGATATGAAATGTAAAATTAGACTAACTCACATGTTTTTAAGATGCCCCAGTAGAAGACGGTGATGAGGAATGCGACTGGTATAGTGATGTTGTATAACACCCAGTACGTCTTTACGTACCATGGCAGACCAAATGTCGCATCTGAAGACATCGATACATTTATTATTATTATTGACACAAGAAATTAATATGACGAAATAATAATCTACATAGACTACAACTGAACATACGAGTATTAAGTATATCATCGATCAAAAATTTCGAATCATCAATATACTCATACATACAAACAATTAATATGTAGTATTTTCTTAGGTTTTCGCGATTACTATACATTGCAATTAAACAACTTTTAACGGTTTAAATCGCGTATATTTGACATGATTTATATCCCGACGTTTCGAACACTTTGCAGTGGACGTGGTCACGGGGTGACTAATTGATTTTATTTGTCACTTGACATGTCAAGGATTCTTACCATTTTGTCAGCCAAATCAAACATCTACAATTGACTGATGATGAAATAATGGTCAGCTTTGATGTACAATCATTATTTACATGCTTACCTGTACATGATTGCATTGAAATTGTCAAGAGAAAACTAACTGAGCACGACCTACCCATAGAATATGCAGAACTACTAGAACACTGCCTAACATCTGGCTACCTATTCTGGGATAATAAATTCTACATACAGATCGATGGTGTAGCAATGGGCTCTCCAGTCTCCCCCGTTGTCGCCGATATTTTCATGGAAGACTTCGAGGAGAAGGCTTTCACCAGAGCTGTGGCTATGCCGAAGATCTACAAACGGTACGTAGACGATACTTTTGCCGTCCTCCCCAAAAATAATGTTTCTGCATTCCTAAATCATTTAAACTCATTACATGATAAAATCCAATTTACTATGGAGTCTGAGGTCAATAAATCCTTGGCTTTCCTTGACATTTCAGTCATCAGAAATCCTGACAACTCTCTTGGTCATACTGTGTATAGGAAACCCACCCATACAGATAAATATCTCAATGGTAACTCCCATCACCATCCATGTCAGTTGACTACCGTAGGCAAATCTTTGTTACAGAGAGCACACGGCATCTGTGACACTGACCACCTCGAGGAAGAGCTTCTGCATGTGAAACAAGTACTGCGAAGCAACAATCACAAACTCCCACGAATGCGTCACAGAAGCCGCCCCAAGCCTCCTACAGTTGAGCGACAACCTGCCATCTTACCATACATCAAGGGCATCACTGACAAAATTGGCAATATCTTAAGACGAGCTTCAATTAAAACTTACTTCAAGCCGCACAAGAAGATTAGCCAATTTTTAAGACCGGTCAAGAGCAATATCCCCCTACAAGATGCAGGTGTTTACAAGCTTGATTGTGAATGCGGGTTATCATACATTGGGCAAACAAAGAGGAGCATCGGTATCCGGATAAAAGAACACATAGCTGACATGAAGAACAGACGCTCGACCAAGTCTGCAGTTTGTGAACATGCTCTGGACAAACCCAACCATTACATTCGATTTGATAATCCACAAATCCTCGCTAGAGAGACCCGGTACATGCCAAGAATGTTACGCGAGGCTATTGAAATTAAGAAACACCCAAATTTCAATAGAGAAGATGGTTGGCAAGTACCACCAGCTTGGGATCCAGTCATTAAATTAATTAAATCACAAGGCCAACGCCATACTGCAAGACCTCTGGACACCGTGAGCGAATACTGCGTGCATAGGGAATGTTATGATTAAAAAAAAAATTTCAGACGGTAGTTCAAAAAATTTCAGACGGTAGTAATAATTTCTTAATAACTCAAGTGACAAATAAAATCAATTAGTCACCCCGTGACCACGTCCACTGCAAAGTGTTCGAAACGTCGGGATATAAATCATGTCAAATATACGCGATTTAAACCGTTAAAAGTTGTTTAATTGCAATTAATATGTAGGTTTTATGGGAGCGTTGCTTACTGTTTATTTATTATGATTTTATACTTTTTCCCCCTATTTTTGGGATATAGTATACCTCACCAACACCACTACTTACATAAGCTGTGCCAACACGGGCTTGTGGTCAAACGAGAGCGCATGATAAGGAGTAGGTGAGAGTGCAGTGTGGGATGTTAAAATGATGATTTGATTACCATGATTATTTTGACGCGGTGAGTATAATAATATTATGTATGTAAGGAGAGGAGTTTGTGAACAATTCTGCATTTATTTAAGTAGAACGACCACTTTTTGAAGAAGGGTGTAAGTCAGTGGATTTGTGTTCATTTAGTTATACTTAGTTTAATTCTTGTATCCAGTGATTTGGGAATGATACGATGAAGTTAAGTGAAATTAATTGAAGTTAAGAAGCTGAACTTAACAATAGAACTAAATAAATATGTTAAATTGCTACGAGTAGGTACTTATTACGATATGAATATTATTAGGTACAGTTTGTTCGTGAGTTATTTAAATATGAATCTTTTATTATTAATGAATTTACACAATTACAATTTACTCCCATTTTCTCATGACAAGGTTTTCCCTCCTTTAAACAGACAAACAGTGAAGAGCTCAAGAGCAAAAACAAACAAACTGGCAGCCGTGATCTCACTGTGACGAGAACCTCGATTCGTTTACACATCGCTAAGGTCGAAGTTAAGTACATGTCGATGAGACCATTTGCGGGTCAAGTTAATCTCGATATTATGACACGATATTACCTACTACCTATTAATTAAGTAAACTGATTCAGATCTAAGCCTTTAAAGATATTGTATTATTAGTACTACAAATTAGGTATTTTGCAGAATCCAATGAACCTACGTACTGAGTAGTATCACATCTTGACGATTGACTTTGGCAGTTTATTTCTGCAAGAGTGATAACTCGTTTTTTGGAGACAAGTAGTTAACAAAAAATCCCATTTTTTATGTATTTTAGTCATTGTCTAGAAGCACACGCGCTTTGCAAAAAAAGCCCATGGTATGCGGACTTAGAAATCCTTTTAATAAATGGATTTCTACGAAATGTTTCTAATACATTTCTTCCAAATCTCATATATAGATTTTTTCGAAATATTAATCGTAGATCTGTGGGAGCACCATACACTTTTGGTTACTTTATTCGTCAAAAAAGTATTCCACATACAGAAAAATCAATTGTTGAAGTTAACGATCAAATATCAACTGAAACAAATATTGATGTTTGATACATTGACATTAGTTTTTGATAATACGGAGACAGACTTCGCTGATAAAGTGTAAGCTGGTAATGATAATTAGACCGTAGTTGATAGATATAATAGGTAGATACGACAAAAATAAAACCTGACCGCGCTATAGTCGAGAAAATCTTTACATCTTTGTGTATATCCTTGATCCGGTAGGGGACTCGACCTCCGAAAGTAGTAAAGATTAATACGAACGAGGTCATCTGGAATTGGCAAGGAGACTGTCTCTAGACAACAATTAGTTATTGTCACTGGCATATTCGAGTCCGTTTCGTATCCTTCACAAAATATTAGAGAAAGGAACAATAAAACTAGTAGATTTAGTGTATGAAACTATGATAAGTAAGTCAACAAATATTGGAAAATGTAAGGAATATTCAAAGACCTTTTGCCTAAAGCAGCACAAGGCCGAGAAGACGATCGCTACGCGACGTGATCCTAACACCAACTACGTGCTCACGATGATTTTTACTGATTACATACTCCTGTGACCAACATGACATGTCAGCTGTAACCTTGGCGGTTGCCCATTGCAGGTTTTAAAAGCTTTTTAGGAGATAAAATGTAGGAGAAATCAGTAAATTATCGTTAAAACACTAAGTTTTATACAAATAATTGCATGTTAATAATAGTTATTGAGTGGACATCAACTTATTTGATTTATGAACATAGTAGGTACGTACTCGTAGGTCAGCCCCAATGACGCGTGTTCGTTATTATATACGTACCCACGTCATATGGATTTTATCTCTAACACTTTTGTTTACAAAACAAATAACTTTATTTGCCAAAGTCAAACAGAAGAGCTTGAATTATAAATATTACATACGTGTTCAGAGGCGAAGCAAATATATTGGCAATTGCTAATGCTAAATAATAAATTGTATATGAGCGTCTCTACAGTAAATAGATAAATTCAATTAGTTCTGTTTAACGTTTTAAATACTAAATAAGTTAAGAAATGCATACCAAGAGGTTTATCAAAGTAAACATACGCCGAAATTGCTGTTGAGAAACCCGTAGTGAGAACAATTAGAAGGAAACTCCAATGTGTTAAATATATAAACCAATATCCATATCTAATGTCGAATGTCAAGGGCGTTAAAACCATACAAGTGACAAGCACGCACGTCGAAAATAGGAAGAGGAAACTCCTCAGTAACAGGAGCGGCACACACGATCGGTTGCTTTGCCAGCAACTCACGTAGAAATTCGACGGTGAAGGGTGTTCCAACACACACATCCGCCGCTGGCATTGATTCTTTAAACATTGTACGCACTGCATGTTATATCACAGTTAATACTTATATTATACAATTGCACACAACGAGCGTCCGTCAAACACTGAAAACTAGCACTTTCAAATACATTTTACTATGTTGCCTTTGTTTATTGTTCACTGTAAACTAGCACGACACTTGACTTTTGTGTGATGCGATGATTTTTGTTTATCAGTTTTCTTATCAAAATATAAATAAGTCTAAATGGCTGTGTGGTTGGTATGGAACTGATCAGTGAAAATGATTAGAATCAGTGAAGCGTGAGATCGAATAAAGACTTAGATATAACGAGAGTCTGCATTGTGCTACTTGCTTGTTCAACTACCAAGGTCTTACGACACGCTGACTTTGAAACACAATCTTAACAGTCTATTAACTCTTCTATTGATAATAGTTCAACGGACTGGGATGACTTGTAGGTTTACGACAATGACAACAATAGTTTACGATTCATGTAAGTTAAGTTTTGTCTAAATATAAATTTTGTGTTGTGTGTTAGACTTACGTAAGAAGGATAAAAAAATACATGAGAATAATAAAATTCAAATACATTGGGTGTCATATCTTGCACGTACCGATTGTTATCATTATCAACATGACGTGACTTTGGTGTTTACGGATTAACACGTGTAAATGGTCAACTAGTGGGACGGAATAAGTTTTGCGAAACGTTAGCAGATGCGTGACCGAGATATTTTGGCGTCTATTTATGAGATACAAGAATGTCGTTGCAGCCAGGTGCATGTCGCACTCGTTCACTTTGCAATTCTCGTGCACCACTAAACAATAAGCTGAAACTATTAATTAGTAACTGTTTTATTAATTGATGTATTAGTGGCGTGTACGCATGACACGCACTTGCTTCGAACCAATAAAAAGTATCTTACCTGGTAATTCTCCGTAACATTTTTTCATGGCAACAGCGATTCCAAATACTGATTCTAACATGATAAACAGAAGTCCCCAGTGTGTCATGTACAAGAAGAATTTTTCTGCACGTCCCCAGAATGATGCTCCAGACCACGAGACAATGATGATGGCCCATAGCAATATGGGTATTCGCCAGAACAATGGTGAAACCCTTCTTCGCCACGATCTACCAAATAGTTCCGATGTTACGTCTCCATTTCTGATGGCGCCAATACAACAAGTCGCGTTTTGTTTCCAAGCCCCGTGGGTCATGTTGTCAGTTTAATTTAATTCGAATATCACAAGGTTCAATAAGTCGCTGTGAACACTTGACTGTTCATTTCATTGAACACTCTTCAATATAGACGTAGTTGTTGCTGTGAACACATACTAATATTACAAATTATTCAATCGTACCCATCTTAAAAGGGTATAAATATATTTGCAGTTTTTATTTCGATTTTGATAAAATTTGTCATTACACATTTCAAGGTGCATACCTATTGGTGTAAGCTTCCTATAAAACAGTACCACAAGACAAAGTTACAGTAATGTGATTATACAGGAAGTGAGAGATTTAAACCGTGGATTATGTTAATGATTCTAAATTAATTGACATGAAATTTTTACTCATTTCTAATTCCTCGTGACAATTTCGCAATGACTCCTACAGGAATTCATAAAAAACCGTCCTGTAAGGTAAAAATTGTACTAAATTTCATAAAAATCCATCCAGTGAATGTTATGGGAAGTCTGATATTGCGGTGTTGATGATGATTCCCGTGGGAACTCAATAATGAAACTCCATAAAAAGTATCTTAAATGTTAACCCGACACATACGCCATAACTAGGTATCATCATTAAAATATTTTCTTAGGTTTTCGCGATTACTATACATAGCAATTAAACAACTTTGAACGGTTTAAATCGCGTATATTTGACATTATTTATATCCCGACGTTTCGAACACTTTGCAGTGGACGTGGTCACGGGGTGACTAATTGATTTTATTTGTCACTTGAGTTATTAAGAAATTATTTTGACTACCGTCTGAAATTTTTTTGAACTACCGTCTGAATTTTTTAATCATAACATTCCCTATGCACGCAGTATTCACTCACGGTCTTGGAGTATTGCGTTGGTCTTGGGATTTAATTAATTTAATAACTGGATCCCAAGCCGGTGGTACTTGCCAACCATCTTCTCTATTGAAATTTGGGTGTTTCTTGATTTCAATAGCCTCGCGTAACATTCTTGGCATGAATCGGGTCTCTCTAGCGAGGATTTGTGGATCGAGGATTAATTAAATCCCAAGGCCAACGCAATACTGCAAGACCTCTGGACACCGTGAGTGAATACTGCGTGCATAGGGAATGTTATGATTAAAAAATCCAGACGGTAGTTCAAAAAATTTCAGACGGTAGTCCAAATAATTTCTTAATAACTCAAGTGACAAATAAAATCAATTAGTCACCCCGTGACCACGTCCACTGCAAAGTGTTCGAAACGTCGGGATATAAATAATGTCAAATATACGCGATTTAAACCGTTAAAAGTTGTTTAATTGCTATCATCATTAAAAACCGTATCATAAAAACCGTTCAGTGGTTTTATTGTGATGCGCGTTCAGACGGACAGAAATCCTAAAATTCCAAAAATTGTAATCACCGGTACTCACTGCAACGACCTCTTTTAAAAAAAATATTTCATGTGTAGACACGGCTTTATTACGATTTTATTATATGTATAGAAATATAAAAGTGCCATTTTATTATCTAGATAACTACTAAATATATGAACCACCTATTTGCGCTACTTATATATTACGTTACGTTTGCTTTGCTATTTGCTTTTGCAGAACAAAATATTTGATGTCAATTGACTTCGAATCATGAACAGAATTCATGTTTTCAGTTGTCGGGAATACATCTGATGTAGTGAAACGTAATCGAATTGTTTATACGAAATTTAACTGCAGTAACCATACATAAATAACTGATGATCTTAATTCGTATATTGTGTTCATTAATAAAAATACTGAATGAAGTTGTATAACATCTAGTGTGAACGACCGTGACAAATTAACATGTCTACAATGACCCCCAAAACAAGTTCAATGCATGTTAACGTTCAAGATTCCATTGCTACAAAATCTAAGCGGTTTTTGGCAATTATTTACATCAATTTGCATTCTTTTTATTATTCACGAGCATATGACATTTAATACGTTAGGTACGCCACAAAATATGACATAAAATGTTTCTACACCAGGAAATGCCCACTCCAAAACATTTTGCTATTTATATTATCTAAGCTACTTATAAAGTCGTAAGTCGTATTATGTCGGAATTTTGATTTTATGTTTATTTAAAAGAGCACTTTAAACTACACATTCCCAATTTTCTTTATAATTTTATTGCAAAATTTGAGAAAGTTATAGTCACTTCGTATTTTCCTTTTTTTAAATAGCCTGTAAAAAATTACAAAAATTAGTAATGATTAGGATTTTATTATTTTAACACAAATATGATGATGATGAATTTCAAATATTATATACTCGTATTTGAAACATTGTATTGTATAAAGATCTCTGAGAGTTTTGGGATCTTTGGCGTCGATATTTCGAGCAATGTTGAGTTTCGGAGTCGTCTGGCGAGCAACACAAAACTTGCTATATAGTAAAAAGCTCGGTGTACTAAATAGAGCAAAGCTCCGGGGCAAATTTCTCTCCGGGGCAACGTTTGTCGCTTTATAATGCTCAAGTTAGACCCCATATGAGGACATGTATGGGCCGGTGCACCACAGTACCAGCTGGACCCTCTCGACCCCGTCCAATCCGTCCGAATTGTCGACGATCCCACTATCACAGGTGGTTTAGATCGCTCAGCATCGGTAGAGATGTTGCATCTCTCTGCGTTTTCTACCGCCTTTATAATGGGGTCTGTTCTGAAACGCTGTTCAATTTCGGGTTTTTACTATCGCACCGTTTGTCATCCACGTGCGGTTCATCCGCACTTCCTTGATATAAAGTCGTTGCGTACTGTGCGGACGAAAAGACACTTTATACCGGGAACCCGAAAGTTGTGGAATGAACTGCCAGCTGAGGTATTTCCGTTACGCTACGATATGGGGCTCTTCAAAAGAGCTATGAACAGGATTCGGCAAGGTCGGCAGCGCACCCGCAAGCCCCCTGGTGTTGCAGGTGTCCATGCGCCGGTGACCACTTACCATCATGTGGTCCGATCGCTCGTCTGCCATCCATTCTATAAAAAAGCAAATGATGACGTTATATTTTTAAAATGATTATCTATTTATTTCTAAAATAACACAAATTCTTCTAATAAAATGTTAATGTAAGCGAATATATTCTTTCTATGGGAAAAATGGCTATTCGTGAAAACGTTATTCGTTATTTGGGTAACAACCCTCATGGAATGTTTTAGGGATATTATCATGGAATTAGAGCATGCCATGCTCTCTAAAACATACCATAAATCATAATCGAGCGGATTAAGACCGGGGCTAGACGACGGCCAATCTTCAGCTCTATTGAATTCGGGAATATTCCTTTCTAGCCACGCCTGTGTTGAGCGAGCCTTATGACCCGATGCTGAGCCTTCATTCTTGGTAATGGAACAGGGTGTTGTTAAGAGACTTTACGACCTTCTCAAGAATCGTATCTTGATACACTTGAGCCGACGTTTTAATACCTTTTTCACAAAAATATGGTTTAGTCACTCATTAGCTAATACCCCACCAAACTATCACTGAATCCGGATAATGGCCACGTTGCACCCTATTCACTAATTGAGTAGCTTCTTTAGAGTTAACAGTTCTGGGCTGGGTATAATATTCCTCTCTCTGGATAAAATCTTTTGCTTCCAGACGCGATTTCTTCGGATTCTCTCCTTCACAGTTTTAGTCGTCTGTTTAGTACGAATAGAGCGTGGAGGGCCAGACCTTTTTCTGTCACAAACAGAGGACTTTTCAATGTAAGTACTTATTAATAGCGAGCTATTGGTAGGTACATTCAAACACAAACATACGGCTAATACCAAGCTGATGGAGAGTTTTAAAAATTGTATTTGGCTCCATACCCACTTTGTGTAATGCAATTATAGCAATACGGTTTTCGTTACCACCCCACTCCATTTTGGTATAAATTTATTAATAATGATTGGCGCCAAAATGAGCAGAGTATTTATTTTTCACCCGAGAAGGACAGATTTCAAATTCAAATGTATTATTTTTTTTTGTTTTAACGGTATTTATGGCCAGACTAGGTACAAGTAGGTATATACGTAATAATAAATAATATTAGGTTTATTATTTATTATTACGTATATACTAGTTTCAATCTATAAAATTTAGTAAAATAATAAAAATACGTAATTAAAATTGTCAATAGAAAAACTTTCTTAGAATAGGCACCTACCTATAACTAACTGTACCCAATGATTAGCTGAATCGATAATACGAGAAGTTATTGTTTGATGTATTGTAAAATAAATTCAGGGCCGTAGAAAACGAGGAAATACGGTCTAATTATCCTGACCTGAATAAGGATGCATAATCGCATATCCTATAAACTATCAAATGGAGGTCAGGTACTGAAAGGTTTCTAAATATCCTTTCGAGGTTTACCGGATTGTTATATCATTTGTTGCACGTAATATCTGGTTCATGATTAATTTAATACACCTTATTAACATTTCTTGTTTAATTATTATTATAGAATGTAGAACACGGTGGATTTTGATTCCATTTTCATTGTTACCTAGAGGTTCTCACTCCATCTCTGTAAAGGTTCACTTTTCCACTCTGTATTTTTACTGTCTATTGCTTTGTAGCGAAGTGATTACCTACTAAGCTTTAACAAAAGAGCACCAAGCAATTAATGATTTTTTTGTTATACTACTCTAGAAAAAAATACAAGGACACTTAGAAATTAGATACTTGGTCAAAAATTGCAATAAAAAGCTAGAAAAAGATGAAAAGTGTAACAATATTCCAGTTGTTACTTATATTTTAGTTTATTAATAAATATACTGATATAGTTTTATTATAGTCGGCTGCACAATTGCTAATGTTGTCTAGCTTTAAATTAATTACGTTCACGTGAGTAACTTCTTACGGGCCAGTCAGTTACATTGTATTTATTAATAGCTCTGTGTACCTGTTATAATTTTAGATAGAGGGTTGAATTAAGTATAAAAATACACACTAAAAATAGCATGTGCTAAGAATTGACTAAAACCAACCCTACACACGCGTGGTAAATTTTAAAAATAACGCGACGTTCATATTTTTGGGTTATCAGTTAACTTATCACTTATAATCATAATTATGCTAGTTGGGTTTCATTTATAGGTAAGTGCTATTTGATTTGACGAAAAAAAACTGTTTGTTATAATTATGAGGTATTTTTTTTCTTTTTTGCATAATTATATTTTCAAACATTAAATCAATGTAAATCTAAATGTTTGTAATAAATACGTTGATTGACATTCAACTATATTAAAAATTAGATACAGTAAATAATTTATACTTATTTCAATATTGGGTAGGTATATATATATTTACATATGATTATTCTTTCAATACATATTTTCTTCAGAGATAAATATGAGTATATACTTATATATTATCGGCACAATAATTTTACCTACTTTTTAATACACTAATTCACTGTACATTTTTGGATTTTATCCGTATATTTCACGTATATGTCGTGAATCGTGACGTGTAACTTGTATGGTTCGATGATACTCGCGCGCTATACGCGTATTTCTGTCCGGCGCGCGACTGAACTGAGCGCGTCTGGATGCTGCGAGTGCGTCGCCGTTGCGTGCACGCACCTAACCGCATTTAAGGCAAACGTCCGCAAGAAGAACATAGAAGGCTAATATGTCTTCACACATCATCATCGACACTCATTTTGGAAGAGTCCTTGGCTATATATTTTTTTATATACCACAATAGACAATGAAAGGAGAGCGTGCACGCTGCAATCCCACAATCTCACTGTCGCTACCGTACCGTACCGTACCGTACCGGACAAGATCTTCTGACAAAATCTGCTACTACGAGATAATTTAAATGTATTAATTATTTAATAACTAAAATCAAGAATAAAATCTTATATTATCTTTTTTAGACTTACAGAGGTATGTAGTGTAAACTCCTTACTTTTTGCACTACATACATCTGCGATAAGGCTGCTCACCTAACTTACCATTGTATATATGTGAACATCCTTGTTGATTATACAATAATGACAACTCAGTTGTAATACTATGTAATTTGCATTTATTGTATAAATTGTTTGATGTTTCAAGTAAATAAACCTTTCATACATTGTGGCGTAAGTTCAGTAAAAGATTTATTACTTATTCACTCATAGCGCTTTACATATCAATTTATAATAACAAGCAAAGGTTGCCTGTTAGTAGAAAATGAGCAAATAGTGGTAGTTAACTACTTCCATTTGAGTGCAACTATATAATTCAGGCGCATAATACTTGTAGCAGCAAACACTTAGAATGAATTGGGTTGCTGAACCACACGACCGGTGACTCTTGAAAGGCCATTAGGGCCACAAGAATTTACATTCCGAAAAAAAAAAAAAGTTGCTGAACGGACTCACTAATAAGTATTTTCTGTATAATATTTGAGATTTTCGCGTTTTTCACACATATTTATTTATTTAAACTGGTCTTAAGGCGAATGTTTACCTTATTTATTTTACTCGACGTTTCGATTTGGGTTACACCAAGTCACCAACCATGGTCATGAGCTGACTGTCCCATAGGGAAAGCGCATCAGGTGATCATGTGATTTTAAATCTTGATGACAGATTGTAATAATAATTTATACTCGTATATTTATTTAAACAACACAGATCCATACAAATGTTAGTAAATAAGTTAAAAATTATAATATGTTAGTACCTACTCTATAACTAAGGTGGATTTTTAATGTAATTTTACTCTTTTAATGTAGGTGGATTTTACTCTATAACTAAGGTCTTTTTAACTGTTCCACAACAGGACAGTACTGAAATCATCTTCAGGATATTGTTCAAGTTGCCCCACGTTTTGTTTAATAGTGAGGCGGTCTTCTTCAGCAGGCGGGCCTCAAAACCATCTGTACGGTTTTCGGCGAACTTCGAAGACGCACTACAGAACCGGGGCAACACCAACAGCGCCCTGAAGGCGTTATCATACTGAATTAGTACAACCAGTAGTTTACCTATATGATATAGGCCTATTGTACGAAAAATATGGGCCTCGATCTCCAGTCAGACAAATAAATATTTGTTTACAGATAAGCATAATTTCGTATTCCCCCTTTTCCTTCTCCAAAAATGGATCGATTTAATTCTTTTTTTCTGATTTACATTATTTTTTTAATTAATTAAAAGTGTCTCTATGTCGGTACGTTTTGAAGAGTTCTTAAATTTGCACTCTTTTTCTTTTATTTTTGGCTTCTTTTAAGCAGTGTGTAAACAGGGATTTTTTTATTTTTGGAGGGTCCTAGCTCCTACAAGAAATAACTAATCAAAAAAATCAAAACGCAGGGACATGCTCACGGTAGACATCTGTAACATATTAATAATAATTGTCCTACTGCCAGAATTCAGGGAGAAAACAGCTCATCCCCTCTATGTACAGCGTCATAAAGATTTTCTGTTATTACATTGAAAAAAGGTGTAAGAAGGTGAGATGTTCTCAAAATAAACAACAGTTTTTGAAAGAACATGTAGAAGAATGGTTCGCGAAATTATGTAAGAGGCCGCGATATTACTTATAATAAAATATCGGAATCTTATAACGATATCAGAATTACGCACATTATGAGATTTTTTCTCCGTGTTCTTAAATTCCATGAAATTCAAGAACGACCTTGTAAGAGCACAGGGAAAGTAATTTAACAATAAAATACATTTTCATGTCTTGATTATATTTATTGCTTAATTAGATATGTAAATGAGATTTCTCTTCAAATGTGACATTTAGGTCTGTATGACGAATATCGTACAAAGATCACACATCACAGTACGTAGGTATTATTGCCTGAATATTTAAGGCTAGGAACGATTCATTAAATTATTTTCTACCATCTAAATTATTAAATACTTATTGACATAAATAAATAGCTAGGATATATCACTGGGTGACATATGGCATTTATAACGGTATATACGAGTATGACTACACAAATGCAAACAAATATTATTTATATTTTCACACACCAATAATAAATAAATAATACATTGTATGTATTTAATATTTTAATATTTACTAGTTATATTGATGAATACATGTTTACAAAAATCCAAAACATTCACACCAGAGAAAAATTGCAATAAAATTTATGACAGACTTAAATATTTAAGAAGCTTTAAGATCGCTATATATGCTATACCAACATCTCGTCTATGTTGGAATTACTTCTGAATATTAATATCAATTATGATTTACTTTGGCTAAAATAGCTGAAATTGAAGAGCTTTTCATCATTCTTTGTTAATGAGCATTGAAATGTATACATTTTAACATTAAATATCTTTTGAAAATGAAATAAATATAAACGTTTTCAGACGGAGCTGAAAACTTCAATAAACAAAATCCCCCGTATGGTACCTTTAATACAAGTAATGTGATTATTCCGCTGTGTATGCGTAAAATATTTTTTAGAGGACATGAAACAACACCACCGTCGGTAGGAACACGGTATTGAATCAAAAGTATCGAAATATCGATATTTTACTCATGAATATTCTACTCATCAAAGTATCGAAAGAAAAGTATAGATGCCTTGAGGGGCTAAATATGCGAACGAGTCTCTCGCGGCGATATTGCCGTGTAGCGCGCTCGGCGATAGCCGTTACTATTGAAATTAGTGGCACGGGCGAGAATATAGATACCTTGGGCGACAAATATACGAGTGAGTCTCTACTCATTCGTATATTTGACGCCCAAGGTATCGATACATTTCCTATACGCTTCTTGATAGCGAAAAAAAGTCTATTATTAATTTCTATACGAAACCTGCCTTAACTATAATATTATAAGTAAAAGTATCGATTACAAATGTAACATCAAACAAAAAGTACCTTCTCGGTACAGAAAAGTATCGATACTTTTCCTGTGTCTATTGCCGTTGTACGTTTAGACACCTCGTATAAAATAACAGTAATGTGAAATTTTTATTTCACATATTGATTTATTTGTGATTATTAACTATTTATTTAACTAAGTATTTATTTTATGTAGCGCGATTTTCTGCCAGTATGTATAGTAAGACCACAATCTGAAAATGATAGTAGAAATGAGTTTTAGGCATATCGTTATCCTTTCGAACGAAACTTGAAAATTTTATTGGATGTTGTATGAGCTAAATTGTATAGAATTATTCATTAAACAACACCTGATTCATGATATTCTAGTACATTATAATACTTGAACTATATCACAAATTGATATTATACCCTAGAGTTATTATTATAGTAAATGCGTGCACATAACCTAAACCCATATAACATAATTGAATTAGTGTTGTTAAAATGAGCGCTGAGCATATTCCAGCGCTGAGTGAGCGCTAATTACCCTGTCTCGGGCGTTAAACACTCGTGAGCGTTATAGTCCCAATTTTTAACCTTTGATGGTCTTACCATCAAAGGTCAAACTCTCGAGGTTGAAAGTGGGCATGAGTAATTCCGGACGGAAAGAATAAAAAGATTAATACCGCACACGGAGGCGATGCCATTAATGTTAACCATGAAAATTTAATTTTATTTAAATTTATGCCAGGAATAATTTATTCCGTGTGGATCCGGACAACGAACTAGGCGTAAGTAACTTCGGACGCAAGGATGCGGAGTCGATAATGTTAATGTTGCCACGAAAATCTTATTGTATCCGAGGAATAATTTATTCCGTGCGGATCCGGACAACGAACTAGGCGTAAGTAACTTCGGACACAAGGATGCGGAGTCGATAATGTTAATGTTGCCACGAAAATCTTATTGTATCCGAGGAATAATTTATTCCGTGCGGATCCGGACAACGAACTAGGCGTAAGTAACTTCGGACGCAAGGATGCGGAGTCGATAATGTTAATGTTGCCACGAAAATCTTATTGTATCCGAGGAATAATTTATTCCGTGTGGATCCGGACAACGAACTAGGCGTAAGTAACTTCGGACGCAAGGATGCGGAGTCGATAATGTTAATGTTGCCACGAAAATCTTATTGTATCCGAGGAATAATTTATTCCGTGCGGATCCGGACAACGAACTAGGCGTAAGTAACTTCGGACGCAAGGATGCGGAGTCGATAATGTTAATGTTGCCACGAAAATCTTATTGTATCCGTGGAATAATTTATTCTGTCTGGATACGAACTAGTACAAACCTGTAGATTATCTTGTTTATAAGTATTAGAATAAATATTTATAATTGTAATAATTAAGTAACATAGAATTAGAAGCTCTTAAAAGATAATTTAAAACTTTTACCGAAATGAGTCTGTACATTAAAGATATTTTTGAAAGACAGCTGACCGGTTTATGTTTTTATTTTAATCTTTTCAAAGTATTAGCGATTTTTAACGGTTTTCGGGGGTTTAATAAAAAAAAAAAATGTTTTTTTACTTTCAGCTTTTTAGTTATAATATATAATTATCTTCGTTCCGTCGTGGGTAAAAATGAATGAAATCGTCTATTTGGGTTTCACTGAAACCAAAAACGCAGTTTTTAGAACTTTGTCTAATTATTTGTCTGTTTGTTCGAGAATCACATAAAGCAAAAAGTATTAAATGTAAAGACAGAATTACATTCATCACATTACAATTCTTTTCAAAAACTAATTGTTTATGATCGACTAATTCTCACTATTAAATGTTCCTTTTATTTATGACACGATTTTATATTCGAAGCAAACGAACAATGGAATGAAAGGAAAAAACGGTAAACGTTGTTAAGCGCTTACGCGTTAAGTTCCTTAGCGCTGACTTGCAGTTGAGCGCTCAGCGCTTATTTTTACAACATTAAATTGAATGTAGTGTATCTTACGTACTAATATGGCTACTATATATTATCACACCCCTGTCCTTAACATGAACCGACCAACAAAACGTGAAGCTTGACTGATTTCACAACACTCAGGTTATCTAATTTTCGAGCGGGAAAGAGTAGGGTGTAATGACCACCAGAATGTATATTAAGACAATCGGGATATTCCGAATTTATATCGGATTACTTTTCTGTCATCAGAGAAAATTTATCATTTTTTAAATAAAGTGAGGAATACGTTTTGTGGGCGCTGATAGGATGATAGGCATAGCCTTCATTGTAGAAAGACAAACATTTTAGTCATTAATAAAGAACTTTTTTCTTTTCTAACCGCAATGTGTTCGTTCTGTAGATGATTCTGAGTCAAATCACAAAATTTGGTTGGTGACAAAAAAGTAATCCGGTATATGAATTTTCTGAACTTTGTTCCGGATTTCTGAGGATTCAGATTAATGTAATCTCGTTTATGTACTATATTTGCAATAAAATATTTATTGTTAATGTGAACAGTGCTGATTACTTGTGATTACTAATTTCAAGGAATATTCATATTTCTTTTTGTCCCACAGATTTATATAATAAATAATAACACACCTACACCATTTTGACAACCTACTGGTAACGACAACACTTCAGAAGACCATTGAATAAAACTATATATGATGGAAAATGACCATTCCTGAAGTAATACTACGAATAATTATGTCTTCATGTATATTTTAAAGAGCAGAGCTATGTGTAATTTTGAGCATGATAATGAAACGTAACGGTTCTATGTTAGTGTAATAATTGTATAGCCAAAATCTATAAAATCATATTTAAGATATAAAAACCAGAGATTTTTCAATATAAAATATCTTGTACGGCATGAGGTATAACAGATTAATCAAACTTATTTTTAGTGAAATGAGAATAGCCTACTAATTGGTAGCGTAGTCAGAACCGGTTTTTAAGTAACAATAGAATATAAGGCTGACCTGACTATGGTAAGGTCATGACCCCATTGCTGGCCTTCGTGATCGCCTTGAGTCCACAGGGGTGGTCGGTCACCCTTCTCTAACTACTCGCCTATGACGTCACTGTCTTAAAGCAATCAAGCTCACTTTTACTAAAATTGACCACTGACATATACTTATAAATAATCACAATGATACTATAAATAAAATAATGGCAGCATACATGCCTTGCGGTTTTACCTTTAAAATTATGAACTAATTTATGAGCAGCTTTTATCATAAGGAACACCTTTCTTTTTTACACCTCAGAGATGGCGTTGGCCCATAAACAGGAGACTAAAATCGCCGCTAGTATTTACTTAGGTATATGAAATATAAGTATGTATATGAATGCATATTTAAGGAACCAACGGGACCATTTTCACCATCTTCTACCATTTTGCGTGAAGCAAAAAATGTTCAATAAACGTTAACACGTTTACTCGTGTTCATTAGTGCGTTCAGACAAAAGTGCCTATTGAAATGTTCACAAAGAGTTGCAGAGGACAGAGCAATGTATCACATGAAGCATTTTTGTGTCAATTAACATTGGCAGTAAAATCATCAAACACAATACCTAATTACTTTCCAAAAGTGCACTATCGATTTCGGTGATACACAGAAAAAACATCAACAGCGCTATAAACATCTACAGATGATTCTCAATTGTTTTGGTAAAATGGCTATGTTTTTGTGATCGCTCAATGTAAAGCTTTATTGATCAAAATAATTAAATTGCAGGGTCTATTAAGATTTTCACTATAACTTTGTGTGGAAGGTGCTATTTATTATTGATTTATTTGCTCTCCTGAAAAGGCATCTTTATCTAAACGCGTTTTCTTCCTCAGTGCGTGGGTAAGGTGAGTCGGTCAACGTGCGCGCGCGAGCGGCCAAGTCGCGCCGCCGCTCGAACGCGCGCCGCCGCTACGCACGTAGCAAGCGCGTGCGCGCAAATCATCACGAAAGCGCACAGAGCTACGAAACCCAAAGCTGAACCTGCAAATATAAAAGCTACATTAAATATTCCTTCCAATAGAGTCATAATCACCAGTCTTTTTATCGTCCACTGAACATGGCCCTCCCCGCTCACATTGTCTCGTGAGTGAGCGATCTATGACCTTAAAACGACAACCCAGTAACTATGTATAATCGCTAAACTCATCTTTCGGCAATTAAAAAAGCTAGAGAGAGAACGTGAAATAGATTTGGAGTGTGTGTATAAGGTTTATCAAAATAGAAAATGGAGAAGGAGAACATATTGGCTGAAAAAGTTCGTCAATGGTTTGTGAAAAAAACCGTTCATTCAATGTTTAAAGCCGCTGTGTTCAATGATAAGATAAGATACCTTCTTAAGATGCCAATCTTAAGAAGGCAATATATATAAGGACAGAGCCCCCACCCTCAATTGGGGCACTCCTTTTATATACAAGATGAATAGGTTTAAATTTAGTTTTGATTGTACCGTAGTCCCGGGCCCCGCAAGATCTTAGTCTGCCACTGATAAAACCTGTTTAATTTGGAAATACAAGAGAATCTTCCAGTGATCTAGGTAATGAGATTTTTAAAGCTTGCTCTTATGTAGTACACAATGTAGATTATTATGTATTTTACAAGATATCATAGTCTACATTTTAAGTGCCGTGAGCCTTTATATCTTCTCATTTATAATAGGCTAATTTAATTATTCTTATGAATGACAACTCACGAGGTTTGTTCCAATCAAGAGCGGGATAAATTGCTGGTAGGCCAAATCTGTCGGTGCCGCCGACCGCCCAGTAGAAAGCGCTGAAGACACCATAAACTAGTCCTGCGCCTGCTCCGTACAACGCATGCGCAGCTCTGAACGGGTGAGCAGTGACTATCAGCTCACATAACATAGCCATAGAGTTTCCACCGTGGACTAGTAGGTTGAGCGCGTTGATCTCATGGATTTCTGTAACGGCAAAATATTTCTTAACCTGGGATAGTTGTTTTTCAAGATGTCTGTGTACTAGAAGCGAATAGCCAAGGTAATCTCCAAACAGCAATATGAACAAGATTTCATATTAATTCCGACGAATTTTCATGAAATGTAATTTCTAGGTATACTAAGCGCTGAGCGCTCTAGACTGGTTTTGTTAACCCACTCTCACAGAAGATTACCGTGAAATGAACTACATTAACCTATTTCCTCAATGTTTGTACTTATGGACGTGTACATCTATACATTCATATCCCACCCTATCCTATGCCCATATTCCCAATCCTATTTCCAAATCCACTCCTAAATTTCCAAAAGCATAAAGCGCGTCCGGGGCCGTGGCAGTGTTTTTATCATTGACAGAATTTGGCATGTATCGATAAATAATCATGGGTGACATTTTCCACATACCGCCAGGTGGATTGGCCAACTTCATTCTACAAAAAAATCTTCTCACAGCATTGACTAGTATGCACAGAAAAATATATATTCATAGACGCATGAGGGGTATTGTCGGCTCATCGCTTTCTAGAAGCTTTTGAGCTAGAGGCGAACTGTTATTATGAACATTATTATTATTAAAATAGAACTAATAGAATAGATAGAATTATTAAAATAGAATAGCGAACTGTTATTAAAATAGAGTTCACATACTGGGGTCGTGCACCAGTGTCCAGTAGATCAATGTGATGACGAAGGCGAGGTCAGTGGCGACGGTGTGCGCCAACCAGTACACGCGGCAGAGCAGTGGCGTGCACGGCCCCCGAGCTGTTGGTGTATCGTCCTCTTCGCACGCTGTTGAATATTTCAAATAATATTACAGCAGATTATTATAGAATTTTGGAAAAATTCGAAATCCTTTTTCTACAGAAAGAAGGTGGCAGACAAGCAGACAGTCTACGTAATGATAATGTCGTCCATAAACATCCGTGATACATGTCAACATCAGTCAAAAATGACTAACGCCTGCACGCTCTTAGATGCACCGTCTACCTTAGGAGATTTAAGAATGTATTTGAAAAAATAATTGAGGATGATGGGGAATGCGCAGTTTAATAGGATAATAGTTTTCAATAGTCTGCATCCAAATGCCGCGTTGCCCTCTCCATGAAAAATAATGAAATTTTATTTCCGACTGGCGCGTTATCGAGTTTTCAATTTTCTCTGAAAGCTCGGTCGTTTACAGGCAAGGTGACAGGAGGTAGATTTTGCACCTGCTAATAAAAGGGTTGACTATGCCTACGTCATCTACGATATATATTAGGGAAGGTCGTGAACGAAGCTTAGAAATGTGGTCACTAACTCGACGGAATCGTAAATTCAAAGGTCTAGATGTGTACAATACCATTTAACTAGATCTACCAACACAATTATTATGTCCTATACAAATATTAGTTTTACTATAATTGAACGTGAGAATTATTAAGTAATAAACAAACAATTACATATCTATAATTAATTACGTGTTCGAGAAAAAAAAAAAAAAAATTTGTTTACCTAATTAAAAACTGTGCCAAATTAAAAATTCCTTATAAATCCCCATTAATACCTTATCGTAGTTTTATATTAATTTCCTAGTAGGCTATAAAACCAGCAACATTTTTATTAAACACCCAATGCACTTATAATATGAACAATTTAAATGTACAAATAGATTTAAAACTGAAATGTCCACAAAAAATTCCTCCATGGCTCGTCGAAATGTCAATAGAGTTATTCGTCGTAAATAAAAGGAATTGGGACAGTTTGTAGCGTCAAAGGCCGAAACGGGGAACCAATAGGGATAATTAGAAAACAGAGCGAGCAGTGAGCTGGCCGGAGGTCAATTGATGCGAAATTGCATCAATTAACTGCAGATTGCCGCTGGCGAACATGTGGCCAGGAAAATACATTAGCTGAACTAACTGGCCTATAGCGAAATGGAGACAACTTTGTTATGCTTATACTCGTATGTTATTAAATGTTTATAGATGGAAAGGATAATAATCTTTGTCTAATCGTAGTCGTAAGTAGGTATATCATTACCGAATTCCTTGTAGAAAACACTCCATGATTCTCGCACTCATAAACAAGTAATATGGTAGTTAGTCATTTATTTAAAAAAATATAGTAAAAAGAGTAACATTTTATGGTGAATAAGTAATTAACTCAATGGTCATTCATGGCTTTAACTTGATTCTGTACCTAATTACTGTTTATCATTACAAAATATTACTAGCGAATTATAAAAAAACCAAGGTATAACTGCAAAAATTATAAAAAGATCAATCTAAATTATAAATCTTTCTAAACTAAATTAGCAAATACTTCATGAAATTCTTTACTAAAAATAAACACATGGTCGATGAACGTGCACCATACGACGACTTTTTAACCTATTTAGTCTACAATAGTGACCGCACGATATGGATTAATTGTACAAATAACAATTCGCGTCTCTCCCAGGAACTCTAGAACCGTAATAGACGAACCCACGCGAAGCTCTTGACATTGATGCAATTAGTGTAGTTAAACAAAGAGATATACACAATTCATAAATCGAAGTCTAGCTTATATTTATGTAGAAGAAATGAAAAATAAAGACTTTTCCTACAAAAAGAATTTATTGCTAATCTATTTTTTTTTTAATATTTTGGCAAAATATGAGCCCACCTGGTGTTCTGGTGTTAAGTAGATGCCGTCGACAACGGACAATAGAATCATAATTTGGAAAAATAATTCTTTTCAATTACTCCCTAGTAAGGCCCTCCTTACCTATGAAATTTCCGTTTGTTCATAGTGGCCAATTTGAACTTTGTTATCTTGCGTTTGCCTTGAAATTCCAAATTCAAATTAATTTCAATTTAAAGCTACGATGACAATATTTTTCAAAATCAGTTATTCATTTGTTTTCCGTCAAACGACTTTTTGATTAGATATCGTTGTGTTTGCGACCATAGAAAAGTTAAAAGTTAATTCGCGTTGTATTCGAATATGAGTTCCGTCGTGGCAGCAACGCACCACCGACGCGACATCACGCAATATCAACGATATACTCGTATACGGACCAAACACCGCAAACGAACGCACAGTACGTTTTTGGTTTGATCGTTTTCGTTCTGGAAATTTCGACCTCAAGAACAAGCCCCGTGGACGACCGGAGACTAAAGTCGATAATAACGAATTGGAAGCAATAGTGGAAGCGGATTCATCTCAAAGCACGTCTGAGTTAGCAGCAGTGTTCGGTGTAAGTGACAATACGATATTAATTCGTTTGCGTCAAATCGGGAAAATGAAGAAGCTTGGAAAAATGGGTACCGTATGAGTTTAATGAAAGTCAGCTGCAACCACGTGTCGAAGCTTGCCTTACTTTGCTGAACCGGCACAAAAGTGAAGGGATTCTCAATCTGTCACTTGTGATGAGAAGTGAATCCTGTATTTACGTGAATCTAAAGAAGCGAATCTAAACGTTCGTCACAATGGTTGAACTCAGGAAACACAGCCAATGTCCCAAACGTCTCCACGATAACGCTTGCTCACATATTGCACGACAGACAGTGTCAAAGTTACAGGAACTTCGACTGAAAACCTTCATCAGCCATCGCACTCGCCAGATCTTGCCCCTATAGGTTTCCATTTTTTTCGGAATTTGGATAACTTTTTACAGGGGAAAAATTCAACTCCGATGAAGCAGTGGAAAACGCCTTCAGAGAATTCATCGATTCCCGTCAACTTCCATTAACATGGTAAAAGTGATAATGATTCACAGACAATACTTCATTCATAATTTTCATACAAAAAAATACTGGAAATTTTCCATATAAAACAGTCATTTCATAGGCAAGGACCTAATACATTATGATGATGACGGCCTCGACATCTAAGGTCACGGTAATGACGGTATTGATAATCATAAACTAACAAATACTCACACAAATCGAACGTTCTTTTTCTGTATCGGTGTACGACGGCTACCGCCAGAGCTGATTGCAGGGCTATTAGCATGAACCCCCAGTTGGTGAAGTAGATGAACCATTTAAAGTAATTGAGCTCGACCTTCGGTCCTTCGTAGTTGCGCGGCAGACTCTGACTCGCGAAACTAGCAATGCCAATGGATACCGTAGTGAGAAGTAACAGCCATCTGTGTACACGAATAATGACGTCATTAACTTGAAATTAAATACGGATGTTTTCAAAAATAATAAACTTGCAGCAAAAGCGGCGTACTCGTCGTTCATATAGTTTTTAAGATGTACTTGGGTGATAAATACTGAATATATGTATTCCCGTGGGAACTTTATAATTAATTTGGATAAAAAGTATCGCAAATGTTAATCCACCACATAACATAACTGTACTCCACGTTAATCCACATAACTGTGCCAAGTTTCATTAAAATCCGTCCACAGATTTTTGCGTGATGAGTTGATGACTGATGAGCCTTCAGGTAGACGGAAGTTCCAAAAAATATTGTTTTGCGCTATGATCGCCCCTACTTTATTAGACTGCAAATACTTTAAAAAAATATATATTATTAAATATTGAATGTAATTAACTAATTATGTAGGTATATTATGAATACAGTAATTTATAATCCTGGTCGATGTTTGTGTGTGTCCCTATAAAATGACAGTAAGATACTTTCTCACCACACACGCAACACACACAGTTTCAGACTCGATTGAATAGGCAAGTTTATGTAACCTCTATCGTAATATTCTTGATGGCTGTATTTCGGGTTATGTCAAATAAGTTGTTTTTTCTTCTTTAAAGTGCAGTATTATTACTATCTAATCTGAATAGAAGTTGGTCTAGGCAACGTATTAGCACATGACTATCCGTAGTATAAGGTTGAGTTTTCGACGAAATATGTACTTTTGTCCTGATACCCTTTTAAAGAAACATAGATGTGTCCATTGTGAAGTGTGAAATTAAATGGCGTAAAATTCATTCAAGTAATTAATGTTAATAAATACAAGTACTTGTTGCATTTTGTGATGGTCAAGACAAATGTTAACTGTTTTCAATGAAATCTTTATGACAAGATCTAATAACTTACAGTAGTTAAAGTTAAGCGTATTTAATGTCAGTAAATTGGAGTTATTGTAGGTACTAATAATTATCTGCAAATTACAGTTTGGAGGAATGCTCTCCAATTATTTGTGCGTGTGTTTACTGAGCTACCTTGAGTAGAAACTAGGATCTTCGGAATGTGAATATTTATTTAACCAACGTACAGTACAACGTTTGTAGCGTTGGGAAAAAGCTTGATAAAATTACATACATTAAAATTAAAACATTGTAAATTAATATGTTAGGAACTTCCTTTTAGCCTGGTGACATGCGTATATAAAAGAAAAATTGTTGACAAGCTACATCAAAATAAACAAAAGCAAAGTTTATAAAAAGAACACATTTAAAAACAATTAAATAAATCAAATTAGAGCTCGACCAAAGAGGTCGGCTCTCGACGCCACATCACCCCCCTACGCAGAAGGAAAACCCCTCGAAGGACTAAGGATATACGTTAAAAAATTTTACTATAAATCCAAAATGTCCCTAATCGTACCTTTCTACCGGATTTAGTTACTGTAGGAGCGGGCAAGGGCGAAGGCAAAGGCAGGGGCGAAGGCAAAGGCGATGGCGGTAATTCAGCCATCAGAACATGAAAACGGTGGACGACGAACGGTGTCGTCCCTCAACCATACATGCGATGCCGTCGCTAAGTAATTGACGGACGCGTATGACGCGAAGCAGAAACTGGACACAATGCATCCAAATGGCTTCTTGAATCGGTAACAAAATCTACTACATAACTAGGGTTCCTCAAAATATCTGGAGCTGAAATTCTCCGGGTAAACGAAGTGATTCGTCATATAGAACCTCGGCAGAAAAAGAAAGCTTTAATGTCACCTTACTACACAAGATCGCGAGCGTTTATGACAATCAGCATTAACGATAGGCCACATAAACCTCTCAGTCACCAAACGAACGGAAGCTCGCGCGCCAGGGTGGCTGAGATTATGAAATTGTTAAAAACGCAGCTCGACGAAAAAAGGACGAACTCGACTAGTTGGTGTATCACCATAGTCACATTCGTGCCAGGAATAAAACATCCTCTAACTTCAATGAAGAATTAACTCGAGCATGCGCCAACTCCTCTTCAAGGAAAATTGCCTCTACACGAGAAAGGAACCTGCAACAACATTGTCAACAACTTTAATATGAACTATGTCCCTAGTAAATTGACTAATGAATGAAAGTTGATTTGATTGAGCCGGACTTGCTTGGTAGTATGCTTCAGCTCCTGAATTGCAAATGAGGGCGCGTAATGGTGGAAAAATTCTGTAGCGACGCAGCGTACTGTGAAACTGGAAAAGCTACAACCTTAACGCTAGGTTGGGTAGCAGGCTGGAGTTCCGCGAGGGATGACAGACCTGTCTTCCCGTCACGAAGTCTCCCTATCAGCTTAAACGCCGCTCGACGAAAAAGAGCTGTAAGAAAAGGACGAACTCGACCAGTTGGTATATCACCATGGTCACATTCGTGCCAATAATATGTACTAGACTCAATGTCGGCTACAACGAAATTCCACTTAAAATCGCATTTCAAACCCAGATTCAAATTTAATGCAACTAAATCAAAAATTTTAATTTTTGAAACATTAGCTGCTACTAAATCGTTAAGATAATGAGTGATGGAGTTCGGCGGTTCGCTATTGCCCTGCCGCCTGGCACTTCTGCGAATTCAGCCTAGCTTTCGCTCATAATTACGCGTGGTGGTGTGGCACCGTAAAAACATCTAATAAAAAAAAAAATCTTAATTAATGTCTTGTAAAAAAAAAAAAACAAAAGTTTTATGTAAAAAAGTAAATGACAAAACACAATCACACACCAAAAGAAAGAAAAAGTATATTGTTATTAATTATGAATCCATGTGAAAATGCGGCTAAATCTTCATCCGGATGATTCTTGCAATAATTTGCAGTCACGAAATGTATTTAAATTCGATACCTTGGTAGAGCGCTAGAGAATAAAAAAGAATTCCCAGATATTCCGTAGTAGTGATCCTTCCAATTCCTCTCAACTGTTCACATCCTTCACGAGTCACCAATTTGGAGGAAGCTCTCCAGTTAGAGGGAGCTCTCCTGTCGGAGGAAGCTCTCAATTAGGAGGAAGCTCTCCTGCTGCTCATCATCACGTCGGGGTCACCAATTTGGAGGAATGCTCTCCAATTATTTGTGCGTGTGTTTACTGAGCTACCTTGAGTAGAAACTAGGATCTTCGGAATGTGAATATTTATTTAACCAACGTACAGTACAACGTTTGTAGCGTTGGGAAAAAGCTTGATAAAATTACATACATTAAAATTAAAACATTGTAAATTAATATGATAGGAACTTCCTTTTAGCCTGGTGACATGAGTATGTACTACTAAATTGTTGACAGGACATATCAAAAATAACAAAAGTAAAACTTATAAAAAGAACACTCTTAAAAACAATTAAATAAATCAAATTAGGAGCTCGACCAAAGAGGTCGGCTCTCGACGCCACAACAGTTTTCATTTCAACATGAGTTCTAGTTATTGGCGAAATTCTCCTTAGTCGATTTGTGGCAGCTGAATTTTACAATTACAATCTTAGTCGCGTTTGTTTGGGGTTCTGTCTGGGTTCTTGATTAAGACTTTTTAATAGTTTGGTTATCACATTTTATTTCGTCACGTCTTACATAGTTTACAGTCATGACACGAGAGAGACCGGAAAGGGAAGGACATACACTAAAAATATTTTTAACAGACAAACAAATCATGCCACCCACAACAACATACAACAACAACATGTCAACCTACATGCCCTTTTTCCTAAAGAAAAAATATTATTTAACACATTGATTTTACATTGACGTTTGGAATGACATTGACACCGTGACATAAATTATAACCATACTTTTCAACAAGTTTCGTTATTAAAATAATACAATATTAAATGACAAATTACTGTAAAACAATAAAATTAAATTGAATACAAGTGAATTAGTGATTATATGCATGTCCAGACTGAATTATTTTACCATATTAATTTTTATTATTAATTGTACACAAATTTTATAGTCGTCAATTACATTAATTTTACAAGTCAATTTTTTGTGTTTTCTTTAATAATCTATCTCTCGAACTGTATTTTCTATCAGTGCATTGTCTTTCAGCTATACTAGCGTCGTTATTACCATTCGAGGAAGACATTACACTTTCGTCGACATTGACAATTATTGGAGATTTTAATACATTTTCTGACTCCAGACCTGGTTCTACCGATAAGAATGATTCAGAATCTTCACTTTGTGACTTAGAAGTTGGACTCGACTCATGAAAGAAGATAAATACACAACTATCATCCTCTTCATTTACAATTTTTGACTTTTTAAAAGATTCTGACTACGACTTATGGATCTCTTGACTTGGATTCACAACATTATAAGTTTGTAGACTTGAACTAGGTTCACAAAACTTAACTTTCTTTTGTTTAGACTTTGAGACATAATTATGACTTGAGTTTTGCTTACATGACTTATAATTGAAGTGAATATGATGACTATTTCTACGATAAGTTACATTATTAAGATCTTTGACAATAAATGATCTTGGATATTTTGTTTTAGACACAATAATACCTTTTGTCCATATAATATCTCTTGGATTTTTCTTAAAATAAATTTGGTCATTTATGCGAAACTCGGGGTAGGTTTTGCAATTTTTATTATAATATGCTCTAGTCTTTAATAAGTTGCTTTCTTTCTTTTCTGAGTGTTCTGAATGCTTAACAATTTTAGGTCTTAAGTTTATCTGATTAGGCAGCTATGATCGTTTTGTTTTATTTGAAGAATGAATTGCACATGTTTCGCATTGTCTGACTTTATTCTCAATATCCTGACAGATGTTAGGCCAATAGACTACTTGTCTAGCTAAGTTTTTAGTTTTTTCTATACCTTGGTGACCTTCATGTAAAATGTTTAAAATTTCTGATCTCATTGACATAGGTATGATGACTGAGTTATTTTTGAAAATTATTTCACATATCACATGAATTTCTTCTTTGATATTCCAATAAGGTAATACCAATTTGTCGCAACGTTCTTTACAATGAGGCCATCCATTTTTATAATATTCTTTAAGTTTTTGAGAAATTAAATCTTGACTAGTATGACTTAAAATTTTGTCAAATTTTTTAGGTGAAATTGCTAAATTAGATGTCAATAAATTAATATGAATATCAATATAAGAATCTAAGTCTTCTAGACTGACTAATTCTTGATTTAAGTTATTTTCTTTGACTGGTGATCGAGACAAGGTATCTGAGATATACATTTCTGAGCCTTTTGTGTATGCGACAATTAAGTGATAAGCAGAGATCGGAATAGGTAGAGCTATTTTGGGTCAATGACCTAAAACGTTAAGTTAGTATGGACATGACTCCGGGATTCCGGGATTTGGAATGCATGTTTTTATATTTGTTTATGTATAGTTAGGGTGTCACGCGGATCGTTTACTTATCGAGAGGGACGGATAAATGACGCCATTTTTTTCCTATGAACTTCTAGCCTAAGACTTGTAGTTTTGAAAATATACGTTTTTAATTCGTAACATTCTTGTTTTTCGTGACACTGCTTTCTACCAATGATTTCATTGAATTTTATCCACAGGTGATAAACAGAACAGGATAGGGCCACTGTTAAATATTTTCTGCCAGTAATATGAAATTGTTTACTCAATAAATAGAAGAAACGGCTTCCATTTGGAATGTTATTTATTCTATTCGCCTAAAATTGTACTTCTACCACTCCATTATGCAGCTGTGGTTCTTGGAACAATATACTGCTTTGTCAGACCATTGCAAGTGAACAATAGGTGTGAAAGAGACAAAATATAGTTTTCTTTCTTTCTTGCATTTATTGTTGTCTCTTTTTGTCTCCGATATTCAATGTATTAGCTATTTCGCGCCGTGACAAAATATGTGGCTCACTGAGTGGCTCGGCTGCTCACTCACTTGCTTTGGTTTGTTGAGTGCGCTTGTCTTGCAATTCGCGGAGTGCTTGTTTATTGGTTTTTGGAATTTTCTTTACACTATTATTTTGGTTTGAATTTACGAACTTCTGATTTGTTGCTGCGCGGACTGAACATATTTGAACCTATTTTAATCACTACTTGGGTAAATACATTTTCATTTTTATTTATTTTATGCAAGAACATAGTTTAGTTTTTCAATCCTGTTGATATTCGTATTATTTTCTAACGAAGTCTACATTTGTAATTTTTTTAAGTGTCCATTTGTACGAACCGACTGCTCGATGTTCGTTACGCCTCGACAAAAATTCAATGTCGTTGAGAGCCCTGTCCTGCTCGGCTAAATGTATCTACTCATTTTACTATTGTTTTAGGTGAGGTTTTGCTTATCCATACACCTCCAGAAACGATTGAAGCTCTGACATGGCAAATACTAACCCTGAAACTGTACAGAAAATTGTTATTGTTCTATTTTAATTACATTTTAATTTGAAAAATAAAAATTATGTATTTATTATAAATGAATTTTATTTATATTCGGTTTTTTCAATAAAATAATAAAAGTAAAGCGTAAAGTTCTTTTTCTATTTGAGCATAGTTCATTTGACTTTTATTTAATGACTTTGAGGCATATGCTATTGGATGCTTATCATGTAAGATTACAGCACCGACTGCATTTTGGGATGCGTCGACAGACAATCTTATAGATTTTTTTATATCATAATGGACTAATACGGGTGACTGACATAGTAATGACTTTAATTTTCTGAACTGTTGTTCATGTTGGTCTAACCATAGCCATTTATTTTGCTTTTTTAGCAATTCTCTCAGAAGAGAAGTTTCTTCTGCTAGATTTTGTATGTAAGAACCTAAATAGTTGATCATGCCTAGAAATCTTTGTAATTCTTTGACATTAGATGGGCTTGACATTTTTGAAATTGCTTCTATTTTTGACTGATCAGGTGACACGCCATTTTTATTAAAAATATGACCTACATAGCGGATTTCAGATATACCGAATTGACATTTAGACTTATTAAATTTTAGATTGACTTCAGAAGCACGTTTGAATAGTAATTCAAGTTTTTTATTGTGTTCTTCTATGTTGGTTCCATAAACAAGGATGTCGTCCACAAAAATTATTATACCTGGCAAATCACCGAACAACTCGTTCATAGTCCTTTCTTGAATTCCGAATACTCTTTTGACAATACCCAGTTTCTCGCATGAATAGCAGCCAATAATTTTATTACAATCACATTCAACCACAACAAAGTAAAGTTTTGTCGATAATCCATTTTCAAATTCACAATTAAGTAAACAGATACCTAAATTTGGCACTAATTGTCCTGAAAAAGAAAAGATTTTATTATTTGTTCTAAAAATGTTGATTTTCGAGTGCGTACTGCTCATAATTTTATTTGTGTCTGCACCTGTATCAATTTGATATTTGAGTTTATAATTATTGCAACAAACATTTATTTGCCAATCTTTAGTCTTAGGGTTACTTTTATCGATTGAGTGTACGACAAAATGAAATGACATATTTTCTGATTCTTCGTGGTAGAATATGTTACTCACTTTACGACTTGGATTTTTCGATTTTCTGTAAAAACAATATTTGGCGAAGTGATTTTTCTTTTTGCAGTTATTGCATGTCTTGCCTTCTGCTGGACACTTATGTTTATGAATTTGGCCACATTTTGTACAGTTTCTATTTTTGGGTGATTTATTTCTACGGTATCGATCCGTTGATTGATTTCTGTACGCATGGTAGTTTCTCTGACTTGACCGATTTCTTTGGTTGACTATTTGGACAGTTTCTTTAATAGTTTTTGTGTCTTGACTCAATTTGTTTGATCTTTCTTGTGACAATTCCAGACTTTTAGCTATTTTCATGGCAATTTCCGTTGTTAATTTTTCTTCTTGCAAAAGTTTTTCCTTGATATGTGTGTTTTTTATACCAATTACTAGCATGTCTTTGATGAGTGCGTGCGTCTTTAAGGTCTTGAAATTCACACGTGGCAGCCAAATTATTTAATGTTGTTAAGTATTCATCTAGCGATTCGTCATGTTTTTGGTATCGCGTGAAAAAGTTATATCTTTCTACTGTTACATTTGTATGCGGGCTGAATTTTTCGTCAAATAATTTCAAAATTTCGTCGACATTAGTTTTTGTCCTGTCTACGTTAAAACTATTAAATATTTCGATGCCATCGTCGCCAATTGCATTTAATAATATTGCAGTTTGTTTGGCTTGTAGAAATTTTGCTGTTTCGTTAGCGTCTGCAAAAATTTCGAATCGCAATTTCCATTTTTTCCATTTCTCGGAAGCGTTGTCGCCATTTTGTATGGACAACGACTTAATTTGCGTGACGAATGCTTTGTCGGACATTTTATTCTTAATTTAAAGACTTGCTGATCCAAAGACTTGCTGAGACCAGTTCTGACACCATGTTTTGGGTTTTGTCTGGGTTCTTCATTAAGACTTTTTAATAGTTTGGTTATCACATTTTATTAAGACACGTCTTACATAGTTTACAGTCATGACACGAGAGAGACCGGAAAGGGAAGGACATAGACTAAAAATATTTTTAACAGACAAACAAATCATAGACTACAACAGCGTTTACATGCAGCCACCTTTCAAAATAAGAGTAATTTTATAATGAATTACAAACGTATAAGTATAAATAAATGCAACTTTGTCTATATGTATATATATTTTGGTGACGTGTGGTTAAGTGGGACATAACGCTTCTGAGCATTAAGTCCGCCCATTGTGAGTTATAATATATAAATGCAATAAATAATAAATGAATACATTTCTGTGTTGTCTTATACGAGTATATACGTAAATAATAAATTGTATTTGTTTACAACGAGATATTATAAATATTCAATACATCTAAAACAATGTAATGATAAAAATAACTGAATCTCAAACAAAAACACCTTAAAAACATTCTTTTTAAGGTGTTGTTAAGCTTCAGGATCACTATTTAAAGAATCAGAGATATGTATTGTTTATTATAATAGTGTGTATACATATATACATATGAAATGTATTCTTATGTATATATATTATATATATAAGTTTATTATATATGTATATTTATGTATTTAAACTAAAACTGCATCCGCGTTCTTTTTTCTATTTGCACTGATAGTTGACTGGTAGAGAATGCTGTTAGGCATTAAGTCCGCCTATTGTACATGTGAAATACTTGTGTAATGAAGTTTAAATAAATAAAGTAAATAATAATTGAAAACACTTTCATACCGGTTAATTATGTAATGATTCTGAATCTTTTTTTCTCGGTTTTTCCATGTCATTATATTCTTTTCGATATTTAAAACTGGCCTTTTTTTTATTACTTTTTGAATATTTCGTTTTATTAACATATCAAGCTATATTACTACTGGCCCACAATAGTTCTATTATTAAATTAAATTATTAAATTTTTGGCCAATAAATATTAAATTGACCAGTCATTACTGAGCCGGGCTTGTCTGGTCAATTTTGCATATAAATAAAACACCTTGTTAAACACTCGAAAGGAGAATGTAAGTTGGTTTATTTAAATAAAGAAATTACGGGATCTGTTTAAACTCACTATCACTATCTATCACGGGAAGGCTTACCTTCTTTAGGGATATAATATAGGTACGTGTGTTGTGTATGAGGTCGCGCATTGTTGCTATGTGGTGTTTGTTTTTGTATTATAAGAATTATTACTTTTAAGCAGGGTTGATAAAATCATGACCTTCTTTTATTTTAATCAGACTATTATTTTTTATTTTAATCAAAAACATCATAATTATTTTTGTTTTTTTACATAGGCAACATTTCTTCTTTAAAGGGGGTTAATTAGGCCGGTAGCACTGAGTTGTTTCGCGTCAAGTATCACTGTCACCTAGTAAAATGTGTCATTTTGTTTTTTTTTTGTTGTTTACAAATAAAAACTAGTTTTGAATGTGACAACTAGTTTTGGATAGATATGTTGATGAATGTAAAATAAGGAATTATTTTATTTCTAATTCATATTTGTATCACTATCTATGGCCGTGCTCTATTGTGGAATTTTGCTCCCATCACTTGATTTTTATCATGATTTAAATCAATGATGTAATCAAATTGATTTAAATCACACATTCCCACTTTTAAGACACCTCTTTATTACATATTTCTGGGATACAGGATACTTGACACTATCTGTGGACAGGGCCGGCAGGTTGTGTTAGGCCCGAGTGGGTAGTTGGCCGGAAAAGTCCCTCAAGAAATTGTATACATATAGAGGAATGACTCATAAACAAGAGAATTTTATAGGAATAAAAACTACAAAATATAATTTGGAAAACGGTTGACCCCGTGGGCCATCCCCAAAACTTCCCGCTATTTTCGAGCTCGAACCGCTCGAAAATGTAATTGTACATACGTTATTCATACATTATTGAGTTTGAACTCATAATTTTAAGTAAAATAAGATACAAAGAAAGAAAATGCGGCTAGACATGGATTTTTCGTGCGACGGGGAGGTGCGATTTTCACATGTCTAGTGACGTCAGTAACTTTTCATCAACTTTCATCGAGTGGGTAATTTAGCCATTCGGAAAATTCCGAGGGGGAGAGCTACCTACTATACCCACATTCTCCGCCGGCCCTGTCTGTGGAAGGTGTCTACACACATACGTTTCACTACGCTGCTGCCCTGGTTCAAGCTGAAGCGAATCTAGTGTGTATTGCAACACATATTTATGTATATTATTTTGTAAACCACACCGGTATATATGTGTGCCGTGTGGTGTCGGCGGACTATAGAATAGCACCAGCCCATTTGTTGCCACGGGTGTCATGTCGTGGCGACTAAGGAAAGGTTGAGGAACAACACCTCTGAAAGAGTGGATTCGCCAACTCGTTTGGCCAGTGTGGCGTTTTAAGGCCATAGGTACATCCCTTATGCACAAGACAGTCAGCATGAATTGATCCTGCAGTGGATATTGAAAGGGTTGATTGCATTGCATACCTGTATATTAGGTATTCTAAAGGCGGGCGGTCCTCCGCCTGCCACTGGGAGCAACCGAACTGGTGTGCGGGAGAGTGCTCCAGGCTGAGTGCGCGCCGGCTCGACTGCAACACCCGCCCCAACATTGCCAGCTGACATGTCTTCTTTTGCATTCCTGCAACAAAAACAGTGTTAGACCACTGATGAAGATTAAATACATGAACATTTTCTCCTTATCCTTACAATATGTTAAATGTGAAAGTTTGTTTGTTTGTTTCAAATCCAATAACTCTGCAACATAATAAACACCACTTGCGTTTTTGACCACCACATACTAACCCGTTGATTGGGTTAGAATTAGGTCAGAAACACAAGTGGTCTATAATAGCAACTGGTCTAAAAATCAAAACTTTAAAAATGTTATATTTATCAATTCATCTAAATTTGAGGGGAGAGTACCCGCTGCAATCCAAAAACTGCTGGGCGCGCTCGACTGGCCACGTTACCTCTCTCTCACAGAAGACTACCTTGAAATGTACTGCATTTCCCACTTTATCTTATTTCCCTAATGTACGTACGTGTTTCGGTAGCGAGTGAGATGTGCCAGAGCCCATTCCCATCCTATCCCTCGCCATTTTCCCAACCCTTTCTCCAAATCCATCTCCAAAGATAGGCAGCCCATCCGGAGGCGTGCCAACGTTTGTCATTTTAGACTAATGTTGGCATGTATCGCGGATGTCTATGGGCGACGGTATCCACTTACCATCAGGTGGACTGTATGCTCGTCTGCCGCCTTCGTCCATAAAAAAAAAGAAAATACAGGTGCGTTATGTTGTTCGTGTATTTTGTATGTTGTATAAGAAGTATGTTTGCAACAAAACAAATCACCACAAATTGATAAATATAACATAAGACGATTTGATTTTTAGACCGCTTGCCACCAGAGACCATTTGCATTTCTGACTATCTAAATACTAACCCAAATCATTATTACTAAATTACGTGGGTAAGTATGTTCGTGGATGAATTACTAACACATGTGATAAGTTTTTAATTCTAGATTCATGCGTGCGAAGCTGTACGCAATACAACAACTAATCGAAAATACAAGTAAATATTAAAATTTAGTATTTTGCGTATCTGGATAGATACATTTTTCATAGTGAATGTGGTAAACAGCCATCTGACTGTCTACGCTGTCTAATTGCAATTGCAGACGCGCTGCCGGCCTTGTTAAATAGAAATATAATAAATACTGTATTATAAAATCAATGTGATAAGAATGGAGATGAAAACGGTTTAAAAAAATACAAAGTAATTTAAAATATTCGTCTTCGTCAACGGACGTTCGCTATACTCGCAACGTCATATAAAATCCAACCTTGTATAATATTGGAAATTAAGTTCCCAATTAAAATAAAAAACAACCTACTTGACGCACTGCGTAAAGGGCCTTACGGAATTACGATAAAAAAATAGAAAATAAAATTAAAAAGTTACGTTTACGCTTTCAGCACCCTGATGCAAAGCTGAAAAACATGGCAACTGTATTTTCAATATACCATTTGGGATTTTCCCCTTTTTTACACATATTTATCTATTTAAACGGTCGAGTAAAATAAATAACGTAAAGCTTCGTGTTAAGACCTGTTTTAATAGATAAATAACTGTATTTTCATTCTATAGTACATTACTAAATAAAGAGTTTTAATCTAATTGATAAAAGTGATTATGCCAACTACACAATACCTTTAAGGTGTATATTTTTTATATATTTTTACATAAATATAAAACACTCAGCAACACCTCTGGTCCAGACTGAAATCGGACACATTCCACTAACAGTAGGCGAATATCCTCTACTACACCGCACAACTTACAATTAGAAAATACTGTAATAAATTTAGAAAAGTTGAAATGCTAATAATTTTTCCTTTTCATAAATGCTTCTAAGTAGATATCGTTAAAATAGTAGACGGTTGTGAACACAGTGAGCGTTGTAGGCGCTAACCAATCGATACTCATTATGTATTTGTTCTATTTTTACAAATGTATTTGATATTGAAATGTCTTAGATATTGACTAATTTAAGTGAACTATGGTTCAAACAAGTTATTTATGATTAAAGAACTTGTTCAAACACTGGTCAAATATAAAGAATGACATCATGAATAAAGAATGTTAGGATCTTTTAGGAATTAATTGTATGATGTTTATAAATAAGAAACTTTGGCATTGTTTTCAGTTCAGAATATTTGACTTTTCATCAGACGTAGTCAAGATAAAATGGTTGTATATATTGGCTTCGATGAATATTGATAGGACACTAGGGTCATAATTCCGAAATTAAGATATAACGTGCAGGCGGCAATTAGTCGAGTGAAACTATGAAATAGGCGAGATGTTTACGTTACACATTACACGAAATGGCGTGGCGGCGAGTTATTGATTAAAGCAGACGTAATAAGTCAATGTTTTTACGTGTAGTGTTTTTAAAGCATGCTGTAAAGCCGACTGGGCGCGTTAAAATGGTCCAATTATCACAGGAGACTAGCGTGTAACGTACCAATGTCTTATGGGAGTGAGCGAAAGTTGCTTGAATCTATTTCCCATTTCATCCAATCAAAAAATCATCTATTAAAATAAATAGTTTTTGACTTAACATAACATATTACGTTCTACACAATTTGATTTTTAAGGGAAGCTCGACTGCACTTGCTTTTTCAATTTGTTAAAAGAAGTCTCAGGGAGGACTCCTATTAAGTCAATATTCTTGGACATGAGTAAGGCGTTCGATGTCGTTGATCACTCAATACTATTAAGCAAATTGGAACAATATGGCATCAGGGGTAAGGTATATGTTTGGCTGGATATTTATTTGGGCAATAGGAAGCTATGCATTGAAATAGCAAAAAATATTCAAACTAGAAATACTTAAAGAAATAAAATATATAGATCTGAATTCCTTATATAATATTGGTGTTCCCCAGGGCAGCATTCTCGCTCCATTGCTATTTCTTTTATATTATGTAAATGACGTTCCTGATGTTAATTTGGATGAAATACAATAACTTAAAGATAAATATAAATATGACAAAAGTCATGAAATTTTATTCTAACTAAACCATGATCAAATTAAATACAGGATTCAATAATGACAATACACAAGGAGTTAACGTTATTAAATTTTTGGGCCTAAATTTTGATAAACATTTAAATTGGATACAACATATAGACTTATGTAATTTGTTAAAGACGATCGTTTTGTATACGCACTAAAACGCCTGCGACAAATAGTATCTACCGAGGCTGCTTTAAACGCTCGTCATGAATATGTTGCTTCGATGTTTAGATACTGACTTTTATAATGGAGAAACACTATAGACATGTACAGAACATTTAAAGTACAGAAGAAATGTATTCATGTCATTGATAAAGCATGGCATTTGGAGAGTTGCAAGCGTTATTAAAAAAAATCACATACTACCGTCAACATGTATGTATGTATATCAAAGACCTTTGTTTCTTTGTAAACTCACATCTCAGTTATTATAAAAAACGTCCAAATATTCGAGTCTATTATATCAACCTCCCTGATAAATAATATATATATCCTCGTCAGCCCCCGGCGCCCGGTTAAGCTTTCAAAAATTTCCTCCCGACCTGTACCAAAATTTTGCTTGTGCTCTATATATCGGGTATCTCCGATTATTTAAAAGGTGAGATATTGTTACCGTGATATTTGATCTTCAAGTAGATCTTGTCAAATTCTATATTTCGATTGTTGTCTCGTGCGATCGGAGTATTTTAAAATGTCAAATGAACTACGTTTTGATTTCAGAGTAGACCCCTGAAACGCATGTGCATACGAGTATAACATTCAAGAGTATTGAAACGTTTGTGATTACATAGCGAATACATTCCGACTGAATCGCTACAAAAAGTCACGTTTTTAAAAATCATTCTTTTATTTTTTTGAAATATTCCATCTTTTAAATAATCTTTCAAGACTATAACGTGCCAAAACGGTATCGAATTTCCAACCGTAAATGTTGTATGCAGTAATCACGTGTCACGTGAAGTAACAGACGACGTTCCTCACGCGATCATCAATAAAATCATTCGGCGTAATTAAGGGGACGTTACGTTCCATCGTTCAATGTTACGATAACAAGGAGGCGTTTTCACCTTGCGGTCAATCAACAACGGTCCCTTGTATCATTGCAGAATTTAAATCACATTATGGCCTTGATAGGTAATACCAATTGATAAGAGAAATTGTGATTGGAGGTTGTTTCAATGTCTTTATGACAATCTATTATTATTTTACATCAGTCGGTAGCAATACAAAGACCTATTCATGCAGAATGTGTAGACTTCCTGAAAAAGTCACAGGTTATCGAGCGAAGTATCCTATGAAACATTGTACTGACTTTACTGAACTAAATTTTAACGAGCATTATGTACCTACGTTACCTATCTTTAGACATAACTTACTTTCGGAGAGAAGAGATAAATTCACACAGAAAGTCGTTCTGATATTTATTATACAGGCTACAAAGTTGGTTATCACAATTAAAATTTAACGGCTTATTGTTGATATGTTAACATTTTATGATTTATAAATAACATTGCTAATAATAGCAAATATAGGTAAAGCTATTTTCAGTGCGATAATTACTATAGGTAGTAGTAACACAGTTTCGATAAGAGTATTATGTAATGTTATCCACGTGTCTTAAATACCCAAGCCTGATTGTTTATTAGGTAGTTCATAACATAGTATTGTAACTCGGTAACTTTACTCCTTGCCGTTGTTTTAGTTCAGATGAGATTTCGTAACATGTATGATGTATCCAGATACTTTCAACAGAAAAAATATCAATGAATTTAAGAATTTAATACCTCACGTATTGTTACTGTCTAGAAAAAATCCATTTGTTTGTTCATTGTCCCAAAGTGTATCGTGTGAAATGGTATATTTATAAAATATACTACCTAGTATAATAAATGCGTTCATTGGGTTATCATTATCACAAACTGCACTCTCAAAATAATTCGACTGTGATCTTATTAAAACCATCATAAACTTTTAATTAATATTATTGCAAAGTGGAAAATTCTGTACAAGATGAAACTAACACTACAGACTAGAATAGGTAGCATCTACATAGACTAGATATAGATGCCAGTCACTAATATAGCACAAATATTATAGGTGTTATCGACAGGAATATCTTTATTATACTTGAAAAATACAACATTCTAAATATTCGATATTCAAAGCGAAAACACAAACAGTATCTATCAAAAACAGTTGATTTAGACTTATCAACTTGTTCTAGTCACACGCGAAGTCGTAGTCGTCTGCAGAGCGGACGCAGAGACTGGGCCAGTTGTAAATGCCAATAAAAAGATTGGTCGATTCAATTGTATCGCCAAGTCGGTTGATTGTCGTCAATCGGCCGCTGTCGCATGTCTCTCGTTGCTAAGGACTATACTATGGCGCTAAAAGCGTTATGTCTGGTGGACATTGATTGCACACCTTTAAATAAAGCCCGTTTTATACGAAGATATATATGTAGTTACTGATTTAATTTTTGTGCGGAATAAACAAGATTCTTGGTCAAAACTATAAGGAAAAACTTTTCCATATAGGTATAACCGCCGATTTTCTTGTATGTTAAATATTTTTACCTTTCCTTCGTTGATTGGGATGACATATTTGTATGGTAATATCTTCATACGTCATACAGTTTAGGAAAAATCTATGCACGTCACAGGTACAAGATACAAGGAAAAGTGTTTAGAAACAGAGGAATTTACGTCAAGTTTAAAAAATATACACAAACATAAATTAAAGGAAAAAATATTGCTCATTACTTCGAATGAAATAAGGATCTTATTTATACGTATTAGTTTTGATGAATATTTCCCAATCCTATGTTAAATCCCATTGCAACTATTGCGAGTATTGTGTTAAGCAAAATTTTCCTTTAAGAATATAAATATGTATTATGTTTAATTATATTAGGGATTATATTGTGTAATATATTATGTATTTTATGTAATGCTGGCTTTCTGTCAGCAAGTCAGCAAGGACTGCCGTTACCCCAGACCCAGAGTACTCAGACGGTTTAAGTGGGGGTCAATGTTTCATCGGTGATTAATTGAAAATACTGATCGCTTGATGACGGGTTCCTTAGAATTCCTTGATGACGAGCCACCTACGTCGAGTAGGTACTTTCGGTCTTTAGTACTTCATAGCCGATATTCACCTACATATTAATAACTTTAATTTACTCCACGCACTTCTAAAAATATTATTTTTATTTGACCCTATTTACAGATAGAAAACTAATACTAATGATTCTGTAAATGAACAGATGAAAGCAACCTGAAAAAACGAAGTTTTTCTAGTTTTGAAAGCATTCTATATTTTACTAGCCTTTTGCTCCACTCACATGGTACATACTGTATGTACAGTATTGTACACTTTTATTATACAAGACTGTACGGGGTACGTAGTCTTGTTTAATAAAAACTCCGGCAAAAATAATCTACATGAAGGTGAAAACCGCATCAAAATAATCTATTAGAATCGAGGGGTTTAGTCGACAAATGTCATTATGCCAGACATTATAAGCGAACATAAATATACAAATTGTAAATATAATTGTGTGTTGTGTTTTATAAATATACTAATTTATATAACGGCTGTGATCGACTCCTTCCCGAAAGCCTACAACAATATATTCGAAATCACGTGACAATCTTACGCTTCTTTTTTGCTAATAAGTAGATTTTTAAATATGTTTAATACAAAGCATAAAATTGATATTTTTACTGATATACGTCATGAATTCATGATGTCAATCAGAATCATGAGCAGAACCCATGGTTTCTCATGACTTTGGGAAAGAACGAAATTTTAGCCACTTCATTCTTATAAATAAATTTAAACATGTTCAAATTTTACACATGTTCAAAGTCTGGCGTGTACTGCAATATCAACGATGAATATAAGAAACAAGCGTACGAGTAGCTCTTAGTAATGTAATTTATCCTAGAAATGAGTAGGTAATAAAAACTGCAGATAAACGACATTGTTTCATATCATATGTTATTTGCTGATCTGGTGAATAGTCCGGTCTCGGTCGGGCGATTATGAACGCGGGCGAATAACGATGCGAATGTTATCAAACAATCTGAGTTGGACATATGTTTACCTGTACAATGTCGTGAATTCTATGTGTTTGAATTATTTTTTGGCCTTGTGAAAGACGTCATTAATCACCGGTAGTGTAAAAAAAGCTGATGATACAGTATGGTTCATGTTTATACTTCCAAAAGGCGATCTCAGGGTGCTAATTACGATCAATGCAGCGATATACATACTCGCTCGTATAAAACAGGTCTGTTTTATACCAGAAACTATATATATAAGTTTATATGAATAAATTCCAATTTATACGAGTTTTTTACGATAATATGATTACTTCATATCTAGGATTTTTTGCTACTGGGTGAAATACTTTGTCATGTAATTTGTAGGGATAGAAATTTTTGTTTATTCACATTCAGTTGTCTTTAAATACTTTCTGACAGACTCTTATTACAAAAAAACGGACGCCGCTAAAGAACAATTAAATTAGAACAGAATATTTATTAAGAGATATTTACTTATCAATATTTGACAAACACACGGAATAAATAGTGTCAAGAAGGGTTCATGGTGTTTCCAAAGTTTCGTCCGTATTAATTAATAGAATGACTAAAATGTGTAAATCTTATGCAAACGAGTTACTCACCATTTTTATTTATTGTTGTATAGTCCATATTTAGGTCCAGATTCATGAACCGTGGTCAGAGCGAGAATCACTAAAGCATACACTATAGACGCAACTTTAGGTAATAGGTAAGTATCTCAATAAAATTAATAACAAAAAATGGACTTTATAAAAAAGGACGTCATTACAATATGGCTGTCTTACTTTTACAGGGTTGTCAAAAAAAATCATAACATGCATAATCGGAATCACTGAAGTCAGTTAGGTGAAAGTTGAAGTTCAACATTATTAGTATTATAGAAACCGCTGGCACTGCTTTCAGAAAAACGCCTAAATACCCTTTATAAAGGTTTTTTTTTCATAGATACAGAGTAGTTAGGTGAATACGTATAATATTTTTTTCATGTTTATTATGTCGTATATACAAGTATGTGTGTAATCTATACGTATATGCAATCACAAGTTACAATATACAATTTTACGGTTGGATCGAATTATGAAAGTCATTGCTACAAAAATGTACTTTACCTGAATACGAGTACACAGATGTTTTAAATTTTTTTGCTTAATGAAAATGAATTAAAGTGAAAAATAATATTCAGATGTAGAAGTGTAGAAGCTCGTGTAGTGATTGCTTCGTACTTTGTCGTCGTTATTCCAGCCCTCGATTCATTTTAACAATTTCTTCTTTGGTTTTTGTCTCTGTTTTGGTATGTATGAACCGCAATGTCCGAACACCTAGCTGATCTTTGTTGTTTGACGCAAAACGACGGCATACGAGCATTTATTATGTATTTCAATGAAATAAATAATGCGCCGTCTTTTGTTTTCTTTCTTCTACTATGACGCAAATTAAAAAAAACGTCACATGTGGTATAACATGAGAAACGTCACATGAGAAAAATAAACATATGACGAATAATAGATCAACTCGCCGTGGTCTTTAAAGGAAAATTAAATGCAAGACTAATAAGGTATCTAAAGACCTGTGGATATCAAGCCACCTTGAGGGTCGTCCCAATATCACCAGTGGGTTTAAAGGTGAATAATACACATTCCTATTATTTTTTCCTTGTACAAAGTGAGAACAAAATGGATATGGACAGTCAACAGTCGGGTCAATCTGTGCCCACAAGCATTTCAAAAACCAATTGCAAAGGCTAGAAAGATTTGTGTATATCTGAACCCTTCCCGAAACCTGAAACTATAGATTCCGTTTATGATTCTGAGTTTTATGAACATTTTAACATTTATTTTGGAATTTTAGTTTAACCAATTCTTTTAAATGCAAGTCTTTAATTCTGTAAAAATGCATGAATGATATTATTACAGAAAAATACATAATATTATACGTCTATTACCTCAGAATCACGAGTAGAAGAATCCTTTGTTTCAAGCTTCGGAAAAGTTTCAAACACACCCTGTATGCCCAGTGTGTACCAGCCCTACACGTTTGAAGCAAGACTGAATAATTGTAATGAACATGCAAGTGCTATTCTGATTGTTGCTATCATAACGCAAAATTGTTGAAACGAACTCAGTATCCGGTCTGTTGTATGTCTAGTCAACGTTTACAATTATGTACGTTTACAGAAACTGTATTCATTAATACGAGTATTAATACGACACAAAACAAGTTGTTGGGACTTTTTGGCGGAAACTCGAGAAGTGAAGTGAATTGTATAAAAATGTGTATTATATTTATTATAAGTTTTGTGGTTTAATAGTGATAGTTTATTAAACTTCAAAGTGTTTTTTGTGCGTAATGTTTATGATAATCAAATAAAAGTATAAGTCTGCGTTTTTCGTGTGCTTCCAAGGACTCCTCTTCTGTCCTCAGTAAACCTACTATCACTTTACTGAGCGACTCCGGACTTACTTTGACGGGACTGAAATTGACAGGATACGTCAATGTCAATTTGAAATTGTTAATTATAAAGAAAACTTTACGCCGGCAGAATGTGCCAATTGCACCATTGTCACATAGGTATAAAAAGATAAACAAAGATGTTGTTGAACTGGGGTTTTTTCCACTGAGTTTTGACATGGGGCTTTTTAAGAGAGCTGCGAAACTGGCGAATATGTAAGGTCGGAAGCGCAACTGCATCCCACCTCGTGTTACAGATGTCCATAAGCGAGGATAATCACTAACAACTATTTTAAAATACAACTAATTTTGTCATTGTTGACAGAGGTCTTAACAGTTTGCTTAACATCACAGATGAAAGCTGTATACAAGGCGTAGTCAGCCAATTATTGCCGGCATCTAGCACTTATTATTTGCTCATTAAATCTGCTATGTTGACTGCTATGTAGGTTGACCGACTATAGAAATAAGACTTTAGCCAATAATATAACTTTGTCAATGTAAAACAAATGTACTTGTACTATTTTATTTTTACATGTTGTAATTGGTTAAGAAACGAGTGTTATGAAATTCACAGGAACTTTGCTTGTGATTATTTATAAGCGTAAAGTGATAAATAGATACTAATTAAAATAAGTATATCCCCTAAATGAATTTTGCTTAATGGTATTAGGTACCTACCAGTGTCGGATTAAGGGTATTGGGGGTCTGGGGCTATTTGAGAGCAGAGGACTTATAATATAGGCGAGATATATTATAAACTAGCGACCCGCCCTCGCTTCGCTTCGGTTTATATGTTTTTTTTTCAAAATTTTCAATAAAATATAGCCTATATTAGACACGGATAATGTAGCTTCCTATTTGTGAAATAATTTTTGAAATCGGTTCAGTAGTTCCAGAGATTACCCCCAACATACCCACAAACAAACGTACAATTTTACCTCTTTATATATTAGTATAGATATAGATATTATAGAGGCTTATTTTAGATACAAGAATTTTGTAATGGTCGGGCTTGGGGCCCCCGGGAAGCAGAGCCAGGGGCCATAGCCCATCCCCTCTTAATCAGGCACAGTTAGATACAATATTGCTAGATGGCGTGCTGCATTTTGAGAACTGTCTTGATACCAAAACCCTTTAGATTCTTTATAGAATAAAAAGGTCCCTGAGATTTAGTTTTCATTTTGTTTTTCTCATTTATTAAATTCAATATTGTTTTTTTAATATTAGTACTATCGCACTGCATCTGGCACTGTACTCTTCGAACAATACGAGTGCCCTAATGCATTTTTACTTAATAGCATCTTAAACTGTGTTACTTTGAGATCCATAGTAGTCCAGTAAGTTACATTAATTTCAAGGGTCAAAACGCATTAATTCAGAATAATGATTATTTTTCTTATTTTATAGTTTAATAGTTTTTTAACCGTATGGTGACTGAATCCACCGAACAATACGGTGAGAAATTGATTAAATTAAACATTTTATCAAAATTATTTTATAAAAAACAGTAACAAAAATAGTCAATAAATTGGGTGTTGTCCTAAACAAAAATTATAATGATTTTTATTATTTCGTATAATAAGCAAATGCACAATATAAACTAACGAAACAACGAATATAATGCGATTATTGCGTAAAAATCTTTTAACTGTAAAATAAAAATACTAATAACAAGTTATTATGTTGTTGATCATTACATTATCTATACGTTGTGAAGTAATTAACAGACAATTCGACAAAAAATATTCGTGAAAACAATATTTTTACGAATTGTTACAAAATATGTCCTTCAAAAAAATGTTATAGTTAATGGTTTTGGTAGACTGTACAGTAATAATGCCCGCTCTCCGATCACCTAGTGCGTTTGTTTACATGCAGAGACATGTTCATCTACTTACCACCAAGTGGATTGTCCGCTCGTCTGCCACCTTATTTCGATAACGGAAATTTTTTCACATTTCACTTTCATTCTAATAATTTGTTGATTATTGGTAAGTAAAAAAATGTTAGGTACGTTTTCATTAGTTTTTTAAACACAATAACATTAGGGAAGTGTCATACAGCTAATTATTATAATCATTGTGTTAACGAACGAAAATATTTTTGTGAATTAATAAAGAAAACTGTTAATTCTCTGTAAGAATTAGTAAATCGATATGAGCTTTGTTTTTGTTAATTTTATTGCAATAAAAATATACGTTAGTGTGTTATACAAAAGATTTAATCTTGTATTTCAGTATTTATGAGATTGTTAATTCAATTAAACATTCTTTTATTAACTCTTTCCATGCCGAACCCGAGATACCTCGTTGACAAAACCATTAGCTGTGTGTCAGTCCCGAGATATCTCGTGTTCGATAATCTAATCATTCACTTTAGGATAAGTCAAACTAAAAGTTCTTAGAACTGGCTAATGAAACAATATTCATTCAGTATTGTATATTTCATTTACAATACGATAGAGAAAAATAAAAACGTGTGCGGTCAGGGAACCCCGTCAGGAATGAAGATCGTCACGCATTTTTTTTTAAACTCCCAATGTAATTCGAACTAAAATCTGTATAGTTCATGTATTTTTTTTTATTTTGTATCATATTTTTAATGCAAATAATTTAAAATAAGAAATCAAACCAAAAATAAAAAATTTAGGTTATACAACCGGGCACGCACTAGTCTGCACGTCTGTTATTTTGCTTGAGTCTCGCTCTCGATACTCGCACGCACACACACAGAGAGAAAGAGAAAGGCGTATGGAGGGGGTAAAAATCTTACGTGACGTTACATTTTCTCTCGAATTACATCCACCGCAAGCCGCGTAAAGGAACTTCGTTCCAATAAATTCGAATTTTGCAATGGAAATCTTTGTATGTCAAACGCCATTAAATTTTCAAAGCTGTCAACTGCTTTTTATTTCTGGCGGTTTTTGAAAACGAAGTGTTTGCGGCAAAATGAATTTAACAAGAGAACAGTTTCGTTCAATGTTTTTTTTATGACTTTCGTTGGGGTTTAAACCAAAAATAAAGTTATGAAAGACTTAAGTTAACATTTAGTGATGAAGCTCCATCCATTGCCACTGTTTATAACTGGTTCCGTGAATTTAAACGCGGTCGTACCCACCTCAGTGACGATGTTACAGAAGGGCGTCCTGCAACTGCAAGTTATTGGCAATAACTGGTAGATTCATAAAACATATTGCTGTAAGTTTATCCTTTATTTTAGGGAATCAATAAAAATCAGAGGCCGCAAGGTCGGGACTGTATGGCGGATGACCCATAAACTCTACATTTACTGTACTCAAAAATTGCTTCGTTTGTCTGGCGGAGTGAGCTGGGCATTGTCATGTTGGAGGATCATTTTGTTTCGTAGGCGTCGTTCTTTGACCTTTTCCAAAACAGAAGGCAAGCAGCTGTTCACATACCAGTCCGCAGTTACTGTTCTTTTATTTTCTAAAGTTATAGTAGCAAAGTTGCCCCATCTGCCAAAGAAGGAGGCAATTATGTTCTTTTCAGCATTCCGTCCTTTCTTCACTTTCGTCGGCAACTCTTCGAAGGGAAAGACCCACCGCTCAGATAGCCTCTTAGCTTCAGGCTCATAGCAGTGGATCCTTCATTCATCACCTGTTTCTATATCAAAAACAGCAATTGATTGACCATTGTCGAATTTTTCAAGCATTTGGAGACACCATTCCACGCGGTAGTGTTTTTGAGCTTCGCTCAAATTATGAGCAATCCATCTAGTACGAAGCTTCCTTACCCGTAGGTGATCGTGTCTAATAGTTTGAACTATTAGGATTTCTGCAAATAATCTTCTAACTTTTCTATTTGCCGAATATTTCATATATAAATTATTGGTAATAGCTTTATAATATTAGGTAGTCTGATAAGTTCGCGGCCTTTTTATAGTGAAAAAAATAATAAGAACTTTTTTTGTATTAGGTACATAAATATTTATTGAAGGGAATATTGTCCATTTAATTCAACTATCTTTCGCCATTTTTCTGGCAGAGCCATTTCTGGCTGCGATATTTTAATAATGGCTTTTTTTGTTATTTCCATAGCTAAAAATATATGGATTCGTAAATATAGTACCTACCTTAAACATGTTTAAATATGCGGATTATTGAAAAAAAAAATTCTATTTTTAAATAATGCAATTTAAATATGTAATTTTACTGGACTATAGTGGCTATTAAGGAACCCTTACACATTGCCTGACCAAACTTCATCAGGGCGCACGATTTTTATATTCGTCCATCAGGGTCATTGCCCAGAAACTTCTACTGTGTTTAATCGATTATCTTGAAGTTTTATACCGATGTGTATTTTATAGATATTTTACTAGTGTTTCGGTTTTGTACGGGGGAATAGAAATAGGCTGACCTCAAAATCTGTCAACGTTATTTTATATACTAAACCTGTTGGGAGGAAATCCTGTGATACCGTTAATTGCATAAAATTAATTGAGCAGCAAGGCTCAACTTTGCTTGTTCTTTGCTCATTGGCACCTATGGGGTAGACGAGTCCTCGAATGGGGGCCATGTACCAGAAAGCGGACAATGAGGCACGCTCTCCGGTCACGTGGACCGACCACTTTAAAAACTTCGCCGGAAGTGGCTGAATGAGAAAAGCCGAAGATAGTGTCTGGTGGCGAACTTTGGGAGGGGCCTTTATCCAGCAGTAGAGAGACACAGGTTCAGATCAGGTAGGATATTGCTACTAGGCAACCAGAACCAATTTGCAGCGACAAGAATGGCCCTAAGGATATTTTAAAAGCGGCACCTGCATGGCTGCATATAAACGCTTTTCGCTTTGTGTATGTGTTTCTTCATCATCATATACTAAATATATTGCGGTTTTCTCGCTCAAAAAATAAAAAAAGATGTTGAGTTTAGCAGATATATTATACTCTTATAAAATGATGAAAGAAATTATACCTAAAATTTGGAAAAATTTAGGAAAACTATTTTAAAAACTACAGCTATGCAATACTATCCAATACGCATTTATTCATCTGTTTAAATATTAATCACGACATGTAGGTAGATAGATGAAAACAAAAAAAATATTTGCAAGCATTGGTTCACAAATAATTTTTGATTGGCGTCATAAAACATATAGACGAAAAATGAATTAAAAAATGTATAGGTACACAATGAGCGCCTTGTTTTAAATAAGACAACAGCGTATTTATTAATTTTACAGCGAAATTTGAATTAAATGTGAACTTACTCAGTTCAAACCTTGGCAACTTCATCGTTCTATAATCAAGTCCAAACAAAATGTACACTACCGGTCAAACTACCGCAAACCACTGACACACAGAGACGTTTCAATACTTCACTTTGTTTGATACGTTTGCAAGGAGTTCGTATTTCTTGCGATGTTTTGAATGAGAATGAATGCGTTTGATATGTGCGCATGTGCGCGACTCGACAAGCCACTGCGGGCTGCGGGCTGGCGGGCGGTCGCCCCGGCCCGCGGCGCACAGTCAATATAATAACACCTTCCTCATACCATTTCGATTAGAATTAATTCGTACAAAGTGGCAGTTCCGCGTCTCCCTACAAACACAATCACAATCACAGCTGTCCACACCCGAACTATATTTTTCACTTTCAATGTGACAATTAATAGCTGCAGATGGCAGCTAATATAGATAAATTAGTTCCTAATTTAAAGCAATTGACGGGCGTATTATGGACCGGGAATAATGCGATCGATAATTTTAAACGATTTGTTTGCGATTTATGAAACAATTACGTAACTGGTAAGAACGGCTCACTAGTTTTTATGTGAGTAAGCAAATGAAAACTTGTTGTAGTTTTAAAAAGTAATATTAACTTATTATTAAAAGAACACACCGTACTTAAAAACTAATATTTTCGAGTCCGATGATTTAAACTCTTATTTAAAATAGTGATTAATCAGTAATGTTGACTGGTCCACAGGCTATATTGATTAATCGTTTCCATTTAAACCGCTTATCGTCATGTGATTCCACCGCCGGCACGTCTGCCACTTCTTCTATAAAAATATTTTTATAATATTTGTATACTTATGTACGTTTAAGTACTTATAACCTCCTCCACTCAATTTATTAAAATTCGCAAAACTTCTTGTGATTATTAACATTTATTACATATTGTAGATTTTGTTATGTGAAGACGGATGTACAAAGAAAGAAGTAACGGATTCTGTCGCCCGTGGATCAACATCAGTCAATAATGACAAACGTTGACATGTCTCCGGATGCGCCGGGCGCCTCCTACTATTGTAGATTTAGGAGTGGATTAGAAAGGACTCTCCCTTAGTATGTATCCTTATTTATCTGTTTTTTTTATAGACGCATACAAAATGTTTATTTGGCAGCTAAAGTCAGAGTACCTAATGTCACACACTGTCCGCTATTTGCATTGCTCTGGTTTTCATTGTTAGGTAGATACAGTACTTGTTATTTACACATTATTAGTTAATATGTGAACATACAGACCCTTTAAAGTAATATATTATTTAATATATTCTATCACTGATTATTTTAGGGAATAAAATAAATTTAAAAAAATACTGAAATCACACGGTGGTTTCACTTTGCTTGTATCTAGTATTTTTTTTAATCTAACAATAAAATCATCATATTCATTTTGTGAAAAATTAAAGTCGAAAAGTATCGTGGAATGATCCTTATGCAAATTATAGGGAAGTAAGTAACTAAGCTATTTAAAGGATAGACTTACATTTAAATACAAGCCTTTACAAAATGGCTTAAAAGAGAGTTTTTGATAAAGATGATGTCTATGATTTAGCAGATTATGACTGTCCTAGTTAATCAGTGTCTTCAGATATTTTAGGTTGGAATTAACATCCAAATATTTGTGCCTTTAAAATGGACGTTGTTTAATGGTGTAATGATTAGTAATGTTTTTAAAGAGAAATGTGTTATCTTCATACACGATCATTCATATAAAAAGACGAGGACAAGAATAGAACTGAAAAACCTAGCACAAACGATAGGATACATACAATATACACCCAGCAGTTCGTCAATACCTGTAAATGATGATCAAAGTGAAGCGTTTGACTATTTCAAATCTTACCAAAGAATTTATTAATTTGGAACATTTCTATTAAAAAGTTTCTCAACTAACTTTAATACAATACAATGTTAAATATTGGATATATATTGATCGATTTTGTTATAACAAAACTAAATTACATCTTCTATCTATTTCTATACATGGATACATATAATGAAACAGTAAAAGGGTTACGTCTGTACATTAACTTAATATCATTAAATAGTTATAGAGGGTTTTTTAAAAGTTACAAAATCCAAAAAGTTACTTTTTTTTTTTTTTTTCTATATGACTATTTATTTGTATTGGTATCACGTAAAAGCCACTGAACGCATTTTGTACGGGTTTTCACTATAGTCTTTGGTTTTCGCTATAGGTTAGTGTCTGGAAGGAAAACTGGTATATGTGTCGTCTTGAAAAGACATCTAGAAGTTGAGTAATACAGGGAAAACAAAGACTTAATAATATTACTTAATGAATGCTAAAGAAATCACTGTTGTGTTGCTTTAGGCGTAAGTTGTAACAGTTTTAAAGGTCAGCTTAAAAACCTTAGTCCAAGTGGGTGAAGTCACGGGCAACCCCTAGTAATCTATAATAGTCAGAATACGAGTTGACGAACATGAACCGTATTATCATACGGTCTCTTGTCAAATACAGTAAAAAATAATTTGAAATGGCTCCAATACTTAAAAATACCCTATTATATGCATGACCGACATGCTCTTGGCTGTTTTTCGTCATTCAGTCTAAACGATATAACCCTCACCTTGCTGTAATTTTCGACATTTGTGTAAAATTTGCATGAAAATAAAAAGAAAATGACGAATGTTTTATCTATTAAAATCGTTTCAAAATGAACATGTGTAAAATGTTTATACATAATATTCAACGCCGAGCATTTGTTACCTCGTGAATATAACAAACCGTTGGGTGTAGATTTTTGGCACGCCCCTGGATACGCTGCCTACCTTTGCAAATTTAGGAATGAAATTGTAGGAAGGGAGGGATAGAATAGAATGGGATGCGAATGAACTCTGACATATCTTATTCACCACCGATAGGGAGAATACGATAAAGAGGAAAATCTAGTTAATTTTACGGTAGTCATCTGTAAGAGAGGGGTAACTTGACCAGACGAGTGCGCCCAGCGGCTGTGGGAATGCAGCCTGTACCCTCTCCTACTCCCAAACAGTTCGGCAATACACAGATAATTAACAGTCTACTTTATTGTTATATGATTGTTTGAGAAGTAAACTCTTCGGAAAAAACATTTACCAAGATTTACCAAAACGAAGCGAGAACAAATGATGTCAAATGAAACCATTGATTACAATAAATCAACAGTTAGACAATAAATCTCCTGGTCTTTTTTTTATATATGGCAATGGTACAATTAGCACATTGTGCCAGTGTTAAGTTTTCGTCGTAATTTACAATTTCAAAGTCTAAAACGTATATCCTGTCCATATCCAGTCCTGTCGAAATAAGTCAGGAATCACTCAGTAAAGTTATATATAGTAGGTTCACTGAGGACAGAAGAGGACCCCATGGAAACATACGAAAAACGCAGTCTCATGCTTTTAACAGATTATCAACAACATTACGAACAAAAAACACTTTGAAGTTTAATGAAATATCACCATTAAACCACAATATATACAAATACACATTTTTTACAATAAATGAAACAAAAACTCAACTTCAATTCTCGAGTTCCCGCCAAAAAGTCCTCCTGGTCTGTATAAATCGTGGAACATTTTCAGGGTTCTGTTAAATGAAAACCTTATTAGAAGGTGGAGACTTAGTGGTTTTCATTGACGGAACCATACAAATAATGTCTTTTTAAATGTATGTACTCGTAACGTGTTGATGAAGTTGAAGCTTTTTACAATTTCTGTTCTTTGAATGGGTCAGAAATACTGAAAATTGCAGATTTTCAAGATTTATTGCTTAATAAATAGCTTTCTTTAATAATAATAATGTCTTAATATTTACTCGTACATTGCAAAGTAATTTAATATATATTATAATAATATTAGGACGTAATACGAAATTAAGTCTGTCCTATTTACGTGTTAATATAATTTTAATATAATATTTTCAATATAAGTAAATATACATGGATATATGGATAAAACTTACCCGAATCCACGGTCTTCACAGAAAGTAACGTCACATGTTTACACATTCTAATTACGTTATGCACTTCCAAATTTGCTAATAAATTACTATTTAAGTTGAATGTAGTATTACAGAATAATAACTTTCTTTCGTTTATTTTTTAAACGTATTAATTTATAATTAATAATATATAATAAGATATAGTATTTTTATTTTATTTTATTATCCCCTTATGGCGTGTGTTGTCGGCACGCGTGCGGGCAACAACATGACATGTGTAGGGCAGTAGGTGCTAGCCAGGCAACGACATGTGAGCTGGCGCCACACTGCAAAAGCGATGCGATAATGTATGAGTAGCAACGTAGATCACCAGTATTACTACATCACGCTTTTATACAGCATTATGTTGGCTGTTGGCATATTAAACGGCAGAAAGGAATTGAATTAGACTATCTCTACTAAGATAATTACGATTTTTACACCGCGTCTTCCTCAAACGTCATCGTGATATTGAAATAAATTTGAATAAAATATTTATTGATAACCACTCCTTTTGAACAAGTTTTAGGAGTATTTCTCCGGAATAACTTCTAACTAGAAATTATGTAGGTTTTGCACTTCTGTCTAGGAATTGCGACATGGACATACCTACGTTATTATTTCGAATAGTTATTTTCATATAAAAGTTGGCATGAATTCAAAATATAGAAACATTTAGGGGTTGATAATTATGTGTGATTTTAATCTAGAAAAAGATCTATTTTGTGAAAAATAGATTAAATCAAATAAAGTGATTAAATTATGTGAGTGATTAATTTTTAATTGAGTGATTAATCATGTGATTAATTAATTATAATTATTAATCGATTAAAGAAAAATAACATTGTAAATCAGTCGTCCAAAAAGGCAATAGGCACTCATGATTTGAAAAAAATATAATTAGTGTTGGATTATTCATTCGTATTATTTTTTTTCCATTTAAAAACTTTCTATCTTTACAATAAAATACTGTCGTGGTAGGAGCATCGGCGCACGTGGTAAGGGCGTAGTCAGCTGTTCACCCCTCACGCCTCACACCCCGAATCACGCCACGTGCCCCGTGTCCATTTACCTGGGAACTCCTCCACGTGACGATACGAAGCTTTACACTAAGTCTTTTAACAATACTCTAACGTTGGCCGTACGATTGGCCGTATTGTATAGTGTCCCTATACAATCCGTAATCCTATTGTGTTGCGACGTTGGCTCAGTTGGTGGGGGTTCCAAGGAAATAAATGATAGCGTGTCCTCACTTCAGCAATTTACTTTTCAGTAAATTAGGTAAAATATAAAAAACATTGTAACAAATTAATAGTACTAAAGAAACTAATTTTATAATGAACTAACTCTGTGTATGTAAAATCTCACCATTAAAATCACCATTAGAGCAATGAATGTTCTTGTTTTTGCCCTATGCTTTAAAGACGAGCGTCGTTTCAAGTGACCCTTGAAAAGTAGTACAAAATATAAAGGTGTTGTAACAATGAAGATGGGACTTTCGTCTCTCCAGCGGCATATTGAATGTGGAACCTCTTTAAAAGAGAAGCTCGATCAATATCTGTCGCAGCGCCATAGGAGCTCTAAGAGATCTCTATAGTAATAATAAGACACCCTGGATACTTCTATGTCATGCGTGTGATATAGAAATATTACATGTATGTGTACTAATTGGTACTTTGAGATATTGCAGCTTCAATGGAATTATGACATAATCCGGAAATTATTACTTTTCAGTAGGAACAACAGCAAAGACTGTGAAAAATGGGACTGTAAAACCTTCTTTTTTTTTACGAGTTTTTATATGGGTATATTAATAAAATCATGAAAGCCTAATCATTATTACATATTTTCTGTTTAGTGATATTTTTAAAGACTTCTTTTTCAATACAAATATTGGCCATAATTTTATTCAATTCGAAGAAAATGTTATGAAAAAAATAAGGTATATATTATAAGCTATATATAGATAGAACTGTTCTTTTACTTAATGGTAAAATCTAAATTTCCACATAATACGACTTACGGCTTTGTTAAATTGAGGGTGCGACATATAAAACTTTATCCGATTTAAAATTTAATCTTTTATTCGGGTGTCAATTCCTTTAACCCCCGTTTCAATCTCGGAAGTTTGATAGGGTACATTTGTTAGATTGATAAATGTGACTTGCTCTAAGCGCGGCGCAATCGGGTTCCCAATCTAAGTTTCATTAGGTAACGCAAACATTTGCTTTTATGAATGATGTAAACATTATTTTACATTATACTCGCTCATACTCATATAAATTATATAAATATAAATAATATAAATTTATATATACAGCTATTATCAAGAAATAAATGTTATCAGGTCCATAGTGATCTAAACATTAACTGTTTTATGAAATTGATGTAAGAACTTTTCACATGTTTATATGTATATTTAATTACGAGTATGTAATGCAACAGTAGCTCGGGTGGTGGGGGTTCTTCGAGATACCAGTCACTCCTCTCTTCAGTAATTTATTAAATGTAAATAAAAAAACACTGAATTAATTTTACACTGCAACAATACTGACGTTTGGAGCGCATTTGAATTTAGGTTTACATTAGCGGCCAGTTTATGTTCTTAGGGATTTAGTAGCGAGATGTTCGCTAAACGTTCGATATTTGAAAGAGAATTGTTACAGTACGAGGGCGTACCCAAAAGAAACTCGTAATTAAACAAAAAAGTTAAAAGTCTTAACAAGTTCGATTTAATGTCAACTTAATTTAACCAACAAACTGTCCTTGGGCTCCTTAATGTTTTGAAATACATCTTGTATTGGAGATAACTATTTTTCTTTAAATTGAAATGATTGTCGACGATCCCACTCTCACAGGTGGTTTAGAATCGCTCAACATCCGTAGAGATGTTGCATCTCTCTGCGTTTTCTATCGCCTTTATTGTGGGGTTTTATATCTTGGTATCTTATATCTTTTATATCTTATATGGTATTTATATCTTGAAGAGCTGTTCAATTTGATGCCAACTTCGGGTTTCTACCATCGCACCGCTCGTCATCCTCGTGCGGTTCATTCGCACTTCCTTAACACAGAGTCGCTGCGTACCGTGCGGCGAAAAGACAATTCATACCGCGAACACGAAACTTGTGGAATGAACTGCCAGCTGAGGTGTTTCCGTTACGCTACGATATGGGGCTCTTCAAAAGAGCTGTGAACAGGTTTCTGCAAGGTCAACAGCGCACCCGCAAGTCCCTTGGTGTTGCAGGTGTCCATGGGTGGCGGTGACCACTTACCATCATATGGTCCGACCGCTCGTCTGCCATCCATTCTATATAAAAAAATGTTCTTCTAAGAAAAATGGTACGTATATGTATAATAGATTTTACAGTTTATTCCCTCATTATGGCTAAGTAAATTCACACTAAGTATAGTTAGTAAACTAGAATTTATTTCTTAACCGTTTTACTTTTATTTTATAGTGTCTTTAATCACTGCGGTTGAACTCTTAAACGACCCAATCTTAGACCCTTAGGTGAAGTGATTTCGAATAATAGGATTAAATTTAAAGTTGACGCATATGACGTATTCTGATTGACATTACAATTTTGTTACTTTTACATTAATTAATGCATGTTATATTTAAATTTTGCATGTCATTTTTATGATAAACACGTGGAACTAACAAAAAAATGCATCTTATTCTTACCATGTCTTGGCAAATAAATTATGATTATGATTCGGACAGGGAAACATATTGCTCCGTATTTCACACGTCTAAACCAAATATCAGCACAAATTATAATTATGATTGGGACAGGGAAACATGTTGCTCCGTATTTCACACGTCTAAACCAAATATCAGCACAAATTATGATTATGATTGAGACAGGGAAACATGTTGCTCCGTATTTCACACGTCTAAACCAAATATCAGCACAAATTATGATTATGATTGGGACAGGGAAACATGTTGCTTCGTAATTCATACGTCTAAACCAAATATCAGCACAAATTATGATTATAATTGGAACAGGGAAACATGTTGCTCTGTATTTCACACGTCTAAACCAAATATCAGCACAAATTATGATTATGATTGGGACAGGGAAACATGTTGCTCCGTATTTCACACGTCTAAATCAAATATCAGCACAAATTATGGTTATGATTGGGACAGGGAAACATGTTGCTCCGTATTTCATACGTCTAAATCAAATATCAGCACAAATTCAATTTTATTTTATTCTCTATTCTAGAATGTACGAGCCTCAAAATGCGACCTCCTTTCTCGTCTATGCCTGTGACGCGGAATACCGCGTACTCGTATATACGAGTACTATTTTCAAATGACAACCGTATTTTGTTTTTCTCCTTCTTCCTCTACGACGCAATTAACAAGAATCACAGAACTGGGATTTTTGTTAATCTGGGAGACTTAATCAACATTCAATTAAATTATAATCTTTAGTGTTGGATCTTTAGTGATCATAATTTTTATTTATGTCAATAACAATTTAAAAGCGTGGGATCTGCCAAAATTCTATCATGATATACATATGTTCGCTGATATATATCAGAGAATCCCGGTTTCTTATATCAATATATTATCCATATTCATCCGTTTTTTCTGTTACCACGTTTGGCTATCAATAATTAGCTAACAGAACCTAATGGTTCACTGGGTCTTATTTGAAGGTTGTAAGTACTTGTAAAGCATGTGACGGTTTGTCTAGGCACAGTGTGTTTTTAACAATCATAAAGTCTAGTTAGTTCTCATTCTATAGAGAATAGTTAATATTTTTGTACGTAAATTATATTTATAGACACAAATTAAGTAACCGAAGTACGCGTAAATGGAATACAACAATATCTGAAAACGCAGATTTTTTACTTCTAAATAACTCTGTACCTACCTATATAGAAGTATATTTGGAAAGTGCGTAATAAACTATAAAATTAATATTTTTTATTATAAAAAATCATTACCGCCTCTGTCCAGAATAAGTCATATTGAAGCTTATTGTAGACTAGCATTTGCCCATATTTCTTCGGCGTGGTCTACATGAGTCTATTAGTAGTATATGTGTTAATCGGGATTACAATTTACCCATTTGCCAAATTTCAACGACATCGGTTCAGCCATTTCGACGTGATTCAGTAACAAACATACAATCTTTCGCATTTATAGTTAGTGGCATAAATAGAGGTAGTTACGAACTACACCATTACAAGGGTACGGAGGTCGACACGGACCACTGAAAATTATCTGCGGCCTTTGATGTTGCCACGTTCAGGCCCCTCTTTTCCATTGGCTACACTGGGCAAGTGCCCAGGGCCCCGCGATCGATGGGACCCCCTAGTTCCTGTCAGATCACCAGCTGATAACCGATATTATCGATAACTATATTTATTTTGCGAACACCAAACGATTTATAACAGATAATTACTGACTATAATATCTACTTACATATTAGCTTTATTGGTATTCTAATGAACAAGGGGCCTAACACTGACAACTCTGTCTGGCTGCCTACCTACAAGGTGATTCCCCGAAATTATTTTTAAGCTTTATGTAGCTAATAGTGACGTAAAACTGAACGCGACCCACCCAAGTAAACCGACTCGATGATCTGGACTTCCCCTGCGAACATGACATTCGGTCGGCCGGGGTTCCCCTTTCACGCGCACTTTCTTTTCGTTCGGTCGGGACTGAAAATTAAATCGTCGTTCGCCTGTTTTGTTTTATGTTCGCGACTGTTTTCATTGTAAGAAAATAATAAATACTGAATTAAAATACAAAATGTCGAAACGGTTATATCCTAGTGGATCCTAGTGGATAAAAAAGAAAAAAACTGCACATCAGAAAGAAGTAATTGAAAAGTTAACAAAATTAACATCATAACATTAACATAATTAATATACATTAACATCATATTTTACACCAGGAGCTTCTGTAAGTAGCAGTCAAATAATAAACCTTCCACATGATGAGTAGTTTCGACAACAAATTGTGGGAACTTCAGAATCTTTTTTGCTCTACGCTAACTTCTATCAATTTAGGAAAAGAGATTGAATCAGATTGTGCAGAAAGCGACCGTCCCTATGGCTAAAATGCAACAACTTTGATGACTTCACTGACAACTGTTTCAGTTGAACAACAACAGTTTTCCAACCCAGAAAACATTTCACACGACCCCGCCGATTATTTTCATGAAGATTTTATAGAAAAAAACCGCGAAATTTGGATTCATAATGGACCTGCATATTTTCAAAATAAAGATTGTGACATTCCGAGGCATCCAGAACTTACAAAGAAGCACATGGTAAATCAGTAACTAGGTATTTCAATAAAGCATTATTTAATTGTAAATTGAAGAACAATCAACATGGATTTTTAAGCACTAACCTGCGTATAGTGAATGCTAAAGGAGTTACTTTTCCGGATTATATTATAATTAGATCATTACCTATTCATTTAATGTGATTGTAAAGAAATAAAAATAACAGTTGAATAAATCTAGAATTTCACTTATCCGCTTATCTACTCCTTGTGCCTGTTTTAATAAAATAGTCCTCTGTCATAGTCAGATATCCCATTATCCCAAAGTGCCCAGGGCCTTCAATAGGCTAAAGACGGCCCTGGCCACGTTTCATGTATTCAGTCGTACTTCTTATATACATGTTAATTTTGTAAGCATACAAACAAGATGGCTTACAAAATTACATTTTAAAAAATTGTTGATATTTTACAAAATCGATATTTATTAGTAATTCAGTTGTTATGATATGATCGCAATGATTTCGATCATTTTATGTAACCTAGTGCCATCAAAACTAACTTAAATTAACAGGTTACCTAAACTGACAACTGAAAAAAAGTAAAGTAATGACTGTTGTTTGTAATAATTGCAAAAAAGTTTGTTGTATACATAATACATACATATTTATATATGTATGCACTATGTATATAAATACCTAATATTATGTGTTATGATTTCTTATTTGTGTTGCTGTGAGTATTTGTGTATTTAGTATATATTTTAAAATCTTTGAGAAAAGGGCCCTAGGTTTAAGAAGTCCCATTATCATTATTACGAATATCATTACAAACATTTTTTAAATATTTATTGAGTTTATCTTACATAATGTACTAGTAATTACTTTTAAAAGTGTCTTCATTAATTTATTTAAGTAGGTCGATTACACTGTAATTTCTTAGTTAATAAAAAAGGTTTAATAGAGCGCAAATAACTACCACACGTTTGCATAGTTGAGAAAGAGTCTTAATCAATAGTTAAATGGTACACATTTTCAAATAGTAGATTAGGCCGAAGTCTATTTTCAAAAGCGATTCTTCGTGTTCCCCCAAAACGTGCGAAAATTGCTCTTTGACTATTTAAATGATTGTATACACCATTTGTATTACACCTTTAACTGTATAGAAGGATTGTCGCCAGGCCGGTTCTGGAACTAATGGCTGTCACGAAAATGTAACAAATCACACAATCACATAGAGCTTTGGACATTAGCAGTCTTGTTGTTTCTAAGTCTCTTAGTTCTATGGATGTCGGGAGTTCGTTTGCCCGTATGCACCTTATTCTATTTAATACAATAACATTATCTTTTGTTTAAGTCTGTCTAGTACCTAATAATATCCCTTGGTACTCTAAGATATGAGTGAAAATTCCATTAGTTAAATTTAAAGGATAAGGAAAAACACATCATAAACAAAGACATAATCTGATTTTTGCATGAAGGTTTACTTCCAGGGTCATGTTTTAATCTAGAAAAACGTAAATAAATATTGTCTTGAATGTCTAAAGGAAGGATAGTTCTTTCTATATGTGAAACAGAGAAACTATATGAGAATTTCTATATGTCATAGATGCAGGTGTTTTACTATAGTGACCCGTAAAAAAATTCAAACATTCGCAAAATTTTTAAGAGACCTCTAAGGTTTTATTTCAATGTGAAAATATTATGATACTTGCTCCAAGGCATCATTCATAATTTATACAGCGTCTAATCAATTTATACAGCGTGTAATCAATTTATAGAGCGTATAATCAATTTATACAGCGTGTAATCAATTTATCGGGGTGTACTGAAACCCGAAACTATAGATTCCGAGACATGAAACTGTAAGGAATATTTTTTTTCAATATTTTTTTTGTTGTACCAAATTTTTCATAGTTAAATAGAAAGCCCAAAAAATTATACTTTTTAGAAAATTTTATATGTTAATTAACTCAGAATCTATGGTTTCATGATTGGAGAAAGGTTCGGTGACACTTGTATAGTAGGTATACATAATTGTACAATTATACGATAAATTATAACAAGTAGAATTATGATGTGTCTGTTGCAGTAGGCGGTTGACAAATTGAACAACTTTTGAAAATGACAACAATAATTAATCAAAAAACTAGTTTTACAAAGGCCCATAAAATTCGTCTCATTTATCATTTTTTGTAAGTACTTCATTCGGGGCTTCACCTTGTGTCATTTGCGGAAGGTTTTTCGGGGCTCCGTCCCCATTGTTTTCCCCCTCGCGAAGTGGGATTAAGTGGGAGGTGGGTGATAGAGATTGAGATACCGTTACGAGTTCCAAGGATATTTTAAGGATTAGTCACGCTCGGACTTCGTAAGTATATGTAACGTGTAGAAGCATTTCGCATGAAGAGAGTACCTACCTACGTACAGTAGGAGCTCAAACGCCCGAATAAATACAAACACCCCTGCAGATCATTGTCAATTTATTCAATGGGCGGCTAGGTGGCGTCAACCGCAAATACAACGTTGTTGAATGTATGGCATTCTACGTGATAATTACGTTAAGTACACATTTTGTGTGATCCCCTCGCAGCGTCGCCATTATTGATTGCAATCTGACATGACGGATTGTAATGCACGTTAAACGTACATAATGTACAATAGACGGAAATAACTGTACGTGCACCAGTTAACGGGACAATAGATATTGTTTGTGGCGCTGCGGGAGAGCATACTCTCCAGCAGCGCCACTCGAGAACTTGCACTTGCCAATGACATTTGCTACTATTTTCTTATGTAAATCAATGTACAAACGCACATATTGAAAAAAATACGGATAACCGAAAAAAATGCTTTATGTCAGTTAATAAATTTGACGTTGAAAAAGTCTAAATATTTAGATTGGCATAAACAAAACGTTGTATGAACCTAAAATGTTCAATGTCTCATTAACCGGTGTACATACAGTTATTTCCGTCTAATGAACATTATGTACGTTCAACGTACATTCCAATCCGTCATGTCTGATCACGATCGATGATGGTGGCGCTGGGAGGAATATACCTACACCGCATTTCTCAATTACTACGGGCGCTCTCATTCGAATCTACGTGATTTTATTAAGGAAACATTTTCCTGCTTGCCATTTAAACTCGACATGATCGATCAAAGCTGAGGTCTGAGGGCCGAGCATTTAGGAAAGTATAGGATATAATTTCTAAGTTACATTTATTATTTGTTCAATTTCACTTCCTTCATCTTAAAATTATTAGGCTCACGTTAGTGTGAATAATAATTAATTATTATAAAATTATAAATAAAATATATTAAGTCCTAATCACGACTGCTACTTAATTTTATTTCTTCAATCACGGAGTTTTTTCTTTTATAGGAAAGTAGGCGGACAAGCAAACAGTTCCACACGATGGTAAGTGTTACCGCCGCCCATGGACACCTGCAACACCAGGAGGTATGCGGGTACGCCGTTGACCTTGCAAAATCCTATTCACAGCTTTATTGAAGAACCCCATATCGTAGCATAATGGAAAGATCTCTTGAGGCAGTTCGTTCCACAGCCCACGGGTTCGCGGTATAAAATGGTAAAAACCTACTCCTATAATGCTGACCCCGACAAGCACCAATATTGAGCAAACCTGTTTATTAAATTTTTGGGATGGGGAGAGTGCACGCTGCAATACGCACGGCCGCTGGGCGGACTCGACTGGCCAAGTCACCCTTCTCTCACAGATCCTACTTACTCCAATATACGAACGTGTTTCGTTAGTAAGTAAGCCAGAGCCCAAACCATCCTATCTCTGTGTATTTTTCCAACGTATTCTCCAAATCAATTCTCTCCGACGCATCCGAGGGCGTCTCGATGTTTGTCATTCTGGACTGATATTGGCATGTATCGCGGATGTCCAGGGGCGGCAGTATCTACTAATGACTAGGTGGACTCACTACTCGAGAATCATTTCTGGAATTTTATCTGTCTGTCTGAACGCGTATCACGCAAAAACCACGGGACGGATTTTAATGAAATTTGGCATAGTTATAGCTTAAGTGCCGGGTTAACATTTAAGATTTTTTTTTATCCAGATCCTTTATAGAATTCCCGCAGGAATCACACCCGAACGGAGTCGTTAGTCGTTTATATTAAGATCTAGTTTCCCAGATATTGAAAACAGAGAAATCTAAGAAAATAATCGATATTGCAAATTTTTTTTTTTAAAAATCTTATTACGTTTATTGACATATAAGTTATTGACATTCCACACCTGTTCGTCCCCACATTTCTATTTACCTCCACGGTAATACATCTCATCCCCACTACAAATATTAGGTGTCGTTTGTCCCCATTCATACTGACAATAGGGTCCCGTTGCTTAGATTATATCACATATTATGTTTATTTATCGAATCTTTATCAAAAGCATTCATTAGAGTTACCATCAGTTAGTAAATTAATGAAAACATTATCAGTCTTGTCAAAAAAATAAACTTGAAAACGAAGTTGTCAAAACTGTGATGAAATTGTGCACTTGTTTCGAAATTTTGTGATTTTATTAACCAACTAGCTAATGGCCACGGCTTCGCTCGTATTAACCGAGATATACATTATCTTAACCTATCAAGCTCTATCACCCTGTATTTTATTTATCTATTTTAAGCTTTAAGGCTCATTAGCCTAACTTAAGATACATATAATACTATGAACTTCAGTCTCGCTTCTCTAAAGCGTCGGTACCATATGTCCCCTGGACAACAGTCAGATCTGACGAATAGCTTCTGATGAACTGCCGCAACACGAAGCTTATAAGTCTTATAGTTGCTAGTTGATCTTTATATAGGTATCGCACCCTCAGTGGAATAAAGACAACCCTAAAATGATAACTGCTCCGTACAGCAAAAAACAAACCGCTCTCGCTTGGTTGAGTGTTAATTTGTATCTCAAACTTTTTTTATATTATAGAAAGAAGATTATGTATTAGTGGCCCAAGCCGCTACCGCTTGGTTGAGTGTTAATTTGTATCTCAAACTTTTTTTATATTATAGAAAGAAGGTTATGTATTAGTGGCCCAAGCCGCTACCGCTTGGTTGAGTGTTAATTTGTATCTCAAACTTTTTTTATATTATAGAAAGAAGGTTATGTATTAGTGGCCCAAGCCGCTATCGCTTGGTTGAGTGTTAATTCGCACCTCGAACTTTTTTTATAGAAAGAAGGTTATGTATTAGTGGCCCAAGCCGCTATAGCTTGGTTGAGTGTTAATTTGTACCTCAAACTTTTTTGTATAGAAAGAATGTTGTGTATTAGTGGCCCAAGCCATAATCGCTTGGTTGAGTGTTAATACGTACCTCAAACTTTTTTATAGAAAGGGTTTTTTTATAGACTAGTGGGCGGACGAACAAGCGGTCCCACGTGACGGTAAGTGTTACCGCCGCCCATGGACACCTGCAACACCAGAGGGTGTGCGGGCGCGCCGCCGACCTTGCAAAATCCTATTCACAGCTCTCTTGAAGAACCCCATATCGTAGCATAACGGAAAGACCTCTTGAGGCAGTTCATTCCACAGCCTAGGGGTTCGCGGTATAAAATATTTTTTAGACCGAACAGTGCGCGACACCTCTGAATCGAGAAAATGCGGATGGACCGCACTTCTGTGACGGGAGGTGCGGTTGTAGAAACCCGAGGTGGGAATTATGTTAAACAATTCTTCAGAGCATTCCCCATTGTACAGGCGGTAGAACACACAGAGAGACGCAACGTCTCTCCGAATGCTGAGGGATTCTAAACCGCCCGTGACAGATAGACAGTCCACATGGCGGTAAATGGATACTGTCGCCCATGGAAATCGATAATACATGCCAATATCGAATGTCCAGAGTGGATTATGGCACGAAACCTTAGTGATTTACAAGTGAGGGGTCTAGTGATTACTAAGCACGTTATTGGACTGATATCAAATTGTTTTAAAAACCTTTGTTTGTTATTTTATTTAATTAATTGAGTGTAGTTTAACTATTTATTAACAAATTAACTTTTTTGACGCCACTTCCGAACCGAAAATTTTAATTTTTTTTAGGTATTATATAAACAAACATACCAACATCTTAATTTACGATATCGTTAAAATTCGTTTCCGGCTCCCTCGGAATTTTATCAAGGTAAAGTGGAAGGTAAAGTAATATTAATTTACGGGCTGAAATTAATTTTCACGATGATTTCCAATTTTCTTACTAAAACAATTTAGAGAGAGCGCTTCAACTAAATATAATCGTTTAATAGAAACTGAAAGTAATTTTATTAGGATATGGGAATAATATTAGATATTGTAAAATTTTACAAGGCTAGTGTTATTCATTGGCTTTGTCTGTGAAAATTCATTGACTGCTTCCATTGAAACCCAATATCGATATCAATTTGTTTCTTTGTGGATTCATCACCTGACTAGATATCAAACTAAAACAAAATCAAGAACTGGCTATTAAATCATGATTATAATGACACCGAATCCTTACTTATTTATACCAATGCGTTAAATTATTTTTAACAACATGTACTTAACATTTTTAGCATCTGTAACTCTTATTCATACAAACATACATTTCTTTTATATACAAATAAGGTGGCAGACGAGAATATAGTCCACCTGATGGTGAGTGGATACTGTCGGCCATTGACATACGGGCGGCGCGGCTCGTTTCCTTCAGATGCGGCGGGTGTTTGTGTCGGCTCGGCAGTGGACGTCGACGGCAAAAGCTCCGAGGACACGTCCCCCATATTTGACGGGTGTGGAAAATTGCGGCTGGTGTCCGGAAAGTAATAGGAAGTGCGGGATTGAGTAATCAAATGAGTATCCTCGACGCGTTTGCGTAGTAGGTCAATGTGCTTTCTCTTGGTGGAGCCTCTTATATTCACCAGATAAGAATAAGGGCCAGTTTTTTCTATGACGACACCCGGTTCCGAGCCCTTCTCAGTAGGTTTATTCACCCATACCGTATCACTGGCGACGAGTTTTCTTCATATTATAATATCACAACGATAACAATGACATTAGAAAAGTTTAATTGTGAGCAGCTTATTAACCCCGACGACTGGGAATATTATATTCAACGCTTCAAAATCGAACTCGATTTACACGGGTTGAACATTACTGAGCAGGAAAATAAACGTAAGAGATTACTTCTGTCCAGGATCGGCAAACAAGCTTTTCGTGGACCATTATCGCCCGGTAGCGGTAACAGACCAAATCTTTGACCAACTAGTAAGTACACTGAACGAATATTAGGGTAAAAGAATCTACATACTCGTGCAACGAGTAACTTTCGCCGCCGCAAGCAAAAAGACTAACATGTCGGTAACCCAATATGCAATGCATTTACGTGCCTTGGCCGGACATTGTGAATTTGATAGCACACTTGATGAACGCCTACGAGACCAACTTGTCATAGGCATCAACAACACACAGTGGCAACAAGAACTTATCAGACAACACCCAAAGAACAGCGCTAAACTATGTCATGTGCTAGGCACACCCCGAAATCTCGAACTAGCGGAGATCCAAACAAACCGCATAGCACAGACAAATTTAACACAACCGGAGATTGAAGATGTACCTATCAACAAAGTCAAGATTACAAAAGCCAACTTAAAACAATCAAACGCAAAATGCCTGTACTGTGCAGGGAAGTACCATAACAATCTCAAAGAGTGGCTAGCCAGAGGCAAGCAATGTAACAAGTGTGGAAAACAAAACCATTTCTCGAAGGTATGCCTAGCTACAAGAGACATCAAATCATCTAGCACAAGGGAAATTAGGAACACGAATCGAGAATATTCTGATAGCGAAAACACTAGCGATGAAGATCTTGACACTTACAATATCGGCAAACGTAACAAAACAACAAAAGTAATTAATATTTTCTTAGGTTTTCGCGATTACTATACATACTTTGAACGGTTTAAATCGCGTATATTTAACATTATTTATATCCCGACGTTTCGAACACTTTGCAGTGGACGTGGTCACGGGGTAACAAAAGTAATTATTCCAACCATAATAAATGATCAGAAAATCGACATATTATATGATCCGGGAGCCGTACACTCCGTCATCGGAAAAGAGCTATGGAAGGCATTAGGACGTCGCCTTGGTTGGTTGGTTGGTTGGTTTGGTTTTTTGAGGAAGCTTGGTTGCCTATACTGATGTAAGAATCGAGACAAAGGGAATATGTCAATTAGTTGTAGAAGCTTTCAATAAGACCAAATTATTGGATGTCTATGTAACAAAACGCAACGATATCCCCTTTTTGGACTAGATTGGTGCATTCATTTTAATATACCTATGCCCGAGAGTTCAAGACTTTGTAACGTACAACATAAAAGCTCACCTAACGACACAAGTAACAAAGATAATAAAGTCAATTTAACAGATTACCACGGCAAAGTTGTGAAAAGGTTGCTAACAGAATTCCCATCACTTTTTGATGGAAAGTTGGGGACGGTTATAGGACATTATGCCAAGATAGATATCCCTGATAACATCAAAACTAAAAGATTCCGACCTAGACCTCTCCCACTAGCATTAAGAGACCAAGTAACAGCAGAACTGCGATGACTAGTTGATGAAGGTGTCATAGAACCCGTAGACACAATGAACACTCCGATCGAATGGGCCTCTCCTATTGTGATAGCCATTAAAGCAAATGGAAACGTACGCATATGTGCAGATTTCAAAGTAACAATCAATAGTCACGTACAGACGGATGATTATCCTTTTCCACGATTTCCACAAGAAATCACTTCTCAGCTAGCAGGTGGCAATTTTTTTACAAAAATGGATCTTATAGATGCATACCTGCAGCTCCAGTTCATCCGGAATCAAGAAAATATTTAGTCAAATCCACGCATGAGGGGTATTTCCAATACAAACGCCTACCATATCTTTCGCACCAGCCCTTTTCCAAAGAACAATGCATCATATTCTAAACGGAATAGATGGCGTGGTGTGTTATTTAGACGACATTTTGATAACATCACAAGGAAATTTAGATAACCATATCTCCAAAGTACGTACAGTACTTCGACGATTTCAGGACGCAGGCATGAAGAGAGAAATAAAAAAGTGTTCATGGCTACAAGAGAGCGTAACATATCTTGTTCACAACATAGACAAACACGGCTTACACCCAACAGAAGAACGCATTGAAGCAATTACAAATATGCCAATCCCATCCTCGTCGCCAGTTTTATAATATCAAAATACTTTATTTCAGTTGACATGTTTATTTCTACAACACGTTGCTATGATACCACATTCAGCTCAATTGTCCTTATGTATACATATTGCAAATTTGATGTTTTGTAAACTACATTATTATAAGTGACAATTACGGCATAGAAAATATGTCTTAAATAAATTAAAAATTAAACTAAATTAAAAACTAAAAAAAATCAATTTATAACATCTGACTGGAGGTTACACCTTAGAAAATACGAGGCGATTTCAAGCCGTAATCAGATTGGTGAGTATACTGCTCCAGACATATTTCAGGAGTAATGTTTTCCTTCAGCGTCGAGCTGGTGATAATATAAGAATCCGTACGTAAGTAGGATCTTACTAAAACCTTAGATAGGATTGGTCGTGTGGTGTCGGCCGGTGTTAAAATAGCACCGTCGCCTAATCGCAAATGTCGTATAAGGCGACTAAGGTATAACAATGCCGCTACCACAAGTCTTGAGGAGCTACACCACCTCTAAAAGAGTGGACCCGCCAACCCTTAGCCTTAGCCAACATTTAGCCAGCGCAAGCATCGCGTTTTAAGGCCGTACATCCTTTTAAGGCTGGCCAGGCCATTGTACAACAAGACAATGGCCGTACTCATTGTCTTTCGCATGAAGAGATCCGTGTCCAGTTAGTGGACGACCTATAAATAGACACCTATAGAAGTAACAATAGAAACCTAATATGATTTAAATACAGCTCTTTTTGTAGTTTTAAAAATCAAATAGATGACTTTTTATGGCGCTGCATGACGTATGAATGTTTAAAATTAAAACTAGCTGTTGCCCGCGGCTTGGTTGGCGCGGATTTAATTGCGTTTAACTGTTACATGGTATTTGGAGCAGGAAAACATTATTTAGTTAGTTATATTATATCACGACCCTTCCAACGCAAACAGGATAAAAAAGTATGTGGATTTACTTGGCTGGTGAACTGATTCCAAGATATTGGCGATTTAAGTGATTCACAACATTTCACAACCTGTATTTTAGTCCTCGGACATAATTTTAACATATAATTTATAACACTTGTTTAATTAAATAAATATTTGTATTGTAGAATATTTAACTACAATGTTTTAAGTTAATATGATCATTCAAACTTTGATATCCCGTTTTACTCCTTTAGGGCTTAAATTTCGAGACATCCCTTCTTATAAACTTTTAAAGTTATAAAAGGAAGCTACTATCCAAATTCTAAGTTTCTCCCTTCAGCGGTTTCGTCTCGACATTGATGAGTCAGTCAATTAGCCAGGACATTTCCCTTTACATGTATAGAACAAAAATAGATTCACAGACCATCTTTATTTTTGTTTTGGAATTTACACGGAGTACAGAAAATCTATGGACTTCAAAATATATAGAAATATACAAAAAATATGTATATAGAAACTTGTTGTTATCATATGAATACAAAAGTTTCTATATAGTTTTCTAGGTAACGTCTCGAGATTTTATGTAAATTACACTGATTTATTTATATAGGTATAAGTATACATTTCCTAAGAATAACAAATTCTACTACAGATGACGTCACTATTTCATCGTAAATGCACAACGTACTAAGTTATAGGGGTGCGCTGCCGCGGCGCGGTCATCCAGGCTTATCGAGAACAACTGCATAGACCTGCAAAGAAGAGAGGAAAATGAAAGTTAAACAGATGACGTAGGGTGTGGTTTTCGTGTTATTTCCCGTATGACATGACATTCCAATCATGCTCGCGACGTTTGTTACGAGGAAATGCTCATAATGAAGGCGCTTGTACGAGTACATGACGCATGTAATTGGATGGAGTAAAACGCGGGTCCAGTCTCGTATATACGGTGCATGTTACATGCGCGCATAGAGTAAGTAAATTATAAAGTCTAGCAGACCGTGCGTGTTGCGTGCGCAAGTCGACTTTCAACACGCTCTTGTTCCAGATTTTTTTATTTATCTGGCATGCGGGTTTTCTCACAATGCCGATGTTTTCCTTCATGGTCGAGCTATTGGAAAATTCGTGTTTAAATAGAAACTCGATGTTACAGGCCAGATTCGAAGTCAAGATCTCACGAATAAAAGTAAAATGCCTTTTGTTTTTAATAATAACGTGCGTCAGGCTTGTTACTCGTTTTTATTTCCTATAGTGATGTGTATAATATGTAGAATAAATTTTAAGTTTCTTCGAGAATGGTGTAGGTACCATTTCAATCTGGCCATTCTACAAACCACTACTTTTACACATACAAATTCTAAGAGTAAAGAAAGGAAACTGACATTTGTTTCAATAAAAGTGGATAAAACAACTATGTACGGCTGAGTCATTATACTATTGTGTTGACGTGACATTTTTACTCGTCATTTCCAATGGAATCTATGGCAAATATAAAACTAATAAAAATAAGTACAATGAATGCTGTGTTTGTATTTACACGATTTGTGACGTATGAGCAAAGGGATCCTATTGTCGGTGTGAACTTATTGATTTTGGTTAAGATTTTATAAGCTAAAATTTCGTTGTTCCAAGATTCTGTTTCATGCTCTAGCATCTGATTTTTAAGAGAAAGCAATAAAAAATATGTTAGTTTATTAAGATTTCTCCGAGGTGTCAATTTCTGGTGAGACCACAATAAGGTCCCTTTACTCAGATAACTTAATAATGTTTTGGATATACAAAGTTATGTAAAATAATCTCTGAAAAAGTAAACAATATCACAACGAAAAATATATACGGTGCCTCGTATTATATATTTGCTATATTAAAATTTGCTATACAGTAATCCCCCCTATAACACGGTACTCTTATAACGCATTTTCATATTACGCGATTTCAATCCCCCGTATAACACGGGCATTCCCCCATATAACGCGGGGATTTCCCACATTATATTTCTGTATGTACTGTGAAATTTATAATGATAGCGTAATTTATTTGAAATTAACTGTTTTTTTAGTTCATATGCATAAGTTTTTTATTTAAAATGTTCTTAGTTTAGTTTGATTTTAATAAAACGTACATATTTCGTTCATAATATAGTTTTTTCTTAATATTCGATTTAAACCCCCTTTAGCGAGAAAAGTTAAACGTGAATAATTTATATGTAACGCATTATACGGGGTCGTAAAAACGCGTTATACGGGAATACTCCTACAACACGTTTTCCTATAACGCGGAACCAATCTACCGAATTATTGAAACGTTATTTATTTGTGCAGACGAATAAGTTATCTATAGTACCCACATTCAGATAGCTATCTGAACGTTAAAAGTAAAATAAAATTATATTAAAAGTCAACATATATTAATAAAAAAAAAGAAATTGAGTATTAAAATCAACGAAGAAAATATTCAGTCGGATTCTTTGATTTCTATATAGGTACTATATATCTTAAATCTAAGGACGTCAACGGCGATCATCAATCCTGGACATTTTCTTGATAGGTAATCTTAATGCTGTGTGTAGCTGAAATAATAAAAAACACATATAACTACATACAAAATTATGGAAACTATTGCGTCATATATTTCACAAGTCTTCGCCATATAAAATATTCTAACCATGGGGGTGTCTCGCCAATGTGACGCCTTCGCCACCCTCGCGCCCTCGTCTTGGCCTTGCGTATCCGATTTAATACTGCGCTGCCTTAATGGATCTCGATAATGATAAGTACTACAGCTCCGATGATTTAAAGGAAAATTGATGTTATAGGTTTTGTTGAGAACGGCTCTGACAAGAAAGAATAACAAACGGAATACTGAGCATTTTCTTACATGTCTTCTTTATAATGAAACATATTATGTTTCATTATTAGCGAGAGCGAGCATCGTGAATTGTTTTTCTTGTCCTATCTAGAATGTTTTCTAGAATTCATTTCTAGAATGTGCTTCTGAACATCCGGAACTGGATTTATTCGCAGACGGTTTGCTGACTGTCAAGAACAAAGTCAAACGCGCTCTGACTACAGAGCGCTATAATTAGGTCTCCCTTTGTTTTGTTCTCACTCATTTTACTTCCTTTTATTTTTTTTTATTTACTTTTAACCAGTAGCTTATTTACAATTTAATTTATTGCTAAAATGTCAATCACACTGACGTCACATTATTGAGATGTCAATTAGATTTGACACTTTTGTACACACTATATTAAATTGTGCTTTGATATGTTGATATCTTGCTTCGTGATGCAAAAATAAATATAATAAAATTATAATGGGCGAAATTTGTGTACTGGGTGCTAGTTTGATACACGATTATATTTATGTCGTAGTTCATAAAGACTATAAAGGTCATCTAACTCGGTCGTAGTCATAACACGCTAACTGGTTCCATTGCCCGCTTGGTATGGCTAACAGCGTAGAGGATAATGTAGTTAAAAGTACGAGGAAGTGTATGAAGGAAGTGTTTCACTTGAGTTTTGACAGTAAGTAAAGTGAACCCAGATCCCAGTGAGACCTTTAATAGAGTTAGTCACGCAATTCACGGAAACAATAACAAAGTGAGTATTTTATTAATTCAGATCAAACTAGAGTTTGTCCGTTTATGTTCCAGTTTGCTTCTGTTGAGCGAACATTATTCATGTCAATACAAATGCTGTTGAATATTTATTAGACCTAATACATGCGGATTACTTGTGATTACGTATGTCTGTTTAATTTTATGTAGGTAGTTTGTTCGAGACAATAATGGTAGGACAAATTTCAATGAGAATTTTCAACAGCTCAAAATAATAAAAGTTTTGAGGGATTATGTGTGTAATGTTTAGTATTGTTATTTTTATAGACAGTGGCAGACGAGCAAGCACTCTTCCTGGTGGTAAGTGAACGGTAGATACTGTCAAGGATGACTAGCATTGGCACGTTTTTGGATATGCTGGTTCGTGGCTTTTGTCGTTCATTTCACTGGCATAATCAGTTATATTTGATGTATGTACCTTGTATTGTACAGTTTATAACGTCCTACTGTAGAGCGTTCTCATGTCATAAAGCCGGAATCCACCAAGGACGTGTCTATAAATAACATACATAATAACATATGTCTCCAATAACCGATATCGATATTTGATCGATATCAGACTATAATATCCCGTGGCAGGGCACAGTCCTTCCCTAGTCTTCGTTATATTATCTTAAGTTTTTAAGCTTGTGGATTTGTTCACAATATTTGCCATCATTTGTAGATATGAGCAGGAGTAATGCTTCAAGATGCCAGTCAATGTGCCTAATAACCACTGTAAGGTCGATCATAGACTACTGAGAGTTATGATATCACCGCTCTTAATTCCTTTCGCTAAATTAACTATAATGTATCTTTTAACAATGTATCTTTATGACAAGGGAGCACATAATTTACCCTATATTATGTGTTCTACATAGCAAGGTTTTTTTTATAGCAATGCGGATGCGCTGCCGACCTTGCAAAATCCAATTCACAACTTTCTTGAAGAATCCCATATCGTAGCGTAGTGAAAGACCTCTCGAGGCAGTAGAAGGGTTCATTCCACAGCCTACGGGTTCGCGGTATAAAACTGTCGCACAGTATGCCACACGTCCGTATCGAGAAAATGTGTATGGTATGCACCACACTTCAGTGACGGGAGGTGTGGTTATAGAAATCCGCTGTAGAATATGAATAATTTTATAGTAATAGGGTAATATGGTAATTATGCTATGACAAAATTTATACTCGTAATTTACTACTGTTATACTTTGCAGTTCCCTGTAGATAGGTATCTGTAGAATAACAGGCTTATAGTACTGTATGTGATAGAGAGTTGTAAGTATAGACGCAGCGAAAGCACTTCTATTATTCAGCGAGCCACACAAGGTCGGCGTGAGCTTGCAAATCAACTATACAACATTTAGATAGATGTAAAGTGTATAAATAACAATATTTACGACAACAAGTAGTTAGGTTTATGGTTAAAACAAAGCTGGTGGAAGAATGCTATGTGTAAGATTTAGCTCGAGTGGACATTTACCACTTTGCATTTTAATACCTGTATGCACATACAGTGGTTAGGTTAGGTTAGGTTGATAGGGCAAATATAAAATCTTTGCTGCGCTTATTGATCCGCGATTTAATTGTAATGGTTCTTGGCAACCCTCTGATGTAACTACAATATTTAGTACATTCGCAGCCTCTTGGTGATGCGAATAGTATTGTGACTGTTAATAGCTAACATCGGGTGTGTCGTCGGCCTATTTTAAAAGGACTGTTTTCAACACACCTATCTAAAGCAGCAAAAAGATTATGCAACATTTAAGTAATTTAATATTTACTACCGAAGCATCTCGTGGCGTAGTAGATACATGGAGTTTACGAGAATTATGAAGGCCCCGTAAAGTGCTGCGACAAAGCTACGCGCAACATTGTATTAGGACACTAAGTCTTTTGTACTTAATATATTTCAAGTCTGTTGTCAGTTCCAAATTAATAGCTTCCGAAAGGCTTAGTGCAAGGGTGCTCAAACGATCGATAATTCTAAATTACTTACAATGAAAAAATAATAATTCTAAATTACCTTTACTAAAAAAACCGATACAGCCACACGAAAACCACCGATAAAATGTACGTACCTATTACTGTTCGTATTTATCACACCACCACCTAATTCTTATTTTTTTTCACAGGACATGCTATTTAGAAACTACTTATCGCGTACTGACAGTTCATAGGACTAATTATATAACACATAATTTGTGTAAAACTTGTGCTTTAATATAAGTTGTCTTTTGTTCCCTAGCCTAGTCGACCGTTTGCCGCTCAAAGCTGTAGATCACCGATAAAATAAGTTTGAGCATCCCTGGCTTAGTGGATACGTTTATGTATACAGTCATTATGCCACCTGATAGTTACGAGAAGGCCCGTCTACGAGAAAACTGAATACTTTTATGTAACATGAGAATCGTTCTCATTTTACATAAAAGTTACTTGCGAAGGCTACGTATAGTGCTACGACAAAGCTACGCACCACTGAATAGGCGCTGTAATTAGTAAGTATCTTGAAATTATACCAGTATTGAAGACTATTGAATAACGTATGTTTTTGTAAGAAGATCTAGCAATTAGTCGAGTTGTTCGGATTAATCAATTCGCATTTATAATTCAAACGTCTTGATGCTTACGAGTATGATATGATGCCGAAATATATTAAACACGTACGAACAAAGTGATAAAGAGCTTTCTGGTAACACATTTGGAATTATTCATTAAAATAATATTTCAACTTAACTTCGGACGTATCCTAACATAAAATTTGCAATATTTTTGTACAAGTATTAACAAACGAAACATAAGACAACCGACATGTGAGACAATTTCCTTCAAATACGCAATGCTCCATCTGCGGCCCCATCGTCACAGGATTAATTTCTCACATTTTCTACATAAAATGACACCTTTGTGCCGCCGGGTTCTTCTGAAGTTTTGTGAGCGGAAAATGAAATCCATATTTAATTAGATTCCGCAACCTCTTTTGCAACTCATAAAGAACGGAATAAATTAAAATTAATCGATATTCAAATAGGTTTTAATATTTATGAACTTGTACTTTTAGAGATTACTTAATTTAAGTAGAGATAAAACTAAACTTATAAAACTAGAAGTCCTTTAGTACATTTATTCCTTGAATTGTATGAGTTACGTGTCCTAGATATAATTGTATGCATTACATATTCATCACGAAGACAGCTTTCCAGGAAAAAATCCATGATAATTCCAAAGATATAATTTTCCTTCCAATCCGTACCAAAGTTGTAATATATTGTGAGAATAATATCGAATTAAGCGTTTAAAAGTGGAAAGAACAGTAAAAACTTTTACAATCAATATACAATGGGCTCAAGTAACTCGCTTTTTATGAGCTCGTTAAATACTTGAGGTGCTTCAGGGGCAGTAAAAGAGTATCGTTTGCACATCGTGCATATTGCATGAGGGGACGGTTGCGTGAGATAGGCGAGTGTGGAGAACCAGTGCGGACAGCGGCGAGACCGCCCGACCTAGTTCGCGTCCGCTCGATGCCGCCCGAAGCTCCGCCGCCGCCGCCGCCCGCCCAGAATAGACGCAGCACGTGCGTCCGCCGCGACACACGTCGCCCGCGCTCACTATCCAGCGCGGCGCGACATACGTACAACTCGCACTGTGAAATAAAAACTATTCAACACCCACAAAACTAACAATAAAACAACCGCGTTGTGAATCTATGTGAAAACAAACACGGCTCCGAGTCCTCACAGGGCCGTTGTAGCGTCCGTACTCGAAAATTAGATTTAAACTATTAATAACCTCAAGTTAAGGTGAAAAGTATTTAGTGACCGAATGTTTACCATATTACGCGTGTCGATATCGTAGTGGCCTTGTTCATTATCTCGCACCGGTAAAAGCGTTCTGTTATTGTTTTAGTAGTTTCATTCTATTTTTGTCGTTGACGAACTTTCATTATCAAATAGTGATTTTAACGTGACTGTGACATAGCGTAGTAGTGTGTTAAATGTTTGTGATAATGACAAGATATACGCTAGCCTTACACGAAAAACAAAGTACCGTAACGATGTGCCTTATCGTGTAATATTCGCATTTGTTTTCGGCTTGTCTGTGTACAGTGCGCGTACACAGTACCGTGCGCGTGAGTCACCGCTCGAGAGATGCAATGCTATAAGTTCGCGTTGCTACTGGCACTTTTATTTCTACCGGAACCAGCGCCTGCATGGAAAGCTGACACGTAAGGGTTAACAACATTTTAAATTTTAAATTAGGTGTTACAACAATAGCAAAATTACTCTGATGTCATCCATCACTTTGATAATGCTGTGTGCACGTTGCGTTTTTACCTTTTTCATTTTATTGTAACATATGGGTATTACAGCTACGACTATATGGAAGGAGCGACATTTTTCTGGTACATTGGGATTTTAGCATGTAAAATTTTAATCGGTAATTTGTTATTTTATCTCATTAACTCACCCGGATGGAAATAAGAATAAATATAATCAGGGCCGTGTGGTGTGGGCCGGCTATAGAACAGTACCACCCCATTTCCTGCCGTGGGTGTCGTAAAAGGCGACTAAGGAATAACAAAGCGAGTGCCACAAGCCTTGAGGAACTACACCACAACTAAAAGAGTGGACTCACCAGCTCGTTTGGTCAGCGTGGCGTTTTAAGGCGTTACATGTGCACGAGGAGGTCCACGCCCAACAGTGTATACTGTAAGGGCTGGTTGCATTGCATTGCATTGCATAATTAGGGCCACAATATATATGTATTTTCAATTTCCAGAGAAAGGTTATCTTATTGGAGGACGCTAAGGGAGATTTTACTTTAAATTTATATATTATTTTTTGGATATTTTACAATCTCATAGATAGGTATATTTTATACTAATATAGATTAGTATAAAAGATCTATTAAATAATAAACACAATGTTTAGTCAGAAAGAAAGGAATTCGCATTGTATAGTACCTGCTCCGGCACCTGCAATATTTGTTGAATTTTGACAGAAATAGTTGTCAATTTAATAAAAAGGAAAAGAACTGCTAGTGATCTTTTATATATTTAATCTTGAGCACAAAATAAAACGAGAATCTCTGTTGTTTTGATGTGATATTACGGGGCTAGGTCTGGTAATATATTTTTTTCTTATTGTAGTTTAATGCTCCGCCGATCAAATACTTAAAACATAACAATTTAATCTGCTTTTTATTCTCAGCCTTATATATATTTTGATAAAGCCACTACACCCGATTTACATATTTACCCGAAGCTGTTTACAAGAATAAGATCGGCAGAAAAATAAAAGTCCCATTACGTTGGCAAATTAAAAATTACAAATAAAATTAAGAGGTAGGGGAGAGGCGTACAAAATGAAATAGGTGGGTAAAATGACATACTTGCTTTTTTCCAAAACCACAGACAAATTAGTTCTCATAATGACCCGTAGAGGGCCGTTTAGTAACATCTTATATCCTGTGGAGGCGCCAGTCGCGTTCGGTTGAGCATGTGAAGCGGACACGTGTTTGTGTGAATTTTGCATTTACGAGTTTTGTTTGGATGGATTTTGTTTCTTCGAAAAAGTTAGTATTGTCTTACATTTATTAGTTTTTAGTGGCTTAATTTTATTGTTTTATTTGTAAATAACTCCTATTATGTGTTGAAATCTCAAAATTATTCGCGAAATTAAAGTTACTAATTTTTTATATTTAAGGTTATAAAGTGGACAAAATGGCATACCACTTGTTCGGGTAAAATAGCATAGTATGTCGTTTGACCCACCTTTTTTTCTTCTTTCAGATAATCGATAATCATGCCTCGCAACTATTCTAGAAAAACAAACCGACAGGGTTGGAAAATAAAGGTTGGAATCCTCTATAGAAAAGGCAATTGACGCTGTGAAGAAAAATGAAATGGGTTGGCTTTTAGCTTCTAAGGTGTTTAGCGTACCACAATCAACTCTTAGAAGACATGCACTGCGCAGAAATAAAGTCTTAGCTCCAACTACAAAAGGTACCTACGAGTAGCTACCAAATCAGTTTTTTTAGCTTCCGCAGTTGGTTAACATGATAAGATTGAATTTAATTACTTACCTTATTCTTTTAGGTATGGGAAGGTACGGGACTGTGTTCACTCATGAGATGGAAAGAGAGCTGGTTGCACATATAAAGTTGCTGGAAACCAGATTGTTTGGTTTCACACGGAAGGAACAATGAAAAGAAAACCGCTGGTAAAGAGTGGCTGGCTGGATTTCGTCGAAGAAACCCAGACATATATTTAAGGAAACCCGAAGCAACTTCAGCTGCGAGAGCCCAAGCCTTCAACAAGCCGCAAGTAGCCCTATTTTTCAACACTTACCAAGAAATTAGTCAGAGCAATAACATTTCTCCGCATAGACTCTATAACGTCGACGAATCAGCTTTATCGACTGTTCAAAGACCACAAAAGGTGTTTGCTACCACTGGACGTAAGCAGGTTGGGGCTTTAACTAGTGCTGAAAAGGGGGTCTCATGTGACTGTTGTTTGCTGCATGAGTGCAAATGGTCATTTCATTCCACCGTGCCTAATTTTTCCTAGAAAAATAATGAAACAGGAGTTAATAGACCAAGCTCCAACCAGTAGTTTGGGAATTGCACAAGAATCAGGTTGGATGATCACAGCTGTATTTTATAAATGGTTGGTGCACTTTCAGACGCAAGTGAAAGCTAGCACTGAGGACAAAGTGCTTTTGATAGTTGATGGACATATCAGTCATAAAGTTATAGAAACTTTAACATTCGCAAATGAGAATGTAATCATTATGGTGTGCTTACCGCCTCACTGTACACACCGCATGCAACCCTTGGACGTATCTTTCTATGGTCCACTGAAGACCTATTTTAATCAAGAAGTGAGCACTTGGTTAAAGAGCCATCCAGGCCGAGTTGTCACTCACTTTCAAATAGGTTCCATTCTCAACAAAGCTTATGGTAAAGCAGCAACAGTCCAGACGGCAGTGAATGGGTTTCAAAAAACAGGTCTCTGGCCTGTCGATCCAAACATATTTCCCGATTATTTATTTGAGCCTGCGGAGACGACAAATATCCCCATGCAAAGCTCTCCGGTAGAGTCCGAAGAAGGCTTATCAACAGCAGAAAACCTATGTATTTCCTCAGCAGATCGACCTCAGGTTGAAGATGGCTCTACATCACTGATAGTTGCGAGTACATCAACCATAGTCAACCCACCTACTACCTTCCACATCCACAGCCCAATCTATATACAAAGCTCCTGCAATACCTATGACAACTTCAGCATCTAGATTGATACTCCGAGATACAAATATCAATGTTCCAGTAAGCGTGTTATCTCCCAGTGCCGGCAGGAATATATGCGACTGGGCAAGGCAAAAAGAAAACCACGAAAAAAAACCAACAGTATTGTTGTTAACTTCAACCCCAAACATGGAAGAAGCTAAAGCAAAATCTGCTCCTCCACCTGTCCCAAAGAAAAAAACGAGAAAGGGCAACAAAAGCTTTGAATTTCAGTTCTGATAGTGAAAACGATTTCACATCGCAATTTGACACTGAAGATGGAGATGAAGATTGTCCTTGCATTTATTGCAACGACCTCTACTCAAGGTCCTAAGCCGAAGGAGGTTTGGTTACAGTGCTTGATATGTAAAAAGATGGGCTCATGCATCGTACGCAGATGTTCCGAAGAAGACGAAGTCTTTCACGTGTGAACTCTGCATATAATGAACGGATTTTCATTACAAATTTGGTATGCCATTTTGTACATACCACCTATGTCATTTTACCCGCCTAGGGCGGACAAAACGGTTTTTATTCAAGTTTTTTAGATATTATCAATAATTATATTATTATTGTTTTTAAATGATTGATCTCTTTATTCCGACTAAGTAATGAATCAAAGAATATAAAGATACATTAAGTGTTGAAAAGTATGAATAAATAAAGATTTTATGACTGATTTAATAACTAGTATGTCATTTTGTACGCCTCTCCCCTACATCATTTTATGTCTATCCACATCATCTATCGCAAAGAGTTATTTAGTTTCTTATGTTCATTCTAGGGTAAAAACCTGGGCCAGAACCTTAGGTGAAGAGTTATGGCGCCTCAGCGAATCTCTAACCAAATCGGATCTGATCAGGGTGGTAAGTATATAGGATAAGGGAAATAGAATTACATTTCAAAAATTTCTACACATTTGGATTCAGTTTGTTTTATTTCTTTATTTAAACTTCATTGTAAAAATATTTGACATGTGTAAAAGGCGAACTTGTATGTATGAAAAAAATTCTGTATTTAGCAGTCAATCACACAAATCAAACACAAAATATAACGCGGGTATACGTATTGAATGGGGTGAATCGCGTATTAGTAACGTTTAATACTCTTTTGGATACCAGTATTGGTGCTCTGGGATAAAAATAGGAATACACTAAATTCACACATAATATTTTTGATCTATTTCCCCCCCCCCCCCCCCATTCAATCACGTAATTGCACTTATTTAACATTATACTATTATACATAAATGTAATATCACAAATTATCACTAGCTTGGCGGTGAAGTAAAACATCGTGAGGAAATCCGCATGTTCCACAATTAAAAAAAAACAACTGAAGCGATGGTCCGAAACCTCCTAGTGATTTACTAGGGGAGGCCTGTGTCGTTAAAAAGGTTAAAATCATCATGAAAAATAATGCTCATTGAGTTTGTAATTGTACGACGGAATCGAATTTTTGGAGTAATGTATTCACAGATTTCAGATTGTAACAAAAGTAAATAATCTCGATGTACTCGTATAAGAACCTGAAGCTGTACATTCATTTTAGCGATAATCGGATGCGAACGTGTACGAGAGGTGTTCATTTAATCACACGAATCGATCAAATTAATTAGAATGGAAAGTTTCTGATGATAGGAAACTTGTCAGTTTAATCGTATAATTTTAAAATAAAAAACAGTTCATCGATGTTGCTATCCAATTACCGCAAAAAGAGATCTACAAGCGAAATCTACTAAAGATAAAAGTAAATGTAGGCTTCTGTTTTCAGAAATACAAACAAATGAACGCGAGCGTGAAACAGAAAAATGGAAAGCTAATATTGGAATCGTCGCTTCGTTCTGTCAGTACGATGCTTACAAGGAAAATCAATGCTGTGAAGGCAAGTTGATATAGCACGATAAACTATTTCTATAAGTAGAAAGGTTTTGTCTTAGCAACGAAACGCTTCCATCGATTATACCATGTAGTATCCCTGGGAGCAAAAAAAGAAATAGAAATTATAATTTTCTATTATTTCTCCTACTCTAACTATGTATAGCTTGAGCTCGTTAAGGAATGCAAGTTCTGAGGCATACTCAAAAAATACGCTTATGTAATGTTGAGCAATATGGCTGAAGACTGTGTAGTGCGATATTTCCGAATGTTCATAAATTATGACGTTCTAATTCCAATTATTGTGGACTTTTCGTATATTACTTGTGGTTTAACAGTGTATACAGATTTTACAACATGCTTATCAGATTTCCACTGAGACCTAACTAGTATCAATTAAATACGGTCACGCCATTTGACCCGAAAGTTTAAACTCCTTGTTACAGTGAGAGCTGTATTAAAGGGGTTGTAAATTTAAAACTTCCAATTGTATTATATAACTCTGACACAAAATACTATATCTGGCGGTAAAAATTAAACGTTTGTTAAGGAACGATAATTCTTCCTTAAATAATAGAGGTGATTTTATTTTTATTTTTGTGTGCACTCTTTTTGCTTCACTGGCCCTTAAATTAATTAAAGACAGCTGAATAATATCCGATTGAGGTCACGCACGGGACTCCGTATTATGTAATCGCTGTCACATGTTGTAAGCTGCCATAACGTTTCACATCGCGAAAAGCGTTTTAAACGTTAATTAAAATTCGCATTCGGATTATTTAACGGACAATAGGTAGTACAAATGTGAGTAAAGTGCATGTTTACATGAATTCAGCAGTTCTTGTGTGTTTTGTTATCGTGTCTCATGCGTTCTATACGTCCTAAACGTTTTATTTGTTTTTTATGTACGTAGGCGGCAGATGAGCATACAGTCCACCTGATGGTGAGTGGATACTGTCGCCCATAGACATCCGCGATGCATGCCAACATTAATCCAAAATGGCAAACGTTGGCAGGCCCCCGGATGCGCTGCTTACCTTTGGAGATATAGGAATGGATTTGGAGAAAGGGTAGGAAAAATGGGGAGGGGTCGGATGGGAATGGGCTCTGGCACAATTAAATTTTCAATGTCTAATGATACCGCTCATTTTTGCTACTACATTTAGTATAATTAATTATGCTTCAAATCTTAGGGGTTAAAGTATGAAATTGCCGATTTGTACTGAAATATTAAAACTCGTTTTTTTCTAAAATGTAACATATTTATTTAATCAAAATATTTACCCTCATTATCTATACATTGTTGCCATCTAATCGGAAGTTCATTTATGCCTTTGCGATAGAACTCTGGGGATGTAGATTCGACAAACTGTGTGAAAGCATTTTGTACTGCCTCTTGGGAAGAAAATTTTTTACTACGTAGAAAATTGTCCAAATAACGAAATGTCCGTTGGAGCAAGGTCTGGCGAGTACGGAGGATGACGTATGGTTTCTAACTGCAGCTCCTGTAGAGTTACAACCGTTTCTCGTGCAGTGTGAGGTCTTGCGTTATCATGGAGCAATAATGGTGAAGATCGATTCACGAGTCGGGGCTGTTTCACTGCTAGTTTCGCCATCATTGTTCGAAGTTCGGCACAGTAAACATCTGCTGTTATTGCTTGACCAGACCTGAGAAAGCTATAGTGAATAACACCATGAATAGACCACCAAACAGTTACCATTACCTTTTTATTGGTAAGCTTTGCCTTAGGGTACTTAGGGTTGGCGGCGTTTGACCTGGGGTCAGCCATTGCATTTTTCGCTTTCGGTTATCGTAAAGAATCCACTTTTCGTCGCATGTCACAATTCGATCCAATATTCCTTCATTTCTGTACCGATTCAACAAGGCAACGCAAGTTTCAACATGCGTTTCTTTCTGCAGATCAGTCAAATCATGAGGCACCCATTTTTCATATCTTTTTATCTTATTGATTTGATGCAAATGAGTCAATATTGTAGGTAAGGTAACGTTAAACCATGCCGCTAATTCCTGGGTAGTTTGACTCGGATCGGCTTCCACCATCTCCTTCAATTCAGCGTTATTCACCTGTGTGGGCGGTCTTCCACGTGGTTCGTTCTTCAAGTCGAAGTTTCCATTACGAAAGCGTTTAAACCAAAAACGCACGGTTCGTTCATTAGCAGTCTCCTCTCCAAACGTAGCATTGATATTGCGAGCCGTTTCTTCCCCGTTAGTTCCGCGTCGGAAGTGTCGGAACTCGTATTCAAAGATTACTCGGAATTTCGAAGTATCCATCTTTCCCGTCTCAGCTGAATAAAAAAAACAATTGAAAGTCGAAAATCTATTGTTGCACATTTTTTAAAACAAGAACCTCATAGGTATCATGTGAAAAAAGTTTCACTCGAAAATCTCACACCATGAAGGTTTTATGTCAATTCAAAGTATCTATTACTATAAAACGGCAATTTCATACTTTAACCCCTATTATTTATCAAATCTCACCTTTTTTCTTTCTATCGTAAAGTTTATTATTCCAAGTATTTCTTATATTCATTTTAATTGCAGTGTATCCACGCGACGGCAGAGATTTTGGCGAAAAATTTTAATTACAGCAGCGTTAACGAAGACAGTCCTTTCGAGTACTGTTCCGCAAAGTACTCTCACTTCACATATGAGGTCGGAGAGGAGCCTGACGTAGAAATAACGTTCCCGAAGTTCGCAGTCAACAACCAGCACTACACGAACATCTCTCTCGAAAGAGATTCACACTTCTACGACATTAGTGTGAATACGAACACTAGTTGCGTACACGTACCAACCAATATTTTCTACAAAGGTACAGAATTTTTTCTTTTGAAATCCGTTTATTTCTGTATTCCGAACGCGCAGTGCTTTGAATTCATTTTAGACGATAACAGCTTTAAAATTCATTACTTGTCTATGAGTGCCTTTTCGAATTACATTTGTGTTAGAATTGCGTTTTATATTACGTTCTCGAATCGCATTTTCTTCTCCAATTTATATTTTTAGCGGTGTATAACGAGATAATACTATATAGGAATTTTAAAGAAAATTGTATTTTAAATACTTTATTCAGTAATGTAGAAATGTAATACATACGTAATTAATATAGGTAGTGTACGTAGAAATAAAAAGACCACGTTTGGAAGTTTTAACTACAGTTAACTGCCTTCCAATGCACTGTTTACATTTATATCAAAACAAAGAAACTTTTCGTAGTAGAAAGGTTTTGTGTGAATTTTAAATATTCAAACAATATTTTAACTACATGCAGTTAATTATATGCAGAACATACTAGTATGTATATCATCGTAACTCTTTAAGGTTATAAAGAGAATAATGAAACCATAGCTATGAACTGTTTTACGACTTGCACTAATTCCAATTTAATAAATCAATATTGTATCAGAGTTAAGAATTAATAATCTAGAAGCGGTTTATGCTCAGTCATAAAATACAATGTGTTCCGATAGAAATAAATACACAAACACGAATATAATTTAGGTGCAATCAAAAATAGTCGCAAAATTTTATCTAAGTAACACTAGAATATGTACAAGTATTATATAGTTTATCAGTTCTATAGATATAGCGGTGATAGGCGTGTGACTGTGAGTTCAAATACCCGGCCCGTACCATTGAGTTCCTACTGAAAAATTGTCACTAGCTCAGCGGTGAGGGAAAAAATCGCGAGGAAACCCGCAAGCTCCAGAAATAAAACTAAAAAATCCACCAATCGGCACTGGGTCCGCGTGGTGAATTAAAGCCCGAAATTATCCAGTACTAGGGGACGCATGTGCCCCGCAGTGGGACGCGGGGCTGGTACAAGTATTATAATATAGTTAATAATTAAATGTTTTGTTTCAGAGAATGACTCACTGAGCGCCATTTTGTGGTCGAAAGGTCTCGATGAGATATTCATTAAAAACTATCAGTCAGATCCATCTCTGGCCTGGCAATATTTCGGCAGTTCGCACGGCATATTAAGGTTTTACCCTGGTATGCCCTGGAATCTAAATGGAGTAGACACATACGATTGTAGAGTTAAATCCTGGTATATCGAAGCAGCCACATGCTCTAAGGATGTCATCATTCTTTTCGATGTATCTGGTTCAATGACAGGATTCAAGAATTACGTCGCCAGGCGAACATTAGGTTCTCTCTTGAGTACATTATCTAACAACGACTACGTTAATGTCTACACTTTTAAGAATGAGACTAAAGAAGTTGTGAAATGTTTCGTTGATCTAGTGCAGGCGACGCCAGAGAATTTACTTACGATAAGTAATACACTAGAGCCAACGGATAAAGGGAAGAAACACAAAGTACCTCTCGAGGGAAACGCTAACTTAACGACAGCTTACATAAAGGCGTTTACTGTACTGAAAGAAGTAAGTTGCAATTAAGACCATAGTCATTAAATTCTACGAAAGAATGATTGCGAAGGTCGAAATCTCCTTTGTTTTTGAATGTAGACACAGTTTGAATGGTCGTTGGTTAAATAACTTACTGTTAAACGTTCAACCTTCTATCTCTGTTTTCGGTGTCTATTTTCTTTAATTGATACTTCATAAGATTTTATAAAATAGGAAAACGTTTGTTTCCTTTGAAGGTTCTTATAAACTATTTCTAACTGGTGTTGTATATTTAATGGATAAGAATAATATAATAATTATGATAAACGAACAAACAATGACGATGTATATAATCCGTGAAGTTACTAAGGGGGAAATAAAACAGACCCCTGACACTGATTTTTCTCGATAGGTATTAATTATGCAGTTTATATGATAAATTTAAATAACTTTTTTAATGTCTTGTCAGGAAGTCCGATTTCATGTCTCTTAGGATTTTGAAAGGTTTTCATTAGTCTATTGTAAATAGTCAATCAATAAATGTGAAATGGATCTTTTCGACAAGGCAATTCGACAGTTTGTAAAACATATTTTTTTCTATTCATATTTTCTCTCTTCTTATAAAGTTTTTGCGTCTTGTTGAATAAATATTTCTTTCTTCTGTCTCTCTTTCTTGGTGGAAAGACCACATCTAAATCAGACTAGCTTAGACCCATTTTTCAAAGAATTAATTAATAAAGATGTGAATATTTGCACACCACTAAATGGCAGAATATTGTACACGCCTATAATTTGTATAGCATAATAATATATTCCATGCTAGAATATAAAAATAACGGCACTATCGAACAGCTCGCAGTAGGTATATTGAGGTGCAGCTAGGAAATTTACTTCTCCAGTCAGCTGAGGTTTATTTGTTTTGTCAGCAGCCTCAAATTCACGAGAGAAACTTAGGTAGATCTCTTAATATCGTGACGGACCGGGTTTGTCTGTCCACCTCCATGAAAGGAAGATCTGTATTTTTTGTCCATTTAATAATTGTATTTCCTTAACAGAGGAGGACACAATGCGAGGTAAATAGCACCCAAGGCTGTAATCAGATGGTGATGGTGATCACAGACTATGTGCCCGGAAACCTAACGGAAGTATTTGAGGAGTACAACAGAGAAATTGTGGGCGACAAGACTTATATACCTGTTAGAGTGTTTACGTATCTCATAGGAAAAGAGGTTACGAATGTTCGAGAAATACAGTGGATGGCGTGCTTGAATAGAGGTAAATTGATGACCTGAAATTTTAACTTAATTAATTTATTACTGGTAGGTGTAGCATGTAATAATACTCCGTGTTCATAAAGAGGTAAAACTCATAAGCTTCCTGTTAAGTATTAATGGAGCCACAGAGATTAATGGCATGACCATATACGGTTAGAGAAAATTTGTATCGGAGTTCTATGAAATTTAAATAGCAAGTGTCGAAACCTTCTTAAAAATCCTTCTGCCAATTTCCAAAAGTATTAATTAATGTACACAATTACTAATTGCTTCTTGTAAGAAAATTGCGACTTTGTAAAAGTAATAGCGCATACTTTACTTAAACAGTCACTGTATAACTTAATTTGGGTTCGTAGCATCTGGTCACAAGTTGCGTTTCGTCACACCGAATTATTATTAAAATTTAGTTGCATTTGGTAACATTTTCGATTTAATTACCTTATTATTATTTTTTGTTGTTGCGTATGGCCACATGTACTTATAATGGAATGAAGAAATTTTCTGTATCTCAAACGAGTAGATATTCAAGTTTGAAACTATTGTCAACACAGTACAGTTTGCAATGTATTTGACTATACAAAAACATTTATTCGATTTGATTGACAATGGTAACAAGTAACAATTACAGTTACTAGTTTTGGGCTTGAATTTTCCTTGTGCTCACTGTAATTGTTACGAAATACCTTAAGTGAGGCCAGAATAAAAAACAATTAAAATAGGACTAGTATGGTAAGTAAATTAAATTTAACATTCTTTTACTCTTATTTGTTAATAAAAGAAACTTAACTAAAGTCTTGCAGTATTGCGTTGGACACCGTGAGTGAATACTGCGTGCATAGGGAATGTTATGATTAAAAAATCCAGACGGTAGTTCAAAAAATTTCAGACGGTAGTCCAAATAATTTCTTAATAACTCAAGTGACAAATAAAATCAATTAGTCACCCCGTGACCACGTCCACTGCAAAGTGTTCGAAACGTCGGGATATAAATAATGTCAAATATACGCGATTTAAACCGTTCAAAGTTGTTTAATTGCTATGTATAGTAATCGCGAAAACCTAAGAAAATATTAGTCCATTGTTTATTTATAATTAGATACTGAATTATATGCAATATACAGCGTTTCGATATTGTCTGTACAAATTTTAAGGTCAAGTAATACACGTCTTATGATTGTGGTGATTATATTTATGAATATGCCATGGTCAAAATTCAATACCTTCTGAACATTATAGTACTCCTACTAGAGAGTGCATGCTGCATTCCCACAGGCGCTGGGCGCACTCGACTGGCCACGTTACTCCTGTCTCACAGAAAATTACCTTGAAATGTACTGCATTTCCTACATTATCGTGTTTCTTCAATGTACGTAGGTACGTGTTACGGTAATGAGTGAGATATGCCAGACCCCATTCTCATCCCATCCTATCTATTCCCATTTTCCCAACTCTTTCTTCCAATCCATTCCTTAATATGCAAAGGTAGGCAGCGCATCCGGGGGCGTGCCAACGTTTGTCATTCTGGACTGATGTTGGCATGTGTCGCGGATGTCTATGGGCGACAGTATCCACTTACCATCAGGTGGACTGTATGTTCGATTGCCGCCTTTTTTGTATAAAGAAAAAACTTTATGAAAAAAAAATCTGAGAGTACATTTGTCCTTAAAATATGCACAGATAATAACCAGACACACTGTACGTACATATAAAAGTTAAAATACGCATTAATTTTGAACCGCCTAGTGCACGACATCTCGTTGTCACGATGTCCCGCACCTAGGTGAAGGGACGCTTGTAGAAACACTTCCCGTTATACAGATGTTAGAATGTAGGTACTGTGATTGTCAATTTCACAAGAAAAAACTTGTTTATAAACCACTATATATCGCGCACCCGTAACTTGTGGAACTCTGAGGTCTTAGAGAACTTTTTCTTGAAGTTCCATGGATTTTTTTAGGAAAGCTGTTAGTTAATACAGCTTTATACAAGGCTGGCAACTCAATCTCATCTTTCATACTGTTGCAGGTGTCCATAGATGGCGGTAATCATTTACCATTATGTGGACAGCATGTCTGTCTTTCTTCTTTCCTATAAAAATCCAACAAAACATTAATTCATATATTTTTATATTATTATATGTGCGGGAAAGTTATATTAGGAGTACGTGTATGTTCATTTCGTATACATTTTATCTTTGTTCAGGTTACTTCGTGCACATTCATTCGGTGGAGGAGGTCCAGCAGCAGGTGCTCAAGTATATCAATGTGATCGCGCGCCCCATGATCCTGGAGGGAGAGGAGCCGCCTCCCACCTGGACACACGCTAACATTGACCATACGGTAAAGACGGAATACTATATTACATTATTATCTATGCACTTGTTATTATGTACTGGGTATGTATTTTAACAATTATGTTAGATACTAGTGCAATTGTTTTTAAATTGTTTAATTGTTTTAATTTTAAATGTTTTAATTGTTTCATTGTTTAATAATGTAGTAACTAAACGTTGATTAAAACATCGCAAATGTACTATTAAAATGAATAAATTAGGCTTCAACACAAACCTCCTGAAATGCTTTGAATGATAATAAATAAATAAATGATTTGCAAAAATATATAATAATAATAATAAAAATAATAAAAGAAAATGTAATTAAAACTAATAATGATATAAAAATAAATTGAATTAAAAAAATTGAATTAAATTGCGACACGTGTCTGTGTCTGCTTTTTCTCGGGAAATTTGACATTAAAATTAAAAAATATTTACTTTTGCTAAATAAATCTAGATTCATCTCAACAAAGTTGCATATTTCGTAAATGTATATACATGGGACATTAAGTAAATTTAGTATTAAGTAAATGGGACATTTAGTTCTTTGAATAAAAGGCGTGCAGATAGTTATAAGAGATACATCACAAATAGTTCATACGCATTGTTTTTGAGCTATGAAAACTGTATTTATTTTCAACTCGCGTTTATAAGCAATTTCGAACTACTCAGCGTTTTATTGCCATTTTTTCATTTAATCTTTTTAGATTTCATATTAAATACATGAAAATATGTTTAATGTCTCTTATTAAATGTGTTCTACTCATTATTTTGGTCCAATTGCACCGGATGTGGTCCCTAAGTAACAGACGAAACAGTACACCAAGTTGTGAGCAGTTTTACCAGCTACGCATATTTCATCTTTCTTCGGCAACTACCAGCCTCTTCAACCAGCTACACAACAACATAGGTAGTTATTGTAATTGTTAATAATTACTAATAAGGAGAATTTAATATTAATAACGACTTGCAAATATTTTCTAAAATATTTCGATAAATAGATATTTTTGAGAAACGCTTTGTTCTTGCTAAATACGTTTTTGTAGGTCACGTGTTTAGTGCATGTTTATAAATATTGACCACCATAAAGTTTCTCATAGGGCTTTAGTCTTTTTTTGGTGTAGACCGAAATTCTGAGCTTAGTATTGCCCGTTTCTTTGACGGGCTCGGCTTCTATTCCGATATAAGACACGCAAAAAATAACGAAACAAACTTGCACAGTTATAAAAAAACTTAACAAGAAATAATGTCAATAAATTAACAAGAAAACCACAAATTATAATAAAAATAATAATAAAAATTCTTTATTGTTAACATAACATAACATTGTTAACATTAACATTGAAAAACCACAAGATTGCAATCAACAACACACTGAAAAAAGGTATCCGAACGACATGACAGTATGTATTGACAGTGACAAAACCCGTTATTATTTTACAAACATATAGTTATTTTTATAAATATATATGGGGGATGCCCCATTGTCTATATTAACCCTTGACCAAAAAAGTTTGATGACCACTGCTCTAATTGGAATATCCGTAATCCGAGATTCAGAGACCCGTGAACAGGGATGACAGCCGTAACAGGTCGGAAATAAGCAGTGAATCGTTACGTGGCTCTTGAATGTAAATACAAGCGATCAAATTGATCGTATCTGGAGCAAAGCGGAGACTAAAATTTGCCTTGATACCGTATAGAACTTGTATATTTTTTTGTTGATCGGAATTCGTCTATATCCGATGCGGATGAGAAAAAAAGTCGTATTTGAGTACTGCATATTTTCAATGTTCATAGAGTTTTAGACAAATCTTGAGCACTCGTCAAATTAATGGAAAATGTATCTTAAATTTCTTTTCGAACGATTGATGTAGGTACAATCGACAGTACATCGAGGGGCGGTACAGTACATAATATACATCAACAGTTATTTATTTACAGAATACACATAGCAGTTCAACTACATTTAGAATTTTTTCTCCAAGAAATTTAATATATATCTCATAACGATTCATAATAATATCTGACAAAACAAATGCGTGAAGCGTGTGCGTGAAACACATCACGTGAAACCCTCAATCCGTGCCCTTTGACCACTACCTTCAGTGCGTTTGTCAAAAACAAAATGTTTTGTTTAGAAAAAATATTTTTATTATTTTACTGTTTATACATATTTATTGTCATTTTATACTTCTGTTATTTATCTTTCAGAGAACAACACAATGGGGTGTCAGCCGTGACGTATCAAAGGTACGCTACAATCAATGTGGCCGGACTGTTACTTATGAAATGGGTTATAGATTATTTTTTTAATAGTACGACTATAGCTTGGCATGCATTTCAGCGTCATTTTCACATAGCATATAAATTAACAATAATGATGAATTTGCAGCCCGATCAAGACAAGTTGGTGACGTCGGTGGCGATTCCGGCGTTCGACTACATGCACAACAGTATGTTCAACGACGCCATACTGCTGGGCGTAGCTGGTACAGATGTGCCCATCGACAGCATTGCGAAGCTAGCACAACCACATCAGGTACAACACACTGCAAGTGCTTTATCAATTCTTTACTTTATAATTTACCTTGAATTTTTCCCGTTAATTAGTGTATATGTATTTACGTATGGTATATATGTAAGTATTTATGTATGTAGGTGTGTGTATATGTATATATTTATGTATGTATATTCGTATGAATGAAGTTGTAAGTATGTTTTATCTTATTCGCCGATGTACGTATGTGTTTCGGTAATGAGCGCGATATGCCCATTTTCGCAACTCTTTCTCGAAATCCAAAGGTAGGCAGCGCATACGAAGGTGAGCCAATTTTTGCCATTCTGGACTGATGTTGGCATGTACCGCGGATGTCTATGGGCGACAGTATGCACTTAACATCAGTTGGACTGTATGCTCGTCTGCCGCCTTCTTAGTATAAACGCCTTTTGTAGGATTAATTGAAATAAAGTTCTTTAAATAAAAATAAATAAATAAATATTTAAATCCTGCAAATCGCAAGACCGCCGATATGGACAAGGAGTCATAGGCCCTGGATGGTGGGTTACGTCTCGACGTATTGTATTTCTGGCATATATTTTGAGGCGACCTCAAGATAAGACTGTCTTCTTTAATATACCTAGGGGCTTACCTGCTAGCGCTATTCCCATTTACCCACAAACAATGTCATTTCTGCACAAAATTATAATGATGCATGTATAGATATATAAATTTACAGCAAATCAATGGATATAGGCGCAGGGCATCACCGTAGGTATGTACTTAGATTAAAATGACGTGAGTACTCTGTGTACGCAGTTAATAGCTGCTGCGGTCATATGATGATGCTCCAAAACGATCCTTAGGGATAACTGATCTAGCTCACCACAATGAGCATGCAGCAGAACGTCAGTCAATTGGTGTCATTCAATGTGTAAAGTATATATGTTATACAGTTACACTAATATAGGTACGTATTAGACTTCAAATAATTGTTACTTGTATGAAAGACATGTACCTATTATGTTAGATAAGATTCAATTTCACAACTTATTTTGTTTTAGCTTGGCGTAAATGGCTATTCCTTCATTGTGAGCAACAACGGCTACCTTTTACTACATCCACTATTGATTACTACGGTTAGTATTTGTAAAAAATCTTTTGTCATAATAACGTTTTCTATAAATTTCTTGATCCTTTGACATACCAAGTTGCATTGAAAAACCATGTGATAGGTGGACTGTCACAGGGTTCTTGAATGCAACTTAGTTCATTTAATTGCGTCGATTTACATACATATGCTCACTATACTAGAATTTAGTTAATTCAAATTAGTGAAACGCTAAACATCAACTATGAAACATACGTCCCCTACGCTTATGGAATATGCAATTAAAGAAGTTATAATTAAAGAAACGACGTAAAAATGGTTTATATTACGTAAGTATTACAAAAAAAAAATGTTGATCTTATAAATTAAGGCTTTACATTTTGCAGAAGATAATGTAATAACTGCGACATCTTATTGCACCATGAATCAACTGAAACAAACTAATATTTGTTTCACTCTTTAATTTTTATCAGTTAGTAAATGCTACTTCCAACCAGGTAAAGAACTGGACGGCACAAAGGCAATCCTCTAAAGAGATGGCGGCACGAAGTTGTTTCAAGTTGTGTAAAAAAATATATCAAATAACAATACCTTTCTACGTTGTAGATAAACGGCAAGCTACAAGAGAATTATAACAGCGTGGATTTCGTTGAGGTGGAACAAGTGGACGATGGAAACAGCGCGAGGGTTCTTGGGGATAAGATAAAAAAGTTACGAGAGAGCCTAGTGGACGGAGTGGACGGCAGTATGCCACATGTTGAAGTGCTATTCCATTATGATAATATGAGGTAAGAAAAATTGGGAAACTGTCAGTGGTACCCATATCAATATATTAAATAAATAAATAAAGACTTTATTTCCAAACATTGAAATACAATGAGTCCTGTTATATCCTTGTCTTATTTATTTTCAAATTATTAAATTTTAATATTTTATGTTGAATAATTTTATATTAAAATAGACAATATTGTTATAATCTATTATTATTATTGATTGATTATTTATTATTATTAACTATATATTACAACTAATTGGTTATTTATTATTAATTGATTATTTGTCCCTACTATTTAGTTACTTATTACTAATTGATTATTGGTTTATTAATAGTTGATTAATTTTAATATTCGTCATTGATTTATTATTAAGTAATCTATTTTATTGTTTGGTCACCCAACGTCGGGTGTAGGCCTCCTCCATGTTCTTCCAACTCCGTTGGTCTCTCGTCTGTCTTGTCCAAGTTCTCTCCGCCATTTGTACGATGTCGTCACTCCAACGTTTTTTCTGTCGCCCTCTAACTCTAATTCCGTCTCTTGGACTTCAATTCAGGACACGTGCTATCAATATATTAGTTGTTACTAAATAACTTTATAAATTGCATTAATATGTTATTAATAATAAGCATTGTTTTTTTATAGGAGAATAGCACGCGTGAAACACGATTATTTCTTCAATAAATTGGAAGGCACTCCGTTCTCGATGGGCATCTCGCTACCTAGGGGTTACGGCGACACGGAACTTCTGCTCCGGGACAACCCCCTCGAGGCCAAACTGGGACAAAAGTCAACTGGCCTCAATGTTACAGATTATTTCAACTTTACTTATAGAGTTCATCCCGACTGGTAACTACCAATTACATGAAGAATATAGATTCTTGTATGTTCTTAATCAAAATTGGATCACAAATTGATAATAATGAGAGAAAACTAATTTTCTGTTTTTTAACATGTTTCATCGGGACCAAAATTACTACTTAATTTTTTGAATATATTCATTTCATTATACTATTAATATATGTATATTATCTAGTAACACAATAATATATAATATGGATGATTACCAACCTGATTTCATGTTTAAGGGTATATTGCAAGTATCATTATTTAGAGGGTCATGAATCGGATACCCCAGAGCACGAAATATGGAAGTTTTTAGTCAACATTTCAAAGAATGAAATTGATATAACCAAGAAACAATATATTGAAGAGTCAAACAGACTTCCATTTAGTGCAGAAAGTAAGTACACGTATTTTTAGTTATGTGCCATAAGTACCGCTGTACTTTACCAGTACCAAGAACGAAATGATCTAATGACAGAGTCCCGTTTTGCCACCTACGTTTTCATCGCTATTTGATACGTACTGTCAAATGTAATGAGCTAGCTACTTTCCTCATTCGAGATTAAGTCATAAAACTTTATTTTCAATGATAAACATTCCCCAATGTATCTCGACACGGTGGCATTAACGAAAATTGAAACATGGTTGATAGTAATGTCTGTGTTTTCTTATTATCAGCACATTGTGGTAACGCAACAACTAAACTGGGCAAAGACGATTACTACTGCAACGAAGATTTAGTCAAACAATTAGTATTTGACGCAAAGCTTTCTGCTCCTTACTTCAAGAAATGGTACGCCAGTAACAACGACTGGGAGCTCGCCAAGAAGTACAATGTGAGCGTCAGGTTCATCGCAACCTCCAGTGGGCTGACCAGATGGCATTATATCTTCGATGAAGAAAAGAACGAACAAGTTAATGACCAAGGAAAAAGACATAATAATTTTTCTGGGAAGTGAGTATATTATAATACTATCGCATGTTATCTATGCGCATTATCTATGCGCCTCTTTAATGTTAAATTTTCCTCGCTACAAAGATGTCATATTAAGAGCCAGGGTAATAATTTTCATTGTTCTATGTGTTTTTTACTTATTAAAAGAGTAAAGTGGGACCAAAATAATTAAAACTATGTTTACGATGATTACAATAATAAAAGATACGAGTATAGAGATCAAATTAACACATTTTTAAGTAAATTCATTTATTTGCAGGGTCTTCGGAGACTATTATTTTAATGCCATAGAAGAAACTTGGTACAAAGCAGCAGTGTTGCAACATCTCATCAATAAAGAATCTTTGTTTATATCTTCGCCACTTCCCGTTTTAGATGATACAATCAAATCACCACCTCCTGTAGAAAATGAAGATGGAGACATCACACTCACCGCTAGCTACGCCATTTTCTATAAAGATGGTGATTCGGAGACGCCAGCGTCGGTTGTTGGTTTCCAATATTCTTATTTAAATTTCTTTGAAAGATTCTTGGAGATTACTAGTTTGGATCGAAATGGAGAAAAGGTAATTGGTGACCAAATTAAATATTAATGATGGTATAATTATACTCTGTTTTATATGACATCTTCAAAGTTTTACAAAAAATATTGTAATTATACTTACGTAACGTAAATGTAACCAGCCATACATCCCTCATGCACAAGACAATGTGCATAAGGAGACCCATGTCTAGCAGCAATGAAAAAAGCGCTGGTTATGTTTACGTGATGTATGTATAATTACAATATTTTTTTGTAATACTTTGAAGATGTCATATAGAAAAGAGACATATAAGAAAGTCATCAAAAGCATAACAGATGCAATGAAGCTGCACAGATGCACATCTGTCGTTAGCTACAGATGTTTGGTACCGAAGAGTTTGATTGAACACTATACAGCCAGTTTGGAGATTTTACAAAAAAAAATATATTTGGCTTTTTCAGGAACTAACCTGTGACGGTGAAGAGTATGATTGTTACGTTGTCGACAGTTCGGGTTATATTGTTCTCTCTATGGATAAATCTGAAGTGGGACAGTTCTTTGGAGTGAGCGAACCGAGGATTCTACAGGCTTTCATAGAACAGGGCATATTCAGTCATGTTGAAGTGTTCAACTACCAGGCTCTCTGCCCATTGTCCACATTGAAGGAACAAAATAGGGGTTGGACCCTTAATACGGTTAGTGATGTTGACGCTGACGGTATTAGATAAGTAAACAATTTTTAGCAATGGAATTCTAATGATTTTTAGCACTTTTTTATCATTAGTTTTGTATTCGAATTCTTCATTATTTGAATTCTTTGATATATTTTTTTATAGAATAGATGGCAAACGAGCGGGCGAGCCACATGATTGTAAGTGGTCACCGGCGTCCATGGACACCTGCAACACCAGGGGGATTGAGGGTGCGCTGCGGATCTTGCAGAATCCTATTCTTGCAGCTCTAATGATACAATAATACATTAATGATACAATCCAACTTTTTTCCAAAATTATTCTTAAATCCTCTGTTTTAGGACATTACGCATACATTCGGAACTATGTAAGGTTATTTTGTAAATCTAAATAAATTGTAAATCTGCGATATCAGCCTGAGTAATCTACATAAAGCCTAGGCTTTTTACAAACACCCATTTGGGTACATCATTTTATCAAATTTAAGACTATGTAAAGTTTAAACGTTCAAAACAAATTATGATGCGAAATCAGATGAAAGCACTCGCTTTCACGTCAATTCAAAGAATAATGGTATATTGTCCTGTCATCTCACAAAGGTTCCACCTCGTCACAATAAGTTTCGTAAATCGCAATTCCACGTGCCTTTGTAATATCTACGTATCATTTGTAAATATAGTGTCAGTATTTTTTATAAATTAAACGCCTCTTAAACGGGTATATTAACCTATATCTATTTTATTTTTACTGAGGGTTTCGGTAGGGTTACCTATGTGTTAATATAACCCTATCGAAACGTCCAGTAAAATAAAATGGATAGTAAAAAATATATTATAAAAGATTGTGCTTTTTGATATATATATTTGTTATAAGAATTTCGTCTTGTTCTCAACTTTACGCAGAGTATATTAAAAATAATAATCAAATAACATAGAATATTGTATATGTTACAGCCTCGTAAATGCGTGCTAGTTACATTTTTCACGTGTTAGTTTTCATTCGTGAAAACTAATATTATGTAAAGTAACATTACCATACAGCTCCATGTATAGCGCACATGATAAGTTTAAACAATCAAATGATAAATTTTGGTAAATTTTATTTACAATGTGGAGAATAATTACAAAATATGATTATAAGATAATTGAATAATGATAGATTAATTTCACGATTACGTATTTTTCGTAAAAACATTAAGTTTTGCTTCCTAGAATCTTCAAACCGCTATCCTGAAAGTTACATTTTTCGAGATGTACCTACCGGCTTTCACAGGACACACAGAGTTACGTGTATCTAATGCGAAAATATTAAGATTTTAACATGAGAGTTTTAATTGTTTATTTCAGCCTTTTAGTGTAACAGCAACCTTCTTCCGCTGGTTATTAGTGGAAACGTTCCTGCTTTTGTCAGATATATACAACTGGAATCAGTACAGCTATGCCGCGGTGGTTGTTGAAGATGTTGGTAAGTATAATGCAACAGAGTAAAAAAATATGTTCTATATATTATATACGTATATTTGTAGCTAGTTGCTGTCATTTATCATTGCGCGAAAAGTCTAAATGCTTCATGAAGTGTAGACATGAAGCGTCCAATATGAAATTGCATCAAAATTAATTTTAAATGTCGAACCCGGGGTCCGGCACAGCAGGTAATCAGCCGACTAATCAGTCACTGGATTAATCAGTCGTCAGAATCGTAGCAGCCATAAGCCTGTGACAGACGTGAACATGATGACTTTATAAAGCGTTCCTGCTTTTTGTTGCAATCTTAAATATATGTTTTTTTTTATTAGAGAATAAGGCATACTGTTATTTCTACTAGATCACAACACCTGCATTTTCTTATACATAAACATACTTTTTGATACGTTGTATGCCATAAACTTTGCATGTGCATTTTGAATACAAAAGTCCACCATGTACGAGTATCATTAACAAAGAAGCTAAACTTATTGAGTGGTAAAAACGTGGGAACGACGATCAGGCTAACAATCTGCCTAAACAATTTTAGTTACTTTCCGAATGTCTAAATATATATTAACAGTGTAATTATTTGACATTACAATATCAGGAATAATTAAATGAGCAACAGACTATACCGAATGAGCAGCAAATCAATGGTAGCAAATTTAAAGGTGATCAGGTTTATGTTATTTGGTGAAAATAATGAAATAGACGTCACCGTCGACTCGGTGATGACATTCTTAGTAATTTAAAATTATTTACTTCAATTATTCACAAATAGGTTCTTCTGCTCGTCAAGATTTGCTGCTCATTTAGTATCTTTTGCTGTCCGTTTTAATACATTCCTTACGACTTATGTCTAAAAGACAAAACTTTTATTGAAGTGCTAAGTTACACCAAATGGCTAACGACGTGTGCAACCGTGGGTCTTTAAGGATATTACAAAAAAAAATGTCTTTTTATAGTCATTCAGTTCTTTTTACAGTTTTTCTTTGACTTATTTGTTAGTTTAGTTCGATATTGTATGTTACATAATTGTGAGCTGACCGATGAAATCTTAAAATCCTTAAACACTGCCCTAACAATATATAATAATAATACCTACATACGCAAATATTAGATACTTGCATCTAATAGATATTTGCGTATGTAGACTTTTGTATCAAAAGTGAACGATTTCCATTTCATATATGAAATGCAGTACAAATAGATTGATAAATGTCAGTAATGTAGATATTGATATATGTTGTAGTTAGATAGTTTTAGTACAATTGCTTTAGATGTTACAGTACAACGGCACTTTTGCAATCTGCACTTTCTATGCACAATTTAACAGCACCGGTAAACATTCAGCATTCTAATATTTCCGCTTATCTACTAACTGCATGGTTATCTCGCAGACTACGATGTAAACAATGAAGATTACACAGAGGGCTCGACGACTACCGCAGCACCGACAGAGACCGAACAAACCGAGCCAGAGGATAAAGAAAACACATTATTTTCTTGCGACCATGAGATAATATTGTACATACTGAACCAATCTCATTTCTTGGAGACAATGGGGCCGTCTCCTGTCGTGTATCAAGACGAGGCGACTGACTGTAGTCCGCCGTACTGGGCGTCGTTTATTACTAAAACGAATATGTTGCTGGTGGTGGTGGAAAATGGAGAGTGGAAGTTCAAGGAGGATTGCAAGATGCCGCCGGATACGAAGCCGAGACCGACGGTGGATTCTACGACAAGCCGCGAGCCGTGTCACAAGCTAGACTTGGGCGGACTGCCGAGGAGACGATTGGAGGGCTGTTTCACTTACCACGAAAAGGTAATAAAAAACTTCGATACCAAATATTTTATGATTTAGGTATATATTGTTTTGTTACTAATTGATAAATAAAATCCTTTAAAATTATATTTTTATTTTCACTGCAGATCTTTCCACACGATGTTTTCCTTCATTGCTGAGCTTGTGATAATTGAAAAATCCGTACTTAAATAGAAACTTAGTGGGACAAACCGGGATTCGAACTTACGAAGAATAAGAGTCCATAATAGATAGTCCTAAGATGGTCCTAAGCAATCGGTGCTCTATTTTTATATTATTATTAGAAAGTAAATAAAGATAATGTTCAAATGTCATTATTAACTTCGTCTTTGTGTTGTAAATAGTGCAATAAAGTATATATTTATAGCATAATAAATTAATTCACGTAAATTATTTCGTAACAGACAAAATTTATAAATAATATATAATAAGACAAGCTTGGGAAACCTTTAGTATACATTTTTGTCTCCCTTAATATATGGGCTGCTGTTCCTAATTAACTATTAATCCTCTTCAATTGAAATGTACGTAAATAACTCTTGGTCACATTGATTTTCTTTTATTACAGGAAAGAAATATAACAGCGTGCGGTATCGGCAGCTTGGCCCGGGCGGACGTGTTCGTGTTCGCAACTGCAGTTCTGCTCGCGTCTTTAGCCTCAAACCTATTTTCCTGATAAAAATTAATATTAATGATAACAAATATATTTGTACCTTTGTTATTTTCGCAATAAAATTTGTTGCACCCTTACTTGTGTCATTATTTGTGTACCCAATCGTAGGAACGTAGCTAGTGGTAGTAAAATGACACAGTGACCTACTGAGTTCAGAGTTACAAATCGATGCCCCCTCTGCAGGTAGCGAGTGAATCTACAAGTTACGTTACAATATTACAAACACATACAAACTATAAAAGCCATTCAGAAGAGAATTCAGTAGTACTCGGACACCGATCCCGTGCGCATGTGCAGCCCGCGCACCTTCACGCCTGCGCCCTACATTTTAACACCGATTGCTTATCAAGGTTCTCAATGTTGAGCACACGCTAAAACTAAATCTAAATCCGGTGATAGTGGATTTGCAAAACTCAATTAATATATCAAACCTTTAAAATATCATGCCCGTAAATATGTGTACAGATTATTCTCGATATTATTGATTTAAGGGGCCAAATTAGATTAGTGTTTCTGATGCACAAGCTTGTTGGTACTTTCGTATTTCTGCTGCTTTTGTCCCTCAACTCCAGGGACTGCTCAGCCAGTGCTCAGTATGATGTCGACGCCAAAATATCACTCAATACGTAAGTAGATTTAACATAAGGTTATCTTTATGGAGTTTAACTTACGTTACAAATCATGATTAAGACCTCAAATTTAATTAAGCATTCACATAAAGAAAGTTACATTTCAGGAGCATTATTTTTATTTATTAAATAAATAGTGGAATTGTACTGTAAAGTATTTGCAGTAGCACAGTTATATAGAACGTAACGTTAATAATTTAAGTATTTTTTTGTTATTCTACAAATAGTGTACAAGCATGGGCTGTTAAACTTGGAACGGAATTGTATCATTTCGGTGAATTTATTACCAGGAAGAAAGAAATTCAGGATGTAAGTAATGTGTCCATAATGTTAACATATCTATGTTCATTACGTACGTGTTGCGTTAAAAAAAACATTTATTTTTAGAGTTTTAAATCAGCACAAATTGAGTCAAGGGATGGCGAAAAGTTAGTTCAGAGTATGTCAGACGATATACGTGCAATGATGGAACTAAAAATTAGTGCGGTCAAAAGAATAGTAGAGGCAGCTGAAAACATGGCTTTTGATAGTCAAAACGATCCAGTGCCGGAAGATTTCAAATTTTATAACAGCAAAGAAATGGATGAACCTTACGAAGTAGATGATGTGACAACAACAGCGGAACCCGATTTTAATTCAGAGAATTGGATCACAAGACCTTCTACAAAAAGTGCTCACGTACACCCAAATTCACACTTTTCCAGTATACCCGTAAATGTTAATTTTAGCAGTGTACATGTTCCCACCAATGTTTATGCTTGGGGTAAGTTGTAACGATTTCGAAATTAAATGACATTTACGTATAGTCATTTATAAAGATCGGGTCTATATTTCTAACAAAAACTTCCACTTGTTGATGTTTACAAAAACATTTCAGCTCCCGAAGTCATTAAAGGCATTCACTGGTCCGAAGGTCTGGACACACATTTTATCAGTAATTATCAAAGCGATCCTACATTGTCGTGGCAATTTTTCGGTAGTTCTACTGGATTTATGAGACATTATCCCGGTAAATATTAAGCTTTAAATTTATTTACAACATACAAACAAATTACAGAACAGTCATCATTTTAAATAAATATTTTATCTTAGCAATGAAATGGCGAGCCGACCCTGTCGATATTTACGACTGTCGCACTAGAGCTTGGTACATGGAAGCTGCGGCAAGTCCCAAGGACGTGGTCATCCTGGTCGATAGAAGTGGGTCAATGACTGGGCAGCGTCGGGATATTGCGAAACATGTGGTCACTAACATATTGGACACTCTTGGCAATAATGATTTCGTAAACGTCATGACTTTTGCCGATACTGTGGAAGAAATTGTTCCATGTTTTGAGGATTCCTTAGTGCAGGTATTTATTATATGCACAATAGTTTCGTAAAAAAATAGTTACGGAAAACTAAAAAAAACTTTTATTTTAGGCAACATTGGGGAATCTCCGTGAATTGAAGTTGGGGTTAGATAATTTTGAAACTATGGAGATAGCAAATTTTTCAGCGGCACTGACACGAGCCTTCGAGCTTCTAGAAATTTATCGAAATAATAGCGGCGGAGCTAACTGTAATCAGGTAACTTATTATTTTTATTATCAAGCAAATTACATTAGAGAGGCTTTTACATGCTTTTTTTATAACTTTTGAAACTTTCACGTTTTGTACACATTTTATATTCTAAATCGGGTTTAAACGCGTATAATAAAGGTATTTGTTTACCTTTTATTCCTATTCAACATTTCGGCACGGGTTACTGAAGAATGAAGTTGACTGAAGTAGTGTGTCGCAACCTTTCCGAATGTGAAGACCAAATGTGGGTAGTTGATGAAAGTGCTCACAGCTCCCATCCTGGAGTACCCGCCTCTTCAGTCAATTCGTGACCACGGCTGGTGTAACCCGTGCCGAAACGTCGAGTAGGAATAAAAGGTAAACAACTACCTTTATTATACGCGTTCAAATCAGATTTAGAATATAAAATGCTTTTTTTTATTTCACCATTCGTTGATGAACTGATTACCATTCCAAATGATAAAGTGAAACTCCTGCTTGCCAAATTTGTTTTTTGTAAAATAAAACTTAACTAAGCATTCCAATTTAGCTCTAAAACAAACATATTGAACATTGAACGTAACCTTTTAAAACAATATAATAAAAAATATGTTAGTTATTTATTTATTAGTTGTCCATTTTAAAGTGCATTTGGTTTGATAAGTATAAAATAATAATATCAATCTTTATTTAGGCAATAATGTTGGTTACCGACGGCGTGCCTTACAACTACAAGGAAATCTTTGAAAAGTACAATTGGAAATATGATACTCCAGTGAGGGTGTTCACGTACCTGATAGGGCGTGAGGTAAAGGTAGTAACCACTCCAGGTATAACTGTGTGTCGTAGTCATTGTGCGACCTGCATAATGCCTTCCTTTCGTACCAGTACACCTAGAATGTGGTACTCTTCTATTCTCTCTCTTTAATATTTGCCTGTATTAATACAAAGAGCATGCTAATACTTTACGACGAGCATCTGTGCATCATCGGTGTCGTATTTATTTAAAATACCTGTAATTTTCTACTACTCCTTTCATCTTCATGATGCTTTCGCTTTTAGTCTAGTGCTTGCTATATAGTGCACGTTTGACTTTTAAAATATATTGAATTAGGAAATTTTATTGGTGTGTGACGTCATTTTCCGTCATTGTCCGTTTTTAGATAGCATCGAAAAATTAAAACCCTGGAATGTTCTTGTTTGTTTTCTTTATCTTTTCTATTATTTGTAGTTGTACAATGGTCAAAAGTTGGCTGCCGAACAGCGCTGGACAAATTTATTTAATATTGTATGATTTTATTTTTATCTACTTTACTTCACAAAGCCGCCGACAAACATCATCACTTCACTATAGTTTTAAACAACAATTCACTACATTACACAGGGCACTGTTCAATCGAATAATCATTGTCATTTCCTAAAAGATTCCTATTAGAATAATATTAGCGAAGTTGATTCTAGGTAGCGGATGTGAGGGAGGTGAAGTGGATGGCGTGTGCAAATCGGGGCTTCTACGTTCACCTGAGTACATTGGCAGAGGTGCGGGAAAGGGTCCTCGAACATGTCAATGTATTGGCTCGTCCACTGGTACTTCAACGGGAAAAGCATCCTGTAGTCTGGACGCCTGTTTATGCTAATGTTACCGTAAGTTCCACAAACAATTTGAAATTAAAGAATTTCATTAGTTGATGTTTAAAAAAATACATTTTCGAACAGGACCCTAAAGTGGCAGACTATCTATGGGAGCAACGAGAAAGAGCAGAGCAGAAGGAACGTTTCATGAGTCAGCGACGGGACAAGGCGTTTTTCAACTCCGAGAAAGAGCAGGATCGTAGATGGAGAATCACTCAAGTGAGTAGTTTAGCTTTAGTACTTTATGTGATAAGAAGACAATGATAATTTGATACATTTATCATTTACAGATGAAACAGGGTCAGTACAGTGAACTGGGAAATTCGCAGTATCAACTGATGACGTCGGTGTCTATGCCCGTATATGATTTACGACATAATGAGGTGCGTTTGCTTTCCTCTTTTTTCAAATACTATTAAATGTCGTGAACCCTCAATGTGTTTTTAATCTTTTGAATTTTTGAGGAGGAGAACAAGATCATTATTGAATACACATTAATCTATTACTTACATATTGGAACTACTGAGATAAACAAATAATGATCTGGTTCCCTGTCTTCATTGATTGCTGTATAATACTTGTATATCGTGAAATGTCTTATACCAAAATTCTAAAGTTTCCTCCATGCATGTTCAAAACCAGAGATATTGTTCATTTTCAAATCATTATTTTTACAGATTGGTTACAATCCTTTTTAATTGGCGTAAGCTTTATATCTCTTTTAATGAATGTAATTCAGTATGATATATTTTTACCCTTGAAATGTTATGTATGTATATATTGAATACCTTTTAATAATACTCAGTTTTGTTTGTTTGATGGTTGCCCCTCAGAACATCACAGAGAATGTACTGATAAATGAAGCTTACTGGGTATCAGTTACGAAAGAGGTACTACACATAGAAAGTTTTGATGATTTAATGTAAAGTTTTTGCAAGACACAAGAGAGTTTTTATGATTTAGTTTTTTGGATTTCAGTAACGGTAAAGTGTTATTTGGCCCCGTTAGCAATGCATCTGTCCCCGATAGATGTAGACTGCGCCGGGAGACGGCGTGGTCGCACTCAGCCGACTGATCGATCTGTTCTTCGACCCTTTTGGCTTACTGTAGTGTAGTAGTTCTCTACTAGATCGTAGGCGTAGACCATTAGGGTGTTATTAACTATTTTTCTATCAATTATTAAATTAATTTCTATGCAAGAGTTATGAACTATATTATTATTACACTATCTTATTAATACAAAGTATTTTTGCCTGATGTTAGTGATGTCTTTGTAGAGACATTTTTAATGATTGACTATGTATTAAATGAAGTAAATGTAAATATTTTTGATAACAGTATCGTGCAGCCCGAAATATGACTCGTATGGGGCTTTTGTTACATAAGTATCTATTAATTTTACAGTTTTCTTCAGAATGAAAATAAATTTGAGATAAAAAAATTAGTGTAAATATAAGTTTTCTCATTGATAGAGGAGACATTTTGATTTCTAGAGGAGATTGTTTGTTACAATGCATTTATCTTATATGTTATTAATTTTATTGCATTCGTACGTCTACAACCAAACGCAGTCTGTAGAGGAGAACGGCCAGAAAGAGGTAGGCCCACTGTCTAATAGAATTACAACCAGTGTGGATGGATGTGTGGCGACGAACGACCAGGAACTCTTATTGGCATTTGCATTAAACCTCATGTGTGTTTTAATAGAACGTCTGAGAATAATCACTTTAATTATATTGTTTATATTGACAATTGCCAATAATGGTTAGTATGACAATTATTTTAAATTTACTTTCTAAATTTCTTTCTCTTCGTCCTGGTCTATATGTGAGGGTTTTTGTTATTCATTTTGATGTTATTTTGTCTTTGTTGGTTTAATAATTTCAAAAATGTCAACAGATTCTTACATGGATTGCTTTGAAAGGGTACTTCCCTGACAACAGAAACGGTAGCGGGTTCATAGAATAATAATGAGTAGTATTATAATTTCAGTACCGATAAATATGTAATATTATGTAGACTTGCTAGAAGTTGTAATTTGAACGATTAAAACTAGTATCCGTAATCTTAAGTTCTATAGTATTTACATTATAGAACTTCGCCTAACGGGGCGTAGATGCTAAATGTAACTTTATACTTAATAATAATACAATAACTGTTGCTAGTTGTATTACCTACCAACTACTTACATTTAGTGCAGTATCGTGGCTATTTCAATGCCAACCGTTGTCAAGTATGTAGCTAGATTAATTTGTCAGCTATTCTAATAAGTATGATAAAACGTTTATGATTCGTGTTTGTTCTTTTACGTAGACATTTTTGGTATTTACATAGATTTATTTATATTAAATGTAGAAAATAGTGGAACTACCGTTCCGTCTACAGGTATATAACTAACATTAAACAAGATATTAATATTCAACTTTTATGATATTTTGATTTACTTTCCACATTATTTTTCATATATTGATGCGTTTTACGGGCAAATCGTATTAATGCACCTTGAATCATTCCAGATGCGTATAGCTAGATTATTAGGCGTCGCAGGAACGGACGTGCCTCTCTCTGAAATACAAGCGCTGATGACTCCCTACAAGGTGAATATTTTTTTAAATATCAGTATTACATTCTTTACGTGTTTCACTGTGCAGACACCTTGCCAGTTGTCATTAGACGTGCTCAGTGGCTGTCTAATTTCAACAGGCAAGTTGGAAATAATTATTTAAGCCTTCATTAGTTTTCTATTTTCTTTCTTTACCAAATAATTTAATCCACTACCATTTTGTTTTTAACCTGTTCTATTTAATCCTTTGTCGACTACAATTCCTTCTTATTTTTCTTTGACTCATATTTATAAATTATTATTGAATGCAGATATAGATATGCATTTATTTATTTATATTATTATAATACATTAATTATTATAAGTATGTATTCTTTATATTTATTATCGACTAGCTGTGCCCGCGACTTCGTACGCGTGGAATTTTAGTTTGATTTATAAAGCTTTGTATACAGCATCTTTTCTTCCTGTCAGCCGATTTCGATGAAACAAAGCCTATTCGAAGCGTTTAGTTAAGTTTGATTAACCCGTGGAAACCCCATGAAAATCCGTTCAGTAACTTTGGAGATTAGCGTGTTCGAACAGACAGACAGACAGATAAAAATTTTCAAAATCGTTTTTTTGAATTCTGATACTCTTCCTGAATCAGTTCCCTCAATCAGTTTTTGGTAAATGAACATAATTCAAGACACACGCTGTCACGCTGGTTCTACAGTTTTATTATGTATAGATATAGTCGGTAGATACATATTGAACATAATTCATTCTATAAATTTCAATCGTTTTGAGCTACCTATATCCCTTTTATATTTCTCTATCCCAAGGCTGCCTGGAAGAGTTCGCCTTAGCGATAAGGGCGCCTATTGTATTAATATGTGCACATGTAATAACCGTTTGTATTTAATGAAGAGTATTATCATTATTATTATATTAGTTTCTAAAAAACATGTTAACATTTACATTAAATGTAACGTTAGAGAAAAATGATAAATTAAAACTTTTCTAAGCTTTTAAATTTATTAATTAAACTAGAATAAAATTACAAGAAAAAATAAACATAATAATAACTCGACAAAACCGATAGAAAGTTTATGGTGTTTAATAAAAAGGTCTTATCATATATTTTCATTCACGAGAATATTGTTGTTTCAGATTGGAGTGAACGGCTACGCTTTTATCGTGACGAACAACGGATACATATTAATACATCCAGATCTGAGGCCCGTGGTATGTACCATTTAAACAAGTATTAAAAAATCTATTCACTGCATTAATCGTTAGTAATAACAAACATTTATTACGAGGGAGGGCGATGCTGCATCCCAGTCGCCAGCGCGTGCCCAACAGGCCGAGTAACCCCTTTCTCATAGAAGACTGCAGCAAAACATATTAATGAATTAATATATACTTCATTACACAAGTAATTGTATATAAATAACGGAATTATTGCCATATGGCATTTTCTACCAGTCAACCACCAGATCAAATAGAAAATGGAACGTGGCTGCAATTTGGTTTACAATACTCGAGAATATGAAAAAGCCGTCGTGTAACTTATTAGTGTCTTGTCTTAACAAGGCATGAGTCTCTTCGGTTGTTCACGAACGTAGGTATATTAAATGAATAAAAAATCTTAAAAACCCTATTTAAATTATAAAATAAATACTTTATGATAATAGAAATAAAAAAAATCTGGAGTATCTGATCCACCAATCCGCATTGGGCATTATTTGAATCGACGTTCTAGATTCAAATTAAACATGAATTTACATTAATTTATATAGAGCAATTACAAGTGTGATTTTAATCAACTAAGTGTGACAATGAAATCTAATAAAGAGTACTTAATCGTAAATCATTTGTAGCATGAATCTCCATTCATTATTGTTCGTGGGGGATATATACACCAATTTGGTAAATATTACGTGATGACATCAGGGTCACAATAACCCCTTTAAAACTTGACTTTATTAAAAATTATATATTTTTTAATTTAAAAAAAAGATTTTTTTACTTAACTTGCCGAGCTTGTGAATTTTCCCCTTTTTAAAATCAGATGGTGCCATAACTATTTCGTAATTCATGTTATAAGTGCTCTATATAAATATTCGTAATTGAAAGCGACCTACTCCTCTCAAAAAGGGAACTTATTACGATTCGTGTAATTTCGAAAAAGGGACTAAAAACGAAAGTACTGCTTATAAAAGACGTACTGGTCATTTCACTGATAATTTAAAGAAAAATGGGGATGACACATCAAAATAACATCTTCGACTGTACGCAAAGGGAGCTCAGACAAATCGGACGACAATATTTACGGACGAGAAAATGTTCACCATTGAGGAACATTTCAACAAGCTAAATTATCGAGTTTATGTTCATAGCTCTAGAGAAGCTGCTCAATTGGTCAATAAGGTGTAACGTGGCCATTATCCCGCTTCAGCGATGGTTTAGTGGGATGTGAGCTATCAACAAGTGACTGACGTATATTTTTGTGAAAAAGGTATTAAAAACGTCGGCTCAAGTGTATCAAGATATAATACAATTCTTGAGAAGGTCGTAAAGCCTCTTAACAATACCTTGTTCCATAACCAAGAATGGTCCTTTCAGCAAGATTTAGCATCAGGTCACCAGCTCGCTCAACTCAGGGCTCGCTCTAGGCGTGGCTAGAAAGGAATCTACTCCTATTCATCATATTCTTTCATCTACTCCCGATTTTAATCCGCTCGATTATGATTATGATGTATGGTCTGTTTTAGAGAGCATGGCATGCTCTAAACGCCATGATATTATTGAATCCCTAAAACAATAAGTATCATAAGTTGCCAATTTTCCTATAGTAAAGGTTTGTGTTTCAGTCGACAACGTTTGGAAGATTGTTTAAAAGCAAATGGTTACCATTTCGAATAAACGTTATATTTTTAAAATGCTTACCTATTTATTTCTAAAATAATACAAATTCTTCTAATAAAATGATTATTTAAAATAAACATCAATGTTTTCTTCGTAACAATATTTATGGCTAGATTAGGTATAGTACAAATAATAATATACACAAATATATTAATATTTTATTATACAGACATATACTTGCATACATAATGTGATTGGAAGTAAATGAGATTTGCTATGTGTACTTTCTCATCGATGGCCAAAGCCCATTTACCAACTCATCCAGGGCAATCTCATAGAATTGGGGGGGGGGGGTATAATAGGCCTATAATAGGATAGGCGATATCTCTCATTCACTATTATACCCCATCCGATTCCAACTTATCCCATCTAAAGAGTATAATGGAAACATCTTATACCATTGTACGTCTCATGGATATAAGGGGTGGTTATATATAACGTGCTTTTTTTATCCAGTTTCAGCAAATCCTAAAACCAAGTTACAACAGCGTAGATATGATAGAAGTAGAACTGTTTGATGACGATCGAGGACCTAGGAACTTTAGCAAAGAATTAACCGCGGTAAGAATTAAAAGTTCTTACAGATCTCTGATGATTTGAGTGTGTCGTCGTCTATTGATTCGTATTCGTATACAACACATCGTACGAGTACAACAACACATAGAAATGCAATCAACTCCCAAAAAGCCGTCAAAAGACGACTAGGTGACCACGATGAGGTGGCAACTTGATTTTTTGTGGAAGTGATAAATTTGCATCATATATAAAGTAACGATATGAGTTGTTTAGATTCAAGAGGGGGTAAATCACCTCCTCAACACGACCCATTTTTATTTTATTTTTTTATGTGCTTGAATTCACATATTCGGCTTGAAAATGAGTTCTTGTAGGTTTTTAGGTTAGTAAACTCAAATCTGGAGTCAAAATTAAGTTGGACACTCTTTACCCCCGTAATCCCTGCATTCAAGGGGTATTTAGTGTAGTTTAAGGGGGATGAACAGAGGGCAGCTCAATTTTGACACCGAATTCGAGTTTAGCAATCCAAAAAACTTACTGGAACTTATTTTTAACTTTTTTTATGTGCGATAAACGTATGGCACATAAAAAAAGAGAATAAAAGCAGGTAGTTTTGAGTTGGTGATTTACCCCTTCCCCCACTTAAATCTAATAACTCCTATCGTTCTTCATAATCTTCATCTATGATGCAAAAGCTATCATTACCACAAAAAAACAAGTTACCATCTCGTCGTGATTAGCTAATCGTCTTTTGACGGCTTATTGTAGGTTGATTGCAGTGCTAACACACATTAGAGAAGTTAAAAGTTGAGTTACGAGTATTGTTATCGAATTGGCCTCTTCACCGTAACTCCACAGATGGGTATCGATCCTCCCGTATAGTTTGGATCTAAATATGACAGGTATCTTTTATATAAATATTATATTTTTTAGGTATATTTAAGTCATATTCAGCTCAGATCAAAGCAAAGGGGGACAATACGGTAGGTTCTTACATTGCGTGAACTGAAAATAGGCTTGGATACACAGCTCCATGCAAACAAACTCGTACAGCTATAATTGATGTCACGTGTCACGTTGTACGATACCGAAAAACGGAGATAGAGCGATGAGCTTCGACAGTAGCAAGAGCGTAAAGTGTCGCTGGCACATGTTTCGTATATTTTTATCTCGCTCACTTATTAATGGCCAAATGTGAATTAATAATTTTGAAAAAAAAATCTACTAATTATTACTTTTTGGTCTACTTACACGTAAAAAGTGATTCCATATGTCTTGTTTTTGCTCCTTGAGTGATTTGTGCAGTGAATATGCACAGGAAGGCATTTTTAAATACATTTTCCACTACAAAACTGTTATCACCGTGTGAGCGCATCACGTGCATGCAAGTCTCTTATCTATCGGTGACTAAACGAAGCAGGTCCGTTGGACTCTGTTTTGTAGGACCACGCGCGGTAAGCGAGTAACGTATCTTCCTCTTTTTGATTTGGTCTAAGATATTCAGTATCATATTTACATCTTTGCGTGAGACGCCTCTTTACTTTATTATACTCGTAGTATAATGAGTGTGTAATATAAATGCTACGCATAACACCCAGTATTACTACTCAGTATTTTTGTTTTAGTTCCGACAAGAAATAATAGACCAGAAAACAGGGAATAAAGCAATGAACGTCAAATATCATCTCGATGGCATGGTGAGTTATAAGAATAACAACATTTTGAAAGTGACCAATAAAGTCAAGATAAATAAAAATTAGAAAAGATTAATCTATACATAAAATAAAACTGTAGAATCCGCGTGTCTGTACGTTGAATAGGTACCTATATTTACCAAAAACTGATTGGGGGCGATGAAGGAAGAGTATCAGAATACAAAAAGACGATCTTGAAATTTTTTGTCTGTCTGTTCGAACACGCTAATCTTCAAAACTACTGAAATACGGATTAAGCTTAGATTGATGCTTCGAATAGGCTTTGTTTCATCGAAATCGGCTGACGGGAAGAAAAGATATCCCAATATGGAGTTTAAAAACTAAAATTCCACGTGTACGAAGTCGCGGGCGCAGCTTTTTGAAAGCTTTTAGTAACATTTTAGTTAAATGAAAATGTAAAACAGCATGGGTAAATACCAGATATACCTAACAATGCTTTGTTTATAAATAGGTATCAGTAGAAGATTCCAGATAAAACTTTGCCCTGCGGTTCCACAGAAAAGAGTTTCTCGCGGTAGAAGACATTACTTCTGGACGGGAATCAGGGACTCCCCGTTTACGCTCGTGGTGACTCTCCCAGAAAACTACGGGCGACACCGAATCACGCCGCCGCCCACAGATGATATTCACCGTTTGTCTCTCACATCCAAGAATATCTCGGCACGACAGTATTTATCTGACAAATGGAGTGTACACCCGGATTGGTAAGTTTTTTTTAATAGAATTGGGCGGACGAGCAAGCGGTCCCACGTGATGGTAAGTGTTACCGCCGCTCATGGACACCTGCAACACCAGGGGGCATGCGGGTGCGTCACCGACCTTGCAAAATCCTAAGTATTATAAACTTATGGACTTATTAAGACCTAACTTATGGAAAGGTCCTATACCTTTCACTGAATTACACTATTTACGTTAGTGATAATTTCTCCCTAAAATGAAATTACGTCCAGCTAACCGACTATTTCTTACAAAAAACACCTTTCGCATAGAACATTAAAGCAACTTATTTGCATAAAAATTGCCTAATGGGACGTGAATTATTACAACGATGACGTATAAACTGACGTCATTGGTTAATCCTTAACTCGTTCGCTATTTAAAAAGCAATAAATTTCATGTTTTTTCTTGCTGTTGTCGGTTAAGACACCACGTGACAATAACAAAATCTACTAACAAATACGATATCTTTCTGATTACCATAACCAGCCCTTTTATCGTCCATTGCTGGATATGGGCCAGCACTGAGAGGCCAACAATGTGCATGAGAGGTATATGGTCTAAAACCGTCATGCTGGCCGAGGGGTCCACTACTTTAGAGGTGTTGTAGTTCCTCAAAGCTTGTGGTAGCGGCTTTGTTATCCTTGGGTCGCCTTCTACGACACCCGCGGAAAGAGATTGGGCGGTGCTACTCTACAGTCGACTGACACCACTCGGCCATCTAATTGATTATTCTAAATTTTTCAGGTTATATTGTCGCCATTACGAACGCACATTTTCATCTCCCGAGGAAGAATTGCTTTATTTCCTGGAGCGCGTGGCCAAGCCCGGGTGGCGGTGGCCTGCCAAGCCTCGCCCTCCCGAGCACCACAAGAACAAGCCTGGTCACGAGAGACATAACGGTAAACAATTATATATAAAGTGTATTAGTATCTTCTTTAGCCCTCTTCGGTGTCTAGTATACTAGACTGGAGAAGGAGGCCTATAGGCCTCCTTCAACTTTCTCCATATTTTCCCATTTGAGTAGTTAGGATCCGTCTAACCACCACTCTCTTAATATCGTCCTTTCATTTACGTTTTCCCAATAGGAATTTTCTTGTGCCATAGACTCCAATCTAGCACTCTTATTTATCACGTGTCAGTCCTATAGATTACAAATGCCGCCAATTCCCATTTAAGTTCGCCACCCTTTCCACGACATCTAAAAACTTTGCTGTGTTCGCAACGCCAAGTATTAATCTTTTTGTCTATTAAGGTGACTCCCTACCAATTTTCCATTTTATCGCCCTGTGAATAATTTGAAACTTGTGTAGTCACCCAAGTTTCTGTTACATAGGTAAGAACCGGCAGGATAGACTGGTTGAAATGTATGCTTTTTGGTGATTTTTAGTATTCGTAATATGTATTTTATGACAGGTGAGTTAGGAAGTTTCTATTGCAGTAAGCTAATATTCTAATTTCAGCAGCTGGGCGCATTCAACTGGCCACGTTACCCCTCTCTCACAGAAGACTACCTTGAAATGTACTGCATTTCGTAACTTATCGTATTTCCCCAATGCACGTACGTGTTTCGGTAGTGAGTGAGATATGCCAGAGACCATTCTTATCCCATCCTATCCCTCCCCATTTTCCCAATCCATTCTTAATCTGCAAAGGTAGGTGCATCCGGGGGCGTGCCAACGTTTGTCATTCTGGACTGATGTTGGCATGTATCGCGGATGTCTATGGACGACAGTATCCACTTACCATCAGGTGGTCTGTATGCTCTGTAAGCCGCTAGTTTATGTAGTGTCTTACTGCAGTCACTATTTGCGACAGCAGAAAAAGTGAAAACTTCGCAGACGTTACATGTCATTCAATCAGTCTCAGTTTACGTCTCAGTTGCCTTAAAGTAACGAGCTTAATATAACCGGAGTGCATATGTTATGAGCCTATGAGCCCTCAACGGGTTTACTCATAAACGATGATTATTTTAAGTTATAAATAAATACCTCTAAGAGATAATATTTATTATGTTTTATGCTTATTCTATTGACAAAGATATTGACACTATGTTTAAAGATATACATTGCTTTAACATATTTAATTTAAATGTCCTAGAACTTTTATTGAAAAACGTATTATTTCCATTGAAGAGACGATCTCATTCAACAGGTACAACAGAGGCGAAAAATAAAGTATCAAACAGCACACCTAAGAACGAATATTATTGTAAGTTTTCATTTTTCTAATTAATTTTACTCAAGTGTATTAGTTACACTATAATTTTGATATGTAAAATGAACAAGATTGTAGCGTAATACCATTTGTAGGTGACCACGGTTTGATGCAAGCGCTGGTGTACGACGCCAGAAACACGGCTTGGTTTAACAAAAGTATATCGGAATCTGCATCGGACGATAAGGCGTAAGTACCACTAACTCATAAGCTGCCGAAAGGATCTTAGTAAAACAGGTTCAGTTAATTGATAATCACTCCTCGAAAAGCAAACTTGTACGAGTATAATTAATTACCACATGTAATTAAGTTAGCCGAAACAAATAATAAGCAAGCAATTGACACTTAAATATTATACGAGTTTACACAATTTTGGCGTGTAATAGTCCGAAGTTCTTAATAATCAAATTGTCCACAACCTGGAATCATATATCACCTGAGGTCAAGCATATTTGTTACTGATATAACACTGGATTGAGCATGCCGAGTATAAGAAGTGTATGAAACAATACTTAATTATGTTAGTTTAATTATATGCATTTATAAAGTACACAATTGCACAATGTATCTCATATCGCACATCGGTTTTATGTTGATTTTCGCCTGGATAGCCCGTTGACAAAAGTGATCGGATTACTGCCGAGGTAAAGTACACACATAAAGCGATTTAATAATTTATTGCATGACAAAAGGAAATTAAGTAATTTTAATATTTTCTTAGGTTTTCGCGATTACTATACATAGCAATTAAACAACTTTGAACGGTTTAAATCGCGTATATTTGACATTATTTATATCCCGACGTTTCGAACACTTTGCAGTGGACGTGGTCACGGGGTGACTAATTGGGTATTTGAAAAAAAAAATATCAATTTTTTTTATGTATTTTAAAACTTTATCATAAATTATATTAATAATCGATGCGAAATACTCTTAAAAAATGTTTATTTAATTTATTATAAACAATTTAAAATTGATAAAATTTTAAAAAGAATCACGTGACTACAAACGCGCTACGATTGGTCGCCATGTTTGTGACGTCATAATGTTAAAAGGATTTCTCGATAGTACAGTATCACAGGCTTCTACATGTAAATTGACGACAAATATCCGACATTTAGTTTAAAAAATTATTTATATTAACTACTTTTATTTAGTTATGTGTGATAAAGGATTTATAAAGGCTAATTCCGATAATATACCTGATGTGGATATATTTATGATAACAGATTTTCTTAAAAATGATATTCGGTTTAATTCAGCTGAAGTTCGAGGTGCTAAAGCATCAAGGTAAGTTTATAAAAAAATAATATTGTAAATTAAAATATTAAATGATTTATTCGTCATTAAATATAATTAATTTTTATTTATCGAATGCTATTTATTTCATTTATACGTTTACATAAATATTTTTTAATTAAGGTGCATTGGGGTAAGAGCGGACAGGTTTTTGACGAGATAACGAAGGTTTATTTCATGCCGTTATCATTGAGTGGCATTGTCATTCAGCGTGAATGTATAATTACTCCCCCTAAGTAAATTAAACAAATTTTCAGAAAATATAATGCTCATTGCGGTTCGATGTACCATTTTACAATTATATTTAAAACAAAACAAGTTAATAGAAAAAAAAACCTTGGGGTAACACCGCAAAGTAGTGGGGTAAGACCGGCATTTATGCCATTTTTTTAAATATTAACATTAGAGCTATTTGTCACTTGACAACACAATTGACGGTATATTTGTTTAAATATGAGCTTTAATGTGATAAAGTAAAGTGGACTGGTAAGCGAGGAAGACTATATTTAATTTTTGTAATCCGATCTTACCCCGTTTCAGTCCATCGAGTACTTGACATTCTCAAAGTTTTAAAATCGCTAAACAGCAAATATAGAAATATTAACTACGCACAAAATTAAAATAATACTGAAAGCATGTAACAAAATTATTTATTTTTTTACACTGTACCTATAGATAACATTGTGATCTCTAACACAAAATAAAAACATAATTGAAAGTAAGAAACAATGAAAACTTTGGTATCAATCAAATCAAAAAATAAATACCTCCAAATTAGGTAAAATTTTAATAAAATTAAACTTTTTAAAATGTTAGCTACTCTTATTGTATGTTATATCTATTAAAATCCACATTAAATAATATTTGGCCCCGTCGAGAAATCTTTGGTTTGGGCAATACTGAAATAATGTCATCTAAATGTTTCATAGTAAAAATTGTCATCTACTGTCGGGTAAGTGAAAATTGTTCCATTTTTAGATGTCAAATCTTTAACTTTTCTTAAAAATTTAACTGTTGGAATTCTCTCTTTAAGTGACAACACATTCCCCACAAAATGCTTCACACTTTTTTTGAAGAAAATTTTCCTACTATCCGGTCATCTTCTTTTAATTGATTCTCTTTTTCTGTTAAATATTCTATTTCACTGATTCCTAATTGTTCTATATTTTCTTTTTCTCCCTCTTGCTCTTTTAAGCATGCTTCTATGTAGTCTTCCATAGTTTCATAATCTGAATGGTCAGTGTCAGCTATACTCATTTCAATATCAGAGTCCTCAGATGTTGAGTCAGATTGAAGACCAATTTTTCGACATTTCACCGAAGTGGGCTTTTGAGTTCTTTTTCTTTTCTTGGTTTCTATTTTGCTTTTCATTTTTCTTTTTTTTAGTTATATCGTTGTCCTTGTTCATTTTAATTTTATTTATGTTAATTTCTCCGAAAACTTTCTTTGGTTTCGCTTCCATTCCTTTTTTGTTGGGAACAATTGTCATCTGTAAGGCTGTTTGTGTTATGACTTCAGCTCCATGGGCCACTCGTTTCTTTCTTTTCGTAATATTTTCCCTTTTGGTCTGCTGCACTCTTTGGAGAAGTATTTCTTCGTAAGTATAGTTATGTCAGAACAGATGTCATAACATAGTATGTCATAACATAGTAGTATAGTATGTCAGAACATATTACTACTTTAGGGGATGTCGTCTCTGTAACTTTTAGAAGGTTACCAGAAATTAAAAGATCAATGTGTTCATCTTGTTGTATGCATTCCGGTATATCGCTAGTTTCAAGAGCAATGAATGGCAAATTAGCGTTATTGCTCTTCGTATTACCCAGATAATGAACATCCGGTGTTTGGAAGGATGATGCATTCACAATTGATAGATCCAAGTAATTAATAATATCGATACAAAGCGTTTTTAGACTGGCTGGAGTCTTGGGCATTAGTAATGACTGCAGATCTGAGGCAGCATTTTCTTGAGAAGAATCTTGGATAGAAATAGTCATGCTTTCCTTTTGCTCTTTACTTTTCTGCCATCTTTGATAAGCATTTGGACCAAATTTATTTTTGGGAATCACATTGGAATTGAAAGGAAATATCCCCGCTTTTTTAAAACCGTTAGATGTTATTTCCGGTTTTGTGTTGTGCCAAATTTCGCTAAAAATTTCTGCAAACTCTTTCTTTGGCAGTTTAATCCCAATATTTTTTCGTTGACATGTCACCAATTTCGCATCCCAAGACGTTTTGAAAGATTTGAACACAGCTACGTCCAGAGGTTGGAGCAAATGAGATGTGTGAGGTGGTAGTTTCAATATGGTGATGTCATGACGCTTTGCTAGTTCAATCACCTTGACATCGACATGCGTGCCATGACCATCATCAATAACAAGCTGAGGTCTAGCATTTCCAAGTCCTGGAATTAACAGTTTTTCCATATAATTATGGAATATGTCCGTCTCCATCCATCCTTTCTTACTAGCAGCGTAAGATAATTCAAACTCATATTCCTCGTTGCGTTCAGCCATCCATTGATCCCAAACATACTTGCCCTTGAACACGATCAGGGGTGTAAGCTTTACACCATTAGCGTTTACAGCCGTTAAAACAGACATGTTTTCTTTCCCGGTTCCGTGTGTAGTACGAGAACAGGGTGCTCCTTTTTTACCCAGTACCTTAGTCTTTGATGGATCCAAGCACACGGAAGTTTCATCTAAATTCCAGATTTGAAGGGGGCTGTTCACAAATTCAGGCTTTCTAAAGTTGCTCTCAATAACTTGAAATATTCCTCAATTACAAATGGATCTGTCATTTGCCTTCTCACATATTCTAAACATTGGGCTTTTTTTATAGAAAGTCCATGACGTTTCCGAAAACCGATGAACCAGTCTGGCCCTGGGGTGTCATTTTTAAACGGGGTTTTAATGTTATTAAGTCATAAATTCTGCGACAATATGCATTACTTCATGCCGTGATAGTCCAAATCCCCACTTTTCTAAAGTAATTAGGGCATTTGCTAACCTTTCTTCGATTTCGTAAGGAATAACAGTTGGTCTGCCTAGTGTTTGGCTTAAATTACCGGTTTTCTCTTTCAAGCGGTCATGCAAAGTAGAAGTAGGTATATTATATTTTTTCCCCGCTGCACATAAGTCATCTTACCACTCTGCACATCTTTAAGAGCAGAGCTTAAATCTTCTGGAGTATAACAAGTAGCGCGAAGCGTTTTTCTATAATAATTTCGTGGCATGGTGAACCTATAACAAACCTTATTTTCAATATCATTAAATAGCTACGTTATCACCAGCGTTACTAGTAAAGCATAAGACTATCGTCAAACTGAGGGCGTATATGCCAAAAATCTATACAAACCCAGTGTGGGTTAGCAAACTCTAGATAACCCTCGCATGTTTTCTCAGGCCTGTGCAATTTATAAGTAGGATTAAAAAACACTATTATCTTTTTATTGAACCCACGACCTTTTAAATGAAAGCCAGTGTCACTTCCAACTAGCTTATCATGTGAAATAATATTGCTCTATAGATCCTATTTTATCATATGTGTAGGCAATTTATGCTCACTACACTGTTTATTATTCACTTTATCTTTTGAAGTACCATGTTGTGGTTTGGCAGAAAGAAGAGCATTGCCAGGCCTCAAAAACGTTTATGAGTAAAGAAATATTGAAACGTAAATAAATGGACCATAAATATTAACATTTATCATCAAAGTGGTTTCTATAAAAAAATCAAAACTTTGAGAAGCTGTGGCATTTTATATGAAAAATCTAAATGGGGGAAAATCGGATAAATCATATTCCGATCTTAACCCTTGGGTAAAGATCGGAATATTTTTCAAATTGTAAACGGTGACAGATACGACTTTTCCAATACAATAAAACCTTTACAAATAAGATATCTTATTTCAGGAATTTAAAAAAGCTATAGAAACTTACCTGGATAAGAAGTTATAGACCACGGGGTTAGATCGGATTTCTCGAATATTCGCGAAAAAGTGCACACTCCTAAAAACACTCTCATAACATAAGACCTCTCGCCAACAGCGTCTGCAGCCTACTGAGGTGGGGAGCGTTACGACTTTGTCATATCGACAATGTTGCCATGCTTAGAATTGTTCTAACGGTTTTAGAGTTATGAAAGTTTTACGGTCTTTCCCCATTTCCGATCTTGCCCCAATGCACCTTACTATATTATTATAAAATACTTACATCAAAATGATCTTCACAACAAAAAAAAATTTGATGTTGTTTTGGAATTAGGTCGTCGCACTGCTTGGAACCATTTATTTCGACGTTTAACATTTTGTGGAACATTTAAAAACATTTTTTCAGGAGTTGTTTTTGTAGTATTCGTACATAATGGTACGAAGCAAGCACGATAACTTTTAAGGTTAGACATTTTCGATATATTTATTAATATATTGACGATAATAACAAGATTTAATTGATTAATAGTCAAAATACCGTATCAGCTGTGTGCTACAATGAGTAGAAATTAACATTGTGACGTCACACGCGCTCGGGTTTGTTCGGGAACTGTCCGCGTGTTTTCGGTACTGGATTCAAAAATTTATTTGTAATTAAATATAACTTTTTAATTAAAGCGAAAAAAAAAACTAAAAATAGTTTTGTTATAAAATGTGTATATGATCTTTCCATTAATGATAAAAAAAAATTTTTTTCAAAAACCCAATTGATTTTATTTGTCACTTGAGTTATTAAGAAATTATTTGGACTACCGTCTGAAATTTTTTGGACTACCGTCTGGATTTTAATCATAACATTCCACTGCAAAGTGTTCGAAACGTCGGGATATAAATAATGTCAAATATACGCGATTTAAACCGTTCAAAGTTGTTTAATTGCTAAGTAATTTTAAGTTAATAATTAAGTATTTGAGGTTAAAAAATGATATGAAATTTAAAACGTATTCGTATTTTATAATTAAAGCATCGATTACATCACACGATAATTAGGGCACTCAGGACTCTAACTTAGAGCAGTATAATCGTAGTTAGGGAGTTAGGTTCCTGAATTAGGGAGAGCGGCCGATCCTGACAGCTCGATCTCAATTGATTAGACAATGTTTGACAATTTGTTACAAGTAACAATAATTAGTAACAAATATCTTTCAACCCAATAATAATCCCTTCTTTTAATTTTTTTATGGAAACGGCGGCCGTTGCGGCAAGGGCAACGCCATTTTTGGCATTATCAAAGAACGGGTGCCATGGTACTCGACCTACAAGCTTGACGTCCGATCGCTGACTGACTTAGGGTCCCGTTTTAGTGCCGTGTACACAGAACGAGCTAACTTTCTAACTCCCTTAGTTAGGACCCTAATTTATCGTGTGGGGTAATCGATACTTTAATATTACATCAGTGTTACTGCATGAAATTTGAGTTGCGAGTACCCTTGAAGAAGTCAATGAAGTGTGTTTATCTATGTTCCGCCGAATATTGTCGAATGCCTCAAATTTGGTTAAGATTTTTTTTAAGATTTCTCCTCAAGTAGAAAATGGAATGACAGTGTAATATGCAATTCAAAAGTTAAAATTAAGAAACTGCGAAACAGAAATATTCAACAAAGGTGTATGTAAGTACTTTCTATGGACTGATTATTGTCGTGTGTCGGTGATACATGTATGGATATCGTCGAACCAGCTCGAGAATAAAGAAATCCTCTAATGAAGACCGTGTAGTAATAAATTCCAGCTAATGAGGTCCAGGCCGGCTCTAGGATAGGTATGTGTTTCCGTGACTGTCGTTAAAGGTGACTAACGAATAACAAAGTCGTAACTACACCACCTCGAAAAGAGTGAACTTACCAACCCGTATTGCCAGCATGGAGTTTTAAGGCGATACGAGTACATCCTTCGTGCACAAGGCGATGTGCATGAGGAGATCCGTGTCCAGCAGTGAATGTTAAAACGGCTGATTATGGTATATGATATTATCTGAGTAAAAGAACCTTATTGATTTCTTTGACTTTGATTTTCTCGCTTAAAATTTAGCTTTTTCAAGATTCAATTTAAATAGATACATGATACAATATTTAATTGATTGAACTTGTTGATAGCCGACGACAAGGTCTCGAAATAGACAATCGCTGCAACTGGGGCAACCATATAGAACAACTTGCAAACAGACTTCGAGCAGTGTTGGCCAACTTGACACTTATAAAAAATCATACAAGTATATACGATTGGAAGCATACAAAAAACGCAGTCCCACGCTTTTATTTGATTATCACAAACAACACCACACACAAAAAACACTCGAATTTAATAAATAAACTATCATTATTAAAACACAAAACGCGCCTAATATACAATAATACAAAGAAAAACTTAACTTCACTCAACTTCTCGAGTTCCCGCCAAGAGTCCCCCGCGTTGTTGTGTTATTTTCAAACCCATAGTTATTATAAATGAGGCAATGTAGTGTATTGTAGTGTAGTGTCGTATATTAATGTAACAAAATTAACGTAGAATAAAATATTTTTAACCACATCGCAGACAAATCGACATTCGGTTTTGTGACGTGTTTATCCAAATATAAAATGTCAAATATTAATATTAGAAATAAATATATAAAATATAACATCTAATTTTCAAGATAAAAGATTTTAAGAAAGGGTTTATGCCTAGTATGTATTTATTTAAAATTTTCAAAATCTGGCAAAATTTAACTGACAATATTGGTTCCTTTTCTCAGATAATTCTCATATATGATTTTTTTAAATAAGTTAAGTAATTTAGTTCACACGAGGAGCGTAAGCATTTAGAGTATTTACTTAGTCTAGTTAATGCTAATCTTGTGCAGCAGATGGACGTTGGTAAGTTTGAAAATAGATAAGCAATCGATAAGTGTACTTGTACCTACGTATTCTTTACAGATACTAAGTATAACATCATAAATATGTACTATGTAGTGTTGTATGAACATCATAAATAGATACCATGGAACATTCACATCGAGAAACTTAAAATACGGGTATATAGGAGAGAAACGCCTTCGGAAGAATACCTCATATGACAGAGGTAGATGACGGTTAGATTAATCCACAACAACATTAGTGTAGTCTGCCTTTTTTGTAATGGCGAGTGGCCATACCGGCTTCCCCACATTGAAAACCAGTAAAAAGCAAATTTAGAAAAAATGTTTTTTTAACAAAATTTGATTTACAAAGTTTGCTTCCAAACTATGCATAGACCTGACATCAGCCTAACGTCCCAATGCAGGACGCAGCTCCCCTTTACTCAATCACTATTTCATATTTATGAAGATAATAAGTATTTCATAAATCACTATAAAATCTACAGTGAAGAACTTATCAGTACAACATGTTCAAATTAAATTTTCTCGCGTATGCGTTATTTTCATTATTTTCTTCAAATGAATTTCCCCGTCATTTTCTCAATTTAATTAAATAACATTTGGCTACAGGGCGGAATTCATTCAGAGATTTGGGTACATCGTGGCATTCCTCGCGACCCACAGCGGACTTGCGCGCTGGCAAACGCATCCGCCAAGAGAGCACGATAATGATAAGTGAGTAGCATGGAAATGGACAATGCCTTTTTAGTGCCAGTAACTTACAGTGTGAGAAATAACTGTAAATCTGAACGAAAACGAACTTATACGCGCCGTCACGATTAAGGACAATGTCACGGCTCCGAACAAAAAGTAAGGAGAGGGCAGAAATATATAGTAGATGGTAACAGCTCGTTACAGTGGGCCGTGCGGTGTGAACCGACTATAGAATAGTACCACTCCATCTCTTTCTGTGAGTGTCGTAAAATTCCGCAAGCCCTGAAGAACTACATCCCTTCTAAAAGACTCTCACAGCCGCCCGCTGCGCCACCAGCAGCGAACCGTTTTAAGGCCACGAATCCCTCATGCACAGGACAATGTACATGAGGAGGCTCATTTCTAGCAGTGGACGATAAAAGGGCTGGTGGCGGCATGTGTACTGACACACGCCGCGCGCCAATGCGCTGGACAAGAAATCAACATCGAAGTTCAAGTTTTGTTCTATTTAAAGATTCTACCATATAAAATAACACAATTTAATTTATAACTGGGTCCAAACAGGATGCAGTTCGTTGCAGAGCATCATATCTATTTTATTGCCAAATCTATTATTTTCAGGCCAGAATTCGGCAAGCAATATCCTCGAGCAATCGACGAGGTGTGGTACAAACGAGCCGTAGAGCAACATTACGTGGACCCGCTCAGCTATGTGTATAGCGCTGACCTCAACACCGATAAGTTCCCACTCAACGTCTCCGCGGCCATGATTACAGCGTCTCATGCCGTATTCCATGGCGAAGGGCATAGGAAGGCTCCAGCGGCAGTCGTCGGGTTTCAGTTGAAACATGAAAGGTTTAGCGAGTGGTTTGAGAATATCACTTCTTCAGTAAGTGAAAACAAGAGTTCATGTTGAATAGGGTGTTCCATAAATTTTCACTGATCAGTGATCGATCATTCAACTTTCTACATGGTGACGAAATTATTGTTTATTTTGTCAGTTTAATAGCATGTAATTTTTTATCTTACATGTTATATACATAGTACACAAGTAATTAATTTTGATAAAATAATATTAAATATTCTTAAATAATATTTGCGACGTTATCTGAGGAAAAGAACCTTATTGTCGGGTCTAGTTTCTTACATATTGCGACTTAAATGCAATCTTAAGAATAAATCATTTTTCATTGCGTTATCTTAAAAATCAATTTAAACAGAATCTTAAAACAACGAAATTTTAAATTAAACGAATCGTAACAAAAGTCAATAAGTCCATACCAAGAAAAGGGTCCCTTTGCACACATGATGTCATATTAATTTTACTAGAATGGTTAAATATAAAGATCTTATTTATTCATGGAATTGTATTGTAGAATTTAGTAAATGTGCTATTAATATAGGTACATACTTTTGTAGTGTGAACACAACAAGGAGTGTGTGACGTGTCTATCAGACAATTGGGATTGCTATTTGATAGACAGCAACGGATGGATCATTGTCAGCGAAGACGGAAATCAGACGGGAATGTTCTTCGGGAAAGTAAGTATTAACCACACCAGAAATTAATTATATTAATAAAATTGTAACTAGTATTTCTACGAATGCACAGTGACACCACAAACCAGTCAGGTTTAAGGGTACGAAGTAAGAATCGTATTATATTTGGTATTTAAATAAAAATTTTATTCTTGTTGGAGATGTAGGTAGGGTGTTGTGACATACGAAGTTGAATCAAAAAGTTCTTATAATCGTCATCACAAAGAAATTCAAATAAAAAACATTTTGTTTCTACGTAATCCTTTTGTAATTCGTATAACGTTTTTCTAATTTCCTTATTCCTTGCGAAAAAATATTTTTTTTTTGAGTCTCAAAAAACATCTCGACGGTAGCCATAACCGCGTCATTATCAAATTTTGTTCCACGGGTATGCTCCTTTAATTTTGTAAATAAGTGAAAATCACTAGGGGCTAAGTTTTCTTTTTTTTATATTAATGAAGGCAAGCAGCCCACGTGATGGTAAGTGGAGGATCGCCAATGAACACCTGCAACACCAGAAGGTATGCGGGTGCGCTGCCGGCCTTGCAGAATCCTATTCAAAATCTGGTGTGTATATGGTGGGTAATTAAGAATTTCGAAGCTAGCTTTGTGGATTTCCGTGAATGCAACTTCGGATCAATAAGCTTGGAGCATTATCGTGGTGAAACAACACTCCCAATAACAATTTTCCTTAAGGTTCCAATTCCTCCAAAATTCCAGAACACAGAAGCCATAACATTGGCTGCTGTAGGAGCAACTCGGTCGAGGCAACTTTTTCATGGGTGGAGAAAATGGCCACCAGCAACGCATGTCTATGCGTTGCTTCTTCGTTTCAGGACCCAAGTTTCATCCATGGTTACAAAATGACGACAAAACTTATCAGGATCACGGTGAAAGATTTCGAGAATATGCTTTGAATCTTCCAAACTTCGGTTTTTGTTTTCTTCAGTTAACATCCGCGGAACCCACCTTGCCGATACTTTTTTGAATCCTAAAGTGTCCGTTAAAATGGATTGCACACTGCCAAATGAAATCTTTGGTCTTTGCTAAATATTTAATCGTGATTCTTCTGTCTTCTAAAACCAATTTCTCCACCTTTCTGACGCTTTCTTCTGTGACGGAGGTGGAAGGCCGACAAGAACGGGGATCATCTTCACAGCTCGATCTGCCCCTTTTAAATTCAGCAACCCAGTAAGCGACCGGGGAATACCGTAAAGCATTAGCTCATAATGTCTGCTGGATGTCCAAAAAAATATCCTTCGTACACACAGATACTTTATTACTGTACGTAACTCACTTTTTACCACAATTGGATGTTTTTAACAACTCGTTACACAAAATAATTAATTGCTAAATCATGACATAAATATTTTGTGATAGTGACTCTTTAAAATAAAAATAAACTACCCTCAAAAAGGTTTTATTATCATGCGTTTCTGAGAACTTTTTGATTCACCCTCGTAGTTTTGATCTTATTTTTTCCTGTATAATTTCACAGCTCGATCTGCCCCTTTTAAATTCAGCAACCCAGTAAGCGACCGGGGAATACCGTAAAGCATTAGCTCATAATGTCTGCTGGATGTCCAAAAAAATATCCTTCGTACACACAGATACTTTATTACTGTACGTAACTCACTTTTTACCACAATTGGATGTTTTTAACAACTCGTTACACAAAATAATTAATTGCTAAATCATGACATAAATATTTTGTGATAGTGACTCTTTAAAATAAAAATAAACTACCCTCAAAAAGGTTTTATTATCATGCGTTTCTGAGAACTTTTTGATTCACCCTCGTAGTTTTGATCTTATTTTTTCCTGTATAATTTATAGATACGTCCAGACATCATGACACGGTTCGTAGAGGAAGAAGTCTACAGAACAGTGCACGTAGTGGACTATCAAGCAGTTTGTTTCCGAGAAAAGAAAACAACCAATCCCGCTTCTACAATGTTGACTGTAAGGCGGCAAAGTCTTAAGAAGAAACATAAAATCTTTCGCCAAGCTTATTTAATTCAATTACAATCTTTTTTTCAGCCTTTAGAGAACCTTCGCCTTCTGGTGTCATGGTTTGTAACAACTACGTTGTGGGTTTACAACTCTATAACAATAGGTTTGGCTCAAGAGTCCAGTTTCTCCCTCTACGAGGGTAAGTACCTGCGTCAATCAGTGCTTTCGATGGTTCAATACACATAGGGATTACATTTACCATTATCCATTTTAAATAATATAACATTGAATATATATGGACTAATCTGGTTATATGAAATGCTAATTGTTGTGAATGTAAGAAAATGCAAATCAATGTTGCTCTTTGGGAGTTGTCAGCATGCTTTGTGCAATTTTGCATGACAACGAACACTGTGACAATGATACGAAATATTAAATGTTGGTTATACGTAGACAAGATTAATATGCTAGTGATTGCGTTATTATAAGAGAATATATTATATCAAAGACAGCACTGCGCTTGTCTGTGTATCTATGCATGGAATATTGTTTACACTTACAGAACGAAACGACGATCACGTTTTAAATTAATGACACTGTAGATAGTTTCTAACATCTTTACATAACTATTTCTATTTCAATCTCGATATCTGGTTAACAGGATCCAATTGGGATTAGCTGTATTACCATATTCTAAAGTACTCATTGAATTAGACTGACTTGATTAAGCGATATGACTTTTAGATTTAGCCGTTTAATCAGATTTAACTAATTCCGTTTTATTTCTCCACACGAGTGAGTTTTGAGTGCATGCGAACTCTATGTGAACTTTGTTAAAGAGAAACTTTAGCAGATGTTCTCACAGAAATATCTGTAGTATTTAATATCCAAATTCAACTATGGAGTCAACAATTGGGTAGTAGTAAAATATTTTATAATCAGTAGTAACGGCTCCATCTTGTTTTCAGAATATGTTACACCCACTGGTGAGTTAAACATAGAGCAGAGTAGCGTGTGGTGTCCTATGGTACAGCGTTTAGTGCCATTTTATTTACATTTCAAATAATTTCAATCTCATTAGATTATCTCTCCTGAATGCGCATGAATTTTTGTAGATTTTTGTCTTTGAATAGTTCCCTATGAAATGTCGTTCTTGATATGGAAATTAACTTCCTTCGTGAGAACTCGTTAGGTACTTAAAATAGTTCCAAATGAGAATCGGGCATTTTCGTCGCACAAGCATGTAATGTTCTAGTTAACACTTTGTGCATTGAAATTTCAGGTTTGCTTCTGATGAAATGGATTTTAGTAAATATTTAATTACTATATATCAGTGTTATCAGAGAATATTGGCTTATTTGGCACTGATGGTAAATGTTTGTCGCGTTTGCTTTAAGTGTTTTTCATTATTGTTTTGGTTAAGATTTATCATTTGTATATAGTTCTTGGTAAAAAAACAGCTATTTTCATTTGTAGGCCTATCTATATTATACTACATTAATTGGAATGTTCGTCAAATAATACGATTTTTTCCAAATTTTTCGACTTTTCCAGTCTTCTACTTTTTTCTCTTTGCATGCGTGATGAACATTTTGCATTCTTTATTTATCAGACTTATTTTACACAGTGGCTTACCAGAACTACGAGAATGATGAAGGGACAGATGATCCCTACATGTCGAAGCCTTCTTCACGATTGCTCGAACGTGACTTTGAGAAACTGGTGTTAATAAATCGGACGCGACCGACACCTTGCGACAGGGAAATGTACCTATATCAGTTAGAATATAATAACTTGGAGGAGAAACTCAATAAGCCGCTAAAGGATTGCGAGAGACCGTTCTACGCGCAGTTGGTAAACTACACAAATATGTTACTGGTGGTTGTGAAGGCTACGTGTCCAAAAGAGGAAGGACCCGTATTGTCGGTGGACGCGATGGAGGTGCAGTACAACGAGTCGCTGCCTTGCTTGAAGCACATGCACCCACTGTACAGAAAACAACCTACTTCGTGCATCAGAAATCATACCGAAGTAAGTGTAAATGACATAATTTGAAAAATCCAAGTAATAGTATTGCCAACTAGATCTAGCCCTTTGTCCGCTCGTTCAGCCTCGAATATAGCCCTAGTCCAAAATATAGCCCTAAACGATCATCTGATGAAAAGTAAAAAATAAAATTAACATAGATACCATGACTTCTCTCCTATACATCCCAACAGACCTTTCAGAACTCAACAAAACGTGTTCCGTATGACATATATGACGTTTAGAAATACATTCTGAACAAAATTGGTGTCAAAGAAAAATATAAAAATCCACGTCAGCACAAAGCGGAAGCAGAACAACTCCAGGCGCCCTCCTCCTACAAGACGATTCATCTAATTAAGACGGGCATCATTTAAATTTCTTTTTCTTTAATTCTGAATAAAAAAAATCTAAAATGATGTTTTTTTAATATTAGTCAATACGATAGGTACCATTTTAATAAAAAAAAATCCTAATATTATTTAGCACTTTAGCTCCATTCTGAAACTTAAAACTAATCCTGACCAATCTTTTTAAGTGTGACTGTCCGAATACCTGACACCGAGTTGGTAACACTGCTAAAAATATTTTGCTTTCATTTAGAAATTCTCTAATTTGAACTTTAATACCTTGTCTTAAAATGTGGCTGCTGTTGTTTTCTAGTCTAAGCAGCTCTAACAACGGAGTTAACATTATCATATGCATTGAAGATATATGTATCAAAAATATGCGATTGAAAATTGATTATTTATCTATTTACAGGAGAGCAATATTGACATGTGCGGTCGCGGCAGTCTTCCCCACAACAACCTATTCTGGATCCCACTGACCATACTCTTTGTGGTCCGATATTTTTAAATATATTGATATTCATAAACGTTAATTGATTGTGAATTTAACAAGTTCCTTAAAAAAATATAATTTTGTTACGATGCACAATAAGTTTATTAATAAATTCTATAACATTGATTTCTTTAATCAAATAAAGATGTTATGTTTTAAATATTATAACAGAATTTTGTTATGAAAGGTCAGAAGTATAAATACATGACATATAATAGGGTATATAGAATACAATTACATGTCGTGCCCACATATCAAAACGTAATTTAAACCCTATTTTATTAGTGTTGTATGTACTATGCTCCCAACTCCTAAGGTGCCATAAGTAGGAGGCATTTTGTACTCATATCAGTCATTGAATTTAATCATATTTAGGGATATAAACTTCCCAAAAATTATGTATTGAAATGGATTAAAATAATTAAGTGTGATAGGTAGCGAAATGAATGAATTTAGATAGCTTTTGTAAACAAGTTATGGCTTTGTTTTGAGTAAGTTATATAATTTAAAGCATTGTTGTGACGTGTAGCCCTTTAGTATTTTTAAATAATTTGTTTTCATTGTTAAGAACAGTTAAATTTTATGAGTGTTAGATATCTCTTCCGTCCTAGTATATTTGAATTATTCTTTACTGGGATGGATTTCTGTGTAAAGATATTAATAAATTATTTTATGACTAATAATTTTCATATTATGTAGTGTTTACCTACCTCGTATTTCAATCTCTAATCATTTCTGTTACTAAATAAATATTTATCTATTAATATCTACTGGTTTTTTACAAGCTTTTATTCAACTCGACTTGTTAGTATGTGTGGGTCAAATTTTGCAACTGAATTTTAAACCAGTTGCATTTAACCGATTGAGCTGAAATTTTGCACACATTTTTGGGGCTGGTGACAATACAATCTAGTATACTCAGTAGGGTGGAGTGATAATGTATGGAGTTTTGAAAAATTCTTTTTATTTCAACGGCATAGCGATAAAAAGTTGTCTTGTAATATATAAAACAAAAGCACAAAATTTCACCCACCAGTCATAACGTTTAGAGGTGCCCCAGAACAGCTGAATATTGAAAAAAAAAACTTTTTTTTCTCTTTTTTTCATTTATTGTAAAAATTAATTAGAAACATTAAAAAAACATATTTAAATATCAAATTGTTTTTTTGTATTGAAACTAGGCATTCGTTTACGCGAAAGTAATCTTGCCCTAATGAAACCATCTCGTTTATTTTCCCCACAAACTGCATTTGATGCTTCTGTCACCAACTTGATGCAGCGTTCTACGGCTTGGATGTGGCATGGAAAATCAATAATATTCTGACACATGCCGAGACCATTTTTGACTATGTCTTTCAAGATTTCATCGCACATATTTAAAGTAAGAGGTGGTTCCGTTATCTCAAAATCTCGCCACATAATAATGTCCGTATAATCTTTTGCATCGAAATTAAATGCAGGCACCTTAAACTTTCGAAGCCCTCGAACATTCTCTGATCTAATTTTTATAATTCTTCGGTATGCAAGATCCCTTATAACCTCTCTGTCATCGCCAAGCATGGCAAGAAGAAGATTTTCTGGGTGACCGAAATATCCATTTCGCTGGATTACTTTGTCAATAATTGTCTTCATATTGGCGTTCAAATAGCGACTAAGACTAATAGTTTGCCATAGGTGCTTGGCTCCGTTAATGCACGAAGAATTAGATTTTATTGTAAACCACATCGGTCCATAAACCCTCATCACGTACGTGGCTAATACTACTAACTTTTCTTCTGGGTCAGTTTTAGTGGCATACAACCTTAAAATTCGATTAGCTGTTGTTAGCCATCTGGAATGGTTAAGTTGTCCAATTTCCATATTAGCTAAATCAGAAGGAAATATACCAGTACTGATAGCAGTCATTACATCATAAAGATATTTTTGGTCGGTACTCAGGTCTCTCTTTGTAATTGCAGGTAATATTGTGGGTATAACGGTGAATTTGACTATCGGCATTGTATGACAATTTTGTAGTTGAGATCCGATGGCACCGGAAAAGCATTTGGGCCCTGTAGTTTTGCCATCTAAATGTAACAACAAATGTCGCAGTGGTAATTCGTTAGAATGTAATTGGCAAATAAACCACTGCAATGGTCTGTTTAGTTCTTCTTCCATCAGACGAATAACACCACCTTTGAAACCTGTATTCACCACTGTTCCATCGCAGCCAATTACAGCTATTTCACTCAGTTTTACGGACTTAGATTTCAAGTGATTTATCATAGTATCTTTTATACCTTTAGCAGTTCCCGACTCACACGTGACGTGCCCAAAATAGTTGCTTCCTGGTTCCGATAATATCACATAATGATCTTCTATGACCCGTTTTCTGTAAAATTTCCCTTCTTTCTCAATACGAACCAAAGTTTTATCTTTTCTCCCATCAAAATACATACCACGAATAATTTTCTTGCAGTCAGATTCTTGTAAAGTTGATCTGACTTTAGTTCGTTCACGGCGCAACTTTGAACGATCAATAACAAGACTTGGATCGTTAGATGAAATAATGCCAACATCCTTTAAGACAGAAGAAGCTATAATGGCAGCGGCTCTATCCGAAACTCCAGTACGATCACAGGCAAGGGCAAAAGATGGTAAATTCAGTCTCTTTTTTTTTTGAGGTGGCGAAGCTTTGTGTTTCAACTGTTCCGGGTTTTCATACTGAGGACTAGAAGATGGCACAAGTAAACTATCGCATGAGCTGCTGCTTTCGCTTGGCAAGTTATCAGTCAAAGAACGAGAACAACAAGGTTTATCAAAATAGTTTACCTCTCTGTTACGCGATAAACTTTTTTCATTTCTCTCTTGTTTTTTCTTATTTTTTACAGTTGCAACCACATCCACACCGCCTATCATCATTTTTCTGCTCGTTCTTTGATCTAGTAAGAAATTTACTTCCTCCTTGGGAACACGACTACCTTTAACACAGTTACAATTCGAGATAACTTTGCATTTGCAGCTGCAAATATCAAACAAGCTATGGGATTCTGATATAAATTTATTAATGTTTTCTTGGTATTTAATGTTCGTTTGACGGCCTTTATATGGTTTCATTAAGCGTCTGTATTTGTCGTGATAAGAGCGAATCAATTGTAGAATTCTTTTTACACTTACAGTTGGCAGCGACGATTTTTGCCATATTTCTAAAACTTCTTGAGCCAATATTTCGGATATTTCATGAACTGTTGGCTCTTTTGTTGTTTTATCGGGCTTTAATTCATGTTTGATAAAAAGATAATTTTTCATTACGTCGTTATAAGTTGGTAACTGAGAAACAGGTAACTTTTCTGGCAAACCAAACACAGGACAGCTCGTCATTTGTCGTGTTTTAACTTGAGACATATTTCTGTAATCAAGACAAAGAATATAAACAATAGTACAAAAGTTATGAACAAAACTGCGAGTAATAAAGATGAAAAATATTACTTACTTTAAATATCTCGTTCCCAGGGGTATATTTCGATGCGTTAAGTACTTAGGTGCACGACAAAAAAGTGAACTCTTGTACGCGCGCGAGTTGACTAAATGTCATTCCGTTGGTGTGAGAGAGCGAAATGTAAAATACCCCTCCCCCGCACCCCGTTTACCTACCGATCAGAACACGTACGTTTCAAGTTCAATTTTGTTTATTTTATACTAATAAAGCATCGCTTAGGATGTGGTTCAGCGTTTATAGAATGATTGCGATTTCAATTCAATTTTGGTTAAATTATTCAAAAATTTATGATGATGGGGGCACCTCTAAACATAGCGTAAGCAAATTGAGTTTTATTGTGTTTAGTTATGACCTATAATAGCAACTTTTAACAGGTATGCTGAAGCAAAAATAAATAAAAAAGAAAATCGCTCCACCCTAATACTCAGTTATGTATTTTTTTTCAAAATGGCCGGCGCTTCAAGGTGGCGGATAACCTATTTCTTCACAACCTCCTTGACATGTGTATCAAATTAAATGGTTTGTCAAGCAGAATACGTCAAGTCATTTTAATTTGAAAATGGCGGATGCATCAAGATGGCGTATGCTCCAAGATGGTGGACTAAATTTCTTTACCACCCTCGTGACATGGGTATCAAATGAAAGGGATTGATGACGAGCAGAATAACGTTAACAATATTTCCCAGTAGAATTTAAAATCTTATTAAAAATTAAAGACTTAGGCCATCGATATACTAACTAAAAAGCACAAAACAAAAAAGTTTTTTAAAAACAAGTTTTTATTCAAGCCATGTACTAAAAAGAAAAAAATATGTTTATATTGAATTATTTGTTCTCAAAAAACTTATGTTATTCGTTTTAGAACATGGCTTGAATAAAAGCTTGTTTTTAAAAAACGTTTTTTTATATTATTTTATTTAAAAATCCATAGTGATTACAAATTGCTCCGAAATAAATCGACTTACTTAATAGAAATAAAGAAATAACTTTTACTGTAATTTAAGCCTTTTATTGTCAACTAAATAATAAATAAATAATTACTTACAATATTTATTTATGATTTTAGATCTGCAAGGATATAAAATTATATTAGTCAATCGGAGTGTTTGAACAAATCATCCCCCTTAGGAGTAAAACCGATTAACAGACAACTTTCACAGAAGAAGGAGTTATTTATATTATAACATTCAGCTTTTAACCAATTTCTACTGATAAAATCGATTTTCTGTTAAGATCAATCGTTTTAGAGATATTGAGGAAAATCAATTAAATCCTATTATGTTCAATTTATTTTTAGTTTAATTTTTTTTTAAATATTCTATTCACATTGATTGATAACATCCAAAAAATTACAACCTGTTCAGTATTAACAGAATTACAACAAATATGATTATGTGAAATCTGTTTGTTCCTATTTCAAAAATATCGATACAACTCTTGGGATGGCCAATAGGAACATTTTATATTTGAATTCCTGTTCTTCATCCCAGGTGGACTAACTTGGAGTGGACAAGAGGAATAATGCGATATAATGAACAGCAATATTATTTATTTTTAATAATAGGGGTTAAAGTATGAAATTGCCGTTTTATAGTATAAATTGACATAAAACCTTCATGGTGTGAGATTTTCGAGTGAAACTTTTTTCACATGATACCTATGAGGTTCTTGTTTTAAAAAATGTGCAACATTCGATTTTCGACTTTCAATTGTATTTTTTTATTCAGCTTAGACGGGAAAGATGGATACTTCGAAAATCCGAGTAATCTTTGAATATGAGTTCCGACGCGGAACTAACGCGGCAGAAACGGTTCGCAATATCAATGCTGCGTTTGGAGAGGAGACTGCTAATGAACGAACCGTGCGTTTTTGGTTTAAACGCTTTCGTAATGGAAACTTCGACTTGAAGAACGAACCACGTGGAAGACCGCCCACACAGGTAAATAACGCTGAATTGAAGGAGATGGTGGAAGCCGATCCGAGTCAAACTACCCAGGAATTAGCGGCATGGTTTAACGTTACCTTACCTACAATATTGACTCATTTGCATCAAATCAATAAGATAAAAAAATATGAAAAATGGGTGCCTCATGATTTGACTGATCTGCAGAAAGAAACGCGTGTTGAAACTTGCGTTGCCTTGTTGAATCGGTACAGAAATGAAGGAATATTGGATCAAATTGTGACATATGACGAAAAGTGGATTCCTTACGATAACCGAAAGCAAAAAATGCAATGGCTGACCCCAGGTCAAACGCCGCAACAGTGCCCTAAGGCAAAGCTTACCAATAAAAAGGTAATGATAACTGTTTGGTGGTCTATTCATGGTGTTATTCACTATAGCTTTCTCAGGTCTGGTCAAGCAATAACAGCAGATGGTTACTGTGCCGAACTTCGAACAATGATGGCGAAACTAGCAGTGAAACAGCCCCGACTCGTGAATCGATCTTCACCATTATTGCTCCATGATAACGCAAGACCTCACACTGCAGTTAGAAACCATATGTCATCCTCCATACTCGCCAGACCTTGCTCCAACGGACTACCATTGTTTTCGTGATTTGGACAATTTTCTACGTGGTAAAAAATTTTCTTCCCAAGAGGCAGCACAAAATGCTTTCACACAGTTTGTCGAATCTACATTCCCAGAGTTCTATCGCAAAGGCATAAATGAACTTCCGATTAGATGGCAACAATGTATAGATAATGAGGGTAAATATTTTGATTAAATAAATATGTTACATTTTAGAAAAAAACTAGTTTTAATTTTTCAGTACAAATCGGCAATACTTTAACCCCTAATATTTATACAAACGCTGATAGAATACTTTTCACTCACTTAGTTATTGACTGCAGGGTCTAACTTGCTTTTCTTAATAAAGTCATTAATATCATTCATGAGTTCCTGGTATTTTTGTTGGCGGAGTAGGCTTTCTTGCAGCTTTTCCAATTGCTCTCCACCTTCCATGAAGATCTTGAGACTATGGAGGGTGCCACCACCCTCTCTGTGTTCTGTTACCCTGTCTTGGGGATAATTGTATGTTCTGATTTTCTCATTTCTGTTAGCAGAGCCAACCTGAAACAGTTCAAATTATATTTATTGGCTGTGTGGTCTTGGGCTGCTTTATAATAGTACCCACCCCATCTTTTGCCATAGGTGTCATAGTCTCTAAGGCCATTGTTAGCGTGGAGTGGTAAGAGGTGACATTAGTCTATGGGTTTATATGGAATTGACAAGGGTGCACAGCGGCAGGGGAGCGAGGCCACTTCCATATAAACCTATAGATTAATGTAACCGCTCAATGCGCATCTGTCGCTTGCCACTCTCCATGCTAACAAAGCCCAACAAGCTTGCCCAATGTGGTGTTTTAAGGTTACACATGCCTAATGCATGCTATAATGTAGGCAGCACATTAAGGTGTGTGACTATTTGCCATTAAAGACTGACATTAGCACTGTTACCCACAGACATCCAGTCTGCTTGTCTGCCATCATATTCCTATAAAAAACTGAATTTAAAATCGAAGCCCTTTCAATTGCAGTCAAGAAAATTATACAAACCTGTGATTTTCTTTCTGCATTGATTTTACTTGACTGCTCCTCCAATTGCTTTTGAAGGAGGAGAGTCCTCAACTTTTGCAAAGCAATCTGTTTGTTCTTTATTTGCGACCTTCCCTCCTGGCACTCAACAGTTGTTCCTGTCGGCAGGTGAGTGATTCGGACAGCACTGTCCGTTGTATTTACATGTTGACCACCAGCACCACTCGCTCTCTTTGTTTCAATTGACAAATCTCTTTCCGGAATATTGATCTCTACATCAGTTGGTTGTGGAAGTACTGCTACTGACACTGTGCTTGTGTGGATACGGCCACCTTTTTCTGTAGCTGGTATTCTTTGCACTCTGTGCACTCCAGACTCCATTCGCATTAATTCAGGAACCCCTACGCCCTGAATCAACATAGACGCTTTCCGATAACCGCCAATATCAGATTCTTCTATGCTAGCAATATCTACTTTCCAGTCCTTGTAATTGGCGTGTGATTCATATAGCTGAAATAGTTCTCGGGCAAACAACATGGCTTCCTGGCCACCAGCGCCTGCAGTTACCTCTAAAAGAACACCTCCGTCTGACAAGTACGGCTCTAATAGAATTGATTGTAAGTCGCCATCAATTTCCTTTACTCGCATCAGATATATTTGAGCCTCTTCCTTTATCATTTTCTTCATTTCGTCGTCTTGATGTTCTTTTTTGTTTAGTTCCTTTAACGATTCAATACTATCGTACAACGCTATTCTGTGTTCAAGAACATTCACGATAGGTTTTATTTCACGTAATCGTCGGATTTCTTCCTCGTCACGTCTAGTTTTAGTAAGAAGGGTTTCATGTTCGAGCATCAAATATTTCAAGTATGTCTGGACTGCAGGATCTGATAAATTCACACTATTGTGAGAATAACATCTTCGTAAAACCAGTGTGTATCTTTTAATATTGCACAAAGACCGAAAAAATGACATTCGTGATAGCACCATCGTCTAATAGGTTTTATTTTTGTTTCACATTAATCGGGGATTATATCTTTAGTACCCTTTTATTTCTAATTCTTTGATCTTTTTGAATCTAGAAATATTTTTGTTAAATAAAAAGAAACTTTTAGGTTACAATTAACTGTCAAGTGTCAACTCTATTGACTTATTTTTTTTAATATATATAAAAAAGTTATATGGACACTGGTATAGGCATTGGTCCACACACAGTAACTAATAAAACAGGATAATTGTTTTTACACGCCATTGTACAGTTCTGTCGAAGTGTAGGAGTCGTTCAGTAAAGTGATAGTAGATTTACGGAGTACAGAGTTGGACTCCTTGGAAGAGCACGAAAAATTCAGTCTCACGCTTTTATTTAATTATCACAAACATTAACACTAGGCACCTTGAAATTTAATAAATTATTTTTATTAAACCATAAACAATTTTTACAATAATCAAACAAAACTGTTTCCGCCAAATGTCCAACTTAACTGATCGCCGATCTAAAACTGATAATAGAGATTGCTGGACAGTAGCGAGGTTATTTTTAGTGCACACTAACATAAATTACGTTTTTTTAGGTACACGATATTTATTATTATAAAGGCTCTATGTGCATTTCTTTTCAAAAGTTTAAAAAAAGACCGCGCGCAGTCGAATTGGCGGGAATGAAAATCAGATATCTACTCTGTATTGTGGATGTTATGTTATCATAATTTTATCACAATTTTAAGTTGTTTAATAAGAATGATATAATTTCCTTTCATTAATTAAAATTTCAGAAAATAAGAATGAATAGAGTGTATAATACATAATAAAGTATACGTTGCAAAAGATAATATGCGTTTTAAATTTAAATAATAATAATTTGATAAACTGATTATTACAATAAAAACATAATGAGTCTATATATGCGCCATCTATTATCGAATAGCATTACTAAAATTGTGTTTACCGCCATCTATGAATGCAACATAAAATACGAAACTTTAGTGGACGCCTATATTTATACTAAACATTTTAAACTAGATGCCGCTATTGGGCTATGAATTTTTATATAAGATATGAGAAGGGCTTTATGTATGAGAGAATGGCTAAAATTTTTAAAAGTTATTTTTGTTATCATTGACAAATAGCTACTAAATACCTAAATAGTATCGTATTAAAATGCATATTAAATGATGCCAATATGACTTAGCGTCACGAGGCTTGCAGCGCGCAAAGTTTCGTTCTTTGTATTAAGTTGGGTAAGTCATATTCAATGAGCTCTTCCTTCTAAGAATAGTTTGCATTTAGAGGGAGTACCTAACACAGGGCGTAGTAAATAAAATCCATTACCTACGTATATAATGGCTCCTCTGAAAACAAGTGTTATGGGATTCACTTCGGCTTATACCGATTTCCACATTGCAGTGCACACAATTAAGACAATCATTTTTTTTCTGCTTTTTGTAGTTTGTAACAGGGCCGTCTTTACCAGGGGGTGCAAGGGGTGCGGTGCACCCCGGGCGCTCACCTTTTAAAGGTAATGAAAAAATATAACGCTATAGTAAACAATTACACAATAGGATATTTGACTGTCATAGGATACACAATAGGATATTTGACTGTCATAGGATACACAATAGGATGTTTGACTGTCATAGGATACACAATAGGATGTTTGACTGTCTTAGGATACACTCCCGCACCCCGGCGCAGAATAGACTTAAGACGGCCCTGGTTTGTAATTTATATTCCAATGTCTCGTATGTTGTGGTGTCTGGAATAAAGTGTTGTTTAGGTCTTAATTTTCTATCTTGGCCAGTCAATTTAACTTATGTCGAGAGATCGACAGACGCATGTATCTATTTAGTTCGTTACTGAGTTACGAAAACCAACACCATGCCATTAATTTTGCACTCCAGCATTTACGCTACGGGCATTTATTTTCAAACCGTATGGTTTTAAAATAAATTTTAAAATAAAAGGGATATCCCTCATGCACAATACAATGTGAATGAGCAGGCTTGTGTCCAGAACAAAAGGGGTGGTTACGGTTTACCTATTACATGTATTTCATGTGTGGCTTCTGCTAAAGCCGGAGTTAAATTAAGGTCGAACCCATATATTAATCTGTATTTGTAGCTAAAAAATGCCCACTCGTACTTCATTTAATAGTGTTTTCATAAGATTTTCATGTAGTTGGCCCAAAAGTCTAATAGAGACTGATATCTAGCTACCATTAAGTATGTAATTTTTATTGTTCATATTCCCAAGTCATAAAAAACTTAGCTCAGTGTTTCGAACCTATAAACTCGTGCCCACTTCCTGTGTCAATTGTTACAGAGGCGAAGACATGGCTGCATACCATATATATTCTTTAGACGTGCGATTACCACATCGACCGCAACGATGCGCCTATTGATAGAATTATTAGGGAACAAAGAGGGTTTCCTCTCTGAAACCACAAGGACGTCACTTTTGCGTTATTCCACATGCTCGCGGCGCGCGTATGGAGTTATTAGTGCTAATGGTGACGGACATACGGACGAACTGTTGTGTCGCCGCCAGACCGCATCACTTCCTTTCCACTTTTAGTGCTTGGTAAAAAGGTGAACTTAAAGCGAGCGATTGGTATTGTAATTATTTAGGTTAGAGGGGCGACTGTAGGTTTTAATTTGTAAACGAAATCACGTGTACCCGTCAAGCGTTTCTTCTCTATACGAACTTTATAATTTCTTAATGCATCCGCTAGGGGCGCTGCCTGATTCTACAGAGAAAAAAACACTTGAGGCAAAAGCGATAGTTGCATTTACAAACGAAAAAACTTACAGTAAAGCGTGTAATAAGTATATTCTATTCAGTATTCTGAGATGTGATATCGATACGTAGAAGAATTAGCTTAATGTTACGATACAAATACTGTAGCAATCGTAGCACCACGATTGTAGTAACACGTAGCATCGAGGGTTTCGTAGCAGTAGCTAAGAGTATCAACGCCCGTGATGTTGAAACTTGGAAGTAATTAATGATTTTAAGGTAATCATTTATTTATTTGTTATTACTCATCCATACTTTATTGAAAGTAATGATGTAAAGTAACTCGTGACTTATATAGTGTTATGTTATGGAAAATATGCTTTAAAATAGCGACGTGATTGCTTGATCCTTTACCACACACAAACACACACCTGCTACCAATTACTTTATGGACCATGCTTACTTTATGGACGTAGTGTAATTTAAAACTTACTATTCATGAGTCTTCTATATTGGGTGACCGAGAGCTGTGGCCTGGGTGTAAGTTTCTCTCGTATGCAAAACCTACCAATGCGGAAGCGTAAAGTTTTTTTTCTGTAAGTAAATTTTAAATTTCTCAAAATATATCAAAATCTCAAAATCAGTCTAGCTTGATTCTCTGTAGTCTGTACAGAAAAATCAGTTGAAGTGATTGTTGCGTTTTCATACAAAAAAACTTACATTCAGGCCACTTGCACTGTAGTGACATTCGCGAACAGATAACTACATGTTTATTTAACGTTTACGAGTAACGGGTAGAGAAAAATAACTTTCTTGGTGCCATAAAACTGCGTGAGTTTATTTATCAATGCACTGCACATTCGCTTGTGGGTAGTTTGGTAAAACTGATAGGTACATGTTTCACCGGTCTAAATCAGATACTTTAAGTTATATTGGCTGCTCAAATTAATTCATTAAATTGTATATTTATAATTTATATCTTAATAATAATATTTTTTTATAGGAAGAAGGCGGCAGACGACAATACCGTCCACCTGGCGGTACGTGGATACTGACTGTCGTCCTATCTATACTTAGTATAGCCTACACATACTTTGTTCACTACTTAGTGTACCTAAGAATGTAAAGTTGAGACGCGTTTTCCAAAGCGCGGTAAAGTGAAAAAAATAAGTTATCACTAAACATTGTTGGGAAATAACTGAATTCAATGTCAGGCTATTCAATTTTATTGAATTCAAGTATCAAAATTATTTTTCCAATATTTTTTTGTGAAGTGTAGGCTTTCTCGGCCGGTGTCCATATTAATTGAATCTTCCAGGCTACTTGGTAGAGGTCTTCTGGAATCTCTTCTCTTTCTTCCAAACGTTTCGTCAACTGCTTCAGTTGCGCTCGAGAAGCCGAAGAGATAACATCTCTCCGAAAGTGAACGCAGTCGCCACTGAAGATGTCAACCGCAGTTCACTTTTTTTGTGTTTTCCCAGTTACAACTTTCATTTGGCAAACTCTAGAAAGAATGCTAATGGACGTCAATTCGCTCCAGTCTCCTCACTTAAACCACAGAAAAAATTAGGATGCACCTCTGACTTGTGGCTCTGTTTGACCACGTCCCTATTGTGCTATTCTATTATGAGCAATTAGAAAGAGCTTCGTGCGAAAAACGGTAACTTTTTACAATAGCATGATGATGATGCGTCGGTTTGTGTGCGGTTGCAAAAAAAGTATAGCTAGGTATGTAAGTGGTAATATCTATGGTAATAATATATATTCGAGTTAGTGAGCCAAGTGAATAATTAAAATTAAAACAAAAGTGTTTAGTCATTAGCAATAGTCGGTAGCTGAAGTTTTGCGATTTTGGTTCTGAAACCATACACATTTTATTATTTAAGCACTAGTTTTGCGTATCTTCCTATCATAGTTATCTAAAATGCATTCAAATACCATGTTGTAGATATAGAATAATTTACAGCTCTTTGTTGGAAAAATCATTTTTAATGAATTTTTAATAAATACAGATTAGTAAAATACAAACTACAAAAATTGATATTTTTAATAAAAATATGTATCACTATAATGTATATAAGTACATTATGTACACATTATTATGGATATATAATGTATATCCTACAACGAAAATCTATAGTTTTAATCTTCACGAAAGGTTCAGTTACAAACTGTAGGTACCTACCTACCTGTATGGGTTTCGATTCATTTAAGATTCACAATTGTCGTAGTTTTGGAACTACTTACCTATATAGAGCCAATTCGGTCCATCTACAGATTTAACCGTGACCTGATTATGGAGTATTTTTATGTCGAATTTTCTTTTTTTCTATAATTTTTGAAATTGTTTATAGACATGATTATTTGCACTTTTTTCTTTAGACATTATCAGCAAACGTTACTATTACGCATGTTTGCTCCAGTGTTTTTGACAGAAAAATCAATCACGAGGACGATTTCTTCATGGTAAAGTTGCAAATGATAATACAGTAGCTAATACATTGTCTGCGGTCGTTTGCATAAACAGCATTGAATTAAATTGATAGCATACCGTATGCGATAATGGGAGCTAATGCACCGTAATTACAGGCGAGCGGACTCCAGCATACTACTGACTGTTCGCTCATTCATTAAGTTAATGAATAAACTTGTCAGTCCCATGTAGGTAAACGCATACAAAGAAGTTTGTAGACGATCAATAATTAAAACAAGTACGAGTATACTTACGAATGTACAGTTGCAATGTACCTACCACGCGTGTGTAGGTTTTTGACTTTCTGCAGTTTATTGTGAAAAATCCATAAAATAAATATTGTTAAATAATACACTAAAACCCGTTTTTAATATTACAATTTATAATGTTGTTTTTTTTATAATTTTAAGGTGTGTAAGGTAAGCCGATGCTAACCAGGCATTCGTACGATTTCAAATATTTCTACGTCCTCTAAGAGTTATTATAATGAAATGACATTAACGTTTATATTCATTTTTCTAACCGAAAGAACATCGTTGTTCTTGAAAAATTGTAGACAATTTGATATTTGCTGTTGGCGCCACCTAGCCGCCTATTGGATAAACTGCAAAGAAATTTGTATTTGTTCGAATGGGCAATGTAGCTAAACGCTTAGGTACCTTTACCATAAGCTCATGTCTCTCCTTTGCTAAATGCGTTTCCCAAGGCTCGCCACCACACGATCTTCGGCTATTCTCATCCAGCTACCACCGGCGAACTTCGTGTCATCGGGCCACCTGGCCGGAGAGCGTCCCGCAATATGCTTTCAGTCCATTCAACAACTCGTCTACCCGGTTGTCGGTTCTGTGCCGAATATGACCTGCTCATTGCGACTTCAGCATACTAACTTATGTCTGACTGAGCTATGTCGGTGAATTTTCGTCTTTGAACATATATAAATAAATATTAGGAAAAATTCACAGCTTATTTTTTTTTCACATGCCGTTTATACTTTTCACGTAGAACCAAACACGAAATTGGCTCAACGCACTTTAGTAAGTGCTGAAATATTTCAAGTAAAGTGATCGTAGAAATTGGCTTGAGTACCTACTCTCCTCTAGGGTTCCGGCCCATTGCCTGCAACTTGTGGATTCGTGGGAGAATGGACACACTCCTCGTAGCCGGTAAATATTGGTTCGCCGCCAGTACTTATGAAAGCTTTAACTGAATGTTTGAAATTATTTGTTCCAAGGTTCGCTAAATTGTGCTTAACTACGAGTATATATGACCGACCATAATGTATGTATGTATATCTACCTGCATATATGTATGTCAGTGCTAATGTGTATGTGCATGTACGAGTATTTATCTACAGTGGTGTAGATAACTACCTATCTACCTCTGTAGATAGCCACCCCGAACACCAGAAATATTTGAGATGCGTTTCTAATTTTGCTCTATAGAATTAGAAGCTCATAATCCGGCAAATAAACTCAGTATAACTTATTGGTTAATTTTAGCTTTTAATGAAGTATTGCGAGGTATTTACAAGTACTTCAATTAAGTTTTTCAAACTTTAAATAATGCCACTGCGGCCGAGCACTATGCTTTATTAATTCAATTAGATGGATCTGTGCTCGAAGACATCAAAAACGGCCACAGGGAAGACCCATCAGGAACAGATGAAAGGACGGCATAGCTACAGACTTGAAGAAGATTAGAATATTTACGCGTATGGGGAAACTTGTAAGAAAAGTCCAAGGTCCAGAACACATAGTTGTAGAGATAATAAAAGTAGCTAATTCTAGTCTCGTAAAGTTTTTACAATTTATTTGTGCGCGTCTGCTTTACTTGTGGTGGTACGCGTAAAATGAGAATTGATGTAGGTACTTCATGATATAGGTACCTTCAAATAAATTCACACAATAATTACTTTTCGCGTACCTATAGGGACATTTATCCATAAGCAAGATTCACGGCCTGCTTATGAAATGTAATAATTATAGGCTTAATATTATTTTTGGCTGTCAATAATCCTGTGCGTGGCGGCTATCATCCAATTACTTAAACAGTTACAGCAACTCCTAATAACTCAAGCCGTAAGGCTAATAGTTTGCCGGCGTTACGCTAAATCATAAATAATGAGAATATTGATTTCATACGCACTCTGCAAAGAGTCTGCTCAGACGCCGCGTGTTCTTCTAACAATGATTGTTATACAAGCACTCTAGGGCAAGCACATTAGGTAGAATCTAATAATGATGTGCTGTAGCTCTCTAATTCTTTAATTCATATGTGTTTTGAAAATGAAACATTCTTATTACGTAGTAGGTACTTACGTTTCAAATTTGTCTTTTTAAGGAACTTCTTGTGTTTAAGGTTTGTTTGGAACTTCTTGTTTTTTTAAGGAACTTCTCCTCGATGGTTGAAGAGCGTAGGTAAGCATGTTGTTAGCGTTCCTAGATTGGTCAGTCAGCACAGCGATACGCGCTCACTGAAACTAATGTGACCATGAAATAGCTCACAGTTTCCCTGCTCACAGTATGCCGCTCACTATTTGCCTATATTTGAACACGGCCTTAGTGTTAACACAAAAAGAAACAAAAAGAAAATTTATTCTCTTAACAGTTTGTAGTAGATTTATATATTGCAGGGCGGGCGGCGCGCCGGGCATTAGTTCTGGCCCATTTCGGCGCGGAGTGCTCCGTTTGCCTTGCCGCACTTACTAGCTCTTAAATAAATACCGCACGTTTGCGCAATAACCACTAACAACACTTCACACTTTACTTTTGCCGACGATAAAATTTATTGCAGTCGTATAAATAAATCTGCTTTAGTGTAACAAATGTGAGAGGTTGCATTTGCAAGAAATCAGTAACATTTACTTACCTACATACTAAAGTTGCGAATACCTATTTTTATAGACGTGTGCATATGAGGAAAATAGGATTGTATATGAAAAATACTTTTCTTCCTAAATAGATCTTAAGTACTTACCTACTAGACTCCGAGATTATCGAATAAAAATAATAAAATTAAACAATAGGTCAACATAGATCAAATAAAAAAAAACACTAAACATAGTAAAAGGACATAAAAGGACCTTACTGTCGGTAGATATAGAGTTTAAAGTTCTGTAAATTAAAAAAATAGTTTTATATTGTGAATGGACCCTTACTTATACCGCGTGTAGTCTAATAAATATATTGAGTTAATTTGTTTAAGACCTGAATTATTTAATACAACGATGTAAGCATTGCAGTAAAATTATTGGTATTTGATTGCGTATTTTCATGTTTTAATACATTTTTTTTTATATACCTAGCCTAAAAGCCGATTTATAAAGTACTACTCAGATATTTGAAGGGCTATTAATTAAAGCTGTGATACTATATAATTCATATATGTCCTCTGGAAATACATTGACATTATTATTTCCTAATGTTTGCATAGGTACTAGTTTTAACCTCCTAGTTTCAAGTTACTACCAGTTTCAAATTAAAATTAATTTTGTTTTGTTAAATATTAGGTAGTCGTATAATTTCGCGGCCTTTTTATAGTGAAAATAATAAATACTTTTTTGTATTAGATATGAGAGCTACGGAGAGGGCTATGCTCGGGGTTTCCCTACGTGATCGAATCAGGAATTAGGAGATCCGTAGACGAACTAAAGTCACCGACATAGCCTCTCGGGTTAGCAAGCTGAAGTGGCAGTGGGCAGGGCACATAGCTCGAAGAACCGATGGCCGATGGGGCAGAGGGGTTCTCGAATGGAGACCACGTACCGGCGGACGAAGCCGAGGACGTCCATCTGCTAGATGGACAGACGACCTCATAAAGGTTGCGGGCACCCGCTGGATGCAGGTCGCTGCCGATAGGTCTAAATGGCGGACAATGGGGGAGGCCTATGTCCAGCAGTGGACGTCCAAGGGCTGAAATGATGATGATGATGATGAATTCGATTATCGTTCGCCATTTTTCTGGCAGACCTCTTATCCCATTACTATAAAATTTTATGCATGCTATAAGTTTCTGATTTAAATGGTTTATACAGGCTTCTCTTGAATGTAATTTTACTCCATTTAGACAATTTCGTAAAGAGCGCATTAAATGATAATTCGAAGGAAGGTGCTATGTCTGGACTGTATGGAGGAAGTTATAAACATGTATCAAAGATGTATGCGGTCGAACATTGTCGTGATAGATGGATCTTTTCTATTCATTAATTATGGGCGTTTTTCTTCAAGTGCTTGTTTCAATTTTACTGATTGCTGACAGTGGACATCAGAATTAATCGTTTGGCCATGTGGCAAAAGCTCGTAATACACAATTCCTTTCCAGTCCCACCATACACATAACATGACTTTGATCGGAGTGAGGCCTGGCTTTGAGACTATTTGTGATGGCTCACCTCGCTTAGACCAAGATTGTTTTCAAACATTGTTATCGATTTCATTTCGATTTGGCAACATCTCACATATGGAAATTCTATTCACCAAGTTTCTATCATTTAAATTATGCGGCACCCAAACATCCAGCTTTTTTACAAAAATCCGTTTATGCAGCATATCCAAAACTGTTGAGTACTGAACGCTAAGCTCTTCCTTAATTTGATAATTGCTTATGTGTCGATTTGCTTCAATTTTTTCAATGATAACATCAACGAACTTAATAGGACGACCACAGCGAGAAGTTTTATATAAAGTAGTAATTTTATATAAAGCATCTTCTCCGTAAACACCACAAATCTCTTTTCGAGCACTAGAAGCATTCACACCCTTGTCGAAAATAAAATGAAAAAACATATCTAATTTTCTCCTTATTAAGTCCCATTTTAAAATTCTACTTGCTCTTTTCACTTTGGTAGGCTATGGCTCACTTTGAAACAATCAAACAGTAGTTTGACGCTTAATTTCTGGATCATACAGGTAGATCCAGGATTCGTCACTTGTGGCAATATCGTAAACGCGCCGAGAAGACCCTAATTCAAATTTTGTTGTCATATCACGCCACCATTCGACACGAACTTATTTTTGAGCCACGGTGAGGTTGTGCGGCACTCAGCGCGATACTATCCTGCTGACTCGTAGATGGCCATGTAATATTTCATAGACACTCCACAATCCAATCTGCAAACTCTGCTGAATCTCCTCGCCACACTTTTTCACTGCCGCCACATTTTCTACCTTAACAGCCATTAAAGAGCGACCGCTTCTATCTTCGTCAGCCAAACATAGCCCACCACGTTTAAATTCATTGTACTCATACTAACGAAACATAGTTGCCTTAGAAGGGTATTTATCTGCAAACACCATTTGAAGTCTATTAAAGGAATCTTCATCTTATAAAGAACATATAAATGATTCAAAATCATAGCGCGGAAATGTACCCGTCGAATATCTATTTTTTAATGAGACACAATATTTTGATTTAGCTCGTAAAAAATATGACGAGAAATTTGAATTTCGAATGTTTTGTTTTTCATTAGACATTAGATATAAAAATAAACATTAGACAGTCATAGTTTTAATTGACATCAAGACTTAAGATTCCGCATCTTATATTTCGTCCTAAAACCCCTTGAAATTTACCCATTTGTATCACCCATTTTATTTATTGAAATAAGTAGTGTTCATAGTAATAAATAGTATAGATATAATTAATGTAATAAATTATTGTATAACAGTAGAAATGGTATCGTTTCGCCGTAGTAGAGTAAAAAATAATTTTACATTATGCCGATACTGGTTTTACATATCTGCAAGAACAGTAGATAATCTATTTGAGTGCTGTTATCTAGCTTGCGTGTCTACAGAGCGGAGGCGTGTTGGCACAAATCGGAGCTAATGGACCATTACCTCGTGTAAATAGATAGATTGTTTTCTGTCGTGCCGGTCAACTCATTCACTCGCATCACTGACACGCTTGTATGTAATCACTTTGATTCTATTATCACGCTGAATATGTGCCTAACTTCACACTTATCTATTATGTGTGTTATGGGTTTCTAGGGAAATTAATTCGTTCCCAACGTAGTTTCAATATTCGGCGAAACGTATTGAAATAATTTATTAAATATAGATACCTATATACCTAATCAGCGTTTTAATATAAAGTTACTTTAAACACTAAAATGTGTATAAAAAGTTTTGCAATTAATGAACTTATACCTAGTAGCGCAAAAGTTTTAGATAATACCATAATTAGTTTCAAGTTTTGTTATAGTACTTTATTTTTGGGGTATATAGGTATAAGAAAAGAATAATAATTATTGTAATATTAAAATTATGGGGGCGGTATTAGATTCTTTACGGAAATCAGTCCCCCCCCCCTACATTTTATATTCGAAATTAAGTTTTGGAGATATATAAGTAGGTCCCTACTTTGAAAAAAATTTAACAATAATAATGCAAGTTTCCAAATTTGTCTTCTCTCAGCGGGATGTTATGCCATTTATTTATGGTTTACCAAAACATTTACCCTTATTATTGTTGTTGTTACGGCTGTATTGTTATGTTGTTACGGCTGTATTAAAATGCCATAAAATTTATGATGCTCGCTGATTTTGCACATTTTAATTTGCAACCTAAATTTACAAACTAAAGTAGGATTTTGCTTAACATTGGAAGACGGCATTTCAAATTGTCTGGGGGATGACAAATGCGTAACGTCCCCCTCGATTACATTACTACAAACTTATTTATGCATATAACTGATGGCGCTGACAGTGTTTGTCTGTAAGGCAAAAACGATTTCCTACGTAAAAATAAGTAGTTCAATGCAACGTTTAAAGAAGAATAAAATAGCACAAATACTCTGAAATAAACCAACGTGCATTCTAATTTACAGATGACTTAACCGCTAACTAATAATTGTTAGTTTCTATTTCATCCGCACGCACTTATAAGTTTGTTAGAGAGTAAAACCAAGGCGACAAGTCGCGGTGACGTCGACTCAGCATATTGTTGCCTTGACGGGGACAAACGAATAAAAGGGGTGTAATGCGAACGCCGAGGCAAATTGATTGCGATTTTAGATTGTACAATACATTGTAAATTGAATTAAATTTTGTGAAAAGAAACGATTGCTGGGTAGCGGGTAACGGTTTGATTGGATTAAGCTTTTTAAACTGTTTTCTATACAATAAACGCAACTTAATAAAAGGAACTAATAATAAAAATGTATAATAATATAATGAACTAATTAATAAAAAGAAGTACCCAGTAATAGTAATAAATTCGGCTCGACAGTATTTATGATGATTTATTGTTAGCAATAAAGAAAGTTTTGTGTACTCTCTGAGAGATGGCGCTAGGTGTCGTTTACATAGCTCTTCACAAAATTATGCAGGTTTCAAATGATTTGCAATGTTAAAATTGTCTGATTGACTTTTTGGTGGGAACTCGACAAATAAATCTAGTTTTTGTTTGAATATATTTATTATAAAGATAGTGTGTTTTGAGTTCAATAGTGATAGTTTATTAAACTTCAAAGTGTCAATATCAAATAAATCAATTAATAAATTATCAATGGCATCTTCATATGCTTGCAAGAAATCCTACTCTTCTGTCCTCAAAAAATCTATTATTACTTTATTGAGTGAATCGCTAACTTACTTAGACTGGACCGGACTAATGTTCAGTCCAATCCATTCTAATAGGTAGATACATCTCGTCAATATGAGATGTGTTTGGAATTGTTACTTATGCAGAAAAATTGACACTAGCACAATGTGCTAATTGCACTATTGCCATATAAGAAATAAAAAAAATAGCTTCATTAATTTGACAATAGGGGAAAGTCCTCCAGTACCGGCCGGCATCCAGTACCGGTCAGTTGCAATTTCCGAAATTCTACAATAGCTGGCGCTGAGGCAGTTATCGTCATTTAAGTAATACGGTCTCACAAGTATATGCCTCGCGCGGTGGCGATCTGTCGCGATCGGCTTACTGTCACTGCGAAGATTTGTGTTGCGCGCAGCGAACGTACGATACACAACTAAAGTTCCGTGGGTGATTGCTGGAGTTTAGACGACGAGCTCGAGAGAAGTCAAACTGGTATGTATTCATTATTTATATAGCTATTATAAAATATGTTTTACTTCGAACTTTATGCTTACATTCTTGTCTGTGGTCGAACATAATATTTTATTCCGTTCCCTACAGTACCGGCCACAAAATTGTCCTCCAGTACCGGCCACTGTTTAAGTTAATTTTTGTGTGGTTTTATTTGCTTATAGGTACACAAAGATGCCAGACAATAAAAGTGATGGTGAGATGAGGAAAAAGAAGGGCACCTGGGATCCTGCCAATATGCATAAAGCCGTGGAGAAGGTGCTGAATAATGAAATGTGTTGACATTGACCAATTGGTTGATAATTTTAAAGTAATAATTACAGAATTGTCACCGGTTCCTGATGCTTCGAAAAGAAGAGCTACTGCATGACGTCATAAAGCTGAAAGAAGTGAAATCTACACAAGTTCTCCATACAAAAAGGTGCTGGAACAGAAAAGAGCAGATAAAAGAAGAGTTGAGTCAGCTAAGCAAGGCAAGAGTTTGCTTTCAGGACAAGATGTCAGCAAGAAAGGCAAGAGTTTGCTTTCAGGAAAAGATGTTAGCAAGAAAGGCAAAAAAACAAAAAGAAAACCAGAGTCCTCCCCACAGATCGATTCAGGAAGAGACAATTTGTCCTTTGTGCCTTGAATCTCATGAAGAAGATTGGATACAATGTGGAAACTGCAAGATTTGGGTCCATGAGGCTTGTGCAAACATATCAGAGCTGTTAAACCAATATATTTGCGATTATTGCCTCGTATAAATGTTCATATTTTTGCTGGCCGGTACTGGAGGCCAAATTTTTTTAGTTTGAATTTTCTTTGTTTTGGAATTTTATTAATAAAGTTGATTATTTCTAAATATATCGATATTTTATTATTTTTATTTATAGCACAAGAGTTCCTTTACTAACATCAGCAGGTATTACAAATGTAACCTAAGGGATTTTTATTTTATTCTAAATAAACCTTAGGGTGACGGTACTGCCGGACTCTCCCCTACATAAAATGAATTAACTATTAAATAATATCTTAATGACTTAATGTAACCGAGTTTCCTGAGGAAATAATAGGAATATGCATTTACCTAATAGAAATATAAAATAATTAATAAAAAGTGAGTATAATTTATAATCGTATCGTACCTATTACAAAATAAAAGATAAAAACATATTCATACATTTTGTACAATATGAGTGTGGAGTTAGGTATTTATTATTTTCTAAGAATAGTTAACTCAAATACTATCATTAACAATATCTTAATTCCACAATACAGTTTCATTAATTTGTATTGATAATATCCCACATTGTATACGTAGGTATAGGTTAATACAAAAAGCACGCCCTAATTCTTTGAAAAGAAAAATAATCGTGCAATAAATAATATCTGATCTTTAGGATACCTACAGCTAGCTTACTTACTGTGGGTAACTTTTTACAAAGCATAATGTTATTATAATTATTGGATTAATAAATCTAATAAGAATCCGTTTAAAAAGGCTATTAGTGTTCAAATACAAATGAGGCTACTCAAGCCCGCAACTAATCAAACAAATTTTCATATCTCATTCATCATGTCTGACTGAAAGCGTTAATCTCAAAAGAAACTCATTAAGGCAGCGGATCAACGCTCTGAAACTCCGTTTAGGACAATCGGTGGCCATTGGACTAGTCCACTTTTAAATATTAAAACAATATTTAAAAGTTCAATATAAAGCTCATAAAGGATGTAACCAAGCATTCCCTGTTTTTGTTTGTTGTCCTGTTTTTACAAATGGTGCTGTCTCTCTCTGGCTGCGCCGGCACGTCTGCGAAGTGCATTCGTGCTGAGAGCCGAGCCCAAAAGTAATTATGTTCAAGTTAGTGAAGATTACGGGCCGCCTGCTCGCGCTAACACGGCAATTGTGTATGCAGTACACTGCCTCACCGTAAAGATTGCCCTTCTTATTAGCATTCTTGCGTGTAAACACTGGGTAAACTAAAGAAATTATTTAATTATTTAGCACATCGGCTAGAGTTATCATGTCTACGAAACAATACATAAGAAAGTGTCGGAATTGATGGTCGACACAATACAGGTCGTTTAGGTATAAATACATTAAGTCATAATTACTTAATTGTTTATTGAACTGATCAATTATTCCTACAATAAATAATAAGGACAGAATTTTACTTATATAGTTAATTGGTTTGTGTCTTTTAAATATTTTAACGCTTTATATATTTTTTTTTATATATATTTTTATAGTGAGAAGGCGGCAGATGGTAAGTGGATACTGCCGTCCTTTTTTTTCGGAATGGTAAAATTCTTGTGGCCATTAGTGCCTTTCATACATGTATACATGTATAGTTTAGGAAGTGCTTACATCTTTTCCTTTCATAGGTCTGCTGTAAGCCGGCTTTCAGCCAACACTTTTACCAGGTATCGGCACGTGCCTGGGCGCTTCTCACCGACTCGCGATCCCGCGGTACCCTCCCAAAGCAACGCCCTAAGCCGAGATCCCTTTCTTCCGCCGGCAGGGGAGCCCTTAGGCTCGTTGCTGCACACACTCTTTGCTCCTGGCTGAGCGCCTTCTGACTAACTCGCCCTAAACAGGATACTGTCGTTCATAGACATCGTTCATACATGCCAACATCAGTCCAAAATAACAAACGCTGGCACGCCTCCGGATGTGCTGCCTACCTTTTGAGATGTAGGAATTGATTTGGCGAGGTTGTGAATATGGGGAGCGATAGGATGGGATGGGAATGGGCTCTGGCATATCTCACTTATTACTGAAACACATATGTACATTGGGGAATAGGATATAGTGAGAAATGCAGTACATTTCAAGGTAGTCTTTTGTGACAGAGGAGTAACGTGGCCAGTCGAGTAGATCCAGCAGCTATTGTTAAAAGATGCGACGAGCAAGCAGCCCACATGAAGGTAATTGACTACCGCAGCCAATTACAAATAAATATTAATTACAAATAAAGAATGACTATAGAATGACTATAATTATGTATACCGGTTATCACATCGGTAACTAGTCGGCTTGTCGTTTTCTCGCGCTTCCCCGCCGGCTCATTGCGGCCCGCCGACGCTCTCGGCCGATGTTTATGACGCCGTTTAAGTGAAATAAATAAATCACTAGCCCACTAGCACCGGCTCTTTGCAAGCCACACTGCTGTGTAATTTTTGAAAGATTCCCCTTCAAACAAATTGATATACAACCGGCCTCAAGGGAGACTTAGTAGGGTTTCATGATCGTATGTCGACGGTAAAACCGCCGGTCATATCTAGTTATCGTCCTTTTGAAAGAAATCCCTTGTTTATAGTATTGTCATCGCTTCAAAATCAACGATTATCTACAACTGATTATTACCCTTACAGCCTTTTGGTACTTATCTAGTGAATATTACGATAGAATCGTTAAACATAATTAAGCTGAATAATGTTTACATCCCAAGGATCAATTTAAATCTTGGATGGGAAAACCTAGATTAGCGACGATTTTCTTATCGATAACTTTAGAACATCAGAAGTATTTTGTCGTTATAAATATTTAATATCTGAAATAGGTAGGTAAATAATTATTTATGATGTATGTCTTACTGTATGAAATGTTAATTTCACGCGTCGTGGTGTGATTTTTCACGTTTTCTTCCAAGACGCTAACGTGACCCGGAGCGGGGTCCATTTATGATCGGTGGACCGAAATGGCCGACAAATGGCGGCCAAATGAGAGGCTTCGTCCGCCGGTGCCGGCCGCTGCTCCTTTCAACTGCCCGCTTTTTCAAACCAATATATACACTACTTCATATTACGCACCATACATTGCTGATTTCCACTATGACTCGTATATAAACTCCTCAGTGAGCAAGCGGCGGAGTGTGCTCGATACGATATTAGTTGCGAGTGGTGTTGGTAGAGGTGTCCCGAGGCACATTTGATTATACGTTGAGAGAGGGCTAATCGCGCTCGACGGGCGAATACCCCGAGATCAAACACGAGGCGCGCCGCCAGATATTTTTGTTTCTATTAAACAACACCCGACGTAATAATGTTTAACAATCGTGCAGCGATAATTCGGACAAGAGAAAGTGTAGACACGTTATTGTGCTGTTATTCATTTTTATACCTGTACCATGCCATACCATACCATGTCTCTCCACCGCTGGAGATAGGCCTCTCCTATAAATATGCCTATGTAAAATTTACCTACCCTTTCCACAAGTTTTACGCTATATATACGTATGTACCTGTTATTACTTTAATTAACTATTTGTTGCAATTAAACAACTTTGAACGGTTTAAATCGCGTATATTTAACATTATTTTGATCCCGACGTTTAATAACTCAAGTGACAAATAAAATCAATTAGTCACCCCGTGACCACGTCCACTGCAAAGTGTTTTTTTAAACTCCGAATGTAATTCCAAATAAAATTTGGAAATAAATCATGTATTTTTTTTGGTATCATATTTTCAATGCAAATAATTTAAAATAAGGAATCAAATAAAAAATAAAAAAATTAGGTTATACAACCGGCCACGCACTAGTCTGCACGTCTGTTATTCTGCTTGAGTCTCGCTCTCGATACTCGCACGCACACACAGAGAGAAAGAGAAAGGCGTATGGAGGGGATAAAAATCTTACGTGACGTTACATTTTCTCTCGAATCACACCTACCGCAAGCCGCGTAAAGGAACTTCGTTCCAAAATCAAGCAACAAGTTAAAAATGTCATTTGTTTTACAAACATTTTAACTCATAGATTATTCTCACGAGGAGACGCTGACATTGCGGAGATCTATAGTTAGGCCACGGTTTACTCTTCGTAGCAACTGTTGTAGCACTCGTAGCAATCATATCATTCAAATAATTTATGATATGAAACGTCTTCTCTATGCCACTTGCAGTTCGCGATGTTCAGATAAGTGGTCGTCTCAGAGGCTCTCAGATTGTTATTAAATATTTGTGTTGTGGTACGATTAGCGAGCAGCAGCCCACTGGCTAATTTATCGGCCGTCTTGTATTCTACTAATTACCTAACACTAACTAATAACTAGCAACAATAACAACTGATGACCGTTCACTTGAAGACAAACTTGATCACTGAAAGGCGGTCAACTGCGGATTGCGCTTTATTATTACGTACTTATGCAGAATTGATCGAAATTGATAACGCACTACACGAATACAGCTAATGTAGTGATGATTCTGATTAGTTAACAATTAAAATCATAAGCGAATTTGATTAACGTCATATGATTATAACCTAGATTTAAAATAGACTTCAATCAATGGAAGTTAGATAATTTAAAATTTACTTTGTCTTTCGACATTTCCACCTATGCATAAGTGCCTGTATATAATAACTGTCTAATTATAATTTGTATGGTCACAATTAATACACTTTACAAATAGGTTGTTTGCTGACATTGAGCAAAAACACAATCATAACCGGCGCCTATCGAGGAACAAACGAGTATCGCAATCGCAACAAGAACAAAAGCCGCGTTGCGAGCGGTTGCGCGTTTGCGCATGATTTAGCCCGATCCATATATCTCATGCAAACCGTAGCATTGTATAACATAAATAAAAGCGCTAAACGCTCGGCTCATTGTCTATTAAGAATTACTTTTCTCAGCCGCGGCGCACAATGGTCGGCGAACACAAAGAGGCGAGATGGTTATCATTTCGAAGTACATTAATACGCAACGGGCACGCCCCGCGCACGAAATACTAGATCCGTTTCTGTTATGATACCTATTTATGTCTGTAATCGCTGCTCTTTATTTCCACAGCGCGTTGATGTGTTTATATTTGTTAGTTGCTACGTGAAAAAGTTCCTAGAAATTTAAATTTCTAGCCTTTAGATTAAACACCGTCAGAGTCTGAGAGCTTTTCTAACGTCATAGAAAAGCTCCAACACGTGCTAGTTTTAAGGAAACGTTTAAAGAACATTTTTAAAAGCGGAAAATGTTGATTTAGCATTGTCTATCTAAAATAGGCATTTGTATGTATTCATTTATATTATGGAATCAATATCAATAATGTGTTCGCGTTATTTAGTATTAAAATTTAACTATTTATTGTCCAAACCACACCATTTCTACAAACGAGGATTCGTAAAAACCCGATATTAATAATAAATATCAAAATATCCGATATTTGATATATTATTATATCGGATATATATCATGTATATAAAAAAGACGAGAATTTAATTCTGTAAGTGGTTTTTAATATGTCAAAATTGTTAAATGAATCTGATATTGATTAATATACTTATTTATTATAAAACAAATCAAAAAATAAGAGTAAACTTAGAGCAACAAAAAATTAGTCTGAGATTAATATTCAGTCTACTTAATCGACATTCAATTAAATTACAATTATAATGTTTAGTGTTGGATCATTGGCAGTGAGTATAATTTTTAATTTATGTTCGTATAACAATTTAAAAGCGTGAGGCCTGCCAAAATTCTAGTTTCGACGGTAAATGTCAATTGATATATATCAATATAAATATCAATTGATATATATTCGCTGATATAGGTATATCAACGAACCCTGCTATTACAAACCCAAAAGTCGACTACCAGATAAGGCTTCGAAGCATTAAGATCGCCTTTTGTCACTCTGTGCTATAAAGAATAAATAAAAAAATAGTTATCGCTAATGCAACAATGTAATTTTATTACATTACGAGTATCTAGAGTAAAATAAACATAATTTTCGGAGCACAATGCAATGTTGCAAATATCTCTCTCTTTCTCTCTCTTTTTGTCGTTCCCCCAGTAATGAGGATCGTGACCATATGTGATTTGTCTCCATTTCCTTCTGTCCCGCGCCAGTTCAATAGATCGTTATAGAGTTTCTCCTGTTGCCTCTACAATACTTTTACACCATCGTGTTGGAATTCGGCCCCTGGATCGCTTCCCCTGCATCTGTCCCACGATCAACTGCTTCTCCAACTCATGCATATGTGATCGCATTATATGTCCAAAGAAGCTTAGTTGACGTTCTCTGCATAGAGAAGTGAGTCGTTTTTTGATATGGAGCTCTTGTAAAATCGATTGGTTTGTCCTCATGGCTGTCCATGGTATCTTTAGCATTCGTCTGCAGCACCACATTTCAAAAGCGCTTATTTTGCTTATGTCTCGACTTTTGAGGCACCAGGTTTCAGCTCCGTACAGAAAAATAGAAAACACTAAGGAATGCACTAGACGTATTTTGGTAGCTCGGCGTATACCCTTGTTCCTCCAAATTTTCTCGAGGCTTGACATTGCGCTTTTAGCCATTCCTATACGACGGCCCAGCTCATTAGTACAACCGCCGTCCTTCGTAATGAGGGAACCCAGGTAAACGAATTGTTCTACTTTTTCGTAGTCTTGGAGGGCCAGTGAAGGATGGAGTTTGTGTTCCCGATCTACCAACATTATTTTAGTTTTTGAAACGTTGATTTTGAGACCAAGTCTGAAATAATATATGTTACATAAAATAAATCTTTGATATATGTTTCGATTTTCGATCATAGGTAAAGCACAATAATAGGACGAAATTGTAGTGCCGACAGGCTAATATCATCGTCAATTATTTGTCTTGCACCGCTCTCGAATTGGAAATTGCCGTATAAGTAATCCAGTAAATCGACAGAGAAATTGCAATGTCGCAGAATGTTGAATTAAAATCTGTCCAAAGGAAAATTATAGGTAAATAATGTACGTGAAGAGCTATAATTTACGTTCACCTGAACGGCCATTTTGATTCGATAATGTTTGAATAATGAATAAAATAATGTTGAAATATTAATTGCACGATAAACAAAGTGAACAAAGTGCCGAGGTTCCGACACGGCCAACCAAAAAAGTTCATTCATGTTTTTTAAAGGTTTAATTGGTGCGTTTTACAACAAACCTCAATGAGCACAACACTGTGTTCCCAGAACATGGTGCAATAAATATGTAAACGACGCCACAAAACTTCTGTGTAAGGAAAAAAAACAGGGTTCCGAGTAGGATTATTAAATCAGTCCAATCATACATCCATTGCTGGGTTAAAATTATTTAGCTTCTCTATGAAACCAGCGATGGAATTCGATAGAGAAGATTGAATCGTTGGTGAAAAAACTACGTGTTGTGAGCAGTTTATGAGTTTATAGCATTACACTTCGGTTTAGGATAGACCCCTGCTGGTAATTGCATCATGAGGCTCGTAAACGAAGTGGTTTATTGATCAGAAAACACCATCCGCCATAATTACATACAAATTGTCAATTTTATATTTAGATTTCAATAATCTATGACGTTTTAAATAAGTGAGATTGTTATATTTTTTGTAAATTGACTTCTCGCCACGAAGTTGAGGCAGGAGACCACATTTGTGATTTACTAGTCTGTTAATATAAAAATCATGAAATACCATTAATTATTATGAATCAAATGACTTTCATATAAAATTTAAGTTATTTACTTTTATTATAAACGTCAAAATGTACCATTTATATCAATATAAAAGTAAAGAAAACGGCTACATTATTTGATTTGACCCCCAAAAGCAACAACCGACAAATCCTATTATTCCCCAAGCAAAGTAAATAAAGGAAAACAGCGGTTTGATACCGACAATAGCAACAATACGGCCTGAGCCGTAATCTTCCCGTCATTAATAAGGGCTCTTCACACGTTTAGTGTTAACATGACAAATGCGGCGAGTGGCACAAAGGCGCAGGCGGACGGAGCGCGCGGCGGGGCGTCCGCTCCACTGGCGATTATCCGTTTCACTTAACTTCACAGATGCAACACGGGGTATTGCCCAAATCTATTTCATTATCTTTACCATTTGTGTATTCTTTTGTAATTATATAGGATACACCGACCTCAGACGGAGGAAGACCGTTATCTTCCTATTTGGCCACAGACCCCGCAGCCTCGTTCGTTTGGTACTTGTATTTCCCTGGGAAATTGTAAAATTTGATAACCCATAAAACAAAATTCACTGTATTGTCGAAAGTACTTCACCGATTTGGATAAAAAATACACTGAAATCTTGTAGCGTAAGCTGTGAAAACCGTAAAAAATCAAGTAGTTCTCGAAATTAGCGCCAATAAACAATATCAATAAATAAAAAACCGAATTTATACTCATATATTGCTATATCTTTATTCCTGTAATTTTTGTTTTCATTTTCGAAGGGCATTTATTATTATTATGGTATAATAGGCGAGCAGCTAGCAGCTGATATGCATATATCTTTTGCTGGTGTATGCATCAATCCTGCTCCAACATCCATGAAAATCCCCACCGTTGAGGAATCCACCACTTCTTGTGGCAATCTATTCCAAGTGTTTGCAACTTTGATGAGGTCAGAGAACTTTCCAGTTGTTTGTTATTGCAGTGTCTTGTTCTATATCTATGTTCTGAGCTTGAAGATCGACGGCAGGTCTGGGCAGTCATATTTGTCAATTGGAATGTTATATGTCTTTATGAGGTCCTTACGCATACGACGCTGACTTAAGGACTGCAGCTTCAGAATTTCCAACCTTTCGCTGTATATCTTTCTCCTTAAAACGATGGGTATTTTCGTAATTTTCCTTTGCAGACTCTGTATTAAGTCAATGTCCTTGGAAAAGTTCGAAATTTGGAATGCATACTCTAGTAACGGACGTACAAACTTATGTTTTGTGGATTCTGACCAACGCTTTGGGTGGATAGGCATTGAAAGGACTTTCTTATTGTGTACAGAAGTGAATTAGCCCGTTTTACTATTGATTGCACATGTTCAGCCCATTTCAGTTTGGATGTTCTTACTACTCCCAGGTCTTTCTATGAATGTACAGATGTGAGTGTACTTTGTGTGTGGATTATATCGTCCAATGTGGAGAACAGTACACTTGCACGGCTTCAACTTGAACCTACAAGTTTAACTTTCTGTTGAAAGTGAAGAATTTTCATTTTCAATATATAATAATAATAGGAACATATAATAATAACACCCTTTTTACATCGATTTTAATAAAAGAAACACTTTATGCTTGGCATAATACACCGCATTAGAACCGCATTAATATGGTAGATTCCGAGATTAGCACGAACAAACAGATAGACAGATGCTGTAGAAAAAACATAAACTACCATAGGTATATATTCGGCCTGGAAAGATAGTATGTTCATTTACTTAATAAAGGTTTTATTTATTTTTAGCAAAAGGTACCGTTAGAAAAATTTTTGCCGTTAGTAAATACTGGTGAGACTAGAAATAGACGATTGAAGCATTTCAGCATGATTTTTAACTTTCTTTTTATGGACGAAGGCGGCACACGAGCACACAGTCCACCTTATTAGTGCATTTCCCACTTTATCTTATTTCCCTAATGTACGTACGTGTTTCGGTGGTGAGTGAGATGTGCCAGAACCCATTCCCATCCTATCCCTCCCCATTTTCTCAACCCATTCCCCAAATCCATTCCCATATCTCCAAAGGTAGGCAGCGTGTCTGGAGGCATGCTAACATTTGTTATTCTGTACTAATGTTGGCACGTATTGCGGGATGTGTTGGCGGGTTATTTTTGAGGTAGTCGTACACTAGTACTTCCTCGCCGCTTGTGGTAACGGCTTTGTTATCCTCAGTCGCCTTTTACGACGCCCACGGGGAAATAAATTGGGTGGTGCTACTTTAAAGCCGGCCGACACTACACGGATAAGCTTTTATAGCTTTAATAGGATCAGCTTTAGTAACAATAGCCGGATCTACTGTCTACAATTACATACCTATATTAGGTAGTCGGATAAGTTCGCGGCCTTTTATAATCAAAATAATAAAGACTTTTTTATTGGGTACATGACTATTTATTAAACGGAATATTGTCCATTTAATTCGACTATCTCAGGCAGAGCCATTATCTCATCGCTGTAAAAATTTTGGGGTTTCGTTTTAGCAACATCTCGCACATGGAAATTCTATTCACCATCTGTCTTTAAATCTTTAATTAGTCTTTAATTAAATTTCTGTTATTTCAATCATGCGACACCCAAACAACTAGCTCTTTACAAAATTCAGTTTATGCGGGTGATCCAAAACTGTTGAGTGGTGAATTCTAAGCTCTTCCGCAATTTGATGACTGTTTATGTGTCGCCCTGCTTCAATTTTTTCAATGGTAACATCAACATTTACCTTAATCGGACGATCACAGCGAGGGCCATCATTCACATCAAAATTACCAGACCTGAATCGACTGAACCATTTTTTTTGCAGTAGGTTTAGATCAAGCAGCTTCTCCGTAAACACAACAAATTTATTTTCGAGTACCTACTATTAGAACATTCATTAGAAGAGTATTAGAACATTCATTAGAACACTAGAAGCATTCATACTCTTGTCGAAAAAAAATGTTATACCTACATATCTAATTTTCTCGTTATTAACTTTCATTTTAAAATGGTTAAAAATATGTAAAGATTAAACTTTTAACTTGTAATTTCAATTTGCCGCCATTACAAAAAAGTCAGCTGTCAAACGGTAAGTATATCACTTTCCCGCCAGTGATCAGTTTTGGCCAGAACTATTATACGTTCAAAAAGGCCGCGAACTTTTCCGACTACCTATTTTTTGTTATTAAAATATTTATTTTAACATAATCTCATGCAAAAATATCATTTTAAGCTAAGTGCAACAACAGTTCTAATAACCAATTAATAATGTCATAATATTGCGTCAACAATTCAATCACCTAAACACATTTCGCGTGTAAAGTCTGCACATAAACAACACATGCACACATGGCAATATACAAATAACTAGTTACAATGTCACGTCCCTAGCCTGTTCCACCACTCACTGCAATTATTGCAAGTAGAAAATTAAATTAACACACACGCACATCGTTGTGTAACTCGGGTGAGGGTTGATGACCAGCCGATACTGACCCCTGGGTTTCTATAAACTCCCTTCTATAGATTCCTTTGTTTAAGCAAATTTGCAAGGAGAGAATGGTATGTGTAAGGTGGTCGGCAGGCAGCCATTTTGCTTCGTCCACTAATTGTAGGTCCCTCAGTAGTCATTTCATCGCTCGCTACGAGGAACGTCTCCGTGCTCATTACGCTGCGGTTTATATTTTTCGAATTAGCACTTCCATAACTTCCGTTGTTTTCTGTGGTCTATTGTAATATTTAATTGTTAGTTACAATAGCACACATACCTACATACGTATGTATTAGGTAATAACAACCGCTTTTGACGTTTCAAATACCAATTAGATATGTCATTAATTAATTGTTGATTAAGACTTGTTGTTTTGTTTTGTTTTGTCTACTGAAACGTGGAAGGGATTGGTGTGTCAAATTATAATATCGTCACAGAAAATAATACAATTTAACCCGTTCTATAGAATTTTGAAACATAAAGTTAGTAGCATAATTAAAAAATGAGAATAGCAGCCAATTTTTTTTTTCAGTTCCGAATCTTCGATGCATTTCTAATCAAGATCGTGCTTGATTGGGACCGATTAAAAGCCCTTACATACTTGCTTAACCTGTCGTGTGTCTATGAAGAGTGTTGCTTGGCCTTGACCTTCTGTGGGATGTTGAGACCGATTGAATTAATCCCTTGTGACGAATAACGCTTGGACACGGCACATACTGATTGGATACCTAGTGAAAAGTATGTAGAATAGAATGCTGTGAATGGGAAATTGATGTTAAGAGGACTGAATAATGATACTTTTGATGAAATAGAACAAATTAAATTGTAAAGGAGGGACACGTGAACACAACAAGATATTCGTATATCTATTAGTTAATAAAACAAAATAAAATTAATGTATTCGAGTCTTGTGGGATAATTAATAAGGAAAGTTTATTCAAAATGAGTGCAATGAAGCTCGACTTGTGAGTAATTAGTACATACGCATTTGGTTTCGTGTTTGAATTAAGTAAGTTTTAATTTTTTTCTTATATAACGCATAAAGCTAAAGGTTGTCGATTAACCCGATAATATGTGGAGATTGCGGGCGGCGAGATTGTTTTATACTTAGTCAGCTGTTGCAGTGTCAGGAAAGCAATAACGCAGCGAATTGGCCGAGATGCGGCCAAAATGTGATAGAATTAATTTTCAAATTGCAGGTTCGCACCGCGCGAGCCTAGCGCTGTCAAGACAAGAGGTTACATTTGTAACCTCAAAATGTAACTTAAAGTTACTAATGTAACAAAAAGCTTATATAGGGTAAAAGTATTATTAACCGTAATTTACATATAATGTAACTTTAAGTTACATTTTGAGGTTAAAAATGTAACCTCGAGTGGTGCAAAAAATAATTCCATCACATTGGGTCATATCTCAACCAATTCGCCTTATTTTTCATAAGTAATATTTTAAGTGCTTTTCAATCCGAAAATACCGGGACACCGGTATAAAAATAACGTGAGATCGGATTGGATTGGACCGAGATTAAACTTTCAAGAACCGATATTTTAGATATTGTCGATATTTTTACATTTATTTATCTCAGTATTTATTAGGTAGGTACAACAACAAATTTACAAACTTATCTAGTTACAGACACATTTTATAAAACATTTATACGTTTGTAAATTCTCTTAGAGTTAAATACAACTTTGGTTACATATAATCATGCAGAATGGCTATAAAAACTATGTATATATGTATAATAATCTAAAAGGAAAATTTCTATCTAACAGAATTTTGAAACGGCCGTTATTTAGAAATATTAATATCAAACTCATAATGCACATCGTTATAACATCGCCATATTCTATAGAATGGATTATTGTAACATTATAATAATAGGTATAACATAACGTACTGTTATAAAGTTTTAAAATTATTGAAGCGCTGTCGATAATGAAGAGTAATTAAATTAAATTAATGAAATATAATCAAACAAAATTTAATTAATGAAAAATAATTGTACAAAATATAATTATTCAAAATTAATTAAATTAAACTTAATGAATAGAAATATGAATAAAACGTAATAAATAAAATTAATGAAAATGAATTAAATGAAAGTTAAATAAAATGAAATTTAATTATTATAAATTAATTATATTAATCAATGAAATAATAGAATGAAAATGTTGGTTCCTAAAAATAAACCTATACCTACAGGGTCTGTTATTGAGACGGCTCAGTGTGAAAACGTTAGAAACTATAAATAGAGAAATTTATTTTAAGGAGCCAGGTTCTAAGGCACACACAACGATATTATCCTTTTTTGCATTGCATTCTCAAAAATTGCATTCTCAATCGAACATGTGGATGAAAAATGTAAGTTGAACTGCAACACTTACGTGTTAGGTAACATTCGAGGAAAGTGTGTTGGCAGCACTACTGAAGCCCTATCCAGTTGTTTATTATTATTTGAACTCGACCGTACTCTGTTATTTGGACATCGATTTAAGGTGTATTGCACCTGCTAACCTCTTTAAATATTTATTGTTGTGCCGACACTCCGTCCTTCAGTTTGTATGTATAATTTGAAAACTATTTTGGTACAACGTAAACTTGTGACAGTTGTTTGGTTTTCTTTTGCTGAAAAATACCATTTATAGTAAATAGGAACAATAAAAAGAAAAATAAATCGTGATATCGACTTGTTAGAACAATATAATTAAATAAATATATTTTCTTGTGGTAGTAGTCACATAATTACTTATCTATTGTATATTAAATATACTTTCTTTTGGCAGTAGTCATATAATTACTTATCTATTGTATATCTATTAAATATATTTTGTTTTGGCAGTAGTCACATAATTACTTATCTATTGTATATTAAATTAATATTAACATTTATATAACTATTTTATATAACCATAACAGTTATATAAGTTATATATTATATAAAGCAGCTGTTTTCAATTGATATATATTGTGACATATGTACCTATATCATGATATATATCAGCGAATCCTGATGTTGTTATTGAATTGAATTCAATTAATATTCCCAGTATCAAATCAAAATCAGTATCAAAATTATATTTCCCACTATTTTTAGTGATAACCTTTTTCAACTTTCGTTAGTCAGACTCTAGTAAATTTGTATGAAAAATTTGTTAAAACTTAAAAATGTTTTCATGTTAATGGACAGTTCATGAACCAAATACGAAATCTAAGATTTTAGATTTCGAAAAGGATTCGGAAGCAATGTATATTTTGGTTATAATTTTAATAAATATTAATACATCAATATCACACACGATGTCATTAGTGCGGTCGTCCCGCCTACCCGTTTTGTAGCATTTTGACTCCCTACATCCGGTTCCGTTTTGTATACGTCTCGCCGTAGGGGAGCTACGTTATTCGGTTTATTGATATTTAAACTACGAACTACTGCTATAGCATATTTAATTATATTCCATTTATTGTCATAGTACTAAACACAATAAGTATCAACATACTTGAATAGGTAACATATACCTATCTTTCATGTAAAGTAATTGTGCGGGCCTGTCTTACGCGCACTGTTGTATGTGCGCTGGGATTGTGAAGAAGAAAAACACAGTGAACCACTTATGAGACTTGTATTCGGTGCAGACTTAACTATTTGATGTGTGTTTACTGTGGTGAGTGTGAGTTGACTGCTTTGTACTGGGATACCTTATTAATGTTTCTACAATAAGATGCACTGGAGTTGGGCGTTCCGATTCTTACGACCATTAGTGCGCTGTCTGATTTTGGCCTATGTGCCCGCTATGGTACACATGTGCAGGCCGTTTGTCTGGTATGCGATTTCTTTTCCTTTGTCTGTTCAATGTCAATGGCGCACATGTACAAAACCCTTTGTTTGGTAGCGCGCTTTCTCTTCCCGTTCAACTCCAACGTCCCTTAAAATGAGCTTACAAATAAAATGAAATAACTATCTTTACGGAATGAACGAACAAAGACAATTTAACTATAGTATCCTACCTTAACCTACTGCTTTAAATGAACTGTACTTATACTTAACCTATATACTTATAGGCAGTATGTAGGTACCTACAAATTATTAGGAGTCGGTCGTCGCGAACAGTAATCGTAAATAATACCTATAAAATTATCATAATATAAATATTAAATAAAAAACAATAGATTCTGTTTATCTAATTCCTTTTAAGCTATTTATACTTATAATATTAAATTATAACATATTAGATACTTGTATTATTTATAAAGAATTTCTTAAATAAATATACTTACATAAATATTTGTTCCTCTCTTATCCGGACGCCATCAACACGGGTTCCAGCTGAAATTATGTGTTTAAACGGGCACACACCTGGACTGAAGCTGGATGACCCATTAGGTACCTACAGTTGTAGGCCACACGAGCAACGAATGTGTAATACATGTATTCATAGTCGATAAGTTGACAGTGTTCTAAGACTGTAATGTACGAATGACCTGTCTAGATTACCTACAGGGCTTGTCCGAAACCATGGAAACCATTTCGTGATTCTCAATTAACCGGCGCTTGAATAATATTACATATTTTTAGTTAAAATGAATTTTTTTGAGCTTTTTATTTAGGAAATTTGTATGAAACGTTTAGAAACATCTCACAAATATAATTTTTGCGTAAAAAGATTCTTAAATTTATTTAACGGCAATGATCTTAAAATTGATTTCACGGAACGTACCTAGGTACCTAATGATGTACATTTCATGTAGATATCTATCCGAATTTACTATTTCATACTAATTTTAATTTTGGTTCTCTTACATATCATATTACTTTTTATCCATGTGCTATGTGTTTATTAAAAGTTCGAAATAACAATTTTGTTCCATTGCTATGTCGAATTATTTCAACTCAATTAATTAGTAGGTAGGTACCAGGGCCGTCTTTACCAGGGGGTGCAAGGGGTGCGGTGCACCCCGGGCGCTCACCTTTTAAAGGTAATTAAAAAATATAACGCTATAGTAAACAATTACACAATAGGATATTTGACTGTCATAGGATACACAATAGGATATTTGACTGTCATAGGATACACAATAGGATATTTGACTGTCATAGGATACACAATAGGATGTTTGACTGTCTTAGGATACACTCCCGCACCCCGGCGCAGAATAGACTTAAGACGGCCCTGGTAGGTACTACTAAATACTAAATTATTATTTGTTATACTAACGATATTAAATTATTCATTGTTACTATTAAACTGCATTACTTTTAATTTACTATTAAATACATTACTATTAAACAATGAATCAACAAACAACAATCAACCGTTAAAAATGAATAACTTTAAATAACGTTTCATTAATCAATGAATCCGTTAAAAAACGGTGCGTCGATTTAAGTATTTCTATTATAAAATAAAACGAATTCAACATCGATTTGTTGATAACGAATAGCACATGTAATTGCAAGTGATCAGTGATCTCGGTACACATGCAGAGACATCGAAGAAAAAAAAATATTCGAAAAAAATCGATACACGCGTTACGGAATCGATTCGAGCGGCTGAGGAGCCTGTGTAATTATTATGATCACGCCCGCGTGCCACGAATAATAAATATTCCACTATTAAATAGAACGTTTTTGTTTAAATTCGAGACGAATTGGAAATTTGAATAGGCATTGTTATTCCGGCTCATCTTATTTATCGGTTTTTATAGAGATTTTGTTTTTCGTATGAGACCGTATTTTATTGTTTACGGTTTCTTTATTAATTTCTACATCAAATTTGAATTTTTAACTCTATTCTGGTAATTACCACATTATCTTATGCGTGATGTTTCGCTTTAAAAAGCCCCGCTGAACAAGCGGGTTGGCAAGTCGACTCTTTTAGTGGTGGTGCAGTTCCTCGGGGCCTCTCTGTGATAGCAGCTTAAGTTAAGTTAAGTTAAAACAGAAATACAATAAAGAATTGTCATTAATTAATTCTAAATAAATTAATAAAGTCTCAATGTCTGGGAAACTAGAACGGACAATAAGGTCCTTTTGCTCAGATAATGTCACATAATATATCAAGTAAACTTTGTATTTTTAAGGCGCCATTCGGTTGATACGTTCAGCTCGTACCGGTGCCGGCTCTGTTGATTTCGCGGCACATTGCCCGCGTGAGTTACGACCTCTGCGGTAACCCCGCCGCATCCTCCCGATTTATTAGATCGTTATACCGCATCGGGGCAAAATAAATTCAATTCCATTCGACTCTCGCCCCGTATTTCACGCCGTGACAAATTCCAGCGGAATAACTCGCGATGCGGGTAACGTCTCTCTCCGTGGTTTTATCCTATTTGCTTTCAATCGTGTTTTAGCCGACTTCGAAAGAAGTTAAGCCCATCACAGATGCAGCTACAATATATATTGATATACATACTCAAATATAATATAACACATTACGGCAAAATACCACACACGGTTAATATACTATAATAAATATATTATTAGAGCTGCGTCTGTGATGGACTTTATGTCTTTTGAATTTCGTATTTCGACATGTTTGTAACTAAAAAATAAGTAAATGTTAACTATTTCTGAAGGCGAAGAATATTCTGACTAAAAAACGCCAGTACAGCCGGTACAGCAAGAGCTCTCTGTCACTATTTCTGTTAACGACGGAATGAATAAAAATGTAAAAAGCTAGGGTACTTGTATATGTGTATAGATATTAATTTCGCTTGTATAGTTGTTTCTCTTTAGTGTCTTATAAATGTATGAAAATGTATGAATATCTCTTAATATCATTAGGTTTACACTATTTGTATAATGTCCATTTTATAACTATGTATTGTGTAATTGATATTAAAATGATCCCTAGTGTGTCTTTTATTACCCTATTAGGATAATTATTGGTGAATAGGGTAAGTAGGGCATGCTAGGGATAAGTTGTGGGCGCTATGGCGTTCGGGAAACAACTGAGCGCTCCGCCACCTGGCGGACGAATATAATATTTATAGTCCTGAAGCGGGGGACGGGGTTACGTAAATATGTCGCACAAACCGCGCACCCCGTCCACTCAAAACCGAACGTTATAGCGTCATGATCTTATTAGATCCCCCTTAGGTTAGTTTACATCTAAGTTTTATCTAATAAGAAACTTGTAAATGTATAAAAATGTATAACAGTGTCTTGTATGAATAAATGATCCCCCGCGGGGTAGCGGGAGGGGTACACATGTAGAAAAGTAGAAGGGGAAGCCAAAATGGAATAAAAGACGAACCATTTTGGGCTTCCGGCATTCCGATCAGCGGCACCACTCCGAACACTACAAACGGTCAACCAAGTGACTAGGACAAGTAGTAGAACAACAAGTACCTCTGCCCCCTGCCCCCGGCTCTGCTGATATTATCGAAGAAAAGGAAATAAGGCGTTATTATTGTACAACATCCCTATATATACAGTCCACATCCCCCGGCGACCTATAAGGTTGTAGGACAATACTGTCCTCGATCTGTTGAAGAGATCGCAGTAGACAAAAGTGTCCTCAACATCGATGGTCCTTCCAGCCGGATAAGAAGAATCAGCGTCCACGGTTCATCAAGTCGCCAAGTCAAGAATTGCACGACGTTGTTTAAGGAAGAAACAGCGGGAAGAGACGACGCGTCGTACTCGTCCGTGCATACAAGTCTTGATTTACGTCTTGATTTCCACGTCCTGATTTCCACGTCATAAACATCTCAATTTCCACGTCATAAACGTCTCAATTTCCACGTCATAAACGTCTCAATTTCCACGTCATAAACGTCTCAATTTCCACGTCAAAAACTACAAACCGTTGTTTTCACAATGCCGTCAACAACGAGATCACAGAGCCGGACGGGATCGCAGAGCGGAGCACAAACCACTACGGAATCAACATCTGCCACCACGGAGTCCACAGCCACGACTTCCGCTACCACGGGCACAGGCACCACAGCGACAGGGACGACGACCACCAGCGGCGGTACTACTAGCACCGAGGCCACTATGAAGACGACTTCGGCGGCAGCGGACGTCACGATCGTTCCACGAGCCGCAAGCGTCACGGCGAGGTCACACCGCTCTACCGCATCCGCCAAGAAGAAGGAACGTCTGGAGGTCGAACGTACCTTACTACAGCTGCGCCTGCAAGCCAAGGAGCAGGAACTCAGGCTAGCGGAATTAGAATCGGGCTCCGAGGCAGATGATGAAGAAAAGGAAGACAAAGACCAATCGTTCCGGTTAGAAAAATGGTTGAACCGGAACGACGCACCCCCCCCTGTACCCCCGCAGGAGGCGGAGCCTAAGTCTCGCAAGATCTCGCCGATAAAGTATGAAGGAGGACGAGGACGGGGAGCTTACACCGCCAATGATGAAGATGACGGAAATAAGCACCGAGAGCATAGTACGTCTCGGCCCGCACGCCCTACCGCAGACATCGTGGAGCAAATGGCCTCTGCGATCTCCAAGGCGGTGAAGATATCGGCGAGGGAGACACCAAGGTATATAACCGAGCTGCCTACGTTCGACGGACATGGCAGCGCATGGTTGGGGTTCAAGGGCGCGTATGAGGATTCAAGGCGCGCCTTCATGAAGAGCGACAACCTGGCACGGCTAAGAAAGAGCCTAAAGGGTACCGCTATGGAGGCGGTAGCAAGCCTGTTCACCGCCCACCGAGAGCCGGACGAAATTATGGAGGCTCTCGGAAGAAGATTCGGGAGGCCGGATGCACTCGTCGCGTATGAGGCAGAAAACTTGCGATATTTGCGCAAGCTGACCGACGAGCCCCGCGACCTCTGCGTATTCGCCAGTAAGGTGGCCAACGCCGTGGCCACCATACAGGAAATGAAAAGGGAGAACTACCTCTATAGCCCCGAGTTAGTCCGGGCTATAATGGACAAATTCACCCCAATACTGAAGAACAAATGGTACGACTTTGCGAGCGCATGGGAACACGAGGTGCCTACACTAAACCTACTATCGACGTTCCTGAACATAGAAGCCGATAAGTGCAGTGCCTACGCACCACCCGAAATCATTAATCCCATCGCCGTACCTGCAAGAGAAAGGTCCGTACCTGCGAATATAAAAGAAAAAGCAATAAGAAGGAAAACCGAACGTACATACAGCGCCACTACCGACGGAAAGGGGAAGCCCGAATACAGCGCCCCTACCAACGGAAAATGGAAGTATGAACACAGCGCCTCTACCGACGGAAAGGGGAAGCCCCAATACAGCGCCCCTACCAACGGAAGATGGAACTATGAACACAGCGCCTCTACCGACGGAAAAGGCAAGTTTGAATACAGCGCCTCTGCCAACGGAAAGGGGAAACATGATTACAGCGCCACAACCGACGGAAAAATGAAGCTTTGCCCACTATGCAAGGAAGATCACAGCTTGCCTTCGTGCAAACAATTTGCAGACAGCGATATCGACACCCGCTGGGAAATAGCAAAAAGAAATAACATCTGCTTCCGTTGCCTGTCTAGCAACCATCGCCGGGGCAACTGCCGAGTTAAGCCATGTGGGCACAGCGGTTGTGGGATGGCACATCATCGGCTGTTACATCATACGCGTCGGACTCCATCGCCAATAGTGAAGTCAGAAGAGCCCAAAGAAGAAATAATTACGTCTACAACGGAAGTTATCAACAAGGCCACTGCCGCGAATTCAATACCGCATCGACGCCGAGCGTATCTAAAGATAGCACCCGTAGTGCTTGCCGAACCACACGCGAAGGTACATACGTACGCGTTGTTCGACGAAGGCAGCACCGTCACCATCATTGAGGATGCTATAGTAGACTCCCTTGGCATCAACGGGCCAGTTGACACGATGTCCATACAGGGCATCAACGGCGGAGAAACAAAACACGAGAAAAGCCGCACTATCGACGTAAAAATACAAGGGCTGCATTCGGACAGCGTGCACACATTGAAAGGCGCACGTACCATCAAACGTCTAAACTTCACATCGCAGACTGTCGGAGAAACGGACCTAGAAGACTGCACACACTTAGATGACGTCAAGGACGAGCTCATCTATAAAAATGCATGCCCTAAGATTCTCATCGGACAGGACAACTGGGAGTTGATCGTCTCCCGTCAGATCCGAGCGGGAAAAAGGAACAAACCAGTAGCATCGCTAACGCTACTGGGATGGGTACTGCATGGATGCCGCACTTCAGTATGTGAACCCGTCACCTTCTGCGGCCACATCAGCGAGAAGCGCGACGAAATGGAGGAGTTAATGAAGAACTTCTTCAAATTGGAGTCACTGGGCATCGAGCCGAGGCAAACAAAGGATGACCCGGAGCAGCGAGCTATCGACATTTTGAGTAAGCAAAGTCGACGGTTACCTGACGGGCGGTTCGAAACCGGACTCCTATGGAAAGAGGATAATGTAAAGATCCCTAACAATTATGGGGATGCTCTCAAACGGCTGCACAACCTAGAAAGAAAACTCGACCGCGACCCGGAGCTTAGGGAGAAATACAAGGAACGTATGACGAACCTGTTAGTATCCGGATACGCCGAGCCTGCGACTACAGCGCCACCTGCAGACAAGACGTGGTACTTGCCACATTTCGCCGTCATCAACCCGGCAAAGGAGAAGATCCGAGTCGTCCACGATGCCGCTGCGAGATCTTTCGGCCGCAGCCTGAATGATATGCTGCTGTCAGGGCCTGATCTACTTCAATCACTGCCCGGAGTCATCATGAGATTCCGTCAACATCCCATTGCAGTGTCAGCGGACATCAAGGAGATGTTTATGCAAGTCAAGATACGACCGGAAGAGCAAGACGCACTACGCTTCCTATGGAGGGGAGACGAAAGAGGCAACACACCACCACGTGAGTACAAGATGACGTCAGTCATATTTGGGGCAACGTCATCACCATGCACAGCGCTGTACATCAAGAATCGCAACGCCACCGAGTTCGCACATGTAAACGAACGCGCCGCCAGAGAGATCCAAACAAACCACTACATGGACGACTTCATAACCAGCTTCCCAGACAAGGAGGAGGCTGCGAGAGTCGTAAAGTCGGTCGACGAGATACACCGTCGAGCCGGCTTCCATTTACGGGGATGGGTGTCCAACAAGAAGTCCGTCGTCAAACAATTTTCGTCGGATCCCGGAACCACGACAGTCACCATAGGCGGGAGCGAGATAGAGAAGACACTCGGCCTCCTATGGCAGGTAAATGAAGACTGCATCGGCTTCCACATAAATGCTATGAAGACACCACCCGACGTAATAGAAGGTAGACGTCCACCCACCAAGAGGGAAGCACTCAGCGTGATAATGTCGCTGTTCGACCCGCTCGGACTCGTATCGCCGATAACTACTCCGGCGAAACGACTTATGCAAGATACATGGAGTCATGGAACGAGCTGGGACGAACCGCTTCCCGAAGAGCTGCAACCAAGATGGAGCGCGTGGCTTTATACACTACGCGCTCTAGAAGAACTTCGCATTCCCCGCTGCTATGATGTAGAACCGGCCGTAAGAAGAGAACTGCACACTTTCGTAGACGCAAGTGAAGAAGCCTACGCAGCCGCCGTGTACTGGAGATTACAACGAGCCGACGGCACCGTAAGAATATCACTAGCCGCTGCAAAGAGCCGCGTCGCACCGCTCAAGCCCGTCTCTATACCACGACTTGAGCTACAGGCGGCGGTACTCGGAGCACGACTAGCGAAAAACGTCGCGAAAGAGCACGACTTCATGGCCGCAAAACAGGTGTATTGGAGTGATTCACGCACCGCTCTCGCGTGGATCCGAGCCGAACCACGGACGTTCAAAACGTTCGTCGCACATCGCGTCGCCGAGATTGAAGATACTACAAAGAAAAAGGACTGGAGATGGCTGCCGTCACAACTCAACGTAGCCGACGACGCGACACGAGCGACACCCGCGGATTTCAACGAGAATCACCGATGGTTCACCGGCCCGACTTTTCTACTATCACCTGAAGAACAATGGCCGGTCGAGACAAGCACGACAAAGGAACGCACCGGGGAAGAAAGGGAGAGATGCTGCGCAACAACGAACGACATAAAGGGGCACGCACACTTGCCCGATATCACGCGCTTTTCAAAATGGGAGCGCCTGATCCGGGCCACCGCACGCGTACTACAATTCATCGACTTATGTCGGAAAAGGAGACACACCGTGGCAGCAGCGCGTCGCAAAAGGACCATCGCCAACCCGACATCGGACCCGGCATGGTCAAGGACAAAAAGGAGCGACGCAAAGGCGGCAACGGCAAGAGAATCCGCATGCGACCAGCGCAAGTTCGTGCCATTAGAGGCGCATCATCTCATCCAAGCCGAACATCTCTGGACGAAGGCAGCGCAAGAAGACAGCTACGCATGCGAACGCAAACGCATCGAGCGTAGCACCACACCGGCGGGAGACGACAAACTCGCCGGTCTAAGTATTATCATGGGAACGGACGGACTACTAAGACTAAAAGGAAGAATCGCTGCCACAGAAGGGATTAGCGAGGAAACGGCAAATCCAGCTATACTAGACGGCGCACATGACTACACAAAGATGTACATAGATCATGTACATAGGAAGATGCATCATGGGGGCGTCGAGCTAGTGGTGAATGAAATACGACAGCGATTCTGCGTTATGAAAATTCGCCCTACAGTACGGGGCGTTTTAAAGGTATGTATAACATGCAAATTGAAGAAGGCGAAACCAACGAGTCCAGCCACCGGGGATCTGCCGCACGCGCGTGTAGCACATCACGCGCGCCCGTTCACCTTCACCGGGCTCGACTACTTCGGTCCACTCGAAGTAACCGTGGGCCGACACCGAGAAAAAAGGTATGTCGCCCTATTCACCTGCATGACGACAAGGGCCGTCCACTTGGAAGTAGCGGCATCACTCAGCGCAGACTCTGCTATATCTGCGCTGCGAAGATTCATGGGGCGACGCGGCTGCCCAAAGGAGTTGTGGTGCGACAACGCCACCAACTTCAAAGCCGCGGAAAGACAACTCAACGAGGCCGCACTCACTGCGGTCCGAGAAGAGACAACAACGAAGCACATCGCGTGGCGTCACGTTCCCCCCTCCGCCCCCTTCATGGCCGGGGCATGGGAACGCATGGTCCGCACGGTAAAAGAAGGCCTGCGAGCAACGCTACACGAAAAGTACCCGAGCGACGAGACACTCCACACACTGCTCGTCGAAGTAGAAAACACGGTCAACTCCCGTCCACTCACACACGTGGCAGTAACACCAGGGGAACCGGAGGCGCTCACACCCAATCACCTGCTGCTGGGACCCAATTCCCATGTCCCAGCACCGGGCGCCTTCACCGAAGAAGACATAGATGCACGCGCGCATTGGCGGCGCGCCCAGCGGCTAGCCGACACCTTCTGGAGCCGCTGGGTACGAGAGTATCTCCCCCTGCTTCAATACCGGCGGGAGCCCCGCACGATCGGCGAGGCACCACGCGTCGGAGATTTAATCATCGTGTGCGACGCAAATCTACCGAGGAACACATGGCCGCGAGGAAGAGTCATCGCTACGTACCCCGGGCAAGACGGCGAAGTGCGCGTCGTCGACCTACAAACGAGCAACGGACACGTTCTGCGGCGACCCACAAAGAAGATCGTCGTTCTACCGGTTAGGTCGCGAGACGGCGACGGCGGGAGTATGTTAACGACGGAATGAATAAAAATGTAAAAAGCTAGGGTACTTGTATATGTGTATAGATATTAATTTCGCTTGTATAGTTGTTTCTCTTTAGTGTCTTATAAATGTATGAAAATGTATGAATATCTCTTAATATCATTAGGTTTACACTATTTGTATAATGTCCATTTTATAACTATGTATTGTGTAATTGATATTAAAATGATCCCTAGTGTGTCTTTTATTACCCTATTAGGATAATTATTGGTGAATAGGGTAAGTAGGGCATGCTAGGGATAAGTTGTGGGCGCTATGGCGTTCGGGAAACAACTGAGCGCTCCGCCACCTGGCGGACGAATATAATATTTATAGTCCTGAAGCGGGGGACGGGGTTACGTAAATATGTCGCACAAACCGCGCACCCCGTCCACTCAAAACCGAACGTTATAGCGTCATGATCTTATTAGATCCCCCTTAGGTTAGTTTACATCTAAGTTTTATCTAATAAGAAACTTGTAAATGTATAAAAATGTATAACAGTGTCTTGTATGAATAAATGATCCCCCGCGGGGTAGCGGGAGGGGTACACATGTAGAAAAGTAGAAGGGGAAGCCAAAATGGAATAAAAGACGAACCATTTTGGGCTTCCGGCATTCCGATCAGCGGCACCACTCCGAACACTACAAACGGTCAACCAAGTGACTAGGACAAGTAGTAGAACAACAAGTACCTCTGCCCCCTGCCCCCGGCTCTGCTGATATTATCGAAGAAAAGGAAATAAGGCGTTATTATTGTACAACATCCCTATATATACAGTCCACATCCCCCGGCGACCTATAAGGTTGTAGGACAATACTGTCCTCGATCTGTTGAAGAGATCGCAGTAGACAAAAGTGTCCTCAACAATTTCTTTCTACAGTTTCTGAAGTACAATTAACCACAATGGTCGCTAACTTTTGTTAAAAGATGGCACTGCAAGAAGCAGAGGACTATTTCCACAACTATTCCTTTCACTTATATTACAGATCCTTACTTATACGTACAATTAAAGATTTTTTTCCAGTTTTCTGTTCAGTTCTTACACATATGACTACCGTAAAATGTAGGTTACTGCAATTTCCCAAAACACGTACACCTACGTGTTTTGGTAGTGAGTGAGATATGCTAGAGTCCGTACCCGTCTCATCCTATCCTATACCTTCCTATTTTCCCAACGTTTTCTCCAAATTCATTGCTTAGTTTCCAAAGGTGGCAGGCAGCGCATCAGGATGACGTGCCAATGTTTAGTAAACCACAGTAAAGAAACAGTTTTATTATCTTTAGACAAATCATTAGACAAGTGTATTCTACATATGTATACATATAGTACCTACTAGTAGGTATGTACCAGTAGGCAATAAAAAATACCTACAATTATTGCAAAACTACGGAGATCAAAATTGTAACGACGCTAATGCACAAACTCACGGCACATTTTGAAAGGGTAATTTCAACAGTATGACACGGCCATTAAACTGATATTTACTACATTGTTGTCTGAAATAAATGTACGTGTTTTGTCATGCGGGAGCCCTGTCACAACAAACATTATTTTATTTTATGATTTTGTAACGCGCCGTGAAGACGAACTGGCGTTTTGGAAAAAACGATTTAACCGTAACAAAGATTTACAATGTTCGGTGGTTTCCTAATGATGGGGCAAGTAGGGGTAGACCAACCCTATGTAAAGTAATGACGATGATTTGTTTTTTTACTAAATAACTGTAATTATAGCGCCTACTTATTTCTCCTTTGTTTGATAGGGAAATTTAGTAAAATCTACTACTTTTGAATTTCAAACAAGTTTCTCGACTAAGCGTGCCTAACCATCAGCTGATATAGATCATTTATGTATTGATTTAACAATACTTTCAAATACAGTTATATCGGATCCGAATACATTGTAACAGCATTCGGTGTCGAAATCCTGGCTCCCCGGGGTCCTAGCGCGCATTTATTTTTTAAGGTCATCTCAAAGCGCTTGGTCGCCAGGACTGGTGGATGAGTGGTGACTTATCTTATGACTATGCCTGACCATTATCTTTAAACGTTTTAATTTTCAACTCATAGACGAAGAATGCCACTGGCCTAAATCTCGGCGTAGACGGTATGTATGAGACAGCGGTAGCCTATATTTGACATATATAATCTATGTTTAATCTCAGTTTATTTGTAGTTACGCGTACGCTCTCTCTTGTAAAATAATAGGTATAAGCTGCAAACTGCATACTCTGTGCTCGCTTTCTTATTGAGGCGTGTTCCAGCGTTTCCTGCATGGAGAATGCGCTGACGTTATAAGGCAACGCTGTCGTATTTATCAATAAGCTAGCAACACAAAATTACATTACCATAGTAACAAAATACCATGAAATTTCTTCCTGTCTGTCATGGTACCTAATAACAAAGCCGTTAGGACCTTACCTATGAAATTGCCGTTTGTTCATAGTGGCTACTTTGAACTCGATTATCTTCCGTTTGGTTTGTAATTCCAAATTCAAATTGATTTCAATTTAAAGCTATGACATTCTTCTTCAAAATCAGTTATTCATTTGTTTTTCCGTCAAATTACTTTTCGCTTAGATATCGTTGTGTTTGCGACCATGGAAAAGTTAAAGATTCGCGTAATTTTCGAATATGAGTTCCATCGTGGCACCAACGCAGCACAGAAGGTATCTACGCAATATCAAGGATGTGTAGGTACAGACCAAACACCGCGGACGAAGGCACAGTGCTTTCTGGATTGATCGTCTCCTTTCTGGAAATTTCGACCTCAAGAACAAGTCTCGTGGACTACTACGGACTGATAATGACGAATTGAAAGCAATAGTGGAAGCATATTTCTCTCAAACGACGTCTGAATTATCAGCAGTCTTCAACGTAAGTGACAAAACGATATCGATTCATTTTCGTCAAATCGGAAAGTTAAGAAGCTCGGAAAGTGGGTATCGTATGAGCTTAATGAAAGCTGCAAACACGCGTCAAAGCTTGTCTTAATTTACTGAACCGGCACAAAATTGAACGGATTTTGAATCGTATTGTCACTTGTGATAAGAAGTGGATCCTGTATGATAATCGTAAACTTTCTTAACCCTCAACGTCGAACCCAGGAGACACAGCCAAACGATGTCCTAAATATAAACTGTGTCACAAGAAGGTCATGGTGAATGTATGGTGGTCCTATGCCGGTATTATCCACTACAATTTCTTGAGATCTGGCCCAACAATTAATGCAAATGTGTACTATGAAGAGCTGCAAACGATGAAGTACAAATTCGCTATCAAACAACCGAGTCTGGTCAATCGCTCTAGTCCACTGCTTCTCCATTATAACGCTCGTCCACACACTGCACGACAGACAGACTCAAAATTACAGAAACTTCGAAGGGAAACTCTCCGTCACCCAGCGTACTCGCCAGACTCGCCTGAATTTTATTTTTTTCGGGAATTTCTATGACTTTTTATACGAAAAAAAAAATCAACTTCAATGAGGCAGTAAATTTATTGATTCCCGTCCCCAGGAGTTCTATAGCAGAGGCATCAATTAACTTCTATTAAAATGGTAATAGTGCATTGATAATAATGGACAATACTTTAATTAATTAAATAGGTAGGTAGGTATATAATTTTCATACAAAAAACTATTTGAATTTTTCCATATAAAAAGGAAATTTCATAGGTAAGGACCTAATCAAAAAGTTAAGCTCAAACTAACTTCTCGCCAGTCTCCATCGCTAGCGTAGCGTCCGCGCTTGCTTCCTGACGTGGACCTGCATCGTGTCTTCGTATGGTTCGTAAGGTAAGTGAGCCACGGTGTATTTGGTTGTAGCGATTGTTTTATTGGAGACTGCGTACCCTAACCGCACCGCTCGCGACTGCAGTAAGATACTTCGGTTTGCAATTAAGATTGCGAGTGCAGGGATGCACCGGAGGAACTATTTACACGTCCCTCCAATGTGTTTATTCTTGCATGTTCTCCTATAACGACTACACCTAACAAAAGTCGGGAAGTCGTGAATGTAATCTTTTTCTTTAAATAACAATGATATCTAACAGCATTCGCATTGTTTAACACTACAATTATCATGTTATCCGTTAAATTAATAAAACTGATACGCGAAATAAAGAAATACATATCTACTTAAGCAGTTGCTGATTCGCTCTCTCATATACCCAAGTAATGACAATTTTGAATTTTCTTTTTAATAAGCCAATTAAATTGTCAAATTAAATTTAAATTTATTTGAATATAACTTTAATTGCCGTTAATAAATTTTCTAAATATATATGTATCTAATGACAACATAAATTAATGCTTAATCTATGATTAATATACGTAGTAGGTACGTACGTATGTCAAATGAATTGTGACAAGAGAGGGTTTAGGCTGAATTTCGTTCTAAATTTTGTTTAAATTTTGTACCTACTATGATAAATGATAAATGTTTTATGATAAAAAATGTAACAACGTATCAATTAGTTTTACTGATTGAAATGAGTGTTAGCGCAAGGTCATGCTGTTATGTTACGTTTATGTTTATTGAAACGTTTTTGTTAGAAAATCATAAAAATTTAATTTAACATATCTTAATTTTACACGTAATTTTGTGATTAAAACCGTTTGTTTATCGTTAATTACATTATATTTGCGCGTTAATTCCACAAATAAGCAACTTTCTCCACGAATGAATAATATTTTGACAGCTATCAATAATAAATCACTGGCGGATTACAAGCTGTCAATACTGAAAGCCATTTGTAGTGCGATTCGAATAAACTTAATGGAAACCCGGCGTGTAATCAAACGGCAAGAACAAGCATAAATTTATTAACCACGCTGAAATATCACCACATAAATCGCCATCTCGCCTGTCAGTTTATCGACAATTATTCTTAATTGGATTATGAAAGCGGTGTACGGTGTCGTTGTGGTGTGGTTCAAATGATACGTAAAGCGATCTTTTATGAAACGATAGTAACAACTATGTTATGGTGTGTGCAGTGTGACAAAATGGTGTACGTACCTACATTTGTTTAGAAACTCTCAGAGTCCGAAAATGCGTTGTGTATCGTGCTCTATGGTCTGTACAAGAAAGTGTCTTTGGAAAAACTGAAAATGCGTTGTGTACTTATCGTTCTCTATGGTCTGTACAAGGAATTGTCTTTCGAAGAACTGTTGAAACTAACGTCTAACTCGGATTTCTACAAACGTAAATCCCGGCACCGATAAGTAACTGTCTACAAACCGCTTTACACGACAAATCCTAAGTTATAGAACAAACTATGCCCTCGGGTAGGTATTGTGGAAGACCGCTGCCGCGACGGAGTAATCTGTCAAATAATAGGTTATAAACAGTACAAACAGATCTCAGTTACTCGTATAACGTATTAATTAAAGTACATTCAGAATACCTTGCATCATTGTCATCATAAAGGAACGTGAATTCAAATTCACTCTCCGCTAGTCGCTCGTCACAGGATCCATATTCTAAGCCGGTCTTGCTTTCTTGCTGATCTCGTGGAGACAGTACGGAGTCATCTGATTGGCGGATTGGAAAGGGGCGGCTCCTCTGTGCCCGCCTTCGTCTCATGCTCATAGATTACATTAACGATCTCATGACACAAACAGTACTCCCTTCTTTTTGTTTTGATATCATGTTTTCGTAATTGATCCATGTTGAAATAGAGGTAGGGTGACGAGACAACAATACAAGAAACTACCTACATGGATGTAACAAAAATAATAAAATCTTTTATTCAGATTTTGCTCACTCGCTGACAGTTGGCATTGACTTAAGGCTCGTTCACACAAAGAGAGTTTCTCGAACGGTTCTGGGGAGAATATTGGATATTGTAAGTAGGTATCCGGTTCTCGTATGCGACCAAACTATAATAGGTACATACAATCCCCACCTACAACCGTTTGTATTGTTACAAAAGTTCGATACAACCTACAAAAGTTCGATGTTCGATAGTAACAGGGATTACAGTGATCAGATGATGTTAACAGCTGTTTATACTAGCTTTAGACCGATCTTCGAGAAAGTCTCATTTTGTAAATAAGCCATATGTTTTTCAATTAGTCGAGTCAATGAAGCATAAAAACCGTCAAAACTTCATAGTCCTCAAGAACAGATGCAATTTCGATGATTTTTTTTTAAATGTTTGTTATTATTCGGAATCAGAAACATCAGAAAATATTTTGAACACAACTTTTTTTTAAATTACTAAACATTACTCGGAGATTTTTGAGAGGTTGGGGGAGTTATAAACACATATAAGCATTATCAGAATAAGATTTTTTTTTAATTCCCAGTAATTTCAAATAAATTGATATTTTTGGATTTCTTTCGAGTTCTTTTTTTTTTGTAATAGAAGGAAATATGTGTTTAGGTATGATCTTTCTAAGGATACGTAATTATAAAAAGAGTTGAGAGTTGAATTAAAGTACAAATTCAAATTAGTAGGCGAAGGTTGTATCTTAACTTGAGACAAACATGAACTTTTGGAAGATATCATTACAGTAAATGAAAAATACTGATTTACCTACGTCTAATAGAACAACTCTTTGAGGATAATAAACAGTCAGTCTCACTCACCCAATGCCACACTCAATGGTCCGCCCACATTAGGATTCCCTGTATCGTTACATCTATCTTTAAACAAATGTATGTCCGACCGGGAATCGAACCCGAAATCTTTTTTTACACAGCAAGCAGGCAACAAGCACTATCAACTGCGCCAAGTCGCCTAAACACAATAAATAAACAAAGAGTTTTAGAGCCTTACAATAAACAACAAAAATGTTAGGATATGCATAAAAACTTTGAGTAAAACTCACGTAGTAAGTACACTATTAGGTAAACAGACAATTTTTATTAATAATATGTATTTGCACTCGAGCATCACCGGATATAAGGAATCATAAATCCATTAATACCTGGAATAAATGTAGCCAGATACATAGAAAGCAAGACATTTAGAAAAGTTTTGTCCACATCTATATAAATAAAAATGTAAAAGTTTCGTTTGTTCAAAATCTTAATTCTCCGAAATTTCTTCACCGATTGCTTCGAAATTTTGACACAACGTTTCATTCGAATACGCGCGTGTTTTTATATACCTATCATACGGTAAAAACATGCTTTTTACCCAAAAACCGGTGAAAACGGGGTAAGCGCCATCTGTTGGGCAGCCACAGCAACGCGTGGCCGGGTACAGCTAGTTATGAATAAATTCCACCTTTTGCTTTTCCAACAAGGAAAACTTATTCATTAGTGAACATTTCCAATAGAACCAATCGTATAATAAATACGCAAGGTTATTAAAGAACACCACCATTTCTAAGTATCTTCCGGTCGAATCGAGATTTCTTTTAAAAGACCTTCTCGCACCATAACACAAGCTCTCCAACACAGAAAATAAACTTTAATGCATTTATTTAGTGGATCATTCACAATTAATAGGCAAGTAATAAAACAAGTCAAAGGCTGCCGGCAGAGACATAGCATTAACCCACTAATGGGTTATGATTATGATATTTACAGCTACATGCAACGGGCTTAGGCTGCAGTCTTGCTACTGCGCTTATTTTTTCGAATCTCCTCCATACTTCTTCGAAAATAACTAAATGTTTCAAACACATTCAAAGTTGGCAAGGAGTCGCTCTTAACGAGTTCCGTAAACTAAGCACTTTATCAATGTATTTGAAAATTCATTTATAGGTAATATAGATAAAAAATTGTGTTTGTTAAAAAATAATAATGATCAGTTCAGTTGAAAACAGATTCTACATGCGAATAATTTTCAACAGTAAAAATTAGTATTATTCTAACTTCTTTATTGAACATTAGCTGCCTTCTAGTTATTATTATTATTGATAACATTATCAAATACTTATACCGACACTTGATAGTAAATAGACATTATCTATAGATCTATAGTAAATATATGTTTACTTTTATAGAACTTTGTGATAAGTAAGTAGAAATTAAAAACGTTAATTTGCTTGATTATTCGCTTATTAAAAGTGTTTTCTATTTTGAAATGAGACCGCACCTTATGCAAATGAAGCGGCTCCAGGCAAAGCGTTGCCTAAATATTAGTTTAATATTTGTGGAGATTGTATCACCACCTCACTTCCTTAGGGTTGTAACTCGCTTTGTGTTATTAAATTATGATTTCTTTCCATAAAGAGAATGATCTCTCTAGAGAAACGCCATCGTATGAAAATGAATGGGACTAATTGCAACCAAAGTATTTTTTTATTTGCCATTGTCGACTCGACTTAACCTATGCTTAAGCAGATTGTAAATCAGAAAGAAAATCCACGAAGCTACTCGTATGTGACTAAAGTTGGCCGTGCGGTGTTCACCCCACTTCCTTATCTATCTCCCGTGGGTGTCGTCAAGAGCGACTATGGGATAACAAAGCCACTACCACTAGCCCCGAGGAACTACCATACCGTACATCCAATCCCCACCGGCGAACTTCTTCAAGTGGTCAGTCCACCTGGCCGCTTCCCGCTACATCGCCTCCATTAGAGGACTCCTCTACTTCAACGGTTATCCTATTGCCACTTCAGCATGCTGATATTCTTCTAGAGGAACTACACCACTTCTAAAATTGTGGACTTGCCAACCCACTTGGCTAGCGTGGCGTTTCAAGGCCATACATCCGTCATGCACAAAACAATGTGCACGTAGAGGCCCATGTCTAGCGATGGACGAAAAAGAGCTGGTTAAGGTAAGGTAAGGTAAGCTATGTGACCTGTGACCTATTATTATCTATCGTTTATTATCAACTTGGCCAAGAGTCACTTGAATAGATTCCAGTCAAAAGTAAACTGAGCCAGTGTGGATTGGTGGATATTATATCAATCCGTTTAAATAAATAAATATGTGTGAAAAACGCTAAAATCTCAATCGTTAGCGCTCACTTAGCTCTAGAGCGTCGAGTGCTCAGCGCTCATTTTTACAACATCAGCTGTAGACCACACGGAGTGTCAATAAACAACAAACTGATGCAGCCTGCGTAAGAATGTGTGAGTGTGTGTGAAATCGGTATAGTATGCTAGATATCTGTCTGTGTGTGTGTGTGTGTCCCGATACACGTCACTTCAACGAGAGGTGACTTTACGTCTTTACTATTCTACAGTCGGTGGATACTTACTGTTCGACATTGCTTTTCTACTCGAGTCAGCTCGTTTCAAGCCTTGTTGAGGTTTATTTAAATTTGAAGTTTACTTTAAAATTTAAATCATTCCGAGTTACAACGCCCGTAGTGTGAATGGAATAAATTATGTAAATAGTACGAGGCGAGGTCTCGCTTTCTTGTAAATGATTTGGCATTTTGCTCTAATGGCCGGTTTGATCCACGCACCCGAATCTACATATTAGTAGCACGAATTATTTAATTGCTGTTTATATAATTATATAGTTGACGGTTTACACGCGAACTTCGCTTAGTATAAACAAAAACACTTTATTTTTTCTATGAAGGCAAAAACATAACAAACTAAGACTTTTTAAAGAATATATAACTTTGAGGACGCTCTAAATAACATCCAGATCAGATGCATTATAATTAACGTGTCCCTTAATTGATTTGTTTATTTTTCAAAGAGTCTAATGACCAATTTTTTCAAAATGTATTTTTTCATGTTTTGCTATCCTTGTCATCAGTAAATTATATCGTATTTAGTACGAAATTAACGTTCACTTGAAAGTAAAGATGTGATAACGTTGTGATAACTAGCTGTGATATGTTAACTATTATTTTGATTGCATCTATTAATTAGACGATGTAACTTACGATTTTATGTCCGAAATTTGTGTTTCAATTTTCTCATACAATTACACTGTTTAGTGTATGAGGGGGCTATTTCCGGGAATCTTAAAAGTCAGTATTTTTATTCTCTTACAGTTGAATATAACTTTAAACATATTAAGTAATCTCCAACAATGATTTTCAAACCATTTAATTTAATAACACCACTATATTTTTACAGTTTTAACCTTAAAGTTGTAGTCAATGGAATTAGCCCCTTTGAAAAATAAACGATTCAATTGTTACTTACAGTCTCTCCGAATGCTCGCCAAACCATACAATTTTTAGTTCTTCTCATCGAACCACTGCTGGGGAACTTAAATGAAAAACACGAAGCAATGTCGACAAGCAAGTAACCCAGGTATATGGAATTGACGGTCGCGTTACTGCTACCTAAGGTCTCTATACAGATTCAGAAATTTTCTTCGTTCTATATAGTACAAAAATCCTTTTGGTGCAAACGCTTGTACAAAAACAAAAAACACAGCATTTACACATTGCACAACAACATTTACAAAAAATATAAATTATTGATTTGTCATAAGTTGACTAAAGTAGAAAGTAGGTGTGTAGATATATATGTATTTATTTATATGCATTATGGAATTGAATTTAAATAATATGTTCACGCCATTTAGTATTATAATTTTTCTTTTTTAATATTATTGCACCTAACGCACCACCTCTGAATAGTCCGAAGGTTGACTGCGAGATAGAGCTTCAATGCATTAAGTCCGCCCTTTGTCATTCTGTGCAATAAAGAATAAATAAACGTCGAATGGGACCAGAGTCGGTAACTGGGTACTATATTTAAAGACAAGAAGTATCGTATAGCGTTTTCACCAATATTTACACTGTGAATACTCACAGAAAGCTCCACTTAAAGTTAATGCACTTTTTGCGGTACCCGCGATTTTCATCACACAAGCTACCCGTAATGTCTCCTTAATTTTGATGACGGAATGATTGGCTATGCTCTCAAAACCGAAACCATTAACTTCGCATTCCACTCCGCTAAGAAAAAGAAAACTTGTCCGGGCGAGGTGCAAACAGGGCGGGCTGCCACTTTACTCCGCCACCTCGTTCCGAAAGTAGTGACAAATGGAGGCGGCATCTTTCATCTCCTCGCTCCACGATACACTGACAACAATTTATGAACCTAATCACTCGCGTTTAAAGTCCCGTTTCCATCGGCAAAATATTGTGATTAACGAAATGATAACGCAGTAACGAAATTCGGAAATAATCTCAAATAGCCTTTGAATGCCTTGGGGGCCAACACCTACATGAATTGAATGACGTATTGCAAATAAACGTCGCGTGTACGTCCATGTACGTATGTATATATATGTACCTCCGTACATCTGTACTCACATACGGTATATAAGTACCAGTGAGGTCCAAAAGTTTCTGGTCTGACATATTTTTAGATGTCTACAAAAAAACAGATTATACGTCATTGTAATTGTCATTTATCCTGCTAATTCGTGTATAATTTTTAGAGTCCAATTCTCGTTAGTTTTGATTCCTCGACTCTTAGAGCATCAGGCAGTCGCAAAATGTTTCAAATGTTTAAACTGGAATATCGTTCCGTGATTAAGTTCCTTACAAAGGAAGGTGTTAGTGAGCCCGACCAATATCAATCAAAAGTTGGATAATGTGTACGGGAATTCTTCTCCATCATTTTCCACCGTCAAAGATTGGTGTAAGCAATTTAGTTTAGGACGAGAGTCCATCGACGACGAATTTCGCTCCGATTGATCCGTTGAAGCACTCACTCCAAATAACATCCAATTAGTGGAAGAAGAAGTTCTGAGCGACCGACGGCTAAAGACAAAAGAAATAGCAGCAAGGACAGGGCTTTCAAAAACTACAGTCCTTAGGATTCTTCATGAAATTGTTACTGGAGGTAAAACTATATTTTTTTACTATGATCCCCTTTCCAATAGGAAGTCGATGAATTGACGTCGTTCTTGTGAATCACCGCCAAGAAAAGCAGTCTACCAAAAAAATATGGCTTTGATATTCTGGGATTGTCAAGGAATATTGCTTATAAAAGATTGCAATACTACATTGACTGTAAGCTATTATAGCATTATAGAGCAATTACGAGAAGCAATCAAGCAAAAACGTCGTGCAAAACTGAGCAAATATTTGCGGCTTCTCCATGACAATGCACCCGTCCACGCCGCCGCAGTTAAGAAAGCTGCTGTTTCAAAGGGTAGCATCGCGGAAATTCGCCACCCACTCTATAGTTCGACTTGGCTGCCAGTGATTACTACTTGTTCACGAAATTTCAGGGCAGACTTAAGGCGTAGATGCTTTTCCACTGATGATGAAGTGACCGCTGCGGTTTTCGCTCATTTTGAAGACAAAACTCCTCACTGTTTTTATACTGGGATAGAAAAGTATTTTCAAATAGTTTCATGAATTTGAGTGTCCTTTTCCTTTTTCAGGTCGGAGACTTTTGGACCGTCATCTCCCCTCGTAAGATACATATACTCGTAAGTAGGTATACATGTAACCTACTAACTATATTCATTTTATACTTGTCTATATCCATGTTATAAAATATGAAGAATATAAAGTCTGCTATATTTTCCCGCATCTTATAGGCTTAGCTATTCCTATGAAGAAGAACTTAAAATACAAGAAACAGTCAAATATGCATGTTGTAATCTCGACCGATTTTTATACTGGATTAATGAAAAAGAAGTCAACAAAATTACAAAAAAGATTAACATATTATTTGTTTTATGACCGCAGCCTAAGTCGTAGCTGCTTAGGCTACGGCCGTAGTCGCGGATGTTAATCAATTAAGAAAGTAGGAAAATACGAAGATAAATATTTATTTAAATTAGAATAATAAGTAGGTATTTCAAGAATATTTAAATTAGTTCCAAGCTTTTACTTCGTTTTTTCCGGAAAACCCAAAATGTACGGCTGTGTACATTATTTAAGATTTAAAACTTTTGTTATCGTGGTTTAACATTTTTTTTTATGGACGAAGGCGGCAGACGAGCATACAGTCCACTGGATACTGTCGCCCATAGACATCCGCGATACATGCCAATATTAGTCCAAAATGACAAACGTTGGCACGCCCCCGGATGCGCTGCCTACCTTTGGAGATATAGGAATGGATTGGGAGAAAGGGTTGGGAAAATGCGCAGGGATAAGATGGGAATGAGTTCTGGCACATCTCACTCACTATCAAAACACGTAGTAGGGCAGGGCGGGGTCACTTGAGCATGATTTTGTTCAAATCATTGCAGGGCCCTGTTAAAGAATAAATAAAACCATATTTATTCTTAAATTAGTTCTTTATTTATTTGGCAGTGTAATGTTATCAACAAACTTTGGTAAATGCGCTGTTTTCAAGACTAAATCAACTTATAATAAAAAAAAAGGCAAATGGCTCAATCGACCCCATAGGCGGGGCCTATTGAACCACCCAAAGGGGTCTATTGAGCCCGTGGACATAAAAAAAAATAACATATAGAAACATCAAATTCAAGTAACAATCTTTCTTAGATATATAATAGAAGTTATATTAAAACATAACAATCTTATAAAATAAAGCCTGTGACCTATAAGTTCAGTCACTTTTACAGTTCATGCAAACATAAACTGGACCTGCACCAGAAGTACACTTAACATGAGCCCAATCACGGCAACCAGTGCACTGTAGCCACTGTTCTCCTGGAAGACTATCTGAATAGGCCTCAACGCACACCAGACAGAAATAATCGCCCTCTTCGGTATCCAGCGGATTTTGTGCACTTGGTTTTACTTTTTTCTTCTTATTCTTCTTATTATATTTAATCTCCTCATCAGACTCTGAGGAACTTTTAAAAATTGCTTTCTTAACTGTCTTTTTCTTGGCCTTACCTACCTTCTTGCTAGATTTGATTTTCCTTTTGCTTTGTTCTAAAGCAAGCGCGTCTTTCTCAGGTGTATCTGTCAAAACAGCAGAACTTCTCTTTTTTCCTCGTGTTTGTTGTTTTCTGGGTCCTGCTTTAGGAAATGGTCTTACAACCTCAGGTGAAAATGAAGCATCGCCTTTGGATGTAGATGGTATGTCAAAATTAGGTGTTCGGTTTTCTTTATTGTTGGACGGCTCTTGAGTTGCTGATGCAGTGGCAGGTAATGGCAAAAGCACAGACGTTTCTACCTCCACCTCAACAGTCGCGGAAGATGCTCTTATTTGAGGCCCTATAGATTGCATCTCTGTGTCTTCCTCTGTTGTATGGCTACCTTCTGCTTGAGATTCTGGTTCCGGACGGTCTGTTACATACGATGCCATAAAATCGTCTTCGGAGAAAATGTCACTGTTAAAAGGGTAAATACCCGCTTTCTTAAAACCATTCATTATGTTCGTCGGTGTCATTGCCAATGGAAGAGCTGTCGCTACTATTTTTGGTATATCATAAATTGAAATAGTTTTGCCCGGATTACTGCGAAGCCATGCATCATGTACCGACGAAAGATATTTTTTGAAAGGCCCATAGACAGAGACGTCTAACGGCTGTAACTTGTGGGTACAGTGAGGTGGATATGAGAGCATTACCACCCAATTATTTTTGGCAAGTTCAACCGTTTTAATAGCTAAATGTGATGAATGGTTGTCCAACAATAATAAAATAGGTGATTCCTGGGTTGGTTTCAAATGGTCAATAAAGTGTTGCATAAAATCGTAAAATTCATCATCAGTTACCCAACCGCTTCCATTACCGCGTCCAATGCATTCAGGAGGTCCATTTGCAACGAAATGGTCCTTGAATTTCTTCCGGGGAAATATAAACATCACAGGAACCGTATTACCAGTTGCTGACGCAGCTCCAATCACAGTTATAGTAGTGCCCCGTTCTCCTGAGGTTACAGAGCCAACAGTATGCTTTCCTTTGGCTGCTATAATTTTGCCCGGTTTCATGACTGTCGGAACCCCGGTCTCATCGATGTTCCATATCCTGGAAGGCGGGAATTTATACTTATCCATAACCGTGGCCAGCTTGTCATAAAATAGTTTGACATTCGTTTTATTAAATGATGTCGCCCTTCCTAAGCTAGTCGGCTCTGGTTTTCTAATAGATAGTTCTGTATTTCTCTTAAGAAAAGCGGATAACCAATCTTTTCCCGCTAACTTATTTGTATGCCAACTGTCAGGGAACTTTCTGTTATATTTCACGGCGCATTCATAAGCAAGTCCGCGTACATCTAATGGAGTTAACCCATAAAATATAGATGCAACTTTCAGTATATAATCCTTTAACATTTTTTCTTGTTCAATTGAAAAAACCTGCCGTGCGTTTGTGTATTGCTTGAACACATCAGAATCAGGGTTAGCTTTTAACATATTGACATACCTGGAAAGCGTAGTTCTGTGTATTTTGTTATCTTTAGCCGCTTTTCGGATACTTTTGCCATTAATTACCTCATCTGCAGCATGTTTCATCTGATCTTTGGATATATTAGCACGGTCCGTTTTCCGCTTGTAAGTTCGCATCCTGAAGAAGAAACAATGAATGTAGAAATATTTATACGTGGTGTGACTTAACATCTGTTTTTAAACCTCAGCAGGTAATTATTTAGCATAGCATTTAACCCTAAAAAATACCTGCATAATATAAATAATGCAACCAAAAATCAAACTAAAAATATGGGGGTCACTTGAACATGGCTTATTAGACCCCCGTTGCTTTGACTCAAGTGACCCCTTTCCCAAATTACTTCTAATTTGCCGAGTCACTCAAAAACCATCGCTAATTGTATAATTTTGATATTAGTAACGTTTGTAAACACTATTTTGAATGCAAAATACACTTACCTGACTGCCGTACGTCCACAGACATATGTTTGAAACCAAAATGCACCGAAGCGATGTTTTTTTACTTTTGGCGCCAAATTAACAACACTGTCCACGTACACTTAACTCGAACGCCAGCCGGCGACTAAAGTACCGGCGACTAGGTTCACTAACCCCCCCGCTTCGTCACACGTCACAAGCTTGTATCTATCATGCAGGGTTCGTGTTCTACTATAGGTGGTGCACTAGACCCCGCGGCTCAACAGACCCCGCCCTGCCCTACGTACATTAGGGAAATAAGATAAAGTGGGAAATGCAGTACATTTCAAGGTAGTTTTCTGTGAGAGAGGGGTAACGTGGACAGTCGAACGCGCCCAGCGACCGTTAGATTGCAACGTGCACTCTCCGCCTCAAAATTGTTAATAATTGTTCCACATAATAATTATTACGTAAAATAGTTGGTTCGTTTGGTCCTAGAGCCAATAGAAATTAAAAAAATGCCAAAATATCAATCGCGAGGATGGATTTAAGTTGGCACATATATGGAGCCCAGTGATTGAATGAACTTTGCAAACCCAGAAAAGTAGATGCGTTTTCAAACTCGCGTCTGTGTGGTGATATTGTTAGTATAGTGTGCAAGGAACTTAATCAACAAAAACAAGTTCAGTGTGGACAGGTGAATCACAAACGAACACGACGGAGGGTAGACAGATTTGTTTGTCAATAACAACAAACCTTCATCCGCCTCCACAATGTCGCCGCGACCACGGTTCATGTAACTGGACCGAAACATCGGCTATAATAAAACTATATAAAACTATAACATGTTTTATATAGGCTATTAAAACGATAACATGTTTTATATAGGCTATATAAAACGATAACATGTTTTATATAGGCCATATAAAACGATAACATGTTTTATATAGGCTATATAAAACGATAACAGGATTTACATAGGCCATATAAAACGATAACAGGTTTTATATAGGCCATATAAAACTATAACATGTTTTATACGGGCTATATAAAACGACAACATGTTTTATATAGGCTATATAAAACGATAACATGTTTTATATAGGCTATATAAAACGATAACAGGATTTATACAGGCCATATAAAACGATAACTGGTTTTGTATAGGCCATATAAAACTATAACATGTTTTATACGGGCTATATAAAACGATAACATGTTTTATATAGGCTATATAAAACGATAACATGTTTTGTATGGGCCATATAAAACTACAACATGTTTTATACGGGCTATATAAAACGATAACATGTTTTATATAGGCTATATAAAACGATAACATGTTTTGTATGGGCCATATAAAACTATAACATGTTTTATATGGGCTATATAAAACGATAACATGTTTTATATAGGCTATATAAAACGATAATAAATCGTGAGTGGCCCGTTTACATAACAATTATTATGTACATTATTACCAACTAACGGTACCAGCGACTTCGTTCGCGTGAGCTTCAGAATGATTCTCGCGGGAACTCTATAATTGATCTGGATAAAACGTATCCTAAATGTTGACTTGGCACCTAAACTAAAATTATGAGGAGTTTCATTAAAATCTGACCGGTGGTTCTTGCGTGACGCACGTTCAGACAGACAGACAAAAATTCTAATTATTGTAGTTTTGGACTCTGTATCATGTGTACTTTTTTATAATACAATCACTTTTTTATAAAAATATTTCTTGTACAGACACGGCTCTGTTACGAGTTTTGTTTATAGTTAAACAAACATAAATACTATCAAACGCTTTACATAGAAATGACAATCGCTTCATAAGAAATCGGTAGCATTTCTTAGCATATATGTAGTTGTTACATATTCCAAGTAAGGTATACTTAATACGCTCATGTGGATCAGGAGTTGTCATGCATGTCGACGATGTTTGCTGAATTCCCATACAGTATAATACGTGTTCAATCCACTCGCCATTGTCTTGCTGCGATTATCGGAATAGCGACGCATTATACTGATAGCTCTTCATATGCGATAATAACTCCTAATACGAGATAATTACAGAACAGGAAAACGCACAGTAGTCGATGAAGACATAATTCCTCGTCGAATTAATGATGGCAATGTCGATGAGTGATGTCGTTATGTTAGTCATCGGTAATCACTCCGCTATTACTTCGATTCGACGTCTTTAAAGCTATAGAATTTGTTACATGCACTATGAGTTGGACATTTATGTCTATTACTTTGTCGTGCATGATGATTTTAGATGACACGTACATAAAACGTATATAAGTTTAGTTACCAGTACAAGAAATTATCACTTCATTTCATTTGGTAAAATAAAATAATTATTTGCTTGCGGGAGAGTGGACGTAGTAATCCAACTGCATATCACAGAAGACTACCTTGAAATGTACTGCATTTCCCAATTTATCTTATTTCCTTAATGTACGTACGTGTTTCGGTAGTGAGTGAGATGTGCCAGTGCTCATTCCCATCCTATCCCTCCCCATTTTCCCAACCCTTTCTCCAAATCCATTCCTATAGCTCCAAAGGTAGGCAGCGCATCCGGGGGCGTGCCAACGTTTGTAATTCTGGACTGATGTTGGCATGTATCGTGCATGTCTATCGCCGACAGTATCTACTTACCATCAGGTGGACTGTATGTTCGTCTGCCGTATTCGTAGCATACGCTTGTCTGCCGCATAAAATAGTCGTACATTAAAAAAAGACACCACACGGCTATTTACAGGTTATATTTACAGTGTTGTTATGTTTATTGTTGTACCATTTAGATACATTTTAAATTCCTTTTATTTTCTTGTCATTAAAAACTGAAAGGACAATCTCAATGTTCCACATAAGTCGACCGTAATTTTTAATTATAATTCATTAGGATGGAACACGAAGCAGGATTTTTGAAATAGCAGGATGAAACACGACATGATAGTACGTGGTCACCATCGCCCATGGACACCTGCAACACCAGGGGGCTTGCGGGTGCGCTGCCGACCTTGAAGAAACCTATTCACAGCTGTTTTTAAAGGTAGCAATCCTTTACTGAATCGCGACGTATTTAATGTAAAATCACTAAATACTAATAACTCGAGTGTGTTTGCGTTCAGTGTGTGAGATAAACGTTTTAATGAACCATTTGCGCTCATATATCGTAATCCGACGCCCAAAAGGGATCAGCCTTAATAATTTATTAACGATCTCTTGTACTTTCTGATTGTATCGGATCAAATCACGACATCTAGGAAAGACTCCAAGGTAGAATTGGAGATCCTTCACAGGTAAAACTGCAGCTCCTGGAATCAAAGTATACGTCTAGTAGCTTCAAGCTTTATTAGCTATGCTTAGAGTTCCTGTATTGGATAAATAGGTGTTTCCTCAGTGCATACTTTTGGCCAGAAGGAACAGAGTTCCGGTGCTTTAGTTAGGGCAACAAGATTGCACGATAAAATAAAAAATGCCTTAATATTAAATAAAAATTACAAATAAAAAACTCCAAAATATTTAGTTGGATTGTAATATTTATTAAGTTTTATTTTACTATTGTATCGATTTTAAATTAAGCTATGTATTATATGGACCCAGTTGCCTGATTTAAATCGATAAATAAATTAAATAAATGTTAATGTTGACCACTCGTGGCCCAAGTGATTTGTGACGATGTTTTTGTATATGATACTATATGTGATACTATATTTACTATATTTATATTGTGATACCAAGTGATACTATATTTTCCTCTGGCTTCATCCGCACGGAATTCTATTTTTTGCCAAAATATAAAGGGCTGCTACTAATTCCCAGATGACATAGTGAAATGATTATAATGATCACTTAGATATAAATACACTTTAGTTGAAAACAGTTTAGACGTTATTGAATTATGTGCTAACACATAAATACAAGAACTAAAGATTGTTGACTTCTATACAAATAGATATACTCGTACCTACTCGTATGTAAATACGAATTAAATGCCTACTTGTTACCATTTACTTCTTCAAATGGTACTCAATGTATAAACACACATACAGACAATTCATTACCACTTATTTTAATATTAGACGGATTAGATGTTTGTGTTTGTGTCAAAACTAAAACGGGCATCCAATCCCAATAACGTATAAAAATCACCATTTATACGTGGATAAATGCTGTATCGCTAGTAATGTATTAATTTTGCGTATAAAATCTCTTATAAACACTTCAAGCCTATGCAATGATGTTTGATATCCCGTCTGGCCAGTTCGTTTAATCAGGAGAGTATCAGACGGAAGGATCGTTTTGGGCGAAGGTTTCAATAGCAATGACAGAGATGGATACAAATTGTCCTCGACATGGAATTCAGTAATTAATAAATTTAAACCTCGCGATTTTTCGTTTGACTCTACTTCTGATATTGTGAGTGTTGTGTGCCGCAACTTTCCCGAATATGAAGACCAAATGCGGGTAGTTGATGAAACTGCTCGTCACTCTCGACGTGGACTGACTCCCGCCTCTGCAGTCAGCTAAGACCCGTTTAAATTGATAAATATATTAGGTATATTTAGCTTAAAACTCAACACCAGAAGGTTTTCAAATTATTACTGCCACACAATTTTGGTTTCGTGCATCTGTTCTTAAGAATTAAGACAAATATGTTAGCACCTTCGAGGCGTGGTTATTTGAATAAGTAAACGTTAAATAAAGCAGTAAGTAAAAGCAGATAAATAATTGTTTCTTTTCTTAATGACGTCCCATAGACCTTTAATTGACTGTTTGCCCAGAAAATGGAAGAACAATTTCTCTGTGTACAATGAAGACAAGTATTAGCTTTGTTATATAACACGTAGCTTAGTAATATATCTATTGGTTCAGTGTAGATGTTCATAATTGTCGCTAATGAAAACATACCTTCGTTTCTAGCTAGAATGCAGATTTGTCCAATGACTTCTGCAACTTTGTAAAATGAAAAGTAGGTATCTAATAATTTCAAATTCTTAATGGATTGTGTGAATAGATGGGCCGGGCCTTCTGGTGTGGGACTTTAGAATAGCACTAACCCATCTCTTTCCGTGGACTAAATGATAACAAAGTCGCTGCCACAAGCGTTGAGGAAGTACAGCACCTCTAAAGAGGGGAGTCACCAACCCGCTGGGCCAACGTGGTGTTCATAGATCCTTCATCCACAGTACAATGTTCATGGCGGGCCCATGTTAATCAATTGTACATTTTGTAAAGAACAATAAATACATTTTTAAATAGGTACACAGTTGTAAAAAGTATTTTTAAATCACAACATTTTATTCATTTTTTCTCGTTCAGAGTCCCACACGTGTATCACGCTTGAGGGGGAGAGTGCACACTGCAATCCAACAGCCGCTGGGCGCGCTCGACTGGCCACGTTACCCCTGTCTCACAGAAGACTATCTGGAAATGTACTGCATTTCTCAATTTTTCTTATTTTCCTAATGCACGTACGTGTTTCGGTAGTGAGTGAGATGTGCCAGAGCCCATTTCCATCCTATTCCTCCCCATTTTCCCAACCCTTCCTCCAAATCCATTCCTATACCTATCTGCAAAGGTGGGCAGCGCATCCGGGGGCGTGCCAATCATTTTGGACTAATGTTGGCATGTATGCGGCTATTTATGGGCGACAGTATACACTTACCATCGGGTGGACTGTACGCTCGTCTGCCGCCTTCGTCCATAAAAAAAACATTTACCATCTAGAAGAAAATCTGAAACTTCTTACCGCATGTATGTACCAGCCCTTGTGCCCGTCTCAACGCGTTATTAGTAATTATTAAAGCCTGTATCGCAATCTGCCCGGTAATTGCCGCTTTACCGACGCCGTCGAAATTTTAATTAGTTGGCGAAATAAGCCAGCGCTTACGAGCGGTCATCCATCAGGCATGACCACGGGTGTGTCGTGTGACGTACTCCTGTACCGGTTGTGTGGAGAATCCGCACTTAGTACGTACGTAGGCTTGTCTTTAGCATTAAAGTCAGAAACTTAAGTCTTTTTTTACTTTGTTTTACTTAGGTAGCCTTTTTTAAGTGACAGTACATACGTTCCCAAAAAATAAGCGTAAATAGAATTCACGTAAAAAGAACTGCTGACTTCATAGAAATAGTGAAGATTGGTTCTAAACCTTAATTATAAGCAAAATATTGAAAACAAATATTAAATTCCCCACGATCATAAGATGTTTATATAAATTTCGTGAATAATTTATTACTTAGAGAATTATGTTTCGTTGTGTAATTTGAGGAATTTAGAATTTTATTATTTGAAACGACAATGCACTCCTACAAAATTCTTAGAATTTTCTTAAATTTAAAGATTTCCTAATTTAGTCTAAGGTCTAAAGGTCGGTCGTGTAAAAGTGAATAACAATCGTGCAAAAAAAATATTGGGATATCCCAATATTCCCAATTCGCCTAATTTCGAATTCACTTAAAAAAATCGCATAAAACGAGGTTTAAGTATATTTTATTTATTCAATTTGATCGATAACAATTTTTACGGCACTGAAATGCTGTAGGTACCTATATCGGTATATATATGTTTTGATTGTACTTTGGGCAAATCACAGCCTATTTTTACTAGGTATATAGATAAAATACAAGCTTATATTATTAATAATAATTATTATCATCTACAGCCCGAACCTGCAGATGAGTATAGACTTGCTGAGTATAGCCTTGTGTCACCCTTCTTGATTCAGTGCTCTTACAATTTATACGATACATAGAAAAATCTCCATGGGTTCTCTACTGTTCGCAACGTATACGGAAAATGTTCAAATGGAAATTCTACACAATTCTCTTTCACAATCCAAATGAACATTTAAAATAATATTCTTTAACGAAGACTAATAGAATAATATTACAATAATATTCTTTAGCGCTATAGACAAACAAGATAAGTGAGTTCTCGCTTGCGCAGTGCGCAGTGAAATCGCATTAGAAAAAAATGTTTAGACAAAATTTGTGATTTCACGAGCCCCTATCCAACGAAATATTAATTCAGGAGCCCTTATTTAACGAAATATCATTTGTGTGTATGGACAATAAATTTCTTTTGTTACTTTTTTAAATTACATATTTTTTTATAGAAAGAAGGCGACAGGCAATCTTACAGTCCACCTGGTGGTAAGTGGATAATGTTGCCCATGGATATCCGCGATACATGCCAACATAAGTCCAGAATGACAATCGTTAGCTCGCTCCCGGATGCGCTGCCTACCTTTGGAGATTTAGGAATTAATTTGGAGAAAGGATTGGGAAAATGGTGAAGGACATAACAGAATGGGCTCTGACATATCTCACTCACTGTCGAAACAGATATGTACATTGGGGATATTTCTACACCTTATCCTAGAGAGGACACCCAGCGACTATGGGTTGCAACTTGAACGCTACTCGTCACAAAGTCACAAACTAACCATTAACTCTAACCATTCAGCTCTTCCATAATCTAAACCAATATACCGATATTTTTGTGTCAAATGTCATTTCACCCTCTAGTTTGTTCGGAAACTTTAAAACTCAGTATTGTATTAGATTCAGCTGATCACCCTTAGTAGATATAGATTTTTCTAAATTTGGAAATCGTGATCTCAGTACCTATATTCCTTCGAAATCTCTGTCTTAGTGTTTTTAAATTGTTGCTCCACTGTTAAAATGGCCGTATCCAATAATAATTTTGTACGACCATTGAAAAATGATTTCTTTATTGTACCTACATGTATAATTTACTACTACATATACACAGGTATAATAATAGGTACAAAAAACATTACCAAGCCGTGTAACCTAATATTTTAGTTTTACATAATATTTAAAAAAAAATTATGGTGATACAGACAAACAAATTTTTTTAGGATTTTTGTTTATCTGTTTGAACGCGTATTACGCAAAAATCACTAGACGGACTTTAATGAAACTTGGCATACCTAGTTATAACTTATATAGCGGGTCAAATTTCAGGGTAATTTTTATCCAGAACAATTATAAAGTTTTTACGGGAATAGCGGTAGATAGCCGTAGGTCCATTCGCTTATTCTACAACCTGCGAGTGCCTGCTGTGCCCTGAGGACATTCTAATAAATAATACGTGTGCAGCTACTCGTAATTAGCTTTAACTCTGAACAAGCATAAGCACACAGTTAATAATTCTCCGCGATGGTACTATCTATGAATTCGTAATGGCTATGCTAATGTTATGAATGGTGGATATTATTCGCGCTTCGGGATTCTAATAACAACATTATAATATTAATAGTGTAAATATATTATTATAAATCTTCCAACAAGTAATAATTATAATGCCGTAGCTTCGTTAGCTTCAACAGGAATCAGTTTCGAACTTTCGAATGCGATATTCAAGTAAGTAGGTAAGTAGTCGGCAAATAACATAAACGTCAAAAATGTATTTTGCACCGGAAATTTGATGATATGCCATTAGGTATTTTGGTTTTGTTTACTTGTTCTAAATACAATATGAACCTACATATGCCAAGTTCACACAGTAAATTTTTTGTGAATCAAAAAATCTTTCAATCAAATTTCCCAAAAATACATCCCTTCAATTTTACATATTCCTTAGACATTAAAAACCGAATTTAATCCAGTTGATCAGCAAAACAATGCAGTGCAATGTAATTCAGTTGATCACCAAAAACATGTAAACCCGCTCGTATTGCAGTTTTGTTTATAAAGTAGGTAGTCCTAGATCTGCAAGGTCAGTTTTGCTTACCAGAACCATTGTTCTTAGTGAAACCATCAAAACCATTCAATTTTAATTGTTTTAATAATTAATAACTGCTGTTTAGATTTATCTGAAATTAATTAATGTTGAAACGCCTTTGTTACACATATTGTGTTCAAACAGCACTCTCGATTTATCAATCTCGGTCTCGCCAAAACAATGGGAGTGAATAATTATAGGAGTGCAAAAAAACGTAACCGCGTGCCGCTTGTAGAAACTTTTTCACAGTGCGCATAATTCGATTACACACATAACACCGCAATAACAAGTTAATCACACGGAGAGCTCGCGCTTCAAAGGCAATAGATAGATGATAAACATTAAGATATTCTATGGATTGATAGTCCGATTGCCGCATGCCAACTCGACACGCAGCGATCAAATGTGACCATGTCACGGTATGACGGTGTCACTCCACGCTCGATCCACCAGAACGTTATGATGGCTCCTAAACACGATCTCTAATTTGCGTAGAAGCTTAAAGGCCCTCGTTTATCGAAAGTACCACGAACAAAGCATACGCCTCGTCTTAATTAATATGATTAATGACCCAAAGCGGCGGCGCGTTTTTGAGCTCGCGTTACTGTTGTAATCGAGAAATAAATTAATTTTATTAGTCGTCCTTTCTAATAGAATACGAGCAACAAGGGCCCGCGTCGTTATGAAACGAGTGGGACTGTAGCTAGACATTTTACCGGTTCGTTGCGTTCCTTTAATTTAAAAAATTGGGCGTTAAAACTCACCGATTATAATTTGAATTTATGATATTATATGAACATATAAAATCACATAAAAAGGAAATATTGACCGTTGGTAGTGTTTTACTAATAAGATAACTTGACCGATCCCGCCTTAATGGCCTCTATATGAAAATTAGGTACTTAGAGCCTACTCACACTCAGGTAACATTTTACTTAAATCATTTGTTTTGCTATATATGTAAATTATTATCATTACTTTCCTATTTTTAGTTACAACACCGGCCACTATTAATATATCTTCACAGCAACTGTACGGTTAGGTATATTTCTTATGCAAAATAATTAAAGTCGTTACGAGTTCGCGCTAAAACAAATAGACTCACGCGGACGTGTTACCCTTTCAAACATATTTTCTCATGTTTCTAACATAAAGTTAAGTGTAGGGGAGCAAAACATTTTAAACTTTGTTATGTTGTGCTAGGGTGTAGTTTGGACATTGTTTGGTCGTGTGTGCGACGCCTCGGGCCAAGATCGTGGCGGAGATAATTAGAGACCGCGGCTCTGTGGGAGCCATAAAAACGGCAAATTGACCGGCGGGATAACCAGAAAGGCACAATGTGTTAGATAATAATTTCCAAATTACAGGTTATGTTGGTTCGCGAGCGAGACTCGTCGAGATCTTTTTTCTCGGACGCCGACTGAGGTGCTAAGGGCAGGCTAATTATTATTTGGGTATCAGAGCGAGGATTTTAGTGCAGCTGCTACCTGTATAAATATTTATTATTATAAGTCCAAACGCCAATTTTGATGGAATTCATTTTCGGTGAGTTAATTAAAGTTGTTATAATCGAGTGGCCTCTAATAATTTTATTAGGCAAACTAATTTAATAACGAGGTTGATCCGTTGAGACGCAACGAATTTGAGAATGTTTGGATAATAGGCATAGATAGTGTTAGTGTGGATGGTACTGACGAAAACTAAGAGTAGTAGACGAAAACTAAACCTACCTACCTAGCTACTAACCACTTTGGTGGTTATACCTACTGGTTCTACTTTTCCATCAATTATAAATGTAGGTACCTATTTGATAGAAATACGTTTCGTGTGATTCCCCTTTCGAATGCAGGTAAGTACCTACATACCTAGATATATCGTTTCGATGACGGAAAAACTTAGGTATTGAATAAATCTTAACATAAGAGCTATTGAAACGAAATAGTGGAATAGGAAAGGAATTATTATTTTTATGCATAGAGATAGTAGGTTTAGCTATATACCTACAGAAGACAGAGGAAGAAGGAATCCAAGAGAAACGTGTGTAATTACGATCTTAATTACCTACCTACCTACTTATAATTATTCTCAACATAAAACAGTCGATTTCTGCAAATCTCTCGTCGAATAATACGATTCAAAAATTGTGTCCAACGATAAACTATTCAGTAGGTATACAAATAAATACCTAGGTAGGTACGTTAATTAGTTTAAATCAACTACTTATAATTATGTTCTTCAATAAATTCTAATAATTCTTATTCGTTATTATAAAGTACCTATACACCTACCCACTTGTACTTTTATTAGGTATGAACATTTTAAACAAATGTGTCTGTCTATACATTTCCCATTTAAATTCACTAATTCGTTTAAACTATTCTGCAATAAGATTACAATGTACAGAATTCAAACTCTCATTGCTGATGAATGATGATCTTCTATAAAATGGTTCCCATAGAACAGAGTTATTTATAGAAAAGTGTCTATGAAATAAAAGAATGTCTTGTACATGTCAATTGCAACCCCCCGCGGTCGCCGTGGATAACAAACGGAGGTTGTAAGACAATCGATGGGTGCACCTGGCGAGGGGCGCAGGCACCTCGCGGGGGTCCGCCCGCCATTGGCCCCGGCTCCGGTCCGGGGCGGAGCTCCGCTCACGCCTCCGATGCCACTCGCAACCGCTGGCTGCAATCCTAGATTAATGTAAGGTAAATCTTTAAGAAATATTAGTATGTAAACACGTAGGTACAAAAATAACGACGTTTTGTATATGAATACATACTTAGAAATAAGTAGGTACCCACGTATTGAGTTAGATAGGTATCTAATATAAACGTTTTTTTTCTATTGAGTTTTTAAATGAGCTATACGTACAGTTTATACGTCGTTTATTAAAAGAAATATCGAGATATAGAAATAAGATAAATTATTTATTCTATATACAAAAGTTAGTTGGTTAATTGGTTTAATTATCTAAATCTGCAATAAGGCTACACAAACCTATTAAAGGCATAGGTAGGCGTGTGTTTTGTGCGACGGTTTAATTAATACAAAGGACAATTCTAAACTCTATAAATACGGGAGAAGCAATGATGAATCTCTTTACTAAATTTGAGATGTAAATGAATTGTAGATAAAACAACAAAAGGCGAACAAGTAAGTATCTACAATTTTTTCGAAATTAAACTTGAAGTGCATATCGCAATTATATAAATAAATATCATAAATTTGTTTGTTTGCGGTTTGTTGCAACCGAAAAATAATCTAAGATCACATACCATATTTAATATTGCTATCCTAATGTACCTATTGTAGGTATGTCTGCTTGTGACATTTAAGTAGGTACCTACTAGATTTACTGTGTTTAAGTGAATCTAACTACTGCTTACGCAATTCCTGTAACTAAAAAATGAGAACTGACTAGATTTGAACACCTACTTAGGCCAATAGGTACCTATCTAAGGTGGCATAACGATAATAAATATTTACCTACAGTTTTATAAACCAAGCTCAACCATAGAGGACGTTTGCTAAACCGGACATTAAATTTTCCTCGTTCCTAAGAACATGACTCGAATCTTGTGGTGTATAGTAAGATAAGGGCATATAGATAGGAGTGAGGCAGGTAGATCGGTGGTTTAGTAGGTATGAGGATGGAACTTCGATTGCGGTTTGTTTGTCCACCAATTTCTCGAGCCGTGTCCCAATACAATTGTGTTTGTCAATGATAAATGGTCGCGGCGCTTTTCATCTCGAAGAGTCAAAGGGGCCGCCATCAACTCTAACCAACCAACTTTGAACTCAAGAGACACAAGCTAAGGTCGATTTCATATCGTTCATTTATAATTACAACACAGGACTAAATGATACGGTACTAATCACGGCCGGGAATAAACGCGGATAATGCGGTTTAATATCGTTTGAAAGGAGCCTTTCGGCGGGCAGTCACATTCGACCATAATGAGTTTATTCAGGATTTTAATCGAATGAATCGTAGTAAGCAAATAGTGTTCAAGAGGTGCCGAGAGGTGCATTGGTCGGACGGCGCAGTGGGGGGCTACACTCGGCGCCTTTATTATCTCTATACCAACTATACGCGCTGTAACAATTGTTGCGAGATAATTAAACAAATATTTTTTATCTCACTTTAATTATGTTTCTTTGAGCGATCTTGGGATCGATGTATTTACTGCAATATTACAATCGCATTTCTTACTAGACGCCATGCTCATTCTCCTTGGGCTAATATTTCCATTTGAAATGTCGTAGTTACCTAAATGATTTGTGGCAAATATACCTAATAATCAAAACACAAAACAGTCCATCTGTTGTTGTCACAAATGATTTTGAAGTTATCTTCTCGAATCCTTATGAACAGTACTCATAACGGAAAGACATAAGTTACATAACTGCAAATAATTTACAAGAGAAGTATAAAACTAAAATGTTACGCGGCGCGCGGCGGTCCATCCGTACAGTTTTGCGGTTGCATTAGCAACAATAAGTTTACGGTAAGCGTTTTTCTAACGACGATACACATTAAACTAATGTGTTTAGAATCATTGCATGAATTATACCAGCACAATAGATTATGCATCTCACGAAAGCGCGCGAATATACGACGCATGAGCCTCATTGCCATATACTTAAGGTACTTTTCATGATCATTAGAGCTAAGACTATTGGCTACGGTCGGTGTACCGATGGTCGTGACAACGGCACAAAGAGGCGCGTAGATGAAAGATTAACAAGAGACCACCTCGAGAGCGCCACTCGTTCGTTTCAATACACTTTTACATATAGGTAGGGGGAATCCCCCCAGTACCGGACACTTAAGGTTTTTCCGAAATAAAAAATCGAGTAATCGTGTTTTATTATAGCAATTAACATTTTGAGATACACAACCATTATAGGCGTTCAAATAAATCAACATAAACATCAATTAAATAATTTCAAATCACTTATAGAGGAACTAATCATTGGTTTAATTTTGGGATTATTAAAATGTGGCACATAGTACCGGACGAGTATAAATTCGAACCCTTATGACCATACAGTTTCATTAATTTTGCAATTTAAATTAACTTAGGTAGGGATAAATTAGACAAATTTATAACGATCACAAACATAAACGTCGGAACACTCTGGGATATCCGCACAGGCTTCATGAGCCCATTCTCTACACAACCCGCACTGGATCCAGTCTTCGTTATAGTCTTCACAGCAAACAACACAGTAGTAAGTCTCCTGTTGCTTTTCAATCAATGGTACCTTCCGGGTTTTCTTTATTTTTCCTTTATCATTTGTCTTCTTAAACTTAAGATTTCCTTCTTTTAAACTATTTTTTTTTCTTTTTTCATTCTCTTTTTCTTCTAAAAGTAATTTGTATGGCGAATCAGTCAAAATTTCACTCTTTTCAGCCTTTCGTTTTCTTGCTTGTGCTCTTTTTGTAGCAGCATCCGGTAAAGGTGAGATATTTAGAATGGTTTTTCTTATGTTTGTTATGTCGACCAGCTGTGATGTCGACTTTTGGTTCAGGCTTACAGCTTGTAGAGACGCTTTACTGGTTGAAGGCTGTGGTGATTGCGGAGCAATAGTTTACTGTTGTAAATTCTGCGTTATCTCAGACGACAAAATAGGTATTGACTGAACAGTGTCATGAGTTTCAAAGTCAGTTGCTGTAACATCCACTTGATGTTTATTTTGTGTAATCTCAGGCCGTAGAATTGGGCTTAAACCTGTATCATTAGCTACAGTATCAATTGATTTCCCACGATGGGAATTCGTTGCGGCTGGTTCATTTGTTGGTTCATTGCTGTTAAGAGGAATATCAGTGACATCACTGGGTAAATAATCTAGATCAATTGCTAATTTCAAGTTTTTTGAATCCCATATACCTTTTTTTTTCTCTCCATTATGTGAATATTCTGAAAAGATAAATTAAATTACTTATAAAATGATATCGTATGGGACAAGCACAACATTTACATTAATCGGTCAAAATAAATTTGTCCGGTACTAGGGAATCTGTAATTGTCCGAACGTAGGGGCACACTATACTCTAGTAAAATTTTTGTTATGATAAAGTCAGTTCATATATACGCGATCAAAGCATATCAATACAAAATATACTTACCAATGCTTAAACAGATAGTTCTACAGATGGTCTGTTCTCTCTAAATAATAATTTACGTAATTGCCAATGTTCCTCGGTGCAAAGGATTCCCGCGCAAAATGACTAACGTGTCACCTGTACAACGTATCGCGTGGCACTGAGGTCGCTCGCGTCGCGCATGGGTTTTTTCCATTGAGTTTGATATTTTTCTATACACAAGACCGAACGATAGTGCTATTTCGGGTTTAGACGATATCTGTCCGGTACTTAGTGCTGTCCGGCGCTAGGGGGATTCCCCCTATGCACAACCTAAACCGAAATGGCTTAAATAAAATTTATTAATTCCTAAGCTATTTAGTTTCAAGTAGGTACCTACGTACCATTGTGGTATCGTCAGAAGATAAGTACCTAGATTAATATATAAGAGAATATCTAATTTATATAAGAATAACTAATAACTAGGTAATACTAATAACTAATCGTTTAGCTACTTATCACCAGAGGTCGGAATTAGGTAGTGTGATATATGTAGGTACTTGCAATGATATCATACACCAAAATAATATTATGGATATTCCTCAATTCAGTTTAAAGCGTTTTATGCTACCTATATTTAGATTAGATAGAATTGTAGGTTAATGTTTAAAAACTGAAACTGAATATTAATAATATTCACCAGTTTGCAGTCTTACTTCAGTAGGTGTATTTAAAAACGCTTATAGGCTTTTATTGAACTCTCATCTGATACTAACAAATTAGCTGTTAGCTGAACCACAAAAAAAGAAAGAATCACAAAATGCAAAATGTTGTCACTTCGAACGTAACATGTAACATTCATTCTATAAAAAAATCTTCACAATTCAAAACAAAAAGCATGTGGTCACATAACACTTACTTTTGTAAAACGAAACATCAAGAGTCAACATGATAGGTTTTAGTAAATTACTGCTGTCAGAGGAACAGTTGAGAATTGTAAACTGTCTTTGTAAGTGGAAAAGTATGAAAGTGAGTCAGCCCTGTAATTAAAGCGCTCGTCCCGTCCCGCGCCGCCAAAAGGTCTGGCAGCAATCAATTAAAACAATATTTGAAATAGTGCAGTTAAAAAAGTTAAAAGGAAGTGCCTGAGCTATAAACATTCTGTATTATGTCCGATGCAATACATATGTCCTATTCTCTCACATAGTTGTGTCCTGCTCGCGCTGCGCCGATGCGTCTACGTGTTCCATATTATGAAGGAGGATGCGCGTTCTAAATGAATTATGACAGAGCCGAATTACCGCCAAAGCCTCCTTGTTTCAGAGAACCGAAAAGTAATTAACTTTGACTTATTTAAAGTTACTACCAAACACAGTTGCTTTTGTATCACAGTTTATTCTAAGTTCGAGTTCGTTTTATAGCACATTGCCGTAGCTCGTAGCGTCTACGCCGTAGCACATTAATATTGAAGTGGCAGCAAGCTTCTATTAAATTCATTCGCTTTGATTACAATAATTTGATATGTAGATAGGACCATACAATATGATGAGATCAAAATAAGTGCACGGACGATGTCTTGTTAGATATTCGTAACTCATAATGTCGGTCTGTCGGTCGGTCAGAAAATGGTCGGTATCATCTGAGTGTGTGGCGCAAATTAAAGGAGAATAGGTTTGAAGAATTGAATGCAGTGAATGGAATGTATTCAGCATAATGGTTAAAATACACTCATACCTTAAAATCTCTCTTATTCGTGTTTTTTTTCCAAATTTAATTATTTCGATTACTTAATTCTTTGACACTCCCGTTCTACATACAATCAGCGCATTATTCTGCCCTTAAAGATTAACGTTCGTTCAAAAATATGAACTCTGTCACTATAAAAACACTCACTAAAAAAAAATATTGGGTGTAAAAGCAACTTTTCTTCCTTTCTCAAAAGGAAAAAAAGCATTCCTGAGGAAAAAGTACCAATCTGGAGGATCGCCGAACTGTACCTAAATACATCTGTGAGACAGTAGTCCCTTGGATCGAGGAAACGTCTCATGAGTCTCTCAGTGAACATCCATCCGCTGTCATCTGCGTAGTTTCCCTGTTTACTAATGCTGTATAGTTATTTAAATGTAATTACAACAGGCCGTTATTTTGGTAGATACATAAGTGGTCAGAACTTGGCAGAATATTATCAAATCAGAACATTCGTAAATGCAGACACCAACGTTCCAAAGTTAAAGAGTCATATGAGTGGACGAAATATTTATTTGTCTGCTCTGTGTCGTTTAGGCGGGCATTACATTCCCGCAATCTTCGCAATTCGCTCATCGTTTAGACCGCCGCCGAGAGCAGCCACTCGAGCCACTAATCGAGTTTGTCGGTCGATGGTATCTCTAAACCATACGTTAATAGTACCACCGCCTCCGTCAACCCCTCCCGCGTCCACGCACCGCACCCCCGCTACACAATGAAAACATGTTTAATTCATTGGAAAATTTTATGCTTTTGTTATCGTCGGTTATGTGCAACTATTAAGTATATTAATACACCCGTGTTTAATGGCTTATTAATAAATGTAGATAGATATATAATTTTCCGTACCATACTTTATTTTAACCATATCATACCATCATGTCATTCTGGATTAATGGTGGCATGTATCACGGATGTTTATGGGTGACAGTATCCACTTACCATCAGGTGGACTGTATACTCGTCTGCCGCCTTCGTCCATATTAATAAATCATCCTATTACTGGATATACCTATGCCTCTCCCAAGATTCACTATCACACACGATCTTTCGCTCTTATTATCAAGTATCTATGGTCGTATGTCCACCTGGACAGATGGCATCCCACACTGCACTTCCCGATATGTGGTCTCCATTCAAGGATCATCTACTCCATCGATTGTCAGCCGTAAGGCATTTGTGGCGTTTCCATTGCAAATAAATGATATACTATCATATCATTGATGACAATGTCATGCAACGTACAAATGTACGAGATGAAGATTGTACCTAACACGTGATAAACTGTTTAGTATATAAGTGTCATTTAATAGCACTTTATCACTGAAACTTTAAACATTGCATAAGTCGACGTACAAGAGAAGTCCACATCAATCACCATTAGATCAACATCCAGAAAAACATAGAATTGCCCAAACAAAGCGGAAGCAATGCTTCACAGTAATGGCATAAAGAGTCGATTTGTTTTGAATATAATAGCTATTGTTCTAGGAGCCCCAATAAATAATCGCGGGAAGTTACCTTGATATATATCATAGTGAAGGTAATAGTAGAATGAAATAAATGAAGATTACATTGGTACATACCAAGGGCGTCGCCAAGGGGGGCAGGGGAGGGCAGTTACCCCCCTCTAGAGATTCGAAAAAATATGTATTTGTACCTACAATTCATATTTCTCCCATCCTCTCTCTCATCTTGCCTCCCCCCTCCCCCCGGCCCATTGGCTGGTGTTGGCTGGCGACACCCTTGGTACATACGAACTTGTAGATTTAATTTATAGTTTAAAACATGAAATTATTCACAAATGAATGAATCACTTTATTGATTTCATGAGGTTTATGCCCTAAACACATAAAACATTTACTAATTAAATTATAAAATTAAATAATTTCATGTGCTTCAATTAACATAGGCCAATGTTCATAAAAAAAATGTGTACCTAGATTAATAAGAAGAAGCACAAACAGTACGAACAAAATTTGCCTAATTTTACAACATGAAAGAAGAAATGATTAAAAGTTACTAAACTTAAATGCAATAGCATAGGTACATAATTCTTTTTTAAAAAAACTATGTGTATATTCATAATGCTTATAGAAGAAGCTAGCAAAATTCATAACATTAAAATGAATACAGAAGAATGGAGTAAACTAGATAACAGACTGTAATTTATTTTTAAAGGAGCCTATTTTATCAGATAAAATATCTATGTCACGTTCATGGCATATTTCATTATTTTTAGACAAAACAGACGAAATGGGGGAATTTTTACCGTATTTATTTCTATAAAAATTGATGTTGTTGTCTTGTACAGGGCCTAACAATATTAAGATTTATTTGCGATGACACATTTAATTTTGGGTCATCTAAGACGTGCCGAGGACGACGACTACGACGGCTACGGGGAGAGTCCTTCCTATCGGGGACATACGAGTAGGTTAGGCTCTCAACTACTAGGGGGTTGGGGTGGTGTGAGCAACTCTGTCGTAGTAGCGTCGGGCGGAGACAATCAATACGGTTATTAATTAATTTATATAAGAAAATGAAGGCCAGTGTATGTTTACGAGATTGCAAACTTTTCAATTTAAAGTAGCCAAGACGTTTATTATAATCAGTAATCTCATATCTAATACCTTCAACAAAAGAGTCTTGAAAATTTTCTGCTGAATTTTCTCAATTCTTTGCAAATTATTTTGATGATATGGATACCACAACCTAAATGAATTCACAAAGTATTATTCAGTCGTGTCGTGCTCTACATTCTACTATAAAGTACAATATATCCTTTCTGCGATGGAAGAATTGATCGATATATTTTCAGGGATTTTAACTTAGGACAAGACGCGTGTCAGTCTAGCTTAGGTTGTCAACGCTTACAGAAACCAATATCTTAGGATGACTTTTAATGATTTTAGTCCGGACTACAGTTACATTAAAGAGATCAACATTTTAATTATCATGGTGTGGACATACAAGTCAAATTAAATGTGAATTTCATTTTCATGAATACGAAACTTTTCCAAAGCAACCACAATTCACTTTGACTAATATTTTTTTCTTCGGCGTATTTTTCTTAAAATATTTAAATTTTTATTATTTCCATTATTCTTTGAGGTTCCCCGTTATTGTTGGGGTTGAAAGAGAAATAATGGATAGGCGATGTTGCCGCTTATTATTCATTGTTCACTCGGAGGGACGGCGCCGGGGATTGAGAGCTTTTCAGGGCCTCCGTGATTTGGCTCATTTTTAAGTAATAAAATAGCCCCTCAACATTATGAATGTAAAATGTTTCCAATTGCGTTATTATTACATAAACATGGAAGCAGGCTGCAGACGAGCATATAGTCCACCTGATGGTAAGTGGATATTATCGCCTATGGGCATAGTCAGTCCAGAATGACAAACGTTGGCACTACCCCGAATGCGCTGCCTGCCTACCTTTGGAGATTTAACAATGTATTTGTAGATTAGCTGTGCCCGGCATACACTGCATGCCCGTCAATTTATTTGCACATAATATATATACATAATATATAGCCCATGTCCATCTGGATCTGTACCTTTCAAATGGTGAAAGAATTTTTGAAATCGAATTAGTAGTTACGAAGATTACCTCCTACATCCAAACTTTACCTCTTTATAATATTAGTGTAGAAATAGTTCTGGAACCAGGAAGGGATAGAATAGGATGGGATGGGAATGGGCTCTGGCATACCACACTCACACGTACACGTACGAATCACGAAACAGGATAAAATTGGAATGTAGTATTTATGAAGGTGTAAGAGAGTGGTAACGTGGCCAGTCGAGCGCGCCTAGCGTCTGTGGGATTGCACTCTGCATGAAGCAAAAATAAAAATTATGCATAAAAATGGTGGTAAAAATCTTAAAGTAGTAAATACTCCCTCCCATCTACTTTAATTATTATTTTCTTAACAAATATTTTTGTTGACTCGCTTTGATACTAAAATTTGCATTTATTTTTACCTAAGTATGGTACATTTTCTATCGTAATTTCTGATTTTATTCATGTCATAAAATTTATTCATAAAAGTGTGTAAGAATTAAAACAGTACATTCAATATCTTGAGTTCTGAATTGAACAATCGTTTTAATTGTACATTGTAACGAGATTTGTTGTTAAACTCACAGTTTAACACACACAGTTGTTAAACTCTTCTACTAAAGGCGCTGTTTTTTCATTTTTAACAACTTACGCAGGCAAGGTATTTGACATGAAAGGTAAAGAAAAGGAATAAACAGTTAAAACGAAAGTTTCATTCCATTTTCGTGATTTCTGCTGCCCGAGCTTGAAGTTAAAGAGTTTTGAATCGAAGGAATTCGTGAGTATTGTTTAATTTCAATACATTTAATTTAACATAAAATAAAAACTCTGATCTAGGTTTGAACTTGAGTTCACTTCGCTATTGTTTCTCGTCCTAACAAAAGCTTCATATTCATTAACATAAAAGCGTAAATTGACAACCATATTTTAATCCAAACATTCAATTCAAATCTAACGAAATCGATCAGCCACGCTTATAATCAAAACTCCGTGATGCAACAAAAAACTAATTGACAACAATCAACAATGCAAGAAAAAACAATATTTTCTATCATTGTCATTAATAATGGTTAGAAAAAAGTCATTCACACCTTTGCCGCGCTAACATGACAAATGCGGCGGCGTTCTGGCGCGGCACAAAGGCGGGCGGTGCGCGAGCGCCGCGGGGCGCCGCGCTCCGCTCTGCCTAAATATTAATTATCTACAACACCAACACCTTTTAGGAGATTATCGCACTTTTGTATAGCGTAACGCCACAATCTACAGATCTAGATAGCGCCGCCGGCCGGTTTGTATGACTTCGCCGAGAATTCGTTGAAATATCTTTCTCAAGGGAACTTCATCAACGAACCTTGACTCTAAAAGGTACTTTTAGTAAATACATAATTCTACTAAAACTCTCTTCTCTGACTCATCGACCCATGGTGAATCTTGACTACTAAATTTCACGCGATTTACCTCCACACAACTATAGTTTGTTACGCAAACTCCTAAGAATTAATTCAACCTCCCTAACAATTATTCTCAACTCAAAAAAATTACTGTCATAAAAGTTATTTAAGCTAGTGCTATTACAAGTAATATGCTATACATGACATATTTCATTTGAGGAACTAAAAGTAAGTATTAAATATTACTTTATTACAACATAAGGTACATTATGTGAAGTTAGGCGGCGAGCGAAACCGCAATAGAGCTGCTAATATTTTACGAATAGTCAATTTTATTACTTATTGCACGCACATTCATTGTCTTCGAAACTATAGCGTTATTATATCGCAACTAAATGATAGAGAGGTAATTTAATTTTGCGGTGTGTTTAAGAATCGAGTGGCCGCAGGCGACAGCGCCATGTGTTGTGGGGGCTTGTATGAACAAATTGTACAATAATACGTTATAATAACGGTGATCGCCTCCGGGGCGATTATCGGCTCCACCATTGTCCGCGCGATTAACGATCAGCGACACAATGTATCCGTGACTGTTAAATATTGACTGGAGCCGCGAAGGTCAGTGAGACCGTTGTCCAACAATAGTGTTGGGTTACGCGACGTACTAACATACTCGTATTACTTAATAGATGAGGTGTTAACTCATTTCAGCTGAGATTAATTAACAGATTGCTAATAACTCAGTCACTATACCGATATGTATTTATGGTTTAAACTTCTCTTAGAATGAGTCTATTATCTACACCCTTTATATTTTTCTTTTAATGCATATAGAAAGCATGTTTACTATTGTAACCTTTACAAATTGTTTGTAAAGGTAACAACAAATGATACCTGTTTTGTTTATAACATTCTTTTAATTCATAATTTTTTTTTATTATAAAGTTGTAAGAATGTGGAATTGGTCTCATCTGGGAATTGCTGTGAAGTAGCTTATCAATCCATATTTATTATTTTGTGAATTATTATTTGATAAAACTAAACTGTAAAATATGCCTAAATATTATTTCGTTGATTTTTTGTTTAGGTACAAAGATTTGTGTTAACATAATTTATTGTAACAACAAACTATATGCTTTCCTTAAATAAATAAATGGAGTTTTGTCGCTTTAAACGTAATTTGAATAAAATATACGTTATATTGAAATATACTGAAGTACATATAGGTAACCTACATGTAACATATACACTAAAGTAAACAAATTAAGTAGAATAATTTTAGAAGAACATATTCATAATAACAGTTCAATTGTGAGAATTCCAAACTACTTGAAAATATTCTACGGATTATAAAAATAAAACGAATCCTTCAATCGTGGAATCGTTAATAGATAAATTGTTTTCGGGAGGTCTACTTACTCTAATTTTACGCTTCTGAAGTTTGGGGCCCGATCGAACTTCGAACGAACGAGTGCTATCTATAACCTTACTCTGACTTTCGCTTCGTTCAGAGCTCTATATATCGGGTATCTCCAATTATTTAAACGTTGAGATATTATTATCGTGAAATTTGACGTTTGATCATTGTCTCGTGCGATCGTTCTTCGTGCCCATTCCATACTAAACATTGAATTTGAAAGTCTTCTTCCGTAACTATACAACCGGGGTTATGTCTCAAGGGTTTTTGTTATTTAGATATATAGTAGCCTATATGTGAAAATTTATTTTTAGCTATAAGAATACTAACAAGTTGTATTGGTTACTAAGTTTTATGAGCTGGAAATTATTCTAAAAACACAAAATAAAATAAATAGATATGAGTAAGTAGCGCTCTTTTATTTCAAGTTATCGAAATTTTACTTACCAAGTACGAGTACCCAATAATCGCTCACAGTCCCATAAGTATGTTCTCTACTCTATCGACAAAGCAATATCAATCAATGATAGGTGCTTTATTACTGTCGCCGTTACTGTGACTGGTACAAATCACTATCAGTGATCATTGTCTGCAAATATCAAGCACCCAAATTCAATTACTATCAAAAATAAATTAATTACTTTTCCATTCGACCTACTTAGATTTTTTGTGTGTTTTCAATTTGTGTTCCAGGATATGACAAACAATTAATCGATTGGAAGTGCACATATAATTTAATATAAAAACAGATATCTACATAGAAACATAAGTACTTATAATTCGCATTTATTGTATGATAACTACAATATTACATAACGATTAATTAAAAAAAACGGTCTAAGTGAAATAGTATCGATAACAGGATTGAATAAAATTTAGTTTCATAATATCAAAAACCTTATTACTAATATTTCTGAAATATAACATCTTACCTACAGTAAACACAGATTACATAATTACCTTACCTATGTAAGTACCTATAAGTACCTATCTACTAACATTGAGAAAAATTATATTAGTAATTTTATAAGTTTTAGTTCAATTTTAATCAATTTCAATTTCAAGGTGGTTAAATCAACTTTGGAAAAATATTATGTAGATAAGTACCTCTAGATGAATGAAAGGTAATTTGCTGTTCTGTAATTCGTTTTTATATTTTTTATATATATATATATATATATATTGTCTCAAAAAATATACATCTTCGAAGCAGATTTAAACAAAGTCGTGAAAGGAGAATAAGTCATAAACTGATAACAAAGCGCTGCCACAATTATACCACCTCTAAGAGAGTGGACTCACCAACCGGCTTGGACAGCAGAGTGGCGTTTTAAGGCCACACACGATACACCCATGCACAAGACAATGTAGATGAGGAGGTCCGAGTCCTGCAGTGGACGATAAAAGGACTGGATACACGTATTTAAGTATATTTTGTCAAAAAATACATTCAAGAAAGTTTAAACAAAAAACTATCCATTTTCATTTTGGAGATCCGGGTGCAGATACTTCAGTGTCAATGTACTTAATTCCCAGTTTTTAAAGTTTTCATCTTCATTACACTCACTAAATAAATTACCTACCATATAAGCTTCACACATATAGTAAACCAAAGCATTTTTAAAGGCTTGTAAAACACATTGCCTGTAAATATAAATTAGTGTGTAAAACATGAAGAAGTGCACATCTGGCTCCGAGTAAATTACTTTCAATATCCGATCCCTGCATTATGGGTACTTTTTTATTACCTTGACCAATTGAAATCGATGAAAGAAATAGGAATGTAATCACAGGCGAGAGAACAAGGCGGACTTTAGTCGTGAGTCGGGACATTACTCTTGAGGTTTATAGGAGCATAATTTGTCAGTAGTTTTTATACGCACTATTAAAGGGCTATAAAAAGTTCATAAATATTACTATGAAGTATCATAGTTTGTGCTATAACAACATTCACGTATCTACTTTGTTCGTTATTGGCTTTTCTTTACTATTTTCCACAAATTAGTCTATTTTGTAAATTACAATTTAAACATATATTTAAGTGAGCTTAAATATCATAACTGGCGGAGGTGAAGTAGGAAAAGTAAATGTGACAAATGGTAATTGGTAAAGGTGAAGTAATGGGAGGCTCCGGGCGCAGCACGTCCAGGACGTTCGCTACAAACACTTCACTAGGCTCGCAACCCGACCTTGCACTGGGGTTTGCCAAATGCCGACCAACGAACAGTGAACACGTGCGGCGCGGCGCGAAGGCGATAGTTCTCCCGGTGACATCTGTCAGTCGTCGTCTGTCATAGGCTTTTTTTATATATATAATTTATTTGGACACTGACATATTCATTTCGTCCACACACATAATAAATAATAGAACAGAATTGTTTTTATCACGTCATTATCCAGTCCCCTCAAAGTAGGAGTCGCTCAGTATAGTGACACCTAGTAGGTTTACCGAGGACAGAGTTGGACTCGTTGGAAGACCACGAAAAATGCAGTCTCACGCTTTTATTTAATTATCACAAACATTATTCTCTAACACTATGACACTTTGAAATTTAATAAACTATCACTATTTAACCAAAAATCCCGCAATACACATTTTTTTTCAATACACAAACAAAACCTTAACTTTACATCTCGGGTTCCCGCCTAAAAGTCTGCCATGGGCTAAAGGGCCATGTTAAAAAATGAGGCCAAAACAAAAAGCGGCGCGAAGAGTCTGTCCGTCTGAACACGCAAACTACGGAACGGATTTTAATGAAATTTAGCATAGTTGTAACATATAAGTATAGTGTAACTTAAGAGTTTCTGCCTTGTTTATATTTACAATATTTTTTATCTGGATCCATTACAGAGGTCCCACGGAAATCAAGCTCTCCATATATATTATAATGTTGCGGGTACTGCTAGTAAACATATAACCTTATTATAATATGTAAATATAGGTTGTGTGCACTCACACAAACGCATAGCTCATGTCTCGTTGATTTCAATGTAGATATATTATTTACATTTTGCTTATTGGCTTGTGCTATATTAATGTTTATTAAGAATAAAAGAAGACTTTAATGACGTTGTATTTTTCTTTATTTATCTTTTGCCGAGACAACGGGACGTTCCGTTCTAAGCTATACTGCAACTTGATAAATGTTTTTTAAAACAAAATGATCAAAAACTATACGTAATTAAAAAATAATCCGACAAAAAAGATTTAAGACGACCGCAATGTCCTAAAATGAGAAACAGAGTTCCGTGGAATTGAAAATTGGACTCTTAAGTACTATCTATAACGATCAGTGTCATCTGAGACAAACAGCGGCGTCTAACTCAGTAGAGTAAACGTACAATTATAACAATAATGGGAATCTGAATATTTATTATTGTACATAAATATAACAGAACCATTTGGTATCAGTGATCAACGCCACCGTCCGGGACACCACTCAATGCCGACGCTAATCCCTAACAACTAGTCAAATAAATATTCTCCCACAACAAATATTGTAATAACCAAACTCCAGCAATACATGAAAATGATGCTAACATAAACAAATCAAATGAATTAGTGTCAACGCAATAACGTTTTAAGGACGAATGTCGTGCTACAATAAAACACAGTCAGAATACGGTTACTTTAAATCCCAGCCAAGTGATATACAATTTCACCAAACAAGGGAATATCAATTTTGGGGGATACCACTTTACGAATTATTTTCAAAGTGCATGATGGAAACGTAAAATTTTATGGGGACATTAAAGTTAAGTGGGAAATCCGAAAAGGAGTGTTAAAACCCGAGCCGGCAGATGGCGGCGCGGCGTTGATATAAACTCAATTATTTACACTCAATAAAGTTAACATTATACGAGCATTAGAAAATAACCCGCTAAACAGTCGACTGAGCGATCGCCGCAAGATCACTGTTTACGAGATAACAATTTACTAAAAGCAATATATACCAACCGCGTAGGTGATCATTCATATGTCCGTAGAAAAGTTTTAGTGCTGAATTTTAAAAATACTGTTGTACCAGTTACACAACAGATTGAGGTTGCATTTGCGTAGATCTGTTCAAAATATAATCTAAAACATATGTAATTGATGCAGTGGAAGCTAAATAAATAAAATACTTGGGATCACCGCATGAATTATCCGTATATCCTAATCTACTAAAACTTCTATCAACAAAAAGCAACGGTAGATATACAAGAGAGATTCAAAATACATTTTTTTTTTGTGCCAGAAGGTGGCAGACGTGCATACAGTTCACCCGATGGTAAGTGGATACTATCGCCCCTAGATATCCGTGATACATGCCAGCATTAGTCCAAAATGACAATACGTTGGCACGACCCTGAATGCGCTGTTTACCTTTGGAGATATAGGAATGGATTTGGAGAAAAGGCTGGGAAAATGGGGAGTGATAGGATGGGAATAATAATAATGCACATAGCTCGAAGAACCGATGGCCGATGGGGCAGAAGGGTTCTCGAATGGAGACCACGTACCGGCGGACGAAACCGAGGACGTCCATCTGCTAGATGGACAGACGACCTCATAAAGGTTGCGGGCACCCGCTGGATGCAGGTCGCTGCCGATAGGTCTAAATGGCGGACAATGGGGGAGGCCTATGTCCAGCAGTGGACGTCCAAGGGCTGAGAAGAAGAAGAAGAAGAAGGATGGGAATGGGCTCTGGCACATCTCACTCACTACCGAAACAAATACGTACATTAGGGTAATTAGATAAAGTGGGAAATGCAATACATTTCAAGGTAGTCTTCTGTGAGAGAGGGTATCGAGGTCAGTAGAGCGCGCCCAGCGGCTGTTGGATTGCACCGTGCACCCTCCCCCTGAGAAAATGGTCAGTAATACAATTATTAAGCACACTAGGTTTTCAACTACAGAATCAATAGCTTCGTTGGTATTGTCTGAATATTTAACTCCTTAGATTTTCATATTCTTTCAATAATTTAATTTATCTTTAAATTGCATTATAATTGTTTAAATCTAACCTACTTTCTATGCAAAAATAAATGGCATCAAAAAATGTAAAAAAGAGAATATTCAAAAAGAGGTAATGCTCACAGGTAGGTTATACTACCATAAAAATCTTTTATGGTAGTAAATACCTGTTCCGAATGATCCTATTTTCTTAATCCACCGTACGTAATCAGATTAACCACTTGGAGAGTCCTTGATTCCGTCACGGCAAATGTAACAAATGTTAGTAAAAAAAAGCACAGGTAGACGCAAATATTTGTGAACAATTTGTAGAATTCACACTTAATAAGAAGGTGGAAAAAAAAGCTTTTTTTTAAGTGTCCAATAGCCGACGGCGGCTCTATCAAAGGATAATCATTAGGGCGATATGAGTGAGGTGCTATGATTGCCCCTATGGGATACTGTAACAGGTGACAGCTATTTCGAAAACACGGTCAATTATAGACTAACTTTTCTTGAATAGGTATTTTTTGTGACCAGACATTATCTTACTTCCATAACGTTTTTATTATTCAAATAATAAAATTGACAATAATTTTGTAATATGTTCTGGAATTTTAAAATCGTAAGAATTTTTAGGTATAGTAATCGTATTTTAAGAATAGAAAAACTATCTATTATAAGAAGCATTTTAAATTTAACTAATCTGAAATAAAAATTAAAAATTTGGACAATCGTCACCATTAGAAAAGGCATGACTTGGGTACTTTTTTATATAAAAAAGCGGAGACAAGCACACAGTCTACCTGATGGTAAGTGGATACTGTCGTCTATACATCCGCGATACATACCAACATCAGTCAAGAATGACAAACGTTCGCAAACGTTCGGATGCGCCGCCCACCTTTGCAGATTAAGGAATGGATTGGGTTCAAGGGTTGGGAAAATGGGGAGGGATAGGATGGGATGGGAATAGGTTCCGGCATATCTTACCCACTACCGAAACGCGTATATTGGGAAATAAAATAAAGTAGGAAATGCAGTACATTTCAAGGTAGTCTTCTGTGAGAGATGGCCAACGTGGCCAGTCGAGTGCGCCCAGCGAATGTGAGAATGCAGCGTGCACTCTCATCAAACGCACATTACTTATGCACTTATTATGCACTATGCACAATGCACATTACTTATGCACTTATGCACATTACTTTGCATTACACTTAAAATTTACTTTGAAACTAAAGAAAGTTTATTATCTTATCTATGGATGGTATACCACACGCCAACAATAACGTACCTAATAGTTATTAGTAGCATAGAAGTAAAATATTAAGGCCTTACTTATGAAATTGCCGTTTGTTCATAGTGGCCACTTTGAACTTAGTTATCTTGCGATTGGCTTGCAATTCCAAATTCAAATTTATTTCAATTTAAAGCTAAGAAATTCTTGTCCAAAATCAGTTAGTTATTCATTTGTTATTCTGTCAATAGACTTTTCGCTTAGATATCGTCGTGTTTGCGACCATGGAAAAGTAAAAAATTCGCAAAATTTTCGAATATGAGTTCCGTCGTGGCAAGAACACAGCCCAGACGGCACGCAATATCAACGACGTGTACAGAAAACGAACGCACGATGCGTTTTTGGGTTGATCGTTTCTGTTCTGGAAATTTCGACCTCAAGAACAAGCCCCGTGGACGACTGGAGACTAAAGTCGATAATGACGACTTGAAAGCAATAATTGAAGCCGATTCGTCCCAAACCACTCAAACCAGAGTTAGCAGCAGCCTTCGGCGTAAGTGACAAAACGATATTGATTCAATTGCGTCAAAGAGGGAAAGTGAGGAAGCTTGGAAGTAGTATGAGCTTAATGAAAGTCAGCTGCAAACTAGCGTCGAAGCTTGCCTTACTTTGCTGAACCGGTACGAAAATGAAGGGATTCTGAATCGTATTTGGCACTTGTGATGAGAAGTGGATCCTGTATGATAATCGTAAACGTTCGTCACAATGGTTGAATCCCGGAGACATAGCCAAATAATGTCCCATACGTTAACTGAGTAGAAACTCATGGTGACTGTATGGTGCCCCTGTGCCGGTATTATCCACTACAGCTTCTACAATACATCTGGCACAACAATTAATGCAAATGTGCACTCTGAAGAACTGCAAACGATGATGGAGAAGCTCGCTATCAAACAACCGAGTCTAATCAATCGTTCTAATCCACTGCTTCACTATGATAACGCTCGCCCGCACACTGCACGACACACAGTCTCAAAGTTACAGAAGCTTCGACTGGAAACTCTCCATCACCCACCGTACTCGCCAGACCTTCCCCTACTCATTTCCATTTTTTTAGGAATACGGATAACTTTTTACAGGAGAAAAAATTTAATTCTGATGAAGCAGTAAAAAACGCCTCCAGAGACTTCATCGATTCCCATCCCCAGAAGTTCTATAGTTGAAGTACCAATCAACTTTCATTAAAATGGCAAAAATTCATTGATAATAATGACAATACTTCCATTAATTAGATATATAGCCAATTGTTATACAAAAAAAATATATTTGAATTTTTCTATTTACAAACGGCAATTTCATAGGTAAAGACCTTATTTATATTATAGAAGGGACTTAAGGAGCTTCTATTTTACTTATCTTAGACAAGGAGCTCGTCTGTATGACATATTCCAGAAATGAAAGTATAACTAGTTCCTTCCATTTAAATTCCATTGATTATTTTTTTACAGTAAAAAGGTGTCAGCCGGTCCTCCTGATTGTGAGTAAATAGTTGCCAACATTAGCAAGAAAGACGAACGTTGTTGCAACCCGGACTCTCCGCCTACATTTACAGACTTAGAAGTGGATTTGGAAAAAGACTTGAAGAGGACTTGCGGATTATTCTATATAGAAAGAAGGTGGCAAATGAGCAGACAGTCCTCCGAGTGCTACAAGTGGATATTGTCGCCCATGGGCATCCGTGATACATGCCAACATCTGTCCAGAATGACAAACATTGGCCATTGGCATGACCGCGGATAGCGAATAGGGAGTATAATGTAACCTTATTTTAATATACCAAATCAGATATGGGGCCGCTATGCTATAAATATTGAATTTTACAATTTGCTAACGCAGCATGAACCGTGTCATTTGAAAAAATCGCGTCGTTGCGCTCGTAGCGAAACAACCACAATAACGAACCTAATTGTTAGAAAACACTGCGGCATGCACTAAAACATTTATCAAGATCTATTTGTTACATAAAACCAAATTTATATTTTAAATCCAGCGCCATAAGGTTATATACACTTAGTTCAGCATGTTAAGCTGTGACATCACGACAAAGCAATACATTTTTGCTTTGTTAATTTAAATTTCGTGAGATCTGTCGTGTTACATGACGTGTACATGTAATGTTTCGGAAGCTGAGCTGTTTAAAATAAAATTTATAGAAAATGTGTTAAATTTTTTATTAGTAACCAGTAATTATATTTATAATGATCTTTAAACTTCGCTGAGCAGAAATGATAAGGTTAATTGTTGGGTTTTTGAAGCGAGATGATAATACAATACTAGATGTTATTTTAAAATTTGACAATTATGATACTGGGACAGCGTAGGTACATATCAGCAGCACATCAGAACACATCGCGTCTATTAGTCTGCCCTTTTTAGAAAAAAAGGCACAAGTGCAATTTGACTTTCGAGACAAATGCAAAAAAAAATATTAATTTATAATCAAGCTAGAAACTTGAAGTCTCGGATGTAACAAAAATAATAACCATTGAGTAATCTCTTTGTTTATTGTTAATTTATAAATATAATGTTACTTTTGCAAAACAATGCAAAGCAATCAGCCCTTTTCGTAGGTAGGTACCTATCCACTATTGGACATGAGCCTCCTCATACACATTAAAAATGTTACTCATGCTTTCATTAAAAATGTTACTCATGCTTACATTAAAAATGTTACTCATGCTTTCATTAAAAATGTTACTCATGTTTTCATTAAAAATGTTTCTAATGCTTGCGAGATTCTAATCTTCTTACGAGAGCAGAAGTGATGTAGTGGATATACGAGCGTTACTTTAACCAACTCGTAATATGTCGGGCGTAACATAAAATTGGACCCATGTAAGTTCTCGCAAGCGCTGTAGTGTTTGCTCTAATTTAAAATCCCAGAGAAGAATAATCTAATTGGAACTACATCGTCGGTGTTCCTTTACCACACCGACGCGACGTTGTTGTTCAGAACAACCCACTATAGACGGGACGTATTCGGCATACAAAACAACACATTGCTGTAACGCGGTATGTTACGTTAATACCTCGAAATTACATAGTGGACCAGTAAGTGACGCTCCTGTCCTCATGTAGCGCGACCGATTGAATTTAATGAGCCTATTTGCGAGAGGCCGACAATTTAGTGGGACGTGGTCGGCTTACAGATGTGGTGGTATCTGGCACTTTGGATTATCCTTGGTCATGGTAACGTATATTTTGCAACCTCTAACAAGTCGTGGTAATTTTCAAACAAAAAAAGAATTTTGCAATACTTTCCTCGATAGAACTATCTAGGAGATATTGTACACCTATATATTCAGTGCTTTACATTAGAAAGAACGATAATCAAAAGTGCATCGCAATAAGTTGTTACAGAATTATAATGTACAACCTTTCGTTACGAAGCTAATGTAAACAATAGCTATTTTATACCGAGCATGTGCAGGATACGTACAATAAGTACCTATTACAAACCAGTGCTTGATTTTACTAAATTAACTAGGTGGGTACTGTCAATATTTAGGTATACTAATTTTCTCGAATTTTCAGTTACAATCTGGATATTTATAAGGTAGACCACAAATTATTCATAGGTCTGAGTACTTTAAGATTTTCTAAAAAACATTCTCCCAGAAGCAGTTAGCTTACTAGCTAAATACCTTATTTTTATATAATAGACGGTCGAGAATAAATCGTATTGTTAAGTAGAAAGCCAATAAATAGAACTTGATAAACACGAGGGTGTTTTGTGAACAAATGAATGTTGTTAACACTCCCACACATTAGATGTGGACGATTTACACTGAGAGTAAAACGTCACTTATTCGTTACTTAATGAGCACTTGTCGCTGATAACTTAGGGTGTTGGGTGACTTTTGAAAGGCCACAAGAATTTAGCCATCCCAAAAAAATATTAAACGAAAAATTAAAGAGTAAAATTTAATTGTCTTTAAATTTTTATCTTCAGAAACATTCGAAACAGCCCCCCCCCCCCCCCCCCCGATTGTGATCAAATTCAGCTCGAGGTATCCTTACATAAAAACTTATATATGTTCACTGTTAAGCCTTTTCAGTGTTCTGGAAATAATGATAATAATTTTTATTGCACCGACAATCATTATTTGTATTATTTTATTAGAGGAAAGGATGCTAATTTGGAATACTGCTGATAATTTGGAATACTGCATTATAAAAGTATAGAAAAACGTCATCTAATAACGAGTACCAGTATTACGTAGTTTGTGTATTAGCAAACAAATCGGGCGTGGCTTAGAAGCAGCCATATTGACAGTGCCGTGACAAACTGCGTCGGAGTGAAGTGCTGTCTAGAAATTTTCTCCAAGTAAGTCATAAATCGGCTTGCATCTTGAGTGTAACTTATATCTATAATGTTTATATTTGTACAAATATGTAGTTTAGTGTATCAGTTGTAGAAATCAGCGCTTATTTCCAAAATTATTCTAAACACAAATTGATAAAAATATTTTAGGTTAGAAATGATTATTTTGCTAATTTGGAATACGATAGGTGAAGTTAATTTGGAATATTCCAAATTATGTGCACATTAGTATGCCTTCCTGTTTCTACTTCTAATTGCTTTTAATTAGAAGTAGAAACAGGAAGGCATACTAATGTGGCAGGAAGGCATATTCTGAATCATAATTTTGTATACTCGGCCACTAAGGTACCTATAATCATATACTAGATAGTCTTTTTAACAAATATTTTTAAATTTTGTTTTAGAAATGTCTACAACTGCTGCTGCCAACTCTGCCAGTAAATATAAAAAGCGTAAGAAGTGGAGTCAAAATGATATGGCTACTGCGGTATTAGCTGTTCGAGATAAGAAAATGGGCTATTTAAAGGCAGCGCAGACTTATAATGTACCTAGAACCACCTTATTTCGCCTTGCTAAAGAGAAAGAGAGTTTGTTAGAAGATACTCTGACCAAAAAGATAGGTCGCAGACCAGTATTTGATAAGGTTTTTGAGGATATGCTGGTGAAATATGCCCTTGTTATGGAACAAAAATTATATGGTTTGACTCGAATGGATATGAGAAGGCTAGCATATCAACTTGCAGTTAAAAATAATGTGCCCCATCCATTTCACGATGAAAGAGCTGGCAGATACTGGCTCAAGGGATTTCTTGCAAGGCACAAGCAAATTTTATCAATACGCAAGCCCACTGGAACATCTTTCGCTAGAGCCAACGGATTTACAAAGGCAAAAATGGACGAGTTTTATAAAAATCTTGAGAAAGTTTACGAAGAAAAAAGGTTCGCGGCTAACAGGATTTTTAACGTTGATGAAACGGGGCTGTCTATTGTACAAAGCAAATATCCCAAAGTGATTGGTCGCCGAGGAAAAAAGCAAATTGGAGCCATGTCGTCTGCTGAAAGAGGATCTCTCATAACTGTGGTGACCTGCATGAGTCCAACTGGCATATTTGTGCCGCCAATGATGATTTTTCCGCGCAAGAACATGAGCGAGATTTTAATGAAAGGCGCTCCTGTAGGGTCTATTGGCCGAGCACATCCTTCTGGCTGGATACAGACACATTTGTTCACGCAGTGGTTCGAACATTTAATCGATTATGTAAAGCCATCCGAAGCCTCGCCGGTTCTTCTCTTATTTGACGGCCACTTTAGTCATACAAAGAATATCGAGCTCGTGGATAAAGCTAGACAAAATCATGTGACTTTGATTTCACTGCCACCACATTGCACACATAAGATCCAGCCCATGGATAAAGCGTTCATGGGCCCACTTAAAAGTTACTACAGTGAAGAAATTCGTATGTGGTTACGCGAAAACAATAGATCACTTACTGCCTACGACATTTCAGAATTATTTGGCAGAGCCTATCGAAAATGCCAGACTGGTGAAATCGCAGCAAAGGGCTTTAGTGTTGGTGGCATTTATCCCTTCAATAAAAATATTTTCACGGAGTCTGACTATCTTGCAGCAGCTCAAGAATCAGCTGACGGTATTGCTGAAAACGAACCGGCAGGAAACCATTCACCATCCCTATTACAGACTTTTGATGACAGTTCTTTTCAAGTTTTGTCAGATAACAGACAACAGACAAATGAATTAATGCAGGAAACAGATCCTCCACAAGTAAATCTTCTTGATATTGTCATGCGAGAACAACAAGAAAAAGAAAATCGTCCAGGGCCTTCTCGCAGTAGCCCCATCGTAACACCTTTTCAATTCTCGCCAGTTCTTACTACCAAAAACCGATCATCTAATCGAGGTCGTAAGCTAGGTAAATCGGAAATAATTTCTAGTTCACCCTACAAAAAGAACTTAGAAGAAGCAGAAAAGAAAAGAAACCTGAAAAAAACAACTGAAAATAAGGATAAGAATAGAAACAAAGAAAAGGTAATCAAGAGAGATGTGCAAGGAAAAGGGAAAGGTAAGGGAAAAGGGAAAAGTTTCAAGACCAAAAGAAAGATACTTCAAGAAGAAAATACAGAGTCTGATAGTGACGTTACATTCACATCTCATAAATCAGAAGAAGATGTACCCTCTTGCGTTAATGTAACACAACCTACGGGAAATGATTGTGTTTGTTTTTTCTGCAATGGAAAATTTACAGAAGATCAGAGGGGAGAGCAATGGGTGCAATGTTTTATTTGCGAAGGCTGGGTGCACGGCGAGTGTGCTGGCTATGACTCGGGTTGCTACGTGTGTGATTACTGCAAAGACTAAAAAAATTATAATTGATTTAGAAATTAGCTTAAAGTTATTATTTTTTAATTTTATAATTGAGATCTTAGTTTAAAGGTAATTATATAGTTAATTAAAGTTGATTTTTTTAGGTGATTGTAATTTGGAATACCCTATTCCAAATTTGATTCACTTTAGTTAAACTACGCCAATCTGTCATTGTATGATTAAACCAAAAATTATCCAATTTATAATAAGCCAAGTTTGTTAATTATTTTTATTTGAATAAAAGATAAGTTTATCTGACATTTAATGCAGTTTTTTATTCATAAATCCCTTAACCCAGTATTAATACGATTTTTTTAGAAAGTGGTATTCCAAATTTGCATCCTTTCCTCTATAGTTCTTGCATGTCATGAGCGCGCGTTGCTTGTAGTGATGAGTGTCCGTAGTCGCGCGCTCGTGAGAGTTGTTGGGGTGGTAAAAAGGAATATTTAATTTTCGAATTCCTCATATCCACCCTAGGGCAGTTTACTTAGGGTGGACAACAGGAATAATTCAGTTACTCGTAGGTATAAGAAATATAACTACACGTATAAGGAAAGACAGACGAGTCCACTCTCATAGAGGTGGTGCAGGTGCGCAGGAGTTGCTGTAGCGGCGTTATTATCCCTCAGTCGTCTAATACGACGCCAACGGGAAGAGGTGGGATGAAGGATACTTGATGAATTGCAAATAGGTTGCCTGATATTGTAATCGCACATTACCTACGTACATTCCGTTTAATAGCTTGTGTTTTAGATTTAAAATATCGAAACAATAAGAAAGAAGACCTATAAGAAAAAGAAGGTCTCGTGCAATTATAGATGGCATAATAGTTTACCTTATGCAATTATACCTATTGATTTTTTTTAGGGTTACAACATGAGGAGGGTGTGGATGCACACTGCAATCCCACAGCTGCTGTGCCTAAGTTACCGCTCTCTCACAGAACACTACCAAAAAATATACTGCATTTCCCCACTTTATCCTATTCCCCCGGTATAAGTAGATATTTGTTTCGGTATCTAGTAGGTGCCTGATTACGTTGACGGGGACTGGTGCTGGCATCGCGGATGTCAATGGACGACAGTGGGTCTGCCCGTCTGCTAATTTTTTTGTATAAAAAATGACATAAAAAAATTAGACATTTCACATAGAAATTAATTCTTATTCTCTTCGTGAGATGATCAGACTCTTCATAAATTGCTATATTATAGTAAGTGACTACGACATATATTACAGTAAGTGACTACGGACATATATGCGCATATCTAATATTATTTATACCTACTGTAATAGAGCCTATTTGCTATTGCCTAGCCGTTAATGGCTTCTAAATAACCGCGATAAATCTCCTAAGTATCTACCTACACAGTGAACTGAGTGTTAACTAAGGCGTCTATTCTAATATATATAACACGTCGTCAGCTATATCTCAGCTGGTTTTGTGCCCGATAGCTACTCATTGCTCTGCGCAATCCTTAGCATTCTCGCAGTGCCTCAAGCGATATTGATGGTTGTGGAAATGGAGGTAAAATCACCATCCATAGACATGTTTCAGTAAATAGTTACGTCCGTCTATGTACTATATACATGTAGGTATATATATATATAACTTATGAGAATTATGAGTTAAACTTATGAGGGGCTACTTATAATATAATTATAATGTATATATGTATGTATTGTGCATTATGGTCCATATGGTCCATATCCATTTATAATGGAATGAAAGACTTCCCTAATTCCGTTTTAATCCTTATCCCATGGAAGTGGGTGGGTTTTCATGTGTAAAGGGAAATGGGGGACTTTTCTTATCGCATTAGAGTTTTGTTTATTGTGATGGGATGTGAATCTGCAAGATAACTTATTCCACAATTACCTAGGCGCACCCGGCGCCTAGGTAATTGTGGAATAAGTTGTATAGAAATTAGATTGTTGATGCTTAGTAGGTTATCTTGAATAAGATTCACACACTTCAAATTAAATTTATTGGTTAAATTTACACAAACTAGTATAAAATGCTAGTGGATGGTAGAATAATAACTTTGGCGGGAAGTGAACAGAGCCCCCGCTTGCGCATGTTCATGATTGCAGCTTGTCGAGTGATAGCGGATCACGGATAGGTAACCTTTCGCGAGTCGAGTACACACACCAGGTAATGACGCGTTTTAATAGTCATTTAGTGTTATTTTATGCACCTACTTAGATACTAAGTTAAAACTGTAAATCAATTGGTACCTACCTTTATTTAGAGCAATTCTTACGGTGGACAGTTAATTATTGGTAGTACGTGAAGCAGTGAAACTATTAGTCTAGGATGCGCCTATATCTACATAAATAACAAGCTCATGAAATTTTATTAAACGTTCTTGTCCAACAATAGAATTATCTACCTTAATCTAAAGATGGGAATACAACGCGAACTAACTGCATCAACGTCACTAAATAATGCACTATCTAATATAATATAACTAAATAATATAATGCACTAATGACATCAATATATTTGCGCACTCTTACCATTGCTATTCTGCAAGAGTACGCGCAATAATCCTCAACAGTGCGTACCTACGCGACGGTTCGCTAAGAGGGCGCAACTACATTTACTGGCATAAATCGCATTTGTATGATCCAATTTCTATACCTACAGGAATTGTACTTAGAATACCACTATCCTATACAAAACTCGCATTGGATCCCATCTCTCTTATCGACTGCCTATAATTTTCTTTGCGACCATGAGATTATCACATTTTCTCTTATTCTTGAGTGGTTTCTTTGGTTATCTTAGTGTCTACATTGATTTCTTCTTCATTCTCTTCCCTATTTCTTCCTCTAATTATCTCCTGTATGATGAGCAGGTAACGATTTACGATTACTGACTTTTGTTGGATTTTTTCCGTATAGATAAAGATTTCAGATATATCGACAAAAGAGCAATCTGGTGTACCTACCTAATGTTTGGGTCTTCTTCATTTAAGCCTGTGAATTCTTCGGATGACGCAAATGGACTTGCATAAATTTATATCCGTCTAGGTACATCTTATAAAACATATCTTATAAACAACAGAGTCCTGATGGCTTCGACATCGAAAAGAAAGATCTGGGACCACGAGTCTATGAAAAAAGCTTACAATGTGGTCAAACATGAAGAAATGGGTTTTCTTAAAGATGCCAAGTCGAATGGTGTACCTACTCAAATCGACATTAGAAGACTATGTTAAAAGTACAAACAGTAAGTACGTAGGTATAGACGAGTTTCTTGCAATCACACTGCGTAGAGGAAGAATTAGTACTGTTTTGTTTTCAAATAGTAAAAATGGACTTCGTCCAAATGATATTAAAATCATGGCATTTCAACTCGCTGTGGAAAATAACATTCCACATAGATTTTCCCTTAATGGATACGCTGGAAAAATAGCTAGCAAAATTTCTGAAAAGGCATCCCCAAATCTCTTTTAGAACTCCAGAAACTACTACAGCTTTAAGAGCAAGAGGCTCTACTAAAGAAATAGTATCATATTTTTTAACGAAGCTCTAGCTAGACCCTTAACTTAAAAAAATAAATTATGATCCTGTGTGAATATACAATGTAGACGAAACTGGAGTGGCTGTTGACAAAGTCAAAGAAAGCAAAAGTCCTTTGCATGAAAGGGCAAAGGTAAGTTGGTGGAATCACTTCAGCAGAGAGGGGTTCCCTTGTCACTTTAGTTTTTTGTATGAGGGAGTTTTGTGCCACCAGTGTTTATTTTTCCAAGATCGACCATGAAAAGTGAGATGGTGCACCACCAGTCTCTAAATTTCAGGTGCATAAATCCATTTGAATTCAGATACATATTATTATCTTCACACATAAATATTTTATTGAAAATGTTAAGCCAAATAAAGATAAGCTGGTAATTCTTTTGCTGGGTGGATATTACTCTCATACGAGAAATACAGGGGTTTTAGACTTAGCAAGAGAAAATGGAGTTATTTTTAGGTACATCAATCCCACCTCATACCTCGCACAAACTACAACCTCTTGATGTGGTGTTTATAGAGCAATTTAAGAAATTTTATTCCAATAAAATAGGACAAAAAAACTTCCGGGACGAGTTATCAGCTCGTAAATAAGTTTCGCCAACCAATTCAGATTATCAAAAATCTGAATTGGGTGGCAAAGCTTATTTACAAGCTAAATCAGCTGAAATTGCGGTGAATGCTTTAAAAAATGAGGAATATTTCCCTTTAACAGTAAACCTCTTTAGAGACGTAGATTTTACTATAGACGATCTACCCAACGACGAACCTAATCCTCCCCACCTTACCAGCAATTTTGAAGATTTAGCTTCATCGTCAGCACTTGTATCTAAGTGACACAGTAGTAATCGAAGGGATTTTGAATCGATCATCGACTCCACAACCTATCACACCTGCATTAAAAACCCCAATAGGACTAATAACACCTTCACATTCCGCTCAAAATCAGTCAAAACTAATTGTGCCACCTAATGATTACGCAGATTACTGCAAAAAAAAAGTAAAGTGAATACCAGAGATTTGGTCTCTGATTTATCGATTTTATCGAGTTCGCCATATAAAAAAGGTTTCGATACATCGTTAAAAAAAAGGAGACGGGCATAAGAATAAACAGAGCAAGAAAAAGAAGAAAAGGTAATAAAAAAACTAGACGAAGACTCCGAGATAGAGAATGATTCAGAAATTGAATTTGTTTTAGAAAGTGACGGAAGCTAAGCCAATAATGATGACGCACCGTGCATATTCTGTAAATCTGCCTTTTCTAACGATACACGAGGAGTGTACGATGGATTAAGTGCATTGCTTGTGCACGCTGCACCATAAAGACTGTGCTGTAAAAATGAATGCATAAAGAATGCTGTAGATTTAGTCTATGATTTTTGGATGGCTAACTTTTTTTATGTTTAGGTAATACTTAATTACCTATTATCTTCATGTTTTAGCACGTCAAATTAAAATGATTCTCAGAATAAATCAAGAATGATTGTAGATTGTAAGTTGATAAAGAAGATTTAACTTAGACTAAGTCATTTAGGTATGTAAGTTTAAAGTATCATTGTTCAATATTTTGTTAATTATTTATTTCTCTTAATTCTACAATTTATGACGTGTTTTTTATAATATTCTATTTCTTAAAACAAAATAATGATTTTTGCATAATTATTGTCTTTGTTTTATTAGTTAAATAATGGACATATTGTATCGGATATCTGATATATGGGTCTATAGCTTCTAATAGATACTTATCGGAGATCCCATATAATAAAACCTTTTTGTAAGTGGCTATTTTTCCTATTTTCTCTAAAAAGTAGCTTAATTTTAAAAAAATGGAAGTTGTAATATTGTTTACAGAATTTTAAAGTAAGTAGATTAATTACAGAACTTATGCAAAAAGCAATCCAAAAACAGTACCTATCCGATATTTGGTTCCTCTCCCCTACCTAACCGACAATCATCAATACAAAAACAATTTGTAAGTAGTTGTTCTTCTACTTAATTCCATTTCTACCTTTAAAATATCTGGCTAACACAATATTAATTTATTACCTATTAGATAAACTCTAACAGATTGTATACCTACCTACCAAAACTTTTAACAAATCTACCTACACCATAGTCTACCATAGATATAAGAAATACCTAATAGATGCAGCATTATCATGTGCTGGAAACCAATGTTCCTATCTTCGTTGCACTAGGTTTTACGAGTAGTGTAACTAATTAAGATTAAGGTGTGGAAAATAAGTTTTCACTTCGAACACGCCTGCGTTTTTTCGATTTCAAAAGAAATGGGGAAAATTACATTTATTTAGGTAAGTATTTCAAATTTATAATAATCTATGCCTATTTGATTTAAATGTAGGCGCCATATGGATTAATAAATTTCAACACCCAATCACCTTCTATCAATAGATGAAGATACCCACTTTGTTTTTAATCATTGCAATTTCGAAACAAGCTCAAGTGTTATCGGTATCGAATAAATTTCGTATAATGTAAACGTGATAACAATTTAAATTCCTCTGTAACGGGTCCGAAGCCGACAAAAACAACAAACAAACTCCAAGGCCTGTCATTGGCGTAGGCCACGAGAGGCGGCGCCAATAGAGTGGTACCGCCCGCTTCGCGCGCGCAGTCTCACTCACTCGCCCAGTCCTTATCTTCCAGTCCACTGTGAGAGACGTGTTGCCTGAAAAAATCTTCATAAACAAGGTGACATTTCATACAAAACTGTAACGGTACCGTGTTAAATCATGCCTCGACCCACGCGCGAGTCATATGGTGATCAAAAACCGCCGTTCTCGTACATAGCCCTCACTGCAATGGCTATTTGGAGTTCTCCTGAACGCATGCTGCCGCTGTCAGAAATCTACCGGTTCATCACGGACCGCTTCCCGTACTACCGGCGCAACACGCAACGCTGGCAGAATTCTCTGCGGCACAATCTATCCTTCAACGACTGCTTCGTGAAGGTGCCACGCCGGCCGGACCGCCCTGGCAAGGGCGCCTACTGGACACTGCATCCACAGGCCTTCGACATGTTCGAAAACGGATCCCTACTCAGGAGACGCAAGCGGTTCAAGCTACATAAAGGGGAGAAAGACAGTTTGAACGCCGAGCTAGCAGCGCTGGCGAGTTTTAACAGAGCGTTTTTGGCGCGGCAAGCGGGTGCGCCTCCTCCATCAGCGGGCATAATTAATGGAAGTATATATAATCCAGCAGTCACGTTGTGTTCAAGACCTAGTCCAGAGCCAATGGAAGCGCCAGACACAGCAGCACTCTTGCCGGCGGGAACACGACCGCGGCGTGCGTTTACTATAGACGCTCTATTAGAGCCAGAACCTAAACGTTCATCACCATCTCCACAACCGCCACCGCCGCCTCTACACCCACATTGTCCCTTGCCACTACCACCGGCACCATATCTCCTGGCTGCGCACAGATATCATGCTGAGCTGTTAGCTGGCTTGCAGCAGTCCTGTTTACCTCCTTTATGGACGTGGCGGGACACCAGTCAATTTTCACATTATACGCTTAATTCATGAATGGTGAGTTGTTCAATAAGCATTACTTATTCACTAACGTTTATTAGCAAAGGACCCTCAGATTCTACATTACCGTAAGTTTAATTATGGTAGTTACGAGTTCGGTATCTACTATATTTTTGAGCTATAAATTCCTCGTCTTCGTATAATTTATTTTAACATGGACATTAGGGTGTCCCTTATATGGGTGAAAAAAATATTTTTTCGGATATCGAAATGCATACCCCCTAATTCTTTTTAAACTACCCAGACTTACTCAAATACAAAATTTTATCTTCCTACGTCAACATTAACCCGTACCGACAGAGCTCTGAAGATTTTGAAAATTGCTGTTTTTAACCCTTTCCGTTATGTAGCTAAATCAATTGAAATATTTATATATTAGAAAAATAATAATCAAAAAGAAATTTAGTAAATAGGTACTTATTTATTAAAAGAAGATAAAATTACAGATCAACCAGGATATTTTCTTTTGAGGGTCTCTTTTTTACAGTCTGGATACAGATTTCTATGCTCTTGCACACAGCGTAGCAAAAATTGCTTTTGTTCTTCCTTTGCAGTGATCAAACCATGAAAATCTTGCATAAGTTTTACAGCTCTTTCAGCTGTATTATTAACTGCCCTTAAAGAAATAACCTTTCTTTTTGCATCTAAATAGGCAACATCTTCTTCCTACGTAGAAACGGGTTTCTGGAGGAAGTTCTCATCAATTTTTAATCAAGAAAATAAATTTGTGCTCTTGACAGACACAAAATCACTTAATAATTTTCCTGCAACAATAAATAAGGCAGTACTATTATCAGTTTAGTGAAAACAGCGTAAAAAATAATACTATGTATTCCCACTTACCATACAAATAATCAGACATATAAACTCTCTCTTTGTAAGTTTATTACAATTTTTCTCTTGGTTTGTTCATCAACTTCATCATCAAAGAGTGATAAAACGGCAATTTCTTCTGACAAGTACCAAAGATGTTGACTAAACTTGCTCAGGGCTGCTTTGGAAATCAATTAGTCAACAATTTCATATTCCTTAAGCCTCTTTAAAAAGCACAAATCTTGATTTGGTACCTTCACCGCCAGACTACATCCAAACCATGGTTTCACATATATAACCGCACTGAATAAACAAACGTCTTGAAATGAATTGGAAATGAAATAATGACGTCTCCAAATGAAATAAGAATTGGAAGACGTTCTTCTTTAGAACTTCTCACGTCCAGTCCAGGTAATAATCTCCCATCTCAGTGAACGGTCACCATTTCAGGCATATATTCTGAAAATTTGATTTTATAGATTCCGCTCTATCTTTTCTACTCTGTATACGAATGCGTTGAATGGACGCTTTGTTTATCGGGAAATCATCACAGCTAAGATCTAGTGCTTCTACTACAGCCTGAAGTATATAGACAGAATCCCTTATGCTTAATGACATCTATCTAAAGCTGCAACTAACTTAGGCGTGATAAAGTCTTTCCTTCCTCTTTTTGTAGTAGTTCCAGAACTTACCGTTTGAGATGTCGAGGTCGATCGAGGGTTCCTCAAGGCTTTCATCAGAGCTGGTAGGTTGATCGTGATGTCCTTGCGTTTGTATAAAATCTTGTGTAGTAAGAGATGACGATAAACTCTGGGAACACATTTGCTCATGTCTTTTTTCCTCTTCTTTTAATTTTCTCTGTCTTGCCCTTTCTTCTTTCTCGGCTAACTTTTTGTCTACACCCGCTAAACATCCTGGACGCCCTGGTTCACTTTGTTTTTGTAAAAAGATTTTATCTTCCTCTATTTTCATCCGTTCCACAGCATCGGCGTGTGCTATATCGAATAAATTATCTAAATTGTTTTGAAAGTCCTCCTCACTTCGCTCGTAAACATTTTGTGTTTTTTTGGATTTTTTTTGCAACTCTCCAAGCATGGTGAAGATCCACAAGTTTTTTTACACAGTTAAGTATAGCTCTGGTATGGATTCTAGCTTTTTCGCAAAATATAATACACTCTCGAATGACGAGATTTGCGCTTTCACTAACAGTCAATTTAACTTCGCAAATGTTAGAAAAAAGTACTGCAAGAACTTGACGTTTAGACGGTAACTTTGCGCCTGTTATTTGATAATTTACCTCACGAACTAAGAAAATACTTTTTTTATTGCTTCTTAATTCCACTGCCATCTTCTAAATGTAAAACAATGCGTGTTAATCACGAGAATAACTGAGAACAAATGACAAATACTGCGAGTACGCGCTGCTACTTCCGCGCAACTTGTATGAACATGATTCGATGCAACTCGGCACGGGTTATCGTACTCCAAATAAGGTTAAAATTTATTTCCGAGTGTTTTAAGAGCAAATGAACAAAACTAACACCTATGCGTTAGAAAATAAAAACTTTGAAAAATAAGGGACACCCTAATGGACATAGTAGTTAAAGATGGACTCGATAAAGCTATTTGTTGGAATAAGTTTCATGTAGGTAGGTGCCTATACCGCTAGACACAGTTGGTAATGACCCTGTCTACTGTACAAAAGGTCCCGGGTTTGATTCCCGGTCGAACATTCATTGTTTAAATGTCTGTTCGAGTCCGGGTGTATGTGGCGTTATTTATTTATTTAATTACTTCTCTTTGTCTATAAGTCATCGACGTAGGTACTGATCGATCATCGATCGATGTACCTACCCTTCTTATCCTGGTCTACACGACACTCAACAATTCAAAGAATAACAAACAAGGAGACAATTTTTTCACGATTATTATTAGGTAGATAAAAGTCGATGAATGGCCGGAAGTCGTGAATGACAAAGACATTGGCAAACTATAAACTTTTGTATTTTTTTTTCTAATACTTATTGATAAAAAGTTTACCCACATAAGTAGGTATAAGTAAAATTAAATTGGCCTTTTAACGTTTTTTGAACTACTTGTAGGTACTTTTTTATCCTCTTAAAAAATGAGGGTAGGTATTAATTCCATGCGTATAAAATATACCTATAAATAATATGTATTTATATAATATTTTCTTAGGTTTTCGCGATTACTATACATAGCAATTAAACAACTTTGAACGGTTTAAATCGCGTATATATAACATTATTTATATCCCGACGTTTCGAACACTTTGCAGTGGACGTGGTTATATATACGTATATATACGTGTTATATATACGTGATGTAAATATAATATATAAATAATGTTACGTGATAATATATAAATAATGTTACCTATACCTATATACGTGATTTAAACCGTTCAAAGTAGTTTAATTGCTATGTATTTATATATTTTAACTAAAAAATAAAAAAATGAAACTATTTATGAAAGCAACTGAGTTCTTTATAGTACCTACCTACCTAAGGTAGGTGACAGCTGAATAAACGGTCCATCTGATGGTAAGTGGATAGATAGGTAAGTACTGTCGCCCTGCGACATTCGCTATACATACCAACATCACACATGCTAACAGTAATGACAAACGTCGGTACGCCGTTGGATCTGCAGTCTACCCTTGGAGATTTAGGAGTGGAGTTGAATTAGAAAAAATTAGAATGCATAGGAGTTTTCCTCATCCATTAAACTCTCCATTCTCCTTTGGATGTGGGATGTAGATAAAGGAGTATAGGTACCTACTAATGGAATAAGGAATTTCCTCTATATATCTACCTTGTATCTTGTAGATCTATAGATCTTGATAGATAGGTAGATTGCTGCATTACCACAGCCGCTGGGCACACTCGACTGGCCACGTTACCCCTCTCTCACAGTAGACTATCTTGAAATGTACTGCATTTCCTACCTTATCGTATTTCCCCCATGCACGTACGTGTTTCGGTAGTGAGTGACATATGCCAGCGCCGATTCCCATTCTATCCCTCCCCATTTTCCCAATCCATTCCTTAATCTGCAAAGCTAGGTAGCGCATCCGGAGGCGTGTCGACGTTTGTCATTCTGGACTGATGTTTAGCATGTATCGCGGATGTCTATGGACGACAGTATCCACGTACCATCAGATGAACTGTATGCTCGTTTTGCCGACTATTGTTTATTGCTAATATTTTTTAAATCTGAGTAGTCCTTATATCGATACATATAAGGACTACTAGTCCGTTCTTTAGACTTACAGTATGAAAATGCTCATTGAGCGGAAAAACGTACCGAATGCGTTCTGGCTAACTGAAAAAGAAGCGAAAAAAGAAGCTAACTGACAAAGCGAACTTAGCTGTTGCATATACAATAAAAACCTGTTGTGGCATATACGAAGTGACTACAAAGATGAATTAGGATTGTGGCTTTCTTGAAACGCGACAAGCGTCCAAGCCTTTGTAAAGTGTGAGATCTGGTTGTCGATAGATTTGTTTATCACAATCAGACAGAAAATCGATCTTGGGCATAACTACGCTTTTACTTCATAAATTGCCGGCTACATACCATGCCGATCATAGGCCGCGTTTTATCGAACCACCGATTATCTGTTACTTGATGTTATGGCTTACCACATCATAGTAAAATGGGTTACCGACTGATGGTAAGTGATAAGCCCCCTAATGTTAAGTGATAATTCACTAGATTTTACCTACCAAGTAGTAAGTCACTTGCCGGTAAGTCATTAGCCGCCTAGTGATATATGACATAGCGCCTGATGGTAAGTTACTAATTGTCTTATGGTAAGTAACTTATTACTGTAATGATGGAATGGTAAGTGGATTAAAGACTGAATGGCTTACCACGTAATGATAAGAGGATTATCTTTTAATGGAAAGTGGTTAATCGTTTAACAGTACATAGGTAGTAGGTAAGTTGTCCGATTACCATCAACCTGAAGGTAAGTAGACAACTTATTACTTAACCGTTAAGCAGCATAAAACGGTAAACTATTTACCATCAGGCGATTTACCATTTAGATACTATCAAGCTGTATCTCTTACCATTTAACTATGTACTTAACAGATAAGTTTGTAAACATTAGTTCGCTTGTCACTTATCATTATTAGTAGGTATGCAACTTACGTGAGAAGATAAGCCTCTTATAGTCAGGTGATAAGCCATTTATAATCATTTAATACGATGCTTAGTGTCGGGTATCTTACCGATCGGTACCTATTCAGTAAGACGCGGCGCACTGCTAGCGTTGCGTGTTACGATTATAATATGCCAATGTACATAATGCATATAAGAAAACATTGCAAGAATTACATTTGCGCATCACGATTTTGCATTTCTTCGAAGATTGACCACCGATTTTCGTGTTCTAAACTGCACACTAACTTGTATTAATCGCATGTTTGAGAGCATCCACAACGCGTGCGTTGTGGTCGGTTTTGGACTCAGAAAAACCAAATTTTGCTTTGTGGCTTTTCAGCATAAGCTAAATCCAAAACGCGACTTTGCAACAGCGACTTTGTTCTTTGTGGAATAATTTCAATGTACCACATTCTGTACAATTTTCCTTTAATCCTAAAAGTTTAATCCTAAAAGATATCTACCTACACCACATCAAGTGCATAGTTCTGATTGAGAAATATAGAGACCGTCAGTGCAATAGTGGCCTAAGCTCTTGATCATTTATAGGTTTTGGAATTCAAATTACTTATATTTTTTCTGTGAATGAACAAATTTTTATTTTTAGATTAAATTGGTGATAAAAGTGAAATTAAATTGATAAATCAGCTTGGGCCACGTTTTCTCACAAAACATATTATCTTCCGTTTATGTAGATTAAAATACAAAGTTCTGAGATTAAAATACAAAAAATTGTAGGTTAGGCCAGTTTTGCGCTGACGACCTCTAAATTACATGGGTATATCGAGTAGCTTTATAATAATGATTACTCTAAATGTTTTTAAACAACGAAAAGACCTATAGCTAAATGTACTCATTTGTTAGTTTATCCAAATAACCTAATCCTATTACCTAATCTTTTATTACCTAATCCAAATAAACTTTCTTTGTCAACAGGTATTGTATCAACGTAGATAACTGAAAGATCTCAGAAGTAGCTCTAATTATAAGAATATTTCTAGAGACAATCCGTGTTGTGTTTAAAGTACATGTTAAATAAATAGATCAAGAAATAAGGAAAGTAGCGCTGAAAAATTCAAATTGAAATTAGAATGCTTGAAGCTAAAGATTATGCGTGTATGAAGTTGTATAAAGTCAACATGACTGAAAATCTTACAGACAAAACTTTAAGGTGAGTTATTGCAATTTTTCGCGAGTACTTTTAATATACCATTCACTTTGTTCTGATTAATAAAAACACTAATATTTTCTACTATTAAACGTACATTATAGTCAAGTATGTATGTATGGTACGACGGATGGTCCAAAAGTTTCCGGCCTGACAAGAAAAAGGACACTCAAGTTCATGAAACTATTTTTATTTTTCAATATAGTCTCCGTCTATTTGAACATACTTTTCGGATCGTTTAATTAGTTAGCATTTCTATCCCAGTATAAAAATAGTCAGACGTTTGGTCTTGCATTCAAAATGGGCGAAAACTGCATCCCTTAAGTCCGCCTTGAGTTTTGAGAACAAATAGTAATAATTGGGAGCCAAGTCAGGACTATAGGGTGGGTGGCGAATTTCCGTGGCTCCACTAAAGGCCTGGCGCGAACCCCACTAAAGTGGCGCGTGTGCTAAGTGCCGCGAATTTTTTTTTTTTGTTCGGAATGTCTAAATTCTTGTGGCCCTAGTGGCCTTTCAAGAGTTATCGGTCAAGCGTCACGGTCTTCGACGGGTGCATTGTCGTGGAGAAGCCGCACATCTTTGCTTAGTTTTTCACGACGTTTCTGCTTAATTACTTGTTACCCACAGAATCAATATAATAGGTCGGGGAGAAAGTCTTTTCGTATTTTGTATGTCTGAAGTTGTGATCCAATATCTTTGATTGAACTGTTTGTACCTGGCTGGTTATAATACCATTAAAAAGGTAACATTTATAAAAAAGAAATAAAAAAACTGTTTCCCGCCATTTTTCAGTTGTTTTTCTGTTCAAGAAAATGAGTGAATCTAACGAAGAAATTCGATACATTTTAAAGTTTATTACAAAAAAGGGAAAAATGCGACACAAACCGCGAAAAAAAATTGTGCTGTTTATGGACCTAATGCAGTGTCAGTAAGAGTAGCACAAAGTTGGTTTAAGCGTTCTCAGTCAGGAAATCTTAATGTTAAAGATGCAGTTCGATCCAGTCGCCCTGTTACCGATAAAGTTGATGCCATTTGTGAAAAAGTGCAGCAAGATCGGCATATAAGTAGTTACGACATTGCTGATGAATTGGGCATTGACCACAAAACAGTTTTGACTCATTTGAAAAAGTCTGGATTCACAAAAAAGCTCGATATTTGGATACCACACGAACTCACGGAATGAAACCTAATGAACCGTGTACCGTAAACTGCCGCAACATTGCCTAAGTTTTACGCTTTTTTAAAGATATCTTCGAAATTTAAAAGCTATTTTCAACTTTTCTATGTACTAAATAAAGTTCAAAATCTTGTCTTTGGGATATCATGGTGATATTACATTATATTACTAAAGGAGTAGATCTGTAACGACATTTAATATCAGGCAAAGTTGGGCTGAAAAATTGCAACTTTGCCTACGTTGTTAAAAAGTATTACAAGACACAAATCCACAAACTCTCCACTCTATATTGAACTATATTCTTATATCATGTTAGTGTTTATTTAAAAATCGAAAAAATGTACATAAGTAGCCTAAATTAAAGCCAGGCAATGTTGGGATGTAAATTTTGGTCATTTTCATACATTGACAAAGTCTTGTATAGGGTTGTCACAAATTTAGAAATGAACGACTTTTTTTTTCACAGTGTAATAATTTCTTATACATTATTATTACTTAACATTAACAATATTATTAACATTAACATTATTACTTATAATAAGTAACATTTCTTTAGAAATGGACATAGTTATGAAGAAAACATCCAATCCATATTTTTGGGTGAAACGGAGTATTTCGCTCTCGGCTTTAAAAATACCACTTAATTTGTCCTAAATGGTTCGAAAAAGGTTTTATTTAAATGTTTAATGATCAAATAAATAGGCAAATGCTGTAAGCAAAAATTTAATATAACTAATTTTACTTAATATTTATCAGGGGAATTATAGACTCTATATTGAAAATTAATTGGCCTCGTCGCCCGACTTTAGGGTTTTGTAAAACCTTTTCAATGTCTAGACGTGTGATCTCGGATATGTCTTCCACTAATGGCCAAGAAAATGTTCCCTTGGTGTTCTTTCTCAGATATTTCGTTAAATATGTACCATTGCTTTCATTATGACTTATAATCAAATCAATGTAGTATATATTGACTTTCCTTGCAAGGAATTTAACTAGTACATATTTTCCTACAGTAACGTCATCAGTGGAATCTTCTTCAGTGAAATTTAAATTATCTTCATAAAAACTTTCAGTACCTATCACTCTGTGAGTCTACAAATGGGCCATCTTCTGAAGAATCATGCAAAGAAAACGATGAAGTTATACTGTCTGAATCTGACCCTTGGCTTTTGTCTAGTTGTCTGAGTGAAATATTTGATAATATTTTTGTGGGTTCAACAGGAACACAAGAGGTTGGAGGGTCATTTTCACATGCCTTTGTAAATAAAATGCGGTTATTAGAAATGTATAAGTTCTGTGGTGCTTCGCAATTCACAACCACACCTGGAGGAATGTTTATATTTTGATAAGAAGAACTAGCTTCTAATCTTTCTGTATTCGGTATTGTTGTAAAGTCTTCGGTTGACACAGATTCCCCTGGTTTTATATGGACTTTATTATTTCTTTTCCTGTTTATGTTATTATTGGGAGATCTTGATTCTTTTAAATAACTGAGAAGAGCATTATTACAGGTAACCTCTGGTTTCCTATTCTCCACGTTGTAATCAGGTAGTTTTCTTAAAACTTCTTCAGGGTTTAAAGGGTGTATCCCAGTGGCCTTGAATCCATTCTTGATTGTTTCTAAATATTTGATTAATTTTTATTGCATCAATTAATGATTTTAGTAATTCTGGAAAAATACTTTTGTTTAAAGAATTACTGGACGGGTGTCGTACTTTCCAGTCGAGTAGAATATTGCGCCACGTTCTTTTTAAGGGTCTAAAAAATGAGACATCAAGTGGTTGGGTATCGTGAGTTGAATTGGGTGGTAGAAAAACAAAGCGAATATTGTTATCACGACATTTCTCTATAATGCTTATGTTTAAATGCGAGGACAAATTGTCCCCTATCATTACTTTGGGTTCCGGTGAGGTTTGTGCCCAGGGTATTATAATAGTATTGAACCAATCTTCAAAGGTTTGATTATCAAACCAACCGGATTTCGATTTATTAAATCTTGTACCGGGCGGCCCTTTTTCACACCAGTTACTCCACAGATTTTCTGCCTTATAAACTACGTATGGAGGAAATAATTTTCCGGACGCAGTGGCCGCGAACATGAGAGATATTGCAGTTTTAGTACTGTTGAGAATTTTATTAGGATACTTAACACGTCTTTTAAAAATGCATCTCAGGCACCGGGATCATCAGATAAATTAGTTTCATCGTAGTTCAGAATGTGCTCTGGTTTTGCATTAGTTAAACTTACTTTTAGGTTATCAAAATATTCGTTATATTCACTATAAGTTTTTGTAGCCCGTACAAGCTTAATATTTTGAGTCGATCTCGTCGTTAATTTATTTTTGTGCCTATTTAAAAAATTACTAATCCATTTTTCGCCTGGCATCTTATTATTAAAAAGTGCGGATTTTTCATTTTTGTTAAGAATAGTCATAAACGATTATTCTCAATTCTGAACGTGTTAAAGGACTGCCATAATTGGCGCAAAGAATCAACGCTTCAACAATTCTTGACTCCTCCTCTTCAGACAATTTATTAGGACATCCAACTTTACGCATATGTTTCAGCTTTACTTTATTTAAAATTGTTTTTCTTGGTATCCCAAACTGTTTTTTCTGCTTCATATGAATTTAAATTTTTGTTTTTTACCAAATCTACTGCTAAATTTAGTAAGCTATCTTCATAATCTTTGTAGCGCCTGGCACCTGGCTTTCTTCTATGTTTTTCCATTGTGGACCTAAAAATAAAATAATATATATCAACTGCTTAATTAAAGTAATTTTTAAAGTAATACGTAGTAACTTTACCTAATACTTTACCTAATGTATTAGGTATTCGTTTCGTTGTTAAAAAAATATCCAATTAAACAAAATTACATTATAAGGCAAATTAAATGATAAAAAAAATAAAATTATATAATTTCAAAAATATAACTGTAACAACCCTACCGTAGATAAAGTTGAGGTTACTTATTTATCAAACTTATCCCATCTTTGCCTAAGTCTAATTTATTTTAGAACGCTTGACGACAAAACGAATCTAGCAATTGCATTATATTAAAGAAGACTAAATCGATAAGATAACTATATTACCAAAACTTAAACAATATTCTATTTCGACTTACCGAAAAAGTTTTGAGCATCAGTATAAATTCCCGTCTCCTTCTTGACGTTCAAAACGGCACTGACGTGAAGGTAGGTGACATTAGTACTATGGCGACCATTTTTTGTGTTGTCTGAATATCTTTACAAAATATACCATTGGTTTCAGTGATGCAACATAAATATTTTGCGAGTTATCAGCATATTACTATTTTAGGCAATGTTAAAGACTTGTGGTAAAGTTGCGACGTTTTACGGTACTCGTTTGAGATTCTCTATTAAAAACGAACCATTTTTGAAAAGATTGATCACTTACGACAAGAACATGCAGAAAAGATCATGGTCTAAGTGCGGCCAAGCTCCACAACTATGGCGAAACCCGGTTTAACGCGCAATAAGGTGATGCTGTGAATAGGATTTTGCAAGGTCGGCGGCGCGCCCGCATACCCCCTGGTGTTGCAGGTGCCCATGGGCGGCGGTAACACTTACCATCACGTGGGACCGCTTGCTCGTCCGCCCACTAATCTATATAAAAAAAAAATGTTCTGTGTATGGTGGGATTGAAAGAGCATCGTTCATTATGAACTTTTACCGCCGGGCAAAACCATCGATTCGGATCTCTACTGCCAACAGCTCATGAGACTAAAGTAAGAAATTGAGAAAACACGCCCGGAATTGATCAACAGAAAGGGTGTAGTCTTTCATCATGACAACACCAGACCACACACATCTTTGGCCAATTAGCAAAAATTGAGAGAGTTTGGTTGGGAAGTGTTGATGCACCCACCATATAGCCCTGACCTTGCGCCCTCAGATTTCCACTTGTTTCGGTCTCTTCAGAATTCTTTAGGTAGTGTAAGGTTAACATCAAGAGAGGACTGTCTAAACTACTTGTCGTAATTTTTTTACCAAAAATCCCAAAAATTTCTACAGCAACGGAATCATGTCACTACCTGCAAGATGGCAACAAGTTATAGAACAAAACGGCACATTATATGTTATAATTAAAAGTAATTAAACTTATAAAAAAAATGTCTTGAATTTGTATATAAAATATGAAGAAACCTTTTCTCCGACCTTATATATAAAAGAAGCAACAAATAATTCAAACTTATCAAGATATTTATAGTACAAAGTCAATTTACTAATTGTTCCGGATATTCGTTTGTGCTACGTTTTGTTGGTCAAACTATAGTAAACCTACCTACTGTTTTATCAACAGAGTAAACAGGTCATAGATAGATGAAATTGATCCACACGGAATCCATATTTGAATATTTTTATAGCAAAGTTCCCCTGCAAATTGCCCCTTGACATATCTACCTTTGCAGTTTGGTATACAATCTAATATAGATGCTTAGGATATATAAATTTCAGACCGAAATATATTGTTTTCGTACCACACAATCAATATTTTTTATATTAAGTAGCTTATAAATTGGCTTATTCCTTATAGTCAAGAAAGGATTTAAAGGTCATAAAACGCACATACGATAAAAATAGAATGGTAATGTCCTTTTTCCTACTTTAATTAGTTTTTAAAAAGTTTAACACAGGTTTTTTTTTCAGGACAATAAAATCAAAGGATTCAAAATTTGTGTGTGTTACGTTTATCCGAAATTAATATATTAATTTATGGAGGCAAACTTTTCGGATTTCTACACCTACACCTATTGTACAAATATTTTCAAAATATGTATTTTAGTTAGATATATTCTTTAAAACTGTGATATTTGTGTTAATTATTATAATATATTATTAGGTCTTTGCCTATGAAGTTGCCGTTTTATAAGTACATATCTGCTTACATAAAATGTTTGTCTGAAAATAAGTATACCTTAAGTTATAACATAACCAGTCGAAATACCGGACTATCCGGACTAAATATTATCCGGACACAGTCATTTTAATGGCAATCGGTTTACGGTGACCGTAAACCGATAAAAATTCTTTAAAATGCTGTAAAAAATTCTTGTGCAAGATTCAGCCAAGTTCTGCAGTTTTCATTGCCTACCTAATAATTGATTTTTTTCTGTAAACATCGTTGTCCACATTCGGACAAAGAGTGTCCAGATGCAGCTCTTGTTACTGTTCGTTGTCTTTTTTAAGCATGTTGAAAGAATCTCTGACAAGACTTGGTTATTTATAAGGTGCTTCTCTATCATTGTTTTCAGTTTTTTAAAGTATACGCAGTAATTGCTCCGCTAGGCCGCGAGAGTGATTGACACGGGCAGTGGATCATCAATCTGTCATCATGAGCTTGTTCTGACTAATCTTCTGTTTAGAATCGTGGCTCCAAACGAAGGGCGGTATCAGTATTACCCCCCTTAGGAAATTAAAATGACTCATTGCAGCCGTTGGATAAATGCATATTTTTCCCTGTTCCTTTTTTCTTTTCTTTATTTTTTGCTGCTCCTGTCCCGATCCTTCCTTCTCATTCACTTAAGTAGAGTTTACGGGTACTGAATATATTTCTCTGAAAGTGGCCGTTAGTTAGGCCAAATAAAGTGAGGAAGTTGGGAAGGTTGAATTCAGTTTAGGACATTGTCAAACTTACCTGCATCCAACCACTGAACGTTACTAATGGTCATACAAAATGACGATGTGATTTAAAATCCCTTCATGTATGAGTAGGTACGTGTCAGTTTAAAAGGCCAGTGCTCGGTGCTACACGTGATTCACTTTTTTGCGCATTCAGAGTGCTAGTCATTTTTATTTTTCTTATTTTCTTTTTCATTTATTAGATTTGATGTGAGTCTACATTGTTTTGACACTAATATCTATCAAATCCTGCTGCTTATTCATTCTTATTCAGAATCGCCTCCAATCCTTCCTTGTTAACCTCAGTGGACAGCTTTTCGAACGGGACTCGTTTGTGGGGTAAAATTTTCTAGAATAAAAGCGTTCAAAGCAAACACATTTATTTTAGATTTTTATGACGTTAGATCCGTATGCGTCGTTGATATTGGGTGCTGTGTGGACACTACTGCAACGAAACTCATAAAATAACGCAAAATTTATATTTATTCATAACGATGAATAAATTGATTAATGTAAAAGATACCCAAACATAAAACAGGAATTTAAAACAAAAAAAAACTGGCTGGAAATAAAATAGATTATAAATTGAAATTCTAAGTCAAACTAAAAATAATGCATGTGTCGAGAATGACATAGCGGTACCTTCATAGACAAAGATTAATTATAAATATGTACAGTGTTAGACACTAATTAGACGGACAAATCAGTATAATTTATTATAAAATTGTAGTCAAAAATATAAGAAAGATACATAGAACATGTTTTTTATTTGTTGTCTTCTTGAGGACAATTTCTAAGACAATCGACACCATCGACTGGAGAAATCCTACACAATGGAATTGAACTTGGAAAAAACAAGAACAGTATTTAGCTTTATCAAAAAAATTTGAGTTTTTCGAGATTGAAATAATCGTATAATTCTATTTATTTGTACCTATGGCAAAGAAATAAATGAAAGTATATCAATATTTAGGCCTAAATCTGTTAGACCATATGGAGAAAACATTTTATATTACGTAAATAAGTACCTAGGTACTGCACGTAATTATGTAAATAATTACATGCAGTAGATCTGTGATTCTGCCAACGTTACTCTAAAATGTCGAACATGATCAAAAATGATGACCTAGCTTGGAGAATTTAGAAGTTATGAGACTAAGAAAAAAGGATTAAGAAAGGTGGTGAACGTGGGGGAGGGGTGGGGGGGGGGGGGATTATTTTATAATTCCATACCACTTACATCGTTTCATTGAATGAGCGGAAACAGGACGGGACGATATGTGATGGGATGGAATGAAAAACGAACTCTTTTGCGAACTCTCGCTCACTTCTGAAACACGTTTGTGTATTTATTACCAAATACCAATGTATTTATTACCAACACACGTTTGTGTGTAAGTGTGGGATATTTTGGCCAGTTATGGGATACAACATCACCCCTGTTGGTATCTATTAACTATATTGATATCTATGGTATGGTATTTATTTACCTACATGTATATTATGAGATGTGTCTAACCGTCACCAACCATTGTATCAGCCACTGCTCGACAAGGGTCTCGTAACGCACATTGTCCTTAAAAATTATGAGATGTAATTATTACGATGAAAGGCGCCTACTTAATGCGTTTTCATTGCTACTACGAATGTAGGTATATGAGTGTTTTTTGAGGGGGAGAGTGGACGCTGCAATCCAACAGCCGCTGGGCGCGCTCGACTGGCCACGTTACCCCTCTCTCACAGAAGACTACCTTGAAATGTAGGTACTACATTTCTCACTTTATTTTACTTCAATAATGTACGTACGTGTTTCGGTAGTAAGTGTGATGTGCCAGAGCCCATTCCCATCCTATTCCGCCCCATTTTCGCAACCCGCATCCGGGGTCGTGCCAACGTTTGTCGTTTTGGACTAATATTGGTATGTGTCGCAAATGTCTATGGGCGACAGTATCTACTTACCATCAGGTGGACTGTATGCTCGTCTGCCGCCTTAGTACATAAAAAAAGACAATAAGCTAACATTATCGAATTAGTTGCACACAATGGTTACAAAGCTAGAGGTATTGTCATAAGAATAATAAAATAATACAAGTAATTATTTAATATTATTATAGTATTGTGCAGAAAAATCTTTAAATCTACTTTTAACGTTTAACTTTTTAAGGCCTTTTTATAATTTAAGGAGTAAATAAATGTGGGTGGGGGATTTTTCAAAAAAAATCTATGACAGAATTTTTTTATTTTGGAGATAATGGCAATTTCAAATACCATCATAATAGGTTAAACCAGGGTTTCCTAACCTGGGGTCCGCTGACCCCTGGGAGTTCGCGATTATGTCCGTGGGGGTCCGCAGACTCGTCTGTGGACTATATAAATGAAATAAATAAATCCCCCCAAAAGCCTCCTGATCGCGACCGCGTAGCGTAGCAATAAAAAGCGAACGACTCAATAACACTGTGAACGGGCGTCTATTATCTGGCACCATCGCTACATTCATAGGGAGGCATTAACTGCTAAGATATACCAGAAAAATTGAAAAAACAGTATTAGATAACATTGTGCAAGTGGTAAATTGTATAGAAGCTTGGCCTCTAAATTCTTGTATTTTCGTTATTAATTGTGAAGAGGTGAGAAGCTGAGAAGGTGAGAGGTGACAAACAGTTGTTATTGCACGCCGACATGCGCTGGTTGTCTCGTAACAAAGATGTGTAGTGTGTTTGTGAGCTGAGAGACGAGATCAGAATGTTCTTTTTCAGTAATTCTACAGGCGGCGTCAATAAACATGCTGATGGCTCTCAATGATAGCCTATGTAGCTGACATCTTTAGTGCCGTCAACTAGCTGAACTTGAGCCTACAAGGGACAAATAACAACATCTTCAAATCTGAAGATAAAATTAAAACGATGTTGAAAAAACTTGATCTATGAACAAATCGTTCACTTAAAAAAAATTACGATCGTTTTCCAACACTTTCTACGTTTTTTTTTAATCATCTGGTGGAGCTTTGTTGCCAGTAGAAGCACACGATGAAATTATTAAAACCTCCTCGCTTTGAGGTCTTCATTTAGAGATTATTTCCCAGCACCAGAAATAAAACTTGGATATCAGACCCTTACAATACAGATATTACTGGCCTGACAACGACACAGGAAAATCAATTAATAGAAATATCGCGTGATTCAGCTTTGAAACGGAATTTCAAAAAAACTTCTCTATCCAGTTTTTGGGTAAATTTAAAGAAAGATTATAAGGAAATGTCAGAAGAAGCACTGAAACACTTATTGCAGTTTTCAACAACATACATATGTGAAAAGGCATTTTCTACTCTTGTATACTTATACTAAAAATTAATGCAGAAACAGATTGCAAGTAGAACCAGATTTAAGAATACAACTTAGTAGTCACTTCAATCCGAATATCACTGATTTAGTTGCAAAAAAGCAACACCAACCTTCACATTAAAAAAATAATTGATAATACATTTTTAATAATTACAAATTATATATATCTGTTACAATTATTCTTCTTCTTCTTCTCAGCCCTTGGACGTCCACTGCTGGACATGGGCCTCCCCCATTGTCCGCCATTTAGACCTATCGGCAGCGACCTGCATCCAGCGGGTGCCCGCAACCTTTATGAGGTCGTCTGTCCATCTAGCAGATGGACGTCCTCGGCTTCGTCCGCCGGTACGTGGTCTCCATTCGAGAACCCTTCTGCCCCATCGGCCATCGGTTCTTCGAGCTATGTGCCCTGCCCACTGCCACTTCAGCTTGCTAACTCGAGAGGCTATGTCGGTGACTTTAGTTCGTCTACGGATCTCCTCATTCCTGATTCGATCACGTAGGGAAACCCCGAACATAGCCCTCTCCATAGCTCACTGTGCGACAGTGAGCTTATTTATGAGGCCCATAGTCAGAGACCACGTCTCGGTGCCGTAGGTCATCACCGGCAACACACACTGGTCGAAGCCCTTCGTCTTCAAGCACTGAGGTATTTTGGACGAGAAGACGCTGCGTAGCTTCCCGAACGCTGCCCAGCCGAGTTGGATTCGTCGATTGACCTCTTTCTCGAAGTTGGACCTACCTAGTTGGACCGTTTGGCCTAGGTAGACGTACTCGTCAACAACTTCGAGAATCGAGCTCCCGACTGAAACTGAGGTGGGCACGACATGGACATTCGACATGATTTTCGTCTTGTCCATGTTCATTTTAAGGCCCACCTGTTGGGAAACTCGATTGAGGTCTCCGAGCATTGTGCTAAGATCCTCCAGCGATTCTGCCATGACCACGATATCGTCGGCAAATCGAAGGTGAGTGATGCATTCGCCATCAACGTTGATGCCGAGTCCCTTCCATTCCAGGAGCTTGAAAGCGTCTTCCATCGCATTGGTGAAGAGCTTCGGAGAGATGACATCTCCTTGTCTCACACCCCTCTGCAATGGAATCGGCTCCGTGCTCCCTTCCTGTACTCGAACTGACATGGTGGCGTTGTTATACAAACACTTCAACACTTCGATATACCGATAGTCAATATGGCACCGCTGGAGGGACTGTAGCACTGCCCAAGTCTCGATCGAATCAAAGGCTTTCTCATAGTCCACAAACGCTAAGCATAATGGCAAGTTATACTCCTCGGTCTTCTGTATAACTTGCCGCAGCGTATGGATGTGGTCTATGGTACTATAGCATTTTCGGAAACCGGCTTGTTCGGAAGGCTGGAAGTCATCAAACCTGCGCTCGAGACGATTCGTGATAACCCTCGAAAACAGCTTATAAACATGGCTCAGAAGCGAAATGGGCCTATAGTTCTTCAACAAGGTCTTGTCGCCTTTCTTGAAGAAGAGCACCACCACGCTTCTGTTCCATGCCTCCGGCGTAATACCTTCGAGCAAGACGGAATTAAAGAGCTTCTGAAGGACTTTCAGTACCGGTGTTCCACCCGCTTTCAGAAGCTCTGAAGTGATTCCGTCTTCGCCCGGCGCCTTGTTGTTTCTAAGCTGTTTGAGGGCCATCCTAATCTCGTACAGGCTGATGTCTGGGATGTCTTCGGTATAGTGTCGGGTCAACTTGGCTCTTGGGTCTTTGGCCAAGTTGCCAACAGGTTTAGCGACCGAGGTATACAACTGTCCATAGAACTCCTCGATCTCCCTCAGTACCTCTTGTTTGTCGGAAGTGACACTGCCGTCCTCCCTCTTCAGCTTCGTCAACTGGCTCTGCCCAATAGATAAGTCTCTTGCGAACACTTTGGAGCCTTTATTCCGCTCTATCGTCTCCTTAATACGATTAGTATTAAAGAGACGGATGTCGTGTCGCAAGGACTGGTGAATCCGTCTATTGAGCTGCCGATATGCTTCCGCGTCATCAGGAGTCTGCAGTGCCATCGAACGTCGTTCCGCCAAGAGGTCGAGGGTGTGGTCGGTGAGCTTTTGGGGTCCATCTCTTCGACGGTGTCTGAAGAATTTAGACCCCACCGTATGGACAGTTTCTACCAACCTGTTGTTGATATCGTCCACTGCAACGCAATCCTCTAGGCAATCGAAGCGATTTGACAATTCAAGCTGAAAGCTTTCGGGGTTTTGTATGTGGGCAGCAGTAGGTCGGAGCGTAGACTTCATCAGGCGGGACCTTTCCAACTTGACGTTTATATTCAATGTGCCTCTAACCATTCGGTGATCACTACCGGTTTTCACCCTGTGGATCACGGAGACATCATTGAATATTTGTCTCTTTGTGGCCATAATGAAGTCTATCTCATTTTTAACGGAACCGTCGGGGCTCATCCAGGTCCACTTCCTATGAGGCGGCTTCTTGAAGAAAGAGTTCATCATAAAGAGTCCCTCTTTCTCAAGAAAGTCGGCCAGCCTCTAGCCCCTCTGGTTCCGGTGCCCACATCCAAATTGCCCCACTCTCAACTCATCGTCGCCTCTTTTGCCCAGTTTCGCGTTGAAATCCCCCATAACAATATTGTAGTGTGTTTTCGAAGCATGTATGGCTCTACTAATGTCCTCATACATTGCTTCCACTTCGTTATCCGGGTGTGCCGAGGTCGGTGCGTAGACCTGTATGACCTTCAACGAATATCTCTTGGATATTCTGAGTATATGGTACGCGACCCTGCTCGACACACTCGTGATGGCTACAACATTATTTACGAGGGACTTGTGGACGATAAACCCGACACCACCTTGGGACTGCTGGTCGCCCTCCCGGTAATAGAACAAGTTGCCGGACTTCAGGGTTATCGTGTCCTCCCCCTCTCTTCGGATTTCTGATAACCCCAATATATCCCAGTGCAACTTGCCTATCTCCTCTTCCAGCTCAGCGATCTTCTCGTCTGTCCTCAAAGTGCGCGTGTTGTAAGTCACCAGTGACAACCTACGTCGGTAATCCGTTTTCAAAGCCCTGGTCGTTCGACGGTGGAATCCCGCCCGGAGATTCTTAGCACCCCTGGCTCCAGCGCTCGACCAGCGCCCGTCGTTCACGCCGGTGTTGCGACTGGAGCCGCCGGGAACTTGGGGCCGTTTTATTTTTTCTGCCATAGGCCCCCCCCCCCCCCCTATGGCAGAAAAAATAAAGGGATAAAATAAATAGGGGGGGGTTGGACCGTAACCCGCCGCGCTGGTCCAGTGCGTGGTGGCGGGTCGTCAGAGCCTCGTTCGTTGGTCGGCAGGGTGCACCACGAGCCGGTGAGGTTGGCTTGGGTCCCAGAGATGTAGGTTGGGACCCCTTACACCCTACAATATACACTTATTGTGTTACAATTATTTTTTGCAACAAAATTACATTTTGAAGGTTACAAAGTGATGTTTTTTTATATATTTGTAGTACTAATAATTTATGCAACTTGTATTACTGTTTTTTTTATTAAGGGGGTCCGTAACAATTATGCTTGATTTCCTAGGGGTCCGCAGCTGGAAAAGGTTGGGAAACGTTGGGTTAAACTACCAACCGATATTTAGCTTAGAGGTGGTGAGCGCTCAGCGCTTGTGGTAGTGGCTTTGTTATCCCTTAGTCACCTTTTACGCCACCCGAGGGAGGAGATGACGAGAGGCTATTCTAAATACATAAAATACGATAGTACATACATAATCTTTGTTTTACATAATACCTACATAATTTCAATTGTTTCAGCACACTCATATTCATAAAACAATAGTTGAGTTCCAAATGCTTAGGTCTTGGTCTTGTTCTAGTAAAATTTCTATAACGGTTTTCTCATTAAAATGTGACTTTGTGACTGCACAAAGCTGAAGTCCATAAAACATCGCTCATGCCGTGGCATCCTCGCGCGTCGGCGGCCGACAAACGATATGTCACGGCGCGTAGTACAATGCAAACAGTCGGCGTCTCTGTCGGCGTGTGTGATGCTGGTGTCACAACACTCGCAATAGACGCCCGGCGCCGCAACTAATCGAGCGACAATACTTCCTATAGAGCGCAATGAAAGCACCACGGTGGCCACAATACCTTTGTACGCGAACGGTCGAAAAACGCAAGCCGCTCTTCATTCCCGTTGAGCATCAATCCTTAAATTATGCTAACTACGGTACTAGAAGACCTATGGCTAGATAAAAACATGAGCTATTCACTCTATGCACAGCGTGTATGTGCATCGTAATTACTGTTTAGACAGCGGTAGTTTTCGTAAGTAAAGAGCTCAAGAACACAGCACAAAACATAATACCTAGTACTAAACTAACTTTGTGTTAAGGAAAGTACAGTTAATATCCAGAGTAAATTTGAGATAACTAATGTACATTTACTAAAATTTCTGGTATATAACCGATGGGAATTATTTCTTTGTATTTTCATTTTTCGTAATATGAGAAGTTTATTCCAGCTATTTTATTTATACTTATTTGTACATCACTTCAACAAAGATATTTATTTCAATTCTGATAGCATGACAGCTGTCTTAGCATTCGATTCGGACACACTTGTAGTTCGCTCGAAATTAGTTGAGACCTACGGTAGTTAACCTCAACGTCCTGGGTGAAAAGAACAGGGTGATATTGAGATGGATTCCGGGCCACTCTGGCTTCGTTGAAAATGAGATTGCCGACGAACTTGCAGGGGCTGAGGCGTTAAAGCAGCAGATTGGACTATGGTCCTTCTGCCGGATATCAAGTTCACTGAAATTCACTGGACGAACACCCCAGGAAACAAACACTCTAAAACCCTGACAAAGGGAACCAGGCGGAAATTATCCTGTGAGCTACTCGCTGTAAGCAGGAACGCCATTTGCACTGACCACGATGCACAGCAGAGAGAACTTTAACATATGATACCTAACTCATAATATAAGGTGCTGGCTCTGTTTGTCCAATTCATAGAAAACATAGCCATCGTAAACATAGGCTGCAGACAAAATTTTCCATAATATTATCTTCAAAATAGCCCCCCCCCCCCCTCCTCTTAAACCAAAATAGCCCCCCCCTCCCACCCCTCTCAAACTCATAATAAATTATGATAAAATATATCGTACAAGGAATTAGTATCATTAGTACCCTTTGATAAATTCTGTTTGATTTGATGTTTTCAAGTCCTTCCAACTCAACCCCTTACAGAAGTTTTAAATTGGAAAAATTCTTTGATAATAGGGGTCTTTTACTCATTGCTGTAAACACCATTGTCATCGTTGACGTACAATCTAGTATGTACAAGAGCATGTCTATGTATTAAATCACAAATATCAACATGTCGGTTTGCTGTGCACGATTACATCGCGTGATCCAATCTTTACTTAGGCAACTTAAGTGGGCCCAACAGATCTATATCAACCGCAACCATCGTAACACAAGTAGTGTGCCCACTATCTAACATCGGTTGCATGATTGCAAATCGAACTCAATCAACTGTCGGGTTTCATTAATCTAGTCTTCATTAGACGCCGCCGTCTGATCTGCCGCTTTCAATTGAAACAATATTTAATGCTTTGCCGCCATAAGAATAAAATAAAACGGTAGAACCATAAACATTCCACATTTATATTCGACCTCTGATGGTCGGTCAAATTCGTGCTCTCGTTCAAACTTACATGCTTCGTCTCGTTCTAACTGCGCCGGAGCGTCTGCGGGTACGGAGCTCTCCTCTGTTTAAAGATCCGAGAGGAAGATAAAAACTGTATGGCTCATAATGTTTTAACAGTCTCATCGTTTGAGGCCTCGAGCCGAAGCCCAATTTAATTTTCCTCCTCGGGTTAGTAATAATTGAGTCGATTCGTTCTATGCGAGGAGTCGGGCAGGAGCTGACCTATTCCAATCCCTCATAAGCGATGCTATTTAATTGATTGCTCATTCCAAATGTAGGTACATCTGGTGCAATCATACTTAAATGTTATGCCGATTATACAAGGGAATTTCATCAAGGGTAGGTAGGTAATCAATTTTATATCAGTAGCAGTATCTACCTCAAGCTACTCTCTTGACTAGGGTTTTGTTGTATACCTACGTGTATTTTAATTGTGTAAAATTACAGATAAAATACGTATACCTTGAAAAAATATTTTTAATTTCGCAGCTATAGGTAATTGTATTAAAGAACTACGCAACCATTTATCTATTATCGACGGCAGACCAAATAGTTACGTACCCGGAACACTATTCGCATTGAGTTACAAATTACGATGTAGCACAGGTATTCGCCTACTAGTTGGGTAGTTCCAATTTCTCAAATACGAGTAGTTACTTGCAAATAGTTTCCCATAAAGTAGTTAGCAAGCAAACATCTAATCAGTGTTCAGCGTTTCTGTACTTTACTAGTCACTATGTAACTGCAAAAATACATAAAGTGGTAGAAAGTTTGTTTTACATATATCTAGTCACATTGGAAAATCATTTTGAATAGTTAGAATCATAGTTTAATAGTGATAGTTAATTAAACTTCAAAGTGTTCTTCGTGCGTGATGTTTGTGATAATCAAATAAAACCATCGGACTCCGGTTTTTGTGTGCTTTCAAGGAGTCTTCTTCTGTTCTCAGTAAAGGTCTTATCAATTTACTGAGTGACTCCTGACTTACTTCGATGGGACTGGACATTGACATAAGATTTAGGTTTTGAAATTATTAATAACGATGAAACTTGACACTGGCAGAATGTGCTAATTGCACCATTGCCATATATGAAAAGAAAAAAAAAATTTGCTAGTTGGTTTTCGCCGAATTTATAATCTGCGGAAGAACGACGAAACAGTTTTATTCAATAACTTTTAATAATAAAATAAATAGTGCACATTTTACAAGATGTGGAGCATTTGCGGTTATCACCGGTCCGTTACCTTTCCTCTAGTTTCTTTTAGTCCTTTGTAGTGAAACTATTCGAGACACTTTCTTTGCGTGTAAAAATAACTATTGAGTAACATCTATATAATTATCCACGCTTGTCACTGGCTTTGACTTTTCTGTGCGCTTTAAATATCACGAGTATAATGCCCTGTGTTATGATATGACAGCCCGGTAGATACAAGTAATAAAATGTAATATTGAATAAAAAATATAATTTAAATAGTCGTTGTTTTGAGAAGTAACGATCTTTATAAAATATTTCTGTTTAATATATTTTCGATTTCGGTACTGGCTGCATAGTGCATAGGCAGGCAGCGCATCTGGGGGCGTGCCAACGTTTGTCATTGTGGACTGAAGTTGGCATGTACCGGAGATGTCCATGGACGACAGTATCCACTTACAATCGGGTGGACTGTATGCTTAACTGTCGCCGTCTTCCTATGTAAAAAAGCTAAGTATTGGTAATAGCTGTGGTGTTGGTTGGTTCCTTATGAATAATTTTCATATTGCCAATTGTTCAAAACATTATTACTACTACTATACAACATTAGGTACTATATCAATTTATGGATTCTTAGGAGTCATCATCGGTTCATCACTCGTCCTATCACACTGTGTTGTGCCCTATTTGCACTGTTACTCAAGCGAAGTCAGGTAGGATTACTAGTACTATAATCAATTGTAGACAACATTTACTTAACGTACCTACATATTATTGTTATTTTCGCATTGTTATATTCTCATACATGAATTAGTCACAGTCCACTACAATGGCAGCCGCGCACAGCTCTGGCGCGCCACCTACATCAAAGAGAACGTCTGTCGGTGAACTACAAAGCCTCACCGTATACAAATAAATAAGGACGGAACAACAAATATTTTAATAAGCACCTCTAAAGAATTGCTCTACACTTACGTACATGCATGACACCGTGCTATCGTTGCCGGACGCCTACAGCACCTGCTTAAGAAAAGTCCAACAAAATATAGTCCTAATTCTGAATAAAAATAGGTGCGTTTATCGTATAAAATTATATGTGCCGAGTTGAAAGATAACTTGCAAACGGCATGACCAATTCCGGTACAGACTAGTGAATACAGTCAAAAACATAAACTTTTATTGCGACACGAGAACCGATGGAAAATTGGAAAAGAAACCGTGAAATGCGGCAGATGTACTATCATAAAACGGCGGCTATTGTCCGGTCACATACGTCAAGTAAAATAAATATTTTCCGTTCCTCGCATCTGGCTGGACGAAGACAATGTACCTACAGCGTGTTTTATCTTCCATTAAATATTAATCTAACTTGCAAGAAATCTGTGGTAGTAATGTATCACTGTAGTAATATCTGTAGCTAATTAAAAACGAAGTCTTCATGATTTGGTTTTTACCAAGTCAGAATGTCTAGTCCAAGGGGACTTGATGAGTGATTCAAAATCTTTGTCTCGAGTTATTTAAGGGAAAGATGGAGTAAGTTTTTTTTTAAACAGGTATATGCCCGTTGAAACATAAAATCTTGAAAGGATTTTAAAGATCTTTGCTGTTTCATTTTTCCATCAGTCCAGAATGACAAACGTTGACACGCCCCCAGATATGTTGCCTATCTTTGCGGATTAAGGAATGGATTGGGAAAATGGGGAGGGATAAGATGGGAGTGGGCTTTAGCATATATCTCACTCACTACCGAAACACGTACGCACATTGGGAAAATACGATAAAGTAGGAAATGTAGTACATTTCATGGTTCAAGGTATTTCAAGGTAGTCTTCTGTGAGAGAGGGGTAACGTGGCCAGTCGAGTGCGCTCAGCGGCTGTGGAAATGCAGCATGCACTCTCCGCCTACAATGTATTTAATCTTAGATTTTTCTCTAATATCGATGACGGTAACTAATAAGCAGAATAAATTACATTTAAGATTTCTTCTCTTTTTTCTGCGTGACTAGTGAATTTTTAAGTGCTTTTATAACTTTTAAAATTTTAGTTCAAGTTATCCAGTTATTTGCGATTCGTCATGACTAGAATACTGGTTCATACTGGTTAGATGAAAAGAGTCCAGAATCGTGTGTGGTGGCAAGTCTTGGGAGTGGCCTTTATTCACCAGTGGAGAGACATAGGCCGATAGTATGATGTGGTGTGGTATGGTAATTTCATCAATATCCCGGAATTCTCGAATAGTGTTAAATTAGTGTTGTAAAAATTAGCGCTGAGCACTCGAGCGCTAAGTCAACGTTAATAAACCTTAAAAACCATAAATAAACGTTTTAGACTGGAGTTTTTAACCTCAAGGTTTTAAAACCATCAAATGTTAAAAACTTCTACCATAACGCTCACGAGCTTTTAATTTTCCAGTCTTAAAGGTTCATTAGTGCTCACTCAACGCTCGAGCATTGAGCGCTCAGTGGACATTTTATAACACCAAATGAAAGAATAACTCCAGGGTTTAAAAAAACCTTAGCACCAGCGCATATTTTGATGAAATTGATGAAAATATGCTTTTGTTTATTACTGCTCTCCTTTATATAAAGGCAAAATTATGACCACATTTGAGTACGATACAAAAAAAATTGTAAAGCTTTCATTAATTTAGAATCGAGCTAGAAACTTAAGTTTTTGGATAAAATAAAAAGAATAATCATTGTTTATTCCCTTTGGTTATTTTTAAACAAAGAGTGCATATTACTGCGCATACTTATTAATATATCCTAATCGTATAACTTTTTTAACTTTCTCGTTTTGCATACATTTTACGGCAGGTGTAACCCGCGCCGGCGCACGTCGAGTAGGAGGAAATAAAAGGTAAACAATTACCTTTGTTATACGCGTTCAGACTCGATTTAGAATATAAAATAACGTAATCGTAGTTGGATAATGTGCAATGCTTTTTTTTTTTTATGTTAGGAGAGACAATCAGGAAAATCCTGCATTGGAATGTGCAATGCATGTTTTTATAATATCTACGTACCACATTTTTGAGATATGTGTAGTTTACAACTATACAAGATATAAAATATTACAGTAGGTACAAAAGAATCGATTGACCTTACATAGCACATTATCGCTTAAAAAGAAACAACGTGACGGATAATAAAATGTTCCAACAATGCGAGTCATGCTGATGGCAGACAGCGGGTCGACGGATGTAAAAGACGACAGACGACCGGGCACCGGCACCTCTTACTAACCCAAGAGAGTAATGTCGAGAATCCTCCCTGTCCAGGTGCATCGCTATTGTATAACAAAGTGTCAAAACGAAGCCCAGTTCTTAGATTAACAGTAGGACAAAGCCTAGGCTGACAAAATGTCTTCTAAATAGCGTGATAGCGTGATGATATTTAAAAAAAAAAACATTTAATCTTTTATTAGACAACGAAGAGCTAATATTAAGTAAATTATTCGCTGCCTTCTAAGGTGCCTTTTACCGTCATTGTATTATACCCTCATGCCTTTTATCCTTACTAAGGTATTGAGCACACGGTGTCGCTAATCGCGCTACTGAGAACACGACATACAACTCCTTCCGAGCTAGAGAGCGCGTGATCGCAGTGACCCACGTACTCGACGCCGCGGGGAAGCAAGGTTAAATTAGATTTTAACAATTTTGAGGTATTCCACCCTATGTATATCAATACCTGCGTAAATTAAATGAAAAGCAATTCACATAATAACTGCCTTACTAACACCGTTCTCGAAATGGTTCGCTTTCATCTCAACACTTTTTCGCGTCTTTTTGGCCCCGAATCCATCAATTCTCGTGATGGATGGAGTTCTGGACCCGACTACAATCGAATTTCAAATTCGCTAAATCTTCCCACATCGAAAACAGGTCGGGTCGTTAACAGTGTACGCAACGCGGTGTAAGCTGTATGTTTTTTTCTGTTTGCTCTAGAGATGTTCGCCCAGGGCTATGAGCGGGATGATTCGGGAGAGTGGAGCGCGGGGCGCAGCGGGAGATACGTCGGCGTAGACGCACGGGCAGCAGAGGCGTGATTACAGGGCTGTGCGGCTAATCACTCCTGCAACACGGCCCGGCCGCGGCGCGATGTGGTGAAGCTGCAATGAAGTTCCAGTATTCCAACTAGTATTCCGCTCTACTTACAAAAAGTCACAAGTACATTTTAGTTAGGTACCTACATGCGAAAAAAATGCAAACATTATTGATAAAATTTTCACAACTTAAATCAAGTTAGAAACTTGGAGATTTGGATAAAACAAAAAAAATGTTAATTTTCGAATATAATGTTACTTATGCTCGCGTTAAAAATGTTACTAATGCCTTTTCTATATTGAACTAGAAAATATACGTAGGTACCTATACTGTACATAATATTTACAAGTAACACACCTACCATACCATCAGCCTGCGTCTCTCCACTGCTAGGATATAGGCCTCTCCCAAGGACCGCAATAACAAGTAACAACGTATCCGTAAACAATAACTTTTAGTAAATGTAAAAAGAGATATGTATGTATAAGTGTACCAATTAAGTAACTGTTAATTGCGATGTCATTATTACCTAATTTATTAGTACGTTATTGTAACCTTATTGTCGGTATTGACTCAAAGATTTTGGTTAAGATTGTCTTAAAATTTTGTTGTTTCAAGATTATGTTTAATTAGAAACATGCTCTAATTTCTTCTTTTTATGATAAAACCAAATTTCAATCACAGGTCTCAATATCTGCGAAATTGGGACCGATAATATTATATTTAATAATTCTCAAGATTTCAATGACAAGATGTCAATAATGATATATTCTCAGATACATAATGTCACAATAAATGTAATTTACTTTACAAATTAAGTTAACACTACTTACTCGTACATTAATTACTTATAATTACTTGTAACAGAAGTCGATGCAATTAAAGCGTCTGTAAAAAGCAACGTATCGAAATTACACTTATTACAATTACCGCACCAAAAAAGGCAGTATACACGTTCCTTAAATGCTCGTTTGTTCCTCACGCCTTCTTACATAATAAATATTTAAGAGCCAAATCTAAGCAGCACTTTCTTCCTACCGTGCTTGCATGGGCCGGCTCATTGTTGTTAATAACAAACAAGGCAAAAGCCTCGCCGCTAACTGCACACGTTCTCCACATCCTCGTCTGTTCCCCGCACCCCACTGCCCCAACATTCTGATAACATATGGGAATGTAAACGAACAACACACCCAAGGGCGACACGTGACCTTCACGTCTTTCTGCTATTCCTACCACGCATAGGGGTTGCATTAGTTTGCAGCATTTTACCTTTAAATTAGTATTTAAATTTGCCAATGCAAGTTGCAACACATCTGACAATCAATTAATATAGTAGATGGTAGTAGTGCCTTGCTTGCCTTATTGTAATCGTCTTTGTAATACACTCCCGGACATCTGAATCGAGCCACCCTGTATTTTTATGTATAAAGGCCCGAAACATCAAAATAATGTTCGGTCAAAGAATAAGTTTTTATGCAGTTTTGAAGTTGGTATATTCACTATTACTTTTGTGAGCTACTGTACCAAATTTGAATTCACGAATTTGAACTACAGATGAATAGCCGATTCAGTTCATTGTTTTGACAAAAATAACGAAGCAGAAAGTTTGAGTTGGAGCAGTTTTTTTTATTTACCTAATAGTGGGACATAACTACAAGCTAAGTAAAAAAAGAATATGTCTTGTATATATTTTTTTTTTATAGAAAGAAGGTGGCCGACGAGAATACAGTGCACCTGGTGGTAAGTGGATACTGTCGCTCATGGACATCCGCGATACATGACAACATTAGTCCAAAATGACAAACTGGAACGCCCCCGGATGAGCTGCCTACCTTTGTTGATGAAAGAATGGATTTGGAGAAAGGGTTGGGGACGTGGGAAGGGATAGGATGGGAATAGGCTCTGGCATATCTCACTCACTACCGAAACATGTACGTACATTGGGGAATATGATATAGTGGGAAATGCAGTACATTTCAATGTAGTATTCAATGAGTGCGCGCGCGCCCAGCGGCTGTTGGATTGTAGCATGCATTCCCCTCCTCACAATTGTTGACAATTAAATTGAATTAGAAATTAAATTGTTGCCAATTTGCGCTCGTCCTTGGTATATTCGAAGGCTTTCAATAACATCTAGTATTATTAATATTGGTAATATTTATATAGATGACAGACGAGCAGATTGTCTGTCTGATGGTTAACGGATATTGTCATATATTGACATTTGCGATACATACCAACACCAATGGCCAATACCGAATATTGGCACGTTCATGTTGATTACTTTTGAGGTATTAGGATTTACAAAAAGAAACTGGAAAGAATAGGCAATAGGGATTATAATGTGGTGGTATGACACTAAATGGGGTAGGAATTAGGATAGGACTATAAATAGCAGATGAGAAAACAGAACGCCTAATGATAAGCGAATGTGGAATCTACGATACGTTCAATTCCCCACCTAAGCTTACCTGCGTAGTGTGACATAATGACTAAAGCCGTATGCAAAATCCGAATGTTTGTAAAATAAATAAACAAAAAATTAATAGATTCAATGGATGAATTATATCACTAATGGGCTGTCGATTTTACATTTTGCATATATCTCTTATCACATACATTAATCTTAACCAAATCCTATAATTTGTAGCCTTTTAGATTATTATTTTTTGTAATCAGTTCACACAAATTATTATTACGGAAGTACAGTCGTGTCGAGATTGTGTTGAGATACAATAAAAGTAACGCCATTAAATTATTTTGATTTAAATGTCACGATTGAATGATATGTAGGTATGCTTCGAAAATAAATTAAATAACATATTTAAATGAAAAATAAATAAATAAATATTACCCATTTTCGATCTTTAAGTCACAAATTCCAAAACACTATTATTTGTATGGTCTAATTTTAAAGTTTAAATTTAGTTATAATATGTAACGTTATCTGAGCAAACGGAACTTATTGTCGGTATGGACTCATTGACTTTGGTTAAAGATTTTGTTTAAATAGAAACCTAACATCTGCCGTCTTAAGATCAAGTATCAAGAAAGTTATGTTATAAATTAAAGTCTAATTAATATCTGAAAAACTACAATGTCAATAAAATTAATGTTGTCAGATAATCAAACACTATAGCCAGCCGACACCAAACGACTCACTATAGCCAGCCGACACCACACGGCATACTATAGCCAGCCGACACCACACGGCACACTATAGTCAGCCGGCATCGTGCGGCACACTATAGTCAGCCGACACCACCCGGCACACTATAGCCAGCCGACACCACAAGGCACACTATAGCCAGCCGACACCACACGGCATACTATAGCCAGCCGACACCACACGGCACACTATAGTCAGCCGGCATCGTGCGGCACACTATAGTCAGCCGACACCACCCGGCACACTATAGCCAGCCGACACCACAAGGCACACTATAGCCAGCCGACACCACACGGCACACTATAGCCAGCGATCTGAAATTATTGTACCTTATTTTAAATTTTCTTCGCTACTACCTAAAACTTATACACACTACCTACTACAGATTACAGACAAATCGTCGATACAATGATTTTCATACAGGCTCTAGCAGTCAGCCTGTGACCCATTGTTGATATACTAATTCAGCCTAGACATATAGTAACATAATAAAAGGTAACATATACGTTTAAGATCCGTTTAATCAGATCCGGATAAAGGGCTGGGCGATCGCCGAGCGCACCAGGAAAGCCAAAGGCTCCGCGTCGTAAGCGGTAAATCTAATTTTTCATTTGATACATATACACAAATAGATATGTATATATATATTTATATACATATACTTATATATAAAAACTGAACATGCTTCCAAAATATACATTAGAATGTCCATCATTAAAAACTATTCTTAAAAAAAAATTCCGGGGCTATCTGAAGAACAAAGTTTTCAACTCATTGCTACGAAATTTAGGTCAGTTAAAGCAAAGAATAACAGACAAAATCAATGTCATTCCTCATGCGATGCTGCGCCAATTGATTGAAAATTTTAGCTCCAGATTTTTTTTATAGATTAGTGGGGGGACGAGCAAACGGTCCCACGTGATGGTAAGTGTTACCGCCGCCCATGGACACCTGCAACACCAGGGGGTATGCGGGTGCGCCGCCGACCTTGCAAAATCCCAGTCACAGCTTTCTTGAGGCATATCGTAGCTTAATGGAAAGACCTCTTGAGGCAGTTCGTTCCACAGCCTACGGGTTCGCGATATAAAATAATTTTTCGACCGAACAGTGCGCAACACCTCCGTATCGAGGAAATGCGGATGGACCGCACTTCTGTGAAGGGAGGTGCGGTTGTAGAAACCCGAGGTGGGAATTATATTAAACAATTCTTCAGAGCATTCCCCATTGTACAGAACACACAGAGAGACGCAACGTCTCTTCGAACGCTGAGGGATTCTAAACCGCTCGTGAGAGTGGGATCGTCGTCATCGTCGACAATACGAACAGGACGTCGTTGAATGGAGTCAAACGGGTCCAATTGATATTTCGATGAGCCGACCCAGAGATGTGAGCAGTAGGTACTTCATATGGGGCCTCACCTGAGCTTTGTAAAGCATAAGGAGTTGCCCAGGGGTGAAGTACCGCTTCGCTCTGTTCAGCACACCGAGCTTTTTGGAGGCCATTTCGGCCTTATTTTCCAGATGACCCCTAAATTCGACTTTGCTGGAGATGTCGACACATGTGACATAACCTAAACTTTATTGCTGTTATCATAAAGTATTTTTATTCAATAATTTAAATTGGGTTTTTAAGATTTTTTATTCATTTAGTAGGTATACGTTCGTGAATAAACGAAGAGACCGATGTCTGGTCTCATTACACGATGGCTTTTTCATTTTTTCGAGTACTATACGTGTTTTATCGTTTTTTGTAATTGTTTCGGGAGGTCAATACAGCGTGTCAAATTTCGTATGGAGTCACAATTAAATGCAATTAAATCCACCCGAATGAAGCCGCGGACAGCAGCTAGGAGATATATATGTGTATGTGTGAAAAACGTGAAAATCTTTGAAGTTTTTAAGTCTGACGAATTGACAATATTGACACATAACGTTCAATTCTGTATTAGATAGGTAGGTACCATTCCTATGATTTGGTATAATTAATCCTATCCAGCTGCCTGCCATACAGTGAATCAATCTTAAGTATCTCCAGCCTCGTTATAAGCTCGTTATCCATCCGCCTGTCTGCCCAATCAAACATCAAACATTTTCTCATAGTCATTAACACAGTTTACGTCGACATTGATTTGGTTTCATTAATTCTGATTTTAGTTACAACCTTGGTCTCTACAAGATAATACCAATTTAAATATAACACCTTTCGAAATTGAGCAATAATTCTTAAAAATAATTTAAACACATTTAAAAAATATCTAATTATATTTAATCTTCTTATTTCAAGATAAGAAAAGTGCATTAACTTAGATTTGTTTAGAAGGTGCGAGATCTTTATTTTAAATTTGCATTGTATTTCAATTTTAAAATTAAAGAACACTGCCGTAAAATGTACTATTGACGTGTTTCGCGAGTCCAGTTAAAAATGCCAAAACGCATTTCTAATCACATCCCATCCTATACCATCCCTTTCCCCCTATCCCATTGAGTACAGAGTATAATGGATATGAAATAAAAAGTGGGAGAAAAGCAAATTCTTTACTATTATATTTATAAGTTAGATATTATATGTTAGATATACATGTTACTATTTAACACTAGTTTTAAGTTCTATATTATTTACTATGGATTATTATTAAAATTATTATTTATTATTACTTATTATTTAAAAATACTATGGATATTTAATCCCAAAAAAAACGGTTATTATTATTATCATTATTCTATGGAATAACTATGCTCTTTTCCTACTCCCAATCTTACCCCATTCCCCCAAAGAAGGGTGAGGAGTATAATGAAATAAGGAAAATTCTTTTTTTTCACCCTATGTTATTTTTTCCCAAACCGTTTTTAAATCCACTCCTAAATTTTCAAACGTAGCATGCCGACGTTTGTTGTTCTGGTCAACATGTATCGCGAATGGCGACTGTCTTTTCGTTTGCCACCTTATTTTTATGAATAAACTAAGTATACGTAGATGTTATCATACGCGAGATTCTGCTACAGATTTCGAGTTTCGAATTCATAATTGGCATCGTCTACACAAGCCTTAATTTGCTCATTTGTCTACTTATTTACTGTACTCACTCACCGTAAAGGGTACGACATACAAATCCATTAACTTTTACCATTGTTTGCATGTAGATATAAGTGCATAATTATATTTATGTGGCATAAACAAAGGTTACTCGTTCCGGCACGTCGCTCTCATGTCTCTGTCAGGGCCGGCGACAGGCGTCAGCATCGCTTGTCAAACGTCAACATTCTAAAACCACATTATTGAGGCAATTTTAATTCAATCGCGACATTTCGTTCACAAACGCTCCCCGCTCGTACTCATTACGACTTCATTTTGTTGTAACAACAATGGAGCCCGCGTTTACGTTTCCATCTTGAAGTTGACGACGTCTTTGTGTGGGAATCAAAGCCGCTTCGTGTGATGCAAAAGCTTCCAATGAACGACAAAAAAGCGTTAATGTCGTTTTATTTTATATTTCTTTACATCGACATAGTAATCGAATAAAGAGTCATTGTATTATGGTAAATGTCACAGTAACCACATATTTCACAAACGAAAAACCTTTTAATTCTTAAAAGATTCTAATATCCTCCAGCGAATCAATAGCTATAATAAAATCCATAGCGATTTCAGTAGCAAATATTAAATGACTAACAGTTAGAAAATATTTCTAGACATCGTAAATCACTCGTATAATAAGAAGCAAATGTTTCAAAGAACATGATAACTGTTCTTCTGAGTTATTTGAGACGATTAATCTAGTATAGTAAAATCAATGAGACGTGAGTTTTGCATCTAAGTGAGTAGGTACCGAATTCTCCAATCCGATTGTCGCAACGAGACGTGAGCTTTGCATCTGTGTGAGTGGATGCCGAATTGTCCAATCCAATTGTCCAAATGGTTCGCACTGTATATTATCGGTGTGCACTCACACAAACGCAAATATCCTGTCTTGTTGATTTCACTGTAACTAGGTAAACTTGGCAATATGGTTAGGTAGCCAAGAGTATAATTGCTAATTCAACCTTTTATTTTATTTATTTATTATTTTCGTTATATATCTACCTACCGTATACATTCGTTATTTAAATGACCAGTGGATGCACACAAGGAGAATTAAATATATTTTTTTAGTAAACCTTCATAGTGTTTGCCACTTTACCTCATTTTACATAACGACGTGGTAAGTAGTGGCTTATAATGATAATGAATACTACCATCTTTCGGGATACCCGAGGGATTATGCGAATGAGTCGCCAGTTTCCTGACTGGATGGAGCATCAGAGTCGTTATCGATGGTAGCTGCACCGACGCCATGCCTATTAATGATGACATCCCGCAAGGCTCCGTGCCATCCCCAACTCTGCTCCTTCTGCAATTCAACGATCTGTTGCAAATTGGTGACATACGTTGGGAATGCCTTGTACAGGGGCCGCGCCAACATCCCCCGGGTCTCAGTTGAAGAGAGTCGTGTCAGGCTTGTGTCTGAAATCGAAGACGCTTTAGATCAAGTCTCGATTTGGGGTTCTCTAAACCTAGTGGATGTCAACCCCAGTAAGACGCAAGTCTGTGCATTCACCGCTAAAAAAGCCTCTTATGTCGAAGCACCTCGCTTTCAGAGCATACCATTTAAGATCTCGTGTCGAAATTTCTAGCAAATTCGAATTTAGCGGTCATTTGGAAAATAAATTCAAAATGGCCCCCAAACAGAGCGAAGCGGTACTTTACGTCTGAGCAACTCCTAACGCTCTACAAAGCTCAAGTTAGGTCCCATATGGAGCCATCGACGTGCTGTTCGAATTGTCGATGATCCCACTCTCACGGGCGGTTTGGAATCCCTCAGCGTTCCGAGAGACGTGTCTGTGTTCTACCGCCTGTACAATGAGGAATGCTCTGAAGAATTGTTCAATATAATTCCCACCTCGGGTTTCTACAACCGCATCTCCCGTCGTAGAAGTGCGGTCCATCCGCATTTCCTCTAGAAGGAAGTCTAGCGTACTGTTAGATCCAAAAATCATTTTATACCGCGAACCGGTAGACTGGGGAACGAATTGCCTCACGAGGTCTTTCCGTTAAGCTGTGATATGGGGTTCTACAACAAAGCTGTGAATAGGATTTTGCAAGGTCGGCGGCGCACCCACATACTCCCGGGTGTTGTAGATGTCCATGGCTAACACTTACCATCGGTAACACTTACCATCACGTGGGACCGCTTGCTCGTCCGCCTACTTTCCTATAAAAAACCTATTTATGTATATTGAATTTAATAAATTAGGGAAATGAGATTTTTTTCATCAAATCATAAGAAGTACACTATTAAAAAAATAGGTCTAGCCCGCACCCTGTGAGTTCATGAAATATTTTTGTATTGAACCATTTGTCGTAAAAAATGTCTATTGCAATATAAGCAAGCAAGTACATAACTATATTTACGAGTCATTCCAGATAAGCTTGAGTTATTATAGTTCAAATAGCTCTTAAGGAACTTAATTGCTCTTAAACATTTGTATTTGTACTATTAATTAGATATTCTGTGACATTTGTAACATCTTTGGACAAATCGTAAGAATTAGGTCTCGGTAAGTAATTTGGTATTAAAATGTCAACTAATTAATATAATTAACAATCAATCGAATACTACTTTTTCGATAGGACCTAAACCTTTACCAATAAGCGGTTATACCTATCCTTTTGTTACCCACTGAACCGAAAATTTCAATTAAAAAAAGCATTTTATATAATTTCTGATATAAGAAACTTGTTACCAAAAATGACGTCATCAAACTCCATAACATTTCCCAGTTCCTAATAAGGAAGTACACAAAGAAGACACAATTGCAATAAAAAGCTATGATCTATTTTTTTTTTTTGTAATAATGATTTTAGACGTTAATGAAAAATCTTCTCTGATAACAATGTAGTCACCAAATATGATGTCATTAAATCGAAGTTTAACATTTATTAGTTCCTACGGAGAGATTTTTACGTACAACTAACTAACAACTAGCTTCAATAAAAATTACATGTTTTTGTAAAAATACTTATATCTCTCCATTAGCACTTGTAACCATCTATTTACTACAAAGAGGACCGTCAGCCTGAATTAATAAAAAAAAATCTTCTCTTATACCTAAATATGAACAATGTTGTCACCAAAAAAAACAGAGTCATTAAACTCAAGGACCTTGACTAATTCCTAACCATAAATTTCTACTAAGTTACACGAGGTACGGGTATATTTTTTTAATTTATATTTTTTGTATAATAGATAGCAGATATAGAGAAAATAGCAAAGTGGTCACCACCGCTCATTGACACCTACAATACCAGGGGACATGCGGAGACATGTCCACCTTACAGAATCTTACAGAAATTAAAAAAAAAACAATAAATTACTTTAACCAGTCAAGCGATGACCTTTGTTGACCTTTTATTGTTTGTCTATTGATTGTAGGATGCACAAATCCCAACGGTGCGCTAGTCGTTAATCAAAGTTGCCCTATTTTATGCAATATTATTGAAACCTCTTGGAATAAATAGTCTTTTAACCGTCAATTTAAACTCATAATCTTTGTAGGTACCTATAACAAAATCATTAACTGCATTGTCACCAAAAATGGTGTCATCAAATTCAAATTTGAACATGTGCGCATGATGACTGTTCTTAACAAGCTCCAAGTACATTATAATTGAAGTATTTTGACGCCTACCCGGTTAAGATTTTTTTTGCTGCAACCCTTCTGTCGGAAAAACGCTTAGAAACTAATTAGAGGTTGAACAAATACGAACTCCTTTAAATCTAATGTTTAAATAAAAACAGGGTAGAAGCTGGTACATCCGGCTTTAAGTTTAGTGTAGTTTACATTAGGAGAGTTTGTAGTAAAGTGGCAACAGAGAAAATTACTCTTGAACCAGATTACTTTTAGATGCACCAGAGACGTGCCAATGTTTGTCATTCTGAACTAATATTGTCACATACGAATCCTGTCAGAGTAGATGATGTTATTTTTTCACATACGAATCCTGTCAGAGCAGATGCTGATATTGTGAGATGGGTAATTTGGCCAGTCGAGTGTGCCCAGCGGCCCAGAAAACTATTCGATTCTGATATGTATTAATAAACAGCCTTTAAAGGTAACAAGTGGTTAGAATTTAAATTGACCCGTTGCTGACTGTACCTACCTTACATAATAATTAATATACGTACCTAAGTAATTATTTTAGTTATTATCATTTGGTTTAATGAATCGATCATTGCCGTTATTTACAAATAATATTAAGGTATATTAAACAAACTGACAAACACACCTTGTGGTTAAATAAACACAATCTTTTTAAGGTAATGTCGTAATAACAGCTATTAATAAATTATAATCTACGATATTGATTTGAAAATAATTTATTCAAATCCGTAGAAGTTAATCGCTAATAATGATATATTTCAACATGAATAAATGATAAATCATCATAGAAAAAAATAATACTTAATATTAATCTATTTTTAAAAATTGCTCAAACAGGAAACCATAGATATTTAATTAGAAGCCTTTACAACATTTGTGTGGTAGAATACTCACATCAGTATAAATCAAATTTATTTATTTATATTTATTACTTGTAGGTATTACTCTGTACCTACATGAAATAAAAAAAATAAAAATGCAAAAAGAAAATGTATTGACGTTAGATAATATAAACCATAATGATAGACTAGTTGTAAGAAATAATTTAAGCAATCGCAGGGCATTTAGATAATGATGCTTAATTTTATGTAAATGTTCATTCAGGTAATTGATAAACTCAGATTCATCAGCTCGCGTGTAAACGCTAAATAAATCACTAATGAGAATTATATGTGAGTAACTCACCTCAACAATTGTGAACGATTTGTGTAATGAATGGTTCTACACTCTTCCTCACTTTCTGCAACGTTAACAATGCTTTCCAAGAAATAATTACAAAACTATTAAACAGGTGTACTTACAGAAAACACTGGCGGTGAAGTGAGCTCTAACCAAACAAAAGAAAACACAAAATCGCCTATGACAAAGTAGGAATGCAACAATAACAAACAGGAATGAATTAACAATAGTTACCTACGTGTCAGGTCCCACACACTCGGCATTACAAACATCACACAAAAAAGAGGTCGCGTCCTAAACGCACCGTACAAAAACTGGCTCATACAAAACGGTATCGGCTAAGGCGGCCACTTCAAAGGCGCCGGCAACGAGTCATTTCACACCATCAACAGACGATGATGCCCGATCCTGCCATACGTGATCTAATGATAACTAGAACATGGTATACCACATATTCACCACACATTTTGCAAAGAGATTTAGACTCTAACATGTGGAAGCAAAGTAGTAATTCAAAGAATGTGATGTAGTGAATTAAGTGTTTAAAAATTACGTATCCTTTAATGGACAGTTTGGAATTCTGGATTCGTGCAAAAAATGCGTTATTAGCAAACAATAGGAGCTAATGTTCGTAAGGACCATGAATACTGTCGGGTGTTGGTAATAATCTAATCTCATTCACGTTTTTTTAGAAATAGCTAGCGGTAAGTAGTTGTTTTTGAAACAATGTATATTGCCGTATAAATTGTAAATGGTCCCGGCCTTCGATTATGAAAAAGTGTTGAAGTGACAGAAGAGGAATAACGCTTGATTAAGCATGGCGTTATTGCATTGTTGTCATAATTTGTCAACGCTATTGAGTTGTTATTTTTAATGAATATTGTTCAAAATAATTTTTAATTCACCTTCATTATATACTTTGGGTACTTACATAAAAATATTATGTATGTAAAATATAAAACAACGTATTTTCATCGAAATGTAATAAAGAGTCGTGTATTTATTACCTATATGTAAATTCATGATATAATTTACCATTTGTTTAATCTAAAGGCTTAATTTATCTATTTGGTTTAGTGTATCTTTATTATATGGAACGCAAAATATATTAAAATTTTTAAAAACTTGCAGCATCTAGACATCATTATAATTTACACTATATCAGCACAAGGAGTTCCTAAAACTTATAATCGAATAAAGACTATTCACTTTTTAGTTGTCAAACAATAATACAATATGTTAAACGAGAATTAATAATTGTAAATCAGGTTAGGTTGGTAAAACTGTGGCCGAATATAAAGCGAGGCGGATTGGTTACGAAAGTAGCTACGAAAATCGCTACGTGGGAACAGCTACCAGATTTTTTTGTAAACGTAATTTGACATAACACGATTCTCCCTATTTTAGAAAAACTTACAATATCTGAATCTAAAATATCGCACTGGCTATTTTTTTCAAAAACGCACGCCATTGGCTCAGCGATCCGAAGTCAGTCTTGATCTCAAAGATAAGGCCAGGATAAATAGACCATCCCAGTACTATAATTAGTCCGAGTTGTGTTTATGGACACCTTATGTGGTCTGCATAAAGACTAATTTCCATCCCCTTCAATAAGTACTTAAACTACACCAGACTAAAATATGATGTTTTCAACAAACAGTTCGAGCAGCATAGATATTCTTCATTTTAATTATATTTTATATTTTTAATAATATTATATTTTAAATGTTACTTAAAATATAAGCACATCGGACGTCCTCCCGCACTGTGGCCATACCCGTTGTGCAGCGGTGGGCGGGTACTCCGATACAATCGCCGGAACCACACCGCGGGACGCCGTGAAGTCACTCTTTGCCCATTCTCCGCCACCGGCACACAATAAGCCGGCACGTTGATCGCCATAACGACATTGTTTCTGTAAGGTGTCGTTGGGAGGGGCAATTGATTTAGGGCGCGTTCAGATGCGTGAACTAGAACTAAGTCGGAGTAGTATATTCTGTGAGTTCATTTTGACTCTACCCACAGAATCTACTTATGAACAAAAATATGTTTACCATATATAAAAATGAAAAAGCATATGTTTACCTACAAATGTTACGCGTATGTTTATGCGAAAGGTCACAAGATAACTGCCAAATTTTCAAATTGAGAGTTCTATAAAATTAAAAAGGTAAACAAACGTACGCGTATGAGACTGGTTTAATAGATAAATATGTATGTGCGAAATTGCGAAACTCTTCAAAGTTATAAAAAGCTTATTAATATATTCATGATGGCGTTTAGTATTTTCGGGTACAGAAATGTTTCTGTTTCTGATCCTATCCTAATCCTCGTGCTTGGCACTGATTTTAATTATTGTATTTATAAACCAGTACCTAGGTACCTATACAATCAAACTTTCACAGGTAAACACCCTATTTATGAGCAGTGTAGATAGATAGGCACTCATAGTTAGAGTGCATCAACAACAGTGCAGTCGGGAAAATTTCAAAAAAATTTGTCTAGCGATAGACAAACATACATTGCATACATAAAATACCCTATACATAAAAAGACAGACCCAATATAGACACGTCACTAGACACGGAAGAGTCTTTATGACAGAAAGAAACGATTGCGTTTATGCATCGGTACTGATGCGTTACGTCGCTTTATACAATTTTATGAGGCATATAAATGTGAACCCCTAATGAAATTCACTCAACCCTATAACGAGATTTTGTTGTAAGACTGCTGGAGTACTTCATTTTTAATTTTCATCTTTCACTATAAAATCATATAACTATCTCGAAGTACTAGGCAAACCTACCTACAACCTGTGTAGACGAGTAAGTATCTAACAACCTTAGTCGAGTTCAGCTTCTAGTTTCTCTCAATGTATTTTCAACATTTGAGAGTTATGTGTTAAAATATGTACTAACTAGATTCTAGAGGATAGGCTTTTGCACTAACATTATTTCTATTTTATATTCTAAATCGGGTCTGAACGCGTATAATAAAGGTGATATCCTACTCGATTTGTAACCCGTGCCGGCGCCCAAACGTCGAGTACCAATAAAAGATAAACAAATACCTACCTTTATTTCAGACCCGTTGTTTATTTATTACCGTTCAGACCCGATTTAGAATATAAAATGTGTACAAAACGCGAAAGTTTAAAGAGTAACATTATGTCTAAGTATTTAATATATTTTGACATTGTTTAAACAAGAGAATTACAGTATATGATTTGCTATAAGATTATATAACGATTTGTAAAATTTGAAAGTTTTGAAAAAAAAACAATTTAAACTACGAATAAAATGCCAATAATATCTGTCTGATTTAACTCTCCAGCTGGCGCGAGTGTAAAAGACAAATTAGAAACATGGCTGTACCAAATGACCCATATCTACTAATTCATTTATCTCGTCAAAACTTTTATTTTTATGACAACAAAGGTGAATTTTACATGATAAATATTTTGGAAACCCTAAGGCGATATCACGGTAGATATAAATTAGCAGTTACGGTGTCGGGGGAGGCACAAAAACGGCGAATTAAAGGACGAACAGATAGACACAACGTGTTAGATATTAATTTCAAAATTATAGGCTAGGAGAGGGTTTCGTGCAAAGGTGTTCGGTGTAAACAGGAGAAGTGTTAAGAGCCGATTATTATATTAGGTTCGTGTAACAATCCACAAACAGCTGCTTCAACAAATATTTATTGTTTGTGTAGGAGCTTACGTTTTGTTTGTATATTTGTTTGCTATTACTAGTGTAATGTTTATTAGTTTAAACATTACACGTGAAACTGTAAACACTTGAATTATTGTGAATTGTGCTAGCGATAACGAATGACTCAACTTCTATGCTTAATATTATCTTTCATTCATTTTTTTACATTTGTTAATAGCACGTTAATGAACAGCTACTTAATGAATGTCATTAATTGACAAGGTGAACTTTCCTAATTGCAAAATGAGTTGGTACCTTCCCATAGAGACCTAATTTGTACACATTGAATTCATATTGTATATTTAATTTAGCATTAAATCTAGTTTATTTATCTAGTTATCTAGATTGTATTCTCTATTTTGTAATGGTACCTAATTGTCATTAATAAAAAGATTTATAATATTAGTATTTAAATAGTAGGTAGGTATACCTATGTCATTCGAATAAAATATATTAATATATGAAAGCATTAGATATATGCCAAATTTATTTGAAATGAAAGATTATAAACAAAATACAATACCTACTTATACCTTCTTACCTTAACAGTGCAAGGTATAGGTAGCCATAAGATTACACATACCTAATTCTTATTTATTCTTATAAGGTAGGTCACCCAAATATCGCCCGGTCCCTAAATACGCCCACCTGACAATAAGTAGAAACACATGAAAGCTAAAAAACCGTTGAGCACGGGGTTAGGAGAGGGCGGGGTGTGTAGTTATTTGTCACGTTGACAGCTCGTTGCGGCCACGCGTTAGTTCAGTCGAGTGCAATATATGACGCGGAGCTCCTGCGCGTTGTGATTTTATTATTACGTAATAAGTTGAAAGGTAAACTATTTACAAAGTTTTGCTTAAACTCTTTATTTATTAACTTCAAAATAACTAAATGTGTTTATATTTCATTATTTTAATAAAAAAATCATTGTATTTGTGGTAAATTATCTAGCAGAAATGTGCGAGCATATAGTGGAGTTGTGCCCAGTAACGCCCATATTACACGAGTAGTGGGCGTTATTAAGATTATGTAACATAATGTATGTATTTATGTTTCCTTTGTTTAAGATACTTAATTATGGATAAAAACAAACTACGAAGAGGTCAAGGATGGACAGAGGAGCATCTGGTTGCAGCTTTGAGGAGTGTGAAACGCGGTAAACTTTCTCAAAGAGAGGCTGCACCAAGATACAATATACCGAGGAGAACATTACGTGATCATTTAAAAACAGGGTCCGAGAATAAACGCTTGGGTCGTAAATCTGTACTTTCACCAGAATTAGAAAAAGATTTAGTATGTCGTATTATGCGATATGCTGATATAGGCTTACCACTAACTCCTAATATTCTACGGTTTCAAGCATATAAATTCTGCAATACTAATAATATCCAGCATCAGTTTAATAATAAAAACGAAATGGCTGGTCGAAAGTGGCTAAAATTGTTTTTGAAAAGGCATCCCGAAATATCTAGACGAAAGGCTCAAATGATGAATCCGGCAAGAACCCAAAAATTGAATAAGCCAATTGTAAATGATCACTTCACCAAATTAAAAAGTTTGCTTGAACATCTCGGCTTGAAAGAGAGTCCACAAAAAATATACAACATGGATGAGAAAGGGTGTCGAATCACTTTGCATCATCAACAGGCTGTATTAGCTGCCAAAGGCTCAAGACGTGTGCATATGATAGCAAACGAGCATGCTGAAAATGTCACAATTGTAGGATGCGTAAACGCAGTAGGTCATGCAGTACCTCCTATGATTATCTTTAAAGGGAAACGAATGAAACCCGAAGATACAGATAATTTACCACCAGGAACAATTGTTAGAATGTCTGAAAAAGGATATATGAATTGTAACTTATTTAATGAATTTATAGATCATCTTGGCAAATACAAATCATCAGGTCCATGCCTTCTAATTTTTGATGGTGCCGCTTGCCACCTCGACTACTCTATAGTAGAATCAGCAGAAAAATATGACATTTACCTATACTGCTTACCATCAAACACAACTCACGAGCTCCAGCCTCTTGACAAATCTGTGTACAGATCTTTCGAGCATCACTGGGATCAGGAGTTACTGAAATACATAGATCAAAACCCTGAGAGAAAATTAAACAAATCCAGCTTTAATATAATTTTTACAAAAGTTTGGCATAAATGCACGACACAAGATAATATTTGCAATGGTTTCAGAGCATGTGGAATTTATCCTTTTGATGCAGATGCACTTCCAGAGACTGCGTTTGCACCGGCGGCTCTCACAGAAGTAACAGAGCTTGAAACCATGATACCATTGTCTCCTGTGCCTTCAGCTACCATTATAGAATCAGAAGCTAATACAGAGGTAGTGCATGCTGCCACTACAGATACGGCTTCTGATTCTGATGATAACATACCTTTATCAGTGTTGAAGGATTCTACCAACAGCATTTTTGCAGAAGCAAGGATGAATACCGTGTACTCTGTTGCAAGTGCATCCACCAAGTCACCTTTCCAGCAATTTTTGCCGACACCGCAATTCAAAAAAAATAAAACAGCTCCTCTAAAAAAAGGAATCAACTACAAAGCACAACATGTAACAAGAGATCTGTTTTCGGATAAACAAAATAGTACACATTCCAAACAGAAAAGTAGTTTAACAAAAAAAGAAGTTAAGAACAATTCTAAGGACGATGACTGGTACTGTCAAGCATGTGAACAAAATAAAATGGAAGACATGTGCCAATGTCAGCTATGTGGAGTCTGGTATCATGAACTGTGTGTGGGTATGGATAAGGAAGATGTGTATTTTGATTGTCCTGGAGGCTGCAACTGATTTCATTTAATGGAAATGTTTGATTGCTGTGATTTGTTTTAGAAAATTGTTTAATTTAATGTTATTTCTTTGATTATTTTAGTCTGGGCGTTATTTGGCTCAATGGTGCTTAATAACGCCCATTGACATAGTTTTTTTTTCTTTAACCTAAATGGAGAAATTTAGCATTTTTGTTACACCAAAGTCGATTTTTTATAAGAAATACATATGTTTGATTTAAAATAATAATAGTTTATATTCCACTGGTAACCTTTGTTGAAATATTAAATGAAAAACCCTTAGGTGGGCGTTAATTGGGCGACCTACCTTAACCGATTAATTTCCGGAGCTTGTAACCATCGATTCTACTAATTTTGAATTAATTGATATAAAATGTTACGTTTTATGAAAAGAATTGAAATGAATTTCAATGCCTAAATTATTTACATAAAATTAAAATTTATTTAAATATTTTTTATTTTATTTAAATTAAAACTTTATTTGTTGTGTTATATCTACCTAGGTAGGATGCCTAATTTTTTGTTTTAATTTCAAGAATGTCAATACTATTACAAATTCTTTATTAAATTAATCAACTATTCTCTAAACCACTTTTTGGCTGGGGAATGATTGGGGTGCACGCCGCCATCCCACAGCTGCAGGGCGCACTCGACTATCAGAGACGTTTATTGTATAAAGTTTATAAAATTGTTTATTGTACATTTAGGAAACAAAACAGTCTTCTATAATAAAGAGGAATAGCTCGCAAATAGATACTGAACTACATATTTATCTTTTTAAACGAACCTTAACGCGAATGTTTACCTTATTTATTTTACTCGCTGTTTCGGTTGGTAAACATTTGCGTTAAGACCAGTTTAAATAGATAAATCAGTGTGAAAAACGTGAAAATCTCAAATGGTATACTGAACTACTGCTTACAATCTACGGCATTTCCCACTTTATCGTTATTTTTCCAGTGTACCTACCTACCGTGTATGTGGTAGTGAGTGAGATATGCCAGAGGCCATTCCCATCCCATTCTAACTCGCCCCATTTTCCCAACCCTTTCGCCAAATTCATCCTAAATATTCAGATGTAGTCAACGCATCCAACTTGACAAACGTGCCAACGCTTGCAACGCTAGTCAATGTTTGCTTTTTTATTCTGGCTAATTGTTACCAAATACTTAGGGCATTTGGTAATAATTAGATTGGGGACACGGAAAATTCAAGCACAAAACTAATTACCTTTGTACTCACCCACTGATTTCAGTGGGAATAATGGAAATAATTTTATCTACAATTCCCGTTGTCCTCACCAGTGAGGATTGACAGTGGAGACAACGGTAGGTACCTATCAAACCATCGTTTATAGTTTATAGTATCAATATAGTTTCAATTTCGAAACTCGCATTACGAGTAAACCTTATACTATAATATATATTTATACTACTACTACTTAACCTTATACTATATACTAATATTTTAAACTGTTAAATTTATATCTATTACTGTTCATACAATTATTAATAAACGTTATTAATAAACTAAATTGTAGTTTATACTAAACTATGTCCGATCAGAGTGTATTCAGTAGGTATTACAAAATTTTAATAGGTGCTCCTCTGTCGGATAGGTACAGCCTTCTCCCAAAAGTCAGAAAACCGTATCATTCCGTACCGAAGGCCAACCGCCAAATAAGCTCTCCCCCTTTTTTCGTTCAGACACTACCGGTGACTTTCTTTAAAACTTACATAATATACGTAATTTCATATCAAATATATGTGAAACTTATAAACGGTTAATTATATTATAAATGAATAAATATGAGTGTGCGTAATTCACGCTTGGTCGAAAAAAATATAATTTGAAAATGTAACACGTAAATTATATTGGATGTGTTCAATCTGACTTTAAACCGCCTCACAAAGAGGACTATTCTTACCTTGACTTCAAGTATAATGACTACGAGCTCCAAGTCAGGCTAAATGGAGGGAAAATTGTGTATTACAAGGTAATTCGGAAATACATCTGAAGATATCTTCATTCTGTCTACTATGGCAATTGAAACAGTCACCGAAGAACAACACAAATAAAACAAGTTTTTAAACAAGTTTTGCTGTACTTATGTAGGTACTCGATGACAAGCTATTGCATATAGTTTCTTCTTGACGCCAAATATTAATAAGTATTTATTATGTATTTTTATTTCGCCAACATAATATTATAATTGCGTTCGAGTTCTTTACAAAGTGTCCATAAACTTGTCAACTTGCACCTTGTGGAAGATACTTCATAATCTCTCATAATTATTCATGTATGTGAAAATTTCAATTTATGCCAGCTTATTTATAGTACACCTGTGTTATAATTATGTGAAATGACGCAAAGGCCAAATAGAATTACAAGCACTTGTGTAAATAGTCTTTGTTCTGTTTGTTATCGTAATTGTCTCGGAATTTGCCACAGAATGTAGATTGTCAATCAATAGACGAGGCGAATTGGCCTGAAGCCAACATTTGATATGTTATGTCATGCCAAACTTGTTTGAGGTACCTAAAACCCAATCCCACTGTGATTTGATGAAAGGAAAATTTGAGGCACAAATTCAAAACGGGTTTCTGTCGCTGTTATATGATGATACCCCTTTTGAGGTCCCATCGCAGGACACAGTTCTCACCTAGTCAACCTCTAGGGAATTTTGGGCCATAATTTCCTACGCGGACCGAATACGGATTAGTGAATACGGGTTAGTGTGAGCTGGTCAGAATACAATAGGTCTACGATAGAAACTAGTCTAAAAGATTTGATGTTACATTTATTTTTCAATTCTTGACAAGTTTCTTTTATGGGAACATACTACCAACTTGGACAACTTACAACTTACTTAAATAGAGGAACACCATAACAGACTTAATGTTTTTTAGATAACCTGTAATTAAGATGAAGTTATAAATATTAGGGGTTAAAGTATGAAATTGCCGATTTGTACTGAAAAATTAAAACTCATTTTTTTTTTTTAAATGTAACATATTTATTTAATCAAAATATTTACCCTCATTATCTATACATTGTTGCCATCTAATCGGAAGTTCATTTATGCCTTTGCGATAGAACTCTGGGGATGTAGATTCGACAAACTGTGTGAAAGCATTTTATACCTACTGCCTCTTGGGAAGAAAATTTTTTACCACGTAGAAAATTGTCCAAATCACGAAAAAAATGGTAGTCCGTTGGAGCAAGGTCTGGCGAGTACGGAGGATGACGTATGGTTTCTAACTGCAGCTCCTGTAGAGTTACAACGGTTTCTCGTGCAGTGTGAGGTCTTGCGTTATCATGGAGCAATAATTGTGAAGATCGATTCACGAGTCGGGGCTGTTTCACTTGAGATGTAATGAATAGATTATATTAACTATATATACTTATTTAACCATATACACTGTGTAACCTACTTTTGTACTTATTTAAGGTATGATCCATTGGAAATATAGTCAGTATTTACTCAACAGTCTCGGCTTTCATTCCTCTCTCTGGGCACCACATTACATGGCGACCCTGCCTAAAGTAGATTCACGGGCACCGGTATTCTGACACCGTTCGCCGCCGCGTCGCCGACCGATTACGTATATGGACAGTGAATGATAAACATCGTGTTCTCGGGACAATGCAATCATCGGTTGATAAAATGAATTATATCAAAACTTCTGGCAGCGACGCTAGTGAACTAAGAGTGAGCTTCGAAAAATGGGGAAACAGCAGTCTAAAGAAGAGAACATCGTGATAGCGCAAAATGCAGCTGGGGGCACAAATGATGCACCGATTGAGGAGTTCCGATTCCATATGAAAACAACCAGCATCCTGTTATGCGTCATAGTACTCTGCCTGGTTTTTGGAGTCCTGTATGGAGCATTCCGGATATATCGGAAATGTCATTTAAGGTGGATACGACAGGAGTTTGAGCTGAATGCGAGTGGCAGCAGGGTGCGACGGCTTTCCTTTCAACGGCGCCAAGGTTACCCCGATTTGAAGATCAATGATAACGCAGTGTAAAAGTGTTAAAAATGCCTATAAGCGTATAAAATAGGTGTCGTGTGAAGTGAAGTGCGGTTACATAAATATGCGTATTTCTTTTTCGCGTACATCGTAATTTCGGCAAGTTGATGGACATTATTTAGTGGACTGTAACCTTATTTACTAACGTATAATTAATATTATTATTACTTAAATAATAGTAAACAAAAAAAAAAAAAGTTAAGAATATTATCCTAACTTATGTATACTCGTGTATTATTAACATGTTACAGTTCTTGTTAATATGCGGAGGATCCAGGGTTCCAAACTTATACAGGTATGTTAATACTCTATAATGCATATTAAGTATTTTTAAACTCTATGGCAACATTTTTAAAGAAATTATAAGAGGATTTATTAGTAGTAAGACAGTATTTAATTAAAATAGGACCTGCTAGATGACAAGGTAAAATATTGCAGACAAAGTTAGACGAAGCTAAATTTATTGTTGCACAATATAATAATTATATAGGAAGTATTGACAGGAAAAGCTTAGGAGAGGACAAGCTACTTCTTTTTGAAAAATATTGTGGGGATATTAAGAAATTGTTTGATGAAATAACTGAGTTGTGTCGAATTTCAGAGGGTTCTAGTAGTTTTTCAACAATGGATAAATTCGACCTGAAAGTAGCTTTGAGCTTATTGCCAGTGATGAATGATGAGCTTTCCAATTTACGACAACTTATCGATGGTATTGAGTACTATAGTTCGGTTCTTAATGCTGAGTCACAGACGTATTTAATATCTTTTGTTTTGAAAAGCAGACTGTCGCAGTCTGCTAAGCTAAAATTAGCAACAAGATACGACACTGTACCTAATCTTTTAAATGATATGAAAATGTTACTTTTGCCAAAGAAATCTACAAGTGCTTTGCAAAAACAATTTTTAAATTGCAGACAAAATGATGCGTCTATTGATGCTTTCGGAAAAACCTTATCCGAATTATTCGCTGACCTTACAATTTCTCAATCTGAGGGAAATGTTGAAAAATTTAATATTTTAAAATCTATAAACGAGAAACAGGCAATTCGGCAATTTAGCGACGGATTAAGAAATCGTAGGATTGGCACGATTATTACGGCTCAGAGATTTGAAAATTTAAAAGATGCGATTCAGGCCGCAATTGACGAGGACGTTTCAGGTTCAAGTTCAACAGCTGAAGTGTTAACACTAAGGCATAATAATAATCGTTTCTATAAAAACACTTCCAGGCCCTCTTCTCATCAGAACACTCCAAGAGGTACATACAACACGGATCGTTGGCGAGGCAACCCTAGCTACAACGGGCGACAGTCGCATACCAGGACCAGACAAGGGTCCCAGCAGCCTCAATTTCAGCCACGGGGAGTGCCCCAGGGCAGAGCGCCATATCAAGGTAGAACTTATAATAATCATTCTAGGGGTCGTAGACCATTCAGAGGACAGATTCGGACAGTAGTGACTGATGAGTCACAGCCTCAATCGAGTTCATCCACTCGGAAGTCGGAACCTGAAAATGATTTTTTTCGTGCCTATAACATATAGTATTTTAGCCAGCGATAGTAGTTACTACATAAAGTTATGTTATAAAAACAGACACGCGTTTAATTGGCTCATAGATACGGGAGCTTCAATTTCGGCTATAAAACATAAGCATGTTTTAAATTTTGACATCCCAATCAACAAAGAAAACATAACTATAAATGGTATAGGTGGAAAAGTACAAGCTATCGGATATGTATGTTTACAGTTGACAATACACGGGCAGTGTATTAGTCATAAGTTTTATGTATTTGACACGCTACCTTGTAAGTCGCACGGTATTTTAGGACAGGACTTTTTAGGAAAGTATGGAGCGGTGATTGATATGAAACATAATAGTCTGTCATTATGGATCAGTGAATCTAAACAAATATCTTTGCAACTGATAGACTCGTGTAGTAATTTATTGTCGTTACCTGCCAGATCAGAATCAATTCACTTTATTAATACCAGTTTAACAGAAGAATGTGTGGTATGTACGAAAGAAGTGTGCGAGGGCGTATTTATTGCGAGTACGTTAGTACATCCAATCAATGGCAAAATACCAGTTCGAGTATTGAATTCGACCTCAAAAGATATAACTTTATCTGAAATTAAACTTAATATAGAAAATTTAAAGGAATATAATGTTTGTAACTTTGATAAAACCGAGAAAAATGCATCGCGAGTTAAAACACTATTGTCAAAATTGGATTTAAGTAATTTAAATAAAGAAGAAAGAATTAATATAGAAAGTTTATGTGCAAAATATCCCGATATTTTTTATTTGGAAGGGGACAAATTATCAACCACTGATATTTATCAACACTCAATTAAAATAAAACCGAATATTCATCCTATTTTTTCAAAACCCTATCGTTTGCCTCATGCTTTAAAAAATGAAATTAATAACCAAATTGATCAAATGATGAAAGAAAATATTATTGAACCATGTCAAAGTGAATGGTCCAGTCCAATCTTGTTGGTGCCAAAGAAAAGTGACCAAAATGGAAACAAAAGATGGCGTTTGGTCATAGATTACAGGAAACTTAATAACAGTATACATGATGATAAATTTCCACTTCCAAATATAACGGAAATTTTAGATTCGTTATCGGGTTGCATGTACTTTTCTCATTTAGATTTACATCAAGGTTACTATAATGTAAGCTTAGACCCAGATAGTCGCAAGTATACTGCTTTTTGCTCCGGACAGTTTCAGATGACTAGAATGCCTATGGGATTAAAGACCAGTCCTAGTTCATTTTCGCGTATGATGACTATGGCGATGACAGGGTTAACATACGAAAAATGCTTGGTATACCAAGACGATTTAGTCTGTTATAGTAGGGACTTACCTAGTCATATTAAAAATTTACAATCCATTTTTGAAAGATTACGTAAAGTCAATCTAAAGTTAAATCCTCAAAAATGTATTTTCTTACAAAAGGAACTACTTTATTTGGGTCATATTGTGTCAGCAGAGGGCGTTATACCAGATTCTGATAAAATAGGGGTTGTTAAAGACTACCCAGTTCCTACTAAGGTCGATGAAGTCAAAAGATTCGTGGCCTTTGTGAACTATTACAGGAAATTTATTCCTAATTTTGCTACAAAAGCACATGCATTAAATAATTTGTGTCGGAAAAATGTAACTTTTAAATGGGATGAGGAGTGCCAAAAATCATTTGAATTATTGAAACGAAATTTAATATCCCATCCTGTATTGCAATACCCTGAGTTTTCGGAGTCTAATCAATTTATTCTACAAACAGATGCATCAGGATATGGCGTAGGTGCAGTTTTGTGCAACAGCGACGGCAGGCCTGTAGCCTATGCTAGTCGTAGTCTTAATAAAGCAGAAAAAAGGTACCCGACGATTGAAAAGGAACTGCTTGCGATTGTATGGGCCGTAAAGCATTTTCGTCCATATTTGTATGGAAGGACATTCAAAATTCAGACTGATCATAAGCCACTTATCTACTTATTTGGAATGCGAGATCCATCTAGCCGTTTGATTAAATTTAGATTAACATTAGAAGAATATGATTTTATACTTGAATATTTGAAAGGGAAGAATAACTCTGCCGCTGATGCACTTTCACGTTTGCATTTAACTTCGGAGGAGTTGAAAGAGATGAATCAAACGGTGATGAATGTAATGACGCGTGGCCAGATGGCTAGGCAACAACGGGATGCTATTGTTTCTAAGAACAATTGGCCTGATCAACCAAAAGTTGTAGAAATACATAGCAAACCGAAATATTTCACGGAATTATGTTTCATAAGCGCTTATGAATTAAATCGATATCGTAAATTGAATGAGATAACGCACGAGAAGGGATGTTTGAGTTATGTACCCTCAATGAATATTATTTTTATTAATTTAGCGTCTCGATCGCAACTGTCGCCAGGCGAATTTGTGAGAGAGCTAAATATATTTTGTGGGAAAATAAATATAAAAGAAGTATACTTCATTAAAACTGAGAAAAATAATAAATTTGTGGAAAAATTAATAAATGAAGTAAATAACATAAGTAATTGATCCGGACCACGTATATGTATTTTACGGGGAACAAAGAGAATAACTAATAAAGACGATAAGCTTGTAATTTTAAACGATTTTCATATATTACCCACAAGTGGCCATGCCGGCATAAGACGAATGGTAAATAACATAAAGAAATATTATTTTTGGCCAAAATTAGAAGCTGATGTTACAGAATTTATAAAAAGGTGTGACAAATGTCAAAAACAAAAACATTCCTCACATTATACTAAAGAGCCTATGACAATAAGTTCAACGGCAAATTCGGCGGTTGAGAAGATATATTTAGATATAGTAGGGCCGTTAGATAAAGATTACGATAATTATGTGTACATTTTAACTATACAATGTGAGTTGAGTAAGTATATTGAGGCTTACCCATTAATGTCAAAGGGGTCAAGTGAAGTAGCCAGGAACTTTGTAAATAATTGGATTCTTAGGTATGGTATCCCGAAGGAGATAGCTACAGACAGGGGAACGGAGTTTTTATCGGACACAATGAAAGAGGTTTGTAAACTTTTGCATATTAACAAGCTGCAGTCTACCGCATATCATCATCAAAGTGTCGGTGCCTTGGAGAATTCGCACAAACATTTGGGTAACTATTTGCGAATACAGACAGGAAAGCACCCAGAAGCTTGGAGCACATGGCTTCCATTTTGGTGTTTTTCTTATAACACTGCGGTACATACAGAGACTAAGTTTACTCCCTATGAGTTGGTGTTCGGTAAGAAATGTATTTTACCATCTAATTTGCAATCAGCACAAGTAGACCCATTGTACAATTTTGATAATTATCCTTTAGAACTCAAATTCAGAATACAAACGTCACAAAAAGAGGCGCGAGAAAATTTAATAGCTAGTAAATTGAAAAGAAAAGATAAATATGATCGTAATATTAACCCTGTAACTTATAAACAGAATGATTTGATTTTAATAAAAAATGAAACTGGAAATAAGTTCCAAAACATATATTCAGGTCCATACAAAGTAGTAAGGGAATGTTCACCCAATGTAGAAATAATTAAAGATAATAAAAACTATGTTATTCACAAAAACAGAACAAAAATGTATTTTGAACCAATTACCTAACAATTGTATTAAAAAAGTATGTGGGTATTAATTACTTACTTCTAAAGTTTGTTAAGACAATAATTATTATGATATGACATTATACTGTATTAACATTCGTAATATAAGCTAAAATAAAATAAACTGTTAGTATTATTTTATTTATTTTATTGCGGTGGAGATGAGATGTAATGAATAGATTATATTAACTATATATACTTATTTAACCATATACACTGTGTAACCTACTTTTGTACTTATTTAAGGTATGATCCATTGGAAATATAGTCAGTATTTACTCAACAGTCTCGGCTTTCATTCCTCTCTCTGGGCACCACATTACACACTGCTAGTTTCGTCATCATTGTTCGAAGTTCGGCACAGTAAACATCTGCTGTTATTGCTTGACTAGACATGAGAAAGCTATAGTGAATAACACCATGGATAGACCACCAAACAGTTACCACTACCTTTTTATTGATAAACTTTGCCTTAGGGCACTGTCGCGGCGTTTGACCTGGGGTCAGCCATTACATTTTTCGCTTTCGGTTATCGTAAAGAATCCACTTTTCGTCACATGTCACAATTCGATCCAATATTCCCTCATTTCTGTACCGATTCAACAAGGCAACGCAAGTTTCAACACGCGTTTCTTTCTGCAGATCAGTCAAATCATGAGGCACCCATTTTTCACATTTTTTTATCTTATTGATTTGATGCAAATGAGTCAATATTGTAGGTAAGGTAACGTTAAACCATGTCGCTAATTCCTGGGTAGTTTGACTCGGATCGGCTTCCACTATCTCCTTCAATTCAGCGTTATTCACCTGTGTGGGCGGTCTTCCACGTGGTTCGTTCTTCAAGTCGAAGTTTCCATTACGAAAGCGTTTAAACCAAAAACGCACGGTTCGTTCATTAGCAGTTTCCTCTCCAAACGCAGCATTGATATTGCGAGCCGTTTCTGCCGCGTTAGTTCCGCGTCGGAACTCGTATTCAAAGATTACTCGGATTTTCGAAGTATCCATCTTTCCCGTCTAAGCTGATTAAAAAAAACAATTGAAAGTCGAAAATCGAATGTTACACATTTTTTAAAACAAGAACCTCATAGGTATCATGTGAAAAAAGTTTCACTCGAAAATCTCACACCATGAAGGTTTTATGTCAATTCAAAGTATTTATTACTATAAAACGGCAATTTCATACTTTAACCCATATTATAACATAAGATGATTTGATTTTTAGTTCACTTGCTATTACAGGCCACCGGCGTTTATGTTCACCTTCATACTAACCTCAAATATTTTTTTTTATGCGAGTTCCCCCACCATGTGTTCTTTCACTATCCGGCTAGAGATTTAAAAAAAAATATTCTTGAGTTGAACTTAGTGGTACGGACTGAGGTTTCAACTCACGACCTCGCGAATGAGAGTCGAGAATAGGCCTAGGCTATCACCGTTGTTATATGAGAAAATGTTTGTTATTGTATTATTGAACTTATCCGACATTTATACGAACAGAGATTAAGTATATCTGTTACATATAATATATTGTAACTATTGTCCATTTACGTAGACAATACTTACAATGTAGCTTAGCCTTATAATGTGATATTTGATAAGATTGTTTGATTTTGAAGTAAAGTTTAATATGTCCGTATTTTCCACCTACAATTGACTCCGAAAATGATGGACTTATGGTTTTATATAATTTCATATACCAAATCCAATGAGATATGAAAATTAAAAAAAAAATAACAATCCCATGACGTGCATTATTAAAACCTATTACAGGCTTACAAGTTACACCATTAAAAATAATATATACATTATTAGATATTATAATTTTTAGTAGTATTTGTATTAGTAACAATCGCATTATGAGGAAATTTTCCTTGCAGACCTACATTGAAACACCCTTCAACTCCATCTAACAAGGGGGTCGATGACTCAACAAAGTTCGGCTCGAGCCAATAACACGAGATATTAGTGGACAAATGCGGTCCGACGCGCCGCGTTACCGCGTGAAACCGACCACCTACAAGATACGTTTCTCGTGCAGCTTTTTCACCTTTTTCGGAACATTCCTTTAAAGCCCTCCCACGTAGACTTCCACTAGAAACACTTAAGTATGAGGTACATTTTTCATGTGCATCAAACTTTTAAGATAAATAGAGATTTACATAATTTAACAAAGGAAAAGGAAGTTAAAATGTCCAAGTACTTGTTCTTATTTAAGAAAGTCAGTAGTTCAGACTTATAGGTAGAAGAATATAATCAATCAGGACAAAAAAATAAAATTATACTTGGAACAAATTCTAATTAAAAATATTATAGATAAAAACAGGCGTAAATAGTTAACGTTTTTGCTCTTGATTTGATGTAAGTGAGTGATAATTGTTATAAGTAACAATTCAAATTATATAAGTGTGTCTCCCAAACTTCAAAAAGAATAATTTGTTTCCATTACATTAGTGACTATAATTACATAAAAATGAAACAAAGCAAATGCTCATATCAATAATCAGTTTAATATATCTACACAATAGTCATAACAATAGAAACAATATTTACATAGGTACTCGTACTATGCAATAAAGACGATAACTTTTCTACAAAATGAACAGTAATATTAAGACTACATAAAGTTCTTAACTAAAATAAATAAAGATCGAAGTGTAACATACAAAATATTTCTACTAAATATTGAGAAGCGTATTTACAAACAACATATTTCAAAACCCATTTCACGGGAACGGGCATGTCTTTTTTGAAATTATTATAGATAAATCCACGGTTAACATCGCGCTACCCATACATTCTGTATATTCATTTACTTCGTTAATAAATATTATCTATGATCTAACTATAATTAGCTACAACTGAGATCACTAAAATATTTCCAGTTAGAAATATTACCGGCTACGGGAATGTTCAGTGTTTTCAACGCGATCGTAATTTATAATTAACATTTAGGCCTCGCGGTTCATCCATTTGAAGTGCAGTGAGTAAGTAGTGTATAGAACAATTTATTATTTTATTTCAGGTTCGATATACAGGAATATACCCAATTACATTTTTATTTTATTTTAAAAATTAACAGTTCTTACCTATTAACAGATATTATAACTTCATTGGTTAAAAAATTTAGGCAGGTATTTATATCTATTAAACTTCCAGCTTTAATCACGAGTCACTTTGAAAGTCCGTTTTATATCAATAAAATTAATTGTGTACTTACAATCTAACATTGCACGAAATGTTTGAGCAGCTCGTGGGAGTGCCGTAATGTCACGCGACGGACAGTGGCGGCGGCGGCAGATAGCAGGGGCGAAGTGCGTGTGCGGCGGCCTGCAACAACTCGGCATGGTACCTCTGTGCTGCTAATAAGTATGGTGACGGCATGGAAAGGTCTAATCTAGGAACTGCTTGCACAATTTGCACTGTCGGCACACGTTGTGGTGGCGACGGAGATGATCGCGGAGTATCGGGCTCTAGCAATGCATCAATTGTGAACGCCCTCCGTGGCCTCTCTCGTGGCAACATCGTCATCGCCTGTTCCGGCAGCTCAGCGGGCTCTGGGCTTAACTGAGGACACATCGGTGGAGTGTACAAACTGGTGCTCGGGAGAGTCGGCGGCGGCGGGGCACCAGCCTGGCGCGCGAGGAATGCCCGATTGAAACTCGCAAGTGCTGCTAATTCAGCATTCAAGTTATCCTTCTCTCCTTTCTGCAGCTTGAAGCGCTTGCGTCTCCTGAGCAAGGATCCATTTTCGAACATATCAAAGGCCTGTGGGTGCAATGTCCAGTAGGCTCCCTTGCCGGGGCGATCCGGCCGTCGAGGCACCTTCACGAAGCAGTCGTTGAAGGAGAGGTTGTGCCGCAGCGAGTTCTGCCATCGCTGCGTGTTGCGCCTATAGTAAGGAAAGCGGTCTGTGATAAACCGGTAGATCTCCGATAATGGCAACATGCGTTCTGGAGAACTCCAAATAGCCATCGCTGTCAAAGAAATATATGAATATGGTGGTTTTTGATCACCGTAAGATTCACGCGAAGGTCGAGGCATTATCACTTCCACTGATGGAATGATAAATATTCAGAAAAATCAGTGAATAATAATAGCACGACTATGCGATCACGTCACTTCGAAGCGGAATGTGAAGAGTAACTGAGGCGCGGAGAGCTTGCCATTCGGCCCGCCCGCTCGACTCGGGGCCGGAATAGAACGCCGCCGGGCTCTAAAGCGAGACTCGTGATTGGCCCCTGTACTGACCAATCACGAGCTTTGGGGCTTCAGGTATGATGTCGGCTTTCGCTCCACTAACAAGGAATTTAAATTGATATTATGTTTATATTGCCTCCAAATATCTTTTGTGATGACACCGCTTTTTATTTAGCATATGTAAATTACGATGATACAGATACAGAGATTTGAATTATACTCCAATTTAACGAAGAATGAGCACATTATATTCTCAGCTCTGTAATTTTATCTACAAAATGAAATGCATAGAAAGTATTATGAGTATTATAGTTGGATATCTTAATTTAATACTTGTACATAATGTGGTGAGGCCAACTTAGTGTCTTTGTCGGCATATGTAAAATTCTATGAATAAAGCAACTTTTTATTTCTTTTTAGGGAATTTTAGCGCTTTCGAAGTCTTGACTATAACTCAAAAAAGCTTCAAGGTCTAATTATCACCTATTGTCACCTCGATCAAAAAAAATTAATTTCGTTTAATTATGATTTAAGTTATTCTATCTATTTACGGTATACTATCTGCGATTAGTGCCTAGAAAACCCTGAATGAGGAACCTAGAAAGTATATGAACACTACCTAGATTTATTCAGAACATAAACCTAGTAATTTATTTGTCTTTGATATCATATTTTAACAGATTTTTAATAACTAAACTATCTTAACTGACGACATATGATTTTTAAGACCGGTTAGCAACATATAACGACTTTTCAAGCAATATCCTAGCAACATTTATTTTATCATGTTGACATCACTGTAGATACAAGTAAATATTGAATTAGAAACTAAGCAACTGAAAATATTGGCAGACAATGATATTGCTTTGACACATATATAAGAAGTTACAAAAAAATGGAAATTGAAACTACGCACAACTTGAGCGACTGCAAAATTCAAAAAATAAAATCGAACTTAGGCATGCGACATGAAAGTGAATGTCGACATTATTTGTCGCTACGCATTGGCTACGAACGTAGCTACGAGTAGCCTACGAATGTCGCTACGAAGCTTGCTACAGACAGACGTAAATAAGATCATAATCGTTGACATTTAATTTCGTCCACGGATAAAAAAAAGATTAGTATAATTTTGTTGTAGGTAGTGTTATTTTATTATACACGCTGTAAACGAACCTTTCCCGAAATCTGAAACCATTGATTCTGACATGAAAATTTTAGTAACCTTTTTCCAATAAATTATATTTATTTTAATTTCATACAAACTTGATAAATACTATGCCCAAAATTGATACTTTCACAAAAAAAACAACGTTATGTCAATTAACTCCGATTCATAAGCAGAATCCATGATTGAAATCATGCTTTCAACCATCACGCTTCATGTCACCGAAAACCCGAACCATGCTTCGGGAATTGTTTGGTTACAACCTGTACCTAATACACAACGTGTCACACTAACGCAATAACGCAAAACCTGAAGCATATTTATTTAAACTTTAGTGCACAAAGAAACATTGTATAAAATATTTTCTTAGGTTTTCGCGATTACTATACATAGCAATTAAACAACTTTGAACGGTTTAAATCGCGTATATTTGACATTATTTGTATCCCGACGTTTCGAACACTTTGCAGTGGACGTGGTCACGGGGTGACTAATTGATTTTATTTGTCACTTGAGTTATTAAGAAATTATTTGGACTACCGTCTGAAATTATTTGAACTAACATCAAAATTTTACCATTCAAAAAATTTCAGACGGTAGTCCAAATAATTTCTTAATAACTCAAGTGACAAATAAAATCAATTAGTCACCCCGTGACCACGTCCACTGCAAAGTGTTTGAAACGTCGGGATACAAATAATGTCAAATATACGCGATTTAAACCGTTCAAAGTTGTTTAATTGCTACATTGTATAAAAGCCTGACTTTGCTAGTCAACCTTTGGTTAAACAGAAATACGAAGGGCGGTGCATCGTGCAATCAATAAAAAATTACTACAAACAATACATAGGTATAATACAATTAGGTACACATAATAAGTAGTCGGAAAAGTTCGCGGCCTTTTTGAACGTGACTTCAGCGTGCTATATTTCTGGCAACACAGATCAGTGGCGGGAAAGTGATATAGTACCGTTTGACAGCTGACTTGTTTGTAATGGTGGCAAATTGAAATTACAAGTAAAAAGTTTTATCTTTCATATTTTTTAATAATTTTAAAATGGAAGTTAATTAGGAGAAAATTAGATATGTATTACATTTTTTTTTTACAAGAGTAGGTATGAACGCTTCTTGTGCTCGAAAAGAGATTTGTGGTATTTACGGAGAAGGTGCTTTATCTAAAACTACTGCCAAAAAGTGGTCCAGTCGATTCAGGTCTGGTAATGTAATTTTGATATGAATGATGTTCCTCGCTGTGGTCGCCCTATTAAGGTAAATATCTATGTTATCATTGAAAAAATTTAAGCAGAGCGACAAATAATCAGTCATCAAATTGCGGAAGAGCTTAGCATTCATATAAAAATACATACAACAATAAATTATCACTATAAATTGAATTACTTAAATTATTATATAAGCCACCAGACAAGGTTAAGAATTTTCAGAGAAAGAGGAAATAAGTAACTATTTTTATCAACTCTGTTGCATATAGAAAGATAATGTCGCCCAAGCTACTTTTTAAATGAAACTTTAGAAGGGGATTTCCTAATGTCAGTGGGAAGAGTGTCCCAGAGTTTAATAGCCTGAGCTGAGAAACGAATTGGACTAAAGCTGGTGCGGCAAGATAGGACCTGTAGGACATGTACCTAAGGAAAAATTCTCATCAGAGCGAAGATAGCGATTATGAGTGTTACCCTGAACCTGAAATTTTAATTTCACGTATTCAGGGGCAGACGGATCGTGAAGTACATATAAAAGAGTGCATAGTAAGTACTCCTACATACCCACGCTGACGGATTGGAAACCATTTAAGCTGAGAACAATAAGAAGAGATGTGGTCATACTTAAGAAGACCACACATGAAATGTATGCAGTTATTAAAAATAAAGTTGTCAACCAACTTAAAATATATAAAACTGTTCTAGCGAAGCATAAAACTATTTTAAGGAATAAATCAAAAGTTACAAACATGGACGGTTTTGTTGTCCTGTCTAAATAAAACGTTCGTAGCGCTCATTACTCAAATCGGACGAACTTTAATCATGCGAATTCTTAGGTATTCACCTTTGCGGAAAGGACTTCTTGCAGAACACAAAGTTGTGGCGTCTTTTATTTGCGTAGAATAAGATCAACTTTAGACTGATTGGTCACTGAGTCAGCGGCATAATTAAGTACCTAATATAATTTAAAAATAGTCCGATAAATTGATCCTAAATGTAATAAAAATAGTGAAACTCATAGGAAACATACCTATATATTTTCTATTACATAATAATAATAAAGCAGCGTAAAAAACCTCTCGTGTACACAACACGTGTCGTTTCTTTTAAACGTGTGTGTTTAAATCGGTATAAATAACCTACATTTAAAGGCTCCCTTCTTACTCATAACATTATTTGATTCTGATCATTGCAAAACTCCTTATCAATTTCTATTTACTTAATAACGAATTCTAGTTGCTGGAAAAGGTCAAGTATCTAATATTAAGCAGCCATTTAAAAAGCGTTACGAGTGGGTATGAGTGAAATCGACGGCAGCAAAGTAAAAACGGAAATCAACAAAAATATGATTTTACAGGAAAGCAGTTTGAACGAAATAATTTTGACATTTTTTATTTAGGTGCCACTGAATCATACAAAAATTATATATATTTTTTTTTTATAGAGAAGAGGGCGGACGAGCAAGCGGTCTCACGTGATGGTAAGTGTTACCGCCGCCCATGGACACCTGCAACACCAGGGGGTATGCGGGCGCGCCGCCGACCTTGCAAAATCCCATTCACAGCTCTCTTGAAGAACCCCATGTCGTAGTTTAATGGGAAGACCTCTTGAGGCAGATCGTTCCACAGCGATATAAAATATTTTTTGGACCGAACAGTAGGTACGCGACACCTCCGCACCTAGGAAATGCGGATGGACCGCACTTCTGTGACGGAAGGTGCGGTTGTAGAAACCCGAGGTGGGAATTATATTGAACAATTCTTCAGAGCATTCCCCATTGTACAGGCGGTAGAACACACAGAGAGATGCAACGTCTCTCCGAACGCTGAGGGGTTCTAAACTGCCCGTGAGAGTGGGATCGTTGACAATACGAACAGCACGTCGTTGGATGGAGTCAAATGGGTCCAATTGGTATTTCGGTGCGCCGGCCCAGAGATGTGAGCAATACTCCATATGGGGCCTCACCTGAGCATATTAATGTTATTTATGTAGGTAGGTATTGTAAGATAATTGATATGTTTCTCTTTTTAGCATATTTCCTACTTTCATTAAAATTTAGTATCTAGTAGGTACATAATTACTTATTCACATTAAAGGATACAGTTCATACAGTTTCAATCTTTTATCCTTTATCATGTTTCATTTGCCAGACCTGTTGGCCATATATATACTACGTTAAGATAAAAAAATACTTGTAAATAACTATTTATAATTTGCTATATTTTAATAATTAATGTATTTATCAAAAAAGTATATACTCAACCTATAGAACACATAATTATTAGTGGATTTCAGTATTCAGTGCAGTTATCTTGGTTTTGCACCTGTCCGTTTCTACTTTGCTGCCGTCGATAATCTGTAAAAAAAACTCATTGGTAGAAGGTTCTAATTTATCTAGGCCAAGTCTACCTCTTTTGTATTATGTTGGTGCCTATAGGCAGGTATTTCGTTAACAAATAAAACTTAAAAGAAATTACAATGCCGTTTGAAAACTCCTCAAATACTTGCTCAGTATTTTCGAGAGAGAAGAAAAAAGGAAGAATAAGCGTGTCGACTCATCGGTCACGAAATACATTTATTTTCGTTTTATTCCTATAGATGAATTTACCGTTTCTCGGATTCGTGAATGGTATCGAGGTGGACGAACTCACGGCAAAAACATCAGCATTGAACAACACTGCTTTGATTTACAATCTACAAAATAAGCTATGGAAATTAAATAAATGTTTGAGAGATCATTATTTGTTCTATGGCAAACTCTCAGAGAAAGGAGGAAGACATAATATAACTCGTCTATGAATAAACCTATAGGTGTATGTGATAAACAAAACAAACAGTTTCGTTTCATATAAGTCGACTGTTATGACATACATATTTAAAGCGTGGAAATTATTTGTATAAATCAAAACATAGAAATAAAAGGTGTAGCGGTGGAAATTGATATACCCATATCGGATATATAGGTAAGTATATCATGTACTTATATAAAAAAGACGCGCATTTTATTTCACATATCATATCATATCGCGCATATCATTGGCAGTGATCCTATTTTTTATTTATGTCAATATAACAATTTAAAAGCGTGGCATCTGCCATAATTCTAGCTTTGACGATAAATATCAATTGATATATATCAATATAAATAAATAAATAACGCCACACTCATATATAATATATAATGACGTGTGTGTATATATATACAGTGGTGGTCACATAATTAAAGACACTCAGGAGATATTAATTTAAGTGAGATTTTCGATTATTTATTTTTTACTTTAATACAATAGGAACTTGCAACAATATTTAAATCATTCGTATAGGCATTGTGAGATGTTAAAATTATTCGGTTTAACTATATTTCTAACTGTATGAATTGAACAAAGGCCAACTAATTAAAGACACACTAACTAAGTAACTAAGAAAAAAGAAATATCGTAAATATTAAAATGAAGTTTATTATAATTAATTATAGACATATTTTAAAGACATTACAGTAAAGTTATCAATATTTTGTCGCATGTCCTTTAGCAGCAATAATAGCCCAACATCGCTTTCGCTGTGAAGAGATCAATTTGTTGCAAGTTGATATTGGAATTTGCTCCCATGTTTCTTTAAAAGCCATATAAAGTTGACGAACGTTAGTGATACGTTTTGTGGCCACCATTTTCTTCACATGGTACCACAAATTTTCAATAGGGTTGATGTCGGGACTGTACGGGGGCCAATCTAAGACCGTTACTGATTGGCTCCGTAGAATGTCTTTAATCACTGCTGCTGTGTGTTTTGGATCGTTATCTTGTTGGAAAGTCCAAATCACCAGCAAACTTTCCTCGGCATAGGGTAACATAGTTTCCTCTAAAATATTCTTGTACTGGAATTTATCCACATTGCCTACAATTTTCCTGACAGCTCCAACACTATGTCTGGGAAAACAGCCCCAAACTCTGATATTTCCTCCCCATCTTTGACTGTTTTCTTCGTATACTTTGGATCCAGTTCTTTATTCGGAGGACGTCTCACATATTGTTTTCCGTCAGAATTAATCATATTAATTTTTGTTTCAACCGAAAATAGTACATTTTTACACTCACGTTCAGTCCATTGTTCATATTTTTTAGCAAACTCTAATCTAGCTTTGATATTTGCTTTCTTTAAAGTGACACCTTACGAGATATTTTTCCAAATAAGTTTGCCTCACATAATCGCCTTCTGATTGTTCTTGCCGACACAACTCTCGACCCTCCTGCACCAAATTCTTGCAAACGAATAAGCTCTGATCCTTTGAACGGTTCTTTTTTGGCTAATAATATCATTCTAGAGTCTCGTGTGGGGTTGTTTTTCTAGGTCTACGTTTTCTAGGTACGTTTTCTGTTGTATTAAACTTCTTGAAATGTTTGATAGCATTCATAACCATATCTTTAGAGCATCACAATTGATTCGCAATTTTCCTGTATGACCATCCCTTGTCAAAAAGATTCAGAATGATCTTCCTTGTAGAGGAATCGCAACTTTTATTTTTTCCCATAACAGCTCGTTGAATATGATGAAAATGATATTAATTTAAAATGATAAAGTTAAGCTAGTTTTTGCTTTAACCGCGTTTCTTGAAAATTCCCGGCAAAATGGAAAATATAAGAGGGCTGTTTTTTTTTAAATTTAAATTAAGAACATGTAACATAAACTATCTTTAATTAGGTGGCCAGCAGCAAGCATATTAAAAAAGTTTGTGTTTTAGTTAAAAAACGAATAAGATCTCAACTATTGCTAAATACAAGTCTTTATTGTATTCATTTTATGAATATGGTGTTAGCGTAATGATTAATAGTAATAAAGTAGAATTAATACTTATCTTCACTATTGATAATACTATCAATAAAATTGTATGTAGCTAAATAGAAGGTGTCTTTAATTATGTGACCATCACTGTATATATATATATATATTATGATATATATCAGTGAACCCTGGTGTAAATAGTAAATTATTTCAGAAAAAAATTCAAATAATCATCAAAAAAAGGTACAAAGGTGAATCAAAATTCACTGACAAATTTTAGTGACAATGCAATATTTTTGCAGTAGGTATACAATAAAATAAAAACTACTTACTTAAAAAAGGTCGCGACAAGTAGTCCGCAACAATAAAAAGTTTCGCTGGGTCATCCTGTCCTATATACCCTACATAATAATAATAATCCATCCACCTTAAATTAGTTTAGCGATAATTTTCTTATACAAAACACAAAAAATCTCAGTTTTCTGCTTTTTTGGTTTTATTAAGTAATACTTATCGAGACTTTCTTCAAACTCTATGTATCTGTGGTACCTAAGTAAAAGTAAGTATCGGAACCGTAAACAACTACAAAACATTAGACCCGCCACCGAGACTAGCAAAAGTTTATAATAGAACTTTTAATTATCTAGGTATACATTTAGTCCAACCTTGCACGCACGGCTTCGTCCGCTAGGTGCTAGCTAACTAAACCTAAATCTAATAACAAAATAAACATAAAAAAGCGGCCGAATTGAAGCGCGAAATTCATGCAACAAAGGAAAGACATCATTTTTTTTCTTTACCCATGAGAAATCGTTGTTTCTTACAATCCGCACGGAAAGTGTTTTATTTTTGAAAATTAGTGAGATAAGTTTTTATTTCGATGTTTATAAATTGTTTTATCTCATATTGTGACTGACGTTTTCACCTGAAACTTACCTATCTAATCTATCACAAATAAAAGTATGATAAGAAACCCTATCTATATAGGTAGGTACGTTTTAGTGCCATTTCTTTTCGTTTCTTTTCTTTACTATTCTTTCTTTTCTTTTCTAATCTTTTCTGTTAAAATTTTCTAAGCCACCGACCACTGGTTTCTTTCAAAGAAGGTAAACCAGTAGGCAAGTCAAACAGAAATAGGCGATTGTATTTATTTTGGTCAGCACAAAAACAGATGATCTTGCAACTGTTTTGTACATTACAATATAAAACGTGACTGAATGGAATTCTAAATCGTTGCTCTTTACATTTCAGGATTTTGTTAAATTTGTAATTAACGTTTCACTTGTGCAGTGAAGTGAGTTAGAAATTAGTAAACAAAAAATGTGGTATTAAAGGCTGTGGGATATTTTTAAACCGAAATTCTGGGAAGTTAAGTCACAAGATGGGAAACTACTATGTTTGTAAGGTAATGAGATGACCCTATTGATGATAATTGGGTTCCTACGATCTACCTTCTAGCATCGCTCAAACCCAGAGGATTGCATAAATCCCCCACTTGGTTCACGCAAATCACAAACGTAATTGAATCATATTCTCATGTATGATTCCAATTCTCATGTATTGGACAAAACTGGAGATAATTTGATTGATTATTTTTCCATTTACGACTAATTTTACCGACGCAACATTTATATACCTACAATAAACAATAAACATGATACAATAAATGTGTCGGCAACAATGTTTGTCGACTAGTGGAAACACCCCCACGCCAAAATAAATTGCAACTTGGGAGGCACATTATAATAAGGGTTATAATAACTATCATATTCTGTTCAAGTTAAGAAAAACGTGAAGTCATCACCATCAGTCGCGTATTTCACCTATTGACCAATTGGTAAATTTTTATATTTATACATAAATTATTTATATATTTACCTAAAATAATATATAAATAAATATAATTATTATATTAATATAATTATTTATAGGTATAAGTTACATATTTAAATAGATATATAAATTATTCATTAAATAATTATTTATTTATTCGTAATTACCAGTGGGGAGCGTTCCTCGGTTGAACAATTAACGCTACATTGGACGGATGACGTTACTTTTTTATAAATGTGAACAGAGTATAGAATTGTATTGCTACCAAATAGTCGGACCTTCCCACAAGCTCCCCAAGAACATAGTTCTCATCGCGATCCGTAGGTGTATGACATCTAGTACCTACCTACCTACATATCATAGAAAGAAAAATTTCAAAAACTATTGATATTTTCTTTATCGCATATCCTAACTGATACAACATACTCGTAAAATTATTATCCCACAAAAAGCTGGAATAAACTGAGAAAAGACGAGCTTTATAATTGGAAATAAATTTATATCGATACGAATATCTCGATCATTTTCCACTCGAGAAGAATCAAACGACTTACGACTGACACATCCCTTATGTTAAAATCTACCTTAGGAATTTTAATTCAAGGTGCATTTTGAATTGATAGTGTAGTCATATAGGTTTTCTTGTATTGTGTAGATATCAACACACGAGTATAGTTTGAGTGGTGCGAATTCGTCACGGATGCTTATCGAGAAGGCAGTCGATAAAGGCGGCTTGTCGATGTTTTATTATTACAGAGGGCTCTTGGTAATCATAAGACGATCTGCTTTCGACGAGATCTCGTGGGACTCGTTATACTCCCATTTTGTATTTTTAACGTTGACTACAATATACAAATACTCAATTTAGAATATAATAGAATGGCGAGACATTTGAAAACAAGTATATCATAAAAAATACATTTATCTTCTATATCTACATCGTAAAATTGTAACAGAGCAGTGTATGTATCATAAACATTTATTGAAAAAAAGAAATCATTGCAATGTCCAAACAACAGATACTACTAATGACAACAATTATTAGAATATTTGTCTATCTGTCCGTCTATCTGTCACACAAACAGGCATCATACAGAAACCACTGGAGGCATTTAATGAAACTTGTCATATATATAGCTTTTAGCATATATACACACACACACACACACACATATATATATATATATATATATATATATATATATATATATATATATATATATATGGTTAACGCTAATACCTTGGGATAAGCATAGGGCAGGATTACAATGAACAAACCACATTTAATGTATAGTAGTCCAAGCGAAAGAAGTCGCGGCCACTACCTTCTAGTTAACCATAAAAATATGTATATGCTCGTATAAAAACAGAGCACATTTACCGTCGCCAACGGCTGTCAAGCGGTCAACTTTTCAACTGACCTGCTTAATTTCCGTCGATATCATTCTACTGATATTTGTTATTAACAAGCTTGTCAAAGACAACAAAACAGTTGGTACTTACAGATAGATGTACTCGGGCGCTTACTAATAAATACCACAGACCGTAACCCGATCCTAATATCATTAAAATAACAGACGGACTTAAATGACATTGAAGTTTTAAAATGATTTATAAGTATCTTGTAATTTTGCACAACAAAGTTTTCTTTTTCAACAATGCAACGTTTTAATAGAATTCTATTTATGTTGTGTACTTTTTGCGTTACAAAGTAGAGTACCCAAAGAGTCGGTGCAAAAATCTTGGTAAATTTAATAAAAACAGGCCGCGATTTCCCTAAGAAGAAAACAATAACGTCACGTCCAAATCGTTAGCACTCCGGTGACATTGCTTCGCTATTATTGGCCCCCGCCTCAAGATTATTAATTCTAAACACACCGTCCGAGGCGACTTAAAAAAGCTCTCAGGGTGCGTTCGTCATTACTTGCATATTTTTTGTTCCAACTAGATCGCATTTTTTCGCGCGCCCTTGCGACTTAGCCAGAGGGTGATTTATGATAAAAGTTATAAGCGGCATTTTTAATATCAACGAGCCTTTTAAACCTGGGCCCTTTGTAGATACCGCCGAAGAGATAACCTAATTAACAAACGTTATATATCATTGAGCAGTGGGCGAGCGCAAATACAACATTTTATTTATTAACCAACCTCGGAAAAGTGGTCATATATGTTCGCGGGCGCTTCTCTGGGACCATATATTCATGCGAGCTTAATTGCTTTTTATCTGCAATCTGTAAATCGGCGAGATCACAACTTGCAGTATAAACAGGCAGCAATATGTTTAACGAGTGCACTCGCGGCTGCGCAGGTGGTTTAATAGCTACTTAAATACCGAACGAGCGCTTAGTTCATTTTTATTTATTCTTTATTTCGATAATGTTGGCTTTCTTGTTAAATAAATTCCATTTAAAAGATGCGTAATTGCAGTGTGATTTATTTGTAACATTATGAAAGTTTATGTATTTGTTTTCAAAGGTAGACGGTTTGTTTTCAAGCTTAGACTTGGGCTTTGAAACTGTGCGAGCGAGAATATTGTATATGATTCTCGTATGCGATCAATATACATACATTTCTCGCCTACAATTGTTCACATTATGATAAAAACTCGACGGTAACGGGGATAACTGGGATCAGACGATGATAACAGTTGTTTATACTAGCTTTTGACCGATGTTCGAGAAACCGCGTTCGAGAAACTCTCCTTGTGTAAATGAGCCATTATGGACGTACTAAACTATACTTAATATAACCATCACAGCCTTTGTCTCCCCACGATATTTGTTCTTCTCCATGAAAACTTTACCAAGTATTTGGCCCATTTGCCCGGAGAGCGAGCAAATCATTAAGGAGGGGTACTTAATTATTTATACTATTTATAATCTAATCATACATATTATACTTTACCTTGAATGTACCCAAAACTATTATAAACACTTATTCTTATTTCCACTCAACTGAAACTACAACATCCAAAGATAGATTAAAACATAATTTTAAACATTTCTTAAGAATTCTTCAAGGTCGACAGCGTACCCCCATCCCTCCTGGTGATGCAGATATTTATGGTCAGCGGTGACCACTTACCAAAATGTCGGCCGCTGGTAGTCTGCCACCTCTTAAAAAAATACTTATTCACAAATCTTATGTATTAGAAACGTATTAATGTGCATTATGATTCTGTAACAATGCATTTGAAGAAGACAATGAGCCTGTATCAAGCTCACGTAACGACTTGTTATTTGTAAGCGCGAGTCGGCCTATTAACGATAAACTACTTTCTCAGTTACCATACCAACCACAAATACCTTCAAGTTTAATTTTACCTTATATAGAAATGGTTAAAGTTGAAATTTAAGTAACGGCGTGTCAATTTATGATTTTCATTGTTAATGCAAGTCGGCGCTAAAGAGAATCCGATTGTTGTTATTGAATTACATATCAAATGGTTGTGCGGTGTGGGCGTCACAAGTCGCGGCGGTGACGATAGTGATGGGATAGAGTCCATTGCTATTTGAAAGGTTCTAATTTCGTGAAGGAAATGTTAAGACGTAGTTACAAGACAATGAGGAACTTACACAAAAAGGAGCTTTCTTTTTTATGTAAATATTATCAAATCACCTAAACGGCAAAAGTTTACAATATACTAACAAATCATATCTATGTACGTATTGACTCGCAGGAAGATTAACAAGGCGCTTTGTTATATCAACTGTCTAGTAGGTACGACAATGCTAAATGTGCGAATTGCTTCGTCTTAATCTTGTATACACACTGCGTGGGTTAATTTCACGCATATCAAAATAGGTAATTTTATTTGTAATGTTCACACCAATATGGAACGAACTGCCTCAAGAGGTATTTCCATTAAACTACGATATGGGGTTCTTCAAGAGAGCTGTGCATAGGATTTTGCAAGGTCGGCGGCGCGCCCGCATACCCCCTGGTGTTGCAGGTGTCCATGGGCGCCTGTAATACCTCCCATCACGCGGGACCGCTTGCTCGTCCGCCCACTAGTCTATAAAAAAAAAATATAAAAATAGTTTGCAAAGTGTAAGCAATCAGCCCTTTCAGTATCCACTGCTGGACATAGGCCTTAAAACAAGTGATGTATGGCCTTAAAACACTACACTGGCCAAGCGGGTTGGCGAGTCCACTCTTTTCAAGGTTGTGTAGTTTCTCAGCGCTAGTGGTTGCAAAGTGCAAGGCGACACATTTATTCGAGAGCTAGTAAAATTGTAAAGATTGTAATTGGATTTGACATTAATTTTCATCATCACATAAGTATATTCTGTGGTCAATGTCAATGAAAGAATATTCGTCGTCTTTCATATATAACGTCCTTGTTAATGTAAATATTACACTCAGTACAAATATAATATTTACAATAACCCAATCTAATTAATTTGGCCAGCCCTATTTTAGTTTCGCGTTTTTACCTATGTGTCTCATTTGTAGTGGGAGGCGTGAGTAGCCCTGTGGTACCTAAGCGTGAGCTCAAGCTCCACTTGAGGAAGCAACTCATATATTTCGGTACATTCCTAGGCGGCGCGTTTGTTCCACCTGCGATGAAACGAGTGACGGCTATCGTATATAGTTACTGCATATTTTAATACGTGACCTTTTGTGGAAGTCACGATGAAATTATACATGTGTCGAATGATATGATTCGTAACCGACTCCGCATAGTTATCAAGCTCCCAAAATAAATCATATTTTGATATTTCGTAGAAACTCAGATCAGTACCTTAGTTGATTTTTAAGGAGATAAATATATATACCTACTCGTATTATGTAACAATAAATTCTGTGGAAAGTATTATTAGTAGACATAGAAAGTAGTCTACAGGATTAAAAAATATATGAATACCTACCATTAGAAATATCCTTATGCTAGCTTATTAAAATTGCTAGCTAGCTTATTGCCCGCGGCGTATCCCACTTGCTAGAATCCCTCAGTTTTGTAATCCTTCCTTTTCGTGGTCCACAAGAAGGTTCATGAAAAGAAATTCAGCTCAGGCCTTCCACCCATTAATGCCTAAAAGCATTCCAAACAAACATCGTTTCATTTCAATATACATACTTATTAAAACCCAATGTAGGTATGTATACCTAATATAAGGATTCAAACATCTTAGCTTAGTTACTGTCAGAAACTCACAAATCAAATATATCGATGGTTAAATCTAATGGTGTTTAATAAATAAAATGTGTTTTGGTACGTAGTAAACCTGTATGTATGAATTTCAATTTTCACTGGGTATTAGAAACAATTTTGAATTAACTTATTACAATATTTACTTATTACATAATATTACCTATATATCTTTTAGATGTCAAATGACAGCTGAAGTTTAGACTCTGTACGCAACTTTAACTCAATATCTGGATCTCAGCAAAAGAAATTTCCCATATGCTGGAGAACAATACCACATAATACAATGTTACGAGTATAATAATAAAAACATATTTGATTTAGAATGCGGGTAGATACAGGTCTTATGATAAGTTATACAAGCCTTATACATTCTGCCAGATAACTGGCGCGCAAATGTTAGATTAAGTTTATATTAAAATGATTATATCAATAAGATTATATTTTTATTAAAATAAGTAAACAAGTAATTCAAAATGTCAAATTATATTTAAATGTCAAACTATATCTAGTGCCAAAACAAAACAAAAAAAGGTGTCATTATAATTAATGCCATTAGGAATATTTATATTTCACTGTCATTTAAATAATCTTCAATAGTACGAGTAGGTACTAGGTTGATCAATAAGTTTTCATTTCTCATACTCTGAAAGTAGACTATAGATTATCTAAGAAGCGGGCTGAAAGTGATACGTTTAAGCTCTAGGGCCGAAGTAGTTTAAAAAAAAAATAGTCAATAAATCGTAGTTACACTGGGCAACGGCAGAAACCTATACAGCCACACTTCGATTAATACTATATTAATTCTTAACTTTGTAGAATTTTTGTTTGTGATGTTATTTAAGACACCGATTAAACCGCGTCATAATTAATTTATATATTGTAGATCATTGACATAAATTAGACATAATCTAATTCCAGTCAGGGACAATCAACCAGCGTTTTCTTCTACCAACGAGAGAATGCCTTCTCCGACATTTACTGATATACCTCTATATGAAACTAAAATTTCACAAACGGCATCTAATATTAATATTCCAAGAAAAAACCTTTATCTTGCATTCACAAATTGCTCGAATTTCACTATTAATTTCAAGTAACACATTTGTATACCAACACATTTGTATACCCAACACATTTGTATACCCAACACATTTGTATACCAACACATTTGTATACTAACACATTTTTGAATAAATATTTTTTGCATATATGGCTTGTGTTTACTTTCCTCATATTCGAAATGAAAAGTAGAATGTGTAATTGGGGTGAAAGGCACCCATTTCAGACCGAACTATTGGCGCTCGAACGAATCGTTAGAAATGGGTGCCTTTCATCCCTTAGTTAACAATCTACTATTCTGGAATCGGATATACATTAAAATTAAATAATGTAAACGCATTCTATTTCATTCGAATCTCAAATTCAGTAGTAGCCAGTGCCAAATGAATTAAAAAAAAATTGTCACCAATATTTTTTTTCGTTGTTTACATTTGGCGGGAATTACAGAAAATCGAAGTTCGTGTGATTATTGAATATTTCTGCCTGGATTTTTTTCTACGAAATGCGTTTTTGAAGAATTGCAGTCTACTTTGGGATACTGGTGCGCAGAATTTAAATGAGGCACAACCGTCTGTAACGACGAGACTCGCTCTGGGCGCCGAACAACCGCTGATACCGAAGACAACGTTAAAAAAAATGGAAGAAATTATTAAGACAGATCGATGTGTGACTATTCGTCATTTAGCTGAGATTATGAAGCTGTCGTTCGGAACAATTCAGTTCATTTTAACTCATACCTTATAATTCAAAAAGGTGACCGCGCGTTGGGTTCCTCTAATGTTAATAGACGTACAAAAGAAAGCCAGAGTAGACATTTCAAAGCAAAATTTGGCGATTATTGACCGAGACCCAGAATATTTTCGACTACATTTCATGACCATTGATGAAACGTGGGTTCACGATTTTGACCCGGAGATGAAGAACCAAAGTAAGGTGTGAAAAAGATCGTCCTCCCTGCCAGCCAAGAGATTCAAGGTCTCTGCGTCCGCTGGCAAGATAATGGCCTCAGTCTTCTAGAATGCGGAAGGTATCATTATGATCGATTATTTAATTAGAGGACAGACAATAACTGGAGAGTATTACGCAACATTCATCAAAAAACTACGTGAGGAAATAAAAAATAAACGACGTGGAAAATTGCGTGCCGGAGTGCTTTTTCATCATGACAATGCACCTGCGCATCGGTCTGATCTTGCAGGCCCCGCCAGTCGAACGGCTGGGTTTCGGGTGATGCAGCATCCGCCATATTCTCCGGACCTAGCTCCCAGTGATTTTCACCTTTTTACCAATTTGAAAAAACACTTACGTGGTATAAAATTTCACGGAGATAATGGGATTCACGAGCATGTGCGCTGTAAAGTCTTTTTTCGATACCCAGGATCAAGCCTTTTTTTCCAAGGGAATTGAGCAACTTTCAAAACGTTATTCAAGGTGTACTACATAAGAAGGTGATTACGTTGAAAAATAAATACAATTTAGATATACGTTTCCTAAAGTTTCAATACTTTTCCAAAAATATATTGATCAACCTAGTATTTCCGAACGTCACTGTCTTAACACTATATAAGAAAAAAATAAGTCTGATTTATTGTTATACATTTGATTATTCAACGATTTATTTAGTCGCGTCACTAGCTGTCGGATACAGACCATAAAATATACTAATATAATATATGTAATTTTATTTTCACTAGTTCAAATTAGAAGACAGGGAAATAAACACATTATTTTTACGCTCTGAGTCATATTTATAGCGTTTTGTAACTTTTTTTTTTATGGACGAAGGTGGCAGACGAGTATACAGTCCACCTGGTGGTAAGTGGATACTGTAGCCCATAGACATCCGTGATACATGCCAACATTAGTCCAAAATGACAAACGTTGGCACGCCCCCGGATGCGCTGCCTACCTTTGGATATACGAATGGATTTGGAGAAAGGGTTGGGGAAATAGGGAGGGATAGGATGGGAATGGGCTCTGGCACATCTCACTCACTACCGAAACACGTACATTAGGGAAATAAGATAAAGTGGGAAATGCAGTACATTTCAAGGTGGTCTTCTGTGAGAGAGGGGTAACGTAGCCAGTCGAGTGCGCCCAACGGCTGTTGGATTGCAGTGTGCACTCTCCCCCTTATAAACTGTTTATATTTTATAAAACATAACCTACAAAACAATTCAGCTTTTTATTTTCAGTGAACAATTTATATTCTGTGTGTGCTTCGTGTAGGTTTTCATTAGTGACCAGTTCTAAGGGATTTAGTAGCAAGAGTATTATTACAATATAGCATTAAAAAGGAATCAAATCTTTTAAATAATGTCATCATCAATTTGTCATCAGCAGGAAACTTTCCTGGTCAGTTCCAACCAAAAACTTTGCTATGACACTACAAAATTATATTTACTAACAAAACGAAGTTACTTAGTAAAACAACAACGGATCGTGTTCGTACTTGTATTGCTTTAGGCAGGTACTAAGCACTTAAGCGTGCATTCATGTTTATGTTAGTTTTCCTCCAAGCACTGTGCAAACGGAGTCACGTCAAGCCGGGGCACAATCACGATCGTGGCTACACAACTACACCATTACCTAAAAGCAACAAAATTGCAGAAATGTTTTGATATATTGCATACATTGGAAATTGTACCATACTTGAATCAAGTTTCTTCAAAGTAACGCAGCGATGTATGTGAAATAAATATAGTTAGTATTCGGTATTTCTATAGTCGGGAATGTGGTGGTACGGGTAAACGGAAACGGAAGCGCCAGGTTGTACTGGTAATGAATTTGCGAGGGCGGGCGCCGCCCTAAGAAAGTAAATTTATCGTCGTTTCCTTAATTTGTTTTTAAAGCTTTAGTTTGATGTAAGTTGTCTGTGGGTTAGTCATGGATGAACGATGGGAATACTAGTACTTTTTATTTTTAACTTTACAATACTTAGTTTTATAGCGTAGTGTCTAAGTATCATAAATTCAAAGTATCACTAAATGCAGTCTTACCGACAACCATTATGCAAAAAATCATCTATGAACACTTTATTTCAATACGTTTATACTACGTTTATTCAATAGGTACTACGGATAATAAATAAGTAGTAATAATAAACGAATAATCCACTTACCATCAGGTGGAATGTGTGTTCGTCTGCTGCCTTTTATTCCATAAAAAATAGCACTGATAATCTAGATGAATCTATTCCTCAGATCATAAAAACAATGTATGATCTCTGATCTTATTCTCTACTCTCATTTGTGAGATTGAGAGTTCAAAGTGCAACCCGTACCGAATTTGTACGTCTGTAACGATTTTTTCAATTACCTACTCATTTTTCGGTCGGCGATAACGAAATTTATAAAATCTAAGCCATATGATCCGCATCCGCACTGGGCCTGTGAGGTAGATTACGGCCCGAAACCCTCTTGGCAAGGGTACGCCTGCTGTGGGGAGTTATAGGCTGATATCGATAGGTACCTACACGTTTGAGTTGTGTCGATATCAGCCTATGAAAGTTGAAACCCTAATAAAATAAAGTATTTACTTTGGACACATTCTTATTTCATTATAGCCATAACAGAACGCCATACTATTTATGACTTCAGATTTTCAAGATATTTTTCCTTATAACTCTACCTAGGTAGCTGTACGATATTTTAATATTAAAAACTTCATGCATGATGCATCGTAAAAGCACAACAAAGGCGCGACCGTTACACGGCAATTGTACGAAATTCAATTTGTAGCGGGCCGCCGCGCGGCGGAGGGCGCGGGGCCTCGCGAGTGACCACAAAAACGCGCTCCAAACACAACACTGGCGTGAATAACAATTATTTTGTTGATTACGGCACCGCGCCGCGTCTAATAATTCACTCTATGGCCTAAACTCTGTAATTACGCGGATGGAAACGTCGGCTCACCGTTTGAGATAAAAATCGGCCTCGGCCGTGCCACGGTGCGGATATGACAAGTAAGCAAACTTCATAAATCTACACGCGAGAAGATTGTGTAACATACACACACTCTCACCATAAATAGCCCCTTTTTTCATTCACTGCTGGACATGAATCTCCTATGCAATTTGTCTTATACTGTACTGTATATGTATTGTACATGTATGGGGATATACTCGTATGGCCTCAATACTCCACACAGGCCAAGCGGGTTCGCGAGTTGACTCTTTTAGAGGGGGTGTAGTTTACTATCGCGTCGCCTTTTACTATGCCCACGGGAAGAGATAGAGTGGTGCTATTCTAAGGCAAGTCAACACCTTACAATATACACATACTGTATTCACATCATAACACAGCAGTGTTCGTGAAAATCGCTGTCATTCTCACCAGTTCTGGATAAAGCGTGTGCTATCGACATTAAAGTCGCCATGTGTATATGTATATGGCAACTGTGTGGTAACTGGTTGCACCCGAGATAAATAGGCGTTTCTAAGGACGAGATAAATAGACGATTCTTAGCACGTGCTTAGACCGAATCTAATCCAAGTAACGTCTTAACAACATTTGTCATTATATAATAGACTGTTTTAAAGCACAGAAATGCCGTCTTAGATCGAGATCGTGCTTTGCTTAGATCGAATCATTAATTTCGTCGACTTAGATCGGTGTAACTTGCGATTTGTTATAATGGAGTAATTCATGTAAAATTTTCTATGGATCCGACATTATATAGAATGTGTAGTAAATCAATTAGGGATGCAGATTTTGAAAATTGTATAGGGCTTTATAGAAAATAAATATATAACTTTTCACGTGATTTCACAAATTATATTTCTAAATTGGTTTATTTATTTTTGACAACATAAATAAAATGACATATTTAATGAAGTAGGTAATTATATAAATCTTAATTTAACACTTAGCGTAATTTTAGTTTATTTTTTAATGATAAATGACTTAATTTAGTAAATTAATTTCAACGATATAAAATTAATAAAAAAGTAAATATACTTATCGCGTGAACATTGTATATGTGTGTGTGGCTATGTGTGTAAGTGCGATGCGCTCATTCCCTTTATGTGTGAGCTCCCGTAAATTCGATACGTTCAATTGTCACACTTGATTAAAGACGAGCGTATTTTATGTTTCTTAAAAAAAACGCAATATGTTTATCATAAATATATATATCTGATATTAAATATGTTTTTGCAAGTAAAATCGTATAATTGGCAAGATTTAAAATCCGATAATTTATGAACGCACCACAGATCAGAATTTATTACATGCTAAGACATTATCGCTAGGCTAAGCAAGGGATATATTAGGGGTTAAAGTATGAAATTGCCGATTTGTACTGAAAAATTAAAACTAGTTTTTTTCTAAAATGTAACATATTTATTTAATCAAAATATTTACCCTCATTATTTATACATTGTTGCCATCTAATCGGAAGTTCATTTAAGCCTTTGCGATAGAACTCTGGGGATGTAGATTCGACAAACTGTGTGAAAGCATTTTGTTCTGCCTCTTGGGAAGAAAATTTTTTACCACGTAGAAAATTGTCCAAATCACGAAAAAAATGGTAGTCCGTTGGAGCAAGGTCTGGCGAGTACGGAGGATGACGTATGGTTTCTAACTGCAGCTCCTATAGAGTTACAACGGTTTCTCGTGCAGTGTGAGGTCTTGCGTTATCATGGAGCAATAATGGTGAAGATCGATTCACGAGTCGGGGCTGTTTCACTGCTAGTTTCGCCATCATTGTTCGAAGTTCGGCACAGTAAACATCTGCTGTTATTGCTTGACCAGACCTGAGAAAGCTATAGTGAATAACACCATGAATAGACCACCAAACAGTTACCATTACCTTTTTATTGGTAAGCTTTGCCTTAGAGCACTGTTGCGGCGTTTGACCTGGGGTCAGTCACTTTTCGTCACATGTCACAATTCGATCCAATATTCCTTCATTTCTGTACCGATTCAACAAGGCAACTCAAGTTTCAACACGCGTTTCTTTCTGCAGATCAGTCAAATCATGAGGCACCCATTTTTTATATTTTTTTATCTTATTGATTTGATGCAAATGAGTCAATATTGTAGGTAAGGTAACGTTAAACCATGCCGCTAATTCCTGGGTAGTTTGACTCGGATCGGCTTCCACCATCTCCTTCAATTCAGCGTTATTCACCTGTGTGGGGCGGCGGTCTTCCACGTGGTTCGTTCTTCAAGTCGAAGTTTCCATTACGAAAGCGTTTAAACCAAAAACGCACGGTTCGTTCATTAGCAGTCTTCTCTCCAAACGCAGCATTGACATTGCGAGCCGTTTCTGCCGCGTTAGTTCCGCGTCGGAACTCGTATTCAAAGTTTACTCGGATTTTCGAAGTATCCATCTTTCCCGTCTAAGCTGAATAAAAAGAACAATTAAAAGTCGAAAATCGAATGTTGCACATTTTTAAAAACAAGAACCTCATAGGTATCATGTGAAAAAAGTTTTACTCGAAAATCTCACACCATGAAGGTTTTATGTCAATTCAAAGTATCTATTACGATAAAACGGCAATTTCATACTTTAACCCCTATTATATAGTCGTATCTATTATAGAGCCTTTGCTTAGATCAGCACGTGCTTATATTTGTCTATTTATCTCCACCTTAGATCTCGTTCTACCTTAGATTTAGATCGAGCGACTCGAAACCACAAATATAGATAGATAGATAGATAACGCTAGCTGTCCGTCGCTGCGTGCCCAAAGTTGGTTCCGAGCTCCTAGTTCCCGCGTTAATCGTCGTTTCAAAACACAAAAATGCCTAATTGCGCTATAATATTAAAAATTCGTCAAAAGTGGTAACTGAGTTATGACAGCTGTTTCGTTTCATCGGTGAGTGGTTTTCCATCACTAAAATTTACTCGTGACTTTATCGTACATACCGTGACTAGGTAAATCTTGAGATACTCAAATTTCAGAAAGAGAACTCATTTAAAACATCATTTTTTTTAAATTCGAATTCCGAAAGTAATTTAGTTTAAACGAAAAAAATAAGTCACCTTTTCATTGCATTTTGCGCGATTTTCTTTGCAACAATGGAATTTGAACGAGAACATTTTCGTGCAGTGATCTTATACGATTTTAAAGTTAAATGATATTTGGTTTAAATGAAAGTGGGTGTAAAGATAGATTAGTATCAGCTTTTGAGGGGGGAGGGGGGGACCTCGCACCGTCCCGTGCAACAACTGTTAGATGGTTTTCTTACTTTAAACAAGGAAATTTTTCCTTGAAAGAGGATGAGAGACGTGGTCGTCCTGCGACTGCGACCTCCTGGGAGAGTGCACGCTGCAATCCAACAGCCGCTGCCCGCGCTCGACTGGCCACGTTACCCCTCTCTCACAGAAGACTACCTTGAAATGTACTGCATTTCCTACTTTACTATATTTCTCTAATGTACGTAAGTGTTTCGGTAGTGATTGAGATGTGCCAGAGCCCATTCCCATCCTATCCCTCTCCATTTTCCCAGCCCTTTCTCCATATCCATTCCTATATCTTCATAGAGAGGCAGCGCATCCGGGGGCGTGCCAACATTTGCTATTCTGGACTAATGATGGCATGTATCGCGGATGTCTATGGGCGACAGTGTCCACTTACCATCAGGTGGACTGTATGTTCGTCTGCCGTATTCGTACATAAAAAAAGGCAGAAAAAGGCAGTAACAAACAGATAGAGGAGACTTTTCAGATTTCATCGAAGGTCATTCTTGAAATTTTACACCAACACCTTCAAGTCAAGAAGCTTTGTTCGCGTTGGGTTCCTAGTTCAATGACTGCTAAACAAAAACAAGCTCGCGTGACATGATGCTGACATGGTGCATATGCATATGACATGGTGCAACTCAAATATTTTTTTTTCATCTCAAAATTTACCTATTCACCCACGTAGGTACAGTAGGTACCTACCTACATAATAAGGGACACTCTTGGTTTCCATACAATTTCATGAACTTGCGTTGTGTAGGTATCTATTTCTATCGTCCAAACTAACCTGTATTTGTACATATGGTCCGGTAAAACACGACTCGGACTAATTGTAAGACTATCTACCGTGTGACCGTGGCAATGCCTCAACTAAGCCTATGTGGACTCGCTACGGCCGTTCCTCCCGCTGTCTCAAGTAATTGCGGCCTTTAACAACATAAACATTTATTTTTGTAATTAACGGCAAATCAGTGCATTTGTACCTACGTGTTTTTATAAGTTTCGGTTACCGGGAAACGACAAAACAATATTTGTTTGTGATGAAACTGATGAACTAATGAATAAACAAACTGTAAAATAATCAATGTAGATACTATATAAATGTACTAGTAAGTAAGTAGTAAGGGGTGTAAGGGGTCGAAACCTACATCTCTGGGACCCAAGCCAACCTCACCGGCTCGTGGTGCACCCTGCCGACCAACGAACGAGGCTCTGGCGACCCGCCACCACGCACTGGACCAGCGCGGCGGGTTACGGTCCACCCCCCCCCCCCCCCCCCTATGGCAGCAAAAGTAAAACGGCCCCAAATTCCCGGCGGCTCCAGTCGCAACACCGGCGTGGACGACGGGCGCTGGTCGAGCGCTGGAGCCAGGGGTGCTAAGAATCTCCGGGCGGGATTCCACCGTCGAACGACCAGGGCTCTTAAAACGGATTACCGACGTAGGTTGTCACTGGTGACTTACAACACGCGCACTTTGAGGACAGACGAGAAGATCGCTGAGCTGGAAGAGGAGATAGGCAAGTTGCACTGGGATATATTGGGGTTATCAGAAATCCGAAGAGAGGGGGAGGACACGATAACCCTGAAGTCCGGCAACTTGTTCTATTACCGGGAGGGCGACCAGCAGTCCCAAGGTGGTGTCGGGTTTATCGTCCACAAGTCCCTCGTAAATAATGTTGTAGCCATCACGAGTGTGTCGAGCAGGGTCGCGTACCTTATACTCAGAATATCCAAGAGATATTCGTTGAAGGTCATACAGGTCTACGCACCGACCTCGGCACACCCGGATAGCGAAGTGGAAGCAATGTATGAGGACATTAGTAGAGCCATACGTGCTTCGAAAACACACTACAATATTGTTATGGGGGATTTCAACGCGAAACTGGGCAAAAGAGGCGACGATGAGTTGAGAGTGGGGCAATTTGGATGTGGGCACCGGAACCAGAGGGGCCAGAGGCTGGCCGACTTTCTTGAGAAAGAGGGACTCTTTATGATGAACTCTTTCTTCAAGAAGCCGCCTCATAGGAAGTGGACCTGGATGAGCCCCGACGGTTCCGTTAAAAATGAGATAGACTTCATTATGGCCACAAAGAGACAAATATTCAATGATGTCTCCGTGATCCACAGGGTGAAAACCGGTAGTGATCACCGAATGGTTAGAGGCACATTGAATATAAACGTCAAGTTGGAAAGGTCCCGCCTGATGAAGTCTACGCTTCGACCTACTGCTGCCCACATACAAAACCCCGAAAGCTTTCAGCTTGAATTGTCAAATCGCTTCGATTGCCTAGAGGATTGCGTTGCAGTGGACGATATCAACAACAGGTTGGTAGAAACTGTCCATACGGTGGGGTCTAAATTCTTCAGACATCGTCGAAGAGATAGACCCCAAAAGCTCACCGACCACACCCTCGACCTCTTGGCGGAACGACGTTCGATGGCACTGCAGACTCCTGATGACGCGGAAGCATATCGGCAGCTCAATAGACGGATTCACCAGTCCTTGCGACACGACATCCGTCTCTTTAATACTAATCGTATTAAGGAGACGATAGAGCGGAATAAAGGCTCCAAAGTGTTCGCAAGAGACTTATCTATTGGGCAGAGCCAGTTGACGAAGCTGAAGAGGGAGGACGGCAGTGTCACTTCCGACAAACAAGAGGTACTGAGGGAGATCGAGAGGTTCTATGGACAGTTGTATACCTCGGTCGCTAAACCTGTTGGCAACTTGGCCAAAGACCCAAGAGCCAAGTTAACCCGACACTATACCGAAGACATCCCGGACATCAGCCTGTACGAGATTAGGATGGCCCTCAAACAGCTTAGAAACAACAAGGCGCCGGGTGAAGACGGAATCACTTCAGAGCTTCTGAAAGCGGGTGGAACACCGGTACTGAAGGTCCTTCAGAAGCTCTTTAATTCCGTCTTGCTCGAAGGTATTACGCCGGAGGCATGGAACAGAAGCGTGGTGGTGCTCTTCTTCAAGAAAGGCGACAAGACCTTGTTGAAGAACTATAGGCCCATCTCGCTTCTGAGCCATGTTTATAAGCTGTTTTCGAGGGTTATCACGAATCGTCTCGAGCGCAGGTTTGATGACTTCCAGCCTCCCGAACAAGCCGGTTTCCGAAAAGGCTATAGTACCATAGACCACATCCATACGCTGCGGCAAGTTATACAGAAGACCGAGGAGTATAACTTGCCATTATGCTTAGCGTTTGTGGACTATGAGAAAGCCTTTGATTCGATCGAGACTTGGGCAGTGCTACAGTCCCTCCAGCGGTGCCATATTGACTATCGGTATATCGAAGTGTTGAAGTGTTTGTATAACAACGCCACCATGTCAGTCCGAGTACAGGAAGGGAGCACGGAGCCGATTCCATTGCAGAGGGGTGTGAGACAAGGAGATGTAATCTCTCCGAAGCTCTTCACCAATGCGATGGAAGACGCTTTCAAGCTCCTGGAATGGAAAGGACTCGGCATCAACGTTGATGGCGAATGCATCACTCACCTTCGATTTGCCGACGATATCGTGGTCATGGCAGAATCGCTGGAGGATCTTAGCACAATGCTTGGAGACCTCAATCGAGTTTCCCAACAGGTGGGCCTTAAAATGAACATGGACAAGACGAAAATCATGTCGAATGTCCATGTCGTGCCCACCCCAGTTTCAGTTGGGAGCTCGATTCTCGAAGTTGTTGACGAGTACGTCTACCTAGGCCAAACGGTCCAACTAGGTAGGTCCAACTTCGAGAAAGAGGTCAATCGACGAATCCAACTCGGCTGGGCAGCGTTCGGGAAGCTACGCAGCGTCTTCTCGTCCAAAATACCTCAGTGCTTGAAGACGAAGGTCTTCGACCAGTGTGTGTTGCCAGTGATGACCTACGGCACCGAGACGTGGTCTCTGACTATGGGCCTCATAAATAAGCTCACTGTCGCACAGCGAGCTATGGAGAGGGCTATGCTCGGGGTTTCCCTGCGTGATCGAATCAGGAATGAGGAGATCCGTAGACGAACTAAAGTCACCGACATAGCCTCTCGGGTTAGCAAGCTGAAGTGGCAGTGGGCAGGGCACATAGCTCGAAGAACCGATGGCCGATGGGGCAGAAGGGTTCTCGAATGGAGACCACGTACCGGCGGACGAAGCCGAGGACGTCCATCTGCTAGATGGACAGACGACCTCATAAAGGTTGCGGGCACCCGCTGGATGCAGGTCGCTGCCGATAGGTCTAAATGGCGGACAATGGGGGAGGCTTATGTCCAGCAGTGGACGTCCAAGGGCTGAGAAGAAAGAAGAAGAAGAAATAAGTAGGTACATAGGCCCTTCTGTATGGCACTAGTACCAATAGCGCCGTTTCTAAAATTTATTGATTTTTATGAATTATGCCCATCCTATCCCTTGAACCTGACCCATTTTTAATATTTATTTAAAATAGTACCAAAGTGTCCCGACAATAAAAATTGGTTGCTACCTGCCCCGCTACTAGTTTTACTTTAAAGTACAGTCAACAGAAATAAATAATAACCTTGTCATTTATTGAATTTTGAATTGGTAACAATGAATACATATTTTAAAATCAATAATAAAATTGACCTCCCTATCTTTTTAATCGACTCATTTAAAATAAGGAGTAGGTACTTAGATAATAACTAAAATACAAAAATAATCAGTGCTTTCAGTGATTTCTTTTTGTTGTCAAAAAATCATATTAAAATTTAACTACTAATAATTACAGATCTTATAATGATAGTCCCAGACGGTTTTAAGTGTTTAATAAAGATTTTTTCTAATTTACTATTTCAACATCTCGAAGTTTTCTACAATATAAGGACTCACTTATACCTACCTCTCGGCTTTCATCTCTCACTACTTAATTTAATTATACTTTTAATGAATACAGAAGTATATATTCTAAATTCCAGTTACTGAGTCAATTTGAAATATCGTTACAAATAATAAGATCCTACATTATATTAAAGAACTTATCGATACGACTAAGGCAGTTGTGCCGAAATTTTCTGATTTAATAACGTAAATAGAAGTTCCATTATTTAAAAACAAATGCATATAAAATAGTGAATAGAACATACCTAAAGGTTTCCACGGAGCAGTGCAGGCGGCTTGTGTCCAAATTATAGGGTAACGTAACTATACGCTTGCCCCAATTTCTCGCGGCGGGCCGACCATTGCCCAAACACTCAAATTAGACCATAATGACTCCAATACTGATTGGGTACACACTAGATAATACTCTGTGGTGTGATCAGTAACATGATTTGTGGTGGTATGCTGTCTAAAGATAACGAACAGACATTTCATGACACCGACATAGAATGTAGCAGTATTATTTATAGAGAAGCTATATTTGATTTGATACACAAAGAAACATCATGCTTTGTATATGAAATCTCATTATGAATGCCCTAAAAATGACCATCACCAAAAGCTAAATTAACGTCATATTAATAAGGCTCTTCTATTACACAGATACGGAACACAAAAAATCCCATTAATCGATCGAATGCTCCCAAACATTGAACAAAAACGAGCCGATATCTTTTACCCACATAACACGCTCGTTCGCTACCAATAATTACAGCATATTATAAAGGGTGAAATAAAGCGCATTCCAAACAAACGGGCATAGAACGGCTCGAGGTAACATAGTACATTCGGTAGTGCGTGTCACAGGTCGTGTCTAAACTCATCAATCTTGGCTCCATTTAATTTTTAGAATAGAATGCGCGTCGGGGCGCGGGGGTGAGGCGGGGCGTGCGCGGCCTCGTGAAAAGACGTCGTTCACGGCGAAACAAAACGCGCTCGCGTGCACAATGAACGAATGAACGATGCCGCGCAAATGGAATACGGCCGGCGACGCCATTGTTGATTCATAAAAGAAAGGCAACCATTCGACATGAATAAATATCTTTGAATAATGGGGCCGCGCTGCCTATAATGAAATGTTTTATGTATTGAAATTATCGCGTATAAATCGCTTTCATACGTTGCTACACTTTCGTGTAAATGTTTTGTACTTGATTCGCGATTTTTTTCATTTCATTACAATTTGTGGTTAATCGTCCATTGAGTATTTATCGTTTTGCGTTATAAAATAAATTAGCACAAAAACGTACATTTATTATATTTATAACGTGCCCACAATTTTATAGACGCAGGTCTTAATCAGCCAGCTTATTTTTTTTTCTTTTGTAAATTAATAATGCAATATACAACACCGCATACTAATCGTGAAAATAATGCATTCGCAAAAGTGACTACGTAAGTTCTCATAGAAAAAAATATCACTTTTCTACTTTATAGCTCCATATGTGACAGACTGTACCTACTTACCCAGCTCAGCAAAGAACATTTTCTAGTAGCCAGTATTTTTAGTTAATATAGTATAAGCTCTTATTCATTTAATTTTATTACGGGCAGTTATAATTTTTAATGTTAGCTTTTTCCTGTGTAGATATCTTATACTTAGCCAGTTTATTATAATTATTAAAGTTATTAAAGTTTATTTAAGTTTATTTAAGTTTATTTAAGTTTATTTAAGTTTATTAAAGTTAAATAACTAGTACTTGAATACTTTAATAAGAATTACCATAATACCTTTTCTGAAATAGGTACAATGTACACATTGAGGAAATTTGTTAGAAAATGAAAATGCTTGTTTTATCTATTTCTAGTATTAGATTTTAATAGGTACATGAATAAGTATATGAGAACATTTTACAGTAATAGTTTCAAATTAGGTTAGAATTGTTAACTAATTATTTTCATATAGCTACAATGATGATCTCTTCTCGCGACCTTGGCTATGTCCAAAGGGCTCCCCATTTTGTATCTTTTTCTTGTGTGAGAGTTTGTCATTGAAATGGCTTCAAGTCGAGCCACCGCAGCTCCGTCTAGAAGTGAATTGATTTCCTCGATTAGCTTTAAGATCTATTCATATCTACCAGCACGAAGCGTGTCCAACACGTAGCGTGGGAGATACGGCACAGACACAAGTTTTCACCCTATATTGAGTGCACCCTACAGACACCGTTGAGTAAGCTTTCACATCTGTTAGCACCTGCTGGAGTTTTCTTGGTATTTCTTGCCATGTTTTACCTTCTAGTTGGTTATCAGGTTATGACTGTACCTATGATCAGTATGATCACTCAGTAGAGAAACTGATATTCCATAACTAATTTGATTTACTTTTCAGTACTCATTTTGCGCCGTCTGTAGGTACGTATCCGACCCGATGATCCACTTAGGTACTCTGATCTAACAGAGAACATAATATCCTTAAAGATATACTCTCATTAGTTTTCTACGCACATAAGGTCTTTTACATAAGTACGTAATGACTTACATTATAACTTTAACGCCGTGTAGTTAATAAAACTATTATAAATAAGTATAATTTTCATCTTTATAGATGCAGAACACGTTTGCCTTCACTTGTTCTCGTACTAGATTCTGTAACAATTACTTTTTTGTTCTCTATTCGCACGCTTGCCTCATTTATTTTTATTTTCATTTATGGGGCTTCACATGCATGTAACATCTATTGTTTTTCATTATGATAGTTACATTTATTATGATATACGTAGGTACATGCCTATTACACCTAATGTAATATAATTAATAAAGGGCAGGTCATATTTGCCGCAGGACCGATAACCGTTGAGTCCTCGAATGGAGGCCGCGTGCCGACAAAGTGAACCAACGACTAGAAGAAGTTCGCCGATGTTGTCCCGATGAAAAGAGGCGAACATCCCGTATTGTGGCGAGCCTTAGGAGAGACCTATATGCAACAGTGGAAAGACGTAGAATGATTGATTATATTTTGCAAGGAATTTAAGCTACTATTTTTTAAACAATACAAACATTTAAAATTACTATCTTTCGTACCCAACTTGATTTCCCAGCTTAATAAACTGCAGTTGATCTCACTTCGGGTCATTTTTCCACTAAGTTTCCGGAGCGAATAGTATTAGTTAATTATGGGTGTGACGGAGCGCGGCGGAACGGAGCACGTCTGCCTGTCGCGGGTCGGCCGCACGGAGCGGGAGGACGTCGGGGACTCTTACACGCTCCTCCACCAATAAATCAATTTAATCTAATTTAATTTAACCCGAGCTTCCTCCTAGACCGATTTCGAAAAGTCACGCAACCGCTACGCAATGTTATTCCAAGCAATTACTTATCGAAGATGGGTAAAATTACAATGACTATTGCCAATGTTAATTTTGTTAATTACATGGGTTGATGATAAATGAGATGGGAATTGTAATGATTTTAACGTTGTAAATGGCTATCTTGAAGCATGGCCATCTAGGAATGAAAACGACCTCCAACACTCTTCCATCAAACCCCTCTAATTAAGCAACTAATTGTCTTAATATCATACCGAATTCATATGGCGTATTATTTGCCAACATGCTCTACGTTCAGTACATTTATCTAGAAATAAGTTAAGTTGGCTTGTTGTATTACACAGAGTATTATTAATGAAACAAATCCAACGGAGTTACAAGCTACAGCTTGCAGTTCCACAATAATTTAATTTTCTATAGATACAGCCTCCACTTCATTGGTATCAAACATTCAATTACCTAACACATCAATATCTACTGCACCCGAAAACACATCAAAGGCTAATTCAATTTCCTCCCGACAAATTAAATTTGGTCGGTATACATTTCACGCCATACAACGGGTACGTATATCAACAACGAAAAGCAATACTAACAGCTACATTGTGTACTGTCCAACAATTCGACAAAGTTAACACTGCATGCAGTGGAATGCCGAATCGACACTACTTATTTGACGTGTGGCTGTGTTATCAATAGAACGCGTGTCAGAAGAAAGAAAAAATAATATTTTCTTAGGTTTTCGCGATTACTATACATTGCAATTAAACAACTTTTAACGGTTTAAATCGCGTATATTTGACATGATTTATATCCCGACGTTTCGAACACTTTGCAGTGGACGTGGTCACGGGGTGACTAATTGATTTTATTTGTCACTTGAGTTATTAAGAAATTATTACTACCGTCTGAAATTTTTTAATCATAACATTCCCTATGCACGCAGTATTCGCTCACGGTGTCCAGAGGTCTTGCAGTATGGCGTTGGCCTTGTGATTTAATTAATTTAATGACTGGATCCCAAGCTGGTGGTACTTGCCAACCATCTTCTCTATTAAAATTTGGGTGTTTCTTAATTTCAATAGCCTCGCGTAACATTCTTGGCATGTACCGGGTCTCTCTAGCGAGGATTTGTGGATTATCAAATCGAATGTAATGGTTGGGTTTGTCCAGAGCATGTTCACAAACTGCAGACTTGGTCGAGCGTCTGTTCTTCATGTCAGCTATGTGTTCTTTTATCCGGATACCGATGCTCCTCTTTGTTTGCCCAATGTATGATAACCCGCATTCACAATCAAGCTTGTAAACACCTGCATCTTGTAGGGGGATATTGCTCTTGACCGGTCTTAAAAATTGGCTAATCTTCTTGTGCGGCTTGAAGTAAGTTTTAATTGAAGCTCGTCTTAAGATATTGCCAATTTTGTCAGTGATGCCCTTGATGTATGGTAAGATGGCAGGTTGTCGCTCAACTGTAGGAGGCTTGGGGCGGCTTCTGTGACGCATTCGTGGGAGTTTGTGATTGTTGCTTCGCAGTACTTGTTTCACATGCAGAAGCTCTTCCTCGAGGTGGTCAGTGTCACAGATGCCGTGTGCTCTCTGTAACAAAGATTTGCCTACGGTAGTCAACTGACATGGATGGTGATGGGAGTTACCATTGAGATATTTATCTGTATGGGTGGGTTTCCTATACACAGTATGACCAAGAGAGTTGTCAGGATTTCTGATGACTGAAATGTCAAGGAAAGCCAAGGATTTATTGACCTCAGATTTATTGATTGACTAGGAGTCTGTATCCGGTATCCGGATAAAAGAACACATAGCTGACATGAAGAACAGACGCTCGACCAAGTCTGCAGTTTGTGAACATGCTCTGGACAAACCCAACCATTACATTCGATTTGATAATCCACAAATCCTCGCTAGAGAGACCCGGTACATGCCAAGAATGTTACGCGAGGCTATTGAAATTAAGAAACACCCAAATTTCAATAGAGAAGATGGTTGGCAAGTACCACCAGCTTGGGATCCAGTCATTAAATTAATTAAATCACAAGGCCAACGCCATACTGCAAGACCTCTGGACACCGTGAGCGAATACTGCGTGCATAGGGAATGTTATGATTAAAAAATTTCAGACGGTAGTTCAAAAAATTTCAGACGGTAGTAATAATTTCTTAATAACTCAAGTGACAAATAAAATCAATTAGTCACCCCGTGACCACGTCCACTGCAAAGTGTTCGAAACGTCGGGATATAAATCATGTCAAATATACGCGATTTAAACCGTTAAAAGTTGTTTAATTGCAAAGAAAGAAAAAATGTTTACTTGTCACCACACGACGCACAAAACACAGGAAATAGTAATAACAAAACAACAAGAGTGCGTAAACAAAAACAAAAATGCTAATGAATATCGTGGCAACAAAAAGGATACCTAGCTCAGCATAAAGTTGTACAACAAAAGGAAATGAATCAGAGTGCTGACATTCTACTGGGGCCTTATAGTACACCCACGAACAACAATGAGGAGTCAGTTTATTGGATTCGTATTTATTGCCAGTTTCTTTATAAATACATAGTTAAAGAACTCATTATTACAATAAAAGGTACTAAATTGTATTTGCAAACTTAAATGAGAGTGGCACTATAGTTGATTCTTTAACGCAATAGTTTACCGATTTTGTTCCAATGAGGCGTTATAATCAAAAAGGATTATCAATGACTGTAGGTAATACCTAACTGGGTCAGATTCCTCAATTTTACTTAACCGTAAAACTATGTTAGTTAACTTAGTTCTACAGGCCGTGGTTGGAACTCACAGAATCTCAACCAAAGCTGCTCGCAGAGATAAGTTTGTCGGTCTGTGCCTCTATATTAAACCTACTGTTGGATATGACCACACAGCTAGTGCTTTGTCACGTTCCCAATGAGATCGGTGCCGCGATGACACCCTTGAAATGTTTTTAATGGCGTGATTTATAGAGCAAATTAAACATTTGACTTGGCGTGAATGCGACGCTGAGTGGATCAGTCACGCACGGACACTGAGCCGGCCACCGAGGGCTGTACGCTCGCGTACACCACTCACAACAAACGCAGTCAACACTCGCTCAGTGACAATCATAGGCGCTTGGTATAATAACATGATGTGCGATCATTACATGCAAAAACTAGTATTATGTATTAAATTAAAACAAGACCATGAATCGAACTTTAGGCATTAGTACTTATTAGATGCAACATGCATGCGTGGTTGATGTGATAATGATGAATGATAGATTTGAAAATAGAACGTGGTTTGTAAATGGCATTGGGATCTGAAGCGTTAGCCAGCTCAAGAGGGCGTTCATAAAAAGATGTAGAGCCAGCATCAGGCCAGGCGGCAGACAATTTGAGCATCTTCTGGAATTTTCATAATAAATGAAACGTGTTATATTATGTTTCTCAGTCTTTCTTTAGTCCCTCACATGCCTTGATGAATAAATTATGTCTTAAAATCAATTTAGTGCACACTATTAGGTAATTGATATTGATTGATTTTTTTATTTAATTTAGTTGAATATTCTAATTTGAGTAAAATAGCTCCTTTGATTTTTAATAGCAATACTATATTTTTTGATAGAGGAAACCGCATGTGTTATACCTACCATTATAGAATCTACATTATTTAGGCATGTTTTAAAAAAAATAGTCTGCTACATTTTTTTGGTAACTGTAGGTCAAATTCAAATTATTAGACGACGGTTGTAGCTACCACCTACCTTAACTTGAGACAAACGAAAACTTTTGGAAGATACCATAACAGTAAATGAAAAATACTGATTTACGTGTTAACAGAACAACTCTTTGAGAATAATAAACACAAATCAGAATGTGAATTTTCCTTCATTTGTAGCTACAGTACCCAAAATACTGATCAAGGGTGCCAATTTTTCAAAAAATCAATAATCATCATTATCTCGACAATCCACTCTGTACAAATTATATTATTATTGTTCAAACAATATCTCAGTCCCCCCCGCTTCAATGTGTTTGATTTTGAATAATTAATAATAGAAAATATTAAAAAAAAACAAAATCAAAATCGGTTCTATTCTTGAGGATTAAGAAGTATAAACGAAGATTAAGAAGCTTCACGACACTGACTGAAGCTGACACGACTAGTAAAAACAAAATGTACTAATCGCGTGCTTCTACTACTTAAATTGTTATCATATAACTATTTTTACTTACTTTTAGGTAAAATTTGCTTCCTTTTACGTTGGTAAAAATAAAATCAATATTTAGATGCTAACTCATAATTTATTTGTCATCTCATGCGTCACATTAACAAAAAATGTTGAGGTAAAGGTCGCTATACTATTATCACTATTTGTTACAATGTCTATAATCTAATTAAATGTTACTGAGCACTAAATTATGGTTAACAATAGTCCCCAAAGTGTATATTATCACAGGAAGTAGGTACACGCCTACCTACCTATCCTGGACTAATACAACCGTTCGTCTTTGCATCAATTTGCCACTTTGTCATTCATTGTGTGTAGACGTCTCTCTCTATCTCTCTCTCTCTCTCTCTCTGCACTGTAATGGTTTCTCTTTGCCGACTGTGATTTGGACACATGACTTTTTTACATTTTTCGCATACGATGTTTACGAAAAAATAATCTTTATCTAATGGACTGATATTTTATTAGGCTATGATTTAAAAGGGGCAGTAATATCTATCTATATTACAGTTTCAGTGAGCATGAAAAAAAACAAATTGTCTTTTCGATGTTTTACTGGCTTAGGATATATTTTGTCTTTTTCACAGATATAACGTACAGATAATGTTTGTTTGACAAGTACTTTTTTATCCAATTTTTCATACTAATTTGCCAAATACAATACCCAAAACTAGCTACGTATTTTTACAAAAATATATGTAAGATTATACCTAATATGTATATCAATAAACCCACAAACAAACAGGGCAGAATTCATTTTCAGACTGCAGGAAATGTTCATATACAAGCCGTATATGAAAACTCTTGTGGCAGTTGCGAAATTTTCTCTTTAGAGAACTAGAAGCATTACTACCACTTTTGTGCTCGACGGTGCTTATTTGTAGATCGTCAGTACATTGGCAGCGGCAGTCGCAGCTGATTAATAGGCAGCTACCGTCCGGCGTCCGGAAGGTTTTTTATCGAAGCCACTCCGCGCATGCCGTGAGAACCGATTTCCACAGGAGCCTTCTGAACTCCACTTCCAAAGCACGTCTAGATCTGTGACAGTATCTTTTGTAAAATAAACGGAAACTAGTTTAACTGGACCGAGTGTTGAAATACACGTGTTATTCTTGGATAAAGAACACGTGCTAGCCATAGTTGCTCATTTTACTTTGGTTTCGCACAAAGGTTTTACAGACTAGCACGTTTTTAATTTGCATATTACCTCTATATACATACTGCTGTGCATACATATAATATACATTATACATTTGTCGTGTAGGCCACCTTTAGAATACCACCACCCCAAAAGGCGACTAAGGGATAATGAAGCCGTTGCCACAAACCCTGAGGAATGACACCATCCAGATGCTACCCTCAAGCGCGGAAAACATTTTGGTGACAGACTGGTTTTTGTTTTGTGCTGTGGCCGAACTATTAACAACCATTTATTTATTTACCTTATTGTACACACAAATGATAACAATAGTTACAAAAGAAGATACATACCTACAGGAGGCGTGTTTGTCTATTTCCATCCGACGTCCGTGGCGACGTAATGGCTCCACTGAAAACCAGCGCTATGGTTCACAGCAGCTTATGCTGAGTTGGAGTCCATTTCCGGCATCTCAATACACATCAGCATGATTATACTTCCTACTTTACTGCGTCACTTATTCTGTGTATAATTTCCATCTTGTTTTCTCTTTATTTTTGATGTTACAAATTATTGTGTGTTGTGTTGTCAAGTGTTGTCTATTGTCTATCTCTAAAAGAGTAGACTGGCCAAATCGCTTGGTGTTTTAAGGCCATTCGTCCCTCATGCACATGACAATGTGCTCTTCTATCGCCTTCTTTCTATAAAAAAACCGGAAAACCATTCAAGCGTTTCTTGGTCCTATAGAGTCGCTGATATAAAAGGCGGAACGTCATACTATTTAATTAGAAGGAATTAGAAGGTGAGGAAACGAGCAGCATTAACATACTGCATATACTGAATATAATGCATATAATGTAGATTACATAAATAAATAAATACTTACATAGGTAGGTATATACATATACTTATATAGACATATACCTGTAATATATACACATAAAACTGTAATCAAATACAGTGCAAGTGTAAGCTAAACAGAGATGCCGCAGGCGATACTCCAAATGACTGGTCATCCAATATTTGTTATAGGACCGCGTACACTGAAACTACCCATTGTACACTGAGCCGCGTGCAACGTTCGCTCGCTGAGCCCAACAACTCACATCACTAAACCTGTAATTTATATCGGTAGATACAGGATGTCGCATGTTAATAATAAAATCCGACTTTTATTTATTTATTTACTCTTTATGCACTATATTGCACAGAGGCGGACTCAATGCCTTAAGGCATTCTCTCCGTGTCGACCGTTGGTTAAATGTGAAAAATTCAAATAGTAAAGCTTAATTCATCTCTATAAAAAACAATAATACTATAATAATATATACGATAAAACATATAAATAACAAACAACAAGAAATTCCTTAACAAAAAAAATATATTAAATATATAGACCATACATATGAATAAGATAATATAAATAGGTATAATACATACAAAGAAATAATATAAATATAGAGAAAAATACCATTAGCTCAGTGAATTACAGGGTAGTGTTCCCAAAGCTCCCTCTTGAGGCTGTTTTCATTAGTAGCCTTCCTTATGTCAGTGGGGAGTGAGTTCTAATTAAATCGAACCCAATTAAAGTGAGTTTTAATTAAATACCAAGGGATTTATCGAATGCATGAGGGATGTGCGGGCGTAAAACTGGCCACGCCCGACCAAGCGGGTTTGCGAGAAGTGGTGTCTCTGTCTCTTTTAGAAATGGTGCAGTTCCTCAAGGCTTGTGGTAGCGGCTTTGTTATCCTTTAGTGGCCTTATGCCTTATAATACTTATGGAAAGATACGTAATGGGATGGTGGCATTCTACAGCGGGCCGACATTACATGGCTACCTATATTCTGAGTTAATACACGTGAAAATATAAAAAATCCTTTTTTGCAAAAAAATAATGAGCAAATTTATAATACATATTCGCTAAACAGAAAGGCGAAAAAAAATATTTTTTACAAATAAATCCGTAACATTTTATGTCGATTAACTCAAAAGCCTAAGCAAAATTCATGGTTTCAGGATACGGGTCATAACCGGATAGGTATATATAAAAAAAATAGTTTTCATGAAATTTAAACTCCCTGTAATTGTTGTAGGTAGTAACTACGTTAGACTTTGCAAGTATCCCGTCCTATTTCCGAGCATAATACACAATTCAACAACACACTATTGCACTTTGTCGAGCACCCGTCCGCGTCGCGCGGTCCTTTTGCATTACCTTCTCCATTCCCCACAATGATTGGTATTCCTGATTCTGTACAACATTTGGTTATTCTTAAAAAATTGTTTATACACGATGATCTGTGAAATCTAAATCTGTGAACCGAATTTGTTATTTAGATATTTTTTGAAAGTGGGACCAATTTAATCGTCCTATTGTCCTATTTTTAAGAGTAATTATGTACTCAACATACCTGTAGATTAATTGAACTTAGTTTTAGAATTGAACGAAAATCATTTTTCCTGGTTATATACAACTCATAATATATATATACATACACGGTTATATACACCGACACACCTCACCGTATGAGCAAGGTGAGGTGGCAGATCATATCTGCGTCAGGATCAACAAAGTCAGGAAAAGACGACTCCTTGAATAAAAACCACTTATCTACCGGAAAGCACAGTGTGGGACGCCCTTCGGCCAGATGGATCCGCAACTTAGCTTGTCGATAGCGGCTGTATGAGAAGAGCGAAAAATCCGATATAATGTCAATGGAGAAGAATAAATCCAGCAATAGAAAGACATGATATGGTGATAATATCATGTCATCGTTGTGCTTCAAGCTCTATATGAGCGCACCATTTAACTTTTTTTGTTCATTTATTATTCCATGGATTATCCGTTAGCAAAATATACGAGACCATGAAGGACCCTCTCTAATAGGATTATAATTACAATATTCATTTACTAATGACTTTATATTCGCAGAGATTTAGGTTGTAGTGCGACCTTGAAGATTGTCTGTCATGAATTCTCTAATAGAATTATAGCATAATATGCGATTTGATTAACAACACACATTTGCAGCATTATCAACTTCATGTCGCTTCGTGACGACCATTTGTTTTACCTTGTCGTCTCCATTCATCTCTACCTACCCTTTACAGTGCTAGTTATTCTCCTTTTAAACAACTCAAATAAATCTTTTTGTCATTCAAGTCTGTCTAGTCGCTTTAAATTTTTAATAATTTCCTGTTTTTAATAATTTAACTTGCATGGAACGCGGACACGATAAAGGATTTATTTACGCTGAACATAGCTGTCTATCTTCCGTGAAATATGTGCGGCAGGTGATGGTATTACGGAACATTTTCATGCATTGTATCCTCGCTCTATATGCATATTTTAAAATGTGATAAATCGCCTCGTGTAAATTCGTTTAGGCTTAAAGACGAGGGGACGCTAATATAATCGGCCGAGCAAAGTCCGTGACGAGTGGGCTAGAATAGGTGCACGTCATTTTTTGTTATTTATGTAGGTACGAGTATGTGCAGCGGCCCGAGGGCTGTTTTGGTAATTAATATAGAGAAATGGTTAAATTGAGTGCCGTTTACCCCCGGGCGTCCCTTCTGCTCGAACGCTTACACCTTTTGGGGTCGGCTTGCCAGCAGTGAAAAATTGACTTCGATGTCACCAATTACACACTGTTCTGATAAATGAAAGATAGGGCACATGGGTACGGTAATTATTTAATAATTAAAAGGTTTAAAATCTCTTAAACCTCTTATGAATCAGATATGTATCTATCACCGTATTTCAGAATGTCCATACAATGAGTTTTATCCCTTTTGAAAGATATACCTACCTACTTATAACCTCATATTGACTCTGTCACGTATTGTCGAAATTCAGAAAATCGAATTATGCTAGTCAGAAAGTTTGCACTTCGATATATTATACATACTGTCGACTGCATGTTTGTGAGGTGGACGTTAGTGCCAAAGTACATTAGTTCTTAGTTCGATGTATTGTTGTGGGTCCAAAGAACTTTTGTGTTAGTAGATACCTACCTTCTTTTAAAAAATAATTTTCTTTCTCAAGTTAGATCAGTTCTGATGTCTATGTTGTCAAAATAGTAGTTATAGCCATTTATGAGCACTGCAATATATCTATGTATTCCACGTGGCATAAGAAAAGATAAAAATTGTTTATAGGAAATATTTATATTTTTTAAACAAAAAAAAAATATCTGAATGACAAAACAAAAGTGAGAAGTCTCACTGCAGGACACACGACTCCTGTTTGAATCACAAAGAGATTTCGGACTATAATCGAATATAACGCGATCCCATTGGACGTATCCCGTATAGTAGGTACCTATTCATAAATGTGTCCCACATTTTAATATTCTTCGAATTTGCGAATTTCTTCACATACAACAAGTAGGTTTACCTAACTAAAATGCCAGAAGAAATTCTTATAAGGTGGTCAGTGAGTGATGTCCTTGCATTTTGCAACCCGTTGTGTTTGTTTATATAATTAATATCAGCCTATAACGTCCCCCTGAAAGGCACAAGCCTCTCTTAACACATCTCTAGGAGGTTTTGCGCCCTAATCCACCATGCGGACCCAGTGGGGATTGGTGAGTGAATACACATTTCCTATTTTTTTTTTAATTCGTCACGATGCGTTCTTTCGCTGATAATTTTAAAAATCCGTACTTAAGTAGAAACTGTGGTACGAGCCGAGGATCTGAACTCACGACATCACGAATGAGAGTCGAGAATATATACCGATACCGCTTATAGTTTTATAGTTTACTAGCCGTGTGCCAGATGAGACATCTCATCGGCAACATCTCAGACTCAGGAACAGTTACACCCACCCTTGGGGATGAATTTTCAAAAATCGTTTCTTACTGGTCACCTACGTCACATAAGGAGCTCCTGTGCAAAATTTCATGCTTCTAGACCCTACGGTTTAGGCTGTGCATTGTCTGTCAGTCAGTCAGTGTTAGATTTTTATTAAGTAGATTTCATTTTCAACTTATAATTACGATACGATATTCTTATAAGATTACAATATACTTATTCAGTGATAACTTATACACATCACCCTTGAGTTCAATGAAACTTATGTATCTACTATACATTTTCCACCATAATTCAGTTTTTAAGTTTTCATAAGTATAGGTATCATCGTTTCTATAAATAGGCACTTATTTAAAGTGTGACTGTCTGTTTAGCTAGATTAATCTCAAGATCTTACTGGAATTTTATTATGTTTTCGACTACCTACTATTAGGTATTCCCGGAACATATCAGCGTATTTTTAATGAAAACTGGACCCATACTTTTGACTTTTTTTGCGAGTTTTTCTAAAATAAAATTTTCCGAGTAATTTCGAGTAAATGGGCACAGCTAGTTATTTATAATTACATTAGCAAAAGAGTAAATTTAAACTCAATTATTCAATTATCAATGGTGTCAAGGAGTGCGATCGTTCACCCGCTGTCAGAAACAACAGTTAGGTGTAAGCTTGATCAATCCGACACGGTTGACAGTTTTATACAATTTCATAAATCTTATTTCGAGACAATCTTATTTAGATACTCCTGATTGTATTAAAAAAATAGATAGAATAAAAAAATTGCGATTATACACTGAAAAAATCCTAACCAAAATTTTTGTATCTAGCGACCACAATTTGGTGAGATAAGTAGGTACCTACCTACATAAATACTTAGTAAATTTAGTAATTTTACTTGGTAAATAAAAGTACATTTATAACCACATTATATGACGTATTCTGATTGACATTACAATTTTATTTATTTTTAACTGTGACTGACATTAAAATTTTGCTAATATTACATTAATTGGTTAATTAATTTTACATGTTATGTTTAAATTTGCATGTAATTTTCACGATAAACATGTGGAACTAGCAAAAATTTCCATCTTATTCTTACCATGTTTTACCAAATAATTATGATTAGGTAGGTATACCTATACCTATACCTATATATATATATATATAGGTAAGTTAATATTATATTGTTTTTAGTTCTGGGTAAACGACGTATTAAAAACAGGCAGGTACTCATTAAAAAATATTTAATGACTAAATATTATCTCTAGTATAATAGTAATAATATAACAAAATAAATATCAAATAATTTCAACAATAGAAGTAAATTAAATACCTACTTAATTTAATTCTTAATTAAATAAAATTCACAGCATAAGCATTACCTACTTACCTCTAGGTAGGTACGGCGTTTTTATAAGTTTCAAAGGTTGATAACATTAGTTTTTAGAAAATAGGTATCGTTATCGACATTTGCGGTAGATTTTTATTGTTACAAAATAATGTAAAAATAGTAGGTATATTGAATTAAACTCCACAAGTAGGTAAGTAGTTTACATTCTCCATAATCCATTTTATCACTGTAAAATAAACTAGTCAACATTAGATTACGCCATCTTTATAAATAAATAAAATAAATATTAACAATTTTTTGTTTCACTATAACATAATCTATCGTGGTTCCAAAGGTGAATGTTGAAAAGGATGGTGAAAATTGTAAGTTAGAGGAAAGGCAAATTGTAACGGTGCATAAAAAGGTCCTTGGAGAGACACCGGAGACCACATCGCGGCAGCCATTGCCAACAGTTCTGGTCGGTAAGGGACCACCGGCCCACAAAACTCACTCACAGAACTCGTAACGTCACAGGGTCTTTGCACTTCAGTGTCACTATTCAACAAACTGTCTATCGTAAAAGACTTTTTCCGGTTTTCCTCACTTGGCACAATAAAAGGAGCGTCCATTGGTTTATTTAATGTCGGTAACGGCGGTATCCTAGAGTTTGATTGACTTGCGAGATAAACGCGATTGAAATCAGCCAATGCAGTCAGCTCTGCTTTTAAATTGTCCTTATCTCCTTTGTGTAGCTTGAACCGCTTGCGCCTCCTGAGTAGGGATCCATTCTCGAACATGTCGAAGGCTTGCGGATGCAGTGTCCAGTAGGCGCCCTTGCCGGGGCGGTCCGGCCTCCGCGGCACCTTCACGAAGCAGTCGTTAAAGGAGAGATTATGTCGCAACGAATTTTGCCAGCGCCGCGTATTGTTCCGGTAATATGTGAAGCGGTCCGTGATAAACCGGTAGATTTCAGAGAGCGGTAGCATGCGCTCGGGTGAGCTCCATATCGCCATTGCGGTTAAGGAGATGTATGAGTACGGTGGTTTTTGGTCGCCGTAGGAATCGCGCGTCGGCCGCGGCATGATCGCCAGTGCTCGATGTGGCGCTGTGGCGGCCGGGGCGGGCGTGGCGGCCGGGGCCGGGCCATATTTGACCGCGCCTATCTCCCCTTCCTTTCCGTCTTTCGGCTGCTCTCGTGGATATGATAACAAGGATGCCGCTCGTCGGGCAAACCGCATCTGCCTCTGAGGTACTATCATTACCAACATGATTAACTACGTAACGTAACTTCTACTGGTTTGAAGCCTACTTACACTTTAAGCTCTGAATATCTTTATACAACAATGCAGGTAAGTAGATACCTCTGACTAAAAACATACTTGTATGTTTTATGATATTCCTTTGTAGTTTTAATTAATGTATAGGTAGTGTAGGTATATATACCTACCTACGTAAGTATTTGTTGTTGACTTTTTGTATATTTACTTATATGTTAGGTTGGTAAGCAGTGGTACTTACTTTTTTATTGTTATTACTACCTACTTATTATATAGATACCTACGTGATTATTAACCTACCTATATTATATCACAATATAATTAAATTAAAATTGGGCCACTTACATTTATTACCTATATCTAACGTTTAGTAATTAATTGACTATTGATATTCTTCATGTTTGTTAAAATACTAATTTGAGTTCTGAATCTAAATGTTTGATTACAATAATACGAGTAGGTAGGTAAATGTCTCGGAGTGACATTTTTTTCGGAGTACATTTTTAACTTATTATGCAAATAAGTATTTGAGTTTACTTGCCCACTTAACTTTTTAGCCTTTTACACTTTTTAACGTTGGTTAATTCACTAAGAACTGTTATTTTTGACGTTGTGAGGTGTAAATACCTATATTTTCTTTTAAAATACAAGTTTTATTACCTGTATATGCATACAATCTCGTCTATTAAAGCTGTAACATTATATTTCAAGAAAGCCATTCTTAGGGATTCATATCTCACAATGTATGCAATCGTTTTATAGAGACTAGTAGGTAGACTTGACTCTAGAAGAATTCGTATCCCAACTGTTGCAGGATCGGTTCAGCCAGTTAGTTATATTCTCCTTCTTCTCACTATAGGTACTCCTCACTCGACGGAATGGCATGGGATGGGGAAAAGCGAATATAGCGGGATGAAAGATTACACTTACCCGTTATACCTACTGTCCACACGACAAGATGGGATGTAGGTACTATATATAGCATATCCCTCTCACTCCTAAAATACGTTAGTAGGTACCTACATCTCCTTCAAGTAAACCGTTCGATTGTTTGAATTTTCATATTAAAATAAAAGTAAGTAGGTGTGCTTTTATTTCATAATTATTTAAGTTCAAGTGAGTTTTTAAATTCAAAAGATAAAATAAAATCGTCACTTATTATATACATAATGTCACTTATTGGTTATCACACCCACAAAGACATTGGGTAACAATGTCCAACGAGTAGATAAATGTATTAACATAGGTATCAGGCGCCAACTACACGATCGAATCTCTCGCGGCGACAATCTCGCCGATGCCACTAATTATAATAGCAACTATATGAGCTATCGTCGAGCCAATCTACACAGCGATATTAATTGGATCGGCGACTAGATTAAGTAAATTCGCCATCTAGTGACAAAATATAAAATTAAAATACACACAAAAGTTGTTTCCAGCATGTTTATTCTACTAGGACATAGATGGCGGTAGTAGTATTAATATATATTTAATGCTACTCAAAAACAGATGGGGTAATATAACTGCCAAAAATTTCCACAAAACAGCGATTTTAAAATTAATTTTGATGATAAAAACAAGTGTAGAAAAAAGCACAAAATATTTAACAAATTTTATTTACATACAAATACATGATTTTAATATTCACAATCAACGTATATAACATTAAAAATCTCGGGTAAAATAGGTTTCAAAATTTGGAATAAAACTATGTGTGCTATGAATTCTCACAACTTGCCCGTGAGCTCTGGGACCGCCTTGAACAAGTCGGCGACTAGTCCATAGTCGGACACCTGGAAATAATAAAAATATATTCAGAAAATCACTGAATTTACATTTGTATACAATGTGTCACCGAAACAAAGCAAAACCTGAAAGTAGCTAATTAATTTAAAATATATAAAGCCGTTATAGCTAAAAATAAAATCAAAAGCTACAAATATGTAGTTTTGTTGTTCTATCTAAAACGTTTGTAGCGCTCATTACTCAGTACAGAATAATAACCGGACGCCGGCAGCGGCACGCCCGGTAGTTACAATGAGTGTATTTGTTTTGCATAACTACGTAAAATAAAAAATAGATACAATAATTTATGAAAAAATACGCTATCGTAAAAAGTCGATAGTGAATAATCTCTTTTCAGGTTCTGCATTATTTCAGTGGCACATTGAATGTGACGTTAACTGAGCAAAGGGATGTAATTGTCGGTATGGATACTTAGGTTACGATTTTCTAACTTAAAATTTCGTTGCTTCAAGATTGTGTTTAAATAGAAGCAGGTCTAATTTTTTTATTTACCTGAGTATGCTTTACAGTGTGCAGTGCGCCTACAACTTTTACTTATGCTAAACCCAGTGCAATAAAAACTATTTCAATGCAAACACAATCAGTAATGAATCAATATAATCTGATATTTAAGATAAAGGAAATAAAATGTTTCAAGAAAACCTAATTGATATTGACCATTTGAATAAAACATTTGACAGTTAAAACCCATAAAAAAACATGAGGTATATTGACGGTATAGATGACGAGGGCTTTTTTATTAAGATTGTGTAGTGGCGAGATTTGGAAGAGACCTGCGCAATGCAGACACCACAGGCAGATAGACAACACAAGTTACTGAAATTGTATGGAATCAAAGGATGTCACTTTTTTAAAAGATGAATGATGATGAACTTTAGATGAAACTTTTGACGAAGTTATACAACTGATTATAGCTCAATTAGACATATTTGTGTTTTGTAACGACTTGCTAGCAACACGCGTCGGAAGACTGAACCAGCAGCGCAAGAAGTAGGAGCTTAGCGCCACCCCCGGACACGTATTGATGGGCAGCTTACGATATCTATCTCTCTATATCTGTGTCAGAGACACAGGCTGATGGTATAACATGATAATCTTCGTTTTCCTGAAATACGGTATTTGAATTACCTGGAAAATAGGCGCTTCAGGGTCCTTGTTGATGGCAACGATGGTCTTAGAATCCTTCATGCCAGCTAGATGCTGGATGGCACCGCTGATACCAACAGCTATGTAGAGATCCTAGAAAGAGTATTCAACTTTTTTAGATATTTATACAATATAAAATAAAATCGATATGTGAAATCAAAATTAAAATACATATCTTGCAACGTATCAGAGTTTTTTTAATAATTTGTTTAGTTATTATTACTATTCACATAGTTTTATATTATTTTTTAAGGATCATTAATTTAATATCTCAATTCTGTCGATATTCAATCTGAGCACGGACAAATAAGAAGTTATTTCAAACATGTTGTATTACTTTGAATTTATAATTAAAAAAAACCTTTCAAATACTCAATAGCTTCAGAGATTTTAATTCACGATTTTAAAAGACTTTCTAATTCTCGATGACTTTAGTGGTTTCATCGTGATATCTCAATATTCAAAGCGAAAAAACATTAACATTGATTTTAACTTATCAACTCAGGCTAGGCACGGAAATTATCAAAAAATAAATAATATACGTCAACATACATGCCGCTATCTGCGTGCGTGCGATGATTTACATATTGTGCGCACTATCATGAATTCGAGGCGTTTAATTGTAAAACTTAACTGTTGACAATTGAACTCCGTGTTTGATAAAAAACCGTAATAATCGTAAACATAACCTTAGATATGTATATTTTACATTTATATGTACTTTTAACGCAGTTATTTAATCTACTTATGAAATTAATGTAAAATATACATATAGTTTATGAAATTAATGTAAAGGTTCACAAGCACCAGCTAGGCGTTTGACGCTCAGCCCTTAACGCTTGTTCTAACACGTGAACCTTTTTTATAACACTTAGAGCCTTTCTCACCACCTATTGATAGTTACAGGAGGTGGTGAGAAAGGCCCTAAGTGTAAGTAGTATGTAAACTTACAGGAGCCACGATCTTGCCGGTCTGTCCGATCTGCAAGTCGTTGGGCACGAAGCCGGCATCAACAGCTGCACGCGACGCGCCCACGGCTGCGTTCAGTTTATCGGCTAAGTCGTACAGCAGCTTAAAGTTATCGCCGGACTTGAGACCACGCCCTAACACAAAAATATATTTATTTCTTTTCAAACCATGATAATGTACATTCAGTAGAACATTCTATTTATCTATTGTAGGTATGTTTCGAATAGTAAAAAAAAACCTATAGGTATTCGTGAACTTAAACACGAATAATTTGCCTGACTATTTGCGAATACGAATAGCAACTAACCTACCTACACACACACTTGTACAATTAGTAAGTAATTTTTAATTCAATTTAAAGTTAGTAGTAAAGATTCTTTTAGTTCAATTCGAAGCAATAACTAATTTTCAAATAAACGTTGATTTTTAAAGTACCTTTTTCTATTTATAGACAATTTTTTTACCTTCTACTGACGTTGGGCTTTTTGTATACGAGTATTCGTTTAGAAAGTGTTGAATACACGCACTAGAAAATTAACTGGTATTTTCCAAAATAAATACAAATATTCAGAAGATCTACAGTGTATGAACATAGACATCACTTTATTCCGACATATCAAAACACAGTAAAGGTAAACAAATAAATTACACATAAGAGAATAAACTTAAAAAAGAGAAACAATAAAGACGCCTCTCTTCTGTTTTATTGTTATTACACCAAATTTTGAGGTGTAATAATAATAATAATTCATTTTTTCATTTGTATTTTTTCAGACAGTATGTCGGTTGTTTTCTTAGATACATAGAAAATGATAATAAAATAATACGAACATATTATAGCCCTTAATATGTCACGAATATTATAGTAGAATTATTTGAGAAAAATACAAAATTTTAAATATCTCGAAAACTGTCAACTTTTGGCCAGAGTATGTAATAGTGAAAAGTAATCGTTACATTCCATACTACCATCCCCCGAAAGGAACTGTTCTATTTACTAGTAACCCTGAATGTAAATAAAGAAAGATATATTATTATATGTTATATTGCAAAATAGCGATAGCATATAACTGCTTCATTGCAACAAACAACAAATAGTTGCAATAGATACTCTACTAATATAATAAATGCTATTTATTGCATAAAAATAGTTATTATATGTGCACAAATAATAAATGACAGAATACAATAGGCGACTTATCGCTAAGGCGATCTCTTCCAGGCAACCTTAGGATAGGGAAAAATAAAAGGTGTGTAAAATGATTGAAATTTACAGAATGAATTATGTTCAATATATACCTACCGACATATAACAATATATGGATAACAAAATATATATTTATAATAAACAACTTAATAATACATAAATACACACATTCTGGTACATCTGCACTGCACCCAATATTAATTCGCAAAAGAGAATCAAAGTTGACAAGGATAGAAAAATAAGAGGAAATTGTAGTCTCCAAAGGACAAAATAGAAAACAGGTTAGAAACAAAATAGTAGCGAGAGGAAATCATTTAGTAAAGAAAGAAAATAGAAATCCAAAGAAATTAATTAACAGAATAATGATTTCTAACTTGCCTTTTAAAACTAGACAGCGACTGAGCACGTCTAATGACAACTGGTAAATAATTCCAGTCTACCAGCCTGCACAGTGAAAGAGCTAGTAAATAAATTCGAAGAATGAGTAGGAAATTTAAGTAGTAAATTTTCAGAAGAATGCTCATTCAAATATTGTGCGGTCAAGTGGTTAAAAAGTACAGAGTAGAGAAGTGGAAGTATATATGCGTACTCTTGTGAAGTTGTATTGGAAGCCACTTGAGCTTATTGCAAAACTTGGAAACATGGTCACATTTATGCAGTCCAAATATGAACCAGATGCAAATATTCTGGAGGCGCTCAAGTTTGTCGAGTTGGTCTTCTGTTAGGTCAAGATAACAGGTAGTCTAGTAAACGGAAAAATAGAGATTGAACTATCTTATCTTTAATATCACTTTTTGTGACAGAATTCATTCTATAAATGATATTTTGCTAGTCTGAATCGTCTGATAGATAATATTCTAAACCCTCACTGATACATAAAAATGAACTGATGTCTGCTTGTTTGTTTGAAATACTTTCACTCATCTACAGATCCACAAATCAAGCTGAAATATCAATCAAGCTGGCTAGAAAACTGAGGTTTTAGTGGGACACTACATATTATATATTACAGTGAGTATGCTATATTGTAATGCAGTCAATATTTCTGATACTAACCTCCGGACACAATATTCTTTGCACTAGTAAGCTCTGGCCTATCAGACTTGGAGAGCTCCTGTGAAACCCACTCCACCAGGTCAGTCTTGTAGTCACCCCCAGGGGCTTTCTCCACCGCTGCCGAACCACCGTCCAAGGGAGCAGGAGGGAATGCTGTACCTCGAACTGTGATTATTTTAATGGGGTCTTTCGCTTCTAGCGTGAGAACTGCATTGCCTGTAAATTGACAAAAACATGATTAATTTTAGTGCACAATAAACAATAACAAGTAAAGTAATTTATTGAGATTTTAGATCTTAACAGAAGAGTGCTTTTAGGTGAAGCATCATGCCAAGTCGACAATCTGTTTGTTGTTAAAGCATTGTTAGCATGACAATACTGGTCATTGCCTCAACTTTCATCCCATACTAATGTACTTTTGTTCGTATTAAATGTTGCAACCACCATGAAATGCTGGCAATAGCTATTTTCGCTCATTAGAGGGAACATTAGCAAGTGTCGCTATATGAGTACATTTGTAAGATGTGAATGCTCATTATTGCCAAGCTACATGACATGAACTATAATTTATAGTTAAATTACCACCTACATGAAATTAAAATGTGTACCTACACATTCCAGCCGATACGTCACTAACGACATAGACGATGCTCTACAAAACGGAAGCTAACCGATCATAGTCAATGTGTATTACTTTCGGCCAGAAAGTGTGTGTTCTGTGACAATAAATAAATGTTGTTTCTTCTTTAGTAACTAATTAATATAGAATTCTCCTAGTGAATTACAGAATTACTCCCCTAATGAATTACTAAGGGAGGTCTGTGGCCTGCAGTGGGACATTATAGGCTGATATCGACAAAGACAAGATCTTTTGTACTATCAGTGAATATAAGTAAAACTAGGACTGGAATACTAAAGGAACATCTGAGTTGTGTCATATTATATGTATACCTGCATAGATAGTTCTAACAAATGTGTTAGGGTCCTTAACGCCAATAATGTCGGTGATGGGTGAGACATCAAGTTTGGCAGCTACTCTTGGTAACACAGCCTTGCCAATTGCAGTGGCCGGAGCCAATATATGTGTGAACTTGAACTGCTTCTGGGTTTCTAGGATAAGAGGTGTTAAGGTTTCCGCTGTGAAGCCTTTAAACACATCACTCTCAGCAACCAACACCTTGGACACCCCTCCTATCTTGGATAGGGTCTCTGCTATCTGAAAAATGCAATTAAGTCATTAATGAATTAGTATTACATGCAATGCAATGCAATCGGCCCTTTCAGTATCCACTGCTGGACATGGGCGTCCTCATGCACATTGTCTTGTGTATGAGGTAGGTATGTATGACCTTAATTTAGTATGACATATTATGTTTTAAATTTTAATTCACATATATTAAGATATTAAGAAGTAGATAAGGATTACAGATATAAAATACACAATAAGTATAAAATGGAAATGGCTGGTCACATGATAAGGGGAAAGAACAAATGGAACAAAGGGGTAACCGAGTGGTGCACCAGAGGCGGTAAAAGGGGGAGGGAAAGGAAATACTGAAAATAGGAGGATGATCTGAAATCTAAAGACAGTGGCGGGGGCGATGTGGACGAGAAAGGTTCACGACAGGAGACTGCCTTTGCTGAGAGGTAAATTGATTAGGATGGCGACACCGATATCTGATAGAACTGTACTGTATATCGTGTTTTAACTTTCAGGGTTTTGCTACTCACTGGACCGCATTTCGTGCCTGCCACAAGGACGGAAACATCACCACCTATCTTCTTAGCAGCGCTTAGCGCATTTTGGGTAACAGGGGATAATGCTTCATTGTTATGTTCAGCAACAACTAGTGTACTTTGCAGTCGTCGCAGCTGAAATATGATTTATTAATTAATTATTTAATAACTATATCGGTAGAGAAGGCACCTAATCTTTGAACTTTTATCATTGAATAATACATAATCAAATTCACCTCGTAATAACACTGTGATAAACTAACCTGAGTCGAGAAAAATAAAGGCCTGCTGCACGGCGAAAACATTTCAAAAAAAAAGGAATTTTAATTGCACTAAATAAAAAGAACCCTTTAGAATTTACTTACAGAAAACTTTTCAAAAAGGTTACAAAGTCCACCTTGCATTCATTCAACCACAATTCATTCATTCATGACAAACAAGATTTTTTTTAAATTCATAGGATCCAGTTGTACACCAAAACAATTGATCACAGTTTGATTTTAATTTTTCTAGATATTTATTTTATTGGTGTTCAATGAAATGACTAAAACTCTATAGATAAAACTCGAGTGAAAAAAATCAGATGGATATTAGATTTGTTATATTCGTTCATTCCCTTCGATTCGAAATAGGTACCGATTTACTGCAGCCACTGTAAGCCGTTCCAAAACATGAGAAAATTGATAATTTAAATATGATACAAAACAAAAAAGCGACGTTCATTAATTAAATGGAACTCTAGCTCTCTTCTGAAGACATTTGATTGACGTGACACATTTAATTTGACGTTTCCTTCACGTAATCTTTAAATGTTTACTGTCACAATAAAATAGAAGCCCGAGTAAAATTTTAAGTCTTGCTCATTTGTTTTTATTAAATAAGTACCTACTTTGATTTAATTGTTTCATTAGTGTTCGATATTGTTAATGTTTTAGTATCTTAGTGACAATGTCATCATTACCGATCGTTTCAATTACAAGACGAGAGACTTTTAGTTCCAGCCACAGGTTACATAGGTAAGATTCAAATTGGAATCTAATCATACTGTGCATGTATTTCACATACTTTCAATTTAAATAAATTATTGTCGAACACATCGTCATCCCTTGAACGACATTTTTAACTTAACTTTGTGGTAGTAGGCATTAGTCTATTAAATTAATAAATCGACCCTAATTACATTTTGGAGTTATTTTTACAGCCCATGTTTGAGTGACGAAGTAAATAAGAAAATATTTGGAAAATGCAATAATCCTAACGGACACGGACACAATTATATTGGTAAGATACCCACTTTAACTATATTTTTTTAATTAAAATTATCTAATCTTATATCTCTATTTTTTTGTTTTAGTTCTAGTAACTGTGAAAGGGCCTGTTGATCCACAAACAGGAATGGTCATGAATGTGCATGACCTCAAAGAGTACATGCAAGCAGCTATTATGAACCCACTAGACCATAAAAATTTGGATCAAGATGTTCCATATTTTAAAACAGTGGTAAGATCCATTTTTTTTATTGTAAAGTCTTTAAAGTGCTATCTATCCTACTTAAATATGACAAATGTTTTAATTGCATTTTTAAGGTAAGCACAACAGAAAACTTGGCAATATTTATCTGGGACCAACTGCAAATAGTAATGGACAAGCCTCATTTACTACATGAAGTGAAAATTCTAGAGACAGAAAAGAATCATGTAGTATATTGTGGTGAATCGACTCACGCATTTAACACCACCAAATTACTACACCCAAAGCTTAGTTTGGTTTCATCAGACTGATTGATTTATTATAGTATTTTAATAAGCTTTTGTATTATTTTGTACATGATTTATAAAATGTAAATATATTATTTTGAAAAATTGATAATAATATCAATGGTATATAATAATTAATATCAATGGTATATTGAGCATTCATTCCATAACATTAACTTATTAACTCCAATGGACATCGGGCCACACTCAAAAGTGTCCGAACTAAAGGAGAAACAAATTGCGATTTCCAGTGAGTTCATTCAGGCGAGCAACCGATGACAAGTCTATAATGCCATATTGTGATGAAAATTTTTAAATATTATGCAATAAAAGTGAAAAAATAGGATAGAATGTCATATTTTCAGTAATTATGATTGTTATTTATCCTATCAATTTATTTTATATCTGAACAAATTTTAATTTAATTTTGAATTATTTGTTTACTACTAATTACAAAAGTTATGCTTATGAATAACACCTAACTATATATTTGCCCTTGTCCCGCATGCACTTAAATTACACTAGTTTGTGGGGTTGCATCAAATTAATTTTATTTTTTAAATAGCTTCAACTTAGAATTAATTAGTGTTTTATATGTAATTATTATTATTATAGACTAATAGTTATTATATTAATCATATTTTGTTTCAAGTGCATAGATATTGCGGCATGTGTATTCATTTTAGTTTGCAAAAAAAATGACATCTACTCATAACATAACTCATTACTATTGATACTAGGTCAATGAGATGAGGTATTTTATTTATTACTATTAAATTTATATTATAAAGAACTATGTCCATTGCTCCCAATTTCTTTGTCTTATTCAGAGTCAAAAAATATTGGTTTACTATCTGCTTTTTTCTGTTTCTTATAGCCTCTTAACAGACTTCAAAATAGGTTCTTATTTTGAGGCATATGTTTTTATTTTGATGGCATGTTTTTGTCCAGGAATTTCTCCGTAACTACCGGACAAATTTTGTTGAAGCTTTTTATGTTAGATTCAGAATTCTGTAAAATAAAGAATAACTTATCAATATATGATATATTATTTCATCTAAATAGAGTGAATATTAAATATTTTTACGAATGAAGCAACTCTGTAAGTTTTATGTTCCCACAATCCTATTTATGATGGCCTTGGTAGCACATGTATGTTTTAACTGAACATACTACAATTAAGCAGTATGGTAGAGACAAAAACTTTGAATAATTTTATTTCGTAATGCATTTCATTATCGCTAAGTAGATTGTATATGTTAACTCTTGTTCGTGAATTTTGTACATTTTGTATTAGACGTCGTCTATTTAATATTAGATCAATGTTTCATGAATAGTATTTTATTTCGGAAGCTTACTTTTAATGACACAATAAAATGAAAATTAATACAATATATTTAATAAGAAACAGCATAAATATTTACTTGATTTACATTTCACCTACTTCACATATTGATAACACAATATAATTCCAAAATAAATGTTATTATCAATGTTTACAAGCATATATATTTTTTTATACTTACATTTATTTATATTCTGTTTCATTTATTTTTGTACTTTTGCAATTGAATACAAAGAAGTAAAGGTATAATTGCAAACAAAGATCAATTGAGATATCTAAATTAAATCTTAATTTCTTCAGTCTCTTTAAATTTATAGAACTAATTATGCAATATCAAGAATAATGAATTTATACACTACCGATTTATCAAACAAAATATACATATCATTGGCACACAAATCTGTAAACAAACCTTAAATTAAGATACCTAGTAATAGTCTTTTTCAAATGGAACTTATTTCCAGTAATACTCGTTACCCAACGCTTTATTTTATAATACAGGGCGAAACTTTCTGGACGATTGAAACCTGCTAAGTTAAATAACTTATGATTTTACTTATTGTTACAGAAAAATATTAATTTATGGGTTGCATTTAAATGTACTCATTTAGCATGATCCACAAAACAACATATTTTTGAACATCTGAAGTAAATAATTTTAATTTACTAAGAATGTGGTCATCAAATCAATTGAGTCCACTCCTATTCATTTATCGTGATCAGATAACCTAATCCACCTTTAAATTTGCTGCCATCGACTAGCTGCTCATTTAGCATTTCTTGTGTTGCTTACTTTGTATGGAAAATTTGGTAAAAATAAAAGAATTGATTTTGTTAAGGAGTCTTAAAATCTTCATATCAATAAACTCAGAATCATGAATGAAATCCATTGAGGCTTCGAGAAAGCTCACTTACAACTTCCATAATAATAAAGCATTACAGCATAGGGACATTTTAATATTGTTTCTAAGAGTAATTTTTAAGAAACTTCATATTAATTTCAAGGAACAGTTTTTTCATCAAAGTAAGGGCTTCACAAGCAGTTTATAAATAAATGTGACTAACAAATAGTAATGTCCACCGTTTAATGTAACACATTATAAAATTTACTCTGTGTGGTCGTTAAACGTCACTTAAGAAAAAATGGCGTCACACCGTTATTTAATTTATACTCTACACCAGATCTCTCAATTTTAAATTGATTGAAACACATCATTGATTTAAACAAATCCCAGTAAAATTTGTTAATTATAGTAATTATATACTTTTTTTATCATAAATATTAAATAATTGCACAGTGCACACATGTGCACATCACAGATTGGCACTAGATCATATATCAATATCACACAACAAATATTATCATTGTTTTATATATCAAATAACTATTTTGTAAAATACATTGTCAAAATAAAACATGTCATGAGAACCTAAAACTCCAATAATTATCTTAATAAATCCACATACATATATAATTCAGTCTATACAATTTCATTCAACACTGATATTTAAAAATTGGCAAAATAAACATTCAACTCATATTATATTTTTAATATACTTATTTATATAGCTAGATTCGTGTCCAGTTTAGATGGGTGTTTAATAGTAATATATGGGATGCCCAATTCGAAGTCATTATTTGGCCAGTATTTGAGTTGCGGGTTTTGTTCGGGCCTTTCTTCTGACACATTGAAATAAGCCAAAAGAACCAGTGCAGTGTAACTGGATATAAAGATAAGGACGTGCCAAACACCGTGCATGTAAGGAAAATCGATAGAGAGCCAAGCATCGCAAAACATGCGATCCATGATCCAGCAAAACGTCGCAAGGAGACAGACAGCAACACATCTTAGCCCCAAGTGATAGACACGAGCACATTTAACTCTGCAACAACACCAAGAATTGACGTTTCTGATTAGAAATTCTAAATGCAATAAAATGTATATTAAAATTCAAAGAAAAATTATACAAGTTACCTGTTTAGCTCTTTGTATAAGAATACAACAGCAGGCAGAACCAAAGTCATTAAAGCAAATGCATTAGCAGCAGGGTGCATCATTAAGAAACCCGTTGATAGTACTGAGAATACACTTGAGTAGAATGCTAGTGCCCTCCTGTAAAAGCAATGTTTATAATTTATAATATCACTTTCCAAGAATTTCTTATTTCAAGAATAAGAAGTTTTACTCTTATTATTACTCGCCCAACATAATATCGAGCATAATATTGAGGTAGTATACATAAGTAAAATTAAATATATATACTAGTATTTTTTTATTATTATTATGGTTGTATCGGGCTAGGCATACGTTATGCTGATGCGGCCTATCTGTTTTTTGTCTAGCGTAGCATATTAATATGTTTAGCATTTACAAAATAATTTTATTGTTTCAAAATTTTTGAATCCATTGAAGTAATTAAAAATGTTTTTTTTTTTTAAAAAAAAACCTAAGATTACATCATATATTTTGTTTGACACTTATTTGTAGTTTTTTTACAACACAACTAAGATTTATATACCTACATTTATAAATATCTGCATAACCTACTTACTGAAGAATCTATAGGTTTATACCTAAAGTTTTTACAAGTTTATACAAGTTTTTTATAGTATTGTTTCATTTGCCATAATAGCTTTATGTTAGAAAACGCAGCATTGTGTTCTTGCAGTAACAATTACCTTTATAACATGACTAATGTTGATTAATTTATGCTAAAATCCAATACATGTATGATTATAACGTGTGTTTACATAATCAAAACTTGAATGTAGAAGAAGTGATATAAACTAATTATCCTTTTTTTTCTACATATAAAACTTAAAGAGTAAGGCTTGCCATCTGTCTGGGGTTTCCTGTTTCTATCCTAGATTTTTTTTATATGGGTAGTTTGATTTAAAGATCCGGAAAGTTCATATCAAAAGTAAAAGCGAGTTAGAGCCACCAATGTAACCACCACCACAGACCGCGAGTGTTTGAGAGGCTTAGTTTTTACAAATTCATTACATTTTCATCTGTAAGATTTTTTTATAAAATGTCCAATGTAATATTTTATAAAAAAAGATGAATTTGTAAAAAAATGTCCAGTAGACGCGGCGCTGTGATCGGCCAACAATCTTGTCAGCTTATTGTTTTCAATTTACCATATCAAATTATTTATTTTTATTTACAGTAAAGATGCGTCGAAATTGGGAACTAAATAATAATAAACGGACATAATAATATTTATTTTGCACAATGGCTGACCTTTCATAATAATAATAAATACTCTTTATTGCATACAAATAGTTATTACATATGCACAAATAATAAATGACAGAATACAATAGGCGACCTTATCGCTAAGGCGATCTCTTCCAGGCAACCTTGGGATAGAGAAAAATAAAAGGGATATAGGTGTGCAAAATGGCTGTCATATTTAGTTGCCTTAAATTCTGAGGGACTTCTTTGGTGGCGCGCTCTCTACATAAGAGCTCCTTATGCACAAGGGCAAACTCATTCATGTGTGAGCATCGTATGCTTTTACTCATCTAACTAAAAGCAGAGAGCGGTGCAAATCACCTCGTGCCCTTGAGGGGAAGGCAAGCGTTTTGCTACCGTTTTGAATCGACAACGCATGTGAATGGGTATGTGAAGATTGCGTTCATACAAGAGCAATCCTCAATAATATGAGAAACGTGGTAAACACTTTTTAACAGCGTTCGTTGATATAATGTATTTCAGAGGATATATATCACGATATATATATACATATATCAATTGATAGTTATATTGATATACATCAATTGATAGTTATATTGATAGATATCAATTGATAATTATATTGATATATATTAATTGATATTTATCGACAAAACTAGAATTTTGGCATATCCCACCCTTTTAAATTATGATCACTGCCAATGAGCCAACACTAAAGATTATAATTTAGTTGAATCGTGTTGCTTAGTTTGCGCTACCGATTACTACTGATAATACTTATTCAATCGACACATGGTGATATTGTCGATAGTATAAGTTACAAGGTCTGTTATCGATAGTTACGCAACACTAGTCGGAATCCAACACAGATGGATGCGGAAGCAATGCGGACATTTCTCGGTCAAGCGGATTATTTCACGATATTTTCTTTCATCACCAAGCTAGTGAAAATGGAAGAAAATCCGTATTTAAGTAGAAACTCAGTGGTTCTAATTCAAGATCTCACAAATATGAATATAGAAATTCGATTAACAATAAAACCGAATTGTTGATCAGAGTTATAGGAATGATAGACACCTAGTCAATCGCCACACTTTCTAATTAAGATTGCTGTTTTTGATTTTGATTATTCCACTTCACGTTATTCATGAATCCTAATTCACTTATTGACTAAATACAGATTGTTGTAAAAGCTGCTATTACACCATCCTGAATTTAGTCACTAATGAGTTAAAAGTTGCTATTACATCGTCCTGAATTTAGTCACTAATGAGTTAAAAGCTGCTATTACATCATCCTGAATTTAGTCATTAATGAATTAAAAGCTGCTATTATATTATCCTGATTTAGTCACTAAGTGAGTTAGGATTCCTGAATAATGTTAAGTCAAATAAGCCCATAAGAAAAATACGATCCCTTTTCATCCTGAATCATGTATATAATTACCTGTTACCTCGTAAGAACTTCGGGAAGTGTCTTTTTGGAAAAAACATTGCAAAGGCAGCCATATACACCCACAGTATGGCCAATTCATCTAATAACTGACCTGTAAAAAGAGCCCGCTTGTAATAAATAAGCAGTGTTTTAATCTTCTTCTTCTTCTTCTCAGCCCTTGGACGTCCACTGCTGGACATAGGCCTCCCCCATTTTCCGCCATTTAGACTTATCGGCAGCGACCTGCATCCAGCGGGTCCCCGCAACCTTTATGAGGTCGTCTGTCCATCTAGCAGATGGACGTCCTCGGCTTCGTCCGCCGGTACGTGGTCTCCACTCGAGAACCCTTCTGCCCCATCGGCCATCGGTTCTTCGAGCTATGTGCCCTGCCCACTGCCACTTCAGCTTGCTAACCCGAGAGGCTATGTCGGTGACTTTAGTTCGTCTACGGATCTCCTCATTCCTGATTCGATCACGTAGGGAAACCCCGAGCATAGCCCTCTCCATAGCTCGCTGTGCGACAGTGAGCTTATTTATGAGGCCCATAGTCAGAGACCACGTCTCGGTGCCGTAGGTCATCACCGGCAACACACACTGGTCGAAGACCTTCGTCTTCAAGCACTGAGGTATTTTGGACGAGAAGATGCTGCGTAGCTTCCCGAACGCTGCCCAGCCGAGTTGGATTCGTCGATTGACCTCTTTCTCGAAGTTGGACCTACCTAGTTGGACCGTTTGGCCTAGGTAGACGTACTCGTCAACAACTTCGAGAATCGAGCTCCCGACTGAAACTGGGGTGGGCACGACATGGACATTCGACATGATTTTCGTCTTGTCCATTTTAAGGCCCACCTGTTGGGAAACTCGATTGAGGTCTCCGAGCATTGTGCTAAGATCCTCCAGCGATTCTGCCATGACCACGATATCGTCGGCAAATCGAAGGTGAGTGATGCATTCGCCATCAACGTTGATGCCGAGTCCTTTTATATTGTTCCTAGTGTTTTAATATTAATCTATATTTCGTTTTAATAAAATCCGTTTTTTAATTGAAATGCTAGGTATTTAATTAAGCGCTGGTAAATAATGAAATTGATAAATACATATTCCATTATATTCCTAAGCGATCTGAGATTTTATTTGAATATCAGGGGCTTCACCAGGCATATAATAAACAGATACTTTTTTATAAATTATTCTGATGAAATTTGGGGATTTCATTAAAATTCGGATTTGCAATAAAGTACCTGAGTACAGCCTGGTGACATTTTTTTAATTAAAAATCTCTTAGGAATATACGATAATAGAATATTTATCAATTTATTTGCCAGTGTCTAATTAAATCCCTAGGTGTTTAATTAAAAATGGATTTTTTTATTAACCTGTGACATATTATTTTAATTATATATCTTTAATTAACAAGACCCATTGGAGAAGGCCACATTTATTTACTTGGTGCACCACCTTGACAGTCATCATCAGTCCGGCTTTAAGATGTAGATTTTTTCGCAATGGCTAAATTCTTGTGCAGCAACGAGCCTAAGGCAGTAGACCGGCGAAAGGGACGGACCTCGGCTTAGGGCATTGCTATGGGAGGGTACCGCGGCATCGTGAGTCGGTGAGAAGCGCCCAGCCACGTGCCGATACCTGGTAAGAGTTGGCTGAAGGCCGTATGTATGGTATGTGTTAACGGTGAGTGACGAGAGTGACGTCCTCGTCTCCGCCGGCGAGGACTGTGTATATGCGAGTGTAGTGTAAGAACCGCATTGGCAGCAGTAATTGGGTCGTCGGGGTCATCTAGGACGTGCCGAGGACGACGACGACGGTAACGGGGAGGGGCATATCTGTCGGGGACATAGATTAGGCTGGCAACTACTAGAGGATTAAGATGGTGAGAGAGTCTGTCGTAGTAGCGTTGGGTGGAGTCTTTTGACGATGGAGGGAAGTATCAAGTCCTTGTGGAGGTCGACATTGCGAGAGTACTATGGGGCAGCTACGGCCTTATGCACGAATTTATTTTGGAGGGTTTGAAGTATTTTAATGTTTTAGGTGGGGTTGTTGTGCAAAGACAACGCTAGCGAAAGTCTTTATGGGACGTACGAAAGTTTTGTACAATGTCAGCTTATTTCTAAGCGATATTTTACTTCCCCCACCTATGAGACGGTCGAGGCGACCAAGTACAAAGGTGGCTCGGTTTCGGACAGTTTGTGTGTTTTCGGAAGATCAAGGGGCCTAGAGTTTGGAGTGCCACCCCTGGGAATAGGGAAGTACATGGCTGCACTTTTCTTCAGGTTGACCTCTCTCTCACAAACCACTCTCTAGGGCGGTGATAAGTATTCCTATTATAACTTTTAAGATGAGATATATATATATTTCGAAGGGAACTGAAGATGCCACTAATTATAATGAGTCATTATTTTACTATCTTGTGAAAACAATTGAATGGTCAATAGTAAATAATTTGAGAATTATTCGTATTTTTTTTATGGATGAAGGCGTCAGACGATCATACAGTCCACCTGATGGTAAGTAGATACTGTCGCCCATAGACATCTGCGACACATGCCATTATTAGTCCAAAATGACAAATGTTGGCACGATCCAGGGTACTACCTTTGGAGATATAGGAATGGATTTGGAGAAAGGGTTGGGAAAATGGGGAGGGATAGGATGGGAATGGGTTCTGGCACATCTCACTCACTACATTAGTGATATAAGATAGTGGGAAATGCAGTACATTTCAAGGTAGTCTTCTGTGAGAGAGGGGTAACGTGGCCAGTCGAGCGCGCCCAGCGGTTGTTGAATTGCAGTTGACTCTCCCCCTACGTTAATTCTGTGTTATAACATCATGAAGGTCAGTGGTCACTTTTACAATTCTAAGCTACCATCTATCCAAATTTAGTGTGCACCTCAAGCAATAATGAGGGTTTAAATAGTGTCATTTTGTTTAATAAGTTAATAATGCAGTTATTAGTGAGATTCATGCCAATAGTTAAATACATTGTTGTTTTAAGTGGAGGTGTGGATGTTTGGCTATAAACTGTGATGAGGAGGATAACCCAGGGACCGAAAGGACCCCGTTTTTAAATTCTTATTGTCAGATTAACTGCATCTGCAGAATAATGATCAAAGAAACTCACTAGTAACAGTTAAAATAAACTAGTCAGATTTAACCCATTTATTTTCAATCTTCTACATATATACCACAGCACAGTAGTGCAGTTTAAGGAATCTTAGAGATGTAGAAACAATATTAGGTCGATAGGTACTAATCGATAATTTTAATGTATGTTTATTATTGTAAATTAATGTTAATTAAAGAAATCAAACATCAGAACTAAAGCAATTAAACTCATAGGCACTCCCACTCTCTTGTGTGCTGTACATATATCTATTATGATATGATATAATATAATATTATAAAGGTAGAAGACATCAGAAAATTCATCTGATAGTAAGTTGCTTTCTATTAACAATAAAAATTGTATTAGTGACTAAAATATACAACCAAAAAATGTAAACATGTTAGGTACATATTTACATATTTTTGGTACATGTTAAATTTTTATAGATTTACCATACAATTAACACTTACCAACAAGACTCAAAGTGGCATGAAAATAAGCTGAACTGAGTCCAACCACCATTAATAATACCCACAAAACATTTATGGCTGGGTTGAAGTATCTCGCATACTCTTGAAAGAGATGAATCAGGACTGGCGGAAGTAACAAGAAAATGACGTTACTGACCTGCATATGAAACAAAAAAATATAATTATGATGGCATCTACTAATATATAACGAAGATACGTAATTTAAACCTTTGATTAACAGCGTCATTAAATTTTATAATATTTATTGGTAAAATTAGCATTAAAGGCCTTCTGTTGCGCACAAATATTATCCTAACAGCGTAAACACAACCAATGTCTTTGTTTATCTACACAGCATCGAGATAAAATAAAATAACGGTCTAAAAATAAAACTTGAATATGTAACTGCGACGTGTTTATGAAATATAATATTTTTACTACTTACGGTATTAACGAATTCAGCTATTACTGGTGAAATAGAGTAGTTAGATTCACACCAATCCACCGGTGAGCTTCCACGTTCTAAGTGAGACCACATTTTCTCTTCGTTTCCAAGTCCTTTGTTTATAAACCAAAATTTAATTTTAATTAATCAAAACACTGCCTAAATCAAGCGAGAATTGGGCAATAACTTTTACTACTAAAATGATCAGCAATTTATAAACAGAACTGGTTTCTAATGAAAGGTTATATAATTCAAAATACACAAAAAATTGGTTTTCTAAAAATGCGAAATATACAATTTTGTTTACGACAGCAGCACAATAAAAGTCGACACGTCTGTTGAGAAGAGCCAAAACGTCATCAATGAATGAATCATAAACGTAGTGTTGCCACAGATATATGTTGTACAAAAAAGAGATACTTATTGTACCTTCGATTTTCTTTGTACAAACTCATTATAATCGATTATCTAAATCGATTCAGCTAGTAAAATAGGAGCGATGACTTTTCATTTACTTATATTGTTTACAGCGTTCCATTATGACCACCTTCCACCTTTTCTAAGATTTCATTTTACATATGTATGACAACAAGTACGTAAAACACTCCCATACGAACTTTTTATTTTTATGATCTTTATTACATTTTGAGTAAACTCCAGGAGTAGACTTATAACAATGGATGTTTTTACCTATCTAAATTTCTCACATTTCTTTCTGCAAAACTTTCAGTCTTTACCTTGTTTCGCCCCCCGATAGAGAACTGCTCAGGACTGACCTCGAGTCACTCCTCGATTTCGGTAGCTCAGTCATCCTAGAAGGTGATCTCAACTCAAAACACCCTAGTTTCAATAGCCACACGTCCAATCAAAATGGTAAGCGCCTTAACAGATACATTAACCAACTCGACTTTGACGTTATAGCTCCAATGACGCCAACCCATTATCCTTATAATGTTACACACTAACCCGACGTACTAGATATCGCCCTTTTCAAAAATATAGCCATACGTTTGTGAACTCGATAGAAACCATATGCGAGTTAGACTCCGACCACCGTCTCGTAGTAATGAAATTAGGTCGGCAGACGGACCTACCTCCCCAAGACAAGACTATTATTGATTGGAGCTAGTTAGATGAAGTCCTTAAGGCTTCTAGCTCCCTCCACCTACTCTATCCCAAACGACCTGATCAGTGCGGATGACAAAAACACGGCACGATCTCTGGTCTCGGCAGCCTTAGGGATATAATCCAAAGCTACTCTAGGTGGGTCCCAGCAGCGAGTGATTGCTGATGGGAGTTGCCAGAGGATATAAGGGAACTGATAAGAGCCAAGAAGGCATGGGAAAAATCATCTCTTTTCAGCAGCCTGGAAACAAGCTGTTGTTATCCGTATCCCCAAACCGAGTAAAAAAAGCTCGGAACCCTCTAGTTATAGACCCATTAGCCTATTGAATACAATGGCAAAAATCTACGAAATAATTCCCCTTTTTCGCCTACTGAGTCACGTCAACTCGAAAGGCCTATTCATCGATGAACAGTTCGGATTTAGAGCCAACTCTAGTATCCCGCTCTAGTCTCGTGTCTAGTGTACAGCAGGTGCACCAAATCACCGAGCACATCCTCACAGGTCTCAACCAAAGGAGACTGTTCAATACCCTAGGTGTGTTCTTCGACGTAGCGAAGGTTTTTGACAAGGTCTGGCACAACGGTTTAATCTATAAACTGTACCAACTGGAGGTGCCTGAACGTCTTATTCTCATTATTCCAGACTACCTTCCCAATCGCACACACCTTTCGCTACAGAGTTAAGGCACTCTGTTCAGTTCTCGCCCAATCACAGCTAGAATCCAGGCTATTAATGTGAATGATAAATGTATAATTGTGGCTCCGTCCTAGCACCCACGCTCTATTCCCTCTACACCGATGACATCCCCCACTCCCCTGGAATAGACATCGCCCTTTTCGCCTCAAGATAGCAACCTACGACGTGTCTCTCTACGCCTCCAACGCGCAATTCTAACACTACACTCTCAAGCTACACACATACACCGTCCCCGCCGGAGGAGACGAGGACGCCACCTTGGCTACACCGTGAACACACACCAGCCTTCAGCCAACACTATCGGCACGTGCCTGGGCACTTCTTACAGATTCGTGATCCCGTGGTACCCTCCCAAAGCAGCGCCCTAAACAGAGGTCCCCTCCTTCCGCCGGTCTACCGGCGGGGGAGCCTTTAAGCACGTTGTTGCACACACTTTTGCTCCTGGCTGAGCTCCTTCTGCGCTCGCCCTAAGCCATACATGTCCGGTAACTTTTAAAAGGCCCTACCACAAGGAAATAGAAATTCCGACAAAAAAACCTTATTTCATTGATATATTAAATGTCCTATGGTAGACAAATAGATGGAAAAGCAAGCTCAAAAGGATTCCGTTGGAATTTTTCGGATTCGGAAGCTTAAAAGGGTCAATATAATATATGTACTGTGGCAATAATTAGATATTTATATTCACGCCTTGTTCGTGACTTGGTAACCACACGTCGACATTCATGGGTACATAGATTTCAATAACTTTAGAAATAATATTAATGATTCATGTATAATTGTGGATAAATTTCAGTCGTGTTCACTTTAAATCGAAATTATTAAAGTGCTTATAAAAATGCATAGTATTCCTAAATCGAATTCTGGTAAGTTCAATAATTAAACACTCATATTATCTACTAACTAACATCCACCTAATAAGAACTTGTGGGAAGTGGGATTAACATTAGGTTAGATTTTACCGAAAATAGTCTACAACATGGGTTTTCGTGATTAGTAAATGATAATATGGTATATTTGAACGAGTTAATTTGCTACAACATATACCTAATAGTCCAACCGCTGCCAGTAGTGACGACCACGTTGCCTCTATAAGATATACAAGATATCAGCGCGGCTCCAGGATCCAAAGTTCGAGCAGGATTCAAAAGAGGATTTTTTTTAAAAACTCGAGGTTGCATCGCTTCCATCGTACATCCTGAATGTATCTCATATCTGTCTGTATTCTTTATCAATGATATTATACCATATCAATATATTCCCAGTTTTTCTTTAGCATTTTAAAATTAATTTTTGAGTTAATCATCGTATAGGTACTATACGTAAGTATTATTAAATGTGTAAAACCATCATTATGTTATGATAGAATACAATATTGATGTTTAAAACAAATAGAGTTGAAAGGCGACATCTATCAGTGAGTAGGAAAAAATAAAAAGATACATTTTTTAAATTAAATACTTTATAGTTTGTTTACGGATGTTTTAGTGCTTGAATGGGCAATATGGTCATGCGTTTGTTTTGTTTTTTTTTTATCAACGACACTACTGAACCACACCGCCTACACACTGGTAGTGTTTTTGAGAATTGTGTTTTATCAACGACACCACTGAGCCACACCGCTGCACACTAGTGGTATGGATTATCCACTGCCGAACAAAAGTCTCCCCACCGAGAGTGAGTTAAGCTATTTCAAAACCTGAAATTCCTGGGGCATTTTCTTATTAACATATACCTATATTTAAGTTTTGATACAAAATAGCACTACTTACCGCAATCGTTGATACCTAAATAAATCATAAACGAATATTACAGAAATTGATAACAGCAGGGAGTTAGATTTTATAGATTACTGGGGTGATCAAACAGTAGAAAACGAAGTATTGCAAGGCCAGAAATTGCGTGAAGAAAAGCTATCATTACTTCCCCATAAAGGGTCCAATGTTCCAGAACTAGACCCTATAAAGCTAAGCTATGGATCTAAAAGGAAAGCATGGAAACGGTAAATGTATAATAATATACATGTATCTATTTGTTTAATTAAAATCCCAATATGTTCGATCGTTCATCGCACGTTAGGGCGCGAATGCGGTACGCGTTACGACGTCGCGTCGTTTCATTTTCTTCGATTCTTGCAGGCCTTACCCAGCAGTGGAGATAAAGACTGATGGTATAATTGGCATGGAATGGTATAGTAGGTACCTAGACAGTACTTAATTTCCACGATAATTCTCGTATGTGGAAAAAGGATCTCACCGAATGTCACATTTAAGAAATTGTTACATCTAAATGTGTTGCGAAAAATACGTCTCTTATACGTACTCTGTGCCGTAGTCGTACCACAGTACTGCGTCACCTCGTGTCTTATACGTACTCTGTGGAATTATAACGTTGTAGAACAAACGTAATTTCAGTTAAAGCAACGAATATGAACGTTGAAGTAATCACAGTGACGGCCTAAGCGGTTTCACCGCCCTATGACCTGCCAAATATTAGATTGCGCCCCCTCCTTATGATTGCGGCTGTCTGTTGTGTATAACATCTTTATAACAATTTATTTCTATTCGATTACATTTCAGAAAAAAATGTGGTAATAAACCGCATTCCGCATTAAAAAGTAAATCCTGTCTTGCGAGAATACCATTAAGAATTATAGAGTTATCTGTGCCTACGAAGCGGCACTGTATTGATACATGGAGATACAAAAGCGATGTTCTTCCTGCGATCATGGTATTGTACTTCCTATTATTCCTCTATCATAAATTAAACAGTATCTCGCACCTGCGTAAAAAAGGCGTTTTTAAATTGCTGCAATAACTAGATATATACCATCGATTTGATAATACATCTTACGTTGTTACCGAAGAAATCAGGTTGGCCGTTTTTAGGGAGGATGGGGGGCAAATGAGGCGGGGTTCATAACGTGATAAGAGCGTAAATCGAGAGATTGTCGCGAACTAACAGATATAAACGTAAACTTTTAATTATAAATACACGTTTCGACGGCTAATAGACTATTTGATTTAAATGCCACTTTGGTCACCACTTTTGGTTATCAAAGTGGCGAGTTGAAGTTACGAGTTTTAACCGTCGTCGATTTGACATTTCCTAATACAAACAGAAACGATTTCCCAGACTAATAATTCATTCACATTTACGAGTAAATTGTAATGGAAAAATTTAATGATGTAAAAATGAATATTGTCTTCTGTCGATATTTTAGGTGGATAGATTGAAGCGACAAGTAATGGATCAGAATCCAATAGCACACGTTTCAGACGCGATTTGCTGTTTCAAAAAACAAATGAAACGTTTAAAAAAACGTACACATAAAGTAACGTAAGTCACCTGTAAAAGTAAATTTATAGTTAACGGTGGATATAACATAGTGGCTAATGTTAATACTTTGTATAATGTTGATGATGGTAGAGGAATTGCACTGTAACTTGGAGGAATTTGGCCTGTACCACTATTAAAATTATCGATTAAACGAATATTCACTTTCTCTTTCGCAACATTTCATAGAACATAATGAATATATTATTATAATGATATCTTATCTGTATCCCACTTTGTGGTAGCTTAATTAGTATATGAATTAGTTATAATTTTTATGTATTCATATGTACAATTATACTGTTTGTGCCCAAATAAAATTTAAAAAAATGTTCAAAGAGTTTCAAAATATAAACTTTCGCATTCGTTATTTTCATTGCGAAATTATTAGCGAATGTATGGTCGCTCTCTCATTCATATTACGATGAAACTTCGCATTAGTCTGATTGACATTTCGTATCAAGAATAGGGTTTAGTATACTTATTTCACTCTGCTTTAATCATCCGAGTGAAAAAAGTAACTACATTACGACCTCCGGGGCATCCTCCCCTCAGTTGGACTAACGAATTGAAGAAGTTCCCCGATAGTGGCTGCATGAGTAGAGCTGAAGATAGGGTTTGGTGAGGAGCCTTAGAAGACGCCTAGCAGTGGAGAGACATAAGCTGATGGTATGGTATGATGTGAATATTCAGTAAACAACAGTAAAAGTATTTCATTTTATTACTGACCATTAAACCTAACCTAACCTAGTATACCGTGCTTGTTATATTTGATCGTTACTTTTGTCCTTGTAATTGTACAATAATAAATAACAGGTTTACTTAAGGCAGATACATAGTACCAATTTCACTTCACTAATACACCTAGTGATATATTTGTGAAGTAGAACTGAAAATAAGAAATACAAAAGTAATCACTAAATTGTAATTTTTATAGGTCAAATTCAAAAATTATGCAAAACGTAAAACAGAATGACAAACGCATGGTGGGCATTGGAACATTGTGTGCAATATTCAGCAACAGGCTTGCTAAAAAATTAATAAAGCCCATGAATATAACTTTAAATTCAGAGTTAGTCATTTTATGGAACTATAATATCCTTTACACCAGCAAATACGAGTATATTTTATATATAAATACCTATACTTATACGTAATACTTATTAATATTTTTAGGCTAGATGATATATCGAAAATTGTAGCTACAGATATTATTAATCTTATAAAAAAAAGAAAAAAATCTTTCAGTAATACAAACAATATTGTTATTAATGATAGGAAATATAAAGAAATTTGGAACGAAGTATCTAATAAGGTAAATAATTAATCCTTTAAGTTATTTACTGTTCAAAAATTTAGGCTTTCATTTTATTGTCTCAATATGTTGCAGATAACAATATGGATATCTGGTATCCTTGAGGATGCTTCATATAAGTTGTTGTTAGAAGATCTGAGAGGTAGGTAATATTATAGTTAATAGTAATAGTAGGTAATGTAAGTATATTAAATACATTGATATTTGTATTCATATAAAATGAATCGTATTACACATTGCACGAATAATGACAGCTATTCTTTATCAACAACGTCACTATACTTTTTAATATCTATATCTTTTTTTAGAATTAGAGGAAGAAGAAGGACCAGTATTTGACTTTATTGACGATTTAGTGAATAATGTTTTGGTATGCTCGTTTATTAGTTATTACCTCACAGAGATTATTAAATTTCAGCATAAACAACATATCTAGTTTCATTTTATTACAATATATTATATCAAATTTCAGAGTATTTGTGAACCACAGCCTTCAACATTGGATGATTATGAATTTGTGACTAATGAAGATATGGAGATTATAGAGCAGCGATCGGAAAAAAGTAGTGTAAAAAAAGAATCTATTGAAAGCAGTAACAGTAGTAGTAATACTGAGTTTGAAAGCTCAAAATCGAATAGCAGTGAATCTAAAACTAATGAAATAGATCAAGGAGATAACTATTTGCCCGCTGAAAGCTTTTTAAATGAAACTGACACCAATGAAGAAGATGCAAAAGACTTTATAGTAAATGAAATTAATTTAATTATTAACACCCTAACACCTATTGACAATGAAACCCAAGAGTCAATCGATAAAGGTGCTACTGCTTTCTCAGCAACTCATGACGACATTGAAGTAGATCAAGGTAAAGACGACTTTAAAATTATTGATGGAAATTCATTCAAAAGCGCAAATGACTCTGAAAATCTAGACAAAACAAATGTTGACAACGGTTTAGATAAAAAAGGTTGTGAAGGTTCAGATCAAGATTTAAATGTTACAAATCAAGAAAGCACTGAAGTAGAACAAATCCCAGACGATGTTACTATTACTAATGTTGATGTGGTTGAAAGTGTCGTAGATATCAAAAGCGGAATTACTGTAGATGATAATATCAGTAATGTAGCTCATGAAGAACAAGAATTAAATATTGCTAATCAAGACAGCACGGAAGTAGAACAGATTCAAGACGACGTCGCCATTATTGGTGTTCATGCAGTTGAAAGTGCTACAGATATCCAAAACGGAATAAATGTAGACAATAACATCAATAATGAAGCTTATGAAGAACAAGATTTAAATGTTACAAATAAAGAAATTAGTGAAGTAGATCAAATTAGGGACGACATTAATGTTGTTAAAAATATAAACGGAATCAATGTTGAAAATGAGGTTCATGAAGATTTAGAGCAAGATAATGGTTCAAACGTGAGTCTTGTATTTCCATTTATAGAAGACCAAACCGATGAAAAACAGAAAAAAGTGACCTTTTCTAATTTAAATATAGGTAAAATATTTTATTTTTGTATTATTTTTAATATTAGGTAAATTAAACAATTAAGTCTATCATTAGATTTTATAAACATAAACTTTAAATCGTTCTGTTTATTTTAGATACCGTAAAAGAAAATGCAAAATCTCCCAAAAAATCCAGCAGGTAAAATATTATTTAAAAATTAATACGGAAATTACAGAAAAAATGGTTTATACTAAATTTATAAATTGAAAATAATTTATTTGGAAAACAGATTAATTACTGGTATTTTTGGTGTAGAATATTTTTTATCAAAACGTGTTTTTTACAGCACAAATGCCATATATGAAATTGCAAATGACAATGAACAAACGCAGAAATCTCCTAGTAAAATATTAAATATTGGACCTGCAAATGAAAACTTACTTAGTAAATATTGCCGTTATACACTTCTGGTTAAGTTCTTTTTTATAATACCTAGTGCCATTAATATCATTATTGTTATTTATTAGGTAACGCGGATGAAATTTGGCCACGAGACCACTTTTTTCCAAGTGTGACAGAAGGTGTGAGTTTGTCTATTACATCTCTTGGAAAAATATTGGAAAACGAAATCTCAGAAAACGGTTCTAATGATACCGTCAGTAAAATACTTTCAAACTCTGATAAATCAAAATCACACGACTCTCATAATGAAAAAGAAAGTATCCCAGAAGCAGTAATGACCAACATGAAACTTGTAGATCCAAAAATTAAAAACAGTGAATCAAAATTCGAATTTGAAACACAGTCTATTATACTAAGCCGAAAAGAAGAATATCCTCAATTACGAGTAGACCACGACTCTAAAGAGGAATCACTGGCATTAAAAAGTGAACAAATTAATAAATCTAAACAACAGGCTCTTCCACGTGACAAAGAGCCAACGATTCGCAAGGACAAGAATCTTTGTACTGTAGATTTCGAAACAAAAGTTGCACCAGAGACACTTCATTATGTTTTACCAGAGACAAAATTTAATTACAGTAAGAATTTTGAATTAAATAAACAAAGAACCATCTGACGGTGTTAATAACTAAGTCATTGAATTGTTATTTTTAACAGAAGTCGATTTCAATACGGCACCTTCATGGGTGCTTCTTGGTTACGGAGAACTACGTGAGGAGTCAATGGATAACCACACATGCAAAAATAAAAGTGAGTGCATAGTTGCATATGAACATGTAATATATAAATACAAATAAAATAGTATTGTAGCGCGCAATTCTGGGAAGCGTATTTTAGGCCGTGTACCTCGCCCCTCGCGTCGCTCACCCCCATGCCTTCGCCTCCCGTGAGGCGTGTCAGTGGTCATGTGGCAGTCGACGAGGCCAATCTCTACGCTCGCGGTCCGCGCATGGGGTGTCATCCGACCGCGCCGCGTTCGTGCTCTCGGCTTGTTCATTATTGCAATAAAGAGAAACGCTGAGAAACAAGTCTCGCCTTATTGAAGTGAACCCCATCTTGAGGCCTTTACAGTGACTTCTAACGTTAGGACCTTATCGCGTTATTATTGTGACCTGCAGCGTTAAAGGTCCAACGTCCAAAGTAAGGCTTTTTACATTGGCGTTCAACGTTGAGGCGATTACAGTATTTATTAATACTTATTAAACTACTCAAGCAATACTCATATTTATTTTTCAAGCTTTATTTTACAATGAATCTGTAAGTTAAAACATGCTGATAGGGCTAGTATGTTTAACATAACTTTTAAAATACCATAATACCTTTCAGGTGCCCAAAAAATTAATAAAGATGCGATTCAAAAATGGTGTAAAGTTTTGGAATACGTAGTTTCAAATCTGGATCTGTGGCGGAGTTGGATAGAACATAATTGCAACATTATAATAGAGAATCCAAGTTAGTTTGATTAATTTTATTTACGCGATCTCTGTGTTATTTATTTCTACGATTTAGCTTGAATATTATACGTAAATAAATAATTTTCAAAATTCAATCTCAATGAGAAAATCAAATTTTTCTTAACAAGTTTTTTCCTTAAAAATGACTTAATAAAAATTTGTATTTCTAACAGAACGAAAAGAAGTAAATGAATGGATAGAATTGAAGAAAAATGTCGATAGAAATGTCACCTCTTGGACGAAATTTTATAAATGTATGCAAAAGAAACTGAGTAGTTACAAAAGAAAATATATAAACATTCCAGAGGTAAGATAAATAAGATCATATTCGGATTATTGATAATACTGATACGATTATCGATAATACAATTATTTCTAGGCTGCGTCTTCTACTGAATGCTGCATAGAGTGCTGTTGTGAAAAACTTTTTCAAAGAAACAGCAAAATCTCTTGAAATGTGAAATCGTTATTAGATAAACTGTAATATTTTAAAATTGTAGGTATAAGTTAAAACAAAAAAAATGTGAATAAAACCAGCTTATTATTATCACAAGTGTGTTATTTCTTAACCAATTACGATTTATAATGCACAGTTACTTGATTATAATCATACTTTCTTACGTAAGAGTCTCTGCAAGTGGCGAATATCCACTTTCCATTAAATGATATGTCTCTGATGCCATCACAATCTGCTCCAGTGAGTTGAACTCTAATTTTATCATGAGCTTCATTCAAAGACAGCACTGTGCAGGTGCCGTCTTGCCTGCCAGCTACAAGCATTTGGTTCGGTAAAGCTGCTATAGAAAGCACCGGGTTTGCCGATTCATACCACTCCCTGATTAAAGCACCATCTTGAAGATTGAATTGCACGATCTGTAACAAAATAGGTGTCCAATCAGATTGTGTTATCACAGATGTTAATCAGATTTTCACAATATGCAGCCTAAATGCGTGGTGTAAAAATTGTAATCGTAATACTCAGGAAAGTACTGTTTTACGTTTCTACAGTGCTAGTGATAGATTTAATTATTTAAGTAAAAACTCAGTGGTATACTTAGATAAAAATCCCAAGGACAAAGTAGGAACTATGTTTTCTTCTAGATATCAAATTTACAGTTAGATGATTAAAACTGAAAACATCTCTTCCTTGTACAATGTTTATAACTTTTACAAGATACAGTGCTTTTAACATTAAATAAAAATATGAGAGCAAGAGACAGCTAATGTATGCCAAAACATGGGTTTTTAATTGTTTTTGTGTAGTGTTAGGGGCATTAACAAGAGACTTAAGACTTAAAAAATAATAGTACTCTGTTTCTACAAACTTAGTTTTCACTTCATTAGAGATGAAACGGATAGTCGTTTAGCGGGTGATATTTGGTGAGCTGCGAAGTCGGGTGGCCGGATATACGGCTTATTGTCTGCATGCATGTTGTGACGAGTTTAGCGCCGCACAGGTGCAGCGAACGCGATCGGATCCATTCGGGCGGTTTCGGAACTTTCGGGTGTCATCGTGAGTGATCGTGCGTGACGTCAGTGAGCATTGTTTAGGGAAAATTAGTGAGTGTTAAAATTAGTTTAGTGATTTGCGTGCAATTATACGATTATTATAATTATACGCTGCCTACGAATGCTGAAAATTTAGTCTTTATTCACCATAATCTCCCACTTGTTAATTTTGAGTATTAAATTTAAATATTCTCCTTGATAAAAAGAAGAAGAACAAGAGGGAATTTTAAGAATGTCTTTGTGTTATTTTTCGTTCACTATTATGGTGATTATGATTATGATTATGAGAATCTGGGAGGTTTTTGGAATTTTTTAGTTTAAATATTTATTATTATAGGTAATTTTATTTTTTTTGGAAGGTACTTTGTGAATTTTTGTAACGTTTTCACCTTTAAATAAAAGCCGTCATAATTATAAGCCATTTTATAATTATTTACCTCACAAAGATTCATTTATTAAAGTTGATTTTAGGAAATTACCATAGTTTTTGAATATCCGGTATTCAGCCGGATATTGAGTTACTATCCGGTATCCGGCCGGATAGTAAATTTAGGCCGAATAGGCAGAATATCGGATAGTTATCGGATATCCGTTTCATCTCTACTTCATACATATTAATTAAATTCATAAATACCTTTCCATTGCTGCATCCAATGATGACATGTTGGTCAATGACTATGCAGGCATTGCACGCTGCATCCAGCTGTTTACAGTACAACTCGTCCCTTTTAGCCACGTGTGCACAGATCACTAAGCCACTTTCACAACCCGCCACTACCAATTTATTGCTAGTGCCAACCTGAAAAATATAAGTTTATTTTTTATAATCTATACATATAAAGGGAAATGTCCTGACTGACTGACTCGTGAACGCCAAGCCGAAACCGCTGAAGCTAAAAATTTGGAATGTAGCTTTCTTTTATGACGTAAAGACTAACTCACTAAAAGGGGATTTCTCGAAATTGAAACCCTGATGGGGTGAAACAGGGTTTCATACTTTGTGTGTTGATGGTTCTATTAACTTGAAATTTAATATAAAATATATTCTGCGATACACACAATAAAAAACACGTATAACCAGTTTTTCAATTTTTCAAAATTGTGTCAGGGGCTAAAATATAGGATGTCAAATAGATCTCTCGCAGGAATAACACAAAAGTTCACGCGAACGAAGTCGCTGGCACCATGTGTGTCATATTATTATGTCACACACACATACATCAAAAGCACCACAGAGTACTCGTATTTTTTTTTTATTATAAAGAAGAGGGCGGACGAGCAAGCGGTCCCACGTGATGGTAAGTGTTACCGCCGCCCATGGACACCTGCAACACCAGGGGGTATGCGGGCGCGCTGCCGACCTTGCAAAATCCTATTCACAAGTCATAATAGACAAGTCATTTATATATATTTTATAACGTAGGTAAGTGCATATTTTGTAACTAGTAGAATGGGTCAATATTATAATGAGTATTTTTTATTCTAAAATTATGATCATACCTCTCTCTCATTCTTAATGGCAACCTCATCAGTAGTGGTCGCTAAAGCACAACAGTTGATGGGTCCATGACCTTCTATAATATTATCCAGGCAGCGTGACTGGCCCACATCCCATAATTTCACTGAACCATCTCTGCAAAAATATGTCAAATCTTTGGACTAATAGTAAACATTGGTGGCAAATTTCTCCTCTGAGAGTAAGTATCACAGAGCACAGTTACAAGCGACACGAGCAATGGTAAACGTTTAAGAGACCTGTTTCTAAAAAACTCCAAACTAAGTCTAGTCAGCAGGGTATTTCTATTAGCACATATTTTTCATGATATATGAAATAACATACAATTCCATGAATCTAGTTATGTTTTGATGAGTAAAACGGGCGCGAATCGGCGCTCGCTAGGCAAGTATCATGAAGAAACCGACTGTAATTTATGTTACGTTATGTTTGATTACTTTTCTTATATGTGTATTAGCTAAATTCTGCTGTGTGCTTTATAAATAGAAAATGTATAATTTGGAAGTGACTACAAAAATACACCAGTATTCTACCAGTACTAATTAAATGCCGGTCGGTCATCTTCGTATTCCGAACAAACATTGAAGGATGATAAATAAAAAAAGAAGTAAAATTATAAACACACTATCAGAGTTCATTATCTTGTAACCATACCATCAGCCTATGTCTCTCCACTGTAGCATGTAGGTTTCCGCTAAGGCCACATAACGGGTAGTGCAATGTGGAATGCCCTCCGGTCAGATGAACTTACAATTTGCTGTAGTGGCTGGATGAGAAGGGCCGAAGATCGTGTGTCGTGGCGAGCCTTGGCGAGAGGCCTATATCTAATGTTGTAACCACATTATATTAATCTCTCAGGGTTTGATCACGATCACAAATATGAAGATGGTTGACTGGTATTACTTAATTAGTAGAAGTGTAAAACCGAATTTCACCCCCGGAAAAACTAGATCAAAAAGGTCCTGCACCCAATACACTCCAATCACCTGGGTGGAAGAACTTCACGAGTTGATAAGTTAATGAAGTAAGTATAAATCAAAGCAGGCACATTACAACTATTAGGTGCTTACCTATAAAATGACCGATTTTATTACTGGCCACTTTGAGTTTCGATGTCTTCTGTTCTAATTCGAATTTCAAAATGAAAAAAATGCATATAATAACTACGATGTTCTTATTTCAAAATCAGTATTTCATTTGTTTTTCTGTACCTAAATTTTGTTCATGTGATTGTCTTGAAAATAAAATGGATTAATTGAAAATTTGTGCTATTTTTGAATATGAGTTTCGTCGCGGCACCAATGCAAGTCAGACAGCTCACAATATTAATAGTGTATATGGGCCAAACATCACAAACGATTGCACCGTGCGTCCATGGTTTGAACGCTTCCGTTCTGGAAATTTTGATCTTGAGGAATTGAATCTTATCCCCACGGACAACCTACGACCAAGGTTAATAACGATGAATTAAAGGCTATAATGGAAGCAAATCCATCTCAAAGTACAGCTGAGTTAGCAGCAGGGTTTGATGTTAGTGATAAAACAATGTTGGTTCATCTGCATCAAATCGACAAAATAAAGAAGCTCGAAAAGTGGGTACCGTATGAACTGAACGAACATCAGCGACAACAACGCGTCGAAGTGTACACTGTATTATTGAACAGTCACAAAAACGAAGGAATTTTGAATCGCATCGTGACTTGTGATGAGAAATGGATCCTGTATGATAACCGCAAACGTTCGTATCAGTAGCTGGATCCAGAAGTTGCAGCCCAACAATGTCCAAAATGCAAGATAACTAAGAAAAAGCTACTGGCATCAGTTTGGTGGTCTTGTGCCAGTATTGTCCACCACAATTTCTTGCGAGCCGGTCAAACAATAATTGATTGATGTAGATGTGTACTGTAAGGAGCTGCAGATGATGATGGAAAAGCTGGCAACAAAGCAACCATGATTGGTCAATCGCTCATCTCGACTTTTTCTTCATGACAATGCCCACCCTCATACTTCTCATACAACAGTTTTAAAACTTCAAAAGCTGGACCTGGAGACTCTCCCTCATCTACCATACTTACCGAAGCTTGCCCCAACAGATTTCAATTTCTTTCCAAATTTGGACAACTTTTTGCAAGGAAAAAATTTGATTCTGAAGTAGCTGTGATTAAGGCTTTTGAAGAATTCATTGATACCCCTCCACGAGTCTTTTATAGGAGTGGCATCAATTAACTGCCCGTGAGGTGATCGAAAGTTTCGACTAACATAATAAATATTTTTATCCCTAACAAAAAAAATATTCTTCAGTTTCTCATACGAATCGGTCATTTTATACCTAATACATATTGAAATTGAATTTTAAACATAAATCTTACTTGCTAACAGAAATGACATTTTTCCCTTTATCAATAATGGCAACATCAGCAATAGACATAGTATGACCCTTCAACGTCACTGGGTTTATTCCAGTCTCGGCTGACCATATTCTGCATGAACCGTCTGCCCCGGCTGACAGCACAACTGTTCCCGATGGGAAGAATCTACATTTATACACCGGACCTCCATGTCCTTTCAAGTCTAGAAGAACGTCACCTGAAATGAAGAAGTTTTGTAATTGGAATAGGGTATTTGACTCCCTTACAATGCGGTTGAATTAACTGTGTACTTCGCTCGAATGCGACGCCCCCATAGCTTCCCCGCTGACCTACCCGCATTCGTCCCATCGCATCAGTATGCATTGCATCTTTGGTGCAGATGCGCGTCTCAACAATTTGATTATTTTCGTGTTTTTATCTTACGTTCTTGGAGAATTATTGTTGTTTTTGAACTATTTTTGATATAAACATGTTTTCGTTTTAATTTCGTGTTGTTAGTTTCTTTTTAGAACTATTTAGTTAGGTATTTTAATGTTTCTTTTCATTATATACGTTTCGTTGTTTTAACTCTGAAGACACGGGAACATTATACATAGTGAAGGAAGAAACATCCTAAATGTTTTAAAATTTTTCGAAGTGTAGAAGGCAAATAATATGTTCAGTATTCTTGTGGACCAATTTATTAAAATAACCTGTGCTGCAACTGGAGTATTAAAAAGGACTCTGATGAATATAAAAAATTAAGCCAACCAATTAACGTGGCCTTCTTCGCCAAGTCCTAGCACTTTTGAACCAAAATTGTCAACACCAGGTAAAAAGTGGCACAACGGTTTCATCTATAAACTGGGTAGTTGGGTAGTAGATAATTACATAAATAATCAATCTGTGGAGTCTAAATCAAAATATTTTGAAAATAACTCAGTTATGGGGTTTAGAACTCACAGTCAAAAAGAACCACACCGCTGTAATGTGGTCATGATGTTAGTAACACAGTAGTGATGTTACCACAGAAATATGCATGAGAGATAGAGATTTTTTTTTATGTACGAATGCGACAGACGAGCATACAGTCCACCTGATGGTAAGTGGATACTGTCGGCCATATGCATCCACAATACATGCCAACATTAGTCCAAAATGACAAACATTGGCACACCCCGGATGCGCTGCCTAACTTTGGAGATATAGGAATGGATTTGGAGAAAGGGTTGGGAAAATGGGGAGGTATAGGATGGGAATGGGCTCTGGCACATCTCATCTCACTCACTACCAAAACACGTATGTACATTAGAGATATTAAGAGATATTAGAGTACATTAGAAATAAGATAAAGTCAGAAATACAGTACATTTCAAGGTAGTCTTCTGTGAGAGACCACCACCTTCAATATTCTCAAGATCTATCTATTTAATTCTCCTATTAATTCAAAAAAGTATTTTTAAGGTAGGTTCTTTTCCTTTTCTAATTGTGGAATAAATCCATAAACAGTTAACTACCCTATTGCATAAATTGTACTCTGAAACAGTGTGACAGAGTAAAGATGTGAAAATCCAAGTGCTGATTGGTGTGAAGATGTAAATGTAGTGGTAGACCGCTGAGAGAGATAAATATGACACAAGTGATTAAATTTGTCTTATAGGTAGATGAATGAATCACAAAATAAAGAGAATTGGCAATATAAACATAGTAAGACATTGTTCATGAGAAAATAGACATTATTTACATACTCGTTCTGTTATCCCATACTAAGAGTTTATCTCCCTCACAAGATGAAACTGCTAATGCTTTATTTGATGCAGACACAGAGATGGCAGCTTTGTTATGCACCTTATGGGCCTTTGTAGGTGCCACAAAAGCTACTCTCAAACCAGACTGTATATGATTCACCACAAGGCATAGATTAGAATGAGACACATATTGGAAGTTGTCTGAAAAAATAATTTTGATTTTTCCATCAGAATTGTTTCCTGATGTCGTCAACTTATCATGAACACTGTTTTCATTCAGATATTTAGATGATACCCAAGCCTCCTTTTTTGGTAATCTGTAACAAAAATATAAATATGGATCTATATTGGCTTATAATATCTTTGAGCAAGACACAGGACTCCTCATCATAATAATGAAAAGGTTTTCCAACATAATATGTGACACAAGCCCAGTAGGGATTGATGAATATTACACATGCCCTAAATCTATATTTTTTTTCTCAGGCATACAGGTTTCATTAGGATGTCTGGGTCAGCCAGAAGGTTATATTTATATTTCACAAGTATATTGATACTGTTTACCTTATAACATCATTCCAGTCACACTGAATTGTAACAACGGGCAATCTTTTAGACATTTTTGTATTAACAGTACTGTGATCAAGTAAACAGCTCCAGCCTGGCTTTCCTGGAGATTACTTGCTACTCGCCTGGTTGATATACACTACAATTCTCTAATTTCGTATTGAAAGAAACTGCAACGCAAAAATAGAACTGCATCAGTAAACTTTTTATATCAAAGCAATATATTTAAACCTCAGATCTTTGTAAACAGTATTTTAGTAACTCAATTTAATACTTTGATTTATTTTGATGATTTTCAAATTTGAAGGAATTAAAAGCTTATCTTTGGGTAGTCGAACTGTTCTTCAAAAACTACCATCAGTGCAAAAATATCAGTGTAAAAATCAAAGAAATTTACGATAGGATTCTGTAGTAAAATTGTGGTAAAAATTGTATTAAGCCTTACTACATATTTTTCAGTTATCTGTTTTAAAATATAACTGAACGTATGTTAGATGATTTGATAACAAAGTTGTTTTTTAAGTTTAATATTTTTTTAAGATTGGTAGTGGTAGAAAATTTAACTTGTCATCGCAGTTGTCATACTCGCCTTTGACATTTTTATTTTTAAACGTAATAGATTCCAGCTTACTTGATCCCACTTTGGATATGCAGTCTAAAAGATTTCATAATCGATGGTGATTCACAGCTTAGAGCGTTTAACGTTATACAACGAAATGTTTATATTTTCTTTGGTTATACACATATTATCAGCAAATATAATATGTCGTACATTTTTATCGTCTATTATATTTTATTTCGACCGCGGCCGATGTTCGCGCGAAAATGAAATCGAGTTTCTAAATTCGAATGTAATTTTTTAAATTTTATTGGCCGTGGAAATCTCGGTGATTAGTTTTATTTATTATTCTTATTTATTACATGTAGAACTGTCAATAAAGTGTCATCTCCATAGAAATTTCACTATGTTTGACAGTTCTACATGTCATATCCCTGTCTTGGAATAAATAATCCGACTTTCCATTAAAATTTTGGACTCGATATTAATACAATATGTCGATTATAAACATCCTATTGTATTTCCATATTAAAGATATTTTAAATTTTATCGATATTGAATTGAATTGAACACCTGCTATTTTTTTTAAATTGTGATATTAAATTATGATCAACTTAAAATAAATGTTCAGAAAAATTCAGATCTGAAAACTTGAAAAGATTAATAAAATTGGCAACATTTCTTGTGTCATGCAATACATGCAATGACCGTGAAAGTGTTTTGAAATTGCACAAAGTGGGCGAACTTCACAATTTATAATGGATTAAAACTTAACAAAACATCTGCGGCAGTTAGTGGGTTCTGTTTTATTGAAGTGATGATAAACAAATTTATTGTTAAAAATGCATTTTTCGATTCCTGATTTGCAACAATTTCATGACGACAATGGAAGCTCTTACACGGTATCTATCTTCTATATACCTAATTACCTATCCAGATAATGCACTTTGTGTTATCAATATCAATGAAAACTGTTTGGTGCTGCTAATTAACAATTTTATATCATTATAATTTAAAGACTCATTATATTTCTCTTGTAGGGATACAACATCTATATTGACGGATTTTTCCATTGCACCGCTCGATATAAGCAACTGCTTAGTTTACATGAGCAGTTGCAGGCACAAAATCCTTACTTTAAGTTGCCTCAGTTCCCACCCAAGAAGCTGTATCTTACAAGCTCACAACTTGAAGAAAGGAGAGTATTATTGGAGAAGTACATACAGCTGGGTAAGAAAAATCTACAGATAATGAGATTACTGTGTATAAATTTTGCTGTATACATTTGAAATAATCAATCATTTGTGTATTAATATTTCAGTAGGTCAAAATCCTGTATTGGCTAATTCTGATCTTTTAATTACATTCCTATTCTCGGCTCAACAAGAAACTCATTGTGTTCAAATGCATGAAGTAGATATAGAAATTTCACTGATGAATGGCTACAGAATACCACTGTCAGTGTCATCAACAGATTTATCAAGCACCATTTTAGATATTGCTTGCAATTATATTAATTTGCCAAAAGAATTGATGAAGTATTTTTCCTTGTATTTATTTAATTGGAGCTGTGCGAAGGATGGTCAACCTTCATTAAAGAAATTAGAGGAATATGAATCTCCATACATATCACAAAAATATGTAAGGCCTGAAGATAAAATTGTTTTGAGGAAAAGGTTTGTACAAGGAATGATTAATATACATCTCATTTATTAATCCATTATTATCCTGTAATTATTTCAATACTAAGACATAAATGATTACTAAGTATAGAAAATTTAGCAGCTATGAGAATGTAAATGATTAAATTCATGTTATAATCTACATTAGTAATATCACAATGATTTAAACATGTAACAATTACCTGTTCTAATCTTTCAGCTATTGGGATCCCTGTTATGATGTTGATTTGATGATAGATCGAGTGTCTTTAGATCTATTGTACTTGCAACTGATAGAGGAGTTAGATTTAGGATGGATAACAGCTGACTCACAAACTAAGGACATACTATCATCATATGAGGCAAAGAAACAAAAGAGAGAGGTAAGTAAATATGTTAGTTTTATCAAATTAGTTTGTTTTTCTGAGAAGTTACGATAATAAAACAGTATGTAAAATTAATGGGTCTCTTTACATTTGCTGTAGTATTGCACACTACATCTACAAAATACAAATACATACTTAAAACATGAGAGATCAGAAATTGTAAACTAAAATTTTCTTCTTATATCAAGACTGAATCAACAAGTGGAATCTATATTTGTATAAAACTGATAGAATTAATAATTCAGTCATAATCTAGAAGGATTAAAGATCAATTAAATAGTTAAGGATTAATTTGTTACAGTATAATTAAATCTCTATTAAAATTGAAGTACATTCTTCAGAAAGTAATAAACTCATTTCTCTATTAGCAGAATATGTGTAATTTAAATTATTTTGATTTTCTCTGAACAATTGATTATTTTTAGGTTCTATTCCCCTTTACCACCAGCTTATCAGTTCACGGATGGGTTTTTTTTTTCTTCTATTATCACAAAATCCATAGCACTTGATTATACATAAGATAATACAAAGTATTTTATAACATATATTATCAACTGGGATCTACATTTCATGAATAAACATGTCCATCACAGCTATTAAACCTTTTTTAGTGCATTTTTTATACAGTTGTTAAATTATGCAGAAAACAACATTTATCTGCAGTGCAGTCTTAAGAAAACTGTTTTATATACATAGATCTTATACATATATTTTTAAAGGTTTACTTGTGACATTAAATTAAAAGATTTTAATTATTGAATTACTAAATGCCTTAATTATACTTAATATTATTGCCTTCATAATATACTTTACTTTTGATGTGAACATAGTTATCTATAAAAATGTGAGGTCAAGAGAGTGCATTGGGTTTATGGTCACTCCTTATACAATTAATTAACTTTATCAGTAGCTCTACTTGTTGTTTAATAAATATTTTTATAGCAAATAGTACTATCTATGTATTAGCTTTGACAGTGCTCTTGCTCAAGCTCTTGCTTATAAGGAAAAAATATAAGAGACCTGTGTCAATTTTTATTCATATTATTTATTTATTTTATATTAATCTGATAAAAATTGAGCTTTGATATCAAAAGTAAAGTAAAGATGAAATGATTTTGGATTATTTATATAGTGGAAATATATATGAAATCAGGACCAGTTACATAATTTTTGGAGGCATAAGTTACTGGCAGTTTCAAGCATAAGCCTACAAGATAAATCTACAAACTAATAAATCTGACGGAGAACAAAAATATAAATTAGTTAATATATCTACTTGTTCAATACTCAACACAACCATACATTTATCAATTTATTGTCAAGTTCATACTTGTATATCCTGTGCCGTCATAAAGTAAAATAATCAATGAATAATTATATTGTCAGTGCTGGGGCAATCCTTCATATCAGGAACGTGCTGTATTTCTTAACTAATCTAATCAATACATTGATGTTTGAGTAATAAATTACACATGCACTGTTGCATCTGCTATGTATGACATCTGCTGTGAATCATGTTAACTAAAATTGCCTAAAGTGACTCAACATATTATGTTGACTGTATGAATAATAAAATAGGTAATTGGTTTTGGTGAATTAAATTTCTGATCAATGATAGTATGTGTTTCTATCTTAACATCATTGTCTAAACAGACATATCTAAAATTGGGAGTTTTTTTATATTATTTTTTTTCAGAATGGCTAAAATCTTGTCACTCTAAGGGCATTTCAAGAGTCACCGTACATGTATGGTTTAGGGCAAGCGCTGAAGGCGCTCAGTCAGGAGCAAAAAGTGTGCATCGACGAGCCTAAGACCTCCCTTTCTGGTAGACCAGCGAAAGGAACGGACCTCGGCTTAGGGCGTTGCTTTAGGGGAGTACCGCGCAATCGCGAGTCGGTGAGAAGCGCCTAGGCACGCGCCTATACCTGGTAAAAGTTTGGCTCGTGTGTGTTCACAGTGTAGTGAGGGTGATGTCCTCATCTCCCCCGGCGGGGACAGTGTATACACATGCCTGCAAGTGTAGTGTAAGAACCGCATTGGCAGCAGTAATTGGGACGTCGGGGTCGTTTAGGATGTGCTGAGGGCGACGACGACGACGGTAACGGGGAGGGGTCATTCTTATCGGGACATAGGTTAGCCTGGCAACTATTAGGGGATTGGGATGGTGACGGAATCTGTCGTAGTAGCGTCGGGAGGAGTCTTGGAGTATTTGACGATGGAGGGAAGTTCAAAGTCCTTGTGGAGGTCGACATTGCGAGAATACATGGGGCAGTCACGCCCTTCCGCACGAATGTATTTTGAAGGGTTTGAAGTATTTTATTGTTGGAGGGGGCTGCGTGTGCAAAGACAACGCTAGTGAAGGTCCTTATTGGAAGTACGAAGGTTTTGTACAATATCAGCTTATTTCTAAGCTACACATTTCTTCTTCTGCCTATGAGAGGGTTGAGGCGACCGAGTACAAAGGCGGCTCGGTTTCGGACAGTTTATATGTGTTCTCGGAAGGTCAATCGAATGGTCTAGTTTAGTGTGACTCCGAGATATTTGATCTTCCTAACCCAGGGGATAGTTTAACCGAAAATGGATATCGGCAGTGGGGAGAGACGGGACCTAGAGCTACGAGTGCCATCCCTGGGAAAAGGAAGCACATGGCTGCACTTTTCTCTGGTTTGACCTCTATCCTCCACCTCATAAGCCACTCGCCTAGGGCAGTGACTGCGCGTTGGAGGCGTAGAGAGATACGTCGTAGTCGTAGGCATAGAGGGCGGTGTCATCCGCAAATAGGGCAATCTCTATCCCAAGGGAGTGGGGAATGTCATTGGTGTAGTGGGAATAGAGCATAGGTGCTAGAACCGCGCCCTGATCTCAGCTGTGAGATCTGGTGTCATCTCAGTATCTACTCCAGCTGTGATTGGGGGAGAACTAGACAGAGTGCCTTCAACTCTGTAGCGAAAGGTAAGATAAGGTGTGTGCCATTGGTAAGGTAGTCTCGAATGATGAGAATGAGACTTTCAGGCACCTTCAGTTGGTACAGTTTATAGATTAAACCATTGTGCCAGACCTTATCAAAAGCCTTCACTACGTTGAAGAAGACAGCTAAGGCCTTGAACGGTCTCGTTTGAGCTATTGTGCACATAGCACAATATGTGCACACGTGCACAATAGCTTGCACGGTGTCCAAGTTGACCGCAAAGAACGCAACCAGGCGGGTCCTCAGCACCCTTGGGTTGCGAAGCACCCAACGGGGTTTTGCGTAGCAGAGTGGTCATAGTATTGACAATTATGGCATTGCCCTATGGATCCACGCTTGTGGAGGGTGTCGAAAGAGGAGGTTTGAGAGCCCACAGATAAAGCGGGTGTTGAAGGCATGACTCGGGCGTGAGGGTAAGGACGACCAAAATGAGGTTATAAGGAATCCTGTCACGCCCCTTGTATACGCGATGCACTTCCAACACCGGAAGATTCTGCGATTTGAGATATTCTAGGATATCATCCTCTCCAAGTCGGTATGGGAGGCCGCAGACGATAACGTGGAGGCTTTTCTCCTCCTCCATTACATAGGTGTGAAAGATTTTCTCCTTACGGAGGAAGGTGGTGAGGGACCTTTAGTCATTGGCGCTGCGGACCTTTACTGTAATGGCAACACCAGTGTTAGTCACACTGGTGAAGTTATTTTTTACGGAATCTAAAGCAGCGCGGTCTCTGCTCCAGCGGGCCTTGTCCTGAACAAAGACCGAGGGAGGGGGCTTTACTTTCCGTGGCCCCCTCAGGGGTTGGGACGACCTGACTAGGCTGAGAGGCCTGGTCAGGTTGTCAGGTGGATTTGGAAAAGGATTAGGAAGGTGAATAATAATTGCAATGTTAATTTTACAGTACATTGAGTTGGCGAGGACTTTACGCCACTACGGTAGAATACCGGCCGGCGAAGCGACAACAGATACATGCAATATCTCAGGCGGGAACTCAGGCAGTACCTGCAAAGTACGAGTGTCACTTGCATCAAAAGAATTGACGCTTATGAGTCTTACACAGCCAGTGAGGGAGCAACGCTATAAAGTTACTAGGATGAGATGCTGGAGGATCACGACCTTGCATACTGTGAGTCAAACTTTATGGTACTTGTGCGATTTTGAAGAAGCTTGCGTAATATTTGACTTACATCTAGTTAATCATTGTAATTACAAGAAAAGGAAAAGTAATTGCTCTGTATATTCTGCGTTTATATATTTTATATTTTGCCGCAGTACAACATGGTCTTTGATATATGTAAGTCTTGATGGTGTCCCAAGTTAGTCAAGGACTACTTCATGTTTTTGTGTGCTTCCAGTATGCTTACGTGTGTTCTACAAAACTGAAGAAACTATTTGCATGAGGAAACAATGGAGAAGTTCACTAGGTTCACATCTAGTAGATTAAATTATTACATATGATGAAAACATTTTTGAAATCTGTTGAAAAATGATCGTTTCAAAGATTCAAATGCATTACTCCCGATGATGACTTCACAATATACACAATATTTAAAAGGCCTACTTTACAATCTTTAAAAGGGAGATTCAACTATTTTCCGCACGTTTTAGAAAAAAAACGTTTAGATAGATAGTTTCATGAACACTATTCAACGATATATCTTTTGTAGGTAAATGTATCGTAACGTCACCCGCTGCTCAGTCAACATCCAACTTTTAATTTAATTATTTTTAAAGATATGATGTAAAATATCACAAAGTTTTATGTAATTCTTCAAACATTTTTAGGTAAGAAATAAAAAATGGTGAACTTCTCCATTATCAATGGGCACTTCTTAATAAATAAAAGAGATAATGTGGGATCTTGAGTAATGGTCTAAGTATTATGATAACTAACTAATGTTTAATATTGTACTATTTGATCAGCACAATGACATCATGTAACCAAGTTAATATGTATGTAATCATGATTCACAACTAGGTATGAATGGTCTTCAATATTGTACAAAAATTATTTTTAGATGGAAAGGCCACAAACAAACGGTCACGGATCTCTACTTGAAGAAACAAACAAAAATTTTGAGCTGTCATTTGAGTACCTTATAAGCAAGGACAATTTGAAATGGATCACTTTGAGGACGGAATATGCAACATTTATCAGTGTTTGTCTTCAGGTAAAAAAAGGAGATCTTACAAAATTTAAAATTAATTTACTTAACTAGTAATTATTATATTAGTAATATTTAACCGTTTGGCACAATTGGCTATTTGTCAATTTTCGAGAAAGTATTTTAAAACATGTGAATTATGTTGTTTATAACCACCACAATTGCTTTTTTTTTTAAAAGGCACTATATAAGCAGAAACTTCGTTATTAATTTAAATTTCGCGCGAGAATAGTCAGCACGTGACATCTTGGGTCTATGACGTCACAGCACTATAAAACAATCCCTATTGTGAGAGAAAGGTTTATAAAATAATATTTTTTTTCTTTAAAAATTGTTATACTGACTTCATTATCGCATAAAACGTGTGGAGTACCTATGTGCAGAAGTGCTACCATTAAATATCGTACCAAATTGTTTATACATGTTCCTAAATGTCCAAAACTTCGAAAACAGTGGTTACAGTTAGCACAACAATCAATACATCAAGGATTCTATATATACATCAAAAAATTATATTTAATATATTACATAAATGTTATAGGTATTCAACAACTAATTAACAAGATATTTCTTTGTACTTTTTATAGAAATCCAAATAACCTCCAAACCTCGTTGTATGCTTAAAATTAATCATTTGGTTATATAAAGTAGCCAAGGAAATATTTACATTTAATTTTAACAAATATAGATTGAAACTATATGTTTTATATACTTACACAGAACACGTTACTGATCTCAGCTGAGCAAAAGTCGGGATTGCAAGAAAAGAAATTTGCAATCATAAAGTAATCTACTTTCGCGAATTTGCACTATCAGCTTTAAGTTAACCTTCCATTTTGTGTAGACCAAGAACAATCAATAAAAACAATTATGAGAGAAGAAATTAGAGAAGAATAATACGCAACGCTGTAAAAAAAATTGTGTTGTGACGTCACGTGGTAATCAGTCATGCCTTCCCACGTTTCGGATTTATTTAATATATTTTTATATATTCATTTTAAAGTAAAAAACGCCTTTTATAATTATTATTGTTAGCCTATAAGCTACGTTATCCAATATTTTTTTATAATTTATTGCTATATCTGTCAAATAGTCAAATGTTTAATTTTAAACACCTCCATTATATAAAAAATATACATTATATAAAAATCCCAGACTTCTCTTTCGTGTTTGGACAAAGGGAGGGCAAAAATTAATCTGCTGTTTGACTTCCACACGGAGTCAAATGTCGTGTTTGTGCGGTGGTTTCGGAAACACATTTCTTAAGCACGCCTGCACACTGAGAATGCTTTTGTATTTAATATAACTTTACAAGAAACTTCCTAGGATTTAAGCGAAAAGTATTCAATGAAATTAGGGCTATCTGTTTGTTTCGTAGTTCGAAATGCTAGTGAAATGGACAGACACCACTAGCTTCATATTTTTTATAATGCATCTTTCTGTGCGAGTTGTGACTTTAAATCATGAAACCAATTGTATTAAACCAATTTTAGGAGAGTTTCTGTTTAAAGGTACTCTGTTTAAACGTAGGGAAGCAATCGTGAATAATGTTGAGTAAGGATACATGAGTGGTATTGGAGATCGTGGAACGACAATTTCATAGAAATTGTCGTTTGCCGTCCAGTCTTGGCTGACCTCATTTCAATGACCGACATTCTTCCTGCTCTTGGCGCGCGCTTTAGTAATAATGTCTTTATAAATAAAAAAAAGTTGGTACTATGGGATTCAAATAGATAGTAACAGTATTACAATCAACAAGAAAAGTGTTAAGTATAAGTGAGCACTGAACTGTTCCTTTGGGGAATAAATTTTACAGATGTGAGCCTCTCGGTAAAGGCTTACATATTTTAAGTCAGGACGCACAGATTGGCTCATTCGTAAATATAGGATTATATTAGTTGCTCAGTTTATCAGTAGGATTTTGCGCCGGAAGCAGATTTGATGATTCTCTTTCACCGGAGAATATAAAAGTGTCTGTGCATTTAATATTTTTTGAAAAAAGTCGTTGAGGTGTAAAGATTCAAAGCCAAATAATCGATTTTTGAATTTTTGACTGTCTCTTTGAACGCTCATGACGTAAAAACTACTGAACAGACTTTATTTAAAATTGGTAAAGTTATAGTTTATATAAAGTTATAAAGCTAATTATAAAGTTCCCACGTGAGTCAAGCTAATGACACGTACTCTAAAGTCTACGCGCACGAAATCACGGACGCCAGGTAGTTGCACAATATAATTGATCATCTAGGGGTTCTCTTATGGACATTTGTGATTTCAGTCGATAGTGGACGAGCTGATGCGTCAGAAGAGCGGCGGCGGGCCGGCGTCGCCGCGGTGCAAACGCGGCAGCCTCACTTACCTGCGCAGGGACGGCTCCAGTCAGCTCATCACACCCTCCTCTTCCAGCGACACGCTCAGCTCTGTGGTGAGACTAAACACACATTTTTTTTATATTAATGCAAGATATCACACTTCCCCGCAAATTAATCTACAAATAGCAGAGAAACTACTTGACTTTTTAGGGTATGATTTAACTGAACAGTATTTCAGTCGAGTTATGATCAGCGATATTTTCAAATTGATAAACGAAAATGATTGATTGATCAGCAATGTGTGATCAGCGGACAAAGCGAAAACGATCAGCTTTTATTGTTCATATTATGATCTGCACTAAAATTAAACGACTAAAAAAAAACCTTTTGATAGATACATACTTTGAATTGCACAAAATACTTTTTTGATCCGCTCTAAAAGTAATTATGCAATACAAAAATAAAATATCTGAAAACTTTGTTAAGTCTCACTTTTATATCCTTTATGTAAAAATTAAGTAAAAATGCACTTGTAATTGAAATGTACCTACGAAATTGCCGTTTGTACATAGTGGCCACTTTGAACTTAGTTATCTTGCATTCTTTTTAAAGGTCAATTATTCATTTGTTTTTTCGTCAAATGACTTTTTGCTTAGATATCGTTGTTTGCGACCACGAAGAAGTTAAAAATTCGTGTTATTTTCCAATATCAGTTCTGACGTGGTAGAAACGCATCACAGACGACACGCAATATCAACGATGTGTACGGACCGAACACCGTAAACGAACGCGCGGTTTGATCGTTTCCGTTCTGAAAATTTCGACCTCAAGGACAAGCCCCGTGGACGCCCGGTGACTCAAGTCCATAATGACAAATTGAAATCAACAATGAAAGTTAGCAATAGTGGAAGTCTGAGTTAGCAATTATAAGTGACAACACGATATTGATTCATTTGCGTCAAATCGGGAAAATGAAGATGCTCGGTACCGTATGAGCTTAATGAATGTCAGCTGCAAACACGCATCGAAGCTTGTCTTACTTTGCTCAACCGACACAAAAGTTAAGGGATTCTGAATCATATTGTCACTTGTGATGAGAAGTGGCTCCTGTATGATAATCGTAAACGTTTGTCACAATGATTGAAACTAGGAAACAGCCAAACAATGTCACAAACGTAAACTGAGTCAAAAAAAGCTCATGCTGATTGTACGCTGGTCCTGTGCCAGTATTAACTACTATAGCTTCTTGAGATCGAACACAACAATTAATGCAGATATGTAGTGAAGAACTGCAACGATGATGAGCAAACTCGCAGTCAAACCACCGGGTCTGGTCAATCGCTCTAATCCACTACTTCTCCATGATTACGCTCGCCCACACACTGCACGACAGACAGTCTCAAAGTTACAGGAAACTCTCAGTCATCCACCATACTCACCAGACCTTGCCCCTACTGATTAACTTTTTACAGAGGAAATAATTCAACTCCTATGAGGCAGTGGAAAACGCCGTCAGAATATTCATCAATTCCCGTCCTATAGCAGAAGCATAAATCAATTTATATTAAAATGGCAAAGTGCATTGATAATAATGGATATGAATAGACATGGACATACTTTGATTAATGAAATATATAATTTTCATACAAAAAAACTACATATTTTATTTTTCCATATACAACGGCAATTTCATAGGTAGGTAATTTCATAGACCTAATAAATACAATCAAATCACAATAATTAGTACATACATTAATTGGCTGTTCGATGCCTAAGCTCCACCTTTGTTAACCGAAATTCATTACCATTTTTTAATAAATCTCCATCAGGATTTTTTGGGATAATCAATATGTTATAATAACCGGTCAAGTAAAATTACGTCTGATCACTGTATAAATACGTCTGATCAGTCAATAATTTGTTCGGTAGAATGATTAAATTGTATACAGATTATATTTTCGAATAATCACGTTTATTTAGCTGTTCGAAATGTAAATTAAATCGTGATAAAGTACGGATCAAATTTTGTTAATAGAGTAATTTGAATACTGGTAGAATATTAATTATTAAGTCGGTTAAATATTTATTAAGCCGATTTATAACTAAGTGTTATAATAATTCACGGGTCAAATAATTTGCTCCCATTTTTTTAAAATATTAACTCTGTTGTATTAACCTACAGGTGATAAAGTCGACAAATAGCTGAAAAAGTAGCTTCTGTAATACTTGTAGTAGTAATATGTACTTGTATCGTCACCGTCATCAGCCCTTTTATAGTTCACTGCTGGACATGGCCCCTCTTCATGCACATTGTCTTTTTTTTTTCGAAATGGCTAAATTCTTATGGCCCTAATGATCTTTCAAGAGTCATCGGACATGTATAGTTTAAGGAGTGCGTCAAAGGCGCTCAGCCAGGAACAAAAAGTGTGTGCAGCAACGAGCCTAAGGACTCCCCCGCTGGTAGACCGGCGGATGGAACGGACCTCGGCTTAGGCATTGCTTTGGGAGTGTACAGCGGGATTGCGAAGAGTTGAGAAGCGCCCAGGCACATGCCGATACCTACTAAAAGTGTTAGCTGAAGACCAGTGTGTGTTCTCGGTGTTGCGAAGATGACGTCCTCGTCTCCGCTGGCGGAGACGGTGTATATGTGTAACCTATGAGTGTAGCGTAAGAATCGCATTGGCAGCAGTAATTTGGTCGTCGGGATCGTCTAAGACGTGCTGAGGACGACGACGACGGTAACGAGGAATGCACATTGTCTTATGCATGAGCGATGTATGACTTTAAAATGACACGCTGGCCCAACGCATTGACGATACCATTTTACACGTGGTGGTGTTCCCCAGGACTTGTGGTAGCAGCTTTATTATTCCTTAGTTGTCTTCTTTTTTTATGTTAAAGGTGGCAGACGGACATGCGGTCTACGTGATGGTAAGTGAATACCGCCACCCATGGACAACTGTAACACCAGGGTGTATGCGGGTGCGCTGCCGGCCTTGTATAATCCTATTTACAGCTTTCTTCAAAAGTCCCATGTCCGTAGCGTAGTGGGAAAACCTCAAACAGTACCTTCCACTACTTTCGGGTTCGCGGTATCGTGACGACGCGGTAAGTGTCGTGACGACTGCACTGTGCGCAGCGACTCTTTGTCAAGGAAGTGTGGATTTACCACACGACGATGACGAGAGGTGCGATGGTAAAATGCGTGGCCATAATATCACCAGCACCAGCCGGATAAAATATCACCATAAAATATCACCAGCCGGACGATTATGACGAAATCCGTATTGATAGTCACTAATCAGCTGGTGATCCTTTAAGTACCCAAGGAGCTGTGTGTTTATAACACGTTTCATCCGAGGAGGGAGGGAGGTGATCGCTATCGGTCTATAGTTGGTCGGATCGGTTCGGTCACCTTGCACGACGTCCATGGGAATAGATGGGGTGGTGCCATTGTAAAGCTGGCCCACACCACTCACACTCAAAATACTCATACTCGGTAAACGCATACACTCCCTCTTTTTTTAAGTGATGGGATGAGGATGTAATAAATAAAAATCTTTAAATTATGGATTTAAAATTTTTGATTTTCAGAATGGAGACTCCATAACCTCGGGCAGTTCGAGGGAAATATTTTCGGTACAGCGACTAACAGAGAAGTTCGCGTCTGTCGCCTTCAAACGGGGCAGAGATTGCGTCGAAAACAATGCATTTGAAGCTGTGGGAGACGATGAACTATAGGTAAAAAATGGCAGTGTTTTACTCACATTTCCTCCAAAGATTGACTTGCACTCGAAATCTAAGTTGCCAATAATTAGATGTAAATACTATAACATTATATTCCATTGTAATTGTACAGTGATATTTTGTAAAATAAGCATCTGTGTAATTAGTAGTTACAAGTAATTCTTTGCGGTCAGAGTAGCAAGGCTATGAATTTGATTAATTTCTTTCTTATCTTACCAATCATTTACTTGCCATATTTTTTATTTAATATAACTTATGTCCAATTAAAAAGACAAGCGAACAATCATAATCAACATTAATCAGTAATTTAGCATGTTAAGTATTTATAAAACTATGAAAAATATCATAATCGACATAATACTGTCACTGCCGCACGGTCGCAATTTCTATTAAAAAAATTAAATCTATTGTTTATTTGCTGAACATAAGGTATGTATTAATATTCCAATACTATAAGCCTTTTACAATATTCCCTCTCTAAATTCGAGCATGCACAAGAAATTACAACAATGCGAGAAAAAAAAATATGCAAATGATGACTCAACAAATGTCATAGGAAATTAATCTGGAACCTAGCTCTCAAGTCAAATAAATATCAGTCTTGGTCAATAAAAATATCAATGCCAAGTTCTACCCCACTCCTAAAATGAGTGCAGTTGTGCAGAGATATGAATAAGTTTTAAACGTAATATTACATTAAAGTAGGTACCCATAACACTAAAAACTAATTTTAACAGAACCCGATGTCGATGGTTGCGACAGTCTAAGAATTTGTGTTCTTATTAAGTATAGCTCAAATAATATCAAGTTGTTTATCAATTTACTAACATAGTTGAAAGAAATCTTGACGCCAGGAGAAACAATCTCATTGACTCTTTTACTAATTTGAATTATTATTATGCTCATTGAATAGTTGTATTTTGAATGCTAGCGTCAGGGAATCGCAGTCAAGACTTTATACAATTTTTTAACGAACTAGTCTGTATAATCTCTATTACGTTGTCGTCATATTAGGCGGCTAAACAGTGCAGCTGTAATAGACTTAAATCTGAATAGGCACTTCTGTTAGGCCTTACCAAAGGAAACGTTTTTGCACTAGATAATTGAATCACCGGTAAATTCCCCGAGGTTTTATTACACTGCATTATAGCACGTATTACATACAAAAAACATATTCAGGCGAGGACAGCGAAAAAAAGGTCGCCAACGTTTGAACGTTGTTTGTAATGGAAAATAATATGACTACTTATTACAAGATCTTTTTCGAGAAAGTAGGCACTTATTTTGGTTCATTTTATTTGCTTGTAGTGATGAATGTCCGAAAACGTAAAATGAGATATTACAATTCATAATGAGATTCACAATATACCTTTAAATACCACGTTACAAGTTAGGGACATTTATTCACAAGCAATTAAAAAATCTCGAGCTAGTGTAACCATCCAATTTACATTGGCCTACATGGTACATTATAGATCGAATCCCCTCATAATTACCACGGAAGACCTGGGGCCTGCAAATGTCATAGGGGTGATATCTATTTAGAAAATAAGAGAATATAGAACACTAATGTGAGCAGTAATACTTAGTCGCCTAATATGAAGGCATGCTTAGTGTTATCAAATGAATTGTTGTTCAGCAGGGGGACTAAAATGAATTGTTTCAAAAGATAAGACATCTTTTTAAAGTGTTGTTTAGACTAAATCAACAAGTCATTCACTGAACAGCCATTGCCAGCCCGCTGTTCTGGCTTAATTTCCGGTTGGAAAAACGTCAATAGGTTACTTTATAGGTTTGGTCATTAATAATTATATCTTCCTTAAAAAGATTTATTTTATTTAGTTCGCGTTCAAAAATTTACCATTATCGCTATTTGACAATCTAAATAATCCTGCACCATATTTAGATTGCAAAAGAGCGATAATCGCCTCTTTTTAGAACACAGCCTTAATGAACCCTTTGATTTGTTTAGATCTTTGTAGTATAGGTAAGTTTTGTTACTTTATACAGTCAATACAGGACTATTTGTGTACCTTATATCTAGTTTTAATATAAGCTACTATGATCACATAAATGATTTTTACTATTAGTGATTATTATTATTAATAATAACTATGTTATATTTTAAAACATTATTTGTTAACCAAGTGGTTTTACTGTATTTACTATTGTTTTATATTTACTTGATTCAATTGTGGAATTGACCTACATACATACATACCTTTTTATTGTCACAGGTTATAAATTATAATACCTACTTATATAGATTTTCATATAAATGTTAAAAAAACGTAATTTTATGATACGAGAATTAAATCAAGAATTATTATCAAGAAACACCCATTTCGTATTTTTTTTAAAAATGAGTTTTTGATATAAACATAAATTTGCGAATTTCATATAAACATGAAATTCGCAAATTGTGTACTGCATTGACATAAGCTAATAATAATTAATTTTATTATACTATCTTTTTTATTGATTTTCATATTCTCTTAAAATATAAATCTCTATCTTCGGGATACAGTTTTTACTCATGTTATTGTTATTTTGTTGGAATATAGAATGAAGTTTGTTGTAATGATTTGATGGAAAAATTTTGCAATAAAATTCATTAATATGTGTAGCATTTTATACCAACAGTTATGAAATTGTTATGGAAAATCATATCATTTTATTACGTCTTTAAGGTCAACCAATAATTTAATGGGACCATATTTGTTATTTGTACTGAATTGTATTTACCTACTGTCTTATTATTTATACACATTTCATGCAATTGCCCCAATTTCTCGAAAGGCCATATAGCAATGTATTGCCATATTTTGTTCTGGATATTTTGTAAAATTTCTTTTTTATTGTAATGTTAGGCTTAAAATTGTAAAATAAAATAAATTTTTAAAATTTACGGTTTTTTAAATAAAAAACAATGGATAATTAATTAATTACTAAGTTTATTTAAATTATACATAACACATACACATATGCATGATACAGACAGCCTAATATTCCTTCTCCCACTGTTCCCGTTCTAGTCGCTCTTTTTCAACCTGCTTTACAATAGGTGTGAGGTAGAGTTTGTCATCCTCAAATTTGGTCCACTCCTCCTTGGGCAGGACGGTCTTCTGTAAGGAGAGCTGGATTGCGCGGATCATGCGGTAGTTGCGCTCATCCACCACATGATCTGGCAGGCGGCGAAGTGCCTCCTTCACATCTTCGTTTTCATACAGGCAGTCATCACGCATGAGACCTTGTAATTAGCATTAGATACAAGATTATACTTAAAAAGGTTGTACAGCTTAAATAAGGTGTGTGAGATGTCCTAAAGACTGGAAGTATGTGTTAAACTTATAATTCTTGTCAACATGAAAGGTAACATATTGCTCGTAAAAAAAAAAAAAATTGTGTTTTGTATTTAACAAATACAAAGTCTGTCTCTCCACTGCTAGATGTAGCCTTGTAGCAACACCTTATGTGACAATTACTCTCAGCAAACATTTCACAATTACTATGGAGCACTCATCCAAATTTAGGTGATTTTAGTAAGAAAACATTTTCCTGCTTACTTGCTATCTGTAAACTCAACATCAACCAAGGCTACCAGAACTGAAGACCAAGCATTTAGAATAGTAATCTCTAAGTTACATTTGTTAATTGTTCACTTCATTCATCTTAGCATTAGGCTCGCATATTGTACCAGTTGTAAAGAAGAAAGTATATTAAATTGCTAATGGCAACAGTTAATATTATTGCTTCAATCACATAGTGGGTTTATTTACACAGGCAACCCTATAAATGGTGACCGCAGTGAGTAGTAACTATAGCCTTTTGACAAGGCTCAGCCACCACATGTGATATTTGACTGTTCTCATCCATCTTTAATAAGCAAATATATATGAAAAAATTAGTAAACTGAAAAAAGTTTTGCAAAATGTGAAATACATTATTTAACATTACACATTATTTAATATTTAATACATTATTTATTAACTTAGAATCATGAATGGATTGTAAAAGGTGGATCGATTGATACAATTGTGATAAGTGCTAAAAGGGGGTTTCTTATTATTTCTATTACATTTATGGAGGCCTCTTAAGAATAAATGCATATCCTGATTACCAGGTTATTTAAATATGCATCTTACTATTCACAAAATAAGGTTTATAACAGTAATTATAGAAAATTCAAACCCCATGAAAAAGTTCAATTTTCAAGGACAACTCAAGATCTTGATTTTTGAAAACGAGCATTTACATTATTCAATTACATTTACATTATTCAATTCAGTACACTTAAGGACACGCTGTAACTATTATTAGGTTTATCATTTTATTATTAGGTAAATAGACCCCAACATACCGTATTTGTTGAATCCTGATAGATTATAGGCCCATTTTCTTATATCTGAAAAATGTTTATCGATTATATAATAGGGAAAATCCTGACTAAATAAATGTTAAATACTTATTAAGCGTTCTAAGGATTAAGCTTACTGCAAAGAACAGCTGTAGTTCTCAAAGCCATTATTCCAATATTTTATTTTTATGAAAATTGGATTTTATTTGAAGAAATTCACTTCCACAAGGTGAAGGAAATTGACATATCTATGCTCATCATTATTCATGCTGAGTTCCAAAATGTTGACAGACTAAAAATGGTGCATCCCTTTCTATACTTATAATACAAAAAGAGATACACTACAGTATTATTTGCATTGTCAAAGATGATTTTCGTACATTTTGGAACACAGCCTTATTGGCGTGGTAAAAATTTGACATATTCACAGTATGACAGTTGGTGCGTTTAGCAATAAAGAGCGCAATGAGACATCGATTCAAAACGTTATGCTGTCAAATGATACTGACGCAAGGAAAAAGCGGCACATTTAAAAAAAACTGTTATTCGCACTGGTTTTTGGTTATTTTAAAAAAAAAAATATAATTGGTAAAAAAATTAATATGTATTTATAAATATATAATTATAACGTTTCAAGTTCGCAACGAACTTAAAATGTTAAGTGGATTCAGAAAGAAATTCACCGATAAAGTTATTAAATTTCTGCACTTTTCTTGTGCCATATTTTTTCCAAACGAATGTTCGTACTTTTAACAATTCATTGTATATATAAAAACTGTTCAGTCTGCCTAAAGATTATTTTCGAAATATTTGCTCTTATGCCTGGACCACAGATCTAAGATTTTTTGCTACTGTGTCTAGAATGTAACACAATAATATATTGTATCGCGATTTATACTCACCTAGAAAAGGGTTTCAATCCCCACGGTCTCCACTTCACGATTCAAACTCACCTTGGATTGGATAGGTGTACGGAGTGTAATGGGATAAGAAACTTCCTTATCCCATTACAGCTGATGCCCAGTGAAATTGTTTGGGATACCGACCTGCTGATTTGCAGAATCATAATTACAGCTTTCTATGTCAATATTGTTCATTTCCACGTTATTCGAATAATATTCGAAAAAAAACAGAATTATTTGGCATACAGTCCATAATACAATCTTTAAGCTAGAATGACTTTATAAATCCTGATTGCTTATAAAGCCGGTTCGGTCCTCATGACGGACTCCCACGAATTTAGCTTCTCTAAATAAATATTGTTTCGAGCAATAACGTGGTCAGAAATTTCGCTCAGGAATTCCTAATATATCCTGCTGCCCTTAGATGTATAGTCAATCGTCATAGAGTGAGCTTTGGAGCGTCTTTTTAGATTATATCGTAAAATGATTATATTATAGATATACTAGGATTTTTTATTCGAGTCAAGAATATAACATATTGAACTGTCAATAAAATGTCATCTCGGTACAAATTTCACTGTTTGACAGTTCTACATGTCATATTCTTGACTCGAATAAAAAATCGTAGATTAAAAACGGTACCACCAAGGAATTTGCCATGGCTTTACGCTTTTATCTATGGCAAAAATTTGTCTTGTCATGTGACTGAATGTGGTACGGTGAAAATAGTATTTAGAAAATAACTCACTATAATGTAATGTTCACTATAATGTTTCTGTGTTTTTGAATAAAAACTTAATCACAGCACAGTTATTTGATCATCTACAAAAACTATTAAATATCTTTGTAGGAGTGATAAAATAAGTCGCGCGTGGCTCGTTCGTGCTTCTTATCAGGTTGTTTGCTTGTCTTGAAGTGAACTTCGAATGCCCTCAGCCGACCTCCTAGTTCCCCGCCGCTTATCACTATCAGCATGAATAAAATGAGACGGCGGAAGGTAATTAAATTCATTAAATATCGTCGCGCGTTCACGTACAGGACTACGAATAGAATTGTCTTATTTTCACTTTGTAGTTGATACAAAATCAAATAGTTTGGTTGCTATAAGTTTTTCTGAGTGATAATTAACTGATTGTTATTTTTTTACCCATCCTGCATCCAAGAGGAGGAATGCCAAGTGACTGTCGGGACTGTTTGGGAATTCGTTATCGAATTAACACCCTACATCAGACTTGGAAGTGGCTGCATCAGACAATCGCACTCCACGAGTACCTGATCTCCCTCTCTGCAGCTGATACTGACGCCTGTTCTATGCATTAGTGGTTTGCATGCTACTTAACTGAACTATTTGAACTGAAATTAGTGTTAAGATTAGTAATAGTACTGTTATTGTTTAGTACTTTACGCTTAAGTTCTGTATTCTAAAAGTTCATACAGAAAAGTTTCCGTTTGTGCATAAATTGTAAGTGTGTCAAGATGGCTCAGTCAATGATGAAGATGGCTATGAGCAGCGCATGTGTTGTAATTGGTATCACAAGAGCTAGTGCCCGCAGCCTGTCAGCTGGCACAGTCAACTTGTCTTCTAAGAAGAAGGCACCTCAACTGCCATCAGAGGGGGAGGTCACTAAGTCAGTATTTATGTCCCAATCCACTGATATCTACACTAATTTGGCTTTGGAAGATTGGATGTACCGAAATATGGATTTCGCTAAGCACCATGTGATGATGGTGTGGCGCAATGAGCCCTGTGTTGTGATTGGAAGACACCAGAATCCATGGTTGGAGGCCAACGTGCCTTTACTGGCTGATAAAGAGATTGCTCTCGCCAGACGTAATAGTGGTGGTGGCACTGTCTATCATGACCGTGGAAACCTCAACATCACATTCTTTACACCTCGGGAGAGGTATGACAGGAAATATAACTTAGAGATCATCAAAAGGGCACTCTTCAGAGGATTTGGCATCAAGTCTTTCATCAATGAAAGGCAGGACATCATTGTTCGAGATAAATATAAAGTATCCTTTTCAATTAAAATTCATAATTATAATTTAACCATATTTACGTGATTTGGTTACATAATCACTAATCAGCATTGTAATACAACTAGACTCTGTACTAGTAGTAGATTGCATAGCAGCTTATATAAATAACCATAATAACTAATAAACTAATTTTAAAAGGGGGTTAAATATCTGAAAATTATATAGGTATCAATATGTAGTTTGCATTATGTAATTATCTGATAGTATTCTAAATTATAACCATTAAGCTAAACAATGTGTTATATGATTTATATTATGATCAACTGTAACATTTTTTCCAATCTTTTTCAATCTTTGATTTTGTCTATATTTTAATATTTAATTTTCATATTATCACTAGCTCTGCAATGAATCATTAAAGTCCATCCACATTTAGAAAATAGTTAGTGATCAACTCATCACTGTCCTTTGTCCTAGCGCTGCCTTGTCCTTCTTGGCCAATGAGATTACCGTAAATTAGAAATCATCCTTCACAGTGATCAGCTCAAAGGAGTGTTTCACACAATATACACTTGTTTTATGTGTTTTATTTTGAAATACAGTTTGAAAATGAATATCGCACTTCACCTCTTTATAAAAATAAAGTGGATGGATAATTCATAGTGGAGAGGTGAGTAATTTACAATTTTTTAGTACTTTAAACAAAGAGATAGTAATAATATGTGTATGAAAGTTATAGCGTTTAAAACAAGTTCTGTGGTGTCTCCGAAGATTAAAATCTCCGAGAACAGAAAGAAACTAACAAATTAAAATCATCTATGATCTATGATTGTTAAAATCGATAAATCAACATTTATTATTTATCTAATTTCTACATTCAGGCGAAAATTATTTTAATTATAATAAAGTATATTTAAATAATGACTATCCTTCACTAGATAAAATTTGTCACTCTAAATTGCTGATGAGGATATTCCATCATTTAGACACCACACTACATGAGGATTTATATTATTTTTCAAATAAATATTATGTTTATTAATATCTAAATTTGTTTAATATTTTAACTCGATTGTGACTACACCTTTACCCTGCAAGTGCATTGGTGACTCACTACTTTCTAAACGCGAACGGACCCTAGTCAGATTTTCATCCGAGGCAGGCAGAGATGCCCTGTAATGGGACATTAAGACCGATATCAATATTTTTATATTAATAAAAATTCCCGTTTAGAGTTAAGCAATAGTTTCCTTAACATTTCAACTATTAGATTTCTGGAACAGCTGCAAAACTGGGCCGCTTGACAGGCTACCACCACTGTACACTTCTAGTCAACGCCGACAAGGCAGATCTCAGCAAAGCACTTGCTAAACGTAAGGTGAGTATGAAGTTTAAAAGACTGAATCTACTGATTTTCTTTTAATTTTTTTCGTATAAAGATATGAGCTGAGTAGATCATTAGTAATTAAACTGTACCTACTGTGACATATTTAGTTTTATATGGAACAATAATTTATGTGTCTATTGTACTAGTAACTATACAATTCTCGTTGGCCATCTTCATATTTCCAATCAAACACTGGGATACCATACAGTGGTTACAACATAATGAACTCTGATAGTGTGTTTAGATGTTTGTTTCCTTTTTTATCCATCATCTCTTCGTTTTTAGTTTGGAATACAAACATGGTTTTCTAGCATTATTAATTTAGTAGTACTTACTGTAAATAGTATGACATAAATGCAGTTTTTCTATCTGTGACCACTTGATAAACTCCCCATAGCGGTTCAATATCAATGTCAATGTCCATGGGCGCGGGTAACACTTACCATCACGTGGGACCGCTTCCTCGTCCGCCCTTTTCTCTATAAAAAAAAAATATGAAATGAGCTTGATTAAGTTATGAGAACTGTTTAAATAATTTTCTACATTATTCAACAGTGTGAGAGGTCAAGTAACTTGTTGTTTGTGATTCATTGTCTTTATTCAAAGGCATGAAAAGTGAATAGTAGATGCATTGTTTAATTAGAGTCAAATGTTTTGGTTGAGGTTTTTTATTAATTCATTAACCTGATTTTCATTATGCAGTATAGGAGAATTATTTATGTATATTTTATGTTACAAATTCTAATTGGTTTTGAAACAAAAAAGCTTAATCACTATACGCACTTTTGATGAATGTACGTAATAGAAACTTGGATGATTTACACAAAATGTTTAATGTGGAAAAAATCATTGTAACTTCATTACAGACAGATCAACATTAGTTTTTGTGATGTATTTATCCAAATATTAAATTAGAAATAAATAAAAAATAAAATTTGAGCAACTGCTTCAATCTGCCAGTAATTGGGACTCTTACAAATTACTTTGATAAAGAATTCGATTCCATCTTTGTGCTCTGCAAACCAGAATTTCTTCCAGTCCTATTATTAATTATGTAATAAATGCTCATTACTTTAAATTGACAACAACTAGTTAAATATATTATATTTGTTACGGCTTGTAGGACCTTCACTAACATTGTGTGCTACTAACTTTAACCCAACCTCCCCTCCGTCAGTTAAGTTAAGGACACGTAATTTTATTTAGCATGGCATACAGACGAACGCGACGGCGTCTACGCCCTCCCCCGTGGCCAACCTGGCGGACATCAACAACCAGGTGACAGTGGACAGCCTGCAAACTGCCATAGGGTATGAGTACCTGCGGACACCGGCTCTGCATCTCGCGGATGGCGGCCAGAATCTGATCTCAAAGCAACGGGGCTTCCAGTTCGTCAATCCAACTGATGATTGGTTCCCAGGTAATTTATTCAAGTAGTTACAAAAGCTAGCGTTGTAAAACCTTATTTATTAGACAGAATAGAATATAACATTTTGTTAATGGAAAAGACGATGGGTAAAAGTGGTCTAAACAAAATCACCATCACACCTCAAATGAAAGAATTCATTAGATAGATCTTTTAATGTTAAGGCTCAAAACTGTGGACGAATCATGATATAAACCACTTTTCTATTCTTTGTTAAAATCTTTTTAATATTTTTTAAATAAAAACTCCCAATCGCTTTAGCAGTATATGTAATTGCCTATAATGATTATGGTAGATCATAGCAAATACATTGTCACTAATTTTATGTTTGTTGGTGGGTTGGGACGACATCCATACATTATGTTTGTTGGTGGGTTGGGACGACATCCATACATTGTTTGTTGGTGGGTTGGAACGACATCCATATATTTTATGTTTGTTGGGGGGTTGGGACGACATCCATACATTATGTTTGTTGGTGGGTTGGGACGACATCTATACATTGTTTTACCAACGTCCTTTACAAGAAACTTATTTCAATACAAAAATAAAATAGAAAATAATTTAATGATACGTTTTTTTATCCGTCAAGATTTTCGTTTTCAAGAAAGGATTGTTCGTGGATATGTTACAAATTCTTGAGATGTATACAGATTTTTTTTCTTTTTTTTTTTACCGAAAAATTTATACAGTTCAACTTCAAAGGGGATGACTGTAAGTTTTTTCGGTTGCATCAACTGTTCTGTATAGAGAATTAAGCAGCGTTCTTAGCGTTTATATTGAGAAACTTAATATCTCCGAACAGAAAAAAACAGTAGACGTGAACGTGATAGAAACCTTGGCCAACAATAGAAACTTACACTTGCATAGAAAACTGCCTCGCCCTGTTTTTGGTACTATGACATCAATAAAAGTTTATAAAACTGTTATAATATATCAATAATCTTATTCTTATTCTACAGGTCACTAAAACAATAATCTTATTTCGACAGGTCTAGCGGAAATAAAGAACGAACTCCGGACGTGGGATTGGTGTTTTGGCAAAACTCCCGATTTCACTGTCAGCCGTTCGTTCCCGGTGCCGACGGAATTACTCGCACCTGCCAAAGTTTACTCAGCTACACAGGAACTGGTCATTAACATGACTGTAGAGAAAGGCCTAATTGATGACGTCACACTCGTTATTCCCCCGGGATTAGTCGAGTCGGGATTCCACGGAGAAGCCTCTGTCATCACCCATCTCAAAGGAAAGAGGTTCACATCGGAAGCCCTCACCGCGCTTGAGGACGCGATGTTGACGAGTCACTTGCCTAGTGACGTCAGAAAACTAGACGATAAAGAGCAGTTTGTTGCCAAGTGCTTCGATCAAGTTGTTAACACGGTTTAAGTCTACAAGAGTGTCTATATTATAGGTGTTATTATGTATTCGGTTAGTTTAAACAAAGACAATTTAAATTATATGTTATTGTCTTTGGTTTAAGCAATCACATTGTCGTGTAAAAAGAAATAGGTTTTTGAGTTGGCTGTATATTTTATCACATTGTTAAGATATTGCCAGTCTAATAGGGTTTTGTGTAAATATTTATTGTATAATAACATAACTACCAAAATGGTATTTTTGTTCAAGTGAAAGCCTAGAGTTAGATGTGCATTTCACCCAGATTTTTTATTTGTTAGCTTCCTGTGCCTACTAAAGTTCCTTCTAAACGGTTTTTAATGGTTTTCTAATGGGTTGTCGGTTTCTTATTTGTTACTAAGTTTCAATCTGCTTTGTTAAATGTGTTCTTTTAGTTTAGTGTAATATTTTATAAACACGCGAGTCGCACCTTTGTGCTGAACGCTACAAGAATGCATCATATCATTTGTTTTAATTAATTAAATTATAATTTTTGTAACTCTATTATGTTCCCATGTAATGATTATACATTTATTATTATGTAGCATGTATTGTAATGTATATTTCGTAAACTTCTTTTAACCTAATAACCCGTAAACCATTTCATAATTCACCCTTAATGTCCATAAGATCTGCCCTCGGAGCGGGGACTTTTTTGTATGAAATGGATACAATCTTAATTTTTAAATTATTATTGCTATATTAATTAGCTTTAAAGTATTTTAGAATGAATTTGCAATATTCGTTGAAATAAAGATTTATAAGCATGACATAGTTTTTTTTATTTATATTTCTAGTGTTATTATAAGTTACACAATACATTTAACCTAACACCTCAAGGTGAAGGCTGTCCACTGATAAAATGCAATAAGATGTTATTGATTCTGGTACGGCTTATTCATCAGAACTTACACAGCGGAGGCGTTGCGTTAACTAACTAGGAATACCACAGTGGGCCGCGCGCATACAAATCAATGCCGGATTATCAAAAACAAGTGTTGTCCTCGCACAACAAAATCTGGTTGCTCTTCCTCTCGCTTTCTGAAGAGGTGCGGTGGTGGTCGTGGCGCATGCGCAGCCAGTCCGCGTTTGTACACAGAGGCGCGCGCGCACCGGCGCCACATTTCCGCTCTCACGGGTTGCCATGACAACCGCGTAAACAATCTGTTGTTTTTCCACCTAGGGAAATTTCTGACTGTTGCATTGAACTATATTTGAATTACTGTGTTGTGTTTGTAGGGCGATTGTATGTTTTAACCGTTATAGTGTAAGTATGTATTGGTTTTATTTTGAAATAGTCAATATTGTCAATATCACGATAAATATCTTGTTATTGTACAGATTTTATCTAGTGTTATCTTTGCATGACTAGCCATATCCGTGTACGACAAGAATAAGTTGATAACTCGAGATATAGAAAAATTTTAATTCGAAATTCTAGCACGTTATGTCGCTTTGTTTATAATTCAAAAATAAAGAATACTCTAGAGCTTTAGAGAAACTGATTTCAACATTAAAGTGATATCTCGATATTCAAAGCGACAAAACAAACATTAAACTTTTAATTGTGCTCTTGAAAAATGGTTCATTTTGACTTAAAATTTGCTCCTGCCTTGAATAAATATTGCCTACGCCCTACGTCATGCCCTTTTTAAAAGTAGATATATGATTTTTAGGTTTTTTGTAAAATTAAAATGTACCTAAGTAGAATCTAGTTATCTTTGCACTTTGGTCGTAGATCGCAGATAAATACCTACACATCCAATACTATAATAAGGTTTCCACTACAGTTAACGGTAACCGGAAGATTTCACCACTAATATAAATATCCGTAGACTTATTAACGTAAATTGCTTTTGTTAAGACATAACGGTAATACGAGGTTTTTAGTTATGCAAGTACTTACGTAGGTAACTATTAGACAGTAAAAAAATACATGCCTTCCTAATTAACGTCTTGTTGAAAGCTTTTTTGTGGACAAATAGGTTTTGACAGCTGCTCAGTTCCGCGAAGTCATTTATGAGTTGCATATTCATGTGTGGTAACATCAATATTGTTCATTGCATAGGTTTATAACTAAACTAAACTAAAACTTATTATCTATTATAGGTATAATGTTTATGTATTATACTAATAGTGTGTTGTTTAAATATCTATAAACCTACATACATTATTTACATTTTTTAACATTATTTAGATTTTAGTGAAATCTTAAAAATATAACATAATTATGAATTTTTTTGCTGAAATAACGAAATTTTAAGTTTAAATTCGTCAATTTCCTAATTTTAAGTTATTCTCAAACGTTTCATTCGAATATTTTGAAAAAATATATTGGCTATAGCGGGTTCTTTAAAAAACATTGCAAATGTCTGACAAACTGAAATACCTACCCGTTTAGTGCATCCGCATTTCCTAGATGCGGAGGTGACGCGTAGGTACTGTTTGGTCCAAAACTCCATCATTTTATACCGCGAACCCGTAGGTTGTGGGACGAACTGCCTCAAGAGGTCTTTCCATTACGCTACGATATGGGGTTCTTCAAGAAAGCTATGAGTAGGATTTTGCAAGGTCGGCAGCCTACCCGCATACCTCCTGGTGTTGCATATGTCCATGGGCGACGGTAACACTTACCATCACGTGGGACCGCTTCTTCGTCCGCCTAATTTCCTTTTAGAAAGAAATACCCACTCAGGGCTGTGTTCCATTTCGCCTTCTGGAGCCTTTTTTAATTGGACCTATACATATTATTGTACTCTTAATCGTATAAAGACTGTATTTGTACCTATGGAAAAAATAAGACCGGGAGCTTAGGTTCTGACAAACATTTCACCGACAAATCAGCGAGAATAGGCTAGATAATGGAACAGCTACTGCGGTCCGAATTACAGAGGCCTAACTACAGATTGCAGACGAGTTCAGTTCGGCTGATAACATAAGCGAATACTGTCGCCCTTAGACATCTGCGATCCAAATACCCAATGTACCCAAAACCATTCGTTAATATTAGGAGTTAAAGTATGAAATTGCCGATTTGTACTGAAAAATTAAAACTCGTTTATTTCTAAAATGTAACATATTTATTTAATCAAAATATTTACCCTCATTATCTATACATTGTTGCCATCTAATCGGAAGTTCATTTATGCCTTTGCGATAGAACTCTGGAGATGTAGATTCGACAAACTGTGTGAAAGCATTTTGTACTGCCTCTTGGGAAGAAAATTTTTTACCACGTAGAAAATTGTCCAAATCACGAAAAAAATGGTAGTCCGTTGGAGCAAGGTCTGGCGAGTACGGAGGATGACGTATGGTCTCTAACTGCAGCTCCTGTAGAGTTACAACGGTTTCTCGTGCAGTATGAGGTCTTGCGTTATCATGGAGCAATAATGGTGAAGATCGATTCACGAGTCGGGGCTGTTTCACTGCTAGTTTCGCCATCATTGTTCGAAGTTCGGCACAGTAAACATCTGCTGTTATTGCTTGACCAGACCTGAGAAAGCTATAGTGAATAACACCATGAATAGACCACCAAACAGTTACCATTACCTTTTTATTGGTAAGCTTTGCCTTAGGGCACTGTTGCGGCGTTTGACCTGGGGTCAGCCATTGCATTTTTCGCTTTCGGTTATCGTAAAGAATCCACTTTTCGTCACATGTCACAATTCGATTCAATATTCCTTCATTTCTGTACCGATTCAACAAGACAACGCAAGTTTCAACACGCGTTTCTTTCTGCAGATCAGTCAAATCATGAGGCACCCATTTTTCATATTTTTTTATCTTATTGATTTGATGCAAATGAGTCAATATTGTAGGTAGGTAACGTTAAACCATGCCGCTAATTCCTGGGTAGTTTGACTCGGATCGGCTTCCACCATCTCCTTCAATTCAGCGTTATTCACCTGTGTGGGCGATCTTCCACGTGGTTCGTTCTTCAAGTCGAAGTTTCCATTACGAAAGCGTTTAAACCAAAAACGCACGGTTCGTTCATTAGCAGTCTCCTCTCCAAACGCAGCATTGATATTGCGAGCCGTTTCTGCCGCGTTAGTTCCGCGTCGGAACTCGTATTCAAAGATTACTCGGATTTTGGAAGTATCCATCTTTCCCGTCTAAGCTGAATAAAAAAAACAATTGAAAGTCGAAAATCGATTGTTGCACATTTTTTAAAACAAGAACCTCGTAGGTATCATGTGAAAAAAGTTTCACTCGAAAATCTCACACCATGAAGGTTTTATGTCAATTCTAAGTATCTATTACTATAAAACGGCAATTTCATAATTTAACCCCTATTACTAGCCTATTGAGGTACCGATGCGTATACATTGACCTGTTGTTGACTGTACATAGCTGACCAGCCATAGTTAATGTAACCCAGCTTAAACGTCGAGTAAAATAAATAAGGTATTCATACCTACGGATCCCATCAAAAGATGCCTTTTCATTTTAGGATTCTTAGGCAGTATAAGTTTGATGTGTTTATTTGTCTGTCTGTGCCCGTGCCCGCGTATCTCTTTCAAATCGGTTTCAACGCAGGCACGACTACCTTCTAGGTATGAGTAAGTATACATATATGTCCATATATAATTTGATGTAGGAAATGTTACTTTCAAAAACAAAATTGAAGTTCCGTTTAGAAATCGTGCATCCGTATTCCGGCGATATCGTGCCACTGTAGTGCGCAGTGCCAGCGGTGAAGAAACTATATTAAAACACAAACACATAAATAACGTATAAATAAAAACACAATTTGATAATAAAAATGTGTTTTATTGAAGATGAGCGAACAATCTACTATTTACTACCTAGTCCATACATCCGCGATACATGTCACCATCAATTGAAAATGAGGATTGTCGGCACGGCCTCGATTGCGCTGTTTATCATTGGGGATTTAGGAACGAATTTGAGAAAAGAATTAGGATGAAATGGTTATTAGGTGTAGAATGATGAGTTTTCCTCATTCACCTTGTAGATGTAGATGGGATGTGGCGTAGACAGTATAATGGGATGAGGAGTTTCCTTTATCCTATTATATAAAAGCGAGCTATGGTGTTCCACTCGACGCAACGAGACTCACCACTAAGGGATGAAATAGAATGAGAGGCTACATCCTCTTTACCCTTCATTTATTATGTTTTATAAATTCAATAAAAAGTATGATTTATATGCTTTATAAATATTAAAAAATCATATTCTTAAGTATAGTAAAAACCTTAAGATGCATATCTACTTAATAATTAAGATTGTACCTACCACACTAGATAAGCGTTCTCGTAACTAACGAATTATATTTAAATGTACACGAGACACGATTGCCAATGGGCGAATGGGTCGGTGCCCATTGATGTCCCGTCAACTGATTATTAAGTTCGTCCCGACCCGGGCCAATTGATCAACCCGTCAGTCTGTCTGTCCGTTGCATAATTATCCGTACCGTTGTGATAAGTAACTAGTATCACTAACGATGGACATCATGTGCCTAGGTACCTACCTAGGCACATGATGTCCTAGGCAATAAAAAGTCAGTCTAGCTTAAAAATGCGTCTGAATATTTGGCTTTCAGATGGATGCCTGTATTTTGGCAATTACTGGTTATTTGAGGGATAAAAGTCGATAGATTCCTACTAATCGGCATATTGTAGTAATGTTCATTTTTCTTTAAACTAATTCATGTAAGAGCGGGAATCGAATGCGGGACCTTTTGCACAATAGGCAATCGGTCGTCTAATAATGACCGGGATCGAGTGGCTTTTGAAAGAATACCGTGTTTCTGACTCTAGGTACATATATAACAATATATTTAAGTTTGTTACAATTACTAGGTATTCGGATTTTTTAAACACTTTCCCAGCTGATTATCCTATCTGCTAAAAGTGAAAATCACTTGTGTTATTTTTTAACTTCACGAATTATCTAAATTACAGGCAAGTTAACGGATAATTACAGAATGACGTATCGTTTGATAATATTGGAGTGAAAGCAAAAAAAATCCTCGTCAAAATACAAGAAAATTTGAATAATTTTTTACTACTTACCTACTTCAAATTCCGCAAGCAACAGTTCTACTGCCTTTATTTATTTTTTATTTTACTTTATTTTTCAACCAGCTTATAAACTATTGTGATTACATATAAATTCTATATGAGTGATCAATAAAGTTAATAGCTTAAACTAAGCTACGGACAAAGCTACAAAGTTTATGGTACGAACAAAGAAAATACAAGGTATGAAGAATCCAAGGTGCAATTTACTTCATACTTACTACGTATTGCTCCAGATTGCGTCGTTTGATATCGAACATGCAGCAACATTGACTTTCACTATGCAATCTACATACTTAATATATGCACTACCCTACATACCTACGTATGCAGTTTATATGTCTGTAATTACACGAATTAAACCCTATATTTATAATTAACACTCAAGTTTTAAGCTGGTTTAGGTTATAGTTTTGTGCTTAATTTGGACTATAAACCTACATTTGGCTACTAAAATTATTAGATACTATACATACTTACCTGTATATACAATTTGTCTGTGTGCGAGTATATACAAGATATAATATTGATAATAACGTCCCACTGCAGTTCATAGGCGGGGCCGGATAAAGTGCTGCATCACAAGCGGAAAATCTAATTTTACATCTGATTTTAATGATTCATCTTATTTTCATAAATATACTGGGTATGCTTTCTAAATACACATTAAAATATCAATCATTAAAAAATGTTCAAAAATGCCCTTCTGATTTTCCGCCCAGGGCGCTAGACACGCTTGATTCCATATTATTATTTTTTCAATAACAACTTGCTGGAACAGTTACAACGATCGACTTTGATACATTCCTGCAATTTTAATAAAAAGTGTTCTCATATCTATCTAAATTATAACAAAGTTGTTTGCGATAATTTTGCGCAAGCAGGTAAGTAATCAGTACATACTTGTGCATATTAATTACTGAATTCAATTAAGAAATGTAAGTGTACTATTGGGCTGTAACTATACAAAATGTCGTGGGAGTCGAATGTGTGTAACACGTTGGTATAATGTCGCGTACATACTTAGTGCCTATTTAATTAAGTCAACTCGTGGGCAGAATTCCCTTTAGTGAATGTGGTTAATAGTTTTGATTTGACATAGGCTGTAAATATCCTGATTGTACAAAATTATCATTATCGAAATATTTAAAATAATAAATACATCATTGTCCTTTTTGCATCTCTCGAAGTTTGAATCTAAGATTGTGGAGATGGGATATCTCTACAATTTCTACAATCTCGCTCTTCTTTTAGTTAAATGTAACGCACGTTTATATCTCATAAACAGAATCATTTTTTTACCATTATTTAATTAAGTATTTCAGAATCTATGAAGACATTTTTTTTTTAAAATCTGTTTAATCAAATACACAGATAAGAAGACACTCATTTTACTTATTTTAAAGATTTTTATTCACAAAAACAAGTGTATAATTTGGCATGGTGTTGCGACATTTTCAATTTACTGCTCACATTACTTTTTACACCGTATGCATCTTTAGGTAATATTGCACAAGTGTGCTTAACAATACTGTGTAAATCTTCACACGGTGCAATCGTCTATGGCTTTGAATTTAGAATTCAAAAGTCTTAAGAATAAATTTGACTGAGCAGTAGTAAAGGACTAGATGCTGCTTCTGTAGTTATATATTCGTATCGTCACCGTCGTCAGCCTTTTTATCGTCCACTCGTGGACATGGGTTTATTAATCATTCACATTGTCTTGCACATGAGGGCTCTATAGCCTTAAAACGCCACGTTGGCCAAGCGGGTTGGCGAGTCCACTCTTTTAGAGGTGGTGTAGTTCCACACTGTCTGTGGTACCTAGCGTCTTTGTTATCCGTTAGTCGTCTTTTATGACACCAACGAGAAGAGATGGGGTGGTACTATTGCAAATCCACACGACACCACACGACCAGTTCTTACATATAAACACATATTTATAATTGGTCTTTATACTTAATACTCGTATTGGTGTTATCGGAATTTGAAGAGATGACAAATATTTATAACATGAATAAGATGTTAAGATATTTATTTAAATATGTACTTATTTAATTGATTAATTAATAAAATAGATGCAATCACGTAATATTATTATTATAATATAATTAATACCTTGCCTTCCAGTTTCACATCCCCATTTCTAACTAGGTAGATGACATAAGAAGTCATTCGGTCCGTCTATGCGTTAGTTCGCGGTTGTATGTGGAACATCGCGGTCAAATACCACTGGCATCTTTCATTAACATACGTAGTCTACTATGAATTCTCATATTTGATGAAATGTCTGTAATTTATATAAATTATAGCTACCACCGTCGTAAATGGATGGAACAATATAGTGTATCAACGTTAATATGTATTGTGTCGTTACAAAAGTAGGACGAAAAGAAACTTTGTAGGTACAGTTTGGTAAATGTAAAAATTGTAAAACTATAAATGGAATGCGATTGTAAAAATTGTGATCATTTTCGATCGTTGATAGTGTATCAACCTCTTTACCAAATTTTGCTAATTATTAGGTGCTAGTAATTATTATTTTTGCAGTCATATTTGTGTCAAAAAAGGCCTATATTGCGAATTAATTCGTCAGTACGAGTAGGTAATAGGTATTATCAAATTATTGTTTATTAATTAGTTTCCAACAAAGCGATCTAGGCCATAGTTCAATGTTAAATTTAAACCAAAACAACCAGTACCGAGTAGTGAGCGAAACAAGCGAAATAAACAGTTGGTAAACATTACGCAGGCTTCTGAAATCTATTGTATTTAATGATAGAAAAATAATAATAAATCTTGAGAAATTTTATTATTATTTAGCCGATTAATAGTTGATAGTTTTAGAATGGTGAGAACGTGAGTTTGAGGAACGTTGGTCTGTACCAACGATTTGCTACTAAGTAGGGATTTTTCAAGTATAATAGGAACTTGTAACTATTAGTATTTAGTAGAACCTAATAAACTACTAGTCACTAGTACTAGAAATAACTGAAAAAGTCTAAACAATCTAACTAAACTAATAATTAGAAACTTATAGGCGGCGAAGGCATACATATCGTGAGGAGAATAAAAAAAATGTGGCATGTGTATACTCAATATCCACCAGTCCATACTGGGTCCACGTGGTGACTATTTCTCGAAATTAACTGTGATTACAAGAGGAGGTCTGTGGCCTGCAGTGGAACGTTATAGGCACATATTGATTTATCATTTATAGCTTCACATTTTTTAGCTTTATAATTACAGCTTTGCCGCTATCCAAAGCTAAACCGATTCATTGATGGTTATAATCTATGAGCGTACGGTCATCCATCATACATTCTCTTTAATTTTATGTGAAGTGACAGTTCCTTTGTCTGGTAGGTTTTTTCCTAAATATAGTAAGTAAGCACGCAAAGAATTTCTTGTACATATTAGCCTAATATGTATTATTATTTTTTCAGTACGTAGTAATAATTAAAATTCATTTAGGTAGGTCACGATAATGTGTGAAAGAAATCAAAGCTTGATAGGATGGATAAACGCTATAAAATAATTACTTCCTAGGTCCGCTTCCTAGTAAGCGTAAGCAATAGTAAATATTAGTACCTAGATTTAGTAAGCGGAGAAAATATTGTAGCATTATTTAATTTAAGCATTTTTTAACCTAATCAGTATATGGTAACAGTATAATTGAATTGTCAAATATTTAAAACAGTTAATACTAATGGGTGATGAATATTTTATTCAATGACCTAGAGAATTAAATAGCCTTCATGCCATACAACTGTAATAAAACATCAAGTTATGCGTAAAACTTGGATTTAACGAGTACATAACTTCACTATAATTTTGATAGTGTATTATTTCCAAAAGTCCAAAACACTACTGGACATAGGCCATTCTGTCGGTATTTCAGAGGATTGTTTGTGGGCCGCCGCTACACACGATCTTCTGTTTTGCATTACATTGTTTGCGTTATAATAAATCTCAAGTCTTGAATAAATTTCAAACTCAAAAAAGAATTAGCCTGGTTGCACCCAACACTATATTAATTATAGATTACGTACCTATACTAATTATATATTCAGGGCCGTCTTAAGTCTATTCTGCGCCGGGGTGCGGGAGTGTATCCTAAGACAGTCAAACATCCTATTGTGTATCCTATGACAGTCAAACATCCTATTGTGTATCCTATGACAGTCAAATATCCTATTGTGTATCCTATGACAGTCAAATATCCTATTGTGTAATTGTTTACTATAGCGTTATATTTTTTCATTACCTTTAAAAGGTGAGCGCCCGGGGTGCACCGCACCCCTTGCACCCCCTGGTAAAGACGGCCCTGTATATATTATTAATCTACAATTAATATAGTGTATCAATTAATTATAGATTAGGTACATTTAATTATAGATTTGTAACTTACCCTTTATAAAAGAATTTTATTCGATATCACCCTTGAACGTCAAATTGCAGGGCACAGACCTCCATTAGCTCGGAGGCTTTGGCCCATAATCCACAACCCGGACACAGTGTGAATTGATTTATCAACATGCTCCAGTTTATTTTATTTTCGAGCATGTGGGTTTCCTCATAATGTTTTCTTTTACCGCCTTTTACCGAATAATTTTAAAAATCCTTACTGTGTTTAAATTCAGGGATACGAAGCGAGGATTTGAAGTCATGACTTCATAATGAGAGTCTATAATCACCGCTCTTGTAACAAGACTTTTGCGTAGCCAAGTAATTAATGTTACCTTTGTACCTTTACAGGAGTCTCAAGAGAGGCGCAGTCGCAGCTTTAGTATGGAGAAGGATAAAATCGTATTTAAGGTAAGTGTTATACAATTGTTAATTGCATTCACATAATAACATATTATAGTGTCTGAATGAGATCCATTAGATGCTAGTGAAGTGACCCGGAATTGGTTTAGATTTCTATTTGTGGTCTGCGCTTATGTCATCTAGCTATTACTTGTTATTGCCAAAAATAATGGTAAAAACAAGGATGTGGTAGATGAGACATCGATAATACCTGTTTAGAAATAATTGTCATTAATCTGTACGTTAAATCATACCCACTAATTGATTATAATTTTAACACAACAATTAATTCACAGTAGTCGCAGGGTGCAATCGCATGTTACATGTTTACCCTGAATGTACTCGTACTTTTCTATCTATTCTGTATAAGAATAGTCTAAATTAAGAGGCAGCCTGACAGCCTCAGGCCGAGTAGCCATCTTGAGTCCAGTATGTTCATATTAAAATCGTTGCTTCGTTGCGAGCCAACAGTCCGAAGTACTCCCTTTGCCTCGAATCAACCACTTTTAAATGGATATGCTGGCTTAAAACGTAACATACTTATATTATCTTTGAACATAGTTTTATACAAAACATGTAACTTGCAACGTTTATTTCAAATGTGTGGCCACGATGTTAATATTTAAGTCGATCATATCTTGTATGCTGTTAGATATGAAAAGCGATTGGTCCATATGGCAGTTGACAAATTTACGAAACTTGATGACCTACACGATATCCTTTTGTTTGTTAGTCTCGTCCAGTTTCTATGTTTTGATTTTAATGTGACCGTGTTTAGTGAATAGCATTATCAATTAAGTACTGTGTTCTTTAATGCCCAGTAGTACTTCAATTGAATATACTTGATTCAAAATGCTGCATTTTTCTTTTTGATGTCTGATATAAATTTTTTGCTGATATCTTACTGAGTCTTAACAGTACGAAAACAAATGTATTATAAAGAAGATAAGTTAGTTCATAGCACGAAGACACGAGTGGAGGAATTTAATAACGGATGGATATTTTAACTGAATAATAGCGCAGTAGAGCAAAATATGTGGCTAACATTGCGGGATGACATTGTATCTATTGTTTAGCATCAACTTTTAATGTTGCAGGACATGTCCCTTGCATTTCTTTTACGGAAATAAGGCGTCAGACGAGCGTACAGTCTACCTATATGCCAACGTCAGCCCGCTATATATGCCAACATCAGTCCAAAATATCAATCGTTGGCACGCCCCCGGAGGTTCTGCCTGCCGTTGGAGGTATTGGAATGGATTTGGAGAAAAGATTGGAAAATGGGGAGGGATAAGATGGGATACATTGAGGGAATAGGAAAAAGTGGGATAATTATGCAGTGCATTTTACGAAGAAGCTATGAGAGAGGGGTAACGTGTCGAGTGCGCCCAGCGCCCAGTCTCGCCTTCTCTCTTACATAGGGATTTACAGGATCTCTTATATAGGACAAGTAGAAAGTTGAAAGAGGTCATTTGTTCTCGCGTTCTTTTATGTTCCCCCGATGGAACGCAGACTGAACGCAACATTCGCTGTTCACATTGAACCACTGACACGAATTGTCAGTGCCGACACATACATCATTGAAATGTCCCTGTCAATATATCGATTTTTATTTAAATGATTAATTATTCTTGACAATCTAATAGGAAGATTCAATTGAATCACATTATGTTAGTTGGCTATCAGTAAGTAAAAAATATAATGTGATTACTCTGACTTACGAGTTCCTATATTATATGTATTTCATGAATACAAGCTTTTCGTATATTTTTTGGTCAATTCATTTGCGTGATTATTTATAGGTAATTATAACGAAAACATTTTTTGTTTAAGCAGTTCATTTAAGTTATTTTAGCAAATCTTATTCTTTTTTTATTTTATTTAGGATATACATTATACGAAATACTTCGATTAATCTAGCTTACTATTTATATACGAACACAGATTTACTTAACATGTATCCGAGTGGGTGAAGTCGCTTTTCTTATTTCCGCCCCTTCTTTAATTTCCTTTTATCTTGGTATGCGCTCTCGTAGCCCTAAATATTTAAATGTACTTCAAATTATTTTATTATTATGTTCCAAATTATTATTATTTTAATATATTTTTAGAAGTGGCATCAATACGCCATTGTAAAAAAAATATACGATGTGCTCTAGAATACATAAAATTCATCCCACTTTATATTTTCACTAGGGCCGAACTAAGGAGTACACAAACATAATGTTCTGTGCTGCTCCGTTCCGTTCTGTTTCATTTTGTTCTGTTCTAGGGATCTGACTATCCCTGGCTAAGTATCTATGATTTAATCATTTCGTAGAATAAAACGCGCATGAATATTTCACAATGCGGTGCTAACATAAAAATCAAACAGGAGATAAGAACCGGGTGTTTAGTTAAAGCAAAGTAACAATATGCATTCGTTATTCGTATTTATGCAGAAAATAAAAGGATTTTTGCTTTAGTAGAGTATAAGTATCAAAGGTTTCAAGAGGAATGTTACAGAAGGTGGCAGACGAGCACATACGGACAGTTCTTCTAGTGGTACTAATGCGATACATCCCAACATAATTCGAGAATTACGAATGTTGACACGTGCCCAGGTTCGCCTACGTTTTTAGGAATGGTTTGGAAAAGTTCTGGATGGATGGGGAATAATTGAAGTATAAAGGGACGAAGAATTTTTCCCTTTGATATGAGTTACTTCCTCATTGGTATAAGGTTAATTCATAAAAAGAGAGTTTCTCGAACGGTTCGGGCGAGAATATTGTAAACGATTCTCGTTCACAACATGATAAAAACTCGATGATAACAGGTATAACAGTGATCAGATGATGATAACAGTTGTTTATATTAGCTATTTGACTGAGAAAATCGCGTTCGAGAAACTCTTCATGTGTAAATGAGCCATTATTCCGCGGGATGAGGAAAGAGGTGGGTGGTGAGGTGTTGATGGCAGTAGAAATTATATTACTCTCTGGACTGGACTGGGCTCTATGCCAGTGGACAGGATGGGACTACTCATTGGAATTGGACGGAATGGGATTGGGAACACAATGCAACAATCAACAGAAATATTGTTCATTCGAGACGAATACTTACCCGTAAATAAACTATAGTTTACACAAAATCCGTGAACTGTATTTGTTAACTCTTTTAGAAAGTTACGCCTTTTTTGGAATTGACCGGATTAATTTGCATATACTTAACTATAGTTTTGCTTAATTTTATCGATCTCGTAAGCCTTTAACAAAGTTGCAATGGTTAAACTAATTTATGGACATGTCTTGAGATAAACAATAGAGTGATTTATATGTAAATTCAATTGCTAAAATGCCTTCGCACGAGGCATACGAATAGTACTTAACGTGCAGGCATACATTTTCATGACTGCCACTTTATCTAGCACTTATCACTAGTTTGTATATAACACGTGGTCAGTAATAGAAGGCAATGTCGCTGTGGCAATTGCTTTTGGAGTGGTTTTGGGACGTAATCCATAACCTAACGTTGATTTATAAATTCTTAGTACTGGGCAAACAATTTGAATATGTGAATAACTAATCAACCAAAACGAATGTAATGTAAACTAAAATGGATATATAGTATTGTGTTTGGTCTCACGAAGAACCTTTCAATCTTCAATCTTAGTTCCATTTTCGTACCAAAACATATGTTGGTGCAGGGGCGGACCGTGAATTTCGGGGACCCTGGGCTAACGCTACTTGGGGGCCTATCTAATTAATCAAACTAATTGTCATTTTGTCAAAAAGCTGTTTTCTATAATGATGTATAGGTTATAGGTCCATTATGTATATATTGTCCATTGTCTTCAATGGGGGTTAGGGTCCCTGGGCTGCGAAAGTTCATATATAGATCCGCCCCTGTGTTGATGTACAATAAAGAGTTACCTATCTATTTATCATACCTTCATAGCAAAAATTTAAAACTATAAAAACAGACCTTAAGGTCATACAACCTTCACTTCATCTACAGTACAATAAAATTCATTAAATCGCAATTATCATCTTCTGATCGAGAAATTAAACCTAATATCTAACTATGTACTTTCGTCTACATCACCTGAAAACATTGATGGAACCTGTCTTTTTCTTTTCCTTTTGCTAACTAGAACACTAAAAGTTCTTACAACACACTGTACCTACAAACATGTACTCCTTTACAAATTACTGGACAATATGCAGTTTGATTTATGTTTTCGGTACAGCTCGTATAATGGAATCGTATTTTGAATTCCTTAATTCATGAGTTCAATGCAGTATGTCACATAGAGCATGTCGTGAGCCTGGGACATTCCTAGCAAACCATACGCATTAGTTATACGAATTACAAGTATAAACCACCAAGGTTTGTTCCTATTGTGTTCTATGCTTTATTATTTCATTAAAAGTAACCAATCTATGTCCAGTTGATCTTCAATCAATTTTATATTTGACATTTTGGTCACATGTTACTGACTACACAATATTTTTTAATGTACCTACTTAACGTTTGAAATAAAATAAATATCAGGAATTTTCATTAGAAAAAGCAAATATTTTTTTTAAAAACTTACAAAGATCTTTAATAAGGTCGAAAAATATGCAAAAACATTGTCGGCTTCACATAATTTAATTTAACTTTTACTTTCCAGCATTTTTGATATAGGTAAAGATGTTTCATTTGCTTAGTTAATCAATCATATCGTGTGAATCTGCAATAACGTTTCCAATTGAGTAACTAAATGTTTCAGAACGGAAGAATTTTATGATCGATGCGGAAAGGATATAACTAATGATGCAAGTGAGTAAATGGCTCAACTCTATTGTGTGCAGTTTAACCGTAAATCAAGATTATAATCTATACATACGAGTATAAAAAGAAATGTCCTGACTGACTGACTGACTAACTCACTGACTGATTTATCATCGCAGAGCCGAAACAACTGAAGCTAGAAACATGATATTTGCACAATAGATAGGTTTTATGACATATGTACTCGTATCTACTAAGGAAGGATTTTTAGATTTTTTTTTGGGAAGAGGGGGAGAAAAGCTGGAGAAGTGTTTTTATGCATTGTCTGTATCTTAAGAACTATTTAAGTTAGAGATATGACATTTAGCACATAGACTTCTAATTTGAAATAATTAAACACGTTTATCGGCGTTTTTTGATATTTGACGGAACGGAAATTAAATCGGTACAGACCTAGGTAACTCTCGTACTCTCTCGAAACATGTTGATATGCATGGCAGCCTTCTGTGGGAGTGGACTACATTAACCCGACGGCTATGGGATACAGCATTGTTCTCCGCACCTACTTAATTACTTACAATCGAAATTACTTATTAACTGGTTTTACTAAAGGAGAATCTGTGTTTATAACACGAATTGGTGCTACTAATACAGTCTAAGTATTCAATTGATTTCAAAAGACTATAGTTTCTTCTGATTGTCAACTGAAAAACTTTGCAATGAGAATAAATCCGATGCCAGATTGTTGAGGTAGCGGGTGTTAGACGACTACAAATATCTTTCTCCACACATAAAAAGAAATGTCCTAACAGATTGACTAAAGAACCCATCAACGCTGAGCCGAACCCCCTGAAGCTAGAAACATGAAAAATTAAATTTTTCACTGAACTATTAAACTTTTATAGACAGTTAAAGATTTCCCGAAATTCAACCCCCAAAGGGTGAAACGGAGTCTCGAAATTTGTATGGGGAAAAAATGGACACTCCATTTTTTTTTCGGTATGGCTAAATTCTTGTGGCCCTAATGGCCTTTCAAGAGTCACCGGACATATACTTGAATAATTTAGGGCGAGCGCACATGGAGTTCAGCGAGGAGAAAAGCTTAGGGCTTAGTTCACGGCTTAGGGCATTGCTTTGGGACCACGGGATCGTTGATGGTTCTATTAACTTGAAACTTGGTATTAATATTCTCCAGATTTTGATAATTAATACTCGATATCGACTGCTCTTATCCACACTAATAGTAAAAATCCAAGAGTGTTTGTTTGTTTGTTATGTCTTCATGACTGTACTGCCTGAATGCCCGAATTTCGGAAAAGGACATGCACACTTTTTATCCGTATTTTTTTTCCATAGGAATCCATTACTTTTTAAACAGAATCCACGCGGTGATGTTGAGGACTAAAAGCTAGTTATACATAATAGACTAGTTCTCACACTTTGTCGTATCTAATCAGGAATACAATTGATATAAATCATACGACAATATCCGTTGTTTTTCATTTCATATGAAGAAAATAGAAAGTTAACATGTTGTGGAGTAAGCAAATTGTCTGAAGTTTTAATAATATTCTTTGCCTCAAAATATGCCCTCCTCTCTTAAGAGGGAGGAGAGGGGAGGCAAGGACCTTCCGTCCTCCACGACCGTCTATGCAATGTGAACTTTGGGCACTCATCTAAATTCATACCAATCCACTCTCCTACCATATATTTTTCGGTACCATATTCGTATCATAAATCTGTTTCAAATATTTGTGTTTAGCAAATTGTGAATATTAATTTTAAGTACATTACACTATGCCTAAGGTACCTACCCAAAATTCATAATACTAATTTTAGATATCTACGTTACGCCTAAAAATATGCGACTTCATTGTCCTTCTAAGTGGATCCGCAACCATAAAAATGTTAACACTCGCAAAGAATAGTTATGGATTGAGTATTGTATTGTAAATGTTCTCCTTCAGTGCGATGATCGCTCCATATGTGGCTGTAGGTGAAATCAGAACGGGTTCTATGTCACGGCTGTCGTCACAGGTCACGGCTTCGATAGCACATGACGCCTCTTTTGTACTGTGAGGCACTCATCATCGACTCTCACACGGTATTTACTAAAATGATTTTAATAGGCTTTTAAAGACGCCTTTGAAATTAATAAATCTAGTTTATTTACTTATTTATAAATCGTTTATAGCTTTTAATATAAATTAGGTAGGTGTATGTAATAAATATAAAGTTAAATTAATTCCACATTAACGGTTAAATTAAATTAAATTAACAAAAATTTTATAAATTTTTCGTATATCTCTTGAATGGCGTCAAAATACTCGTGTTATTTTTCCAAGGAGGACATATTAATTGACTCACTCGATATAATTTATTTTAAGGTGTTTTTCCAATATCATAATGATTTTGCCTCGTAATTTTAGTTCGTAATTGGCCTAAAATTTAGTAACGTTTCTCTTTCCATAAATTACTCTTTCTATAAATTGTAACCGTGAACTTTGTAAATGAATAAAAACAAAATACATATCTAGATTAATTAACAATATTAATTTATCTAGCACTAATTATTTTTACTCGTAGCTTACTCATGGTCGCCTTATTTATTATCTCATATGGTGGACATTTTGAAATATTACTTGAAATGAATATGTTTTTACAATAAATAACAGATAAAATCCAATACATGGGCGTTATAACTGTTAACTACGTTAACTAATAAGTGTATCGATCTAGAAATTAACGCTCAATAATCAACGAGCGTGTTAAATTCGAGTGTAATCAATCAATCATATAGCGCAAAAAGCGGTGGTATTTCATAGGTTAGACCATGATTGTTGGAGCGCGAGTGCGGTTCCGGCAGGACGTTTTTTCCACATGATACATTTAGGTATTCATATGCGTCTGTTTTAATGGGTGTGGTGTAATTGAAGCGTGATTGTTATGAGACTTATGTTATGAAGCAAGCAGTTTATTCATCATCCGGCACTTAATATACGGCAGATCACGACTGCATTCCGACTAATTGTAACAAAACACTATCAGTCTGCTGGAATTTTATTTTTTTATTATAGATAAAGGCGGCAGACGAGCATACAGTCCACCTGATGGTAAGTGGATACTGTCGTCCATAGACATCCGCGGTACATGCCAACATTAATTCAGAATGACAAACGTTGGCACGTCGCCGGATGCGCTGCAGATTAAGGAATGTTTTGGAAGAAAGGTTTGGGAAAATGAGGAGGGATATGATGGGATGAGGATGGGCTCTGGCATATCTGACTCACTACGTAATGTGGGAATAAGGATAAAGTGGGAAATGCAGTTCATTTCAAGGTAGTCTTCTGTGAGAGAGGGGTAACGTGTGCCCAGAGACTGTGGGAATGCAGCGTGCATTCTCCCCCTACAAAGGACTTGCTTACAATTGAACTTAGCTACGTTCATTATTTATTCCTATAACTTTAGGTTCCTTTAGGTTCCTATAAGATAACTTTATTTCTCATAAGAATTATATTGATTAATATGAGAAAAATAAATAAAAATATTACCAAAACATATTTTGGGCGTGTCGTACATTATTAAAATATTACTGGTGGGTAATTCGAATGTACAAGACTACACAGAACAAGAGCAACTGGACACGTCACGAGAGTAGGTCACAGTAGTTTGTTAATAACTTCTTATATACACTGTACCAAATATAGAGAATATACCGCCTGAGTAATATATGGATATTACTCAGGAAATATTTTCCACATATTTATGGAGAATATGTGGAATTTATTTTTTAATTTTATCTTTTGTTTTCCGAACTTTGGTTAAATTCACAAATCACAAATGTATTTATCACATTATCTGGGAACAGGAACCTTATTGTCGGTTCTAGTTTCCAAGATATTGAGCCGTATTAGAGCCTATACAGACGGACTGCATTTAAACTTCTAGCCAGCTGCACGCCAATTGCTGTTTGAACGCGGTTTCTGTGCATCAGCACTGCCAACTTCTTGGACAGTTCGCTTGTAGTTTTAATGACAGTAGGCTGCACACTAGCTGTACAAGCAGTTGTGTTGCGGTCCTAATGTAATTGGACCTTTACTTTGTTCAGATCTTCACTAAACTTCACTTCACTGGTTCATCGCATCAGTTGCTGCGTAGTTGCAGTCAGTCCAACTGCATTAAGATTGCATCATAATATCATATTTTTTTATTGTTATTTATTTAAACAAAATCTTGAATCATTTCACTTTTTATTACAAAATAATATACAAGTCAAGGCCCTTTTGTTTAGCCCTTATCACTTTTGTTCTATTTAGATCTATAGGTATTTATTTTTCTAGAACATATAAATGTTTTAGTTTATATATTCTTGCTTTAATGTGTTTAGAAGATACAAATCGTAACATATATTGCTATGACAGGTATAATAATTTATTTTATACTGGTAATTTGCGAACTATTGTAGAGTCATATGTTAAATTAAATATCATTTGTGTACCCGTTATTACCGATATAACATGTATTATTAATTACTTAGCAAGTTACACTTGCAGCCCATTGTATTCTAATTCATTTGAGCTCGTTAAAAAGTCGAAGGCTGATCTCGTCACGACTGCATCTCTGTGACAAGTCGTGTTAATAAATACCTATAAAGTATACTACTTGTCATATTGATGACGATGTAATCACTTCCTTAACACTTGCGGCTCATTTCTTTATCTACTGCTCATAAATTTTAATATCCTATTGCAAGAATTTACATATACATTGTTTATTGTAGAAAGTAATGCATGTGTAGCAAAAATAAAATACTAGTAGAATAACCTTTATTTATCTACTATTTAACTTTATAACGTCCATCCATCTCCTCCTTGAAATTCTCCTCCTAATGCATATGTAGTTAAAGCTCATTTACACTAGGAGTTTCTCGAATATGTGCAGGAGAGAAAATCGGTCAAGAATATGCTTAAATAAACAGCTGTTATTTTCTTGTGATCGCTGTTATTATCGAGATTTTTTATCTTCATGTGAACAGTTGCAGGAGAGAATCGTATGAAATTTGGTCGCATACAAGAATCGCATACATTATTGAATCCGCATATAGCCGCATATAGCCCGAACCGTTTGAAAAACTCTCCTTTCGTAAATTATTCTTTAGTGTTGTATAAGAGCGCTCGATGCTCGAGCGTTAAGTGAGTGCTAATGAACCTAGAAGATTTAGTTTATTAATTTTGATGGTCTTAATCCCGAGGTTAAAAGCTGGAGTCTAAAATTGTTAAGGTAAAGGTTTTCAAGGTTTACTAGTGCTATATTATGTGTGGTATTTTTACCCGACCGCGGAACGCGATTCCCTATTTATAACTCCCTATTTATATATTTATAACTATTTTATTCCCTAACAGAGCTTGAACGAAGTAACCGATTTTAATTAACGAGGTGTCGTTAGATTCGCCTTGATGTCGCGAGCGTTACTGGCATATTTGATTCCTGAAAGTTCAAAATGGCTGTTTTTAGGCGCCATCTTACTTACTTAAAAAAATAAGTTTATAAAACCCATTGAGTGGCATATCAAATTAAAGGTCTTGTAAAGGGCGATTTCGATACTATATACAATACTAGTATTTAGACTGTTGTTGACTAGTTAGCGAAATTGAATATAATTAATAACAATGTTGTAGGTACATTGATTGAAATAAAACTTGCGCTGGAAAAAATATTATTGGACTCAGGTGGTACAAACAAAACAAACAAACTAGTTAGTGTATACAGTAAATATGCAAACTTACTTGTTTCATTAATTTTACTTTATGTTCTTTGTATGTGTAAACTTGACAGTTGACTTTGAAAATGTCACAATTGCAATAAACTCGCTGAATTACCACCAACATAGGTTTTCTTTTGGACATTTCAACTTTGGACTCTTATTATAGGATTAATGTGATAGTGTCGTAATGCAACGTTTCTAGAGAAAATTGTGAAACCTCAACAAAAATAATACGACAATGTGATCTTGCAACGACCGCTTCGCACGGATCTCTTGTTAGTAAAATTAGCAACGTACCTACCTCCTTCAAATTTTCGACGTTGTTTAATATTTTTTATATGAAACAAAAACTAGGATACACTTTTTTGCTTCATCCGAAAACGTGATCTAGACCACCATTAGAAAGAGGAAGTTTTTGTCTCTTAGTAGGCTTTTTTCTAGAATATGCTCTATGCATTATTTTTTTCAGTGAAGATTAGTGTTTAATCTAAGTTTACATATTCGGCCAATGAAGAGTTCATCAGGTTTTGACTCTCAAGTTTACACGCCACTTTGCCGGAGGAGAAGTCACGTTTTCTGTATTATAATTTCAATGTTAAATTGCAACGCTTCGTTTGACTCATTTTTAATAACAACTTCCCCTTGAGTGAACAATTGGATGTTTTGTATTTGACCCTGACATTCTTTTATTTTTTGAGTTCATATCTGAGAATCATTTGCCCTTTTTATATAGATTACAGAGAATCTATGCCATGTAGATTGGAGATAAAAAGGCAATTTTCAAGACAAATTTTATTTGGGTTGTAAGTTAGTCAATAGATTATAAAAAGTTTATGTTCTTTGTTTTGCAACGAATACCAAGTGTATCTATCTACTCAGAGGAGATTGCCTGCTTCTTGTATTATTCCCAAAGTACCTGATCGTTAAGACTGTCCCTATGACCTTCATTAAAAGTTATAGAATTATAGCAACACTCCCTTTCTCTTCACTCAGAATGTAAATGTTACCAGTTAAGTTATATGAACTTCCTACATCGTTAGATTCACATCGTAAATAAGATAACCTTTATAAATATGTATCGCACACGCCTCCATCTTTGTTCAATCTCTATGATTGATTCAGGAAACGTGTGATAGGTTGAGTATCTAAACGTAAAACATTTTAATTTGCATTTTTTTATTTCATACTCATATATTATATATTGCATAGTTACTATTACATGTTAGTTAATTTGATAACTTCTTAGTTGTTAGGTACTATTAAGTAAGAACAAAATTAACAAAAAATGTACCAATTGTGGAGTGGATGGAAAAGACTAAATTAACTTCATTGTTGTCCCTAACATCAGTGAAGTTTAGTGACGAAATGACGTGTGTGGAATAATAAAAATAATTATAATTTTGTTATGTGTATTTATTTTTAAAGTTTTACTATATATCTAATATAACAAGTAGGTACGATAATTTATCACACTTTCATTGTGAATAATGAAGTGAATTTTACGGGCAGTTACCGCAGGTTTTAATTCACTCTACCTTTATAAATAAGTATGTACTGGTACAATACAGTACTTACCTAAATATTAATAGTTACATGTAACCATGACATATTTAAGTATTATGTATCAAACGTCAATCAATGAGCATGTCACTTTAGCAAATTGAATCACTTTTGTAGCTGAATCAAGGTCACTGGTGTTGTCTATCACATTCAAAGCTCAATTGATATGATTAAGAATACTAAATTAAAATAACTACCAATATTTTTTTCATAAAGTTAACTGCCTTAAAGACTTGAAGCGAGGTCACCCACTGTTGTCAATACTATAACCAGAGAAACTGTAGAGTAAATTGTAATATATATTGTACAGTAGGTAAGCATATTGAAAGAATAGATGTAATCATTAAAGTCCGGGTAAAAAGGTTCTACTAAATTTAGACTTAGTCACGTTGTAGGAACCTTATGCAGTATGCATATAGCTTAATATAGTTTGGTATAGCTTAATTTAAGACTTTCTCTAAGACGTCGCTATTGAAATAGGTACGAAATTTTTCGAAAACTTCTTTTTTTCACGTAGCGTCTGCTCGTTTGCTTTCATCAAATTTTGATAAATAAGTGCCCTTATTTGAAAAATCTTGTCCTTGTAGAATACGTAATTGTAGTTAGAAACAAGTTATGTTTCTTGTTACAGCTATCAAGTTATCAATTGATAGTGATGTAATTGGTAACAATGTCTACATATTTATATTTTTCATTAAACTCATTTAAACCTGCTTTAGAAATATGGAAGAAATCAACTATATGTCTAATCTATTCTAATCTTATTGCTTAAAATAGGATAAATGTATAGATGAGTAAAAAAAAACATATGTTTTTGAATACAGCTCGTGAAATTCTACATTTTTTCCTAACACTTTTATCTAACCTTTTTTCTACAACGTATGGAATATAGTGAAATTTACATATCCATAGGTGCATGCCCATAGGTAGAGTGAATAGTACCGTTGATTCATCTTTGAGAGTGCGCTTTAAAATACCTAGGTACTTAAATTTAATATGTATAACTGTTAAAACTTTTACGTTTTGTACACATTTTATATTGTATCGTTTAGACCCGATTTACAACATAAAAATACTTAATATGTAGTTTGAAAATTGTTGTTGACAGCAATAGTACTACGTAGTACGTATTTGCCTATAGGAGGGATGCCCTGTGGTGCCTCTTGGCCGCCAGGGCAGGCAGCGGTCTCGTGAGCACTATCAGTGTCCTACTTACCGTACACGTTCTTATCTTGACTACAGTAGGTATTATGTTTTTGTTCCGTTTAGATAGATTTACGCTATTCGTAGCAATTTGCTAGGAAATTTCCATGTGTCACGCCTTTCTTGGCTTAACAAAATATTAACTATCTAGGAAATTCTAATAAATATGTTTTCTAACAAATATCTAATTAATCTAATCTAGTGACAGGTTGCAGATTATTGTTTTATTGCAGATTATTATTACAGAAAAACGATTTTTAATTGTCTTCAATTTCCAATACAACGACTCAAGCACGAGTATACCAAGTTATTGAGATTACTTACGATAGTAAATAGAGGCATAAGGGCTGTGAGTATTGGATATTTATTTAATGAACGTATGCGTACAGCATGTTATGAAATGCGCGGTCACAAACATTTATTAATTTTCCTCGACCACACGTGGCTGTTAACAGCGAACGTAATTAAATGTACTAACATTGATCTCATTAATCAAATTTATTGGCTATTATCAATAACAATACCGTTACTGTTTGTTAAACCCATGGGTGTTTTTGTTATTTAATATAGTTATAACTTCTTACAAATGTGGTTATTCTTGTTGCAGTGCGCTGTGCGTTAATCTTTAAGTTTCTTTTGATGTGGAATTTATTTTGATAAACAACTTAGGTAACGAAGAACCTATGTTACCGGAATTATTTTTACATGTCACTTTTGCTTCCGTACAGCATTCCGTGACCCTGTAGCCCTTTTCTAAACGATATGGAACTGACACATGAAAGGTGCCGGAACTTGTTCCTCAAACCGCACAAAACTTTCTTCAGCTATAACCACATAATATAACGTGCGACAAGACGAGTTTGGTCACTTTTCCTGTATCACCTGTCACTACAATAAATGTATCAATTAGAACTGTCGCCGTTTCTACAACTAATTGCGCCAATTCCAAATAAGCTACTTGTATGTGTCTTGTGTGTAATTATGTGCGTTGACTATGCTGGTTTGACTTGCCACCAATTTATCCTCTACTATAAAGAGATGAGTATCTCCTTCGTTGAATTTTATTGCTTTTAAATGAAATAGTGCCTAGTCATTTCACATTCATTAGACGACCTAAACGTGTTTTCATCCCTTGTAATTTATATTTATGAATTGTAAACTTGTAGCGATTCATTTTATTTTAGTCGGTAATGAATTAAATTCTCAGCTTAGTACCATTTTACGAAAATCGGATTCATTTTTAAACCAGTATCTACCTACCATTTTACATTCAGTTTAATAAGTCGGAGATTGTCTTGTCACAATCTAGGGTTTTCTCTAGCACTACCGGCAGCAAAAGAAAAAATATCGAGATATGTCCGAATGAATTTCTATAAATTGAAGGAAAATGCATCACTACAATGTAGTTCACTACAATTGGACATACAAACATACATTGTCAATTACAAGTGATGGAAAACAAGATCTAGTGGTCTAAGGAAAGTGAAATTAGTTCGATCTTATCTCCCCGTCTGTCCGTACGTGACGTTCGACCGACTGACGCCACATTTGTCAGCATAAGTAGATACATGTATCTTCGGTAGGTATACATGAGTATTAATTACTACAATTAATTTAGTAGAAATTATAGAAAATACAGTTTATTACTTTTCTAAAATACGCAACTACCATTAGGTATAAGGACCGCTGGTGTAGAAAACCATAGTGAGAACACGCGTGTACTCGAAATTAAAAAAATGGGATATATGTACATCAAAACGCATTAGGCCCTCGTGATGTTTAATGACCTGTTAATTTAATGTCCTCGTGACAGCAAGGAAAGGCCTTGGTCCTGTAGTTGGACGTTTTAGGCTGAAATCTACGGTATCCCTATACCGTATTCAATTCAATCAACTCTTTCAGTATCCACTGTTGGACATGAGCTTCGTTGTACACATTATCTTGTGCATGAGAGATGTATGGCCTTAATACGCCAGGCTAGCCAAGCGGGTTGGCGAGTCCACTCTTTAAGAGGTGGTGTAGTTCCTCACCGCTTGTGATAGTGGCTTTATTATCCTTTAGTCGCCTCTTACGGCACCCGATGCTACAGGGAAGTGAAATTTTAAAAGACAAATAAAAAATAAAATGTAATAAAAAAAAGAAACCTAGTTATTACTTATACAAAATGTGTATATCTAGCAAGTGGCCATTTTCTGTTTTTAGAAATGGCGATTGATCAATCAATTGTACATCTTATATGGTTATTATAAAATATAAGTGTTTATGAAAATCATTGCGACAATGCTCTTTGCCATTGTCATTTCGCATTTAGCAGTTTTAAATGTTACAAGAGACGTGTAGACAAGGTTTATCTCAGACCATGCTGATGATAATAAATTTTATTTAGCTAATTACGCAGTACGAAGCTAAGTCTTGACGTAATCAGAAATATAATAAGCTAGAGTAGGTACTACATCAAGAATTTTAATTACGATTGAACGTCCACTAATTAAGTGGGCATAGAAAAAAAGTAAAATAGTAACACGTCATTTACCTCTGGACCAGGTGGACTAACGACTTGAAAAAGTTTGCTGATAGTGGCTTTATGAGAGGCGCTGAAGTGTGTGGTAGCGAACCTTGCCAGAGGCCTATTTACATACATCAATGGAGACACAAAGCGTTTAATATTTAAGCGGGTAACTCTCCACGTTAATAAAGGTCTTAGTATCTATTCACGATCTACTACGTGACGTTATACGTTCGAACCCAGCCGGTATAGCTTTTACTAGGCACTTAATGGCCAAGGGGCATGTTTTCGATTCTTATTCGTGAGGTCATGAGTACGAGCCTCGGCTCGTATCACTACGTTTCTACTTAAGTACAGTGTCATTAATTTGGCAGTGAAAGATTGCAATTCCCTCACGAATATGCGAATTAGAAAAAAAAATTGAGCATGTGTACTTAATCAAATCCACACTGGGACCGTATGGTAAATTATGGCCCGACCCATACCCCCCCCCCCCTGATTTCAAGGGGAGGCCCTACAAGACGTTATAAACTGACATAGATACAAAAAACTTCGTTTATAATTGTACTTCGTAATTGTAGTACAGTGTGAATGAGGATGCATTTCGTAAACTAATAACGGTGCCAGCAACTTCTAGAGTTCTTCTCTAGCAACTTCAGCAACTTCTCTTCTGAACTTTTAGAGTGATTCCCGTGGGACCACTGCACCCGATCGGGATAAAATATACCCTAAATGTTAATCTAAGTCATAAGCTATAACTATGCCAAGTTTCATTAAATCTCTCCAGTGGATTTTGCGTGATGCGCGATCAGACAGGCAGACAGACAACAATCCAAAAAAAAAAATGTTTTGGGCTCTATATCATTCGCATTCTATATTTAATATACAAACACGGCTCTGTTACGATTTATATGTATTGAGTATAATTAGAATCATTGCAAATGTGAGAAAAATTCAAAACCAATCAACTTTATTTAACAGGCAACGCACATTTTCAATTATTAACACGTCATTAAATACGCAAAGAGGTGATATTATTGCTGAAACTAACTAGGCTTTGGGTAAAAATGAGTTGCGTAAATTAAAGGTTAAATTGAAACAAATGTAAGAAGTTGGTCGAAGACTTGCATTATTATAACGTGTTATAACATTTATTATGTAGGCAATTATTATATGCATAATGGCAGACGTTATCATTAAAGATAAAATAAATAAATAAAAAAATATAAGAAATGTAAGATAGTGATGTGAACCCGGCCTCCGCATGGGGTTATCGCCGAGTGATATGCGCGCCCCCGTCGCGTCGTTCCACAGCTAGGGCCGCTCCTCTGGATTATCTTGGATGCATTTTAAAGATATTCGGGTTCTTGTAACATAATTTTTAAAATATGAATATTAAATTAACATAATCACTCAATGTTAATTACATTATCTTTACTGATATCACTGCTGATGCCAGTAGATTATTTTATGATGCAAGTGATATTCTTTTATGAGGATAATACATTTTTAAAAATTTTAAAACACACTTTATTGAAGTTACCACACCATTATGTGCCCAGGGGGCGGTTACTTAAAAGATAGCTAACATTGTAAAGCATTAAATTCGTCTTCTGTGCCAAAAATAAGTAGCCCTAGCCACAATTAATACATTCGAGTTTAGTACGTGTTAGTTTAATATCGTGCGCGGATACGATGAACCAATTAGTGATAGAGACTTGGAGAATTGTTCCTACAAGGTTCACTTTAAACAATAACATGTGGTTCATGATCATATTTTATGTTTGCGTTCCAAATCACGTCAGAATAACAGATGTAGACTGACTCAGAAAGAAGACAGACGAGTAGACAGTGCATCTGATGTTAAGTGGATACTGCCGCCCGTGGACAACATCAGTTCAAACATAACAAACGTTGGTACGCCTCCAGTTACACTGTCTACCATTGAAAATTTAAGAATAGATTTTGGGAAAAGGATTGTAAAAAAGGGGAATAAGAAATATAATGAAAGGAAAGGTTTTCTCATCCCATTACATGGAGTCAATATTATAATAAGGAGTTAGTTTTATTTCATTACACTCATTATTCGATGTGCTAGGAGGAGATAGGATAGGATGTTATGAGATGGAATAGCTATGGAATCTGGTATATATCACTCACTTTCCAAACACGGTACGTACATTAGGGGAATAGGATATGTAGTTTTGGGCGTCCAGTATTGTGCGCCCAGCGGTTATGGGATTGTATCGTGTACCCTCCTTCTCCCATTCAAGTTCAGTTCCCAGTTCAAGATTAATATTATAACTGCATAAAAAATTAAGGGTGTAAATTAAAGCTGTTGTCATTTACGACTTCATACAGTGCGTTTACTTCATATATCATACAGTTCATACATTTTGAAAATGTTCCAAATTAATTTGGATTTTTTCACTAGCTCCTCTTATAATTTTGTTCCAGTATTTTTGTTCCAATAATCATTTTTCCAGCAAAGTAATAGGTACTTTGCTGGAAAAATGATTATTGTACTCGAAATGGTAAATGCGGTTTAGCTTACAGCAACGTACTCCACCAGATATACCTTAATAAAAAATAAGCCATGACACGCTAAGTTCATACTTACAACACATGACAGTAAATCATTTTACGTAACGACGTCAAATTTGCATTTTAACATTCTGCGTACACGGTTATTGTTTTAAATGTTAATCGGTACATCGGAAAGCTTTCGTGTGTGGTTACACTTCGTAAATCATCGCAAGCGAGACTGCCTCCGGCTAGATTTGACTCCTAAGCGATGCGGCCGCGCATCGGAATTGACATTGCACTGTCAAAGTATTGTTCTATCTTGTACAAGTAGATGTAATTATTACAAACAGCTTGCCTAGCTTGCCCTCTCTAGGCATCTGATATTCAAATATTTCCTGATATTCCATTATAAACAATTATAATAAGTTGTTGATCATTAAAACAGGACAGGACTGGAAGACAGATTAATACTTAACTGCTGCTCTGTAAGAATTTACAGCAGAACTCGTCTAAATTGCAAACAAAGCAACAAAGCAAACAAACCATAGCAAACAAATTGCAGACTAGATTCAATTGTCTTTCTTCCAGTCTTTTTTAATTGTTGAAATCTATAACAGTATATTATTTATACCATGTAGTTTGATAAATATGTGATAAAATCACGGTGAACGATGCAATACATCGTTCATTTACCCTTGATGTGTTCACACTGCGTTCTTAGAGATCACAAATATTTCGTAATGGATATTACGTGTTTATGAATAATGCGTAAATTACATTAATAATGGTTTCAGTAATACTTTATACTTAAGTAAGTATAGTAGTAAACAGTAGTGTTTAATACGTAGCTTTTTCGTGAACTAACCGCGCTGCCAATTAACTATTTTGATGTGGGGGTAAGACACCCGTCTTCCAATCAGGGGTTGTATTATGAGCTCGTATTTTTATTGCAGTAAAAGAAAAAGTACAAGAGATAGATTTAATTTTTATTATATCTGTCGTGTGTGATTGTGATTGCACTTTTTAAAGGACTATATTAAAGGTAGACGGAACTATAAGTGACAGAGACATTAACTATAGATAACCGAATGTTATAGAAAGATATATTTTTATTATCTTTAACACTAAATAATGCCATCCGTACCTATCCTTCTTTTTATCAGTTTAAAACGTATTTTGTTCATCAAATATTGCAAATCATATGTAATCATTATTAATAATTAATGTTTGCTCTTGATAATGTTTGATATTTCGACATAATAATAGTGATAATAACAGTTCCTTAAATACAAGTATCAAAACAAGTTTTCGTAGACATTTGGTCATACATAGTATGTAGAATGTTATAAGTTTTGCACAAAATCGATTAAAGACGAAAATACCTAGTTGAATAAATACGGGGAATGATAACATCTCTTTGGGCACTAATATTTATTTCCAGTTGAGATAAACTTTGAAAAGATTCGACTTTTGCTGTGACCTATGCGGCTTCAACTGATTGTGGTCCTGACTACCATATTGGCTAAGTGGAAATCATTTCATGATATTATAAATATCAGGCATAGGTATGTAGGTAGTATAGTTACGTGACTGATAAAGATCAGTTTACACATCTAAATGCTAATGCCATCCATCACAAACTTGAACCGTTTCATTAGGATGTCTTCGTAATTCACTCGTGGAACGCCCTCTGCATTGAAGAAGCATGCAGTCAAATGTAGTGTAATTGATTATTGATGAGAAGTCATGGACCACGTAATACTTGCCAAATTTCTTGCACAATGGTTATAACAAATGCTATTGACCACTGGTTTCACGAGACATCTATCAGAATATCAATGAATTACGATGCGTGATAGATAACATTGTTATTCTCTTTTGTAATGTCTACGTCTATACTCAGTGCAAATTAAAAGAAGCCACAGAATAATGCAGACAATTGAGTTATTGTGCATGATTACATTAGTTAATATTGTTAGACGAATAGTCAAACGAAGAATCAGAAGTGTACCGATAATAAATGTCTGAAATTTTTAATTCATCTAAAATATGTTATCTATTACCTATGTTTTGCCTAATTCTTGATTTAAATTGATATAGCGTAATTATATTCAAAAATTTTTGACCTTCGTCTACAAACATTTTTATGACGTGATAAAATAGCAGACAGAAAGTGAATAACACAACAGTTGTTTTCGAAGAATGGTCGCTATGCGGATGAGATTAAAATTCGCCGTATTTGTTATTATATTACTATTGGGGTTTTACACGTTATTTCTTATATACATTTTTTGTATATTTTATACTCTAAGAAGAGTGTACAGAAGAGGAGTTGAAACTAAAAGGATACCTTACAATGATATTACATCTAGAATATTCAGTGCATGGATCACATTACAAAAGAAAAGGGGAGGGGGAGAGTGCACGCTGTAATTCAACAGCCACTGGGCGCGCTCGACTGGCCACGTTACCTCTCTTTCACAGAGGACTACCTAGAAATGTACTGCATTTCCCACTTTATCTTATTTCAATAATGTTATGTATGTGTTTCGGTAGTGAGTGAAATGTGCCAGAGCCCAGTCCCATCCTATCCCTCCCCATTTTCCCAACCCGCATCCGGGGTCGTGCCAACGTTTGTCATTTTGGACTAAAGTTGGCATGTATCGCGAATGTCTATGGGCGACAGTATCTACTTACCATCAGGTGGACTGTATGTTCGTCTGCCGCCTTCGTCCTTAAAAAAAAGAGTAATTTTCATTATAAAATATTGATGGAAAATGGTGATTTATCCATTAAGTCTTAACAAACTGAGAACTTATTAGTTATTACTATTAGAGATGGAGTTTAATTTCTTCATTTGTAACAATCTAATTAATTCATTATTATTGATTTACAATAAAGATTGGAAGGAATATTTTAACATGTATTTCAAAACAAATTAAATTCTAGTCACTGATTATGCCTAATTATTAAATTTACTCATTATCCCCACCGCGGGCGGACACCCACCCTCCACTAATTTATTGACTGCTGTTATATATTTTGAATTTGAACATTTCAAATGTTAAATATTTTTAAATGTTAGTGTGCAATTTAATAATTATATAAAACATACTGTAGATTATTTTTCATTGATTTATTTAATAAATAATCCTAAATATTTTTATTTTATATTAATATAATAATAATATGATGTTTTGAGAAATTTTCCAAATTCCAATTGCACTGACACTATTAAATTGTCGCTACAACATACGATAGGTCGAACTAAAAGTTGTTAGAACTGGCTACTGTACAATACGATAGAAAAAAAAAAACAAATTCGAATTTTGAAAATGGAACTCTGCTTGTCAGACGCTATTAAGTTTTCAAAGCTGTCATTTGTTTTTTTATTTCTGTTGGCAATTTGAAAATTAAGTGTTTGCGGGAAAATGAATCGAACAAGAGAACATTTTCGTTCACTGAGTTTTTTATGACTTTCGTTGAGGTCTAAACCAGAAACAAAGTTATGAAAGACTTAAGTTAGCATTTAGTGATGAAGCCACTGTTTATAACTGGTTCAGTGAATTAAAAAGTGGTCGTCCTGCGACGGCGCTGACGGGGAAAAACATCAAAACTGCGCGGCTCACGGTTGAAGCAGACAAACGAACGATCATTATCATTATTAACGAGGCATTATTATGTATTGGTATGAGTCAAGTTGAAACTATTTTGCACGATCACCTACGGGTAAAGAAGCTTTGTGCTAGATGGATTCCTCACAATTTGAGCGAAACTCAAAATCACTGCCGCATACAATGGTGTCCCCAAATGCTTAAAAAATTCGATTATGGTCAATCGACAGCATTGTTTTCGATATAGTAACAGGTGATGAAAGCTGGATCTACTGCTAGGAACCTGAAACTAAGAGGTAATCTGCACAGTGGATAAAGACCCACTAAAGGAAAGCCTTTCGAAGCTTTGCCGACCTAAGTGAAGAAAAGACGGAATACTAAAAAATTAAGTGGCTTCTTAGGCAGATCGAGCCATTATGCTTTTATAACTTTAGAAAATAAAAGAACAGTAACCGCGGACTGATATGTGAACAGCTGCTTACTTTCTGTATTGGAAAAATTCAAAGAACGACCTCCACGAAGCAGAATGATCCCCCATCACGAAAATGCCCCCACCTCACTCCGCCAGACAAACGAAGCAATTTTTGATTACTGTAAATATAGAGTTAATGGGTCATCCGCCATACAGTCCCGACCTTGCGCCCTGTGATTTTTATTTATTCCCTAAAATTAAGGATAAACTTAGAGGAATACGTTTTATGAATGCAGAAGAGGCTGCCTAAAAAAGGGTGGGCCGAATGCTTCACACAATGGTTTCATCGCATGAAAAAATGTATCGATTGTCGCCCAGAAAACTTCGAAAAGCAATAAAACAACTTCCATCTTTACATCTGATTTCATTTTTAAGATTCTAAAAACATTCAGTGTCACCCACATTACTTTTCCCACATCGACGCAAAATTGTAGCTAAAAAAAATGAAATTTATGTAATAAAATATACAGATATTTTTATAGACGATACGTAACATTATTACCACATTATTAACGGATATCAGTACGGGAAACACTTCACGTTCTTGAATTAGGAGTGGTGCATAAGTGTAGTTAGTGAGTTTTTGTTAGGTAAGTACTATAAGTAACAACATCTATGTAGGTAGGTTCACTTTCTACGTCTTTAGAAATCCGTAGGTTCTACGAGCGAGAACCCCTATTCTCACACTTAATCGTTCAACATTAATTACCCCTTTTTCAGATAATGTCACAATTAAATGATTAATAAGTACTTACTTTTTCTATAGGTTAATTTTTGTACGATAATCTGTTTTTGAACGGTATCGATTCCTATACAAATTAAAATTAGGTGTGCCAATAATAATTACAAAATTATTTTACATTCAATTGATCTTCAATAGAATTTATAGGATGTCGTTACGAGAATCATCGTGGGATATAGTTTCGAGGAAATCCTCCAAATAACTGTGATTATACGAATTATCATTTAAATTATTAACTTTGTAATTCTTTCCGCTTGCAAGGTCGGCGGCGCATCCGCTTACCCTCTGGTGATGCAGGTGTCCATGGACGGCGGTAACACTTACCGCCTGCTCGTCCGCCTACTTCACTAAAAAGAAATACTATTGTAATTATTTAGATACAAAATCAATGTCAGGTGAGAACAATAGTGGAATAAATGATCGAGGCACGAGCACGTCTTGCGAAGACCTGATGAATACTAAGAGAGAGAGAGGTAAAAAAGCTCAAACCACTTGCCTGACGACACTCCAGAGGGAATGGCAGGTGTGGCTCTTTCGGAAAAGAATGAATGTTGTAGGGAGGATGGCGCCTCATGGCATAACGGGACATATCAAAGAGAATAGACGCATATTAAAAAAAAATTAGTACTTTAGCATCGTAAAAGTAATGCTGTTATTTTGTTTTATGCAATTATTTTGATACCATAATACTCCTAATAAATACGTATAGTTTACAATATCTCGACATGGCTTGTCATTCAATCGACTCTAGCCTTAAAAACAAGGCGATAAAGTTCTCCTACATTGAGCTCGACTGGCCACGTTACACCTCTCTCACAGAAGACTACCTTGAAATGTACTGCATTTCCCACTTTATCTTATTTCCCTAATGTACGTACGTGTTTCGGTAGTTAGTGAGATGTGCCAGAACCCATTCCCATCCTATCCCTCCCCATTTTCCCAACGCTTTCTCCAAATCCATTCCTATATCTCCAAAGGTAGGCAGCGCATCCGGGGGCGTGCCAACATTTGTTATTTTGGACTAACGTTGGCATGTATCGCGGATGTCTATGGGCGACAGTATCGCTTATCTTACAAACATTGGTTGGTCGCCCTATTGCAGGCTATGCAATGTCATGGAATAAATGTATTGTGCAGCCTCTCTGAAGTTTGACTGACCTCAGATAGGCGTTTATTCGAAACTCTGATCCTGCTTACAATGTACTCGTATAAATAAGGGCAAGTGTCGCACTTCTAACTACAAAGTATGATGAATTTCTCATAGCACAGATACCATAATTTTTCTTAAGATATTCATTGACAGAAGTACTACTAAACGTGAATGGTGCCTTTGAAATCATTGAACCAACCTTTGAATTTCTTATAAGGTGATTCAATTTTTTAGAGATAAAATTGGATGACCTTGAGTTATTGCAGTGTTAGACCGGTTCATCGACCTTGAGGTCACACATATTTAAAAATGCATGTTTATAATGAGACAATTAACATTTGGAAACGATTAATGGAAATGATATTGTTTTGTTTTCTATGAAGTAGATGTAGATGGGACGCAGACCATTTGATTGTACATCTCCTACGGCCGCCACTCGCAGTTCTCAGATGCCGATGCTACGGTGGTGGTCGTTAACGTTCTACTAACATTTGTTATATCCAATTAGAACCGCAGATATCTCATATCTCATATATGACGTATCTCATACTCATATCTTTGCAATCTATATCTAGATAAGTATCGTAGTCTGTCAGGATCGGCGCCAGTGTCTCTTCAATGTTTCTTATAGTTCGATTTTGACAATGTGTGTCGTAAGTGGATATTAAATAGGTATTAATGAGGCCGCGTTGCGCCACATTCGTGACCCAACCGCCGCCACCCTTTGCGTCGCCGATTCGCCACGGGGATTAAAAGCGGTGTCATACATCACGAGCAGTGGTCTGTGTCGGTGTATCGGTATTTGCGAAATGAGAATTTGACGAAGATGAACAATCATTTCTCATATTGCAGCAATCAGTAGAAACCTCTTTGTTTCGCTGAAGCTATAAACTATTTACTAGAAGTTTGATATTAGTTAAAAATTAATATAACAGATGTATTGTATTCGGACTCTTGGGTTGGCTGCTTGTTGAAATTTGTGCATATATTGTGATGCAATTAACGGTGCAAGCCGTACATCAAGCAATACTACGACTGTTTACCAAGACATTTTCATAAATCACCCAAGTAAAAGTTGTTGATAGTAATAAGTATGAATCGTCGCGAAATGGACCCTTGGAGATATGATCTTAAATAATCTTTGAGGCAAAAGATTAATAATTACGGCAAACCGGTTCTAAAGTGCATATTTTTTCATATTTTTAAATGGCTGCAGCGATTGAGCTGTCAGGTAAGTTGTGCAAAGTTAGTTGATACGGCGTCCTTGGAGATGTACCAGTCGTTTGATCGTTCTACAGATATGACTTGAGATCTATGTTTCGTTTCGTTTGTTTGCTCGAAATTAGTATAGTAATTTTTGAAATTACAAGAAATTCTTAACTGAATTGATTTCTATAGTTCAATAATGTATCATGCTATTGTATTAAATCGACCACATGCATTCTTACTCTATGTATTTCAAATGACATGACGATATGAGCTAACTGACCTAATGACAATGTGCTTATCTTATTTCTATGCGACGATAAAGAAATGATGTCTGTCTCCGCGGTTCGCTTATTGGGTTATCAAGAAAACGTGCAATCAAAATTTTCCATTATGAAATAAGTACCGTGTGGTGTCGGGCGGCTATGGAAAGCACCGCCTCATCTCCTCTCGTGGCTCTCGAGGGATAACAAAGCGGCTACCACAAGCCCTGAGGAACCTCTGACCACCTCTGAAAGAGTGGACTCGCCAACCCGCTTGGCCAGCTGGCGTTTTAAGGCCATGCACCCTTCATGCGCATGAGACAATGTGCATGAAGAGGCCCATGTCCAGCAGTGGATACTTGAAAGGGCTGGTTGCATTGCATTACGTTGCATATTGCATGAAATGAGTATTGTTAACATAACTATATTAAAAGTATTGTCATGTATCAATTTTCTGTGAATTTACTTGAAGAATTCTGATCCTCATGAAAGACTTTTCCCAAACGTCTTTATTTTTACTCGATTGTTTAGCAAAATAATGTAAATAATAATAATAACTACTTTATTTCAGACTCAGTAACTGGTCCATAGTACGTAGATCCACTGGTTTGTAGAAATTTAAAATCTATGTTAGTAAAATATACTAATCAAAGTAATTCAATCAAATAGTCACATTAATAAATCAAATTAAATTGCACTATACTTAATTGGTTACAAATTAATTAAATTAACAGTCGTGTCCAGTGTATCTGGATAGGACAGTCAAATTTACCACTTGTTGTTCTCAGGATACTGTTGTTATTGCCACAGATACTGTTTGTTTAATGTTCACGTTATAAAATCGTCCGGCCGGCTTTAGAATTGCATCACCCCATTTCTTCTCGTGGATGTCGTAAAAGGCGACTAAAGGATAACGAAGCCGCTACCACAAGCGCTGACGCGTTGCACCACCTCTAAAAGGGTGGACTCGCCAACCTGCTTGGGCAACGTGGCGTTTTAAGACCCCATTTTATATATACACAATACATAAGTTTATACACAAGACAATGTCCGTAAGGAGTGGTCCTATCCAGCAGTGGTCGATAAAAGGGCCGGTGACCGTGACGATGGACGGACCAGGGAATGAATCCCCTGTCTAATGTAAGATCCATTGATATGTCTGTATCGTTTATGTAGTGTTGACACAGTGCACGGTGTCAGCAATTTGCGGCAGAGCGCCACTATCCACACCGTTCTCGCTTAGTCGTCTTCCGCACGCCTCGCTATATTTTTTTATGGGCGTAAGCGGCAGACGAGCATACAGTCCGCCTGATGGTAAGTGGATACTGTCGCCGATAGACATCCGGGATACATGCCAACATTAGTCCATGATAAAATGATAAACGTAGGCACGCTTCCGGATGCGCTACCTACCTTTGGAGTTATAGGGATGGATTTGGAGACAGGGTTGAAAAAAATGGGGAGGGATAGGATAGGATGGGAATGGGCCCTGGCATTTCTCACTCACTACTGAAACACGTACGTACGTACATTAGGGAAGTAAAGTGGGGAAATGCAGTACATTTCAAGGTAGTCTTCTATGAGTAAGTATGGTATATTTAATTATTTCATTCTGTGATCATTTAATAAAATAGTATGAAGGACAATGGAAATTATTCAAACGCAACCTTCTGAAGATACATCTTCCACAATACACCTCTCCAGTTTATATCCAGATTTTATTAATAAAGATTCAAATAAAACAGATAAAGACAGCGTTAAGTCTATCTTAGTTGATAAGCGTTCTGTTTCCGGTTGAAGACGTTCCTTCAGCTAAACTTTACTGAAAGAGATCTGTGGACCTGCCAGTCATAACGGAATATGTCAATTTATGCAATTATATATCGAAAGTCCTATTGTTTTCCGTATCTTTGTCTTTATATCTTTGGAGATATGTTAGCGTGCGTGAAAGTAGCCTTAGAACAATGGTAACATGTAGCCAGCCGTATGGCACAAACAAAGTGAAATATAACGTGTCAAATGAAACAAAGGACTTGGGATTTTATTCACAAATGGTGTCTACAATTTAATATATACAGACCTTATTAAATTAATTTCTTAAATGAAACACACGGTATTTGCGTTGCGATTTGCGTTTTATTTAGCGTGACATCTGCTATCCGTCAACTATCTGCAAAGTGGAGTTACCTAATTATTTAAAAAAAAAAGATAATTATTGCACCTTTTGCAGGAACTCCGCAAAGGTAGGTACGCATCCGGGGTCGTGCCAACGTTTGTCAATCTGGACTGAAGTTAGCATGCATCGCGGATGTCCACAGGCTACAGTATCCACTTACCATCAGGTGGACTGTATGCTCGACTGTCGGCTTTTTTCTATAAAAAAAAAATAACTACGAGGTCTCTAATTACTAAGCCACTTACTTTTGGCTATAGTGCTATGGCTTCTTCTCAGTTTATTAATTATTTAGTTAGTTACATTGCGATTGTGTGCCGTGTGGTGTCGGTCGGCTTAAGAAGCACTACCCCATATCCTCCCGTGGGATTCGTAAAAGCGACTAAAGGATAACAAAGCCGATGCCACAAGCCCTGACAGACAGACATATGCAATCTCTAACAGACAATATGCAACTCTGCAATATGCATGAGGAGGCCAGCAGTGGAGCAAAAAGGGCTGGTTGCCCTTTTTATCGAAATGTAACCACATTTCGATTTAAAAGAGAAGAAGAGAACGTTACAAATATTATCTAACGGCTGAACAATGGCATCGTGCAACTGAAACCATTATATCACTGAACATCTTGACAACAAGAGTATTGTCAAGCAGATGCTATAACAATACTCTTTCGAGTATTGTCTTTTATCGACCTTCTTTCTGGTAAATCCTAACCACGGACCGCTAATGAAAAACCTAAATTCAAATTTACTTCAAACTCTTTGACTCGGGTGCTTTTTGGATTCATTCTGCTGTCTAATTTTCGATCTGTAAAGACGTGCCTATTATACCTACTTCGTTAAAGCCTTGTATATTTGTGAATATCTCATAAAACGCTTATAATTGCGCATGTTACTGCAATCCTGTTGTATAATAAAAATCTGAAAAAAGCTATGTATTACAAAAACATACAATGAATAATTGATTATTTACTGTGCGGAAAGCGTCCCCGATCTATTGTCCCCATGCCGCGTACTCGACCTGCCTCCGCATAATACTAATCCGCAACAATAGATGGTAATTTTTCGCTAGTGTCACGCTTCACCAATAACATTTTTCGTCTTCACAGACATTTCAGATACGATTTCAAAAATATTTAATAAAAAATAAATTGGATCATCTGATGCTGCATAACAGGACGTGACAGTATTACATCGTTGGAGATTTCAATGTTTGTTCACTTCAGTAAGCAACACTTATTTGGAGCAACGACCCATTTGACCCAACGGTTTTCTAGATAGAAACAACCTAGTTACGAATAAAAGAATGTGTAAGATTTAGAAATTATAGATTTAATTCATTTTGCACGCGGAATGTATGGAGAAATAAAGCGGAGACGCCCTTGTGATATGAATGCCGTGACATTTGTGCTCGAGCCCGACCGAGCCTGCTGCGCCGCTCGAGCAATGCCTTCTGACCTCATTTGCCGAGACGTCGTGAAATGTCTGCGAGGTGCCAATTTTTAATATCATCTATATAGGCTTGGAAATCTGACAAAGAAGTTCAAGGGCGATTGATAATTGAATATAAAGGCAAAAATATTTTAGACAAAATCTACAGCGCAAATGCCTACCTGTCGTTCTTTTGATCTGTAAGATGCTTACATCTTTAGTTATTTCGATAAAACAGCTCTTGAGAGTTAGTCGAGTGTACCAATAATCTGGAATATGAAAGAGTTTACATCACACTAAATACTAAAATTGTATTACCTATGATTAAAAATATTAATCTATGTATTAATCTATTGTATTAATCTATGATTAAAAGTAGCTTTCAATAGATTAGGATGACTTTTTTCTGTCTTTAGAAAAGATTATTTGCAAAAATAACTCATGAATAAGATGACTCTGGTATTCAAAGAGTATTAAAACGTTTCATAATTCGGAAAAGAAACGCACTGAATTAATTTTGTTTTAATATTGAGTTGTTTTCTATAATTGTATGATTTACTATTTGTTCGACAGATCTAAAACTTTTATCGCCAGAGCTCCCTCGTAATAGAAGAATTTATCTACAAGCCAAGTGATAAAATGTCAGAAGTCGCAACGAATTGCGTCGTAGTTTTATGATAAGCGGTTAGATATATAGCAATTATACATTGTACAGAACATGCGTTATTTATCAAAGTATCGCTGGAAAGGATTATAATTTTATCACGACACCCCGCAGTGGAAAGTTACGAAGATCCTGATAATGATAATTAAAAATATAACTTATCTTTTATCACGCGGCCACGAGGTTGTCGCGTGTGATTTTGATGTTTCTTTACGTGAACAACTGGTCGAATGCTAGTTGCTTCACTTCTTCGAAAAATTAGGTAGGTATCTACATATTTCGTATTTATGAATATCGATGGTGACGAGTCCCCGAAAGGATGGCGATGAGAAGAGCCGAAGAATGAAGGCAAGCTTTGGGATAGGCCTGTATCCAGCAGTAGAGTGGTTAGTATTTTTTCTCATTTGTTAGAAATTTTCTACTGTTTCTACAGTAGATTTACTTTCTACAGATAAATTTTCTACAGATGATGTATTTCACGCACGTACATAAATAGAACAAACTCTGTATGATAAACCAAAACAAAAACAAGACAGAAACAGTCATTGTAAACATATAAAATGCATTTACAATGAGTCGTGTCTCTCGGAAAATACGTACATTTGAGAATGCTGTCGAAGGGCGTGTAATTTTTTGTACTATACCTACCATCAGCTGGATTTCAGCTGCTGGTGGACAAAGTCCTTACCCAAGGTTCATTTGTTATATTTTAATAGACAATGTTTACCTATTTATGGTGTGACGTAATCGTAATAATGTAACGTAATTATAATCATAATAAACATACCTACTAATAAAGAATAACATGGATACTGCCCTCCTTAGCAAAATTAGCAAAAAAGGTACAAGTGTATTTTGATGGCATTCGAGAAAAATCCTAAAATTTGGGCATGTGACCTAAGTGGCATTTTGAAACTTTCCACCATTTTGAAAGATTCTCGATTTTGTAGCTGCCAACCAAACTTAAAAAAATCAATGGAAGAAATCAAAATAAACAAAAAATGTCCTTAGGTAAAATCACCGAAAACATCTCGGAACTGAGATAATCAAGGTCAAACTTATCTTTCAATATTGTCTCGGTTTGTAGACGTTTTAGAAATTTTGCTTAGGTAGGTGGCTACCTAATGCCAGATATTTTTTAAAGGGCGGAAAGTAGGTATGCCAAGCTCTAAACAAAAATGTCGGAACCCCTTTGATAAAACAAAAAGGATAACCATTGTTTATTATCTTTCTTAGTTTTTAATTTCTGACAAGAATTATTACTGGTTTTCATTAAAAATATTAATATGCCTTTTGGACTTAGGCGGGCAGGACAGTGGTATTAGTGGTAGGTAACTACTGCTTAGTCTTAGGACTGCTGTGATGTACTTCTTTTGCATAAATCCGAAACATTGTTGCAATAGAGCTTTCTATGAATATAAATAAAAAATACTTCTATACTCTCTAATAGAATGTAAGTCAGTTTATACGTTTCTTGCTGTCACTGAGCTAATAATAGCTTGTTATTCCTCGTGAAGCTGTGATAAGACTTATTTTTATCACATTAAAGACCTTAAACACAGTCTATTTATAGCTTTAAATGAGATAAAAATGTAAATTCCAAATTATTATGACTCGATATTAGATTAATTATTATTCGAAGTACTACAATTTGGGATTAATTAACACGCACTACTACGAGAATTTCTACAGTGCCAGCGAGCTTAGCACTCTGGAAATTCTTAGTGCGTTGACATAAAACCAAAAACGAAACAAAAATACTGCTCTCGATGCCACTGGCTGTATAATGCAATTAAAAGTTTCACCTTACGACCTATGTTTTTACTTGTGTCAAGTGTCGCAATCGATTCGAAATACACGGCTATTGTTGTTGTGCTAAGCTTCACCAGAGCCTCAGTTACGACTAGGGCTTTACTCAATAGGAGACCCACATACCTATTGCGGAGTGTATTCAATGAGAGACGTTGAACTTTGCAGAATATTTTATTCAGATGTTTTTGTGTAACCGATGACAGTTAACTAACTAAATAACTTACTATACATTACATATTCTATTTCACTTTTTATTTTTTTTGTATTCAAATTCACAATATTAATATAGCAGTACTTACTATGTGTGAACAAAACTACAATTAGATTATTCAAGATTACCTCTAACATTATGCGCATATTACCTAATCTTACTAGGCCAACTACGGTTTTATGGACAAGAACATGTTAAATCTGATTATCCACTGGTAAATCGTCGCTCTGACGTCTACACTATCATAAATTACAACTAAAACATACGCGAATTCACGCACAAGCGGTTGTCCGTGACAGTAGACATCATTGCATATGTATAACTACATGATGACCGTATAGGTAATGAGAATGGGCGAGTGAGGCGCGACCCCGCGCATACCGCCGCGCGCCCCTCTGTTCTCAACTTCTCAGATCCTGACCTTGCGTGTTTACACCAACTGCCACGATATTAGTACAATCTTTTAACGCATATTTTACTGCACGCGAGTGATGAAAAAGCAATACATTGATAGAAAAAAAAGAAGCAGTAACAATGAGAGGGGGACGGTGCACGATGCAAACCCACAGCCACTGGACACACTCGTCTGGCCCTCTCTCACACTACCGTAAAATATACCGCATTTCCCTACTTTATCCTATTCCCCTAATGTACGAGTACGTATGTGTTTCGTTAGTGAGTAAGATATACTCGAGCGCATTCTCATCTCATGCTATCCTATCCATTCCCAGCGTCAGCCCATTTTCCAAATACATTTCTAAATTTCCAAATTTAGGCAGCGCATTCGAGGGCGTACCAGCGTGTCATCTGGACTGGTGTTGTCATATACCGCTAATGTCCATGGGCGGCAATATCACATATTACCACTAGGTGGACTGTCTGCTCGTCTAATACATTCTTTCTTTAAAAAAATAATCTTTAAAATGTAAGATAAGAAGAAAGCGGTAATAGCATAGGGATATCTATTCTCGACTCGCATTCGGCGAAGAAATAGCATTGCGAGGAAACCAGCATGCCCAAGATACAAAATCTGTGGCATGTTTATCCGCTAATCTGCACTGGGCCCGTGTTATGGGCGTATTGTGGCCCGAAACCTCTCGTGATTACTAGGTAAGGCCTGTGCCTTGCAGTGGAAAGATATATATAGGCTGATATCGATGTTTAACTGTATGCAGATGATGAAACAGCAGTTGATTGGTGACAGAAAATATGTAGCCATATCAAATTACATAAGGTAAGATAACAAATTACATAAGGCACGGAGATATATTTAGTATCAAAATAAACTATAAACTCACAGGAGACTACCGTACGGTGTACTGCATTTCCCCCTTTATACTCTTTCCCAATGTACATATTAAAGTGAGATATGCCAGAGTTGATCTCATCCTATCCTATTCCTCCCCATTTTCCCAACTCTTTCTCCAAATCCACAATCAATCCGGGAGTTTGCCAATATTTGTCATTGTGGATTGATGTTGCCTTCATTCTGGACCGATATTCCACTTGCTACAAGCTGAACTGTCTCCTCGCCTGCACCCTTCTTTCTATAACCTTCTTTCTATGTGTATGTGATAAGGCCCGAAAAACAAACATAACTATACGTAGACTAGGTTCAAATTGTCCATGGAAAGTATGAATGAAGTTTATATGAAGTTAGTATCTAAAATAGGTAATGTATGGAATTAAGTAATGCACCTAACCGGGAAAAACAAAACATTCTGTAAGTGCCCTTCACTGCAGACAACATAATACTTGTATCAGTCTATAACGTCCCACTGCAGGGCGTGGACATTACGAGTATTTTGTGTAAATACGATTATTTCTAACGAACGAGCGAACGGTATGCCGAATGCCAAAAATTGTGTAAACTGTAAATCTAAATATGTAAGTACTAAGTACAAATTTTATATTTGAAAATTATTGGAATTATTCTGTGATGAGAGTCTAAACTGAGAAAAAGCTCAAAGATTATCTCGTTCACATCTTTTAGTCGTATATTGTTCGCGTTCATAATTAGATGTATTTTGGATTACAGAAGTAAAAAGGACTGACGAGACAAGCGTGAATTGTCGATGTTGCAACTCACAAGTTTCGTATGCAACAGCAAAATAACTTAGGTATGTCATGTGAAATATTCACTCATTTATTTATTACTGATTTTATATAATGCACGAGACAATGTGCACGGGGCGCGGGGGGGGAGGGGCGTTGCTAAGGCAAACATGGGCAATTAGATGCTGAAACCTACAAGACCACTAATTCTTATTTTTTTGGCAGTTAATGTTCATTTAATCGCTGTTTTATTCCACGTATTTCTTACAAGTGAACTTATTATATAAATGTAAAGCCTCAAGATTAAGGTTGATTATAATTTAATAACGTTGGACAATCTAGCACGTAGACGGAGGATGTTAAGGACATCTACACAGTTCGGAGATGCGACCTGTTTTATACACACCTACATAACATTATTAGAATATAAGATTACGTATACCAAAATACTGGTACTCCGACCGTTAATCTCAGTGTACAAAAGGAAAATTAAAAATCGAATTAATTAATGCATGTAATAATTGAAATAAAAAAAAAATCATTTAACTAAAAAAGATAAATACAAGCTCTTAAGAGGGCTCACTTTAAAAAATATCTCTAATAATTGAACTTAAGTTAATTTGCAGGGAATGATAAGGCAAGATTTTGCAAAATTTTTGATTGCCTTTAATTATTCCAATGCATTTATGCTTTTTAAAACGTTCACGAGGATAATTTCATCTACAGCAATCTTATTTAATTGTTACGTTCTGGGTGAAACAAATATTTTTACCACGTTTACTTAATTTTTTCTTTATGTAGATAGGTACTTTAACATAAATAATGTAAATGTTGGTTGTTTACTGTTATTATTAACAGTGTGTTTATCATTAACAATCGGATTCGGGTTATTGCCGTCTCGTTATTAACTTTTATCTGTATAAACGGGCCTCGTTGCTACGATATTACTATGACATTGTAATAAATAACACATGTATGATGAAATTGGAATAAAGCAAGATACATTGAGCAGCACATAGTGTAATATTATTCTTATTTATCGCCATTAATTAGTCCAACCAATTATTTATTTAGTGTCAATTATCTTATCCAGTGTTTACTTAAATGCTTTTTTCTTACGATTTATTTCAAATTGTTCCAATTTGCAATAACATTAATATTGTCTTTTACATTATTTATGACGGAAATATTTTTAAGCGAATGTTGAATGTTGTTGAACACCTTGTCCTATTTGGCTTATTCGCTAATTCTGCACTTATATTTTTATGTTCCCATTTCTATCATGATTGACACCTTTTTTGATACGTAAAAATGCAAGTACATAATGAGAGATAACTACTCGTATATGGTCATGAATTCTTACATTAAATGACAGATGGGTCCATGGACAAAACACTTTTGTATAACTGTGTGGTTTTTTCAGCTCAAGGTACAAGTAGAAAGTGCTTCCGATACAAAAATGCCGATACGCATCGCACGTAGTGCGTGATTAATTGTGAATTACCTTTTATGTATATGAGTGTCTGTACAAGAAACATTTCTGAACAATTTGTGTAAGTTGCTTTGAAGCGCCATTCGTTAGATAATCAAGTTAGATTCTGTGGTTTATTAAAATTGTATGGGTATTTTAGACCTATATTTTCCGTCGCGAAAATATAGGTTGCTTATGGAGAAAGCACCTACTTAACGCGTAAGGTAATAGCTATCGATATAGCTATTACCTTATGTACCAAATGCTCAATAGCATTTTGTACAATATATTATTATGTACATGACCTATGATGATGATTGAACGTCCCATTGCAGGGAACCTGCCTCTCCTAGTAAATCACTAGGAGGTTTCGGGTCATAATCCACCACGTGGGCCCAGTGCGGATTGGTGGATATACATGATCTAGATTTACTTTGTATTTTGAAACATGCGGGTTTGCTTACGATTATTATGTTTATTATTATTACTTATTATAAAAGTACGTTTAACTAAGTTCCAATTTTCTCGTAAAATGTATTTAATAAAATATTTGAATAAGTATCAGTTACTAATTAATTAACATATTAAAAAAATAATATGTTAATTAATTAGATCAATCCATGTGAAGTCAATTTGAACTTATTTACATGATGCTGCATCGCCCACGCTTCGATATTGGCAAACGAAATTCCAGCTTGTCAACTACAGTATCATTAGAACGAGTATAATGTACCAATTATACGGTGGATCGAATCATTAGCATTAGTGTTTGGCGAACGCGTGTCGACCAACAATAAGCTTCACATGCGTACCTGGAAGTAGTAAGAAAAAGTTGCACTTTTAGACCTCAACAAACATTTGTCTTTTAAACAAATTAATGTCCGAGCGGGAATCGAACCCGGGGGACCTTTTGCAAGTAAGGTTACTGCTAAAGACTAATCGGTCGTTAACTACATTTGAGGAAAGAATAAGTTGTAATAAGTTGTAATAAACAATATCAATTTGTTTTCTATTTTAATTCATGATTGTAATATAATTAAAGTAAAGTTATTTAATTATTTGGCCATAATTTAACATGGTAGAGTGTGAATTATTCTTATTCACACATGAATCAATACTGTTCTTTGTTGAACAAGTTTGAACAATTTATTAAATTTAAATATAACACTAAGGTAAGTAATTTTGCCATTTAGATGTTTGCCAAAATTAATATGTATTTCTTTTCAATTTGGTAGTAATATATATGTGTACGTTGAAGAAAATCTATTGAAGTAACGGAAATTTCTTTTTACGAAAAACGTAGCTTTACTGTTTTTACGATTGCCTCCTCAACCTAGATGCATCTAACTTCACACGTGAATGTACCGAATAAGTGTGAATGTTGACTGGCAAGATTATCACCGTGTCGTAGATTGTTACAAAACATCGCCCATTGTGATGTCGGTCGGTGGCGCCTATAGAAGCACCCGATGAAGGCGACGACTCCGCCCCGATCGTGTTACGTATCCCATTTAAATACCAACAGTTTTTCGCCTTGACTTGTCTATCCAACATACTGTTTTGATGATTCTTGTTTATTGTACAAGTATTTAGTGCATGCATTCTTGTCATTGTAAAGCGATATCGATCGATATACTCGTAGTTTGAAAACCGATTGTTTAGGGATTGTACTCTTTGTTTAGATGTCTAACATTTTTTTGTATTACGATCACGGAGGATCTTAGTCAGTCCTCCGTAGTTACGAGTATACGAGTATATAGTTACGAGTACACGTAGTACTTTATTTGTTAAAAACCAGCAAAGAGCGTGTGTAGGACGCACTTGAAATAGTTACATAGGCATTATAAAATAAAACCTACGTAAACTATTTATAATAAGGGTAATATTATATACTTTAAATTATTTTATACCGCGAACTCGTAGGCTGTGGAACGAACTGCCTCAAGAGGTCTTTCCATTGAGCTACGATATGGGGTTCTTCAAGAGAGCTGTGAATAGGATTTTGCAAGGTCGGCGGCGCGCTCGCATACCCCCTGGTGTTGCAGGTGTCCATGGCTTACCGTAACACTTACCATCACGTAGGACCGCTTGCTCGTCCGCCCATTAGTCTATAAAAAATGCCCGTTCTATAAAAATGTTTTTTTTTATAAGTTGTGAGAAGCTTCAGTGTCCGTTATAATTCTCATAAAAACTTATTATTGTTACTTATACTTAGTTAAATTCCATATTTTTTTCAGATTGACATTAAAAGGTCAATAACATTTCTATTAAATTTTAAAAACACCTATTCAACGTCATCCCTATATGGCTCCTATTTTAGCTAACTTTTTATTGTGCAGTGGGGATTATCAATTTTGTTTAATTACTTCATATCTGATTTTATACCAATTATCTTTATACCAAAATATTATACCAAATGTCATCTCAATCGATATAGAAATGATAGTAATACTGCTGTTGCATACGGATGGTAGCATGGAAGGATGGAAAATGACGCAATTACAAAAAGAAATATCTTGCAATCTTACAATGCAACAAAGTTCAGCCAAATGCAACCGCATTTTCTATGTATTTATCATCACATCAGTAGATGGACGATAGTGAGACGAACGAGATAGCGATATAACGAGTCGCAAACGATGATTATGGCTTACACTTGAATGGGCGGCAAATGGCAATTTAAAAGCGAATATAGGTACTTATGTTATTATATGATGGTATATCATGTTAAAATAATATGTTGCATAATATATAATTTGTAAAAATATTCCGGCTGTTACATGATTTATATACGAATATTATATTGAATTGATTGAATTATCCATATCACTTAGTCGACGTAGTATATAGCCATTAGAAGTTATTACGTCGCTTGAAAATATCAAAGTTACAATCACAAAGCATGATGTATGAAAATCTGTGGTGGCAATGTTTTTATTTATGATTGGATTACGATTTAGGAACAAATATTTGGGCTCAGTACTAAAATGTTTTACTATTTCAGACTATCTCTTTCAGAATTCAAATAAAGTTGTGTATATATCGATGGCAGTACAGATCGGATGGGAAATTTCGTTATGTTGTGTACATTTTAGAAAAAAAAAAATATTTTTATATATTTTTTTATATAGGGAAGTAAGCGGACGAACAAGCGGCCCCACGTGATGGTAAGTGTTACCGCCGCCCATGGACACCTGCAACACCAGGGTGTATGCAAGTACACTGTCGATCTTTGCAAAATACTATTCACAGCTTTCTTGAAGAACCCCTTGAGCGTAATGGAAAGACACCTTGAGGCAGTTCGTTCCACAACTTACGGGATCGCGGTATTAAATGGATTTTGGACTGAACAATACGCGACCGGCGACACCTCTGTATCGAGCATATGCGGATGCACGACACTTCTGTGACGGGAGGTGCGGTTGTACAAACCTGAGGTGGTAATTATATTGAATAATTCTTTAGAGCATTACCCATTGTTTGCACTAAAGTTGTAGTAAGAGTCCTGTCCAACGATTAGTTTGTATGCACTATTGTATAGATGACCAATGTTTTTTTGTTGAATTTATTGCACTGTCATAATTTTGATAATACTGAACCGATTTGACTCATTTTCGTGTTTAATCGAGATAGAAATCTAAATTATTTTTCAGACTGATTTCATTTCAATCTGTTTAGAAATGTAGTTTCTCTACAAATTTCGTTCATAGATTTCTTCTATATCTGCCTAGAATGATATTTAATTGCCAAAAAGAGATTTTCGCACTTTTTAGTATTCAGCCTTATCGACGCATGAATAAATTATTTATAAGAAATACATTTAGCGATAATAGAGTTCATGATTGACTCGTACTACAAAATATTTACTTCGTTCTAAATAGAGTTGGTATTTACTAAAAATATACTAGCGTTAATTAAGATAAATTATACTCATGATAAACAATAAGAAGGTTATTTGCTCTAGCTGTAGAACCGTAATAAGATAAAGTTGTTGTCATGTAGTCCGCAAGGGGTTTGTTGAATTGAACTTTGCACTGCAATCTTTTAACAAACAGGAATATTTGTAAGCTATTATCATGTTTAGCATTTTTTATTATAGATTACGTCACAGAAGTAGCAGCGTGTCATAAACACACGCTCCTTGGGTACCTAGAGGATCACCAGCTGATTACCGACCGTCAATATGGATTTAGCCATAGTCACTCGGCTGGCGATCTTTTAGCGTATTTAATACACCGCTGGGCTGACGCCATTGAGAGTAGAGACGAGGCTCTAGCTGGGCGAATGCTTTTGACCGGGTATGGCACAAATCACTGCTTTCCAAGCTACCATCTTTCGGGATACCCGAGGGATTATGCGAATGGGTTGCCAGTTTCAGAGTCGTTATCGATGGTAGCTGCTCCGACACCATGTTTATTAATGCTGGCGTCCCGCAATGCTCCGTGCTATCCCCAACTCTGTTTCTTCTGCATATCAACAATCTGTTGCAAATTCGTAACATACATTACTATGCAGATGATAGCACTAGGGACGCCTTGTACAGGGGCCGCGCCAACCTCCCTCGGGTCAGAGTGGAAGAAAGTCGCATCAGGCTTGTGTCTGAAATCGAAGACGCTTTAGTCTCGAATTGGGGTTCTCTAAACCTAGTGGATTTCAACCCCAGTAAGACGTAAGTCTGTGCATTCACCTCTAAAAAAGCCCCTTTTGTCATAGCACCTCGCTTTCAGAGGATACATCTTAAGATCTAGGAGAGTATCGGGATCCTCGGTGTCGACATTTCCAATAAAGTAAAATTTAGGGGTCATATGGAAAATAAAGTCAAAATGGCCTCTAAAAAGCTAGCTGTCTTAACAAAGCGAAGCGGTACTTCGCTCCTGGGCAACCCTTAATGCTCTACAAAACTCAGGTTAGGCCCCATATGGAGCACTGCTCACATCTCTGGGCCCGCACACCGAAATATCAATTGGACCCATTAGGCTCTATAGATGCCATAGTTTCCCATTATACGAACGTGGATGAACCTTGAAAAAAAGCCACTGAATCTACCAGGTTAGTGGTACTCTACCCGTCAAGCGGTATATACTAAATAAAATAAATGTCAGTTGATTATACCATAGGTGCAGCATAAGCATTATTACAACGTATTGCAACGATTATTGCAATGTATTGCAATTGTATACGTTGCAATTTCAGTAAATAAAGCAATCAATCAGAAACAAAAATTTTTGGCTACTAATTTACGAAAGTTACGTAAAGTCACTTTCGTAAAGTTAGTTTTACGAAATAGTTGAGAGAAAACCGCCAGTTTCTGACTGTAAGTTCGTTATTATTTATTGACAGCGGGGTTCGACTAATTCACAACCTCAAGAACATAAAACCAAAATAGGTTGGTCTATGCTATTAAAAAACTACTTAGGTAAGCGTAAGCTTAACCAGCCCTTTTATCGTCCACTGCTGGACATGGGCCTAATAATATAATCTTTATTGTCTTGTGTGAGCGGACCGTATGACGTTAAAACGCCACGCTGGCCCAGCAGATTGGGAAGTCCATTCTTTTAGAGGTGGTGGAGTTCCTCAGAGCTTGTGGTAGCGGATAAACTAGGGCATGTGTAAACTTATCCGGATTGTACCGTGGCCGATTATTATGGTTTGAGATTACAAGGGAGGGAGGGGCTTGTGTCCTATAGTGATAGGTTATAGACTGAAATCGTATGTGTAGAATTCCATATCCGCTCTTCGAGTAGACAGACAAGTCTCAAGCAAGGGCTGCGAGTATTACACCGGTTACTCATAATCGTGGGTTAGTACTTATCAAATGAGGTAGGTAATCTATTGTTTCAGAGCAAACAATAATAATAATCGTAATAAAATTTGATCAGAAACAACAATGATTTAGGGGGAGAGTGCACGCTGCATTCCCACAGCCGCTGGGCACATTCGACTGGCCACGTTACCCCTCTCTCACAGAATGTACTGCATTTCCTGCTTTTCCCCAATGTACGTACGTGTTTCGATAGTGAGTGAGATATGCCAGAGCCCATTTCCATCCCACCCTATCCTATCCCTCCCCATTTTCCCAACCCTTTCTCCCAATCCATTCCTTAATCTGCAAAGGTAGGCAGCACATCTGGGGGCGTGGCAAATTTTGTCATTCTGGACTGAAATTGGCATGTATCGCGGATGTTCATGGGCTACAGTATGCACTTACCATCAGGTGGACTGTATACCCGTCTGCTACCTTTCTTCTATAAAAAAGAAATATATCACCTTATCAGCGTCTGGCTGAGTCATGATTAGGTAAGCACCTAAATAAAACAAACAATGATAATGAATTGTTACTCTGAAACGAGTTACGACTATCAACGACATCTTGTGACAGGGATTTGTATCAAAAGAATTATGATACGACCAAATAATTATAATAATTTTCAATAATATTATACTCAGTATGTATACAAATAGGATAACATATAGTACTTTTTAAGTAATACATCTGATATTAATAATACTAGAAGTATAACACTGAAGAAGGTGGCACAAGGAAAGCAGAGCCTGTACCCAGCAAAGAGCGGAATTCTGAAATTAATGATGTATAGGTATTGATGTCGAGACCTTTTATATGCGGTTTTCTATATTTATAAGGATATATGACACTACGTCTTATACTTCGGTGTAATAACACCGAAGAGTGCGGCATAAGTGAAAGAAAGCCTATACCCATCAGTGAGTGGAATACTGAAGTTAATTATGTTTAGGTATTGAACCAGAGACCTTTTTTATGCAGTTTTCTGTATTTATAAGGATACACAATAAAAAGATAGATAAACTCTTTATTGTACACCAATACATGTTGCAGAAAGACAATTTAAGTAAGTAACACGAAAATATTTATCAGTAAAGCGATAAGGTGTTATAATCGTACGTCACGGCATTGTGTTTTTCCCTTTTTATTGTACTTATCAGGGCCGTCTTTACCAGGGGGTGCAAGGGGTGCGGTGCACCCCGGGCGCTCACCTTTTAAAGGTAATGAAAAAATATAACGCTATAGTAAACAATTACACAATAGGATATTTGACTGTCATAGGATACACAATAGGATATTTGACTGTCATAGGATACACAATAGGATATTTGACTGTCATAGGATACACAATAGGATGTTTGACTGTCTTAGGATACACTCCCGCACCCCGGCGCAGAATAGACTTAAGACGGCCCTGGTACTTATCCAAACATTTTTCAAGTGGTATGCCTTTTAGTTGCCTTTCAAAGCTTTCCAGTACATTTAGCATATGTATATAAGAATTTCCTAATTCTTATATATATTCCTATATCTTATATTATATGTGGGATCACTATAGATATTATCTTTTGATAAACCTTTTCTGATCATGCACATGATGCTATAGTTGAAAATACGTATAGTTATAATAAAATATATACGTCATGAAACATATTATAATTTCTAAACGTAGTTTAGTGTAGTTTGTTGTATTTACAAATCATATTATCTAATACTCCAGAGTTGTTCCAACATAATCCCTATTTATAAGGATTGACACCTTTGCATCAATATCTGTCATTAACCATTACAAATGCACCAGTTCCCAAGCTCCTCTTATTGATGTGTTTTGGATTACGACATAGAATTCCTACCGCAATTGCATAGTGGTATCGCTAAATTAGGGTTGTCAACCCTACTATACAATATAGTATCCTACTGGAGTCCTACTAGGTACATATTTCTAAAAAAAAATATGTAGTAGGCAAAACTACTATATTTGTATGACAAGCAAACTCATATACATTGAGAATTCAAATATCGATGAATATTTTCAACAAATGTTTCAAACTGCTTAAGGGGAAATAGTGTAATAATTGTAGATATTTAAAAAAATATGCAGAACTTAAAACAACAAATAATACAAAGAGAAAATGATGTACTTTTTGAATATGGTACAAATAAAAGGCTGAAAAAATAAATAAATAAAAATAAAGCTGAAACAAATAAAAAATAAAATGAACAAGGAGCAAGAGTTTCCTGATATGTTTCAAATCACTGAGAGGAATTTGATGCTATTTTTGACAGAAAGACAGAATTATTTCAACAATTGGTTCGATTTTTCAGAATCAAATTGGCCGAGTCTTCTACAAGACTTCAATCTAACAACAAAACTGGAATTTTCCAAATTTGAAGCATTTGTAGGTACTCAGAGACGATTCAGTTGATCTTGTACTTGTCCATGAAAAATTCTGTACTAAATCTACTGCTGAAAAATGGCAACAAAATTTTCCTCTTCAGTGATTCAGATTTCTCTACAATTCTAAAAATTACATAATTTTTTCTATCGATTCCGGCAACCTCAGCATTTACAGAGCGTACATTTTCTATGATGGGTACTAAATGGAGAGATGAGAAATTTAAATTAAAATAGAAAACTGTTGACATGGTAGCAAAAATAGTAGCAAAAAATAAAATGGAAATAAATACTTATTATATTATTTATTATTATTAACTTATTACCTTATAATATAAAATATAATTTTGATACATACCTACTAGTATTTTTTTTAGTGCTAGGTTTGAAAATACTATATTCGGGCTAAAAAAGGTTGACAACCCTAATCCAGATCGTAAGCCTGCGGCAGTAAACTATACCTACTAATTTGTGTTATACTCGTACTTATGTTATGGATTACTAAGCTGTCAGACATTCTTCTTACATTTTTGTTTTGATTGATTTTTTTTTATTCGGACTTGGTAATTAGTTTGGTTTATTAACAAACGACTTGCTAGCAAGTTATTTTTTAATAGATTTGTTTATAGATATGAACTAAAGGCCTCGAAGCTATAAAAAAATACATAAAAATGTTTATGATTTTTAATATACAAGATTGTTAGTCGACCTTTTGCATTATTCCGCATACATAACTCTATTGATATGCTTATTATACAATTAAATATTGCATGAAGGTGAACGACTACGAAAAGAATTCAACAATGAACTCCTCACTCCTTGAAACGTCACACATCGATTTGTTCGTCTCTGATAGATTTTTATTGAACGACTCAAAATAAAATGATTCGCTGTCGACCGAATACGAATTTGCATAAACTTGTCTATATAAGTTTTCCATTGCATCTGTCATCAGTATGGAAGGATTGAAATATGACTATTTTCTTTATATTCACTGATTTTGAATTGAGTATTTTGCTTCTTTCTTCGCGCTGGAACCATAGTGAAAATAATAACCGCTTTTTAAACTAACTGCGGTGCGTTAGGTAGATCTTGTAATTTAATACCTAGTGATTTTTATTTCCAACGTAACATTATTTAATTCAGCCACCGGGGGGGTTATGGATTTGGTAGTGGCGAACAGGAATAAACAAACATATTATTTCATTTCCCCATCGACAACCGCTGGCGATCGATGGGAATCAAATTGAAATTCAGTCCTAACAGCCACCTGTGGTGACCTGTGGTTTTCGTAGCGGCCCCTGGTAATAATCCATGTAAATGCCATTGTCAGTAAGCCAGCGGCCGAGCAAAGGAGAAATAGTGAACTATGCGGATTCTGTAGGAGACGTATTAGCGCGATTCCGACTAACGAACGGTTCCGGCGAGAATATTGTATACCTACGATTCTTGCGATTAAACTACATCGTATGCGATAGGTGAGAATTCACCTACAATACAACTAACTGTGCACGTGACGATAAAAACTCGATGATAAAAGGAATAACAGTGATCAGATGATGATAACAGTTACTAGCTTTTGACTGATGTTCGTGAAACTCTCCTTGTGTAAATGAGCCATAGCCGTCGCGTCCCTTCGTCACTCTCGTGGTCGTCACTGCGCCATAAATCGCCTTTTCTGCCGCTAGAGTCTGCTTGCTATGATATAAGCATACATCGTCTCAATATCTCCTATTCCGTGTGGTCGTGGGGTTGTATTATTTAGACGCAATGTTGAACAATAAAAATAAATGTCCTGCAAACATTTGGCGATTATTTTTTTTTCAAATTAAAATTAAATCCTATTTTGAAATAATCACGACTTCTTTCTCGTTACATGGTTGGGATAATAAATAAATGTTAATAGACTGATAAAATCAGTGATCTTATGGTATAAACGTTTCTCCAAAATCCCACACGAAACAAGATGTAAGTATATTGTTTATTCTGAAACAAAAGGTAATCAAAATAGCACATTAGCATTAAATCATTCGTTAATTAGCGTATATATGGTATCGGCAATTAGTCGAATGCCAACACTGGGCCAAGGCGACAACATTAATCTACCAAATACCCACGTAGGTACAAATAGATGAAGCAGTGACTTATCTTCATACAAATACTTAAGTAGGTACTTTTAATGCAACAATTCATGTTTCCTCTCGATTAACAATTTTTTTGTCTTCTCATTTTAGTAATAAGATTGAAACTTGTAATTGGCTTTATAAAGTATGAATAAATGTTTTTTGTATTATGCTGTTGGTTTCAGTAAAAAAAAATGCATACATGCACACATTTTACATGGGTACCCTAATTAAAAAATTCGCGCCTACGAGGACAATTCAATCCAATGCCTGTGAAATAAGTAAATCACATAATTGAACACTGAATTTTCTCAAAATAACTTCATTCTAAAATATTTTTTTTGGGCGATTTGTAGGGCACCAAGGCGCGTTCGTTTAGAATTATATTGTAATTACATACTTTTGTATTGTTACGTGTGTTGTTGTTTCCATCTAGTAAATTTTAGTATAAAATAATAAATACATCTAAGTACTGTCACCTCAATTTACTGTGCCTCGTGGGTCACGTGACTCATCGTCATGACTCAAATGTACGTAGATGTGACGTGGGTCGCATAAATGCGGGCCACGGATTCGGCAGGTGTACTCCCATTGTATTCGCACCTACTCACAGCATCGAATTCATCATTATCTACGATCATAAATACAGAGGTGTAAGTTGAATTAAACGAATTGATTCATCATCAGGCAATTTGGGGTTTGAATTAAACTGTAATCGGAATAATATTTCCTATCTATATCTTATAAAATGCAATTGTAACGTCTGTTGCTTCTTATGACTCCTGAATATCACAATGAATGTGTTATGCCATATTATAAGATTATAACTGTTGAAATTCTAAATTCTTCAAGCCTTATTATTATTATTTACTATGATTGCCTTATGTTTATTTTTTACAATAAATTAATATAAAAAGTCTGCCAGGCGGACTTTCACATAATTTTGATTGGCAGGCAGTTTATTTATCTGCAAACTTGGATGTGGTTAAAGGTGACTAGGGGATAACAAACCCTCACGCTTGGAAAGCACGGCGTTTAGACGCCATACACCTCTCATACTCGAGACTCCTACGGACACGAGTCACAAGTACACCCAAGTATATCAGTACTAAGTAGTACTTTAATCTACTTATGAAACAATGTAGTGCTTTATATTTTAGAGCAAGAGTGTAGTGCTGAAAACATAAGTAATTTTCTACAGCATAAATTCCACGTTAATATGTATAAGTTAACGAAACACCAATAAAATAATTGAAGTTATTTCGCTGTCATCACCTGTTGGCCTACAGGGTAGACACAGAAACATAAAACTTTAATTGGCAAGAAGTCGCCGACTCGTATGAAGGTTCATTGAAGCAACGACTAGTGTTTAGCTGCGAATTGCGACATGCCTTCGATCTGTTCAGTAAGCAATTTCCCGGCTTTGAATTAGCTTCGAAGACACCGACCGATTTAGGGCATACGATTTTAGATACTTATCTGTATGCCTAAATATGCATATCACATAAACAATGTCTTTATCCAAATAATACTGAGTATCCAAATAATATTAATTTTACAACAGGACTTGATCTACAAATGTTAATAACACGTCAATACTAATAGTGGCAGTGTTCGATTATGGACATCATATTATTATTATACTAGTAAATATTTTTGCAATGATCCTCTTTTGAACTAATCGATGCCATAAAACAATATCAACCTACTTTCTTTCTCTCCATTTTATGATTTTTCCATCCTATAGGTACCTATTTTTATTGGATACAAAATTTTCCCTTAAAATCTACTCGTATTTTGGATCTACCTATGTGAGAGAGTGGTGTATTTGTTTTTACTATACTGCTGTAACTAGGTATAGAAGTTCATAGTTGCAAGTTCCTACTGTCTAGTTGGTTGTTTATAGTATCTAATTATTATAATATCTGACTGTCCAGTTATAGTGTTCCGATTATACAGTTGGATTCCTGCGACTCGACGACTCCATTCATTGGTAGAACCAATATTAAATAGAATCTTCGTGATTTTATCTTTATTACAATGTCCTCGTTATTTCTAATATATTAAGAAAAGGTAGTCCAATCGAATGTAGTAACGTATTTATAGTTGTAAATTATGCAATATTAATAATTTAAGAGTAATTTAGAATGATTATGTTGAATTTGCAAATCTTTAAATTTAAATGTAAGTACGCGAACGTAGACGTTAATTGACCGCAATTATGTGAGGAACAACATTCAAGAATACCTTTAGAGTTCGTACATGGACGAATTAACAACCCACGTCCACGGGGAATGATTCTAAATATTTAATGTTTAATAATCGAATTAATCGGCAGAAGATCATTTTAAGACGCTTAGTTCGATTTCTCTAGTTGTTGAGAAATATGTTCCACTCACAACATTGGGCATTCGATTGGTATGCATGTGTGTCATGTTTGGGTCCAAAACGAAACCAACGTATTAAAATAAACAAAAATGTGTTACAAACTGTTGCACTGTGTATTGTTTGTGTAGTAGCAGGCGTTATGTAAGAAAAATTTGCATCACATAATGTGACTCGCCTTAAATCTCTAACTCGCTCATAGTAATACGCGAGTTACCCAAGGACCTCACCTTGTTTGGTTAACTTAATAACGAGATTAAGATTAAAGGACTTTCAACTTTAGAGCTTAGATTTTAATATTCAAAACCACTCGTTTTGTAAGAGGCTTTGGTCAGAGAGATTTGCAAGGAGCGCCGTTTGACCCGCAGGTCATGACGGACTCGAACCATTATTTCAAGCCTTTAATTGTTCGCGAAACACGCATAGTAATAATTGCATAAACCGTAATAATTGAACAACAGTTTCGTGTGAAACACACGCGAGGAATTAATGCGATTTAGAAGTAAAATCATACGCAGACTGTGTCATAGGTCTGCATTTGAGTTACGATTCAGGATACTAAAACGTGTGAGTGCATTTTACTAGCACACGTATTAGATATTTATGACTGAGTTGTGTTCGATTTGTATGCAAAAGACGTATTGTTTAGTTTCACAATATCTGAATAAATAGGCCACTCAAAATAAGCGTTCGAGGTTAGTGATTACGCATTTTAGTCATTCAATTTTTAAACTTAATTTTAAAACTTGGTGCATTTCCTGTTTGTCGGTATTCATATTCATTGTCTGATCTCGTATCAATTTTCATTGATATCTATGTAAACTTTAATTGCAAATTAATTCAGTTTCATCTACTTAGGGGTAATAATTCTTTATCACTATAAATAATTTGACACTGTATAACAATTTAAAAAAAACGACTTACACAATTTAAAATTTACAGTAATGGAAGTAATAACGTCAGTATCACATTGTCGCTTACTTTTCTTTTATTTTTATCTTTCGTGTGCTTTTGGATTCTGATGCTGCTGGCAGCTGACGTTTATAGTTTTGCATACCATAAAAAAAAGGTTAAAGTCATATCGAAAAAGGTTGATGTCGATGTTTGACACTGGCAGGGGAAATTAATATTTAATTATAATTTACTGAAATGTTGGCTTACACTCTCCTTTTATACTCGTTTTTTCATTATTGTATGTAATTAATTAATTAGACATTATTTTAATTATTTTAAGACGACTGATTAATCATGAATACTTCCTAAAACTTAAGATGAAACGTTAACACGATGAAGTGAACACGTTTATTTATCTATAGACAATATCCATACTACAATTAATAATTAACGTTAACAAAGAAAAAGCCGTCGAGTGGTCAGGATGTCTAATGAATCACATTATTAAACGCCTATGACTATTTATTATTATTTTGTATTCATGGCTACGTATTTCTAAGCACAGAACTCAAAGTTTTCAACATTATTTGCAGACGATTGTGTCAGGGTCTAGAAATATTTCTGTAATCGTAAAAAGAAGGCCCAAACAAGTTTAGCCGCAAATGAAAAACGTAAAAAATGCATCCTGTACAGCTCTTTGTTACAAGTATATTTACAAGCAGTACCCGCGACTTTGCTCGAGCGGGGACAATGTATTGTATCATATTAATCATATCAAAGAATGAATGTTAATTAGTGAATTGTTCCCTGGTCGGTTTTGGCACATCCGACCGGCCGAGATACTGCACTCTCACGAAAGACTGCTGTGAAACATCAATGATGTATTTTGCGAATAACTGAGAGTAGCCAAAATTTGTATGCATTCCATCCCACTAAGTCAACTACAATTATGCTAAATTTCATTAAAAATAGTTTAGTTGTTTGCATTAGATACAGAGGCAAACATTCTAAAAAAAATATTTTGCGTATATAGAGATTCACTTCATATTTTATGTACAAACATAAAATATTAAATGGATACTTCGTTACGATTTTATTGTATGTATACTGTGTAGATACATATAGGTTACGCAAAGTTGTGTGTGCGTTTGGAAACACTCGCAGCTTAACTTGTTTCTTTTTGAGAAATAGTTTATTGTACTTGCCATGACCAAAAAGATGTTTTAAAGATTTATTTCATGAGATTAAAGTTCCATTAAAATTAAATATGCTACGCAAGTGTGACGGTAATAATTGTTGTGTAAAATTTGTTTATTGCTATTGAGAAGCAGAGACGAATTACGTTGAAACACTGATTTATTTACACAATATTGTTACGAAAAGTTATTAGATTTTGTGGTTCAAGACACAGAAACAAAAAAGTTTTGCGTACAATAACTGATTGTACGATAACCTACTAATCCGCAATTACTTCCCTTCATAACTGTCCATCATCAGCTTAGCTCCCTAAAACAATTGTTATTTTTAATACTATGGTCCTATTCACCTGTCAGTCTACACACATGTTACAATGTTGACCTGTCATAATGTACCTATTGATATTAGCGCGTGTATCTCTCGCGAAATGGCTTATTAGCTAACGTCGAATTATTTTAATAAATGATCAAACTGCAGTCTTGAACTTTTGTTCGTAGATCTTACGATACAAGTGTTTCTGTGTGTTAAAAGGTGATTTATGGTCACTCACGCTTAAATTCTAAGACAAATATCCACCACTCGTTATTCAATTATATTTTGTCTTAGGGTAAGGTCAGTTTGTCATTGAGTAAATGGTTAGCTAAGCGTGCATTGAACAGTGCAGCGTGGGTTCCGTGGTTTAAAAAAAATTACTTACATGAGAAGAGTATTTAATTTATTCACCAGTGTAGAGACACGGTGATATGTTATGGTATTACCTGCATATTTTATATTTATTACATGCAAAAGTGTGCACGAACAAACATGAAACATCTTAAAATTATTACGAGTATAGACGAGAGATATGTCGTATCCGTTTAAACTACCTACCTCAGTATTTTTTTTATTATCCCGGGGATGGACGGGCGAACGGATATTGTTGTATCCGTTCACTTATAAATTTTCCGTTTTGGCGGAACCCCAAATAACTCTGATGTATGTTTTCGTTATTAAAAGGTTAATCAGCTTATTATCCAAAAGGCCTCGATGATTACTTAATTGGGACCAATTTTATGCAATTGTTATTGATTTAAAAACAGGTTATTTTGTTTATTTTTAAGTTATGAAAAGCTAATTTGGTGGGAATATACATTCTGAATTTTTTATCTACCAGCAATAAAAAATATTATCAGTCATTAATTAGTATTAATATTGTAGAGACGGTCTAACTGCTAACGTATGCAGAAAATCATTTATAAAATTAATTTAATAGTTTTAGTAAAAAAAAAATAATTAAGGTTATTTATATTAAGATTGAAACGCCTAGTGATAGATGAAACACGTTGATACATTTCAAGCAGTCTTCTGTGAGGGTGGGGTTACAGTCAGTAAGATGCACCTAGTCGGACTAGCTGACAACGGGTTGTCAACAATAAATAATTGTTAACTAACCACACATATTCTAAAATTCATGTGAACGAAGTCGCGAGCACCACAAGTTTAATTATATCAAAAATAAATGGTAAACAATGGATTAAACATAGACTAAAATGGCTAGTGGCAGCGGTACGCTTGCGGCGGACATTCACGCCGCACGGTCAATGCCACTAGACCATCGGAGGACGTTAAACCTGTATTAGCGGTATCAACCCACTGTAATATTGAAATTAATACGATAGTTTACGCGTTATATTGTCTGTATATAAGTCAGTTCATCGAGGTTGATAAAAGCCAGGGTTGACGTGTACTAACGGTTTTTCTAAATATACGTTTCAAAAGGCCCACTCAAATCAACAAATCAACTATGTGGACCAATGCATGTCTTTTTCAAAGTTAATCCAGCAGTGTGTTTCATAAGAATAAATACTTAAATGATTCTAATTTATTGCCAATATCCCATTACATATATTTGTATAATTTCCAACTAAAGATATTGAACAAATTTCCAACTAAAGACACTGAACAAATTTACGACTAAAGGTGTTGAACAAATTTCCAACTAAAGACACTGAACAAATTTCCAACTAAAGACACTGAACAAATTTCCGACTAAAGATATTGAACAAATTTCCAACTAAAGACACTGAACAAATTTCAAATCACAGGTTTGAACGAAATAAATACTACCTGAACAAAGCTCAGAAATCAAATAAAATCTGGTCGCTCTTACTCTTCGCTGCTGAAATCGCATGGCCACGCGGGCCTTATGACCATCGATGACGTCATAGTGATAAAACCCCAAAAAAGCGTCTAAATCTGATAAGCTAGTGAAAACTGCTTAATATCCATAAATGGGCAACTTATTTTCAGTATCGATGTCGTTGGTGATCAGTCTTCTATCAGAAGAAACACAAAGTTCAAAGATATTTGACCTCACACCTGCATATTTTTGTAACATCACAATATCTGCAATTTACACCGTTAGTGTTATTAACACGGCGTTTATACTGCAATTCAATAATTATTTGTAATTTCAATTGCCAGTCAAACGCATTCGCTAAATTCCATTGCCTCCTTTCAATTGCTAATGTATCTACAATTAAAAGTGTGTATGTTCTCTACAGACCGTGGCAACTCGACATGTTGCTAGAAACAATCCATTATAACATTAAAAGTTAAGGCGAGACGGTCCTGTGGAATCTTATCCATCTCGACTTGTTTGCTTCATCATAAAGTGTACATAGGTATTTCATAAATAGCCATTGTCCGCCGCGCCTGTAGTGACACCATACCGTAACCGGATCCATTTGCCACAGGTTGACCTCAAGAACCATCATACGCCCTCATTTATCTCGTAAATCACGATTCCTTGGCTACTCAATTCATGCAAATCGATTCTTATTAATCGTGACCCGCTGCCGAGTAATCTATGTAGATCATGTAGATCGGAATCAAAGCATCTGTAGAAATAGACAATAAAAAGTTAATGCACGATTACGATTGTGGATTGGATGGGCGTGCAATGTGCTCGTAGTTAAAAGCTTTAATGAAATTAAATAGTCGCCTAATTCTATATACGAGTATATATATATATATATATATATTCGTGCTCAAGAGATATTACATTCACTTGCTGTTTTTTTTTGTATTTCCTTGATATTGGACGATAACGAAAATAGAAATGTATGTTTAGTTGACAATCACCTTAACTTTTTTATTTTTAAAACAAAACTCAACTAAAAGTGAAATGAACATTCACTATTGTATTTTTTTTATTGAAATAGGCACTGAGCCGGTCTACTAACAGATCACTTGATAATAAATGTTTCTTAGTCTTTTACATCTTGCGGACAGTGAATATATGCTGCTATTTCTGCTAATCAAGTCACATTTGACTGATGTATCATATTATATAAAAGATTAGCATCAAATATGTAGTTTTACAAGTAGTATATATATGAAGTATATGATGAACTATACGATTACATCGAGTATGCTGAGGTCCGTAATTCGCGTTGCTCTTCGTGTTACAGAAAAAAATAAAGTGCTCCTTGTCATTAGCTTCATTTCAAATAAAAAAGTTTTCACGAATAATGACATAACCAAAAATATCCCGCTGAACGTACCCACTTGCCTTGAATTTTTTACTATTTATTTATCATTTGTATGTACTAGGAATTGACCCGGCAGTAGTGTGCGGCATTCGGGTTTTCATGAACTTAAAGTTCAACATTAACTAAAGAATCTGTGTGTCAGGTTGTATAGAAATGTCAGATAAAGGTCGCCGAGATGCTTTTGTAATTTGTATAGTATATAATAAACGCCAGTTAGGTCGTGACTCGTCGCAGATCGAGGTGAACAATGGTGATCGATAGATTTAATCTGCTTTTAATCTTTGTGTATGTATGGGTATCACAGCATAGGTACATTAATTACACGTGTTATTATAAATTTGTACATTTAGATTGAGAGATAGGCGATAGACAGCATTTCATTAATTTTAATTCGTGACAAGAAAAGTTGAAATCTACATCACAAGTCTCTTAAGACCATTTGTAGCCAAATTTGCAGTCTAGAATTGCTAATGAACGAAGTTTCCATCAATAAGTGTACATAGTTGACTTTAGAGTAGATAAGTATTATATATTAATAGTGGAGTGTAATTATATATTAACATATTCGCTGAAGCCCACGCCAACGGCTTCGAGGGCGTCATGGGGAAGCGATGTGCCCTCAAACTTAACCGTGTCCGTGGCACCACCAACAGCATCTTAAGCTCGCTCGCGGCCATCTGGGACTCGTTGATGCTGGCTTAATGGATACAGTTACATATCGGTAATACTAACCCTACATTGTAAGTCATTGTGGAATGTGACTTCTGAAATAAACATATTATTATTATTATATAATACTAGTAACTATGTATAATTGCCTGTTGTTGCGTAAGAAGTTAGCTCAGGCGCGGTGTAATGACTAAATTGTTTATCGATCATGGTGAGAACACGAGAGGAATGTATACATGCGACTCGCATGGACAATTCCTCGAGAACACTATGTAACAGATGCATACCAAATTTAAAAAAAGACTAATTAATGGGCTCAAAATAAGAAAATTTGAACTTGTTACCAAGATCTTATAAGTGAAGATTTGGAACCTCAGCCCCGAAGCATATCGTGGGAACTAAAAGATTAGTTTAAAAGATTCGTTCATATTCCTTTTTCCAAAAACAGTGGTATATTTGTAACAGTAACACTAACGAGCCCTTTTTTCGTCCACTGCTGGACATGGGCCTCCTCGTGCACGCTGTCTTGTACGTGAGGAATGTACTTACGGTATAAAATGCCACGCTGACCAAGCGGGTTCGCGAGTTCGTTCTTCTATAGGTGGTGTAGTTCCTCAGGGCTTGCGGTAGCGGCTTTGTTACCCCTTAGACTAATCGACATTTACAAAACACACGGCAAGATATGTGGTGGTGCTATTCTCAAAGGGTGGTCGACTCCACGCCGCCAATTTGCAACATACCCTATAAAATCAAACTTACATTAGTATGGTCAATGTTACAAACAAAAAAGTGACTTATTTCATACTAGTCATAGTTACAGAGAAACCTACGTGTTAAAATTCAACGAGTATATTTACTCGTATATAATTTCCACTAATTTTACCACACAGGTGGAATAACCCAGCTATATGAGTCATGCCAGGTGTCTGATTGTTTCTTTAATGTTAACTGCTATATTTTAAAATTAAGAAGACTGGGTGAATGCAAGCCCTTTGGGTATAATTTTAGCAAGTAATTAGAATTACATAGAATAACAAACAATATAATCAGTCATTCAAAAGCTTTGATCACAATAATACTCACCACAATATTGTGTTTTGCTGATAGTAGCAAAATAATTTGTAAAATGGCATTGCAATAATTTAAGATAATTCACAACATTATTCAACTACTTACCTCTGAGAGGTACTATCGGTAAGGATGGCGCGTAGCCGTAAGCCACTGACTATTAAGTGAAACGCCTGTCTCCAGCCTGTGTCTCTCCACTGCTGGATATAGTCCTCTCCCAAGGACCGCCACCACACACGGTCTTCAGCTCTTCTCATCCAGCCATAGAAATCTGGGCTGTTCTGGAATCCTTGCAGCGATGTCAAATCGATTGGCGATATATTGAGGTGTTGGGATATAAGTATATAAAACCGCAACAATGACTACCAGAATCCGGGACCTAATACAATACATCTACGTCGGGAAGTGAAACAGGGGGATGTATTAGCCCCAAATACATCCCCAAAACTGTTCTCAAACGCACTGGAGGACGCGTCGTCCCTGAACCGGTCAGCGTCGGGGGGGTCACATCTTGGACAGCCAGTCCAGTTAGATAAGTCTAATTTCAGATGAGAGGCCAATAGACGCATTAAGCTCGGCTGGGAAGCAATCGGGAAAATGCGTCATCTCTTCTCGTCGTCTATATCACAATGCTTGAAAATAAATTCTTCAATCAATGCATCCTGCGCGTAATGACGTATGGTGCCGAAACGTGGTCACTGACGGTAGGCCTGGTTCACAAATTCAAAGTCACTCAGCGACCGATGGAAAGAATACGCAACGAAGAAATTTGAGGAAGGACTAAAGTTGCCGACATAGCTCAAAAAATCAGCGAGATGAAGTGGGCAGGCCATATATGCCGCAGGACCGATGACGGATGGGGAAAGCGAGTCCTCGAATGGAGACCACGTACCGCGAAACGTAGCATAGGACGCCCTCCGGCCAGGTAAACTGACGACATGAAGAAAAAAAATATAAAAATAAAATTACGTGGGATGCGATAATCTTTAAAAACAATCTTTAAATTGGACCAGTAGCTACAAGGCTAACGTGGTCGTGTATGTGTTAAAACAAGAATACATGTCATACTTCTATTTCAAATTCAAAGCATCACATTTTATAGATTAGATCTCAAGAGTATTTCGCGGTAAATCATAGAAACATTGATCAAATATTAAACCGTAAAGTTTTTCAACATTTGGCGACTTTAATTATCGTCAATGTATCAAATTACTGAGATCGCAATTGACAAATTCCAGGGGTTTATGAAATTACAGTCGCGTGCACAGCAGATATTTCGAGTCTATTACCGTAACTGCTATTTGTTAGGTCATGTCACACAAAAATAACCATTTCGTTTATGAATCTTTTTCATTAATATAAGAAGAGACTTGATCAACTCTCAACAACCGCTATCTATATACACTGAACTCTATATACTGGACTCTATATACTGGACTCTATATACAATACTAAAGCAAACGAGAATGTGAGAGGAAATGATTTAAGGCTAATACAAACCAGCACTACCTTCAATCCCTACAAGCACTTCCTGTCATTGTCAACTCATGGAATATACAACCGCCTGAGACAGTTAAAGCAGACGGAGTGGATAAATTCAAAAACTCTTTAGACAGAAAGAAGGCAGCACAAGTGTTATTGATGAGGCGCATCAGCGACAGCTACTAGCCCAATACATAAACAATAGTAATAATAATAATATATTAGTAATAATAATTATCCTTATTTTTAGATACACATCAATGCAAAGGTCTGCCTGTCATGCAATTTTTAATGAAATTGTGATAACTATCTGATTATGATATACCCCATCAGCCCGTATCTCTGCAGAGATATAGGCTGATGTGTATATACTGGATGTATGTGCTGCGTATGCACATATACAGCATATATGTGCTGTATATGCACATATATGCTGTGTATGGATAGAGGTATAGGATATGCCTCTCCTTGAGCTCTTTTCATCCAACTTCTTTAAGCGATTTTCTTTAGGTCATCGGTTCATCTGGCCAGGCACCTGACTTCCTAACTACATGGAATGACTTCCATGACTTCCTGCATGGACGCCTCGATGCTCTCGAGGACTCGTTTAAGTACACCATCTGATTAGCCATTAATGAAAAAAAATCTTGTAGAAAGCCACCATTCCCGCTGTTAGTAATGACATTTCCTTTTGTACTCTTAGTATTAATAATAATCATTAAAGACACTTGCGTGTGAAAATGCCCTTAGAGGTTATATAAACATTGGATTCTAGTTCACACGCGCGAATGAGGGTATAACTTTTGACATTGTCACCATCTTTCTTCACCAGTTTTCCGGATTATTTAGTATTCATGGTTTTTTAAATAGATATTAAAAATATTATTACTTATTATGTCGTTTTCACTTACGAATTACTAGTATAGAAATGAAATTTTATAGTTTGTAGTGTTGACGTTATTTTTTAATAAATAAAAGATTATCAAACTGACTAACTTTATTATTTATTGGTAACATAAAATTTTATTTAATAAAATTAACTCGTTAAATTGCCCCTTTGGGGCTTGAATGGTGAATTAATTAAAACTGATTTTGCACATAAGTATATCATATGCTTTTAACCATCCGCGAGGCTAAAGCAAGACGAAAAACAATAATCGTGCTAGTTTTATGTAATAAGGAGTCCCTTTGTGCAGTCGCACAAGACCATCGAATATCGCCCGCTTAAGCAATATTTCTAAAACCGGTATAAAAGAGTACAATCTTCACTCAATTGATACCCAATAAGTGTGATATATGGCGGCGCGATGAAACTCTATAACGAGTTTATTTACACGTTAGCAACCTCTAATATACGCACAACGGCAATCAATTACAACTATTACCTAACATTATCGACCTCTCGTATTATTAACTATGTGGTTTAATAATATTTGGACCCCATACATTATTCAAATAGGTTCGCGTATTATGTTGAAATCAAGAGAAACGCTTTATATTTTTACGATCCTTTGTCAGATAAAAATTAGAGAAGCAAGATGGAAATTTTATTTCTCTACATAATTATGTAGATCAATACATTATAAGATACCTCTACTGTTTAGTTTAATAAAATACAATTTCATTACATAAGAAAGTTCTATTCTAGTGTTTTTACAGTGTTGACTAACAAAATCATGTTACCATTTAAAACTATGAATTAGTGTCAAGTCGGGTGATGTAACATGTACAAGTGAGACTATGCGCGCGTTGATGTCTTTTGTATAAAGAGCAAAGTGCGTCTGCCACTATAGCTCTGCCTACCGACTTCTATTCAAATAAAAGTGTAGATAATAAACATTTATTGTAGCAATTAATATGAACGACTGAAAGAGATACATTGTGCAGGAAACCATTATATGTGCAATGCGTCATAGGTACCTACCCACAATATGTATTATTTATTGTCCTACATTCAATTGTAAAAGTTACTCTAACGTTCTTTTTTACACGGGTATAATTAACTAAACAAAGTGATATAAGAGCAATATATATGCCAGCTTTCGTAAAGAATGTACACGATCATTATGACTGCAGTTTTTGTTAAAATTACATACTCTGCTAGCTCGGTGCCCCGAAGTGCGTCTACACTGATATGCCGTGATTTTGTTAAAATTACATTTTTTTTAATTTCATCTGCTGTACTAAGTTAAATATCAGGTAAGCTACTGATCAAGGGTACTATCGTCTTAGCACGGCTATATTTAAATCAAAAATTAAATCAAAATACTCTTTTCACTCGCCCGGTCGCCACACAATTGCCTAGAAAATATTCTAGTGCGCCGAGCAAGGACGTAATACTGCAGGTGAAGTCTTATAACAATGTTAATCTTTATTACCAGCCGAATCTTTGCGTTCACTTATGACTTATCTATGTTAATAAAAGCCCATATGGTCAGTATATAAATTGATATTTTCGTGACGTATAATTAGAGCTTCGTCATTAACTTTACTTGTACTAGCACATATTTTTATACATAGACATATGATAGGTCAAACTAAAAGTTCTTCGAATTATACACTACGGTAGAATAAAACAAATATAATTTTAAAATTGGAACACTTTGTTTGTCAAACGGCATACAGTGCCGACCTTGCACCCTGCGATTTTTATTTATTCCCATATTAAGGATAATTAAGGATAAACCCAGAGGAATACGTTTTATGAATACAGAAGAGGCAGTAACTGCCTTCCAAACGGTTGGAAGAGATGCCTAAAAAAGGGTGGTGAGCTGAATATTTCACACAATGGTTTCATCGCATGAAAAAGTCTATCGATTGTCGCCGAGAATACTTTGAAAAGCAATAAAACAACTTTTACATCTGATTTCATTTTTGAAATTTTAAAAACTTCCAGTGTCACCCACGTACAGTTAAATCAACGAGACATGAGCCTTGTGTTAACGTAAGTGCACACCGATAGTGTACAATGCGAACCATTTCGACAATCGGATTGGACAATTTGGTACCCACTCACACAGATGCAAAGCTCATGTCTCGTTGCGACAATGAGATTGGACAATTCGGCACCAACTCACACAGATGCAAAGCTCATGTCTCGTTGATTTCACTGTACATATGAAAATGCATCAAAAGTATAGCCTCGTTTGATTTGGCGGGTTATTTTTCTATATAAACACAATAGCTTAGTAATCTGTTCGGAAGCCAATTCACCAACCTTTCTATCCGTGTGTACCGTTGTGACCGTAGTTGCGCAAACATTATTGTCGCTTGTTTTACTCATTTGTTACAAACTGCGCGCGCGGCTCGATCAACCATTCCGTTCGACGCGTTTCCATTGCACGTTGCGAAACGCAATTCAAATTTTGTTTTTACACATTTTATTTGACAGGCGTAGCAATTACATGTCATTTGTGTAATTTGGTATCAAAAGTTCAAATGCTTGGTAACCATTCGAATTTTGATGCCCTACGTAACCTGTGAAAGGATTATTGTTGACATCAAAGTTATTTAATGTTTATAACACATATACTGTACTTTGGTTATCAAATCGTTACTTTTCAATATTTGACAATAATAACATATGCGCTAACATACTCGTATTAAAAAAATATTTATTAAATTCAAATTCGATACTGATTTTGAACTTTTGTGCACTGTTAGGATCGTAATAATGAAAATATTAACAAACTCGAGTTTTTACTTTGTTTCAAACCCCTGTGATTAGTACGACATTATAATCACAATGGATAAGTGGAAACGCACACCTCTTATAATGCGTGAGAAATAGGGCAACAACCCAAATGACTGTCTTGAATTGAACACTTTTAGGAAGTATTTTATATAATGATAAATGAATAATGTAAATTCTCAAGATGGACAAGGATTTCAAACAAAATGCATCTTATGGGCACATAACACCTCCACATTCTAAATCTTCTCGTTAAGTCTAAAGCTATGTAAGTCAACCAATAATTTAAGTACTCCGTACATCCTCAATCTAAAGATCTCTTAGATCTTTTACTATTTTAGTTTTGTCGTTATTGCTCAAGTAGATGTACTATCAAGGATCTGGTTAACTACAAATTTCACGGCACAATTAGCTTGCGACCATTGTTCTGTGCGTCTCTCTAATTCGAGCACAGTGGGTAATCAAAAGTTCAAGCGAATTTATCTAGTATCTTCTCTACATATAATGCGTTGCGTAAAGATTATAGTCACAGGTTTCCACGGTGATTTCTCGACAATGCCTGGTGGTGCAACTGTGGTGAGTATGAGTTGGTAGCGGTTCAGTCGCACCCGCAGCCTTGCACTGTCAACTCCTCATGCGATTCTTTCACGCATATTTGCACCAGTTGTGTGCACGTAGCTGGCAGCCGTGACGCGGCCGCACGTTGTGTTTGAAAAACTAACCAGTGATTGTGCTTTGTTTTGCATATACTTGAAAATAATCTTGTGTTCAATGTTAAGTCGAGTATGCAAATCTATCGATATCTTTTTGTATGGTTTGTTGATTTGTGCTTTACATTCCAAGTACTGCATTTACAGTTCAATACTATTGGCAAAGTCTTGAATAGAAATCTATAGAAGTGTGTTTAACGATTCATCTACCAAGTCGTATTGGGTCCGTCTGGTTGATTATGGCTCTAAATCCCCTCGTCAAGACTGATTGACTACAAGCGGAAATCTGTGCCATGCCACTGCACTATGTCTTAAGAGTCGCAAATGGACATAGTAGCCGGTTATCGATTACAAATTTTGGTAACACCAAATATTTGAAATAGCAATGTCCGTGTGTGTTTTCCTTGAACTATTGACAGAAACATATCTTGTTTACACTTTCAATATAAGGTGGGCGGAGATCGAGGGCGGGCGGCGGTAACGTTCTAAGAACGCGAGCCCAAATACAGATGTGATAAATATGATAGCGAACAAACTATAACGGTTACAACGTGCATTTTATTAGACACTTTGTATAGATAAATGACATAGTTGAACAGTTAAGTGAATGATATAAATTCGCCGCGGTTTCCAATAGAGAAAGTGTAATAAACGTGGAATAAAAACTGAAATATTCTTCTATATTCCTTTTGCACTTTTATTGAGACAGTCTGCAGAACTGTAGTTTACTTTCCAGACAAAAATCCTACGCTTCAACGTGGTTTAAGTATGATGTATGATTGAAATTAGTATTTTAAAACCATTGTTATGATAGGTATCTATATAAACCGCCATTAACTAACTTAACTTATATTAACTGCTATTAATTAGTGATGAGTAAGAGATAATAATATGACTGAGGCCATCTAATAATTTATCTATGTGCATAACACCATCACTGGACATACATAACCTTTGTCCTTCACTTATATACAATTATTCAAATTCACCAGTGTGATGAATCTGCATAGTACTATGCACTCTTTTGACAACATATGATAAAACATGATGTTTTTTTTTGCCATCTATTTACTAACATTGCATTTTTGCCATCTACTACTATCAATTAACATTGCAAAAGGGGACATAAATATTTTGTATTTTAGAGGTCTACTTCGGTACATGTAAAAATTATTATGACAGTTTCACTAGTATAAAACCTTTAAACATATATGAAGCAACGGCATAACAATTTAGAGTCTAATCAAGTTTCAGAATATCTATATTATCGAAATAATAATCAGTCCCACAAACTTCTGTTTGCCATTTTTTGGTAGCGATTTGTTGATTCGATACACAGTTAATAATGTAAGAAACATATAAACATATAATATTAGTTATGATTAATTTGAATTATTATTACAGCTACATATTCGCATTGAATTATGCATGCAACATATTGCATAGATGCAGCGGTTTGAGTCATTGACTCGACATTGATTTCTCTTCGAATTGGCGGTTTACTATAGTGGTTATGCTAACGGTCTTTAATAATGTTAATTGTTATGTGTCACAGTTCACCGATCCAGTGATTAAATATCCATCGGTGCATAATCAAATTGCAATTGAGTTCCTTTTGTATCCGCCCTAACACTGAAGCAAAGCACAACTGGGTATCTAGGGGAGGAGGGGCTAGATGTAAACAATTTTCAGAAAAATGCACATACAACTGTAGATTTTTACTACCTAATAATAACTGCATTTTCATATAGCGTAACTATTAATTTATAGAGTGTTACTTTTTGTTTTTCGAAAAGTTTGTTCATTTCAGCAGAAAAGCCATTTTTCAACTACAAGTAGACTGTTAAAATTTGCCCTGTACTTGAAGCAAGTTGTAACAGACGTGGGTAAGTAGTAACAATTAAAAATTACATTATTTTAAAATATATTGTTTTCATTGTTTTATGATTCAAAATCACCACAAAAGACGTTTTCATGACGCACTTGTAAATCAGTTATATTATCAGTATTTCCTTAGATATTTAACATCTACAGTGATTAAAAATGAGAATAATATTTGAGTTTAGACTCGGCATCATAATATGAACATATTTTAATTAGCGTAGTACCTCAATAAACATGTCACATTTTATACTATTTGGGCAACATTTAGTCACTAATATCTAATACAATTGGGTTATTGAAAAAAAAAATTATCAATTTTTTTTATGTATTTTAAAACTTTATCATAAATTATATTAATAATCGATGCGAAATACTCTTAAAAATGTTTATTTAATTTATTATAAACAATTTAAAATTGATAAAATTTTAAAAAGAATCACGTGACTACAAACGCGCAACGATTGGTCGCCATGTTTGTGACGTCATAATGTTAAAAGGATTTCTCGATAGTACAGTATCACAGGCTTCTACATGTAAATTGACGACAAATATCCGACATTTAGTTTAAAAAATTATTTATATTAACTACTTTTATTTAGTTATGTGTGATAAAGGATTTATAAAGGCTAATTCCGATAATATACCTGATGTGGATATATTTATGATAACAGATTTTCTTAAAAATGATATTCGGTTTAATTCAGCTGAAGTTCGAGGTGCTAAAGCATCAAGGTAAGTTTATAAAAAAATAATATTGTAAATTAAAATATTAAATGATTTATTCGTCATTAAATATAATTAATTTTTATTTATCGAATGCTGTTTATTTCATTTATACGTTTACATAAATATTTTTTAATTACTATATTATTATAAAATACTTACGTCAAAATGATCTTCACAACAAAACAAATTTGATGTTGTTTTGGAATTAGGTCGTCGCACTGCTTGGAACCATTTATTTCGACGTTTAACATTTTGTGGAACATTTAAAAACATTTTTTCAGGAGTTGTTTTTGTAGTATTCGTACATAATGGTACGAAGCAAGCACGATAACTTTTAAGGTTAGACATTTTCGATATATTTATTAATATATTGACGATAATAACAAGATTTAATCGATTAATAGTCAAAATACTGTATCAGCTGTGTGCTACAATGAGTAGAAATTAACATTGTGACGTCACACGCGCTCGGGTTTGTTCGGGAACTGTCCGCGTGTTTTCGGTACTGGATTCAAAAATTTATTTGTAATTAAATATAACTTTTTAATTAAAGCGAAAAAAAAAACTAAAAATAGTTTTGTTATAAAATGTGTATATGATCTTTCCATTAATGATAATTTTTTTTTTTTTCAAAAACCCAATTTTGGTATATAATCAACAAAATCCAATGGTTTAAAAAAAAAATATACAAGTTAAAATGACAGTTAGTTCGCATCAAAATCACAGTTAATAGAAATGAATAATACGGTGTCCTCTCTCACACATACATTAGCCCGCATTTTACAAATCAAACATTCTATCCAACATTCTTTATCAGAGTCGCTTTACGCGGCTCCGCAACCCAGGTAAAACTATTCCTCTATTTCAGAATCTGTATCAGAGGTCAAAATTCTGTTCTTCATCTTTCTTATTCCTTCGTTTACCTTTTGACCTTTTCTTAACCTTGCTATTTCCTCTTCCTTTGTCCGTATTTTCCCTTATTAATTCACATTATTTTTCTGATGCATCTTTTTCGGGCTTCATCAATGGATTTAGCTGCTTCTCGATTATTTGTATCATTTTCTAAGACTTCATTTGTACGCACATACATCGTAATTAACTTGTACGCACTTCAGTTTTACGTACATTGTACAGGAAAATAACTAAATGGAATAAAGTAATTTCCATGTTAAAATATGGGTACCTACAGCACGTAAGTCTAGCAACACGGATCAAAACACAAAATCGCGAGACATGTTGTAACATGTAACAATATGCCCCGAGATTTTGTTACAACGCAATTTTAAAGAACATCTATCGGAATACCTACGAAATATGTTTTTTTCCATTACCTGACTAAAACGGAGTGCATACCCACCATTACTTACAACGCCGTCAGTCGGGATTGTGAGTGTATTTACCTAATGCACCCCGACGAAAAAAACACATTTAGTGAAAAATCTGATCAAAAATATTAAAACCTATTGTGTAATCTGCGTGTTACTGTTACAACTAGCCCCTAACTAAGCTAAGCTACTTAATAACGAATCTGTGGCTCAATCAAAATATACGTATACGTATTTTGGCTGCATCAAATGTAATTTGATAATCCTTACAACTAACATAAACAAATGCAATGAGAAAAGCAAGCGGATAAAGGCATCGATATCAGAACATCGCACTACAGGATACAGGCCTCTCCTCGCAATCACAACGCGGTTTCGGGTCATAATCCACCACTCAGGTGCAGTGAGGATTGTATAATTTCGCTTAATTCGATTATTATACACGTATGATCATACAAATATTTTCCAACGGAGAGTAGTAGGTGGCGACAATACACTATAAATTGTAGCTCATGCGTGGTATACTGGGTGGTTAAAATGGGCGTCTGATAGTTGCATTCACTTTATTGATCTAGGCTTATTTGTTGGAAAGAAAGTTTAAAACTCGCGGTATCTTTTTTGACACCTCAAACAAAACTACGAGCATAAGCACAACTAAACATGACCATCCAATATTGATCGATAAATCGATAACCGGTACATGCAATAATTAAATTATAAGCATTGACCATAAAAATTATATCAGTGTGCTTAAAGACCGCGGTTACAATTGTATAATCTGTGCCGCGGTGTTCGCTCAAATGTGGCCACTTTACTGTACGGATACCGCTACGTATTATGGAGTATTAGTAGCTTAGAACATTGCTTGGGTGAGCTCGTTAAATGGTAGAAATTGTATAACATTAGATAACGATAGGTACGAATTATAAATGATAGTAGATACTTAACTCACTTATTGTTTAAAAATCTTTTCATCTCTTTAGTAATCTTGTAAGGTGTGTAACCTTATACCTTTTTGCAGATATATGTATTATATTCATCATTTTACGAATCATTTTAATCAATATCAATATAATTATTAATCATATATGTAGCACAAAAACATTTGCCTATCAATAAAAAAATATTTATATTATTATTATTCATTAAATTATACGAGTTATGGAGATATGCTAGAGCCCATTCCCATCCCATCCTATCCCTCTCCGTTTTCCCAACCCTTTTTCCAATCCATTCCTTGATCTGCAAAGGAAGGCAGCGAGCGCATCCGGAGGCCTGCCAACGTTTGTCATTCTGGACTGATGTGGGCATGTATCGCGGATGTCGATGGACGACAGTATCCACTTACCACCAGGTGGACTGTATGCACGCCTGCCACCTTTTTCTATAAAAAAAATACTGACTTCTCTCATTACTCTTTGTATAGATGGCTAAAAAGTATAAAAATGAGATAAAACACAGTGATTATTGGGAAAAATCCATGAATAGCCGCTAAATATACCATAAATATTTATATTCAAGAATAAATACCATAACGCGATGGTGTTTGTGTTTAACTCACAATAAGATTATGCAACAAGATTGTAAAAACCATGCAGTTCCTCATTCTCGACATTTGAACAAAAACGTGCTCAATATAAAGACTTAATTAAATTGTAGTGGTAGTGAGCTCACGAAGGAATGCCTCGATATCATTGTTCCTCCGTATTCTTCATTCCATTTATGGAATGTAATCTGGTACTGTTAGTTGTATTGTTCCGTGTATAGTTTTGATCTGTACCTATCCACCCTCTGTCGTGTGGTCTTATCCGCATTACTGGTCATTGTGCAATCCTTTAACGTTGGTTACCCAATAACGTCCAGTTTCGGTTTCAATAAATCGTTGTTTGTGATTATTACTCAAATACTCATTAAGACAAACAGTAAAAATACAAATACAAATAATTGCTCTTTACAACATTAGACCTGCCGTCCTCATAGCATAGCACTAGTGTGTACCGACGTAGTGCTCAGTACTAGGTAGGACTTCATACCATTTCAAGGCAACAAAAACGCGTGAACATTGCAAATATTTAATAAGCTTTTAGATTTGAATGCTAAAATAGTTCGCTGATCGTTTGATAAAATAGCTAGAGATGATTCGAACATTAATGCCTGGGTACGGCCCAGAATTGCATTGTATAGATTGTACCTAATATTTATCTTGCGAAATATGCCTACACATAGATCAAGGACCGACTTTGTTATTATACGCCGATGTTACAATACAAGCGATTAGATAGATTGTGGGTTCTGTACTGTGCAATTATGAATATTGAATTTACAAATTATTGTTCGAAAGTTCTGCCACATATGGAGTACGAGAACAAAATGAAATAAAATAATGACCGATAGGCAACTTAAGGTACCTCACCAACATAGTGTCATACCATACCTATAGGTAAATGCATATAAAAATACTCTTGAGTATCACTTCATTGCATGTTGTTAACTCGTTATGTTGTAACTTGCAAGGTGTGAAGGTGTAATCGTGAATCGGGACTTAGTATTTGGAAAGAAATACTAATTATTATTAATAGAATAATCATGAAATAATAATTATTGGAAATAACTACGCTTCGAGTTTTTATATGTATTGCTAGTAAGTACATAAGTTTATGTAACGTAGGTAACTGATTACAGCGTACGAGTAGATGTCCTTAATAAACTAAGTATGTCATCACTTATACACATTATTGCATAACACCATCATTACAAATATGAGTTTCTAATAACGCACTATCTACATCTGATGTTCACTCTAGGAAACGTTTAGGTGTAACACACAATATCAATGCACATGTTGCATTAACGGCACATCAGTTGCATAAAATACATGAACGAGTTGCACAATCGCAACAAGTCACCATCACTCTCGTTGTTTCCTCCGGCCGCCATTGTCGCGCACGCGCGTCTCTGAGAACGTTCCCGCGTAAACGAGGCAAAAAGCGCGGGAACACCGTCCAAACAATAATGGCCGACATAACGCTCCGAATGTTATCTATCTGTGAGCACATTGCAAATGTTCTCATTACTTGTTTCAACGCAAGCACTCGTGTTAGCTAATACCATTGATTATATTAAGCACTATCTACGAGTACCTACATTAGATTTTTACATACGTTATTTTTACACCCATGGTTCGTGTAGTCGAATTTTATCAAACTTTTTCAAATATTTTATAGAATAAATAAACGATAGGTAAAAATGTGGAAAAAACGGCCCTACTTATGCTTTATTACATATATGTATACAGTAATAACTGTATGGAAAATAAAAAAACATACAAATTTGCTAAATAATAATACCAAATGTTTGATATTTATAAAAATATATGTAACCTAATACGTACCTATTTCTTGACATATCAATTAACATAGATTCGTAAGCAGAATCTACGGTTTCAGTTTTAGAAATTCGGAGGCCGACCAAAGCTCGAACGAACGAAGTGCAGAAATCTTTCCCGGACTCTCCGTCGTTCGGAGCTCTATAAATCGGGTATCTCAGATTATTTAAAAGGAGAGATATGGTTATCGTGAAATTTGAAGTTTGATCACCAAGTGTCGCTTGTCAAATTCTATATTTTGATCGTTGTCTTGTGCGATCGGAGTAGTTTCAAATGTCAAATGAATTTCGTTCGGACCGATATATCGCAGTGAACGTTTTTGAGGTAGAAATATATCGAAATATTGGCCGAAATTTAGTTTGTTCGTAGTAGAGAAATTACCACCAGAGGCTTCGGGAAATTATCGGACATCGAATTATATGATATAATTACAATGTTCACATACGAGTAGTGTTAAAACGAGCGCTTGCCGCCAGATGGTGAAGTACTGAATGAGCCTGATGAACATTTGAGACACGAGCGTTAAAGGTCCGTGAGCGTTAGAGTGGTTACAAGTTCTAGTCTAAAATAGTCAAAATTAAGGTTCTTAAGGTTTATTAGCATCGACAGTGATCATTTATTAAATATTATTTTCACAATTCTTACAATGTTTCAATAATCAGGTTTTCCACTCGTAATGTTTTACAAACGCAGGAAATACAGGATATTTATTAGCCATTTCTTTCAACATTCTCCTACTGTTAAATCAACTCCAAATTACAGCTTAAGAATTTGTAACGACGCGCAACGGATATAAACCATAAACAGCGCAAAACAACAAACAAACAAACTCCATTCGCGAAGACACTTTAGTCAAAAAACAAATTACATTCACTTTGAAGAGACCTGCAGTTGCGTACATCACGGACATAGCAATTATCTTATCATCCGTAGCAGCAAAGTAATTTTTAAAATGGCTCGACAGTGAATAAAAAATATGGCGCAATGGTCGCACGAAAGCAAGCTTACAGTAATTATTATTACTATTTAAATTACTGACCAGTGTTAAATTGTTCTCAAAAATGGTAAACGGTAACTACATATTTAACGGGGATCGTCCATCCTCCGAGTCCGAGATCGTCGAAGACCATGTACATACGCGTACAGTGGATCGCAAAAACAAACGTAAGTCAAACAGAACAGCTAACGAACTTCAACAAACACTGAACCAAGCGCAACTAGACAATGAGACAGATTCTATTAAATACGAGAAAAGAACAAAAGAGCCAAAACTGTTGCGCTATGTGTCGTCGAATGAAGTGGAACAAAACTTCGTAACTGACAAATTAGACGAGACGTACGATTTTAAATCTAGAATTGAGACACCGAGACGACACACTTTTGCAAAGAAGCCTAAGAATCCAACGGACGGTTCACCAAATTATGTGTATTCTCGTTCGAGTAGCAGTTGTAGCTCTCCAACTGGAAATCTTCCTACCATTTCGGAACACGTTGAAAATTATGGCACGTACCGTCCCCGGGCACCTCCGAGTCCTTCAGTTAGCGACATTATCAATGACTACGAGTCCAAGTTTGATAAATATTTCGCAAAACCAACGGAAGTGAAGAAATTTGCGGCTAAGGTAAGCTACAATGTAAGTTGAAGCTTTCCGCTATACACTCTTTCCTTTTGATTCTTAAAAATATGGGGGTTCAAGTATGAAATTGCCGTTTCATAGTAAAACCGACAAAAAAATATTTAGAAAAAAATATCAATGAGCAATAGGCAGAAGAGACAGTGTAGAGAGACTCGGGCTCATAGTATGCTACAATATGGTATGATGCTAGGACTATATTGTGTCTTAATAAGTGATTTTCTCTAACGCAGCGTTGATGTACATGCCGTTTGTGCATCCTTTGTGCCACGGTAAAAGTGGTATTCAAAACTACATAGTTTTTTAATTTGTCCATACACAAACTGCGACCACTAATTTAAAAACAACTGAAACGTAAACAATACAGACTAATTTAAAAAACAATGTGACCAGTATCAAAAACATCAATTTCATACTTAGCCCCTTATTAAGTACCCTCCTAATTTTAATTAACCTCAGTACCTGTTTTTAATGACAAAGTTCAATTTTCTCTTTCATCCGAAATATACATACATATATACATATCCGTTTATAGATTGTACATACATAATATGAATGTATATTTATGTTTACAACAACAGTATATACTCAATTAAACCTTAGAAAATATACAAAAAGACCGCAAACCGTGAATAACCGAAATCAGTTTGCCTTTCTTGGGACTGACATACGTAGGATGTGATGAATTAAGCTTGATAATGAAAGTAATATTGCATGGTATTTAAAATGGCAGCATTACTTATGATCTGAACATATTTGGACCCGGACAAAATAAAATAAGTACCTTGTAAATAAACAAACAAGTGAAACATCCTGCAGTGGGCACCGCCGCCTTCGGCCGGGGCGACTTACTTTCATACAATATTTATACTTTTCACTGTGTTGTTTCGGCCTGTGATATATTGAAATGAGTATTGGGACAGCGAATTGTGCATCTGTAACTTGCTGGGTACCACGTCTGATGCATTTAATTCAAAAAAGGAATTTCTTCAAATAAAGACAGTGAAAAACAACTTCGTAGTATTGGCACCATTCGTCATAACTTTCACCTTAGTCGGACTTTTCCACAATGTTACTTTGTTACTCAGATTAATCTCAGGTTACTCAGGTTAGGTACGTGTTATAATAGATAATTATATATGTGGGTACATTGCGTTTAATTTATTTACCCATATTTATTTACATCACTTACTTTTCTATATTTATTACATTAGTTTAACACTTCATGTCCTGCAAAATCCATAGGATGACTGGGAGTAAACTGCTTTACTGCTTTACAAAAAAGAGTATATAAATAACAGTAAAAACCAACACAAGTTTGTCTTACAATCTTTTTAATATTGCAATCCTTGTTTACCTTGTCTAGAATAACATATGTCTATTTCATCGCATAGGGAAATGTGCAGAAATGGGTGGACTCTATTTTATACATATAGAGCAGTAAATGTGCAGAAATGGGTAGACTCTATTTTATACATATAGAGCGATAATTCTGTTTATTTATTAATTTGGGAGGACCTGAGCCCGACCGTACCAATTTCTACTTAAGTACGGATTTTTCAATTATTACTAGCTCGGGGAAAATATCGAAAGGAAACCCGCGAACTCATGAACTAAAAAGAAACAAATCTGGGTCATGTGCATCTTTACGTATCCACTAGGCCCGTAGGCTCTTTACGTAGGCCCGCGTAATTAATTATGGCTCAAAATTCCCTCGTAATTTATAGTTAATGCTTATCTATGCCCCGCAGTGGAACATTATAGGCGTGACTCGATTTGCTTTTATAATGGTTAAAGTTTTATGTCGTATTTTTTAGAAGTAAAAGTGATTTTTTTTAATGACAAAAATAACTAAAAAGTATCAATATAACAACTCCGCTAAAAATGTGGGTGTTATATTTCATAATAATCTGTCATGGGGCTGTCATATCAATGAGATTAGCAAGAACTTTCATTTTTATATATACTCTCTGAAACGCTTTTTTCAATACTTTTTTCTTATTAAAACTAAGACTAGCCTTGCCCAAACCCTCCTTCTTCCAATTATCCATTAGGCCAGTGTATGCTTTCTAGATGCCACCGAAGAACTTATTTGAGCGCGTCCAAAGCTTGGGTATTCGTTTTATTTTTAGTTTATGCAAATGTGACCACATTTCTGAGTTTAGGAAGAAGCTTCAGTGGTTATCTATTCGTTCTCGCGGTAATTGTCACATTCTTTCATTCTTCTATAATGTTCTTAACAAACCTTCTTCTCCTACCTACTTGCGTGACCGTTTCTGGTATATTTTTTTAAGATCTAGACTCCTTAGAACCCATAGCATCTCCATGATAAAGATCTGGTATATCCATGATAAAGAGTAGCTGTGGGGATTCATTGTTGGTTCAAGCAGCACGCTTATGAAATAGAGGGAGAACTCACAACACACGAGATACTCCTCCTCTTACTATTTTTTAAAAAAATTTAAAAGCCCAATATATGTTAATTTCTTAAATAGTTCGCATTGTATATAATATATATTAAATGTTATGTGATATTATATAATTATAATATATGTTATGTGTGTACAATAAATTATTAAGTAAATTTTGTGTAAATTATTAATTATTGAGTAACTATAATATCTAAATATTTTAAACTAATTTACTACCGTAATAAAACTTCGACTTTAATGCGTTAAATCAATATTGCTAATTATAAAAGGGAGCAATACTTTCGATTATTACTTGCTGAACTGAAGGATGTTGCAGTACAGACGCGCACTATACAGTCAATAACGCGCTAATGTACCCAAACCTTATTACTAAGCCTTTATTCTAGCCCAAACCTTTGTTCTAGCCCTTATTACTGAGTTACTAACGCATCATTGGTATATTTTGTCCCGTTACCGACTGTACAAAATCGTGTGGTGCTCGAGACGGCGCCAAAAATTAAAAAAAAAATAACTTAGTTAACAAATAAAATGTATATTCATAAGAAAACGAAAATTAATTGCTATCTATTTCACATATTTTATTTCATTACTTACGTTTCTTAATTAATATCTACGTTAATTAATAAAAAAAATATTTAATTTTATTTAATTACTTAATTACTAATTAATACGTTTCTAATTCTTATCTTCATGTATTAGCGTTGCAAAAAGACCGATGGCAACACCAGTCGAAATTTCCGCGAATTGGAATTTTCGCTGTTTTCCTTACGTTTTATAAAAAAGTGTATACACAAAAGTTGTAGAGCTTTATAAGCCCATCCAGCGACGTATAGTTTGTATGGACGTCGAAAATTCTTGTTGTTTTTTTTTTCTTAAAGCTTACACCATCGTAATTTTGTAACTTTTGACACCGGCAGAATGTGCCATTTGCACCATTGCCATACATGAAAAGAAAATTGTAACTTATCTAACCGACTGGCTCATGTTCGAATTTATTGTAACTGAGACGACTGATTTTTTTGTACTGAGATGAGACTAATCTAAACTATTTTTCCGCCAAATTTCATTTAAAATTAAGAAATACGCCTTCTGTATTTTGTCTAATTTCGCCTTCTGTATTTCGCCTTAATCCAGATATAGTGAGTTTTATTCAAAATTCGAAAGTCATGGTCTTTACTAAAGATATTTTTTTTCGAAATATACCTAATATATTTCTCTAATCCCTAATCAAATTGATGACAAAATAGATACATATATTAAAACGCTTACGGGCGCGAAAATACCCAGGCTTGAGCATGTTGCAGTTTGAACGCGAAATCAGGGGACAGTAAGGTACCAATAGCGCATTAATCTATCGATCATGCTACTTAAATCATATCGAAAGACGTGTTCCTAGAGTGATTTAATGAACTGGATTTAGGTACCAACACATATCACGTGTGGGCAAGGCGGTACTAAATGAAATTACGATTATGATACCGGACCATGTGGTCATGCTGAAACTGGTACACGTCTTATTAATTGAGGGTGTTACAGTTAAATTATAATGCCTTCCGCGTTGCTGTAATGTAGAAAGTTTTGAGTTGGTACCTAACTGTTTATCTATATAAGTATCAGTTAAATATTTTTTATTGACTTGTATTTAAACCAACAGCAACAAATGCTAAAAGGGCAACAAATTATGATCAACAAAACCATTAGGCATTAGGACAAAGGGGTGGTTGCATTACATTGCATTGTTACGCATTTTTTTTGGAAAAAATACATTTTTTGACCTTATATTTACCAAATATGTATTAAAATTTAACAAAAATAATTACTTTTTTAGATCCTCAATATCATATTATAACATAACATCACACTTTGGAGATTAAGCTTGAAACAATTAAGTTTTAAGTTAGAAAATCTGAACGAAAGTCAATAGACACCTTTACTTAGATAACGTCACATATACATACACAAAACTTACATAAAGCGGGCGAAGTCGAGGGCGATCGCTAGTTAATTGATATTTGAGTTTTGACATTTTAATCAATTCTATTTATAGTCCAGTAGCGATTCACAAATTAAAATAAAATACTCATCAAAAAACGTTTATTTATGTGTTTAACATGCAGTGATGCAGGAAATAGCAGCTTATTGCTCAGCGGGGGTCCATGTCGAAAAACTATATTTATTATAACACCCGCGACTATGAAATTAATTCAGACAGAATGTATTTAGGTATGTATTTTTTTATAATATGCATCATTATAAATAAACATCTTAAACATAAAATAACAACAATGACATGCAAACAGTTTGACATTAATTCCTATTAATTGTATGTGATGTAGAAATTGTGCGATTTGTTATTGTATTGTGCAATTATACAAGAAATGGTAATTGTGCGACAGAAATTCATATGTACATTCATCGTTTTAATTATAATAATGCTTGAAGAGTTTGAAATAACTGAGTTTGAATTGAAATAAAAATCCACTTATTAAAATAACATTAATAGTACCTAATCGAATTTTATTATCTGAAATATATTTCTGCATTACAATTAACTATCAAAAATCGTACTAACTAAATAGCAAGTCATTACTGCAGTTATGATACTTACAAATATAGTTATAGAGAAATCATTGATATTCTTATTTTGACATAATCATTTTATTAGAAGAATTTGTGTTATTTTAGAAATGAATAGGTGAGCATTTTAAACATATAACGATTATTCGAAATGGTCACCATTTGCTTTTATACAATCTTTCAAACGTTGTGGCCAGTTTTCGATTGAAACACGCACCCTTCCCATCCTTCTACTGCCACCCTTATGGAATGTTTTAGGGATTCAATATTATCATGGCGTTTAGAGCATGCCATGCTCTCTAAAACAGGTCATAAATAATAATCGAGCGTATTAAGATCGGCACTAGATGACGGCCAGTCTTCAGCTCTAATGAAGTCGGAAATATTCCTCACTAGTCACGCCTGTGTTGAGCAAGCCTTATGACCCGGTGTTAAGTCTTGCTTAAAGGACCAGTCTTGGTTATGGAACAGGATGTTGTTAAGAGGCTTTACGACCTTCTCATGAATCGTATCTTGATACACTTGAACCGACGTTTTAATACCTTTTTCACAAAATATAGTTCAGTCACTCGTTGATAGCTAACACCCCACCAAACCATCACTGAAGCCGGATAATGGCCACGTTGTACCCTATTGAGCAGCTTCAACCTCAACAAGAGCCTATTGGCTTATGTCACGTTATGTCTACAGTGTGACATCAATAAAATACACGCCCGTATCTTTAAAAGGGTCGTTTAAAGATAATTTCATTGCTTTCGAAGGTTGATGTATTCACGTGATGTCCGCATCTTGATCCCAACCTGTTCAATAAACTGTTAACACTGTACCGTTCATAAATTATGTCACATTTTATTGCTATTTAACAAAAGTTATGCGAGCGGTACAGCAGCTTTCTTTCGGTAAAGGGATTAATAAAATTCTTTCTGTTTTAATAATAACGTAACATATGTAGATTAGCATGTTCCAAATTATTTATTTTATTTAATAATTTATTGTACACACATAACATGAAATCAAAAAGGAAGAAAAAGAAAAGATGAACAAAACATTCAAGCTCATCTCCTGGGGAGATTTCTTCCTGCAGACCGGGGAAAGATATAAATCAAGACATATTGTAAGCATATAATATAGCATTAACTATATCCCTAACTGTTAAGTATACAAAAGGTAAAAAATTCCTGGTTCCATTTTGAATTGGTCAAACAATTGTCTGACCAAATAAGAAAACGTTTGTTTAGGTCTAGATACTTTTTGTTCATATTTATGAGTTTCTCTAGACTCGCTAGTCTCACGACACAAGGACTTCTAATGTGTGTATTATTTATTCATTTATATAACCGAACTCCACTTTTTTATAATTAATAAATTGGATCTAGCTAGAATCCATTTAATGTGTGTTAAAGTATGCTAAATTTATGAGCAACTTTATGAATGAACTGGAGGGCAACGTAATAGATCAAAGATACTATATGATCATTCTATATCTATACGCCGAAGTAACACACAATTGTATAAAAGGCACTAAGAATCTTTTTTTTTTTCAAGAAATTAATGATTATTTTAAAGTGGTGTCGTTTACCTTACAAATATTAAAAAATAATTGAATATGTATTTTGTTGCAGGGCTCGCACCCAGATAGCCTGTACAGAGTGGTGACAAACAGCGGCACGGGCGCAGGCAAGCTGACGCGGACAATGCGCTTGCTGCGATGGCCTATCGCCCTCATCACTGTATGCGTCGCTCTGGCTGTGTTCGTCTACTTCCTTATGCCTGGTAAGTGCTTTTTAATAGATTTTAGGATTGGTAATAACATCCGATTTTGTTGTCAGGCTATCGGAACCGTAGAAAGAGGAAGACTAATTCGTCTCGACATTAGCTTTCTCGTTTCTGAAGGAAAATTCGGAACTCTATTCTCAGAATTGTAAGCCTTAGAAAGAAGAGCACTCAGCAAAATGGATTTCACACAAACATTGAATATATTCATAGCCCATCCATAAAAATTAAATAAGACGATATACAGTATTTGCAGTTTTGAACTCTTGACGCTACTTGAATATTAAAAGTACAATATTGTGATACATACTTTGTATACGACGCTCAAAACTATTATGAGACATTAACTTTTCAGAGGTGAAACATTCACGCGGAAATCCCATAGCCACTGGCCAAGTTATCGCTTTCTCATAGAAGACTACCGTAAAATGTACTGCGTATGTGTTTCGATAGTGAATGAGATGGTCCATTTCTCATCCCATCCCATCCAATATCTTCCTATCCCATGACACGGAGAGTATAATGGAATAAATAAAACTCCTTATTACGTTATTCTCTTTACTCCCCATCACACGCCATCCCCCCCCAAGAAGGAATGGGAAGTATAATAGGATGGGGATAACTCCTCGTCCTGTCATATTTCCCATTCAACACGTTCGTAAGCCGTTTTAAATCTAATTCTAATCTCCAACGGTAGGTCACTGCCAACGTGCCAACGTTCTGTCGCCAACGTTTCTCATCCTAGACTAATCTAGACTGATATCGGCATGTGTCGCCGATGTCGATGGACAACAATATTCACTTACCACCAGGTGGACTGTCTGCCACCTTCTTTTTATAAAAATAAATATAATATTCTAGAGTTCTTTGGTAAGTGACATTGTTGGTCGTTGGTTGGTCATTGTGATTTAATATACAAAACAAAGCAATAACCATTTGCCCATATTATGCAATCATGTTATGAAGCCAATAAAAATCTTTAGTAGTTTATTAGTTAGATAAATAATTTGCAAAGTGATTCCAATAGTAAATCTGTAGCAGAAAAAGTATAAAATTGTTTTATCACCAATTTATGATCTTTTGTGTTATGTTTTTGTTTCTATACCATATATACCTTTCTTTTTATACCTTTCACCATTTTTCCTGTCTCTAAGCTATTATAAACTTCTCCTTTTACCTTTCGTAATACAGTACTTTGTGCCATATTATTACCTAATTACTTCGTATCGATAGGGAGATAACAGCATTCTAAAGTACATTTCCAAAGCACCTTTAATTTTGTTTTAGATAATGGTCTTTACAAATATTTCATAGCAACTATGTATTTATACAAACAATTTATAAAAAGGCATTTTTGATAATCTAACAGAGCAATGTGTATATTTAATTCATTTATGTTTGATGTATATTTCTTCTTCTTAGGGTGCCATGTTCATCGAAGGTTGGTGATATGGTATTTATGGTAGTTTTTTTAAACTATTGGCGAAGGTTTTAGATTCCTTTCTCACCAGCTTTCCTTTTCCTGAGTCCCACCTTGGATGATTATCTGTAACATTTCATACTTCTGTATGCGTCAAATGTGCCCTAAATATTCAAGCTTAATACAAAAGATCGAGATGTACATATATTCATAAAACGGAAAATAAAACAGGCTTACGTCATCGTTTTTCTTGTACCTAATTCACAGGGAAGTTATTATTTTTATTATGTATTGCTATCTTGTAAACTATCGAGTGTTCGTTACATAGCTGACAGCCACGACGTATCTATTACTTGTTTATGATAATAATATAATCTAAGTTCCTATTAAAACATATTATTACTGACATAGTGAAAGTTTCGCTATGCAACTGAATCTTCTTCGCCGATCTAGATATAGACATTTCACAACAATCGCTCGTAGTTATACTAAGGTCAGTTCAACTGTCAGTTCACTAATAAATTCAAATAATTACGTTCGTTGAGGAACCAGTTATGTCAGAGGCTTTTAAGAAAACGATCCACTCGAGTAGATCGTGTCGAAAACGGTTACTACAATGTTTTTAGATGCATACGTTACGTTGACACGCGCGGTCAGAGGTGAAGTTTGAATGTAACATCGACGAAAAGTGGCGAAGTTAGTTCACAATCACCGGAATTATACTGTGTTTGTTATTCTAAAACATACAATAATAGATCAATAGTTATTCAATTGGAAACAAACATGCTATTCGTTTGAACCATAGGGTCAAAAGCATAATAGCGTCAAAAGCGTATTTTATGGTTGAACATACTTTTGATAATCTATTTCGTAATTGAGCTTTTATTTAAAATGGTTTACAAGTATTTCGATTAAGACAAAAAATACTTATAAAGAGAAAGAAAGATTAATGAAACATAAATACCTCATACTCAAGTACAAGTACTTATTACATGCAATATACTCACACAATACAGTACACAAGACTATTGTAACATTATGAGTACAAGTACCATTATGTATTTCTATTTACTGTTTATACACTACTGTTTATATTATTATATACATTGAATGCATGCCAGCTCTTGCAAAACAACTTTCCCGTCCCTCATAACGACTTTGTCAAAAAATTATTATAATTTTTTTCATTTTCAAGTAATATATTCTTGATTTATATGTAGCTTTGAAGAAACACCCAACTCAGTTCGTCAATTAAAACGTAACTTATAATTAAGCGAACATTGAGAAACATTAATCGAAATCGCGAAATGTTTTTAATAAGTAGGTAGATATAGAAACTATATAGAAACTCACTCGAACATTACGTACGGAACTCAAAGATGATCATAAAATAACTTTCAAAGTAATTAAAAGTCCTTTCCATGTGCAAATTGCATTTTGATAAGAGCATGCAAAACTTTTAATTTCTTCATGAATATTCAGTCACTTTCACATTTCGCACGCCAAGGGAATATTTTTTTATGAATGCTAAAATAAAGTGCTGTAAACGGACACACGAAATGAGTATCTTGCGTGGGGTTCAGACACAGGATGTGTACATGAACATTTGTAACTCTTTACTTTGCTTTTAAATTATCTTTTATTGACAAAGGATCCATAAAATCGAAAGTTGACCTTTTGGACAGACACAAAAGTATTGTGTACAATTATCACGTGTCTTTTTTGTTGAATATGCCATCTGACCCCACTTTCTTTCATCTTTGGCATCGATTTAGTTAACTTTGAATTCACATGTGTTCATAATACTTACTATGCCTTCGTAATTTGCTAATTGCAGATACAAATTTATCGACACGGTGGCGCTGTATTAAAAAAAATATGTAGGACACACACATGTTAGGGTTCCGTAGCCGTTTCAAAGTAATGTTACGTTTGAACTTTATATTGTAATACACAATGTGCGACGTATGGGTTATTTCACCTAGACAAAAAAATAATCGATCTATGATAAAGACTTCTTAAAATTCTTGAGGAAATTAAGTATATTTCTCATGAAAAGTGTCTATTAGGAGCTATATTTGTGATTTTTTCAGGTGGTTTAAAACAGTATTTTAGAAATTATTAAAAGTTTCAACTTAATATCATCCACTTTATAGTGTTATCTTCGTGTTATCTATGGGAAAGGACTTCATATATATATATATATATATTTGGAATTTGTTAATTTTAGTTTTCAATCAATATACAACTTGACACTAAATTTCATAGAGAAAATTAAGACCCGGACATATAGAAGGACGGACGAACATGACAAAACTATTAAGGTTCCTAGTTGGTTACGGAACTCTAATAAACGTATGGCCTTTCTTGACCCCGCTTTCTTCCTATTATTAACACCTTTGGCGAGATTGTCTATATTTACTTACAATTGTATAACACTTTAAAATTATAGGTGTGAAATATATCTAACGATTAGGTAACATTATTGAATTATAATACAAATTTGTCATGAAATTATCTATCAACTGACAGATAATTCCTCAGAAACTATATCAGACCCTCTGACGGGCTTAAAACATGAATGGTTAGTCAAAAAAGATTATCATGAGACTGGCTCTGTAGGATATAGACTCTGTATAGACTCCGTACACTCGTTAAGTGAATTATTATGTTTCCACATTGAGATGTGCCATGTTCAGTCAGCGCGTTGTTAATAGAATGTTTCCCAATTCTAATTTCCAATTAGAATTTCTCCGCGCAAGTAGTATAAAGGTAGTGCCAATCCGCACGGGTATGTGTGGTGATGGCCCTGAATTGTGAAATTAAATATAGGCTGATATACATACATCAGGCGAACTGTTTGTTCGTCTTTCACCTTCTTTTTACATGTAAAAAGTATTTTTGTCTTTTTGTCTGTGGCCTCTACGTTAATGTTTGTGAACGTTGTGAAGAAGAGGGTGTACGCTACAATACACAGCCGCTAGGTGCACTCAACTGGCCATGTTACTCCGACCTCACAAAACACTACAGAAAAATGTACAGCATTTCCCGTCCCATCGTATCCTATCCCTCCTCATTTTCCCAATTCTTTTTCCAAATCCAGGGGGGGAACAACATTTATCACATTGGACTCCATGAGTGACTTACCCCTTACCACCAGGTGGATTGACCGATCGTCTGACACTTTCATTCTATAAAGAAACCCCACAATGTAAATAGGTGTAATGTCACGTCAATCACTGATTATAACATAGACATAGTTTGATAAAGTTGAGGAAAATAAGAGCTGCGGCGACACCTCAGGTCGGTACAGAAAATTATGCATTAACCGCGTCATATATTACCTCAGTCGAGTGACTCTAGGGCTCCATGGCACGTTAATGGACTCCCGTCGGCACAGTTTCCTAGACTGCATCTCATTAGTTAGTGCAACCGTTATGTAATGTAACTATTTAATTACGGGCAAGTACAGGGGTGTCCACATAAGATTATATAATTATTGTAGTTATCTATTGCTTTTAATGACCTATGCAATAAATAAGTAGGTATGTACTCGTTGCTTTTGAGTGCAAACGTTAAACGTTTTTGTTGTCAGCATTTGGTACCAAAAAATATTCACATGCAACTGTTAATTTAACTGACAGTTGTCAGTACAACTAACATGTACAACTTTTTGAGTGATTTTCGCTTAGTTCATAAAGACTTGTGTATGCTACCTCTTTATAATTTATGAAGCAATAAGCAGTAGTAATAATATAAGAAAATCACAAAACCACCCTTCATTTAAAATATTCGTATAAAAATGTTATAAATGATCGTGATAAATAATTTTTAGCATTTTTATATAATCGTATTTTTTTTATAAATATGTACATTTTACACAAAAATTGATAGGTATATGTATATGATTGTTGAGCTATACTTACTCATATACTTTTAGTCTCTTTCTAGTCGAGACAAGGAAATTACGAGAAGTATTGGAAAAGCCTAGAGGCGCTATGTCCATGAAACAACTTATGAAGGGTCACCTTCCAATATGAAAGCAGAAACTCATAGATACTGTGCATACTTCCAATCCTCATTATTGCCCAGACAGAAGTCTCAACTCCGGTTTTGCCAGCGAGCCATAAAGCCTATATGGAGAGTGAGGCGAGCATACTCTAATTACACTCCAAAACATAAACAACAACTGTTCTCTAGACACAAAATTGTGCACATTGCACAAGCCAGTTTTCATCTGTCTAACTCTAAAACATCAGCGACCGACAATCAATTTCCTCTACCATACATGTGGATGCGTAACGAAACAAATGATTTATACCTACACCTGTGAACAAATGTACATATGTATAACGTTGTGTAACCACGGTCCACGATAAGGATTAATGGGCGATACTAGACTGACGATATAGAGGAGGTGCGCCGCTCGTGACATCTTGAACTCAGCTTTCACCGATTTTACATCTTTGCTCTCAAGAGTACCTACTATGAGTGCTTCCTCCCGACTTGCGTAACCGATGCCCAGCTGGATATCGTCTGAGAGGTTTCTAGTAGAGTCAGAAATGAGGCTAAGAATACAAATCTCAATTCATTTGGCGACTATTGAGTAAATGCAATATTTTCTAAACGGTGACGTGGCCGGCCTTATTTGATCTATAAAATAGACCTGCATAATAGTGAAATAGATTAATAGATTGGAAATTTTGTGCGAACTGCTATAGATTTATTTTAATTTGCTTTAAAAAAATAAATGATTGCATGAGTTCTTGATATGTAAGCTCGTATTACATTAGATATTCACTTTTGATTGTAGTATTGATACGAGTATATATGCATACTAACATTAAATGGCATAAAAACAAGATATGCAATACAGTTATTGTGTAATGCAATATAGGTAAATAGATTACACCTACTTAGGATAGGTCAATGATATAGAGGTTATCGACAGATGTTCATATTTTAATATTTATATCACACTTAAATCGAATAATGTTGTATAACAGTTACAAATTTTACGTATCTAGGTGAAAAGTCAAAGGGTAATTTAACAAATGCATGTTTTTTGAAACTTAATTAAACAATTTATAGACATTCTGCCAATAGTCATAAATATGACAGTTTGGATGGTGGCGCGACGACATATTTATGCTATATTTTTTTTAATTTTATGAATATTAGCGAGTTACTGATTGCTTTATTACAGTTTTATCTTCTTTTTTTAATTTTAAATTGAAATGTTAAATTAACATTTGCATAAAGTGCTTTATTTAAATTACTTGTTATTTTTTGTTTCCCATAATTCAGGTCATTTCAGGATTGCAGGTCGTATCGATTTACAGACAACATTAAATGTTATGTCGAACTCAAGTATCGACTCAAGAATTAGTATGTTATTGACTCAAGTAAACCTTATGAGGGTCAATAGCTGCGACGTTACTACCTACTTACTTAGTATTAGGTATTGTTTTTCTCTTAGCCTTTTCTACGTCCCACTGCAGGGCACAGGTTTATCCTAGTAGGTAGGTACCTAAATCACTTGCATTGAGGGTTTCAAGCCACAATTCACCACTCGGAGGTATTATATACCCAAACAACCAAATTAGATAGGTACTTACGTATAATATAAGTCATAAGTTGTACAAGAGTTTGTGGTAATTATTTTATATTTCATTATTCTAATCATTGTTAGCGCCTACTCATAACAGTTTCTATAAATGGTACAATAATTAATTTTTGTGTTATTATTTTGTTAGGCGCAATTACCATTTCCACAGCTAACGAAGGAGAATTTATGTATTAAAACACTTGTGTGTATTTCTGTATACTTTTTATTGGAACTACTAAACTTAATCTACCCAAAGGTCGACTGGTAGAGAATGTCTCCAGGCAATAAGCTCGCCTATTTACCATTAAGTGCAATATTTTTTTTTAATTAAGTAAATAATCTGTTGTGCCATGCACTTCTAATATACCTTTCCCAGAATATCTTTAGATACCACCTCAGTCGAGTCGCTGACAGTATTGCTTGTGATTCCAGATAACTTGGAGCCAGCGATGAAGCTGGACGCAATGAACGGTACGTACTGGGAGTCGGGCTTCGCTGAAACACAAACACCGGCACAGGAGAAGCTTGGACAGAGCCCTACTACCATGAGTCCCATCAGTAGCAGTACGGGAACACGTCGCACGCTCACGCATGGTATGGCATGTTATGCTACTTTAAGTTCCAAATCCGTTGCCCTCGGGAAAATGTTCGTTGTGGTTTGTAAAGCACAGTCGTAATAGTTATGTGTGTCGCGAGTAATAACCATAGAACCTTACGTTTAGGTGTAGTACACACTTCTCAATATGCCTTTTTCATCTATAGCAAGTACTGTATGTTACACTTGGGCACCAAAGACACCGCTAGTTGTTAATGGATAGTGACACATCACGATGTGTACACTTTGTACATAAATGGCGTTTCAGCAAGCGCTCGCACCAGCTTTGTGTGTTTGAACTTTTTAATGAGATTTTTTTCTTTGCACCGCGGTTTTACTTAGTTGTTTTAGTCATTTTGGCACAACACACACCACTCATAAGGTGCAAATATTCGTATTATCAAAATCCGTGTTGCACATAATAAAATAAGTACTTGTTTAATAAAAGATCACGTAAAAATAATTTCAGGCACGAAAACACAGGAGATTGATTTTTACGAAACTGCAAACGATACAAATGGTGACCTGACGTCGGTTGTTGGCGATACGATAGCGGAGTCAGTTCCGAGAAGGATATTACCGATACAACCTGTTTACCCGTCACATATCGCACCTGAAGTTCAGTACGGTGATTCTGAGAAGATGCGGACTCCTAAATTGCTGGATGAAACTAACGTCGTGCCCGACGATTCCACGTTGAAACCGCACATAACGCAAAAACCAGAGACACCGTTAGCAATTTACTTCAAGGAGGCCGACGCGATCACCACCACGAGTACAGAAAGTATAACCAGAGCCGAGACTCTTAATGACTTTACTAACTATGGCGGGAAGCAAACGACGAAGAAAGTGGTACAGCCGGCTCCTAAGCCTTACCCGATTGCTTATAAAGAACTTTCTTCGCTGTTAGTGCGTCCCGCCGTTAAAGACAATCAGAATATCGAGCAGCAAATCGCAGAGCCAGACTTTCTTCCAGACATCCATGAATTTTACAGTCGTGTTCCTACAGTGAACAATGACGTCAATTTTACATCAGGTCATTCTAAACTTTTTGGTATTTCAATCGAGGACGCAGAGAGAATGAAATCTACAACACAGAGCTCGATCTATAACACGAGGGTGTCTCCTACACTCCCGACGTGGCGTGACGGAGACGACACCACCACAAAAAAGTATCCAGTAAATGTTACTGCGGATGGTAAGTGTCGAATGTACTTGTTGATCACGGGTGCATGAGGTTTCATCTAAAGGTTTGGTCATGTAAGTTAATGTAATATATCGATTTGTAGTTGAAAATATCTTCACATTTGTTGTATCCTTGCACCAATTATGTCGTGTTATTCCATTATTTTCAACACCATTAAAAAAGAATTATAAATATCTATTTTACCATGCTTTTAATATTTAATAATTCCTGCATAAATGAAGCTGTACTCCATTAATTACAATTATCATGTATATTACTTAGGTTACTATGCAATTGATTTCAATGAACGTTGACTTTTACAACTGCAATATGGAAAAATTGCATTTAGTTGTAGCGAATCATTTTTATGCCAATTACTATTACTCACATTCCAGTGCCTCAATGTCGCTCAACTCGTCTGCATTTCTGTCGCGGCATCCTGCCTTACGATCTGGCGGGAGCGGCGGAGACCGTAGCTGGAGTGGATGTGACATCCCTCTTCCCCCAGATAGAATTTCTCGTCACTAGAAACTGCAATGCTCGTGTGAAGTACTTCATGTGTGCCCTGCTGGAGCCCGAGTGCAACCCGCCACCATACAAGCGAAAGCTGCCTTGCTACAGCCTTTGCAAAGGTTAGTTAAAAATCAGTAAAATATCGTTGAAGAATTATATTAAATAGTTTCGTTTATTTAGCTATAAATAAACTTTTAAAGGGCCAATTCCCTCGCATATTGCTGAAGTGAAGACCAATCCCACGTAATGATGCAAATTTTCATTATACTGCAATGAACTTTAAAGTAAGTCCCTAAAATATTAGTCCAGTCAAATTGTACATCGTACTCATACCATGCAAAAAGTCGGGGAGTTTTGAATTTTTGGCAAGTAGTACGTACCGAAGCCCTATTTAAAAATGCAAGTTTTCAACCTCGGCAGACAGCCGCGGGCAGATGCCACTTCGAAAAAACCGCGAAGTTTTTGATAATGTTTTCATTTCTGCGAAATATCTTTTAAACAGTGCGTTTGGTGAAAAATAATCACAGTTTCATAAATTAAACTAGAGTAAATTTGCTATAAAGCGTGTACTAAAGTCATACGTTCAAAAATGCCGTGAACTTTTCGGAGTACCTTATTATATCGCCCGTAGCTACAAAACAGGATGTGGCAATGCATGTGAATGCAAGAAAGCAGGCCTCTACTGTTCCTCTTTATGCAAAAATTTTATGGTGCAGTCATGTCAAAAATTTCGCGGAGGTCGTGAACACGGAGGGAAGCGGTCATGCCATCGATTTTTGAGACCTTGGAGAAACAAATTGTAACTGAATATTTAGATCCCGAAACTGTTGATAATAATGTAGAAAAACAATACGTAACTTTTTCATTTTAAGAAACACTTCATTTGGAGTGAATTAGGTATTTTACAGTAATTATTAAATTCGTTTAATTACTACATATATGTTTGTGTAGTAGTACTACATACATATAGGTGTACACAATGTTACTATATTATGATATTTCTTTTGTAAATTATATCTCTAAGTAATATAATTTATTTATTAATAAGTGAAAACTGATTATAGTGTTAATTTGTAAACTCCTTAAAAAGGCTGTATATCGAAAAATGTGAGGCGTACAAACTCTATCATGTGATCATAGTTAAAAAAAAATCTTCCTGTTTCAAGTCATCTATGAGGGTTTTTGCTGGAAAATCGACCAATTAGAAGTTAAAATAACTAAGTTGTTGTGAAAAATGTATATTTTAGAATTTCCTGGCAACAAATTTTTAAAAGGCTGTAGTCTGGTTTTTGAAGTCTGATCTTGGGAACTAAATATATGATGTAGGAAAATATCTCTGTAATCACTTTGTAGTAAATTTACTCTAGTTTAATTTATAAAAGTATAACGTTTACCAGCAAACGCACTGTTTAAGAGATATTTCACAAAAATCAAACCGTTGTCGACAATTTCGCTGTATTTCGAGGTGGCAGGGCCCGCGACTGTCGCGGTCGTGACTAAAACGTGACGTGTCGTGACTGGACTTTATTTTATGAAAACTCCTCTCATGTCAACGTAGGTATTTGAAAACTGATTGACAGCCAGCGTTTTAGGTTTTCATATCTTGTGTTTACGTTTTCTCTTTCAGCAATAATGGACAGCTGCGAAGGCCAGATACCCCGCGAGCTAGCCCCCATTTTCAAGTGCGACGAGTACTCCAAGGACAACTGTTTGGGAGCGAAGGCTCCTTGCTTCCCTCGTGAATTGCCATGCGGTGACGGCTCCTGTGTGCCCAGAGATTGGATGTGCGATGGAACGCTGGACTGTCCCGGTGGGGAGGACGAGACTCCATGCGCGCAGTGCGATAAAAACGAATTCACGTAAGTAATTTTTACTCCTGCTAGGCAATGCTCGCGTATATACCACAGTCTGAAACTAATTACTAATAAATATTTCTAAAATCATTAATCAATGGTAGAGCAGTAGAAATATTTATTTATTTAGAATATAGAGGAACTTGTGGTGTGTGAGATATAAAATATTTACCTTGCAAGGTAGAATCGCTCGGCGCTCATGGTTAAACCGCTGCGCGTGCGCCGGCCGTCTCGATGCGCAGGAGTTCTGCGCATGCGCCGCGCCGCCGCGGCTAGTGAAGAGGCTCCTACCCAACGGTTGCGCATACTTACGCTCTGCGACATTATTGATACTATAATTCAGTTTCCCTCGTCGTTACATATTAAATAGATAACAAACCGTCCGTTGATTGTATAATGTGTAATACGTGATAATTAAACACATAACTTTAAAACTCTGTGAAGTGATCTCCTTCAAAACACCTCACCATACCCCCCCTTCCCTCCCCCCATAAACTCTTTAATGCGTTACAAACTGTTGAAAACAAATTTTCTTATTGATTATTTTCTGATTGACGCCTAGACGTAGGGAATAATAATATGTTATCAAAGGGGGAGAGAGAGACATAACTACCACATTTAAGATTAAAAAAGGAATTATACCTAGCTACTTGAAGCCCACAAAATAACATATCTTGGTGTGTTAAGTATATGAAATAATTTAATTTTCGATGATCATTTACTTACTTAATTTTCGATAAATTATGAAATAGTTTACTAACATTCTTCAAATTATATTTACGAATCAACTCCAATTATTTTTATTTACATTTTGCCTGTAATTACAAAAGAGGTCGCGTGGCCTTTGTTTTTCTTTGAGCAGTATGTACCTATTAATTATTAATTACACAATTATAATAAAAATCGTAAACAGTATACTTAATACTTTCCTTCCAGTTGTCCGTCAGGCGGGTGCGTGCTGAAGCGGTGGGTGTGTGATGGTTACTCTGACTGTCCGTCGGGAGAGGACGAGGATTCGACGCGATGCGACACCGCGGCAGCCGCTGCGGGCTCAAAAGAGATCGGAGAGGAATCTGCCGGGTCCGCTCCCGCGCCTTCCGTGAAGAGACCTAATAGAGTACCTACTACCAACTCACATAGAAACGGTAAGCTGCAAAGAACGAGGTTCTTATGCAAACAGGTGCAAAGGTTACTACAAAAGTTGCAAAAGTTAGGCAAAGGTTAACCTACAGCAACTGTTCGTCCACAACTCTCTCATCCTCTTTTGTATTCTGCGGGCGTAAAAAGAATAACAGAGACCTTCAATCAAAACACCCAAGTTATAGTATGCTAACTACCATCTACTACGGTAATAAATAGTACAGAATGCGAAATTGCAAATTAGATACTTGGTGTTCTGTTAGCATTTGTACCAAAAGTTACGCAAAAAACCTTGGCTGTGAGCCAAGTTATAAACTGCACCTGTGGCCTGCGTGAAAAGAGCCAATAAGGTGCCAATAGAAACTATTACAAATCTACCGATTTTACGATTACGTCCTCAGAATAATAAACGTTTCTTTCTTGCACCATCTACCTCTATTAATCTACAGACTTCTCCTTATTACCCAAAGGTTGCTTGTATTTTTGTGTTTCTCTTCTGTATGTTTTGGTGTACAATAAAGTATATCTATCCATTTAATTAATTCATTATATCTTTTCTACAGCAGGTGAAACTGATAGTAGCCAGGAGCTCCTAGTCACGAGCGACAGCGGCAATGCTTTCAAGCGGAACTTCACCCGGCGCCCGTCACTTTCGCGTTTATCGCCTTACAACAGACCGATGCTCCGCCAGAAGAGCCGCGACAACAAACCTGAAGTGACCGAACCTAAAAACCGACAAACTATAAGAAAGCTACCCGCTGAAAAAACAAAGGAAACTGAAAAGAAAGAAACATCAGATGAAGATGTCATGGAAGATCTAGGTCTCTTTGAAGATACACAGAAAGTTAATATAGAACAGAAACCTGTGGAAGAGCAATCACAAAAGAAAAATATCCCCCTGGACTACCAGAACAGGGCACCGTTACCATCGCCATTAGATAAGTCTATCAAGAATCTGGAAAGGGTGATAGATGGTTCTTCTTTATTGCAAGTATGATCAAATTTTTACAAAACTTTTACCTACAATTTTTTTACAAATTTTTACCTAACTTGTGCAAGTTAGGATATTATGATCATACCTTTACGACCATTCTTAAACAAGAAATAAATGATGATTTATGTAATTTCTGACGAGTAAAGTATCTTATGTATGGACATAAAATACATTACATACTTTCATAAAAAATAGTATATTTAAATATCGAGCTGGATTATTAAGCTATATCCAAATGGGATACGGATAGGTTATATTACTGAAACTGTACTCTTGCCTAATGTTACTTATGGGATATGCGACGGGAAGTAGTTAGCTTCACTGCTTGTTAACTGACATTTTTTTATAGTAAGAAGGCATCAGACAAGCATACAGCAGACGACGAGTTGTAAGTGGATACTGTCGTCCATAGACATTCGCGATACATGCCAACATCAGTCCAGAATAACAAACGCTGGCACGGGATGTGCTGCTTAGTTTTCGAGATGTAGGAATTGATTTGGAGAAAGGATTCCGAAAGTGGGGAGGGGTAGGATGGGATGGGAATGGGCTCTGGCATATTTCAATCACTACAAAACACGTTAGATTGGGGAATATTATATAGTGGGAAATGCAGTACATTGCAAGGTAGAATTCTGTGAGTGAGGGGTAACATGGCCAGTCGAATGTGCCCATCAACTGCATTTGTTCCATATTGATCAAACTTTTTCAGAAGGCAGCAAACACAGACACAGAAGCAACAGCTACTAAAGAAGAAGACTCGCCCGAAACGAAGGGCACTGCAGTGGATGACGAGCCGGAACCCTCATTACCAAGTCCCGTCCCTAGAAGTCTAACAGGAGGCGCGTCGGCGAGTTCGCCGGTGGCTAAAAGCGTGCCAGGTTCGTACACGGCGCATGCATCCCCTTGTCCTGCAGGCGAGCTCCGTTGTGTCGACGGCCGCTGCATCACCCTCGCGCAGCTATGTGACGGGACCATCGACTGTAGCGATCACGCGGACGAAGACAACTGCTATACGTGACCACGACAATCTAATAAACAGTGCTCCTATCGGTTACCAGGCGCTACTGCGCTTGGGCAAAACACTGCCTGCCCTCCTTAAAGACACAACTGCATTTTGACGACATTCCAGAAAAATGCAATAAATTTCAGTAAAATTTGCATTAATTTAAAATCAAACCTGAAAATCAAATAAATCCAAATAGAAACTTTTAGTTTTGGATAAAACAAAAGAATAACCATTGTTTATTTTCTTGGTTTATTTTTAATTTCCGAATAATAATATTACTTATGCATTCGTTAAAAATATTACTAATGCCTTTTCTTGTTAGGAGGGCAAAACAAATCAATGTAGTTATTAGATCTCTTTCAGACAGTTCGCTTCGATACTAAACTTGACGCTGTATCTCTACGCTTCAGAAAGTTACACTAGAACTATATAATTGTCACAAATATAACAGTATTTATTACAGATGTTCAAGCTCGTTGCAGAAGGAGAGCCTTTTTCTGAAAATAGACGATTTATCTATTAAATGAACTTCAAACGCGCATGACTACATTTATTATTTTACTCGACAATTTTACAGAGTTACAAAAATCGTATTCTCTAGCTTTATTCAAACTAGAGTAAACACTGGTTATAAGACCCTTTTAATAGCCTTTTAATTTAACCCTTTTAATAGGTACATGATTTATCTGAAATGTTTAAAACACACTTTATTTAATTGGTCTTTCCTTATGCAACGAGCTTGGACATCCATGCACAATTGTAATAAAATAAATAATTTTATATCTGTCACAATTAATTAGTCTGTATTTAATATTAATATATTTTTGTATGAAATATTACTTTGTATATTATATATTTTAATTTTTTTATTACATTCAATAATAGAGTATGTTACGTAACTTTACGTTTGTTTTCACACACACATTTCAAGTAGATTAATATGCAGTGTGTACCATTAATCAGACTTATTACTTATCATCAAACTATCTATAAAAATATTTTTATCGAATGTCATTTCAGTAGCATTCGAACAAATAAAATAGATCTCTATTTAAGTGCCTTGCTTCTGTTAGCCTGTCTCTAGAATTAACTGTATTAGAATTAGTTATATAATGGTCAATCTAGTAAATCCTATATGATTTAGATTTAGTGTCGATGTATTTGTCTCGATATATCTATCCGACCCTTGCCCTTGAGGAAATTCCCTTTGTTATAATAATTGTTAATGCTAAGTATTAATTAATGATAAACGCTGTGATAAAGCAATGCAAAGTTTTCAATGGGATAGATTACAATATCATGGAAGTTGATAGATTACATAGGTACTCGTAAGTTCAAATACCGTCCATTTAGGATTATGTTTGTACCTGTCGTTATCTGACATATAATATATATACAATTTATATAATTAAAGTTAGATGCATTGATATATAAGTTAGATTAAATTTGTATCATTTAAATATTGATCATAAGAATCTCGAAACCCCGTTTCCATTTCTATCCCATCCAATCTCATTCCGTCTAATACTATCCCGTCCCACCGAATAGGGAGTAAATATGTTATGTAGGAAATCTATAGTTCCCTTATACTCCCTATTCTCAACTTTTCCTAATCCTTTTTTAAACCTTGATTCCTATATCCTTAAAAATAGACAACACGTCTACTGATATGTTAACGTTCGTCAATTTTGACGGATAGTGGCATGTAACACATGTCCGTGTGCGACAATATCCGCTTGCGATCAGTCGAACTGTGCGTCCTTCTTTCTGTAAAAAATCTTGAGAACATTTATACACGCACAAAACATAAAATTTTCGCATAATTTTGAATTGTAAATCTATCCTATATGTATTTTTTAATTTTTTTTTTAACAATCACATCTACTTATTCTAGCAAATTATGAAATCGTTTAAGTGTGAATTCTGTTAAAATCGTCACTTACGCCTCTGTAAATAAAGCTATCTGCTCGTAATTTATATTGTCTATTTATGTTAGTTAACTTTGTGTTATTGAATTAATCATATAGTAAGTAAATATGTAATTTTGCATAAGAACTCCAAAGTAATGTCATAATAAAATTTCAAAATTTTTATGTTTAGAAGTTGCCTATTGTAGGAGATACTAAACGTAATGATAAATCCAGTATTGGAGAACTGCATGAATAAATAATAAAGTAAGTGATTACAAAAATGAATTAGTGTACCTAATTACATTACTATGTACCTATTGTTAATTTTAATTTTAAATTCGTGTCCATTTTTGTAACGACAATAAACTTTATGCCATGTTATGTGTCTTTATTTCTTACAACAACCATTGCTATAGATACATGTATCCGTCACCGTCACTAGCCGCTTTATTATCCACTGCGGGACATGGACCTCTTCATGAACATTGCCTTGTGCATGAGGAATGTATAACCTTAAAACGCTACACTGGCCAAGCAGGTTGGCGAATCCACTATTTTAGAAAAGGAAAAGGTGGTGTAGTAGAGCTTGCGGTAGCCGCGTTGTCGCCTCTTACAACACCCACGGGAAAAGATGGTGTAGTAGAGCTTGTGGTAGCCGCGTTGTCGCCTCTTACAACACCCACGGGAAAAGATGGTGTAGTAGAGCTTGTGGTAGCCGCGTTGTCGCCTCTTACAACACCCACGGGAAAAGGTGGTGTAGTAGAGCTTGCGGTAGCCGCGTCGTCGCCTCTTACAACACCCACGGGAAAAGATGGTGTAGTAGAGCTTGTGGTAGCCGCGTTGTCGCCTCTTACAACACCCACGGGAAAAGATGGTGTAGTAGAGCTTGTGGTAGCCGCGTTGTCGCCTCTTACAACACCCACGGGAAAAGGTGGTGTAGTAGAGCTTGTGGTAGCCGCATTGTCGCCGCTTACAACACCCACGGGAAAAGATGGTGTAGTAGAGCTTGCGGTAGCCGCGTTGTCGCCTCTTACAACACCTACGGGAAAAGGTGGTGTAGTAGAGCTTGCGGTAGCCGCGTTGTCGCCTCTTACAAAACCCACGGAAAAAGATGGTGTAGTAGAGCTTGCGGTAGCCGCGTTGTCGCCTCTTACAACACCCATGGGAAAAGGTGGTGTAGTAGAGCTTGCGGTAGCCGCGTTGTCGCCTCTTACAACACCCACGGGGAAAGATGGTGTAGTAGAGCTTGCGGTAGCCGCGTTGTCGGCTCTTACAACACCCACGGGAAAAGGTGATGTAGTAGAGCTTGCGGTAGCCGCGTTGTCGCCTCTTACAACACCCACGGGAAAAGATGGTGTAGTAGAGCTTGCGGTAGTCGTGTTGTCGCCTCTTACAACACCCACAGGAAAAGGTGGTGTAGTAGAGCTTGCGGTAGCCGCGTTGTCGCCTCTTACAACACCCACGGGGAAAGATGGTGTAGTAGAGCTTGCGGTAGCCGCGTTGTCGCCTCTTACAACACCCACGGTAAAAGATGGTGTAGTAGAGCTTGCGGTAGCCGCGTTGTCGCCTCTTACAACACCCACGGGAAAAGATGGTGTAGTAGAGCTTGCGGTAGCCGCGTTGTCGCCTCTTACAACACCCACGGGAAAAGATGGTATAGTAGAGCTTGCGGTAGCCGCGTTGTCGCCTCTTACAACACCCACGGGAAAAGATGGTATAGTAGAGCTTGCGGTAGCCGCGTTGTCGCCTCTTACAACACCCACGGGAAAAGATGGTGTAGTAGAGCTTGTGGTAGCCGCGTTGTCGCCTCTTACAACACCCACGGGAAAAGATGGTGTAGTAGAGCTTGTGGTAGCCGCGTTGTCGCCTCTTACAACACCCACGGGAAAAGATGGTGTAGTAGAGCTTGTGGTAGCCGCGTTGTCGCCTCTTACAACACCCACGGGAAAAGATGGTGTAGTGGAGCTTGTGGTAGCCGCGTTGTCGCCTCTTACAACACCCACGGGAAAAGATGGTGTAGTAGAGCTTGTGGTAGCCGCGTTGTCGCCTCTTACAACACCCACGGGAAAAGATGGTGTAGTAGAGCTTGTGGTAGCCGCGTTGTCGCCTCTTACAACACCCACGGGAAAAGATGGTGTAGTGGAGCTTGTGGTAGCCGCGTTGTCGCCTCTTACAACACCCACGGGAAAAGATGGTGTAGTAGAGCTTGCGGTAGCCGCGTTGTCGCCTCTTACAACACCCACGGGGAAAGATGGTGTAGTAGAGCTTGCGGTAGCCGCTTTGTCGCCTCTTACGACATCCACGGGAAGAGATGGTGTGGTAGAGCTTGTGGTAGCCGTGTTGTCGCCTCTTACGATACCCACGGGACGAGATGAGGTGGTGATATTCTAAAGCCGGCCGACACCACAATAAAATACATCCTATTCCAGTCTGTAATGTTCCACTGCAGGACACAGACCTCCTCTTGCGAGGGGGGACACGAAGCGATTTTGCCTCATCATAATCCACCATACCGACGTATTGTTGGATATTACATAATATCCGCCGTCTCCGATTTTTTTTAATATTTGGATATGTGAAATTTCTCATGATATTTTCCTGCACCAAGCACTTAAAGTTTAAACAGATCAGTCGGAAGGGAGATTTCGCTTTATTAACCCTATCCAACGACGTATATTTGTATGTAATAGCATTGATTTCCTTAACGATATTTTTAAAAAAAAACCAAATTATAATTTTGGAACTACTGATCAGATTCAACTCATCTTTGAACTTGCCATTGGGAGCTATTTTTTTATTTCCCAGAAAAAAGAATCTGCCAAATTATATCTAAGTCCCTTGAAAAATGCGCCCTACAGTTTGTCGGCAAATATCGTTATATCCCTTGTATATACTCGTATATACATATACAATAGATAATGGAACTGTTTCAGCTGGTCACTTTCCAATTTCGGAAATTTATCCAAAATTAAATTATTGCTGAGATTACGGCCTTCACGTAATCTCAGCAATAGGTAGATTTCTTAGGAATCTCCTTATAAATTCATGTTTAATAGCATGTTAGTAGTACATACGAGTTAAATTTTGCACTAAAGACGTCACGATTGAGAATCGAGGATACACACTTACATAAGATACTTGGCCATTACTGTGCTATAGTGCCCTACTTAGAATTAAAGACACAAGTACATTTTGACGACATTCAAGAAAAATGCAAAAAAGTGGTTAAATTTTTATTAATATCAATTCAAATTAGGAACTTGGAGTTTTGGATAAAACAAAAAGAATAACCATTTTTTTATTCTTTTTATTTATTTTTAATTTCAATGTTACTTATGCTTTCGTTAAAAATGTTACTAATTCCTTCTTTTCTTCTTAGGGTTACACATATTACACACATAAATTACTGGTAAACAATGTCTTCAGGTCTTACCTTCGCCTTTTGTACCATAATGTACAATAAAGATTTTAAATAAAATAAGAATGCGAGTACAATAATAAAAAAAAGGAGTTATTATACTTATTCCACAAATCAATATTTCAAAAACTAACTATTAAAGTATATATTAACACGCGATAACACCCGTTTTTTCTTTTTTGCAAAACTTTCTGAGTTCTCCACGTAATTGACTGCGTTCGAGTACTAGCCACTTTCGCTCGTATCATAAAATAATAAGAAATTCGTTGTACATTTTACATAGATTATTACTTTAATTTTAAGTATTACCTACTTATAATTATTTGGAGTCTCTTTATAATGGCGTTTTATTGTATACGAATGCTGTGCACAGTCTGCTATCGATGTGCAAACTTTCAATTGTTCATGTATTGTAATATATATATTTTTGTATCACTATTTAGTTTGTACACTTTACTGTGCTTTTAATAAACAAAAATAAAATAGAAATAAATCAATTTTACTCGAAGTGCATCTAGGAGTGGTATGAAGAGTAATAAAGAATATCCACCAAATAGATAAAGAATGTCCACCAATCCTCAATGGACGGACTTATTTATTTAAGTTGCACAAACAGAATGTTACATTTTATAACACTTACTTAATATTTAAACTAAAACATGGTTTGAGTAACATACGAAAACAGGAAACATAATTATTACGTAAAATGTACAACACTTAAATACCATAAACAGAGATAAGTATATAAACTTCGAGTATATAGGAAGAAATATAGAAGTTTATGAAATCTTCTTTAAACGTTTATATGCTTGATTACGGAATCGGGATATTGGTCCATAGAGCATATCTAGCTTTTTATTGGTTGCAGCTAGATCATTATACTCTCTATATGTTTGTACGAACATTGTATTTAATTCGCCTATTCGTATATGGAATAATGGATGGACATATGGAATAAAGAGGGTTCTAGCAGATCTACCTCTACGTTTCTTGCATATAAATTTAATTGAGGATAGTATATCAGTGTCACCCAAGCCATGGACTATTTTAAATAATACCAAGAGGTCACTTATTCTACTATGACATTGAAGTGACCAGGGCCGTCTTAAGTCTATTCTGCGCCGGGGTGCGGGACTCAGCCTGCGCCCTCGTTTTTTTTTACACTGCAGCGTGGCACGCGACCGACGACACACTACAGTATGAAAGGGGTCCTAGTCAACGAAGAAAACACAATACACGTAATTTTGATAATTTATTTATTTATTACTCTAAAAAACAAAATTAAACTTAAAACTTCGATTACTAAATATCTATTTATTACATGTACATACACATACATCAAACAAACTCAATTTTTCTTGCTTTTGAGTTGGCAAAGATTTTAATTAAATCATTTATTTTTATATCAATTTTGGATTCTATACTTATAATAATGGCTAAGTTTGTCAGTCTGTCTTGGGTCATGGTTGAACGAAGATAATTTTTTATTAATTTTAATTTTGAAAAGGATCTTTCACCTTCTGCTACTGTAACAGGCAGTGTTAAATATATACGCAGAGCTGTTGAGATATTGGGAAATGAAGAAATTAAATTATTAGAATATACAGGGTGTCCCGGAAAGAATGGATAAGCCTGAAACACCTTATAGTAGAGCTATTGGGCGCTCAAAATAAAATACAAAAAAAAATCTATCCCAAGTAGTATCTAAGATATCTAAAAAAATCATTTTTTTTTTCACATTATTTTACGTATCTCTACACCACGGCTACAATTAAATGAAATCCGACGGTTTTTTTGGTGTTATAATATTCTTCATGGACTTATGGTCCCTTAATTAAACCCTTATGGTCAGGTACAGTTTAAGACGTTACTCCTTCTGCACATTAATAGCAATAACCTCGTATTTACATTAGGTAAAAGGATGTATGATACCATTTTGAAATCTGTATTAAACACGCATTTTTTTAAAATAGTTGGCCACTTAGGTCCTCATACATTTTTTTTACACCCAAGACGCTTGAACTTTTACAAAAAAAACTATTTACCGAATTTCATGCAGAAAATTGAAGTTCAGTTTTTTTTAAAAAAAAAAGTGTAATAGCTATTCATACTATTTGCTGCATATCTATTGGTATAGTCCATGAAGAATATTATAACACCAAAAAACCGTCGGATTTCATTTAATTGTAGCCGTGGTGTAGAGATACGTAAAATAATGTGAAAAAAAAAAATGTTTTTTTTTTCCAAATGACATATCTTAGATAATACTTGGGATAGATTTTTTTTTGTATTTTATTTTGAGCGCCCAATAGCTCTACTATAAGGTGTTTCAGGCTTATCCATTCTTTCCGGGACACCCTGTATATAGCTTAAAATATCAGTGGGAGTACTTGTTGATGCATTGGGAAAAAATATTGGCAACAATTCTAATTCATTATATAAATCCTCCCCGTCAATATCAAATCTATTTTTAAATGTTAGTTTTTCTTGGAGCCGATAACACTGAGATTTTTTTTCATGCATCTCTAATTTATTCCAGCATTCAATGTTTTGGAAGAGTGAAAAAACTGAATTGTGTTCCGTCAGCAAATCGAATCTCTCATTTAATTTCGAGATAGCAGTGTCCAGTAGAAAAAAATAAAAACATACTTTAAATTTGTTGGTTGGGTCTAAAATGGGCTCATCTACAGCCTCGTAATCAAAATGTCTTTTTCGGGGACGTGGACGAGCAATTTCTTTAAATTCTGTTTCGCATTCTAATTCTTCAGCAATTAATTATGCATCAGATAACAACTGTTCAAACGCGCTATCGGTGCGGTATTTCTCCAAATCTTTTTTAACCAGATTAATCATTTTGGTAGCTTCTGAAATAATTACGTCCGATTTTTGCAAATTTTTGCTTACAATATTAATTTTTAGTAAAATATTGTACCATATAACTACTGAACATATAAATCTATAACATTTTAATTTGGCTATTAATGAACTCGCTATGTTATTTGTGTCGCTGTCATACTTGTTATTTGTAAAAATATAGTATAATGCATCGTAAATTTTATCCATGTTAAAACGGAGTGCTCTAAGAGCATCAAATCTACTTTCCCAACGCGTATTTGAAAGAGATTTGAATGTCAAAGTAGGTATCTGTTTCATAATTACATCCCAGCGTGATGTGGATGCTGAAAAAAATGCATAGATTTCTTGGACAATACAGAAAAAGTTTGTAATTTCCAATGAGCTTTTAGCGGCGTCATTTACTACTAAATTAAAGGAGTGAGCAGCACACGGTACGTAAAAAGCACGAGGATTCAAGTCCAATATTTTTTTTTGGAGGCCTATATTTTTCCCCCTCATATTGGCCCCATTATCATATCCTTGGCCTCGCAAATCATCTAATTCAATATCGCATGATTTTAAGAAATCTAACAAATATGTCGCCAACCCTTGTCCGGTACTATCAGTTAAAGGTAAAAAACCTAAAAAATGTTCTCGTACCTCAGCGCGTTTTGTCGATGGATTTAAATAAATAAACCTCACAATAACAGTAAGTTGTTCTTGGTGTGAAATATCAGGTGTGCAATCTAGAATTACAGAGTAGTATTTACATTGCTTCAGAAGACTAATTATAGTCGTTTTAATTTTTTCAGCAATTATACTAATCAGTTCATTTTGAATGTTATGACCAAGATAATGTGGCATGCGATGCTGAGCTCTTTGAATTCGAGCAATGTGTTCTGATAGTGTACTATCAAAATTAGATATACTCTCCACCAACTTTAAAAAATTACCATTATTTGGGTCATACAACTTCTCGGTTGTGCCCCTAAATGCTATATTTTGACCTGCCAAAAATTTTATAATTTCGATTATCCTTTCCAAACCTGCCGTCCACCTCTTTCTTTCGCGGTCTATTTCAGTTTGATTTACCGAGTCTACTGTTTGCCCTTTCAATAAGTCATTTTTTAGATCCAAATATTTTTTTAAAGAACATATATGCCCTGAACTTTTTTCATGCCGTTCTATATTTCTCGACAAATGCCCCCAGTCTTTGTAACCAGTGGGGGCATTAAATGCAGTGACATTATTATTAAAAAGCTTACAGTGAAAACAAAATACAGAATCAGTAGATGTGGAATATACAAGCCAAACTCGATGAATAATTTCGTTGTTTTGTAACTTTTTACTGTAATATGTATCTGAAAACGACCTCATGTTACTATCTGAAGGATAGTTGGTTTTTTTTATCTGAATCGGTCCACGTTCTGTTAAAAATAATCTTAAATTATCGGGTATTACTTGCGGCCACAGAGCAGGATCATTCTCTTCCAAGTTGACTGTCTCTTCTAACTGTCGGGTGGATGTTGACGAAGATGTACCTAAAAAAACATAAGATAGTCAACAATTTGTTTAACCAAGTGTGGTAATAGGGCCACGCAATAATATTTTAGGACATTAAAAACAGCGCCTTAAAGTTAAGGCGGGCAATCGGGCATAGTCTAATCCGTTAGTCCGGGCGAGCGCGCTCAGTGTGTAATTGCCGAGGCGCTTACGCACGCTCTATGCGCAAACAGTAAGAAATTAAAATACTTTAGTTGCGATTGGCGGATCTCGCCTGCGGCTATTTCATGAAAAAACATAATTCATAATCCCCAAAAACAAATCACAAACACACAAGCCATATAAGTACAGATATAAGTACAGACAGTCCAGTCCACTGTTAGACATGAGCCTCCAAAACTATGGGGTTATTTATTGCCATAATCTCCACGATTGGAACGCGTGTTGGACATATCACACAATACAAAAATTTAACACAAGGTCTGAGAAGGTATGTATTTAAATAAATATTGCATCGGCCGGGATTCGAACACGAGACCTTTGGCACAAGAGTGAGTGTTAGTTACTAACCATTGCGCCTTCCGGTGCGCAATCCGCAAAAAACAATTAATTAGATATATTGTCATAATCATAAAAACCTACTTTATTTAAGACTCATTAGGTATACAGTTACAGGTAACTTATACAAAAAATAAGAAGTGTAATAATAATAAGTAGGTAGGAACCCAGGCAGGATACACCAGCGACTTCTGTCACTGTTTATGCCACTTCAGATGTTTTATTTATGGTACCAACTGACTGAACTTACCAGGTCGAAAGAAAGAGTCAATCGGAGAAGTTAGCTTTTTAATTTTTTCTTCTTTCTCCAGTTTCCTTTTTCTATTTTGAGCACCCGATGGTTTCTTTTTATCCCCTAATTCGGCCATCTACAATAAAATCAAATTTCAATTTAGTATTTAATTTTTCTTTCTTTATTCTAAATAAAGTAAGTAGTTTTTTATCAATCACTAACACTAAGAATTTGTATTTTTGCAATTATAAACAAATAAACAAAACAGTCATGACTCTCTCTCATAAACAAATGATGTGATGATGATGATGTGATGATAATGATTGTAATGTACCTAACACTAACACTTAAAAAATAAAATTGACTTACCTTTATATTTTTTCTCTAAGAACTTCCGTGCTAATTCGCCGGTTGTCGCAAATGAAATGAGCTAACGAATTCAATTACTTAAAAGAAGAAATCAGATCAATCACTGACCGACACTTACATAGCCGCCGCGCGCCGCGCTGTAAATTCAAATGAACTTACACCTAATTTTAGTGATTTAGAGATCATTTCTCTTTAAGTGCGAGCGCCCGGACGGCTATGTCAAAGGACGCAACAGACGTACAGGTGCCGCGCCACGCGCCCATTTCAAATGAATGAACTTACACTTTATTGACTTAGACTTAGAGATCATTTTGCTTCAAGTGCGGGTGACCGGGCGGCAATGTCAAAGGGCGCAATTACTCGCCTATGACAGACGCACAGGTGCCGCGCCGCGCGCCCATTTCAAATGAACTTACACTCTATTGACTTAGAGATCATTTTGCTACCGGGCGGCAACGTGTCAAACGTAGGGGAACCCGGGGTAGAACGGGGTACCGGGGCGGAACGGGAAAGAGGCGTTGTGCTCGCTACAGGCGACAGAGATGTGTGACCATCGCGCACAACTTTCGGTCCGCTGTGCTGCGTTATACTGAGTGGCCGCTGTCAGTGTGAGAGTGCGCTTAGTTTGGATTTTATCGAAGGTCGACGAAAAAGCTTGCAAATTTTAATCTTTCTATGCAACACCAAGGTAATTACACTATACACTATTCTTTATTCGGATATTAACATTACATGTTTGTTTAAACATACTTTTGACTAACTAAACGTCTAGTGATAACTCAAGTCCAATAAATATAACCGGCCATAACACTCGTGTTTACGTGAACGGTGCGTCGGGGCACAATGGGTGGGGCACAATGGGGTATACCCCGTTCCGCCCCTTAAATATTTGTACTTCTCATATAAATACGCATTTTTATTTCATCTGCAGATGGTGCGTTCATATATAAGAAAAACCAGCCGACAGTCGGTCTACATTGCTAATCCCGTTGCCAAAAGTGAAAGCTGGAATGAAAAGAGTTACAAGAAAGGGTGGAAAAACGGCAATCCTGACCGCTTCACCTTACAAGACTGAATTAGAAGAATCTATTAAAAAGACACAAAATATCAATAAAGCGAAAGTAGAAAAAAATAAACAAGACTGACGTTAAAAGGTAAAGGAAGACATACCTGAAGGAATGAAAACTAAGCCAAAGAAACAAAAAAGAATCAGAACTAAACCTGAAGAACACTCAGAAGACGTAGAAAATTTTAAACAAAAACAAAGAAGAAACAAGAAGAAAGAAACAAAAAAGATTCGGAACTGAATCTGAAGAAAGCTCGGAAGATGAAGACGCGATCTGCTTGTATTGCCATGATTTATACTCCAAGTCCAATGAAGGCTAGTGGTCTTGTAGCATTTGAAAAATGGACACATTTGGCGTGTGCTGATCTAGATAGTGACGACAATGACAGTGTTCTCATCTGTGAACTATGCCAATAATTAGTACCCCATCGTGCCCCGGGTTCATTTCCCATTGTACCCCGGGGGTGGGGCAGAATGGGAAATTTCCCTTTATTTTTCAAACAATATTTTTTCAAAGTGATCATTAATTTACATAAGTTTAGCTTTAATTTCCTTGTAGAGAAAGAAGTAAATAAACCTACAAATTGCCAAATAATGGTGTTGTTTCATTCAAACTCTCACAAATTGTAACCAAAGCTTAGCTACCCCGTTCCACCCCGGGTTCCCCTACATACATACACTGTCTTTGGATTAGAGATTTTGCCGCGCGCGTGTTGTATTAAATAAAATTGTTATTTGTGTAGTGTAGTAATGCGGTATGACAAGCGCCGAAAGCGTAATAAAAGTAAAAAAAATATTATTGTTAATGACTATTTTTTTTTTGCTTGCGCATTCATATTTGTCGTAAGTAACAAGTATATAAAACTGTGCAATGGCGTTAAGTTCAATGAAATATCCAAAAATTCAGCGCTCGACAGGCGCCCCCGGGCGCTCCGCGCCCGGGTGCACCGCACCCCTTGCACCCCCTGGTAAAGACGGCCCTGGAAGTGACAACACTTTGTAATGATTATGTTTATCACGATAATTATGTGTATAAACTGTTTCCATGTCTGTAACTCACTGTCCACAGGAAACGCTTCTGTACCAATTCTATTATCTTTTTGTGTATCTCATAATAAGGTGTCCGCATAGAGGAGCCATACTCAAGTATACATCTCACAAAAGTGTTAAAAAGTATCTGTTATGTTAGGGTTTTTAAAATATTTACTTATCCTTAGTATGAAGCCTAGAAGTTTGTTAGCTCATGTTACAATGTTATCAATATGATCTCTAATCGACATTGCACAATCATAAATTACTCCCAGATCTTTAGCGCTATTCTTTCGCACGAATATATTGTTGTCGATAGCATGAGGGTAAACTATTTTATTTTTATTTATAAGTGAACGATATTACGAAACGTTTTGAAATATTAAGACACATCTTGTTTTCAATGCATCATACATTTAACGACTTTAAATCAGATTGTGGTGTTAAAGAATCTTTATTAGATTTTATGCATTTAAAGATTTTAAAGTTTATTATATGCTCTCGGCATATAATAAACAATTTCATTTTAATAGAGACACAATGTCGTTTATAAATATTACAAACAAGGAATATGTGGATTGGTGGATACACTTAACTAGAGCTGCCATCCATACTGATTTCGGATTGGATTTGTCGGATCTGGACAGGATTTTCGGCAACGTCTAGATTTATAAATTTTGAAAAATAACTAAATAACAATTTTATATCTTTGTATTTTTTCCAACATTAAGTAGGTATTTAAAATTTCAATAATGTAGCTGATTGTTTAATCTAATTTAGAAAAACAGTTAGCTATATCAAAAAATAATAATTACTGATTGGATTATAGTCTAATATGTGTTTAATGAAGGTTTCCTACCTATTTGAACCTATATTTTAGTAAGTGCAGGCAGCATTTTTGGTCATAGAACAGTCATAGTTTGAATCTGACAACGTGAAATTTGGGAGTTTTGGGCTTGAACTCGACAAGTGAAGTTGAATTTTTGTATGATTTTATTATAAAAAAATGTGCATTGTGCGTTTAGTGATAGTTTATTAAACTTCAAGGTGTTTTTGTGGATAATGAGTGATAATCAAAAAAGCATAGGACTGCGTTTTTCGTGTGCTTCCAAGAAATCCTCTTCTGTCCTCAGTAAACCTACTATCATTTTACTGAGCGACTCCTCAACTTACTTCCACGGGACAACATTGACGGGATACGTTTTAGACTTGGAAATTGTTTATTACGAAGAAAACTTGACAATGGCGAAGGAAAAAGATAGGCAGCGCATCCGGGGGAGTGCCAACGTTTGTCATTCTGAACTAATGTTGGCATGTATCGCGGTTGTCTATGGGCGACAGTATCCGCTTACCATCAGCTAGACTGTATGCTCGTCTGCCACTTTCGTCCATAAAAAAATGTACTAATTGCACCATTGCCATATACATATATGGCAATGGCCATATTATATTGCCATATTTCTAGGGGGAGAGTGCACGATGCATTCCCACAGCCGCTGGGCGCACTCGACTGGCCTCGTTACCTCTCGCTCACAGAAGATTACGTACGTGCGTGTTTCAGTAGTGAGTCAGATATGCCAGGGACCATTCCCATCTCATCCTATCCTATCCCTCCCCATTTTCCCAACCCTTTCTCCCAATCTATTCCTTAATCTGCAAAGGTAGGCAGCGCATCCAGGAGCGTGCCAACGTTTGTCATTCTGGACTGATGTTGGCATGTATCGCGAATGTCTATGGACGACAGTATCCACTTACCATCAGGTGGACTGTATGCTAGTCTACCGCCTTTTGTCTATAAAAAAATGAAATATAAAATATGAAAGAAAAAAAAAACGTGAAATTGTGAAAAAACGGTTTCAAACCGGAATATTTGGAAAAAATAAATAATAGTAGGTACTACGTAGTATTTGTCTAGGTTGTTTTTTTTACAAATGACAGTTCTACACATGATTCAGACTTTTTTTAATTTTTGGGCATGCAATATTTATTGCGTTGTTTCCCTTCACCGCCGAGCTAGTAATAATTTAGAAATTCGTAATTATATAAGTAGAACTTGGCGTAAGGGTCATGTTTGAACGCACAAATAAGAGTCGATGATAAAAACCACTAGGCTTGTACTCGATTGTACCTATGCCTATGTATCGATATTACATTATAGGCCCTTTTTGTTGTCACGAGAGGGTTTGTCTACGTATAAATAGCCAATAACCCGAGAGCTCTGTAATTCTTCATGACATTAGTTTTTTTACTGTGTCTATTTGGTATATATATGTAGCAGTGAGATAGAAATAGCCGAGATATAGCTATGTCCCTAGTAATTTAGCTATATCGCGGAAGGTAGATTAACCTTCTGTCATATCTTTCTGAAATAGTAAACTTCTGGACGATTAATTAGCCGCGTTACTACTGACCTTATTTCTAAAATTGCTTTTGTCACCACCTGACCTTAGTTTGAAATTTGTTAATCACTTGAAAATCGTTTAGATTTTCCTCATGCCAGTCACGCCCGGAGTTTCTTACAAACTGTGTAACCAATCTTAGTTACTTACATAAGTGTTCAATCGTTTACGCTTTGTGAACTGCATTAGGAACGATGACTCGCTTATGTATCTGTTGAATCCATTATGTCGTCTCATGATATCGAAACAAGAGTCTATAATTATTTATCGACAGATTAAACACGAGTATCATCTCTACACGTTAAAGCATAGAGCTTATTGTGGGATGGTCATGATGATATTTTTAGTTTTCCAACCATACAGTTAGCTTTGGCAGATCATTTACGGTTTTTTCATTCATAGAGTCGAAGCGATTACCTCATCGGTGCTACCGTACAGTTTTTGCGCAAACTCGTTCGGCCCGGGCCCAGCGTTGTTGTTTTGTTTCGGTCCATTCGTACTCGTTCCTAGAGGTCGGACTCACGGCTATATTTAGAAAGGCGTTTCCAAGGAAATGCCTTGTATTGAAATTACAATAACATTTTAATGGAAATTAATGAGCTTTTTCTACTGTTTAATTAGCAAGATACCATTACCAGATTGGAAGTTGTTTACAAAGTGAACATGAGTTTTGCGCCTGTTATCAATACGATAAGATGATAATAGGTAATGCTATTTAACTTCTGGTAAAAGAAAGCTTGATTATTGATTAAATATACGAACACCAAAACACCGCCATCAGTTATACTTACATACAAAAATATTTAAATGGAAGATACGAGTTTTCTGTTGGCTAGTCATGCAGTTGTGGTAGAAAACTACTTTTATTCTTAAAGATTAAAATGATATTAACACACAAAATATTAACAAGATAACGTATTATTCACACAATAGATAATGTCGGATGCGAGAGTATACCTTAACAAACGAGCGAAGTGTCATCGACCGCGGCCCGCGTAGAAAGCGGTGACTCACCGGTCGACGTGGTCACGGACTCGCGGTCCAGGCTGCCTTGACGGTATAGATGGTAACACTGGCACATTCAGAAGTTATTTATACTAGTAAAATATTTAATGTTTTAGATTATGTTATTTGACTACTTATGTAGAAAATTCGTACCTAACAATAGTTAACTAACAGCTAAAGTAGGCACATGACATTTTCTAACAAAGAAAGGAAAAGAGAAACACCACGACTACGACACTTGACAGTACAAAAGCGAAGCTAATCTTCTGTAAGAGCATGGTACTTTTTGATGATCGATTAGCTTCCGAGTTCGATTTCCGGTCGGACATTAATTTAGTTAAAGATATGTTTGTTCGGGTTTAGGTGGTATATTCGTCTTTGGAACCACGACCCAGGGAATTCTATTGGGGGCCATTGATTGTAGCCTTATTTTCAAAAACAGTAACATAATGGTATCATAACCACCTCTCTTATCATTCACGGCTGGACATGGGCCTCTTCATACACATTGTCTTGTACATGGAGAGATGTAAGGCCTTAAAACGCCATGCTGCACTGGCCAAACGGATTGGCGAATAAACTCTTTTAGAAGTGGTATAATTCCTCAGCAGTTGTTATCCCTTAATCTTTTGCGACGCCCACGGTAAGAGATGGAATGGTGCTATTCTAAAACCGACGGACACCACACGCCCGAAAACAATTACATATCAGTTTTTAAAGTCTCCGAGCCACGAGGGCCAATTTATGACAGCGACCAGATGCTCCCATCAAACAGATTTTAATGAAATTTACAAAATAAACCGAGGAGATAATAAATTGCGCGTGATTGTACCAAGAATTTCTATGCAGACAGGTTGCAGGCAGACGACGAATGAAAGTAAATAAACAAGGCATTCGTGAGGTAAAGAAACTCAGAGACCATCGAGACTAATTCCTTGCTCACCCTTGAGAAACGTTCGAGAACGCTTCGTGGCTTACTATTCTTTTTTAAATGTGAGCGGCATGCTGAAACTACATTTTATGGATAAATTATATTTAACTTAGAAGAGAGGGTTCTTGTAAATGCATAGGAGAGTACCTACCTATGTTTCATAACTTTCATAAGATTAATAAAGTCTAATTAGGGAATGCTATCCAGAGAGGACTAAGAAAATACTCTCGACATATGTGTTATTTTGAACAGATTCTTTATTATTTAGGTACTCTCCACTCTACTTGGCGATGCAATTGGGGAAGTTGACAATAAACTACGTTTATTACGTAGTTATTCTCCAGTCCCATGGACCGTCCTTCAAGGTTCTCTTGCCATGAAATTAGTTTCTTCCTCCCATACTTTCCACACAACTTACATAAATACTTATTGCGAAAAATCATAAACAGATCCTTTGTACTTTCGTACTTTCGTTTCGTACTTTGTAAAATAGGGTACTTTCGTTTTAGGTAAAATATCGGTTATTAAAGTTTTTTTTTTATAGAATAGATGGCAGACGAGCAGGCGGTCCACATGATGGTAAGTGGTCACCGTCGCCCATGGACACCTGCAACACCAAGGGGCTTGCGTGTACGCAAGCCCTATGGTGTTGGCAGTATTGACCAATTGAGCCTTCGCACAATTACAAACTTTTTGCGTTCGTAAAAGAGTTATTGCAGTGATTTTAAAGCAATTAAAGGTTTACTCTACAATGATACATTTGCGGTTGGCGCTTTTGGCTGCAAAGAAGTTTGTATTTGTGCGAAACTTCGGTTGGGCGACTGTCTGTTCATAAATCGCGGTAGAAAGACAGACTTCTGTATTTTACAGTAAAGTAAACGCAAACGTGTTTTAATAAGTAGTAATCTTTCTTTATTTTACAAATTTTTCTATCATCTTCATTAACTACCTAGACATTAGCTGGCTTCCGTACTAGAGGACTACGTATTATTATTATGTCTGCCTGCTCGCGATAATGTTACGAGTATGATGAGTTATCATAATCATGATCATAATCATAATAGTGATTATGAATCACTATTATGATTATGAATGACCGTTTCGAAAAATGGGATCTGTAATCTGTATTATCAAAAACGATGTCCTTGTGGTGGCATCGTATGTATTTAATTAAAGGTGTGGACAAACACTAGTAGTACGAGTAAATACAGAGGAAGAAGCGATGAGTCAGACATTTGCATTTTTATTAGTACTAATTTACCTATACATTTATTTCCAACAAGTTCAACCACAATGCGGAATTACACACAGGTCGCATACATGCGGAATTCTAGTCACTTCCTGTATTCCGATCCAATCCATCATCCTACGTCTCTCTACTGCTGGATATTAGTCTTTCTCAAGCATTGTCACCACACAAATCCTTGATTTTTCTCATCCAGCCACTACCGAGGAACTTCTTCACATCGTCGGTCTACCTAGCCGAAGGATCTAACATACTGCGCTTCCCGAAACTTGGTCTCCATTCAAGGACTCATCTACCCCATTAGATGTCTTTCCTGACCTACTCATTACTGATTCTATAGCTATGTCGGTGACTTACTATATTTATTAAACACAAACATGTCGTACTTATCTAATTAATGTCGTATCTAATTCATAACTCAAGATTTGTGTAAGGTAAATAGTTATAATTATAGGTAGTAGATAGAAGTGATGACTACCTAATTTATTTCTAAACAGTAGCAATAAATCCCACGGTCCAGTACTGAGAAACCTCTTACTCAATACAGTAGAGATATCATTTGCAGACATTTTGCTGCCATGTGAGTCATCAACGTCTTATTGCGAAGCAATATTATACAAACATAGGTAGGAACTACGTATAAGCACAAACTATAGTAGAGATAAGCATAATAGAATACTGACAACAAAAATGTTTTATGGTATCTAAGCCTGTCTCTACAGATTAAAAAAAAAAAATAAGGCAAATCTTACTCCGAGTACCTACTTAATTATTGACTAAAGAACCGATGACAATTGAAATTGCAGACTAAAGAACCGATGAAATTGCAAGATTTGGTCACACATCTTAGATCCCTCAATCTCTTTTCTGTTGTGTACTGAAGGTTAAACTAAGTGTTCTAAGTCAACTTAGGTACATATTTGAAGGCAAGAGACTAAAGGCCGCTCGTTTCGCCGTCCCGAGGAGGCAAAAGGCCGGAACGCTGACTCCATAAAAACTCCAAGAAGTCTGATATCCATTTAAAAAGTTTTTTGACAAAAACTCACTAAAAGTAGAAATATTTATCTACATTTTATGCACTTCAATAAAACAGGGTCCTAAAGGAACACTTCCGGTTCTTTAGGTCGGGAATTTATCTATGGTCTGGGCTGTAGATTGTAGACTCCTCGCAGTAGCAGACTTTAGTAGTCCTATTATGATAAATGTAGACTTTTGATTAAATAGGTTTTGCGTATTTACGTACGTTCTTAAGAAAAGAATTGGTCCCTTTCATCATAATTCAAATTTCAATTTCATAATAATCATTCAAATCATAATTCATCATTTGATAAAACGAATATTATGACCTAAGGGCTTATGGGACATTTTATGGGAGAATCCCATATTTTGTAGTAGGTACTTATGTGAAGGTGTCACTTGCTGGGCATTGTGTGTTGTTATTATTCATTCATAGCTGTATTGACTATTCTTAAGTAGATATAGGTACATGTTTTATATACTAAATTATAATAACGATGAGTGTTGTAAGGGAATGCGCGCTACTTATAGCATTGTGGATCTGAGTACGCTGGTGATTCATTTCTCGGAATTGACCTTGCTATGAGTCATTCGCTCGAAGGCAGAGTCGGGGATACCGCGCCTGTCTGCCGGCTGCTTGCTAGACGCACTCCGTTTATTTGCGAATATTTCTACAAAATACTTTATTAAAAACTGTTATAGTTATTAAAATTATTAAAATGTATGTTAGTAAGAAACGCAGAAAATTTAGTTAATTTATTGTGTCTTCGAAAGTATTTGTAAATATTTTTGTGTTTATAAAGTTGGATATCATGATAACAACCATGACGTCATTCATATTAATTAAGGTAAGTAAATAGTTTTAATTACAATATGATTTTCTTGTAGAGTAAAATGCGAATAAAACATTGATTGTTAAAGTAGATAGTTTATTATTAAGTAAATGAGTCATCCAAAAGGCTCTTATCAGTGTCTTAGTTGACTACAGTGGTTGTGAGTGACGTTCCATTATAAGCCGGATAAATGCAAAAGTTTTGTGTATTTTACTATTATATTTTTATCTCTTTTCAACACAATGCGTCTATTGGTCGAAGGACTGAGAAATGTACTCTCAATTCATTCATTGTAAAATTGTCGGGTTTTGAATGAAATGTAATAACCAATAACCATGAGTTAAAAAGAAATAGAAAATGTGGGTAATGGCGAGTTCTCCATTCTTGTGAGCATAAATAAAACTTACAAATTGAACAATTTGAAAGTAACTCTTAAATAAATTAGTGATTGAATACATAGTGTTCATTACATAATTATTTCAATAATTCATGATAAAACAATGAAGTTATCGTTGTTAATTCCGTGCGAAGTGTTTGTAGAAAAGTTTGTTGTAATCAGTTACTGATAGTTGTAAAGCAGGTTTCAAATTACCTTTTCAGACAAACTCTTTTTTGTTGAGGATGAACAGGGAGGAAAACGATCGAATGAACTGGTTCCATGGGAAAATTTCAAGAGAAAATGCTGAAAAGCTTTTAAAAGAAGGTGATATTTTTGCCAGTGTTTCTCTTTGTTATTGTTAGTTGTTTTCTGTAATTTACCAATTCCATTTGGTTTATAGAGGGCGAGGATGGTGTTTTCTTGGTACGTGAAAGCAATACTTCACCAGGAGACTATGTGCTGTCTGTTTTACACCAGGCAAGTGTCAAAAAGTTTTATAACCTCATTCTAAGTTAAAAGTTGTGTTGAACTTACACTTGTCATATTTTACATTTTATTGCTTGGTAATCTAAGTATTCCTCGTTTTTTACTTATAAACTCTTGTGCTTTTTTTATTTACTTAATATAGACCACAGTACAAATATCTCTAACTGTACTGTTCTTTTTTTTGTAGGGCGAGGTAGTTCATTATCAGATTCGGAGGCATGGCGAGGATGCGTTCTTTTCCATTGAGGAACACACAACGGTCCATGGGCTGGACACACTGATCCAGCACTACCGAGGGGACTCCAATGGACTGGTCACTAAGTTAACCATTGTGTGTAAAGGGCAACCACCACCTCATGAATCTCGCACACAAGGGACAACTAACTTATTACACAGGTACTAACAGTTTTTTATCCTTTACTCATGATGACCTGTTCTGTCTTTGTTTGGGTGAGATACAATTTTAAAATTAATACTGTAAATATCTGTGTGGTGTCAGCCGGCTTGAGAATAGTATCACCTCATCTCTTTCCATAGGTGTTGTAAAAGGAGACTGAAGGATAACAAAACCACTACTACACCTGAGGAACTACACCTCCGAAGTACAATAAGACATTGAAATACATATGAGGGGTGATCCAAAATTAGTAACCGGGTATTTATAATACCTAAAAAATCTAAAAAAATGTCTTTGCTTCCTTATACCCTCACTAGATAAGCATAAAAAAATCATGTAAATAGGTCATCATACATTCATGTGAATGCTATTAGTCAAGTAATAACACGAAAATGGAGAAAACAAAGTGAGAGCTGCAATTAAGTACCTTTGGTTGAAAAAACTGTCTACCAAAGAGATACACGCTGATGTGGTGGAAATACTGGGCGACTCTGGTCCTCCATATTTCACAGTTGCATACTGATACAAGAAGTTTAAGCTGGGCAGAACATCCACAGAAGATGAACATCACAAAGGATGCCCATCACTGAGAATAATGTCAAAAAAGGTCTAAGATGTTGTATTAGCAAACTGAAGAGTGACTATCAGACATTTAGCTGAGGTCACAGGAATCTCCTATGGCAGCATTTAAAGGATCCTTACCAACGAACTGCATATGAAAATGATCTCTGCACATTGTGTTCCCAGAATGTTAACCGAGGAACAAAAGAAAAGGTGTGTTGATATTTCTAAATCTTGAAAAGTACCAAGCTGACCAAAATTTTAATTTTTTGTCGCGATTTGTAACTATGGATGAGACCTGGATGCATCACTTTGATCCTGACACAATACAACAGACAATGGCTTGGAAGTGACCATCTTCACCGACGCCGAAGAAATTGAAAATTTCAAGTTCAATGGGAAAGGTTAAGGCGTCCGTTCTTTAGGATGCTAAAGGAATCATAATGGTAGAATACCTGGAAAAGGGAGCTACTATTACAGGCTCAGACTATGCAAACCAAATAAGAAGATTGCATGGCTGCCATCGAGTCTTAAATTCGAGAAGCAGGTTATGAACTGCTTGAACACCCACCCTGGCTCCCGATTTGGTCCCTAGCAACTTTTCCTTTCCTCAGCTCAAGCAACAGCTCAGCGGCAAGAAATTGAAGAGGATAGTGTTATTGTTTTCTAACTGATAGTGTTATTGTTTTCTAACGGTATTCAGGGTTTAGAAAAAAGATGCGACTAAATGTATCAACTTGTTAGGAGACTATGTAGACAAATAAATTTAATTTTAAACCATAAACGTTTTAGATATTCATTATCATTACTTTTGAATCATCCCTCATTTACATGATCATAATGTTTCTTTGAATTTTTTTATTAGAAAAAATGTGTTAATTACTCAGGCACAAGCTAAACTTTCATCACTGCATAGTATAGAACACAGTCTCGTGAAACATGTCTATCTGTATATTAATGATAAAGTTAAAAAAAATACTAACAGGATATTAATGTTGTTTGTGGCATTAGTTGGGGCATATTATCCAAATGGTTGTATGTATATATAAAACATTGATATGAAATGAATGATACCATAAATACTTGATGAAAGCAGCAAAAGGTCTAGTTACAGTAACCAGCCCTTTTGTCACTAATGGACATGATGTATGGCTTAAAAACACTGCCACACTGCTCAACCTGGTTGATGAGTCCACTCCTTTAGAGGTGGTGTACTTCCTGTGGGCTTATGGTGGTGGCTTAGTGGTCCCTTCATCGTATTTTACGATACCCATAGAAAGACACCACACAGTCAAGATTACATTTGAAATTAAATTTTCTAAGACTTCATCAATTACTTTTTATGCATTTTCATTTTCTAGCTAATTTTACTTATCCGCTAAGATTATTAACTGCTATTCCATATACAATTAAATGCAGGCTGACATTATTCTAAACTGTGGTCCCTCCTCGAGGAAGCACTTAATTAATTTGAAAAAGTCCACCATTGTTTATGACAGTTAATGGAGATTGTATCACTATAAAGAAGGAAGTTCTATTAAGACGAGTGACAAACAAATTGCCCTTAATTTCTGCTTCATGTTTGTTGTTAAGAGTTGGGCAATGTTACTTATAAGGGTCATGAATTTGTAGAGATCTTGCTTATTGATATAATAATCAGATATAATTAATATAATAATAGTGTCTGCACAGTGGTTTAGGATCTAAAATTTTAAAGCCCCTTCGTGATTATAAAGGAAGACATAGAGGTAACTAGAGTCTGGTAATTGTAAGAGACTGGAAAAGCGCGGCAAATTAAGAAAAAAGTAATAATTATTAAAAATAATTATGATACTTGAATTCAATGATAGGCTAATTTTATTATAATAACAAACATTTTAAAAAAATCCTCAATCGCATCTGTTCTTATTTTTTTTCAGTGTGTGCTGCATACATTAAGAGAATTGCATATTGCTATTACATCTATTTATGCAATAATATTGTCATGTAAGGTCTTAGTAGACTAGTCTACTATTATTACTATCTGTATAGATTGATAACTTTACATACCATAAGGCTGTTGCCCTACAATATTTACTTTCACGCTTTTATCAATTTGTTGTAACAATGATAAGTTTATTACTGATTTCCTGTGGAGTGCATCATTCAAACTGTTTATTCAATAAACGCCAACAAGAGTATGATACCAACTAAAGCAGTTCACATATTTATAATATATGTGACTTTACTGAGCAAAGGGACCTTATTGTTGCTGTGACTGTGGACTTTGGTTAACATTTTATAACTTGAAATTTCGTTGTTAGAAGATTTTGTTTAATTAAATAGAAACATGCTCTAACGTCTGATTTTTAAACATAATAAAAAATATTATTTTCTTTAAGATTTTACTAATCTGAATATCCGAGAAACTAGAAACGTCATATATTAGAATATATAGAATATATATATATATATAGTCATATATAGAAACGTCATATATTATTTTTATTTCAATACTAGCGGTGAAATACAAATATCACTGTAAAGTTCGGATGAACTTTACAGTGATTCTCGCGGGAACTGTAACGGATAAAATGTACCCTAAATGTTACTCGGTTCCAAGTTCTATGTCATAGTTATAACTATGCCAAGTTTCATTAAAATCTGTCCAGTGGTTTTTGCGTGATGCACGTTCAGACAGACAAAAATTCTAAAAGCGGCTATTTTAGGTTCCGTATCGTTCGTAGAGTTTCGTAGAATATTTCATGTTCAGACATGGGTCGGTTACTATTTTATTATATGTATAGATAAAGATATAAAGCGCACCTGTTTGTTTTGGCTTTGAACTAGTGATGGGTAACTCCGGAGTTAATCAATCAAGAGTTTAATCCGGGAGCGAAGCAGAATCCCTTAATTGTTCCATCGAATTGTTGTTAATTCCGATTCCGGCGCCAATCATGATTGTGAGTGTAATCGCCCATCGGCACTTGTTGGGAGCTCAAAATCGAGATGCAATGATGGCATGCCTTTTTTTTTGCTTATGCAACAACCGTTAGGGAAAGGGAATGAAACGCTCTCGCAAGGTGATTATTATAGTGGTGGGTAATCAAGACTTTTCGGAATGTTTTAACTCATTTAATCCTGCTTCGCTTGCGGATCCAACTCCTCTTAGTTACTCCTTAACTCTTTTGATTCACCTATTTAATCACCTTCCGAGAGCGAAAGATTCCCTTTCCCTAACGGATGAATAATCCCTAATCGGAATGAATAACAATTGGGTTTTTGAAAAAAAATTTTTTTATCATTAATGGAAAGATCATATACACATTTTATAACAAAACTATTTTTAGTTTTTTTTTTCGCTTTAATTAAAAAGTTATATTTAATTACAAATAAATTTTTGAATCCAGTACCGAAAACACGCGGACAGTTCCCGAACAAACCCGAGCGCGTGTGACGTCACAATGTTAATTTCTACTCATTGTAGCACACAGCTGATACAGTATTTTGACTATTAATCGATTAAATCTTGTTATTATCGTCAATATATTAATAAATATATCGAAAATGTCTAACCTTAAAAGTTATCGTGCTTGCTTCGTACCCATTATGTACGAATACTACAAAAACAACTCCTGAAAAAATGTTTTTAAATGTTCCACAAAATGTTAAACGTCGAAATAAATGGTTCCAAGCAGTGCGACGACCTAATTCCAAAACAACATCAAATTATATTTAATGGCGAATAAATCATTTAATATTTTAATTTACAATATTATTTTTTTATAAACTTACCTTGATGCTTTAGCACCTCGAACTTCAGCTGAATTAAACCGAATATCATTTTTAAGAAAATCTGTTATCATAAATATATCCACATCAGGTCTATTATCGGAATTAGCCTTTATAAATCCTTTATCACACATAACTAAATAAAAGTAGTTAATATAAATATTTTTTTAAACTAAATGTCGGATATTTGTCGTCAATTTACATGTAGAAGCCTGTGATACTGTACTATCGAGAAATCCTTTTAACATTATGACGTCACAAACATGGCGACCAATCGTAGCGCGTTTGTAGTCACGTGATTCTTTTTAAAATTTTATCAATTTTAAATTGTTTATAATAAATTAAATAAACATTTTTTAAGAGTATTTCGCATCGATTATTAATATAATTTATGAAAAAGGTTTAAAAATACATAAAAAAATTGATAATTTTTTTTTTTCAAAAACCCAATTCGATGGAACAGTTAAGGGATTCAGCTCCGCTCGCGAATTCAACTCTTTTGATTCATTAACTCCGAAGTTAACCATCACTAGCTGATTAAGTATATGAATCAAAAGAGTTAAGGAGTAACTAGGAGGGGTCAGAGCAGGATTAAGTGAGTTAAAACACTCCGAGAAGTCTTGATACCCACCACTACTTTGAAGCTACTAACCCCCATTGTGCCGGTTGTCCTGAGTATTTTTTCTGGTATTTATCACAATTTCTGTAGAGTTATTTATTGGCCTAATGATTTTGAAAATCCAAAATTACAGATACTCTAATATGAAATAGGACGTACGACAAGCTATCTCACATACTATCTCATAGTAGTCACGACACATAACTGCGACGTAAATTCTTATCATGTATAATGATGATGCAACGCTTCTGCAAGACGCATCGGAATGTCAAGCATGTTCTAAATAATGCAGTTAACCATCTCTGTTTTATATAATTCACCAATCAGAAAAGAGATAAACAGCTTATGTAACTAAGTTTACATCACAAAATAGTAGGGTTCTCAATGTGTATGCAGATAGACTACCTATGGTTTATATTTCTTTGACTAATATAATGATTCTAATGATTGATATTGCTAACTACTTTGTTGTTAGGTCTAGGGAAATATGACAAACAGCCCTTTTTATTTGCATGAGGAATTTCATAAATGGATAAATAAAAGATGTTATTAGGCCTTCAAACCCGAAGTTTAAACTACTACCTAATTGGTTTAAACTAAATCATTTTTTTAAACGAGCTTATGCATAATTTCCCGCCCTCTGACTTTGAGTCCCAGTCTGTCCACTATTTTTGGGGGGTTACTATACCTATTATATTAAACAAAGTTTAGAAAGGTAATAAATGTAAAAGAATTGATACGTTATGCAGCATTGTTCAACTTTTAAGTGATTTAATTCAATAACAAGCTGCTAATATTTACTCAGATGAAGGAACAATCATACAAGTATTTGTTTAACTTATTACTCATATCTTGGGAATGTTTTGATAGGGTAACTGACAATATCATGGCATCAGTTCAGTTCAGATACATCTGTGTTTGGCACTCGTGACTCACGCTGTTTATGTTAATGATTCATTATTATAATGCGTTGACTATATTGAGTGCCAGCAAGCAGACTTGTCTCCATAATCTGAAGTTTACATCAGTTCTTAAATTACTACGTGTAAAGCGATTTTTTACTATCTACATATTTCAATGGCATTCCATAACAGACAACATATTACGATTAACACTAACGATTGCGGACATGTCAGTTCTCACCATGTTTGTGAGAAAATTGGTTTTTGTTTCTCATAACAAGAATACAATGGGTTTTCGCATAAAAATTAATAATAGAATTTCATTTTTTATGTTAAGTCTGAGTTACATCCTAATAAACATTATAAAAATAAACGTATATGTATAAACAATCCAAAAAAGAGGTGCGTGCTTGCATGCAAGCGTGCATGTTTGCATGCGTGCGTGCGTAAAGCATTGACTAACTTAGCGTTCGCTCGATTATGAACTTCTTTCTGTTCGTTAATGCAGAGTTTTAAGATATATATGTGTTGCCCTTAGCTGAACGAATAAGTTATTTGGTGTTACCTAACCGCTTATTGAATAAGTTGACAATGAGCTGCACGGGAGTTTTTATTTGTTTGAATGCTCGATTAACCGATACTTTACGTGAATATTCCGATACTTTCTCGTCATTACAGAGAGAAACCTGTATCCAGCGGTGGGTTGTATAGATCCGACTGCTGGTGTTCATGTGCGATGTGTGTTATCTATACTATGCTACTTTCGATTTTTTTCAGAGCGACAGAGGCAGGCGATCTCAACATTGTATCTAAAATTCTTGCATCCGGGTACAAAAGCCGTGACGCCAAGAATCAGGATGGGCAGACCGCGGTGCACATAGCAGCTAGGGCTGGCAGAGATGACATACTCGCTCAGTTGATAGAGAGCGGCGCCACTGTGAACGTGCGGGACTCTTTTGGGTACACACCTTTACACGTAAGTACACATTGGAAAATATATTTTATCCTACATACGAGTACCTACATAGGGGCGTCGGCCGGCGTTGGAATAGCACCACCCTATCTCTTCCCATGGGTGTCGTAAAAGGCGACTTTAAAGGATAACTAAGCCGCTACCACTAACCCTTACAAAATACACCACCTTCTATAGAAGTGAACTTGCCAATCCGCTTGGCCAGTGTGGCGTTTTAAGGCCATACATCCCTTATTCATAAGTATGAATAGGCCTGCGGCCAACAGTGAAATGGCCTGACTATAAATGTGGTGGTTACGGTCACCTACACAGTAGTTAGTCCAATTTCTTTAAATATTCGGAATATGTATAATGTTAAAAATATCGATTTTCTATAAAAAAAATATAATATCGTTTGTAATCAAAAAACGGCTCTTATAGGTTTATGGGTTCTTTTAGGCATATATTCTTTTTCACAAACAAATTACCTGACTTTCTATTCCAATTCTTGGACTCTGGTAATGGGTAATTTATATAATAAACCTTATGCTCATAACAATAACATTCACCACTCAACAGTTATGGATCACCTGCATAATATGAATTTTGTAAAAAAGCTAGATGTCAGGGTGCCGCGTGATTTAAATGACAGAAACTTGGTGAATAGAATTTCCATATGCGAGATGTTGCTACAACTAAATACAATTTATCCATTTCTGAAGAGATTGGCTAACAAGCGATGAGAAGTGGATCATCTATAATAACAATGTTCGAAAACGATCTTGGTCTAAGCGAGGTGAGCCATCACAAATAGTCCCAAAGGCAGGCCTCACACTGAACAAAGTTATGTTATGTGTATGGTGGGACTGGAAAGGCATTGTGTATTAGGAATTTTTGCCACATGGCCAAATAATTAATTGTGATGTCTACTGTCAGAAATTAGTAAAATTGAAACAAGCTTTTGAAGGAAAACGCCCAGAATTAATGAATAGAAAAGGTATACTGATGTCTACTGTCAGAAATTAGTAAAATTCAAACAAACTCTTAAAGGAAAACGCTCCGAATTAATGAGTCGAAAAGGTATAGTTTTCCATCACGACAATGCTCGACCGCATACATCTTTGATGAGTGAACAAAAATTTATGGTCCTTGTCTGGGAAGTTTTAATGCATCCTGCATACAGTCCAGACATAGTACCTTCTGATTATTATTTATTCCGCTCCTTACAAAATTCTCTAAAGGGAGTAAAATCACATTCAAGAGAAGACTGTATAAACTATTTAAATCAGTTTTTCACTCATAAACCCCGGAAATTTTATAGCGATGAGATAATGGGCTCTGCCAGAAAAATGGCGAAAGATAGTCGACTTAAATGGACAATATTCCGTTCAATAAATATTTCTGTAATACAAAAAAGTCTCTATTATTTTCACTATAAAAAGGCCGCGAACTTATCAGACTACCTAATATATTCCAGTGTTATCTCGACTCAGTGCCCATGAAAATATGCCCGATAACAAAGCTACTCTCAGGTAAAATTCGAAGTGCTGAACTCCGCTTTTCAATTAATGAATCCACACATACACGAGAATTATACGATTATACTAGTCCAGATCTATGAATCGCTGGATAGAGATATAGTTTCCAAATAATCCTCACCATCGCTCTTACTATATCAATATGTGATCTATGAGTATTTCACTTACACAAAACACAATTTAATGTAGTCACTGTATCGTTCTGCCTTGAATAAAGAAAGATATATGTGTACCATTTGAAATACAAAATGAATACGTTTAGGATACATATTTCCTTGCATAATACACACAGAGTACATGGATATAAATTCATTCACTCAGGCCTCCCATTAAATCACAACATATTTCACTGGGGTAAATGAGCTATTGAGCTAAATGAGTGATATAAATATATCCTTAGATCAAAAAGATTCATATGTCTCTTTTTGTTTCAGTGATATAATCTTTGCATCACTAGTTATAATAGAAATTCTCGTTTTTAGTACACATGTCAGTACAACTTCCCCAGTACGACAGAGCTGCTGGTGGCCAAGGGACATGCCAACTACCAGATGCGGCACGCGCCCTCTGGTAAGGTGCCGCTACACGATGCCGCGCAGAAAGGGCACATTGAGTGCATCAAGGTATGACTATGCAATCGCAAAATGAGCTACTAACACGGTAGTTGTCAGTATTTGAAATTGACTTGCTTTATGGCTTCTTCGACAATTAATCAGAGAAGTCAGCAAACTCATATTGAAAATATTTTTTTAAACCTAATAGAAAATATGGTAGATATAAGCTTGAAAATATTTGATCTATGTCTACTTGTCGCTAATGATGCTTCTGAAACTGATAATAACGTCATTAACACAGTAGTGCGGTCGATTTTTAACGAATTTTTTTAACTTCTAACGATTTATAACTTCTAAGCAATGGAACTTGGTTATTTTTATATATTGTAACAAAAGAAAATATATATACAAAAGGTGTGCTTATCGCCTTAGGAGATTTCTACCAGCAAACCTGGAAGAGCAATAGGTGAACAATGAAATGATAGTGCAGACATAGTGCATATTTTTATAATTTTTTATATAATTTCTGATATCTTAAAAAAATATCTAACACTAGGCTAATACCGCATTGCAAACAAATCGTCAATTTAATTATAAAATTATCAAAAACAAGTCTCATACCGTATGTATTGTTAAATTAATCGTCATTTTTTGCGTAAGTTACTCCAGCGGACCCTCAGCCTTATTACTATGATTACATCACAATACAAAAAAATGTACCGTATTGCTGCCCTATTTCGGCCCAAAAATTAGAAATAGTTTAGTACTATTCGAGATATACCACTGCAACGATCTCACATTTAGAATTACATATCATGTATATAAATATGGATATCCGAAATAAAGAGAATTCTTATTATGATTCATTGACATTCCTTAATTTTATTTCTTAAATTCTACTTAATAATTAAAACTAAATTAATTAAACTTAATACTTATAGTTGTTGGGCGGTAATAGTGGTTTGAGGTAGATATTTTGATAGTATGGCCTGCTTTGTCCACTATGATTTAAATTTTATTAAAAGTAGATCTTTAAAATATTTCTTTAATTTTATAGGTACTGTTAAAACTGAAAGCTCCTTCACATCCAAGGACAGTGGCAAAGGAGACACCAGCAGATTTGGCGAAACAATATGGACACACAGAGTGCTATGCTTTGTTGAGTAAGTGCACTATCTGAAACTATTTATTATTATAAATAGACTATCTTCGACTATTTATTGACTGTCTTTAACTAATTTCCCTTTTGATTGTGGAATGCTAAATTAAATTACATAGAAGTTAAGTATTGTAAGGTAATTGACTGTTTCTGAAATTGATATGTTTTATGGCTTATTCCATAATTGGAAAAGAAAATAAACCCATACAAAGAATTTTTCATATCTATTACGAGATAAAGTACGTAGATATCAAGTTTGAGTATATTAAGAGGTGGAGAACTCGCTTTTTGTCATTTATGCATGGTTGCACTTGTACTATTGAAGAGTGACGTAATTAACATAGCGATGATGCCTTCTTAGGCCATAATTTCGCAGATCATAAGATCCATGCTCCAAGTGGGCTATCTGTTATTTCAAATATATTTTACTTCGATTTCACAGACTCGTAAATAGTGTTGTAAAAATGAGCATTGAGCGCTAATGAACTTTTACGATTCCATTGTTAAAGACTAGTTGAGCGTTATAGTCCAATTTTTTTATGTTCCATAGTCATAAATGAGCCCTTGAAGTTAAAAACTCGAGTCTATAATGATTAAGTTTGAATAGCACTAACATAGTGCTCCAGCGTTGATCGCTGAAGCGTTCAGCGCTCGTTTTAACAAACTACTCGTAAGTGCATACCAACAATAAGATTGCTCTTTGCTTACATAATGTCACATTACCTCTTATGTCTCACCAAATACATGTTTAGAAAACTACAAACCGGAAGAGTCGAACACAAGTAAAAGTCAATGGTACCACGGCACGCTGAACCGCGAGGAAGCCGTGAAAGCTTTAGAGGAGTATCGCAAACAGAACAAACTGCAAGACAAGGACTCTGATGGACTGTTCTTAGTGAGATATAGTGAGAGGCACACCGGCGCTTACGTGCTCACGATGCTCAGCGAAAACACGCCCTATAACTTCATTATTAGGAAAGAGGTGAGTTATAAAAAATATGTTACGTAAAACTTACGTTGTTATGATGCTAAGCGAAAATACAGTTTTGGCTTATTATTTTTAGAAAAGGCATACTGGCGCTTATGTTCTTATAACTTCATTTGCAGAAAAGTCTTAGGCTCCGCATATACAAACTTAATTTAAAATATGAAATCGAAATTTAAAATGGTCCCGACTGCTTTGACTCTGATAATGAATTTTCAAAGTAGTAGTACTCTATGAATTACTATTCATAAAGCAAAATAAACCAGCTGGTGTATGCAGTAAAATGCAACCTCACTGGTTTCATTAATTTTAGTTTATTTCAATATAGGTACAGCTGTGTTCATATAGAAGTTGGACGGAGGCGGAATTTTTGTTTTTTAAATAACTTATTTAATCAACGCGAAAATCTTCATTCCCAAATTATATTACATATTATATATATTGTGATTGATAATATAATTATTATAAACGGTGGGGAGAAAGTTCATCATTAATAAATACATTGGGACTGACAGCAATAAACACACAAGACGATTAGCATGAGGAGGCCCGTGTCCAGCAGTGGACGATAAAGGGCTGGTTACGGTACTTCGGGACGATATAGAGTGATATTTGTTCCATTGTGTCAGAACACGTGGCTGTACATAGATGATGGCCCGTTTCTGGAGTCGCTAGAGCGGCTGGTCGAGCACTACAACGCGGTGCCCGACGGGCTGCCCACGCGGCTCACCGCGCCCGTGCCGCCCGAACCCAAGCCGCCGCTGCCGGAGGTCAGTACTCTACACCACACGACCACAACGTGTTCCGTTGCGACAGAACACCTCACTGTACATAGACAACGGCCCGTTCCTGGAGTCGCTGGAACGGCTTGTCGAGCACCACATCACACTCAAACACAATTTGCCCACACCCCCTAGGACAATAGCCCACGTCTCCAAAATGCGGCTAGCTCTTAAACCTGTGGACTAATGTGGCTAGTTGATGACTTATAGTCGACAAGTGATCTCGATATTATCAGTAGTAGTGTCCAGCGGGCCGTCAACATTATCCTACCGCCCAAGCCTAAGCCGCTGTTGCCGGAGGTCAGTACTAGAGATGAGTAGCTCGCGAGTGAAAGACAAAAATGAGCCGAGCTGGCTCTTGTGAATCAATCTTTATCTAGCTCACTGTCGTCGCTGTTGCTATATCCGTATATGATCTAGCTCACCCACTCACAAGACAATGGTGTAATGTAGGGAGTTTATTTAAACTCGTTCGGGTGCAAGATGTGATCAATTTTCATGTAATCGCATGATTTTGCAATAACTTTGTTGGTAGGTCTAGGGCCGCGTAGTAACAGTAAATTGCAGAATAATAAATTGTGCTATTTTCAGTTCTCCACAATGCCTCGTACCAAGAAGCCGTCACCGAGCCGCGCGGCCATGAACCAGACGCTTTCACTAGTCAAGCACGACATCCTCAATGACCAACAGACCTCCCTACCTACCTCCCCACCCATCCCCTCTATACCCACCAACAATAATGCCTTCGAACTGCTCACCAAAAACCTATCATTCTCCTCAGACTTCAATAATGAAAGTATGAATAATAATGAAGACAGCACGCAAAATGACAACGACACATACAAAGTGCCCGCAAATAACAGTGCGGTCGTTTCGTTGACGGAGAATTACAACGAGATATCTATCAACGCTGAGGGACAGCTGTCTACGTTGCAAGGTATGTTTTTGTACAAGTAGAAATATTTTTTATAGAAATAAGGCGGCAGACCAACAGTCTACCTGATGGTAAGTGGATACTGTCGTCCATAGACATCCGCGATTCATGCCAGCATCAGTCCAGAATGACAAACGTTGGCACGCCCTCGGATGCGCTACCTACCTTTGCAGATTAACGAAAGGTTGGGAAAATGAGGACGGATAGGATGAGATGGGAATGGGTTCTGTCATATCTCACTCAATACCGAAACACATACGTACATTGGGAAAATACGATAAAGTAGAAAATGAAGTACATTGCAAGGTAGTCTTCTGTGAGAAAGGGGTAACGTGGCCAGTCGAATGCGCCCAGCGGCTGTGGGAATGCAGCATGCACTCTCCCAATATTAGAAACAGTGTTCCTCACACAAGTGGTAAATAAATCTAAATCCATAATGATTCGAAGTGGTCCATAAACTCCTGATTTTTTTTATCACTACAAGCTCAGTAAAGAACATATTTATTTTATGTGGGTTAAAAATAAATTAGAAGCGGTGGCCTATTTAAACTTAACTAAGTACGTGACCTTGATGCACTGACTACATATTGACGAGCGAATGTTGCAGTAATGACATTTTCTATATAAATCATAAAACTCATGACGGGTTACAGAACTTCTGTTATTTATAAAAAATATGAAAAACGTCTATATGTACCAGTAACCAATGACTAATCATTTTAAGATTTTTTTTTAGAATTCCCACCATTAATAGCTATTTTCATGAAACTCAGCTCAAGGAGTTATGCCCAATTTTAGAGAAACGCCCTTTGTTTGTCATTGCTTATTACTAGAGATGATTTGTCATAATGTCCTTGAATACCACAAACCATACTATATGTAGACTATAAAGCGGTTATCGTACTGTAGGGAAATGTTAATGATGCTGGTTACAAATAGATTAAACCCAAGTATCATACAGGATTTTAATAAAATTGTACAGGTATATTTTTGTAGATGAACCAACAACTAGAAGAACTTAGCCGGGGGTGGCTGGATGAGAAGGACTGAAGATCGTGTATGGCGGCGAGCCGCGAGAGAGACCTCTATATCCCAGCAGTATATTCCTATTTCCCAAACAAGCTGATGGTATTTCTCTAGATATCATAAAGATATAGTCAAACTGGCATCTGTCCCTGACATAAAAGTCGATCTCACAGATTCTTGGACTTTTTGTCCCTATTCTACGAACGGTGGGCAATACCACTGGGCGCGCCCGATAAACCGAGTTACTTCGATCTCACAGAACACTGCCCTCAAATATACTCATACAAACGTATTTCGAAATTAAATGATATACTAAAGTTCATTTTCCATCCCATCAAGTGGAGAGTGTAATGGGATAAGGAAAATCTCACCGCATTATACTAATACTCCTATCTCAAGTCATCAAAATTCATTTTATTTTATTTGATAAAGAGTATATTGAAGGAAACTCCTTGCACCTTTATATTTGTATTCTTTACTTCTCCACTCTACTCCTCGTCTAGTTTTACTTCATATTCACCAGAAGGATGGTATATTTCTATTCTTAGAATTTTTCTTCTAAATTCACTCGTAAATCTCCAGCGCATCCGGTACCATGCCAATGTTTGTCATCTTAGACTGATATTGACATGTATTTCGGATGTCCATGAGTGACAATATCCACTTATCGCGACAGGTGTACTGTCAACTCATCTTGTAATACAACGTTAACATGTGGATAATGTGGTTGATTGTACAATTAACACTTGTAGTTTTGTAGCTACTTAGTAATATTTTATTGTACAATTGTTTATTGTTCCAAATAAAATACTACCGTTGTGTTGCATCCGACACTCAACGATATATAGTCAAAATACAGTACAGAAGACTTTCGAAACCAAGTACAGGAGAGGGAAGGTGCAATTTAGTCTGGTCGGATAAAACATGAATGAACGGACGAACTACGGACGGACTACTTTTAAGACTTTATGTCCTAGTCAATATTCTCAAATTTTGTTCTTTCTTGACAGACAATTTTGACAAATTTTGTTCTTACTTGCAGAGCCAATTTGGTCAAATCTTGTTTTTTCTTGCAGAACTAATCCCGATGAGTGAGCTAACACTGGGCGCGGTGTTAGGAGAGGGTGAGTTCGGTGCAGTGCTACGAGCCACCCACGCGCTGCCAGGGCAAACAGCGCAGAATGTTGCCGTGAAGACGTTGCACCCTCACCACACAGAGACCAACCGCAGCGAATTCCTCTCCGAGGCCAAGCTAATGATGTCGCTTAGACACCGGTGTATCGTGCGGATGATCGGTATCTCTTTGGTAAGATTTGGTATTTTTACCCAGCTACAGTGGAGGCAAAAGGGAAAGTTTATGCATTTTTGAACTTATGTATGTATGTGCATATGTATGTATAAATTAAGACAAAAAAATCATCCGCTATTTCTTGAGATCAGCTTATTTTAGCTGTAGTAGAATATCCATGAACCGTGATAGCTTAGCCCACTCACATTCGTGTGATCGTGAGTTCAAATTGTTGGCCCGTACTTAAGTACTTAACTATGCTTAAGTATGGATTTTCACTGATTTTCACTAGCTTGGTGATGAGAGAAAACATCGTGGGGAAACCTGTATGCTCGAGAAATGAACAATATGTTTACTGGAATAATGCCGTTTCATATTGTATTCTTTTAAAACTGATATAGATTCATTGCACAACAAGCAAATTGGCTTACCATTGTGCATTATGAAAAAGTATTCATCAGTCCATTTTTCTTGAAATTGGCGACATTCTGAGTCCACTTTTCGTTTTGTAACACCAAACATTCTTCCAGGAGCCTTCTGAACTAACAGTCACAAAACTAAAAACTATCGCAATGCAACGTGACGAGCAGTGTAATCACTTGAAAAACAAAAACAACCTAACGTTCATTCATGTCCGGCCGGCCGGCACAATCCCGCGCGCACGGCCTCCCTGCGTTTCTTTTTCGTCCCGCGCGCTACCTACGTCTTTATTTGTCGCTACGACGAAATTCTAAGAAATCCATTTAAGTGCTTTGGTTGCGTACTTGCCTATTACTTTGCACTTGATGTAATCGCTTTGACCGGAGTAAGTAAAAGTATCTAATTCTCGGTGAATGTTGACTCAAATGGTTCGAATGTTCCGCGGGCCGGATAAAAAGCTGTAGCGGGCCATATCCGGCCCGCGGACCGGACGTTGCCCATATATGGACTAAATCAAACGAAAATCTGAGAGAACATGAAATAACGCTAATACAAACCATTACTACCTCTAATCTCTACAAGCACTTCCTATCAAATAGAGTCGTCAACTCCTGAAATAACATATTGCACGAGACAGTAAAGGCAGAACTGTTTAGACAGAAGGCAGCACAAGTGTATTGATATGGGCGCATCAGTGAAAGCTGCTAGCCTAATACATAAATAATAGTAATAATAGACAACATAATCTTTTATTTTCATGTTCACAGGGGCCACCCCTAGCGATGGTTCAAGAGCTAGTCCCCCTGGGTTCCCTACTGGAGTACCTGGTCCGGCACCCGGACAAGGCGTCTCCGGGCTATGAGCTGCGACTGTGGGCGTGCCAGGTGGCCGCCGGCATGCGGTACCTTGAACGGAGGAGATTCGTTCATCGAGATCTCGCTGCTAGGAACATTCTGCTTGCTAGCAGGTAACATTTTAAAAATATTAAATTGTATTTTAAGGAATTACTTAACGAATGTGAATTAATTACTTATTGAGGTTGGAAGGTAGATAGAAACGCTCTGTATGTAAGAGTAAGAGATGATATAGTATATTTGCGATCTAAAAGCACAAATTCGGGATGACAGGTTTTTAACGATGACAACAGATTTTTAACGATGACAACAGATTTTTATAAAAACAAGCTATAAAAAGGTGTAGCCAATGAGTCCGCAACCAAGTTCACCGAGGCCTTACGTGGTCAGCTTAACCAGTTTTTTGAGAGGACGACTAAGGTTACCCCCCGACGTCAACACATCTACCCTAGTAACCACCCCATCCTTGCCAGGGTATTTGGCAATTACGCGGCATCTAGGTCAGACTCCACGCGGCAGCGTCTCGTCAATCATAAGAACCAAGTCGTCACTTTCTAAATCTTTGCTAAGGGATTGCAGACAAGTGTTCATGATGGATGAAATTTGCAAATCTCCTTCGTCGATCCAACTAAAGGAAGGCTCTGAGGCTCGCACTATTTTTGGAATCGCTGGGTTCGAGAGATCTATACAACCTCGTCTGCAATCCCGGAACGAAAAATTAGAAATAGACGACTCGGTTCTTATTGTCAACGAGAGGCTGCCGCGTGGAGTCTAGCCCAGAGCCCGCGTAATAGCCAAATTACCCTGGCAAGGATGGGGTGACCTAGGCAAGGTGTGTTGATCTTCCACCCTCAATATTACTAGTGTTTTAAATAGTTCGGAATCGACTGTCATCAAACCAATAAGGTAAATATTTGTTGATTGTCTGAGCAATACTATTTAGACAATTTACTGTAATATTTTAAATTTGACTTACGCCTCAATATATGGGAAACTAGGACTAAAAATAAGGTCCCTTTGTCGCATTAATGATAACGATATTTATTAACAATAGGTTATAGTCTACACAAAATAACGGCAAAATTAAAAAAAAATCTTGCATTGTTAAAAGTAATTTTAGTCATTGTCTAATTTAGTTACTGCTAATTATTCCGTGGTTTATACCTAGGTATGTTTGATCGCCAACTGTGGGGGTTTATGGAGTAATTAACTAAAAGGTTTAATTGTATACATTGTATGAAAATTCTATTGACGAGAAATTTACATTAACGTCGTCCATATATTTCATTTGCAGACATCAAGCTAAGATCAGTGACTTCGGTCTATCGCGCGCGCTCTCCACAGATAGTTCGTACTACCGCGCGTCGCGCGGCGGCAAGTGGCCCATCAAGTGGTACGCGCCTGAATCGTACAACTACGGCACGTTCAGCCACGCGAGTGACGTCTGGAGCTACGGCGTCACGCTATGGGAGATGTTCTCGTACGGGAAGCAACCGTATGGGGACATGAGGGGCAGTGAGGTGAGTATACAATTCAATGACAATACAGTAGTCATAGTGGACACGATGGGGGGTGAGTCCTATGACAACTTTTTAAACTTTCGTACACCCATTATATTCTAAATCGGTCTGAACGCGTATAATAAAGGTATTTTTTTGACTTTATTCCTACTCGACGTTTCGGCGCCGGCACGGGTTACACCAGCCGTGATCACGAGTTGACTGGAGGCGGGTAGTCCAAGATGGGAGCTGCGAGCAGTTTAACCCGCGTAAGGTTGCAAGCGTTTGCGTGTGATCCGTGCCAAAATCTCGAGTAGGAATAAAAGATAAACAAATACCCTTATTATACGCGTTCAGACCCGATTTAGAATATAAATAGTGGTCATGGTGACATATGAGGCGGTGAGGTACAAAGTAGGGTGACGTATCCTAGCTAGAATAAACTCACTGCTATGTACGAGGGTCACACTGAAAGTTTCCGGAATGAATAAGAAAAAATTACAATGAATAGCCAAAAATCTATTTATTGTTTCTCAAAATATTCTCCGTGAACGTCAATACACTTTTTGATATGAATAAACCAATTTCCATAACATTTATTCCACTCCTCTGTGGTGACCTCAGAAACATGTTTTTCATAATCTTCGACAGCCTCTTCTAGCGATGAAAATCGTTGACCGCGTAATTAGTTCTTAATTTTTGGAAACAAGAAGTCACAAGATGCCAAGTCGTCCCGACTGGAGGATGGCTCATGAGTTCTACGTTTTTCAAGTCGTTTGTCTGTTTGGCCATGTGAGAGCTGACATTGTCATGGTGCAAGATTATCTGGCGTTTACGGTTGTTTCTACGGAGTTCGTCAATAACTTCCGGCAAGCAAATCAGCATTCACGGTACGACGATTCTCCAAAGCAACAGTAGCCAAGTGTCCAGTTTTTTAAAAAAAGAAGCGATCATCTGCTTCACGGCACTTTGCACATGCGCCACGTTGGTGGGAGGGTTCGGCTCATCTTGAAAGACTCAAATGGTCGATTGCCGCTTTGTTTCGGGGTCGTAACTGTAAATCCATGTTTCGTCACCTATGTTCCACACCAAATTTGAAGCCCCTTCGTTGAATCTGGTAAGCATGGCATTGCACCGTTCCGTGTGAGTGACGCGTTCCGTTTTTTGAACCTCAAATTGTGTAGCATCCACCGCGAGCACAGCTTTCGCACAGCCAAATGTTTGTGTAATATTGATTGTATCTGACTGATGCCTATGCCTAAGGATGCCCGAATCTCATGGTAGGTCACATACCTGTCTGTTTAGATTATATGGCGCACAGCATGTTTTTGTTGTTGACAGCGGTTTACGGGTGACCTTCACGAAATTCGTCACTGAAACACACGACCGCGCTTGAATTCTGCAAACCACCTATAAATTGTCGTTTTGCATGGTGCTTCATCGCTAAAAGTAGTTTGAAGCCGAGTGAGGCTCTGCTGAGCTATCAAATTACACTTAAAATCGTAGAAAATCAAACAGTGAAAATTTTCACGAGATAAATCCATCGTAATGCAGACACGTAATTTTTAAAATGCCACAATGAAAAATTAATGACTGTTAGATTAAACACTTTACTCTACAGCCAAAGAGTTCTAGTTTCAAATACTGTTATTACTTTTTAAATATTGTTTATGTAAGTGGCCAGTTCCGGAAATTTTCAGTGTGACCTATGTACACGTGGTAGCAGCAGTGGTACGGGTACAGTGGAACGGTGCATCTACAAGTTTTTACAGTCTCGCTAGAGTAATCTCACTGCTATGTACACGTTAGGCATGTTTCGAATAGCAGAAAAACACTATTCGCGAATACAAATACGAATATTTTGTCCCTTTATTACCGAATAAGAATAGTACCTAGTTTACTATATATTGTAGTACTCACGCACTTGTAAAGTTAGATACGTAACGGCTGATTTTCAAACATTCTTTTTATAGAAAAGCTCTTTTACCTACTAGTCACGTTGGGTACTATTCGATTAGTATTCGAGTATTCATTTTGAAAATGGCGAATAAGAATATGAATGCTTAAAAACTGACGAATATTCGGAACATCCCCAGTACATGAGGTAGATTGCACTATGAGAGATGCTCTACCCCTAAATACTTCCCCTTCACTCTCACGCGTTTCCTATTCATGCATCTCGTTCGTCATTCCATATACATTTGAACAATTTATTATTTATTCTTTTATTTTCAGGCAATACAAATAGTAGAAAGTGGTCAACGTTTAGAAAGACCAGCGGACTGTCCCGATGAGATCTACCAAGTGATGTTGGACTGCTGGGCGTATAGTCCGGATCTCAGGCCTACGTTTGGCAAACTAGTTGATGTATTCTCAAGCCACCCCGACTATGTCAACATCAGCCAGTTGGCTCTCGACAACGATGACGTCAATGTATAGGTTAGGTACGTAAGTTACTGTATAGTAGTAGTTATAATCGTATACAGAGTGTAAAGAATTGATTCCCGACGCCTGAGCCGGATCCTGCTCATAGCGTTAATTGATATACATTAACGTTATAAATTAAACGCAAGCATGTTAAGGGACAGAGCGGACTATATTGTTATAAGTACATTTATGACATTATAGTACACAGAGAATCAATCGATGGCGTTACTAGTATCTAATTTTGATATAAAACTAACAAGCGTTGTATTTTTTGTAATAATATAAATTTTGTCATTTGGTTTTAACAAAGCGTATTCGACTTAAAGGTCACCTTTTTACTATTCTTGATAAGACTATTTCATGCAAAATACGAATCTTTCTAAATGAGTTTTGTAAGCTTAGGGGTCATCCATAAATTACGTCACACGTTAATGGGGAGAGAGGGGTCAACAGTGTGACAAGGGGGGGGGGGGGGGGGGACGAGTCATAAGCTTCGTGACGTCACATGTATAAATCTAAAGTATTAAAACTAAACTTCAACTCTAACGAAACACTAAAATATTACCAACTCTCAATATTATAAGGTTGTTTTAATTTATAATTTCTAAATTTAAAATTGAAAAATATGTGACGTCACACTGGTGTGACGCCCCTGGGGGCGGGGGGGGGGGGGGGGGGTCACACAAATGTGACCAGAATGGGGAGACTCCAAAATTCATGAAATTCGTGTGATGTAATTTATGGATGGCCCCTTAAAGACTCGTTTAATAAAAAAAAAATACTTAAAAATACTACTTAACAGACACTTAAGTGAAATAGCCTTTTAACCGCATTCACATAAAAAATTACGTATTTTTTCTGTTAACTCTGAATCAAGAGCAGATTCCATGGTTTTAGGCTTCAGGAATTCAATCATTCTGTATATTAAGAGCGTTATTGACGAATGATGATGACTGCAGTTTCTCTGATAAGAAATGATGATATTATATTTCAATAAAATAATCCTAATTTACTAGGAGTGTGACCAATGAGAAGAACCTTATAGACATGGGTCAAATTATGAATGAAAGTCGCGATATTATAGTTTTCTCAATATAATAATATGCAATTCAACTAAACTGACAGAATAATTTAATTAACCATAAAAGAATAATAGCATACCTATTTTGTTTTTGTATCCATTTGGTATTTGTAATACCATGAAAGGATTTAACTCTAGGGGACAAGATTATCCCACTTGTCACCAATAATTATCGTTTTGTACCAAAATTATTGTATCTTTCTTAAATATCCACTATGCGCATCCAAAAAGGAAATCAAAATTGCTACAAATTTTGACCAAAAATTATATTGGTCAATATTACTTCAATAAATATAAATATTACTTTCACAATATACATAAATATTAATGCCATCGGCACTAAGTTTTATAAACTTACTTTTTAAATATTAGCCGGCAAAAATAAATGCCAAGGAAATAAAATCCACAATAGTTAGTGCAAATTGTTATTTTATGAAATGGTATGTCTGTTCATCAAAATTATCGTAGAATGAAGAGTTCGCTCGTATACGATACCGTACCTATGTACAATATCTATCTACGTAATATACAATATCTCTAGGATTGCAGGGATATTGTATATTATCGTACACCCCTACAATTATTGTAGTGGTTGCAACGCTGGCCTGTACTAAAAATAAACACTTCCTCTTGTGTAATTTAATATAATATTGAAGATTCCGTTAATAATATATCGGTGTGATGGTGATTTTTTTTATCTTTCTCCTGCTATAGTATCCCTCACATATTCTTTTTCTTAATATATGAGAAACTTTTTGAAGGGATACTTTATGTTAGATATCTCTAATTTTTCATACCGTGAATGAGATGTGAACACGTACAACTAAAGTCTTGTTTACCTTTTATTTCCACTACGTTTCGGCATGACACCAGCCGTGTAAACCTTTAATTGTACAATAAAAAACATTGCATTTAATTGCATGTGTTTATTAGACCATCCGATTTACAATATAAAATATATACAAAACACAAAAGTTTTAATAAACATCTGTACTTTTTATATATTTTAGTAATTCCAAGAATAGCACCAAGAATCGCCTATTATTACATACTTATTTGTGTAGCTTGATCGCTATAATGCATTTCTCGCAATGTAACTCACATATAAATAATTATTACTACATAACATTATTTGCGATGCATTGCATTGATCCATTGCGTTTACTACAGGTTTATAAAACAACGAATAGAACTTACGGTGAACAGTTTGTTACTATATGTGGTGAATGTCCGAAGTGCACCAAATGTTAATAATACGCATCGGTAAATATTGTCAATCATCAAATAGAAAGAAAATTTTAACGAAATATTATAAACTTTCACTAACGGTATTGATGATTGTCAACATTCGCCGATGGATGTCAATAATCATCAATCTAGATATTCACGGTAATACATCTTTCCGTATCTGTAAACGATGTGCCTGATTTATATTAGTTTAGTGTTGTGTATTAAGTGTACAAAGAGTATTTTTTATATTTGTATATTGAATTCAGTGTAAAAATAACAAATAATGGACTTTCTACTTTTTTGTAGATTATAAAAGTTTTTACTCGAATATTTGATAAATAAAAATATATCCAAAATCGCATTTGTTTAACGAGTATTTAATGTAATTTCAAACATTTAAAAGTATTTTTAATTATACAATATTTGTTCCTTTTAAGAACCAAAATAGAAGATGTTTTATAAGAATGTATTTGTAATGTTTTTATTGTTTATAAGAATGAAATATTAGATAATTATTATAAACAATACATTCCGTTTATTAAGTATGTTTATCAAAAATGTAATGCCATGAAAATGCCATAGTTTTCGTGATTACACAGCAATTTATTGCCACAAGGTTGTGTTATTATAGTGTACAAAAGCCTATAAAGTTACCTAAATTCTGATGTATTTAGTTTTTATAGAATTTATATTAAATTCTGCGATATAAGTCTGAGTTAGTAAATTAATTTATATGTTATATACAGATAATTATTTCTATTATGTTACAGAAACAAATGTGATAATGATATTTATAAATAAAATAAATAATACCGAACATAAGTTTACTTGTTTATTTTTTTCATTATATTCCTAGGACGCTACCATTTATATTGACACCGATATTTCTAGATAAAATACACAAAACTAGTCCAAAATATATCACAAAGATAATACAAACATCAACACACGGTGTTCTATAAATTGAGGCGACACTCATTATACGGAGGCGGGGGCGTTTCCGACCGATCTGGTAATCGAATCGCATCTACTTGAAAAGGCGCACGCCCTTCCGGCAACGACAGTCCCCTACGAAATGACGGAGGAGTCTCTAAATCGGGATATATCACAGTACTCCACAGTAAATTGCAACTCATTTCGGAATCCCCCAATCGCTGAACGTCTCTTCTTTGTCGTCTGGTTGGTCGAGCGCAGTTTAACTTACTGCATTTGCAAATACTCCGCAGCCATATGTAAGTGGCTACAATGCCCACGGCCAGTCCTATCTCAAGGCCTATCACAAACGCCTGAAAAGCTGAGAATTCTCTATCAATCTTTTCAATAGGAGAAGACGGTTTCGTCGGTTCCAGCACTGGTAAAGTCTCATTCTCCGTCTTTATCGTAATGTTCCAAACTTTATCTATATCAATTTGTTGTTTTTCAGTAGTGACCGCAGATATCATTTTCTCGAACATTTTAGGCATTTTTTTGTTGTTGCATTGTTTCTGGTATATTATTTCCTTTGATATAATCCAATTTTCAACTGCAACCAATTCTTTGTTGCATTGCCAGTAATCATTTTTTAATTCTAATCGCTTCAATCTATGCAACGGTTTTAACACGTCCATATTAAGTGATACCATGTAGTTATCGCTTAAATCTAACTTATTTAGATACGGTAGGCGTGTAAACAGTCTTTCTGGTAAAGACCTGATCCGACAATTATTCAGATTTAGGACCTATAAAGGATTAAAACAGCATAAAAAAATAGATATAAAAATAAATATAAAAAAAGACAAACCGAAAAGATTGCATTATTACCTGTAATTTTGAGTGAATTAAAAATGGTTCTTTTTTAAGATCTTCGAAAATATTTCCTGATAAATCAAGACTTTCAAGCTGCGGTGTATCCCAGAACAGATCAGGTGGAATAAATCTCAGTCTGTTGTAGCTCAAATCAAGATGGGATAATTGCTCCAATCCAGCAAACGCATGAAGACCGATCCAAAAGATTAAGTTGTATGACAAATTCAACATTTGCACAGAGGTGTAGCCAATGTCCTAAAAGTAAGTAAAACAAGTAAAAACCATAGGAAAAATATATATTCACTTTACAACATACTACTTTGTCTATAACATATTACCTTGAAGCAATAGTTGTCCAATTCGCTAATAACATTGTGACTAAGACTGTACACCTGCACAATGTCGGGTACTCCCACCTCAATACCGATAATGTTTTGGTCCACACACACCGCTCTCTTTAATCCATTGTCCAAATCGCAGTCGCATTGTTTGGGACACATTTCACTTCTCACACACGTTAATAAGTATATCAAAAATATTACTAAATAGTAATGTTCTAGCGCCATTTTTTATATTTTCTCACAGTTGCACTCAAGAAAGTCATTTGCATTATGAATCGTTTGGAAACTAATGAAAATAATCTGCTGTGTGATATGTTTCTATAGAATATAGAGCAGCGATACATCGAGTTGATAAAACAAATGCTATTATCAGTTCTATGACGGTAGATAAGATAACAAGTAGGCAAGTGATATGTCTCTCCCTGAAGTGATTCATTCTTGAAATGAGTATGCTAGAGTAAATACTTTTTGGTCATCCTACTTATTGGTGGTCTAAAGTGGTCCTTGTTTTGTGTTGGGGACATATTTGAAGTGTATAGTTTCCAAATCGGCACTAGTTATATGCTAATAAGAGAAAATATAAATATTTTTTGGGGTATGAGGATGGGTATAGCCGTAAACTTTATGTTGCGTTATAATTAATAAAACTAAGATCTGAGTTTCAGAATAATATCTATTAAATTTTTGTGTAAATTATACATGTTTAGAAAATTCATATTCACATTTTATATTCATTCTCATTATGTCTATACAAGTTCAAAGTCACACTGTCATCTTAATACAATAGAAGTCAATAAAATAAAAACTATATTGTTAACTTACTTAGTTTTAATAGAAATTTAATTTTAGTCTCAAATCAAGTTAAAATAGTTGATATAATTATTTCAAACTATTTTTACAAGAGATTTCTACAAGAGAACGAACTAAATAATAATGTCGCCAATGAGAAAATAAAATTCATTTATTTTACTCGGCGTTTCGGTTGGGTTTGCACCAGCCATGGTCACGACCTGGCTGAAGAGGCGGGTAGTGCAATAGGTAGTAAATAGATAAATATGTGTGAAAAACGCAAAAATCTCAAATGTTATATAGGGTATTATTTAAAAATGATATTATCAATTATCATTTCATTCAATTATCATTTCTTCTCATTCAATTATTATCATTTCAATTAAAACCAATATTCATTAATCTACAGCAAATTTTGTAAAGTAATCAAAATTAACGACTTAATATTGAATCGACTGTCATCAAATAACTTGAACTCTAAAATTATTAACTTCTATACATTGGTTTCATCACTATACCGACAACAAATTTTAACTGAACAAATTGGAGTTTTGCCTGTGTTGGGTGGTGGTCGCCGAGTAGCATCGCTTCATCGTGTAGTCTATACTCACGATGGCGTTCCTCACGTCGTGTATTGTGGCACTGACGTTCTCAAATGTGTTCGCCAATCTGTCTACCGCTAAGGCCTACCACAATTAAAAGTTATGTTAATAGAAATGGCACAGAATTGTTAATGCTGATGTTCCTATTAAACGAAATCTGCTTATTACAGCCTAGGAGAGCAGTGATATACTCAACTCACACTCGTGTAATCGTGAGTTCTAATCCTCAGCCAGTACCACTGAGTTTCTGAGTTCTACTAAAGTACGGATTTTTTAAATTGGAGCTTTAAGGAACTGGAGCTTGGAAACCCGCATGCTCAAGGAATAAAAAAATAATAATCTGAAATGTGTGTAGGCACCGATCCACAGTGGACCCGAGTGGTGGGTTATAGCCCAAAACTCCCCAGTGATTTGCTAGGAGAGGCCTTTGCCATGCGGTGGAATGTATAGGCTGATAGAAGTACAGGATGTAACCAAACAATTCCAGTAATCTCACTTGCATATCTGCACAACTTTTACGTGATAAATACAACCCTTCATAGTTTAACTTCAAATTAGAGTAAACTTCAAAAGAAAAGACTTGCTCTATTTAAGAACTTGTGTAAACTCGACAAGCATTAGTATCTCACTGGTTGAAGCTAACGATGGGTAACTCCGGATTCAATGAATCAAAAGATCCGAAACCGCGAGTGGAGCCAAAACTCTTAATGATTCCGGCTAACTGTTGTTGACTCCGAGGAGTTATTTATTCCTTTCATTTTTGAATTGCGGCGTTACATGATCGAACATGATGCAAAGCGAATGAGTTGCTCTCTAGCTCTTATAAAATATAAGAAGGTGAATCAAGAGTCAAGGAATCGTTAAGAGGAGTCGTATCTGCGAGCAGAGCCGGATTAAGTGAGCCGAAACACTTAGAGGAGGAGGATACCCACGACTAGTTGAGGCTACATCAATTACGATGACTTTAGGACCGAATGAACACCAAAGGCCGTATCGTATTAACTTACTATTTTTTTAATGTATGATGATGATTTTTCCAAAAAATACATAATGAATAAAATGTTTACCTGTATATGTGATGCGTCCGCTAGTCTTTCTAATGCTTTGGAGTTGCTTAGCGAGGCCTGTGCTATTTGGGACATTGCTGATGCTTGTTGATTCATAACATCCACCTGGAGATTATATCACTCAATAGTTTATAAAGTCGAGAACTAAACTATTGTATATTGTAACAATGAAAAGGCAAAGCCTTATCTGGTGAATATTCAGAAGATTCAACAATTTAGTATGAATTATTCCAATTATCTACACTAAAAATCCACACTGGTATGGTTAATGGGGGTCCAGCAGCTGTCGTATTGCAGCATTCCCCTGCCCCTCTCTTATGTTTAGAAGTGTATGGATATAGTCCAAAACACATAATTATTAATGAATTAAAAAATAATAAGAGTCCCAATAAAGGTGACAATAGGAGTCCCAATGACATTCTTAGTAATTTCAAATTATTTACTGCAGTTATTAAAAAATAGGTTGTTTTGTTGATCATGATTTCCTTTGCCTTTAGTATTTTTTTAATGCTCCTTTAAGTACAAGCCATAACATTACATTACCACCAACCCAATCATAGAAAAGACATGCACAAACCAATTTTTCCATAAGGCTGATCTGTCGCTCATCAGCCTCTGTTACTATAATGCCATTCTCTGTTTGATTAAATTCCAACCCATCATTTTCGTAAATGTCTTCCATTGAGTCATCGTCATCATCATCATTTCCATTAAATGGTTCTTGTTTTACTCTTTCACTCTTCTTTTTTTCTGTAACATGCATATTTTATTGAATTAAAAAACAGAGGCCTAAAAGTGTAGCCTACCTTAACAAATGTCATATCAATAGATAATCTGTGTCAATAGTATTAGATAGTTATAGTTAATAGTTACTGGGTGTAAGTAGAAGTCAAAGTCAAGGGCACATTTTAATGAAATTTGCTTTGAATATTGAGATATCACTTTAATACTGGAATTAGTTTCTCTGAAGCTATTGTTGAAAGTGTTGAAAGATTTAATTTTTTTTATTGTAAATCCAAAGTGATACAATGTGTTAGAACTTCTTATTTAAAATTTGATATACCTAGTTTGAGTTATCAACTTATTCCTACAGTGCATTAACAACAGCTAACAAGACTATTAACAACTAAACAAGACATAAATGTTGACAAAATATTCAAAACCCAATGTCATGAAAGGCACGGCACAGGCCATTAAGTTACTGACTCAAGGTGGAGACCTTATTCTTTCAGAAAAAAAGTCAGTGTTTCCCAAGGCTAGGTACAGGGAAAGAATATGCACCTGAAGTCACCAGTACCCCCTTATACCATACCACCATCTGGATATAGCCTTCTTCCAAGAACCACAATGTGTTTATAATTTGGTGAACTTAACTATGAGAACATTGTGGACCCTGTAGGGCATAGCAATTAGGAGAGAGAACTTAAATTTAGAGAGGAGGCTCTTCTCATTCAGCCACTAACAGTGACTTTCTTTAATTTGTCAGAGGAACTATAACACCTTAGATCACTTCAATACCCTCAGGGGTATTACCATCCTATAAGAAGCCTTTCAGCAATCAGCACTTTCAGTATCCACTACTGGACATGGGCCTCCTCATGCACATTATGTCATGCATAAGGGATATATGAACTTAAAACATCACACTGGCCACAAAAATTGGTGAGTCCACCCTTTTAGCAGTGGTATAGTTGCTCAGCACTTATGACAGCCACTTTGTTATCCTTTAGTGGCCTTTTACGACAACCGTGAGAAGAGATGGGGTGGTGTTATTCTATAGCGAGGCGACACCACACGCCACACCAGGTATTACATTAAAATTATTGTATCTTACTTACTGGTAAGATTTCTTTCATCAAAGGACAGGTCCAGAATTTTCTGCTCTAATGAGCTTAGTCTTTCTTTCAGTTTACCATCTTCAATCTGTTTTTGTTTCAGTTTTAAACTTCGCCTTTTATCTGACCAAAACTATAAATAAAAATATAATTTAAAGTTTTTATCAATTATTATTATGTGATTAATTTTGTTATATGATTTATTTTAGTTCCGAGTTACTTTTATTTATTTTACTGAAATAACAAAATATATATTTGGGGTTTTGATTGCTATATGGTTGAGAGAATTTTAGGTATGAAACTTACTTTAATCCAGCCTTTGGTCGATTTAAATGATCCCTCCATTGAGTTAACAATATTTGAAAGCTCTGTCCATAGTTTCCGAAACTTATCTTGACTTCCATATCTGAGTTTTCTATTTCCTAATTCTGGGTGTTTTTGCATAAAGTCTACCACTGCCCTCACTTGTGCTAGGGATGGTCTTGATAGCTATACAAAAATATGAAAAATTAACGCTTGTTCATAAATCAATCACTGTCAATATGTAATGTATTCATAATGTATTGTATTGAAAAACAATACTTACACGACCTGACGAGTTTTCAACTTCTACGAGAATATCAGTCATGATTTTTTGTTAACAATAATCCGAAAAACAAAAATTTTAAATTAAATTTCATATAAAACTCGTGTAAACTTATATACCTAGCTCCCAAGAGATAGAAGTGAAAGAACCTCTGCCATTGTTTACGAAATAAATACTGTTATTGCAAAAATACACATGTTTAAATCTTGTTTGAATATTTATTTGTCTGTCGTTATGTCAAAATTGACATAAAACAAAATCTTTAAATAAACTAGACGATGATAGACAAATAAGCTGCCACCATGTATGTTTATAATTTATAATCATCACCATTTTTTTTATATATAATTTATTTGGACACTGGCATAGCCGTTGGTATAATAAAACTACACAGTACAGAACTGAATATCTACAACTGAAAGCACATTTTATTCGTCTGAACTTTTTACATACCTATTCAGACTGAATTATTCACTGGTTTTAAAACATCGAGCGAACATGAGAGCAGTCCGAGATAAAATAATGTAATGCAAACAGATATGTTTTGTGTAATATAAAAAGAAAAACATGAAAAACAGACTCACCTTTTATTTTATTCGTTATAGATTATTAATTTAAGTTTTTTTTTTTTGAGATGACAGTTGAAACTATAAAATATCTACAAAACTGTAATAATCTGTGGCATTTCAATGACATGCAATACTGTCAGATCAGACCATCTTATCTTTTGTGGTTTGTCGATTACAGAATGTGTTAAAATTGTGGTGTAATTTGTATTATCTTTGAATGTGTGAATGTGAAACTTTATTTTCTAAGCAAAGGATAATATATTTCAATTACGAATACACTAGAAGTAAAGTCAGTATCGTAAAATGTTGTCTAGTAAATGTTCAGCTGATTCTTGTTTACGAATTTTTTTGATTTAATTTTTATGAATACATACTTCAATGGAACACTGATGAGTAGTTTGTTACAGTCATGTATTCCTTCGAGGGGGATTATAGGCGAAAACCACAGCAGAACTTAGCTGGTGCGAGCGCGCAACGCAAAACTGATAGGAATGCTTTAATACTACAAACACAACAACAGAGGCAGAAACGAGAGGTATATTAGCCTGCATTCGTTCCTTTATAAATGATATACATTACTTACAAATTATTACCACGGAACCAATGTAATTTCCTCTCATTAACAATTTACAGGAACACAGAAAACGTCTCAACAGCACAATAATAATCCAAGCGTATGTCCGAAGTTATTTAACCAGAAAACATTGTAAACAGTATGAAAGGGAACAGTTTGACCTTATTTTACCCAGTGTTCATCCTGAGGATCAAATGTTGATATCTGTACTTGTTGCTAAAATACTGTTCTTTTACGATGATAAAAAGGATTCTGGGAGACTGGTATGTATGATGAATACTTTTTTTTATTTCACACTATATTATTTTCTTGGTGCTTTCTAAATAATATCATCAATTATGGGAACTGCAATGCATCACCTTTATGTCCCTGTTTCAAATGTTGACAGTAGAGAAGTTACTTTTGTTCAGAACAAGTTTGTATTAATAAATAATAGATACTTAGTTATTTCTATATATATTTATCAAGCTATATGATGACTTATGATTTATAGAATTATTTTATTTGGTCTAATAAACTTTATACTGTAATGCTGTGGAATGAACTGCCTCAAGAGGTCTTTCCATTATGCTATGATATGGAGTACTTTAAGAAAGCTGTGAATAGGATTTCACAAAGTCGACAGCATACTCACATACCTTCTGGTATTGCTGGTATCCATAGGCAATGGTAACATTTACCATTACATGGGACTCCTTACTCATTCACCTACTTCCCTATAAAAAAATATAGAAAGAAGGTGCCAGGCAAGCAAACAGTCCACCTGGTGGTAAGTGGATACTGTCGCCCATGGATATTCACAACATATGCCAACATCAGTCCACAATCATACATATTGGCATGCCCATAGCTTTGGAGATTTAGGAATGGATTTGGAAAAATGCAGAATAGAAAGTATATTACTTAAGAAAATATATAAGTATATTCTTTTTTGTTCTATTGACCCTATTGGACCAAGTCATGCTGACTGATCACCGTATAACAATAAATTACATTGAATATTATATTTTTTTTTTTAAACTTAATTTTTTGCTATATAAAATTATTTAAACTTTTTCAGATTACTATTTCACAAATATTGTTGAAACAGTGGAAAAAGGTGTTTGAAAGTGGGTCATCTATACAAATCAGAAGATTGTTAACACTACATCTCAGGTTATTGAGAAACAATAATGAGGTTAGTAAACAATTATCATCAAACAAAGTAATTAACCAAGTGCTAATAGGAATATTGCAGTTGCACTAAAACTAATTAAAAGCAAAATTTCTAATAATGTCTGGCAAGAAATTATAAAAATGAAAAAATGACTGATGAATATTTGACAGAAAAGGGATATTGGGAGTGGGGAGAGATGGGACCTAGACCCAAGGAAAAAGGCTGCACATGGCTGCACTTTTCTCCTGGTGCACTTTCATTTATCGTCCACCTCACAAACCATTCTCATAGGGCGGTGATTGGGCATTGGAGGTGTAAAGAGACACGTCATATGTTCCTATCTGAGCGTAGAGGGTGGTGTCATCCGCAAAGAGGGCAAGCTCTATTCCCTCTGGAATAGAATCCTGAGTGGGGCATGTCATTGGTGTAGAGGGCATAGGGCGTGGATGATAGAATAGAGCTCTGGGGGACTCCAGCTCTAATTGGGCGAGAACTGAACAGAGTACCTACAACTGTGTAGCAAAAGGTACAATTGGTAAAGTAGTCTCGAATGATGGGAATGAGACTTTCAGGTACCTCCAGTTGATACAGTTTATAGATTAAACCTTTGTGACAAACCTTATCAAAAGTCTTCGCTACCTCAAAGCCATTATCACTACTATATGCAATACAGTTTTTTTATTTATAAAAATAAAATAAAGTGAAACTCGCATTAAACAGGAACTACATATCCATAATTTATATCAAAGTTGCAAAAAAATACATCTAAGAACAAAGAAATTAAAAACCTTATTATATTTGGTTAAAAAAAATAATATATTTTTCTAGTATTCACTCAATAAGTAAATTAATATAATGGAATTTGGACAATTTCATGTTTAATCTGAAATTGTTTCCTTTCAGGTTTCATTAGCAGTTCCACTTAGAATGTTTGAGGTCTTTACTTCAATTAATTCATTTGAAGACATCATTAATCATGATGATGCTGTCACTGTTGTAGGGAATACATTTTTATATTATGTTAAGAGAGGTAAGATTATTTATTTATTCCTTTAATCCTAAAAAAATTGCATATGCACAAATGCCTTCTTAGGGTTAGTTTGATGAGTTAAACTACTATTACCTTTTGCCCACAGCTTTGCCTGTGTGGATTTTGTTTTAAAAAGAATTGATTTCTTCTGAGAATTTGACTGTGTAGTTACTATCTTCTAAACATACAATTTTTTTTTGGAAACAAGTTGGCAGATGAGTAGACATATCTAGTGGGGTAAGTGAATAGTGAATATTGTCACTCATGATGAATGTCAGTCCAGAATGACAAATTATGGCAGGTCCTCGGATATATCGCCTAAAGATTTGCATATGGACTTGGAAAAAAGGGTTAGGATGGATGGGGAACAGATCTCTCACAACTTAGATATACTCTGGTAGAAATAGAGCTTATTATATCTTGTCTCCTTTATGAAGTATGATTGCTATAGAATTGTTACTGTATAACTGTTTCACATACCATCTCTTCCCGTGGGTGTCGTAAAAGATGATTAAGAGATAACAAAGAGCTACCACAACCTCTCAGGAACTCCACCATCTCGCAAGAGAGTGGACAATCCGCTTGGCCAGCGTGCGCTGAATGCGTCAGCGCCCCAGCGCTGGCACGCTATGTTAGTACTATTGAATCTTAAGCTTAACCATTTTAGACTCGAGCTTTTAACTACAAGGGTTTAAGACTATTAAATAATTGGACTATAATGCTTACTAGCCTTTAAACACTAGAACCTTAAAAGTTATTTAGTGCTTGAGTGCTCAACGCTCATACATCCCAACATACATCCCTCATGCACAAGACAATGTACACGAGGAGGCCCATGTCCAGCAGTGGAGGACAAAAGGGCTTGTTATGGTTAATTGTCTCAAGACTGATAAACTGCATTCTGTATTATTTTTAATTTCAGGCTATTTTCAAGATTTACGGAATCTGTTATGTGAGAAAACACCGCCACTTTATGGTCCGTCACCAAATCCACCCACGCTGCAAGCGGGCGCTTTATTTGATCTGATACAAAGACCAATCACCTTGATCTCGCATACTAACATACCTGGATATGAGTATGTTGAATAAGCTTGAAATATTAATCCATCCAAGAACTTTATGCATAGCTAAATATTTTTAGGACATACACAACACTGTAAAAGCCTCTAAATAAAACAAAGAGAAAAAAATTTTTTTTAGCATATTATCAATTTTATACCGTCACGTTAAAATCACGTAAAATTATTCATTCTATTGTTATTTTGTGTCTTGGTCACAGTTAAGTATAGTCTAACTTTGGAGTTGACTAAAGTTAATATTTATTTCCATAATTTCCAATTATTTTATTTATAAATATAATAAGTTGTTTGTTTATTATAAGGTGAATTTGCACAATTCTCTTTTGTTTCAGTGAGATAATTTTAACTGAGTTTGCCGTATCATTTCTTTGTAACCCGTACCCGGAGCCAATTGAAATGTTCGTAATTCCAGCGCTGGCGCAAGGCAGTAACCACAAATTTCCCTTTTTAGCGCTCCTTCACTGTTTGCAGGACGATACCGTGTTCAATAACTACAAGTTGGTCAATGATTCTTGGTTACTGCACTCAGTATTGGCTTTAGAACCATACGGATTTGGTAAGAAAATTACTATTTTTACAAATGTGAATATGGCACGTTTTTCGATTTTTATGATTCATAGTTCTTTAAAACTGACCGATGGAGAAGAGAAGAATTTTCATTTCTTACCTAAAAAAGATTTGATAAATTTCAAAAAATCTCGCGACATTTACGTTATTTTTAAAAATGACGAAATTATATAGCCTTTCAAAGTTGAATGTTAACCGAGCAGTGTGTGACGTCATGATATATTTATATACAAACGATATATCGTGGAATAGCGTTCATGAAACTATGTTTGTCTACACATTATTATTTTATAAAACTGTGAGGTTTTGTTACTTGGAGGTATTAATTTTCGGTTGTACAATGTTTTTATTTCCGTTTACTGCAGGAACAGCGTGTAAGATTCATTCTGTATTCAGATTGTAAAAAGAATGTTGTATTTTTTAAAATAAATGAAACTAAACTAAAAAAAATGTTTCAGCAAAAGAAATCCGTAGCATAATTAACACAAGACTGCCGAACAACCCAATAGTACTGACATATTTCAAAATAATAGCTAAGTTAACAGTAAATGTTTGCAATAAACAAATCAGTTATGAGTATGAAGACTCATTGTACAGTCAAGAAACAGCCGCTGACAAGGATGATGACAGTGACAGTGATGTTGAACCAAATCCAACATCGGTTAGAGAGAGGATGCTAATAACTCGTTGCATAGAACTCCTGAATGAACCGGACCGTTGTGTGATGACCACATGCTCAACGATCACTGAGATTGATCTTAGTGAAGAGTTCCTAGATTGCTTGTCGCAGATATGTCATCATTTGTTCTTGAGTCATAGATTGGCCTTGCAGAAATACAGGTAAGAAATATAATGGTAGTGATTCAGTTAATAGTAGTGAATTAGCTTGATTTGTTTTTGCCTCAAAGTATTCAACCTACGAACAACAATTATTTATGTCCAATATTTATGTCCATACACATATTATGTCCAAAATGTATATTATTGTTGAAAAACAAGCGTTTAGCGCTCGACACTCGAATTGAGTGAGCGCTAATGAACTTGAAAGCCTAGCGTTATAGGCGAAATTTTTAATATTTGATGGTCTTAATCCCTTGTAGTCAAGAGTTAGAGTCTAAAACGGTTAAAGTTAAGGTTCAGTAGCACTAATATAGCGCACCAGCGCTAATGTATGTCATTGACGATATAAATCGTATATACAGGATTAAATAAAAAGCATCTGCACACTCTTAACACTGAATTTCTTATGTGAAAACTATCACGTTTTGTTCTACGACTTATAAAAATTTCAGCACTTTTTTACACACACCACTCGTACTGCATATGTACACTCGCACCGATTTACATTACATGTAGCACTAAGTAACAACTGTTATTAGCAAGTAGCAATTGAGTGTGCGGCGTTGTTCATAGCAGTGTATAGCACTACAGAGTAACAAGTCAGAGCCATCATTTACAAGAAAAAAACATTTGGTTAAATATCAAGTTAAATAAACGTCGTAGAATTGTTAATTTAAATGACAGAAATTCATACATTTATTTACCTTTTTTTTAGAAATTATACCAGGAGACAATCTTAATGCCTTACACTGTAAGGCATTAAGACATTAAGATTAAGGCATTAAGATGCTGTAAGGCTTACAGCATTACCTCTCAGTCAAGCTTACGGCTATGCAGGACATGAGGTGGTAGGGGAGTAAATAAATGTAACAAATATAGAAATTAGAAAAAAAGAACTAGTGTAAGTAAATCAATACCAATTATTAATTGAATCTTTCTTCCAAACGTTTCGTCAACAACTGCGGTTGACATCTTCAGTGGCGACTGCGTTCACTTTCGGAGAGATGTTATCTCTCCGGCTTGAAGATCACTGAAGCCGCCACTGAAGATGTCAACCGCAGTTGTTGACGAAACGTTTGGAAGAAAGAGAAGAGATTCAAGAAGACCTCGGCCAAGTAGCCCGGAAGATTCAATTAATATGGATACCGGCCGAGAAAGCCTACACTCCACTATAATACCAATTAGCCCGACCTTTCACCTTTTATTGTTTGTCTATTGTTTACTCGTCTGCAGACATTCCGAAGATGCCAAATTGGCAGAGTATAAACCTAATATAATATCTAAATATATTACTATTATAATACATATATACATACCAATACTTACATAAACTATATAAATCATCAAATTCAGTGTTAAATGAATGCAGGTGTTTTTTATTTAACCCAATAAATAACTGACTATGGTGGTCAAAGGGTTAATCTCGCCATATTTTCCTTTTAGGTTACTATACACACTAGCTTTTAAACCCATATTCCTCCGCGGTCTTTGGCGTTGGTTAAGCAGTATGAACCACGAGTCTTCCTTCGGTGGGCCAGCAACACCTCTCCTCTCAGCATTATCGAGAGGAATGGCCGAGTCTTCGGTAATGGGAGTGGAAAGGTTATTGGCGCCTTTGGCCGTGTTCTGTGCGTTGTTTTCATTGTTGATTGGCACTTTACATGATACGGAGTTTTGTCGGAACATCGGGGAAGATGACGATATTAATAGTAAGTGTTTTTGTACTTAGTCCATTAATGTAAATAATTGATTGAATTATAAATTTTGAAAAGTCTAGAAAATTACTAAAGTCCTACTGAAACAAAAAAAAAAAACGACTACACACACTTATTACTTCAGTGACACCAATAGTTTTACTTTTATTACTTAGCATCCTAATGTTGTAGCGCATTAACACTTCTGAAAAAACTTCAGAAGAGATAAAACCATTGTTCAGTCCAGAATATTTCCATTAGACAAACAATATCAGCCTATAAAGTCCTTCTACAGGATATGGCCATCCATTTGTGATCACGAGGGGGTTTAAAGGTTTTAAAGCCAGCCATAGACAAATATCTGCAAGAAATTCCTTTTTCTTTTCTAGTGTCATCTATCCCAAGCAGTAGTGCTGGAGGCGGCCGAGTTCATGCATTTGAATTTTCCGAACTAGGGGGCGTGTGTCGGACACTTAAGCAAGTTTGTCTAGGGTTAGTTGAACTGGCATACCCGGAAACTCGACCAAATGTCTGTTGGCATTATAAAGATGCAAACAATGCAATAGAAATTACGGGGAAGAAACAGACGCCTGCATGGTCACATTTGTTTAAGGTAAAGTAATATGTTGTGAGCTAGAAATGTATGTACCACTAGCAAGCTTTATAATCTTTAACCATAATTGTTATCTATTATATTAGTAGCCCTATTTGGTCAATAAATCAATCATTGTCAATCATTCTGAAGAGTATAATTTGTATTCATACGTATATATGTATTTATATATAATAGTTTTGTACAGTTTCACTTGCTTTATACCGGCGAAAAATTAGTACTTTTTGTATTATTTTATCCAATAAGATGTTTAACCATCTTTCATGTGAATTAATAATGAATAAATGGAATTAATTACGAGTGAGCGTGATAAGTAGTGTGTCGATTGATTCATATCATAAACAGCAGGGCATAAACCTTCGCTTGTAATCAAAACGGGGTTTAAAGGCCGCGCTGTGCTGGCCATTGCGATGTGTCAGTGGAATCATCAACTCACATAAACTTTTTAATTCGATATTTAAGTCCATCACGAAAGTTACTACATTCTAAACCCCCCGTTAAATATATAAATTATTAAAAAAAAAACTGAATGAATTAATAAAATTAGCAAAATATAAATTTGTTAAGTTTTGTCGAGAAATATGTTTCATTTTCTGACATTTGATTAACGGAAAACGTTTTAAACCACTTTTTTAAACTCTATTTAAGTGCACTAATAAAATTGCTACAGTACCTTGAGTAGAAGGGGAAACAGAGGTTAATTTAGAACAAATTCAGTCTTTATCATTTCTTGTTTATATTGCTGTGTACGCAGGTGTGCACGCACTTACTACGCGCCCTGTACGTGCGCGACGCCCGACTCGAGTTCTGCGGCGCGTGGCCGGAGGACGGGCTTGCGTTCGACGCGACATTAGCCGAAGCGGCGTTAGCCGCGGCGCGTCGCCCCCGCCCCGCACCACGGGTATCCCGCCCGGGGGTCAGGAGCCAAGGTCAGTAACCAAGTCGTTCAACGACCTATTCTAACTAGAGAGCATTGCTGGGAGTTTCGTTGAGGGATAAAATCCGGAACAGGGGCGGATTAATGGCTCATGAGGCGGCACTATGGTTTGCATTGAGGCCCTTTCATGAAAAAAAAAACAACTTTCTCGATGCCCCCGAACTGCCAAAACCACATAACCGTGCTTGGGTTAAAAAATAAAACGAAAACTCGCCTGCTTCACTATGAAGTTTCTCGCGATGGGGCTCCCTAGACCGCGGGGCCCTGGACTAGCTTCCCCTCCCCTTCCCCCCTTAATCGGAGACGGGTCCGGAACGAAATAATTCGCCAACGAACGAAAGGTGGGTTACGTTACAGAAAAAACAAGCAAGTTGAAGTGGCAGTGGGCCGGTCATGTATGTCTTACTACAGATTACCTCTGTAGCAAACGAGAGCTCGAGTGAAAACCGCATGCTGCTGAGCGCCGTGTGGATCTTCCCCGGGGAGATGGACTGATGATCTGAACGGATATCAGGTGTCGGTTGGATGAGGTAGTTAAAACATTTTGGCGTACCTTGGGAAAGGCCTATATCCTAATTTAAAATAATCTAATAATAATAATAAGGAGAAAGACTACCACGTCTAGGGGATGGACATATTTGATTCATCATTTTCGGTTCGGTATTATTTGGTTTACAACAAAGCCGAACCGGAAAAAACTACACACTTATTATTAACACTAGCTCATTGTTTCTATCATATAATTATTTTTTGCTGTTATTCTGTTAATGCTTTATTTTTCTTTGTGTGTCTTATGTGTATTGTTGAATACATTTTTCTTTCCTTTAACTTTTGCTCGGCTCGTGCCGTTCAGCAATATCTCTGAATTTGTTGCAAAATTTTGCTGTCTACATACCTTGTATTAAATGGACATTATTTTTATTGAATAAAATTTCGGGATTCAGAAAACATTGTAATGAAATTGTCGAGTGGTTTCAAATTGCTGACTACTTTCTCCGAAATTTAAAATAATACGGCTCAGTGTGCTCGCATTGTTGCCAGAAAGAAATCTATTAAATATTGAAAACATGTAAAAAAATATGATAATTTATTTCAATTCTTCGAGTATTTATTTATTTATTTTATGAGGGTTATGTACTAAACACATACATTTACTAACTAAATTACAAAACAAAATCTTTTTCTATAGGTGCTTAAATTTCACATAGGCCAATGTTCATAAAAAAATGTGTATAAGAACAAACATAAATAACAGGAACAAAATTTGCCTAATTTTACAACATAAAGGAAGAAAGATTAAAAGTTACTAAACAAAAGCAGTACCTAAAATTTTAAAACAAAACTGAATACGAGTATTACAACATAATGCTTATACGAGTAAAAGAAGCTAGCAAAATTCAAATAATAAAATTATAGTTTTAAGGCGATAGATTTCAGATTACCGATTTGACAGGTTCATGGTTGAGATAACATTGAAGTGGCGTACAAATATCGACAAAAATATTTTCATCGTTAATACGTTTCAAAACAAATTTCACGCAAAAATGACACAGTTAGACAATTTTACACTAAACGTAATTGTTTGGAGCCCCAAATATTCTTTAATAACTAAGAAAACTATCATTTTTTCTATCCGTGTCTATACGTCGTGTGTCACTTTTTGTGTTTTAAAGATAGTGATGTAATTCAAGATACTGAATAACGATACCGGATATTTGTAATGTACTCTGAGTAAAATGTTAGAAGTGTATGAATTTACTAATTCGGTTACTTTTTTGTGATTTGATTAAAAATAACATTTGCAACAAGTTTTCGTACGAAACCCTATATCTATTCATTTTCCTCTCAAGTTCCGGTATTAAAATCCCGGGATGGGTATGTCCATACTAACATTTCGTGGAAAAGAGTGAAGTTTAGGTATATGTATAGACACCCGGATGTTCTATCACTATATATTATATTGGGGGTTTACATCAATGTGTGTCGTATTTTGAATAATCCTGAGATTGATGGGACTTTTATTTTACTGTATTACAGAAGAAGGACCTCCACTAACAACAAAGGAGTTAAGAACTGTCACAATTCTTAGAGAAATTCCGTTCGTGGTGCCATTTTCAACGCGAGTTTTGATCTTCCAAACTTTACTTATTAGGTAAGTTTCTTCTTGTTTTGGCAAAATGTGCTTCTGAACAAAATGATGTCGCTTCTAATTTTAGAGATATTCGCATTTTTGTAAAGTTGGGTGAAAATATGTCATTTTTTGATTTTATTGCATTATGAATCTGGTCACTTATCCAATAGTTCCATACCATATTAATTATTGTGTCGTTTTTAACCTACAATATTTTAGACATCAAACTTTAATAGAAAAAGAACCAAATGTGGCTTGTTTTTAACTTTATCACTGTGTTGCAATTTCAACGTATTTGCTGAATTAAAGTTTCATTTTATTTGGTATATAACATGATTAGTGTTAAAACGGAAAATTCCCTTAACTTGTTACATATTTTTTTAATCTTAAAACCTTGAAATTCAGATTTTATTTAAAATTTGAGTTATACAACTACTAATTTTTTTTTTTCCTCAAAAAACTATGCATGCTTGTTAATTCACATAGTCGGACAAATCTCCTAACTTTGTAATCTGCCCTTAGAACTCTACTGTTGGACCCTTTTTGCATGGAAGCCCATGCTATATTTTTCTAAGCTGGTTAAAATGTAATTTTCAGGGAAAAACACGAACACTGGTACGAGTTATCAAATTTTAATGAGGGACCACTAATAGACATAAGCATACGACGTACACATCTTTATGAGGATGCGTTTGACAAACTTAGTCTCAATAACGGTAAGTGATAAATTTTCTGTCACCATTACATTTGCTTCTTGAATTTATATTTTAAAAGGAGTGTGCGTGCGCCATTGTCATAATGCTCTCTACAGCTATTTCACTGTATATTGTTTTAGGAATATTTATTTGTAGTTATGTCTTTAAACTCATTTTGACATTAATCTTAATGATGGGATATAATAGAACCCTCATTCTAATATATACAATATTAACATCTCTTTGTTTATTTGTATGTATTGCTATGTTGATCTCGGGGGTTCATTGTTTAATTGTATAGTTATCGATCGATCAACCTGTAACGTCCCATTGCAGATCTCTGTGCGATAATTTTAATAATTATTTTATTTTATTATTAGGAATTTTGCCTAGTTGTTACTTGATTTATATTTGATTACTTTTACATATATTGCCTTAATTCTGCCACGTGTCCTTTATAAAATATCGTGTTGTAAACGGGCGAAGACGCGATCAAATGCTAGTTATGAATAATGTTTCCGTTTTAGAACCGGACCTGAAACTGAGACTACGCGTGCAATTAATAAATCAAGCGGGAGCGGAAGAAGCCGGTGTGGACGGCGGAGGGTTATTCAGGGAATTCCTTTCAGAACTGCTCAAGTAAGACTCATTTTGTTTATTTATTCTATTAGACCTTAAATTAATTCGATGTTAAAAAGTTAACTGTGGTGTTGCTATTATTAAATATATTTTTCATGCAGTAGAAAGAACTATTGCCCAAATAACAGGTAGTCTGAAAAGTTTGCGGCCTTTTTGGACGTATGACTTTAGTATGCTATATTTCTGGCAACACTGATCACTGGCGGGAAAGTGATATACCGTTTGACAGCTGACTTTTGTGTAATGGCGACAAATTTAAATTAGAGTTTTATCTTTACATATTTTTTAACAATTTAAAAATCGAAGTTAATAAACAAAAAATTGTTTTAATTTTTTTTGACAAAGTTATGAATGCTTCTAGTGCTCGAAAAGAGATTTGCGGTGTTTACGGCTGTCAACAGTTTTGGAACACCTGCATAAACTGAATTTTGTAAGAAAGCTAGATGTTTGGGTGGCGCATTATTTAAATGACAGAAACTTGGTGAATAGAATTTCCATATGCGAGATGTTGCTAAAACGAAATGAAATTGATCCATTTATGAAGAGATTGGTAATAGGCGATGAGAAGTGGATCGCCTACGATAACAATGTTCGAAAATGATCTTGGTCTAAGCGAGATGAGTCATAACGAATAGTCCCAAAACCAGCCTTCACTCTAAACAAAGTCGTGTTATGTGTGTGGTGGGACTGGAAAGGCATTGAGTATTACGAGCTTTTGCCACATGGCCAAACGATTAATTCTGATGTTTACTGTCACCAATTAGTAAAATTGAATCAAGCACTTGAAGAAAAACGCCCAGAATTAATGAATAGAAAATTCTGGAATAGATTATTAAAGAATAGAGCATTGTCGTGATGGAAAACTATAACAGTTTTACATCAGGACAATACTCGACCGCATACATCTTTGATGATTAAACAAAAATTGATGGATCTTGCCTGGGAAGTTTTAATGCATCCTCCATAACTACGGATTATCATTTATTCCGCTTTTTACAAAATTCTCTATACAGAGCAAAATTACATTCAAGAGAAGCCTGTATAAACCATTTAAATCAGATTTTCGGTCAGAAATCCTAAAAATTTTATAGCGATGGGATAATGGCTCTGCCACAAAAATGGCGAAAGATAGTCGAATTAAATGGACAATATGCTGTTCAATAAATATTTATGTACATTAATACAAAAAAATATTAATTTTCGCTAAAAAAAGGCCGCGTATTAGACTCCACGTACATGAAGGAAATAAATAAAAAAGAGTACATTAGAAATATTTGTAAAAGAAATTTCTATTGTAGAAATAAATTTAATTAGTAGTATTAGTAATAATCGATTTAATACTTTTCATGTTATTATTGTTGCAGATCAGCGTTCGATCCAAACAGAGGTCTATTTAGACTAACAAAGGACCACATGCTGTATCCAAATCCTGGCGTGCATTTACTCTACGACGATTTCCCTGTACATTACTTCTTTGTTGGAAGGATGTTGGGGAAGGTAAACACATAATATGTAACCTATGATGATTATTTGACTTAATTCTGACAAAACGGTTTTTTCTTTTCTAATATGGCAATAACGCAATACTGCCTGTCAAAATAATTCAAAACATATTTTCAATGTCCAATCCTATCGAACCAAGTTAGGGTCTCTCAGTATAGTAATAGTAGGTTTACAGGGGACAGAAGAGTTAACTCCTTTTAGAAGTACACGAAAAATGCAGTCTTATGATTTTATTTGATTATGACAAACATTATGCACAAATACTAGGCACTGAAGTTTATTCAACTATCACTATTATACCACAAATCCCAACAATACACAATTTTCGCAATAATCAAACAGTAACCCAAACTTCACTTCTCGGGTTCCCGCCAATAAGTCCATTTGGGATATTCGACCCGTAACAACTAATTGTATTTTTAGGCAATCTACGAAAATCTTCTAGTGGAATTACCTTTGGCGGAGTTTTTCTTAGACAAACTGTGTTCGTCCCGCGAGCCCGACGTGCACGCACTCGCGTCTTTGGACCCGCACTTATACAGGGGGCTTTTGATGTTAAAATCTCATAGAAGGCAAGACGTGCCAGACTTGGGGCTAGACTTTACTATAGTCAGTGACGAGCTTGGTGAACAAAGGGTAAGTAATTTCATATATACAGCGTGAATTTTACCTTTGATTTAATTTATCTTAAACAAACTGCGTTCGTCCCACGAGCCCGATGTGCACACACTCGCGTCTTTGAACCCACACTTATACACGGGGCTGTTCATGTTAAAATCTCATAAAAGGCAAGATGTGCCAGACTTGGGACTAGACTTTATTTACTCAGTGACGAGTTTAGTGAACAAAGGGTAAGTAATTTTTATACAAGGTGAAATATAAAATATCTGCATCATATGAACATTGAATTTCTTTCGTGACAACTAACATTTCTTCTAAGACTTTTTAAAATTCAACACTGTTTCACACATAAATATATATATATAGATTAGGTCCTTACATATGAAATTGGCGTTTTATATGGAAAAAGCAAAACGAAAAAAAAATATGAAATTATATATTTAATCAATCAAAGTATGTACCATTGTTATCTATGCACTTTCGCCATTTTATAGGTAGTTCATTGACTCCTTTGCTGAAAAAATTGTGGGAGTGAGAATCAATAAAATCTTTGAAGGCTGTTTGGACTGCCTCTTCGGAATTGAATTTTTTTCCTTGCAAGAACTTGTCCAAATTCCGGAAAAAGTGGTAATCTGTTGGAGCAAGGTCCGGGGAGTATGGTGGGTGTCGGAGACATTCCAATCGCAGCTCCTCTTAATTTAGCGACCGTCTATTGTGCAGTGTGTGGTCTAGCGTTGTCCTGAAGCAGCAGTGAGCTACAGCAATTGACCAATCTCGGTTGTTTAACTGCTAGCTTTTCCATCATGGTTTGCAATTGTTGACAATACAGATCTGCCGTAATCGTCTGGCCAGATCTTAGGAAGCTGTAGTGGATGACACCACCACTGGTCCATCAGACACTCACCAGTACCTTTTCTTGAGTCAACTTTCGCTTGGGGCAGGATTTGACCGGTTCTCCTGGATTCAACCATTGTAATGAGCGTTTCCGATTATCGTATAGGATCCATTTTTCATCAGAAGTAACGATACGATTCAAAATCCCCTCATTATTGTGACGGTTGAGTGTACCATTGTTATGTTACCAAATGTAACGCAGCACTCGACGCGTGTTTGTTGGTTTGTTTCACTCAATTCATGTGGTACCCATTTTTCGAGCTTTTTCACTTTTCCAATTTGTTTCAAGTGAATTAAAATTGTTTCATCATTCACACCGAAGCCTGCCGCTAACTCTGACTTGATTTGCGATGGAACCGCTTCCACGATCACTTCATTGTCAATTAGGGTCTCCGGCCGGAGACCCTAATTGACAATGAAGTGATGTCCACGAGGTTTGTTCTGTAGGTCAAAATTTCCAGAACGAAAACGTTGGAACCAAAAACGTACCGTGTTTTCTTTTACAGTAGCTTCCCCATACACATCATTAATCCTTCGAGCTGTTTCTGTAGCGATGGAACCACGGTGGAACTCGTATTCGTAAATAACGCGATATTTTAAGTTTTCCACATTGTGAACAGAACGATGTCAAAGAAAAATCAAATGGCGCGAAAACAAATTAATCACTAAATTCGAAACACAAATACACAAGCCTAAATTTGAAATAAATTTGAATTTGGAATTCCTAACCAAACGCCAGATATTTGTGATCAAAGTGGCCAGTTCGACAAAACGCCAATTTCATATGTAAGGAGAAGGACCTATTATATTTATTGCGTTATACATATATATTGCAGTTGCGGTTATTCAAGCTTATGTTATTAGTATTCTATCTACACTATACTCTATATATATAAAAATGTAATTTTACTTAATTTCATGACCGATAAACCTAGTTAGTGTGCAAACGTCCCGGGTTCGATTCTCGGTCGGACATTAATTAATTTATTTAAAAACAAATTATGCGGGTCTGAGTGGCGGGTTCGTTATTATATGTGGACCCACCACCAGGGGATCCTAAATATGGGTCCTTGATTTATTATTTATTTTAGTTACTACACTTCCTGTATTACTTTGTACAGTTTAATATTCTATTTTAATTTCAGATAGAAGAGCTAAAGCCTGGCGGTGCAAACATTCCTGTATCAGCCGAAAATAGGATAGAATATATTCATCTAGTCGCTGATTATAAGTTGAATAGGTACTGTAGTCAATCCTATTGTGTATCTATGGAGTTTTGATATGCATTTTTCTTTGACTTATCTTTCACTTGGCAATCCTCAACCAACCTAGCAAATAGGTGTATTTCTACTGAGTATTACTTAGCGGAAAATAGACAAAAGTAACGCGCAATTAAATTATACACTATCACAGGGATAATTAGTAGATAGACAACTTCTTATTGTTCATCATTTCGAAATTTTTCTTTCTAAAAAATAGTCATTTGTCATCTGTATAATTGGTATAAAACCTGTTTTTTTATAGAACGAAAGTGTCATACCAGACGAATACAGTCCACCTATTGGTAAGTGGATACTGTCGCTCTGCGACATCCGCGATACATTCCAACATCAGTCTACGACAAATGTTGGCATACCTTCGCATGCACTGCCTACTTTTGGAATTTTAAGAATGAATATGGAATAAGAATTGGCGGAGGGATAAGATGGGATGGGAATGAGCTCTGGCAACTCTCACTCATTATCGAAACACGTACGTACTTTGGGGGAATGGGATAAAGTGTGAAATGAATAATATATTTTACGGTGGCGTTTTGTAAATGCAGTGTAATGGTGACAGTCAAATACGTCCACAGCGGCGTGCATACAACTCCTCCCAAAATACTATCTTGAAATGTACCGCATTTCCTACTTTATGCTATTTCCCCAATGCACGTCTAGATGCATTACGAAAACATTGACCATCGGCTAATCCGGAAACACCCGAACGCGTGATCCACGTCTATGCAATAAAGTATGCAATTAGAGGTACGGTAATTATAGACGTGGATGACGCGTTCGGGTGTTTCCGGATTAGCCGATGGCCAATATGTTCCTAATGTATCTGTACGTGTTCTGGTAGTGAGTGAAATATGCCAGAGTCCATTCCCATCCTATCCCTCCCCATTTTCCAATCTTTTCTCCAAATCCATTCCTTTAAACCTACAAATCTAGTTAGCGCGTCCGGGGGTGTACCAACATGTGTAATTCTGGACTAATAGCGAGGCCCATTTTTCCAACCTTTTTCTAAATCCATTCCTATATCTCCAAAGATAGAGGTAGACACGAGGGGGAGAGTGCATGCTGCAATCCAACAGCCGCTGGGCGCGCTCGACTGGCCACGTTACCCCTCTCTCACAGAAGACTACCTTGAAATGTACTGCATTTCCCACTTTTATCTTATTTCCCTAATGTATGTACGTGTTTCTGTAGTGAGTGAGATGTGCCAGAGCCCATTCCCATCCTTTCCCTCCCCATTTTCCCAACCCTTTCTCCAAATCCATTCCTATATCTCCAAAGGTAGGAAGCGCATCCGTGGGCGTGCCCACGTTTGTCATTTTGGACTAATGTTGGCATGTATCGCGGATGTCTATGGGCGACAGTATCCATTTACCATCAGGTGGACTGTATGCTTGTCTGCCGCCTTCGCCCATAGAAAAAAAAAAGGTAGCGCATCCAGGGGCGTGCCAATGTTTGTCATTCTGGATTGATGTTGGCATGTGTCACGGATGCCTATGGGCGACAGTATCTACTTACTGTATGCTAGTCTGCCGCCTTATTTCCATAAAGAAAATCAAAATCAAGGTTTTATAAAGCCTCGATCAAAATGAGGTATATTTCTGTTATTCTTTCAGACAAATAAGGTCCCAATGTAACGCTTTTAAGCGCGGGCTAACATCAGTAGTGACCGCAGAGTGGCTGCGAATGTTCTCGTGTCGAGAGTTACAATTACTCATTTCTGGTGCTGAAGTGCCTATTGACATCGATGATCTAATGCGACACACACAATACTCAGGTCAGTCAGTGATTATATTAACGTTCAAAATATAAAAAAATGCAATTTAAATTACCTTTGATACGGTTAAAATGTGCGAGTACAACATATAATCTCGTATCGCGAGTTACTATTCATCTTCGGTACCGAGGTGCCTACTAACATCGACGATGATTAGAAATGCGAAACAAACTCAGGTCAGTGATTTTAAAACATACAGTTTAATGTTCTTGTATCGTGAGTTATAACTACTCATTTCCGGTGCTGAGGTGATCATTGAGATCGACGATCTTATGCGACATACGCAATCTTCTGGTCAGTGACTATATTAAATAATGATGGACCGAATGCGGATTCTTCCGAATGTCGAGTTTTTAAACATGTACCGAAGTCGACATTCGGCCGAATTTCGTGGTCCTTTATGTTAAATTAGCCAAGAAGTTTCTTAGCTGTCCAGCCAACCAGTTATACAGTGAGAGACTTTTCTCAAAGGCAGGAAATATATGTGAATGAGAAAAGAAATCGCATTCTGCCAGATGATGCAGAACAGCTGACTTTGTGCATCAAATAAAATAAACACAAAATAAATAAATACCGTGTTATCTAATATAGATATTTGACTGCTATATCGATATTAATAATTGATTATTAAGAGAAAAAAACAAACAAAGTTCACTAGTTATTGTTAGAAATATTTAAGATTTAGATTATTTCATGCCTTTGAAAATCAGTGTTCCATAATTTGCTTTAATTAATGTATTATTTTTATAGAAAACAGTCCACCTGATGGTAAGTGGATACTGTCGCCCATAGACATCCGCGATATATGCCAAAATTAGTCCAAAATGACAAACGTTGGCACGCCGCCGGATGCGCTGCCTACCTTTGGAGATATAGGAATGAATTTGGAGAGAGGGTTGGAAAAATGGGGAGGGATAGATTGGGAATGGGCTCTGGCACATCTCACTCACTACCGTAACACGTACGTGTACATTGCGAAAATACGATAAAGTAGGAAATGCAGAACATTTCAAGGTAGTCTTCTGTGAGAGAGGGGTAAATATTTAATACAGTATGTCGATTTGCGAGCAGTTTCATCGACCCGCACTTGGTCTACATAGTCCGTAAAATTGCGGCACACATCAGTCACAATATCAGAAGTAGCGTCAACCTCTTCAGTCAGCTCGTGACAATGGTTGGTGCAACCCATCCGAATCGTTGAGTAAGTAAATAAGGCAAACATTAACGTTAAGACCCGATTAAATAGATAAATACAGTTGAATGTTCTCATGTCTAAAGTTACAAATACTTATTTCTGGTGCTGATGTGCCTATTGACATCGACGATCTAATGCGGCACACACGATATTCAGGTCAGTAACTATATTAACGTCAAAAATATATAAAAAATGTTTTAAGCTACCCACGGTACAGTTGGAATGAGGACAAATGTTCTCGTATCGCTAGTTACAAGTACTCATCTCTGGTGCTGAAGTGATTGTAGGTATGAAAATATATAAAGGTATGAAAGCGGCGGGTTCATACCTTTGCAGTGTGCAGGGGCACAGGGGTTTATTCAATCTGTTGCCGTGAGCTATTTTCAAAGGCATGCGCCGCATAAAACTACAATCATAAAATTACTATACAATTTCGAAACGTCACTCTTACGATTCCCGCAAGTGTCATTCTGTGCGTGACCTACAGCGATTCAATGTAATATCGCCTTTCGATGCGCGTAGGATTGAATTTGGTTCGCGCTGAACGAATTTCATTTTGTAGATTTTAACTATGTAAAAAAATACGGTTTAAACTACCCATCACCCATGATACAGTCGAAATTAATGACTGTGAAAGTTCTCGTATCGCGAGTTACAACTATTCTCTTTGGTCACCTCTAAGTAATCCCTGGTGCCTATTGATATCGACGATCTAATTGCAACACACACACAACACATTAACATCCAAAATATGTATTTTATTTCCTTGATTAGGAAAAGAACCATAAATCTTCCTTTCTTTTTTCAACCGCCTCCTCTCTATACCTTTTTTTTATAGAATAGATGGCAGACGAGCGGGCGAGTCACATGATGGTAAGTGGTCACCGCCGCCCATGGACACCTGCAACACCAGGGGGCTTTCATTAATCCACCTCACAAGTTTCCAAAGATCTGTATCTATTAATATAATGGAGTACGTACATAAAAATACATTTTCTTACATTTTTTATTTTTACTCTACTAGGACAAACCCAAAGGATGATTTTTGCAGTCTATGTTAGTATGTATGTTCATCTGTTCCCTCGTAGCTCCTAAACTACTCATCATATTTTAACAAATGAGTTGTCGTTGGATTCGTCTTTAAATTCCGCGTAACATAGACTATATGACGTCGCTTTAAATCCAATATCCATATGAAACACGAAAATACACGTTGAAAAAAATAAATGCAGAGAAATGTATCGTATTCAGTATCAAATTAAAGGTTTTAATGTGCACATTCCAAAAATATAATAACTTAAAAATATTAACGGAAATGTATACGGCATTATATATAATTCCTAGGAAATCTATATAATTCCTAAAATCATCAGAAGATGTATAAAATAAATCTTACTAGACACATTTTCTAAGAGTTGTATATATTTCCTAAGTAGAAATCGGAAATGTAAAAGTCTTTCCTACCCAGAAACGATTTGGCTGTACTAGGTTAGAAAGTTAGTTTAAAGGCAATCGCTCTGCTATGCTACGCGATCGTCTCGCATTGTCGTTATTTTTTTTAAATAACGCGAAAATCCTTCCTAGCTGGAAAATATTTTCATACATTTCCTAGTACCAGTTAGTGATTTTATAAAATACCTATAAAGTTCATAAATTTTCTAGGTATTGTATGTAATAAAATAACATATCTTTAATAAATTATTTACATATTTCCTAAATCAGCTTGGCATTTTATAAATTTCCTAGGGATTGTATACAATTCCTGAATTATATACATTAACAACATATACATAAAAATGTACCTTTTCCCTGAGAAATTTAAAAAATAAAACATGGATAATATTAATTACATAGTCCAATACCATACCAAAATGGTTTTAAATAAATTAGGTTTAAAAACTAAAACCCGACTGCAAAAGTTTTAAATATTGTAAGTTTTAGGTTCTTTAGAAGTACAGTAAAAGTACAACTTTTACACTTACACTTTGACTGGCTATTATAACTGTGTAGACAAACAGCAATGTATAGGTGCAAACAAGGGCATAGTCTGGATTTTTATCCAGGGTGGGGCAAAGCAAACTATTTTATCTAGGACAATTTTCTTATAATTTAAATAGAGATAGTGTAATCCGGAAAGCCTGTTAAGTATTTTTCCATGTCACCGTGGCTACGGCCATGGGTGCAAACATAACCACCCATAAAACTACAAAAAAATGCACTATCAGCAATTCTAATAGGACTGATAAAGACTGTCAGGTCTTTCATGTGGTAAGCTACTTATATCATCAGGTGGATTGCCTTTCTCACATCACTCCATAAAATAAAAATAAATTAATAATTGTGTTATTTAGTTACAATCAATATGTTGTTAAAGAATGTTTATTTTTATGTTAAATAAAACACCACATTATTTATAGCAACATAATATAATAAATGAGTGGTTATCCAATATGAAATAATGTGAAACCAAAGATAGTCAGCCAGTTTTCATTCTCTTTTTAAATTGTGATAATGAAAAAATATAACAATAGTTTTACAACTCATTACATTCTTATTAAAATAGTACTAATAAAGCAAACACACCATTGACTAAGGCACAAGGGTATGCAATGAGTGGCCTCTGTTCTGCATCCCCAGACATAGTTACAAACAGTCTGCTTGCCGACAGAGCTGACCAGATAACTGCTATGGCTGACAGAGTGAGTCCCACGGTGCCATTAAGAGTCAGGAATATTCCCAAACTCGCTAATAGAACCATGGGTAGCATACAATACCCTAATACACTGCCGACACTAAACAGTGTAAATACATCTTCAGTGCGACTCATCAGTGACAACAAAATATACATTAGAATTACAGACATCATTGATAGCCCATAAACATAACCAAAATGTGATTTGTTACCTGACAGAAATAAACAAACAGCTAGTGCTAGGCAAAAGGCTATCGGGCCAGCAATGTCTGTGTCTTCCAGTAAAAAGTTTGCATCATCTGCTTTTGATTGTCCATGGAAAGGATTTAGCACAGCCAAAGTCTTCTCCAGGATTCTATCTGGATATATTTCTAGTTCGTCTAATAGAGGTGGTTCATCAAACTCGTTTGTCTCTGTAATAGATTGTTCTGGCAATGGTGCTGGAGTAAATATATTAGGATTGTAGTATTGGTTGTTGTTTGCCGGATAAGAACCTTGCTGATCAAATGAGAAATTTTGTTGATCCGTCGGAAATGTCTGGAATTCTGAAATGAAAAATTTGTTTTAGATTGAATCGAGTTTGTGAGTTTTAGCGGTTATTTAATTTTGTACTTTGTATTTTATACCAACCTAATGTCTGGCTTTGATCCCCGAATGCGTCATTGGATGCATTGAATGAGAAGTTTTGATTGTTACTTTGATTTTGCCAAGAATAATTGTTTTGATTATTGAAATTGGCCATTATGTTCTCGAACAATGACACTCAAACAATAAAGATGTGTCCACGTTCACACAAACGTCCCTTTGTTATCACCGGTCAAAACTTCATATATATTTGTAAAATACATAAAATTTCATTTATGAAATGTAAGTAAGTGTGATTTCTAGTTCAACTCTCACCTATTTTATTTAACAGACATGACGTTTATGAAATGAGTTGTCACAGAAATGTCACTTTGACACATGTTTGTCAGATATTAGCTGCGTTCAAATTTTTTTGATGTCTGATAATATTTGTCAGTCGCGACTTACAATTAATACTAACTGTGAAGTACAATATAATGAGTTCGAAAAGTAACATGGTCCCTCGTGGGTGGAAACTTCCGTATGAAGAGTTGTACAAATTGAATCCGCTAAATGAAATATGAAAAAAGCGTAGAAAAGAGAAAATAGGAAAGAGCGGAAAATTAAAAAAAAATTCTGAAGTCTGTTCATCCTCATTTTTATCGGATAAAATGAATTATATATCTATTATAATGTTACAATACTAGTTTGAAATTGAAACATAAGTGACTTCGGATAGAAATTTAGGAATAAATTTAACCTATTTTCTTTTTAACTTGACGCTCTTGTGCTTCGTTCATTTGCAGGACTTCAAAAATAAATTTCGTACACGTGTTATATTTAAGTATGTAATACGGAATATACATAAAAAATATCTGTTTACTTAATATATTAATTACCTATGTGAATCATTTGAGCTTGTTAACAGTAGCTTAACATTTCTTATAATAAAAGACAGAAGGATGCGTTCAACGCATTCGATGACGGTGACTACCGTTGTCCGTTGTTTAATATCTGGTGAATATGTAGTTATCCCAAATAAAAAAAATCCACAGGAGGTTTCTCTATGACACATCCGACGGTGATGTGTTTCTGGCGCGTGGTGGAACGGTTTACGGATGTGCAGCGCCGCCAGCTGCTCAAGTTCGTCACTAGCTGCTCCCGCCCGCCGTTACTCGGCTTTAAGGTACGCTGAGAGCAACTCTAAGGCCACAATTTACCCTATTATTTCAATTGACATATTTGAACAAAAAACAAACCCACATTATTACAAATTAATTAGAAACAAATACAATTAAAAAAATGAGGTGAAAATATTTGAGGTGGGGAGTTATTTTTGTCACTGTTGGTATTGCTGTGATATACACAATTGACGCAATAGCGCGGTTATTTACTAACTTGTGATTTCAAAGATATTTTTATTTTGTTTTCATATACATATTTTTTATAATAAAATCGTAATATAGCCGTGCCTGTACAATAAATATTTTTTGAAAAAAAATCTACGCAATGTGGTACTCTACGAACCACACACACGTGCGACACACGAGGTTCCAGCGAGATTCCTGTTGTTTAGGCAATAACAACGACTGCGATAGAAATGCGATGCGATAGCGACATGTTGACAGCTAAAACCTGTTTGTCGAACAACATCTTGATTATTAAATTGTACAATGGCTTGTACTTATTTATCAATAATTTAGATTGATAATTTGGAATAAAAGATGATTTTTCTTTCGTTTAATATTTATTACATTTCATACAAAAAATTAAAAGCACGTTTTATATTATGAAACTTTCATACTTTTCACAATCTGGATAATATAAAATTAGATTATAGTACCTCGTACCCACTGGCTAAAGCTTGTCTGAAGTTGTCAGTCATAGTCATAATATTTTACATGGCTTTTCAGGCTAGATGGATGGTCGAATCAGCATTTTGTTTCACATACATATATCATCACATACATATTCAAATATCATGATTAGTTTCTAGGATGATGTAATGAATACACACGCGTCCATTTCCCTTACAGATAGTAGTTATATTATGTACATGTCGACGGTAGAAAGGAGAAATGGGATAATCACTTACCATCACGTGGGAGCGCTTGCTCATCCGCCCACTTATTATATAAAAAAAGCGACACGATTTACTTTAAAACGTAAACCAAAATACATAAAAATTAAAGTTTAATTTTGAAAGTAAAGTGTGTGTCGCTTATTCCATTTCTCCTTTCCACCGTCGATATATTAGTTAGGTATAGTACAGAACCAAAGATTTCTTAAAAGAAGTCTTTCTATAAAACTATGAGCTTTAGATTGTGATTTTGTAACTATCGACATTACTCGTTTTAGGAACAACACAACACTATTTTTCACTAACACATTCAGAAACTTACGCACGCGTTTGCGTATCAAGGACAGTCGCACGTCAAAGCGATTTTCGTTTGTCAAATACGCTAGTATTAAGGGTGTAGATTGTTGGCCTGAGATCTCGATTTCGAGCGACCGCAGCGCCAAAGTTTAATGTAACATCCGACGGGGCGGATGAATGACCTAGAGAGCGCGATTTTCAAAATGTTTTGCAACAAACGTTCCACGTTGAGAAATTGTTATTGAACTTGAATATTTACAGCATAACAATAACGTTGAATTTTTGGAAACTAGCTGTTGATTCTTTTTAATAGATTAATAAGAGTAGTTGAGACACAATTTTTATGTTTTTCTATCATTTGACATCTGACATTTTTGTATTCTACTTACCTAAAATTCCAACTATTTATTTATTTGTAATTTCACTACCAAAATTTATTCTAATTCGTAAAATATTCATTCAATAAAATAATTGCAAATTCAGTAGGAAGTGTGTTTATCTCTACGCAAGGAAATGTGCCTATTGCGTAAACTCAAATACTTACTTTTTGTTTACGATCACCTCGTCGATATCTAAAAAAAATCCTAGGGTTTTAAAAAAAATGTCAATAAATGAAACACAAGTATAAAAATGATTTATTTACTACACAATAACAAATATGAGTCGCCATTACTCGCTATCTCAAAAGCGTGCTAGGGTTGTACAAAAATTAGTAAATAATTCATTTATTTACTAATTTTAACAGAAGTTTGTAAATTATTAATATACTAATTAAAAGTATGTAATTAAACAATAACGAAATATGAGTTCAAAATTCTAATGGTTTTTCATTCGATTACGGATCAAGTTCTGATTTCTGCTAATTTGATGATAAAATCAATGGCTATCACAAAACCTATCAGAATGAAAACGTTACCAGCTGCCCGATTCACGTAAGTAATAAAAACCGTAGCGCAGTGACGTCACTTCGTTTTTTGCAAATTTAGCCCTTTTAACCGACTTAAAAAAAGGAGAATTCTCAATTCGCTGTATTTTTGAACCAATTTTTATGATTCTTTACACCAGGTAACTCAGAAATTGTATAGTAATTGAGCTATTGGAAGATTTATGACAATCCAAGACTAGATAAGTAAGTGCGTTTAAAACAGAAAACCAAAAGGCGATTTCTAAGTTCCTAAGTTAAAACGACTTTTGGACTGGCGTGTTTACGTGAATCGACTGGCTGGGTAGTTAAGTTACCTGTATCTTTCAAAATCATTAGGCGTTCTTCTCTTTCATAACACGTAAAGCTCTTTCTTTCCTCTCTTTCATAGCCTCTATGATACTGGGCGCGTCACGAATGGGCATGCTTCGTGACTGCCGAGGATCAACTAATTCTGGAAGTAGGCAATCGTAATAAAACCTAACTAATTTCATCTCCATTTTCTCCTCCCAAAATTTGTCGTCCTTTTCTATAATATAAACTTTCATAGGTACAGTAGCACCAAACCAGATGCCAAGCATGCAAACGTTTCTTTTAGTAATATGTACCTGTCCCTGAATTTGGAAATACCAGTTATGATTTTTATTTATGACATAACCCTTGGAAGCCTTGTCCTTAACCCAAAAGGTATGTTTGGCCATTGCTTCATCAAGAGTCATGCCAGCTAAAGAATGTGGGCACTTAATTTCAATTAAACCGTTTGCATAAATGCCATCTGGTGTAGTACCAAGAAATTCATATTGATCGTCGACGAACAAACCGCAACCTTGTATACTAATATTCTCTTGAATTTCTAACTGTTTAATTGCGGTTTCTTCGTTTTCGATACCGTACCGTACAGCAGGCAAACTGGAGATATTACTACCATAAACGATTTTACGAACAAGAACAGCACAACTTGTGCTCTCTCGTTTTTTACAAACTTCCCCGAACGATGATGAGGTTAGTAATTTTCTCCTTGTACTCATCCACTCAGAACTACTTCTTTGCAAATGGGTCGACCTTTCAAGCTCCTCTCTTTCAGCACAAGACAACTTTAAATCGGCTAAAAAAGATGACTTGGCTTTCTCATATAATTCTGGACTCAGATCAGGTTTTTCGCAGTTTGGTCCATAGTGAGCGTCTTTCGATACAGCGCTGTGGCTCTTTTTCAATCTTAATTTAGGTTTAGCAATTAAACGGATTCTACGATTACAATTTTCCACTTTCGCGATCAAAGGATTAGGACTAGATTTAAATATTACTTCATGAGTTTAAATTCATCCTGTATTAAAAGACACAACAGCAGCTGCGCATCGGCCCGCATAAGAACCACGGGAAGAATAATTTACACGCTTACCCCCTACTAATTTGGCAATCACTGCGTTAAAACTTTCAACTATATTACTTGTACAATTATGAATTAAACTTCTAGAATGATATGACAGTCTTTTACTTAAAATGTGTACCGCGTCCATTAATCCGCATCCAACAATTGCTGGAAGCAACCCAACAGGTTCTATTCGACGAGTATCAGGTCTACAGAAATACTCCTTGCAATATTGGTGATTACCAAATACGTGTTGTGGACCATTTAGGATATCTTCACTAAGATTTTTTATTTTTTCTTCGAGTGACTGATTTTGATCGCCCCAATATTTAATAGCGCATTTTACACCCGTTCTTAAACGCAAATACCTTTCTTTTAGGAATTTCCGCAATTCGCAAGGATACTTAGTGTCTTTCGACAGTTTCTCCAAGCTATTGCAGTAGTTTCGTAAAAGATGATTTTTGCATTCAATTTTCTCTACTGTTAAATTACCGTACGGTCGCGAATCTAATATTTTTTTATAAGTACTGGAATCGCCGTCTGCTACAAATTTATTATAAATTACACCGTGATCAACAATGGAACGTTTAAACCCCTCAACTATTATGGTCGATTCCATACCGGTAGATGATCCCGAATAATTCTTGAAACAACGGTGTTCCGAGGGCTGACTGTCGTTCTTTGCGGCTCGTGCACAAACTACGCAGTATTTATTTTTAACTCCAAAAAACAATACTTTATTAGTTTTAATGCCAATTATCGCAGCTGCGCCGGACAAGGCGGAAAAATTCTTACCATAAGATCTCTTGCTCCAACAACCGTCAACAGCAACAGATATTAATGGTGTACCATTTTTATCAACACTACCTATAGACACTGCGTACTCCGCTTCTTCCTTGACAGCTTCTGCCATGGAATGTGCTGCTGTCTTTTCCCACCAATCGCAAACCGTATTATTAATTTCATTGTATAATGAAGGTGACATGATTGGTAGGGCTACTGCGGCAGTTAATGTTTTTAACTGATAGTAGCTCCCACCAGATGATATGATACCAGATACAATTTGATGATTCACTTCCATTCTATCTTCTTTCTTTTCAATCAAACACACAGTAAATTTCATACTACACATACTACATTTCATGATGAGTTTTGAGTCCAGACCAACTTTTACTTCACCTATTATACTGAGGTAACTTAACTTACAATCCATTGGACCGTGGTCCCCTATGGCCTGAAGAGCTTTAAAAAAAAAAGAAACGTCTACAACTCTACGCCCAACTTCCATTTCATCCACCTTTCCCTCTTGGTCGTTTTCAATAACTAGTTCCTGTAAAGAAAGATAATGGCTTGATTTTTTTTATAAAAAATAATTAAAAATTTAAAAAAATGCAAAAGAATTAATACAATATTAGGTTCCTGATGAATAGAAATTATAATTTCTTTACGCATTAGGTATTGTTTTTTTATGACGTCACCTATTTGAACGTAAATTTTCTTTTGAGAAAGTAATTGAGAAGTATTTCGGTACTAAGGTGTTTGTCTCTCGATGAAAATAATAAATATTGCAAGAAAAATCTATAGGTAGGTATTGAGATTTTGTCTTCGCCCATCACTAACTAAGTAGTTTGTTTATTTATGTAACAAGTCTACAAGAATTACGTATAACAACTTACCTCTATACAGCGCGTAGCATTGTTGCTCAGAGTCTCGGCCCCAAGGTTTTCTTTATTTTCAATACTGGAAATATTATTCATCAATATTATCCACTTTTTATTTATTTTGTACAACCCTAAGCCAGACGCTAGGCGCCTCGCGTCTGTTTGGCGGTATAGGTATGTCGACAAAGTTGCGCTGTCGCCTACCTACTTCCACAATTTGATATTTAGACAATACTAGCCGACCCGGCGAACTCCGTATCGCCTTTTTTTTTTTAAAAATCCTATTATTTTGATATTACATACAGATACTTCAATTTTATTTATCAGTATAGATATAGATAATACAAACCAATATTTACATGTTATTGTAGGTATATGTCTGAATCGGGCGATCTAAATCATATGACATATTGTATTAGCTTTGTAATGTACCCTGTTCAAATGCGATAATAAATAAGTAGGGAGGAACTTACATTTTATTCCGAGATCTTTTGGCTTTCATATTTTTATAATGCGTACAAAACTTTCTTTTCCCTGGCATGCCACTCAAATTCAATCAGTCCTGCGAAAAAAATAGCCTATGTTACTCAGTGATAATGTAGCTTTCGAATGATAAAAGAATTATTAAAATCAGTCCAGTACTTTTTGAGTTTATTCGTTACATACAAAAATCCAAATCTTTCCTCTTTATAATACCTATTAGTGTAGATATTGTATTTTTTACGATTTATATCTAGTTCCATCATGGTTTTCTTTCAGACATTCATTATATCGATACTTTCTACTAACTGAAAATAAATTAATTATAAAAATGTTATACTTACAGTTTTTTACAAAAAACACAAATTCACAATACGTAATTCTGCTGTCTGCAGCCGACAAGCGTGGTGTCGCGTTCACTTACAGAAAGGAACTGCCGCTGCAGACCACCGAGATTGCACGAATGAAACGAACGTTTTATCCCATACATTTGTGTATGAAAAATTTACCTTAAAATATTTCTAGATTTTAGGGCTTTAAAAGAGGAAGTCTTTGTTTGTAAAGGTATAAAAAGAAGTATACAGCTATACTTATTGGTTTCTTCAGTGTTCAAAAAGTGTTTCTTTTTATCAATTTGTGTTGATTTATGGGGTTAAATCTGAAAAATACGAAGTCATGTTTTTGCATTTTTACTCAATTTTGTGCGTTTGTTGACGTTTATTATATAACAACTATTAGGTTTAAGAGTTTAATATAAGCATGAACATACTTATTGGTCTTTGATTGTAATATATACAAATTATCATTGATATCAATCATATGTAAATAGGTTAAATATGAAAAATCGTAACACTCTTTTCGGTGATTTTCACGATCTACACCCTTAAGAAACCTTTGCTACGAACAATGAAGAGCCCAAAAAAACATTTTTAGAATTTTTGTTTGTCTGTCTATCTGTCTGAACGCGCATCACGCAACAACTATTGGACGGACTTTAATGAAACTTGGCACAGTTATAGCTTATGTGCCTATGTTCCATTTAGGGTGTTTTATATCCAGATCCATTATAGAGTTCCCACGGAAATCACTCTAAAGTTCACGCAAACGAAGTCACTGGCACCGTTAGTTTAATTATAAACTTAAGCAAATAAAATACCCTATTGCTTAGAGTTCAGAGTAAATAATGCAAGACAACGTCTCGTGATATCATCCAACTAAACTTCTCTCCGAAAGATAGCTATTAGGGAAAGGGACATTGCGTCTTCATCGCGAGCAAAATATTCCAATCAAACAGAAATTATTGCTTTTAAAATTGGAATGTGATCGATATATATCATCACGTCCTTGGAAACGTTTTCATTTATTTATTCATTCAATCACTAGGACCTGCAACCACCGTTCTGCATCCAATCAGCGGGCACGTCGGACCGGTTGCCTTCGTCCTCCACGTGTATGAACCTCCTCAAATTGCCGGAGTTTAACTCGGAAGATCAACTCTCTGAGAAGTTACTCTATGCCATACAAGCCGGCGCTGGATTTGAACTTAGCTAGAGTGAGTATAATTTTATTTTCAGTTCGAGTTATTTACCTCGCAGATTTTTGCTTGGACATAATTAAGTAGGACATACGAAGAAATTTATAATTATAATTTAATCATTTAATCATCTTTATAATTGATAATAATTATTATTTATAATTTAATCATCAAATGCGTCATTGGACCTATTGAATAAGATGTTTTGATTGTTGCCTAGATTTTGCCAAGAATAATATTTTTGCTTATTGAAATTGGCCATTATAAAATGTAATTATCAAAATAATATGTTTCAAAATTGATTGAGTAAGTCTTACATATATTAATAATCAATAAATAAATCAAAAGTTAATATTGTAATTATTTCCTTATAATTCGATAGAAGCCTGTAACGTCCCAGACCTCCTCCAGTAATCACCAAGGAGTTTTGGGCCGTAACCCATCATGCGGTCCCAGTGCGGATTGGTGGATCCATCCGCACCTCCTTAAAATATTAAAACAAATATTAGTGTGAAATTTATGTTCCTTTTGCAGATTTTGCTGAAGCAGAAACTAGGTTGTACTAAGTTGTATGCATGAACATATGATGAGAGAATATTTTTTCACAGTGCTTAAATTATTGTTAAATGGTCGTATAAAGTAATGAAAGTGAGAATGTTTAGACAAATGAATTAGAATATTGTACGATCAAATATCTGTGTGTCCTGTGAAAACGTACAACTCGACTTATATCACATTTCGTTTTTAAAGTGCATCATACTCAACAAAAATAGGATTTTTTTTCTATCTAATCTTGCGATACGAACTATGGATCCTGATATACTTGTACTTTTGTCAGCCTATAACGTTCCACTACAGGGCGCAGGCCTCCCCTAGTAAATTGCGGGGTGTTTGAGGCCGTAATCCACAACACAGCTCCAATGCCGATTGGTGGATCACGTAATCCATATTTATTTATTTCTGGAGTATGCGGGTTTTCTCACGATGTTTTTCCCCACCGCCGAGCAAGTGACAATTTTTCAAAACCTGTACTTAAGTAGAAACAGTTTGTGACAAATGATACAACTACTCACAATACGCACATTTTGTTCAATCTCCCCGTGTCAAAGGGTACAATTAAACTCGACCCAAAGAATTTATCATCTATTTTCAAAACATTCATGTGCAAAAAATACTTCATATTGTTTTATACATAAAAACATGTTATTAATTATTGTACTTTTTGATTTAATATATTTGTTGTAGAATTTCACCCCGTTCTCAACTTTATGCAGATCACATTAAAATTAATAGTCAAATAATCAAAATAATGAGCATAGAAAAACTTTTAGACTTTTAACATAACTTTTAAATGTTAAATGTTTTAATAAATGCATAGTAGCAAAAACATTAATCACGCGTGAGTATTCACGCGTGAAAAATAAATAATATATGTAAAGTAATATACACAGCTCCGTGTATCACGCACATTAATACAAATGATAAATTTTGGCAAATATTATCTACAGTATGGAGAGAATTCAAATATTGTTATAAGATAAAGAACAATGATAGATGAATTCCATGGCATACGTATTTTTCGTAAAAACATTGAGTTACCGCTCTCCTGAAAAGTTGCATTTTTCGAGACGTACCGGTTTTCACAGCACAAACGGCTATAACATTCATCTCTACATTGGCGTATAACAACATATTAGTAGCACACTTTTCTCCACAGAGAACCGCGTTTCCTTAAGTTTTGTAATGGAAAGCAAAATGACAGAATTTTTAAATTGTCTACATAACATGGCACAGTTTTAGAACGTTGTTCTTTGTCACAATTTTCTTTGACGAATATCACAAATGAATATCACACATGAATATCGAATATCACACAATTCACATGTTGTCTGTTTATGTCTTCTCTTTTATTGTGTACGCCAAGTGGCATATTCTATTAGGTCTTCATTACCTATGGAGTTACCGTTTTATTCGTATATGTATATAACAAAGTGTGAAAAATATACACGAGTATCTTTTTTTTATGGAAAGGGCAAACGAACATACAGTCCACTTGCAATGCACGTGTTTTACTGTTGAAACATACAATGACTTAATTATATTATTAATAAAATTTAGCTTACAAAGCTAGCCTCGAAGGTAGCATTCAGTTTCTCTCCTACATTTTAAACGGTGGTATTTTATACTTGTGTGATATGTATGAAAATATCTATCTCGACTATCTTATTTATCTGATATTTTTATAATGTTGATCATAATTCTCAATGTGATAATGTACTATGTATATCTAGAACTATCATTATGTGTAAGTAATTAAATATTTAGTTCCTGTAATTTTATTTCACTATACAATGTGACATACAAGAATTTATTTTATTTATTTTTGCATTATTTTTCATTATTGTGAAAAATCATTTATCTGTACATGTTTATGTATTGCAAGCGTAAAGTATAGGTATTTATTTTTACAAAATGTACAATTCTGAAGGTAGATGAACAAATTGTTAGTGCAATTATATGAGTATTTGTAAATAAATAAATTTATACAACACATGGGACTGTTTAATTGGAATTGTGAAAGGGAAATATTATTTTTGTCTTTACAAATTTTGTACATAAACAAATTCCGAGGGTTTATAGCCTTTTCCACTATAATTAGTCTGAATTATTAGTGTAAAACAATCCCTGTGTCAAATTTACGGATTTAGATTGTTTTTAGTTTTTACTACTTACCTGTGTAATAAAGTTGTCAAAAATCGTATCGATGTTTCATTTCCTGTTCATTTGGTGGTGTATAAGGACAACACCTAATGTGGAACAACTACATGTTGACTCCTTCTTACCTTCAGAGGGAGGAAAGGAGTTGCCATGGCCGTAGAAACTGCCGAGAAACGAAAAGTTTATAAATATAAGGACATCGGCATTAATTCCCGTAACTGTCGAAACAGCGACTTCAAGAGACAACGGATCGCCTGACCATCACCACCGGTAACCCTAGAGCTGACCGCTGACTTCGCTCAACACCAGTATAGCTTTTTTATGGGAAGAAGACGGCAGATGAGCATAAAGCCCATCTGGTAGTAAGTGGATACTATCACCCACATCCGCGACACATACCAACAACATCAACCCAGAATGACAAACGTTGGCACGGCGTCACATGCGCTGCCTACCTTTAAAGATTTGCGAAGAAAATGGGGATGGATAGGATAGGGTTGGGCACTGTCATAACTCACTCAATACTGAAACACGTACGTACATTGGTAAGTAGGATAAAGTAGGAAATACAGTACATATTATGGGTAGTCTTCTGTGGTTACAGCTCAGGCCGAAACCTTTAATGAACGTCCACAGTTCTATGAGAAAAGCGAGTGTGAAGATAATCGAGATAACTAGACAAACTGAGTGACGCATCTCGGAGCATACACGATGCGACGCGACTGCGCGTCCGATCGTATCGCGACGCGGCGACCACCAGCCACGACGCCCACGCATTCTACGAGTAAAACTATGACTGAGTCGTTTCAACTATTTTTGCTTGACACATAATCACTAACTTCTTAAACTATCTTAATTATCTGAATAGAATATTTAAAAAAAAGACAATTGAAAATTTTGGCCGGATGAAAGTTTTGAAATTGTACGGGGGCATTGATATACAAGTATATCTGTAATTATAAAAAACCTTATAAAGAGGTAAATAAAAATGTAAACCATCTTGTAGTGAATGTGTGCGTAATGAATGATCATTTTTTTATTCTCGATCTTTCATTACATTTCTTCAAGGAGTCTAGGAGTTCCAACGTTCCCTTGGCCACCATCGGCTCCAGCATCACACGCTGATGCCTATATATAAAGTATACCGCTTTTATTATTAACTAAATAAAGATACTCACTCATTCGAATAAGTGTAGAATAGAAGTTATGAAACAATGGTATAGAAGCGCCTACAGGAGGAAGTTAGAACCACAACACTTATTCAGGAACACAACACAAAAGACGTTAAAGATTAAACGTTTGCAAAGAACTGTATGAAAATCGGTCCACTCGTTTCAGACAAAAGTAATAACAAAATAGTACACAGTTCTCTTACCCCCAATGCATATATGTACCATCTCCGTTCCGTCGTAGATAAAAACAAAATGTCATGTAGCGCATGTCGTATTTGTACGAGTAGAATGTCTGAGAAATTCGGAGCATAGCTCCCGTTGAGCAATTTTGAACTTATTGATCAGGCCTACCGTCACGAGTCCACATTTCAGCACGTTCTCCTGTCATAACTGGCAGGAGTCTCGGTTGAAGATTTTCGCCTTTAAAAGTTTACTGAATCCTTCGCAAATGCCCTTTCATATAATATGTGACTGGAGCATGGGTATGTATGAATCTGCTTAGTAACAAGAAGCATCACAATGACAATTACAGTTACCATTTTAAGACTCACCAGAGGGCGATTCTGTCAAGTGAGGTCTTAATTTTGATTGTAATTCTTTTAATTTACTAATGCACATGTATTTTGGCAGATGTCATAAGTCATGCTCCAGTAACGCTCGCTCATGGTGATGTAAAACTCCACATCAAATAAAATTCGTTTATTTGTGAACGTATTATTTCTGCCGTAAGAACTTTCTAGATTTCATTGTATGTGTGGAGTAATCAATCGTTGACCACCATCGTTGTCTGTTCTTAATGGTTTTCCAATTCAGCAGTCCTACAGAAGACGTCGTTTATGATAAAATCTTTAATCTTAATTGTGAAATAATTACTATACCAGTCTCGTCGAACAGCTCTCTAGCCCTGCGCTCACTACGTGTACCTACCGAAGGTTATGATTGAATATAGAAAATATTTTTGATTCACATTAACTTGTGTTTATTTTCGCAATAAAATAATCTTGTGCTGACATTTTTAAGAAGGAGCTTTGTTGGACCCTGTGTTATGTTTAATTTTCTTGCCTGTATTTAATTTCTCGCATCAAGATGCTGAGATAGTGCACATTGTGTGCCTTACCTTGTAAGTATAATGGTTTCATTTGATGAGATAACATGGAATGAGGAAGGGCCTCTACTATCATTTCTCACTCACTACCAAAATACGTATGTACTCGTAGTACATTTTATTGATAGTCGTCTGTGAAAGAGGGGTAACTCGACAAATCTTATGCGCCCAGTGGCTGTGGGATTGCAGGGTATACCTTCCTCACCCCTTTGTTTTTGAATGCTAAGATGCTTGATTAAGCCTGGATACAAGTCACGCAACATGTATCGCGATTTGTGCCGTAATGTGTACTAGACTACGTTTTTTTTTTCGGAATGACTAAATTCTTGTGGCCTTAGTGGCATTTTAAGAGTCGTTAGTAGTATAGTAGTACATCCATAGAACATAGAACATCCCGGTCGATATTAGTTACCGCGGATGTTCTATATACGAGTAGCTACACGTAAATAAATCAAGTCAAAGAACCACAACATTGTAACAATCTTGATAATTTGTTAGCGCAATCATTCATGTACCTAGATAGAATAGGCGATACGAATTCAATTAAAGCATTATTGCTATCATTCACTTGACGTCCCAACAGCGCATCTATTATGCTAACGAGGTTTTATCTTCCGCTCATTTACCTCATTCTGTACACACAATACTTATAAATTATAGGTCTAATAAGTAACCGTGAACTTGAAGATGCGACTCATCAATAACGAGCATTAATATTGGCTTAGGTGCATTCATCAGCTCCAATATGGCCGCCACTCGCCGCCATTACCGTTTTGACAGTTGCAATCAATCAGGGCTGATGAATGAGGTTCGCGGACGCGCGTGTGCGTGCTCCTTGTGCGGTAGCCGCGAGATCTGACGATAGCGTATGAGTGCCCTAAAGTTGTGCGACACAACTTCTCTTATATACACGTGTCCTGGCAGACGTGTTCGTGTCGGTGCGTCTGCATTGTTTTTTTTGTATAGAAAGAAGGTGACAGACGAGCAGACAGTCCATCTAGTCATAAGTGGATACTGTCGCCCATGGACATTCGCGATACATATGCCAACATCAGTCCATCCCCTTTGGGACATCCCCGTTTGGAAAGGGGAACAATAAGAATAACCGAACAAGGGATTTTTCTTATCCCGTTATCTACCAATTCTCCTTAGGAGAATGGGGTGGGATGGGAAGTCAATCGTATAACGGAATAAGGACTTACTTTTATCTCGTTATATTCTTCATTCTATGGGTTACGAAAGTATGAAATGGGAATATTAATATATTCAAGAAATATTCTAGTACCTATCAGATTTAGGTAACATAGTAATTTTATTTGAATCATTAAACAGCCTTAAGTCTGCTACATAAATACAATTTTAGTGTCTATCTACACCTATGGCATTCGTTTGATTCACATTACGGGTTGACGGGCAATCGTTTAATCTTTTTATTTGGTATTGCATTGAAGAGCGAGCACGGTGGCCTGCCATGACTCATACGAACCTGCCCGCTTCGTCCTTCATTTTATGGGGCATGTGCACGCCTGCTTTGAAACCTGCATTGTTTAGAACATTTCTTGATTTAAGTCACATAGTACATAAATCTAAATATTATTTTAAAATATATATTTATTTAATTTAACTACACCATTGTATTATTAGAAAAATATGGATGTGGGATAGGTGAGAAATGAAATCGATACGTAAATACTGGTCAACCGAGAGCCTTCCCACAATTACAAACGGCTTGTATTTCAAGGACAGCATTTTTGAATTGCTTCTATTTAAAAACTATTTTTGAATAACTGAAATAAATAATTTTAAATTACTAAGAATGTTAACACTTAAGAATGTGCCGAGGACGTCCATCTGCTAGATGGACAGACGACCTCATAAAGGTTGCGGGCACCCGCTGGATGCAGGTCGCTGCCGATAGGTCTAAATGGCGGACAATGGGGGAGGCCTATGTCCAGCAGTGGACGTCCAAGGGCTGAGAAGAAGAAGAAGAAGAAGAATGTTAACACAAAGTCGATGGAGGGAACTATATTTTATTGTCACCAGAGAACCTAAACTTAACCCACTTTTAAAGCTGTCATCGATTTGCTGCCACTTTCAGTATTTGCTGCCATCGATTTGCTGCCACTTTCAGTATTTCTGCTGCTCATTTAATTATTTCCATTACAAACTTTTTGCGTTCGTAAACGAATTATTGCGGTGATTTTAAAGTTCATATTTTTTGCTCTAACTATATTACTAGGTATTTTCTCCAACGTTATATATTTGCGATTGATGTTACGTAACCACTTATCGAATAAGTTGATAATGAACTGTAAAGGAATTTGTATGTGTGCGAACACTCGAATGGCCGATACTTTTACATTATACATAGTGTGACCAAATTTTTCCCGAAGCCTGAAACCATGGAGTCCATTAACATGGCAATTATCTAATCTTGTATTAAAAAAAAATATTTCTTTCAGATTTTTGCTTAATTTCTCATTAAATTTGTTAAACACAAAACCCCAATCTCAACAGAAAAAAAGAAATATGTAGGTAAGTACATTATAAATGTCAATTCTAAGAACTTAGAATTATAAGCAATTTTTATATGCTTACATTTAATGCTATATAAAATCTTAAGTTGATTACCTACCATCATTTTAATCACTTGGTCGTAACTTTTATTTATTCAATCACATTTTAAGCGCAGGATTCGCTCGCTTACTGACATTGTAACAGTCAGATGCATTCGGATTAATGTCATCGCCTTAAAAGATGGATTTAAAAGTCTGAAATGTCGACGGTCGCGTTTGCAATCGGCTCACGCGCAGGCACGCGCGGCCATGCCAACCGATCGTTGTACAAATTCGGCAAGCATATGTTTAATTTTCAACATTGTTCTCCAAATTGCAGTGTTAGTGGAAAGTTACCGGACCCACGACCATTCGACACCTGAATAAAAATGTGGGAATCGTTAAGTACCTACCGCTTCTTTAGCACGTAGCAGCAATATGTATATTTCTGATGATTATCCTCTGCCTATACAGAATGTAAACAATATGTATACAGTAGGATTATACAGAGTGTAGATACGAGTATATTTCAGAAGACTGAAACTATGAATTCCTAGTTGCAATGCGATGCAACCAGCCCACAGCTGGACATGGATCTCTTCATTCACATTGTCTCGTGCATAAGAGATATAAGGCCTTAAAACACCACGCTGGCCAAATGGGTTAGTGAGTCGACTCTTTTAGAGATGGTGTAGTTCCTCAGCACTTGTGGTCGCCGCTTATCCCTTAGTCGCCTTTTACAGCACCCACGGCAAGAGATGGGGTGGTGGTATTCTATATCCGACCGACACCATACGGCTATATTTGACATAAAATATATTTTTTTAGAGAAAGAAGTCAGCAGACGAACAGACACCACCTGGTGGTAAGTGAATATGATCGCCCATGGACATCCACCATACATGCTAACATCAGTCTTGGATTACACATGTTGTCCCCGGGCCCGATGTGCTGGTCTACTTTTGTAGGTTAAAGGAATGAATTTAGAGGAAGAGGTGGGAAATGGGGAGGGATAGGATCGTATGGGATGAGAATGGGCTCTGGTATAAGTATCTCACACCGAAACACATAAGTACCTACATTGATGAATAGAATAAATTAGGAAATGCAGTACATTTTACGGTCGTCTTCCGTGAGAGACGGGTAACGTGGCCAGTCCAGTGCGGCCAGCGACTTATGGATTGCAGAACCCTTCCCCAAACTTTGTTTTGTTTTGTGAGAAATTTAATTTTTTGTGCTTTCTATTTACTAAATATTTACGATTAATCTGGTAAAAGTAATTAAAAAGTAGGTACGTTAAAGTGACATTTTAATTAAATCATAATCATCCCTCGTTTTTATATATATATTTATATACACTTGTATAATAAAATACTCCTCTGTCTATCTCTCCGCTTTTAATTGGAGAATTAATTTCAATATTTTACAGGTAATTCATCTCGGAAGGCCCTAAAGCGGCTTTCATAAGAATCAATGCTGTATTTCTATTTTAAGAGTGTACTTGTGAGTTATTTATTTATTGTACAGCCTATAACGTCCCACTGTAGGGCACAAGCCTCCCCTATTAAATCACTGTGGGGTTTCGGGCCGTTATCCACCATACGGACCCAGTGCGGATAGGTGATCACATATTACAATTTTTTTATTTTTATTTGGGGGTGCGGGTTTCCTCACGATGTGTTCCCTCTCCTAGCTCGTCAGAATTTTTTAAAGTTCCGTACTTATGTCGAAACTCAGTGGTAAATACTCAGTCATTAGAACTAACCATTATCACCCCCAGGCTATCACAGCTATTATTTATCTCTATTTTTTTCGCATAATTTCTAATGGCTTCAATTTCTAATAGGAAATCCTAATTTCCTATGTGGATGGATATAATCAGCTACGACAAATATAACCGTAAGTAACAACCGTAACCAGCCCTTTTATCGTCCACTGATGGACATGGGCCTCTTCATCCATATTATCTTGGGTTGGCAGGTCCATGTTTTTGAGGTGGTATAGTTCCTCAGGGTTTGTGGTAGCAGCTATATAGGTACGAGACGTATTTAGAGATTGAAACCAACAATTGGCCCTGTGTACCTACGATAGTCGCTGCCCGCACTTTATAATTTATATCAAAATGGTAATAGCCGCAGCTGTCTGAGAGATAAATCGCGATCTATCGCAACCAACACCCAGGTAGGGCGAGGCAGTAAAATGCAATCAAGCCTTGTTTAAAACGATTACATAATTCTTTACGGATGCCAGAGTAGCATAATTTTATGTTGTCTCGTATTTACCCCAACCTATACAAATGTGCTTCTGATAAAATTGGTATAATATAGGTACAGATTGATTTTTCAGATACACATATTTTTATGCACGCATATTATGAGATTAAATGAGACAGCCACTGAAATAAACCTTTAAAACATACTCGTAGTTCAAAATGGTGATGAATATTTAATCTTTAATAAATTGTTTCTGCTTTTATCAATCGAAATGACAGTCTATAAGTAAAAGAAATTTAAATACAGAAAATATTTTATAAAGTTTGATTGACAATCTAACAGGAAAAGAGAGCGTCGCCGGTGGTCGATTTGCGAACAATGTTGAGTCCCCGTTCTGGGAAGGTCACCGGGCGTAGGCTTTGCGCCGTAAAACCTCAGCCTAGCAGCTCGTAAAACGACTCTAGGGCCTATAATTATAGGGAACTGTTCGTCTCTCACCACATGAGGAAGTAGCCTTTGAAATACTAATGCGTGATGATAGGGCTCTATCTTCCGAGAACACTCGTCATTATCAAGTTGTATAGTCGGCATTTATTTTGTTCAAAATAAAAGTAAATAAAATAAAATTTCTTAACAAACAAATAAAAATGAAATACTTTTTTAAACAGTACCTGGCTTAACCAGGTATTAAAATGTATTTTACGTTGGACGTGATACTTAGTTAAATTAAAATATTTCCCTTAGTGCGCAATTTTTGTGCTTGTTATAATTTTCTAACATATCTGTGCAAATTCCAGTGTCCGTCTTGGGCAAAGTCATAATTAAATAAAGATAACATCTGTATTTTAATCTAGCTGCTTGTAAAACAAATGTTCGTTTTATTATAGCGTGCGTTTCTGTTTATGGAAAATAATGACAACCTCAATCGGTGGCGCTGTTTGTTTTATGCTTAGTTTGGAATAAAGTATTTTTAATGTGGGTGGAGTTATTGGAAAATACGAGACACGTTATACATAGCATTTTTATCAAATTGCCGCATCTTATCCGTTTCAGTCAACCTACGCTACAGTTATGGGTTGTACGCTCTTTTAGGCTCTACGGATTTGCTGGATGTCAAGAATAAATTAAAAATTATACTTTGCAAAAGCGACACGTACCTATTTAAAAGCAATCCCAAACCGTCGAGCTTTGTCAGTTCATTTGTTCATAATGGCGCGAGGGACATGGCATGGAAAATGTTCAGAGGTGACATTTCTAGGCGCGCCGCTGCACTAGATCTGACGCGACACGAGATAAATCCGTACTCGCTATCTATTTCAATTTCATTCGAGCGAGCACGATATCATACAAATCTCGGCCTTATTCCGTCCGCCGGCAGGAACGGCCCACGACAGACCACCCAAGACGGTGCTCACTAGTATTTCTAAATATAAAACGCCTGTCTATCTGTTTAATATTTGTTACACAGAAACACTCGACAGACACAAGAACAGTGAAACCGAAGCCGACACGTATTTACAATAATTATGAAATAAAACCTTTCATCTAAAGCACAATTAATTAGTAATAAAAAACATGTCGCTGTAAATTGCTTTGAAGCTTTTAATAAAAGACGTTTCTTTTACGAAGTTGCTTAAAAAGGCTTAATTAGATGACATGTTTAAAATATGTTTATACGTACCGCTGTGTGAGTTTACTCGTTTGTTTGTAGTCGGTATTTGAATGATAATAAAAGTGTGGAGGTTTATTTCGCGTTGTTCGCGGTCGACCCTCGTATTTCACGATGTCTGCTCAAAGGGAATTGGCTGTCACGGTCGCATGTTATAAGCCAAACCGCTGGAATCCTACGGAGATCACCACCCAAATGAAAATGTCTTGTATTCGGCAATTCAATATCTTGACGATTTATTAGATGCCGTAAATAACTTCGGCGTTTATTGTGCATGTGTGTTATCCTTATAATTTAGCATAACACTTTTCGATTACGATTTTTGTATTCTCGGAAACTTCAGGGGAGTAAAAATTTAAATAAAAAGTTATAGCATGCCTCTATACGTAGAAAGGAGTATTTGAAAGAAAATTGCTAACCTTATTGATGCTTTTTTACATCCAGTTTGAATCAAATTCAGTCTATATATTTTGTAAACTATGCGCTGCAACTATTTACCTGCTTACCTTTGTTGACGTAACAACAGGAGAAAGGGTTGGGTAAATGGGAAGGTATAACATAGGATGGGATGGTATGGGAATAGGCTCTGGCATACCCCACTCACCACCGAAACACGTACGTACATTGGGAAATATGATAAAGTGGTAAATGCAGTACATTTTAAGATGGTCTTCTGTGAAAGAGGGGCAAAGTGGCCAGTCGAGTGCGCCCAGCGGCTGTTGGATTGCAGCGTGCACCCTCCCCCTCCAATGTCCTATTACAGAGCATCCTTTTGTAATCGTCTACATATTTTCTACAATGTTCTAAAATGCATACTTAGTGCGATAAGTATATATTAAGCGTACTTATTTTTTTAAATTTTTGGCACGCGGATTTTATCGATAATTTTCTCGAATCACATTCGTAAGTAACAACCGTACTAATTCATCGGTGAAGACAGACGTCATGATGAAAATTAGAGGTTATATCTGTATGTATATAACCACAGATAATATAATACTAACTAGGTTAACGTCGCTGCATTGTGCTGCGTTATTTCCAACGCATTTATTTCTGTGCGTCGTGTTAGCAACAGCTTTAAACACTAACTCATAACAGTAACCAGTCGTATCGGTGTAATGTCGTGCAAGAACACCGCTTTCATGTGACAGTTGAAATGAATAATACACGCTCGACGGCGGCGTAGAGACAAGCGTTAACGTTAGCTAACGTTGCTGTTACAAGCCGCAACTCACTTGCCTTATCAACGACACTGTATGTGTACTGTCGCTTGCAGAATTCAAACAATAAATAACTTATTCACGAAGTAGAGGCAAGCGTCACCTTTAGCTAATGTTGCTGTTACAAACCACGAAAAAAAATAATTCAGGCTCGAAGGTAGATGATACGACAGTGCTCTTGTACCACAGAGTGGACTGTCCACTTGTCTGCTACTTTCTATAAAAAATATTTCGCATTTAAGCGCGATTGTACCAACGAAGCTTTTAACTCTACCGGAATAATATCTGTCTTTTTGTTCACACTAATGATTTTATTTGATGTAGTTCCCCATTACAGCGTGTTGTCTCCCCACAATCGTCGTGTGTGGCATCGCACTCTTGTTCTCTACCAGAAATAACGAAAAAAATATTATATCCCTGAAGGAAATTAGTCCCTCTAAAACATGGTTCGGACATGTGTTACTTTTTTCGCTTTAAAACATGTCTTAGGATAAGATTTATAGTTTCGTTATTTCTTTTCCAATATAAACTTGCGGCGGAGTAAACTTAAAAAAATAAACTAAAAACTTGATGGATTAATTAAAATATAATGTGCTTAAAAATTCTAATTATCCTCGCTTTAAATCTCTGGGTTTTATTAACTTCGGTTTGTTTGATTTTGAAATCCTTCTGAAGTATTTACCTGCGGATTATGTAGTAAGTATTTTTATGGAATGATAAGAATTGTGTGCGCTGAGACAGGTACGGTACGCAGGCGCAGGTAGAGTGTAGCACAGGTAGCACAAACAGCTACTGTGCGCGTCCTGAGTACACAGCATACTCATACAGAAGGTGAACCAAATTTTGTGAAGATACATTTTATAAATATTTTTTTTGAGTCAAATATTATCTTATTATTTCCAGATTACCGGTTTAGTTTGGTGACCCATAACAATATTCAGCAGAGTTTTATTAATAGAATTAATTACTAATATTTTTTACTTTTATTGGATTTCGAGTGTCACGTTGAAAGAAAAAAGGAGACCAGCTCTATCAACGGATTTGAAACGGATTGCCATCTTTGCCATAAGAATACTAGACGATATTTTTGCATCGGGACATATAATCTAAAAAATATGCACGGATATTTAGTTGTTTAATTGCTTGGACTTTCACAAAGTAGCGTATATTTCATAAATTGAAAAATAGAAATCCTTTTCTTTCACGTTTTATACACATTTTGTATTGTAAATTGGGTTTGAATGCGTAAAATTAAAAGCTTTTGTTTACCTTTTGTTTCCACTCGATGTTTCGGCGCGGGTTTCGGCACCTTTAACGTGTTCAGACCCGATTTACAACATAAAATGTAAAATTGGTAGTGACAGTCACTTCATATCGAATATTGGAAAATCTTATATACCAATTTGTTTTTTATTGAATTAACAGAAAACAAGATGAACTAACTGCGAGTTGACTAGAGTATGGTAAAAAGTACCCAGACCCATGTTAACCAGACCCATAAGTTATGACTAGGCCAAGTTTCATTAAAGTCGTCCAGTGGATCTTGTGCGATGCGCGTTCCGACAGATAGACAGACAGACAAAAAATTGGGCACTGTATCTTTCTGACTTTACATTGCAACGACTATTTTCAAATGAATATTAAATGTACAGATACAGTTTAGTATTTTATTATATGTACTGTACCTATATAATAATCAATATTCTTATATGTATATAATTACGATTTTATTATTTTGTATATAATAGATATGTTGAAAGCGAAAATCTTGCGCTATGCCTCACTTTTGCAGTGAATGTGGTCACCACATCGCCTAACAATGCGAAACGCGTTGAGCTCGGCTGACAAGGAATTAAGGTTGTTGTTTATCCGGTGCCACTCGACGTAACAAGGGTCCGCTAAATGTCTGCGCAAACACACCGACACTCCTTGTATTTTTTTAAAGAGCAGACGCTCTAACAATAACGGCTAACTGAATCACGCAAACTTTGGAGTCCGAAGGTAAATATCCGATGAATATTTTTAATTCTTTGCATTCTGAATAGTGAAGAAATATCGATGCATTTACATCGTCAGTGGAATATCTATGCGATGAAATGTCGATACATTATCAGATTCACACAATAAAACGGCCGTAATTAAATACACTTGTACGCTGGCATACCTGATTGGCGAGTCTATACTCTTTTAGAGGCGGTGTGGTTCCTTAGGGGTTACCTACTTAGGTACACAGCTAGGTATGGAAGAATTTCAGCTAGATAATTCGTGCATCTTAGTATACTCGTACTAGCATTTTCATCGGACCGCAGGTACACTAAATATAGGAAGTCCCAGATTATGCGGCGGATTTAATTTAGAAAGTATAAATAAAATCATTGTTTCTCCGGCTATGTGACATGTGGCACCGTCCTGTCGGAATCACAGTTGATCGAGGTCCATATCTTCCAATTTGTGTCAAAAAAACTCCTGTAGCATATTCCGATACCTGTCTATGCCTACCTATATAGCGATACCTAAAGAAATGGCTCTACCATCCCACCGAACCAAAAGCCGCACTAAACTGTAACTCTTTGAGGATGCATCCGTTTTTCACGAATCTCATGAGGATTCTTCAAGCCCCAGATGCGACAATTTTGCTTATTGACGTATTCGTCAAGGTGGAAATGGGCCTTGTCACTAATGATGTTTTTTTTGCCAAAATGATGGTCCCCTTCATACTGCGTTGATCCTTCATGTAGCGTTTCATGTTGACTAATAGAAACTCCTATGTGACATCTATAAACAAACCAGAGTTGCCAACCGCTAAACAAAAAAATGGCGCTAAATTTAAATCCGACGCTCAATGTGGGACAACCCATATATTTCAAAATCTAGAAATTAACGAATTTCTATCAATCTTCCAATGAATTTAAAACTAATTTTATATCTTATTTGGATAGTCATTAGTCGTGGCTTGTAAAAAAATCCTAATAATTTACCTGTCATATTTTATCGCAACACAATTTCATTTGCATTACTTAAAATCTCGGATTTGCTACCTTAACGATTAAGGTAGCAAATTAAGGTATTGATTAATTAACCAATCGTTAAGCTATTGTTATCTTAATGATTAATATAATATAAGCTTATCTGTATAAGCTCCATGCCGGTGTAAGTCCGGATGTCCGGAAGTCGAGCGGCCAGATGGTATTCCTGCGGTGATACTTTTGCAGTCCTGAGTTGTCTCACATGCTTACGTCACTCTTTAAGCTCTCTTACTCTATGAGACGTTTCGCGGAAGCTTGCCCATTGCCTAACAGAGGCGATTATATTGACCCGGCCAATTACTGGCCAATAGCAATAACCCTCCCCCCCCCCCCCTTTCTTCAAGATGATGTAATGTGTCATTAACGCACAACTCCTCGGGTACCTTCGCCAGCTGATTAGCGATCGCCAGTACCTACATAATCGCTCAGCTCGCGATCTTTTAGTGTACTTTACCACTGATGGGCTAACGTCGAGGTGAGACTATAGTCGTTAGTTTAGACATCACAAAGACTTGACCGGGGCTGGCACAAAGCACTGCTTTCCAAGTTACCGTCATTTGGATTACCCGAGTGATTATGCAAATGGATTTCCAGTTTTTTGGCAGGACGGAGCATCAAAGTCGTTGCTGGCAGTAGCTGCTCCAACACCATGTCAATTAATGCTGGTGTCCCGCAAGGCTCTGTATTTACTCCTACACTGTTTCTTTTGCATGACAACAACATGTTACACGTTGCGTCGGTAACATGCGTTGTTATACAGGCGACAGTACTGCGGAAGCTTTGTATAAGGGCCGTGCGAATATCCCTCGTAGCGAGGTGGTAGAATGTCGTGTAAGGCTTGTGTCTGAAATCGAGAACTCTTTAGAACCGAGTCTCGACTTGAGCTAAACTTAATTTGGTCCAATTTAACCCCAGCAAGACACAAGTCTGTGCATTCACCACTAAGAAAGTTCCATTTGTCGTGACACCTCGATTTGAGAACATTCGCCTCAAGATCTCTGGCAGTTTTGGGATCCTTGGCGTCTCTATTTCGAGTAAAGTCGGGTTTCTGAGTCATCTGGAGAACCAGACAAAACTTGCTAGTCTAAAGCTCGGTGTACTGAATAGAGCGAAGCAGTACTTATCTCTGGGGCAACGCTTGTTTGTAAATCTCAAGGTAGACCCCACATCGAGTACTGCTCACACCTCTGGGTTGGTGCACCGAAGTATCAGCTGGGCCCTTTTGACTCCGTTCAACGACGCGCTACTATTGTCGACGATTCCACTCTCACAGGTGGTTTAGAATCGCTCAACATTCCTAGAGATGTTGCATTTCTCAGCGTTTATAATGTTGAATGTTCTGAAGAGTTGTTCAATTTGATGCCAACTTCGGGTTTTTACCATCGCACCGCTCGTAATCATCGTGCGGTTCATCCGCACATCCTTGACATAGAGTAGTTGCGTACAGTGCAGTTTATTCTACATATTATATTTATGTACAGTGCGTAAAGACACTTTCGTAAAGAAACCGAAAGTTGTAGAATGAACTGCCAGCTGAGGTATTTCCGCTACGTTACGACATGGGGCTCTTCAAGAGAGCTCTGAACAGGATTCCACAAGGTTCACGATTCTTCTACTCGCAAACATCCTGTAGTTGCAGGTTTCCATGGGCGGCGGTGACCACTTACCATCATGTGGCCCGTTCGCTCATCTACCATCTATTCTATAAAAAAGAAACTTAACCCAACTGGTAAAATGTCATCCATGTCCACTATAAGTGACGAAGTGATGATATTATAGATACACTCATTATTGCAACGACTTCTTGTTCGAACATCGTAAATTGTCAGCTATGAAGCTATAAAATAACATGACCATATCGCTAAATGGCAATATAACTGCATTAAATCCGGCTTGCATTAAAAAAACGTTTATATACTTTTTAATAAGTACCACATTTTTGTTACATGAGATGTTATAGTTAAAGGTTGCAACAATAACTATAAGTTTTAGAATATAGACAAGACAATCATCGTGATTTTCTAATCTCTAGAAAATCTAGAAAAAAAATCTAGAAAAATTAGTCTTGGGAAGTCATGTCAATAATTAAATATCTGGTGATCATAAGAGGCATTACCATGACGAATTATGGTAATGATAAATAATCGCGCTATGATCGTCCGGTCGCCAGACGAAGTAATATCAACAGGAAGCACGCTTGTCACCGTGACCGGAGTTTGATGAAACAGTTTCCATTGCTTAGGCGGAATGTCTAGTCAAAACGCTCTATACAATCATGGTATTATAATAATGATGATAAAATATAAACCGTAAATGGCTATAGCGAGTATAAATGAATAAATATTTGTTAAATAAAACTGTTAGTTTTGTAATATTTTAAATAAAAAACAAAACAAAATAAATACATATTTACAATTAACTCTATAAATAAAGTCCCCTGGTTTTCGCAGTGATCAGTTCAGACAGAAACTTTACCAATGCTTCTTTAAACTTACAGAAATCTCATCTGACTTATCTACATTGTTATGTCCGCAGAACATGTCCGGTGACTATTTCATGTCCGGTGACTGTTGAAAGGCCATTAGGGCCACAAGAATTTAGACATTCCGAAAAAAACTCTCTGCATTGAAAGCCAGTAAACAGGTAAGTTGGACAACTAAAACGTTTAAACTAAAAAGAGTACTTTTTATTCTAAGTAAAAACATTGCGGTCTTTCTAATTTCTAGGCCTATGTCAATGGAAACAGTGTAGGTACCTATAAGATAAAACGAAGATTGAAGAGTAAATTATGGATGTCGCGCTCGAGGCAAAGTTTGTTCAGCCGCCGAATGCCACCTTGACGAAACGAGAAAAAATTATAAAAAACAACCTGGGAACCAACGACATCCTGCCCTTCCATTCCTTTTCAGTTTTTCACACAAACCCGCCACCGGCACTATTACGCGTTAATGATTGATTATCTGATGTTTACTTTCCATTTTTGTAGTGTCACTGTTAGCATAAAGATACCCCACGTAGAAGATTCAAGATATTTTTTTATCAGACAAACACTAATTGACCCAATAGGGCCACGTGTAACCGTAACCTTTAAACGTCCACTGCTGGACATGGGCCCCCTCATGCATATTATGTTATGCATGAGGGATGTATTAAAACGCTACAAGGCCAAGCGGGTTGACGATTCCACTCCTTTAGAGATGGTGTAGCTCCTCAGGGTTGTGTTAGGGGCTTTGTTACCTTTTAGTTACTTTTTACGACATCAGCGGGAAGAGATGGGGCTATGAGTACGAAAAAGAATAATTGAAGTTCAAAGGTCACATTTTATAACACGCCACTATCGTATCAGTTTACCTTTGCTCGCTTTAATGCCCATAAAGTCCAATAAGGCACTGGCTTTAGCTTTAGTTAGTACAGAATTATATTCGTCAGCATACTACAGTGAAGTCGGTAGTGCCGTTGTTGTTGTCAGCCTGTAACCTATCACTGCATGGCAACAGGCCTCCTAGAAAATCACTAGGAGGTTTCGGGACATAATCCAACGCGCGGGCCCAGTGCGGATTAATGGAGACACATGCTCCAGATTTCTTTAAATACTTGCACATGCGGGTTTCATTACGATGACTTCCTTCACCGCCGAGCTGGTGATAAATTTTAAAAAGTTTTGGGTAACAATAAACAATGGTTGTTTATAAATTATTAATTTCTTAATATAATGTTACTTACGTATACGTGTGTAAATGTGTATTGATATGTTCGTATTTTATATAATTTATGTATACCGTTCACCATCTATCTACATGTGATTAAAATTTTATTTCCTCTCTCCCCAAAGGTTGTATGGCAGAGATCGCTAATAGCGATATTCAGTATTCACTGTGGCCGATTGAGTCATCTTAGATTTCAATACCTTTATCGGTATCCTGTTGGATTATATGATTCAATTAGTATAAATTAAAAACTTCATATTTGCAGTGGATAATGAGCCATGCGGGTGTTCGCGTTCATTTGCTATTAATCCTATTAAGTTAACATGCGCACATTGCAAACTGGAGTATTTAGAACAACATTATTGTGTTTCGCGGCGTTGAAGCAAAATAGATTTATGTTTTGCACAATCGGCAACAGATCAACAGAACCCTTAGGTATAAGTTGATCTGTAATGATTCGAAATGTTTTGTGTAAATGGCGATTGGCGTTCTGATATAATGGAACCAATTAAAAGTTATTAGATAAATATTATTTATACTAATAACACAAAATATGTAATAATTGTTTAGTGACGTTTCTTAAAATTGTCTGCTCTTCCATTGCTATTATTTTATTAAGATAGAATAACATTTTGTTGACAAAAAGTATTTTAAATATCAGCTCTTAAATTAATCAAGGGTAACATCAGTATAATATTATACCTATCACATACTGTTCTATCAATATTCGTTTCGACGACACCTTTTATAAAGTTTTCAACTTTATCACAAACCTGTACACGAGATTATTAATAGACATGTGCAGACAGGGTGTGTGACGAAAGGTGCATCTATCCGCTATGGTGGGAGTGGGGGGGAAGGGGGGATGTAGCCGAAGGGCGTACAAATTGATTACGATGCGGTGAAGGACGGACAGACAGACCACCCACGTCGGGAGAGCATTACTGCACTGATGCAACTACAATATCTTAACTTTGCCTATTGTGAAGAGCTACCATTGAAATTTATTTTTCCTTTTGTTGCATCCTTTTTGCCAGCTTTTGAAGGCATCTTATTTAAGACGTTTGAAAGTCACAGTTCGTTACCATTTATTGTGTACACTATTATTTACTTTTACTTACATATTATAACATTGTCACATGGGTATTATGACATTTATGGTTTTATTTATACTGGTAGTCTAAAGCTAAAGCTCGTAGTAGACAAGGTAGGTTCAGCTATAATATACGAGTATATCACATGAATTCATAACCCTCCTCTGGCGTAGTCATTTTCCGTAGTCGGGTAATAAAGTTACAGAACATACGAATAATAGTAGTTTATGAAACTGTTGCATAATGAGGGGTATTAAAACACGAGTGTGTGTTTAAAAACCGAGCCGTAGCCGAGGTTTTTAATAGTATCACACGAGTGTTTTAATACCTAGTTATGTGCAGTTTCATACACCACTTTATCTACTCTCATACATTGGTGTTGAACCTACTAAATAAAAGATCAAAGTTAAAAGAGTAAGAAATAATTTATTATATTTGGATATATCGACTTCGTTATATATGCTTAATGTACTCATTAACATTGAGTATTTAGACCATAATGAGGAACACTTGAACTTGTCAGACAATTCCTGAAAATAGGCCATTAGCACGTTTTCCGAAAACGAAGTAGCCTTTTTTTGCATTTTCCATTCCATAAAGTCTTCATAGCATTTATCATATAATTTTCTCGACTTTGCTGGTAATAGATTATTAGTCATTTCCGTCGCCGCACTTAAAATATCGGGCGGAGTCAAATTTTCTTCACAATCACTGCTATCGGACATTTTTAAGCAAAAATAACAATATTTCCACGAAATTCAGTACAATAATGAATGGCGCCAAAACCCAGCATATCACCGCGCATGCGCTAAAGTGGGCGCTGCCACAGACAAGTAAAGCTGTATCGTAATGATAAAAAAAAATATTTTATAACATTATTTTATTTGAGAGAAAGTGTTATAATATGATTCTATTTTTAAATTTCGGTATTGTGTTTATAAAGTATGTCAATATAAATTCGTTTTGAAGTTTGTAATTCGAATTTTACGATATGAGAGTAGATAAAATGTAATTTTATTATAGGGATCGTTAGTAGCATATTTTGTAATGGTACAATGATGAGTATCGCTCGCCTGTTTATTATTATGTTGGGTAGAACCTACGGGAAGCGCCCCGTCCGCTTGCAGGATGCTTAATTACACTGTATATCAAAGATTAAGATAATTTTATAAAATTGATTGACCGCATTGTCGATGAATGTTTGATGTAAATAACCACACTCTGTATGTTTCTATGTCTCTCCATTGCTGGATATATGTCTCTCCCAAGTCTTGTACATATACGATCATCGACACTTCTCATACAGCTGCACCGGCGAACTTCACCTGGCCGGACAGCGTTTCACACTGCGCTTCTTGGTATGCGATATTGTCCGACCTAAGTATTATAAAGTTGTTTATTGCGATAACGAATTAAGTAGGTAGTTTTGGTTTGACGAATTTATTTTCAAAATTTGTTCCGTAACTCCAAAGTGATGTTATTTCAAACAAACGCACAGTTTCCATAAATCACACGAAAGATTTTGTTGTATAAAAGTTTTTGCGTAATGAATTTATTTTTGTGCCTGGAGCGAAATAGTATCAATGTCCATCCTTGCTTCACTGATATGTTGATAATTTTGAGAAGTGCGTTAAAATCAAGATCTTGTAATCTTGTAACCCTGAAATGTATGTTGCAGAGGGGCTTCATGATTGTTATGAGTCATGAGGCACTGGTTAAATGAGTAATTCCTTCGTCGTTTAGGAAATGAGACTCTGGAACTCGCTCCCTACTGACATAAGGAAAGCTTATAATAAAAAGAGTCACAAGAGGAAGCTTTGGAAATTTTAGCTCCGAAAACCACAGAGCTAATGGTATTTTTCTCCTACTGTCTCTATATTTATATACCTAATATGTACTACGTACGTATTATAAGTATTATATTTATATTATTTTATTTCTATATTTTAACATTGATTTTATTTTGTATGTATGAGTATTTCTTTTTTGTTATTTAAGTAATTTTTTTTTATATTTTTTTTTTAATATTAATTCAGGCGAAATAAGCTCACTGTTTAATGACTACTGCATCTGCTTTAATTTTTAACATTAACCAGCGGTCGACTAGTGGAGAATTCCATTAAGTCCAGGTGGGCATTAAGTCCGCCTCTGTAATTGTACATATAGTGCAAAAAGAGTAAATAAATAAATAAATGTGGACACCTAATTATATTTTCTGTTTGAAAAGGCACAAGCGAGAAACCTGGCTAAAAATCTCTAGTCAACTCATAATAACTAACCATACTATTACTATCAGCTCATCTTAAACCATTATAATCTTAAATTTAAACAATTTCCATTCTAGGCAAATAAGGCGACAATGGGTGAAGTGTTGTTCACATGTTCATAAACAGATTTGTAACAACATTAATTCAGTTGAAAATTAAGACAATTCAAGACGACACAGGTTTGTCCACTGCTGGATGTGCTGGATAAGCCTCTCCCAAGGTCTGCCACCATATAAGATATTTTCTTCTCATCCAACTAGTTTCTTCAGTTCATCAGTCCATCTGAAAGCGTCCCACGTTACGTTTCTCTGTATATGGTATCCACTAGAGGACCCGTTTACTTCATCTTTACATGGCAAGCTCATAAACAGACGAATATAATCCCTTAACAGTCAAAAACTGTTAAACAATTATCGACCTCTCTACAAAATAATCTATGGCAAGGATCATAGAATAAATATTACGAGGATACCTCCCTCAGTAATAGGTCCTCACGTACGTCACTATGCTGTCCCGCTATTAGAATCCTTAATTGCCCTCAGATTGGTCATGTTACTCTATTTTATGGTAAAGCGGTCAAACTTAATTGTTTTTATGAGCGTCTGTTCTTTGAGCTCTGAATTATTAGTTTTGTAATAGTGGCGCTGGTGGTCTGTCATTAAAGCGGTTCGGTTAGTCTGCGCCATTCTAATAGACTGTAATCTTTAATTAAATATGTGGAATTTGAGGTCAAGTTTGTCTTTTACGAAAGTGCAATGACGTCGAGATCTATAATTACTTATATCGAGATTGCAGCAGATGTATACCTTGTTCCAATCCAATATGTATAAAATATAAATAAATGTACATATCCATAATTTGTTTCATAGAGACTGCAAGTTTGCCCTGGATTCAAAGATATTTCATTCATTTGGTTTTGTTTTTGACAAATTGGATTGGAACAGACTATAAAAAAATGTTATTCACTAAAATAGTCACAAGATGCACAATTGAATTGTGCAGATAAATCTAAAATTTAAGCAATTTTCATTTAAGCGACTCGGGCGTCAGTGGCTGAAGGGTATTTTATACAAATACATGTGGAAATGACGACAAATCTCCAAGCATTTTCCTAACTTTTAGTTCGTTTCAGCACCTTATATTTTTTTAACTGATATATTTTTCCGAGACTCTGAAGTCATAGACGATACGTTATTCGGCCTTACAGCCGAACTCTAAAGAAGCTTGACTAAAGGTCCAATAAGTAGAAACGCACGAAGTTCAAACATCAGTAATATTGTATTACCACAGAGTATAAAGAAGAAGTGGTGTGGAATCTTGGCATAAGTACCCAAAATATTTGCGTGTAGGCGCGTCGTCGAGATTCTTAGAGCAGACATCGGTTTATATTAATACAGGAATCTCGGTATAGGCACTCGTGCATGTCACTGACTGCGGGGAGCGCCAATGATGATAGGTGACAGACTGGATTTCATCGTCTTTGGAAGGCTTACCGTGTTACCTCACAGATTCAACTGGTGAGGCTTCGGGGCTGACGTGACGTATTACTATTTTCTTTTCGTATTACTAATCTAGTTTTATATGTCTTTACTAACACTGTATTATTAAGTATATGGGATTTTGAATAGCCTAATTTTTTTTACCTTATTTTATTGTCTATGTTATTTCACGTTCTCGTATAGATTACATACTGGTTCTTCTGTAGGTATTTACACTGTGGTATGAATTTAAAGCTTTCAAGTAGCGGTACCGCTTTTGTTCCACAGACGCCCTGGGAGGCTACCGTGTAATAAAACACAACAATGGCGACATAAAAATTCGGTATTCACAAGCACGGCGTTCGTGGAAGTTTGACACTGTAACTTAAAGAATATTACGATCGGCCCTTTCATCCACTGCTCATTGTTTATCGGTCAACAAACACTTGCTAACTACTCAGATAATGTTTAACGTAAAGGGGTACAATGTTTGCGAACGTTTACGTTTAACTCTGCTGGTTCTGGTATAAATGGTTTTCTCATATAAATTAGGTTCTACTTACCAACATGAAAAAACGTTGAGACGCATTTATGGTGGTACCCAGGAAAATAATGTATTGGGGATCCGCTTTTATACATATAATCATGAACTGTATGATCTTTATGAAAAGATATCAGTCTCTTCATAAATTAAGGCGTCATAATTCATATAGGTTTACAATATTAAGGAGATGCCAATGGCTAAGTCATATCCAACGGATGAATGACCCAAAAAAGTATGACAGGAAAACCAAAAGGATGTCATTTAGAACAAAAATAAGATGGAGCAACCAATTTGACGAATAAAGGCAGAAATAAAAGTCGGATTAACTGCACGGATTAACTGCAGCAAAGACTTCGCCAAAGACTGGAGTGCTTGTGATGACGATGAATTACCTACGTACGTGTCAATTATTGGACGACATACTTAAGATACATACACATACTTAAGACATACATACTTTTGATGAGGGGGAGAGTGCAATCCAACAGCCGATGGGCGCAATCGACTGGCCATGTTACCGCTCTCTCACAGAAGACTACCTTGAAATGTACTACATTTCCCACTTTATCTTATTTCCCTAATGTACGTACGTGTTTCGGTAGTGAGTGAGATATACCAGAGCCCATTCCCATCCGTCCCCATTTCCCAACCCTTTCTCCAAATCCATTCCTATGTCTCCAAAGGTAGGCAGCGCATCCGGGGCGTGCCAACCTTTGTCATTTTGGACTAATGTTGGCATGTATCACGGATGTCTATGGGCTACAGTCTATGGTCTATATATCTATACAGTCATCAGGTGGACTGTATGCTCGTCAGCCGTCTTAGTCCATAAAAAAAAAAAAAGATAAATATTTCTCTTCTCAGAAGGAAGGTGGGAAAATAAGATAATGTTAACTTCTATAAGTGGCATTTAGTTAAACAACGTAAGCGATGCTTTTTCACTCATCAATATGCGTGAAAAAGCATGACTGGAAATAGAGTTTAATTAAACATGACATATAATAATATATTAAATTCATAGCCATTTCATTATTTATATAAAAATAAAGCTTCAAACGAGCAAATAGTTCACCTGAACAGAAACGATTAAAGTCGCCCATATAATTCAAAAATCAGTCAAAAATTACGAACTTTAGCATACATGCAGCTACGCTGCCGGATGAGAATCACGATGAGAAGACATGGGACAAGATGCATCCCTAGCACCCCATCCTGCTTCCACTACTGAAGGGAACGAGATGGGATGGTATGGGATAGGAAGAGAAAATAACTGGATCGGTAACTCCCATTCATTCTCAAAGCTGTTAGTGAGATAACTTAGCCAGTCGAAGTCGCCCAGTCGGCTGTGACAGACAACATTGTCTTTCTCCTGATGATCAATCATCATAACTAAAGTTCAATGTCATTATCATTTTCAGTCCAATTCTATTTGTTTATACTACCTTCGTCGTTCCTGTCATCCTGTGTCATTATATTTTATTTAACTCAAAGCTTTCAAGGTTCAAGTAATCTCAACACAGTTTAAAGTAGACATTTGAATAAATCAGTGGTGAATATAAATTGTCCGGGAGAGAGTGCACGCTGCAATCCAAATGCCGCTGGGTGTGCTCGACTGGCCACATTACCCCTCCCTCACAGAAGACTACCTTGAAATGAACTGCATTTACCACTTTACCTTATTTCCCTAATGTACGTACGTGTTTCGGTAGTGAGTGGGATGTGCCAGAGCCCATTCTCATCTTATCCCTCCCCATTTGTCCAACCCTTTCTCCAAATCCATTCCTATATCTCCAAAGGTTGGCAGAGCACCCGGGGGCGTGTCAAGGTTTGTCACTTTTGGACTAACGTTAGCATGTATTGCGGATGTCTATGGACGACAGTATCCACTTACCACCAGGTGGACTGTATGCTCGTCCGCCGCCTTCGTCCATAAAAAAGATGACATGGAATATCGTGGAGAAGTTCCATACGAAAGCAAAAATTATATTAGACGAACTAATAACGATACACACCTGTGGAGGAGACAATCAAAAGTATAACCAAAACCCCAAGTGGAATGAAATGAGTGGAAATTGATAAATATACAAGAATTGTCGGTATGACAAGTTTAACAAACGAGTTTCGATTGGCGAAAAAGTAAAAGGGTCTTGTAGTTCTTTAGAAGCGATTATAGTGTGCACCGCCTTGCACGCACGGCTCTTGTAACATTAGGGAAACCATCAACTTTTACTGGCTATTGTGACTCAGCAGTGCTCAGCACCTACCTTAATGTTAAAAGCAATTTGCTGTGATGTATGCTTTATTTGGCTCCTTTAAGTTCTGATTTATGGTTTCGTGCTAGAGTTTATGTAGAGTTCGTTGCTCCTATTTTTACTGCTCATTCTAGACTGTTATCAGATTTACGACTGAATTAAGTTGTAAATCGCACGTTTGGCACCAATTAATATTGTATGCAATTTATTATGACCCTCATACATAAATATTGTATTATCATTAGTAAATATAGGACAAACTGTCCACTAACTTAAGATTACAGATTGTGTGTAGGTACATGATATTATGCTTGTGTTATAGGAAATTGTCTAGTATATAAGAGGATTAAAGTGAATGCAAGTTCTATTACCGCTATACAGTTATAGGCAGTGTAATCGGATTAGTAAATTAGCGTCTTTCGGTCAGCTTAAACCAACAACATAAAGATGGTGGTTTGCGTCCACCTACGTGGTTGTGACTTGTGCCTGAACGGGCCGGCATCGGGCGCGTGTCACACGCCGCAATTCCTGCAATAATCTCCGCGAGCGATTGCTCTATCCGGTGACGGAGTAAAGTATCGCTAGTTGATTATTGTGTTTATTTGCGCGTCACGAGCGTGTGTTGGTGCGCCGCGCGTGTGTGCGTGTATGCGAGCGGTAGTGGGCCACCCAGCGCGCGGCCACACGCGGCGACCACCCACGTGGCCAGGGGCGCCGCAGTCGCGGCCCGCGGACGCACCACCGCTATCACAATCGCCCTCGCGGCTAACTGGCTACTGCACGGCGCTGGACATCGATATACCTTTGATTGACATATGCCAACCAGTTACAACCGATCTAATTAAAATCTGATTTGTCAGTGGCTTCTTTCTTCTCTTGCCGACCCACGCGGCATTTCTTATCTTATAGACAATTCTTATGCTCTGAAGATATTATAAGATACGGATATTAACGTCACTGTACGACTAGTCAATTATTTTCAGCTGTTCATTTTAAGTGCGTTATCTTTAAAACGAAACATTTATATAATATTTAATTTTCAAATTACATAAAACGACCTTTCAGCAAGTTCTCAGTTATCGTGACATTTTTTATATTTCATTTAATGTTGCATAATCACCTTTTAGCATTATTTTTATTCCTTTTGTCAGGCACGAAGTAAGTGTCATAAGGTCACGACACTTACCTCGGCCACGAGTTTACATTATTCATGTTTCAATGTTAATGGATTTCGATAAGTACGCAGTTAAGCAAAGCCCCTTGCAAACAAAATAAACGAGTAATTTATGACAATACGTTTTGTATAAGTAAATCACGAAACAGGTTTCAGTTCGTTTTAATATTAATTATGTACAAGGATGTGGTTATAAAAAAATACTTACGGAGTTAATTTTTGGAATGATGTGACATTTATTGCAAAGTGCGAGGCCTCGGTTGCGAAACACCTGACGCCAATGAGCGCGTGCGCCGGCCGCTGCCGAATTTTCCGCAGCACTTTGAATGACTTTGATCGAAAGCTGTGTTCACAAAGAGCGGTATAAAATGAATTGTTTTATTAAAGAATTTTAAATGAATAATTTAAATTTAACTTTCCGTAACCAATCAGTATAGGAAAAAAAAACAAATAAAGTGTAATATAATGCTTATTTGCTATGTTATTTTTTCTTTTTCATAGCTCTTAGCTGTTAGCTCATTGTCGTAAAAATGACAGTTGTTCCGTTTCTTCTCGGCGAGGACTGCCTCGCCGAGGTATAGGTACTGAATAGGTACTCGTCATAGGTACTGACCTATATTGCGTAGTGTACATTTGTTTGTGCATAAATCTGTTTGATCTGGACAAACCTCAGTGGTTTTTTGAGTATCTATTATTGTATTGTGTATTTTTATTATAACTAATTTGATAAATAAATAAAATATGTCATTGCCAATAAATAATTTTATAAAATAATGTATATCATCAACTCGTCATCATCATTATCAATTAATTATACTATAGAACTTTCTTCAAAAAACTTATTTCAATATTTTATTACAACACATTACAATGGTCCGAAAATTAGTATGTATTATGTTATATAACAATGTTTTAGTTACGTAATTTGTAGCGGCATTCAAATATTTCCCCTAAAAATTCCCCATGCAATTAGCTAAAGCGGAACTAGGTGTGATGGTTAAGTATTATGCTTCTTCTTCACGAAAAAAGAACCATAATTTTCTTTTCGTTTTTTTCATCTTTAGTAATTCAGCGTTATCACACGCTGAATTACCAAAGATTTTTTTCCCACTATTTCTTTTCCATTTTTATTTTTAGCGATTTCTCGCCGCTCGTGGAGAGACATTCTTTCTCAAAGCGAAAGGGATTATTTGTTACATTCCTAGTTTCAACAACATCCGGTACAATGTTGACCAATGACGATGTGGACTGCGGCACGCTCTCAAGCATGAGATATGGAGATCGTTAGCGCCGCCGACTGCTGATCCCGGCGGACATCTTCTGAGAATTACCAACCTATACGAGCATTATTTGGCAGAATGTGCTAATTGCACTATTGCCATATATGAAGAGTATTATCGCAATTTAAAAAAAAATGAATCTTGATTTTAAGGAAAAGAACACGGTACCTTTAATAGAGCTGATTAAAATTTTGAATAGAAAAATCTTAGCTGATCTGATTGATAAAACTTGAGATTACTTTGTTCACTAACATTTCACTAGCTGTCTACAAGAATAAAACTGCTTCAGTTAAACCGTGATCATGACCGAAAACTGAGAGACTGTATATACGAGTATGTAGAGTGGTTACAACTCTACTTGTTTCTTTTTTACCCAATTTTACTTAAATGATGACTGAATTCGAAGATGGTCGACCGGCCTTGTTTAATTAATTCTATATACCTATACACTAGTTTAAAAAATGTCTCATTTCTTTTATTATTATATTAAAATCATCACTGGGATTGTAGGGTTACTTTGAGCATACTGCAACTCTTTCTGTCCGTAGTATCGGGTTCGACAATGGGTGCGAGGCCTTAGGATGTCATAATTAATACACGTATATTTATTCATTCTTCAGAAATCGATTGCTCATTATTTTGGCTGATGTTGTCATGTTGGTATATCGCATATCGCATTGCAGACTATCTGCTTGTTGGATTCCTTCTATTATAAAAATAACAGAAATTCTGCAATGAGTCTTAACCCTCAAGTATTTATTTTATAACTATTAGGAACACACAAATTCTAATGCCCGATCTGTTTCCTCAATAAAATACAAAATAGAACTTAATATACATCAGCATGTTATCACTTCATCAGCAATTATGTAGTGATACTAATATGATAAAGAGATACTGCTTGTTTTTTGTTTGTTTGTATATAAGAGGCAAACTGTAAAACTTTTGGACCAATTTTGAAAATGATTTCACTTTTAAGAACAAAACCGATGAAAATTGACCCATGTCCATTAGTTTATGCCATTAGATAGTCATAATTTCAGGATAATTAAATCGTTATGTCATCTGAGCGAAGTCAAGCCGGATAGCTAGCAGAATGTAAGTAGAAAATTTGGAGGGGGAGGATGCACTCTGCGATCCAACAGCCGCTAAGTGTATTCCAGTGGCCTTGATACCCCTCGCTTAGAGAAGGCTATTTTAAAATGTACTACATTTCGCACTTTATCCTATTCCCCAATGTATGTGTTTTTCAGTAGTGAAAATCAGGCATATCTATGCCAAAGCCCATTCCCATACCATCTTATCCTACCCCTGCCCATTTTTCCAATCCTTTCTTCAAATCTACTCCTACATCTTCAAAGGCAGGCAGCGTATCCGGGGGCGTGTCCCCGTTTGTCATTCTGCCAGCTGAAGTTGGCAAGTATCGCGGATGTATGCTCGTCTGCCGCCTGTTTCTTATAAAAAAAAGTATTTAACGCAGCGTCTGTCTATGCTTTTATAAACGTCTATGAACGTCTGTCTATTATTTTCAAATTAATTTATTACCACTAATATTAGAAATGAGCAACTTAGGACGTTTCTATATTTAGTTGTTTGGATGTTTATTAGTCAATTACAAGGAATCGTCTAAACTCATTTCGATGAAACTTGCCAAATAGGTAGATTGTAATCCGAATTAGCACATAGGCTACGAAAATTATGTAGAGTATGCGAACGAAGTCGCGCGCACGCGCCGTTGTACATAATTGTTTTCATTCGCTTCTTTTGAACTTACATCAACACCTTGACCCAGTGGAGGCAAAGTCTGCTAAATCACCTCAATAGTTTTTTCTTCTAACAACACAATCCATGTAGATGATAGTCCACTGATGTCTTGCTCGTAATAGAGAATGTCGCCATTTAATCACCATGTCTTCCCATACGCTAATTTTTCTGCTGATTGCCTACTCATACATTAATAAACGGTCGTACAAGTGTCCTAAACGTTTTAGGGCAAAACTTGAGAGATCTATACTGTTACCTACACTCTAAATCAGTTTTTTTTATGGAAAATGGTGGCAGGCAGTCCACCGGTGGTAAGTGAATACAGTTGCCCACGGCCATCCCGATACATATTTACCTATTAAACGGCTCTTAACACGTACATTTTCCCTATTTAGTTACTCGACGTTTTTTTCAATGGGGTAATTACACCAACCAATTACATATGGTTATTATTACATAGTCAGCTCGTGACCGTTAAGACCCGTTAAGACATGTTAGACCGTCAACATGTTAAGACCCGTTTAATAGATACATATCTGTGAAAATATCAAACATGTCGACATCAGTCAGTCCCCGTTTGCCCCCGTCTATATATAAAAAAAAACATTTTCATAGATAACTTTGTAGTAAAATTTCAATCAAAAGTGACACATTTTCTAAGAAAATGTCTTTGTGAGGACGGTCAATTCTCCATCGATTCTATGGGACATTAGTGATGTCCTGTGATCTCGCCGCCTCGCTACCGAGAAGCAGGGGTATGGGCGTACCCAATTACACCGCCATCAATCCAAAGCCCTATTGAGACATTAGCGAGGAATTTCGCCGTTGCAATTAGTTGTGAGCTTGTTTCCGGCAATTTTCGAGCTATTTTTTATTATTCTTACGCCTATTTATTTATATCCAAATAAATAGATGTAACTAAGATCGTTCTTTGCTTAGACTTAGACCGAGTGTTTTAAAAATAGCCTCTATGTGGAATGCATAAGGTGTAAACACGACTCAAACTAATTCAACATCAAAAATATTGTATATACATATATAAAGGCGTTACTCTCCGGAAATAAAATCATAATAAATAAAAATTGTTAGTCTCGCAAAGGAAAGTTGAGATTGGAAAAACTTGGCAAATTAAAAAAATTGGTTATCATTAAAATAGTTGGAAAAATGATTTTGATTTTTGAATTCAGTAATAAATTGTATTCAAATATCAAAATTATCTTCCAGACTAATTTTAATATTTTTGATATTTTTAATAGTTGAATTAAATATTAATATTTGAGGTATGTCTGACGGATGTCCATATTGGTCAAAACTTATGGACAACGGTGTCCATTTATCAGTAGGTCGACTCATCTGCCACGTTTTACTAACATAACTAAACTAATATAAAGAAAATATAGTAAAATGGTCTTATCATCTACTTAAGAATAAACTTTTGCAAGTTATTTCACGCCAGAAATCAAAACGTCGTATTAAAGATATCAACGCGTTTAAAGTATATATCTTTATACCTACCTTTTCCGTCTCATTTATTTAAATAATTTTAACGTATGGTAAATTCATTACAAAAGCAGCAAATCTCTACATACTGAATTAGAATGTTGTTTAGGTAGTCAAACTACCAAAGATTAATTTCCAAAGCTATTAATTAATAAGAGCAGGAAATCTTTATGTAAATAAACGTAAATTAACATTTTAACGACTAATTCGTTATAGCTGCAAAGTTTTAATTTCTTCAATAAAACATTATTGCCTGTGGATCAATAAAATGTATATTAATCAATTAAAGCTGTGTGGAGCACCTACACACGTGGAGTTTTAATAATATTCTACAAAGGACGACAAAAAAGAGTTGCGTTGCTGCTAGACTTAAAATTAAGTCATTACGGGGACCGACAAGGCAAGCATTATTTAATTAATGCGTGGTCGGAACAAAACAATGGCCCGATTGTTCCGAGTTCTCTGTCAACGAGCCCCGTCGCCTGCACTGTGAGCCCTAGCATGGGGACATGGACAAAGTTTGTGAAAAGTTAGTTTAAATACTATCTTTATTTTACTATTTTAATACATTTTTATCCGAAAAACAAAAATTTACTTATTAATTTTTGTTTTTCGCATAAATGTTTTATCAGTATACATACATACACTGCATTATTATTGTGCATAGTTCTTTTTAGTGAAATTCACTAAACAAACTTATTGCAAGATTCTTATAAAAGGATATTATAAAGTGCATGAATGAAATGAGACATAACCTTCGATACAAAAAATTGTGCATATAGAATCTATAGATTCTATACCTACGTCTATTTACGTCTTTTATATTTCATGACATTTTAATTTTAATTACGCGGTATGATTTCTATAGTATCTTAAATTATTTAATTAAATCTGTTCATTCATAAGCCAAGTACCTTATTAATATTTAGAAGTTATTTCCTACATTTATTTATATTATAATCTACCTTGAAATATAGTAACCTTAATTATTCATAAACTCATGTATTTAGCAATTTTCTTATTAACTCTATTTTGTCTAATTTGTGGCGACATTGTATCATGGTTTGCCACAGGCGAGGACGCATCGCGTCTCTATGGCAACGGGTTGTTCCGCCATCTTGCCCGGCTTTTTGTGTCCGGGACCACCCAACACGACCAGCTACATTATTTTATTGTACAATAAACAAATTTATTGCTCCATATGGCTATTTATGTTTTTATTTATAAGGACTCCTCTTACCAACCGAGGAGATTTTGATAATCTTTTGCGGTAATTGCGTTTTAAAGTCATAGTTATGGCCAAAAGTCCTGTTTTAAATGGTTTACGAGATCGTTCGTGACATTTTTAATATCTTTTACGTTCGGTTATTTTGATTGATGATTAATAAATACACAGTTGTTTAATGTTACGCTGTAGGTATTATTCCTCATTGTATAAGGTTGTGTAGGTCAATACAAGGTACAAAGAAAAGCTTTTATAAAAATTATAACATTATAACTTAACTACTTATTAATAAAAATGGAGAGCATTATTAGTTAAAGCGGTGATAGCCTTGGTATTATAGATCGAACACCGATCTATACCAATTTTCATCTATGATTTTTCAGTAATAATTTTGAGTGTGATTTTTATAGAGAAGAGGGCGGACGAGCAAGCTGTCCCACGTGATGGTAAGTGTTACCGCCGCCCATGGACACCAGGGGGTATGCGGGTGCGCCGCCGACCTTGCAAAATCCTATTCACAGCTTATTGGATACTACTTATACGGACTTTCCAAGTATCAACTGGGTGTGAAGGAAAAATATATTGACGAAGCCCGTACTCATGAGAATTAAAATAGAAATATCAGCGGCACTTCACAAATTAAATCTTTGGACACTTATAATATTGTAGTCACTAATCGCAATGCGATCCCGTGAGGGATTATGACTCCAAATCGGACTATAGTCTGATAGGATTATAGTCTGATATCGTGAAAGCTATAGTTATAGCTGAAATCCATTGGCCAAGTAGAATAAGCAATAAGATGAAAAAAAAACATTTAAGCTACAACTAACAACATTAGGAAATTTTGTAAAATAATGTCTTTTATATACAGATAAATATAAAAACCTGTTGCCTGTGTCATTTATAAACTTAACATAGTGTCAACATGTCCTGTGTTTACTAGGAATTACCGTAAATATTTTATGAATGCACTTATAATTCCTAGTAATTTCTTCTCATGACAAGAGCTGCAGGCATTGATTAAAATAATTAAACTATCAGTGAATACACGTTAAGGGTACTATCAGCGGACATTAAGTATTAATTAAGTTCATAACAAAAAATAGTGTGTGTATCATTAATATTAAATATCAGACGGGCGCTTGCTGCATTATGGATATATTAGTGTAGTGTGGCCACAAGCTATAACTATTTTGGATTTTTTTTTTCTATATTTCCTTTTAGGTATTAAAAATAATACTTAAATTAAGACAATAGGTTCTGTAAGACACAATCTCGTCACAGCAGCAACGTAAATGAAACCAACACATTTAATACAAAAACAAAAACGGTTCGAGAGAAATTTTCACGGTTTAATCCCCATGCCACCATGCTAGTTTTATCATGTATTTGTCCCTGTAAAGAAAAACTCGCCCAGTCTTCTAAACTTGCTTTTATTTAATAAAAATTACATACCGTGATGTTAAGTAACGAAATAACACAGTTGTCACATTAATTACGCTGACAGCTCGATGATTATTTATCTTTTAATTGTTATTTTATAATCATATAACCAAAGGCAAACGGTTTCACTCTCTTCCGGTGACGGTCCATGCGTAGAATACATAGAAATCATTAGTCCACGCTTTAATATTCGATTATGTTACCAGACAAGTTTTGATATTTTGTTAGCCTACTAATTAATTTTTGTAATTGAGAATACTAGTACAAGTAGGTACTAATTAACTGTGTCGGTATTGCAAGTATAGTTGTATTTTACGGTATATCTGTAAAGAAGCGTTCGGTTAGCTGCTAACGACTATTTTCAAATTTTTAGTACTGATTTGTAATACTTTAAAATGTCTAACCAATTTTATATCTAAAGCTCTTCTTACAGTTCATTATAGCTAATGCATAAGATAAGTTGAGTTTCTTAATTTTACGGGCGATTTTCACGAATTTAAACCCCTTTTATAAACTCATCGTACACATCCCGGCCAAAAGTAATACACATCGACTATGATCGGCTAGCTCGGTTTTCTAGAGTCTGTTGTAACGGCACACGACAGAGACAATGCTCTACAAAACCAAAGCTAGCCGATAGTCTCTGTCTGACGGCCGATGTGTATTACTTTCGGCCGGGAAGTGTACGTGGGAATCGTAAAAACTTAAAGTGAAAAATATCAATGAAAATCATGAAGGTATCAACATTATTGAACATTATGTTGGTGACCCTACTAGGGGCAAAGTGGCAGATGTAGTGAATTATAAGGACATTAAGATGCGTGTTCATGGCTGAGAGCAGCGGCACATAGAGACGTCAGACCACCCACGGAGCGGCTACTAGCTCTAGGCAATAGGTATCTATCACGCTGTACCAATCATAGGCATCAAGTATGTAAGCAGTTATTGTTGAAACCTATTGTGCTATACATTTTAGTCACGTATTATGACGCTTTTCTCTGCGTAATCGATATTCTATGCTCTTTGTTTGTTAGCACTTGTAAAACGTAGAATATTGATTGCAGTTTATGTCACAAAATTTATATTTTTCATGTGTGTTTCACGATAAACTTGGAATAAACATAGAATTCTCTCTTTTTACGGGGTAAGTATTATATAATATTGTATTATTTGCCCTTTTTAAGCCGTGTATTGCATTTCATTACCTTTGAAATGTGACATAATGTTTGGGATTGGTTAATTATGTACAATATGTTAGGCGAACTTTTGAATAAAAAATAATCGTAGGCTGAGGAATATATTCTGCTTAATTTTTCTTAATAATTGTTTAAAAAACGATGCTGTTATTTCACCCAAACGTTGTAGATAACAGAGATTAATAAGATATTAGATTTCTATGGTTGTATAAATTAAGATGAAACAGTTATCTCGGGATCTGAATGTTACTGATAATCCGTCAATAACGTTCTGAGTCACTCTTGCAATCTCAGTAATACTGTAATGTGATAGTTTGAATGTTTGTTACTCAATCGTGTCATAACGGTTGGACCGATTTCGTTGAAACTTGCCAAATAGGTAGATTATAATACGGATTAACACATTTGTTACTATTCATGTAGTCCACGCAAACGAAGTTGCGAGCAAAAGCTAAGATAATATGAAACTATTATGTCAGGATCTAAATGTTACTGACAAATTGTCATTTTATAATGATCGGTTCCTGAGTTACTCTTGAAATATTCTAATGAATACTTATATATTACATAGCTAGTGTTTTGAAATTTGATAATTACCGAAATTACAGAGACATTCTAATTATCTTATCGGATTAAATATCCAACAAAATTATCGAATTATCCAATACAGACTTTGTAAAATATTAACCTAGATTAACCTCACAGGTATGCACCTACTCGTTTAACGCACTGGCGATTGTTTCTTAATGACAGTGAGAACAACAATTTGTTTGAATCTGTTTATCGTACGTCTAACTCGGCAATTTATCCAATTAGGCGGGTCGCTCGCGGCTCGCGGCGGACCACCCACGGCGGGCAGCTATTAAAGATAAATTGTAAATAATTTGGTAACGTTCATTTCGGCATTCACTTCGTACTGATTGTAGTGGATACACCGCTCTTTTATACTTTTAAAGCCACCTAATTCGTTTTCCTTAGAGTTTCAAGTGTTATCTCTTTTATTACGCAATGATGAGATTAGATGTAAGGCGTACTCAACACTAAGTTCAAAGGCTATATTTATAGGATAAATAACACTGAATTTTAATTCAGGGATTAACTTGTAAATAAAATTTCTTAAACATAAGTTTAATAATACCATTTGTCCTCGGCTGCACCCGTATGAGACCAGTTTTCACCCAGGAAATTGTAACATTTTATCATCTTGTCCAAAACCACGAATACTTTACAATAAGTACGTACACCACAACTTTACATAGCCGTGAAAACCGCAAGAAAATCGGCCTGATGGTTTTTTAGCTTAGGTTAAAATGACTAAAATAGATGGAAAAACCGTGTTCGTTAACACAATTTGCTATAGATATTTCATTGCTAAACTCTCTATTACTATCGTAATTATTAAATGGATTTTGGTAAAAAAACAGTAAAGTACAGCAGTGAAACAGAATCTACAAAAATCGCAAAAAAGACAGACGTATTTTATACTGTAGAGATAGATATTAGAAATTAAAGCTAGTTAGGTGCTTTACAATGGCAAGTTTATTTTAAATACAAATATAAATAGCACATTAGCTCTATCACCTAAATTAAATAAATTATTGCGGAGATTATAAAGCGTACATAATGAGTTGTACACGCGACACTCGTTATCGCGATGTCGAGGTGCGAACGTAAGCCACACCACAATTACACGCAGGCAAATTGATTTACGCGCGTCGACACGCGGGCGCCATTGCAAAATGCAAAACACATACGTTTTATTGTTCGCCCTATTCATAATGCTGTAAACACATTTTACGACTGTTCCGCCGGCGTTGATCGCGCCCGCCGCAGTAAATACGGCAAATGTCTATCCATTATGCCTAGACATAAACCTCTAGATATTTATTGAGCTCATTATTTAGATGTTGATTTTCTTACATTAAGGTGGTAATTGTTTGCAGTCCGTTGACAGACCAGCAGTTATATACCTCATTAGGCTTTTCTGACGTCGCCTGTTTGACTTTCACCTTTTGCCCTCGTCAGAAAGGTTTTATTCATAGCTCTTGTTTACCAGGACTATTTATAATTTACGAGTATGATGTGTTCATTTCTCGAGATGATTTCTAAGAAGTTTACCTGAAAGCTGAATCCGAAGAGCTAGTATATCCTATACATAGATTATATATGGAGATATAATATATGTGGACAAGGATTGAAAGGCGGATGGACGCGGATATGGATTGAATAAAACATATGGCACAAAAATAGTTTTGAGCCTATATTTCAAATTATGATGTAAATCGGTTCAGTTCACTGTGGTTTCAAAATTAACGATGAAGTAAAAATTTCAAACAATTCAAAAAAAAAAATAAAGGCTATGCTACGAAGGATACGTCTTTCGAAGCTTTAGAACTCATGAAGCTTTTGTCTAGAAACTTTTTTCTAAAATGTTCGGAAAATAAAGAATTCTTCCTTCATACCGGTGCTTGTAATTGGTCTTTTTAATTTTTATGTCAAAGGATATGATTTATAAACACCTACATAAATAGCCAAGTACATAGAATATAAATAAAAAAAATATCTTGATTTTGTTTGTAGAATGAGAAGTAAGTTTTAATTCATTAAAAGTTGTTTTAATTTTAATTCACTGGTTAAAGCCATTAATTTTATCAATCCATTCCTTATTTCCAAATGGCACAGTACCTTCGTACAACAAAGTTTTAAAGGCATTTTATTACCTTCGACATCGATAATGTATAGGAGTTTATTTGACAATTGCCTTATCGCTCATCTAGGTATGAAGTATCTTATGTGCAAATTCAGTTTCCCAGTCTATTCGCAGTCCGCTTGCGCGCGTCGCTTACTTTACGAGGCTAATAAAACTGCGCGACGACAGGCGTGTCAGCTGCGCCAGCGCAGGGCCCACATGTCAATGAGGTTACTTGCTACATACTTGTGGTAAAGTTGCTGCTGGAAGAGCCCTCAGCTCTTATTTCAAAATGCAATAGAAATAAGGAATGATTAGTATACCTATTGTTTCTAAATATGTCAAAGCAAGGTTTTCGTAAATACAATGAGGATTACAAGGTATATGGCGCAGACGTGTCGCTCAACGTTTGTTATTCTTAACTAATGTTGGCATGTATAGTGGGTAGTAGATAGTCATGGGTCACTTATCCTTACCTTGGTCACTTAGCCATCCACTTACCTTCAAGAGGAATGTCTGCTAATTTCTTTCTATAAAAAATTAAACTGATGTTGGAATGTATAGTGGATACAGTGGCATGCCATGGGGACTATATCCACTTACCATAAATTTATTTCATTTGACTGACAGTGTTTGGTTTTGAATCCGTTTATTGGATTCCAACAATTGTTCAATTTTACCAAAAAAGCAAACTAATAACTGCATTGAATATAATTGTAGGCATCAAAGGTTAGCAGCGCGTCCAGATACGTGTCAAAATTTGTCATACTCTGGACTGATGTCGGCATGTATCCCAGATGTCCATCGGTGACAGTATCCACTTACCATCACCTTGCACCCTTGTTTGCTCATATTGCACCTTATTAATTGTTATGTGAACGGGTTACTCGCGATTATTTATTTATTATAGCCGATATTTTTAATACGGTCCAGTTACATGAACCGTGGTCGCGGTGAGATTGCGGAGGCGGGTTAAGGTTTTGTTGCTATTGACGGACAAATCTGTCTACCCTCCGTCGTATTCGATTTTGATTCACCTGCCCACAATGAACTTATTTTTGTTGATTAAGTTCCTTGGTGTGGATATTTGAATAAGTTGATTAAGATTAAGTTCCGCGTGTATGGTGATATTGTTAGAATAGTGTTATTCTAACAATATCACCATACACGCGCGAGTTTGAAAACAAACGTATCTAATTTTCTGGGTTTGCAAAGTTCAATCACTAAGTCCCATGTACGTACCAACTTAAATCCTCGAGATTGAAATTTTGGCATTTTTAAATTTCTATTGCCTCTCGGACCGCGGAAACCGTCTACTAGTACTTTGAAATCTGATGTATCGACGTGCAGTTTGTTTTGAATTCTACTTTCTTAGCATTTCTGCAGTGTCATAAGGCTTTAAACATGAAATGGTTATCTAACTTGAAAGATTTTCTTTGAATTAGGTGGTTGTATTTCATATGGATTTGGTATCATCTAAATTTTAAGTATATTTAATTTACCCGTATTTTGTTTATTATCCATAACGTAAAAATAAAAGTAATACCTATCAACAACTGTACAATATCTATCTGTAAGTACACATAGGAACATTCCAATTTACTTATATCTATGTATATGTCCTCCGTCTAAAATTCTAACCGGAGTGGTGCAACAAGCAATAATTCACTCAATGTCACAGCAGTCACACATGTCCGCAGAGATTTTACTAAACAGTGCTTGACCACTGATTGGAATTGACAAACGTTGAACTTAATATGAGTACATTAAGTATTCCTCTTTGGGTTATTTAAAGCGATGATGAAAACACCTTTTTCTTTTATTACATGCATTTGGTTGGCTTCCAATTTCTCAAGACTTTTTTATATAATATCTCACAAACCTGCTAAATAGTCCAGTCAAAATAGACATAAAAAAGTATATAGGAATAATTCCAATTGGGCTAATTTTTTGCATGGGCTTTCATACTATCCTTCTAAATGAAATGTAAAAAGTTCCCATCGATCAGTATACTCGTACTACGTAAATAATTATGTTCTTGAAAACACTGAATTTCGGGGTTTTCGTGGTCGCTGAAAACGATTCTAAAGTCAATAATATCCTTATATTATTTAAAAAATGTACTTATACTTATTTGTAACAAAATATATTTTTTTTGATATTTCCTTCGCCATCAAGTTGCTATTTAGAATAATTTAATTTCGACTGTAGAATCGTTTTCAGCTACCATGAAAACACTGAAATTCATGGTTTTAAAAAAAAAAAGTTGTATATTTTTAACAATTTTTTTTTATTGTTTCTGTCGTCATATTGAAAATGGCCATTTTGATTTTTTTGATTTTCTAGTTCAGAAGCGCTTTAGAAACCCCAATACCTAAACTTTTTTTTTTTTATAAATAATTGTCTATTTATAACGAAATACTTACTTTTTTATAATTGTACCTGCATATTAAATAGTAAAATATTTTGAATTTAACAATTTTAACTTCAAAGTCGTGTTCAGTATCCACAAAAATTCCCATATACAAATTTTCTTCCCTATAGGTATATTTCATATATTTCGTTAGCGTCTGAACTCTATAATGCACCTGGATAAAAATAAACTAAATCTTACCTGGTATACAAGCTATTACCACGCCAAGTTTCATTAAAATCTGTCCAGTAGTTTTTAAGTGATGAGCGTTAAGTCAATTAGACAAAAAATCAAAAAAAAATGTTTTTGCATCTGTATATTTCACTAAAAAAAATATTCCAAATAAAATTTATGTACAGGCACGTCTTTGTTACGTTTTGATTATATGTGTACATTATATTTTTATAATAATACACATAAATACATATGTATAACTTAATTTTTTTATGTTTTTATATTCGGTTTTGTGTATTACTAAACCGCCGGAACTCAGGAATGGCTTCTAATGCGCTGCAAATACTTGGAGGATTTTTTGAACAGAATTTTGAAACAACGAAGTTTTAAGTTACAATATCTTAACCAAAGGCAATAAGACATACCATAAATAAGATCGTATCGATAATACCGTTCCTTATCTCATTAACTTTGAGAAATAAGGTTTCTTAAACCTCAGTTAAGAAAACCACCCATCGTGAAGCCTGTTAGTGGTATAGCGGATACTGACTTGTGCTTAATATCTAGTAATTTCTTTAGAATACAGTTGCCTCCACTCGACTAATAGAAATCGGTTTACAACCCTCAATCACCGAGAGAAGGATGAAGAGTGATTATAACCTTGTTAACTTCTAATAAAATGAACTGCGAGTGTAATATTTACGAGTGTAAATTGGATCGTATAATAACTGTTGAGATACAACTATGCAGTAAAATTAATATTTTAGGTGCAGTTTATAACTAGTTATTTATAGCCAATGATTACAACTACTCTTGAGTAAATTCTCATCTTTGAGAACCAGTAGCCTGACCAGCCTAAGAATTGACTTGCAATAATACCAAACCAATTTTATGTAGTTGTATACGCAGTGCCGCATTGTCAAATCGGCAGAGTAGGCACCTTCGTAAGGGCCCCGCAACTTTTAGGGGCCCTGCAGCCAGGGCCTTCGGATAATATGGGTATAGTGGGTACCTCTCTCTACCCACTCGGAATTTTCCGAATGGGTAAAGTACCCACTCGGATTTTGACGAAAAGTTACTAGACATGGGGATTTCCTCGTCGCTCGAAAAATCCATGTCTAGACGCATTTTCTTTCTTTGTATCTTATTTTACTTAAAATTGTACCCCGACCTCATTGTTATTTAGAGCCATTGTCTAATATAAGCTAATGTACGGTACCTATTGTTAGGGATATCTATCGAGTCCCAATGGACAACTGTGCAGAATTAAAATCTAACAAATTGAATAGATCATCCGGTCAATTGTAATTCAATCACAATTAATGTATCACAATGTTTATGGGTCAATCACAACCAACGCATGAAAAGTTCATAAAAAAAAATTAGGAAAAAAATTGACCCAAGTTTGATGGACTATAACTTTTTTATTTTATCTATGTGTTATCGAATCTTATGAAAAGATAGAAACAGTTACTGACGTTTTGAACGCTTCTCGTCCTTCGAAATTCGAAGAAATTTGGCAAAAAAGCGTCCAGGCCGCTGCTGACCTTGAACTTGACGAACCTCAACTTCTTGCAGACCGCAGCTCGAGAAAAATAAATATCTATTTTACTTTAAGTAATTTCATGGTTATCAGCGAATATATATCACTGTAGAAAATCCGAGTTCTGTGGTTAATATTGTGTCCAAAATTGCCTTACAAAGATCGAGTTCCGGAATGAAATGAAAATTCATTTCGCATTACATACTATATTTTACACTAGTTACTCATTTTTTTCGTTAGTATGTTACTTATATCTTACTTTAAGGAACTCGATGTATGTCTGTAGAAAACGACTCGACGTAAAGATGACGAAAGACGCTGGCAATTAATTTGATGTGATGTTTTTATTTTCATTTTGTTATAATATTACTTAAGAACTTTTTTTTATGAAGATATTTAGATATTTGATATTTAATTAGATATTTTCAATGATACCAATGGTAGCTACCATTGGTATCATTGAAAATATCTAATTTTGCAAGTCGGGAAGGGAGGAGAGGAAATTTAGACTGACAAAGGCCTTTAACTTGATCCGGCACTGTGCATAGTCAATATATATTATTTATTTATTATTAGAAGATACAAGAAGACCAGTCAAATTCGCTCTGATAACATCTAATTACGGTGCATCTTTTTCTTTTCATAATACAGATATAGACGCATAAATTAGATTATATATTGTCTCATCATTAACCCTTTCTCCAAATCCAGTCCTATATCCAAAGGTAGGCAGCGCATTCGGGGGCGTGCCAACGTTTGTCATTTTGGACTAATGTTGGCATGTATCACGAATGTCTGTGGGTTACAGTATCCACTTACCATCAGGTGGACTGTATGCTCGTTTGCCACCTTCGTCCATAAAAAAAAAAAATCAGATTGTCAAAGAGCTATAATCGCACTTTTCGTATCCAAGCCTGAGTGTGCCTACTGCCTAATTTGTCATAATTTGAATGACTGTTCCAAACATCGATATGAAAATAGTTACTTACCATATCCAAAAACCTTTGACCATATCTATGTATGAATTCTCATACCGATAGTTCTCTCTAAAATGTGATTACATTGTGGCTTATTAAGCCACATGTCTGATAGGACTGCCAGCCTTTACGACTAGGTGCAAATGTACACCATTTAACAGTTAGTTCCGATACTTTCTCGCTTGTGGTGAACGTGCTGTTTAAAATTCTCATTCTCACCCTTTAATACTCTCTGTTATTCGCGAATATAAATCTCTGAAACGGTAGATGATGTTTAACACGTAATTAATATAATCATGTAATATTTTTTATTTATCCCTACATATTTCATATTTCTCCAGCCCTATACATATAATTGACTCATTTTCCATTGCGATCTCAATCCTATACCTCACGCGATGTTCCCAGAAGATGGATAGGGTGACACCCCGCTGCGTTTTCGCCCGAAGTGTCAAAATGTCCAACTTAAACCACCCTAAGACAGCCAAGATACATTTGCTGTTCTCCGAAAAAAAATCACACCATTCTCCACCTTAAGTCTTTAAACAATCTTGACTTTCGGTATGGTTGATATATATATATATATTTAGAACATTGTAGTCTATTTGCGATGCTGAATATCGCGCGATCGATCTATCGTTGTATTCATGTTTTTAGTAAAATATATCCAATAGTATAGTTTACACCTTCAGATATTCTTGGAAGGTTACGAAATGAGGTGTCGTCAGGTGTGGCTTGAGATGTTAATCCGATTGTATACATTTAGTTCGCTCTTCGCGTTAATGTAGTGATCGGATTTCAACATTTCATTTGCTCTGGTTTCGGCCCTGTTTAATAGATACTTGTATCTCAGGTATATACGAGTATAAGTATAATAACACGTACTTTTGTTCTTCTTCTGTTATCCGGACCGCTTGTTAATCACACCATTTTCAGGCCCATCTACGCTTGATAAAGTAAACACTGACTGGCGACTGTGGTGGCTTTAAGTTTAGTTGAACAGTTGATCAAGTCGGAGTCCTATATCTGTATTGTCACCAAAGAACATAAACGTGACGCATCTTTATTATCACTATAAATTGAATTACTTAAAATACTCGTATAATATAAGCCACCGACAAGGGAAAGTTTTTTCAAAAAGAAACTAAGTATCAACTCTGTCTGAGTATCTTTATCAACTCTGTTGCATAGAAAGATAATGTCGCCGAAGCAACTTTTTAAATGAAAACTTAGAAGGGGCTGTCCTAATATCAGTGGCAAGAGTGTTCCAGAGTTTGATACCGTGAGCTGCGAAAGAATTGGACATAAAGCCGGTGCGGCAAGACAGGACATTTTGGGAAAAATTGTCTTCATATTATATTATCAAAATACAAAATAAATAATGACCAAACATGATAATAATAATCATGTATAACATAATTTGCATCCTGTCCCAACTTTTCTTCAGAATCAGTAACTAAAAACACAAGTATCGCATGATCATTCTAATCGAGGAGCAATGTGCAGTCTAGGGCTTTACAAGTTCCGTTGTCGTTTTGAACGTCATCGTCACAAGAATATCGTTGTCATTTGATCTTTTAAACAGATTTTGTGAAATAAAACATTCCGGTGAAATTCGATTTTAATTGGTCAAAAATGTTATTCAGGTCTCGTATTGCCAAAATGCTGTACGTAGTTGTCGATTCAGACGGTGTAACCGCGGCGCTTTGCGACCGCGCAGGCACATTTGTCAAACTGACATATGAATACGGCACGCCGAACACGTACAAATGCTAAATTCTATTGATATTTCGTTGATGATGTCGACCAGTGGCTACACACACATTTGCAAATAAGTTACAAAACGAACTTAAAGAGGAAAACTGCTGAAGTTGATTGCAGAAAAATACAGATATGGAGTCGGTGCGTACAGTGCGGTCAAAAAGACACTATACCGGAAACCCGAAAGTTGTGGGTAGAACTGCCAGTTGAGGTATTTCCGTTAATCTGCGATATGGAGCTGTGAACAGAATTCTGCAAGCTCGGCAGCGGACCCTCAAGCCCCCTGGCGTTGCAGGTGTCCATGGGCGGCGGTGACCACTTACCATCATGTGGCACGTCCGCTTGTCTGCCATCTATTCTATAAAAGAAGGATATATATCAGACAGTGTATATGTTATGGCTAGAAGCCGGAGTGTGGTTACATCTAGTTACAGCCGTTAAGAAGAAAGCCGCTCCTAATTCTTGTCAACTGCCTTGCTCTAGCCGGATAGACCTAGGTGTAGCCACACTTGGGATTCGAGCTTGGGAATATTCACACATATGTGCATTAAAAGTTTGTATATTAAAGTTGCCACGTAATTGCTACTGTTAATAGATACGTTTTGAGTGAATATACTCGAAAGATCAAAATCAGGAAAGATGAAAAATCTGGAAAATTTGTAGTCAATATGTAATCTTATTACCTAATAAAAGATCCGAAATGAAACAATCTGAACAATCTGGTTGTGAATGAGATGTACCAGAGCTCATTCCCATCCTATTCCTCCTCATTTTCCCAACCCTTTCTCCAAATCCATTCCTATGTCTCCAAAGGTAGGCAGCATATCCGGGGGCATGCCAACGTTCGTCATTTTGCACTAATGTTGGCATGTATTGCGGATGTCTATGGGCGACAGTATCCACTTACCATCAGGTGGACTGTATGCTCGTCTGCCGCCTTCGTCCATAAAAAAAATCTATCAACTATATAGTTGATAGATAGATACGCTTTCCATGGTCTGTTACTTGAATTTTTGTCGCTTTTTTGTCATCTCGACTGTTCCAACTTCAAAATTATAAACTCAATAGAAATTATAATTTTAACCATTTTTACACAATTATTTTAATTATAATTTTTATTACGTGGTTGGTTTTTTATGTATCTATTCATATTCAAATCACTTTGAGTAATGATTGCATGGTTTGAATACAGTTCTATGCAATACAGTCGGTAATACGTTAAAGTTCCCAAAACCATTGTAATATAGTCCTTGTTACTGGCACCGTTACCGATTGCACTCAGATAGAACGGCAAAATCGTGTAATTAACAGCATTAATATGTTTTACAACTTAATTGCTAATGTAATAAGTGTGGTTTTAATTAGCTTTCAGTTATTATCATCTATTAATTTTATGAAGACTTAATAGCACATTCAGTAAGATGTCTTGATTGCCGACATTTGTCGACTACGATCATAATCTTCATAAAATTTAACAGACTTCATAAATGTTAAACTAATATAATTAATAGAGGTAAGATTAATAGTGGTCCTCTATGTTGAAAAGTTTTGGTACACCATTATATAACATGACATTGCTACTGAAATACCTTTGATATGATACGTTACATTATGTCCTGTACATACTCATGTGAAGTACCTCATATCTAAAATAAATATAACATCTGGTGTATATATCGGTATGTCAACACAAACGGGTGATAAAAATGTAACAAGATCAACTTAAAATGACATAAGAATACAACATTGGAAATAATTCATTAAAATGAAATTAATTAAAGTTGTAGAATTTGCCTACTTTTCATTACTTTTTTTTTATAGAGAAGAGGGCGGACGAGCAAGCGGTCCCACGTGATGGTAAATGTTACCGCCGCCCATGGACACCTGCAACATCAGGGGGAATGCGGGCGCGCTGCCGACCTTGCAAAATCCTATTCACAGCTTTCTTGAAGAACCCCATGTCGTAGTTTAATGGGAAGACCTCTTGAGGCAGTTCGTTCCAAAGCCTACGGGTTCGCGATATAAAATAAGTTTTGGACCGAACAGTGCGCGACACCTCCGTATCGAGGAAATGCGGATGGACCGCACTTCTATGACGGGAGGTGCGGTTGTAGAAACCCGAGGTGGAAATTATATTGAACAATTCTTCAGAGCATTCCCCATTGTACAGGCGGTAGAGAGGCACACAGAGAGAGGCAACGTCTCTCCGAACGCTGAGGGGTTCTAAATTGCCGGTGAGAGTGGGATCGTTGACAATACGAACAGCACGTCGTTGGATGGAGTCAAATGGGTCTAATTGGTATTTCGGTGCGCCGACCCAGAGATTACTTACTTCCAGCATTCAGGGTTTTAAACTACTACAAGAAGGATGAGATTATTTGTGTTGTAAATGTGTGGAAAATCTATGTAGATTTCTTTTTATTTATTTTAGAAATTTATTTATTAAGTTCAACATATTTATTACTTTTGTAATTTAACCAATATCAGGTAGTATAAAACTTAACAAGGTGTTCCCTCTGTTCACTCAAATAATTTAGTATTTTAAGTACTTAATTTTTGACGTCGGCATGGACAAGTGTGTCGTTGTGTGATTTGTTTAAGATTTTGCAACTTAAAATTTCGTTGTATTAAGGATACTGTTTAAATATAAATATGCTCTAGCATTTGATTTTTATTATAGAGCAACAAAAAATTACGTTACACTTTCACTTAAGTCGCAATATCTGGGGAACTACAACAATAAGGTACCTTTTCACAGACAATGTCAAAAATATTTTTATAAATATTTAGAAGATTTGAAACTTCAATACTAAATGATTTAATTTTTGAAACCACAAAAGTTATGAAATTTGAATCGCAATGGTATACTAACCTGCGTTGTCGACGATGAATGTTATTTATCGTCGCCGATGGTCAAATTTATGTTTATCTGTGTTGGAGCGATAAACGCGGCCGGGCGCAACGACCGCATTTCGAAGGTCCAAGCATTTCAGCCTAACAAAATCTCTTACTTAAAGAAATTATTAGAAACTTTCATTAATATAAATTTGATTTTATAAATAAACAAATTGAACTTTATATTATATTATATTATTTCTATAATACTAGAAAAGAAGTAATTTCACAGAAAGAAGAACTGCGGTAACATTTACAACAAATTAGCTATATATAGTTTTTATTGATTTTTTTAAATCGGATTTTAGAGCAGTTTCTAATTAACCAGAAACTCGAAATAACGAAATTTTGACATAGATCACTATTAACCAAAGTCCATACCCACAATAATAATAGATAATTTTTATCGTATTACTCTAAAAGTCTAACGTCACGTTTATTCTCTTAGATGTGTTGGAAAATGCGGCACGTAACAAAGGGCTCGGTAAAATTATGACTTCTTAAGAAAAAAATATATACTTAGAACCTCAATTTTTAGATAATAATTATGTGAGTATAATTTAACACTAAGACTATATACTGACACTGAATAACACTAACACTAAAATACTGAAAAACAATACACTAAAATCCGACTCGAATGACTATTTTTTAACTTTACTTGCCCACCTATATTCAATAAATCAATTTATTTGGCCACAAACTATGTTGGTCAAAATTATGGAAATTTTAAAATAAAAAATATTAAGAATAGAAATGCAAAACTTGGCAAAACGCGAAATTATCAGACCTGTATGATGATACCGTGCCTGACACGTGTGAGAGGCACCGTCGGGTAGACAATAATGGTATTGCTTCTAATTCAATTTAAAATTATTTGTGTATACAAATAGTTTTAAATTAAATTAGAAAGGATATTTTAAGATAAAAATAAGTTTATGGTGAAAATAACACAAGTTCTGAGATACCTTTGTGACTGCAAACCATACGCAGTTTTTATAGGTGTTAGGTAATTGCATAAAATGCTTTGGCCAATAGAGTCAATGTTCTCTTGTATTTCCCCAGCAAAAAATAATACCGCGCCTAATTGGCAAACTCCGTTACTTTGTTAATATTAATGGAAATCAGTGGGGGCACGGTCTGGCGAGTACGGTGGGTGACGGTGGTGACAGTGGGTGGTGATGGTGACGGGTGGTGACGGGTGGGAAGACGGCGTGACGCAGTCGAAGCTCCTGGAACTTTGTGACTGTCTGTCGTGCAGTGTGTGGGCGAGCGTTATCATGGGAAGCAGTAGACTAGAGCGATTGGCCACATTCGGTTGTTTGATAGCGAGCTTGTCCATCGTCGTTTGCAGTTCTTCACTGTACATATCTGCATTAATTGTTGTGCCAGACCTCAAGAAACTGTAATGGATAATACCGGCACAGGACCACCATGAGCTGAGTTGAGACATTGTTTTGCTGTGTCTCCTGGTTTCAACCATTGTGACGAACGTTTACGATTATCATACATTCCACCATTATCATTATCCACTTCTCATATCCACTCCAGTGACAATACGATTCAGAATGCCTTTTTTGTGCAGCCTTTTTCAGCAAAGTAAGACGAGCTTCGACGCATGTTTGTAGCTGACTATTAAGCTCATTATGCTTAATAATTAAGCATTAAGCTCATTACGGTACTCAATTTCCGAGCTTCTTCACTTTCCCAATTTGACGCAAATGAATCAATATCGTTGTCACTTGCGTCGAGGGCCGCTGCTAACTCACGTTTAGCAACTCGCTCTAAGACATGGTTTGAGATGAATCCGCTTCCACGATTGCTTTTAATTCGTCATTATCGACATTAGTCTCCGGTCGTCGACAGGGCTTGTTCTTGTGGTGGAAATTTCCAGAACAGAAACGATCGAACCAAAAACGCACCGTGCGTTCGTTTACGGCGTTTGGTCCGTACACATCGTTGTTGACATTGCGTGCCGTCTGTGCTGCGTTGCTGCCACGGCGGAACTCATATCCGAAAATAACGCGAATTTTTGGCGGAAGAACAAATGAATAACTGATTTTTAAAATGAATGTCATATCTTTAAACAGAAATTAATTTTAATTTGGAATTCCAAGCAAACGCAAGATAACTAAGTTCAAAGTGGCCACTATGAACAATCAACAATTTCATAGGTAAAACCTTTATTTTGTACTTTTATAAGGGACTATTTTATACTATTAATTATGGATTTTTTATATGAAAACTGTTAAAATACCAACTTTTAATCGGTCCACATTTGTGAAAATTTAATATCTACATTTATTTGAAAGTTTTGTCTTGAATGAAGCTTATGCTCACGTTAAAGTGACGATACAGCTTGAAGGATCAGTATTACATTCTTTTGGTTATTAGGCAATATTTCCAATAGTTTCTTAGATTCCCCTTGTGCCAGAGCCTGGAGGATGCGGCGGCACCTCTCGACACGCCCGCTAAATAAATTCATTAGTTAAATCGCCGCCGGCGGCGTTTTATGTCGGTATCATCAAAGGGGACAGCTCGCCGCTCGGCCGGGGGCGCGCTCGCTCGACTTTTTACTCAGAAAACTCTGTAAACAAAATGATATGGTGCGTCCGAATGTTTGATCCGCCTTTATTATCTGTATACAGAGTAGATGTTTAGCTCGGCAAACTCCCTCTTTTGTTATTATGGAGATGTAATAACGTTTGTTGGTGGAGTAAATACATGCTTCGAACGTTTGAGGGATGCATGACAAGATTATGTTTAGTTTCTTAAACAATAAGTCGTTACGAACAAGCTTTGTGAAATTTTTAATTGTATTTTTATTATAACTGTTGACTCACGGAGTTGCAATGCCTTTCTTCGAAATGTTTGACTTGAAATTTTGATGACGGCAGTCCATCATCATGATGTATCCGTAGTACTCATTATAGCTTCATTCAGTACTGTCCTGATGCTATGTTTATTTTGCCGTACTCCTCCCCTCCCCCTCTCATGGTGCAAGTGAGACAGGTATATCACGTGTGTGGTCCTGGAGCCGGCAGGTTCGGTCTCCACCGACGTTTCTCGGCCGTTTTCGTACCCCAGGCTGGCAACATAACCGATCGAATCATGATGGCGGCTCAACAAACAGTCAGTGTAGCACGAATCGCGCCATTGACAACACGTAAAAGCGGCGTGAGTTACTGTTGTGAGATAACTCCCGAATCGTTCCGCGTCTCAAACGGTAAAGTGATAGAGAGAAGTGAAAAGTCACGGTGTACAAGTGTGTGGTTATGTGGCGGCGAGTGATATGACAGCGTGCGCCGCCAGACGGATTCCAGCCGTCTTCATGAGGATACTGGTGACAAACCTGGCCCCGAGATCATGGTGGCTCCCGATTCCGAGGCTCCTTCGAATCCTCGGATAGCCGCTGCCCCACGAGAGAGCTCCTCAGCCGCCGAGGCGCGCCACAGCGCCGACCTTTATATTCGCACCAGCTGGGTGGACGCGGCCTTAGCACTCTCCGAACTTGAAAAGGTGCACTATTCGATAGTTATATGAGAATATAGTGTCAAGTTCCAATTGTCATATTGCACGTGTGATTGTTTTTCTGCGAATGTCAATCGCGTCCAGGAACGCGGCAGCGGACCGCGGTGGCGCCAACTAGCGGTAACTGTGTGTACTATCAAGGCCGCGCGTATTTAAGACCACATATGTATATAAAATAAATATTGCCAAACTTTTCGCCTAGCAAGTATCTGTAAATACATGAAGTTATTAATGACAGTAGTGTATTTCATCTACTCGTAATTTAAACCCACGTTAGCCGCGAATTTCACTCAAGTTTTCGGAGATATTTAAAATGTTGTATTTCTGACTATAACAGGACAGTTCTAAAAATTGATTCTTAATATCCCATAATTTTGAGTAATTTGCTATCACTTTAAAATAATGAAATAAATATTAAATAATAAAATACTTTAAAAGTGCCTACTTCCTAAAAGTTAAAGATATAGATTAGGGCCACGGACGGAGCAATGTGACTGTGAGACAATCTCATTGGAATTTTTTTTTTACGGAAATCCTATAAAATAAACTGTTAATTGATTGTAGCTGTACACGGCTATTACTAAATAAAGCACTGAAATTGACAAGCCAAGTAGGTACCTAAATGGCAGCGAGTTCGAAGAAGGTGGCGTTTTCCTAGAAGGCCGCACGCACGCTTCGCGGTGGTCCACACCCCTGTCAGGCTATTGCAAAACTTACCCGCTTTCAAACCGTTTCTCCCTGCACTGTCGACCATTGTGATATCTCAGTTATTATGATTAATATACCGTAATAAATAATAATAAATAATAAAGTGTATAAATTCTAACCCTAGGTTATATTTTCTTTTCAAACAAAAACACCAAACTAACCATCAACATTTTGAGTTTATAGTTGTATGTTGTATCATTATTCACCAAAATCAAAAATATATTGAAAGCGTACTTATTTCATCGTGATTGTAATAGGAAGTACAAGCAAATTATAAAAAAACAGCTGTAATTCGTGGTGAGGTTAATGTATCGTATAATGTTGCTTGGTCGGCCGTATGCAAGATGAAGCAATTAAGGCACAGAGGGGCATGAGGCGCGCGGGGCTGCGCACGCGCAACGCAACGGCGGGCGCCGATAGAGACATCAACGCGCGAAGCACTATTCACTCTACTAGAGGAGAAAATTGTAAAAACCTCATAGTTGGAAACGAGTTGATGTTCCGTCAATAATTTTTATGTAAAAATAGTCATTTTTAATCAGTGATCGATCACACTATGCAATTTATTCTGAATTTATTTTTCAGTAATCAGTTGTATCGTATTTATACGTTGATAATTTAATTTTACACAACTAACTAATTAATCATTTTCGTGAGACGACTGTTATCATCAATCTTGAATAACAAATCAAGCGATATTCAACTTTATTTTTAAAAGACAGTTAAATATTTCACCTTTGAGAAATCAATGACAATTAACACGTAGGTATAATAAATACCGTTGACGTATTGACAGTTATTGGTGTTTCTACTTGTACCTATATCCACTTTAAACGCATGTAAACATGAAAATTACATAATTGTTTTTTTAAACCAAGTTAAATAATTCCATGCGAGATTCTACAAAGTTTTAATGTCCCGTCAGACCGCACAGAGCTCAAGAATTGAGACATCTTGTGGTTTCCGATCGCATATCCCTTTCTTTCTCGCTAAAAGAGTCGTTGCTTTCCTTTCCTTTTAAGTTCTATCTTTTATCCTTTTCCCACTCGTTTTTCCCACATATCACTTGTCTTCCTCCAAACACTGGGTGACCCGGCGCAGTCGGCAGCTGCACTGGAGACCTATAAATGATTGTGCGAGTACACCCACGATTTTTAAAAGTTTACGTGTAGCTTTTATTATAAACTTCTGGATTTCTGACCTTTTAGATAGTGTTACCTCAAAATATTGTTGTCGAATCTTAAGATTGTATTTTGTATTTAAGATTGTATTGACGACAATTTTGCAATACTTATGTGAGGTTCGTATAAATAACGTGATTTCTCTATTTACACGGGCAATTAAGTGTGAATGCAGTAATTGTGCGTTTAATGACTACAAAGGGGGTGTTCTTATATCGAATTACAGAGTTTAACCGTTGACTGAGCACCAGCCCGCAACACGTGGCTACCTAACACATCATTGCACATATTGTTTTCACTGCCCTTTCCTTCCGTGCCAGTAGCTCCACTCCATCTGTTACTATGAATCATATCGTAAAATTCCAACATTCCACTTTAGTTATACTTAATATATGACATATTATATGAAACGTGTTGCGCAAAAAGTATGTTGTTCGGGAAATGGAGGAATTAAGTAGTCCATTTGCAAACACTGCTATTTTAATTTTTAGCCGAATTAAGCTGACGACGGAATTTCAGTCGTCGATGAAAAACGCTAGAAAATAAACTATGTATTTTTATTTATTTCATTCCTGAACTAGTAACCATAGACTACCCTTCCAATGATATTTTATTTTTGAAAACGCATATGTAATTCAATACGAGTATTTAACGGTTCTTTCATTTTATGTTAAGTTTAGTTTTGACGAACTAGCGACTTCTGGAAGTGGACTAGTCGACTATACATTTAACTTAAAATGTTGGCTCCAATCAAAGTAATTAGTCTATATCATGGAGGTTGTAGTTACGCAATCCGAGCCGCAGACAGGCATCACCAGCACACAAATAGTTATAATGTGAACCGTTTAATATAATAACATGACCGTCACATGCACCCGCGGAATCAGTTCAGTTTAAGAATTTGGAGACGTCCACCTTTTCATCGGGTCGTCGGTCGCACTGTAAAGGGAGAACAGTTATTAAAATGTTAATAAACCACATGTTAAAGTTACTAGGAACATTTTAATATTATATCATAAATTTAGATTTCACTAGAGAAGATAGATATTTAGGTTTTGTTATGATTTTATATATGTATAGAGGATTAACCTTTTTTAATCAGTTTTTTTTTAGATTCTAGCATCCCATTAGTGACATCATCAAGAATCAAGTTTGTATGTATTAACAGAGACCAGGAACTAAGTAATCCGTTAGATATCTGATAGCTTACCATAAATTATTACTAAAAAAACAGTATCACACGGTTTACTAGTAACCTAGTGCATTACCGATAAAATCGCTATCATATGGCCGCTCAAACCGGTTGCGGTGTGTACCCAACTAGGCAACTTTCACGGGATTGCTCACCTCTTTCCGCTTTTGACTGACATTCAGTAAAATTAGCTAGGAACCTACTTTAATAACAAACTATTTATTAATAACATCATAACAAATCTTTTTATTAAAATAATAACATAACTCTGAACAAACTTCTATAAGCAAAAACTTGAAAGGGGAAGCTTTTATGACTTGTTTTTTTAACTTTTGGGTTAAAAACTAAGATTATTCGTAGAGATCCGAAATCTTTCTAATCTTTGACGCACACAAATTCTATTTTCTCTGTCAGTTTTTCCAGTGACTTCTTTTGTATATGTATATAATATATATATTACATGGTCAAATAATATACTCGTATAGGTATAGCAGTATATTTTAGAAATTAACCAGTCAAATCAAAATATGTACCTTGAAATATGACTGAGTGTTAATAAGTCATATCATAAAATTGCTGTGTTAATGATGTTACTTACACAGTACTAAAACACAGTAGTAATTATAACTTCACGTGATTAATAGATAGCGATAGCGCCCCACCTCAAATATTCTCAAACTTATATCTACCTAATTTTGTGGTGAATTTGAGAAATTCCTTTTTCTATTTTCTTTTCTCTCCTTTTCTAGTTGTCGAAAAATCTAAAAATATAGATAAGTAGGTACCCCATTCTATCTGTCGTCTATTTTAAAACTATTTACCTACCAATACAAAATATACAAGAATGCACAGAAGCTGTTACTTTGTAATTGAACAACGAAGCCTTGGAAACTATTGCTCGGGTCGTAACGTTACATAAAGCACATAAAAATGTCATTGACATTGAATATAAAGCAGCGCGCTGCGCCGGTGGGCCGCTGCCCGACTGGCCAATTGGTGCCACTCGTAGTGTCCTTGACAAACTACTCACCCCGTGGACACTTTACTTTCAATATCATTTAAAGAGATAATAGAGATTACATATTAGAGTTATTTATACATTTACCTCTTCCTCTTAGCCATTTCACTGCCCATTGATTGCCTAAAGAGATCGCTTTTAGCGATACGGCCGCCTATTGCTTCTATATAATATGTTATGATGACGTTTAATCTAATTAATTAATTACAATAATAATGCAATAAAGTACAAATATAAGTACATTCATTCATTATTTAAATAGCTACATAGTGTTAATTAGCACTGTACATAAGTTGTTTTTCTAAAGAATTTTGAAACAAAATGAACAACGATTTGTTTAGAGACAAGCAAATCGTTGACCTTGTTCAAACAGTGTATAATAAAATAATATAAATTCAGTAACAATGGTTTTACTTTTTCTAATTCTTATTTTTAAGTTTGTTTATTTATAGGTAAGTGCTGCATCACCTGAAATGACAACTGAATAACACAAAAATAACACCTTCTATCGTAATATTGTTTGTAAGAATTGTAGGTCTCCGTAGAGTCTATGCTGGGTCTACGAATTTTCGCCAAAAACAGTAAAGTAAAAATAAATGTGTTATGTTTGTCAGTTTATATATACACGAGGTATATATAGTATACGATATAATCCTCTAAAATAACTAACACGTTATTAATATACTTGGAATCTTTTTTACAGATCTTTTTTAATAATCATTCATTTACGATGACGGTGTAGACCCATACGCCATAAACAATTTTTGGTGATATTCTTTTCAAAAATATCTTTGCTGTAAAAAGTCAGTTGGGAACAGTAATAGATAGATTATAAATAATTAACATTTTGTAACTGTATTTTTAAGTTCTAATTTAGTTTAAATTGTGCTCAGGCCCAACTGTCACGTTTCTGTTTATTTGGTTTTGTTCAATTGAGTTCGACCTGTGCTGCTTCGTACGGCGTGTGGCCTGTTGTTTCAATAACAAAATAAGATCAATTAATGAAATACCTAGGCCAGTGTTAGAATATTACTGCGCTTTTATGTTAGGTGGAGCGGCTAAACCTCTGTGCATTCTGATGGGATAATGGTGGTCCACACCCACGAACCATTATATGCAGATTCGGAACATCACCCGTGGTGTCGGTGGATGTCAATCACACTCCACCTGTCCAAGCACGTACATGTGCAGCATGCTGATGATTGATAAATTCGAGGCTTCAAAATTTATGACAATTGATGCGTTTACGCTTAATTCTGCGTTTAATGTATGCTACGTATACTTAAGATAAACACCGTAGTATATAAGTACATATGGTAGGCACCGAGATGCCTATGAAACCTCTTTCGTATGAGAATTTAGAGCCTAAACTTATGCAAAAGGTGATACTTATAAGTTTGAAAAATATAAATTATCAAGCATTGTAGTTTAGTTAAAATACGAACGGTGTACCTACAGCAGAAATATACCCATTACTTTAAAAATAGCTCGTCCTTCACAGCTTTCGTTCATCTACTTACATCACACTATGATACTAGGATCACACAGCTCATTTTCCGCCCACTGGTTTCTTGTCAACCGATATTTTGACACGTACTCTATAGGCAAGGCCACACGCGATGGAAATATGTTCCGATAACGGGCATAATATCATAATTTCCCCGTTTGGAGACACATTATGAAGTAATTAAAACGATATTATTACAAAGAACGCGAGCCGAGATAAGAAACGTAAAGTCAGCCGGCGGCGTCTCACCCGTACGTTGGTTTATATTTCTAAAATTATCTCCGCGCTGTTTCCTGTAAGTGATAAAGAGCTCTGTTTACTTAATATCATAATTATTATCATATTAATAGCTAGTAAATAGAATCCAGAAATCGTGTTGAAGACACATTCCAACAAATGTTACATTGTATCTATTCAGTATGTTGAACGTCTGTGTACAACAAAATCCTATATCAAGCATGTTGAACACAATGAGATTTGAAAAGATGACTGTACAATGTACATAGATAACTCCCAGACTACAGAATCGTGAGAACGTGGCCATAGTGGCCCAATGTCTTATCTACAGGATGTACGGTCGCCGACGCCAGCAGTTGGTCGAGGTTTCAGTAAACTAATCCTGTAGAACTTCCTTGCGAGCGAGCGCTTAGTTGCGTATGTCTTACAATTGCAGACGTCATCTGAGCGCAACTATTTTTTGCTTCCTGAATGAAAGGTTCGAATGTGTTGGTAGTGCGAGTTGCCGGCGTACAGCGTACGCGTCCACGTGGGCCAGCGGGAGGAACAAGGCGCGCGGGCGGCATGGGCACATTCCGGCCGTGACGTCACGCCCACCCAGTGCGCCCGACATTCACCTCGGCCCGCTCGCCCGCGCTGTATCCGAACTGTTCCACGGCTCTCGCTATATCTGCCATTATTGTTGCTACGATTAATTATTTACGTTTCGAACGAAACAACTTGGTTTCGGCGGCGAGGCATGGTTCAGCGAACTCTATATTTTAACAATGACGTGTTTCATTACGATGATTGAAAATAAACGCCATGGAATTAGTTCAAGTTGTTAACGATGCTTTAATTGTTATTTTCCGCGATTCGCGCTCACGAAAGGTGCGGCGCTCGGTAGCAAGCCGCTCTCTCTTAGCTGCTGCTACGTGACAGATTTGACGTGACGTCATTGTCAGAGCAAAGAATGAGCACATCCGCAGAATTGGCGACCGACTAGCTAGCTGTCCTTCTGGAAGCCGGGCTTTCTGGTCGCTCGCTAAGGCTGCTGAAGGTAACTTCTGTCAGTCGTCACTCCCTCCACTGCGGAAACTCGATGGGTCACTGGCCCATGGGGCGAAGGAGAAAGCCGATCTCTTGGGCTATCTCTTTGCCTCAAACTCGACTCTGGACGATAGAGGTGCCTCACCACCGTCTATCTCAAGGTGCACAAGCTCCATGCCGGAAATCTGTTTCACACAGCGTGAAGTCCGGCGAGCTCTAGCATCTCTTGATATCCGAAAGTCGAGTGGGCTAGACGGTATTCCTGCAGTGGTGCTTAAATTTTGCGCTCCCGAGTTGTCCCCGGTGCTTACGCGACTCTTTAGGCTCTCATACTCTACAAAAAGCTTCCCGTCAACATGGAAGGTAGCTCATGTTCACCCTTTGCCTAATATAATTCCCACCTCGGGTTTCTACAACCGCACCTCCCGTCACAGAAGTGCGGTCCATCCGCATGTCCTCGATACGGAGGTGTCGCGCACTGTTCGGTCCAAAAATTATTTTATACCGCGAACCCGTAGGCTGTACAACGAACTGCCTCAAGAGGTCTTCCCATTATGCTACGATATGGGTTCTTCAAGAGAGCTGTGAATAAGATTTTGCAAGGTCGGCGTAGGTAACACTTTCCATCGCGTGGGACCGCTTGCTCGTCCGCCCACTAGTCTATAAGAAAAAAAAAAGATAATTTGCTGAGTTACCTATAATTTGCTGATTTTAAATAAGTTATCCGGCAGAAACTGAGGGGCACTAAGCCATTTTATTCAGTAGCTTTAGCGGACATTAAATGATCCAAATGAACTCGCAATACCTTAATAGGATGAGAACAGTTTTAATAGATTCTAAATAGATTCATAATGAAATTGGTTGAATTAGTTCACAGGAGACTACCTGTACTGCATTTCCTATTTTATCGTATTTCTCCAATGTACGTATGTATTTCGGTGGTAAGTGAGATATGCCAGAGCCTATTCCCATCCCATCCTATTCCTCCTCATTTTCCCAACCCTTTCTCTTAATTCATTCCTTAATCTGCAAAGGTGGGCAGCGCATCCGGGAGCGTGCCAACGTTTGTCATTCTGGACTGACGTTGGCATGTATCGCGAATGTGGACGACAGTATCCACTTGCTATCAGGTGGACTGTATGCTCGTCTGCCACCCTTTTCTATAAACAAAAATCGTAACGCATTTACAAGTGTATTTGAACACTAGCAGTGCTCGGGACTTCGTGCGCGTAGACATACGACGTCATTCCCATTGCAACCTTATATCAATTAAAACCTTTCGTTAACCTTGAACCTTATAAGTTTCCAATGGGAATTAAGCCGTACGTCTACGGATCAATATCCAGATAAAAAGTAATCTAAATGTTAACCCAGTACATAAGTTACAGCTATATCACATTTCATTAAAATTCGCCCAGTGGTTTTTGCTTGAAGCACGTTCAGACAGACAGACAAAAATTCCAAAAAACCATTGTTTCGGTTTCTGTATCACTCACCAACAATTTATTAAAAAAATATTAAATGTACAGACACTGCTCTGTTACGATTTAATATATGTGTAAATTAACTCTTTAATTTATACATAATTGTCTTTAATTTTAATATAAAAGTAGGTACCTATGTAAGATGCGCGCTCCCTTTCTCAGTTGACAATGTGACATGAAGCGCGGCACAAGCACGAGGCATCACGCAATAAAGATACGGTGTCTCACTCATTATGAGCAGCGTTTAAAGTCAGGGCCAGGGCAAACTTAAACTTTCTTAGGGTTTTTGTAACTGACCAGTTATAATGTTGTAACGGCTAAAAAGTTACATAAGCAGACGATTCTCGGTCTTTGAATTAATTCTAATCCTGTGTAGTGTATGAGTTATATAGCGTGCACTCTCCCCCTCAAAGAATATGTAATAATTATATACATTTGGCATAATACTCATAGCCTGAATCCTTATGGATTCAGGAATTATGGAGGCTATACATAAGTTGAGATAGGAAAGCCCTGCATTAAATGTTCTCATATTAGGCTGTATGTACGAACATACGTGGCTACGCTACAGGTGTAGCGTAGGTGCAGGGTATTTATACGGCGGAGAACGTAGATATAGCATATTAGAATATTCGCGGAAAACCACTTGACCAAAACATGAATAAGAGGAAGCAAAGTGTAAAGTAAACATAAACAACGTACACTACCAACCTAAAACCTACCAACTGACAAAATAAGGTTCTGCACACACTATAGTCAAAACAATCTTGAGGCAGACTTATCTGTAGCCTACGGCGAATATTTTGGTACGAAAAAATCGTCTTGAATATCGTATTGTACACACTTGGAACTAGTGCTCCCTTAACAGACATACGTAGGTCAAGGGTATAGTTTCGCCAACTCTTACTTTTGTTTTAACTTCAAAAGGGTCTTTGAGGTGCCTCTTTTTTAAGATGTCACAGCTATACTATGATTTGAATACTCCATATTATTTATATTTTCTATATTATTTGTAAAACGTAAAATGAAATCCTGAAATATCCCCTAAATACAAACATATGTCTACTAATAATACACTGTATCTTTAACTCATCCTAAATATAGCGTAAAGTAAACTATGTTGGCGAAGTATTGTTGCAGTGTGACTGTATGAAGTCACAATTTGAAGTCAGACTTGCCACGGAAAAGGTAGCATAGGCTCTAATCTCTTTTGTCTATTAGACATCTGCAATGTGGGGGCTGTCATTGTTTAATTTATTCAATATAACTCTAAACTCCGTTTAGAAACAGTTTTGTTTGCGTTTATAGTGTGCGCTGCACTTAAGTGAGAATGGACACAATACAGTAAGTACCTGTTGGGTCTTTTTAACATTCTTTCTGAGCTAGGTTAGGAACGTAGCGTTCGATTACGCCGCGCTTACGTTAGCTACACGCATACACCGTAGGCCTCTACATATCACGCCACATTGCTACGACCCCTACGTAAGAATGAATGAACGCGCTCCTAAAATGATTGAAAAATATTTTTCTATGCCATATTATCCGCTACAATGAAATACATATGAGTACACTTGGTTATGTTATAATTAAATAGTTTTAGAGATATTAGCTCACAAATAGGGGTACATTAGCCATTACTTCAATCCAACAAAATTAATTATACTCCGCGTGAGTCGCGTGAAAAAGACACATTTATATCAGCGATTATGCGCGAGCTACAATGAAACCATGCATTTATAAGATCAACATTATTTCAAAATAAATAACTTACTACACAATACAAACTATGTAAACCATAGCCACTCTTAAGATTGACTTTAAATCAAACCTGTTCCTTACCTTTAAAACTTAACTTTAAAAAAAAAATGAACTTGACATTATACGTGTCTCATTTTTGGTCGGTTTTAATTCATTATTTATTGATTTATTTATCCTATGGAATTTATAATTATAAACAATAGTATGAAAAATTACTTTGCTGAATTAACTTATATACTAGGAACCTTGTTTTTTTTAACTACGGCTTGTAAAACGAGCAGCATGCATACTGAATGAATAAATGAAATAAATAATTTTAAATTATTAAGAACACCATCACCAAGTCCACCGGGACTCTTTATTGTCACCAGAGAAACCATTCCTACCTAACCCATCTTTAAATTTCCTGCCATCGATTTGCTGCCTATTCATTTCTTGCCGCTCATTTAAAACCACCGCATCGACCGCCTTATAGCCGAAAGAACTAAGTTTATCTTAGACCACGTAATTGTACCGTTCATCACGAAACGTTGATTCAGTTATTATTATGTTATTAGTAATGTTATTATTATGTTTCCCGAGACTCGGGCTGTGTCGGTACAATTCGTGTTTAGGAGGAAAGTTTGGCGCCACGGGTGCGCCAGCGCTCGCCCGAGGCTCGCCGCTACATGTCATTAATCATAATCAACTCAGAAATTATTTCGACGTTTAAAAAGTTCGATGTTATTATACCTCCCGTCCGCGCAAGAGGTAAACAAGCGTGGCTAAACTAAAGAAACAACAAGTCGATAGTGACAAAGCAAATTCAGGAATGGCTACTGTTCGTTATTTGGACAGTGGTTATGACACGATATTTGATTAAAACGAAAGATTAACATGATAACATGATTACTTTTTTATTGACATTTTTGCTTGCCCGAACTTAGAATTGAAGTTGGTTACTAATTTACTTAGCATTAGCATTAGCAAATCAATAATTTCCCGTTGACTATTGAGCGGAGCGCAATTCCTCGTACCTCCTAATAAAACTTATTATGGTGGATTCTTCGAACTTTTTTCTATATAAGTACATTCACTCGCGATACTCATTAATTTAATATGTGAACTTCTTTGACGAGAAAATTATATTGGTATTATGTATTAACCGTTTTAACAGATTATACTGTATTGAGAGCAGAAATGTACGAATGCATATCGTTAAAGACAATGACATGACAAAATTGTCAAAAATCATTTAGTATAGCATGGAAATTCATACAAATTCCTGAAAGTTATCAAACACAAAACAGGAATGATTCCATATGTCTACTTATATAGTTCTCACTGTCGTTTTAACAATTTTGCAGGGGAACATCGAAGGCGGACGTACGTCACTCTGGATACGAGCGTGGCTCCAGGAGCAGCTCTTTGTGTTGGGCTGTTTCCTGCAGGGGGACGCGGGCAAAGTCCTTTTCGTCGCCATCCTCGTGCTTTCTACCTTCTGCGTCGGGCTCAAATCCGCGCAGATTCACTCGCGGGTCGACCAACTCTGGGTTCAAGGTTCGTAGCTTTTTAATAGTTTTAATTTAAATTCAGTGTCGCGTGTAATCGTCTACAATCTAAAAAACGTAAAGGCACGTCATGATAAGACATTGTGGCACATTGTGCATTGCGTGGAATACGAATGCGCAGGTGAAGGCACGTTTGTTGAGCCGCTTCCTTCTCGGTGCGACGTGTCGAGCATGCTTTTGCGACTACATACTAAGCCGCGCCGTCCCCTCCTTATGATATGTCCTTATACATTCGTCACGTTTACAATTTATCATACACATTATAAGAGCGTCCGGTGTGTATGTGATTGTCCATATTTAGTATAATTGTATTTCAAATTACCTTACTGATGAATGAGGGATCATAAAAATAATTGTTGCTAATTAGTGATGGTTTTATAGTCGAAACGTGTGCATCGACAAAACTTGTCTTGCAAAGCACAGGATGTCGTGTAAATTTGAATGATAATGGTGTGCAGTGTTTCGAATGATAATAGAATTGGCGATTGTCTTCAAATGTCATCTGTTAAATTTACAACTGTTACGTACTAGTTAAAACGCAGGTGCTACTGTATAAATTAAATAATAGTAAGTCACAGGGATTAAAACATTTAAAAAAAATGTTTCAATGTTTCGATTTGATATAATAGTTAATCGATTTGATCTAGTATAAAACATAACGTTAACACGATTAGGCATTCAAGTAAATGCCAAATTTTATGCCAATTCCATTTATTTTATATCTAACATACAGTTACAAAAGATGGCTAAAATTTATTATCAAAACTGGTTGTCTAAACGTTTAACATTTAAATTGATCAATTTATAATACTAATTTTATTACAACATCTGTTACTAATTTCATTAGGAATGTTAGATTATGGCAATATTTATTGCTATTTCTCTTGGTTTTTAGATAGGTGGATATCAGATTAATACATATAAAATCACTAACTCTAAAGGGAATGAGTACAGACTTCATAGTTTAATAATGACCTTCTATACAAAAAATAAAATATATTTCATTATATTCTTACTTGTCACCCACCCTGCGAAAGTATTTACCATATTATATAAAGAAGGTTTGAATTGTGATTCAATGATGTGAAGTGATTCAATTCACTAACTCATATTCTCCATATTCATTCTTTAGTTATTTGTGTCGGTACTTCAGTAAATCATTTATTCTATACTTCAATAGATCTCAAAGAATTCTGAATTATCAATTATCATTATTCATGACATGATAATGATTATTCAAATCATTTGCATGAATAGGTCGTGTGATTTATTTTTGTTTACTTATATATTTTTTTTATGAATTTATTTTGGCCCATTCTACACCCTTTTCGGGCGAAATCAGGTTTCGAGTGAAAGAGATAAACGATACCGGAGTTGTTAATCATAAAACATTTACGTCGCGTCATTCGCCCGTTGCATGTACCGTTGTTTATAATAGGGGTTAAAGTATGAAATTGCCGTTTTATAGTAATAGATACTTTGAATTGACATAAAACCTTCATGGTGTGAGATTTTCGAGTGAACCTTTTTTCACGTGATACCTATGAGGTTCTTGTTTTAAAAAATGTGCAACATTCGATTTTCGACTTTCAATTGTTTTTTTATTTAGCTTAGACGGGAAAGATGGATACTTCGAAAATCCGAGTAATCTTTGAATACGAGTTCCGACGAGGAACTAACGCGGCAGAAACGGCTCGCAATATCAATGCTGCGTTTGGAGAGGAAACTGCTAATGAACGAACCGTGCGTTTTTGGTTTAAACGATTTCGTAATGGAAACTTCGACTTAAAGAACGAACCACGTGGAAGACCGCCCAACACAGGTGAATAACGCTGAATTGAAGGAGATGGTGGAAGCCGATCCGAGTCAAACTACCCAGGAATTAGCGGCATGGTTTAACGTTACCTTACCTACAATATTGACTCATTTGCATCAAATCAATAAGATAAAAAAATATGAAAAATGGGTGCCTCAGGATTTGACTGATCTGCAGAAAGAAACGCGTATTGAAACTTGTGTTGCCTTGTTGAATCGGTACAGAAATGAAGGAATATTGGATTGAACTGTGACATGTGACGAAAAGTGGATTCTTTACGATAACCGAAAGCGAAAACTGCAATGGCTGACCCCAGGTCAAACGCCGCAACAGTGCCCTAAGGCAAAGCTTACCAATAAAAAGGTAAAGGTAACTGTTTGGTGGTCTATTCATGGTGTTATTCACTATAGCTTTCTCAGGTCTGGTCAAGCAATAACAGCAGATGTTTACTGTGCCGAACTTCGAACAATGATGGCGAAACTAGCAGTGAAACAGCCCCGACTCGTGAATCGATCTTCACCATTATTGCTCCATGATAACGCATGATAACTGCACGAGAAATCGTTGTAACTCTACAGGAGCTGCAGTTAGAAACCATACGTCATCCTCCGTACTCGCCAGACCTTGCTCCAACGGACTACCATTTTTTTCGTGATTTGGACAATTTTCTACGTGGTAAAAAATTTTCTTCCCAAGAGGCAGTACAAAATGCTTTCACACAGTTTGTCGAATTTACATCCACAGAGTTCTATCGCAAAGGCATAAAAAAATTTTCTTCCCAAGAGGCAGTACAAAATGCTTTCACACAGTTTGTCGAATCTACATCCACAGAGTTCTATCGCAAAGGCATAAATGAACTTCCGATTAGATGGCAACAATGTATAGATAATGAAGGTAAGTATTTTGATTAAATAAATATGTTACATCTTAGAAAAAAACGAGTTTTAATTTTTCAGTACAAATCGGCAATTTAATACTTTAACCCCTAATATATTTAGATTTCTCTAAATTATTAGATCGTGAACTATTAAGATTTGCAAAGCATAAGACGCTATTAGAGCAGTGCCCCAGAAATTCATTTAGGTAGTTGGTACAGAACGAACCACTCGCACTATATACTGGAATAATACTACTACAATGGTAAACTTAATACTTTAGAAATGTACCCACCTACTATGAACGCGTTGCTTCCTTTAGTTACGCAGGATGTGTGTGTTTCCTTCCTATGCGGGCGTTTGGAAGCAAGAACATCGAGGGAACCAGGTCTATGAATACATCTGTTATCAACAGGCAAACTCTTCAAATTTGTAAAATGTTGTTCATATTTGTAAAATTTTGCACTTGACGTTAGCTCATACCTTCTATGTATACATCGGTGTACAAATTAAATGATATGAGATAGTATCTATTGTTCACTCAAAATTCATCCGCTGATGGTTGGAGTTTAATAAATTGCAATTCTCCTGCATCGCCTGTTCCGCCATTTCTTTTAGTTTCGTTTTTTTCTGGTGTGTCTCTATTTTACCAATGCTTCCGATTTTCCTAACCCTTTCTCCAAATTTATTCCTACATCTCTAAAGGCAGCGCATCCGACGGCGTGCCAATGTTTGTCATTCTGGAGTGATGTTGGCATGTACCGCGGGTGTCCATGGGCTCCATGGCTATCCACTTACCACTTATGAACAAACTGGGTTGTATGCTCGTCTGCTATTAAAAATTGCACTCTGAACAAAAACAACCAAATTTTAAATCCACAAATCTCTATTTACATCTTTAAAACACTCAAACCCCAGAATTATCGTATACATTTTTTTTCGTATTCCTTCGTATATTTCCGTCTTATATATTCGTACCTATATTCACAGAGACAATTTCGATGAAATTTTCGACGAACTGTAAAGTTTTATTAAAATTATTTTATATACTGGTTGCTCAGTAAACTTAAAATAATTTTACAAATAAAACAGATACGGCAATATTCTTTTTCATTAGAGAGAGAATGACACAAAACGTTAGAGAGCCAAATGATAAGAATGACAATCGATTCGACGATCTAGTTCAGTATAGTGTTAATTACCCCGCCGCTGTGCAAAACGTTCCGGGTTTGAGTTTCGGTCAAATACTCGTAAAAGAATTACCGTAAACAGCCCCTTTATCATCCACTGCTGGACATAGGCCTCCCAATGCACATTATCTTGTGCACATGGTTGGCGAGACCACACTTTTAAAAGTGGTGTGGTTCCTCAGGGCTTGTGCTAGCAACTTTGTTATCCCATACTCGACTTTCACAACAATCACGGGGGAAGAAATGGGGTGATGCTATTGTAAAGCCGGCACGGCACACACCACGCTGTCACAAATAATAAAATCACGATTAAAGACATTGTCATAAACAATGTTTAAAGACAAATGTCTGTTGAAACTCTGAGTAATTACAATAATTTTATAATTTATTTATAAGATTATTATAATGATTTATCTCTGAAATCACGACATAGCCGACTGATACTATAATGATCACTAATATTACAATACTTCAGTGAACAACATTAAGTGTAGTACCAAAAAAAACTGCGGACGTGGAAAAAAGGAAATGGGTGATTGTATCACACCTGTCGCTTCGCTCACTCAGCTTGTCGACTACGAAGTATTTTATTGGACCGAATTTGACCCTACCTCACATTTCCATCATACACTAATGTAAAGTTTATTAAAACTAAATTCTTTGAAACTCTTTATTATTAAAGAGTTTTAATTAAAGTTTATTAAAACTCTTTGAAATACTTTGGTAATGTAAACAATAAAATCGACTAAAATCTATAGTAACATCTTTTTTCTCCAACCATAAACAAGCATCTTTGAAATGTCCATTTGTATTAAGTCGTCGGCTACCGACTACCGTCCAAACAATACAAACATATTCAAAGCTAACGGCCCCAGAAAACCTTATCGCGGAACAAAGCCACCTCTGTTAAACAATGCCGAAGGTCCCGGAGTCGCCTAACAACTTAATTAGGTGGCCCGCGGCCGCCCGTAAATATTCCTACGTGAAATTACGACCAATAAAACTAAAAAATGTATAACATTTCTATTGACTAACAAAAAACGAGGGATCGGATTGTCTGGTTCGCTTTTGTATTAGACTGCCCGCTGCGCGGCGCTGTACTGCACAGGTCGTTTGAATCTTATATCCTTACTAATACAAGCCTCTATAAAAATGTACCCTAAGTTGAGAATGAGTTGCATAGCGTACCGCGTACCGTAGCCAATGAGTGCATTATGTGCAGAACGTGAGGGGACTTACTGAGTTACAACAGGTAGATAAATGAAGACCTTTTGAAATGATTCGCTTGACACATTGTAAGTGCTTGCAGGTTAGTTATTATAGTTAATAATTAAACGAAACTTTGTTTCCCAGAAACTAATACAACCTTGTGGCAAAATTCTTCAGTTAAGAGAAGGTTAAGAGAGAAGGTTCTGTTGATCAGAAAGGGACTGAAGGCAGAATTTGAATCCCAAACGCCTCATGCGCGCACGAGATATTTGTATCTGATATGCGGTAGGATAGAGGCAATAGTTAGTCAGCCTTTTAAAAAAAATTTCAAATTCGAACGCTTATCATTTTTCAGAGGAAGGGTCAATTAGATTATGAATTAATTATTCTGAATCAATCAATTATTTATTAATCTTTTATTAGAAAAATCAACAGAACCTCCCAATATCTTTATAAAAAACATATAAATTTCTAATTGTCAACCTTATCATGACCAATACTCGTCCATTATATTATTTTGCATGTGAGATCAAATTTAAGAAGATTTTAATAAGTTTTCTAATACCTACTATGTTTTCTTTGCAACTAAAATATTATTGCCTTAAATGTAAAATAATTTTCATCCCTCCTGAGTCCTGACCCACGACACTACCAAGCTGCACTACCAGTAGTATTGCGGGGAATTTCTTTTCCCTCCTGAACTACTGACCAGTAGTCAAGTATTACTAGTATTACTTTCTTCTCTGGCCTCTGACCTACCCCCACTAACTATACATGTTGTAATCAACATGTACTTTCATCAATTGTACTTTCATTGCATAATAGAAATTTGTGCGTTATTTATAAACCTTAAAGTACGAAAAGGGCCGACTACAGGTTCCAGGCTGACTACTGATGCCTCTAACCCAACGTGACGGTATCATCTGTTACTCTGTTGTTTACTCTGAGGCTCGCAGCGCACCACTATCCACTTCTAAACTCAACTAGTTTTTGTCGAAAACCGGCCCGAGCTTGATCGATTTAGCGACCGTGACCGAAATTCTACGGATTTCTCCTCATTCCATCTCGAGTTACATGAGCTCGTATACCATGCCATGTTCAGCCATCGTCTTAATCATTCCATTTTTGGAAGAACTTAATTAGAAAGCTTGTAACCTTCAGTTGTGTCGTATAAAAACGTATAATTTTCCTTAAAACATATTATATGGGTTGTTCCGGAAAGTTCAACAATGCCTACTATGTCAAATTCGTCGTGTGTAGCTAGATGTGTTCACGTGGATAGCCGGCGACGCAACGCGCCGGCCGCAAAGGACACGGTTTGTTTATTCCGCCATCCATCTGTTGTCTACACTGGCTAATTTGCATAGAGGGCCTCGCGGGGATGCGCGGGGCAGGGCGCCGGACCACACGGGCTTGGCGATGGCGCGCGGGTGGCCACAACCACATGCACGAGCGCACGTATTGCTCCGCTCCCCGCACACTCCGCTATCCTCCTCACCGTCATTCATTGCGATCGTCTGCGTTGATCGCTCACTACCGCATCGAGTAGAAATGTTGTCATTATCGGCGCGCACGCACCGCGCATACAGTAAGAAGTTCAATTTGCAGTGGCTATTGCCGGCTTCTATCAGCCGATTTATCATTTGAGGAATTATTATACATTGTAGCGTCAGAAATTGCGATCGGTATCTTTATACCACTCAATAACGGTTATTGTAGGCATAACAAAATGGAGCTTTCGTTCAAAATGCAAGCCGGTGGATGAAAGATGCCGCGCGATGGTGATAAGGCGCGGCAGTGTGAAAGCTGCGCACGCTCAGACAGTAGCGATAACCTCTCACGACCTTACAATGTCTCCGCGCTATCCGTCTGCTTTGGATGAAATTTGGATTACTAACGCACCAACAACATAATTAGTTCATGTTAAAATCTTTATAAATATTCTGATTGGAATTTCTTTCCAATGTCTAATCCATCACCATCACTTTCATGAAGTCAATGAGGCACTTAAATCGGTCTTCAAGCGATACAACTTCAACGAGTGCTAGAGTAACATTGGCATCGTAAATCGCGCCCACGGCTTTGGTAGGTGTTAAAATAGAGACGCCCTGTGCGGGCGCATACGCTCGCTCCCATTCCACTTGCTTTATGATAATCCCTAATATCCGGCACGAATGTGTACTTGTACTCGCTATGTTTAGAGTTAACCTCTATGAAAGGTTAACTCGAGTTCCAAACTTATGGTTGGTCATTTGATTAGTTGAAAACTTACTCGTACAACGTGCGTACGAATGACATACTTTGTTAAAAAAACTGTCTGCTCTCAGTTTCCTTTTTTGTAACATTTTTTTAACTATACGCTCATTTACATACAAAGTATTCTGCGAAACGATGATTGCATTAGCATTAGCACAATCCCGGAGCAGGAATACGTCAGAAGTCCGACAGGAGGTCTACCATACGAGTCCATTAACATTTGACTTTTTATAATCTCAACAACGGATAAAATAATTTTAATGAACATGCAACTGTCTTTTTTAGTGTAGTATCGCTAAGCTACTCGTATCTGAATGTGTTGTGAATTTCTAAAATTTTAAAATTATTTCAGTGATACATTATTTATTTTTCATTAATATTATACAAAAGGTGACGCTGTAAATTACCATCGAAAACATGTGTTTTCTTTGGTTTGTGGTATTTTGAGCGAAGGCGTTAATTGCGATTGTAACCGTCGGAACGGTTGTAAACGACGGTTTACACGCAGCCCGTGATTTTACATCTACGAAATAATTATTTAAAACGAATGTTATTTTTGGCCTTCGTGTGTACTTGTATAGTTTTCTGTTGTTATTAAATTCAATTTTGGGGCTATGCCTAAATTGAATTCCTAAGTCCAGTTTTAACATTAGGTAAAACTAGACTCAATTTTTTTTTAATTAAAATTAAAAGAAAAATATTAATATATACGTTGTTCTTTATTGGAAAAACGTCGAAAATGGTATAATATCTCATTATCTTTCTTTTTCTATACTTGTTTTACAATTGTATATATAGACAGCATACGTGTAAATAGTCTCTCACACAAAAATAATAAAAATAGTCTGTCACCTATTTTATAAAACAGAACTTTCATTCAAATTCAAACCCTTGTTTAGAATACAAATCGGACTTTGTGGTAGGTACCCTACTCACAGTTTATTGCTAAATTCATCTTCGAATTTTTATTTGTAGACTTTAAAAAAATATCTACACCAGTGAAGCATTCGAAATTTAGCAAAGGAAGACGTGACACACCTATAAATCAGCCGGCCGGGTGTTAATTGGAACGAATTCCCTCGTCGTCTCACGATAACGTGCAGTCAACCCAACAAGGTATACAAAATCATAGCATTTTAACTCGTATTACTATCTCATGAAGGTGCTCTTGTTTTCCTTGACCGGTGATCTGCGCGGACTCCGGCAAACGGCATTTTTTGCTGATACACTTTGTTGCGTGGCCTACGCATGCATCATACTTTCATATTTAACCTGGGTTGATAATACTCAGGCTTGCCTAAGCAAACAGCAGGCCATCCCTTCCTCTTAAAATTTATAAGAAACCCCCAAGTTTATCTGTTAGGTAAACCTCGTTAAGCTGAACTTACCAGATGAGACACCCAAACTCGAATGTAGCTTATTGTCGCTGTTACTGCAATAGGTCGTATGTAAAAAGATATATGTGAGTTCACCCAAACTAGAATGTAGCATATCGTGGCTGTTACTGCAATAGGTCGTATGTGAAAAGATATATGTGAGTTCACCCAAACTAGAATGTAGCATATCGTGGCTGTTACTGCAATAGGTCGTATGTGAAAAGATATATGTGAGTTCACCCAAACTCGAATGTAGCATATTGTCGCTGTTAGGTACTGCAATAGGTCGTATGTAAAAAGATATATGTGAGTTCACCCAAACTCGAATGTAGCTTATTGTCGCTGTTACTGCAATAGGTCGTATGTAAAAAGATATATGTGAGTTCACCCAAACTAGAATGTAGCATATCGTCGCTGTTACTGCAATAGGTCGTATGTGAAAAGATATATGTGAGTTCACCCAAACTCGAATGTAGCATATTGTCGCTGTTAGGTACTGCAATAGGTCGTATGTAAAAAGATATATGTGAGTTCACCCAAACTCGAATGTAGCTTATTGTCGCTGTTACTGCAATAGGTCGTATGTAAAAAGATATATGTGAGTTCACCCAAACTAGAATGTAGCATATCGTCGCTGTTACTGCTATAGGTCGTATGTGAAAAGATATATGTGAGTTCACCCAAACTAGAATGTAGCATATTGTCGCTGTTAGGTACTGCAATAGGTCGTATGTAAAAAGATATATGTGAGTTCACCCAAACTCGAATGTAGCATATCGTCGCTGTTACTGCAATAGGTCGTATGTAAAAAGATATATGTGAGTTCACCTAAACTCGAATGTAGCATATTGTCGCTGTTACTGCAATAGGTCGTATGTAAAGAGATATACGTGAGTTCACCCAAACTCGAATGTAGCATATTGTCGCTGTTACTGCAATAGGTCGTATGTAAAGAGATATATGTGAGTTCACCCAAACTCGAATGTAGCATATCGTCGCTGTTACTGCAATAGGTCGTATGTAAAGAGATATACGTGAGTTCACCCAAACTCGAATGTAGCATATTGTCGCTGTTACTGCAATAGGTCGTATGTAAAGAGATATATGTGAGTTCACCCAAACTCGAATGTAGCATATTGTCGCTGTTACTGCAATAGGTCGTATGTAAAGAGATATATGTGAGTTCACCCAAACTCGAATGTAGCATATCGTCGCTGTTACTGCAATAGGTCGTATGTAAAGAGATATATGTGAGTTCACCCAAACTCGAATGTAGCATATTGTCGCTGTTACTGCAATAGGTCGTATGTAAAGAGATATATGTGAGTTCACCCAAACTCGAATGTAGCATATCGTCGCTGTTACTGCAATAGGTCGTATGTAAAGAGATATATGTGAGTTCACCCAAACTCGAATGTAGCATATTGTCGCTGTTACTGCAATAGGTCGTATGTAAAGAGATATACGTGAGTTCACCCAAACTCGAATGTAGCATATTGTCGCTGTTACTGCAATAGGTCGTATGTAAAGAGATATATGTGAGTTCACCCAAACTTGAATGTAGCATATTGTCGCTGTTACTGCAATAGGTCGTATGTAAAGAGATATATGTGAGTTCACCCAAACTCGAATGTAGCATATCGTCGCTGTTACTGCAATAGGTCGTATGTAAAGAGATATACGTGAGTTCACCCAAACTCGAATGTAGCATATTGTCGCTGTTACTGCAATAGGTCGTATGTAAAGAGATATATGTGAGTTCACCCAAACTCGAATGTAGCATATCGTCGCTGTTACTGCAATAGGTCGTGTGTAAAAAAATACAATTTTCAGTATATTTTGCTAGGAGCTATGAACGAGGTTTCGAACTCCATAAAACGAATTTCAATTTGAAATACTTTGCCCTCCAATTGCATATTTCCTATTAAACTTTGTTGACGGATTGCTTTGCTAGTAGAAATTTCTCGTTATAGGAATGTCTAGTCTAGGGTACGTTTATATTTTCACAACAACACGTCGACAAGTCTATCTAATTAAGGCACAACACATGGCGCCGCGAGGGGCGGCGATGGAGCTGTCACAACTTCGCGATAAATCACTGCCGGGATCTGTTAACTATCGCAACTCGCCGCGGCGCCCTGACAAATGTGTCGACACTCTCTAATAAACCATAGGTGCCGATGGGATAGCTAAAATTAGAGATGCTTTTTATAACATTAAAGTCTCTGCAAGTGTTAAAATAACATAGTCAGAAAACTCGGCATTCTCGCTTAAAGTAATATAAGTAGGTACGCTGACAAATATATCTTCTATCATGGCGACAACATTTAAGGTTGGCTTTTCGTGGTATAGTGCTTACATCTCACGAAGGTGGGTTACGTATAGCAGGGGTTGTGCTCGTACATGAACATTATATTAGTGTGCGTAAACTTCAGAACGCTCGCTGAGTTGGGTTCCCGATCCCGCGGCGTACACTGCTATACAACAATGTACATGTACGAGCACAAACACTACTAAGTGTAACCCGCTTTCGTGAGCCGAAAGAACTATATTAAAAGAAAACTTGCCCGTTTAAATATGACTCCTTGACTTGAGCAACTGTATCTTATTGTGTATTGTAGTTTAAAATTCCAGTTAGTGCAGCCTTCCTGCAATCTACTTGCGTGCCCCTCATTACAAAACCTAAATTCATAGTCGTAGGTTATCATTACTAAAGCTAATGACATCACTGTTGACAAATAAAAGTACAAGAACTCATGTGTTCAAGTAAGTTATTTTCTTAAGTACGTTAAATGTTTCTAGACACATTTATGGACAACTCTTATGTAAATGAAAGACCTTGCATGTCATTATCTCCATATAAGCAGGTCATCACTGTTGACAAATAAAAGTACAAGAACTAACTGTTCAAGTATGATATTTTCTTAAGTACGTTAAATGTTTCTAGACACATTTATGGACAACTCTTATGTAAATGAAAGACCTCGCATGTCATTATCTCCATATAAGCAGGTATACATAAGTAAATTGAGTTGTCTGATGTGCCATATCGACTATCGCATTAAGACGACGATTTATTTTAAGGAACCAAAGCAGGCGACATGGCTCGCATTAGCGATAAATAAGGAATGGATTTAATGTGAACTTAATTGCATTTTTATTAATATATAATTACGGGTTCGAGCGAAGGAGTAAATTGCACTCTAATTCGAACTGTATTGGCAACAACCCATTACGGACCGCCAATTGGAATATTATAGGAATATTGAAAATGTATTTTTTTTTAATGTGTACCTACACTTGTACAAAATCGCAACTCGGGTAAATGAAAATAAGCTCAGTAGTCTGATATTAAGCAGTAACTGTAAGTTATTCTAGATCTTCATTATTTTTCTTCTTAAGTCTACTCATCTAGTGATAGTCATTAATTCTATAACACAATTTTTTTTTAACTTTGTCGCTGTTTAGAGCATTATCTACAATTCTGATACAAACAAAATAGAACAACACAATTTACCAGGTGATTAGTTTGCATTCTCGCCACCTACTCGTAACTTAAAGAAATAAGCATACAAGAACTCCTTAATCTTGTTTCAGAGGGTGGACGATTAGAAGCAGAGTTGAAATATACAGCGAAAGTACTTGGTGAAGCGGACTCCTCGACGCACCAGCTCATCATACAGACTGCTAAGGATCCTGACGCCTCGCTGCTGAACGCGCCGGCGCTGCTGGAACACCTAAAGGTATGATTTATACCCATTGCACAATTTTTACGATAAATATTGGGGACAAAGTAGGGTTTGAAAATTAATCTTCACGAATTCAGCTCAGAACACTATTTAATACCTACTGTTAACTTTTGTCTTTTATTTAGTTTGATTTCTAATCTGTACCTGCTTCTGTATGTACAGGTGGTCCACGCAGCGACTCGTGTCACAATTAATATGTACGAGACGGAGTGGCGGCTGAAGGATCTCTGCTACAGCCCAAACATACCAGACTTCGAGGCCTACCACATCGAGAAGATCTTCGACAACCTAATCCCTTGTGCCATTATTACCCCACTAGACTGTTTCTGGGAAGGATCCAAGTTGCTTGGCCCGGATTATCCTATTCTTGTCCCGTGAGTGTTTTATTAAATTTCTCTAATACTTTGTATGGTATATTTTTATTTCTGTTCTCAATAACGGGTTTAGTTCCAGTGTTCTTCACCACAAGCTGCAATGGACGCACTTACATCCACTAGAGGTGTTGGAGGAAGTGAAAAAACTGAAATTCCAGTTCCCTGCGAGCACGATGGAAGCTTACATGAAAAGAGCAGGCATCACCTCCGCTTACATGAAGAAGCCGTGTCTGGACCCCACCGACCCAAACTGTCCAAAATCGGCGCCCAACAAAAAATCAGGACAGGTACGTAAAGATAACATTTAAATCAAAGTTGAGGGATATATATTCTTTTGTGTGCTCAAAATACTAGTGAGAGTAGGATACGTATAAAGTCGTTTGTCACGCGACTGTGAACCCACATTAGAGACCATTACGAAAACTGCCGATCCTTTTATGAAGACTTCAATTTACGACAGTTTTACTGGCACATAAATAAAACATGTAGGATCACGACAAATAAAATAACTTTATCGAGGAGAATGCATAAAGTTTAAATACTTTCCATAATAATAAAATATTTTTGGAAACGGTAATAAGGCGGGATGAAAGCGATCGCCGCCGGGCAGATGGTGCGTGGCTACCTGCCGCGGCGGGCCTTCGAGAAAGTTATGCTCGGAAACTAGGTAATTACATATCGAATTCGTTTACGATTACTTCATCCGAAAACTAATTAGTTTTATTTTGCAACACGATTTCACAATATTATTGGTGAATTAGAATTTGTATGTTTACAATTGTATGATTTATATACATATATGTATTTGCGGCACAGCGAGCTGAATTATACGTTTTAGATTGTGCCTTTAACAAACAGTGCATTCGTAACGCAGCCGAGTGGGTTTTTGTGGGCACGGCAGGCAGCTTGGGCGCAGCGCTCGACGCCACCCACGTTCGGCGAAGCCCGCGCGCGGTCGCATTGTTCCGCGCGCCCGCGCAGCCGGACCGCGCCATTATACGGGCGTATTGTATACGCTTCAATGGGCCTCGTTTGCCGCTGCTATCGCCCGTCACAATGACACTATCAATAATACTCACTACCCGATACATATAAGCGAAGTTCCACGGAAACCTCGTAAATCTTTCATTCGCTCGCTTTGTTCTCTAACTGTTGTCGACTACAGGTACAATGCGGACAGTAATGACAGTAAAAAAGGTTTTGTAAAGGCTTTTCAATACCCTTCAGTACCTACAAATTAATTGTCATTATTGCAGGTTCCAGATGTAGCTGCAGAGCTGTCCAACGGCTGCTACGGTTTCGCGGCAGCCTACATGCACTGGCCAGAACAACTGATCGTCGGAGGCGTCACACGGAACTCAACATCTGCTCTGAGAAGCGCCCGCGCGCTGCAAACGGTCGTTCAGTTGATGGGCGAGCGAGAGATGTTCGAGTACTGGGAGGATAGCATCAAGGTGCCGAGCGTCGGCTGGAGCCAAGAGAAGGCGGCTGCTGTTCTCGACGCTTGGCAAAGGAAGTTTGCCGCTGTAAGTATTTTTATGAAAATAAACAGATCGCATGCGTGCTGCCTGTGTCCAACGATTTATCTGATTGGGCAGACGACTTATTTGATTGGGCAAACCTTTTTGAAAGCACGATTAAATTATTATCCATAGTCCACACAGACTTTACAAAAGCTTATCGTAGAAGCAATATTATATTATACAGAATATCACAAGGAGCAGTTTGTTTTGTTTTCTAATGTCAATTTTCAAACGATAATTCTTCTGTTTTTCAGGAAGTAAGAAAAATGACAGCAGCGGACTCTGTATCACCCTCATACGGTTTCTATCCATTCTCGACTTCTACACTCAACGACATTCTCGGGAAATTCTCTGAAGTCTCACTCAAGAACATTATTTTTGGATACATGCTCATGGTAAGCTTTTATGTAACATCGTCGGTTCATTCCACCTACATGTTTTTATTTTCTTATTGTCATTGCTTTTTTGTCATTTATTTATGTTTGTGTTTCATTTGTAATTTTCAGTTGATTTACGTAGCCATATCTCTAATGCAATGGCGGGACCCCGTGCGTTCGCAAGCAGGAGTCGGTATAGCGGGTGTTCTTCTGCTTTCCATATCAGTTGCGGCTGGATTAGGCTTTTGCGCTTTGTTAGGTAGTATCTCTTTTTATTTTATGTTATTCATCTTTTCGTTTTTAATACAAAGCGCTTTAAATTAATTATGATTCAGAAATGAAAGTACCATAAGTAACCTTTCATTGATCACTGTCAGTGTCACTTTTCAAGTTTTTCTTTTGAACGCTTCGCATTACAATCATTAATAAATTCATATCTTGTATACAGGTATCCCATTCAACGCGTCGAGTACACAAATAGTGCCGTTCCTAGCACTAGGTTTAGGAGTGCAGGACATGTTCCTTCTCACTCACACGTACGTGGAACAAGGGGGCGATGTACCAAGGGAGGAGAGGACTGGAGTAGTATTAAAAAAAAGTGGCTTAAGTGTGTTGTTAGCGTCTCTGTGCAATGTGATGGCGTTCCTGGCTGCTGCGCTGCTGCCGATTCCGGCGTTACGGGTGTTCTGCCTTCAGGTTAGTATGTTCCTGATGTGTCAACACACCATTTAATTAGATGAACTAATTGGCATTTAATTTTATTTGGCAAACTTTATTGCACATAATCGTACAAAAGGCTAGCTATTAAGCTAGCCTCAAGTTAAAACATTCTCCACCATCTAACCTTTAAGTCAAACAGAGAGATACATTGCGAGGTGCAATGAGAGGGCGATGACAATAGTATATATAACAAACACAAATTATTATATCCTGAAAGCCAGATTAGTCACCATCGTTGCATAAAATTATTTACATTTAGATTTGGTTCTGTACAATAGATCACATAGTGCAAATACGGTTTGGTATTTACTACCACAGTAAGAACTAAATAGATGGATAGATAAAAAAATGGCATTTAGGACGGCAGATGGTCGAAGACAGTAATGGAGTGGTGGCTTTAGGGCAAACAAATAGTAGGCAAACTAACAGTTCGGTGGTCAGACGACATCATCAAAACAGAAGAGACCGTGCTCTGTGGCGTTACACTTAAGAGACCGATAGCTAGCTGTAGGGAATGATGATGATGTTGAAAAATGTAATGTTCTCAGTTATGCTAAAGACCCACCATCGTTTTTCAACCTGGGAGTTTCGACCTACAGCGGCTTGCAGTTAGTCAGAAACAATTAAGCACTTATGTACTAAAAATCTTTTTATTAATTAATTAATGATTTATAATCAAATGTTAAGCTCTAAAAAAGAATTAGGAACTATAGTAAATATTAGTACGGGGCTGTGGGGTTATTTACTTTATTTTTGGCCATTCGGGGGGTCGCTACACTAAAAAGGTTGAGAAACGATGTGATACACATCATGGACTAACGATAAAAGTGTGTTCCCTCACAGGCTGCCATCCTCCTGGTGTTCAATCTAGGCTCGATGCTACTCGTGTTCCCCGCCATGATCTCGCTGGACCTGCGGCGGCGGTCCACGGCGAGGGCCGACCTACTCTGCTGCCTGCTGCCGGAGAGCCCGCTTCCTAAACGACCTAACCAGCTCTCTGAGAGAGCACGGAGAAGTGGCGCTAGAGGCACAGATAATAAGGTTTGTGATTTATATTATTCATGTTAGATTTTGCCCGCAACTTTTCTCGCTTGGAATCCATTTTCGTCCTAGAAATTGATGAATTAAATTGCAAAATATTAATTTATTGTCTTACTAAACACTATAGACCAATTTACAAAACTGTAAAATCGATTTTAATAAATACACTAAATATCTTACCGGTTTGTATACCCTATACAAAAGTGCAAACAAAAATCTCCGTGTAAAAAATATTTTACTGATTATAAATTAGAAAAAAGACAATAAATTAGAAAAAAAGTATTGTTCTAATTAATGTTGGAACATACAGACAGATACATTCTGGGATACTGTCACGTAGTGAGTTGTACTTTATATATTTCCATTTTCTTTTATACTGTCTATTATTATTTTCAGTTACATTACATCAGTGAATACATAAAGTATTCCTTTTTGATCCTTTCTAGTTTTATTTACGTTCCTTCCACTTTATTTTCTGCTATTTACCCTTTCACATTTCTATCTATTAATACTTTTTATCACTTTTTAGAGAACATTTAAAAACCATAATGTTTCTGTCATGTAGAGAATAAAAGGGTAATAGTTTTCATGGTGTTTGTTCCAGAGTAACTGGAAGGATACCACGAGACAACCGTTAGACCCCGACGACGCAGGAAATGAAGCGAAGAAGACGTGCTGCCTGAGCCTCTCACTCAGCAAGTGGGCCAAAGAGCAATACTCACCGTTCATAATGCGTCCTGCGGTCAAGGTATGCTCGCTTGAATATTCGACCTGAATATGGTGTTAAAACTTTTTACATAGGTACATCAATCATAGTCACAATTTTTACATAGAAATCGACTGCTGGATATAGGCTTCTCCCAATACTCACCACTACACACGATCTTCGGCTCTTCTCATCCAACTACGAACATCTTCAAGGTCACATAAAATAATTTCAAGCTTATTTCTACATAATTGTCTAGTAAACTTGGAAAAATCTTGTTAACATAATATGTTTAAAGATTAGGCTAAGAAACATATCAGTTTCAGGAACGATCAACCATCTTACTCGTATTTTTAACAACTATAATAGTAAAATGTGTACTTTTATAATACTTTCTAAATTCTTTGTTTCAGGTAACATCAATGCTAGCGTTGATCGTCGTCATCTTGGCCAGCATATGGGGAGCGTCGAAAGTAAAAGACGGCTTGGACCTCACGGATATTGTGCCCGAAAATACAGACGAACACGAATTCCTTTCTCGGCAGGAGAAGTACTTTGGCTTTTACAATATGTATGCAGTCACACAAGGAGATTTTGAATATCCCACAAATCAGAAATTACTTAATGAATATCACGACCAATTCGTTAGAATACCCAACATTATAAAGAACGACAATGGAGGGTTAACCAAGTTCTGGCTTAGTTTATTCCGCGATTGGTTATTAGACTTGCAAGCCGCGTTTGATAGGGAAGTCGCGAGTGGGTGCATAACTCAGGAGTACTGGTGTAAAAATGCAAGCGACGAAGGTATTTTGGCATACAAACTGATGGTACAAACCGGACACGTGGACAATCCTATTGATAAGTCACTAGTCACCACAGACACCAAGAATGGCCACAGATTAGTAGATAAAGAAGGCATAATCAACCCTAAAGCATTCTACAATTACCTATCAGCGTGGGCTACAAACGACGCTTTGGCTTACGGCGCATCTCAAGGGAACTTAAAGCCTCAGCCGAAGAGATGGACACATTTACCCAAAGACGTGGATTTAAAAATTCCGAAATCTTCACCTTTGATATACACTCAACTACCCTTCTATTTATCAGGTTTAAGTGATACGGACAGTATAAAGAACCTAATAAAAGTGGTGCGAGATTTATGTTTAAAGTTTGAAGCAAAGGGGTTGTCAAATTTCCCGTCCGGCATTCCTTTCCTCTTCTGGGAGCAGTATTTGTATTTGAGGACTTCGTTGCTTTTGGCTCTGGCTTGTGCTTTGGGCGCCGTATTCGTGGTGAGTACTATTGTGACTTTCGTTTAGATCTTCTTTCAAAAGTACCCACTATATTTTTACTCTGTACTAAATGTTAGTCTGGTAAAAAGTCAGAATTGCACAAGGCAGGATTGGAATATTAAAAAAATCTGTTTATCAAAAACACACATCAAATATTACATTATGGCGTTTCTTCTTGGAATAAAGTGGTTTTGGAGAAATTTCATCAAACTTATCGCTTCAACAATCAAGGGGAGCTTGGCCCAGTGGTACAACTAATATAGACGAGAAGAATTAAATTAAACATTATACTAATTAACAATTAAACTAACATTATACAATTATACATTATACTATAAGAAAAAAGCGACGTCATTCAATGTAGTGTGTGTGATCCAATGTAGCATAACTACTGTTGTTAAAACGAGCGCTGAACACTTCAGCGCACTTTTAGACTCGAGCTTTTAACTAGAATGGTAACTTCACTAACCTCACTAGCCTTGAACGCTAGTCTTAAATGTTCATTAGCTCGCATTTTTACAACACAGCATAACACATTGTTAAGTAGTCAATCGGGGAACGCTCTGCCTTGTAATTGGTCAATATGTGAAATCACGTGACTCATAATGATAACATCACTTTTCTCTTAACTTGAATAGAGTATACATATGTACTGTGATTTCAACGGCACCTTTGTTCCAGGCTGTAATGGTACTCTTGCTAAACGTGTGGGCAGCAGTGTTGGTGACGCTCTCGCTAGTGACGCTGGTGCTGCAACTGCTCGGTACGATGGCGCTCTTGGGAGTCAAGTTGTCCGCCGTTCCCGCGGTGCTACTAGTGCTGGCTATCGGCAGGGGCGTCCACTTCACGGTACATTTATGTTTGGTGAGTTTATTTGTCAGTATTTTTTATATGAATCAGTCATATATTTCTATGTGGTTATCAACTAGTAACGGAGAAAATTGAGTTGGAAACGTGCTTTAATAAATTGGTATATTTTACCCTTTCTTTTGATTACTCTAGCCTGATGAGGGTCAATAATAATTCTAACTCATGTGACCGGTTGTCATATAATAGACAAACTTGTTAATGCAAGTTTTTCAAAAAATCTTCCGAATTTTTTTACGAAATAATTAAAAAGGACGGAGTAATAATAGCCTTTCAAAGTTAGATGTTGACTGAGCAACATATAATTTACGTACAAAGTCATATAGAAAAGATACATCGCTGGACAGTGTTCACGAAACTCTACAGCATAATTTTTTTTCTAAATTAAACGGATAATAGCTGAATGTCCCTTTTAAAGATTGTAAAGTTAAGACCCTTTATAAGGGTTGTATCATGACATCATCATCGCGAGTAGCGCGTTTGAAACTTTGAATAGCAATATCCAGGTTATTTTTCAATGGATTTCACATTTTTTTTCACCATACGTTATTTTGGCGTATATTTAAACATTAATTTAAATATGTAGCATCTGCTAGTTGCAAATCTAGAAATTTCATTTCATCTAGGGATCATTTACAGAAAGATAGAGAAAAAATCGGTAAAGCGTATGATTGCCTAGTAAAAACAACTGTTATCATCATATGACCACTGTCGTCATCGAGTTTTTTATCATCATGTGAACATTTGCAGGCGAGAATCGTATGAAGTTTAATCATATACGAAAATCGTATACAATGTATGCACGTAAATAGGAGGGCCTTTAAAGAGCCCTCAAGAGATATTCTCAATTATCAATAATATATAATTAAATAAATAAATTAAAATTCTCAATTTAAGCAGTAATCAAACGTTTTCTCTTTCATGTCCAGGGCTTCGTAACGTCTATCGGCTGCAAGCGTCGCCGCGCATGCCTCTCCGTGGAGGCGGTGCTCGCGCCCGTGGTGCACGGTGCGCTCGCCGCAGCCCTCGCTGCCTCAATGTTAGCTACTAGCGAGTTCGGATTCGTCGCCAGGCTGTTCCTGAGACTGTTGCTGGCTTTAGTGCTGTTGGGACTGATTGATGGATTGTTGTTCTTCCCTATTGTGTTGGCGATCATGGGGCCCGCTGCTGAGGTTTGTGTTTTTCATATTATGTTTAATTTTCTTGTCAATTGTGTAAAAGATAGACAAAAAAATTTCATCTGATGGCAAGCTTTTCGCCACTTATGTCATTGACAACATTACTCTCACAACAATAATTCACCCACAGTACGTACACGTTGCTACTGAAATCACGAGAACCACTGCGTCGCCACCAATTATTGCTCTGTAGCTTTTGCTGTAAAGCACACGCATTGTGACAAAATGTCTGCCACAAGTAATGATCAGACTATCCTTTAGTAACGATAGTATTTTGCTTACTATCGTTACTTGCGTCGTCGAGTATCAGATACTTGCATAGCCTTGTATATAAAGGTCTAATTGTTTTAATGATTATGACCAATTTGAACAATAACAGTTTGTACTCAATACGTTACAAATACATAATAACATGTATTATTTACTCAAGTTTGTCGTCCTAAATTAACTATTTATTCTTTCACAGGTCCGACCACTAGAACACCCCGAGCGACTGTCCACACCGTCACCGAAATCTTCTCCCGTTCACCCTCGGAAGTCCACCTCTACTGGCGGAGGGGACAAGTCCAACCGGTCTTCGAAATCCGCCCCCCGGCCGTGCGCCCCCTCGCTCACGACCATCACTGAAGAGCCCCCTAGTTGGCACAGTTCCGCACCCTCAGTACAATCCTCCATGCAATCCATAGTGGTGCAACCAGAAGTAGTAGTTGAGACCACCACGTACAATGGGAGTGATTCAGCGTCGGGCAGGTCAACGCCGACGAAATCGCAGCATGGCGGTGCTATCACTACCACGAAGGTGAGTGTGTCTTGGTCTCTCGTTAGTATCCTCTAATTGGCACAAATCTTCGATGCAATCATCCATGCAATCCATGAGGGTAGTTAATGAAATCGATACAGCGACTGGAAAATCAACCGCGACCAAGTCGCAGCACAGCGGTATTCTTACCATGGTGGGTTTGTTTTGGATGTGAAAGTGAAGTGACGTGTTTTAAGGGGAGTTCAGCAATTGAAAAACAACAATGACACCTTATAAATGACACATTTCTATTTCATTGTTGTTGAGGACGCTGTATGTCTATAAAGCTTTAAATTATAATTTCGATAGGTATACGTAATTACTTATTGTAATAATGAACATATAGTTCTATTTCTCGAAACATCAATGTGTTCTCAAAATTATAAATCATCCGAAACGAAAATTACAGTTTATTGACATACTTCCGTCTTCATTTTATATCCAAGTCTCCACTGTTATCTTGTTGATGAGTGATGTATAACGTATCTTTCTATTTTTCACAGGTAACCGCGACAGCAAACATAAAGGTGGAAGTAGTAACGCCAAGTGACAGGAAATCCCGTCGATCGTACCACTACTACGACCGGCGCCGCGACAGGGATGACGACCGCGACCGCGACCGAGACCGAGACCGAGACCGAGAACGCGACCGGGACAGAGAAAGAGATAGGGATCGAGACAGAGACCGGGAGAGAGAGCGAGAAAGAGATAGGTCCAGAGAGAGAGATCGCAGGGTTCGGTATCGAGATGAAAGAGACAATGGACGGGATCGCGCGTCGCTTCGCGAGAACGGACGCGACTCCGGACACGAGAGCGACTCTTCTCGACATTAAACCGGGTTGTGAAAATTGATGTAATGCTGTGAAATGTCGTTTCTGAAGGTTGAAATTGGTATATAATTTTAAATAAACCTATGCTAGTAAAACATTTCCAACAGTTTTTAAACTTTAGGATTGACACATTTTCAAACGGGTAACTCACTCGAAAAAAAAGGTGTTTTATTAGTGTTTAGCTGCCTTGTGACACCTTCCAACTATTCAGGAATGATGATTTTACACCTTCCAACTATTCAGGAATGATGATTTTCACATCTCGTAACGCAGAGTGCCCTCTTAACAACGGACATCCACTGTGATTACACCTTAAATGACTGCCTAGTTTAGTTAGTTATCCATTGGTGAGTGCAGTGCTACCGGTATACTATTGTGTGCTTGTAATAGAGTAGACGAGACATCTTTACCTTAAAGTTACGGAGAAACGTATGCTCTTTAACATGATAGCAATACTACAATTGTTATTTTAAGTTAATTCATTTATTACGAATACAGTGGAGGCTACAACAATCATTTCGCAATGGAAATACTAACTGACAACAATCCTCAAGTTAACCGTATTGTATGCATTAGTAGTTTATTGACAAGATAGTATTGAAATCATTCCATAGAGTAGATCACTAGTGTTTCCATTGTGAACTATGCTCAGTGCAAAATAATGATACAAATTTTAGAAACCAAATAACATTTTCCGAACGCCATAATTTAAATCCGTGTGTTCCTATTTTTAGCCATTTTATTTGTCTCCATTTGCTTTTGTTAGTACTTTTCTAAAGACTGTGGTCGAATATGTTTAATGTGTAATTTATATTATTATTTATTTAATATCTCTATTATTAATCTCACCAGGTAGGTCTGCAGTATCTCAGACTTATTGTACAAATTATTTAGATAGCTGTAATATTAGGTTAAGCATCTATTTATGAGATTACCTAGATATCTTAATATACCTAAATATATTGTGATCTTTAGGTAAACGTTGGTAGTAATTTGTAAAGACTGCATTTAACGATCAAAACACAGTATTCAGAGTACAATGTAGTTGATAAATGTATGAAACTGCGGCGAATAAACATCGAAATTAGAGAAAAACAGTACGTAAGTGACCTCAGTAGGTGGAATTGACAAGTAGCGTTGTAACATTTTGTGCAAAGTACTTATTAGATTATATTAATTTATACATGTGTAAACATATAACTTAAAGATTTATGTAAATATAGGGTTAACGTGAGGACTGGTATCGAAGTGCCTGCGCTCAACACACGGGACTCCCATACTTTTGTATCGTTTATTTTATACAACTCGAACTGACATATTGTCGAAAAACTAGTATGTAATGAAGTAAACGTTCTGTTTTGTATTGTAGGGATTTTTAAAATTAAAATGACAATGATGAATATTTTCGTAAACTGTCTTAAACAGATATTTTTTATCTTCTAATGTAGTAACTGCTTCTGTAAAGTGATTGGACATTTCACGAGTAACTCAATTTTATATGTAATTGTTACTGTCTTTTCTTTCACTTAACATAAAATATTTGAACAGACTACGAAAAAAAATTCTGTATCATATATTATTTAAAAAAATATTTGGTCATATATTAAAAACGAAATTAAATACGGTTTGGTTTACATGATTAATTATATTCTTATTTATAAAATCTTAAGTATTTAAATTGTCAACAACGTGAGATTTTAATGAATTAATTTTAACTTGAAACGCTTTTAACGCTAAAGGATAATATTAAATAAAACAGAAGAACAATTGTCGACTGTATTTTGAGAATAAAATACTTTGAAACTTATTTGCTCTTTGCATTTTTTTTCTTTTTGTTCTCATATTAAACATATATGAAACATAGACGTGATATGAAAATGTATTTTATAAAAGAACCATAAAATATTGTTAAGTTAAAAAACAGTAAGTAGGTACAAATCAAAGGAACACAACGTACTAGATCTGATTAAAGCCAATATTTAAAGTACAGTAAATGTTTAAAAATTATTAATTTAATTATCTACGTATATTGATTAAGAATGACATCGTAATTGTTGAAAGATAAAAGCAAACCGAGCACACCTCCGATAATCCGCTTAGCTTAAATTATAATGTTGGGCGGGCGGAATTTTGGCGGCAACAACGTCGGCGACATTCCTTAGAAAGCGGGAGCGCGGGAATCAATAAAGGATTTCCTGGCGGCGTGCCCACGCATGTGCGTGGCGCGCGGCCCCGGCACTGCCTGCCGGTTGACGGCTGCCGTGCCTAACCTAACTCCACGCACCGCCAGTATCACCACCATACTATACTAGGGTACTATACCGGTGGAGCACTTGCCTAATGAGACGGAACCGCATGCACAGCGGAATTCGGATGTTTTTACAGTCTCCACTCGATGCGTCGCAGCGGTCGCTGCGATCAACCCTATGCATGAGCAAATAAATCTAAGTAATAAGTAGTAGGGCACTGCGTTATTGGGCGTATGATCGGTGCGCAGCGTCACTGCGGCTGCGGGGTGTGGGCGCGGGCGCGCGGCGCGGCGGCGCGGGCCGCCACGCGACACGCTCTGTCCTCGCCCCGCGGCTCGCCCGCACAGATACCGTCTCCGGTTCCTAACCTGATATTCCACAGAACCTCTCGATGACTTATGCACAACATATGCCCGTGGTGACACTATAAAGCGAGTGTGGTGTGAACGGTGGTGTTATTCGATGTAGAGCGAGTCAGTGTGCCGTGCTTGTCATGTGTGGAGTGCGATAAGTGTGCGAGACAGCATGTCGCCGCGGCGCCCGCCGCTGGCGCTGCTCGTGCCGCTGTTGGCGGCCGCAGCGCTCGCCAACCAGCTAGAAGACATACCACATAATGAGTAAGTATAGCTACAGTAAATAAAACCTACTCAGATTTTACTCATTAGGCTCTACTAAATTGTTGCTACTGAAGGAGCTGCACAAATCAAGTAACTTATCTCAAGATTAAGTAATAATCTTATTATTTAATTAAATGTGGAGTTTGAAATATTTTCTAAATAGCTACCGGCAATAATAATAGCATTAAATAGCAAAGATATTTATGTAATTAATAGCAAAGTATTTTTTTTTAATTAATTACTTTATTAAAATACAAACAGTTACAATCAACTACGACATGGGGTTCTTCAAGAAAGCTGTGAATAGGATTTTGCAACGTCGGCGGCGCGCCCGCATACCCCCTGGTGTTGCAGGTGTCCATGGGCGGCGGTAACACTTACCATCACGTGAGACCGCTTGCTTGTCCGCCCTCTTCTCTATAAAAAAAAAAAAATCAAACAACAACTTTCTATGCAGTTTTCGGTAGTGCGGCGAGTCTTGTCTGAGTCTCGAATCTGATCACTATATATTTTATAACACTATCCGAATTGTAAGTATGTATCCATAGAATATGTAGATGTAGAAATATGTAGAATATAGAAATTGTATAAAATTACCAACTTATTATTGAATAATATTAGCTTGTAATCTCTTAAGTGTTTTTGGACGTTAGTCTCAAATTAAATCTCCTTGGGTAAGGATTTAAAATACGAGTAATATGATAAATATTTTAGATATACTTACGAATACTACTCGCCATACTCTCGCCATAAACCTCAATTTATTGCAGGTCTACTCGCGATAGACCTGCAAACGTTAGTATAACAGTATAGTTGTAGCATAGTAGCAAAGCTACATGCATACTCTTAAACATGTATAACTCTTAGGGCCCTTATCATCTTCTGATAAGGTATCAGGATGTATCAGAAAGTCAGTATCAGCTGGATTTAATTGGCAGATAATTTATCTATCATATTGTTAATAGTTACTTTGTTAAAAAAATCCTGATAAAGAATTTATTTATTTTAAAAAAATAAGTAGTTTTCCTACGAAAATGAAATAATAAAATAAAAAACAGTATAAGGGGGTGGTGAGAAAGGCCCTTAAACTCTTAACGTTGACTCTTAAGAGTTTGTATAATGTTTAAACATTATACCGAGAGTCCAGATGGTAAATAGAATTGACACAGTTCGCTACTTTTGAAATCTGGAATTAAACTGTAAGTTTAGGTTGCTTTTACTATATGCTGTTATATAACAGGCTCAGTTCAAAGACCTTTTGATGACTGGAGTTTTCTCAGTATTTTTTATTTGAAGCTTTTATAAGGCTCGAGAAATGTTAGAAACGTATCATCTACATCTTTGATACGTATAATGTATGTATACAATGTATAATGATTTAACGGACTATTTGGAGAATAGTTTCCTTGAAATTAACCAGTTAGTCTAGCCAGTATACACGAAATTCTTTCAATCAGGAGAATTTGTACAAACGCGAGACATGTTGCTAGATATATCATCAACTAATTTTTTACAGAATTAGTGCAACAATAAATGCTTAAAATGTACATCTACCCTCAAAATAAGTTTAAAAATATCCTTTTTTCGGAATTTAAATAGAATTTTTAATAAAATAGGAATTTTAATATTAAATAGGAATTTTAATAGGAGTGAGTATGTCTACGAAATGTACTACCTACATACTTTTTACGATATTTTTTACGTTTGCATTGAAGTAGATATTGTTACCAGCATAAGAATTCTGTTACCATAAGTAAAAATTATAAGGGACTCAAAGTAGGCACCGCATTGGTGGGGAAACAGTAAAGCTTACTCAGGTAAATAAATAAATAGGTACATATATGTGACGTTGAACAATCACTTACGTAGATCCTTGCGGTTTCCAAAGCAAGATTATCGAATTTTTGAGCATCTATCTAAGCCTGTTACAAAGCCTTCATATACCTAGTCTAGCCATAAATAATGTTACAAATAAAACATTGATATTTTTATTTTTACATTATCATTTTATTAAAATAATTTGTGTTATTTTAGAAATAAATAGGTAACCATTTTAAAAACATAACGTTTAATCGAAGTGGTCACTATTTGCTTTTATACAATCTTTAAAACGTTGTGGCAAGTTTTTGATTGAAACACGCACCCTTTCCATGGATAAATTGACAACTGCCACCCTTATGGAATATTTTAGGGATTCAATATTATCATGGCATTTAGAGCATTTCATGCTCTTTAAAACATACCATAAATCATAATCGAGCAGTTTAAGATCGGGACTAGATGACGGCCATTTTTCAGCTCTAATGAAGTCGGGAATATTCCTTTCTAGCCACACTTGTGTTGAGTTAGCCTTATGACCTGGTGTAGTCTTGCTGAAAGGACCATTCTTGGTTATGGAACAGGGTATTGTTAAGAGGCTTTACGACCTTTTTAAGAATCGTACCATGATGTATCACTTGAGCCGACGTTTTAAACCTCTTTCACAAAAATATGGTTCAGTCACTCCTTGATAGCTAACACCCCACCAAACCATCATTGAAGCCGGATAATGACCACGTTGCATGCTATTGACCAATTGAGCAATTTCTCTAGAGTTATGTCATGAACTCGATCATTCTGTTTGTTAAAATGTTCCTCAAGGGTGAATATTTTCTCGTCCTTAATAAAATTTGTCTGTTTAATTTTGTCCTTAATTTAAGTTATTTTGATTTGCCAACCTATTTCTCCTTAAGTTATCGGTTAGGAAATGATCAGTACGTCTTTTGTAAGCAGCAAGTCCTAAAGTATGTTTCAAAAGACGTGACATGGTTCTGGGTGCTATATTCATCTCTCTGGGTAAAATCTTTTGCTTCCGGACGGGACTTTTTCGGATTCTCTGCTTCACAGCTTTAATTGTCTGTTTAGTTCGAATAGTGCGTGGACGGCCAGACCATTTTCTGTCACAAACAGAGGACGTTTCAATGGACCTACCAACAGCCTGGCACATAAACATTTGGTTAATAACAAGCGAATGGAGAGTTTTAAAAATTGCATTTGGCTCCATGCCTACTTTGTGTAATGCAATTACACCAATACGGATAACCATAAAAACGAAAACATTATCATCCCACCCCACTATATTTTAATATTAGTACAATATTTGACAACCATTAGCACCAAAATGAGAAAAGACATTTATTTTTTACGTGGGAATGACAGATTCCAAATTCAAATGTATTTTTTTTTGTAGCGGTATTTATGGCCAGACTAAGTATACTCGTAGTCTCTTTATTAATATTTCATTCGCTCCTGTATATTTAGCAGCACCATTTGAATTGTAAAAAAATGGTATTGCCGTCTATGGTATTACTACTTTCTTTTCGTGGTTTGTCAATGATCAATGCTAACTCATCAGTCATCACGCAATTGTTTTTATACTGTATTACTCAAAAATTATTTTCATGTGAGAAACTTGATAAACATATCATTAAATACCACAATACTTCCTGTAAATAAAAAAAACTCGCAAAAACCGCAACGATAACGAAATCGCCCGTTTATTCTATTTGTTATCTGTAACAGTGTCTATTCTTTACATTTTTCTATATATTCCTTAATATCGCAATAAATCGTAGCTGCTATACTTATATAAACTTGTAGTAGTGACATAAATTGGAACATAACATAACAAAATGATATGACAATTGGAATTTTGCATGTTTTGGTAACAGTTAAAACTTCAGTCAAAATTGACGTAAGTTATTTTTGTATTTAATAACATATGTATGAGAATGACTCTAATTAATTAATCAATTAACATTTTAATAACTATATAAAATGCACTTGTAAGAATGACATTATAATATAATATTTATAATTTTCCACTTGCGAAACGTTGTGAAATTAAAAAGAGTCGCACGAGAACGAACTACCTATAGTTACGTAAATATTAAAATGCAATATCTGGATTACCTAAATTAATTACAAGTCTCGCTTAAATAGCACCCAAAAATCGTTCTTAACATGGATTTATTCCAGCATTTACCATAGTAATAATTGATTTTTAATTATACTGCCTAGGATAACTTGTTATTCGGAATTGGCTTTCAAATTTGAAATAGATCTATTTATGATCACCTCATCTCGATGGAAACTGAGTAGTAAGGAGACAAATGTACGATAACTGCACTTAATACTGAAATGCCCTAATAATTATATATTTTATGAATTGATTAGGTATAAAAAAACGTTACCTACACGTATTTATAAAACCTAACGATGTAGATACGGCCAGCTGGAGTTTAGAGAAAGAATAAACTCACAGAGGAAGAAATTGAAACTGTATCGCTTATGTAAATAAAAAAATTAAATGAATGTGCATTGTAACAAATCTCTACTTTCGGGTAAAAATAGGAAAAGACGCGACAAAGAAAAATACGTCAATTATGTTAGAAACTTATAATAACAGTAGGTACATATAGCTATATCTTAAAATACTGTGATAATAATTTTAGTCTGATTCAGTGGTAAATAAACAAATGTCAAGGTTTTTCATTCAAAAAGAGTTTGACCTCTACAATTTAATTTATGTTTGTTACGTCTTTACTTTGTTTTAATCGTTCTCTCTTTCAGGATCAACTTGGAAAAAAAATACGATAAAAGGCGGAGAAACATTTTCTAAATTAAAATTTACTATAGATTCAATCGATTCTATGTGAATTAATGAAGATGTCGAAAACTATAAGAAAACAAAAAAACTGTGCAAGTATTCCGTACATTTTGGCTCTCACAAAATAAACTAAACGTAACAAAGGCATAATATGTCTGCAATAACGAATACACACATGTACACATGTATTGTGAACAGTCCAATAGCGTTATCATTTACACAACATTAGCTAACACATCTCTTATCAAAGAATTATAATAAATGTATTACAAAGATGAAAAACACTGTTTCAGTTCCAATTAAAACATGTTCAGGGTAGACAAAACTCATATTTTACGAGAATAATGCTTTTAATAAGTTATCCGTTAACGAAGACCTGTTCTGCGCTAAGCACAACATTAGTAAGCCGAAACTTACTGTTCATCTAAAGAACAGCGCGTTCACTTTTGTTGTATAAATTTATGTTCCTTTTTCATTGGTTTGTTTATAAATTTTATTGAAATGTAGATATAGCATTACATCAACATGTTCAGTTAACAGTTTATTTAATGTTCAAGGCAAACATTAAGGGTATATTGAAATTATGTTGGCACAGATTACATTTATCTGCCAATTAATTAAATAAAACCTTAACATCAGTCACGTCAGTTATATTAAACCAGGTAGTGTAATTTTCCCTTAATGTCTAACAAAAGAAAGTAGTTGAACATTTATAACAAATGTTCATTTAGATATTAACTGTGGAGCTTTTTTTATAACAAGATTCTTAAATTTGTTGCTGTTCCTAAATTTTAATGTGAAATGTCTGTAAACTTTCCTTAAAAAATAAATAAATAAATATTTTATCGATGCTCCAATAATTATTCAAGCTACATGCAGAACAATGACTTGTTATAGAAGTTTTGTACAACCCCAATGTCGTGTCAATCCATTCCTAAAATTGATACATCATATTCGCGACATGTCCCATTTCTTCCCGGCTCTAGGACATTAATCTCTTTATGTACACCTGTTGCTAGTATTTTCGCGCCATTTTTCTCTTGTCGCATGTCTATACACTATATTGTACACTATACTAGCTGTGCCCGCGACTTCGTTCTCGTGGACTTTAGATTATGTTTGGTTTGTTCATTGTTTCTTTAACATTTATTAAACATTTATCACAGAAAACTGCTGTGACATTTTCGTGCCAGAAATGTTTCGAAATTTTATCAAAATGTTTCGGGAGTGAGAAAAAGTTGCCAGAATTTGTTTCCCATTCTATACTATTACATTCCTCACCTCAATCCATCCCATCCATTTCAACCCACTCTATAACATCCCACTTAATCTCATGTCATCCCACCCCATCCTATAATACTGTTCCATCGATTATGGAGTACTTTACGATGAGGGTAATCACACATGCCATCATAATTATTTCATATTCCTATGACGTCCCGGTCACCCGTATGAACCTCGTAATTACTCTCGCGGAAACTTGTAATAGTTTGCGATAAAAACTGTCCCACGAGTATAATAATATTAATCCAGAATATAAACTATCACTGATTTTAATAAAAATTAAAATACTAATTTTAATTAAAATCCTTCCCATGGTTTTGTGTGATCCGCATGCGCGAACTTGATAATGATACCGTATAATTGTTTATAATTTTCTTGATTATTTGATAATGTATGGTATACAATGTATACAATATTAAGTACGTTCAGCTGCGACACGATACTATTCCACAATACTAGAATTCTAATGATCCAAAATTAAAACCTCAACAATGCCTCTGGACATTTTATTTATTTATTCTTTGTATATTTGTTTACATAGAGGCGGACTCAATGCCTTATGACATTCTCTATCCTTCGGTCGTATTTTATAATTACAATTTCATCAGGTATTGCTATTACAATCAAGAGCGACTGATTGTTAAATGACGCATCAAAAAATGACGATTTCCGCCGGAACTTTATAACGGATCTGAATAAAACATATCATAAATATTACTGCAGAATAAAAGTTTATAATTATGTTAAGTTTCATTAAAATCCGTCATTGATTTTTATGCGAGATGTGCGAGATATTCAGACCAAGAGACAGAAAGAACGATTTCAAAACATTTTAGATTTAACCTCTGTAACATTCGCAGTGTCTGCAACAAATTTTTTCAAAACGTATTTTTCGTATAGACTATGTTTCTTACACTATTTACTACTATTTTATTTATTATTACTATTTGCATGTTACTATTTTATTATACATATTTTTATCATTATAGACATAGATATACTATTTATTTCAATCTATTTGCATAGATATGTAGATACAATAATAAATACAAGTTCCAGTACTAATATAAAACTAGACTATGCTAAAGTTTAAAAACAGCGTGCGGCGCGTTTTCGCAGTTCACAAATTATATTTCAACAATATATGCACTTTTTAATATATGATAACCAACATGTCACGTTTTTTTTATTTGTAATCCAACAGTGATACATGTATATAAACAAAAATTAAAGGTAAAAACAAGGCCAACCAAATTAAAGGTAACAACAATACAAGATTACACTAAATAGTTATTAAACATATTTATTACTAAACATATTGCGGTGACACAAGCTGCAGGCGCTCCCACCTGCTCAACACAAAACCCTATGATACTATAACATCTTATATTACAAAATACTTTTGAATACAAAATACAAATATTAAATAATTATACGTTTGAAAAGAAAAATTCGATAAAAAATCGATAATTCGATTAATACGCATGTGACAACGCTGTTGCGTGGTGGTACAATTCTTAACAGTATTATGCATAGGCATTGTATTGACAGGCAATTACAGATCAAGACCAGTAACGCCCCTCCCGACGCCACCGGCACCCCTACGCTAAGATGAATTTCGGTAATGACGCCTCGACGGCTGAACCACGATTTGCTAAACGAAAAAGTTCACAAGTGACAGTCGGGAGTTCCAAGGATGGATCAATCCCTGATAAATGGTTGTTCAATTTGGCCGCGTCGCCGCTAACACAGGATGGCCGTAAAAAGTTAGAGTTATTAGCAACTGCCGCCCTCGGATTGGATTACGGTAATAATATCTAATGTTAACGACTCAGTTGAAGATCAGCGGTTGTCAGCTTTAATGAGGGCTCATTGACACCGTTATTGGCGTTTCAAAATAAGTATGTATTTTTGATGGCTTTTGTAAGCAGATTTCAGAAAATGTTACCTAAAGTTTCGGTGGAAGCTGAGGAATGTGATTAAATAGCAAATTGCTTGAAGAATGGTTTAATCAGAGAAACTATCATATAGATGAGATATATAAATGGGAAAAATGAAGCATTATTCAATGTCAATTATCGAACAATAATAAATTTTGGTTGATTTAATAAAGAAACACCCATAATTATTATATTGTCATTTAAATCAATGAAAACACCTATAATGCTTATTATCTTTTTTTATAGAATATATAGCAGACGAGAGGGCCACATAATGGTAAGTGGTCACCGTCGCCCATGGACACCTGCAACACCAGGGGGCTAGCGGGTGTGCTGTCGACCTTACAGAATTTGAAGGAAATCGGTTAATTAATGTCATTATTTCAAAGCTTAACGAGTCTGTTTTACAGCCAATTCGTCGACGCAAGAAGTCGGTTACCATACGCTATACCTATCTACGTCTCTCCACTGCTGAATATAGACCTTCCCCTCGGCTCGCCACAACACACGCGCATATAACACGTATTTAAAAGAGTTTAAGATATGCTATCTTAAACAATCGTTGTGTATTGTTTGTTGTAAGTTTCTACTTACAACGATGCACTGCAATCTTCTTGCAATCACCGGGGAGTTTCTGTATAAAATCCTGCAGGTGAGGATTCTTCTCCTTGCAACCACGAGGGAGTTTCTGTATTAAATCTTTTGCCTTTTGCAAAAGGAACTTGAAAATGATAATAAACCTGGACAACAAGAAGCTTTCATAAAAAAATATGCACTTAGTTAAGTCTCGAGTTGCATTCGTATCGTGGTGCATTGTAACACTCATCCCATCTACTGTGATTCACGCCGCCGCGCACCCGTCCACCACGCTGCATGGCTGTAGCTACGCTACGCTCGAAGTGCCGTAGAACCGGCGGCAGTTTGGCGGAAATCGCCTGTGCTTCGGGTCCTGCACATTTGCCATACTTCAAGTTTTTAATATATTTTTAATTTAATGTTAATATGCTTTAATAAAATTTTATATACGAGTATGTAAATAGAATGCAAGCACTGTGCATTATTTGCAATATTACGCATGTATGTGTAATATTGAGCATCGTAGCATTCGTAGCACCCCACGTAGCAGAGCTGCGCTACGACCTGTACTCGTAAACACGCTACCCTCAAAGTGCTCTACAGTTTAGCGTAGACACGTGTTTCTTAGTAAAAACATAAGGTAAAATTTTGTTTAATAAGCGAGTCCTTTAACATTCTGACGCTATTATTCATTTTAGAAATTCTTATAAGAAATAATAATAACAGTATATACTCATACATGTGTGTGTCATATCTTTATCTTATATCTTATTATACTTTATTATTTGTTACACTATATAGGTATAAAATCCAACCAGTAACTTGTTACTTGTTTATTATTAAACAAAACATTAGACTTCTATCAAACGTTTGTAAATTGATAAAAGTAATTAAATACTTTTACTGGTGAGTGCACCCTCATGTGGGAATTTTTTTTTTCAGTAACATTTATAATTATTTCTATAATTTGTCTCAATAAATATGTAGCGTCAACAACACTCCCTTTTCATAGTAAAGGATCTTTTCTACCTTCTTATTTTATTAAGTACCTTAAAAGTTATGATTAAGTAGTTTTAAAAAGATTCGATAGGTAGTAAAAATTCAGAAACAATAAAGAAACATTTTCGTCAAATAAACATAGGATTATTAAAGATTCACATTTACTATTTAATTAATAAGATTATCTTTTAAATATTGTGTGATGTCGTGAAAAAAGAGATAACCGCGTAATGTATTTTAAACAAAATTAAAATACGATAAAATGGCTATGAGTCGAAAATTACCTGTAATGAGTAAAGAGGTATGAACGTGAACTTATTTCGTGATTGATTTACGAGTATATATATAGGCCAAGAAATATGCAAATAACTGTAACATTCAACTTTAAACTTTAACTTGTGGCAGGCAGCGCACCCCGGGGCATGTCAGCGTTTGTCATTCTGGACTGAACTTGGTATGTATCGCAAATGTCCATCGACGACGGTATTCACTTGCCACCAGATGATGGACGGTATGGGTAGTCTGCCGCCTCCTTCCTATAATTTTTTTTATTTATATTTGGTACGCATCACCTTCTTATTTAATTATTTAAATTAGGTTTCCAACTAGAGCAGATACGGAAACATTATAACACAATATTACAGTGACATATTTGTATGTAACCACTTAAATTGTATGCACATATTTTATATAAACTATTGCCAGAGAAGGAACCGAGAATTCAAACCATTCTAACTAATTGATACTTTGAAAAAATTAAATATTAAAAACGGTAAATTTATTTATTTATTGAATTATTTAAATAAATGTCGGCGTCGAAACCCTAGGTCCGTGGTGTCCTAGTATGCTTTCGGTTTTCAAAGATCTTTCTAAGCGCCTGGTCGACAGCACTGCTGGCGACCCTAGGGCTGGCCATTATCTCGCGCAACTCATCAGCCTTGCCATCCAGCGAGGTAATGCCGCCAGCATGCTGGGTACTTTGTCAATAAACACCTATTGTATTTTTATTATTTATTTTAGTGTAAATATAAATTTAATGTAGTTTTTATGAAATGATTATTGTTATTGAACTTCAAGTCCATCCATACAATCCATACATACATCGTTTTTCCATATCACTTCAGAATTATCCCACTTAATAAAAAAATCAAAAAGCGAATAACTTATTTTAGTACCTATGTATATACATACTTATTTTATTCAGTCCGGTGGCAAAAAACAGCAAAATTAAAACTATTATGTTGAATGTAGTGTAACTTAAGGGTCGCGCCGCTAGCAAGGACTCGGGGTTAAGTGATACTGCACGTCTGGAGCAAGCTCGTTAATTACACACAATGAGCCGAATCAAAGCACCCCAACGAGCCCTACCCCTACACTAGATCCTGTAATTACCTCTAACATTACGCCAAAAACACGCCCTCGCGACCTTTCGCTCCTTTAAAATTGCGATAATCAAATACCTATCACTGGTATTCATTGCAAAAAAGCAATCGTGCAAAATTAATTGAGACATAAAAATCGTTGTCAATTAAATTCCTTTCATATCGGGTCGCGCCGCAGGCCGGACGCGCATACAAACACGCAAATGAAACTTATGATCTGTTTCCACAACGTAAATATTTGCGGAGCGGCACGAGGGGCACATACATGTCAAAGGCGCCGGCTCCGGTATTGATCTAGCCAGGGAGTGCGGGGGGTAGTGCGGGGTGCGATGAGGCGCGGGGGCGGCGGAGTGCCGGCGTACTACGGAGGCTGGCTTACGTAAGGGCGCAGCGCGTCTGTCGGTCCGTCTGCCAGCTCTTGCCGACGCTGATTAATAAAACAGTCGTTATCGACTCGCTGCAACCGAGATCATCGTTTTGGTTAGCTTAGATGAACCAACTATACCCAGTAGAGCTTTCAATTAAGCCAGGCTAAGCTGAGAAGTAAACTTTGGCTTGAAACTCCCCACTGAATTTCATTTAAAATCTACTTTGCTTTCGAAACTAAAGATTCAACGTACATATATCTTCTATGTCGTTTTGTTGTTGTTCCTAAATGACAAGTACGTATTTTTTTTCCTTTAAGTTTCAATTGTGCCTTTCACAAAAGACCTTCAATAATTCATAAAAACTTCATAAATTAACTTTAATCACTTTAAGCTGTCGATGTTTTGAACGTGTAGATTGTAGGTACATGACAATATTATAAGTCTTATTCATATCAAATGCGTGGTTTGGAGGTGAAGGCCCGTCCAGCCAAGGTACAACAATTTTTCAATTTAAAACCTTTACAAACTTTTTATTGTTCTCCTCTTTGTATTGTAATTTCAATAAAATATGTATACGTCTTTTGTTTTCTGTGAACTAAACATCCCTGCAGGGTTTCAAATTATCCAGATAATTGTTGTTGTTGATAAATATCCGACAATTATCAGATAATTATCGAATAAATAGGTAGTAACCGATCTTTACTCGGATGAGCATTTCTATCAACATCCTCACTAGCGTAAGCAAATGCTAGGTCTTCAACTATATGTTATAAAGTTATAAAAAAGAATTATAACAACTTATAACTTCTTTATAGCAACAGCAATTGTTATAAAGAAGAAACGTTTGGTTTTTTCTATTTGTTTATAGGAGGTAATCTCAGAAACTACTCAGTAGATTTTAAAAATTCCTTCACTGTTGCACAACTATGATCTTACTAACATACGCTATATAATGATGTCCCGAGAAAGTCGAGAAAGTCGTTTCTACGGGAACATGGGAATTATGCGAGCAGCGCCGCGAGCGCCGCGAGCGTCGCCGGCTATAGCTAATTTATTAATAAAATATACAGGTACAAATATATGCATTCCGTTATACGCATTCGTTTTAATGCGTCTAAAAATTAATGAGTGGCAAGTAAAATATTTTCTAGTTATTATTATCAAAATTATTATCATTGACAATTATCATTTCATTATAAGACTGATGGTAATCCAGCTGGAAAAAGTTGTTTTCAGTTATAACTAGTTCGATGTTGAATAAAAACATTAGCATTAAACATCATTTACATGTCCTAGAATTGAAAAATCGTAGTCATGTGCCCATTTGGTGGCATTATGGTTCGAAACCCTCTTGTAAGACAGGGGAAAGCCTGCGCCCGGCAGTGAGACCATATAAGCTGATATCAAATGCAGCTGATAGTGACTTACACCTGCCCCGCATTTAATCTGATGAAGAACTATAAATTTGAATGCTCTTAACACATCTTTCATCCTGATATAAGTATATATGGCCCAGGAGTCTGATCAGCTTATTAGACAAAAATTAAAATTGCTGTTACAATTTAAAGAATTACCAAGTTGAAATAGCAGTGGGCTGATTATATCTGTCACAGTGCAGATAACCGATGTTGTAGACGTGTTCTCGAATGACACGAATGGCAAACATAAAATGGGACGAAATCCTACGGCCAAGTAAATTGACTATTTATAGAAAGCCGCTGAGCTGGTACTGACTGAGAAACCTATATGGTATCAAGATTGCCTTACCAACATTTAACTGTCACGCTATATGACAGTTGACCTCCAGTTCTTTTCTTTTGAATTAATGATCAGTGAAGCCGCGCTGGACCATATAAAGGGACACACAAATAGGAAATTCTAATGTGGACCATTAAATGTAGTGTTATTTATTTAATATAATCTTGCTATTGTAGAGGTAATACGGAAATTCATGCCACGTATACCCCGAGTAATCCAGCAACAGTAATTCTACATTTGATTGTTGTATATGGTAGATTAATCTCTTAGGGAATTGTCTCAAATAAATTCAACATTTACGTATAGAATAAGACACAACAGTATCAAGAACAGCGTTAAATTCAGGTGGAAAGCAAATCGGTTCACTCCCCGGTCTCCGAGGCCCCACACCGAGCTAGGGTTAAACCGATTACAGTAACAAGATATTTTAAGCGGATCCTTCACGTTCTCTTTGTTTCCTCGCTATCCTAAACTCCTCGTTGAAGACTGCTGTAATTCATACTGAAAGGACGCGTCTAAGTGTGACTAATTTGTTTAAAGATTGAACGCTTGAAAACACGTGTAATAAAATCGGGGAAAAATTGCCAAAATCTTTTTATTTAATCTATTTTTGGCTAAAGTAAAACAATTTCGGAAGTATTCAAATGGTAGATTCACGACGGTGGATATTTTTCATTACGTATCAGTTAAAATCTGACGCACAGGTAATAAATTGGGCAAGACTGGAGATAACTCGAAATAATACTCAGCTTCGTTTGATTACCAAATACCAAAACGATGAGTAAAACTCCTTCTTTATTCTTCATTTTAAGGAACTCCTACGTCTTTGGCTCAGTTTCATCGTACTCTAAACTTACAACATTCTACAACAATACGTATAGTAAGTAAGGCTCACGAATCTGTACAAACGAAAGCTGCGCTTGAATTAGCGTCTGCTAGGATCTTTATTAGACATACAGAGATCATTCTTGTTCAGATAGAGAAGTAAACTCTTATTTAAGAATACTTATTTAAGAATAATGAGGGGGAGAGTGCACGCTGCAATCCAACAGCCGCTGGACGCACTCGACTGGCCACGTTACCCCTCTCTCAGAGAAGACTACCTTGAAATGTACTGCATTTCCCACTTTATCTTATTTCCCTAATGTACGTACGTGTTTCGGTAGTGAGTGAGATGTGCCAGAGTCCATTCCCATCCTATCCCTCCCCATTTCCCCAACCCTTTCTCCAAATGCATTTCTATGTCCAAAGGTAGGCAGCGCATCCGGGGGCGTGCCAACGTTTGTCATTTTGGACTAATGTTGGCATGTATCACGGATGTCTATGGGCTACAGTATCCACTTACCATCAGGTGGACTGTATGCTCGTCTACCACCTTCGTCCATAAAAAAAAAAAAAAAACACTTCTACTCATGCTCGGATTTAAGTTTGTTCAGAGAATCGCTTATTAAGGATGAAGAACGTAAAGGCGTCTCTTTTCTTCATATATGCCAATTAGCACATTCTACCAATGCCAAGTATTTTCTTAACAAACAATTTCAAAGTCTGCAACGTATTCTATCAATGTCCAGTACCGTCGAAATAAGTCAGGAGTCGCTCAGTAAAACGACAGTAGATTTACTGACGACAGAAGAGGAAGCACACGAAAAACGCAGTCCCACGCTTTTATTTGATTATCACCACCACCACTTTAATAAACTATCACCATTAAACCATAAAACCCCTAATACGCAATTTTTACAATAATCAAACAAAAACACTTCACTGCTCGAGTTCCCGCCAAAAAGTCCGTCAACGTAAAGGCTTGCTTACAATTCCCCGCAAGCCAGTAAATGTTGTACAAGGATTCAGTCGCGAAAAAAGGCTTGAAAGGTCATTTGTCTGGCGTCTCCCATTTAGTCACAGTCGCATTTCCATAACGATTCTAAGACAACCATTTCGAAGCACCTGCCGTCGTCCGAAGGAACATTTTAAATAATTTTAAATTCCGAACTCCTGTCGGTGACGGCCGAACTCGCGCGAACAATGTCCACGGAACATTCCCTGATTGCTAATGAGGACATTGTGGAGCATCTTGAATTAAACGAATTGCTAACTAAGAAATTCGGCAACGGAGAAGTTTGCCAAAAATTTGGCCGTTCGTTGTTTTCGTATTGTTATGAGGCTGTCCGTACAGGGGCATTGTTCTCCACTCACTCAACTTTATATACACTAAGGCTATTTGTACAGTTTTTATTTGAGTCAGGGATAAGACATGTAGAACTGTCAAACAGAGTGAAATTGGTACGGAGATGACACTTTATTGACAGTTATACATGTCATATCCCTGACTCGAATAAAAAATCCGACTTTAGATCTGCAATTGATCTGTCCATACGCTACTTTACAGACTTTATATAGGTATAAGTATACCTAATATAAAATTATATAAATCTGAAAACAGGTTGTTCTATATCGAGAGTAAAATCGATTTACCCTTCCTTACAATAAATAGGTTTTTCATAACTTATTGTTATTTCTAGTATATCTTTTATGCTACGCACGTCACAAGCACTGCGGTCCACCCGGTACTGATTACTGAGTGATTGAGTTATCTTATACTGAGTAACGGGCCCTATGGAAGTTTTAGATAGAAGAATAAAACTACATATTTGTATGTTTGATTTATTTTATTTTTATATTCTTTTAATTAGTTGACGTATTGAAATAACGTAGCGTTATTTCAATGACACGCTATATACAGAGTGTATTACAGATACACTATAATACAGATTGTAAAAATATATTAAGTATTAGCTTATTTTTTTATAAATACATAGTTGTTAAATATGCTAAATATGCATAAAAAAAAACATGTTTTTGGAAAAATAAGTTAATGTCAATTAACTCGAATTCATGAGCAGAACCCATGTTTTTAGGCTTTGCCATATACATCCTATAGACATTAGTAGATTAGTATATTAGTTGATACATAATATATAAGATTTTACAAAAATAGTGAAATTTATTTCAATAAACATGTCAATCAATACACTGAAACTGTCATATTTATATCTATCTAAAAAATAACATGTACTCGTATTTAATGAATTTATTACTACATTAAAAATAAATAATTGGTGATTAATGATTATTTTACTCGTACCTATCTATGTATGTAACACGTTACAGAGTTTATATCTACTTCGCGTATTAACAGAAGCGGTCGCGTTCTGTTCAAAGCCCTAAGAGAGCGAGAGTGAATGGTGTTATGCACATACGAGTAAGTTAATCACTATTTTGATTATTTATTTTGACGGTGTGTATTAAAGAAATCATGAAACATGTGTTAATTTTTAGATATTATGTAATACCTGTAGTTTTAGTGTACCTACCGATTGACATATTACTGATTGACATCTGACATCTTGATATTGATATTACATATATATATCCAATAACTAAAAATTAACATGTTGTTCATGAATTTTTTACTACATTCAAAATAAATACATTAAGTATCTACTAAGTTGGAGTTGCAATATATACGAGTATATGATTATAATTTATGATTATTAAAACATTAAAATGATATATATACATATATATATAATTATGTAAAAGTATAATTAAAAAAATCTTGCAAGTAAACATTTTAAAGGGCACAATAGAGTGCTTGTATCATAAAAGTATGTTAAATTATTCTTAGCATGACCGGTGTGCACGGTTTCGTACCTATAGCTTGCACCTGCCGGCCAACAAACAATCCTCGTATGCACCGGAGCTTGAATTCGGGAATATCGATTCTCTCCTTAAATAGCTGGAAGGGCATTCAACTTCGTAAGTAAATGTTTTAAAACAAAAGTACTGGACTATTACGCATTTCACTAAGGCTAGTGATACAGATATATTAAGCGGTTCATTAACATATCGATTGTAACATTCAAAAGAGAAACGCAATGCCCTTTTGTATATTATCAAATAAGAGAGTGTTTGTTTATATGCTTATTTCTTATTCAGAAAATTAACGGCCTCAACAATGATTAAAAGCAGAATAATAGTGAAAATAATAAAAAGAGGGAAAATAAAATTATTCCTTAACTAAACAATGCGGATGAATTTATAACAATGATATGGAAAAAAAACAAGAGCATGTACAATTAATTATATATTATATAACTCTTAACATAAATATCTTAACATAACTCAAAATTAGAATAAATAAATTCAAATAAATTTCATTTTTTTTTAAATACCTATTTTTTGTTTTCCTCTCTAGTTGTCGAATATGCAACAAAAAATCGAATTCAACTACAGTCAACTACTCTATTTCAGCTCAACTCTTACAGAAAATCAAAACAATGATGATCGAAAATTTACAAAGTCTTACCCACATAAGCTTATCTTATTGCTTTATAACAACAGCATTCAGGGTGTTTGCCGAGCCCATCGAGCGGCGCGCCGTCTCCGGCTGAATAAATGTTTGCCGTTCAGAAGGCGGGGCGCGCGCTAGATTCCTTGCTTATTTGCCATTCCCCCGTCTTACACATATTCAACGCCGGCTTTAATATTAATACAACAAATCGGTACATTTTATGATGAAAAATGTATGACCGCAGGTTATGTACAATTAAACGTTTCCAAAAAAAAAACTGCTTCATAATTGTTCCAGCTGTTTCAGAGAAAAGTGGTAACTAAAGAGTTCAAAAACATATAGTACATACATTGTTTTACCCCACGTACATACAGGTAGCATCTTCGTTCCGTCGTGTGTAAGAAGTAAGATAAGTAAAAATTGGTGAAGTAAGTGAGGTTAAATAGGTACGTAATAATAGGAAATCAATAGATAAATAATAGGTAAATTGAATACCCCTTAGTTTAAGAAAGGTTTCTGCAGGTTTCCGTTTCTTTATTACTACAATATTATATTTTTTTATTATGTGTAAATCCAAATATTCCTCTTAGCCCAAGGATCTGTGTGGAGATAAAAAAAACAATTGAATCTCCCATGAAAATCTCCTGTGATTCTCTTACCCAGGGGATCCATGTGGATAAAAATCTAAATGAATCTCCTGGGGATCCATTTCAGGGGATCCTGGTGGACCGGGAGAAAATATATAGATCTATTATTTTTCAGTATTCAACAGTATAAGAAATAGGTATGTTTAGATAGGGCTTAGATTAGATACTCGTACCTAAGTCCACTTTCCATTACACTAATTATTCCTTACGATATTCATAATATATACCATACTATATAATATAAAATTTGTTTCGCCTTAAGTCTTAACTATTTACTCCTCTCCTTTGAAAAAATGCTGTTTGAATATCTTCTTTAAAATGAAGCAAAGACAAGCTAAGTTTAATGTGAGATTTTTCTCATTTCTACCTTATCTTCGCTGCTTGTTTTAATCTATCTGCCCTCTGCCTCCTTTTGTCGGCGTTAATTAGTAGTTTTAATATAAAACCTGAAACAAATTACCGTTCATTATATTCCTACAAATTGAAACAGCTTCACAATTAATAACAGCTCATGCACAAAATTAATGGAAAACATTTCCAATCACAGGTTCGCAACCTCGAAAGGTATCGTCGGACCGTTAATTAAATTTGACTCATCCTATCACAATGATGGCTATACATTTGTATTTGTCATATTGCCTACCTCCGAGGACGTTTGGATGAAATAAGGGGTGGCCGCTGAAGTGGAAAAAATGCTTAACCTGCTTCCCCCAATCACATTTACTTCCCGTGACAGAATTATGAGAAATGTTTAAAAAGATTTTTTCTTGAGGGTTGTCGTATCGATTCCTCTCATCTTTATTCCTTCGTCTCCCCTATTATTGTGACTTTTGTCGTGTAATACGAATTTAATCAAATCTTACAACCATTTATTAGAAAATAAATTAATATTTTTTTATTTCAGAGTCAAAAATTGGGCGTTGAAATTCGGCGTCGACCTATGGGAGTTCGGAAGGCACTTCACGAAAATGAATCAAATACAAAACGTAAGTATTTTCTAAAATCGTTCTCTTATTTTCCATGGAGTACGAGTTGAAAAAAGAAAAATTCTCACACACCCGTGTGAGAATTTTTCTTTTTTCAATGTCGAGAAAGTGTGGAGGAACTAACTAGCCTCATCGGTCGGACGCCTTCGTATAAAAACGCATCGAGGGAGTTCACACCCTTTCCTCCCCTTGGATTCCACACCCCCTCCTTCCGCGACCCAGTTACGTGTCGGAGCAGACGGGGAGGCTCCTCGGATCTGATACAAGCGAGATACGCTCGTAGTGCCGCGTGCCACAGTTACGCTAATTAACCAAGCCCTCCGATCCGAACCGCCGCAACAATTATCGTATAAACACTATACGTATGATTTGAAATTATATTGCTTTTGTAGGTGTAGGGGAAAATACTAACTTGATTACACCTGTTAAAGTTAAGAAAAAAATGATGTCATCACTATAAGTCACATGATTTCACCTATTGACCAATTACGAGAGGGTACGTTCCTCGATTGACTAGTTAACGCTGTGTTGACCAATGTAGTTACATTGAACGGATGACGTCACTTATTTCGTAATGTGAATAAAGTAAAGGCACTTGATGAAAAGATCAATGGATGTGCTTTTGTTTTTAAATATCACTCAGAATTATACATCTTACCCATTAGCGTGATTACACTATCACTGGTTCAACTACCACATTAAATTAAGACATTTCCAGAAAACAAATCTTTAAGAACCAGCTACGCTTGAAATCATTTCGTGTGCTGCATATTCTTGTGTGATATTTTACTTTAAATTAAATTTCTTAAGGGCAAAAGGTTAAATATATTTAACATAATACAACTTAGGGAACTGCCGTGTGTTACAAAGTACCTACTCGTAGGAGCGTCACAAAGTAGTGACAAAGTTAGAGCCTCACACCTCTATTCCGCTCGTAGTCGCAACTTGGTTTCTGGAAAATAGGTCGTTACGCGGTTAACTTTACCTATAACGCTTTAATGATAAATAATTTCTAATTGCATAAATTACTAGCACACTTAAGTAATTTAAGACGCTTTTCTATAGCGTGTGTCCAATATTAACTTAATGCTTTCCCTTTCCCTTTCCAATACTTTATTTAATTCCATAATGTTTTAAATATTTATGAAGTTAAATTCTATGAGACAGTAATTACGAGTAATAATTAGGAGAAAGGAGGTTTTTACCTACTTCAGAGATACCTCTCTGATTACAATACAATAATCATACAATCATATAGATATTACGATTAGATATTATAGATATTACGAATATACATATTTGCCGTTTGAAATACGAATATACATAATTGCCACTACGAGCTCCTTCACATACTTCATACTTTGTGTTTTTTTTGTTTGCGGTTTACAAACCACAGGTGTTAAGCATGGGTTTAAGTGTTGCTTTAGGGACTCTAGGGGATCTATGGTGATCAAAGTGTATAATAAGACAGAATAACTTTTCATAGAATAGAACAATAGTTCTACTGAACCGATGGGAAAAGAAATCAGATTCAAATTCTTCTTTTAGGTTATAATAGATGTCATTTAATTACCCGAGTACTGTCTCGAGTACCCGAGTCCCGAGTCTTACATAGTCTGTCTCATCAGCGTGCAAATTCTTATATCATACAATTGTCAAAAATGAGTGATACTTGCTACTGTAATTAAACATAACCATAGACATCACAAATTGTCAACCACAAACAATGCATCATATATCACAAACGATTCATTAAATCTACGATGTCAAATTAAATCATTAGTAGCATTATCAGTTAATACTCAAAAATAATATTAAAAGAACATTGATGATATCCTCCTAACGTGGACTTCTCTTCCTAATGTAGCACGTGATGTGGGCGTTAAAACCACTTGGCGTCTCCAACTTACATTGAAAATTTCTCTACAGTCTCTGTTTTCAAAGTCATGGCTTAAGAAGAAAGTAGATAGCTGCTTAAAATTGTCGAGTGTTCTGATTACGCGTCATTACTCTACCATTAGTTAATATCGCAGGAAGCGAGGCGGTAACCCGACATATGACAGCATGTCACCCAGCCTGACATGAGTGTATTCGCCGACGTATTTACCGAGAAGTTAAATAACTCGAAACATGACGAGATGTGTTGACTCTACTGTTTGTGTTACGAGTACACATTAATGTTGTAACGACACAGCAACGCCTTGGACAAAGTCGGGTCCATATTTGTATCATTTCACCGTTGCGTATCACCGTATCGTATCCGCGCCTAGTATCTTAAAGTCGCATCAGGGTTGTTGACGCATTCCTTGCCCGCACCAGCACCGCGTATCATCGTATCGTTTGGACGGCATTTCATTGTCTCTTTGCATCTCATCCATCTCATGATTAATTCTTCAGATTTTTAGTAACTTTTTGGATTAGCCCGGTCCCACAGGATTTCCTTGGATAAATACATAGCGATAAACTTGATCACACACAAACATGACTAGTTCCCAACGGCGGACACGTATCACCTTTGAACGGGGCAAAAAAAAACGACTCGCGGTAGTCGCGGTGGATCGGCTCGTATCCGTATCAGCTGTATCGGGCGGCGTATTTCGTAACTGCGTATCAAAACACGTCCATACATACGTTAGTGTAACACAACGCGGATACGATTTTGTGAAACGCAACGGTGAAATTATACAGATATGGACCCGGCTTGAGGCGTCCGACACAAGTTACGAGTCGTTGGTGCGGCAACTCCGTATCAGATAGTTGTGATGTTGCTGATCACCCGGTCGCACCACTACTATCTAGTTCTTCAATTGCGCGGAACAGTGTGAACAAATTCAAGTGACCTCATACAAGTCGCTGGGTTGTTCCCGATATTAAAGATGGCGTAGTTGTACGGTCGCTCACAAAAAGTAGACTCGCATGGTTGGGTGATAACTATAGATCGGACTTTTGGGTGCTATTCGAACGTTGTCACAAACATGGATATGACATTCGGGAATTGGAAATTCCGTAATCCCGATATTTCTTTTTAAACCTTATTAGAGTTTTGAAAAATGTTTAGAAATTCTATTAATTTTAGAAAAATATTATTAACAAATATTTTAGAATTTAAAGCATAAAGTGGTATACCTACTGAGTTTTTTTCATACATGCAATCTCACAATTTTAAGTTAATAATAACCATAAATAGGTACCCAAAATTGAACAAAAGGAACCTTTTGACGACAGCCATAAAAATTGCTTATCTCTTGCAAAATACCTAGAAAACTATTGAGCATACCTACTGTCACTATTGTCGGCAATATTTCAAAGGCGGTAGGTATATTTGTTATTTTTCTTCGAGCTATCGCGGTTATTTATTTAAAATATTGGAGTTATAGAGGTAGTAGATCCATTTCTGTATGTTCGAGATATGAAAGATATACACAATTTTTTCGATTTACGGGGGTTAAATATGTACTAAAATAGTTGTAGGGAAAGACTGATTATTTCGAATTATCGAGAATTAAAATTCGCGAAATGGAGGTTTTGGGGCTTAAAGGGAACAAGAGATTTTGGAATTGTAGAGATTTTCAACTATCTCCTTTGCGAGGTTCTACTGTATTCTTTTTTAGCGTACCTACCATAAAATAGAAAAAAAACACAAACATACATATCGCTCTCTTGTTGCAACTAGTGATGTGCCAGCTTTGAAAAAACATGACTGGTCGTAATTCAGGTAAATCGAATTGTTAATTTCCTGATTTGTTGATTTCGAACAAGATGCCTGACGAATTCAAAAATAATAAATGTTTAAAAAATTACCCTTATAAAATTGTAATGTACCATTATTTTGTAAATTCTAGAGCTGGAGACCTGGATTAATACATAAACTACTTTTTATCCCGTTTTTCCCACGGGTTAGGTGAAACCGCAAGTCGAAGAACTTGAGTTCGTGAGATCCGAATCAAGTTAACTCGAACTGAGCGCTTGAGTTGACCCATCTCTAATCGCGAGCATTTTTTGACTCATTCGCTTACTTCGGTTTGTCGAGTGCTGTTCAGTTTGCTATCCGTGTGTTTTGTGCCATTATTTGTTGACCCCTGCGCGTTACCTGGATTTTGGATTTAACTGCATAACTTGACATTTTTGGCTTGAGAAACGGACTACGATTATTGCAACTGGACAAGTATTTAAATATGTTTTTTCCCGAAAACATACTTTTGGTGAGTACTATCTTATTCTGATATATTTTATATACCTAAGAGATTTTATGTTTTGTTTGTATTTTAAATCAAGAAATTATACCCTGTACATTTATATGAGTGTTTTATTTAGTAAACAATTATCCTATTCCGAATCTCATCATTAATATTTTTACATCTATTACTAAATACCACATTCTTAAGCATTGAAGAATTTTTTTAGTCGTATCCATTCTTTACATAATAGTCGTACTCGTGATTCCGACATTCATCCATATTCGATATCCCAGTGATATATGTAATTCCGAGACACGGAATTTTTCCCGGGATTTTTTTGGTCGTATCCATACTTTTGATAACATATTTTGTCAATAGCACCCCAAAGTCCGATCTATAGTGATAACAAAGCAGTGCCGTGGACGAAAGTAGTCTAAACGCATAACTGTGCTCATAACGCATCCATACACTTTCGTGATCACTGATCACACGATGAATTTATCATTCGACTGTATAAGCAGAGTTAAGACACCACAAAGGGGTCAAGAGAGTAAAATTTAGTAAGCTTACTTATATTGATAGATAAGTAAAAGTTTAACAACAGATTGGCCTTATCGTATTTCTTATTTTTAATAACTTCACATTTAACCTCTAACGGATTTTTTTTATAATTTTACTAAATGAACACTTCTAATAACCTCTAAACATATTCTAAAGAAACAAGTTCGTATCGTTATGTTTAATTGAGAATATCAAAAGTGATACAAATACGACGTTAAAGTACTAAAACAAATATACCTATACAATCAGCGGTAAAAGTAAGTTAACAAAAATAGATATTCAAACTCACTTTATTGCTTTGATATATTATATTATAAATTCCACATATTGTGGGCGTCCGAGCAAAAAGGAAAATACTAATATATTGTAACCAGCTCGTCCAATTCTGGAGATCATGCACATTATCTTCTGATGGCCTTAAAACGCCATGCTGGCCAACTGGATTGACTAGTTCACTCATTCAGAGGTGGTGTAGTTCCTCAGGAATTGTGGTACCGGTTTTATTATCCCTTAGTTGCCTTTTACGACCCCCGCGGGAAGCGATGGGGTGGTGGTATTCTAAAGCCGATCGGCACCACACGCCCAAACCAAAGTACGTAACATTATACGTCAATTAACTAAGAGTCGTAAGCAGAATCTGTATACTCATACTATGTGTTTTCATAACACTTCTTCGTCTTTTACTTTCATATTTTCAGTAGTATATAGAAAAATATAAGGGTACGTGCTCAGTAAATAAATACCTAAATCGGCAGAAAATTTCATTACTTATTATGTCTGCGCAGTAATAAAACAATCAAAATTCTGCGGGAGATCGCAGCCCGAAAGTAATATAATGTTTCGCGGAGCAACTTTCCCATTGGAACTTATTCAATATTAGCGGAACGTCCCGCTGATCGACCGCCTGCTGCCACCTACTCGTACGGCATCACTGCGATAAATCACTCCTCTGTGATACACTTCTATTTAATAACACTATGTTCTAATATACGTGTGTAATAGGTATCTTAGTTACATATTAAAAACTACTTTGTATTTTTGTATGTACGAAAATCTTAATAAAAATATTAAAAGAAAATCAAATACAAGATATAACTCAAATGTTCAAGAATATAACTCAAAATCGTGAACGAAATGCATAATTTCAAGCACCGGAATTTAATAGGTTATATTCAGGAATTTATATCCAGTAGTGGAGAGACATCATAGATTGATAGCATGGATGATGACATACAATGAAATGAAAGAAAGAAAATATGTATATTTATTCGTTATCACAACACCACAATTATTAAAATACATTAAATAAAATTATTTAAATGTATTGTGTGTCGCGACAACAAAATGGAACTGGCTCAGCGAACGCTGCAGATAATCCACAGCACTAATATTTTGGGACCACCTATATACATATACGCTCACATATTATACAATACGACAATACCACAAGTATTGTCATAATAGCAATAATTCTTGCCAGTTATTTTCGTAACTACTGAACCAATCTTGATAAAATATACCCTATCATCTTTCCAGGTAAATAAATTAGATAACAGTATTTTTAAACAATTTGTCTTAAGTATTTTTTCCTTGTGCATTACTACCGACTGGGCTAAAGGAGCGTCAGTAACATAGTACATTATATTACATTTATTTCTTTTATTTATTTATACATAGTATCAGATCTAACATAGTAGCGTAACATAGTAGGCTAGCTTAAATAAATAGATATACTTTATTGTAAACTAAAATGGGTCGGGAGCATAAAGACTAAAGAATAGTTCTCAAGATGGCCACGTAATTAAAAAGTCTAGGTCGCATATTGACTTGATATTAAAAAGACTAGGTATCTAAACGACTAGATCGCTAGATGACTAAATCATAAAAAGACTAGGTCTCAAAATCATTGTGTATTATTTTTAACAGTTACCTACAAGGTCCTGTAACCTAGGCACTAAAAGAAAATAGAAAACAGGAAAATTGTTCTAATAGCACGTATATTAACACCAAAGGAAATTTGCGATCTAGTCATTTTGATACCTAGTCTTCTTGATGTCTAGTCAATATGCGACCTAGACTTTCGGATGACGTGGTCATCTTGAGATTTAGCCTTTATGCTCCCGACCCACTAAACTAAAACATACAGAGAAACACAAAATATGTACAAGTAATTAGAAATATAACCGGTGCAGTGGCCTTATCACTACAACGATTTTTTGCAGGCAACCTTTGGGTCGTAAGGAGAAGTCTGTAGACGAAAAAGAGGTAGAGGTGCAATAAAGAAATAATGTCTTTACAGACATGTCTTACAGACATATATACATACATACACATATAATACTTCATATTCTCTTCCCACTGTTTACCTTGGCCCTTTTCTAGTGAGCCTAACCACCAGACGGCCACCCACCCTATTTGTGCAAGTATAAGGGAAACAGAATTGGGTTAAACTCGGCCGTGTCCGGCGCCGCGCGTCGTTTGCGGCGAGGCCCATCCGGCGCACAACAAAACAATCCCGCTTCAAAAGATACAAGTGAGCTTTGAAATCGGATCCATTTAAAAGTCCATCTTATCATAATCATAATCAGTTTGCTAGGAAGTGTAAGCGGAAAGGAAACTAACTTTACCTGAGGTCCACTGTTAAATAAAGACAATAATTAGTTGAAGAAGTTTATATAAAGTAGTGTGTGTGTGTGTGTGTGTATGGGCGCATATACATTGGCGTAGGTGTAGCGTAGGAGTTTGTCGAACGTATGGACACAACACACACCTGCCGCGCTGCGTAAAGAAGGTCGTACGCCATAACGGCATGACGCTACGCTAGCGTCACTCATACGTCACACATGTGCGGTCTTTAAAATGTGACGAATTGTTCCTAGTATACTTTCTATACAATATGTTATACACAAACTTCAACTTCACAATGGATCTACGCAAAAACATCGTATTTTTGGTTTCGTTTCTTATGTTTTCTTCGTTGATAGATTTGAATCGTAACGCGGAGGCGGCGTTCGCGCTGCATATACGCTGTCTAAACCTTCGGTAAATACCTTCACTGCTCCTACGTGAATGTTTCAGCGCCCTAAAAATACATACATTATTTTATAAATACAATATATATTCATTATAAACTTTTATAATCTTCGAAAACAATTTATTATTGTGACTCTAAGATTCATAATTTTTTATTACAATTACTACATCTTAAATAAGGCCAAAATGGCCCCCAAACAAAAAGCTCGGTGTGCTGAATAGAGCGAAGCGGTACATCACCCCTGGGCAACGCCTAATGCTTTACAAAGCTCAGGTGAAGCCCCATATGGAGTACTGCTCACATCTCTGGGCCGGCGCGGCGCACCGAAATACCAATTGGACCCATTTGACTCCATCCAACGACGTGCTGTTCGTATTATCGACGATCCCACTCTCACGGGCGGTTTAGAATCCCTCAGCATTCGGAGAGACGTTGCGTCTCTCTGTGTGTTCTACCGCCTGTACAATGGGGAATGCTCTGAAGAATTGTTTAATTTCTCGGTTAATATACCACCTCGGGTTTCTACAACCGCACCTCCCGTCACAGAAGTGCGGTCCATCCGCATTTCCTCGATACGGAGGTATTGCGTACTGTTCGGTCCAAAAATCATTTTATACCGCGAACCCGTAGGTTGTGGAACGAACTGCCTCAAGAGGTTTTTCCATTAAGCTACGATATGGGGTGGTATGCACCCCCTGGTGTTGCAGGTGTCCATGGGCGGCGGTAACACTTACCATCACGTGTGACCGCTTGCTCGTCCGCCCACTTGTATATAAAAAAAAAACTGAAAATACAAGTTTCTTCTACAATGTTGTATTTGCGGTTAGCTCCACCTATCCTCTTCCTGGATAAATTGATAATCAGCTGCAAAAGTAATCATAATTGATAATGATTGGCGCAACATATAATATTCTTGTTGTATTTTGTAATTGAATTTCATTTGATACGTTGTTGTCAGTAAAATAAGTTTCCTTCTTTCTTTCAAAGGAGTTTGAATTTGTTCCGACGCTCAATTGTCTACTATATGTAAGTCTATGTATACCCAGTAATATATCTATAACTAGTACATACCTACTAAATGACTGTCAAAATAGTTTTACCTGTATACATGTAGGTGGGTAGGTAATGTTTGATAGCAAACGGCCGAATACGGCGCAGGTGCGGGCCGCCGATCAAATGTTATGTTGGTAATATAATACGGAACTTCTGTGAACGCCCCACACTACATCAGAGTAATTTTTTTTTTCGAAATCTTAAAGCTTTATAGCTACTCGTATTACTGACAAAAATGAGCTTTAAAAGGTTAAATATAATTTGACACTTTTATATCGACATAAACCATCATATTATTATTATCATATTATTTTAAAGGGGAGAGTGCACGGCTGCAATCCAACAGCCGCTGGACGCGCTCGACTGGCCACGTTACCTCTCTCTCACAGAAGACTACCTTGAAATGTACTGCATTTCCCACTTTATCTTATTTCCCTAATGTACATACGTGTTTCGGTAGTGAGTGAGATGTACCAGAGCCCATTCCCATCCTATCCCTCCCCATTTTTCCAAACCTTTCTCGAAATCTATTCCTATATTTCCAAAGGTAGGCAGCGCATCCGGGGGCGTGCTAATGTTTGTCATTTTGGACTAATCTTGGCATGTATCGCGGATGTCTATCGGCGACAGTATCCACTCACCATCAGGTGAACTGTATGCTCATCTGCCGCCTTCATACATAAAAAAAGAAAAATATAATTTCAATATTGACTATTTCACTATCAATGTAAATGGCAATGTTAATACGAATTCTAATGCTACTGTTGCTAATTATAAAGAAAAACATACATTTATATTATATTTCATTTTATTTTTTAAATTACATAAAATACGACATATAAGTTAAACTTGTCATCCCGTGGCATTTTAATTTCCCATCAATTAACTCTGTGTGTGTAATTTTTCACTGCAAACTATTGGAAATTAAGTATCGCAATGAAATAAATCAGTAGACCCCTCAATCTCAGCATTCCAACGCGAATTTAAGAATATGAAATTGCGAGGCGACTCGTCCGCCACGTTGCTCCCGGGCGGCGCGCGGCGGCGTCGGGGCAACGCAACGCTCAGACGCTCGCCTACAAACTTTAATTTCATTAGTAACACATTTTTAATTAATCGCCCCTAGGTATTAAAAGTTTGGCGTTTTGGTGAGCGTCAGAGTGAAATTCTTAATTGTTGAAGATGACACTTTGCTTTGTTACAGTTACAACTTACAGTCCATTCGTACAATTTCAAACTTTATGATTGAAATGGCTTATCAGTACTCTCCTTGCGTGTTTTCTCTAGGATAATCAAATCAGCTTTTAAAATGAAGTTAACAAGTGGATGGATAGAAACTTGATCAAAAGACAATAATACTAACGTACAGTCAGGTGCCTCATCATGCCTCAGCTTGTGCATGAGGGATGTATGGCCACGCTGGCCAAGCGGATTAGAGAGAGTGAGGTGAGCTCTTTTAGAGGTGATGTACTACCTCATTGCTTGTGGTTGAGGCTTTGTTATCCATTAGTCGTTTTTTACGACACACACGGAGAGAGATGGGTTAGTGCTATTTTAAAGTCGGCCGACAGCATACGTCTAAGAGAATAATAGTAGGCCCAAGGGTTATTTATCATAAAAGGCATTAAATAAATTTACTAACACGAATACTATACTCATATTTACACAAAAAGAACTCGTATGGAGTGAATTCGAGCCGTCCACATCAAAGCACATACACATAAAGTTACAACGGCTTGCCGCAACCCGTCGTCGGCCACGATAGATCAAAGCTTGCAATGCACGGACGAACCTCCAATCTCTCAGTTTTTCCGATACATTTCACATTGCCACCAGTCTGTCCACAACATGGCGTCATTGAATTTACAAATATAATTCCAACTATATTTACTGGACAAAAAAGGACCAATGACGGGATAAAATGAGACTCTTTTGAAGAGGCCTTTACCTTTAGGGTTTATGCAGTAATAAAATATTTAAAAATAATTTAATTACTATTTTATTACACAATATTGTAAAATAATTTAAAACAAATAATGCCATAAGTAGTATTAATTAGTAATAGATAAATTAATATAGTAACTTATTTTGACGTAATATTATTGAACTAAAATTAAATTTATCAACATGTATGGATGCAGATAGTTGGAAATTGCATTGAAATGAAAGTTTTTTTAAATTATTTATTTATTTACAGCTTCTTGCTTAATTTTTGACTAAACATGATATTATCTGACAAAGGGGACCTTATTATAGATTCTAGTTTCCCAGATATTGAAATCTTAAAAAAATAAATCATGTATTTTTATTGCATTATCTTAAAAATCAGACAATTAATTGAGCATATTTCTATTTAAACAGAACATGAAGCAACAAAATTTTAAGTTATAAAATTTTATCAAAGTCAATAAGTTCATAAAACTTAGGGCTAGATACGAGTAAATAGATGATTCTTAGATCGTACTTGGCTTAGACTTAGACCGTGTCGTTAGAAATTAGCCTTTATGTGAATTGCATAAGGTGGTATAAGACACGACTCCGACTAATTCCATAACCGAGAATCGTCTATTTATCCGGCCCTCAGTCCCCTTGCTTAGATAACGTCATAAATTTCCTAAATAACGTATTTATATATGCAAGTGCTAAATTAGGTATTCACATTTCGCAGCTCAACATATTTACACAGGCAAATATTTATTTATTTATTCATACTTTATTGCACAATAATATTTTACAAAGGCGGAATTAATGTCTTATGGCACTCCCTACCAGTTAACCTTTAAAAATATTGTTAATATGTTAAATATGCCATTCTAAACAATAAACACAAGCTATGTAAATTATAACTATTAAAGATCAATTTGATTGAACGTCAACAATTAGAAATCACTCAAAATTATTTGTTGTTCCCTCTAAACATATTCTTTGGCATCACGTTTTCTGAGCTCTGCGTGAACAACGGGTGGTTACTACAAAGCGCAGGAGGCGGGGAATGTCCAAACCTTTTCCGTACATATTTTTTGCGAGCAAATGGAGTTCCCTTGTGCGTAGAAACGCACAAATGCGGCCGGAGTGAGTGGCAAATCCTGTCCGGCGCCGGCAAGAAACGGCGGTCCGGCGATCCGGCCCCGGATCGTGACAAAGCGTTTTTACCCTATTATTCACCACGCCCTTTTATTTACACCCTAATTCCGGACTCGTGTACGTTTGATTGTACACGTGACATGTGTATGCAATCAATTTAAATAATGCTAGGTTCGTCTCAAAAAAAGTAGCACGATAAAATCATAAACTATAGCAATACCTACCTACAAGGCGGTGATAGCCAAAGGGTATCTTTTCTTAACCCTCATTCCTGAGGTCGTGAGTTAAAATCCTCAGCCCATACCACACTGAGTTTCTACTTAAGTATGGATTTTTACAAATGATCACTAGCTCCCATGTTCCAGAATTTTATAAAATCTGGACCATGATATGTATCTACCAATCCGCATTAGGCCCGCAAGGTGAATTGTGGCCAAGCACCCTCTAGTAATTTACTAGGGGATACTCGTAAGAAAGTAAAAATAAAAATTATAAGTTACATAGGTCACACTGAAAATTTCCGGAATTGGCCACTTACATAAACAATATTAAAAAAGTAATGACAATATTTCAAAATGGAACTTTTTGGCTTTTTTCATCTAACAGTCAATTGTTTTTTCTTTGTGGCGTCATTTTAAAAATTGCGTGTCTACATTACGATGGATTTAGCTCGTGAAAATGTTCGCTGTATGATTTTCTACGATTTAAAGTGTAATTTGACAGCTCAGTAGAGCCTCGCTCAGTTTCAAATTGCTTTTGGCGACAAAGCACCAAGCAAGACGACACTTTATAGCTGGTTTGCAGAATTGAAGTGCGGTCGTGTCAATCTCAGTGATAAATTTCGTGAAGGTCGCCCGTCCACCGCTGTCAACAACAAAAACATCGATGCTCTGAGTCATATGATCGAAACAGACAAGCATGTGACCTACCATGAGATTCGGGCATCCTTAGAACATAGGCATGAGTTAGATACAATCAATCTTACACAAACATTTGGCTGTGCGAAAGTTGTGCTCGCAGTGGATCTCAAACAATTTGACTGAGGCTCAAAAAACGGAACGCGTCAGTTGGTGCAATGCCATGCTTACCAGATTCAGCGAAGGGGCGTTAAATTTGGTGTGGAGCATAGTAATAGGTAACGAAACATGGATTTACAACTACGCTCCAAAACAAAGCAGCAATCGACCATTTGGGTCTTTCAAAATGAGCCGAACCCCATCAAAGTGGCGCGTGTGCAACGTGCCGCGAAGCAGATGATCGCTTATTGGAACGAAGTTCCTTTACGAGGCTTGCGATAGGTGTGATTCGCGAGAAAATGTAACGTCACGTAAGATTTTTACCCCCTCCATACGCCTTTCTCTTTCTCTGTGTGTGTGTGTGCGTGCGAGTATCGAGAGCGAGACTCAAGCAGAATAACAGACTAGTGCGTGGCTGGTTGCATAACCTAAATTTTTGATTTGATTCCTTATTTTAAATTATTTGCATTGAAAATATGATACAAAATAAAAAAAAATACATGAACTATACAGATTTTATTTCGAATTACATACAGAGTTAAAAAAAATGCGTGAGGATCTTCGTTCGTGACGGGGGGGTCCCCTGACCGCACACGTTTTTTTCTTTAGAAAAATTGCACAAGTGACTACTATTGCTTTGGAGAATCGTCGTACCGTGAATGCTGATTGGTACACGGCCATTTGCTTGCCGGAAGTTATTGACGAACTCCGTAAAAACAACCGTAAACTCCGCATAATCCATATCCACATAGCCGTAAACGTGCAAACCACGACAATGCCAGCTCTCACATGGCCAAACAGACAAACGACTTTTTGAAGGCGAAAAACGTAGAACTCATGAGCCATCCTCCATACAGTCCCGACCTTGTGACTTCTCTTGTTTCCAAAAATTAAGAACCCGGTCATCGATTTTCATCGCCAGCAGAGGCTGTCGAAGAGTATGAAAAACATGTTTCTGAGGTCACCACGGAGGAGTGGATTAAATGTTATGGAAATTGGTTTATTCGAATCAAAAAGTGTATTGACGCGCACGGAGAATATTTTGAGAAGCAATAAATTGATTTTTGGCCATTCAATGTAATTTTTTTAGTTTTCATTCCGGAATCTTACAGTGTGGCCCTCGTATAAGCATTCATATCCAAAGGCACATTCGATAATACCAGACCCTTTAATAAATGGAGTCTTATAGAATAATAAATCAACAAAACGACACATCCTTTCTAATATTAGTGGAATGATTTCATATCGATATATGTAGTTAAAGGCTTAAGTTCAATCTGAGGACCGAGGGTAATGTTGACGTACAAAGCGGATTAAATTAACTGCCTTAATTGAATTTAGGTTGCGTGTTAGCCAAGGTGTCCCCGTGGGGTTTAGTCTGCCGGATGGCGTAATTCGAGTCCGCGCCAACGCGGACTTGAGGCCCTCTGTCACGATTCCATTACATCACGAGTAATGATGTCACTAAACTAAGGCCGGGCTCGTGACGACCGCTATGACGTTTGAATGCTCATGAAGTTTGGGTATTACTGTCACCATTTTTCTTAGTGCAAAAATACGCTATTTTAAGGTTGGGAGCGACTTACTCGGGATGAATGAGCATTGTTTGTCGACATTCGACAAGTTCGTGAGTCATAAACTGTTTTGATAAAAATTGTGTTCGTGGTATGCAGCGTAGTATTTTCTCTACTTTGTTACCGAGTGAACTGAACTGTGCTTTTTAGAAACAACATCGGACTTAAAATGTAACGCATTTCCCACTTTGTCCTATTCCGCAACGTACGTACGTGTTTCGGTAGTGAGTGAGATATACCAGAGCCCATTCCCATCCCAACCCATCCTAGCCTATCCCTTCCCATTTTCCCAACCCTTTCTCCAATTCCATTCCTACATCAACAAAAGTAGGCTGCGCATCCGGATAGGATGTCCCAAAAAATTCAAAGTACATATTTTTTTAACGAATACCCACTATTTTTTTGTCTTATATCAAAATACACGTAAATCAAATTTCATGATGTTTAGACTACCGCAAACCGTGCCGACTTGCATCGAAACATGTCAGTACTTGTATACTTAGGCGAGCCCGCGCTTTCGCGTCGACATGTATGTCATTTCCAGTTGTATTATCAGTAAAGAGCAAGTATTTGTTCTCTCGTCTCAGAATTGATGACAGTTTTCTCCACGAACGTTCTTCTTTATGGGAGGCTAATGCCTCGTTTATAGAAACCAAGAATACTGTGTTAACTCTTAGAGCAGTAAACGATACAGCCGAAAGGGCTGTAAAGTTAATGCAAGACTTTCATGGTTTGATTATAGTTGAGGAAACAATTTTTGTTACGTTGCGTACAAGAGCACAGAAAGATCTATCCTGACTGTAAAAAAGAAACTCTGAAAAGAAAATATGCTGAATAATTGTTTTTTTTTAAATTTAACATAGTAATAAATGTACGATTTGGACCAATTGGTGTTTTATTTTCCAAAACCAGATGATTTCTTAAGTCAATTACCTCAGTACAAATTCTCAAGTTGTAAGTTTGACATTGATTACGGGTTCTCGTTATCCTAAATTATCCCAATAATATTTCATAATCGAGTAATCAGGACCAAGTGGAAAAAATAGAGGGTGTGCGTATCTGATTTCGCAAAAAAATCTCCCCTTATGTCATGGGACACCCTAATCCGAGGGTGTGCCAAAGTTTGTCATTCTACACTAATGTTGGCATGTACCGCAGGTGTCCATGGGCGACAGTATCCACATACCACCAGGTGAACTGTATGCTCGTTTGCCACTATAAAAAAATAGTTCTATAAAAAAACATGAATTTCAATCAGTAAATTAATAATAATTTTCACTTATGACACAATCATTTATGTAGGTCACACTTACGAAATATTGGCCACACTTGGCCACATTTTTATCGATAAGATCGATAATTATCGATAAGAGACACACAATTATCGTGTAACATCACTATCGATAGCTGTCCCAACAGTTGCAGTTGGTCTTAGTTTAGAGGCTGATTTTCTAGAACCATGAGTAAATCCAATAAATGTATGTGTAGACTGACTTGAAAATATTTTCTATCGATGAGAATTTTAATTACATTTTAGACAAATTTATTAATTAATATCTTGTACATGTTAAAACTATGTTGTTTTACAGAAATATCGACATAAGTCCTGGAACTGGAATGATAACTATTTCATGAATTAATATCAAAAAGGTCATTATCGTAACGTCTCTCGTCAATATCACCTCAGTACATCAACGGAGTTTCGCGTACTTAGTTCAGTTATATAGATCAACGTTTCTGATTAATTTTTAAGGCATGACAATTTATATATATCCTTACTGAGTCTGTAGTAATCAAAAGTCGGTAATTTATTTACCACTTTGAAGAATCAACCTACTCATTTCGCCATAACGATCCACTGAAGGCTAGATGGGTTCTCTAAATTTGTGTGGTAGAATCTTTAAGACCTGTTCACAAACATCTCTCTTTTTATGGATCAAGGGTCATAAAACTTTTTTATAGATCAAGGACTTATCAACGAAGGAAATGTACAGAACAAAAAGTACTGCTATAAAGTTTCGTAAACAAAATATTTTTGTATGATACTTGATGCCAGCAATATTACCCATATTGCTGGCATCAAGTATCATACAAAAAGCTGGTTATATTTACGAGAACACTGATAATATTTGCCTCCAGATGAAAAAGAGCTTAAAATATAAATTGATTACAGAAATTATATATTTATTCATATATATTTTTTAAAAGTATCTGATGCTAAAATGCTATTGTATTTGACTTCGGTATCAGTTTCACTATCTGCCTCACCAATGTATAAATCAGAAAGATACTGCAAATACATGCATGCTTCTTAGGCACTGATTCATACTAGAGATAAACCAATCGCACACATGATTAAATTTTAGAGTATGCTAATGAGTACACCGATTATATTGATTATACACGTGCATTGTAATGAGAAATAAATGAATACACAGGATCGTAATTTCACGTTGGCATGAACAGTGCCCATCGTAATTCTATAACAGTGGCCGGTAGATTTGACCGCAGATTGGCATCGCACCCGCCGGCCGCAGTAGCCTAAATCAAATATGCCTTACCGGTTCCCTTGTGTTGTGACCTTTCATCACCAACACAACCATAACGTCCTTCGCAATATTTTTTTTACAAAAATTACAAAAGCATGTAAATATTACTGTTCCTTTTAAAAGATAGCATCTTACGCCGTATAGCGAACAAAGTCGGGTGGCCTATCGATTAAATTGGGTCTTGGGTGGCTCCAGAGTGTCGTTCAAGACAATGTAATATGTCGAGAAGGGGGCGCCACAGGCGGCTTTGGGCCTCTGGGTGGACGTCTCTATGCCCTGCGCCGCCATTTTTCACCCGCGGTCGAAGGTGCCCTTAAAATGAACTTTATTGAGTGAGCGGCAGATGTTTTGCCATGAAAAATGTTATTCCGCCCTTCTATAGGCTTCGGATATTGAGCTTATGAGGTACCTTATTTCCTCATAGCCCGATCTGATTCGTATTTAATGGTTACGTATTTTACTTCGGATTTGAGAGAACATGTAAATAAGGTGTAACTGATACGAGGTGAAATGTTAAGCCTGTAAAGATATGAGCACGGCGGAGTTTCTCATTAGATTTGATAGCGCAACAAAAGCGACGTCGGGCACAATCCAAAATTCAATAACAACGAAGCACGAAGCGGGTGCTTCTACCGAATAACAATAATTTGGCAGCCAGTATTCGCCAAATTCCGGACATGTTCGTTCCATTTTTAAATTTGACAGGTCTCGGCCGCGTCGCGCGCTTCGCCGCCGCCGACGCCATGTTGGGCCCAATAACTCAGCGCGTAATGTAGCGCGAATGCGACACGATTGTTGTCATTTTCGCAAATTATGCGCGCGTTACACGCCTGCCAATGTTTATCTGTACTTGTGAAAGCAATAAATTACGAGCGGCTGCTCTACGCAGTTATTACTAGCACTAGTCTATTTACCCCGAAATGTAATGGGCATAATCGTACCAACTTTCGGTTCCGCTTCCGCTGTCACTGAAATGCTGAATGTAATTTATGATAAATTATTCCTGACGAAGTGGGACATACTTCGAATCAGAAAATATTAGATGTTTTATTGTTTCACTATGTTCAAAACAGACCGTTTTTAATGAGAATTACCGTCAGTATTTCAGGATACTTTTGAATATGTTGTAGAATCGGAAGTTTTGTGAATGAAAAGACGACTGATCCGTCTACCGATTGCCCAAAAGTTACGATACAATACAACATGGGTATCTACGACGATGTGTATATAATATTATTACATCACAATGTCCTTGAATTTCCAGACATTGAATTTCCATGCTGTCGTGTGCTTACTACCCTAATGAACCACGGATGGGTTTACGTGTTTCATTCTTTTTACTAATTCAGTCAGTTTTGTTGCAGAAATACCACGAGTACAATGTGGAGGTGGCGCGTAAGGACGGTCTGCTGCTGGTGCGTGAGCTCGCCGCCGAGGTCAAGAACCACATGGACTTCAAGATCAACGCAGTTATGGTAAGTAAGATTAATTAAAAATATCCTCAAATGCAATTGTTTGAACACAAATTTCTGCCACTGACACAAAAATGTTTTATTATTATTAATAACTTATATTTCAGTTATTTATTATTGTATTTGTAACATTAGAGTTACAAACCAAAGCGTTAAAAATAACATAAATTTTCATAATATTAAATTATTTAGTCTCATTCTGGATTCGAGCATTCCCTTACATTCAATCAACAGTCTACCCATCACAGTCCGAAGGAGTCAGCAAGGACTCGAGGAGTTCAAATACTCTCTCGACGGGCGACTGATGGTGCGAAGGCAGTACGCTAAAACGACGCGAAGTTGCGAAAAAATTATCCCTCTTCAGCCTGATCGGGTGCGAACAGTCGGACAGTCCTATTTACAAGGTCCACGCACTCAATACCGTTCCTAATTATAAGCATTGTGAATTTCACTAGAGTTAAGGATTTTGTCAGTTCTAGCGAGTCATATTCTAAGTATCCTTCAAAGAATTTTGTCGAATATAAAAATGCGTAGTACCCATAATTAGTTCATAATATATACATATTACATAAATAATATATACATATTATATTTTTTATACATATACATAAATAATGTTATTATTAAATATTAACAATACTTATTAATACAACAAAATCAAAAATCTAAATAAATGTTTCAAATAATAGAAGTCTGAAGAATCATGTTATTATAAGTAAAGATAATATTTATTAATAACATAGCAACACGATTCATAATATTTAGTATCAAGTTTCCGAATTTATAATAATTCCACATATAACAAGTACATAATAGTAATATGAAGGTCACGATAAAAGGAAATCCCTCCTTATAATAAAGTAGCCGCTCTTTGCCTCATAAAAGATACAAGTTTGTATTTTTTGCCTACCTATGTATACATAAAGAAAAGCCGTAAAAGGAAATATCCGCTCTAATGGTCAGGATTAGATAAGCTTCCCCCTTTTTATTAAGTTGTTTTATTTATATCCGAAGCGTTGTTATAACAAAAAGCGAAGACAATTCCGTCTCGAGTTTTATTGAGAATGTCGAGATTGTAAGCAATCTTTATTTTAGAAGGAGAAACAAATTGTCTAATGAAGAAAAAACCATAGGAAAGAATAGTTCTTTATCTACATTACATTGATTCAATCAACAGATACAGAATATTGTGCTTCTTGACCTAATAAAAGCAATAAAACATTAATCTTGCCTACAAAGTTGTTATTATAATTACATTTAATGGTGTAATTATTTCAATCACACTCATTTAGTTTGATGCACAAAAAGGATGACCATTTATTTAAGCAACCGTAAAACATAATAGTACCAATTAGAAAATTTAACTAAATGAGAGCGATAATTTAATTTAATTAGGACGGGTAAAACTCACTTAAGCCTGCGTATTGGAGGTATTCATAGGGTGTAATCACCCTCATGTGTGGGGATGGCGGGTGAGTGCGTGATGCCATAGAAATCCGTAACAAACTGAATTGTCATGCGAGTGGAGTTCGTTGGTAATCTCGACATAGCACTGTAAAAATTGTTTCAATTTATACAAACTCATCTAATATTAATAAAGCATTTCTAGTTCAAAAAAGTGTGTTCGTGCGAGTCGGACTACTAGAATCGTGTAAACCATTATTATATTTTCGAGGCTGCCATGTTTATAAAACGTAATCCACAGCTTTTTAAGAAACTAAGCGACTCTTGTAAGTTTAACTCATAAACAAAAATTCATATTATATGGCAATAAATTTTTTAATAATATCCCAAATTCAATTCAAAAACTTAATTTGACATTATTTAAAAACGATTGTTGACATACACGGCTCTCATCTAAGTGTTTTATACAAGATTAATGAATTTATTAATGGGAATTATAGTGGATGCAACATTTGAATAATGGTTGTTTAAAAGAAATGGCTTACAACCGAATTATTTTGTACAGTCAGTGAATTTTTGGGCATAAGTTACGGAAAGGAAAAAATATTGCCAAATGTGTCGATCTGACTGTGTATTTACCACCTTTTGTAACGCACATTGCAAATAAACAAAAAAAAACATTAAAATAACTTTATCTCCTTTTATTTCTTAGAAATGAGAATTTGTGTATATAAAAAATTTTTCAACCACTTATGTTCAAGATTTGTATTACACAAGCAATACAGTTTCAAAACCTAATAACTTCTTAAATAGAGCCAACGAGACCCAGAAAGAGCTTCCAATTTTGTTATACTTAGGTAATGTAAGCAACGCTAAGCATGAACCGCGCTAAGAACACTATGCTGTACTGCTATATTTAGAATGTAGACGTAGATTGTACTCTGTAATCCAAATTGAGCAATGAAATTGTGAAGTACTAAGCTCTACGATACCATGAAATGCTACGATGCTACGCCACGCTACAATGCTACGAAATGCTACGCAACTCAAACACGCGTCTCGCAACGATATGCTACGAAACGCTGTACATATATTTTTCTACTCCTTTTATCAATCTAATCAATAACCATTACAGATACATTACGAAAACATTGGCCATCGGCTGATCCGGAAACACCTGAACGTATTATCCACGTCTATGCAATAAAGTATCTCGTAATAAAGTATGCAATTAAAGGTACCTACGGTAAGTCATAGACCTGGATGACGCGTTCGGGTGTTTCCGGATTAGACATTGGGCAATGTTTCGTAAATTATCTGTACATACATTGGTAGCAATTATATCGAGGAGGCATACAGATTTTGAGGGGGGGGGGGGGTCGGGTCGGGGCGGTTACGAAACATAAGCTGTATCATAAAGGTGGAAAATTCAAATAACAGAAGTCAGAAGAATCATTCACCTATTATGTTTTGCTATTTTTTATTCCAAGCAGTCCAAGTTTTCCTTTTTTTACTATATGTCGAAGAGTTTGGGTGGGTGTATTGTTTGTGTATTGATCCCGATCCTATGAATCTCCCCCCAAAAAACGTTGTGAAATAAACGTGCCCCTTGTGAAAATAATATATCAATGTAAAGTGTACCCAATAGGGTCTTCAAGGAGCATATTATTAACTCACTCATTTTATTACCTTGTGTCCCACTCCGAATTCTCACCTCGGCTTAGGTCAGCGTGGTTACGCTCACGCTCATATTTACTTAAATATCGATTCACCTTTAACTAAAACTAAAAGTAAATAAAATAATTCTTGAAAGTAGGTCGTAGTTTACATAGATATTTATTAATAAGCAGGAATTAATGTAAGTAATGTTTTATACAAAGAGCTAAGTGCTTTGCATTCCACCGCAACGCAGCGAACCATGCGCGAAAGCAAAATTACTTGAAATACTCGTCTTTCAGGGAATTACAATATGGATGCTGAGTACACTTATGTACTTTTTATATTCATGTAATATTTATTATTTACGTGGATCTCTTTTTTAAGAATACAAATATATAACTAGAAATGTTAATTGAAATGTTCTTTATTGAAATTATATTTTAAAATTACTTAATGCCATAAATAAATCTAACAAACATATTATGATACTATTTATGATAAATATTTCATTATTTTTTTTTATAGACTAGTGGGCGGACGAGCAAGCGGTCCCACGCGATGGAAAGTGTTACCTACGCCCATAGACACCTACAACACCAGAGGGTATGCGAGCGCGCCGCCTACCTTGCAAAATCTTATTCACAGCTTTCTTGAAGAACCCATATCGTAGCATAATGGGAAGACCTCTTGAGGCGGTTCGTTGCACAGCCTACGGGTTCGCGATATAAAATAATTTTTGGACCGAACAGTGCGAGACACCTCCGTATCGAGGAAATGCGGATGGACCGCACTTCTGTGACGGGAGGTGCGGTTGTAGAAACCCGAGGTGGAAATTATATTAAACAATTCTTCAGAGCATTCCCCTTTGTACGGGCGCTAGAACACACAGAGAGACGCAACGTCTCTTCGAATGCTGAGGGATTCTAAACCGCCCGTGAGAGTGCGATCGTCGACAATACGAACGGCACGTCGTTGGATGGAGTCAAATGGGTCCAATTGGTATTTCGGTGCGCCGGCCCAGAGATGAGAGCAATACTCGATATGGGTGAAGTACCGCTTCGCTCTGTTCAGCACACCGAGCTTTCGAATGAGACATGTTTCACGTACTATATATGTTATAAAAATTATATGTTTATGAATGGGATAGTATTATATTTTAATTAATTTATTATACAATATGTTTTTATTTATTTGGAGCAACTGCAATTCCTACAATATTTTAAATAACCTAACCTAACCTAAAACTAATTACTTACTTAATACTCAATTACTTTGTAATTATTAGGTTATTATTATTAGATCTTACTGTTGTTAGGTTTGGCCCCCTAAAACACCGAAACCTCGAGTTTGGCTAGACTAACTAGCTAGAATAAGGAATATGATGTACTGCAACAACCCGGAGCATACTTATATAGGCATTACAATTACTATACCTATAGTTAGACCAGCTCTTGAAACTTCACCTTCAAGGACGCGTCCTTAACCCGACCCTAGAATCTCCTAGATGTGCCGCTTGATATTTTCAGGCATCGTCTTCTTACCCAAGTGAGATAGTTAAATATCATAGGTAGACAAAAATATATGGTATCTGCATGTCAATTCACCACAGATACCTATGGAATGGTCCATTAATTGAATGGATAACTAAATAACCAATAACCATCTATTTAAATCAATGCTAACCATTCATAATCAAACGTTCCAACTCGACAAAGGCATACTTAATATATAAAGTTACATTTTCAACGACCACCGCGCAACGTTCCCATCCTATCGCTTAACTAAATTAGTTATATGAAAATGTTCGATGAAAAAATAGCTAATACGGACTTTAACGTGCCTTAGCGAGATGCGTTCCATTGCACTTCAATGCGGTATAATTTCCGACGATGATTAAACATTCTCAAATGCATCTGGTCCGGTTCATGGAAAATCTATGTTTACATAATATACATATAATAAAATCAAAGCCGTATTTGATATTTAATACGTTTTGAAAAAAATCGTTGCAGTGTAATGCACGTGAGATGCAGAACCCAAAATCACAATTTTTAATTTTTCTATCTGTCTGTCTGAACGCGCATCACACAATTACTAGTAGACGGATTTTAATGAAACTAGGCATAATTATGACTTATGTGCCGAGTTAACACTTAAGGTACTTTTTATTCAGATCCATTATAGAGTTCATACGGGAATTACAAGTTAATGCGAATAAGTCGCTGGTACCGCTACTAGATATTTAATTAACTATTCCAATGCGGATGCTGAGCGCGTCTTCATCAAATGAGATGTCGATTAACAGTTACCAGCAGAACTAATAGAATAATAAATTAGTGGGGATTACTGTGACGAACAGCACAAACGGAGTGAAGAAGAGTCGATTGAAATAAAACGCAGATAGTGTATGTACGCTTACATCGCGATGTGGCTATGGCGACCCAGTTACGAAGTGCTGAGATACTGCGCCGACAGCGGGCGCGACGTCTCTACTTCACAGCATTAACATATTCAGCGATGGCCGATACTTCGTCGCTTTCCTCTCACGATACTACCCTAAATATATTACAGTAGGTACACTGTATAAAATAATACAATTCAGTCAGGACCGTTCCTTTTGTTCTTTTGGCAAGCTCCATTTGTTTCAAATGCTGAGTAAATGCAATGCAATGAAACTAACCCTTTCAGCATTCATTGCTGGACATGGGCCTCCTCATGCACACGTGAGGTCTTAAAACGCCACGCTGGCCAAGCGGGTTGGCTAGTCCAAACTTTCCACTAGTTCCAAGTCCACTCGCCAATCCACTAGTTCCTCAGGACAGTATAAAGAATATAATAATAGGACAGTATAACCAAATATACCTACAAATAATACGCAACACGGCATGAACTTTGACATTTTACTATTACTGTCAGTCACTCATAAATGTCGCAAAGACAACACAATTGCGCAGTCGCCGTGTAGTACGCGCTATTAACGCGCTGCGTGGTGTCGGCCGGCTTTGGAATAGCGTCACCCCATCTTTTCCCATACGTGTCATAAAAGGCGACAAAGGATAACAAAACTGCTACGACAATCCCTCAGGAACTACACCGCCTCTAAAAGAGTGGATTTGCCAACTCGCTTGACCAGCGTGCCGTTTTAAGGATATACATACATCCCTCTTGTACAAGACAATGTGCATGACGAGGTCCTTGTCCAGCAATGGACGACAAAAAAGAGCTCGCTACGGAATGTCTATTAGCTACTGTATCCGTTATGTATTGTGCCTTCACAATGCTAACTTTGGGGCACACCGCGCCGTCTCACCATTTGCCATGTCACACAATATTGAAATTCTTTTGTATGATAAACTATTCCTCACATTATACACTAGCCTTTTAGCAATTCTTTGACAATACAACGACGATAATAACATTGTACTGCTTGAGATAAGGTTGAATTTAGTTTAGCGGGGTAAGAAAACAACTGTGTACGTCTGCACTTTATGATGATTTATTGCAACTGAACTCGTGCAACTGAGCATTGCGCCGACGTTTATAAGAATGAAATACAAAGCAAGTGTATCAATTACTGCCAATACAAATTAACTTAAAAATTGGAACAACAAACATATTTGACATAAAATAAACCTTATTGTCGGTTCCGATTAATCAGATAATGTCTTTTAATAATAATACCTAATACTCTGTATTGGAAACACAATGACAGACAAACTTGAACATCATGTAATTGGAGAGATACAATTGGCGGCCTTATCGCTTAAGCGATCTCATCCAGGCAACCACAGAACAGAAAGATGAATGAAAGAAGTACGGGTAATGCAAGCAATCAGATAATTAGTAATTTTATTTACCTACAAATTGTTGTATTGCTATACAACATACAATAAATGCATAAACATTTACTACACACCAATAGTATTATTGTTATGTAGTAAATATATTGTAATAGGTCGGGGAGAAAGTCTTTTCGTATTTTGTATGTATGAAGTTGTGATCCAATATCTTTGATTGTACTGTTTATACCTGTCTGGTTATGATACCATTAAAAAGGTAACATTTAAGAAAAAGAAATAGAAAAATAAAAAACTGTTTCCCGCCATTTTTCAATTGTTTTTTTGTCTAAGAAAATGTCCAATCTAACGAAGAAATTCGATACCTACATTTAAAAGTTTTATTACAAAAAAGGGAAAAATGCGACACAAGCCGCGAAAAAAATCTGTGCCGTTTATGGACCTAATGCAGTGTCAGTAAAAGTAGCGCAAAGTTGGTTTAAGCGGTTTCAGTCAGGAAATCTTAATCTTAAAGGTGCAGTTCGCTCCGGTCACCCTGTTACCCATAAAGTTGCTGTCATTTGTGAAAAAGTGCAGCAAGATCGGTAAATAAGTAGTTATGATATTGCTAATGAACTGGGCATTGACCACAAAACAGTTTCGACTCATTTGAAGAAGTCTGGATTCACAAAAAAGCTTGATATTTGGTACTACAGCTTACTGAATAAAACCTAACGAACCGTGTACTCGTTTGCGATTCTCTATTAAAACACAATGAAAACGAACCATTTTTGAAAAGATTGATCACTGGTGATGAGAAGTGCGGCCAAGCTCCACAGACTATGGCGAAACCCGGATTAATGCGCAATAAGGTGATATTGTGTATATGGTGGGATTGGAAGAGCATCGTTCATTATGAGCTTTTACCGTCGGGCAAAACCATCGAATCGGATCAATACTGCCAACAGCTGATGAGATTAAAGCAAGAAATTGAGAAAAAACGCCCGGAATTGATCAACAGAAAGGGTGTAGTTTTTCATCATGATAACACCAGACCACACAGATCTTTGGCCAATTAGCAAAAATTGAGAGAGCTTGGTTGGGGAGTGTTGATGCACCCACCATATAGCCCTGAACTTGCGCCCTCAGACTTCCACTTCCACTTCGGTCTCTAGAATTCTTTAGGTAGTGTAAGGTTAACATCAAGAGAGGACTGTCAAAACTACTTGTTGCAATTTTTTGACCAAAAATCCCAAAATCTCTACAGCAACGGGATCATGTCACTACCTACAAGATGGTAACAAGTTATAGAACAAATCGGCACATATATATTATAATTAAATATAAATAAACTTTTAAAAAAATTGTCTTGAATTTTGATATAAAATACGAAGTAACTTTTTCCCCGACCTTATATATGGATTTGTTTATATGTATATATATACTATATAATAACAACAAACATATATTATTCATAGACGTAAGTAAAATATTAACATATTTTTCTTGTTATAATTAAAATTAAATGTTGGAAAAGGTTTCTATTTAAACAATACATTTCAAGTTAGAAATCACAACCAAAGTCAATAAATTCATACCGACAAGAAGCTGCCTTTGTACATATTATCGCAAAGTGATATAAAACGATACAATATCATATGAAGCAGTATAAAGTCTCTCCGTAATACCCGATGACTTCATCATAGGATAAAAATTGGGAAATAAAGACCAATCGCGATCTTGTAAGTAGCATATGGCGATATGCCTTCAATCACATACTTTTATACAACCTCAAGTTACCAGCAAGTAGCATCGGTGACGTAATTATTCGATCCGCACCTCACGAATGTCATTTGTGGTTTTTGTCGAAACCCGGGCATTCTCTTTTCGGTAAAAGTTCGTTTTTGTCGATCCGCACCCCGACCTGCAGGAATCAATTAACCAGCGGGCTCGGAATGTTTTGTGATTCGTACCGGCACGCAATTCCATCACCGCCTCAATTCAATACCTAGCAATCTTATACGCGAGTCCCACAAATTAAATCACTTGTCAGAGTAGCGGTTTCAAACCTGTGTTGGTGTTATTATTAAAAAAAAAACGAGCTTAATGTCTTAAGGCATTCTATACCAGTCAACCTAGACCAGTCATGTCCTGACAGGTTCATTGGAAGGTGCGAGAAATACTCAATCGAGATGGTATGGTAAAATATATATGTATGTGTATAAAATATATAAATATACTGCATTATTATATATGCACACATAAAACACACACATACATCAGATAAATAGCATACATATTATACATAGAATAAATACAATACAAAGTATATAAACACAACAAAGTAAACATATACCTAAACGCTAATAAATACATTACATACATATTTTACATAATATATCGACATAAGCTACATGGAGATTAACCGATAACAAAGAACCATGTTGCTGACAAAGTAACAGAATTGAGCTGAAATTACTACAGAATCTAAACGATTTTTTCTGTTTAAAGAAATAAAATAAGTAGTGGTAAAATAAGAATTCAAAGACATGATTATTTCCTCTGAACTTTCATTTAAACCGATACGAACACACAGAGTAGCGCATAATATAAATTTGTGATTTTGTATGTAGGTTATGCATGCATAACGCTTTAGCGACTTAAAGAGAGATATTCCCGGGTGCTGCCAGGTCTCCGGGAATCTCGCTGAATGCACCCGCTCCTCTCCCTCTATATATTTACATTCTGAATGTGCACTCCCAATTTGCAGCATTGTCGCAAGTAAAACTTTAAGCTTCTGAACTTTAACCGGTTTCTTCTATTCAAACTGTCGGCTAGACATTATTATATCCAGTGAATATCTTTGTACATTGCAAGTTAGGGATTTTCTTTGAAGAAGAATGTACGTCATGGCTCCCTCCTTGTTTACGAACATAGTTTACGAGGACAAGAATGCAACGTAACATTTACCGGCCGCCAAATAACTCCCAGCGGTCATTAACGACTATGCATTACTTCCCCTCTCTAATTAATTTTATTAACGTTAAAGTTAACGTTAATCAAATTAATTAACGTTTGCTTGACTTTTTGGCGGGAACACGAGAAGTTGAGTTTTTGTTTGCTTACTGTAAAAATTATGTATTAGCCGTTTTGTGGTTTAATAGTGATAGTGAATTAAACTATTAAATGTTTCTCGTGCGTGCTGTTTGTGATAATCAAATAAAAATGTGGGACTGCGTTTTTCGTATATTTCCAAGGAGTACTGTTCTGTCCTCAGTACACCTACTATTACTTTACTGAGCGACTCCTGACTTACTTTGACGGCACAGGACATTGACAGGATACGTTTTAGATTTTTAACTTGTTTATTACGAAGAAAACTTAACACTGGCAGAATGTGCAAATTGCATCATTAATATATGAAGAAAAAAAACCGACCATTTTAGAGCACAAGTTTCCCTTTTTAAACACGAGGAGATTTAGGGCCATAATCGGTACCTACTGGCCCGCGTGGTAACGCGAGTAAGATTCGTGAATATTATACATGCCCAATTTTTTATTATTCTCTGGTTTCGCGCGCTTCCTAACTTCCTCAAATAGTCCACTTAGTGACAAAATAGATTTTAGCTGACGACATAATGATAATTTTTTTGATAAAAATAGATTTGAAAGTTTAGCGACTAACACAAGTACCTACTTAATCATACATTACTCATATCAATCATACTTTCGTCGACGAATTTATAAATTTGAGTAAATGACATGACTTATATTTTAAGATTAAGATATTTTACGATTAATCAATTCAACTTAAATATTTATATAAAAGTAATGATAATTATGCACTAAATGAGTATGAGTATTTTTTTAACGTTATCAATCAGTTTAAAAGGAAAATTCAATAAATTCAACAAATAATACCATGGTAAAAATTAAAAAAAAATGTAGTCTTTATTCAACGCTTACACACTTTTGATAAAACACTGTAACACAACTATCATATAGACATCAAAGCGTTTATATCTTCACATGTCGAGGTGGGTTTCGAATTCCTTATGTACGTTAACTTTAACAAAATTCAGGGGAAATTACGTAGTTTGCTATGGGCAGCGGCGCGCGGTTGGAGGCAGCGCATCGATTGAGCAATAAATCATAATAATATAATAGGTATAATGTAAACAGTCCCCGCGGGATGATGCCCGCCCCTAACCTCTATCTGACTCTGCCTCTCGCACTTTTCTCGGGTCACCATGTTTTCATTTGACGATTGAAAATATACTGTGACTATCATGATTCTTTAAATATGAAGTTAAAATATGAATTAGATTCTTCACAAAAGTTATTTAAAAATTATGTAAATTTAATTTAAAAATTAATTTATTTAATTTAAAAATTAAAGAGATACGAACATTTGTAACATTGTCTGACAATAGGGATGACTTATCGGTTCTAACTTTCCAGTTATAGAGACTAGTGAAATCTTTAAAAATATACAATATAGGGTCAGATTACAAGATTTCTTCTAATGTGAGTATATAGATATACCGTACGTATTTATTTTTTTGTTTCTTATAAAAATCATATCTTAGCGCGTGTATCTACAATATTTAAACAGAATCTTGAAGATAATAAAATCTCTTTTGCTTAGATAATGACACATTTATTTAACCTTTTACCGACGCCAGTTGTAGTTTATTTAATTTTAAGTATCTATTATAAATATTAAGTAGGGTATTGCACGAGCAATTCCCGCAAATATAATCACCACTGATAATAATATTTTAGTTTAAATTTTAGTTTCGCGGTTTCGCGGTTAACATTCTCATTGAGCGTAATTAATTGAATTATTTCGCACGTTTTAATTGCGTAGATTTTAAACAACTTTGTCATCGTATGAATTTAACCTTTAGGTATAAATATGAAAATCTGTAACACATATCAGTTAAATACCTGGTCATATTTAACCTATTTATGTCATGTTTTTTACCGAAATTATAGAAAATAACTATACTTGCCATGTTTTTTACATAGGAAGAAGGATGCAGACGAGCATACAGTCTACCTGGCGATTTAGGAAGAGATTTGGAGAAAGGGTTAGTAAAAGGATGGGAATGGACTCTGGCATTTCTCACTCACTACCGAAACGCATCGTACATTGCGGGAGTAGGATAAAGTGGGAAATGCAGTCGATTTCACGGTCTTTCACGGATATATTATGTTTTGTCTATTCTCGACCTACATTCGTACTATTTAAAGAATTGTGACGGTTTTTATGATTATCCCTAGCTCGACGGTGAAAAAATAATAGACTTGATATCTCGTGTTCACATTTCATTCATTTCTGTTATCATTTTTAAGATAAATTGACAAACTCAGTTAGACTGCTCAAGACAGTTTTGATAGTTGTGTTGTGGTGTTATGAGGATAAATAAAAATTTTTGAACCTCAAAAGCTTAGAAGCGAGGCGTAAAATCAGTTCATTAAATGTACAAGAAATAATGTAGGTATTATATGTATTTAATGTGTTGTATGTACTATGTGTATGTATAAGTGTCTAATGTGTTCATTTAAATGAGAATCTCTTGCAGCATCTCAATCTGAAGGCAACGAATCGCCCTGTACCTACGTCCTCAACGACTATTTGACATACCACGGGCTCGAACTAATGTTTCTTACGTATTTTCGAACTTTTTTGAACGAATATGTCGATATTATAGCGATCTGGATGACGAGTTTGACATATTCTATCTAAATAGCGCCCGTTTATACATTCTGTTTGTATAAAATGTATCTGTAAGTAGGTAAGTTTGTAAATTTGTTGTCTTACCTAATAAATAGATAAATACTGATAAAACAAGTGTTTACTGCATTCTGTGGTCTTAGTATTTTACGTCTATAAGGATTCTTAATATTACTCGTAGTACTGTATATTATATGTAATTGGTGTTGGTTACTAGCCTGTAAGACGCACCGCCGAATTCCAGAGGCGTACCGCAGGGTGTAGGCGGGTGCCCAGGGTTCCTGCGGGGGTGGGGGCCCAGGAAGTGGACCGCTGCACTCGCCCGACCTTAATGCCTCCATCAGCAAATTGCGAAACAGCAGCTGCCTGTGACAAGAAATCTCTGGCATAATTCACGCCCTCGGACTGCAATCGGACTCGGAAATTGCTATGACAATCATCTCCGATGCGACGTTTATAATGTTGTTCTACGTGAATGTGTGCGAGTATACAGACGGCTCTTAAATATTCCGGTTTTTGGGCCGGCTTACTTACGGCCCCTCTTTTAAGGATTTTCACATGAACCGAAACACAATTTGACGTCCCGATGGATTCGCTGTAAAAATATTGTATGTGGGAGTTTTACAGACTTATCTACATATTTCTGTAGAGTTTCATTTAAACTGTACAAACTTCTGAATGCGAGCCTTTTTGCGTATAGGTACGTACATATAATATAGACTATAATGGATGTAATGTACGAGTACTGTAATGGATAAAGGTAGAAATGTATTATAAATACCTATATATAGTGTTGGTTTAGATTATAAAATTAATACTACAACTCTGGACTTGAATTTAAGTACCGATCCACTCGCCGTTACTGTGAACACGTTTTAGTTACCCAACATCTCTGAATAAACCGTATACAGGAGCGAACGCCTATCCGCGTGGGACGAGGGGTTATTAAATACATAGGTATCGTCTTGGAGGGTGAGTGCACCGTGACCCACATCCACTCACTGCACCACCCGACTTATACGAGTGGACTTTATTGATTCGCAGTCTTGAGACGATGCTCTATCCCCCTCGCACCTATCACGAGATACGGACTCGAAGGGGAGCACCGAATCCCCGAGGCCACTTACTCAATATTCTAAAAGGCACGTCGGGGTGCCTGCAGTAATAGGACGTTTAGGTAACACGCACCAAAACGACAGTTTTATGCGCATCCTTTTTTATACTTCGCCTCCGAAATCCTTTATCAATTCCCTTTATTGCCGAGATCAGTAGTAAGAAATTCAAGATTTTTTGCATTCTCATGTGGATTTTTTTGATAACATTAATTGCGTAGGTAGAGAGAGATAGAGGTCAAGAAGAGCTTTGATCTATCATATTACATATCACTCACAGTTTAAGAACAATAAAATTAGAAAAACAAGGTAAGGAAGATGTTACCAACACATTAGATCTAATTCTACCTGTCAGAGCCACAACTCATTTGATTTATTCAAAATAGCAATATCATTATACAAGTATGTACCTACATTCGGAAATGAAAGCGCAAAACTCGTGGCTTTGCGGGCAACAAATCACAAAACTTGTGAGACTTGTGTCCATTGCAGTTGGCATGATAGAGTGCGGGGATTCTGAGATCACTTAAAGTTTAATACAAATGGTACGCAATGGTATTGTCGCATGTTTGCATATACGTATCTTTCAACACCTTTGTTGCTGTCATCAACTTTGACTGAACGTGTTTGCAAATACTTCACTACACATCCTACATGTGCCTACATGCTAAAATTAGAAATTTAGAGGATCCAAAACTTGATAAAAATATGGTATGTATATAATTGTTTGCAACATAGAATTTTAATATGCTAGCAATCATAGTACGAGTACGTACCTACATTAATCTGTACCGACATTATTTTATCAAACCCGCTCAACACATCCCGGCAACAATAATAAAATTATTTTTTATTGGATTCCACCCACACATTCTGGCTCAAATACTAGTAGATAAAATTTCAATTTAAAGACACATTATGGTATGCATATTCTATTTAATATCAGGTACACAGATAAATATAGTAAGTAATTTAAAGCAAAATGGCGTTTCCACAACGCTGACTATTCCTTCCCAAACTTCTTATATTAAAATAGGTTTTTAATGGTACGGAAAATATGCTTGGAAAGTTGCTTGCTTATTCGACCTTCATGCGACGTAATCCCCACTAAAATCTAACTCACTCCGCCGATGACCAAGGACAGGGCACACGTAAATATTATAGTAGGTATTTGCCCTGTATCGAGGAACCCTGCGTGTGTAGTGACTCATGAGCGCGTGGGCGATGAGCCGCTACAGGGCGAAGGGCGGGGGTCAGCGACCCGCCGCGACGAGCTTCAATATTGTATAAGATTTCGTCGACCACTACTAGCCACTAGCACTCATTACGTTCAAATGTGTGCTTAAATTGCAATTTTTTTTTAAACTAGGTCGCAGATAAGGCATAGCTTCATCTCTTGTGACTAGAACAACAGTGGTCATCATTCGAGTACACTAAAACATAATATTTGCTATCTTTTCATTATTAAAATCGTAACAGAGTAACAGCTGTACATTAAATATTTTTTGAAAAAGTCATTGCAATGTAAAGTAAATATGCCACAGCCCACAACAACAATTTATAGATTTTTGTCTGTCAATCTGTCTGTTTGAACGCGCTTCATACAAATCTGGGGGAGGAATTTTAATCTAACTGGTATAGCTACATCTCACGTGTCGGGTTAACATTTAGGGTCCTTCTTATCCAGATTCATTATAGAGTTCCCATGGGAACCATAAGTTCACGCGAAGGAAGTCGCTGGCACCGCTAGTTACCCAATAAGAAGACGACAGCAATATAATCGGTGGAATTCTTTTTAACTTTCCCGGCATTTTCAGCTTATTTATATAATAACTTTGAAAACAATGCGTATTATAAATACTATAAACGAACGTATATAATAATAAACAAAAGATTAAATGTATATAATAATAAACTAATCAAATTTCTCCACACATTACTACGAGTATGAATATATTATATGTGCTTATAAAGTCCCCTTTACACATTGGCTTTACATTTAGTTTTATTACGGAATCGGGATAAGTGATCCATAGAAATTATTAGAATTTTACTGGTTGCAGCTAGATCATTATACGATCTACACATACGACGACTGGGCGAATTAAATACAATGTTAGTCATTTCAAACCCATTTACGGGTGACATAACACAGTTAATATCAGACACGTTGTATTTGCGCATCGTGTCCGCTGCGGTAGACAAAGCGACGACAATAACGCAATATGTCTGCCAGGACGAGCGATGCCCTGCGGTATGTTCCCTCCAAAACACGTGAAACACAATTATATATTCCAAACAAGCCGACAGTGGTTTGTCTAGCAATAAGAATAATATTAATATCCTTTTTCATATTTGCATTGAATATCTATGGAATACTTATTTCCATTGAATTCCAATTATTGAAATTTTCATTGGTATTTGGAACTTTTTATTTGAAGCTTTTTCATCTTCCAACTCTGAGAAAACAATAATCAAGCAATTTAAGTACTTTTACTAAGCTACTTTATGAGCTCTATTGAGGTAAACCAACTACCGGTTTGTTTCGTGGATAATAAATATATGCCGGGTATAACCAAACCTTTCCGAAACCTGAAGCCATATATTCCGCCCATGATTCAGAGTTAATTCTCATTAAAAGTTTTACCATTGTACCGCCACCGAACCGCTGTTTTGTAACTGTGGTGTGGTAGTAAAGTGACGTGTCTGAATACTAGTTTGTCTAGTACGACAGTTTTGAAAATGGTATTAAGGCGTAGGCGTTTTTCACGTAGCGTAATCCATGGGGTCGAAGACGTACGCATTGGATCCAACGATAAATTCGCGCGGATATTGCGGCCGAGTGACTAATCTGTGCAATTTGTCCACTCACTTTAGGAAACGCATTTCAGCGCCTTTTTGGTGCCATCTTGGCCATTCCTTTTTTAAAATCTTAAGATTCCAGATTTCGTTATTAACCAGAACAGGGGTTAAATTACAATGATTGTTTTATGACTAGCTTGGTTCATGCATATTTTATAAATATATATATTAAGCGTTTAGTACCATCTATATTTCTATATTTTATTTATTTTGTTTCCTACTGTTTTACTTGCACCTGTCATGAGATCACTAAATAGCCCAAAGGTTGGCAGGGAGAAAACGGTTATAACATTAAGTCCGTCTTGATTCAAAACAACAAAATATGAAATAAATGCTTATAATAATAATAATAACAAAACAACTTACAAGAAATCCAGCTGCAGGTGAATCAAATCTACACTGATAACCAAATTAAAAATGCAGTAGTAAAGAAACACATGGAAAAATAAGCCAATATAAATACCTGATGGTAAATGGATACTGTCGTCCATAGACATTTATTTAAGACATTTACATATTTTCTATACGGTTATTGTCACTTATAATGTAGTTAACAAAAACATCAAATTTACAGGTAGGTATTATAATGTGAAGTATGTGAAGTATGAATAAAGTATGTCGAAATTTAAATCTAAGATATTAAACTTTCTTTCCGAAAATTAAATTAAGCAAATTCCGAGAATTAAAAGAAAAATGAAAACAAAACAATTTTAATTGCCAATGAAAACAGAACGCGTCTTGATTACTACTTGTCGTACTTTCCAGTACTTTAACTCAACCATTAAGAATCTCGATGAAAAGCCCCGTTCTTGAAACAATACTTGTACTTGCTACTGCCCGTAAATACGGTGATCCTTTATTTTGTTTCTGCAACAGTTTCATTAAGTGCTAAATGTTGGAGTCGTTATTTCTTGGCGACGCCCGCAGCGCACCAATCCCAGCGATTTTTCAACTTTATTGTGGAGCTAAAACTAACACTGCCGAACCTTGTGAGTTGTTTGTGATAAGGGATAGATAGGTACATAGTGTATAAAATATATGAGTCGTTTTAGTTAAATAAGCTCGCTAGTTTTCAAATACATATTCAATAGTAAATTAAGGTATAAAGACTTAGGAAGATAGTGCAGAAATTAAACTCTTTAGTGAGGCCAAACCGAATTACGAGTATCTGTAACAAATTAACAGTAGATAGATAAATAATATGTTGGCCAGTCTACTTCTTTAGACGTGGTGTAGTTCCTCAGGGTTTGTGGTAGCGGCTTTAGTCACCTTAGTCACCTTGAGGCTTTAGTCGTTCGAAAATTACTCTTTGACAGATAGAGAGACAGACAGATATAGACATAGACAAATAGAGAGAACTCTTTATTGTATGATTGTTACATTATGGAACAATGTTTTGTAGGGGGAGAGTGCACGCTGCATTGCCACAGTCGCTTGGCGCACTCGACTGGCCACGTTACCCCTCTCTCACAGAAAACTGCCTTGAAATGTACTGCATTTCCTACTTTATCGTATTTCCCCAATGTACGTACCCGTTTCGGTAACGAGTGAGATATGCCAGAGCCCATTGCCATCCCATCCTATCCTATCCCTCTCCATTTTCCCAACTCTTTCTCCCAATCCATTCCTAAATCTCCAAAGGTGGGCAGCGCATCCGGGGGCGTGGTACTCGTTTTTTTTTTACCACGAGCAGAATCCAAGATTCGGAATGAATAGATTATACCCTGTATATACCTCTTAGTTATTTTAATTAATTTACATTACGTCATTGTTTTTCCTTTAAGTGGAATACTTCTAAATATGCTGAATTAACTAAGAATAAAACTAACCCTGAGTATTTTATTATGCAAAGTAGGCAAGACTTGCCCCAGTAAATTTAACTTCAGACTTTTTGTTTTTGTACAAATGCAAACTGAGTTTAATGAAATAAACGAATACTAATTAGGTCCGTTGCATATTTAACAGCGGTAAAACAATGGAAGTAATAAAAAAAATAACTGATAAAGGAAAATGATGTGCGATATTATTCTATTATGTCCCATTTCAGGACACTGGTCCTCCAATCACGAATCGACCGCGCGAGCCCAGTGCATATTAGAGTACTCGAATTTAATGAGATTATTTTATTAAGTAATCAACGATTTCTAACTGAAACATAATGATACACCTTTTTTGTCACATCTATTATTTCAAATATAAAATATAAAAAATAATAAATGTATGCTGATTTTATAGTGTTTGTATAATACATACATACATTGTAGCACATGATTATCAGCAATACATTTTATATTAGATATAACGACCATTGAATTGTATACCTGACCATCTCACGCGGGCGATACCGGGGGTGGAGGAAACTGCCGGGATTTCTCCCTTTCTGTGGTGGCGCCTCTATCCGTCAATACGGACAGGTCCTTGGAATGACCCTTTCGGGTCGTGGTTCATCCTCGGTATTACTACTAGCCCCCGCTTCGGGGTTCTAGCCCACGGGAAGTAGAAACCCGGAGAGCGACCAGCTTGGGCGTCAGTGTCTTAAGAAGCCCTGACGGTTGACGCGCCCTCGGGCGCGATCAGATCGCGCGGAAAGACCTTGCCATCGGGCGGCCGCGAGTGATCCATTGAATTATAATTTCTTTTTCGAAATAATGGTAATATTGAACTTCTTACTTACTATTAGTACATACATATGATACTGTATTTTTGGTAATGTTTCGTGCTATTAACCGATATTATTTCCAGCTTCCTTGTTACTGAATGACATGAATCGAATAAATGTTATGTAAAAGTGTGTGTACATAATATGAGCTTGAACTGGAATCACGGCGATCAAACGACAATTCATGTAACTGGATTAAAATGTCGATTACGCATAATAAATATAAGCCATCAGTGATTATTTACATAACATCTAGTGTGTTCAACAACGATTGCAAACGATTAATACAGAAAATAACCGCATAAACACAGTATAATAATTGCATAGTGAGTAATGTTTAAACACAACACACTGTAAAATTAGTTTTGACTTTATACGAGATAGATTTATTAATTATAATATTCAACGAAACAGTGAACTGGTTGGTGACTTTTAAACACGTGTGCGTGTACGTTCACATGATGTGTGTGTGTGCGTCTTGCTGAATTCCACGAGTAGGTATGGACGCTTAACATAATAAATAAAATTAGATATAGAGCACTCAGTTTTATCATTTACACCATAGAAATGGGTCCTAAAGTACAAAATTTTTTCCCAAATTTCAAATCTAAATTACAAAATAAGTTAATATCCCTTATATGAGTAATTGTAAGTTTTCTCTATTCTCGGTAATGGTGTAAATGAATAATTCTTTATTTTCCCATTATATTGTTGCACGTATTTGTGCCACTAAAGTTCTATTATACACCAGTATACGTACCACAATGCGATTTCGTGTAGACCATCCATTAATGCACTACTTTTATCTCCATTATAGACATTAAGATAGATTCACGTGCGAACCCAGCCCAATCGCCATCGATATTTTGCTATTTGAAACCATGGTGTACATTTGAACCGATACCATCAGCAAATTGTTGGTAAACATGCAAGCAATTTGTTTCTGAAGGAATTTATTTGTGATCCTCTTTTCATTCATGCAAGTAAAATAGGAATTAAAAGTTCTAATCAGTTTTGAAAAATATGTAAATTATTTACGTTGTGTATCGCACAAAGTAGTTATTTATATAAATACGAGTAACTTGTGTATTAAATCAATGTTGTGTTTCCTTTGTACTTAATCCTAATAGTTGAGATTTTCTGTACTTTCAGGATGCTAACTTAAATGAAACGGCCTTCTCAATAGTTACATAACGCTTTATGTACATGCTATATGTATTATATATACGTTTTTAGTAGCTACTAAGAATGATGAGGTTAGTTTTATTACACCTTATAGACACAAGCAGTGTAGGTACCTTATCCCTAAAAACTACCACTTCCACATATAAATATAGTAGAAGGAAGGTCTTGTATGTGCACAAAAACGGAGGCCTTGCGGAGGTGAGCGCGGCGGGCAATCAGCTCGAAGTCGTTAGGGTCACGCGACCCGCGCCCGCGCCATTATCAGCCGGGCCCCGATCAAAGGGTTGCCGAATGTCGCCGACGTGACCTGCACAACCTTCCCTTATCTTGCCCTGATTTGTGTCTTTGAGGCGCAGCTAATCACGTCTACAGTAATGTGTTTTTATTTAATATTTGTGTACATGCAATACAACGCTTGCTACAGCCGCTAGGAATAAATGTAACTCCCTATTGCATTATTCTCTTGACTCCACGCAGTGTTCCCCCCCCCCCCCCCCCCCAAGAAAGTTTGGAGGTGTAATGTATTAGGAAAACCCCTCGTCCCGTTGTAGTTCCTATTCGCCATTTTCTCAATATTTTTTTCCAAATCCATTCTTAAATCTCTAAAGGTATGTAGCGCATCGTTTTAAAGGTAGGCGCGTACCCACGTTTGTCATTTTGGACTGATGTTGGCATATATCGCGGACGTCCATGGGCGAGTGTTCAGTGTCCACTTACCACTACGTGGACTGTCACCTTCTTTGTATAAAAGATGTAATTTTATAAAATCCCTTGTTTTTGACGTTATCTTATGACGCGTTCCGGGTGGAAATAAATGCTGCCACAACTCTTTAAGTCCACCGCGGTCATTAAGACGCATTGAGCTGATTGTTTGTCATTTTTTATCGGCCGCTAATGCCCGGGACAAAGGCGGGCTATCGATCAGCCCAATTCTACTCCCGCTCTAATTGTCAACGTTTGTCTGCGCTTTTATACCAACACTCTTTGTCCTAACACCCTTGTTTTGGAAACTTCGGCCGACTACTTATATAACGTGCTTTAGAATTTTCGACGCACGTAATAAAAACATTAATTTATATACTTACGTAGACTGAATAACTGAAAAATGCATCTGTTTAAAAATAAGAGTACCTACATATTATTATGAATACCTGATTGGCTGTTTGACAATATTCGAGAAAGTGTTTTAAAACATGCGAAATAAAATATAAAAAATGATTTATAAAAAAACACGATAAAAAAATGAAATCTTCTCATTATTAATTTAAATTTCGCGCGAAAACAGTCGGTTCCGTGACATCTTGGGTCTATAACGTCACAACACTATAAACCACTTCTATTCTGATGGGAAGATTTATAGATTTATATATCTATTATTTCTTTGGAAATTGTTAAAAATGACTTCATTATCGTATGTAACGTGTGCTGAATCAGTACAATCAGTTGAAAATAAACGATTGGTTTTCAACCTGCAATTTCAACCAATTGATTGATGTTCTGTTTATTAATCGATTATTTTGCTATAAGCAAAATAAGTAGGAAAAATCGTTCTACTACAACTATTTTCTGCATTTTCTGTTAGTGTACTACACTACGAGCCTATTAAAAAATAAGGAATTAAAAAATAAATTCCTACGATTCTTATACATGGTCTGGCGTATGTTTGACAAGTAAAATGAATTGTTAACTTGTACTAAGTTGTTTTAACTCTAGCACTATATAATTAAGTATAGAAATATGTATATAGAAGTATGACAACCTGTAATTCTGAACGTAGATAGTACGAACATTCGTAGCGCTGCTACGGTTACATAATTCTTAATGCTGCATCTGCTATTCTTAACCCCGGGCCGTTTTGCCCAATTATCGCGCAACCTAACTCACACTACAATGAAGAACATACAGGCATCACCCAAACTACGATCTAACTCCTCAATCTCCTTGTATACAGCGCATCATGGATTCAGCAGAGGCCGCCGCATTATCAGCAGCGTCTAGCGGCGACGGCACACCTGGTAGTTACTACGACGCGCGGTGGCTGAACGTGCACGCCGATGACGGCACGTTGGCGGCGCGCGCTCGGCGTTTGCTGCTCTCTCCTAGCAGACACTTCGATCATATCGCTGTCAATACCACCTACAGTGCTGTTCTCATGCCGCCATACATCGATGTTGATGGTAAGGATAAGAGTATTCCTTTGCGTATAAGAGTATTCGTACGTTACTTCTTTCATAATATCGTTCCAGTTTTGCCCTGCTTGACGATTGCTAGATGACAAGGATAATCGTATGTTAACTAAATAGAAAGTAAAATATAATTCATTAATTTCCATAGCGATATAAAACTCGTAGGATTCTTTAAAACTCCTTAAAAATGTCTTGTAAGAGTCTATTGTCTATTTGGAATGCTTAAACGTAAGATATGTTAAAGTGATCGATCACATATATAAGTAACTAACAACTTAATTTATTCCATCCGCTAATTAACAAACTGAAATGATGTATAATTCTAATGTTTTTACTCCATTAATACCTCTTTGGGATTAAATTACTATCTGTTTACTACGCGCGTGTTGTCTGTAGCGATTCCAAATTATTATATTTGAATAGACAATGGTTTATCGTCACAATACTAGGCCAAATTACAACTAGTATTTGTAATTCTAGTTGTAATTTCCAATTCTAGTTTTCCTAGTTTGTCAAACTTCAGTCAAGAGGCAATTCGTCTGGATGGCATTTAAGAAAATACTGCTTCTCCAACAAAAATATGTTCGATTTAAAAGCTTGTTTAGGTACTTACTAATGGTAACCTTATCTAACACCAAGTCGTCAAACACCCTATCTTTAAATAGACTTAACCAACTAAAATACATATTCAATATTAATGGTCATCTTAATGTACTTAATGTCACTAGACACGGGAATGAAATAAACATTAAAATAGAGTATAATTTGGATTTATACCACGTTTATATTTAGATTTACTGGCAGCTCAGTGTCGTAGCATCACACAATTTAACATTTTAGTAATCCGTGGATTGTGCGACGAGCCTTCCAACCTTAAATAATGACACCGAATATATTGTTGACACGCGGTGGGTATGAGAGGGGGTGTCGCAGCCCGCGGGGGGTGCGCGGGATGGAGGGGAGGAATGATTTATGGACAGATTGACATATTTCTGCCTATTAGTGGACAGGACCCATTTACCGCGGCCTCCTGACCCCCCCCCCCCCCCCCCCCACCGCTTCGGTAATGCGACGTTATCTAAAGTTTAATCCGAAATAGTAAATGTTTTTTACCTCACCTATTGATACGATGCGAAAGGAAAATAATAGTCATTGTCGTTTTTAAATGTCGACGAATTTTGTAGCTGAAATAATCAATAGAAAGAACCTAAAGTTAACGTGAAGTATACGAAATGTAGACGTTTAGCAAATGGCCTAAATGAGTTTATTATACAGGGGCATTCCTTACTTTGCGTGCCTTATCATAGCACTTTATTGTTTGAGTGGAATAAAACTGGGGTTTAGCAAATTTGGTTAAAGAATTACTCCATAGCTTTCATACATTTAAGCCATATCTATTTAAGCTAATAAAGAATGCGGGTTTTCGTATTTAAAACAAATTCCACGTAATTTTATTTCTCTTTACGTGCGGGAACGTTCATTTGACAAACCCTGGTAGCGGGGCAACCATTAATTTTTCCGCCCGCCGGTCCAGGAGAAAGCAATCACGGCTGCTCAATGAACCAAGTTTGCCAATTACGCTTCTTTTAATGGGTAGTTAAAGAAAATTTTCCTAATTGATAAATACTCAATGAAGCTGATTTCTGTATGAAGGCGCTTCTATAATGTTTAGTGCCCATGTATATATATTTACAGGTACAAAATTTCATTTTGATGCGTACGCGCTAAGTAAGTATAAAAACACATGAGGATTTAAGGTGTGGGTTTCCTTATAACAATGCATCATCTATAGAGGTCGATCCGCGCTGCAATGACACCGGGTGTCATATTTATTATTGTTTATTATTGTTAGGCTATTTGGTAAATTACACAACGTTTCTACTAGCAAATGCATTGATGAATCTGTAGACAAAATGTAAAATGTATTGTATCGTATCGTGATTACAAATGTCATTTTTCGTTCTTTATTACTGAAACAGATCCCGAGGTTCAAAACCAGATTGCGTGGTCAGAGCACTTGGACCCCTTATTCATAAACAACTACGAGATCGACCCGACGCTTTCGTGGCAATACTACGCCTCATCTACTGGCTTTATGAGGCGATATCCAGGTAATACTTTGATTAAACAAAATATGGTTTAGGTATTTTCGTGCCGCGTTTTATGCTAATACTCCTATGCGCGGAGCGTTATTCTTCCTATGTGCGGAGCATTTAAATTTTTTATTTATATGTCGTAGCAAATTCTTAACAACCAAACTTCTTAGGGAGAAGCCTATATCCAGTACCAGAAGGATAAGTTAATGGTATGGTATCGTACATATTTTAAGCTTCTTAGAGCTCTCTGATTTTTGCAACAAGAAAGAGCAAACAAAAATTATATAAGATCATGTCCCATTTACTGCGGTAGCTGAGTGGCACGATTAGAAAAGAAGATTAAGACAATGTTTAAGAAGATGGCAGGCAATCAGTCAGTCCACCAGGTGGATACATGCCAACATCAGTCTAGAATAACAAATGTTGGAATAACAATGTTGCCTACCTTTGGAGATTTAGGAATGGATTTGGAGAAAATTTTAGAAAGTGGGGAGGGATAGTATAGGATATTATGGAAATGGGTTCTAGGATATCTCACTCATTACCGAAACACGTAGGTACGTGTAATGAGGGAATAGGATAAAGTCGAAAATGCAGTACATTTTACGATAGTCTGCTGCAATCCCCAGCGACTGTGGGATAGCGACGTGAACCCTAACCCTCCTTATACATAGCATAAATGCCGACCCTATTACAGAACATTCATCTTTGCAGCATTGTCCTGGCCACCAGAAGACGGCTACTCGCACCACGCGCGAGATTTCTATGACTTCAGATCTTCCAACTGGTTCGTCGAAGCAGCCACCTCTCCCAAAGACCTGGTTATACTTCTCGATGACTCCGATGATCTCAGCTCTTCGTACTGGAGACTAGCGAAGGCAACTGTGTCAGCACTATTGGACACACTCGGACCGAATGATTTCGTCAATATCTACCGATATAGCGACACCGTCTCCGAAATACATCCTTGTTATACAAAGATTTTGGCTCAGGTAAGCTTAGGCATTTTAATTCTGTTCACTTGCTTATTATCTTGATTACTTGTCCTCTACGATGACTTCCATGACCATTCTATATACGCAAATAGCACTACAATTTGACGATTTCAGAACTGGACTGAATCCATTGGGGTCAAATGTTTTTATCTCATTTTGTGGTACAGCACTTGGTTACATTGTCTCTTTCTTCGCAATGATTGCGTTGAAAGTGGTTCATAGAAAAGTTGTATTAAAAAAATGACGCTTTACAGCTTTACCCAATATCAAAAGATAACCAACAGGAATAACGCCTTTAACAGGAATACCTAGTTCAATGTTTGCCTTTGAAGAAATGTGTTTCTGTTCGGGAATCGAATCCAGGACCCTTTACATTGCCAGTAGCACTAGCACTGGGCTAATCTATTGTCAAATATGTATCTACCTACATATTTTGTATATTTTACCACAATGAAAGTCTAAAATAAACACGACTTTTGAACACACACAGTTCTTTTGCCGATTAAAATGTACCTACAAATTTCGGGTATATCGGTAAAAGAGCATAATGTTTTTATTAAGCACTAAACACAATGTTCATTCCGTGGTTTAAATTGTTCCATACTACATAAACACGCTTTATTTCGAATTACAACCAATTAGCTTTATATTAAATGGTACGAATTCCATCAAAACAGGTGGGCGTAGCGCGTTGTTGAACGTCAATAACGATTAAAACGCGACACGTATATACAAATACACCTACTGTGTGATGTGATTACTGTAGAAACTTTTGAAATTAGTTTCAATGTGTGTGTATTCATTCACCTCTAACTTTTAATCGAAACAAATTTATATTTAATATTTTTAGACCTTTTAAGATATGCCAGTTCTATCGTATCTTAAATTACTCTTATTTACATGACTTTAACATTCTCAATAATTATACCTAAAAATATCTTGTTATAGACCACTTAAAAATTTAACAACCGTCTTTATAACAATACTAGCCGTTTCTCGCAGCTTAATTGCTTTTAATTATGATTCCATACAACATTTGCCAGCCTGCGTATTTTAGCCACTGGAGAATTTTTAAAAACGGTAAAACACGTATTTAATCATTTGTATTGTAGAACATTTATACCAAGTTTCAAGTTAATAGTGTTAGTTATTGATAAGGATTAACACAGCTAACACAGGGTTCACTGTTTATAATGTTTATCTATTAAAACTAAGTAGACATACCTAATAATAAAGATTTATTAGACTAAAACGTATCTTATGTACTACTAGAACAAACGACAATCACCAACCATAAAGATGACAGATATGTAGCCTAGTGATGCGACATAACAAAAGGGATGTGCCCACCACCATTCGTATGCATTGATGGGATTGAAATTACGCATTTCTAACACTCCCCCTCACGAACATATTCGGATTTATGTCAAACCAAGACTTGTCCGACCATTTCTAACAAATAGGATCACAAAATATTTTCTTCCCATAGATATTTTGACACCCCGTTACGCTCGACACCCCGTTTGGGGCTTGAATTTCGAGAAATCCCTTTTTAGTAAGTGTCAGTCAGTTATTCAAAACAATTTTTTTATGTACAAACGGATTCACCGATGAGCGATCAGATCGTATAATATTTTGATTGCATCAGATATAATTTATATTAGATATCTATAGATAAAATCAGATATATTTTTGAAATATAATTGATTACTTAATGATTAGCAAACTCTCACTTCCTCTCTCTGGAGAGTACCTAACTCTCTCTTTTTCTCTGCTTCTTGACGGATTCCACCAACAAGTGTGATAATTTCTCGACCAAACAAAACTAACGACCCGCCCTCTTAACGTATAAAGATTTCTTGTGGTCAATGTGCATAGTCGCGTTAGTTGAGCTTCGTAAAAATGAATGAATGAATCAAAATAGGACTACTATTTTTGAAGTTAACAGAAAAAATACTGTGTTTTATAAAATTGTTACGTGAGAAAGTAGAAATAATAACAACAAGTGGTATAAATTAGGGTGTGAATAACATGAATAGAAATTATCCTCTACATATATGTGGTAAAATCGTAATATTTCATAGATTGATTGTTTGATCATTTGTCAGTGACAATGGACACTATGGACATTTTTAAAGCAAATCCCCGCCAGTCGCCAAGTAATTGAACAGTGATTATAAAATTAAAATAAACAACAAATGAAATGCTTGTTACGCGTACCCTTTTCAATTTAGCCCGTTATTTGAAGAGTCATGATGCCAACACGGTTTCAACGTAAAAATCGTTATCCACTTACCAACACCGTCAAAAAAGCCATGTTCACATGTTTAAATATAAGGGGTAATTTACATTGTTATCTAAATGAATCAGAATGATGCCGTTATATCAAATACAAGGACAATAGTTATTAACAGGTAAATCTACTTGTAAATTAGTAGGCAAATGCATATATTGCGTGTTGGCCTCGGCATTAGGCGATACGCATCTGTCCGCGGCTTCGGCCTGTGTACACGCACCTTAATGGACTCAAACAAGCGAACTGTAATGTGGGGTTCCATTAAAAGCGACCTGGATTTCGCTCACTACACATCATCGCGGTTCTAATTCCCTGTATACGTCACAGAGAAAGGAAATCATGCATACATTCCTATAGCAAAAATATTTTCTTTCCTCATTTTACGCTACGATATGGGGTACGATAAATACAAAATTTAACACCCGTATCCTCCTGACACAATTATGAAACATGTGTTATTATTTGTATTGTCGAATATTTATACCAAGGTTAAAGTTAGTAGGATCATCAAATTTGTTTTCCATACAAACTTTAACACCTCCTTTAGGAGTTTAATTTCGAGAAATCCCTTATCAGTAAGTCCTAAAGGATAGCTAGTGGACAAATTTAATGTTTCTAGCTTTAGTGGTTTCGGCTCGGCGTTGATGAGTCAGTCAGTCAGGCATACTCGTACCGTTAGGCCATTTCTATTTATGTGTATATATAACTCGAGTTTTATAAAATATGTATATAGAGACAGTTAAATCTGTAAGAATTTTTAATAGTATCATATTACTAAAAATTATATTAAACAAAATCAGTATATTATATTAATTTGTATTAAAACAGTACTAATTGTACTTGTATGGTATTTGTACTTGTATTAAAACTCCATCACACTAATTTCCGAAGCCTTTAATGGTTGACAACCCGCTTAATATTCTATCACCTCAGAGGACTATGAAGATGTTTCCTTATGAATACATAATGTTAAGACAAAACCACTTTATTTTCAGCGTGTCGCCGAGGCACCTACTTGTAAAGGCTTCGTCAATTGTTGAAATGTTCCACACATCTAAACGGTGGCTGTAAACACTCGCTAACTGAAAAGTTTCAATTTACGTTCAAACGGTATTGCCTTTTCAAAGACATTATGTTTCCTGTGAACACCAATTTTGGTAGGTACGAATGTGTTAGGCCCGTGTACTTGTAAAGTAGAAACTTGTAATGTTACAGTTAAAACCCGTTTTCAGTAAAAACAATTTTTTCCTCGTAAAAGCTAATTTTGACTGAACACCTTCGTTGCAACTAGTTTTTCCTAGTAAACACTAGAATTTACTGACAAACAAATCTGAATGTTAGTTAAAGCTGGTTTTAATGAAATGAATCAGTTAAAACTGTTTTTGACCGAGGTCAATGTTGCGGGCTAAAGCCCAATCTTAACTGTAACATGTATACATGAACCTAGTGTCATATGATAAAAATCCTATTCTTATTGCAAAATCCATTGCATTGCATAGTAAGCAACATTGCATATTATGTGCGTATAACGCACCCTCAGTGGAATAAAAGCATTATCAGAAAATGATAATTTTTCAGTACAGCAAAAATTCTGTTAATAACTTTTTATTATTTTCCTTACGAATTTTTATATAGGTATATCATTAAAACAATTAATCTAAATATCCGACTAAGGATGACCAGATGAATCTAAATAATAACCAGTTTTGAAGTATTATGTGACTTGCTTTGAAGTTTTCAAGGATATAAAGAATTTGACAAATTGTATTGGGAGCATTTCCTAAGCGATTAAAATGAATTTTCGACACAAAAAAAATATTTAGGTCTATATCTCGCTTAAGTTTGTAGATTTTTTATATCCGTTCCGTAACCAGCCCTTTTATCCTCCCCTACTGGACATGACTCTCATCATGCGCATCGTCTCTCGCATGTACTGCCTTAAAATATTACGCTGGCTAAGCGGGTTGGCGAGTCCATTCTTGTGGAGATAATGTAGTTCCTCAGGAGTTGTAGAAAGGAGAGTAGTTTAAAAATTGCGAAAGCGGTAGATTTTTCGAAAAATCCCAATAAAATATACACAAACAATGAATGTTGTTGGATTACAGCTCGTAAAGCTCCACAACTTTTGACTAAACATTTTTATATTTTTTTTTAAATATCTCATTGTTACCAGTTTGCTGTCGATTCCAGTAACTTAATAGACATTTATGTTGAAACAGTATATTAATAATATTTGTGTTGAAACGGTTTCTTGTTCCTGTCAAAAGTGTTAGCTACCTACTCGATAAGACGACGCCGTCACATTTCCGAGGCATCAGTAGAACAATATTAAACACGATTATCATCCGTGCTCTCACTTATTCAGTTGAGAAGTCTCAGCGAAGTTTCGAGATAAAATCACACCACAAAGAAGCGAGAGCGGCGCGTAGCTTGTGACAGGTGAGAGGGTGAGACCGCGCCCTTATCGCTCGTGAGCTTGCAACTTTGTCTCGAGCTCTGTGCGCACTCCGTCGACCGATCGCGACGCCACTTCAGTAGGCGAGTAATCGTCGTGACATGTAAATAAACACTACCACCTCAGTTTGTTGGTTTACTCAGCACCTATCCATCATGTCAATTTGATTGTTTGAAGGTAAAAATTAAACAATAGTGAATTAATGTGTTGGCCGTGTGGCCGGCTTTAAAGTAGCATCTAACTAAGTGGTAACACAGCTGCTACCATAAGCCCTGAGGAACTACACCCACCTCTAAAAGAGTGGACTCGCCACCCGCCAAGACAATGTGCATAAGAAGACCTTTGTCCAGCAGGAGACGAAAACCCAACTAACCACCCCTAACCATCCCGGTTAGGGAATTAATAAAATTTATTTACCTCCTCTCTCTACAACCTACTCCGTTATTTCTCTTCAAAGCATTAAAAATCTAGATTAGCAAGTTGATTAACCCTGCCAGTCTTCGGGAACCTCAAGTCCTATAAATTAGTAGATAGATTTAAACATTCATGTATTTAAATTTATGTCATTTTGAAAAATGTATCTAATAACTAGAAAGCTATTATATCCAATCCCAATCCAATTTGTCCAATATGTAAACAACATGGTGGACTTACCCAGCCTTACATTAAATAGTGAGGTGATAATTGTTTACATATCCATAATTTGAATAATTAAGATAACAAGTTTGTCTAAATTTAAAGCTAATGTTGAGAAGTTAGATGTTTTGTTCCCGCCAAATTGAAATGAAATGGACTATACCTATAACACCAAAGTATCACTAGTTAAAACTCGTTAATTCTTTACAAAGTAAAAACATCATTCCCATTATTAACATTATATTCATTAATATTTGTAAAGTAAACATAGTATATATAGTAAAGTACAGTTAAGTACAGTCAAGTATAGTAAAGTACAGTCAAGTATAGTAAAGTAAATTAAGTACATAACCGGTTCAAACAGGCTCGTTTACTCTTGAACTCGCTACGCTAATATACGAGCCGGCAATTACCTTCATGGCAAACACCCCCCGGTTTATGTCGCCCTGAAATGAAACCTTGTGTATTTAAGAGCTGTTACACACATAAACTTTCATTAAATGTACGTATGTTTGCCGGAGTTATCAACTTCTGGATCGCTGGTGAGTCGTGTTTAATGTTCCGACCGTTAATGTTTGTTTATTGATTTTTGGACGATTCCGATTAATTAGATATTCAATGACAGTTGCGGAAGCAATATTGTATATATTTGCATGATTGGATAAGGTAATGTACCTTTCACAATGCCGATTAAGAGGGGCCGTGCAGCCTCGACAGACTGTGTCGAGCCTGTGTGACTCCAATGTGTGTATAATTACACTGCAAAAACTCTCGAACAAAAAAAAACAAAGCAAAGAACAAAGCAATTTAAGAATTTAAAAAAATTAAGATCTCGATGTACTTATACTAAAAATGTGCGTAGTAAACCTGCATCGAAATAAAAAAAGAATAAAACAAGAAGAGAACTACCGAACTGGCTACTAATTTAATGAACATTTTATTTTAAATATCTGCAAAGATTTAGTTTCTTCTGAAATAATATATTTTAAACTTCTGCTAACTCTTTTTGTGTGAGGGAATCAATTTACTGCGTTAATTAATAATTATTTTCTGTAATAGGCAACGACTACAAGTTACTCGTATCATTAAGACATCGAAAAAATGTCTAATTAGATTAGGGAATAAGTTCAAGTGAAACTTCACTAATTCGACAATATATTTTCTTAAAATATGGTAGAAGTATAGTATACTTCGGATTATGATAAGTATTATGATTTTACAATATGAACACGAGTTCATATTGTAACTAAAATTAATAAAATTTAATAACTTAATAATCCACAAATTCATTCTCGTCTTACAACGTTAAATGGTTGATCATTTGTATAGAATTAGTACAGTATCCGTATCAATAAATATAATGTATAATAATATGATATAGTTACACGTGAGGTACATACACCAACAGGGATAGTTCTCATGCAACTGGCCTTGCTCACTGAGTACACCAACACACATACACGTTAATAGATTACGACTTTAACTGGTTTACTGAATGTGTAATAAAAATTAACTAACGATTCTCATAACTTCTGTAGCTCAGTTGGTCGAGCGTGTAGTGCATGAAACTGGGTTCGATCTTCAATGCGTTTGTGTCACCATTTTCACGTTATTCTTTAATTTTTATTTATTATTCACATTTTATGAAATTATTATAATACCAAATTGTGTTACGTACTAATAAAAACTTTTGGTTAAGTCGTTTTATGTGTGTGCGTGAACAAAGCCTGTTGCATGCACTTATCTCTTATGTGTGCCTCATGTTACTATTTAACGTGTTTTGGCTCTATTTTGATGTAAGCACATAAGTACCTACTTACCTTTACCTAAACATTAAAATTACTATGTATTTTAGAGAAAGGTTTCAGGATACTAATGTATCTTGCGATTTTATTCGGACAATGTAAGAGAGATTACCTAAAAACAAGAATAAAACTTTAAATACATATGCCATTAAGTCCGTTATTTGTACAATTACGTGTGCATTGAAGTTTAAATAAATAAATAAAACGAATAATAAACAAATACACATGCACCCAAGGGCGCACACACACACACACTATCACACAGTCACTCATGCATACACAAAGGTGGACACACACGCAGAGAGAGAGAGAGAGAGAGAGAGAGATACAAAGAGGTGTACACATTAAATTTCATTGATTTATTACATACCTTGATCATTGTTATACTTTCATTATTCTTAATGTTTAACTTAAATGACACGTATTTATGTGCCATACCTGTGTTCCTTTTGTTATGTTAATGGTGAGTTTACATGTTCTAATTTCAAATTAATTATTTAAATTCTCAATTCTAAGATCTCTGAAAACATAAATTAATATATTTTTTTAAGGATATTTTAGCTCTTTATGTTTGAAAACCTTTATATGGCATTGTTATAGGCCTATTGTTATTGTTATTTATATATAAAGTTGTAAAATGAGGTATGTGCTGCCTGGTATTCCAATAATGAATATAATAAAATTAAAATAAAACAACTTGCAAACGTTTTCATAATACTAAGACTTTCTATTGATTAGACATAGTCTTCTTTAAAGCTGTATACAACTGGCTAATTCCTTACAAAACTTTATGAAAAGAAATTTAATTCAGCGTATAATGGAATATTTCATTTCATATTTTGTTCACGTTAAAAACACGGCTACGAAGTCGACATGTCGGAAACTCAAAACAATCTGCTTTCAAAGCAACTTTCCAAGGTTCTTGCTACCACACTGAAGGCTGCTTCAGTGGTCGCTCTTGTACACTAATAGACACACACCTACATTATATCTCCTAGACTAACTTTTAGCTGTGAGTAGACGGGTAAATGTACATAACTGAGATTTCCTTGTATAAATTCCGTGGCTAAATGCTAGTAAGCATTATCATAGATTATAATTATATACGGTCTCGTGAAAGCTCTTTAAGGAAGTTCTCCCATATATGTTTCATTGCGATATACAAGGCCGCAAGTTATTTACGTACTTACAGATCATAACGTATCAATTTTACCAAAACTATTTTATGCGAGTCCCTTGTTAGTAACTCAATAAAGTATGTAACTTAATTTGTTGCCAACCATACTTCGTACCTAAATGTACCATAATACCATAATTCGTACCATAGTTTTACGTACCTAAATGGAGAAATTACGAGCGCGCTCTTTGGTTGTGTATTATACTACTACTAACTGCATAAAGATATACTTATAGCTTAAAACGTATTGTCTTTAATTTCAGGTTTCAGCGGTAATCGTTTATAATACACCCACGAATCCATCTACATTAAAAATTCCCCACAATGTAGTACGAAATGGTATAACATTTGCATTAACGCGTACGACAGGCCAACATGAATTGTTATCCTATCGAAAACAATGTGACCTTTAATGAAACACCTACAGTCCGCCTACGTCCAATTTCACATAATTATACGCCTACAGAAAATCAGGCCAATGGTATTGGCAATCAAGCGTTCGCACAAATACATACTTCTTTGCAGCTCATTATCAACTTATTTATTAAAACCGGTTAGACAGCATATATAACGTTGCAAAACCAACCTATTCATCCAGTTAAAAAAACGGATATGAACTTTAAAGCCATGGTAATAAGTCGTTTACGAACGCACAAAAAGTGTGTAATCTTGTGTTCGGTTGCCTAATACTTGGCAGACTTTATACTCTAAAAATAAAGAGACTGAATATACCGCTGTGGATCGTTTCGTTGGAACGACTATACAATCTCATATAACATCAATATTATATGGAAGTTACTCGTATAGGTAGCTAAAGCGATGCTATTTCAAGGAATATAAACGTTGCATTCATGGAACTTGCTTCTTTAAACGAAATTTCAGGGTTGTTTTAGGTTGCAACCTTCATTGGCGGCCTCAGCGGATTTATACAATAAATGCCAACGTTAACTTCTATGTAACTATAAACATTTATCTCCTACAATTAGTTAACTAGGACACATTCTATAGGATAAACTTTATTACTATTAATTTTATAAAATATTGAAGTAAATGGTTACATTTATTAACCGCTTTTAATTTTTACTATAAACAGAAAAACATATTGTAGAACTAAAATAATAATTTAGTGTGATGTGAACCCACAAACCAAAATTGTCCATAGTTAGACTAACCCTTGATCGTAGCTTTGTCCGCTTCAAACCAAAATTCTGGGAGATCCCCAATCCCCGGCGCCGGCGGCCCAACTATTCCTAGCAACGGCAGCGGCTACAGAAACGGTAGGGCGATGAATCCCCGGTTTCTGTTAGGCTGCCAAAACCGTCGTTTGGCGACATACAACTCACGGATTCTGAGGCTTGATAAGAATATAGTGGATATAGAAACCGAGCTGGGTAAGATAAGATAGGGCATTCTTGGGTTATTCTACTACCGGCACGGTAACCAAGGTGACCAAAGCGGGGTCAGTTTTCTCGTTAACGAGGTGCTTATTAACAACGTTGCGGAAATATCCGGTGCGTCGGCGCACTCGGGTTACATAAAAATTATCTCTTAAAGGTTGTACAAGTATATGCCGCCACGTCTACGCACACGGACGGATTTGTATGGTAATATATTAAGAGCCCTGAATCAGACTGTCAAGACTCAATTCAGCGTTGTTAACGGAGATTACAACGCCAAAGTGTTAATACGAGAATGCGGAGAATCGAAAGTGGGGCCGCACGAATTTGGAAAAAGGAACCACCGAGAGTAAACGCTGCTCGAGATGCAGGGGCTCTTTTTTATAAACTCTTTCTTCAAGAAGAAGCCCCGCAAGAAGTGGACCTGACAAAACGCAGACTGTAGGACGTTGAATTGACTTCATATTTAGAGATATTACAGTGATCAACAGGTTTAAGACCGGATTCGATCACCGACTTGTACGTGGCACTCTAAATATCGACTAAACGCTGGAAAGATCTGTTCTGATGAAGACCAATGTTCGTCCCACACCACCTCAAACCGTCTTAGGGTCCAATCGATCCTTAGAATCGATTCGATGCTCTGGAACCCACGGTTAATGTTGACGAGATGACCGACAACATGGTGAGAGTGATCCGATAAATTTTCCCTAAATATTTTAAACCGTAGCGCAGAATTAAAGAGTCCAAACTCTCAAGCGAGACTCTGCATTTCATAGAACTCATAGGCGGGAGAGAGCTTACTGTTTCGCCAAATCGACAAGACCACAAAAAAATCCTGAGGCTGATACGCTGTGATCTTCGTCGTTTCAATTCAGAACGAAGTGAGGTGACGATAGAGAACAATAAAGGCTCTAGATTATTTCCTCAGCCTCTTGGACGCACCTATCTCACGTTGCTTAAAAGCGATAGTGGCCAAACTCTCTCTTCTAGACCAGAGATCTTGGCTGAACTTGAGAAGTTCTATAGAAAATTCCACGCCGCACACGCATCTGTGGCTACGAGGAGAACGATCGACGAGCAAAGTTAACCGACTACACCCTACACTACACCGAAGATATCCCGGATTTCAATCTGGGTGAGATTATAATATTATAATAGAGCTTCTGAAAGCCGGAAGAGCTCCCGTCTTATGAGCGCTAGAACACCTCTGTAATGCCGTCTTACACGGTGGCATAACACCGGAGGCGTAGAGCAGGAGTGTGGTAGTCCTGTTCTTCAAGAAGGGAGACAGGACAATATTGAAGATATAGTCCCTATATATATAGTCCTATTTCTCTCCTGAGAAATATATATAAGCTGTTCTAGAGAGTAATTACGAATCCGAAAGAATAATTACGAATTACGTCTCGCCCGGGGGTTAGACGAGATCCAGACTGAGCCGGAGCAGGCTGGGATTCGAAAAGGCTCAGCACCGTCGACCACATTCTGCACACACTGGGGCAAGTTATACAGAACGCCGATAAGTATAATTAGCCGTTATGTAGACTACGCGAAAGCCTTCGACACTATCGAGACCTGGGCTGTTCTGGAACAGCGATGCCAAGTCGATTGTCGATATATCGAAATGCTGAGATGTCTCTATAATACTGCGAGCGTGACGGTCCGAATCCATGATCAGCAGACCAGGCCGATCCATCTGCATCGAAACGGGGAAATGTAATGAGAAAATAACTTTCATCATATGAGGGCCGATTTACCGCTAAAACCGGCACTTCATTTGAACTGCTTCTACTTAACAGGTCGATACTACTGCAACTAATGACGTTTGATTGCACATAATTCATCTGTTACCAGTCAGTTTAATTTGTATGCCGCGCGCCGTATAAAACTGTTACACCAAGGCCAATTCGCTCTCCTTTAAACTTTAGCACAATATCGTGGGATTCAATTAACAAATGATGTAATTTTATAATATCCTCTCTGGAGTTTCATAATGTAACATAACCAGCCCATTTTTTCAGCCACTACTGGCCTCCACTCATCCACATCCACAGAATATATATATATATATTCCTCATATAACCATATATATCCTTCATGGGATATATGGCCGTAATACGCCACGCTGGCCAAGTTCACTCTTTCAGAGGTGTTGTAGTTCCTCGGGGCTTGTGGTAGCGGCTTTGTTATCCTTAAGTCGCCTTTTATGACACCCGCAACCACGGGAAATGGGGTGATGCTCTAAAGGCAGCCGACATCACACGGCCTGGAGCTATATAATCAATTTCATATATTTATTCCCCTACCACTTTATATTTTGGATAGCCCGACAGTTGACTGGAAGATAATGCTGTAAGATCAGCCTTTTGTAACAATTTACAAAAAACAGATATTTTTTTTCACAGGCTGTACCGGAGACGATACGGGAGTTGAAATCCGCAGTATGGGGCGCGGAGCTGACCGGTGGAGCGGCCAATATGACAGGAGCTATTACCACTGGTTTCGAAATTCTTCATCGAGTAAGAAAATATTTTACTACGGTTCCAATATTTATCACGTTATTTTTCTAGATTGTAGTCATCCCATTATAATTTGACGCTACCTCCATGTTTAATATTAATAAGTATAGAATCCATATCAAGTCTTTAATCCGAAGGCAACAAAAAAGCCAACCTACAATCATTCTTTGTATCTACAAATAACCTATAAACAATAAAAACACTCTTACTAAAATTAAACCCCTAACACTGATCGCTTAAGTCAGTACTAGAGATTGCAATCCTGTAAAGCGGGATCCCGCATCATTTGAGAGTCCACGAGATCTTGCAACAACTATGCGACCACGTGCGGATCCCGCAAACTCATAAAAAATAGCACGAACGACAAAAACAAAGCGCAAAGCACAGTTATTAAAGATGACAACAAAAATGTTGAAACTGCACTGGACCTATTAAAACTGAAGCTATATAAACCACCAAGCATAGAGGTAAACGTGTCCTTCTCGGCCGCTGAAAATACATATTATATGCAGTTCTTTAAAAATTAGGTTTACGTACGAAACAATCGATAAGTAGGTACTATTTGTTTCTTAGAATCATTCTTTCAAAAGCAGAAATGAAGATTGATTTATTAAAATCAATCCATAAATTTTAAAATAAGTGTCTTAATTATATTACATGATCTACAATTATTGTACGAAAAATATACGACTGCTAAGATATTTTACATAGAGTATGTACTTACATCTTACGTAGAGATGTTGTATCTCTCTGCGTTTTCTACCGCCTACCGAGTTCAGAAAATGGGGAATTTTCTGAAGAGCTGTTCAATTTGATGCCAACTTCAGGTTTTTACCATCGCACCGCTCGTCATCGTCGTGCGGTTCATCCGCACTTTCTTTACATAGAGTCGTTGCGTATAGTGCGGTCGAAAATACACTTTATACCGCGAACCCGAAAGTTGTGGAATGAACTGCCAGCTGAGGTATTTCCGTTACGCTACGATATGGGGCTCGTCAAAAGAGCTGTGAACAGGATTCTGCAAGGTCGGCAGTCCCCTGGTGTTGCAGGTGACCGTGGGCGGCGGTGACCACTTACCATCATGTAGCCCGCCCGCTGGTCTGCCATCCATTCTATAAATGAAAAAAAAAACATATAGGTACCTAAACATAAATTACTTTAAACCGAAATATCAAGCAACCAAAGAGATTTTACTAGGGAGGGTGACATAGACTCAGATTTTTTTTTAAACTGAGTCATTCTAATAATAAAACAAATACTTAAAAGCTTACTTCTAATTTTACAATCTCAAGGAAGGATGGAAAATCAGGCATACCCACGTGAACAAACAAACTTACAAAGATTCATACTTATTACTACAATAAGTTTTTACCAACAGATATAAAAGTGAGGAGAAGCAATTTAATTAGTAGAAGCGCGTCATTTGCACATTTTGTTTATACACTGAGGTAAGATTTGCTAAGGTCATACCATTAAATAGCGATCGTTCAATCGTAATATCTCGGTAATGGGACACTTTAGGAGACATAATGTTGTATAACATTTTTTATTTCTCTGTTTGTCTATCGATATATGTAGGTCCCATCATGCGACGCAGTTTTGAAAAGAAAAAAAAATAGCGGCTTGGGACTATGCCACAAAGTTCCGAACCCCTTTGGTTGATCGATACAACTAATGTGATTTATTATTGTATCAAAATGAATAACACTGCTTTGATATCACATACAAACTGACGAAAATTATAAATACTATGAAAACTAGTATGAATTACCATTAATTGATTAGGTTTAATTTAGATTTAGGTAGGTACAGAACTAAATAATTAACATTTAAAAGTTCATTTAAGTACACGAAGTTATTTTACTGTCTAAGTGATGTTGATTTACTCGTATTAGTTAAGAGAGTTAACATTTGATTAAAATTAATGTTATTTTGTTAACAGAAATACCTACTATTGTCGATTTTTATTCAAAAATATTGAAGTTGGTTAAACAATTTACAACATTAAGTTATTTTTTTATTTTAAATCAACAAAAATTAAAAGCCTAATCCGCGTGGATGTCGCGGGATTGACTCCAATCCCGCAAATTTACTGCGGGATTGGAATCCCTAGTCAGTACATTTACTACGTCGTCGGTAGCCAGTTGCGCTGAAATCTTAACTTTAGATGTACATAAGTTACCAATAAAATGGATATTGTTACATTTGTTTTTTGTGCTGCAGCTAATAAAAATCTTTTGCTATCCAGTACAATCGCACCGGACTAGGATGCCAATGCAACCAGGCGATCGCAGTAGTGGGTGCGGGCGGCGGCACCACCGGCGTCAAGGCAGTGTTTCGCTTGTGGAATTGGCCACATATGCCCGTGCGCATCTTCACGTACCGGGTCGGGGGAGATACTGCCGCTGGGCACAACATGAAGGATATGGCGTGCACCAATAAAGGTAATATAAATGAGAATCTGACAGAACTGTTTGACACGTAGAATTAGAATAGATTTTGTTTTGCGATCGCATCATCGTTTGTCGATCTTGATGCAAAACAAAGTAATATTACCTATTAAATGGCGTGCACACGTAAAGATAATCTCAAAGACAATCTGAGATGACAAACTAAATTCACTATTTCATTTATTTATTTAAAAATCATAGTCACTTATTAACAATGCAACAATCTGTCAGACAAATAGACTTCGAAATTTCATTATAAATCTTGACTTATAATATGATGATTGATATCAATTGATAAACACACAATATTATTGATATCAATAGTAACTAATGTTACATAAATCTAATTTTATATTACTAACCTAAACTTTTGGCATTTGCTCATACAAGTACATACACACCTTTGTGCGGCTCTATCGTACATTGAAGTAACATGGGTCTCAGACCGACCTTGACTGTGTCATTGAGACAGACGTACGTTGTGCCTGTACAGCGAATAATTTTGGAACCATTATGCAAATACCTACCTAATTTGGTATTGAACTCTTTCAATCGTTAACAAGAAGTGTTTTGGTTCCAGGTTTCTACGTATCAATCAACGAGCACTCTGAAATTCGTTCCAAAGTACTCCACCTGACTGAAGTGTTAGCACGACCGCTGGTTATGTACCAAACTATTCATCCAGTACACTGGAGCCCTGTTTATCTCGGAGGAAGAGTAAGTGATAAACTTGATCGCTAAACTCTGTTCAAGTTCAAAAAGTGATGTCATCGCTACCAGTGGCGTGATTCGACTTATTAACAAATTACGAAAAGAAGCGCTCTCGATTGACCAACTAACGCCGTGTTATGCTACACGGACGTATGACGTTACTTTTACTTAATATGAATAGAGTTATAGTAGCAGTTCTAAAAACTCCACAAATAAAATTGTCATAGGAACTCAATTTTCATATTAAATGTCAAAAGATAAAGAAATGTAGGAGTTGTGTTTAGAGAATATACATATAATTGAGTTTACTGATTGGGCGTATTTAACTAAAGCGCTACCTACTACTGAAGGAATTGTTTAAATGTTAGACCAACTTCAACTAGAATCTTTTTTTTTTGTATAATCTGGTGGTTGACAGGACCTTCTAACTTCTTGTTCGCTTATGCAATAAAGTTTAAATAAACAAATTAAAAATATATTTCATTACAGAGTAGCAGCCTCGCCGATGATGGAATGGGACAACTGATGACATCAGTCACCGTGCCAATTTTCGACAGGAGGAACCACACTGTACGACATTTCTATCTTAAGATTTTATCCTTCACCAATCGAGCGTAATTGATGGTCAACGCTCGTACCAATAGCTTGATATTTAAGTTACAACTGCTATTTAATATAATAAACAGTCGCACGTTTTCTGATGCATGATATTCCTTATAGGGAAGAGTTGATTAATTGCGCGTTGGTTGGTTACTCATATCCAAAAAACCAATAACGTTACAGGACATCTGAGTGTATAATAATAGTCTAATAGGCAATAATTTCCCTGCACCGGCGATCCGTGCGTTGCGAGCAACCATGTGAGGTAAGTGAGTGTAACTCATAATATTTCCCGCGCTTTCGTTATAATTTTTGATTGATTTCCATTACAACGTAAGTTATAATTTATATTACTTATGCAATTATTTATTGTCTGAATCTTTGACATTCTTAAAAATATTAAAGAATGGTGAGCACATACTGTCTTACTATTCACACTCAAATTTAATTTTTTTTTCCCGATTTCAAAATAAAGTAACGTATATTGACAGTTACGCGCGATATTCTCTTGTTCTGGAGAAAAAGCAACTTTTTGTCCAGAATAAGAAAAGGATGTATGTGAGGGTGATGTTTTATTGGCTAACGCATTTTAAAGAACGCTTTTTATGCAACAACAGCTACGAAAACTAGTGATTGCCAAGGTGGCATCTCAGGACTTGTGTTATTTTTACCATAAATTTATTTTTTCTTTTAAATTAGAAGCAATATCATTATTGTCGACCTCAGGCATGATATTTTTAAGGCCATTCTCCGCACCTTCTGATATGTTATCAGAAGGTGCGGAGAAAGGCCTAGTATCAGTGGTCTGGTTATTAGTTCGGTATGCGAACTATTAGTTAACCGGACCTTATTATAACCGGACTATTGATACTAAGTCATGAGCAAGGCTCTAAGGGCCTTTCTTACCACCTCCTGATAAAGTAACTGTTACCAATCTGTTAGATAAATTATCTGCCAATTTATCTACTTTCTGACTGACTTCCCGATAAAGTATATTATAACTGGCTTTATGATATCTTCTGATAAAGTATCAGGAGGTGGTGAGAAAGGCCCTTAGATTTTCATAACATTTACAATTATTACTTGTTGCCAAATAAATTCTCCTTTTAACAATACTGATTTTGTTTTTTTTTTATATCAAACCTGTATTAAATTATACGCAAATTTTCTTAAGGGCTCGTCAACTCTCCCCTAACATGAATATCAGTACAAAACTTCACATCTAGGCCCTAATCAGTTTTCGAACTTCTTGGCGCTACTAAGCCAAAAACCAGGGATATAAAAGTATAGTTTCATAAACTACCTATTACTGCCCTTATGCGGAAGACTTTTTAACATAAATCTATATATTCATTTCAGCAAAGAGAAGCTAATCTACTGGGTGTGGTTGGAACTGATGTCCCTGTCGATCAGATAAAAAAGCTCGTGCCACCATATAAGGTACGAGAACACATTGGAATTAAAAGAATACATATAAAGAATTTTAAATAATTATAATAATTAGTTTATATTAATCTTTGTCTTTTTACTTTCAGTTGGGAGTGAACGGTTACTCCTTCATGGTGGATAACAACGGGCATGTATTATATCATCCAGACTTGAGACCACTTGTAAGTAGTTATTTCCTTCTTAGATTAGATTCTGAAATCTAGACATCTGATTGTCAAATCTCATACAAATATTTTTTTATTACAGCACACCAATGAGGAAGTAAGTACTGAAAGAAAAATAAAGTTGCTTTGTTTATGTAATTTTCACTACTTTTTTTCTTGCTTATACCTAACTCCATCACCATTACTACTTTTTGTAGGTACTTTAATATCAAAATTATTATGAAGCCCTATAATGTTTGTTTCAATCCAATTTGCCAAAAAAAAAAACCAAATTAATGAAATATCTCTACATTTAGCTTTAAATCTAGAGCAAACTTGGTCGCAATGAATCAAATTATGAATATGTAAACAATTATCACCTCACTATTTAAGGGCGCGTCACTATCACCTCATTGTTGTGTCATGTCATTATGTTTGGTTACATTTTGGACAAATTGAATTAATATGAAAGGTGTAGGTATATACCTAGTCTTCAGCAAAATAAAACCATTTCTTTCTTCTCCAGTATACAGAGACACTTCGACCATTGTACTCCAGTGTGGAACTAACTGATTTAGAGCTCCTCGTTGACGCTGACGAAAACTCAAGAGTCAATCTTACTTCCATGTTACTTGACGTAAGTGTTCTGATGATAAATTATTGCTATTGAAATTATATCGTTCTAGAAATCTATAAAATAGTAGGTGTAATTAAGAGATATCGGGAGAAAAGAGAAAATACGATTTCGATTTATATTACGCCATACGTTCAGCACTATCTTTGAACAGTTCTCTAAAACATGCAAAAGAAAGTTTATTATCTTAGTGAAGACATATTCTAGAAGGAGAAAGGGACCAACAGGTTTGAATGGAAAAAGGTCACTCAACCAGGCCAAGGCCCACTCGAGCCTGTAGAGAGGTAGATAACATGCTTTAGTTTTTTTTTATGTACGAAGGCGGCAGACGAGCATACAGTCCACCTGATGGTAAGTGGATGGATAAGCCCATAGACATCCGCGATACATGCCAACATTAGTCCAAAATGACAAACGTTGGCACGCCCCCGGATACGCTGCCTAGCTTTGGAGATATAGGAATGGATTTGGAGAAAGGGTTGGGAAAATGGGGAGGGATAGGATGGGAATGGGCTCTGGCACATCTCACTCACTACCGAAACACGTACGTACATTAGGGAAATAAGATAAAGTGGGAAATGCAGTACATTTCAAGGTAGTTTTCTGTGAGAGAGGGGTAACGTGGCCAGTCGAACGCGCCCAGCGGCTGTTGGATTGCAGCGAGCATTCTCCCCCTGACAATTGCGATAAAGTTATTGACAGTTAATGATAAAATATACAAATTGATCTCAGTTACTCCCGTTTCCAATTAGCATTGTAACAGTAACCAGCTATTTTATTGTCCACTGTTGAACACGGACCTCCTCGTGCATGCATGAAGCATGTAAGACCTTATAAAACGGTTCGCTGGTCAAGCGGGTTGGCGAGTCCACTCTCTTAGAAATTGTGTAGTATCTCAGGCCTTGTGATAGCGGATTCATTACCCCTCAATCGCCCTTTACGACACCCAGAGATAGGGAAAAGATAGGCTAATGCTATTCTAAAGCCGGCCGACAACAGACGATCAAGTATCCTCAATTACCCTATTCTATTGCAACGTTTTATGTTCTTCCAGCTCCGAAATGACATGATCGAACAACGGGAAGGCGAAACAGAAATCGGTGTAAAAGTTCAGTACGACAGCATGAGGCGAGTAGCCACTCGTAGACAGAGATACTTCTATAGCCCAGTGGACGGCACACCGTACTCTTTGGCCGTGGTACTGCCTGATGGCTACGGCATGTATGAACTACAAGCCGAACAGGAAGTTAAGCATAGTCCTATTAACGGTCAGTATAATTTGGTAAGACGTGTTACTTTTTGCTTTTATTAACAGTCTTCATAAAGTTATCTTTTTATTTAACGCAGTCACGGAATATTTCAAAGGCGACAACTGGAAAGTGCACCCAGATTGGTAAGAATTAATTCTTTAATACCACTTACACACATGTCATTACTTTCTTACAAGACTTTTTCTTAATGGTCAATTATCATACTACCTACCTAATTCATGGAATATGGTTCTGAAGCTCATTTTCAATGGTTCCACGTCACGTAAAAATAGAAGAACGATTTTTTTCAAATAGCAGGTATGTAAATCAATTATTCCACGCAGTCTACATCGATAGTCATTACCTTCCTTCCTATATCTATAGTCTATACATATAATAAAATTGAAAGATAAAATATGTTTTTGAAAAAAATCGTTGCTCTGTAACCCTACTCTACGGAACGATACAAAACCCAAAATATCAATTTTCGGAATTTTTGTCTGCCTGTCTGTCAGTCTGTCTGTCTGAACGTGCATCACACAGAATTTACCGGACGGATTGTAATGAAATTGTAATAACGTTGTGCAATGTTAACATTTAGAATACTTTTTATTTAAATCCCTAATAGAGTTCCCATGGGAATCAAGCTAAACACATATATTCTACAGTCTACGCGCACAAAGTCGCTGGCATTGATAGTTTTCATTAAATCATATAAATTTTCCATTTCATACATTCTACATTCGTGTCTCTATTACACCGCGTGTGTTCAGGGTGTACTGCGAATATGCGTCGACTTCCGAGCAGTCGTTCAACTCCCCGGAAGAGCAACTGTTGCACTTCCTGTCGCGCGCCGGCCGCCCCGCCTGGAAGTGGATGTCTCTGAGGCCGAGGGCGCTCACGCTACACAACGCGCACAAGAAGCAGGACAGGGGTTCTTACTACTGTCAGTACCTACCATTCTTGTAATAATAGGGTACCATAACCAGCCCCTTTGGCTTCCACTGCTGGTCATGGGCCTCCTCATACACATTGTCTTGTTGCATGCGTGACGTATGGCCGTAAAACGGCACGCTGGCCAAGCGGATTGGCGAGTCCACTCGTTTAGAGATGATGTAGATCCCCAGCGTTTCTGGTAGCGGCTTTGTTATCCTCAGTTGAATTTTACGACACCCATGGGAAGAGATGGGGTTTTGCTATTTTTAGTATAAAACCGGTCGGCACCACGCGATCAAATAGCGTATGATTGACCCTTTTCAAGTAGGTACATAAATAAATAGCTAAAGATACTAAAAAAATGATATATGAAATCAAAATATCTAAAGTTAGAAAGACCACACTACTGTGTAATGACGTCACTAACACCTTAAATATTGTCATACTCATATCTGCCGACTTTTATAGAATTTTAAAAGTTATCTATTTTTAATGTGAGTTTTTTTTATATGCTAGTTGTCGAATAAGCCACATAATGTTTCAATTTCATGTGCAGACAACTTCTATAATTAAAATAAATAAGTTATAACTAATGTGTGACGTTGTGCCTGTAAGAAGTGGTGGAACATTTAGTTAACTTAAGCGATGATGACGAATTCAATTTCTGATGATCAAACGACTGCAGTTAATAATTCATTTTTTTAGATTTATTCAGTTTTCATAAAATATTAATGTCACTTTGTAGTTTGTACTATTCAGACTCATGAAGAAACTAATTTATTTATCAAATTTCACAGTTTTATCACTTTGAATTTCTCTTATGAATTTCAATAAAACTGAACTAAAACATTTTGTTCCAGGTGACAAAACATTAGTACAGTCGCTAATTCGGGACGCCATGGTAATAAAAGAATTGGACGCACACACGGGACATGCCAGCCACCATTCGCAGTACGTAGAAGTTCGAGACCATAGCACGATTAATAGCACTGACACAATTTTGGTTTTTAAAAATTATTAAGAGATTTTAAGGAATTTGGAAAAACTATTTTTAAAAATATTTAAAGATAACTGTGTCAAATGCACCCTTGAGGAACGCCTAATTCGAAGTTCAATACAAGAAATTACAAGGCACTTTGCATGGTTATATTAGCACAAATAGGTTAAAACTTTAATCGCACTCTATGTCACTTTACTCTATGACATCACTAATTTGATTGTGTTTGTCACACAAATAGCCCGATAGCAACTTTAATGGCACTTCTGACAAGGTAACGTAACACGAACTCTTCATACTGGTTCAAATAGATATGTTAGATGTAACATCTGCTGAAATTTAAATTAGATACCCCGTTAATTTGCTCAGACTAGATCCTAAATAGTTGTGACGTCAGCTAAAGACAATTACAAAAATAAAAAAGGTTAACAATTATCTGCGAGATGCACAAAAATAGCTGCCAGGAAAATTCAGACATTTGAAAATTAATCTTATCCTAATTTCAAAATCTACGCTATTATAAATACTAACAAACGCTAATTATTTTTCATTTTCATCAATATTTAGAATAATGTAAGAGCTAAGGTATTTCCATTTCTTTATTTTCTCGATGACAGTTCTAATTTGATAGTTGTAGTGTTGTGACCAAATAAGTAATGATATCGATCGCATATATTTATTATATTTTGAACAAAGACAAATACAACAAAAACATTCAAATATATTTTTTCAAGGTGGGAACACTCAATGGCCCACCGCCATTTTGTGTTTGTTTTAATCTGTCACTCGCAACAAGACGGTCGTGCTAATCACTACATTTCTGTTCGCTGAGTTTTTTCACATTATCCATACGTTACGTTGTGTATTTTGTGTTCCTCCGTGTTGATTGCTGCCCAGCTGTCAAATATCAAAATGCCGAAAGGATCTGTTCTGAAAAGGCAGGCGAGAGAACTGGTGATCAAGGTTCGTAATTACTTTGAAGCAGAGTATCAAAATGGTGGGTTCTTCGACTTCCGCCGTATCATTGCCAGTACAATGCTATAGAACTAATATGGGCACAAATCAAAGGACACGCCGCTCGAAACAATACCCATCCCCCTTTTACGGCAAACAAGATGTTAGATTTATTAAAAAATGCATGTGCGGAAGTAACTGCCGAAAACTGGGAAAAAATTGTGAGAAGAACCCAAAACATTATAGCGTCGGATTGGGAAATTCATGTGGCATTCGATAATATAGAAGTACAGGAACTTATAATAAATGTTGGGGAGAACTCATTGAGTGACAGTGACGATTAATCAGATTTTGATTAAAATAAATAAATAAAGATTACCTGTCATTATAATTATTTCGTTTCATTCTCGAGTACCTACCTATACCTACTTATTTTACAACAGCTTCGAAAATTTTAAAGTAGTTGGCATTATCAATCAAGAATTAACACGTGTAACATCTTGTAATGAAATATAATATTAGTTAATAAATTTGTACAAAAGTATCCGGCAGTAGTTTAGTTTCTTACATTTTGTAAAAAAATATCGGATCTGTTATCGTGTTACGTTTATCGATAACTACATCCCTAAAATTGCTTTCTGTCTGACGTGACCTTGTTAATGAAATATGACGTCTTGGTGCCTAATTTTTGTTCGGAGTTTTAGGCGTTGACGCTAGAACAAAGTTATATCGACCACTGTGTGTCAGCTGTCATCGAGAAAATAAAGAAATGGAACTTGTATAGTAAATAGGCATCTAAATACCTGCTTAGTTAAAGCAATACATCTACCCAAATTTTGTCGTTATCACACACTCCACTTTTATAGTTTTGGAGAATTATTGAAGTGACGTGGCACAATATACTATTTTTTGTAGAATGGTTCAGTAAATCCATGAAAATTATTAATATTATATTAAATAACTATAGTTCAATAATATAATATATAATATAATAAATATAATATTATAGTTCAAGCAGTAACTCTCTGGAATGCGCTTCCCACTGACATTAGAAAGGCACCCAGTAAAGGATCTTTTTAAAAAAATGCTTCAAAATCATTATTTAAACATTCAGAATTAGGGATCCATCTACAATTGTATTTTCTGTCCTAATTTTCATCACTTCTTTAAGTTTTCTGCCATATTATGTATATAAGTTTGAGTATGTATGTATGTATATGTAGGTATAATGAAATATTATTTTATGTGTGTATTTGTGTTTAGACCAAAAAGATCAAAATTGCACTTATTTCTATTTGATCTGGTTACAATTACTTGTGCCATGAAATTTAAACAATTAAATATAATATAATAACTTACAAAAGATTTAATATTAATTGAATCTTCCGGGCTACTTGGCCGAGGTCTTCTGGAATCTCTTTTCTTTCTTGCAAACGTTTCGTCAACAACTGCGGTTGACATTTTCAGTGGCGACTGCGTTCACTTTCGGAGAGATGTTATCTCTTCTGCTTCTCGAGCGCAACTGACTCGACGACTGTGGCGCACCGGTATTTATAGTGGGCGAGGGTAGTTGTGATTGTGTGTGTACCCAGGGCCGTCTTTACCAGGGGGTGCAAGGGGTGCGGTGCACCCCGGGCGCCCACCTTTTAAAGGTAATGAAAAAATATAACGCTATAGTAAACAATTACACAATAGGATATTTGACTGTCATAGGATACACAATAGGATATTTGACTGTCATAGGATACACAATAGGATATTTGACTGTCATAGGATACACAATAAGATGTTTGACTGTCTTAGGATACACTCCCGCACCCCGGCGCAGAATAGACTTAAGACGGCCCTGTGTGTACCGAGTCTGTTTTTGTCTCCCCCTCTCGTCTCTCTTCCCCGTGAGCTTGATGTCGTCGGAATGCTGGATACTAGATATTACGGAGTCTTAGATTCTCTTCTTTTTTTGTTAAAATTGTTGGGATGCTTGTAGATTTCAATAGCTTCCCTATTGAGACGGAAATAATAATGATTCCCGGTTGACAAGATCTTTGTGTCCCTGAAGCAGATTTCGTGGTCCCCATCCGACAAGGCATGTTTAGCTACGGCCGACTTCTCAGTCTCTCCTCTTCGACAATTGCCTTTATGTTCTTTAATGCGGGTATTGACACTCCGTTTTGTAGTGCCAATATACACTGACCCACAGGAGCATAGTATTTTATATACTCCAGTCGAGCACAACGGATCTCTGGGATCTTTGACTGATCTGATGATATTTCTGAGTTGGCTCGTAGGCTTGAAAATGGTCTTCACGTTTTTCTTTTGTAAGATCTTGCTGATGCGATCTGTTACGCCTTTTAAGTAAGGTAAGAACGCCCTGCTTCTCTCTGGGTTGGTGTCAATATTGTCAGCTTTTTTGGCTCCTCTTTTTGGTTTTTGCACCCTCTTGATTTCGGAGACCGTGTATCCGTTGCTTTGAAGGGCTTGGTTTAAATGTATCACTTCCGATTGTAGATGTATCGGTTCGCAGATTCGTTTCGCCCGGTCCATCAGCGTCTTCATCATTGAGAGCAATTTCAAGCCTACGAGCCAACTCAGAAATATCATCAGATCAGTCAAAGATCCCAGAAATCTAAGACTTCGTAATATCTGGTATCCAGCACACCGAAGACATCAAGCTCACGGGGAAGAGAGACGAGAGGGGGGGGACAAAAACAGACTCGGTACACACACAATAACAACTACCCTCGTCCACTATAAATATCGGTGCGTCGGTACACACACAATCACAACTACCCTCGTCCACTATAAATACTGGTGCGCCACAGTCGTCGAGTTTAACTAAAGACAATGTTTAACACATCGCGCACGAAAGACTCCAATGAAAGTCATTACAATAACTCAAAATGTCAAATCAATTGTTCATAAAGTCTTCCTCCAAGACTATAAGTTGTTTAATCTATGTGTGAATGATAAAGCTGTCCAGGACCAAGGTAAGGTTTTGGTAATGGTGTGTTAACTAATCCACTTTCCTTTAGCAGCCCTGGAACTTTTAGCTAGCACGGAGGATTTTGCCTTTATTAACTTTTTTAATTATTTCTTGTTCGTTTATTAATTTTTTCACTGATCATGTTTTGCGTTTAATTTATTACAAGTACATCAGAGCTTTAAATTTCTATGAATTCCTAATGCGATTTACTGATTTAAGAAGGTAATAATTTTATATGTTACAAACATAAACATAATCAGTGATTTACAATTGAACATTTGCGACATAAATAACTTTTTTTTCATTGCTTTATCTTATACTAGCGACCCGCCCTCGCTTCGCTTCGGTTTATAAGTTTTTTTTTCAAATTTATTATTTTTAAAATTTCAAAAATAGTCTATGTCCATCTGGAATAATGTACTTTTCAAATGGTGATAGAATTTTTTAAATAGGTGCAGTGGTTCCGGAGATTACCCTCCACATACACACAAACTCACAAAATTCGCACTGTCTCTTTATTATATTACAGTATAGATATTACATAAAATATGTACCTATCTATGTTAGAACATGTATCTATGTTAACAGAATGTTAAGGCGCAGCACGCGCTGCACGGACCTAGCAACTGTCAGTTGCGGCCGCCGGCAACTTTCACAGTTTCCATTTGCGGCTACTGGTTACGGCAAACGAGAATACATAATGACAATGGATCTCGAAGAAATTACATTTGCTGTACTTATAGCATGTCGACGTAAAGGTTGTGATTACGTGTGTCCCCACAACAGGTCAACGTATAAGCCAACTTAGAATGAAGAATAGAAATATTTTAAAATTGCTAGTTGCGTCAACTAGAAACTTTTAAAACACCGTGTTCGGCGATCGGTAACTCTCATCGGTGGCCGTAACTCACAACTAGAGTTGCTACGTCGGCCCTGTAAAATTATAGTGGAAATTTATATGAATACAGCTATTTGTTGGTTGTCAGTTGCCGAAACTGGTGATTGAAGTTGCTACGTCTGCACAGTGCTTAAAATAACGAAATTTTAAGTTAGAAAATCATAACCAAAATCAATAAGTCTGCACCGACAATAAGGTCCCTTTACTCAGATAATGTCACATTTATATTGAACTTAATACACATCTAGCGATAACGTTGCCTCTCTGGCTATTTGCTGGCGTACAACTACGCAAAAACGATTCAGTAATTCCAAAGATCATAATTAAAACAACTTCGCCTATATATATATTATTAACGTAATAGTTGATAGTTTTAGGTTTAAAATTTAATTGATTCCATTATGTAGTAAACAATAATTTTATAAGTACAAATAGTAAATAAAGTTTGTAAGAACAATCATTTCTCTTTTGTCAATCAAATAAAGGCAATGTTCTGCAATATACAGATGAAATAATGTATACTTCTCCTCACAAATAATGTTTAGCAATACCTATGTGGATGAAATGCAGATGTAACTCACTATATTACTGTTTATCAATATTTTATTTCCCTCCTGACAAAGCGTGATGACAACAAAGAAGCTATAAAACTATTTATAGCGTGTAATAAGATTAATTTTATATAATTGAACATATGACATACGCTTAGCTTCTCTTTTCCTGAATATCTAAAAATGCTAAAGAGCAAAAAAAAAATATTTTTAAAACAATAAATGTAAAATTGTGAAGAGCGGTAATTGAGAAATTCTTGTTCTTTAATTTCTCAATTAAATCAAGGTCAATCATTAAAACATGTTTTGACCTTAGTCAACAAAAAATTGAGCAAATAGATTACTATTGTCGGTCTTTACAGGCAAGGCAGATTCCACAAGTTCGTGGTGAACCTCTCGTTCATCGCAACGCGCAGCGGCCTGCTCAGGTGGACGGAGAATAACAACAGCTCCAGAGCCACTGACTCTTCTGAACCGTATGTATAGACATTACCTTAATCATAACCAGCCCTTTTAGTATCCATTGCTGGACATGAGCCTTCTTAAGCACAGTGTCTAGTGGATGGAGGATGTATGGCCTTAAAACGCCACGCTGACCAAGCGGGTTCACAAGTCCCCTCTTTTAGAGGTAGTCCCTTAGTGCTTGTGGTAGCCGCTTTGTTATCATTTAGTTGCCTTTTACGATACCCGCGGGAAGAATGAGGCCTGCTCAGACTAGCACCAACCCACCCCATCTATACTTATATTAGATACTAGGTGTTGCCCGCGACTTCGTCCGCGTGGACTTTCGTTTATTCGATTTATTCGATCTTATTATTCGACGGTCTTTAGACCGTCTTTATTCGACGTGATTCTTTAAATTGATATAACTTTTTTATTTATGAACTCATTGAAATGAAACAAACACTAAATTTTAAGTGAAGCTTACCACAATACATTAGTGAAAACCGCACCCAAATCGGTTAAGCCGTTTCTAAGATTAGCGAGCACAAACGCACAGACAAACAGATAAAAATTCTAACAATCATTGTTTTGGGTTCTATTGCGTTGATAAAGGCCCCCAATAATAGTTTTTCTCATATATCTTCCATGTACAGACAGCGATCAGTTACATTTTTATTATATGTATAGATTGACATTAATTACAAAACTCACGATTCGTTTAAATTGGTATGATTTCTTGCAGACACTTCAGCGAAAAATACGCGAAAGCCTTCGACTCCGAATGGTATAAACGAGCGGTGGAACATCACTCCATAGAGCCAGAGAGCTTTGTATTCTCTGTGCCATTCCGCGACGGGGTTGAAGGAGAGGATTTGAGCGGAAGACCGCCTCTAGTACTGGCCACTCACGCGGTCTTTGTGGAATCCAGAGGTCACAGAGCGCCAGCGGCTGTTGTGGGCCTACATTTCCAGCTGGACTCCCTTGCAAGACACTTCCTCAATGTCACTTCTACGGTATGTACTTCTTTATTTATCTGACTTTTCTGTCTGCTGTCGTAATCATATAATTAGTAACAAGTCCATATATATACTTGGACTTCTTACAGTGCTAGTAATAAGGCATTCCAATACTAAGTAAATTCCAATGATGTTGGATATATTTACATGTTGCCATCCTTACCAACTTCAATGATAAACTTATAAATATATTAGTTAAGTTCAATTTTCTCCCTACTCACTTTTTTTTGAAGAAAAATGTCGTCGGACTAGCAAATAGTTCGCGTAGTGGTAAGCGGATACTGTCGCCCTGGATATCCGCGGTACATGTCAACCTCGATCCAGAATGATGAACGTTGGCACGTCCCTGGATATGCTATGCTGCCCCTTTGGAGATTTAGGAATGGATTTGGAGAAAGGATTGGGAAAATGGGGAGGGATAGAATAGGATGGGCACCAAGAGTTCATCTTTAAATTTGTCATTTTTCGGGTTACTCGTGTTGACAACAGCATCAAACATTTTCAATTGTACCCGTAGTGCACAGCCGGTAGCGTTTGCAAGAAGACGTGTGCAGGCGACGAGTTGGACTGTTACATATTAGATGACAACGGCTTCATCATCCTCTCTGAAGACGTGTCTCAAACGGGCCGATTCTTCGGACAAGTGGACGGCACCATCATGGACTCGCTGGTACAAGACCGCATCTACAAGAAGGTCACCGTGCACGACCATCAGGGCAGATGTCCCGATTCCAGGAATCCGTTCAGTGGTCACGGGAATAGAATTTCGGTAAGTTAACGTGATAAATTTGTATCGAGTCTTTGTTTGCGAAGATAAACCATTAAATTAAATACAATAATACACCGTACCCGTCAGGGTATGTTATACCTTCCTCGCAAATAACGAGTAACATCAGTCAAAATACATACGTTTGCACTCAACTTCGGGTGAAAAGTTGCATCGGTTTTAAAAATTATCAAAAGGTAAATTCACGGAAAATTTGCGTTTTTATATTATAATTGAGAATTGAGGGAAAATTGAGTTTTTTCTTTACTGTACAAAAACAATTAAGTAATACGTTTTTCTTGATGTTTTACCGAAAATAAAGAATGAATAAAAAGTACGGTAATGAAAGCAAACAATTTTACCGCAAGTCATTGTGTCGTCCTCTAGTAAGTTTTATATTGGTAGCCTAATTACCAGTGGTCGGGGTTAGGCAGTATAATTTCGGAATTTGCTATAAGAAAAATAATATGGACATTCCCTTTTTCCGGGAATCATATTCTGAGGTGTCATTTTAACATTTCCGCCCAAATCTAGGAATTTAAAGTAAGATTAGTCCCAATTAGTTTCGAAACAGTTTTTCTTTTTAATTGTTAAGTTTTCTTGGCATGGAAGGAAGAGTTAAGAATATTACAAGGTCTTCCAATTTTCTAAAATAATCTATGTTACATGTCACATGTTTGGCTCATGCCTTGAATCTCGTAGCTGAACAAATTCGTTTACAATACACAGATGTGTATATATTATTATCTAATGTTAAAAACTTATTTCTGAAAGCGCCAAACAGAATAAAGATTGTTAAAGAAAACTATCCTTGTTTACAGCTGCTTCCAGTATCAGTAATTACTAGATGAAGGCAGCATTCCAGCATTTGATGAATCCGTACTTTCTTTGTTAAATAGTCGAGAAGCCTTATCAATAAGAAAAGCTAAAGATATTATAAATAGTGAAAACTAATAATAGTGAAAGTGAAACACTAATAGTGGGAAAATAACACTAACCGCAATGCAGAAAACAAATTTATTGTTAACTGAAATATTTGAAATATTGGATGAGGTGAGGGTAATTTTGAGTTGGACATCGTGTAACAGTGCACAAATAAAATTAGAAAATGTTATGAATAGAAATCGCGATTTGGATACCATTAGACAAATATCTGATAATATAGGCCAGGATTGTCACAAGTTTGCTCTCGTCGTCTCAGCAGATGTCGAAAGATTTTTTTTTATATAAATGAATATTAGTCGTTAAAAGAAATTCATTGAGGCCAGAAAATATTGAAAAAATCATGATTTATTTCAACTCTATGAATCGTATCATTGAATCCAATATTCCAAGTGTTTCAGGAATTGCAACTGACACCGCGAGTGAGATAAATATTTTAGATATAGAAACAGAACAACTGCAAAGAGAATACTAAAAATAATACAGAAAATGTATATGTAGAAAATACTAAAAAGAGCTATACATAAAAAAGTAGGTTGCTATACCTACTTTTATTATATTTATATTTTCACATTTGTTAGAGCAGCATAGATTGAAAATCGATTTTTACTATGTACCTAATTTTATTTCGCTATATAACTGAATTTAGTGGTACAAATATGCTTTTTGAACCTATTACAATTTTCTTGATATCCTCACTACGAACTATAAGCCTCATAATAATGTGCGTATATAAAATGTAGGTATCTATTTTCGATAATCCGATACACACACACAATAGTACAGACATAGTTGCAAGTAGGTACAACATCATTAACAACTAAATTTATATTCCGGGAATTCCGGGGTATATCCATATTATTAATGTCACAAGTAGGTACAATAATTCCGTATTATGCATATGCACAAAATCGTTATATGTATACAATGGAAACTTTACATTTCAGCCTTTCAGGCCCCTTACCTGGCTGGGCAGGTATTTCGCCAAACTTTTAGTGGTATGGTTCCCGCTGTGGGAGTCAGTACGAGCGCGCGCCCATCCTTACGCAGATGACGAGTTGGGTGAGTTATACTTACAGATGTTTTTTAATAAATTCTTATTAAAATTATGATAAAGGTATCTAACGGTAATGGTTCCGAATGGCATATTTAAATGTTTTACGCTGTGCGTCTATCAAAAACAACTTCCTGAACTCCCGCTATTAGGAACCCCAATTTTTATTGCCAAGTAAGTAGCAGTGCTCGCGTTTTCGTGGGCGTAGACGTTAGTGTATGCATGGTTCCCGAGGGAACTTTACAAATTGATCTGAATAAAAAGTAATCTGAATGTTAACCCAGCACACAAGCTATACACACTTATGTCAAATTTCATTAAAATCCATCCAGTGCAGTGGTTTCTACGTGATACGCATTCAGACAGAAAAATTACAAAAAATGTTGCTTTGGGCTCTGTATCATTCGTACTTTTTACTGGAATTACTTTTTTCGAAAAATATTTCATTACAGAAGCGACTTTGCTACTATTTTATTTGCATGTAGGTATAGATAATTTTCTTTTTGCTATCCGTTGATACCTAATTCAAAAATATTTACTATGAAATTCATTTATACAAATACAGAATTTATCCAACATTTATTACTGCAGATTACGAAGACTATGAGGTCGAGGAGGCAGATGACGACGGCGTAGACCGAGACCGCGGCACCTACGAGATTATCATCGACGGGCTCGGCGGCACCGAGGACAAGGGCCCCGGGGACGCGGGGCCCGGCCCAGTCCCTCCGGGACCCCCGCGGGAGCCCCCGAGAGAGGCTGCCAGGTCTGCAGCTGTGCGACCATGTGATACCAGCGCAGAACTGTTTACGTTGCAGTCGACTAGATTAAATGCAGCACAGCCGTTGAAAGGGAAACTTACTAATTGCCACAATTCTGGATGCGAAAGGTGAGAAAGAGAAAAGACAGACATTGTTTTTAGTTCATATTTAGGTGAAATAGTGAATAGGAATAAAAAGGTAATAACCGCCGGGGACGATGGAATTAAACCAAATACTGGAAGTATTTCTTTGAACTAAAGAAGCACAACATCACTACGGTCAAATCTGTTGTCAGTATTTTGGAATAAATTGTTCAATTATTATTTTCTTTACCCCCTCGAATGAAACCATTTTCACGTTTCTCTGACCGCTATGTTTAAAGATAGTTCTTTTACTAGTACATATTTAAACAATTAGATAATAATTAAATAATTAGTTCATTTTTATACTGCCATTTAAAAAAATAAGATAACTGCCATTCAAGGGTAAGAGGGTGTGGGCTAAGAGTAGTTAGGAAGGTGTTTGTAGATAAAAATAAGTGTATCGGTAAAATACACAAGTTAAATGCAAGTAAAATAAATGTATCGGTATCTTAAAATATCGGAAAACGATCCCCTATAACATACTGTATATTCAGTTGTTTACTAATTCTGGTGCCTTCGGTGTATTATTTTAATAGAGTCAAATACCCTAACTGACCGGTTTTAATCAGAATGTTTCGAACACACATGTAGTTTTAAGATGCTAAATAATAAAAAAAATGTGATAAAGTATAATGTACTAAGTCCAAGATCTTAAAAAGATTTAAAAGCGTTTTGATTGAAAACATATGCACTATATTTTGGTTTTTTGTCACAAAATTCTTTATTATCGACAAAGTATTTATATTTTTATATTCATATACTTTATTATAAACACAAATGATAAAAAAATACATACAAAAGGCGTGCTTATCTTCTTGGGAAATTTCTGCCAGCGAACTGAGAGCGATAGGTGAGTAATGAAATGGGCAGGCATAGTTAGTGCTATAAACAGTGCCATAAATACACTACTATAAACGTTATTTGTATAATACAATTACTACATACTAATACACGAATACACACACACACACATATATATATATATATACCAGAGATAACGCGTGCTCATTCACACGAGTGATATATAGTGCTGCTTTAGGCGAGACTTGAAGATAGCGATCGATGTACTGTCTCGTATCAGGGTGGGAAGAGAATTCCAGAGAAGAGAAACTTTAACCGTAAATGAATTCCCATACTTTTTGAAGTTGTGAGAGGTAATTTCCAAGATGGAAAAAGTGTTAGCTCTAACTGGTTTCGTTCTAGGGAAAAGGAAGGAAAATCGCTCGCGAAGGTAAGCAGATAGATTGTTAAGAATGTTAAATACGAGAGAAATTACATGAAAGTTACAACGAAGATTGATAAGGAGCCACTTAAGATCTTTCTTGTATTGAGAGACGTGGTCGAACTTCCGCAGCCCATAAATAAAACGGATGCACAAATTCTGAACTCGCTCCAATTTGTTCAGGAGATCCTCAGTGGTGTCGAGAAAGCAGACATCTGCATAGTCAAATAATGGGAGAAGAAAGGATTGGGCAAGGGTTACCTTAGTTTTAAAGGGAAGAAAGTTTTGAAGGCGCTTCAAAGATATGATGTTCAAAGATATAAAGTATGATTATGTGTTGGATTCATTCCTATTAAAGTCAGTCAACTAACTAATATATTAATGTTATTTGCAGGCCGTTCAGCGTACAAAAGATCCCGCACAGCAACTTGATCCTCTTGGTGGTGGATACTCTATGCCCGTGCGGCGCTAAGCGGTTGGACGTGCGCGCGCGAGAGGCGCCGCCGCGCGCCGCCTGCCGCCGCCACCCACCGCACGCGCAGCGCCGCCGCTCCAGGCAATGCGTCTCCTACCATCCTGAGGTGAGACAGTCAACTCCTTAAATAGAACATGCTCTGTCTGATAACTCAGTTAATTACACTGAAAATGTAGGAAAACCGTATATTTTGGCCCTACTTACTTCTGAACAATTGTAGGCAATAATTGTATGTAGTTTGGTCACATACTAGTTTAGTCACATACATACGAGCATACAGTCCACCTGATGGTAAGTAGATACTGTCGTCCATACACATTGGCGATACATGCCAACATCAGTCCAGAATGACAAACGTCGGCCCGTCCCTGTATACGCTGGGTACCTTGGGTATAGGAATAGACTTGGAGAAAGGGTTGGGTTGGGAAAGATGAGATGAGAATGGGCTCTAGCATATATCTCACTCACTACCGAAACACGTACGTACATTGGGGAAATAAGATAAAATGGGAAATGCAGCATATTTCAATTAAGGAAGGGGTATTTCTCTAAACTAGACAGATGTACTTACGAGTATGTATTTGTTTGATTCGGTAGATCAACTTCTTCCGCATTTTCAAATTTCGATAATTTTTAAGCTGTTTTCAATTAAACGTAGGTATAATTATTAGAAACGTTTCAATTATAAGAAATATGTATAAAGCCTGCGCCACCAATTCAAACAATACGCCCAATTATTACGAACAATGACTTATAATTTAATAGCGTACGTGAGATGCTAATGGTGTGATTTTGTGGTGCAGGAAATCGAGATCCAGTCTTGCGGGCGCGGGGGTCGCGCGAGGGCCATGTTCGCGCTTCTCTCGGCGGTGGCGCTGCGAGCAGGGCTGGCCCTGGTGACGTGACTGCCGCAACACTAGCCGCGCCAACAGCCTCGAGCCTCCCGCCCACAGAACGTGACCAACGCGGAAGCTTTCTCCTTATATACCATAACCAAATTCATATCCAAAATTCAACGTTCTTATTCGTTTTAAAATGTTTGGCTGTATCACTTTAAGAAAAATATATCGCATCTCCATAAATTAGCGTAGTTCGTTTTGAGGTAGATTTAGAATTGGTATGGAATATAATCCTAACAAATCCATAGAAAATTAATCTCATTGTGGAGCACTGACACTTTTTAGTATTGCGTTCATTTATCAATTCTATATCTCCCCTAAAAGTACGTCCGCTAATTTAAGGAGATCTGTTGTTACACTACGCGACAAGATAATGTCCGTGAAGAAAGCTTCGATATAGGGTCGCCGTTCGAAATCGTTCAGAGTCGCGTGTGATTGCAGAACAGTTTGTATGACGAGTGCAATAAGGAACGGACTGATTGTGCCGCGAGGACGGAGTTTCGTATACGTTCCTCCGGCGCGATACTATTTATATGCCTATGCGAGAGGTTAAAGAGGTTTGATCAATTTTACCGACTGAAGTTTTGGTCCGACCAAGTGAACTTTTGATCTTGTTTTTGAGACAGGATTATCTATTCGAATTAGGATACGATAATAATAAAAATATTTTTCCCTCGGTTAAGTTGTCACTTTCATATTGTAACTGGCATTACGGTAAATAGGTAGGTAACGAATATCTTGTTAAATTTAAATCGAAGATTATCACAAACTTGGAGATCTTATAAATTATAGCTAATGTTAATAATGAAAGATAATTAATTAATGTATATTAATATTATCGTTCAAAACTGTTTTAGAAAAATTTACCTATGTTGAACCTAACTCAATTTATTTCATTGCTGCCATTCAAATTTATCGCAAACTTATTAACTAGTTGCATAGATTTAATGTAAATAAGAAGTGTTTTATTTGTAGGCTGTTTCTTTGCTAATTTGTGTGTGCCTGTAATGTGCGAAAGACCGTTGCATTGTCAGAGATGTCTACTACCGGATCAATGAAATTAGCTGGTTAAATTTCTTTGTGCCGGATAAACTATGCACTTTAAGTGACCCGGGCAGAAGAATTGATGCACCAATCGAAAAAAAATGAAATGACCAATCAAATTGCTGATCAATCTTAATAACAAGAATAGTGACTGATTCGTCAATTATTTCGTCCAGAAAAACTATTTCATGCTTCTTTGGCCTATGAAAATGTCTGTGTACCATCGCAATGCAGCGACCTCTAGCAACTTTCTCATTCGTCTAGTTGTTAGTAATTTTCTCGCCTAATCTTCGTATAATGGTGTATTTGAGAGACTGTAAACGGTTTCGAGTCTTTATTGTAAATATTTTACTATAAAATGGCCTACAATTTTAGAACGTGTGTTGCTAATGTTAAGTCGTTCGAATTCGAATTTTTCAGTCGTTATTGTAAACTACGTCATATCAAAGTAACGCAATGATAATTTGCATATCGTATCATTAATATACTGGTGACGGTAAAATAAATGCAATATACACGTCAATACAATTAACATTAAAAAATCTTTCGCATTATACTTTCATAAGTAAGGTCGGGTTTCATGTTGTAAGAAGAGTATTTGTAAGCATATATAATAAAGATCGTTTGTACCTAAACTAAATGTGAATGTTGAATAGGAATAAAGTTCAGATACATATACATACATACCTACTTACATTAATAGAATTTTGTATATCATATCGATAAATAATAAATGTAATAATGAGTATACGGCTTGCTATTGTCCGTTGTTGATCATATCGTGTACCAATATTGCTAACGTTTGATATAGTACAAAAGTCATGTTATGAATAGTTTTCACACTTTAAGTGCCAAACCACACTGTTTTATTTGTTGTGCGTCTCAGGAGGGATTAGTTGACGGGATCGAGGGATCGATAGCTCTTGTAATACGTATGTAGGACAATGGCAAGCTTAGTCTTGTCTTAGGCTGGTCTTATTGCGATGCCCGCATCCTGTCTAAACACGTTTGGTATCAGTTGAGAGATTTATCATGTTTAAAATACTAAAAGTGACTTGCCGTGGCTTAGTGATCTTAATGCATCCCTGAAAAATGACTTTAAGTAAACACTATAATCATGTATCATGTTTTATGTATCACGTCATGCAATCAATACCAACGGCATTTTTTTTTATTTCACATTGTAAACATTCAAGTCTTCATACACCTAACATTCAACTGTATATTTATATTTTAAGATTTCAAATGAATGTAACGCCCGGCAATTACTTTCGAAGCAATTAATTTCAATAAGTTTTATAATGTAACGCGTAGCACATGGGTAACATTATATAAAGATAATTAAGATGGTAAAAGTCGGGTGGCTCGCCGCCTTTGGACGGTGGCCCGCATCGCAATGAATCAGTCATAGAGCTAATTGGGCGCAGTAATCTCTCGCTGGTTAGTCTTACTTTACAAACTAAACGAAGGTATACAGGCTGTAACCGAACCTTTTTTGAAGTTTAAAACCGTGGTTCTCTTTGCTCATAATTCTGAATTAATTAATTGCTTAGATCAAATCAAAAGGAGGAAGATCTATACTCACTCACCGCGCGTGGTCCTACAAAACCGAGTCCGATGGACTCGCTTCGTTTAGTCACCGATGGAACAGCGACATTCTTACACGTGATACGCCCACAAGGTGAACACAGTTTTGTAGTGGAAAACACATTTAAAAATGCCTTCTTGAGCATTTATTCAGTGCACAAATCACTCAAGGAGTAAAAATAAGACATGGAATCACTTTTACGGGTAAGTACACCAAAAAGTAATAATTTGTAGGTTTTTTAAAATTATTAGTTTTCATACGGCCATTAATGAGTGAGCGAGATAAAACTATACGAAACATGCGAGCGACACATTTAACTTGTCTTACTCTTGCTACTGTCCAAGATCGTCGCTCTATATTTGTATTTCTGTGTAGTACGAGTAGAACGTGACTTAAATTATAGCTGTACGAGTGTGTGTACAGGTATGTAGTTGTGCATTCCCCTTTTGCTTTGATCTAAGGTTAATTGCCATATTTTTTTGTAAAAATATTATATTTTGGGCTTTGTATTTAGCTTGTATTTGTGTAAACTTGTATGAAGAACTTGATAAAATCTCAAAAAACTAATTTTTGCAAAAAGATTCGTAAAATTGCCATGATAATGAACTCAGAATTCATGGTTTCAGCTCTCGGGAAATGTCCTCGGTTACAGCCTGTATAGTAAAGAAATCTAATCAAACCCTTTTCAAAGAAAGTATACGATACATAACGACATGACAGCAGTACAAAAGGTAGGTTTATACGTTGGGAGATTACTGCAGTCTTAATGCTCTCTTCATTGACCAGCTCAGTCATATATTATCGCAATCTGTAATCGTCAAGCAGGTTCGTAGGGGGCGCATTTGAGAAATTGTACATTTTTGTATAATATACGAGTAAGGTGTCGATTTGTTGGCGTAGAGTGTTGTAACTGTGTGTGGCGAGCGACTGGTAATGTATTGAAAGTGCTTCTAGTAAGCGTCGAGTCTTCCATAGCAGTCGAGCGCGCGCGGGCGCGGGTCGGGTGTTCGCTCTAACGTCTAAGTATTAAACGATAATAATTTTAGCGTATACTTATCATAGCATAGGCGTATCATTATTTTTTACTTACACTACGCGTGTTTTAGTTCTATATAAATCTGCGACATTATCTGAACAAAAGGACCTTATTGTAGATCTCTACTTCTTACCTTGATTGATTATGATTGATTAACTTGAAATGTCTTATTCTGTCACATTCGATTCCCCCAACGCGTAGGTAGGTGCGATTTCTGCACTTCTGTAGAAAATTGCCACAAATGTATAATTATGGCAATTTTCGCTCTGGCCCCGGCTTTAATAGAAATATGCTCTAAGATCCAATTAATAAATTAAAGCAATGAAAATTCGTTATTATAAGATTTTTCTAAATTCCCAGTATCTGGGTAACTCAAACCGACGTTATGGTCCTTTTTCTCAAATGATGTCACATATATTAGTGACAAAACAAATACCTCGTTTAGTTACAATAGCTAGTGAGAGTTAGCTTACATTTCGCGTTTAGTTCTTGGACATATCAATTCAGGCACCAAACAGACTATAGCGTAAGCGGTTTTCGATTTGTGATGTTTTCGTGTAAGGTTTACGTGCAATAACTTCATATGAGGAAGAACAGTGATCTCAAACAGGTTGCCACGTTCACATTTTCAATGTAATAATGTACATTTTCCTATTCGGAGAAGCTATTTAATGGTAATCTCATATTAAAAAATTGATGGTATTCCCTTTTCACTTAATGCTTTTTAGGAGTAAATAAATGTTCAAAATTAAATATTTTCAGTGAGCAACATTTGACGTCACTGTTTTAAAATTATTTTTTCTTATTCTTAATTAAATGAATAGTTGTATGTTTTGGGCGGGACAGATTCTGTGAACATGGTTCTCTAGCGTAATTAGTAAAATATTGTTCTTTTTGTTACTTGCCAGTTCATGCTATAGATATACCGTAATTACAATAATAAAGTTCTCTTATAACATTGTGATCATTTGTTTTATTGTTTAGCTTACAATAAGATATCAATTAGAGAATGACATTTTTGTTTTACACTTTTTTTGATAAACGGATACTGTTACTCGTGGACACGCGCAATACATGCCAACATCAATCGAAAGTGACTAACTCTGGCATGTGTCCAGGTGCGCCACCTATGTTTGGAGATTCAGCAGTGGATTTGGAAAAAGGAATAAGAAGAATGGAGAATAGGAGTAACTGGACGAGTAATTTTCCAATTACACTCCCCATCCTTCTTTGGGGGATGTTGTGGAATGGGGAGTAAAGAATATAGATACTTGAATAAAATGCTCTATTTATTAAGTAAAACTACAATTATAGTGCGGATGACACGTACCATAAGATATAACAATATACAGAATGTAGATTGTTCACTTAAATCGAAAATTTTAAAACATTGTTTCGACTCAAGTTCCGTACATCACTAGTGACAGCCAACAGACCGGTGTCAGGCGCACCGCGCTGCTTCACAACGATTATAGATGCATAACCATTAAAGATTTATAGTAAACATAATTTTTCATAATGAGTAGTATCACATGTAAAGACTTGCCGCGAAGACAATGTCACGTTTGAGCAGTCTAATAGCTTCACTGAATTTGTTCTCCAAATCGGTGTTCCCAATGTTCTTAGAAGCCTGACAGAGTTGACGTAACAGCTCCTCTAGTCGCCGTATGCTTCTGATTATTGATCCTGTCACAATATTAAAAATATATTTTGGGCTAGTTCTAAATTACGGTTAAAAATACAATGCGATTTATATCCTAAACCACACAACCGTGTAAGAAATATCCAATGCGGGTGCGTAGATAAATAGATAACAATTCTAAACCGTGGATTAATCGCGATTATAATAAAAAAAATATTAAAATCGATTCAATAGTTATGATAATGTAACAGATTTTATAAGACGAAACGATTGAATTTCGCAATGACCCGGGCGAATTCGGGTTCGAAGATAAGTCGTAGACAAGTGGTCGTAGACAATAGTAATCAATAAAAACGTAATGCTGGTATGAAGTATCAATAAAAGTGAGTATCGTTTCCAAATGTTTTTGTTATTTTAATGATATTTTCATATTGGGTATTTTTTTAAATATTTAAGGGCAGCCAGAGATTATTACACTATTTCTTACATCTAGTCTTACATATTAGATACATATACAATTTATATAACCAAGTGGGAAATCTATTACAGGCAGCCACAGCATTACTTACAATATTAAGAACCATCCATTCAGAGAAGAATGGAAGGAGGGACTAGAGCGATCAACAAGTGGTAGTCAAATACGGTACACGGATAGATCGAAAATGAAGTCCGGTATAGAAGTAAGTAGGCAAGCAAACAGGGGTGAATCAAACGAATGAGCCCGAAATACCCTAAATATTAAATTATTAAGAGAAACTAAATAGATATATTGAGAAATTTTACTTAAAGGAAACTTTATTTTATTTTTAAACATAAGAAAAGCTGCATTCATGGATTTTTGAAAAGTCGCTTTCACCCGACATTCAAAAGTCGGTCGGGTCAATGACAGGGATCAAAACTTTCTGTTAGTTTGTCAAGTATCCATGAATACTAAAAAAATTAAATATAATTGGAAGATTACAAGTTTAGGAATAAAATAAAAATGAACCATTTTTCCAATGTCTTTTAATCAATGATTGAAATTCCCGCGTAAACTTAATCCGCCAAAAAAGTATAGGGGTGTTTACAAATTGACTACCCAATTATAAAATTAAGGAAATTGTTGAGAAAGGGATTTTGAATAAAAAGCTAAAGAACTTAAAAACAATTTTAGGTCATCTCTCGATTTCTTAAGTGCAATGAAAAAAATACTTTTAGTAGACAAAATACGAATCGTACGCTACTTTTATCACTTGCCTTCATAAATGTCAGTCATCTTGCATATCTGCAGGAAGCTAGCGCCCTTGGCCCACGCTAACACCACGTCCATCAGAGTATACTTAAACTTGTTCACATACTGATCTTCGTCCAAGTCCATTTTAGAATCGATTGACACTGTCGCTATTCGCCGCGCGAATTCCTGTACATAGATAGATAGTAGATAAAACTTCTTATTGTGTATTTCTTATAGTAGACTCTACTCAGAAAGTTTTGCGACAAAAAGTATTTATTTATCTGTGGAACACTGGCTGGTTTTGATGTCAATTAAAACTATGACTATCTATAACATAAAAACAAAACATTCCAAATTCTAATTCCCTTCCCATTTTTTTGCAAGTTGAATCAAAATATCGTGTCTCATTAAAATATGGATTCGACGGAAACATTCCCGAGCTGTAATTCTGTATGATTTTAAATGCTCTTTAAAACTCGAAAATTCTTTCAATAGACTTCAAATGGGGTTTGCAGACAAGTGCCCTTCCAATGCAACTTTGTATCGTTACTACAATAAATTTAAGTGTGGTCAACTAAGTTTGGCTAACGAAGAAAGAAGCGATCGTCCTTTAACGGCTCTTAAGAACGTTAGAAACGTAGTGGCAGTGAAAAATTTAATTTGTAAAAACAGGCGAATTACATACGAGGAGACAGATTCAGGAGAGTGCAGATTGAATCGCGCTGGGTGCCGCACAACCTCACTGAGGCTCAAGAACAAGTCCGTGTCGAATGATGCCGTGATATGATAACTTTGTATCATATCTAACTTTGCCATCATAAGGATAACTTTGTATAGATGCAAGTAGAGAATACTTTGAAAAAATACAATAAAAAAAATTGGAACCCATAGAACATTTCATTTCTTTTTCGCAAACTCTTTCTGAAGTTCCCCACGTATTATAGAAAGAAATGTTACATTATGTCAAAATGAAGTAATATTGTTCATTAATTTTAATTATAATAATAATAATTAATTATAGAACCTTAATTATAATAATAAGAGATAAATACAATCAGATGGTCTTATTGCTTTAAACCAAATGCATTCAGATAATCTTGTATTGCAATGGTAAATATCAAATTGAGATGTATTTGTGTGACTGAGCGTGATGTGCATGAAATTTGGATTTGGTTAACTTGGATTGTTAACAGAGCCAATAGGATACTTGTCAGTTTTATAATATCAAGCTAAATGACGTTTCAATTGGGTTAAAGGCGCGCTTGATTGATCAAAAACTATACAGAGTGACTGGTAAGCAGTGGTGTGTATTGTTTTTGAAACTAGGTAAACATTAATGACTGCTGGTATGTAGGTACTCATATAAAGATTGTTTTTAACCGACCGAAAAATGACAGAAGCAATAATAACATTAGCAACCGCCCGCTGTTCACCCAAGTTGGCGTACATTTCGCGCAAATTAGTATAATTTAGCAAGCGTACATTTAGTAATAGTAAGCTGTTTGTTTGCTTGTATGGGATGCACGTAAGTGGAATTCTAAGTAACGGTAAATTGTGATAAATCGGACATTAATTGACCTTCAGCCTACTCCGAGCCCCGCGAAAGCGTACGCGAGTTTTGTTATTACCTGCGAAAACTTGGCTTTTTGAATGAGAAAGCTTTTCGAATCAATACTCCGTCTCGTGCGCTTATGGGTGGAGCATGACGTTAGACAGTCATCAAGCGTCATTATCGCGCGAACCACCCGTGAGTACGTAAGTGCATTCACACCGCATGTGTGTTGCCGAGCCGGAGGTATACTGAAATCAACGACACATGAGGTTTGTGTTAGTACACACCGATAATGTACAGTGAGAACCATTTTGACAATCCGATTGGTCAATTCAGCACCCACTCACACAGATGCAAAGCTCATGTCCCGTTGCGACAATCGGATTGGACAATTCAGCACCCACTCATACAGATGCAAAGCTCATGTCTCGTTGCGACAATCGGATTGGACAATTCGGCACCCACTCATACAGATGCAAAGCTCATGTCTCGTTGATTTCACTATAGTACATTAGACAGTGTATATATAGAGGTTCTAAATAAATACCTGTAATTTCTGCAATACGCCTCGTAACTCCTCGCCGGTAGTGGAGGCCTGCTGTCCGGGGTTCTCTTCGCACACGAAGCAGCTCAGCAACGCAGCGCTTTGTTCCGCAGTGAGGTTCGTGAATACGCCGTTGAATATCAGTTCTGTGAGTAGTAGCTCGTCCGCACTGAATACAAACAACATGAACGTCAAGTGAAAACAACAGTCCAAACTATATAGCTTTGACTATTTGCCTAACAAGCTACATGATCCTTGACTTTAAATATTATTCCCTTTTGTATTAGTGTCGCTATTAGACCAAGCCACGCTCGACTGGCAACTGTTTTTTACATAAGCTGCTGTATTCTATAAAATCATAAGATCGTGTGTAACAAGCCGCAATGTCCCTTTTGTCAGATAATTTCAAATGTGTAAATAAGATAATAGTTATTTTTGCTGGAAGCCTCGTCGGCTATTACTAAGTGAAATTAAAAAGTCCCTAGTGTTGCGATATAACATAGGTGGCTAATAAGCCATTTCATAACTTCATGTGAAGAGTGTATTAGCAACGCGACCCACCGTGTGTCCGACGTATAACTGTTTATCCTGTGTTTATACACATATAAATTACGCTTATATTCTCTTACCCTAGCAAACTTAATATCAGGTCCTTACTTTTTCGAATCTCTAGAGGGGGCCAACTGCCCTAACCTACACCCCCCCCCCCCAACCCCTTGGCGACGCCCTAAGGACCTAACATGTACCTGTACTACATAATATAATCCGTACCTGCTTAATTCACATGCGATCCTCCCTTTCAACTCGATCACGTCCGTGGCATTGCAATACCCCAACCTTCTCAAAACACGTTTCCGTTTCTTCAGTTCATCCATCTGCAGTATGCTCTTGACCTTTCTGATTTGAGCCTTAATTTTCATCAGTTCCTCGTACAGTTGGCGTTTGTTTTCGTACGCGGCTACAAGTGTGCTGCGTTTCTCATCGCTATGAATTGGATGGGCGTATAATCTAAAAAATATCATAGTAATAGTTTAGCCGTTGTTGCTTGCATCATCAAAAGGATGCGTAATTAATCTACTATAATAGTCCTCCAGACTATTGTACTCGTATTGATTATTTACACGATTTAAAGTAAAAATACACATCTCAGTTGGTCGCGCTTAATGACGCTCTACCTTAAATTGTTGACAATGTAAACACCGTGCCCGTTCCTGCATACATTATATCGTCGATATATTGTATCCCTAAATTATTTTACAGATACACAGATGTAATCATAGATTTTTGCTCACCGCATAAAGATCAACGATGCATAAATTCACCACAAGCGAGAAAGAATGAGAACCATATGGCATATCTTTTCAATTAGTCAGAGAAGCCCACAGCCTCATCAAACGTGTGTATTTCGAAGGGACCTTTTAAAAGTGTTCTACATTGATCTAACAAGTTCTCCGCCAATGAAATTAACTAGATGCATCTCAAAACTCTGTTTTAAAGGGTGTTGTAACAGAGAATAAGTTTTAGTAGGAGTTGTTGTTACGCAAGTTACTCAAGAAATATTTAAATATATTTTTTAATTCGTTAGCATAATAAATTAATCATACAATTTTATACACGTGGTGGTGGGTCGAGTATAAAAAATCACCTAACAAGAGCCTTTCATGACACGTCACATTTGACATTGTACGTTTAGTCCAAAGAGAAATAAACAAATAATGACGATATAAAGAATATACAAACGGCGATAGTATTGTCAGATTAACTTTGAGTACAGAGAAAATAAATAATATTATTTACCTACAAATGGTATACAGTATACTTAATAAAATAAATATTATTACAATTAATATTTACAATACACAAAGTGATAGCAATATTTAGTAGAGGAGATAGGATTGTTTATTAAAAAAACATATAGATAAAATGATCACTTAGCATGACTAAATATAAAAAGAGCTCGATCTTATGAGACAAGAAATTGGAAAAAGGTCAATCTTAAGTTGTATTTCATCACATTGCTTTGTGTAATTGCTGTAAAATAAAAGTGATTCTGATGTCGTGACAGTTGTGTCACATCAATTGTGACACTTGTGTAAGGGCAAGATAAATATAATCTTGACTAGTTCTCGGCTTAGACAGAGTGGTTGGCAATTAGCCTCTGTGCAGATTGCTAAGGTGCTATGAAACACGACTCGAACTAATTTTAAGACCAGGAATCGTCTATTTTAGGACATAGTCCACTTTGTAAATTCACCATGAAACCATATAAAACAATAGTCGGTAAAATCCCACTTACCTATCTTCTAATTCCTTAATTTCATCGACACACTTTTTGAACACTGGGTCGGTAATTTTCATGTCCTTTATAGGATCCACTAACGGTGGACCTTCTGGGTACCTTTTTTTGACCTCTCCAAGAACCTGGAGGACGGACTTACGATTGTTCGATGGCTCCAAGTCTTTGGGACATTTAATGCGAAGATAACTGATTTTGTGGATGAGTGTGTGTAATACAGGAACCACTTTTATATCTCCTACCTGGAACGGTATTGAAATATTACTTATATTTTAAAACTGCCTTTGTAACGTTGTACATAAGGCAACAAATAATCGGTGAGTCACTATACTTTATTCTTATTATAATACTGTCCGTCGTGTACATATGATACGTACGACTGTGATGTGATGTCATTGAATAATATATTGTACTATATTTTTTAAATCCATAGATGTTTGACATTTCTTGGTGTTACCAAACGACATAAATGTTCCTACAAGAAAGGTAAGAAGTTCCAATCAAATGAAAAATATCTGGCTATAGTTTCTAAGGTTTAAAAATATAAAATCATAATTCCAAGAAGGTCAAACGAGGGCGCAGTGTGGGCAAAAAAAATGGTGGCAGCACTCTTCTCTGCGGGAGGCCATTTAGCGACAATTCCTTTAGACGCTAAAAAAACCCAAATGCCCAATGGTAGGTACAGTGAAGTGTGTTTACTGCCTGTATTCGATGTGTTCAATCAAAAACGTCCTAAAACAGGTGTGGGAAGGCTTTTCTTGCATCATGACAGAGAACATTATAGAGCACAGAGATCTAAAAACTGAGCCATGCTCCTTATAGCCTTGATTTAGCTCCATGTGACTTCTTTCTCTTTCCAAAAATGAAGCTTAAACTCCGTGGCATTTACCTAATCACCCACGTATCCACTGCTGGACATGGGCCTTTAAACGCCACGCTGACCAAGGGGGTTGGCAGTCCACTCTTTTAAAGGTGGTGTAGTTCCTCAGGGCCCGTGGTAGCGGCTTATCACTTAGTCGCCTTTTACGACACCCACGGGAAGAGATAGGGTGGTACCACACGAAGCCAGCCGATATCACACGACCCATATGTTTGTTTTTTTTGCGAGGCGCTGCCGGCCTTGCAGAATCGAACCCCATGTCGTAGCATAAGGGGAAGACTTCACGAGGCAGTTCGTTCCACAGGCACACGGGGTTCTCAGTAATAAACGATTTTTAGACTGTACAGTGTGTACGTACCGTACGTATTTTGTAATTGAATCTTAATTATTACAAAGTTATTTTGTCAAACGCTCAGTAGTTATAGCGTACATTAATTACCTCGTCAGGTGGGCAGGGTTCTTTAGTAGATTCCGTAGATTTCTTGACGTGTAACGCTATGTCCAATACGAAGACGACGTCGGCAGTTAAAGGGTTAGTTTTGTCAGGCTTCTTATCTTTGTGCTGCTTTAGTTTGTAGCTCAATATTACGCCCCAGTCATATTCAAAATTGTCTATTTTTACCTGCAGGTTTATATTTTAGTATATTAAAGAACGTTCACTTACTTTGGTCAAAAAACGCACACACAAAGGTTTAAAAAATCAAAGGTGCTTCAAAAAATAAAGGTTTAATTTTTCTATCGGGGCACAGTTTTATATTCTTCCAATAACTAAAAAAAAACGTATTTTTATTTCTGATTTAAATTGATTATACTGGTCGCTACCATTGATAAAAATATCGAAAATTGGCACCTTTTAGGGCAATGTGATTGTAACGCTTCAAATCAAACATTGACTGACATCCAACATCAAAAATGCATGCGACATAAATAAGCCGCAGATAGGTTGAACACCTTTGTTCGCAGAATACCAGATTCGCAGAATAACAGAAATACAATCATGCTTAAACACCCCTTTCCCGGCCCCCACATTCTAAACAATAGGAAGCGTGTTTAAACGTGTTAGTATCGCAAATAGAGTCTCTGAGTAATAACGCGCTTTATGTTCTCAGACTGAACTTATCACAGTGTCTGAAATTATCACAGTTATATAATGGCATCTACCAGTGAACGTGTCGAACAACTCGAAAATATACAGACATGGATAATTGGACAGCTCACACAAACTTTGTCTCAAAGATTTTTTTATTATAAAACTATCTATAGTTTTATAACTATCTCTCTCTGGAAGAAAACCAATAACAAATCTGCGACTGGTACTGCGTGTGATATTTTACAAATATGGGAAAGAGCAAGTATTCCGACCAGATTAAAAAAACACATAAAACAAAAATACTTAAAAATGTTACTAAATGGCAAAATTTAAAGAAAAACAAAGAAAATAAAGCAAAACGTTTGGCTGTGATAAAAAATAAGGAAGAAAAATGGAAGAAAAGTTTAGAATGTCTTTTTGATATTGTTCACGCCAACGCACTAGAAATGATTCCTATCGAGGAAAACTGTTTCTACTTGCCCAGAAATAAAAAGAACGCCCAGGTCAGATAGGCGGTATAGACAGAGAGCTTGAAAAGGAAGAATTTATGAAGTTACGAGAGAACGCAAAGTTAGAAAGCAGTAAAGGGTGAAGTCACTGAAAAGTGTGTGTTAATGTCATCGTCTTCGACCTCTTCAGACAAAAGTGAAGGCTTTAGTCGGGTGGGTTCTCCATTTCAAAGATCATCGATATCACAACGAAAACAAGGCAGGAAACAAATAATCGACAACCGTTTGGCTGTAATGCTGTGATGTTGCTAAGTTAAGCGATCAAAAATTCGCTATTGTGTAAAAATTCGCAAAGCGGCTATTGTGTTAACATCTACTCTCAGGAGCCGCAGGTTGTGATGCTGCGAATTATAACATTAGTTCTTCGTCTCTTCAGTGTCAACGAAGCCAGCGAGAACTAAAAATTGCGGAGTCTTTAAAAAGCGAGTTTGAACCAGAGTCCAGAGTTTGAACTAAAAGATAAAACGGGATATGCGGTTGTGGATCATTTACTCGTCTTAGTATCATGCCAGGGAATAGATCAGCTTTTGGGTGTTTCAAAACTATCAAATGGAACAGGGCAAGCAATGGCCTCAGCTGTTTTTGAAACATTATTATCATGGGCCTTGTGTAATAAAATTAAATCAATGAGTTTTGATACCACTGCACTGCATCAAACATAGGTCGAATTAATAGTTTGTACCTTATTAGAGCAGTAGTTGGAGAAAAAAATATTATGGCTTCCATGCAGACATCACATTTTGAGATTGTGCTTAGAGCAGTTGTAGTTGATTCTGACCCTGAGACATTAACGTATGTTGAAGATGTAACCACAACAATGATTTCTTTTGCTACAAATCAGTTAAAGCAGTTTCAACTACGGGACGATTACAGAGTTACTGAACCTCATTATTACCTATATTTTTAGGAGGAACATCTGATAAGGGTGTATCGTTTAGATCACCTGCTGGACTACACCGAACAAGATGGATGGCTAAAGTAATCTATACTTTAAAGATGTATTTATTTAGAGACAGCTAAAATTGATAAAGAGAGAATTAAAGGGCATTAAAGATGTCTGTATTTTTACTGTTCGGATTTACGCAAAGTACTGGTTTCAAGCTCCTTGCGTATGGTCTGCGCCAAAGAATGATTTACAGCTTTTGAAGGACTCGGTGGCATGCGAAGAGATTAATCATTTAGTTACAAAAGCTGCTTCGAAAAATATGATGGGACATCTTTAGTATCTGTCTGAAGAGCTTGTTGCTTTGCATTTTTCGATGATGAAGTTTCCTTGGAAACTAAACAGAGGATGGTCACTGCCCTTGAAACACTAGGTTTAGAAGATTCTCCAAAGCGAGCGATCCTTGACCATGATCTCATTCTCGTTAAAAACTTATATTCTGTAACAAATCATCACTGACTTTTTCCAATACAATCGCCGTCTTGTGATTTTTTGAAGAAAGATGTCAAAACCAGGACGGATGATGATGATTACAACAAATGTAAGACTTTTGTACATTCTATGAAAGTTGTTAATGACATAGCAGAGAGAGCAGTAGCGCTCATGGAAAAGTACAATCGTCTTCACATCACCAATGAGCAATATTTACACTTGACGGTTAAAGATAATTGATGAAAATTTCCTGACTCAAAAAACTTCATTTTGACGTCATGCTGGATGATTTTTTTATTATTCTTATGTTTATTTTTAAATGTTTTATACTTTAATCTTGTGTTCAATTATATTTTTATAAAAAATAGTTAAAATAAATACTTACAGTTTAATTCCTAACTTCTAGTATTTTTGATAATTTAATAAAACCCTACATTTTCATAGCTGGTAGCGACCCCCTCCATATATATATATATAGTAAAATCTATGGGCATACTGTCACATAACTTACTTTAACAAGTCGTCCAATCTGTATGTAGCGTCTCAGATACTCTGGCTTAGTTATATAGGACCTGTACTGTCTTCCCAGCGTTCCCAGCAGTGATCTTATATTGCAGTAGGCGGCTATCGAATGCTCCTGTTCTACTAATAATGCGTCATATTCCTTTTTTTTAGTCATCAGCTCTGTAAAAAAGAAATATAACACAATATAAATTATATTTTTTTTATTTTATGTAATATCTATTATATTGTTTACAGTGATAACGGTATCTATTCTTGAATTCTGGTGGATTATGGGCCGAAACATCCGACGTAATTGCAAGATGAGGGTCGTACCTTGTAATGGGATAATAGAGAAACACTTTATTGTATAGATATCACATTTTGATTAAATTAATGAATAATCTTTTAGAAGTTAGTAGGGATTGTATTTTTATACAAGGATATACAACCAGGGCATTAGTATTTAAATCGCATATTTTTTAAGTATTTTTAGACTTACTTTCAACGAGTTCTGGTATCGCAACTTGATTCTGAAACTGGAAGAAACTTCTTTCCAACATAAACTCTGGGTTTACGTCTTCTACTCGTAACAAGTTGAGGACCTGCAACCAATAGAACAACCTGTGCTAAAAATCACCATAATACAGAAAATTTAACAAAGACACAGATAAGAGATTGTGTGGTGTAGTTTTGTGTTGACGAAAACGTGTGTAGCTAAGCATGTATGCTGCAACACCAAAGGGAGTCGCAGAACTGGCTTTCAACTACGGCCGGGTGCTTAATGTGACTCACGAACAATCAGATGCATGTAAAGTAACAGACTAAAAGAATATAATAAAAAAACAAAAAGAAATCGCACGTACGTGATCACCGACTTGTACGTGGCCCTCTAAATATAGACTTTAGGCCGTAAAGGCTTGTTCTGATGAAGGTCAACTTCGTCCCACATCACGTTCGTGTTGGGCTCTAATGAGTTTCAGCTAGAAAGAACTCTAGAATTGATTCGATGCACTGGAAATCACGGCTAATTGTGACCAGATGACCAATAACTTGTCACCAAGTTATTGGTCATCTGGTCAATGGTGTAATCCGAGAAGTGGACTGAAAAATACTTCACGCCATATCGCAAATGCAAAGAGTCCAAACTCTCAAGCGAGAGTTGCGCTCGAGAAGCCGAAGAGATAACATCTCTCCGAAAGTGAACGCAGTCGCCACTGAAGATGTCAACCGCAGTTGTTAACGAAACGTTTGGAAAAAAGAGAAGATTCCAGAAGACCTCGGCCAAGTAGCCCGGAAGATTCAATTAATGGACACCGGCCGAGAAAGCCTACACTCCACTCTCAAGCGAGACTCTGGATGTCATAAAACTGATGGTGAGAGCTTCGCTTACTGTATCGCCAGATCGACAGCTCAATGAAAAAGGGGAACAAATGATTTGACCTGTGAATTAGTTTTTTGATGTAAAAAAAAAAATGTATAAATCAGCTTAATAAATATTTAAGTGAATTAATAGTATTCTACCAGTATTCAAATTATTCTAGTAACAAAATTTTATTAGCACTTTATCACGATTTAATTAAATTTTCAACAGCTAAATAAACTGCGTTGATTCAATTCAATTAAAGAATTATACTAAGAATATTTACAATTACCTATTACAACTTATTACATATTACAAATTATGGAACAAATACTGCAGATCTGGAAAGTATCCACAAGAAAACTTCAAATTGTCTGCATAAATAATAACTTATAACAAATATATGGAAAAAAAAAACTTGTGATATTCAATTATGACTAAGAGAAGGCAAGAACAATAAGGGACCGCTTTGAAAACAACAATTCCTCATGGGTGGATGGTTACTTCAGAGTAACATTTGAAGACGTGGCACCTTCGACGTGTAACGGAGATCGTGGACGACCTTCAGTTGTTAAGAAGCTTTGGACAAAAATATAATCGCTAAGACATGGAACTCTACAAGAATATGAACTTAATTAAATTGGCTATTTGATAGATATAATAATATATAATAAAAAATATTGGATAACGTAGTTTATAGGCAAACAATAATTATAAAATGCGTTTTGTGCATTAAAACTAATTACATATTTGTTTTATTAAATAAATTAAAGATTTTTGATCTATGTTTACGAGATCCGAAACGCGGGATGTCAGGATTAATTACCGCGTAACGTCACAACACTATAAATATTAACCTAACCAAATTTTTATCGGCGTTGCATATTTTTTCTACTCTAAAAGTTAGATTTGATAATTGATTTTATTGATTTTTCTTGGTTTTCACAAAATGGAAAAGGATTTTATTAAAGCTGATAGTGCAAATATGTCGAAAGTAGATTCTTTTATCGGTTATAGTACGTGATATCGGTATTTATATTCGACTCACATTCGTGTGATGGTGACCCTCGGTCCGTACCACTGAGTTTCTACTTAAGTACGGATTTTTAGAAATTGCCACTAGCTCGGTGGTGTGGGAAAAAATCGTGAGGAAACCGTGAGTATGTGATGCACCAATACGTACTATGCCCGCGTGGTGAATTATGTCCCAAACCCCCCAGTGATTTACTAGGGCATGTGCCCTGCAGTGGAACGGTATATATAGGCTGGTACAAAAAAACAATTTTCAAAGAAAAAAATATAAATTTATAAACATTCCTCTTAGAATAGAAGTTATTTTATAGTGTTGAGACGTCATAGACCCACGATGTCACGTGACCGACTGTTTACGCGCGATAATTTATTTAATAATAAAAAAAATACAGTCTCTTGTTTCTTTTTAAAACAAAGCGCTTATGGAGAGTATAATCAACATATATCGCATGTTTTTAAACACTTTCTTGAAATTTGACAATTAGCCAATTTATATATAATGCGTACGTTTAGGGATTCGTTATATTGCTGAAACGAATGTTGTAAATATTATATTAATTCTAGTAAAGTCAGACAATACGTCTGTTACTTCTTATTCGAAAGATGAAACTTTAAGTATTTATATTTTGGTAAGCTGCCTGAGGAGGTTCAGAAATCGCAAAAACAAAGACTATAAATTAATTAGATTACATCTTGCTAGAATGTTAACTTATCAACTAACGAAGAAATCTGTACATGTAGCCAAGATATCATTATCTAATCATTAATGTAATTGGCGAAAATTAGAGGAACTAAATTGGTATGGCAAACTCTGTAGCCGCCCTCACGAGGGGTGTAGTTCCGCTCCTGGGCTCTTTGCCCACTGACGGAGGTTTCCTTCGCTGCCCGCTAATGCAGACAGTTCCCTGGGTTGGCTTCCCAGCGGTTTGGGTTGCCGTTGGTAACTAGTTTAATTTTCTACACGCCGCCCGCACGATCCAGCCCACCGGGTGGATTCCGCTTGTGAAAAGCCCAGTGAGCGACCTGACGCGAGCGGCGACTTGAGTGTTGATTCCGGTGTTGATGAAGTCCCACGTGGGGAGTCGCACCCTATTTGAGTGTGACTAGGTCGCACTCTCTTTGGGTATGATTAGGTCGCGCGGAAAGGCCTTGCCAGCTTGATGTGTGAGAGGCGCGACTTGTCTGCGCGCTCGAACAGGTTCGTAGCAAGACGGCTTGTATTGCCATACCTCATCGTATGGCAATACAACGAAAAATGTATATATAGGCAACATTTGCGCCAATAGGAAAATAACTTGGCGTGCAGTGAATATATCAAACACGAGATATCTCGGGATTGGCACATAGGTAATGACTTATGTCTACGAGATATCTCGAGTTCGGCTGGAAAAGGTTAAGTTCGTTGCACAATAACTTGTACAATGAAGTTTGAGTAAATAAACAATCTACTTAAAAAGTGCCTGCCGTAGAAAACTGCCGTGAAACGTGCCTGTTTTTCACAGTAATCTTCTGCAAGTCATATGCAATCTACTTACCATATTATAAGTGAGATGGAAGGCAGAGTTGAGATGGTCAGCTTTGCCTTGGACCATATCCTTGATGGTGGTCGGTGAGACCTTCTGATCAATCATCAGTATAACGAGACCCTTGTCGTCTAAACCTCGACGACCGGCACGACCGGACATCTGAATGTACTCGCCAGAGGTTATCTGAAGACAATGGTTTAAAAACCTGTTCAAGATGCTGAAATACTTGGGTATACATAGGTAGACGGGTCCGATACGGTGCGATATTTGGGTATTGGTAAATATCGCGGCCTGTTGCGGGAATATGGGTCCGAATGCCAAAACGGCTTTTGACGCGGCGATATTGTCACGACTTGTTATACCCGACCCAGATCCATACCGAAACACAGCAGCAATTTAACAGGCCTTAAGTTCCCCCAAATGAAGGCTAACCGAAGGTTTATATCTTAAAAAAAAGTAAATAAGAGTAAACCATTGGCATAATAATCGGCAATAATATTTGGCATAACCATAATCGAATGGTCGCACCATTACAAACTTTTTCACGTTCGTAAGTGATTATAGTAATCTTAAACCTTTATATTTCTTGCTGTAACTGAAAGAACAGATATGTTCTACAATGTTGTATTTACGGTTGATGCCACCTAACCGCCTATTGAATATGTTAATAATGAACCGAACATAAATTTGTATTTGTACAAACGTTCAATTGGTTATTACTAAAGGTGTTCGGTATAGGCCGCTATTGATTAATTTGTTTGTTTCCTCTATTTAAAACAGAATCTTGATTGTCAACAAATAATAACTTTTTTTATTTCACGTCTTTATATTTGCTCGGTTATATGCATAAGCGCACACGATTTTCACACAAATGTGCCGTGTTCGTAGTAAGTATAGAAATACAGATATTAATAATCTTAAAGCTGGAGAGATAACTATGAGGCATCGATAAAAATTACCGGTATTCATATCGGTATTGTTTTAAAAATACTATAAATCACAAATATCACTTTCAACAAGTAATTATTTAGTATTTTTATTGGTAGAGCTTCTACTTGCTGGACAAAGAGCCTCAGGCGCGATTTCTTGTCAGACAAACATTTGTATCAGGACAAGTATTTTTTCGTGTTTACTTTATGTCGTAGGTCTACTACTGCGTCTCCAGACCCAGTAAGGCCAAGTATTGGCGTTAAATGTTACTTTGCTTATCCATTTAATGAGAAAATAATTGTATTTATTGAATGTATTAAACAAGTCTAACTCACAAGTCTAAAATCCTTTCCATCAAATTTTCGGCAATTTGTGAAAACTACAGTTCTTGCCGGCATGTTCAAACCCATAGCAAATGTTTCTGTAGCGAAGAGTACCTGAAACAATACAATTGTTAACGACAACCAATTCAATTCTTTCGCAAACAAATTAATTACAGTATAAAAACACATTTAAAAAAAATGATATAATATGAAATACGCATGTAATTAAAAAGAAACTGAATCGAATTGTTTTATATTCATTATTCACAAGTCCTTTTTATATTTATTGAGTTTAATATATTTCCATAAATACTTTGCGTTTAAAAAGTTTAAAAAAACCGCTAGATACTATGACGTATGATAGTCATTTACCATTAAAAATAAATCCGGGTTGAAGACGCGATTGTAATTATAGAGTATTTATTTCGGTGTTTAGCAAACTAAACATTAAAAACATATTCAAGTTTACATTATATTTCTAAATAGGACAAAATTTCAAAACTGTATGCTCAAAAAACAATCGTAACGTCATATCATGTGATAAGACAAGTTACAGCAACTTTTTTTAAATTGGAGAAATTAGTAACGTTTAATATTTTTGTATAAGAAGAAATTAAAACATTCGATTTTGTATAACAGAGATTAGGATTTATGCAATAAAAATGCATGTGTTTTTATAGTGTCAAACGAGCAGACAGTCCACTTGGTGGTAAGTAGAGGTGCGCGGTAAGTACCGCCGCCCACATAGACATATGGTCTTCCCTTATTCTTATAAGTTACTGCATTACATAATCTCTATTTAAAATTATAAGGGGCTTTCTCAGTACCTTCTGATACGGTATCGGGAGGTCGTAAAAAGCCCTGTTAACAATCTGATAGATAAATTATCGGCCAATTATATGCCAATTAAATCTATCTAATCTAGATACTGACTTTCTGATACCTTATCAAAAGGTGGTCAGAAAGGCCTTACGAATATTGTTTGTTTGCCCCTCCCTGGATGAAATCCTGACTACGTACTTGGCCGCCCATGGTGGTGGTGGACATGCGCGATACATGTTAACATCAATTCAGAATGACAAAGGCTGGCCCGGATGCCTTCTTCCTATATAAAAAAAGCCATTCAAGCTCCCAATATGTACTTTTCTATAAACTCAATAAATGACTCCCGGTCGGACAAGATCGCACTCTTAATAATAAATTTATGATCGCACAACCAAGTGGCTCGACGTTTTCGAGGGGAATGAACGCAAATGGATGTGGGTTCGCACATTCACGAGTAGCGTAGCGCGATGGCATGACGCTCTTTGTTGGCACTCGTGGACCGACGGCGCAATGCTGTGGTGTCACGCCACGGCGCGGCGCGATGGATTATGGGGCGCTTCAAAATCCAGTAGATTTGCATCGCGCCAAATGTTTTGACACTCACGGTCGAATTTTGGCTGTGTATCGTGCCATTTGATGCGACAGCGTGATCATAAGTGTCCAGCTTAACACTCGAGTCTTGAAGATCTACTAGCGCTCAGTCCGCGATCGAGCATTTATCACTCCTTTTTTTACAACACTACAACAGCTACCTTTATAAGACCCGATCCGAACAATATCTCGATGGTTTCCTTCAATATAGGTAACAGGCCTCCGTGATGTATTCCGATGCCTCTCCTCAGTAAAGGTAGAAAGTTTTCGACTTGCGGCAATTTGCGATCCTCTTCACTGAGTACGTCTATTGCGTTATTGAAAACTTCGTCCACTAATTTCTTTTCTTCCACTAGAAAAAAACAATGACCTTTTTTTTATTTCTGGAAATGTACAATCTAGATTTTTAATCTTTAGATAATTATATAATTAACTCACTTAATTTACTAGAAATTGATATGTGAATTCAGGATCAAAATTATCTTTAAAAAATATTGAATTTAGGGGTTAGAAATCACGAGTTCATTTCACTTTTCTAACTTATGAATAAGCTATTCGTCAACAGACGAAGATGACATTCGCTAAAGAATGTCACCGACAAACCTCGTAGAATTAGCATGTTAAAGTGGTTAAAGAAGAGTCCTCGAATTTCCATTACACGCCGCGTACCGGGAAGCGCAGTGTGGAACACGCTCTGGGCACGTGGACTGACCAATTGAAGAAGTTCGCCGGTGATGGTTGGATGAGAAGAGCCAAAAATCGTGTGTATTTGCGGGTCTTGGGAGCAACCTATATTCAGCAGTGAAGAGAGTGGAGATGCTTTTTTTTATAGTGAAGTAGGCGGACGAGCAAGCGGTCCCACGTGAAATAAGCGTTACCTCCGCCCATGGACACTTGCAACACCGCGTGGGGTGATGGTGCGCCGCCGACCTTATCGTATCGTAGCCCCATATCGTAGCTTAATAGAAAGACCTCTTGAGGACTACCTCATTAAAATTTTATACCGCGAACCCGTAGGCTGTCGAACGAACTATCGTTCCACAGCCTACGGGTTCACGGTATAAAATTTTAAATCCACGCGGATTTTTGGATCGAATAATTTTGGATACCTCCGTGTCGAGGAAATGCGGATGGACCGCACTTCTGTGACAGGAGATTTATACCACGTTTCCCCATTGTACAGGCGGTAGAACACACAGAGAGACGCAACGTCTCTCCGAATCCTGAGGGGTTCTAAACCGCCCGTGAGACTGGGATCGTCGACAATTTGAACAGTACATCGTTGGATGGAGTCAAATGGGTCCAATTGATATTTGGGCGCGCCGCGCGCCGGCCCAGAGATGTGAGCAGTACTCCATATGGGGCCTAATCTGAGCTACGTCAAAATGGAGACTTTTTAGCGGTGAATGCACAGATTTGCGCTGTACTAAGGTAAATCCACTAGGTTCAGAGAACCCCAAATCGAGACTAGATCTAAAGCGTCTTTGATTTCAGACACGCCTTTAATTAAGATCACCAGCCGAGCGATTATGGCGAAATCCAAATTGACGGTCGCTAATCAGCTGGTGATCCTCTGGGTATCAAGGAGCTGTGTTTACGACACGCTCCATCACCTTGGAGAGGAGGGAGGTGATCGCTATTGGCCTGTAGTTGGTGCGATCACCCTTTTTAGGCAAAGAATGAACGTGAGCTACCTTCCATGCTGACGGGAAGCTTTTTGTGAAGTATGAGATCCTAAAGAGTTACGTAAGCACCGGAGATAACTAGGGAGCGCATAATTTGACCACTACTGCAGGAATACTATCTGGCTCGCTCGACTTTCGGATATGAAGAGATGCTAGAGCTCGCCGGACTTCACGCTGGATGAAACAGATTTCCAGCATGGAGCTTGAGCACCGCGTGATAGACGGTGGTGAGCACCTCTATCATCCAGAGTCGAGTTTGAGGCAAATAGATAGCCCGGGAGATCGGCTTTCTCCTTCGCCCCATGGGTCAGTGAGCCATCGGGTTTCCTGGTGGCTCACTGGTGGGGGTGACGACTGACAGAAACTACCTTCAGCAGCCATGGCGAGTGACCAGAAAGCTCGGCTTCCATTCGATATTCGATAGCCAATTCTGCGGATGTGCTCATTCCTTTCTCTGACAGTTATTCTCTCACTGCACCTCGAGACAGCGTTAAATTTATTCCTCAAATCGGTGGTATTCGGATCTTCAGATACCTGTGCTTTGGCCCAGGGTCTGTATGCAGCCCGTTTGTTATAGCGGGCCTCTCTGCAGGACTGTTTAAACCAAGGTTGGCTCCGTCCACCTACAGGTATCCGCAGTCTGCACAGGTATCCGGATCTCCCGACGAGAAACAGCGCTGCCCCCAGGGATATGCAGCGTAAAATTCACGCAACCCATCCCAATCTGCAAACTTGTAGCGCCAGTCCTTGCGCGTTCCCTGTGAATGGGTCAGCACGGATTTCTTAGCTGATACAGCCGTTTGAACGATACAATGGTCGGATAATCCCAACGGAGCATCAACAACAACGTTGTAGTTAATCGACCGCGTAATCAGCAGGAAGTCCAGTAAGGCTCTCGATATCAGGTATCCTCGTGGGTGAGGACACCATCTACACGAAGCCACAGGCCAGCGCAAAGTTATAGGCTGCTCTCTCTGCGTGGTCGGTAGTTCGGGATCTCAACCACTCTTCGTGGTGAGCGTTGAAATCACCGAAAACTACCGCTTCCGTGCAGGGGAACTGCTCGAGCACGCTATCAGTCGTCTCTTGTAAACGCTGAAAAAAGTGAATCATCTCCGCATCACCGCTATGGGACCTGCAAACGTAGACTCTAGTGAAACCTCCGTAGTCAATACGCGCCCAGAGAATTGACAGGTCCCCGTCTTCAAAATGACTGAGGCGGCGGCAACAGATATCCTCCCGAACGTACATGCATACCCCACAGCACATCGCACAAAACAGTGCTCCAGTTTGTAACCGAGGTAATGAAGATCGGATGTATCGGCCGGGCAGGATATCTGTGTCTTTGTCAAGAAAGGTAAGGCCAGGCCGGCTTTGCCGTCTCAAGGTGGTAGTGGACGGCTTCGATGTTACAAAGTCCACTTGTAGTGTGGAACTTACGGGATGGGCCGCTGAGTGAACGATAAACTTTTCCTTTTTCTTGGCCATTGAAATAATGTGAATAGTGCAAGAAAAAAAAAATAGTTGGGGGACGAAGGGAGATGGTTGCACGTGGATCAAAGGACAGAGCACGGGGCAGAGAAAAACCAGGCCACAAAGGTTGTGTGACTTGCTGGCGCGGGCGATGGAAGGGCCCCCTCAGCCAGCAGTCGGGTTCCACTCCGGTCTCCTCCGGCACAACTGCTACTACAAAGAACTTTTCGTGTGCGACGAGGCTGGAAGCTCCAAAGGCTACTACAAAGGCTGGAGGCTCCTGGGGTGGAGATTAAAGAGAGATCCCCTGGATCGGGCTCCCAGCCAGCCGCGGGCGGTCAGCGGACAACCGTTCACAGGGTCTCCCTAATCCCCGCACACTATGTCACGCCTATGCGCCTGTAATTCCCCACAACCGCTGGTCCTTCTTTCCACATACAACAATCTCTCTCTCGGGACGGCTTCTTCCGCGCACCGCCAAAACACGATGCGGACCTCGCGGCTAATACGGCACCATTATGGCGGCGGACTCCGACGGGAGGGTGGTAGCTATGCCCACGAAGTAACCTCCCACCGCAAAAAAGGGAACGCCATTGCCTCGTTAGTTAACAGCAGGGTGCACCACTAGCAGGTGAGGTTGGCTCAGGCTCCGAAGATAATAGGTGAGTCCTTAAACCCCACGCTGGTGGTATGAACTTCTAAATCATATAACTCGGTCATTTTCTAGATATTTTGATTTCACATACCGATTCCTAGTATCTTCCTTCATCTATTGATTTAGGTATATAAATGTTTAGTCTAATTAATAACCTTAGGTGGATATTACACATATCCCAGATTTTCTCTTTTAATTATCGGGTGAGTTTCCTAACATGTTTTCCTTCATCAATAAGCTAGTGATAAGTGAAAAAATCATACTTAAGGAGAATCTCAGTACAAGTAAGGGTTTGAAATCCCAACCTTGCAAAATATTGAGAATACATGTTTCTAAATATATCTAATCCATATGCATAGCATGATTGATGCTAACCCATCAACTTATCATGTCATCATTTAAAATGCATTTTGAATCCTAATAAAATAGAAATAGGATCATTTGAACATTCTAAGTTTCTGTTAAAAATGTATTTATTTAAATATCAATACTAATACAATATTAATACAAAATGATCTAGATAACCTAGCAAAGTACTATGAAGTAAATAGAATCACTGTGAATGTTAAGAAGTGCGTCCAAGTAAGTTTTACACGGAAATATAAACCTATTTCTTATCAATATAAAAGAAACAACACAGCATGAAATTGGCAGAGCATATTAACTTAATTAGTAATAAAGCATACAAGCAGCTAGGCTTTGTCAAACGTGTCTGTAAGCCCTTTAAGGAGCTTGACTGCATCACGTCACTATATTCCACTTATGTGCGCACTATACTTGAGTATGCTTATAGCATTTTAATATTGCACCTTAATATTTAGTCTATATAGACATAGTAGAACATGTCCAAAAACAAATTATAAAATTCTTATGTTTTAAGGATAATAAATCAGCTGATTGTTATCTAACTGTAAACTCTTTCGTATTGACCCACTAGAGCTTAAGCGTCGTCAACATGGAATTTCATTTCTGCGCGCTTTAAATCGACTGTCCTCGGCTACTGACCAAAGTGTCCTTACGGGCACCAACTAGCTGTACTAGGCATATCGAGTTGTTTGATGTCCTCTGTTCAAAACAAGGTACTCGCAAAATTCAGTCCTTTCTCGCATTCTGCAAATGACAATAAATACTATGCAGACCGCGATATATTTTTACTAAGTCAGAAAAAATTAAAAACGAAAATTATCATCAAAAGCATCAAATCAATATAATATCTACTAAAACCCATTTCCCGACAAATATTTTAAAGCTCACCTTAAATAAATACACACACACGCACATGGTCTCACATGGACACACCAATGCAAACACAAATGAACATTAATAAAATCCACATTTATTCAATCCACCTATTACGTGCCGATAATATATTAATCTTAATGTCAGTGTAATATATATTTGGTCATGGACTATAGAAATAGTTTCCTAACATGTCTTTAGTTCATGATCACATATCCTCATGATTCATTTGCTTCTAAACAAATATTATTGTACATTATTTTATAATATTAAATCTGTGTAATTTTACCTTAACACTGGCTTTCAAAATACAATTTTTTAACCTAGTTTAAGAGTCAGGGCTCAAAATTGAAATTTGACAATTAAAAGAACTAAAGAAAATTTCTATTCCAACGTCACTTACTTGTATTGAAGGCAGTCTTCGCCATTTGCATAGCATAGGTCTCACACTCCTTCTTGCTAAAGCTGAATATAATAACCGGTTCAAAGTTTCTTTCAATAATCATTTTCACCATATTGTATACATTGGAAGTGTTATTCTTGGAGCCGCCGCCACGGCCGCGCTGCTCTCCTTTGCCAGCCACACCCGCGTTGCTTAGGACTGCCATGGCAGCGTTGAAGTTGTCTTCTTTGAATATACCCTATAAAAAGGGCATACATATTAGGATTTACTTTTTAAAATTCTCGTTTAGTACATATATATATATATATATATATATATATATATATATATATATATATATATATATATATATATACTAAATATATTATATAGACGACTGTATTAACGAGTATATACAGGCAGTCCGCGAGTTACGTCGTTTCGACTGAAGTCGTTTCGAGTTATGTCAAACAACTTTTTGACACTATTCCTCAAACATACGTCATTTGTTTCGATTTAAGTCATAGGGGAATTCACTTGTGGCGCGGTCAACGTCCGCGGCGGGCGGCGCACAGTGGGACAGAACCGTGCGTACCGTCTCAAAAATAGCTTTTCGTAATGTTCTATATTGAATATTTTGTTAATGCATATGTCTAACTGAATGTTCAATGCATATTATATAGCAGTTGAAATACACTATTTCTCATTTTTTGTATTAGAATAAGGGTTGCAAGTTGACGCTCAAAATTATGTCAATTATGTAGAACACAATTCCACCAGTTTACATGGTCATATTTGCATTACTTTACCAGCAAATTTGTAAGTGTGATATATGGTTAGAATGGTGATGAAGTACTCTATTTAAAAATAATTTAAGTGAACCATTATGTGAAACCTGGGGAGGTAAAGAATTTTTATTTCAGGACCTAATATTCTATCCTTATTAGAAACTTTGCATAGACTTTTGACAGTTAGCGGTGTCTGCCCATGTCGTAATTTTGATAGCATCGTATAGAGCAGCTAATGTTAAAGGTAGGGCAAAAAAAATTGAGTGCCCGAATCTGCCCCCCTTGAAATGAAACTAAAAATGGCTAATGGGGAGAAAATACAAAATATTCCAAAAATTATTTTAGTTCTGATTAATGAGATTTTTGGATATTTAGAACACTTTTGACCTTTTTTTCTTAAACAATATTATCTATTTACTCAATCTTTAGGTAAAGTGGGAGTTTTGGGTAATGTATTAGTATGTAGTATATTTTTTTTATCGTGCGGTCAGATGTGGTTAATGTTTTGTTATCACTGTGTGAATTACATGTTTCTCATATTATGTATTTCTCTATCGCGGTGAAGGAAAAGGGAGCAAGTGGTATCTAGTTATAGTTGTTAGTGTACATTATCAGTACCTACCTACTACTAACCACCTTCATAGATAGTGGTTAGGAACTTGATAATGACACTAGATAGTAATATTTTTTCACACGAAATTTCAGTATAAAAGTTATCGATTTACGTTGTCATTTACCAGTACTTTAGTGTGCTTTAACATAATATAGTCTTCACCAACCTCGGTAAAAAAAAAGTAGTTAAAAATAAAAACAAAATGAGTGAATTTGTTGTGCCTCGACGAGTATTATGCGAATTTTTTATTGGCCATGGAACAAAATCAGAAGATATTCAAAAATACTTAGAACAACACCACCATTTGTCGTCTGAAAAAAGTGAATTAATTGTGAAACGTATTCAAAAAACGCTTATAACAGCGTTTAACGATCGGTGGACCAAATCTAACCGAACTAAAGAACGTTTCTTTAGTAATAATATATCGTGGTTAGACGGTGAATTTAAGGTACAATTCGAAGAAGCACCGATGGATATTACACCTACAACATCTGAAAAACGTGGACGTCCACCAAAGTCTTATGGAGATCTATCAGAGAAATCGAAAAAAAGAAAGAATATGGAATTGGTACAAGAATATGGACTCGAGTATATACATAATGCATATGTTCAAGGATTGCGGGCTGAAGGAGAAATCGAAGAAGCTACTGTTGTTTCAATGATGCGGAATTGTGAAAGAAATGAAAAAAGGATCATGAAGGAAAAATTATTGCATGAAAGTCGCAATGGAACAGATTTTACGGTGGATGAAGCTTTAAGTATGTTTGCAGATTTAGATCTTTCGAAATCACAATACGGATTTCTTCGAGCAAGTTTGATTAACAAAAACTTCGACATATTGCCATCATATAATATACTGACGAACGCCAAAAAACTGTGTTATCCTCCACTATCCAGCATTCAAATAACCGATATAAGTGCTAAAGTAAATCTACAAGATTTGCTGGATCACACTTGTGCTCGCATCTTAAAGATTGAAAATGTTTACAACCCAAGAAGAAAATCTCTTAAATTGTTTACCAAGTGGGGATGTGATGGTTCATCGGGGCAAAGCGAATATAAACAAGTTTTAACAGATGAGAGTGACTTAGTCTCAGATACAAACTTATTTATAGCGTCTTTGGTACCAATAAAGCTGACTGACACAGAAACACATGAGATAATTTGGCAAAATCCGGCTTGTTCTTCTATTCGTTATTGCCGACCAATCCTGATGGAACTTGCAAAAGAAACGCCCGAGAAAACCCGATCAGTGGTTGGTGATATTCGGGGTCAAATTAATAATTTGCAAACATCAAAGATACACAAGGAGACGCAGGTAATTGAAATAAGTCACGATCTATTTCTAACTATGGTGGATGGAAAAGTTACACAAGTTCTTACTGACACAAGTTCTGGAGCTGTATGTACAGTGTGTGGGGCTAAGCCAAGTGAAATGAATAATTTGGAGAAGATTGCATCAAAGCCAGATAATATAAATGCTTACGAATACGGTTTGTCTACGTTACACGCGTGGATCAGGTGCATGGAGCTAATTTTACATATTTCATATAACCTTTCATTTCAAAAATGGGCTGCGAGAACTTCGGAAGATAAAAAAAGTAAAGAAGACAAGAAAAAGCTTGTACAAAGTTTGTTTCGAAGCCGGATGGGATTGCACGTTGATAAGCCCCGACAAGGAAGTGGAAACAGTAATGACGGCAATACAGCTCGGCGTTTTTTTGAGAACTACTACTGCGCTTCAGAAATTACAGGGGTTGACGAGGAACTTATTAAAAGGTTCTATGTTATTCTGCAAACCATGGCATCCGGTATTGCTGTAAATCCAGAAAAATTTTGTGAATATACTCGTGCAACCGCACAACTGTACGTAACAAAATATATGTGGTATAATATGCCTTCTTCAGTACATAAAATCTTAATACATGGGGAAAGTATAATAAGACATTTTGCTGTTCTGCCCATTGGTCATTTATCTGAGGATGCCCAAGAATCGCGTAATAAAGATTACAAAAAATTCAGATTGCATCATGCTAGAAAATGCTCTAGGTCCGCAACAAACGAAGACGTATTTCATGGTCTTCTATTTACGTCAGATCCTTATATATCAAGTATCAGAAAACCATCAGTCACTATATCCAAGAAATTGTTAGAGGAAGCTAAGAACCTCTTAGCTATTTAAATCGAAATAATTTCGTACATTATTTGTAAAACATATTTTTGGAGTGGGTTATTATATATTTGTCATTTATTTAAATGTAAGATTCATATGTAATATAAAATAACATAAAATAGGTTTATTAATATCATAAAACTGTAAAATTATAATTCAATAAGTTAACCAAACCATGGTTTAATATTAAAATAATACATTTTTATTTTGTTTTATTTTATTTTATATTATTTATTAAACATTTGACAATGATACATTCATTATTGGATTGTATGTACTCTGGAGACACTACATACCAAATTTCAGCGATTTACTTCAATCAACAAAAAAGTTACAGATTTTTGAGACGGTACGCACGGTTCTGTCCCACTGTGCGGCGGCGAGAGGGAGATCCCCCCGCACGCTGTCGCTGTCCATGAGCCATATATATCTCTGTAGTACATAGGTGATGGACAACGGACGATCAGAACATGTTATAGCTTTTCTGTTTCTCTGACAGTTTATGTTTGTTATTTGTTTGAAATTATTGAATTTAAATTTTTACTATGGCACAAGAAAACAAAGAAATGATAACAAGAAAAAAGAAGCAAAACAATCTAGAATTTATAGTTTCTTCAAGCCGAAGGTTTAATTTATTATTTCTCATTTATTTTTCAAAGTAATAAGCTATTAAGTATATACTAAAAATAAGTACCAATTTGATAAATAATTATTTTAAGAACTTACTTTCAGTAATAAAGCATATTTTTATGTAATAAATGCAGTTTTATTTATGCTTAAAGTCCTTGCAGAACCTAACCCCTGGGTTGAATTGATTTTATATGAAAATGTATGAAAAAAAATGTTTCGATTTACGTCGCGTATTTCGAGAACCTAACATGCCGTAAGTACAAGGACTGTATATTAAAAAAAGGTGAATATGAGTTTATGACAAAAATAATTAGATAGATAAATACACTTTATTGTACACCAAAAACATACAGAGTAATGTAATACAAAGTACAAGTTATCAGAAGTACAACAAGCGGCCTTTTTGCAAAAGCGATTTCTTCCGAAATAGAGGTGTCGAAATAAGGAAATAATGTTTGTATTTACATTCACAGATACATACATACAGAAATATATAGATATACCTACAGGCATTAATATATACATGCCTTAATACATATACATACATACATAGATATACATACATATATACTTACAGAAAGATAAAGGAAAATAATTTGGGCGTAAGAGAACTCTTAATCTGCGAGGTAGTGTTCTTTCACGAGTCTTTTAAAACTAGTCTGTATCAGTCTGTTAAAATTTAGTCTGTTATTTAAAAAAATGCTTAATAAAATGTTATACATTTGAGATTTTCGCGTTTTTCACACATATTATTATTTAACTGTTGGGTTGGTGCAACGCCACCGAAACGACGAATATAATAAATAAGGTAAACATACGCGATGAGACTCGTTTAAATAGATAAAATGTCTTTTCCTAAAATTACTCCCATTTTAGCAACCAGCGAACTGATGATCGTGTCATAGGAATTATTTCATAACACCGTAGACGTGACCCCTGCTTTTTGCTGAATTGGCATTAACACCATACAACCGAAAATCCGATTGAAACTGGGGGTCTACTCCGAAAACACGAAAAACGAAGTTTCGTCCAATATTTCAGTAGATTCCTACCACGAAAATATTCACTACGATATATCGGCCCGAACGAACTTAATTTGACATTTGAAACTACTCCCATCGCACGAGACAACAATCGAAATATAGATTTTGGCAGAAGATACTTGGAGGTCAAACGTCAAATTTGACGATATATAGAGCTACGAACGAAGGAAAGTGAGAGTAGGGTTATAGCACTTCGTTCGTTGGAACTTCGGTCGGGCCCGAAACATCTGAATCGTAAAATCAGAGTAGACCCCCTGATGCACTGGCTGTCACAAGCCATGAAGCACAAATAATAACAAAAGGAATGGACGTTAACTCGCAATTACCAACGTGGCATTTTAATGTCTTTGGCCCTTTTTTATTTACACCTTAGCGCACAAACAAACATTGTACAAAAGGAGGACTTAATGCCTAGTGGCATTCTCTGCCAGTCAACATTTGGTTAAACAGAAATATGAAGGGCGGTGCATCGTGCAATCATTAAAAATGACTACTAACACTACATATAATACAATACACATATATAAAAACCTAGGTAATACCTAGGTACAATAATACATATATAAAAATATATGGTTGTAAACATATATACCCATATAAATACATACAACAATAAGTTATACTATACATTAAAAATATAATATATTATAAGCCATTGACAAGGGGATATTGTTTCAGAGAAGGAAATAAAAATCTAAGTATAGACATTATTTATCAACTCTGTTGCATAGACAGATAAAATCGACGAAGCACCTTTTTAAATTAAAATTTAGAAGGGCCTTTCCTAATGTTAGTCCTAAGAGTGTTCCAGAGTTTGATAGCCTAAGCTGCGAAAGAATTGGACATAAAGGTAGTGCGGCAAGACAGGACATGCAAGGAAAAATTCTCATCAGAGCGAAGATAGCGATTATGAGTTATCTGAATTTCCCTGAAATCGAAATTTGCATTTCAGGTATTCGGGGGTAGACGGATCGTGAAGTACAGAGAAAAGAGTGCACAGTATTCTTACATACCTTCGCTGACGGATTGGAAGCCATTTAAGCTGTGAATGTTAAGAAGAGATGTGGTCTTACTTACGAAGACCATAGATGAAATGTATGCAGTTATTAAAAGACGATCCAGTTTGCTTAGAAGAGTTTGGCTAATGTCAGAGTAACATACATCGGAGTAATCAAGGATAGGCAACACAAGCAAAACTTTGGTAGGGGTCAGGAGGAAATTTTTGAAACGGTACAGACATCGTAATGTGGTCGTGACCCTCAGCCACCTGTGTATTCCAACTGAGTGTTATCAATCAATAAACTATGGTCTTTAGCTTGAGAGTAATAAGGAATGATTGTATTGTTTGTATTGTATTGTAATTGCCCCTTCGTGATTATATGGTAACGATTGGTAACCAAAGTGAAGAATCAATCTTAATATCTTAAATAATATGTTTGATCTTAATTTTTGAAAAAAACTTAGTAATTTCACACTTAACTGTGTAAAACTTGATAACTCCTGAAAACAACCATATAACTGCCTATCTTCGATCAAAAAATAATTTATTAAGTATACCTTTTCATCAATAACTAGATGCATCCCATCTCCTCCCGCTGGGTAGATGTAATGCTGTAATGGTGTGGGTCGGTATTCAGTGTACACCACATGGCACGGCTGAGAGTGCAGGTGACACACCCACTCTGCAAACTGTCGTGCGTTGGGAATGGTCGCAGATAGGAATACGTAGTGAACGTTATCGGGGAGGAGGATCAGTGATTCTAAAAAAAAAAATATGCTGATAAGAAATCTTAAATAACAAGGAAAACAGCTTTTAAAACAGCTTTTAATTGTTTTAATCCTTTTTTTGTTTATTCAACCCATGAAGCTAAAACAAACAATTTTGCAAACAAGGCATTATGTTGAATAATTAGAAAGATAATTCTTTACTGTCAAATCTACAAAACGTAGCTATTTCTCTTCGCGTTTAATCAAGGTGCTAAGACAGCCGTCAAAGCTGCTCGTGACATTTATGTTGAGCAGTAGGGCGAGGATGCAATGCCTGAAAGGATAAGTCAATGGTGGTAGCTTCAAGGACGGTAATTTTGACCTCAAGAATCTGCAACGCTCAGGACGCCCAGCTGAGTTTGATGCGGCGTTTCATTCAATAATGAAGTTATGAATTGAGAGCATGGTTGGACAAATTCTTCGAGTTATCTTGAGATATCTACAGCAGAGACATTCAAAAACTCGTTGAATAATGGGGGGGGGGGGGGGGGTCGTTAATAACAACGGAGATTATATTATTGATTCATTGCTTTATTCTTTGTTAAAAATATCATATTTAGAATTTTAAAAAAAGACCGCAATGACTTATGGACCAATCCATTATTTGTATAACATTAATTATATCAAAAAAAAAATACCTAAACTATTTAATTAAATTTTCTTGAAACGTGGTGTTAATGTTTACCTTATTAAATATTTAACTGAATTATTTAATTAACCGTTATTCTTTATTATCAGCCCGAAGTTAAGGCGTAGGTAGTTGCTCCTTTTGTTGATTGGTTGCCCACATGTACTTACCTTCCCAAACAACACCCCTCTCTTTGTCTCTCATGTAGTGAATTTCATCAAATATAACCCAGCCCACTTCTCGTATAATTTCAGATCCTTTATACAACATATTTCTTAAAATCTGTGGAGGAGAAAAAATAAAAACTATGTTTGAATGTAACCCACAAGGTAGATGATGCGTGAAAGCTGAGGAAACTCTATCCCATGTACTTTTACACGATGCACGGGCGTGACATCCAATTTAGAAATCCGGGGACACTGTTGGAAGCATGCAACAAGCACAGAAGAATACTCGATTTCTCGAAGGAACTAGAGCAGCCTGAGTAGAGTTCATCGAGAGGCTCCCACATAAAATGGTCGCTTCAATCAAATAATTGTCAAAAAGAGCTTGCTAAAGAAAATGTTGTACGTAGTCTTATGATAAGTATGATATCCAGCACTATGATAAGTTGATAACACTGACATTTTCATTGCTTTTTGTAATAGCAAATTATAATCTCTATGTAATAGAAAAAAAATTTAACAGTATTTTAGCATTTTCTCCATATATAAGCTTTCTATACTTTCTATAATTATAGTTTAAACACAGGAAATATTTCTGTAACTGAAATGGAAAAGAAAATAAGTATTTTTTTTTAATATTGAGATTATTCCAAATTTCAAAGGTTTACTTTAGTATAAAAAATAATTTTAAGTTGAAATCCAAACTCTATATAATATAAAATATAAATAATAATTTGATTTACTTGGAAATACGAGTATACTATATTATTTTGAGAACATTAATCTTTCCTAATGTATTTAATAAATATTTTACATAAATATCGAAATACCGGAATTCCGATATTATAGAATTATGATATCGAAAGGATACTGGTAATAATGTGATCTCTTATAAGAAGAATTAAAAATGTGTCATTGTGCTATCGTATCTATTTATATAAACTTTGAATATTCAACGAAATCTTGAGGAGCTGGATAAATACATAATGTGAAGCTACTAACAAATAATTGTGGAAGAGAGCTTGTTTAAAGAATGATAATTGTTTAAAGAGAGAATGTTTAAAGAACGAGCATACAGTCCACCTGATGTTAAGTGGATACTGTAGTCGATAGACATCCGAGATACATGCCAACATGCCTAGAATGACAAACGTCGGCATGCGCCCACCTTTGCAGATTAAGGAACGGATTGGGAGAAAAGGTAGGGAAAATAGGGAGGGATAGGATAGGATGGGATGGGACTGGGCTCAGGCATATCTCACTCACTACCGAAACACGTACGTACATTGGGGAAATACGATAAAGGTAGTCTTCTGTGAGAGAGGGCGGGGGGTAACATGGCCAGTCGAGTCGCAGTATGTAATATAATAATCTTTATGTAATAGCAAATACATATTTGGAAACATTTTCAGTTTTAAAAAGTTTAAACACAAGACATACTTAGTCTGGCCTTAAATACTGTTATAATAAAGAAAAATAAATAAATAAAATTTGAATTAAAAATCAGTCATTCCCACATGAAAAATAAATGTTCTTTCTCACTTTAGCGCCAGTCATTATTAAATATTGTATTAATATTAAAATAGAGTGGGGTGATAGCGAAAACCGTATCACTGTCATTTCATTACACAAAATAGGCATAGAGCCAAATGCAATTTTTAAACCTCTCCATCGTATTAGCCAAATGTTTGTGTAGCGGACTATTGGTAGATACATTGAAACATCCTGTTTGTGACGGAAAAGGGCCTGGCCGTCGACGCACTATTGGTACTAAACAGACGATTAAAGCTGTGAAGGAGAGAATATGAAGAAATCCCGTCCGGAAGTAAAAGATTTTATCTAGAGATATGAAGATAACACCCAGAACCATGTAACGTGTTTTAAAAGATGATTTAGGACTTGCGGCTTACAAAACGTACTGGTAATTTCTTAACTGATAATATAAAGAAAAATAGAGTTGACAAATCAAAACAATATTTTCGGCAGTACGCAAAGGGAGCTCAGACTTTTTTTTTGCAATTTTATAGAGCATGAGATGCTTTAAACGCCATGATAATACTGGATCCCTAAAACAGTCCATAAGGGTCAGTTGCCAATTTTTCCATGGAAATGGTGCATGTTTCAATTGAAAACTGGCCACACCATTTGAAAGATTGTATATAAGTAAATGGTGACCATTTCACATAAATATTATATTTTTAAAATTCTAATAAAATGAAAATGTAAAAAAAATATAACAATATTTATGGCAAGACTACCTAGTCTGTAACTCGGATGTAAAGGATGAAAGTATTTTTTATAACTGAATTTTTCCATGTTTCAAAGGGTTACTTTATTATAATAGTAAAGAAAATAATCCTATAATAGTTGATTTCCCTAAAAGCATGACTCCAATGACTTATTCATATGATTCATATAAAAATAAATTTTGGTGCTTGTTATTCTTTAGCTTGTTATTTCATCTCAATTAGGACTTGGAAAGATGCAAGTAGATTACTGATTGTTTAAGCAATAAAGTCTGTCATAAGATAAATTCAATATAACTTACCTCTGTAGTCATAATTAAGCAAGATGCTGATGGATTGATAGTAACATCTCCAGTAATGAGGCCAACATCATGGAATTCCTCAGAGAACTCTCTATACTTCTGATTAGAGAGGGCTTTGATGGGTGTTGTGTATATCACTCTTTGTTTATTTTTCAGTGATAGAGCTATTGCATATCTAGAAGACAATATAACATTATGATACTGAATGAAAGAAAGGTATGATAAAAATCAAGTTCAGTTATTATTAGATTATGAAATCAAAAGAATCTGAAAACATCTGGATACACATTGCGGTTTCTATTACATATTATTTATAAATCCAAAAATGAACTTACTCGGCAACAACAGTTTTACCCGCAGATGTATGAGCAGAAACAAGCACTGACTGTAAATTATCTATGCACAATATGGCTTCTTTCTGAAAGGGATCCAGTATAAAACTGTATTGTTTTACTGGCTCTCCAGTAGTGGCCCTGAGTGCATTGTACTGGTGATTCTGGGGTACTGCAACCTCGTGAGTACAACCATCATTTGCTTCCAATGTGTGAATGACAATACGAGAGGCCAACGCGTCAATACTAAAGTCACAAAAAAGATGTTATAATAATATGATTCAACCAAGCTTCTAATTAATTTTTACTAGGTAATGCAATAACTTACTTCAAATCACTCAATAAATCAGCATCATTTTGTTCATTATATTTTGTTTTTTTTGTGATATCAGCATATTCTACTCCCTTGTGAAGTCGTTTATTATTAAGTATAATTGTGTCGTTAGATGTTTTCCTTAAAAAAAGTATCAGATAAAACCGTTTAAAATTTAGAACAAAAACGTCTAAAAATTTAGGTTAGGTACTACTTACGATTTATTTTCTTCCCTTCTAATCGACGTCTCGTCAGTAGTATTATTTTGTTCAGAATCATCGAAGCAATAGAATAAACTGTTCACGTCCATTATATCAAGTTTGATAAAATCACAACAGTACTACTAAAATTAGAAAGGACGAAGGAAAGCAGATAACTGATAATCAGCCTTTTTATAGTACGTATTTATTTTGAATGGATTGTCATTTGTCATTTGAAAAGTCAAATGCGTACCTATCTAGCCACGTGCTAGAGTAAGCGCCACAAAAGAAGTCCCCGCGCGACGCTGTAATCAGCCGACATAATGTTGCCAGCTTATTGGTTATGTAGGGGAACCCGGGGTGGAACGGGGTAGCTAAGCTTTGGTTACAATTTGTGAGAGTTTGAATGAAACAACAGCATTATTTGGCAATTTGTAGGTTTATTTACTTCTTTCTCTACAAGGAAATTAAAGCTAAACTTATCTTAATTAATAATCACTTTGAAAAAATATTGTTTGAAAAATAAAGGGAAATTTCCCATTCTGCCCCACCCCCCGGGGTACAATGGGAAATGAACCCGGGGCACGATGAGGTACTAATTATTGGCATAGTTCACAGATGAGAACACTGTCATCGTCGTCACTATCTAGACCAGCACACGCCAAATGTGCCCATTTTTTACAAATGCTACAAGACCACTAGCCTTCATTGGACTTGGAGTATAAATCATGGCAATACAAGCAGATCGCGTCTTCATCTTCCGAGCTTTCTTCAGATTCAGTTCCGATTCTTTTTTGTTTCTTTCCTCTTGTTTCTTCTTTGTTTTTGTTTAAAATTTTCTACGTCTTCTGAGTGTTCTTCAGGTTTAGTTCTGATTCTTTTTTGTTTCTTTGGCTTAGTTTTCATTCCTTCGGGTATGTCTTCTTTACCTTTTAACGTCAGTCTTGTTTATTTTTTTCTACTTTCGCTTTCTTGATATTTTGTGTGATATTTTTAATAAATTCTTCTAATTCAGTTTTGTAATGTGAAGCGGTACGGATTGCCGTTTTACCACCCTTTCTTGTAACTCTTTTCATTCCAGCTTTCACTTTTGGCAACAGGATTAGCAATGTAGACCAGGACTGCCGGCTGGTTTTTTTTATATATGAACGCACCATCTGCAGATGAAATAAAAATGCGTATTTATATGAGAAGTACAAATATTTAAGGGGCGGAACGGGGTATATGCCATTGTGCCCCACCCATTGTGCCCCGACGCACCGTTCACGTAAACACGAGTGTTATGGCCGGTTATATTTATTGGACTTGAGTTATCACTAGACGTTTAGTTAGTCAAAAGTATGTTTAAACAAACATGTAATGTTAATATCCGAACAAAGAATAGTATATAGTGTAATTACCTTGGTGTTGCATAGAAAAATTTAAATTTGCAAGCTTTTTCGTTGACCTTCGATAAAACCCAAACCAAGCGCACTCTCACACTAAAAGCGGCCACTCCGTATAGCGCAGCACACCGGACCGAACGTTGTGCGCGATGGTCACGCATCTCTGTCGCCTGTAGCGAGCACCCTGCCTCTTTCCCGTTCCGCCCCGGTACCCCGTTCTACCCCGGGTTCCCCTACTATTTAAACCTACTACTAGACCAAGCGAACTAGATGAGCGGGTGGAATGCGGTTTCCCCGCCCGCATACCGCCTCATGCTCCGCGTTCGTCTTAGTACCGTTCGCAACATCGATACGTTCGCACCTTACGCTAATCTTTTCTGAATTGTTATTGTTAAATTTTGTTGTTAGAAATTAAGTATGTTTTTGTGGTTATTGTTTTGATACGTTCGCACGTCTTACGCTAATCTTTTCTGAATTGTTATTGTTAAATTTTGTTGTTAGAAGTTAAGTTTGTTTTTGTGATTATTGTTTTTTGGTTATCGTGTTAAGTTTTAACTGTGTTGTTGTGCACAGACTACAATCAAAATGAAGAAAACTATTCATAGTGGAGAGCGAACAATGATATTGCGAGTCCTACATTTTTGTTGAAGAAGAAAAACGGAAGGGTTTGTTCGTAATACCTGTGGATCAAGTACTAAAAAGGACATGTGCCGCTACTGGTGTCAGCTTAAGTACAATCACTCACATAAAAAGGGACGAAAAAATGATTTTACAGGTAAATTACAGGTTATGTTATTTTTTTTATGGTTTCGTACCCAAAGAGTACCCGCCAGATTTTTACCCGTAATAGGTAGCCAGTCGAAATTTTCACAGAAAACGTGTTATGGACGTACTTGCCCGGTTTTGTTAAACTATTTTTACGGCTCCAAATGTGGGTCTTTAAAGTCTTCATTGTTGTCAATCATCATCACTCCATTATATAGTTAATATTGCCAGTATTTGTATACAGTGTAGTGGTTGTGCATCCACTTTTCATCTATGTATATATTATGGAATCGATTTTTTTTTAAAGACAACATCGTCTTTGCTTACTCCAACATCAAGTTCTGAACAAGCAACGACATCATCGCTAGCTACAAGTCCTTTAGTGAAATTACCAACTCCAGGAAATAAACGCCGTCGGCCACCTCATAACAAACTCGATATCGATGACTTTACAATTTGTTCCATAAGAAACATAATAAGGTGCCGACTTCAAAAAAAAATTGGGCGTTGCAAAGGTGGAATTTGATTTTCCAGGGTAAAAAGAGACACTGAGAAAAATTTTAACAGAAAAAATAGGATACGCTTTTAAAAAATGTTTGAAGAAAAGAGATCTTTTAATAGAAAGACCGGAGATAGCACCATGGTGAGCTCGCTACTTGCGGCGATTAAAAGAAAATGACAAACTTGGTGCAGATAAAAAACCGGTTACATATATGGATGAAACTTGGATACACAGCCACTACACTGTACATAAATGCTGGCAAAATTCTCTAGATCAAAGAGTGAGAAAAAATGATCGTCCCGGCCAGCGTTGGATTATTGTACACGCAAGTAGAGAAAACGGGTTCATCGAAGGGCAGAGCTGATATACAAATGCAAAAGCAAACAAGGCGATTACTATGATGAGATGGATGCCGATAACTTTACAAAATGGCTAACTTACAATACAAAAACTTTTACCAAACCTACCGCCAAATGGTATTGTTGTAATGGACAATGCGTCGTACCACAGCAAGCAAATTAATAAACCGCCTACAATGGCCTCATGTAAAGAAGTAATGAAAAACTGGCTGTACCAAATAAATGTTGAATATGACGCCAGAATGACCAAAAAGGAATTATATTATTTGATTATGCAAAATCGTCCACCAAAACAGTATCCACATGATCAATTGTTTCAGGCAAATGGCCACGAAGTATTACGACTTCCCCCTTATCAGTGTGAACTGAACCCGATTGAATACGTGTGGAATCTAATGAAGCAGAAAGTCGCGGCAAAAAATGTAAACCAATCTGAAAAGGAGATTGAAAGACTAACCCGCGAAGCAATTCAGTCAATAACTGCTGCCGACTGGAGAAAGGAAGTGAATCACGTTGACAGATTGGCACAGCAGTATTGGGAAAAAGAAAAACTCGATGAATTAGAAGAAAGAGAATTGATCATAAATGTTGGTGATGACAGCGATTCCGATTCAGAAGATATTAATATGTTTTCGGACGCCGAAATATCAGGTATCGAAGGAATGGATGTTGATGACGAAAATTTAATATAAATAAAGAATTTATTGATTTTGGTATTATATTTTTATTAATTGCTGCCGTTAACTCCAGAATATTATTTTTAACTTTTTATAACAATAATAATAACCATATAAACTATTGCCGAATCTTAAATTAGTGTTAATAGTCAGAAATTTATTTCGATGATAATTTCATTATAGGTAATTTGTGATGACATACACATTCAGTTTTTTGTTAGCGGTACCCGCATAGCGTGCGAATGACGTCACGCTTGACATCCGTCTAGTTGGTTTGGTCGTATAATACCAATAAAGCTGTCTCTAAATTAGGAAGTAAATTATTTATAAAGGGACATAATAATATTTATCTTACAGAAATATTAATGAATCGACTTAAGTCACGCACTATTTCGATAAGCTCTATATAAATACTTTGTAGTCACGTGCATTGATATGTAAACCAGCGTGACCGTTTTTTGTATTTTCAGTATTAAATTTGTATCATGGAGGCTTTAGAAAATGTGAATGGTAAAATTTTAATATAATTTCTAATGTTTTATTGTTTTTTTTTTTTTGGTAAAATTTATTACAGCATTTTTTTGGTATTATTTCCTAGGAACATTAATTTTCACCTTTTTTGGTCGAAAAAAAGTGAAAATTACTGTACTGACTCGTACTGTTTTTCGGGGCACTCCAGAGACACGTTACGTACCAGATAATTTTAGGATATCCCCCAATATCAGGGTATTCCTGTGCGATAATATAAATAGGACCGCAGTTTTTCTTTTTAATTTGTTTTTTGACCGCGGACGTGGCTCCAGACCAGGCGAGCAGTCTCGCAAGGCAGATGCTCGTCTAGTGTGGACGCGCCTCGCCCGAGGCAAACGCTCGTGCCGCCTCGCCTGAGCGCTTCCGCGGTCGAGCCGAGCGTAGTCGGTTTTTGCCAATGCTCAGAGCGCACTCTGGACGGCTGTTGGTTTTGTTCGTGCCTCGAGACAACCAGGATGGACAAAGATCATTAAGACATCGAAAGTGACTCGACGCAAGAAAATTGTGTCTCGGGTGAGCCACGCGCGGCAGCCTATTTATTGTACAAACAGCTTCGAACCATGCCAGCCTCACGCGGCAAACGGCTGAGGCAGTATCGCGAGGCTGCTCACCTGGTCTGGACCCGCTTAATCACTTTTTCGATGATGAAGCGTAAATATGATCAAAAATATAGAGTTGAATGGGAACAAAACCCAGATTACTCGTCTTGCTTGGTTCACTAAAGATAAATATAGCAAAAATGAATTTCGGTAAGCTTGTGGAGCGTCGTTTTTTAGAATCGCTACAATCAAAATTCACGAACTCAGAGAAACATCCGAAAGAAAGTAGTTATACATTATAGTGGACAATCTAATATAAATTATTCAATATAAGCTAATGGTACATAACATAGGTATTTATTTTGTTATAATAGGCATGTGTAATTGTGTATATATAAAAATGAAAAATATTTTTGTTGTTTCAGATTGATGTTATTTAGGCATTCTCATTTTTAATTATAATAACTATAACAGAGTTTATCTTAATTTATAACCCTTTTGTCTATAAACAAAAAAAATTAATCATGGATTTTATCTTAGGATTTTACGGGAGCACTATGAACTGGGCTAAACGGCTTTTCAATAGAAAGCAAATGCCCAGTATCGAAAGAAATAAGATGAGCCGAGCTTCTGCTTTGCGCGGCATTAGCTGAACATAATATTTCGTTTCGCGCGATGGATCATTTAAATGAATTATTTGGAATAATACCTATTTCATGATTCAGAAATTGCCAAAAGCTTTGACTGCAAACATACCAAAATCTGCATAGTTAATGTATGACGTAATGGCGCCAGCATTTTAAAAGCAATTATTAACAGATATAAAGAATACTTCCTAGTTTGTCAGGTAGTACCGTATTTTCTTTGATAATAGATGAAAGCCAATAGACAATAGAAATAATACTTGCCATAGCAATTAAGTTTCATACCGTCAATGACAACAGACTCGATACAAATTTATGCTCTGGTTCATTTGTCAAATAAAACTAGATTTCGAATATAACTATTATATTAAAGATTTATAGTAAAAATATTTTCCCATGAGTAATTTCACATGTAAAGACTTGCGGCGAAGACAATGTCACGTTTGAGCAGTTTGATAGCTTCACTGAATTTGTTCTCTAAATCGGTGTTGCCAATGTTTTTAGCGGCCTGACAGAGCTGCCGTAACACCTCTTCTAGTCGCCGCATGCTTCTAATTATTGATCCTGAAACAATATTAAAAATAATTCATAAGAAAATTCAAAATTACGACTAAAAACGCAATGTAATTTTTATCTGCTGCAGACAAAAAATCGTAAACCTAGTAACCGTGTGAGTAATGCGCGTTTTACTATTGTATACTGTTATACTGTATACGATTTTATGCGCGTATGAAAACGAAGAAGAGTCGCAATTTTATTCCTGGAGTATTTCATATATGTGTATCAAAATCAGTTCGGTAGTTATGCAAATGTAGTAAATTAAGCGCAATGGAAAAAATATTTTCTACCAGGTAGAAAATGAATCGTACCCTATTTTATCACTTACCTTCAAAAACGTCAGTCATCTTGCATATCTGCAGGAAGCTGGCGCCCTTGGCCCACACGAGCACCACGTCCATCAGAGTGTATTTGAACTTGTTCACGTACTGATCTTCGTCCAAGTCCATTTTAGAATCGATTGATACTTTTGCTATTCGTCGCGCAAATTCCTGTAGACAGATAGATAGTGAGTTCACCTGGTGGTAAGTGGCTATTACAATATCACCTACAATATTACACAATACACGTACTACTATGTTTTACTATATGTAGTACTATATGTGTATTGTAGTACTATATGTTACTACAATACACGTACGTACCCTACAATATCAGTTCAGAATGACAAACGTTGGTACGCTTTCGGATGCGCTGCCTACCTTAAGAGATTTAGGAAGGGATTTAGAGAGAGTTGGGAAAATTGGGAAGAATAGGATGGGATGGAAATAAGCTCTGACATATCTCATTCACTATCGAAACACGTACGTACATTGAAGGAATAGAAAAGCAATGAGAAAAGCAGTACTACATTTTACGGTAGTCTTCTGTGAGACTTTTTTATATTAAAGGTGGCATACAGGCAGACGGCCCACCTGGTGTTTAGTGGTTACCATCGCCCATGAAAGCCTGCAATACCAGGAGAATTACAGACATGCTACCTACCCTGCAAATATATATTTACAGCTCTCTTAAAGAAACCCATATCGTAACGCAGCGGAAAAAACCTCAGGATACCTCCTGAGCTTCACAAAACTCGGGTTCGCGGTATAAAAGTCCAGTAGCTGGAATACTACGTGACGGCCCCCTATCAAGTACGGATATAGCGTTTCGATGACGGGAGGCGCGGTAATAAAAATCCGAGGTATTAAACAGTTCCTCGGAGCACTCCCCATTGTATGTATAGCCGATAGAACACACACAGAGAGGCAACATCTCGCCGGACGCTAAGGGGGTTCAGATGGTTTGTGAGTATGCGGTACAGTACGTCGCTGAACGGAGTTGAGAGGATCAAGCTGAGATTTTGGTGCACCAGCCCAGAGATGTGAACAGTACTACTCCATGTCAGGTTTCACCTGAAGTTTGTATAGGAACAGACGTTGCTCAGAAGTCAAGTACTGTTTAGCTCTAGTGAAGAATTCCGAGCATTCTCAAGGCCAGTTTGACCTTACTCTTCAATTCCTATTCTATACTATTAGCAGATTTAAGAGGAGTGCCCTGGAACAGCAGCGCTGTATCGAATGGGGCGTTTAGTCTTTTAGAGTATTTTGGGGTTTTTAAGAGTATATATTGTCTTTATATATTTCTATATTCATTATATGTATAGAAAACTTTACATTATGGCCAAATTATAATCAGATACATAAAATTTTACGAGTGACCTATATTAGACACGGATAATGTAGCTTCCTATTTGTGAAAGAATTATTTAAATCGGTAATTCCGGAAATTACCCCCAACATACCCAACATGCATTTTACCTCTTTATATATTAGTAAGTATAGATATAGATTTATGTTCTATATAAATACCTGCAATTTTCGTAATACGCCTCGTAACTCCTCACCGGTAGTGGAGGCCTGTCCGGGGTTCTCTTCGCACACGAAGCAGCTCAGCAACGCAGCGCTTTGTTCCGCAGTGAGGTTCGTGAATACGCCGTTGAATATCAGTTCTGTGAGTAGTAGCTCGTCCGCACTGAATACAAACAACTTAATAATGAATGTAAAGTTCTCTTTTGTATTAGTAGACCATTAGGCCACGTCAAGGTTGACTGGTTATAATTAAGTAAATATTTTTGCCTAAATAAGGGTAAGGAGATAGAAATTGATGTAAGAAGGAACAAAAATTAAATAAATCTAATCAAATTGCTGGCAACGGGATTGTGATGGCGCGCAGGGACACCTGCTGGTAGAGACAAACTATAATTTCTCACATATTGCAATTGTATCTACATTCCAGAGACGAAGGACGAACAGCATCGCCGGACTGTTGATGGAGCCTGCCGTGGTCACAGGTCACTGTTGGCCTTAGAGGAAATCAAAGCTAAGTAGTTAATGTTAATCGTGAATTTGACAACTAGGCCTAGGTCTCCTCACAGAGGAATCGTTACAATAAGCTTCTGTATTCCCGTACATATTGACTTTTTAATACGTCTTGACATTATAACTTTTGAGATTCTCGCGATTTTTACACATATTTATCTATTATATTTATTTTGGACACCTACAATAAATTTGATGTATTGTTTCACATATAATACAACGTATGAACAGGTAATACGACCTACTTGTTCCAATAGATAACAAAAAAAAATTTTACCAGTGGGTGTAGCAGGATACAAGACAGTTTTTAAAATTAAAGATAGAAGAGAAAGTTGCTCACAGGACAACTAAGTGGCGATACACGCGTTGACAAAAGTCATACGGTTCTAAAAATGGTTAGATCAAGGACAAAGTACTAAATTTAGAAAATCAATAATGATCATTAAAAAAATAGGTTTAACTGAATTAATATAAATTAAGAAATTAGTAATCGCCATTGATCTCCATAACCCACACAATTGCTTTCTACACAAGGTTTCAATCTATTAAACTGGTCTTAACGATTCGTGACCACGGTTGGTGCAACCCAGCCAAAACGTCGAGTAGGTCTTAGTGTCCCGATATAACATAGGTAGTAAGCCATTTCATAACTTCCATGTAAAGAATGTATTAGCAGCGCGACCACGAGACTAGCGACACTATAAACAAATTACACTTAATACTTACTTTTACCCTAATTACATTATCCCAACATCTAGCATATCATCTTACCTGCTCAATTCACATGCGATCCTTCCTTTCAACTCGATCACGTCCGTGGCATTGCAATACCCCAACCTCCTCAACACACGTTTCCGTTTCTTCAGTTCGTCCATCTGCAGTATGCTCTTAGCCTTTCTGAGTTGGTCCTTAATCTGCATCAATTCCTCGTACAGTTGCTGTTTGTTTTCGTAGGCAGCTACAAGTGTGCTGCGTTTCTCATCGCTATGAATTGGATGGGCGTATAATCTAAAAATTGTCGTGGAGGTAATGGTTTAGTTGTTATTGCTTGCATTCCCAAAAGGATGCGTAATTAAATTACTACAATCGTCCTCTATAGTGTATAACTCTATGTATTTAATGAAAGTAGCATCTAGTGTAATTAAAATAAAATAAGAGGATAGATGTTTATTTTAAAAAAACATATACAAGATCAATAAAAATACCAGCACCCTCTTAACACTGAATTTCTTTCGCGAAAACCAAAAATTTTTGGTCTACGACTTTTTAAAATAAATCACTTTTTTCACACAAACCACTCATTCACTTACTCCCACCGATTTATATAGATGTAGATATCTAATAGTACCGGTTCGATTAGCAGCTTTTTATGAATGAAGTTTGCAGCATTGCCGTTCGTAGCAGTAATGAGTTACAAAATAAAAACTTGATTTTAATAAAAATACTTTTTGGGGAAAATATTAAGTGCAGAAGAAACTTTGAGAACAAATTGTGTTTAATGATAGAAATTCAATGTTAAGAGGGTGCAGGTATTTATAATTTAACCCTGACTCATGATTAGCCATGACTCATTTAACTGAAAAGAGTTAGATCATAACAGATAAGAAATCAAGAAATCTTCAGCTGTATTTTGTCACGTTGCTCCGTGCAATAGAGAAATTGACTAAGTATGAAATTTCGTATCGAATTTGTATAAAAATATGGTCTAAAATATTACGTATGGTGAAAAAAATTTTGAAATTCGTTATAGAGATGGGCCGAATATTAATTTTATATTCGATATTTGGCAAGATTGCCGAATAGTCTTAAAATAGTCTTAAAATTATTATTAACAATCACTGTTGTTTATAATTATGATTGGATTTTGATTTAGTTTTTGTGTTATTCTAATCAAATAATGAAATCAGTGTAATGAAATTTCAAAAATTATCTTTTTTTAGTTATTATTTATAATTCAGCAAGTTATGCTGCAAAAAAAAACAATTGCTCATATTTATTTGGCAATAATCTGTTAGCTTGGAAATAATGTGTTAATGCTTCTAAACGTTCGCGTAAATAAGTACCCGATAAAGTTGGCCAAATTTTGTTGAATATTCGGTTCGGCAAACATTGTACCGAACATTCGGCCGAATGTTCGTATTCGGTAAAATCCAAAGGTATTCGGCCCGTCACTATATTCAGTTTCGCAGTGAAATGAGAATAAACCGCGTGAATGCGAGCAATGAACAGGAACGTGATGTCACACGCTTAAGGTCAGGCGCGCGAATTTATTTCTCTTAAAAATATATCGTAAAAATCATAAAAAAAATGTCACCAGATTTTTTTGTAATTTTTCTAACTATTTTTAAATAAGAAATTTAAACATTGTAAATAGATTGTATTGTAATTGAAGTGTTGCATTGCTGTACAAAATAAAAGTGATTTTGATTGCTTAAGGTACTATGAGACACGACACGACTCATTCACGACCAAGAATTGTTTAGGAATTAGTACACTTTGTAAATTCATTATGAAATCAAAATATATCTGTAAAATCACTTACCTGTCTTCTAATTCCTTAATTTCATCAACACACTTTTTGAACACTGAATCGGTAATTTTCATGTCTTTTACAGGGTTCAGTAGCGGTGGACCTTCTGGGAACCTTTTTTTCACCTCTCCAATAGTTTTGAGGACGGCCTTGCGATTGTCTGATGGTCTCAAATCTTTGGGATAGTACACACGAAGAGAACTGATTTTGTGGATGAGTGTATGCAATACAGGAACCACTTCTACATCTCCTGCCTACAACGGTATTGAAATATTACTTTATTTTTGAAACTACTTTAACGTGAAATAATACATATACCTAAATGGTTAAAAAGAAAATACCTACTCCCTCTTAACAATGAATTTCTATCATTAAAACTAAAAATGATATTTTACGATTTTATTCTGAACTTGATATTTTCCCCAAAATAGTTGAATTGATATAAACGTAAAATAAAAAGCAATAAAAAAACGTATTTTGCTGGAACCGTTACTTTATTTGCGACACAAGAGAGAACACACGGGTTTTGCAAGGGTGGGTGTATGAAGGGTACATCCACCGCCTTTAATATTTATACATAATTATCATTCCTTCCATCCTAGTTTGAAATCCTGACAACAATTTATATCTACACTAGATTTTTTTTGTAATCTACTATGTTTACATTGTCATCGCTATGATTCAGATATAAACCAGTTCGTTTCGGCGCCAATGGAAGTAACAGTAAATCTAATTTGCAACGAAATTCTCGTCCATACATCAACCTTGCGATAATTATCCACTGATATATCCACGTCGCCATACCAGAACACAATAATAAACGTATCTTGCTGTAGCCGTTACTTTATTCGCGACACAAGAAAGATCAAACAGTTTTTGCGAGGGTGCATGGATGAAGGATACATCTACCGCCTTTAATATTTTCACATATCATAAAAAAGAATCCGTCCCGTTTCTTATGTATTCTTTGTCTAATGCAATGCAATGCATGCAATTTCTCTTTCTCATTGAGACTGTTTTCGCATCATAGTATGTACAGATATATTACGATAACATTGGTAATCGGCTAATCCGGAAACACCCGAACGATAATATAAAATTATATATTTTTTGATATATCCTAATTATACTCTTATATTGTAAGAATTATATATAATTTATACATTAATGAAGCCCCGGGTATAATTCCATTTTTACTGCCTGTGCGTACTATAATAAGACGTTGTCCTGTAGAAATAGCTGGTTTTATACCTTTTCCCGTAGAATCAGTCCAACCTGTAATATGTGACACATGTAGATAAGTTCCATATATACAATTTTTCAGCCTTCAGATCGAAATCTTCTAACCAAAATCTAAAAATTGTCAGTTTCAATCTTACATCAGTTTTAGTAAACCGAAAACCCAACTGACGAAGAATTTTTCGTAATGTACTCTCGCATCCTTTGAAATCAATGGCTTCTATTAGTTTCAGTTTTAAAGATTTTAGTGTCGACACTTGCTAAAACCTCAAATGAAAATTATGCACCATTCTTCTTACAACTGACTATTCTAGTCAAAATCGTCAAGATTCAAGAATTTTTTTTTTCGGATTAACTTGTTTTTGAGTTTCTGATGAATTCGAGCTGACGTCATGAGCTCTTACAATTTTACGGATACTTGTACGGGAAAGACCAGTTGCATCACGAACTCTTTGTTGTATCTTGTTGAAATAGTTTTTCTCGGATGTATTTTTAAATTTTGTTCGTTCAGTTAAAAATAAAGATATATGTACAATATATTAAAAATAATTTCACCGGCTTGTTTATTTATGGGTTTTTCTTGTCTTGAATTCTTCGGCATCTTTATGAAAGCAATTCTTATAGTTGACAGTAGTGGATAATAAGTGGATAACTTTTTAAGTCGTTTGTGAAGGGTTTTGACATACATCACAACATCATTACATTAACAGAAAACCTTTTTGAAAATTAAATATAAAAAGCTTATTAAAATGTGGTCGATAACAAATGACGAAAGCAAATATGTATTATATGTACACTTTCCGGCCGAAAGTAATATACATCGGCCTTTAGAAAGAAACTATCGGCTAGCTTTGGTTAGAGCTTAGAGGTTAAAGTAGTACTAGTTAGAGCGTCGTCTCTGTCGTGTGCCGTAACGACTGCATGGGTCGAAAAAGGGTTGTGACCTTTTTAGCAAACATGAGAAATAGTACTGCAAGGAAAGAGAAGACGAAAAAGTGCATAAGGGTCGGGTGTCACCTGCTTACTCGGCAAGTTGTCACGTCAACGGTCGCGCGACACCGACCTCCTTTCGCACTAGTCCACCAGGCTACTACGTGATGTTTAATAATACGTAACATTTGTAGAAGAGTATTACTCGTAGTGTTATATTAAATTAAACTATAGTAGTTACAGAGTACATTACCTCGCCAGGCGGACAGGGCTCGTTGGTAGATTCCGCAGATTTCTTAACGTGTAACAATATGTCCACTACGATGACGGCGTCGGCAGTCAAAGGGTTAGTTTCATGAGGTTTCTTGTCTTTGTCTAGCTTTTGTTTGAAGTTCACTATTATGCCCCAGTCATATTCAAATTTTTCTGTTTTTACCTGAAGGATTTATATATATGTATTTATATATATATTCAAGAAGTATATTTAAAATTTGGTTAAGAAATATAAAGGCTGTCTCAACAAAAACTCGAATTTTAAATAAATGGAAACCACCATATTTGAATGAAATTCGTAGATTTTTTTTTAAATTATAATGTTTTTCGTTTAAATTTTTATTTACATAAACAGATCAATTATTGACATTACACGTGAAATAAAATGACCACCGCGACTTCGTTGCCAGGCATGGACTCTTTCGACGAAATTTCGGATTTTTTTTCAGGTAAGGATTCTCGCTGGGATTTCGTTAATTTGGTGTACAATTTCGCCTTTGAGTTCTTCAATCGTGTCAAGGTGGTTTGTATAGACCTTGCTTTTCAAAAAAACGCCACAGAAAGAAATCTTAAGCACGTTAAATCACAACTTTTGATTCTTCTTGATGGCACGATCTGGGAACTTGGTTTGCAACGTCATTATTTCGCGCGCGGTGTGACAAGTAGTACCATCCTGCTGAAACGATATGTCGTTATGTCCATTTCATCCAATTTTTGCCAATAAATGTTTGACAACATGCCACGATAGCGTTGCCATTGACAGTCACCAAGGCACCTTCTTTATTTTCAAAAAGTATGGTCTGGTGATCTCTCCTGCCCACATGGCACACCAGTGTCACTTTTTGAGGATGCATCGGAACCACATGCAAAGCATGAGGATTTTCTGATCCCCAGATCCAGGAATTCTGCTTGTTAACGAATCCGTTAGGTGGAAGTGATTTTTATCTGAAATACATTGTCAACTTGCAATTGTACCAAGGTCCAGTTATTAAAGTTCCTACGCAGTCTTTGGTCTGTAGGCTTCAGTTCTTAATTACTCAAGAACTGAAGCCACGAACGTGCACGTAGTAAGCACGAAGGTGCAAATCTTTAGTTAAAATTCATTTGAGAGTTTTGTGATGGAGGTCTAATTCCTGGGAGCGATGCAGGACAGATGTATTTAGTTGTTATGCGACACTGACACTCACAGCCGCTATGTTTTCAGGTGTTATTTTAAGGCGATGACCGGTAAGGTTTCTCTTATTTTTCAAAAAGGGCCGCGACTTTCGATTATGCACACCAAAATGATCACGTAACATGCGAATTGTTACTGTAAATTTTTCTCCATTTTTGTAATGGGTTTTCACTATTAATAAACGTTCTTCCAAACTGTAACGCAACATTTTCAAATATATCCATCTTTCAATTAACACAGTATCAAATATGGCTGACAGAACAATTGACAATCGAAAATGGCAAGCGATTCGAATTCCAAGTTCTTGTTGAGACACCCCTTATATGTGTATACTTGATATACACATATATGCTAAATTAATTGACCTTATTTATTGATACTACTAATGCGAAATAGAGGGGTCGCTCTTATAAAACAATCAAAAGTATTGCGTGTATACTTAACCTGATTTAAGTGTAATTTCACATAACTTACTTTAACAAGTCGTCCAGGCTGCAGGAATGGTTTGAGATACTCCGGCTTAGTTATGAAGGACCTGTACTGTCTTCCCAGCGTTTCCAGCAGTGATCTTATATTGCAGTAGGCGGCTATCGAATGCTCCTGTTTTACTACTAATGCATCGTATTCCTTTTGTTTAGCCATCACCTCTGTAATAAGATAAGTATAATACAGGATTATAAAGAATTTCTCTAAACCATTAATATAAGAGAATACACTCGTATTGTCTGAGAAGTGGATCCAGTATGACAATCGTAACCGTTCGTCACAATGGTGGAACTCAGGAGACACAGCCAATCAATGTGCCAAACGTCTCCATGATAACGCTCGCCCACACACTGTACGACAAACAGTCTCAGTTACAGGAACTTTGACTGCAAACTCGCCGTCACCACTGTACTCACCAGACCTTGCCTCTACTGATATCAATTTTTTTCAGAATTTAGATCACTTTTTACAGGGGATCAAATTCAACTACGATGAAGCAGTCAAAAACGCATTCAGAGCAGGCAATGTCCATAGGTAAGGACCTAATATTTATATTGCATATTTTTAAGTTAGATCTTACTTTCAACGAGTTCTGGTATCGCAGCTTGATTCTGAAACTGGAAGAAACTTCTTTCCAACATAAATTCTGGGTTTATGTCTTCTACTCGTAACAAGTTGAGGACCTGCAATCAACAGAACAATCTGTGCATACGCGACATTTATAGACGACATCCCCACACTGCAAACCCAGCTACGGGAGTGGTGAGTGGATGTTGTTCTTGTATTCTTTGTCTCATCTCGCTGACCCAATATTGCAGTCGCAAAAATGCAGCATGTGCTGGCCTACTGCCGATTTGGCTGGATAGGTGAAGAATCAAATGTATCGAACGCCGTCAACGTATCGAAGACGGCTGTTCTGTTTACCGGCCAATAGCGTATCATGCCGCCATCACTCAAGTTCCGAGTCCAGGACGTGGGATAGGAGTGTCGCGTCCGCTACCTTGGATGTCAGATTGACCGCTCGTTGCGCATGATCCCGCGGGCAGACCAGGTAATGCGCCAAGCGAAGGCTGCACTTCGCTCAGTACTAGCATCCTGATTATCTTTGCGCACCAAACCTAAGATCTACAAATTCTACGTCCGCTCGCGTTTCAATTATGTTGCGCCGGCGTGGTACGCGTTGTGTTCTCCAAACACAGCGTCGACGACTGTAGGTCCAACAGAACTTCGCCATACGTATAATCGTGGGAGCGGAGCGCTACGTCCGCAACGACGTTATCGGTCTAGACGTGCAGATGTCGTCAATACAAGAGTTCCTGACCCAGTTGGCACGTGAACTTCACAACCGTGCCGAAAGCGGGTCACATATACACCTCCGCAACTTAGTTTCACTGTACGCGTGGTCGCTGGACGGAAGTCCGTTCCCCCGTGAGCTACCGCCGCCAGTCTAATGGTCAGGCGGTGTGAGGGATGGCGAGATGAGACAAAACTAAAAATTTAAACCCAAACAAGCCAATGCGGCAACCAAAGACAGGGGGAGCCGTATCCCTCCGAGAACTCGAGTACGAGAGATTCCTCACTCTCGAACCTGCGCTCGCGCGCTGAAGGGCGCATGAGTGCGGAGTCGCCGGTATTTCTCAATCTGTGACGTGACTGTTGCAATACACGAAAAAATATACTGACAAGAACCACGATCAACTCACCATATTATAAGTTAGATGGAAAGCAGAGTTGAGATGGTCGGCTTTGCCTTGCACCATATCCTTGACGGTAGTCGGTGAGACCTTCTGGTCAATCATCAATATAACGATACCCTTGTCGTCCAAACCTCGACGACCGGCGCGACCCGACATCTGAATATACTCGCCAGAGGATAACTGAAAAAAGAAGCAATTTCATTTTTCATTTGGATATATGTTTGTAGAGTTGTTAACAAGAGTGTGGAACGCTTGAGCGTTGGGCGTTATGTTGGTGTTATTGAACCTTAACTTTAACCGTTTTAATCTCGAGCTTTTAACTACAAGGGTTTAAAACCATTAAACATTAAAAATTTGGGCTACAACCTCACTAGCCCACTCAGCGCTTGAGCGTCGAGCGCTCAACACTCATTTTTACAACACTATATGTATTAGTACGTACTTGAAAGTCACCGGTGATGGCTGGATGAGAAGAGCTGCGGACCAAGTGTGGTGGCGATCCTTGAGAGAGGCCTATATCCAGCAGTGGAAAGACACAGACTGGTGGTATGGTATATGTATGAGTAAACGAGTCCTTTTGGGGAAAACTACTAGTCTATCTAAACGAGTGCATGACCTCCAACGGCGGTAGGTAGGGCAGGAGCTACTACATGTCCGAGTACACTACATGTTTACAAAAAAAAAATATTTATTTATCGAATTTTATTTTTACCTAGTATTTAATTCATGGCCTTATGTATTTTTAGTACTTCCATAATAGAGTAATTACGTCACGGCTCTAATATCATAAAAAATTTGGACCGTTCCCAGTAGTCTCACCAGATACATAGTTCTACTAGTAAGACTATTGGGCAAAAAATTCACATTAATTATAGAATTTCACAAGAGGACTTTTTTGTACAATTTATTTGTTTGTTTTTTGGACGTCTTGTTTACTTTCGAACGTCTGTTTTTTTTTACTTTCGTCTCTTGGTTTGCCACTTATTATAGTCTATTTACGTTTTAGTTTATTTTTGGTTTTAGTTTACTATAACTAATGGGATGTTTTTCCCAATAGTCTTACTAGTAAGACTACTAGGAACGGTCCAAAAATTCAATGTATATGCATGCATACATAACACACGGTTTGTACACAAACGTACCGTATTCATACCAAGTATCGATATAACGATATTGTAGCTGAGGACATTGAACGTGAACCGAATAATTATGAAGAATCGATAAAAAGATAAAAATAATACCGATAATTTAATAGTGCTATCGGTATTGTTTTAAAGATATTGGTATTACAAATACGGATATTAAAGCCAATAATTCAACAAATATTTATTTAGTATTTTTAATTGGCAGAGCTTCTACTTGCTGTTATTTCCTGTTAGACAAAAATTTGTATAAAGACAAGTGTTTGTTCGTACTTTCTGTCCATCTTTGGACCCAAGAAACCAAAATATGAACCTTCACTGTGACGTTAATCTATTTAATAAGAAAATAAGTTCAAATATTTAATGTATTAAACAAACTCACAAGTCTAAAATCCTTTCCATCAAATTTTTGGCAACTTGTGAAGACTACAGTTCTTGCAGGCATGTTCAAACCCATAGCAAATGTCTCTGTAGCGAAGAGTGCCTGAAAATATATAATTGTTAACAACGTCATATGTATAAATATGTCACTATAATGGTGTAATACAATGTTTCCGTATGTACTTTAGTTGGTAAGCCTAATTTAAATAAATAAATAAACAACCATTTGCTTAATAATTCAATTCTTTCACTAACAATTAATTTAGCTAAAACCTCATTTAACACTAGCGCTGTAATAAGGAATATGCATGTAAATAAAACAAACTAAATCTTATTTAAAAATTAGGACGTAACGTTCACAGCTGAACTTAAACTGCATAAACGTTCACAAACGTTTCCGCTCAAACGTTTACCCAATGCCCTGCTAGGCGACGCGTCGGTTGTGTCGCGAAAATATCAAACATTCGTCGCGCACGTGACGCGCGTCCGTTTTGTTTTCAACGAGTCGCGTCGTTAATAACTTTATGTTTATTATTTAAGTCGAAGGAAGTAGACAGAAAAGTCTTTTAAAATATAAATATTTTAAATGAATGGTTTCACTCAATAATAACCGCTAAATTTTATTTATTGCCCTGTCAAAATTTAAAATAGTATCTATTGCCGATGAGGTGGGTGATCGCGTTCACGACTCCCACATAGGACAACTTGACCGCGACGCGTCGCACCGCAGCGCTAGACGCAACGCATCGCTACGCGCTGCTAGCAGGGCAAAGCCTTAAGGTAGACTTTCGAGCAATGCGGCCTGCGTTATGCATTGATTGCGGCTCATGCGGTCGATGCGAGTATACTTTGTACTATGGGATTGTATGGAACCCCTTCTGAGCAACTTCCGAGCCCTATCTCTGTTTCAGCGACAGCGCAAATTCAAATATGATTCAAATTAAATTGAAATATTAGCGGACGTAGGTAATATGCCGTCATTTTCCTCCTCCTTCTCACATATACTTTCAATATTATTTATAGGCATTTAAACCACCCAATGTTATAGTACACGAAAAACTGGTCCATTCAAACGAGTATTGCATGACGTGTTGCATTGCATGAATTGCAATTGCATGACATTGCATTACATAACTAACCATTGCTCGAAAGTCCCCTCTGCGTCGTACGGCTATCGCATTGCGATTGTGCAGTGATAGACGCGTGACGCAGGCCGCAAGCCGCATGGCTCGAAAGTCTACAGTTACAGGTTTATAAAGTTCCGGGCTCGACCGCAGACTGCAAACAGCAGCAGCAAACCGTGCCGCCGCAGTAGGCGACAGTGACGCTGCATTCCGAATACAGTTCATAGAAAATTGTAGAAAACAGTAGTTGCCTGCGGTTTGCTGTTGCCGTTTGCAGTCTGCGGTTAAGTTCGTAAATATAGGAATTATTTTTACAACACTACAATAGCTACCTTTATAAGTCCCAACCCAAACAATATCTCAATGGTTTCCTTCAATATAGGTAACAGGCCTCCGTGATGTATTCCGATGCCTCTCCTCAATAAAGGTATAACGTTTTCGACTTGCGGCAATTTGCGATCCTCTTCACTGAGTACGTCCATTGCATTATTGAAAACTTCGTCCACTAATTTCTTTTCTTCGACTATAAAAAAACAATAAACTTTTTATTTTTGTAATTTTACTAACACAACATTAATTACAATCTGTATAATAGGGTTTATAACTCTTTTTATATAATTATACAATTAGCTAACTAATATGTGAATGGAAATGGAAATATGTGATACTAGAATCGATAAATCAAAACTAAAATATTAGGTAGTCGTATAAGTTTGCGGCCTTTTTATAATAAAAATAATAAAGACTTTTTTGTATTACATAAATATTTATTGAACGGAATATTGTCTTACTATTTTTCGGCATTTTTCTGGCGGAGCATTACCACATCGCCATAAAAATTTTGGGATTTCTGAGCGAAAAACTGATTTTCTCTTGGATGTAATCTTGAATCTAGAGAATTTTGTAAAGAGCGGAATAAATGATAATCCGAAGGTGCTATGTCTCGACTGTATGGAGGAGGCATTAAAACTTCCCAGCCAAGGTCCATCAATTTTTGTTTAGTCATCAAACATGAATGCGGTCGACCAATGTCGTGATCGAAAATTACACCTTTTGAATTCATTAATTCTGGCTGTTTTTCTTCAAGTGTTTGTTTAAATTTTACTAATTGCTGACAGTAGACATCAGAATTAATCCTTTGGCCATGTGGCAAAAGCTCGTAATGCACAATGCCTTTCCAGTCCGACCATACACATAACATGACTTTAAGAGTGAGGCCTGATGTTACTATTTGTGATGGCTCACCTCGATTAGACCGCTTAGACGCTCGCTTAGACCAAGATCGTTTTCGAACATTGTTATCGTAGGTGATTCACTTGTCAACGCCTGTTACCAATCTTCTGAAATGGATCGATTCCATTTTGTTTTAGCAATATCTCGCATATGGAAATTCTATTCACCAAGTTTCTGTCATTTTATGCACATTACAAAAATCAGTTTATGCAGGTGAATCAAAACTGTTGAGTGGTAAATGCTAAGCTCTTCTGCAATTTGATCTGCAATTTTTTCAATTATTACATCAACATTTACCTTAATAGGAGGAACATCATTCACATCAAAATTACCAGAGCTGAATCGACTGAACCATTTTTTGCAGTAATTTTAGATAGACAAAGCATCTTCTCCGTAAACACCACAAATCTCTTTTCGAGCACTAGAAGCATTCATACCCTTGTCGAAAAAAAATTGTAAAATATATCTAATTTTGTCCTTATTATCTTCCATTTTAAAATTGTTAAAAAATATGAAAAGATAAAACTTTAAACTTGTAATTTCAATTTGATGGCATTACAAAAAAGTCAACTCTCAAACGGTATATCACTTTTGTTAACGACGACACATAATGTTGTAAATAGGGCTAAAGTACTTGTGTATTTCGCATTTAGTATTAAGTTGTTTCATGTTTTATTTGTATAATGTCTATTGTGTAATTTACTATTAAAATATTCCCTAGTGTGTCTTTTACTTCCCTATTAGGATAAATTGTTGGTGTATAAAGTGAGTAAGTCATGCTAGGGATGAATTGTGTAATAGACGCTATGACATCCGGAGAACAACTAAATGATCCGCCACCTGGCGGGCGATACTCCTAAATTTATAAGTTAGATGGAATCTATATTTATACTCCTAAAGCGGGGGACAGGGTTACGTAAATATGTCGCGCAAACCGCACGCCCGGTCCATGCGCAACCGAACGTCATAGTGTCAAGATCTTATTGGATCTACCTATAGTTAAGTATTTAAGTAGATTCTAATTAGATTAAGGAAAATAATGTACATAAAATATGTAAAATTATAAAAGGAAAATAAATGATCCCCCGCGGGTAGCGGGAGGGGTATACATGTAAACAAGTGGTGGGGGAAGCCCAAATGGAATAAAAGACGGACCATTTTGGGCTTCCCGGCATTCCGGCTAGCGGCACCACTGCGACAACAACTACAAATAAGAAGTACCTCTGCGCTACCCTGGCTCTGTACTAAGATAAACAAGGCGTTTTACTATTATCAAAAACCTATATACAGTCCACACCCCCGGCGATCTATAAGGTTAAGGAAACTCCCGTCCTTAACAACTTTCCCGCCAATGATCCATAGTGCCAGAAATATAGCACGCTAAAGTCATACGTTCAAAAAGGCCACGAACTTTTCCGACTAATTATTATTTTTAAAAAATATTGAATAATTCAATATTTTTACAATATTTTATTAATTTAATATTTTTCAATTTTTTTTTAATTTTGATACCAAAAACCTTATAGTTAAGTAGAACCTAAGTGGTACAAGCCAAAACGTTGCGACGTATTGACAATAGATGTTCCATAAAAATACATCTATTCCACATGCATAACACAATTGATACTAATCATGTTATACATATCAAACTATCATGTCATTTCACCAGTCACTCTACATACATATTTTTGACCCAGTTTGAGAGTCACGAGTTCAAGACAGAAATGTGAATTGAAATAAATAAAGAAAATTTCAATATCACTTGCTTGTATTGAAGTCCAACTTCGCCATCTGCATAGCATAAGCCTCACAATCCTTCTTGCTAAAGCTGAATATAATAACTGGTGCAAAATTTCTCTCCATGATCATTTTCACGATACTGAATATATTGGAGGTATTATTTTTGGAGCCGCCGTGACGGCCGCGCTGCTCGCCCTTACCGGCCTCACCCGCGTTGCTCAGTACCGCCATGGCGATGTTGAAGTTGTCTTCTTTGAATACACCCTGTAGAAAGGACATAAATTTAGATTTACCTATTAAAATTCTCATTTATATATTAGACGAGCGTATTTACCTACAGAGTGTATTACTGAATATATTTTGCCCACTAATTAGTTATTTAGTTTCGGGGAGGTTGCACTAGCCAAGCCGCACTAAGCAAATTTTTTAACTGGCTCGAAACATTGGAGTAAAATATTAAAAAATGTAAAATTACCCGCACTTTGCTAACCTACGAACTATTGCTTACGTCATAGAAGTTACTTCTTAGCACCCTACACGTGTCCCCACAGTGCTGCTAAATAGGCATCAATACAACACATCCGAAAATTTGATGCAACCTAATGCAACGATTGTCGCCACAAAGGAAAGACGGCACTCTAAAGCAAAGACAGTGTCCTGTAATGGGGTTTGTATTATAGGGTAAATGCATTAGTAAAATCTTAATAAAATGGTTCACTGATCTTAATGTTTGAAAAAATGACAATATCCTTACACATAACTGTGTGAAAACTTGATAACGCCTGAAAAGCAACAATATATCTTAAACTGTCCTGCTTAAAAATAATTTGTTAAGCATACCTTTTCATCAACAACTAGATGTATCCCATCCCCTCCCGATGGGAAGATGTAATGCTGTAATGGTGTGGGTCGGTATTCAGTGTAGACTACATGGCACGGCTGAGAATGGAGACGACACACCCACTCTGCAAACTGTCGTGCGTTGGGAATAGTCGCAGATAGGAATACGTAGTGAACGTTGTCAGGAAGGAGGATCAGTGTTTCTAAATCAATTGAAAAAATATGCTGATCAGAAATCTTATTAAGAAGGAAAAAAATATACAGTTCATAATTACTTTAATTAGTATTTTTTGCCATGTTTTTTAGCAAATCCTTTTCTTTATATTTTATTAGGTGCTTACCAATGAAGTGACGGATTTATATGAGAAACTGATTTTTTTTTGTTATAAACATATTTATTATGTAAACATATTTATATTATCTACACAATTTGCCTATAAAAGTCTCGTGGACGGGTATCAACGAATTCTTCAAAATCCTTATTACAGCTACTTTAAAATAAAATTTTTGTCCTTGCAAAAAGTTATCCAAATTTCCAAAGAAATGGAAATCCGTCGGGGCAAGGTCCGGTGAGTATGGTGGGTGAGGGTGTCTGCGGGTCCAGCTCTTGAAGTTTTGAAACGGTTCTTTTTTTATAATATTGTGATATCATAAATCATTGCGGTTTCTTTCAAATCAAAAAAATTCCGCCAAAACAATCTTGTTTATAGCCTGACCAAGAAAACAAAAAACCTCGCCATGATGCGTAAAACTAATAGAACTAATATCTTCTACTGACAACACTAACTAACTATGAAAAAAGCAAATGTGGCGCCCCTAGAGCAAGTTTTTTTTTTGGTCAGGCTTTACTATATTATAGGTACTTAGTCTGGCCATAAATATACTGTTACAACGTAGAAAAATAAATAAATTATATTTGAATTTCGAATCTGTCATTCTCACGTGAAAAGAAATGTTTTTTCTCCTTTTGGCGCCAATCATTATTGAATATAGTTATAAAATATATACTAATATTAAAATGGCGTGGGGTGATAACAAAAACCGTATTGCTGTTGCATTACACAAAGTAGGCATTTTTTAAAACTCCCCATCTCTTGGTATTAGCTGAATGTTTGTGTACAGAGTTATTGAAACCGCCTCGTCTGTGACAGAAAAGGGTCTGGCCGTCCACGCACTATTCGTAAAACAAACGATTTAAAGCAGTGCAGGAGAGAATCCGAAGAAATCCCGTCCGAAAGCAAAAGATTTTATCTAGAGAGATGAAGAATAGAGTTGACAAATGAAAACAACTTCTAAATAAATCAATTCTAATCGAAACAAACAATTTTAGGTACGCAAAGGGAGCTCACAGACAAAGCTTATCTTACGGACGAGAAATTATTTACCATTGAGGAAGAAGACTCTAGAGAAGCTGCTCAATTGGTCAATAGGGTGTAACGTGACCATTATCCGGCTTCAGTAATGGTTTGGTGGGGTGTTAGCTATCAAGGAGTGACTGAACCATGTTTTTGTGAAAAAGTTATTAAAACGTTGGCTCAAGTATGGATACGATTCTTTAGAAGATCGTAAACCTCTTAAAAACACCCTGTTCCACAATCATGAATGGTCCTTTTAGGAAAACTCGGCACCAGGTCATAACGTTAGCTCAACATAGGCGTGGCTAGAAAGGAATATTCCCGACTTTATTAGAGCTGAAGACTGGCCGTCATCTAGTACCGATCTTAATCCGCTCGATTATGATTTGTGGCCTGTTCTAAAGAGTATGACATGCTCTAAACGTCATGATAATATTGAATCTCTAAAACGGAATGTTTTAGAGATTCAATATTATCTTAACCGGAAGTTAAGGTCATACATTCCTCATGCACAAAACAATGTACATGCGAAGGCCCATGTCCAGCGGTGGAAGTAAAAAGTGCTGGCTGTGGTTATATGTCATTGGAAAGAGAATTCTTTGCTCTACAAGATAGTGTATGGAGCATACTGTCAGGTACTATACTGACCGGAAGACACCTGTTTACGCCTGCCTTATAGAAAGGTACATGTAGTTTACAGCTTATTGTGGAAGAAGCTCGTGCGTGTGGACATATAGCTGGAATGTATCAGGCTTTTTAAATATTGGTATGAAAAGCAGGTGAATCAACTGCGATAGGTCGGCGCCTTGTCTGATGAGTATGGATTGGAATGTGGAGTGAGGCAGGGAGGGTTGACCTCATCCAAGCTCTTTAACCTGTACATCGACCAGTTGATCGTCGAGCTCAGCAGTATGCACGCGGGCTGCTATGTGGATGATTTGTGTGTAAATAGCTATGCAGATGATATGGTGCTGCTGGGTCGGTGGGTCGGTGGTCAGTGCATTGAGGAAGCCGTTGGGCGTCTGCGAGGCTTATGCGAAGAAGCACAGCCTGAAGTATAACACAGTGAAGAGTGAAGTACTCATATTTAAGCTTGATAAAACAAACCAAAGGACGTGGCTCCATTGTTTTTAAACAATATAGGGGTGGTCAGGAGCATTAAACATCTGGGTCACATCGTGTCCGAGGATCTCAGTGAGAATCTTGATATAAAGAGGGAACGCAGGGCGTTGGCAGTCACAGGCAACATGCTGGTCTGCAGGTCTGCTCGATTTTAAAAGGATGTAACAATTACACTTTTCAAGGCATATTGCCAATCCCTTTACACGAGCGGCCTGTGGATAAGGAATGTGCTTAGGGCCGTCATCGTCTTGCGTGTACAATATAATAAAATTTTCAAGATGCTGATAGGACTGCCACGGTATTGCAGTGCTTCTGCAATGTTCGTGGAGGCGCGCACGGCCTTAATTCGCAAAAAGGCCACGGATACTGAACAGGATCCGTGGCAGTGAGAACAGTAAATTTGACAAGTAGTAAAGTGGTAAATTTGACTGTATTATCCTGAAACACTGATCGGAACTATTAATTTAATTAATTTGTTATTAAGTATCTTCTTCTTTCTTCTCAGCCCTTGGACGTCCACTGCTGGACATAGGCCTCCCCCATTGTCCGCCATTTAGACCTATCGGCAGCGACCTGCATCCAGCGGGTGCCCGCAACCTTTATGAGGTATAATGCAATTTAATTTGATTTATTAATGTGATTAATTATTGAATTATTTTGATTATTATATTTTACTAACATAGATTATTATAACAAATACTACGGATCAATAACTATGGACTGAAATAAATAAATAATTATTATTATTGGTTTTTCATATAATTTATTTTATGTTTACACATTTTTTAAATGGAGTCTAAATGTAGACAAAAGTTAGCATCGAAAAACTCGTTGAGCGATGAGGGGAAGTTGTTAATAACAAACGAGATTATATTATTGTATTATTTTTTGTTAAACAAAGTTTTTAAATGCGAAACTAAATGACTTAATTTAAATAAAATTTAAAATTACTTATTCACCAACCCATTATTTGTTTATGTATTCATATTCAATAACAGATTTATTTTATTTTAGTTTATAATTGTATTAACATATGAAGGGTACAGGGGAAAAACATGCAATGTCACATTTTTATGTTTTTGAACTGGCAATACGATTTTATAGTACTAATGTGGTAGAACAAAACGCCAAAACACACATTGCAGTAACATGCAGAGTCACCGAGAAATCTTCGTAGGAAAATACAGATACAGTGCATTAACAAGCAAGGTCATGGGCGTACAGGAATAAAATAAGCATTGTCCATGGTTGCCGGTTTGACTATTACAGCTGTTCGAGTTTTCGAGGTTATTTCTCTCATTTGTTTTGTTGTGCCTTGTATGTCAGTCAAGACAATTATTATTTACTTAATAAAATAGTTCAAGGTATATTATTTATTAAAAAATGTCATCGGAAGAAGAATACAATGTTAATCTGAAGCAACCTACCAAAAAACGTAAACTTTACGGTCGAATGTTGGATGTTAACAAGAAAATTAGACTTCAAAGTCATGAAACTGGTCTAAATTGTAATTGCAAGAGATACAAGTGTTTTGAAGTTGTCAATGAGGAACAGAGGGCTAGAATTCTGAAATATTTCAACTTATTGTCTTCAAAGGATGAGCAAGACCTTTATTTATCTGGTCTAATAAGTGTATTGGAAATTCAAAGAAGACGACCTAGAAAAGAAGAGTCTGAAGCTAAGTTACATACAGCAAATTACGCATATAGAGTGAGACTTGTGGACGAAACTCAGCAGCTTGATGTGCCAGTATGTGCCTCTGCATTTATTGCTATACATGGAGTAACAAGGCAAAGAATATGTACAATAAAGAAATCGTTACTTACAACAGGTAAAGCCCCAACCGACATGCGAGGTAAACATAGTACCCGTCCAAAAAAACTAAGCTCAGCATTTAAATCTAAGGTCATGAATCATATACGGTCATTTCGTGGAAGAAAAAGTCATTACAGCTTACATGATAGCTCAAAAATTTATTTACCAGAAGAGTTGAATGTCAAAAAAATTTATGATATGTTCGAAGACAAAAATCAATTATCCTACAAAACATATCGATCTATATTCGTAAATAACTTCAACATAGGATTTGGATATCCAAGAAGTGATACATGCAGTACTTGTGATGAATTTTTGGCTAAGACAAAGGCTCTCAAAGTAAATCTGAAGAATGCCAATGAGGCTGAAAAAAGAGATATTGAAAAAGAAATAAAAAAGTTAGAAAATGATAATAAGGTACATAAAATAAAGGCAAGTGTATTCTATCAACGAAAAAGACAAACTAGGATTCAGTGTCAGTCATCTTCTCTGAGAGAAGCTATTGCAATGGACTTTCAAAAAAATTTAAGCATGCCGAACATTACAACAAATGATGTTTATTATAAAAGACAATTAACTTTAAATCTTTTTAACATCCATGAACTATCTACATCTAAATCATATTTCTTCTGCTACCCAGAAACAATAGCAAAAAAAGGATCTGATGAAGTATGTTCATTTCTTCATCACTATTTATTTAATATGCTTGATGTAAATACCCGGGAGCTTGTGATATTCTGTGATTCTTGCGGTGGGCAAAATAAGAACTATACTGTGTTTCGTTTTATGCATTATGTTGTACACAATACAAAACGCTTGGATGTCATCAAAATCATATTCCCCATTCGCGGACACTCATATTTAGTGTGACAGAAATATGGGTTGCATAAATCAGAAATCACCCTGTGAAACGCCTGAGGACTGGATAAAAGTGATTTGTAATGCTAGACAGAAGCCATACCCCTTTCATGTGATTGAAGTTGATCAACCACTTGTCAGAAAATGGACAACATTTCTGTCACCCATGTATAAGAAGGCATGTCCTTTTTTATCTCGACCTATAAGAGAAATCAAGGTTGAAAAGGATCATCCAAGATTAATTTTTCATAGAGAACACTATAATTCCATTTGGAGTTCGTCTATTCTCATGGGACCTAAAAAAAAGTCCCGTGATTACTCTCCTATGATTGGTGTCTCAGAGTTTTTACTGCCAGAACAGTCATACAATGAGAGCCTTCCAGTTTCAAAGGCGAAATTTATGGATATCCAGGCCCTTTCAAAGTTTTGTGGACCAAGAGCTAAGCAATACTTCTCAAAGATAAAAATTAAATATAATGATACATAAACAGTAACAATTCCATGGACATTGCATATTTTTTTCCTGTATTTTCTGAATCAGTTCACTATTTTTCTGCTAGCTCATTAAATACAAGCAAAATGTTTTTATTCTGTAGTAAAGATCGAAAAAATATATTTTTTCTTTATAAATTATATATATTTGTTTTATTTCAAGCTTTGATGTACCTTTTATCAAGGATCAAAATATAAATTTAACAATTTCTCAGTTCATTGTCTTAGTGACTTTGCATGTTTTTCCCCTGTACCCTTCATATGATATCACTAAAAATAAAATTCTGCAATTATATTAGAATCATTCTTAATTGAAACCTTTAAATTCCATTTCCTTGAAACTAGTTGTTAATGTTTAAATATTAAACCTTATTAAATATTTAACTGAACTATTTAATTAACCGTTATTGTTTATTATCAGCCCGAATTTAATGCGCAGTTGCTCCCTTTTTGATTGGAGGTCCACGTGTACTTACCTTCCCAAACAACACCCCTCTCTTTGTCTCTCATGTAATGAATTTCATCAAATATAACCCAGCCCACTTCTCGCATAATTTCAGATCCTCTGTACAACATATTTCTTAAAATCTGTGGAGAAAAAATAAAAACTACGTTTAAATGTAGCCAGCCCACTATGCCTAAGCTAAGGAAATTCTATCCCATGTACTCTTGCACGATGCACGGGTGTGACATCCCAATTTAGAAATCCGGGGACACTGTCGGAAGCATGCAACAAGCACAGAAGAATACTCAATTTCTCGAAGGAACTAGAGCAGCCTGAGTAGAGTTCATTGAGAGGCTCCCACATAAAATGGTCACTTCTATCAAATAATTGTGGAAGAGCTTGCTAAAGAAAAGTATTGTATGTAGTCTTAGGATAAGTATGATATCCAGCTGAATGATAAATTGACAACACTGACATTTTAATTACTTTTTATAATCTCTATGTAATAGCAAAAAATTTGAACAGTATTTTAGCATTTTCTCCATATATAAGCTTTCTTAATAATTTTAGTTTGAACACAGGGAATATTTCTGTAACTGAGATGTAAAAGAAAATAATTACATTTTTTTAATATTGAGATTGTACCAAATTTCAAAGATTTACTTTAGTATAAATATGGTAAAGAGAAATAAATCCTATTACAGGAAATAGTTTCAAATATTTACTGGGCGTACAAATACATTTTGGTAATTGATGGCGCGTATATATTGAAATTTTCTAATATTTTTCGATGAAAATTATATATTTAATTTAATTAATATTGTCCATTATGCACTTTTGCCATTTTAATGGAAGTAGATTGATGCCTCAGCTATAGAAATCGTGAGGACGGAAATCGATAAATTCTCTGAAGACGTTTTTACTGTCTCATCGTAGTTGAACTTTTTCCCCTGTAAAAAGTTATCCAAATCCCGAAAAAGTGGAGATCAGTGGAGGGCAAGGTATGGCGAGTACACTGGGTGACGGAGAGTTTCCAGTCGAAGTTCCTGTAATATTGAGTGTCTGCCGTGCAGTGTGTGGGTGAGGGTTATCATGGAGAAGGAGTGGACGAGAGCAGGTGACCAGACTCGGTTCTTTGATAGCGAGATTATACATCATCGCTTGCAGTTCTTCACAGCACATATCTGCATTAATTGCTGTGCCAAATTTCAAGAAGTGAATAATACTGGCATCAGACCATCATACAGTCACCATGAGCTTCTTTTAACTCCATTTACGTTTGGGACATTGTTTGGCTGTGTGTGGGTGAAACCATTGTGACAAACGTGTACGATTATCATACAGGATCCACTTCTCATCACAAATGACAATACGATTCAGAATCCCTTCATTTTCGTGCCGGTTCAGAAAAGTAAGGCAAGCTTCGACGCGATTTTACCGCTGACTTCACTTTCCGATTTCACGCAAATGAATCACTCGTTTTGTCAGTTACGCCAAAGGTTGCTGCTAACTCAGACGTGGTTTAAGATGAATCCGTTTCGGATATTGTTGTCAATTCGTCATTATCGACTTTAGTCTCTGGTCGACCACGGCACTTGTTCATGAGGTTGAAATTTCCAGCACGGAAACGATCAAACCAAAATCGCACCGTGCGTTCGTTTGCGGTGTTTGATCCGTACAGATCGTTGATATTGCGTGCTGTCGCGTCGGTGCTGCGTTGCTGCCACGACGGAACGAAAATAACGATATTCGAAAATAACTCGATTTTTTAACTTTTCCATAGTTGCAAACACGATATCTAAACAAAAATTAGTTTGACGGAAAAACAAACGAAGAACTGATTTTGTAAAAGAATGGCATGGCATAGCTTTAAATTAAAATCAATTTGAATTTCGAATTCCAAGCTAAAAAGTTCAAAATGGTCACTATGAACACAACGGCAATTTCATAGGTAAGGCCCTAATATATCCATAGGAAACCACTAAATGTATCCTATGGACCAGCGGGTGAAGGACCTGGGGTATTCGAAACTAAAGACAAATTACTACTAAATTTGGGCATGGTGCAAGGGGGCAAAATGATTGGGGGAAATAAACAAGTGATTATAAAAAATGTCAGAATTTACCCAGGAGGTTCCAGGCGCAGCACATCCACGTGCAGCCGGCGATTTCCATCTTATCATTGCACTAGGGTCGCGACCCGATTGTTAGTTTTTGGTAAACTATTTACACTTTATTTTGATAGTGCCGAAGGAACACGGCGGCGGGGCGCAAAGATAGGTACCGAATTTTAACATGACATGCGATGTTTGTGCCGGTAACAGGGTCAGTCGTCATATGTCATGGGCTAAAAGGCCGCGATCCAGAACGTGCACAAAACAATAAAGCGGCGCGAACAGTGATTGTTATTCTTTAGCTACAGATTTCATCTCAATTGTTGCTTGGATGGATTCAAGGTCCAAGCAGTAATTGACTACAAGGTACTGCTTGGAGTAAGCAATTGTAGCAGTAAGTAATTATCATATCTTTAATGCGAGACATGATGATAAATTCAATAGAACTTACTTCTGTAGTCATAATTAAGCAAGATGCTGATGGATTGATAGTAACATCTCCAGTAATGAGGCCAACATCATGGAATTCCTCAGAAAACTCCCTGTACTTCTGATTAGATAGGGCTTTGATAGGTGTTGTGTATATCACTCTTTGTTTATTTTTCAGTGACATAGCTATTGCATACCTAGAAGACAATATAACATTATGAGACTGAATGAAAGAAAGGTATGATAGAATTCAAGTTTAGTTATTATTAGATTACAAAATCAAAAGAATCAAAAGAAAAGATGAAATAAAATTATAATTTTGTTTGATATTAAATGGAAATATTTTTATGTAAGACTGAATGAAAAAAAAGATATGAAAGAATTTAGGTTTGTTGTTGATTGATTAACACGTTACTGGACAGTTTGCAAATCTTTTTTTCCTGTGGAGTGACAGTATGATTTGTTATACATTTTTTACTACATTGTGTACTGTCACATCAAGCCTGTACAGAAATAGCATTTCTACAGTTGTAGTAGTAATACCATGTAATATATGCAAAGTACTTTGTGTTATACCACATAAAAAATTAAATAAAACAATTGAAATTATGGCATATCACAATAATATTTATTGAAAAGAATTCAAATGATGTCATATCAGAACAATCTTTGTTGCTCAAAATGGACTGATCTTTCAAAACTGGTTGAAAGTTCCAGTAGAAACTTCCGCAACACACGTAATTCATGAAAGAAAAATTGTGAGTTAGTGAAGCGCGATAGCACCAGCGTAGTGCAGTATTGTGCGGGCTTGTATTACCCGCACTTGTGTTGTGCTGGAATTGTGAAGAAGGAAAAAACGCAGTGAACCACTCTTGCGATTTATATTCTGTACAGACTTAACTATTTGTTAGACATGCGTTTACTGTGGTGACTACGAGTTGACTGCTGTGGGCTGGGTTTCGCCCTTATTTATATTGATACAATGAGAGACGCTGGAGTTGGGCGTTTCTATTGTTACGACGACCAATAATGCGCTGTTTTTGACCTACGTGCCCGTTACGATGCACACGTGCAAGCCGTTCGTCTGGAATGCAATTTCTCTTCCTGTCTCTTTTCAATGTCAATAGTGAAGATGGGTAAACCGTTAGGTCGGAATGCGCTTTCTCGTCCTTTGTCTCGTTCAATGCAAAATGCAAAAACTATTTTTTTTTTTTCTAAATTAAATCCGCCCTAAATCTGGGACTTCCTTTAGTTATTTGAAAAGGCATTGTACGAGGCGTGTTCGAAAAGTAAGGGCCAAGGGCCGTTCCCTTATATTTCAAAATCGACAAGTCGTAACACGTTTAAACTTGTGCATACCTGTACGTGCACTACTCGTGCAGCTATTTCAGGTGTTGTTTTGATTCAGTAGTCATTTGCCTATCTGTGCGTACAGTAAACAATGTCCGCGATAATCGTTGCTCCCGCCAGCTGAGAAGTTCGCGCTGTAATAAGATTTTTGTGTGCAAAAGGATCTTCAGCTGCTGAAATTCATCGAGAGTTATGCCTAGTTTATGGACCTACTGTAATGAATGAAGGAAAGGTTAGACAATGGTGTCGTGATTTCAAAACTGGACGAACAAATGTTCATGACGAAGAGCGGAGTGGTAGGCCCAGTATGCAAACCAATGAAATTGTTTCTCTGGTGGACCAAAAACTGCGATCTGATCGTCAGTTGACGATTAGTGCCCTGGCTGATGAATTTCTTCATCCTGGACGCACTACTGTCTACAAAAGACAAGGAAAGACAAGGACAAGGTCTGAAAACGACAAGGAAATTAAGAACGCTGTTGAAAACTGGTTCAACTCGCAGGCGGTGAGCTTCTATGAAGAGGGGTTAAGGAAGCTGGTGCAGCGGTACGAAAAATGCTTGGAAGTGAACGGCGATTATGTGGAAAAGTGAAGTAGGTTTGTAGTAAACTAAATGTGCTAATAAAACCTATTTCATATGATTATAATTTTTTTTATGATGAAACGGCCCTTACTTTTCGAATACGCCTCGTAATATAACAATTGTTTTATAGGACCATCTCACAGATATCCTACTGCTAAGGTTGCAGCTTTCTATACACACATTTAAAATTCTAGTGTTATAATCATATTTAAAAGTTCAGAATTTAGTGTTGTGACCATACTGTCCAGGAATGTGTTAAGAAATCAAAAGAATATAGAAACATGTCAAAACATATTGTGGTGTTTATTACTTATTATTACACAAATGAACTTACTCGGCAACAACAGTTTTACCCGCAGATGTATGAGCAGATACAAGCACTGACTGCAAATTATCTATGCACAATATGGCCTCTTTCTGAAAAGGATCCAATATGAAACTGTATTGTTTTGCTGGCTCCTCAGTAGTGGCTCTGAGTGCATTGTACTGGTGATTCGGGGGTACTGCCACCTCATGAGTACAACCCTCATATGCTTCCAATGTGTGAACGACTATACGAGAGGCCAACGCGTCAATGCTGGATGTCAAAAAAAGATGTTACACAAATATGATTTATCCAACTTTTTTAACACATTTTTTAATTAATTATTAACGAATATAACTTACTTTATATCACTCAATAAATCAGCATCATTTTGTTCATGATATTTTGCTCTTTTTGTGGTATCAGCATACTCTACTCCCTGGTGGGCTCGTTTATTACAAAGTTTAATTGTTTCTTGAGATGTTTCCCTTAAAAACCATCAGATAAATATATACAATTTAGAAAAATAAGTTCGAAAAATATGTTAGGTTAGGTAATACTTACGGTATTTCTTCCTGTCTTTTTTTCGAAGTCTCGTCAGTAATATTTTTATCGGAATCATCAAAGCAACTGAATAAACTGTTCACATCCATTATATCAGGTTTGATAAAATATTAAGTGATACAATAGATATTGTAACTCCAAGTATAGATGTATTTATTATTCAAGGCAGTGTGACCATGCTGTTGGAACGTCTTGCCAGTACTGAAATATATATACTAAAATTTAGTAACTAAATGGATAGAGCTGAATTGCCAAAATTCAACTAAAGTATTCTATTAAATTTTAAAATTATTCTCTAGGTATTTTGTAAAAGGTTCAAAGGAAACGCACACTTTAGCCAAAATATTTATTGTAAATTAACGCTGTAATAATTATTTGTTGGTTATTGATAATGGTTAGCACAGCTAGCGCAGGGTTCACTGTTTATTTAATATAAACTCAGAAGACATAGTAGACAAAATATATTAGATATTTATTACAAGGCTAAAACATATTTTTAGTAGTAAGAGAACAAACGACGGTCAGTGAATAATGAAGTCGTGTAGCCTAGTGATGTGACACAACAACAGTGATGTACCCATCTCCAGTCTTATGCGAGGGATTGAGAGATACTCATTTCCAACATTATTACTTAATTTATTACACTTTAGCATCTCCGGTGAGGGGTCAAATTAATTATAACCTTCAGTCGAACTTTGTTTAACATGTAACAAGAAAGAAATGTGATTTGACAAAACCTATTTTTGTATTTAGATTTCACATTGTTAGCTTGAAAAAGAAATATTTTACATTAAGCATTGAAAATGAACCAAAACTGTTTAATATTTATATTTGTGTTATTGCTACCACTGGAAACATTGCTACCACTTTTGTCAGCAATCGTACATAGAAAACTTATACTCATACTTATATTATACTTATACTCTTCATCGTTTTTACTTATAACTTATATTATTATTCTAGTATCAAACTTATTTGTTCCTAGTAAACTTGGTGATACCCTATGAATATTTTTTTAATTTGCCGCCGCTTTTCAGGCTCAACATTCGTCTGCTAGATTCCGATAAGGGGCTGCCTTACGCGTATTCTTGAAATTCCTGATCTGTGGCCAGGCAGGCCACCCCATATCGATCTCGTTTATTACCGGTTTTTCAATGGCAACATTATCTATGACCCAAACTGGTCACGTGATCTTTCTCGCTTGGCTTGATGGTTCGTTACTTCGTTCAGAAGCATTTTTGAGAGATTCCGTGATTTATACGCTTGTCGTTCATCTTGTTTATCACAAACCTTACATTGAAAATATTTTTATAATAGTACTGTTTATCGTGACATAAGAATAATTCTAAAATGTCTTCAAAGTCGAAAAGGAGCACGACGACGACTACAAATATAAATGTTGTGTCATCTGTCCAAAGCCCACCTCAATCCAGCACACCTATTGGAAGCCGTCCTTCTAGTTCAGCCGGCCGGCCCAATAGTCCGTTAAGCCCTACAAGACACAGCCGTCTTCAGGAGAAAGATTTGCTGCAAAACCTCAATGACCGCCTCGCAGCCTATATTGAGAAGGTTCGCAATCTCGAAAGTGAAAACTCCGGGTTGCGTCGGGAGATACAAACCACACAGGAGGTGATCACGCGTGAAGTTTCCAACATAAAGGGCATGTATGAGCATGAACTACAGGATGCTAGAAAGCTATTAGACGACACGTCCCGAGAGAGAGCTAAGTTGGAAATTGATTTGAAAAGGATTAGTGAAGAAAACGAAGACTTAAGGAAACGGTGAGTTTAGTTATTGTATTATCTTACGGTATTTTTGAGCAATATATAGTGTTTTTAATGTAGATAATCTGTATTTTAGTGTTTGTCATAGCATATTGCCCGTAGTGTGGTTTCTTGGGTTAACCTTAGCACAAACTCTACGTCACCGCCGTTTCAGAGCGGGCGCGGTGCGATGAGCTCGCGCGACCTCGCTTTTACGACATAGTGACATCACAGCTTAATTTAACTGAAGCAATCACATACAGTCTTATATTTTGATCTACTTCCTTATTTCTAACATACTTTATTAAAGAACACGCCTTTCATTATTAGAAATAGGGATAAACTTTTCTATTAATCTCTTTTAGTACCATAAAATGAATATATTCCTGCATAAATTTAGCAAAATCTCTAATTACATTTTACAAGTTATCATTATTGCACAATAAAATACTTCATTTAATTTATAATAAATATATGGATATGTGCATCATAAAATATTTATATAGTTCTATTCATGTAATAAATGTGTAATGTTTGTAAACACAGGTCAGTGCCAAAATTATTGTTGACATTGCACTCTGCTTTGAAACCTCCCTAATTATTTTGAAAATGAATTAAATTAATAACCACTTTAATTAAAATCTTCAGTTCACCAGCAAAATTGGTATATTATTTAGGTAGTAACCTAGATCTCAATCTATTTGTGTCAAGGTGAGATCTTGTCTATTTTTTTTATTTTCTGTAACTAACATGGAATATAATTTTAAACTTTTATTTAAAATTTTGCAACTTAAGTAGTCACATTCATAAAATGCAATACTTGTGATATCTTAGAGATGGGACCTTGGGGTCGATTCTAGTATCCCAGATATTGAGACTAGTGATATCTTAAAAATACATATTTTTTTAAAATTTAAAATCAGCATTTTTCTATTTAAACAGAATTTTAGAATAACTAAATTTTCAATTAGAAAATCTTAACCAATTTCTAATATTGTTAATTATTGCTGAACTAATGTTAATGACTCCATTACTAATAAGCATTAAGCAGATGTATTAAAAAACTAAAGTATTTTTAATGCAAAATGATGCAGTATATTTATATTAATCTCATGAAAGTAAGTACAAAGAGTTATACAGTAATGTTTGTATTTAAAGGAGCAGGAAAAAAAATACTAAATGGCCTGCAAATCATGATCAATAAAACAAACAATATTTGAATAACTCAAATAAATAATTTTGATTTACTAAGAATATTAACACAGTACTGCTTCGCAGGTCTCCTATGTCTTTCCTGTCACCACAGAACCTAAACCTAACCTACTTTTAAATTTGCTGCCATCGATTTGCTGCCACTTTTATTATTTCCCTATAGTAATTATTATTACTTGCAACATTGGTAGTTATTGCTTGCTTAGAATGTGCTTCTACTTGAGAAACTATTAAAATCATGTGTATATGTTTCAATAACTACTAATGTTGCAAGTAATAATAATTACTATAGGGATATAATTAAATGAGCACCAGAAATAATGAAAGTGTATTAGTCGGATTTTTTATTCGAGTCAGGGATAGGACATGTAGAACTGTCAATAAAGTGTCATATCCCTGACTGAAATAAAAAATCTGACTAGCAAATTTAAAGGTGGGTTATTTGTTGAGCGATAATAATATTTATCATAGTTTGTTTTTCCAACATTTTGATATATATTTATGTATATATATAATTATGTACATGGTATTTATATCCCTGATATTAGTATGAAGGCAGTCCTGTCCAAATGGGACCTCTATCAGCCAACATTAAAAAGCCGAGATATTATTATGATAAATATACACAGCAAAGCAAAACATTTATTTTCTAAGCATCTGGTAATATTTTTATCTTAATAGCTAGAGACTGATTTTTACATAAAACCTTAAGAAATAAATACTTACAAAATAGCGAAAGCGGATCGGTACTTATGATAAGTATGAACAAATAGACAGCAGACATTTCCCTTGATATCAAGGTATCAACATATAATTTGATATCATAGACATATGTCTATGAAAACAGCTATTATTTATATTATTTCGACTTAGTTTGCCATAGGTAGTATATAAGGCTGTAATTATACTATTTTATTATTTTTATTCGATTTTGTGTACAATGCTTGTTTTTTTAATGAAATGTAATAAAATAGAGTGGCTAAGTGAAGGTTGCACATCCCTTGAATATTTAAGAGGATGGTTCATACTTACAATTTGTGACTAAATTACACACAATTTCTGTAATGTAAATATTCAATTTTATTATTTTACTTTTAATTTTCCAAATAATGCCCTACTATTATAAATTTATGTATAAAATCTACAAGGAACTTATTCATACTTAACAGGAAATTAATTATTTCATTGTCATATCCTTATCATAGCTGCTAAAGGCAGCTTTTTCTAGAACATTAAGTGATTTAGCCTCGTCTGTGGCCACTGCCTTGCCTTGTCGTGGCGGCTGTTGACCGTGATGACGCGTAGCACCCTCGCTCGACGCCTACTAATGAAGGCTTACGGATGACGTAACGTTCGAATTAGGTGATGATACAACGCTACAGATACAGGAAACTGTATTATTTACAAGTGATGACGATTTCTTAAAAATATGTCACGTCCTATAAAGTTAAAATTAAAGTTGTGTTGCCACAACTATTCAAAATAAACTGCACATTTGTTCCCATGTTCGCCCACGCCTCCCACGGCGCGACTTAATTTTACTTCGCAAAATTTTATACACGTCTCCAATAATCTTTTCACAAAACAACGGCTAATCCTAGGTATCATTTAAAGATACATTAAAAGTATTTAAAAAAATAACATATTGATTGTCTAAGTCTAATTATCTAAGGTAGAGGTCCTTTAGAAAAGAATACTACATTCAATCAGAAATAGTTTAATATTAAGTATTAAAAATGAGGATTGCTAATATCATGTTACTAATATGGTAAGATAATACAGTTCTAAGACGTATCGTGTGTATTTTTGTTAACATTACCTAATGGATACCTTTTATAATACCGAATAAACACTAGCCCCAAGTCAAGGCTACAATTTTACGAGTCTGCAATGAACTCATGTTACCTACTACTGTAATCATTGATACCTATTATTTCTCTACACCAGCTATACTCTAAGTGTGTTCCGCGGAACCCTAGGGTTCCGTGATACCTCTGTCGGGGTTCCGCAAGAATTTAGAAATAAAAAAATCAAAACACCTCTCTCTGGTCGCTCCGCGGCTGTGCGGACTCCGCGGCCGCGCGGAGACAAAACGCTATGAATGTTATTTATTTATTTATTTGTATTTGTATAAGCTTGTGTTACATTAGCTGCTACAATATCTCATAAGTTTGGTCTCAACAATTTTATACTTGTACAACGCGTTCGCTCTAAGTTTGCCGGTCTGTGGAATGCGCGTACCCTCCCCCACGTGACAACAAAACTTATAATGTGTCATAGTTTTACCCAAATATCTAACGTACACAATTTTTATTGTTACAATTAAATAAAAAATTTCGAACGTCATACACTCATACCTATCGCCAGCGGCAAACTTAAAACGAGCGGGTAGTATACTTGTAAGCGCTCAGTCTCTTTGATAAAAGCCGCCTCTGAATTAGACGCTATAGTTGTCAACTAGCGACTTTCGTCTCTAACTTCAAAGGATAAAGTCGATATTGTTTACAACGCTATTTTTAAATTTCTGTTTTTATTTTTGCTTTTTGTTTATCAAAGGTGCCGACTCGAGTATTTTCGAGAATATTTGAGATCGAGTCTAGGACTAAGTATAAAAGCGGCGATCGCGCGTTGGCGTCGTCAGTTGATGATTAGCGTTCGGAGCGATAAGTTACTACCTACTTACAAGCTCGCTAGCGAGAAACTAGTGTTCATTGTTTTACTGCCTGCTGTATTCTGTTGTCTCAGTTTTATACATTTCTTCCCTGTAGGTTCTAAATTTAGTCTCTTATACGCAGTAACGATTGTGCATTATTTAAACCCCACTATCCTGACTTGTAACATTATAAATAAAGAAGAATGGAACGTTGGCTTAAAGGTGTTAAACGTGTTCCAACAACATCTTCTAATGACGCTGAATGTTCAAAAGCAATGCGCGCGGAGAATTTAGCAATCACCGATCCAGAAGATGATGCCACGAGTGCCACGACGTCAAGCTCGACGGTTTCAAAGACGAAAAAAAGGAAGTATGATGAATCTTATATCAGTTTCGGATTTGTTGATTCCAACGGCTCACCTCTCTGCATGCTCTGTAGTAAACTGCTTCCTAATAGTTCCATGGCACCTGCCAAATTGCGTCGACATTTAGAAACCGTACACCCCGAGACTAAAGACAAGAATAAAGAATTTTTTGTTCGCAAAAAAGATCAGTTATTAGAAAGTCAAAAAAATATGATGCATGTAACACAAACTACCAACGAAAAGGCCACGGAGGCATCATACTTAGTTAGCTATCGCATTGCACAAGCAGGTGAAGCGCACACTATCGCTGAGAAATTAATAAAACCATGTGTATTAGACATAACAAAATGTATGCTTGATGAAAAATCTGCAAAGCATCTTTCTACTGTTCCGCTATCAAACGATACTGTTTCACGACGAATCCATGATCTGGCAAGCTACGTCAAACAAGAACTAGTTACACGTCTACAAAATACACGATTCGCTTTGCAAATGGACGAGTCGACTGATGTCGCTGGTTTGGCTATCCTGCTGGTTATTGTGAGATATCCATATAAAAGTTCTTTTGAAGAAGACATGCTTATGTGTTCATCGCTGCTTACAAACACTACCGGGGAAGAAATTTTTAATAAAATAAATATATTTTTTGAAGAACATAATCTCAGTTGGAACAATTGCATTGACATTTGTACAGATGGGGCCAAGGCGATGACAGGTAAAACAGCAGGAGCAGTGTCACGAATGAAAAATAAAGCGCCTAATTGTAGTTCCAGTCATTGTATTCTGCATAGACAAGCACTTGCGATGAAGCAAATGCCGTCTAATCTAAAATTAGTTATGGATGAAGCGGTAAAAATAATTAATTTTATCAAATCACGACCACTACAATCCCGATTGTTCTCATTATTGTGTGAAGATTATGGCAGCAAACATAAAACACTGCTGCTCCATACAGAAGTGCGATGGCTGTCTCGGGGAAAAACTTTAACAAGGCTATTTGAACTTAGAGCCGAGTTACAAATGTTTCTTTCAGCAGATACTTCTTTTAATTTGAAGGACCGTTTGTATGATAAAACTTGGTTGTTCCGATTGTCTTTTATGGCGGATATCTTTCAAAAACTTAACGAATTAAATTTATCGTTGCAAGGTAAACAGACAACAGTGTTTCAGGCCTATAATAAAATAACTGCTTTTAAAAGAAAATTAGATTTTTGGATCATTTGCATTGGTAAGAAAGAAATAGAAAGTTTTACGTTACTCAGTGAGTTTGTTAGCGAAAACGACTCAGAAATGTTTGAAGATAATGTGTTTGAAGAATTGGTCCAATATCTCAGTTCGATGCGCGCATCTTTTGAAAAGTATTTTCCCGAAGAACACAATACAAAAATTAAAGTGAACTCCTGGATTCATAATCCTTTTTTACCCAACTTGGAAAAGCCTGAAAACATGTCAAATGAGATATATGAATCTCTTTTAGAAATGTCATCAGACACAAGTATGGAGTCATTGTTCAAAACGACGCCTCTTAATGATTTTTGGTGCAGAATCCAAGATGAATATGCAATGCTTGGCCAAATGGCTCTGGATATTCTTCTCCCGTTCCCAACTACATATTTGTGCGAAACAGGATTCTCTACCTACGCAGCCACGAAAACAAAATATCGCAATAGACTGGACGCCGAAGCTGATATGAGACTCCAACTTTCTTCCATCAAACCTGATATCAAGCAATTGATGAAAAATAAAAAACAGTTTCATACCTCCCACTAGTTAGATTTTTTCTTTTTTAATGTTTTCTATTATTGTCCTTACCAAGTGGTGAAGTAAATAATAATTAGTAACTGATACATTGTACTTTTATTATGCTGATTAATATAGAATACACTTATAAAAATAATTGTTTTATTGTAGGGTTCCATCAAGTATTTTGCTTCCCAAAAGGGTTCCGTCATTTAAAAAGTTTGAGAACCACTGCTCTACACTATTTTTTATATCCATTCATTAATGACATTGAAATTCGAGAGCGTCTATTAAAATACATTTAGGTACTCACAGAATTAGGTAGGCTCTAGCTAGACTGTTACTAAGGCATTGAGTTTTCCAAATGCCTACATTCACGCCTTTGACCGAAACGTTATGAGCTGTCGATCAAAGCTCAGGATCGCATGAACTGCTGTTACATTCATATTCAACATCTTGTCTCTACTCTTCACAATTAGAAAAAGGAATAGACAATTAAGAATGGACATTATCTGTATAGAAGTAAAAAAATAAAGTTAGTATTTTTTATTCAAATTATTATTACTGTAGTTACTACCGTTTAAACGTGTTTAAACTGACATTTACTCGGAATCGTCTGTTGCTCACGAACTTATCGAAATTTCTTTTCAAATTTTCATTCGGGTGCTTGATGTTATGTATGAATCCAAAGAGTAATGACGTAATCGTCATTAGTATTTTTGGAATTCAACCTTCGATTACGGTTCGTGCCTAATGCGACATCAGAATATCGTCAAAGGGACACTTTATATTACCTACCTACAGATTACTCAATATCGTCTCATTGTTTACATAATCGTGTTTTGCCGCCCGTACCGTAAATACCTATTCGTTTGCTTCCGCATTGAGCCAGTTATTTTCGTTGCGATCAATAAAACTCGTAAACGTAGCCTTGAAGATAAAATTGGGACACTAATCATTCCATCCCCTTTCTCCTTAAAAGTTTTCAGTCACGCAATTACCCCTAGTGTATAAATGAATATCGCCCATAGCCCACATGCAGACCCCCACGACGAATGGCGTCGAAGCGAGGCGCGAACGTGTCCCATTGCGCGGGAAACTTAAATATAAAATACTTTTCCACGGCGAGCGCGGCAACCGGAGATGACGTGTTTAATAAAATATTCTTTATCGTTGCGCAAGCGCGTACGCCGCGACGAGGCTTTACTTCATTATGTTGTCGTCAAGCCCACGGAAATTATGTAGCCAAACACGAATGTCAACTTCCAACAGCATGACCCCATTACACTGGCCTTAAGTTAATTCCAATAATTTCATCATTTATGTTTAACCATCAACTTTACATGGCTTTACCCGCATTAGCGTAGTTTAATCGTAAATGACGCGATGTTAGCGTAAACCCATGAGCTGGAGGAGTGTCCAAGGAACACACTAGTGAAGGTTTTATTAAAATCGACCCAGTAGTAAGTCATTACAAAAAATAACAAATAGTTTTTTACCATCAGTACTTTAACTTAAGTATATAGAAAGCTTTTAAACAAAATGTATAGTTAATATTTCTATGAGTATATTAAATGTATGTAATACTAATACTAATGTACCTATCGTTTTTCTATTCTAAATTTATTATATTGTTTATTATTTGATACTGTATGTATGACATCATTTTCTAATATAAAATCTTAATTCATAACAACTATCTATCAGTGCATGTCATTTATGATGATATTGAAACCACAAAATATTATATGTTGTGAAATAGGCATAATACCGAAGTAAATTGATCAACCAACACTAATTTAATGACTTAATAAAAAAAAGACTTCCATAGTTACAATTTTCCTGCAGAAAATGATGCAATTACTTATAATTAGTATTATTATAAGTAACTCTTAGAAAATGAAACTCCTTAGTGTAAACAATTTTTATGTGATTAATTTTAGTTCAGTTTAGTTAAAAATAGAGTACTTATGTATGAGTTTATGACTGATCTTTTTACATGTTGTTTGTTGTATGTTTATGTTGTTGTTGTTTGTACATACTGATCTTTGTTTTTGAGAGGGCGAGTGCACGCTGCTATCCAACAACCGCTGGGCACGCTCGATTGGCCACGTTACTAGGGTTGTCACTCGTACTTTATTATAAAGTATTGTACGTTATTTCGGGCAATTGCACTCTATACTTTATGAGAACAATAAAGTACGCGAATTTTTTTTAAACAAAATAAGAAAGTAAAATAAAACATACTTTATTTTGATACAGTGTACTTTTCTTTTCCTACCTTTAACAACCAATATACTTTATTTGCTCAAATAAAAGGTGGCAACCCTATACGTTACCCCCCTCTCACAGAAGACTACCTTGAAATGTACTGCATTTCCCACTTTATCGTATTTCCCTAATGTACGTACGTGTTTCGGTAGTGAGTGAGATGTGTCAGAGCCCATTCCCATTCTATCCCTCCCCATTTTCCCAATCCTTTCTCCAAATCCATTCCTATAGCTCCAAAGGTAGGCAGCGCATCTGGAGGAGTGACAACGTTTGTCATTTTGGACTGATGTTGGCATGTATCACGGATGTCCATGGGCCACAATATCCACTTACCATCAGGTGGACTGTATGCTCGTCTGTCGCTATTGTACATAAAAAAATAGTGATGTGATTTTTTTAAATAATAAAAGAACGTGTAAGTTTAAATGAATGAATTTTCATATTAAAAAGCCATAATAATTAAAACCATAATTTAACATTCTCTATCGATTTTGAATTAGGTATTGATCAGCCTATTCTATCTGTAATGGTAACATCCCACTGCAGGGCACACAACTCTTTTCTCAGTAAATCAATAGAGGGTTTCGGGTATAGGTTGTGACTACCATAATATTCACATTACATATACATTATACACGCTAGATTGTTTGTTGCTAACATTAAACATATCAGATAAACATTAAAAAAAGGAAACAATATTTTTTTTTTCCTTTTACTGTAAATAGTCTCATTGTTAAGATACAGTCTAATTATAATTATAGAATAGTATGCTAACAAAACTCCATTAATATGTATTATAATTTTTTTTTATCAACTTTTTAATTCTTAATAATTTAATTATTGGCAAAGTCCTAAATAAAAAAATTATGCACTTGTTATTTGTTTTCAGATTGGACAAAAAGACGAAAGACTGCACACAGGCAGAGAACTTAGCGCGTCACTACGAGACACGCTTCACTGAGGAGAGCAACAAATATAACACAGCACTCGCCGATAAAAAGAAGGCCCAGGATGAAGCCAGGGTAAGACAAAAGAACAGAAACACTACAGTCTCTAGAAACAATTTTTCTCTATATTTCTGAAGTGTTAATCAACAAGTAAACAACACCACATTCAATGGCCCACACTAGGATTCCCTGTGTCGTGGATTCAGAGGCATATACAAAGAAGGATACACCACCCAGACCCAAACAAGCATTTTTCTTTAATCAAAATAATGTACCACTGAGAATCGAACCTGGCACGTTTTACACGGCCGACAGTGTCACTATCAGCTAGGCTAATTGGTCATCAACACAGAGTAAAATAAAAACATTCCGTAGCCTTGAGGAATAAGATGTTTTCCCCAACAGCAAAATAGGTTACTAGCGCCTCTGCTAACTCTCCTTCATTTTGCACTGTACATATGTCAAATTTTAAGCGCAATAAACTTGACATCTTTCGAATAGCAGAAGAAACACTATTTGCCCACATGAATAAGTATTTTTTTTAGTTTAATTTAAAGTTAGGTAACTAATTTTCAAATAGTCTTTGATTCTTATAGATTTTTTTTATCGTATTACACAAAACCTTTTTTGTCCCACGAAAGACTCACATTGGGTTTTTACTATTAGATTAGTATTCGTTCAGTAAATGGCAAATACGAGTATGAATATGAATGGTTAAAAAATGGCGAGTATTCGCTAAAACAAACACGAATATTCGACACATCCCCCAGTCTAAACTAATGCTTTATTTTGTTTTCATTTATACCGCTCTATATATTATAGTGACATAAAATCATCGCGATCTTGTTACATAGGAACTCGCAAGAGAGCTGGACCAGCTGCGCAAAGCGTATGCAGAGGCGCGCAAGACCTTCGAAGCCGAGACTCTTTGCCGTGTCGACCTGGAGAACATGGTGCAAAGTCTACGCGAAGAGATATCGTTTAAGGACCAGGTGTTCCAGCAGGAGTTGCAGGAGACACGCACCCGTCGACAAGTCGAGATATCTGAGATCGGTATGTGACTAAAAACCTTCTATTTTATAACAATGAGTAGAGGAAATCTAACAAAATATGCTGCATCGATATATATACACTGAATAATAACAAAATGATTATTTAATTTAAATATATATATAGTATACCTATATAATAATTAAACAGCATTGAACAATGAAATTAAGAATGAAACAAGACATGTTGGTCTTGAAAAATGACTTACTTATAGGTCTTAATTTCAAGTAGGGATTTTATGGACCTCCGAAACTATCAGATATCCGAATGAAAAAAATTTTCGAAACCGAATCGGAAATAAAAGATTCGAATGGATGATATTACAAATATGTAATTGCATTTATTACCATATCTAAACGAGGCAAGTTCTAACAAGTTCTGCTGCATCTGATTTGATAAATTTTTCGTTCGTTCTTTGTGAAAGCAAAGTTGCAACTATTTTCTATTTGGTTTTTCTATTAATAAAATAGTTCTTAAAAAGTTCATTAAAACATCCGAAACCATATGCGAAATAATTTCAAATCTGTAACCGAAACCGCTAATAGAGTACAATATATTATCCATATCCGAATCCAAAATATCATATCACTAACAACCCTAATTTCAAGTACAGTCAAATGTTGTATTCAATTAATATTGTCATCAATAATAATAATGGAAGGAAAAATGCGCCCTTCAACTGTGGGATTGTATCCCACAGTCGCTGGGCGCATTTGACTGGCCTGACCTGCCATTACCCTGACCTTACAAAGATTACTTTAAAATGTATTGCATCTCACCACTTTATCTTATTCCTCCCAATGTTCGTACCTGTTTCACTAGTGAGTGAGATATTCCACAGCCCATTCCCATCCCATCCTAACTCTTTCTAAATCCATTCCCAAATCTGCAAAGGTATGTCTGTATCCGAGGCGTGCCAGCGTCGAAAAACGTCGAATTCCGTGCCCGAGAAGGGAAATAAAATTTGAGGCATATGCTGAGTACATTGTAATAGTGTACATGGCTGTGTACGAAGTAGATATTCCATCTACATTGTGTTTTTCAGATGGCCGCCTCGCTCAGCAGTATGAAGCCAAGCTGCAACAGAGCCTGCAAGAGCTGCGCGAACAACAGGAAGCTAATATCAAGGCTAACCGCGATGAGATTGAAGCTCTCTATGAGAATAAGGTGTGTAGTTGATAGCTCCATACCATAGTGAAAAAGACCATATCAAAGTGTCTTGGCGGGGGTTTCGAACAATAATTCACCAAACAGGCCCAGAGCGTATAGGTGGTTTTACTTCACATTTTAAATATTTTTTTAATCATAAAATGGTATAACGAGGTATAAGTATATACCTAAAATATTGCAACAGACAAAAGCCCTAACCAACACAACAGCATAATATGCACTAACTAGCTACACTGTACTAATACCATACATACCTATAGATTCATAGGTATGTACATTTTTATAAAGGAAATTAACAATACATGCCTGTACTTTCAATTCTCTTTTACAATATTGTCTAATATCCAATACGTGTTTTTTTTTAAATAGGCTAAAACATGGATTGTCAATTTAAGAGAAAAAAAACATAAACAGCAACAATGATGGTGCTGCACACGAGACTACTGTAGCAGTGTACTTTACTAATATTTGTTATTAGTAAACTACACTGCTCCTTTTTACATGTCTTATTGTAATGTCGCAATGTATCTCCACTAAACCGGTCTTCGAGCGTGTTAAACCGCACAATAATTTTTTTATCTTATTCCAATGTCGACAAAGTTGATTGTTTGTCAATGATTGTCACCTGGTCTGTGCCAGCCCTATGTCTCCACTGACATCACCACCTCCAAGACTCACCCACCACCACACGATCCTCGGCTCTTCTCATCCAACCACCACCAGTGAATTTCTTCTAGTTGTCGGTCCACCTAGCCGGAGGGCGTCCCACAGTGCACAGTCCCGGTACGTGCCCTCCACTCGAGGACTCGTCTACCCCATCTATATTATCGGTCCTACGGCAAATATGACCTACCCACTGCCACCTAATCAATGTATACCTAATTCAATATCGTTGAAAAATGTTTAATCACAAACCATACCTTAAGAACTAGGATTAGGTTTCCACATACTTTGTTTGTAATAAGTATTGTGTTAGTTGAAGAACCTGCAATCGGCATCCAACCGCAACAGCAACGCGGCGACCGTCGCCGTGGAGGAGCTGCGCACGATGCGCACGCGCCTCGACTCGCTCAACAGCCAGCTCAACGACTTGGAGAACAAAAACGCCATGCTGAGCGTGAGTATGATTTATTGTTTAATTATGAATAATATATCTTTTAAACTATCCCTGAGTATGATTTTTTAAACCGTAAAAATATCTTTATGCTACAAAACCCCTTTCTGCTTTCTCTTAAACATTGTTCTTTAATTTTGCCATTTGCCACCAAATTTATACTGGAATTTTATGGATGGTTAGATAAAATTATTTATAATATAAATTTTATATACATATAAAAAAAATGTCGTGACTGACTAACTGATTCATCAACGCCGAGCAGAAACCGCTGAAGCTAGAAACATGAAATTTTCTGAATTAAAGACTCATTAAGAGATTTTCCAAAACTCAACCCCTTAAAGAGTGAAATGGAGAGTATCAAAGTTTGTTGGGAAAAAATATTTGATGGTGATATTAATTTCAAACTTTGTATAAATATTCGGCTTGTTCAATTGTTTATATTTGTTAATATAAATATTTAAATAACCACCAAAAAATACTAAACGGCCAGCAAAACAAACTCTTTTTTAATAACTGAAATAATAAATACTTTCTAATTAATAAGAATGTCAACACAAAGTCGTCGGAGTCGTTCGTATTTATTTATTATTACCAGAGAACCTAACCTGCCTTTAAATTTGCTGCCACTTTCACTATTTCTGCTGCTCATTTAATTATACCCCTAATATTCTACAATACAAATAAATATGCTTTTTACTGATTTTCAAAACTGTCGGGGGGAGGGGGTAGCCTCCTATATCCGTGGGGGGGATACAGTGTTAAATTTTGTAGGTTACATAATACAAATTAATGTTACATAATATACGAGGTACATGTCAGATATTCTCTTTCTATTAGAACCGCTGCCGTGAGTTAGAGCGTCAACTAGAGTCTGAGCGCGCGCGTCACGCGGAAGACCTGGCCGCTCTAGAGCAAGAACTTGCGCGGCTCCGCGACGAGATGGCCGCGCAGCTCAAGGAGTACGCCACACTCATGGACATCAAGATCTCGCTCGACCACGAGATCGCCACATACCGTACGCTCCTTGAGGGCGAGGAGGACAGGTCAGTTACATTGTAAAGCTCTCAAAAAGACTATCATGCTGCAATAAATTTCCCTGAAGCTATAGAGTATTAAAAGTTTATTTTAAATCTAAACCGATATACATACATAATGCATGTTATCATCATATTCCTGATGTGCACCGATATTCAATGTTCTATTGTAATAACCGTAACCAGTCCTTTTATCGTCCACTGTTGGACATAAGTTTCCTCATGCACATTGTTTTGAGCATAAGGGATATATGGCCGTAAAACTGCACCTATTCTACCTAAACAGAACATAATAATAAGACGGCATAATAAGTAACATTATATTCTGAAATTAAAATAAAACAAATAAAAATTAAAATTATGTATTGTTTATTCTTTTTGTTTTATTCAAAACTCAAGTTTCTAACTAGATTTTAAATTAATGCAAATTTTACTATTTTGTTTGCATTTTTCTCGTATGTCAAAATGCACTTGTACCTTTTTTCTAATGATGTCAGTATTGTACAGAGTATAGAATACTGACATCCTTTATAATTTACAACACACAATTTCTTTGACAGGCTGAACCCAACAACAATTTAGAACTTACAATTTCCGTGACAGGCTGAACCTAATAACAATTTATAACATACAATTTCCGTGACAGGCTGAACCTAACTCAGTCCCCTGGGCGCGAGTCTCGCGCGTCAGCCAGTGGTGTCCAAAGCAGCATCAGTTCGACCGGACGATTGACTCCGGGCCGCCGCGGGACTCCCCTACGCGCTGCTAGGAAACGCACCCTGTTGGACGAGAGCGAGGAGCGAAGCTTACAAGACTTCAGCGTTACTTCCAGCGCTAAGGGAGACCTGCATATAGCCGAGGCATGCCCCGAAGGCAAATTCGTCAAGATTATAAACAAGGGCAAGAAGGTAAGGAACACTTGTAAACTGGAATGTTTTTATGTCACCTACAGGACTTCAGCATCCTCTGCAGTGGTAAGGGCCACCTGCACTTACCCGAGACGTTCCTACGTGTTCTATCACTTGTATAAGTTGACCGACTAATCAGAATGGAACCAACCCACAATCATATTTTTTTCGTGATAAAGAATTTTGTGACAAAAAGCTAAAATATAATGCATATTTTTTCAATCAAACCGCTTTTAAAATTTAAATTAAGACCATTCATATATGGTCTTTATCACATTATTTTGTTTTTATATTTTGCAAAATGCTCCAGCATCTTAAAACTACATGAATGTGGGTTGGATCCATTCTGGTTAAAGCCAGTCAGTTAGCTAATGAACCAAGGCAGTGGAATCCGTAACAATGGCCTTGTTACAGGAGCTGAGCGTGGGCGGGTATCAGATAGTGCGCAAGGCCGGCGAACAGGAGACGATCTTCAAGTTCCACCGCACAGTGAAGCTGGAGCCGGGCGCGGTGGCGACCGTGTGGTCGGCGGACTCGGGTGTCGACCACGACCCGCCGCGCGACATCGTCATGAAGGGCCAGAAGTGGTTTGTCGCCGACCAGTTCATCACCGCGTTGCTCAACAACGACCACGAGGTGAGATACACATTCAGATTATTTATTTGCCAGAGTATTAATCCGACAATGAGACGATCTGCAAGTTACACCGTACAATGAAGCTGAAGCCGGGCGCGGTGGCCACCGTGTGGTCGACGGACGCAGGCGGAGACTATGACCCGCCACGTAGTATTGTTAAAACGAGCGCTGGCATCCTATTAGGTGCTTACCTATGATTTGACCGATTTTATTACTGGCCACTTGTGAGTTTCAATATTTTTTATTTTAATTCGAATTTTAAAATAAACAAAAATAAAGCATCTAATAGCTACGATGTTCTTATTTCAAAATCAGTATTTCATTTGTCTTTCTGTACTTAAATTTTGTTCGTGTGATTGTCTTGAAAATAAAATAAATAAATTGAAAATTCGTGCTATTTTTGAATATGAGTTTTGTCGCGGCACCAACGCAAGTCAGACAGATTACAATATTAATAGTGTGTTGGCCAAACACCACAAACGATCGCACCCTGTGTCGATGGTTTGATCGCTTCCGTTCTGGAAATCTCGATCTAAAGGATGAGCTACCTGATGAGATCACGGACGACCTACGACCAAGGTTAATATAAGGATGAAATAAAGGCCTTAGTGGAAGCAGACTCAATGTACAGCTGATTTAGCAGCAGGGTTTTTAATCTTAGTGATAAAACAATGTTGATTCATCTGCGTCATATCGGCAAAATAAAAAAGCTCGAAAAGTGGGTATCGTATGAATTGAAAGAACATCAGCGACAACAACGCGTCGAAGTGTGCATTGTGTTATTGAACAGTCACAAAACGAAGAAATTTTAAATCGCATTGTGACTTGTGATGAAAAATGGATCCTGTATGATAACCACAAACGTTCATATCACTGGCTGAATCCAAGAATTGCAGCCCAACAATGTCCAAAACGCAAAATAACTAAAAAGCTACCTGTGCCAGTATTGTCCACTACAATTTCTTGGGAGCTGGACAGACGATTGATGCAGATATGTACTGCAAAAAGCTGCAGACGATGATGGAAAAGCTGGCAACAAAGCAACCAAATTTGGTTAATCACTCGTCTCTACATCTTTTTCATGACAATTCCCACCCTCACACTTCTCATACAACAGTTTTAAAACTTCGAGAGCTGGACCTGGAGGGTGAGGACCCACTCACCGGATCAGGATACTCACCGGACCTTGCCCCAACAGATTTCCATTTCTATGCAAATTTAGACAACTTTTTGCAAGGAAAAGAATTTGATTCTGAAGTAACTGTGATTAGGACTTTGGAAGAATTCATTGATGGGTATCATGGGTATAGAAGTCCACGAGACTTTTACAGGAGTGGCATCAATCAACTGCCCGTGAGGTGGCGAAAGTGTGTAGATAAGTGTGAAGTCAATATTTCGACTAAAATAAATATTTATATAACTAAAAAAAAATTTTCCAGTTTCTCATACAAAACGGTCATTTCATAGGCGTACCTAATATGTTAGTGCTATTGAACCTTAACATTAACTGTTTTAGACTCGAGGTTTTAACTACAAGAGTTTAAGCCCATCAAACATCTATTGTACCATGTTTATGCAAATGAATATTTGTATTTGAAACATTGAAAATAAATTGGGACTGTAACGTTTACTAACCTTTAACGGTAGGTAGTCTTGAGAGTTTATTAGCGTCGAACGCTCACCGCTCGTTTTCATAACACTAGCGCCGAGCGACATCGTGAAGAGACAAGTGGTTCTCAACAACGACCACGAGGTCAGTTCTCTATTGTAAAAATTAGCGTTGAGCGCTGAGTGAGTGCCAATGAACCTTTAACTCTCCATCGTTTAAACGCTAGTAAGCATTATAGTTCAATTTTTTAACGTTTGATGGTCTTTAACGTTTGTAGTTAAAAGCCCTTATCACACAAGCGGTCGTTTCACACTTAGCAAACAAGCGCTCCTTAAGTGCGGAAATCCACACAACGATACAGATATCGTATCTGTATCATTGTTATGATTATTCATGTATGTATATTGTATTTAACCGTGTATAACGTTGTTTGCAGGAGGTGGCTATGTCGGAGCGTCTGCGGCGGCAAGTGAGCACAAGTGCGCAGCGCCACCGCGAGCTCGGTCATAAGTTTCCCCGCCGCGAACAGGTATGAACACAGCATAACTGATCTATACATGTAATAAAATCGTAACAGAGCCGTGTCTGTACATAAAATACATTTTGAAAAAGTGATTGCATTATAAAGTATGAATGATACAGACCCAAAACAACCATTTTTGAACTTTTTGTCTGTCTGTCTGAACGCGCATCACTCAGAAACCACTGCACGGATTTTAATGAAACTAGGGTTATAGTTTATGCTGGATTAACTTTTAGAGTACTTTTTATCCAGATCCATTTCAGAGTTCCCGCGGCAAACTATCGAACCAAATCGCGGCCACCGCTAGTATTAGCCTATAACGTCCCATTGCGGGGCACAGGCCTCATCTAGTACTCCAGTTTTTTTTATTTCTCGAGTATGCGAGTTTCCTCATGATGATTTCCCTCACCGCCGGTCTAGCAATTTTTTTTTGTTAAATCCGTAGAATTAAGTAGAAACTTTGTGGGTATGGGATGAGAATTTAAACTCACAATCACACAAATGTTAGTAGAGTATAGTTAGTAGATACCCCTGGACATAAACATAGACAACGAAAGTTCTTAGAATTATATAGAAACCAAGCGTGTGATGTGTCACGAGTCAAGTTTAATGACGGGAAACCACTCATCGATAAAACAAAACAACTCTCCTGACTCTCTTTATCACTTTTGACGAATTTTAACAATTGATTATAGTAGCGAAATTAGGCATTTTTATGTTTGTAACGACTTGTTAGACATGGGTTCGACAGACTGAACGAGCAGCGCGAGTAGAGTAGGAGCTTATCGCCGACTGTGGGCACGCAGCAACCCACAGCTTGCGTTATCTATTCCTCTATGTCTATCTGTGGATATACCAGACCAACGGCCTGTCTCCCCACTGCTGAATATAGGCCTCTGCCAAGGATCGCCACCACACACGGTATTCAGCTCTTCTCATCCAGCCATTACCGGCGACTTTCTTCAAGTCGTCAGCCCGCATAGCCCGATACAAATTTGTCAAAATAATACGTACAATGTCTATTTGACGCCGCCGTAGAAATGAACATGCCGACGACTTTTTGGCGGGAACTCGAGAAGTGAAGTTGAGTTTTTATTTGATTGTTATAAAAATTGTGTATTGTACGTTTTGTGATTTAATAGTGATAGTTAATTAAACCTCAAAGTGTATATTCTGCGTAATGTGTGTGATAATCAAATAAAAGCATAGGACTACGTTTTTCGTGTACTTCCAAGGAGTCCTCTTCTGTAATCAGTAAACCTACTAACACTTTACTGAGCGACTCCTGACTTACTTCGACGGGACTGGACATTGAAATAATACGTTTTGTACTTTGAAATTGTTTATTACGAACAAACTGCCACTGTAAATTACACTGTCAGAATGTACTAATTGTACCATTGCTGCATTGCCACATATGAAAAGAAAAAACGTGTATTTGTCAGTTGGGTGAGATGCCCGGGGGCGAGGAGAACTGCCGCATAATGTAACGACCACCGGAGCGCTCCTCAGGCCGCACGCCTCACACGGTGCCTCACTCACGCCCGAGCACGGTATGACATTGCTCTCAGTGACATCTCACACGCGTCTCGCACTTGCGGAAATATACACGTTGAATTATTAATGGTTTTAGAGCCGCGACCCCTTTATAAGCCTTAGTAGTATCAATACATAACATAATTAAAAATATCAGCATCAAAAATTCTGCATATTCAGCCCCGTAGCGGTTTGCAAGGTAAAACATACGCATTATATAAAACAATTTTATATATTTATGTATTTAAACTGGTCTCACCCGTTTTAATACATAAGTATATAAAAAATTCTCAACACGTGACGTCGCTTCCCCGGTGCGAGTGTAGCTTCCCCCGCAACCCGCGCGACACCCCGTGCGCTACTACTTGCTTTAGTGCACTATAAAAATATTTATTTTTTACCCATCTTTATTTTTACCTTGTATATCTTTATAGTATTTCCTTAATAAAGTAATTACGTCATGGCTATAAAACCAATGAATTATCAGCGTGTATACACTGCTCTCTTTATGAAAAAGACAGTGCATTTTGATTTGTGAAAAATACAAGAAAATTTTTGATAAAATTTTAATTCATTGAAATAAAGTTAAGAAGAATTCATTTCAACCTCGAAACTGGTGTTTATTTTCTTTATTTTTAATTGTTACCTATGCTGTCATTAAAAATGTTACTTTTCCTTAGCAGAACAATATAGTTCTTGCAACTCTAGGCGCGCTTCAACCTTACTTTTGAACAAATGTATACATGAAAAATGATTTTATTGTGAATGTCGTAAGGTCTCTTTTTACACGTACGGACACTGACCAATACAAAGAAGGCAGACGCGCAGTGAGTTGTAAGATCTATACCAACATATTTTTATAACAAACGTTTAACGTGCCTTCCGATTCGTCCGCGGCGCGTGTGACGTTACACTACCCATAATATAATACAGATTTAAAGTACAAATTTTATTGTGCACGCATCGTGTACGAATGTGGTTGGTTATCTGAGCAAAGGGACTTTATTGACGATAATCAAATAAATAGACATTTCTTATGCCACGGCCACACTATCGGACGAACATTCATGGCGTGATGTTGCGGCATTACTTCGTATCGCCGCACTACCTTACGCTGCACACTTTTCTCGAAGTAGTTTAGCGTACGCAAAATGGTACCCCGATGAGAAGTTTGTGATCTAAATTAAACTGCCAAATTTCAAGTTTCTACAACTTTCAATTTTGAAGATATAAAATCTAAAGTACTTGCAGAAGTGCCAGAAAACTGAAATTTGGCATACTGATAGAGGTTGGAATAAAACCTAAGGGAAAAATTTGAAAATGGAAATTTTCCACTCTGGTCACCTCCAAAGTGAGAAAGAGTGGTTACTATCATGTAAAACTCGATTAATTATGGTAATCTCGGAATATATTAAGCTTCTTTCATAGAATTTTACTTGTGGCTAGGGCATTTCATATAAAGGATTCGTTAGGTTATCAATGGTAGAGATGCACGAATGGAAATGGCCAAGTCACAAGAAGTAAAATTCCATTAAACAAATCTTGGTGACTTAAATCTCAGCTTATTTCGGCCAAACGCAAGGATTGTCACCTTTTTTACAGAAATGTTTTTTTGTGATTCAATATTCTTCGGGACATGTAACGAACGTATTGGCCATACTTATCGTGACAGCGCGAACCTTCGCCGAAGCCCGACAGTGTGATCTTGACTTAGACCGAATGGTTGGAAATTAATCTATGCACACTGCACATAACTTAAAATTTTATTTAAATTTTAACTTAAATATGATTGTTAAAATATGCTCCATTTTTTATGGTAAAGCAATAAAAGATTTTTTAAGATTTCACTAAAGTTTCAATATCTCAGAACTGGAACCGACCATATGGTCCCTTTCAAAATCTGCAGATTATGTTCTGTCTTTAATTGGTTCTGAAACGCCAATGCACGTGCTTTGCGTGTCTGATGTACAAAAGATACACGTATACATACATGGGCGCTCACCTATTAAAACCGGAAAGAAACCACAACTCGCTGCTAAAGTTATCCTGTAATATCTGCAGGTCATAGATATTGTCAGCGACTTCAAGAAATGTGGCGATCACAATAGATCAGCAATATTCTCAGACTTTAATACAATGAGCGCTTAAACCTTAAAAAACCAAATAAAGGCCCTTTTCTCAGATAAATAAATGACATATAAGCTGACTATGTAACGTCGATGACCAGGAGCGTTATAAATTTATGATACAACAATAGAATATTGTTGTGCACTAGATAATAAGTACTGTTCTTGTGTCTGCAATAGGGTATTTGACACTGAAAAATACGCTATGAATTTCAAAACGTACGAAAATGCTCTTTGACATTATAAATATGGTGCATCCTCTTCTGTCTTCACACGTAGGAACACAACACGATATAAACTGTCATCGAGCTATTTTTTTCGCGGAATACAGTCGATAAAATAAGACCTTTTTTCTTAAATCTAGCGCCAATTCAGTTATAACTGCAGTATTTCGTATGCAGTACTGTGTAATTGCTATATTTCGGAAAAAAGGGTACCGTATTTTTCGGTAATTTAATAAGAAAGTATTTCACATTTTATTTTATTTTTACTCAGAATGAGGTTATCCAAAAATTTAAATTAATAAGTGGACTTAAAAAAATGTGATTCATTATATGAGCGTCCAGCACTTGCCTTTTCTTATTTCAAGAATGACCATATAGTAAACAAATGGCGGCTAGCCTTAAAACCTTTATATCAATAATTATGAACTTTAAATTATTTAAGCTACTTAACAGTTTCATTCTATAACTGGAAATAAAAATTTAAATGAATCATTACTACTTAATAACAAAAATTAAGACACGAGTCAAATACCCTAACTAAAATAAAGTATATTATGTACGTCAATATAAGTGTAGATTAAATCTACTAGAGTAATTTCTTTGCTAGGCACCGTTATAATTAGCTCGTAAGTAGATCTAAGTAAAATTCACAAAGCATTTTCTTTTTGTTTTATTCAGATTAAGAAATTAATCTGTGTAATTTTCATATCATTTCTATTTTGATTAATTAAAAGATAATTATGAAACCCTTTATATTTGGAACTAGTTTATATCTTCCATGTGTAAAATCACTAATTATTAGGTATAATAAAAAAATATTTAGACTTAATAGTGTTTCTGTTTATTCCATTCTTTTCAGATAATAAGCAACAAAAATGTTTGTATAGTCAAAATATAGAACATATATATAGGTCCTACGTACAGATGTGGCGATTTCCTTGTTCATATACATATTTCGGGCGTCGCGACGAAAAATGCTCAATAAGCATATTGTTCAATTACGCTAATGTTCAATACGTAAAACATTTAAAACTCAATACGTTCAATTCATATTCAATGCAAAAATATTACCTATGCGTATTAAACATTTTGCGTAAATGTATATTTCCGCAGTTTGCAGTATCTTGGATATTATCCGTGGCCACGATTTCGTGCTCCTGCATATATGGGTCTCACAATTGTCAGTGGCACTTCTATTTTTAGTTCAAGACCTGTGTAAAATGTTTAGTTACAAAAATATTTGTATTATAAAAATGAGGGTTTTTAAAAACGTATAAAAGTTTACTCGACTATACGATATAGTCTTTATAACATTCGCATCAGCTGTACTGTGAAGATAAAAATTTCCACTTGGCCCCTTTCATATACTTATGTAAGTGGACCAGGTACTGCCTGTTCATTCTTCAATACAAGATACCACAACAGTGAACAGTGTAGCGCCCCTCACTTCAACGGTTCCTATCGCCCCCCGCCCGCAGCGTACGCGGCGCCCTCCACGGCGACTTCTCCAGTAAATTATTCGAACCATCTAGTCGAAAACCGTCTGACAACGCTAGAGCATGCGCGTCGCCCCTTGCGCGCGCCGTCCACTTAGATTTCCTTTTCTGGGTTCGTTTTGTGTCCTCTATTCCTTTAACCAAGTGACACTAACCCCACATCTAGTGGAACCTGCTCGTTTCATTATATAACTTAGAACAACAACTAATCGACATGGCAAAATATCAGATTCATAATTGAAGTGGTATCTATTTTTCTTGAACATGTTTCAAAACCTTTTCTATATCTGCAGCTGACTAGTAAACTTGCAGGATTCTATCCAGAGTTTTGTTTATGTCAGGTTCTCAGTGATCTTCAGACATAATTCCTTCGACTGACTGATGATGAAATTTATCTGATGAGTTCGTCTGATAAGGCACACATTTCCTGTAGAGAATACTTTCAATTTCTTGTAGCCGTAGTGGCCGATGCTGAAACTAATTAAAAAGGCAAGGTGCATTTTATTTCATTTGCACAACAATACGTGGGTGACTAGAAAATTTTGAGATACAAAAAAATATATTTGGGTTATAAAACAATTTTTTATTACATCTCAAAATAGTCTCCGTTAGTATTTATACAGCGATTCATTCGTCTAAAGTCAAAACCGAAATTTAAAGCATGGGCGATAGATAAGTCTTCTTTAGCGAAGACCTCAACACCTACCATAAAAGCATTCCGAGCGTCCTCGGGCCTCTCGAAAATAATGCCTCGGGAGTCGAAGCTTAACTTTTGCAAAGAGAAAGAAGTCTCATGGAGCTAAATCAGCCTCAATTCTTGGATCTCCGTGGTCTTCAAAAACTTGCGTAAGTTTTGCTTTGTGAGATGTTGCATCGTCATGCATGATGCAAGAATAGCCCTCAAAGTACCCAGTGTTGGTGCATAATGTTTGTGATAATTAAATAAAAGCGTGAGAATCCAACTCTGTCCTCAGTAAATTCTATCGCTACTGAACGACTTTTATTTCGACGGTACTGAAGTATGACGTGTTTTAGCAATTCTGTTTTAATAATTGCTGTGTGGACCAATAGCTATGCCAGTGTCCAAATAAATTATAAAAAACAAAAAATGGTTTCTCACGCTTTTCTTTAATTATCACAAACATTTATGCACTAACACTAGGCACATTGAATTTTAATAAACTATCACTATCCTACAATACACAATTGTTACAATAATAAAAAAAACTCAACTTCCTTCTCGCGTTCTCGCCAAAAAGCTCGTTATATCGCACAGTTCTAACATTTTTAGAAGAGTAGAAAAAAACAACGGTGGGGTTGTTTAACCAATTTTAATACTGTAAATGTTTTCAGATTGTAAAAAAATCTATTTTTGCACATTTTCTTCAAACTACTATTAATTTAATAATTTTTCGAAATATAAAACTTTTATTGATTTCATTGTAAATTCCTTCTTTTTTCTAAGCGTTTTTAAACCATTATTTCGCTTGTCTTTACAAGACATTGGCATAATATACAAACAAACCAGTGCCCTTGTTAAAAAAAAAAGTAAAACCTTCAAAAATTGTTCACAATTTTGAGAAATAAAATTAATATAAATGTTATATTTGAAGAGACAATTTAATTTTATTAGAATTGAAAACGATAAATGTAAGTATTTTATTTTATAGTCTTATGCTGGTTAAAAGCAAGTTAATTTATGTTTTATATTAATTGTCTTATTCTCATAAATCAGAATAAGGACAGAAGTCCAAGATATTAAGAGGATAGAGACACTTGAATTGCCGTATGCAGGATATGTAACCAGGTATTATGACTGCAGTTGGAGCAAAATCGTGAGTGGTGTCTCAAAACTGGAAAAAAGAGAGTAAGTCATCCAGCAGCCAGGTGGGTCAATGACATAAACAGAGTCTCAAACAAGTCCTAGATGGGACTAATACTAGATAAATGATGTGGAAGAGAGGAAGCTTATATCCCGCAGTGAGGTGATAAAAAAGCCAAAAATGATCATGATGAGTTAATCTCGCATTTTTACTTTATCTTGTTGATGTCTCTTATTCATAATTCACTCATGGACAACTGTAATGCATGCCAACATCATATGCATATTTTTTTTTTATAAGTATAAGTATGTTTATTTTTTTATATCTCACCATCCTGATAATTTTGCATATCAGCAAAGGACTCCTCCGGAGTAATCCACAGTCCAGACAAACAGACACAGACTATAATTCCTAAAATTGTTGTATTAAGCTATGTATTATTCATACACTTTACACTGCAATGACTTTTTCAAAATAACTAAAATGACCCATTCCAAAATTATTTTGTTTTTCAAATTAAATGTACAGACACACACACACACACAGTGTATATATATAGGAGATGCAATATGCTAATTTAAGTATACTAATCTTGAAGGTAACAAGGCGTGTTGAAAAACAGTATGTTTTTTTATAGAAAGAATGGATTAAAAGAGAAAACAAATTGTATAATTGTAAGCAAATACTGTTGCTTCTGTCATCAATGCAAATTTTGATACGAGCCAATGTAATAAAAACTTATTACAAACATTTATGCAATTACAAACTTGCACACCCTGAGATGTACTGTCTATCTTTAAGGTGTTAATAGTCAGGGATTGGGAAGGAGGGGTAATAAGAAGCATAATCAGATGAGGGTTGCCTTTGTCTGATTGTAATCTCACTTTCTTGTGATAGAATGGGATGAGGTGATAAATTAGCTCTGGTAACTCTCATTCACTTGTAGAACATTGTTGGTAAATTTCACAGCAGTGTTCTGTCAGAGTGGACCAATTAGACACGCCCAGTTGGCTGTGGGTTGCATCATTGCCCTTCCTCATCTAGAGTCAAAGAGACAAAGCAAGAGAGTCCTCAATACAGAGCCTGTATGGAGGCTAAGGAGACACCAGCCCATTTGCTGCTGTGATCTGAGGATGTGGTGACACATCAGGCAAACATCATTAGCACTGTACAGACACCAGATGCCTTCAGGAAGCCAAAACAGATTCTGCATTTCTGGAGGGAACTGGGATAGCTTAGGCATGCACAACGGTCACTGAGCTCCATTAAGTGTGAAAACCTACTGGATTGAAGATTTAGATGAAGCAAGAAGGCAATGTTAAAGGAATGAGACTATTAGCATCCATCCATGACCTACTGCTAGATTCCAACTATCAAAGAGGAAATTAAAGCAAGTATAATAGCATACAAAACAATAATCGAAAGCCATTCAAACGCGTTAGCCTCGTCAGTGATGACTTACTGATGAAATCATGGGCCATCTTCCATAGGTTAAAGAGAAGGGTACCACAGGATCTTTTACATTACGAAATGATCAATGATCATCATAATAGATGTGTCGCTGGATGCATACCGAGCAAAACTATCTTCACTTTCATGACCCTATCTATGGCCGAAGGACAGCATTTGACAGTGAAATTATTAATAAAGGGTAGACGGGAATGTTAAAGGAATTTGAGACTATAGCATCCACCCATGACCTACTACTAGGCTCAGACTTATTATATTCACAATATTAAAAAATTATGATCTGTCAGTAGCTTAAGTGGATTATTAGAATAAAAAATCATTTCTCTGATAGCATCTTCGATTCTTCTTAATCTCGCAGATATTGCTGCAACAATTTTAATTTCATTAAAGAGGAATTCAGCCTTCCGTAAATATGTATATAAAAAAGTAAATAACGAATTACAAACCTTGTCAAAAATATTTAATTTCTACCAAGATATATTTTGGTTCGAATCTAAAATGACATTATCTACAATTTTAATTAATTTTACTTTGAAATGGATTCATACAGAAATGTGTAAAATGCTACATTTGTCTGTCCGCTTAGTACTGCTAAGCACCCGCATACTCCCTGGTGTTGCAGGTGTCCATGGGCGGCCGTAACACTTATCATCACGTGGGACCGCTTGTTCGTCCGCCTACTTCTCTATAAAAAATATAATACAATAATGCCGATAACAAATCTCCACATTAAATATATGTAGTTAGACGAATACTACAACATAACAATTAAAAGTCACAATAATCCCTGCACGCTGACCTTGCAAAATCCTATTCACAGCTGCTCTTTCTTGAAGAACCCCATATCGTAGCTCAATGGAAAGACCTCTTGAGGCAGTTCGTTCCACAGCCTACGGGTTCGCGGTATAAAATGATTTTTGCACCGAACAGTACGCGACACAGTATCGAGGAAATGCGGATGGACCGCACTTCTGTGACAGGAGGTGCGGTTGTAGAAACCCGAGGTGGGAATTATATTGAACAATTCTTCAGAGCATTCCCCATTGTACAGGCGGTAGAACACACAGAGGGACGTCTACAAATGCTGAGGAATTCTAAACCGCTCGTGACAGTGGGATCGTCAACAATACGAACAGCACGTCGTTGGATGGAGTCAAACGGGTCTAATTGATATTTCGATGCGCCGACCCAGAGATGTGAGCAGTACTCCATATGGGGCCTCACCTGAGCTTTGTAAAGCATAAGGAGTTGCCCAGGGGTGAAGTATCGCTTCGCTTTGTTCAACACACCGAGCTTTTTGGAGGCCATTTTGGCTTTATTTTCCAGATGACCCCTAAATTCGACTTTACTGGAATTCCCGGATCCCCAAGGATCCCGATACTCTCAGAGTTCTTAAGAGTTATGCTCTGAAAGCGAGGTGCTGCGACAAAATAGTTTTTTTTAGCGGTGAATGCACAGACTTGCGTCTTACTGTGGTTGAAATCCACTAGGTTTAGAGAACCCCAAATCGAGATTAGATCTAAAACGTCTTCGATTTCAGTCACAAGCCTGACGCGACTCTCTTCCACTTCGACCCGAGGGATGTAGGGATTGGCATAATCTTACTGTAATATACTTCCTGTTGTAAATCTTCCAAATAAAATCATGCATAAACTACACGTTTGATGAACTGGAGCCAAGCAATAACAATTTCAAATAAAATTCAGTTATAGAAAAAGCGAGATCAAAAGAATCACAGCTTTCACGCGGACGGTGCCGCGGACAAAACCTAGTTGTCCATAAACTTTTTTTCGCTAAGTATTGATAAATTGAAGCTATAGCTTCACTTCCATACAAGTGGTATGGTCAGTTGCGGAACATCCCGGCGGGTCCAACGTGGCTACCGCACCTTGACCCAGGTGTGGGCGCAACAGCGCAATAGGTCACAGGGGGAAGTGTGGCGGAGAGCGCGGGGGGTATGTTTGGGCGGGCGTAGTAGCGTAGTGACGTCAGTGACGAGCAGTATCGACCCCGAGAGCCGTCATAACACCCCGCCCGCCCCTGCAGTGCCGCAGCCGCCCGAGGACCACCGCGCATCTACGCATCGCGTCGCGCGGAAGTTTCGCCGCTAATGGCAAACATTCACGACTCACCTTGATGAGATCCAGCCTCACCCACACCCCCAACTCCCTGCGGCTCAAATGGGATTAGGTATTTGTTCCGACTAGGAACCCTCCTTGTTATTATTTGAGAAATATATCATATCAGTAGTTTTATATTTCGATTACAATGTATTCTTGGCCGTGTGGTATCGGCCGGCTTTACAATAGCACCACCACATCTCGTCCCCTGGGTGTCGTCTACCACAAGCCCTGAGGAGCTACACCACCTCTCCAAATAGTGGTATCTCCAACCTGCTTGGGCAGCGTGGCGTTTTACGGCCATACCATCTCTCATGCACAAGACAATATGCATGAGGAGCCCAGCAGTGGACGAAACAAAGCTCTGGTTACGGTATTCTTCTTATTTTATTCCAAAATGAAGGCTTGCTGTAAACACAAAAAAACGACCAAGTGCGTGTCGGACGCGCTTTAATTAGAGTTCTGGTGACGTTCAATAATTATATTTATATAAATCGTTTTTTTCGAAAATAACTCCATAGCTATCTAATGCCAACTATAATTTTCGTTGATACCGTACTAAACGCCGTATTTAATTTTTCCAGATTTTCTGAATACTTCTAGGTACTTAGTTTAGAAAAGTAGGGGGGGGGGGGGGCCTTTGATTCGTTTGTAGAATCTTTATTCTAAAGGACTTTTTGGGGATTTAGGGCGCTTTATTCGCACGCTGAAATATAACGATCTGTATGGAAATCTTTCTGGGTTATTAACGATTTTAGCGGGAAAATGCGATACTGCATCCCACACAGTCTGTCGTCTGGGCGTGTCCTACTGGTCGAATTACACTATTTTTACACAAGACCACCAGGAAACTGTTCGTGTTTTAGGAGTGAATCAATTATTATCAGAGTTCATTACTTTCTCATAGACAAAAGAAATTCCCCATAATACTATCTCATTCCACGTATGGGTAGTGTAATCATATTCATGAAGAAAACTTCTCACCCTTCCTATTCCTCCTATTTATTAATCTTTTATCCAAACAGGCAGGTAACTCCTTAAAAGCAGGCAGCGCATTTGAGAATGTGCCAATATACATGACTGATATTACCATACTAGCAGTGTCTGCGTCTTCGTTCACATGGCCTTTAGTTTATGTGTAGGATTGGGAAGTTTATTGTACTCCTACACTGCCCCGTCCCACACCATTCCAGCACATACCTTTCCGTCTCACCCAATTCCATCCCAATCCATTCCGTCCCATCCCATCCCTTCTCCCACATACCTTCTAACCCGATTCAATCTCACCACATTCAATTCAATCCCATCCCATCCAACCCAAAACCCAATCACACCCCCACCCATCGCCCAGACTGTAGAATGGGTGAGAGTAACACCTTATCACATATTTATCATGAAAACTAAATAATTCCCGTGGGAACTTACAACAGTTCGGGATAAAAAGTATTTTATAAGTAAATTATATATATTAAATTTCATAAAAAATCATACTATCATACCATCTGATATGATATATGTAGTACGCTGGCTTTAACAATTGTGCAGTTGTGACGGGTAGCTGGCTGGAACTTCCCTTCGATATTTTTCGCCATAGGTTTTGACCCACATTAGATATTCTTCCCCTATATTCAATATGCGTGGTAAAACAACACTGCTGGTGTTAACGGAGTAAAGAATAGGAACGACCAGAAACAAACTTCCATTATCTTCTTATTTTTTGGGACCCCCCGCCCCTATTGTTCCCGAGATTCGGCCGTGTAATCATTTATTATACTAAACTAGATCGGTCATTAAGTAGTACACGATGTACTATTATTGAATATAATAACACAACCCTTTACCACCTACTTGGAAATTATGTATGTTACACGCGTAAACTATTTATAAACATCGATTTTCAGATTTCTTTGCCGTATTTTCCTCAGCATGTGGGAACAACAATGTTGACAAACTCATGTGCCAATGAAGAAGAAGTTGAATGTTTGCCAAAAACAATGACTACTACTACAGGCGAAGGGTCCGTCCCATCTTTAAAAAAATATAAAAACGTCCCTGTTTACGTAGTCGAAGAGCACAACGATGCTTTGCAGTTCATATATTCAGCAATTGGAGGAAAAAAATTGCCACTAGAAGGCACTATTTTGTTACATTTGGACGCGCATCCAGATATGCTTATAGACCGTAAGTTGAAAGGGTCGGATGCACGGTGTGGCAGAAATGTTCTTTCTTTATTGCAAATAGAAAATTGGATAGTACCGGGGGCCGCTGCGGGCCATATTGGCCGCGTGGTGTGGCTGCGTCCACCATGGGCGAAACAATTTTCTGACGGTACACGCGTTATAAACGTAGGAGATCATCCTGAAACGGGCTTTCTTCGTGTTGATAGTATCGAACCATACTACCTTTCTGATGCATTGTATTCTCGCACGGCACTACTGAGAAACAGAAGAACATTTACATTGACAGTTGCTGAACTTTCTGATTCATTATCTAGAGACGATATAGAAAAACTAACTAGAAAAATTGACATTTCTGAAGCGTTTGTTCTAGATATAGATTTAGATTTCTTTAGTACAGGCAATCCATTTTTGTCGTTGTATAAAAATATCAAACTGTACGACCGTTTGGAACCAATATTCAGCTTCAAACTTCCGTGCGATGACGACCTTGAAACATTGGAGAAAATTGTCGAGTCACGAGAGCGACAACTGCAGGAAATTGAAAACTTATTCCAGCATCTAGAGGAACACGGCAATCTAAAAAAATATAAAGGGGGAAAATCTCAACTGTTTGACATGGTGAGTGAACAACAAACATTGAAAGATAGTACTTTTTAAAAAAAAATATTGACCCTGGCCATCGATATGGGAATAGACTAGATGACACGTTTTTATCAAAGAAACCTGGTTGACAACTTTCTGGGGCGAGGTGAACCATACGAGGAGGGGTTCATTAAAAAGTCAATTTTGAAACATAATTTCTACGGAGTAGGAATGTTCCATTTTCAAAACACATGAATTAATGAATTCGAGAACTACTGAACATAGAAAACTATTAGATTCTAACGTACCTGCCATAGAGTGCCTTGTAGGTATGTATGCATTCTCAAATCGATGACCCTGGTTAATCAATTTGTTGTTTTTTTTTATATTACGTCGAACTATCTAAAAGGCTAAGGAAATGAATGTAGAATTTGACCTAAAACCTATATCTATCATTCCCCTTAAAGTGTAGGTAATATTGTCATATTAGCATAAATAAATCTGTATGTAATCACTGATTACATACAGATTACTAATCAGTCAGAGTAATGAATACAAACGTTAAAGTCACTATAATAACTCGTTTACGAACGAAAGGAGAGTTTTGTAATCATGCGAACGCTCGATCGTTAATTCTATGCGTACCAAAATCGTTTAGCACAAACTGTTCTTAACCTGTTAATATAATATCTTCTCTCAATAATAAAAGTATTAAGATGAAAAACAAGACGATAAAAAATATACCTAGGATATCAGCCTACAACGTCCCGCAACGGGGTAGATTCCTCCCCATTCAATCGCAAATGGGTTTTGAGCCATTATGTATCATCCTATAACGTCCGACTGCAGGTCACGGGCCTCCCTAGTAAATCACTTGGGTTCGGACAAAATTATTATATGTTTGAGCCATAACATATAATAATTGAAATCTAAATAAAACATGTTATTTTTCTATTAATTAGCATTAAAGGCGAAGAAAATGATTTTGTTTTAATATTATATATTTTTTTGTTTAAGAACATATAAAATGTTATTTAATGTGTTTTCATTTTATTTTTATCTGAACTGTACTTAAATAAAATATATTGGACTTACTGCGAATATAGTCCAACTGCGTCTGGACGAACTGCGATTTGGGCCAAACGCTAAATGAACCTACAGCTAAAAAATCATCGCAATGTATCTCCTCTAATGTATTCTAATCCATGTTCACTGCGACAAAATTATTGTAATTGAGAAATGTTTCTGAATTGGGGGGGCTGGACACATGCCTTTTCTAATAACCACGAAGAACTCTATAGGACCATACATATGTTCTTGATTTTTGTTTAATTTTCGACCATGCCGGTTTCTTCACGATGTTTACAGCCGAGTTAGTGACTATTTAAATACACACAAAAGATTACCGTAAAATGTGCTGCATTTCCCATTTTATCCCATTCCCCAATGTACCTACTACGTACGTGTTTCGGTAGTAAGTGAGATATCCAAAACCCATTCGCATCCCATTCTACCCATCCTAACCCTACGGCCCGATTATTCCCGACGGCCACATCCATTCCTAAATCTCCGAAGGTAGGTAGTGCAACCGGAGCATGCCAACGTTTGTCATTCTGGACTGATGTTGGCTGGACTGTTGGATACTATAAGCTAAATTTTTCAACTTGAGTCAGACCGATATTTTTCCAAACTGCAGCCATTCTTCATATCCAGAATGCAGGATCTGTATTCAGCAAGTCATTCCAGTCATTTACGCCAGCCTTACCGGGATACCATTACCGTGTCTAGGTTTTGGAATTAGCTACAGATGTGTCATCAGAGGCTGAACGCCTCGGTGAACCTCCTGATTGGTGGGCGGTGTACGCAGCCGGGTGCACAAGGGACCAGGGCGGCCTACCGTACAACATTTGCACGAAAGAACAAATTTGGAGCACTATTGAGAAAGCCTTGAAGCCGTTGCTTCAGTCTTTGCCGACGCCAGTGTTAATCACGGTTGCAAGGTCTACGGATGATGGATACTGCCCGCCTGATCAGGTACAGTATACAAACATAAGTAGCGTAACCACGATGTGTGACGAAATTAACGCTGAAATATATGCTTATTTAAAATTCTTCTTGGTCGGACTCTTATTATTTTGAACAATCTAAAAGTCGAAATTCGACATAATAACCCGTAATGTCCATATCTATTATTTCAAAATTATGTGTTGCTAAATATAGTAAACATATTATATAGTACTTACCTAGTCTAGCCATAAATATTGTTACAAAGAAAACATTGATATTTATATTTTTACATTAATTATCATTTTATTAGAGGAAATTGTGTTATTTTAGAAATAAAAAAAAATATGTTTATTCGAAATAGTCGCCATTTGCTTTTATACAATCTTTCAAATGTTGTGCCCAGTTTTTGATTGAAACACGCACCGTTTCCATGGGAAAATTGGCTACTACCACCCTTATAGAATGTTTTAGGGATTCAATGTTATCGTGGCGTTTACTGCATGCTATGCTCTCTAAATCAGACCATAAATCATAATCGAACAGATTAAGACCGGGACTAGATGACGGCTAGTCTTCAGCTCTAATAAAGTCGGGAATATTCCTTTCTAATCACGTTCGTGTTGAATGAGCCTTATGACCTAGTGTAGTCTTGCTGAAAGGACCATTCTTGGTTATGGAACAGTATGTTGTTAAGAGGCTTTACGATCTTCTCAAGACTCGTATATACCTACACTTGAGCCGACGTTTTAGTACCTTTTTCACAAAAATATGGTTTAGTCACTCCTTGATAGCTAACATCCCACCAAACCATCACTGAAGCCGAATAATGGCCACGATGCACCCTGTTGACCAATTGAGCAGCTTATCTAGAGTTATTAGCATAAACTAGATCATTCTGCTTGTTAAAATGTTCCTCAATGGTGAATATTTTCTCGTCCGTAAATAAGATTTGTCTGTGAGCTCCCTTTGCGTACAGCCGGAGTTGTTTTGGTTTGTAAACCCTATTTTTCTTTAAATTATCAGTTAAGAAATGACCAGTACGTCATTTCTAAGCAGCAAGTCCTAAATCATCTTTAATGATCATCATATGTGACATATTTGTGGATGCTATATTTATCTCTCTGGGTAAATTCTTTTGCTTCTGGATGGGAATTTTTCGGATTCTCTCCTTCATAACTTTCATCGTCTGTTTAGTACGAATAGTGCGTGGACGGCTAGACCTTTTTCTGTCACTTAAAGAGAACGTTTCAATGTGCCTGCCAATAGCCCGGTACACAAACATTCGGCTAATACAGGGTTATAATACGACTAATACAGCCAGACTAAGTATATATATAATATAGTAAAACTAATAGTAGACCAACCATCTTTACGTCAGAATGGCTGCTTACCTAAAATACCTTTATTTCGTAACTTTCGTAGCAATTATTTGAAGGAAGGTAGCAGTGCCTAATTCCTCCACTACTCCAATGCCGAACCAGTCATCCTAACGCAGGCGTAAAGTTACGTTGAATTGGAATCATGGAAGGAGGGAATCCATAGTTTCAGGTTTCGAGAATACCCGTAGGCTGTGGAACGAACTGCCTCAAGGGGTCTTTCCATTAAACTACGGTATGAGATTCTTCAAGAAAGCTTTGAATAGGATTTTGCAAGGTCGGCGGCGCACCCGCATACCCCCTGGTGCTGCAAGTGTCCGTGGGCGGAGGTAACACCATCACGTGGGACCGCTTGCTCGTCCGCCTACTACAATATAAAAAAAACCTATGTACCTACATCTAAAAATGATCAATACGAAATTTGTCCAAATTGAAATTCCTCCAATGTAGTTCTATTATTTTAAAGTTTGGGTTACCTTTTATAACGGTCTGTGAGCATTTGTGAATAATAATAATACGATTATTAAAAACTATTATATAATACGACGGGCATATAAATAATTAATTGTTACATTTTTACTCCATTTAATCCTATATGTTTGCGTTTAATCATTAAATTGATATTTACCCAAATTGACTTATTTCTGAATGTAAGTATTCTGTTTGACACTATTCAGTTTGGACAAAAATCAATTGACGTTTTGGACAATTATCATATTAAAACATCCTGTATATTTCCAGAGAAGAAAAGTCGTAAAGCCAATAATAGCCGTCGCGAATCTTTTTTATGCGTCACACAAATGTCATTTCAACTTGATCATTCCCAAATTTCAAGTCAAATTTAATGTAAATCTAACATGAAACAGACTGACGAAAACCTCAGTAGAATGGTACAACCAAACCCAGTTGGCAATACCTGCCTGCTGTGCAATGGTCGTTGGTTCCATTACCGATCGAACAAATACCCGTATTTATTTAAAAACATCAAATGATCGTTTGAGAACTGGGTAGTAATGTATCCATTTTTAATTGTTCTGAAATCGCGTACTTGCTGTTTACTCGCAGTTTGTTAACAATACATATTTTGATTTTAGACGCAGGTTTACATTTTTTTTATGGAAAGAACATGTCAGACGAACATACAGTCCACCAGATGGTATAAGTGGATACTGTCGCCCTGCGACATCCGCGATACATGCCAACGTAAGCCTAGAATGACGAACGTTAGCACAGTCCCCGATACGCTACCTACCTTTGGGGTAATTAAGAATAGATTTGGAGAAGGAGTTGGAAAAATGGACGAGGATGGGATGGCATAGAATCTGCTCTGACATAGTTCACTCACTACCGAAACACGTAGTACATTGTGGATATAGGATTGAGTGGGAAATGTACATTTTACGGTAGGCTTGTGTGGGAATGGAGTAACTTTGCCAGTCGAGAACGCCCAGCGGCTCTGCGGTGTGCAGCGTGTAATTAAGAATTTGTAAAAATTAAGATATTGAAACAACATAATAACACTGCACTTGCAGGGCATCGTTAATTTGCAAATCACAACCGTTGACTAGCATTTATTGGAATTTTTGAGTTTCAACACATTTTAATTGATATTCCACAATCTTTTGCCAATGTAGGTACAATTTATTTAGACATGTTTTTTTTTTTATAGATAAGAGGGCGGACGAGCAAGCGGTCTCACGTGATGGTAAGTGTTACCGCCGCCCATGGACACCTGAAACACCAGGAGGTATGCGGGCGCGCCGCCGACCTTGCAAAATCCTATTCACAGCTTTCTTGAAGAACCCCATGTCGTAGTTTAATGTGAAGACCTCTTGAGGCAGTTCGTTCCACAGCCTATGTATTTGTTATAGTGTTTACCAAAATACTTTCTTTTCAGGTGGAATTTATTCAAGCCGTCGTGTTACAGACTCTGAAAGATATTTACGACACAGTCGAACCAGTTTTACATTATTTGAAGGAATCTTCATGATTTGTTGAATTCTTACTAAAGTTGTTTGTGATATGTTTTTAATAAATGTCTTTTAAATTGTTCTGATTTTTGTTATATTTATGGAAAAAATAACTAATTTATTGATTTCTCATCATGCCGTGCCGTGAGCGTGGTAGATAGCGTGGAGCGGGTTAATTCAATTATTATTATTTGTGCAGATTCGTCACTAACCATTTGTTTATGGTAACAATCATATTTTGGTATATTTTTATATAAACAATTGACCTTTTATTGTTTGTTCTCTTTTAGTTAATTTTCCGACGGCATACCAAAAGCGCCTAAATGGTTCTTCGAGAAAGTAATTATATTCAAAACTATGAGTGCTGATTGATTGAACTATTAAACCTTACTATTTAATTGAACTCTTTTAACGAAACAGTACCGAAACAACTTAGAAACAAGAAGTGGGACGAATTTCTTGAGCATAAATATTTATTTTTAGTAGGTATCTGTATGTCGTCCTATGGGATGTAACTGTTGTAGGACGAACTACTGAATTAGTACGTGGATGACAAGTACAGGTAAATTTTGAGATACAAAAAGAATAGGTTACAACTTTATTACAATACGTTTATTACAACTTCTAATACTCTGCATTAGTCTCTATACAGCGATTCATTCCTCTAAACCAAGATTTAGAGCACTGGTGATACTCTTCTTTAGCAGGTCTTAACAGGTGGTCTTTAACAGCTGTCATAATAACATTCCGAGCGTCCTCGGGGCTGTCGAAAAGAATGCCATGGAACTCAAGCTTTCGATAGAGAAAGAAGTCGCATGGAGCTAAGTCTACTCAATTCTTGCATCTCTATTGTCTTCAATAATTCTTGGGTAAGTTTTACTTTGTGAGATGATGCAAGAAAAGCCCTCTCAAACCTGTTTTAAGACGTTGTTGATTTAACACATGGAACAGAGTTTGTAAGAACACTTCACTGTACCATTGGGCATTAACAGTTTTTTGAGCGTCAAAAGAAATTGTCGCTAAATAACCTCCCGCAGAGAAGAATGTTGCCACCATTTTTTGCCCACACTACACCCACGTTTGACCTTCCTATAAGGCTCTTCGTCTGGAAACACTCAACCGCTGATTGCCGCTTAGTGGGTCATACTGATAGATCCAATCTCCAGTAATAATATTGCATAAATATTCCGTCCATCTCCATTTTCAAATTTTACAATCATTTCCCTGCACCGAGCATGTTTTTGTTCATCAGCCCAACCCAATGAGGAACCCAACGCGAACAAAGCTTCTTGACTTGAAGGTGTTGGTGTAAAATTTCATGAATAACCGGCGATGAAATCTTAGTCTCCTCTGTCTTAGGTAGTTTTTGGGTGTTCGTACAACATTTTACCACCTCGATGTTTCCATTCGTTACAAAAGTCAGAGGACGGCAATTTTCTCATCATTTTTCAAGGATATTTTTTCTTGTTTAAATTGAGAAAGCCATCCAAAAATTGTTGCACGAATTTAACTATTTCAACCTCTGACGGATCGGTACAAAATATCCCCCCTGGTGTTGCAAGGGTCCACGGGTGGCGGTGACCACTTACCATTTCGTGGGATGCCCTTCTATCTGTGCCACTTAAAAAACCTGTACTTGCACTTACAGCAAACAAATATGATCATTAGAGTCACCGTAAGTGTCCACGGGTGGCGGTGACCACTTACCATCTCGTGGGATGCCCTTCTATCTGTGTCACTTAAAAAACCTGTACTTGCACTACTTACAGCAAACAAATATGATCATTAGAGTCACCGTAACAATAACTTACATACGAACCCAAAAAAGTTCGTAATCATACATACGGGCGCTCGGTTGTTTATTGTTTTACATTTTACACACTATAATACACAATTTAATATTTCACATCGGTGGATTATATGGTTCGTCATATGTCAAATCCCACCTATTAGAACGGCCCAATTATAGTATTCAACATTCCTGACCGAGCCGCTCAACTGAGCGCCCTCGGGCCTGCCCTAATATTTCAATACTTTTCAAATAATAAATGCATCGTAGCTATTTTTTGTGAAAAATCGGAAACATTTTTGGGAAATATTCTAATTGTTTCGGTTACCGATTCTATGCCATCCGGATCCCATAAAAGAAAGTTCACTAATTTATCGAGATTTGCTATTTTTCACACTGTAAATGTTGGAAAATGGTGTCCGTCGACTCGACGCCCACCAACGAAAATTGACAATCACATGCACGTAATAAAATGCATCTAATAGGTACGAAGACCTTATTTCAAAATCAGTATTTCATTTGTTTTTCTGTACCTAAATTTTGTTCATGTGATTTGTCTTGAAAATAAAATGGATAAATTAAAAATTCGTGCTATTTTTAAATAGGAGATTCTTCGCGCCACCAACGCAACTCGAACAGCTCACAATATCAATAATATGTATGGGCCAAACAAACACCACAAACGATCGCAAACCATTCCGTTCTGTAAATTTCGAATTTAAGGATGAGCCCCACGGACGACCTATGACCAAGGTTAATAACGATGAATTAAAGGCTATAGTGGAAGTATCCATCTCAAAAATACAACTGCGTTAGCAGCAGGATTTAATGTTAGTGATAAAACAATGTTGGTTTATCTGCGTCAAATCGGCAGAATAAGGATGCCGAAAAGTGGGTACCTTAAGATCTAAATGAACGTCAGCGACAACAACGCGTCGAAGGAAAAATGAAGGAATTTTGAATTGCATCGTGACTTGTGATGAGAAAGGATCCTGTACGATAACCGCAAAATCAACGGCTGGACCCAGGAGTTGCAGCCCAACAATGTACAAATGCAAGATAATTCAATTTGGTGGTCCTGTGCCGGTATTGTCCACTACGGTTCTTGCGAGCCGCTCAAACGATTGATGCAGTTGTGTACTATAAGGAGCTGCAGACGATGATGGACAAGCTGGCAACAAAGCAACGAAGTTTGGTCAATCGCTCATCTGCATTTCTTCATGACAATGTCCGCCCTCACACTTCTCATACGACAGTTTTAAAACTTCAAGAGCTGGACCTGGATACTATCCTCACCCAACACCATACTCATCGGACGACAGCTTTCTATTTCTTTCGAAATTTTGACCTTTGGTAAAGAAAAAAAATTGATTCTGAAGTAGCTTTGATTGGGGCTTTTGAAGAATTCATTGATACCCGTCCACGAGACTTTTATAAGAGTGGCGTCCCTTGACATGGCGAAAGTGTGTAGATAATATGGGTCAATATTTCGACTAACATAATAAATATTTTTATTACAAAAAAAAAATCAGTTTCTCATACAAATCGACCATTTCATAGGTAAGCACCTAATACATGTTAGGGTTATTATAAGAATTAACCCATTTCGGGAAAAATCTGGATTCGTGTACCTAAATAATTCCGTTTATTTGTCTGATTGTTCACGCTAGAATATACAATTAAAAATTAATAGATTTTCAAGTGAGAAACCTCAGAATTTTTTTCATATATCTAATTCTGCAGGGATATAAATTAACATTTTTTCTCAATAAAACCGAATAGGTCAACAACAGATACTCCAAAAAATGAGACAATTGTTTTTCTGGTCGTTGTCAAAATTGTCTCCACAACCCTCGTTTATTTAGAAACATTGTCGTGTTTTCAAATTTGTACCTATCGAATTAATAGTTAAGCGGCGGGCGTCAGCGCGGCGCTGTCTCACTCAACTCGAGTGCCAAGTGCATCGCCGTAACTCACTTGTAATGTGCTTTAACGAACAATACGCTCACATTTGTGATTTATAAAAAAATATGTTTCTGCTTATACTCGTATGTAACATTCATTCAAAATTAAATTTAATAATATAATTTTACAGAGTTGTCTCTCTTGTAAATACATTCAATACTAGATTTTGCCCGCGACGACTTCGTTCGCGTGGTCTACATACATAAATAGTTATCTATGTGTTAATCCGGATTACAATATTGTATCATTTGTTCCAATAGCTCATCTCTTATAACCACTGTATTTTTATAATCTGTATTCTGTATATCCTACTGTTTGAATCCGCTTTTTAACCCTTATTATGTCACTAAATTTTTATTAATATTTTTTTATATCTTCTATGAACCGACCGAACATAATAAATATTTAAAAACTGTAAACCATTTGACGTCCAAAAAAATCGAGGAGGCCGTCTGTGGAAGTTTTTGGGTGACCATCTAGGAAGGCTAAGAGTAAAACGCCACAGGCCTGTCCCCGGGACCAGATACCTAGTGCCGCTCTCCGTCGCCCCTTTGCCGACGCCGCTTCTGCTCCACCACTTTCTGCCAACGATAACTGACCCGTCACTCTCTGGGTGCTGGCGCTCCTGCTGGGCGCCATCTCTTACGCCTGCCCTCCACCTCTACTGGCAAAATAAGCCAGTAGCAAAATAGTCCGCTACTTCTTGGAGGCGGGCGTCCCTGCTGGGTGCCGCCTTTCCTACCGCTCTGTCGCGAATCGTCGAACTTGATTGTTCGAGCAGTGCCATGTTCGAAATTTTAGTATTAGTTAGTCTTTGGGTTTTATTAGTTTTGTTTTTAAAATTATATATAACTATTGGAACAACTTACCTCTTTCCTTTCATAGTACCAAGTTAATTTTGTGTGTACTTACTTGCCAAGTATGGGTTCAGCCAATTCGCCGTGATTGAGCAACAAACATTCAAACTTTCATATTTATAATATTAGTGGAATTAATAGAATAAGACTAGCCACCCTTCTGGGATTTTCTCAGGTAGCATAGTAATTCCCTAGGGCCGTGGTCGTAAGACTACGGCCCGCGGGCCGTATGCGGACTGAATCAGTGATGCGTGCGGCACTCGGTCATATGTTATAAGACCTAGCAGCCTAGCTACAGAGACTGATTCTGAGTACGATTTTGTTATAGCGAATAAATAAATATATTTATATTTATTAGATTAGCGTACGCCCCGCAGTGGTACCCGGTGGTACCCGTGGATTTTGGTTTCTCCCGCAGAAACCGTTATTTTCCAGAAAGAAATGTAGTTGCTCCGTTGTCCCTAGGAATGTCGGTGCAGCATGATTCATTCACCCAAACAGATATTGTTTCATTTTTATATAAAGAATAAGCATCTATGCGGCCCGATGTACCGTCTACCATTGTCTCTATTGGCCCTTGACAAAAAAAGTTGACGACCACTGCTCTAGGGCATACAGGTTATATACATAACACAAACATAACATAGGTTATATTGGAGTGGGGAAAGGCAGATGGACATAGGTCCATGTGCATTAGTTTAGTTTCCTACTATTTAAAATTTTTTTAAAATTGTTCATTTGTTATTCAGTTTGCCAAATTTATCAAAATAAAACTACCCAATCTTTGTTATAGATAGTATCGGTATAGATACAGACCAGTTTTGTTCCCAGCTTCGCTTGGAAATTTATTTTGCCATACAAAGATTAGATAACCGTACCGTAACCAAACCATTTTTTTCGTCCACTATTAGTCCAATGACTAGTAGGGAAATCCCTTCTCGTGGACATTGTGTTGTGCATGAAGAATGTATGGCGAGTCCAATCTTTTGGATGTGCTGTAGTTCCTCAGGGCTTGTCAACCGCGGGAGAAGCTGAAGTGGTGCTATTTAAAGCCGGCTGACGCCAAACGGCCGAATGATTAAATATGGTAAACTTTATCGGATTGCAAATTTGCGTTATGGTTTCAAAACTCTTGAACCGAATTTGATAAAAACTAAAATATCCCGAGATAAATACTCTACACGACATTAGGTAATAAGAACAGATATTATTTTTTGTCAAAAATCGCTCACATGTTAAAAAATCATTTAAATATTTAAAACATTGCAGACAGTCCACCCGGTGTTAAGGGTGTAGATCGTGAAAATCACCGAAAAGAGTGTTACGATTTTTCATATTTAACCTATTTAGGTACATATGATTGATATCAATGATAATTTGTATATATTACAATCAAAGACCAATAAGTATGTTCATGCTTATATTAAACTCTTAAACCTAATAGTTGTTATATAATAAACGTCAACAAACGCACAAAATTGAGTAAAAATGCAAAAACATGACTTCGTATTTTTCAGATTTAACCCCATAAATCAACACAAATTGATAAAAAGAAACACTTTTTGAACACTGAAGAAACCAATAAGTATAGCTGTATACTTCTTTTTATACCTTTACAAACAAAGACTTCCTCTTTTAAAGCCCTAAAATCTAGATATGTTTTAAGGTAAATTTTTCATACACAAATGTATGGGATAAAACGTTCGTTTCATTCGTGCAATCTCGGTGGTCTGCAGCGGCAGTTCCTTTCTGTAAGTGAACGCGACACCACGCTTGTCGGCTGCAGACAGCAGAATTACGTATTGTGAATTTGTGTTTTTTGTAAAAAACTGTAAGTATAACATTTTTATAATTAATTTATTTTCAGTTAGTAGAAAGTATCGATATAATGAATGTCTGAAAGAAAACCATGATGGAACTAGATATAAATCGTAAAAAATACAATATCTACACTAATAGGTATTATAAAGAGGAAAGATTTGGATTTTTGTATGTAACGAATAAACTCAAAAAGTACTGGACTGATTTTAATAATTCTTTTATCATTCGAAAGCTACATTATCACTGAGTAACATAGGCTATTTTTTTCGCAGGACTGATTGAATTTGAGTGGCATGCCAGGGAAAAGAAAGTTTTGTACGCATTATAAAAATATGAAAGCCAAAAGATCTCGGAATAAAATGTAAGTTCCTCCCTACTTATTTATTATCGCATTTGAACAGGGTACATTACAAAGCTAATACAATATGTCATATGATTTAGATCGCCCGATTCAGACATATACCTACAATAACATGTAAATATTGGTTTGTATTATCTATATCTATACTGATAAATAAAATTGAAGTATCTGTATGTAATATCAAAATAATAGGATTTTTAAAAAAAAAAAAGGCGATACGGAGTTCGCCGGGTCGGCTAGTATTGTCTAAATATCAAATTGTGGAAGTAGGTAGGCGACAGCGCAACTTTGTCGACATACCTATACCGCCAAACAGACGCGAGGCGCCTAGCGTCTGGCTTAGGGTTGTACAAAATAAATAAAAAGTGGATAATATTGATGAATAATATTTCCAGTATTGAAAATAAAGAAAACCTTGGGGCCGAGACTCTGAGCAACAATGCTACGCGCTGTATAGAGGTAAGTTGTTATACGTAATTCTTGTAGACTTGTTACATAAATAAACAAACTACTTAGTTAGTGATGGGCGAAGACAAAATCTCAATACCTACCTATAGATTTTTCTTGCAATATTTATTATTTTCATCGAGAGACAAACACCTTAGTACCGAAATACTTCTCAATTACTTTCTCAAAAGAAAATTTACGTTCAAATAGGTGACGTCATAAAAAAACAATACCTAATGCGTAAAGAAATTATAATTTCTATTCATCAGGAACCTAATATTGTATTAATTCTTTTGCATTTTTTTAAATTTTTAATTATTTTTTATAAAAAAAATCAAGCCATTATCTTTCTTTACAGGAACTAGTTATTGAAAACGACCAAGAGGGAAAGGTGGATGAAATGGAAGTTGGGCGTAGAGTTGTAGACGTTTCTTTTTTTTTAAAGCTCTTCAGGCCATAGGGGACCACGGTCCAATGGATTGTAAGTTAAGTTACCTCAGTATAATAGGTGAAGTAAAAGTTGGTCTGGACTCAAAACTCATCATGAAATGTAGTATGTGTAGTATGAAATTTACTGTGTGTTTGATTGAAAAGAAAGAAGATAGAATGGAAGTGAATCATCAAATTGTATCTGGTATCATATCATCTGGTGGGAGCTACTATCAGTTAAAAACATTAACTGCCGCAGTAGCCCTACCAATCATGTCACCTTCATTATACAATGAAATTAATAATACGGTTTGCGATTGGTGGGAAAAGACAGCAGCACATTCCATGGCAGAAGCTGTCAAGGAAGAAGCGGAGTACGCAGTGTCTATAGGTAGTGTTGATAAAAATGGTACACCATTAATATCTGTTGCTGTTGACGGTTGTTGGAGCAAGAGATCTTATGGTAAGAATTTTTCCGCCTTGTCCGGCGCAGCTGCGATAATTGGCATTAAAACTAATAAAGTATTGTTTTTTGGAGTTAAAAATAAATACTGCGTAGTTTGTGCACGAGCCGCAAAGAACGACAGTCAGCCCTCGGAACACCGTTGTTTCAAGAATTATTCGGGATCATCTACCGGTATGGAATCGACCATAATAGTTGAGGGGTTTAAACGTTCCATTGTTGATCACGGTGTAATTTATAATAAATTTGTAGCAGACGGCGATTCCAGTACTTATAAAAAAATATTAGATTCGCGACCGTACGGTAATTTAACAGTAGAGAAAATTGAATGCAAAAATCATCTTTTACGAAACTACTGCAATAGCTTGGAGAAACTGTCGAAAGACACTAAGTATCCTTGCGAATTGCGGAAATTCCTAAAAGAAAGGTATTTGCGTTTAAGAACGGGTGTAAAATGCGCTATTAAATATTGGGGCGATCAAAATCAGTCACTCGAAGAAAAAATAAAAAATCTTAGTGAAGATATCCTAAATGGTCCACAACACGTATTTGGTAATCACCAATATTGCAAGGAGTATTTCTGTAGACCTGATACTCGTCGAATAGAACCTGTTGGGTTGCTTCCAGCAATTGTTGGATGCGGATTAATGGACGCGGTACACATTTTAAGTAAAAGACTGTCATATCATTCTAGAAGTTTAATTCATAATTGTACAAGTAATATAGTTGAAAGTTTTAACGCAGTGATTGCCAAATTAGTAGGGGGTAAGCGTGTAAATTATTCTTCCCGTGGTTCTTATGCGGGCCGATGCGCAGCTGCTGTTGTGTCTTTTAATACAGGATCGATTCATAGTAAAACTCATGAAGTAATATTTAAATCTAGTCCTAATCCTTTGATCGCGAAAGTGGAAAATTGTAATCGTAGAATCCGTTTAATTGCTAAACCTAAATTAAGATTGAAAAAGAGCCACAGCGCTGTATCGAAAGACGCTCACTATGGACCAAACTGCGAAAAACCTGATCTGAGTCCAGAATTATATGAGAAAGCCAAGTCATCTTTTTTAGCCGATTTAAAGTTGTCTTGTGCTGAAAGAGAGGAGCTTGAAAGGTCGACCCATTTGCAAAGAAGTAGTTCTGAGTGGATGAGTACAAGGAGAAAATTACTAACCTCATCATCGTTCGGGGAAGTTTGTAAAAAACGAGAGAGCACAAGTTGTGCTGTTCTTGTTCGTAAAATCGTTTATGGTAGTAATATCTCCAGTTTGCCTGCTGTACGGTACGGTATCGAAAACGAAGAAACCGCAATTAAACAGTTAGAAATTCAAGAGAATATTAGTATACAAGGTTGCGGTTTGTTCGTCGACGATCAATATGAATTTCTTGGTACTACACCAGATGGCATTTATGCAAACGGTTTAATTGAAATTAAGTGCCCACATTCTTTAGCTGGCATGACTCTTGATGAAGCAATGGCCAAACATACCTTTTGGGTTAAGGACAAGGCTTCCAAGGGTTATGTCATAAATAAAAATCATAACTGGTATTTCCAAATTCAGGGACAGGTACATATTACTAAAAGAAACGTTTGCATGCTTGGCATCTGGTTTGGTGCTACTGTACCTATGAAAGTTTATATTATAGAAAAGGACGACAAATTTTGGGAGGAGAAAATGGAGATGAAATTAGTTAGGTTTTATTACGATTGCCTACTTCCAGAATTAGTTGATCCTCGGCAGTCACGAAGCATGCCCATTCGTGACGCGCCCAGTATCATAGAGGCTATGAAAGAGAGGAAAGAAAGAGCTTTACGTGTTATGAAAGAGAAGAACGCCTAATGATTTTGAAAGATACAGGTAACTTAACTACCTAGCCAGTCGATTCACGTAAACACGCCAGTCCAAAAGTCGTTTTAACTTAGGAACTTAGAAATCGCCTTTTGGTTTTCTGTTTTAAACGCACTTACTTATCTAGTCTTGGATTGTCATAAATCTTCCAATAGCTCAATTACTATACAATTTCTGAGTTACCTGGTGTAAAGAATCATAAAAATTGGTTCAAAAATACAGCGAATTGAGAATTCTCCTTTTTTTAAGTCGGTTAAAAGGGCTAAATTTGCAAAAAACGAAGTGACGTCACTGCGCTACGGTTTTTATTACTTACGTGAATCGGGCAGCTGGTAACGTTTTCATTCTGATAGGTTTTGTGATAGCCATTGATTTTATCATCAAATTAGCAGAAATCAGAACTTGATCCGTAATCGAATGAAAAACCATTAGAATTTTGAACTCATATTTCGTTATTGTTTAATTACATACTTTTAATTAGTATATTAATAATTTACAAACTTCTGTTAAAATTAGTAAATAAATGAATTATTTACTAATTTTTGTACAACCCTAGCACGCTTTTGAGATAGCGAGTAATGGCGACTCATATTTGTTATTGTGTAGTAAATAAATCATTTTTATACTTGTGTTTCATTTATTGACATTTTTTTTAAAACCCTAGGATTTTTTTTAGATATCGACGAGGTGATCGTAAACAAAAAGTAAGTATTTGAGTTTACGCAATAGGCACATTTCCTTGCGTAGAGATAAACACACTTCCTACTGAATTTGCAATTATTTTATTGAATGAATATTTTACGAATTAGAATAAATTTTGGTAGTGAAATTACAAATAAATAAATAGTTGGAATTTTAGGTAAGTAGAATACAAAAATGTCAGATGTCAAATGATAGAAAAACATAAAAATTGTGTCTCAACTACTCTTATTAATCTATTAAAAAGAATCAACAGCTAGTTTCCAAAAATTCAACGTTATTGTTATGCTGTAAATATTCAAGTTCAATAACAATTTCTCAACGTGGAACGTTTGTTGCAAAACATTTTGAAAATCGCGCTCTCTAGGTCATTCATCCGCCCCGTCGGATGTTACATTAAACTTTGGCGCTGCGGTCGCTCGAAATCGAGATCTCAGGCCAACAATCTACACCCTTAAGAGTATACTGCAACCCTGCGACATCCGCAGTACATGTCGACATTAGTCGAAAATGATAAATCCTTGGATGCGCCGTCTACCTTTGGCGATTTAGAAGTGAATTTGGTAATAGGGGATGGATAGGAGTTAGAAACTTAATTGGATAGGTAGCAGTGAACGATAAAAGGCTTGATTACAGTTACATCTATAATAATCACTTACAGGTTTGTAGAACAATTCAGTTATTTACGAGTATAGCAATGGATATGAACTTTAAAGTTACGGTACTCATTTGTGAAAAGAGTTAGTAATTTTGCGACGCTTGGCCAATGTTAATGACAAGCAAACCACACTAAAGCCACCAAACGTTTACTTCAGATGGAGACTTCAGAATTGTAAAGTAACTACACTTATAAGTATAACAATATACGCTAAAATTATAATGACATCTAATAAATAACTTGCGTACCGTTGCCAATATAAGGGGGCTGTTAAGAGGTGGCGAGGCAGTCCGTGTCACCTAAGGTGGGTGAGGTCAATTAGCAATAAGAAGTAGATGGTGTGCGACTCGCCACTTACCAGATGACAAGCCAAGGTCTGATTCATGAAATATGTATTAATAATTATTTGTTATTATATGAGAGCCAATCTCAGAAACTACTAAATAGATTTCATACTTATTCGCGTATTATAAGAGTGGGTAATAAATGCTCATGTTTAAAGTCAGCGTCGTCATCGCAGTTAATATGAATTACATTTATTATCGTATTTAATTAATTGCAGGTTGTTGATTATTCGAAAAGTAACGATATTTTATTCAGATAGAATTTATTAGAAATTTATTGATTTACTAACTATCTATATGTAGCTGTCATAAGTAGGTTTAACAGCTGTAAGATATACATGTATACACATTTTTGTTGTGATTAGCCCATGGATATTGATTGTTTAATAAAACTACTCAAATTCTAAAATTTGTATGATAATACAAAAGGGACATGTACCTAATTATAATTTCAACATAATTGTATAAGTACCTACCTGTATTCCTGCAAATAAATATTCTGATTCAGTGGTCATTCATCTCGTGACTACGGTTGGTGTAAACCCAACCGAAACATTGAGTAAAATAAAATATGTAACATTCCAGTGTAAAAATATTGGAACTGCCATATTTGGGTATGGGTATAGGTAAGGCGTGTAGTGTATAGGTGGTTGTCGTAAAAAGCGACTAACGAATACCAAAACCATTACCAGAAGCCCTAAGAAACTACACCACCTCTAAAAGAGTGGACTCGCCAAGCGTGCCGTTGACCAGCGTGCCGTTTTCAAGCCATACATCCATCATGAGGAAAATTTGCATAAAAATTGCACAATAAAATAACGGTTACGGTATAGTTAAATATCGCGGCCAACGTTTGAATACGGGGACATGTGCCAATAGACTTTTGAGGTACTCAGCGATATGTGTATGATATTGCGATATCGTGACGACTTGTATTGCAATACCCAATGTAATCTAAGTACGCGTTATCGATTAAGGCTACCCATACCCAAACATCACAGCAATTTGAACAGGCCTTTATTCTTATATACTATCTAGTCTAAATACCTATGGGGTGTAAGAGACTTTTTTTTTTATTGAGAAGAGGGCGGACGAGCAAGCGGTCTCACGTGATGGTAAGTGTTACCGCCGCCCATGGACACCTGCAACACCAGGGGGTATGCGGGCGCGCCGCCGACCTACTTATCTTCAGAGCCTAAGCCAACCTCACCTGCTCGTGATGCACCCTGTTGTTAACTAACGAGGCACTGGCGTTCCCCTGTGGGGTCAGAGATTTATCCGTCGCCATAGCTACCACCCTTCCGTCGGAGTCCGCCGCCATAATGTAGACTCCGTTACCGACGTGGTGTTACAGGGCATGGAATGTTATATTCCTTGTTCCGTGATACGCGTAGGTGGACGGAGCCAACCTTGATTTAATCATTCCTGCAGAGAGGCCCGCAATAACAAACGGGTTGCATGCGGGGCCTGGGCAACGCACAGCTATCTGAAGATCCGAATGCCACCGACTTGAGGAAGAAATTTAACGCTGCCTCGAGGTGCAGTAAGAGGATCATTGTCAGCGCAAGGAATGAGCACATCTGCAGAATTGCCGATCGACTAGCAAGTTATTATTTAGGAAGCCGAACTTTCTGGTCGCTAGCCAGGGCTGCTGAGGGTAACTTCTGTCAGTCCTCTCTCCCACCACTGCGAAAACCCGATGGCTCACTGACCCATGGAGCAAAGGAGAAAGCCGACCTCCTGGGCTATCTCTTTGCCTCAAACTCGACTCTGGACGATAAAGATGCCTCACCGCCGTCTGTCCCGCAGTGCACAAACTCTAGCCGGAAATCTGTTTCACCCAGAGTGAAGTCCGGCGAGCTCTAGCGTGAAGTTCGAAACTCAAGTGGGCCAAATGGTATTCCTGCAGTAGTGCTCATTATGGGCTCCTGGGTTGACTCCGGTGCTTACGCAACTCTTTAGGCTCTCATACTCTACAAAAAGCTTCCCAACAACATGGAAGGTAGCTCATGTTCATTTACCGCACCGACCCGGCCGTCAACATGGATTTCGCCATAATCGCTCAGCTGGTGATCTTTTAGCGTATTTAATACACCGCTGGGCTGACGCCATTGAGAGTAGAGGCGAGGCTCTAGCTGTTGGCCTAGATATTGCGAAAGCTTTTGACCGGGTATGGCACAAATCACTATGATCTTTCGGGATACCCGTGGGATATCAGAGTCGTTATCGATGGTAGCTGCTCCGACATCATGTCTATTAATGCTGGCGTCCCGCAAGGCTCAGTGCTGTCCCCAAATCTGTTCCTTCTGCATATCAACGACCTGTTGCAAACTAGTGACATACGTTGCCATGCAGATGACAGTACTAGGAATGCCATGTACGTGGGCTGCGCCAACATCCCTCGGGTCGAATTGGAAGCGAGTCGCGTCAGGGTTGTATCTGAAATCGAAGACGCTTTAGATCTAGTCTCGATTTGGATTTCCCTAAACCTACTGGATTTCAACCCCAGTAAAACGCAAGTCTGTGCATTCACCGCTAAAAAAAGCCCATTTTGTTGTAGCACTTCGCTTTCAGAGCATACCTCTTAAAATCTCGGCGGAGAGTATCGGGATCCTTGGTGTCGACATTTCCAGCAAAGTCGAATGTAGGGGTCATCTAGAAAATAAAGCCAAATTGGCTTCAAAAAAACTCGGCGTGCTGAACAGAGCGAAGTGGTACTTCACCCCTGGGCAACTCCTAACACTCTACAAAGCTCAAGTTAGGCCCCATATGGAAAGAACAAAATATCAAGCCGAAATCGGACCCATTTGACTCCATCCAACGACGTGCTGTTCAAATTGCTGACGATTGCACTTTCACGGGCGGGTTAGAACCCGCCCGCTCAGCATCTTGAGAGACGTTGCATATATGTGTGTTCTACCTCCTGTACAATGGGGAATGCTCTGAAAAATTGTTCAATATAATTGCCACCTCGGGTTTCTACAACCGTACCTCCCGTCACAGAAGTGCGGTCCGTCCGCATTTCCTCGATACGGAGGTATCGCGTACTGTTCGGTGCAAAAATCTATTGTACCACGAACCCGTAGGCTGTGGATCGAACTGCCTCAAGAGGTCTTCCATTACACTACGATATGGGGTTCTTCAGGAAAGCTGTGAATAGGATTTTGCAATGTCAGCGGCGCACCCGCATACCCCCTGGTGTTGCAGGTGCCTTATAAAAAAATCATGATTTATTTAATACATCTATCTAATCGTCCCAAGGACGAGTAGAAATTGCATATTAAAAAATAAAGCACATAAACTTTATAAGACGACTCGTAACAATTTTCTTAATAAATTGTATAACAGTTGTACAGTTCATCTATTGTTTATTAAACAACTTATCTATTTAAAAAAGTTAAAATGGCTGTATACGAGTGGTAAAAGAGAGTAGGATTATTTTAACGCTATCATACGTTTACAACGTCTAATTTACAATTCCTATAGATCGCTAACTAAACTGTGTAGGGATTACTGTATTAATATATAATACTTTTAATGTTTTCGTAAAAATTCAAAATGTAAAAATAAAAAGTAGAAAAAATATGGCCATGGAAATTAGGAGAGTGTAAATACAGCCTACGCATGGCCTACGCAGTGACGAGTTGAAATAAGAACAGCTAATGTGAATTAGTATTGTTAAATTTGTTTTTGTAAACATTCTCTTAGGTACTAATACCACAGAAAAGCTTTAATAATAGGTAGCTACTTTATACTTCAGTTTTCATTCCAAAATTACAACGTTTATTAACTTTTTTGAACCTACATCTCCTCTGTACATACCAGCCAGCATGTATAAGCACTTCTTGAAAATATCAGGAATTATTCGTTCAATATTATAGCGATCCTGTTCATTGCAGTCGTATTTGTAAAGAAATGTAAGTAAATAGATAATTTACGGGTGTAACGAATGAAAAGAGAACAGTACAGAAATTGTTATAATTAATACTCAAATTGGGCGATCGAAAACAATATCTGGTACATGATGCAGCAGTAGTGTGATCAGACAAATAATTTAGCCCTTCGATTGGGGCCGATTGGGGTCAACTGCGTATCGAAGTGGCGAGGCGACGCTAGTCACATTGCTACTGTGTCGTCGTTATATTACATCATGCAGCAGCCGTGCCGAGAAAAGCTATGTACCAATTAAATCCAATAAAAACAGCGACTCATAAATTATTATTGTATTTACATAGTTGCTATATATTGTACGGTTTATTATCGTACATTATATTCATGTGTATATTCGTAAAGTCCTCATACGAATTCTAGTTAGATTAGGTACTGCCTATAGCATCTAATTTTAATAGAGATCCACAGAATAGAATAGAATACAGTAGAGACAGTTCACATTTTTATGGGTATTTTACCTCTTACTATCATGTCCATAAGGCGATGCAAGTAAAATGGGTATGCTAAAACATTGAAATATAAGTAGGGACACAGGATTGGGGAATATTTCATGTTGATTTCATGAACATTAAGTTCAAACTAGAATTTACCTTATCCACATTTTAATTATTTTTAAATGTAATCAAAACTGCTAATTAAAATTCTTCATCTTTTTGCGTTCTCCGCTCTGTGAGTTCACGACACATCATGTTTTATTTATTTACGGTGATTGTCGGTACATCAAAATAAAGCGTTTTATGATCTCCTGCCTAAATATCTGATACTATTTGACATGTAGTAAATTAAATTATAATGAGGCTCTCCGGCCGCGACCGAAGCGAGTACAGAGCATGTCGCAAGCTAAATTACTTAATTTTAATGCCACACACACAATGTGAACGCAAACGCAATTCTTTATGACTTAACTCGACCACAGCTCTATAATAGGTACTTATACAAGCTGTGAGCCTGTGACATGACTTTTGCTGATGTGATAGAATAGGTTTAATATCTGTTTCTCTATGTTTCAAAGTTTAAGTCTATGATATATGTAAATGTCAGCAAAAGTGACAGTGTATTTTCCTATGCTATGCTGACAGCTGACATAAATCTTAAATATGTATATAGTAAAAATCATTTTATATAGAAATAATCAGGTATATAGAATTGAGCGGACGAGCAAGCGGTCTCACGTGATGATAAGTGTTACCGCCGCCCATGGACACCTGCAACACCAGGGGGCATGCGGGTGCGCCGTCGACCTTGCAAAATCCTATAGTTCTGAATATTGTGTTATGTTATGATTTAAGAAAGAAACGGTATTTACATAAAATGAATTATATACACAACTGTCAGCGCTCTTCCTATGATAACCGGACCATAGTTTTAATAAAGAATAGAGACCTTCTAGTTTTGTTTACGATTGTTGTTTTATTACAATAACTATATTATATAGGTACCTACATCAAGAATTAGAAAATAACACATATCGCAGCTATAAACAATTCAAGATGGCTTGCGGATACAACGTACCAGCAAAATTCACCATTACATATGGAAACCTCAGTAAAAACTGGAAAAAGTTTCGACATATCTTCAAATATATTCAGTGTTTACGATGCGCACACTAGGCGCGCACCTGCCTCGCGTTACGCGAAAGCAGCCCGAGGGATGTGCACTCGGGCCCAAATGTAATAAACTTACACAATATCTCTCCACCAAGATGGTGGGTAAGCACAATAAACAATAAATTTACACAATTTAGAGGTCTCACTTACCCCAGGTGGTTTTGCCCACGCACAAATCTGGAAAGTGTTCCTACGCTAGTCCCTACTAGACGTGACCTATCTTAGTGTGATTGAATAAATACATACATTCCCAATAGATACTTGTGTAGTAATCAAGTCTCGTTCTGTGGTGAGCCGGTGGCCGCTACAGTTCGGCAAATCACACACGGCAGCAAAATCACCTCGAGATATCACTTCCAATACAAGCACAATCACAATAAGCAAATCCAACCAAAACACTCGCGTGGCACAAGGATATCCGCGTGCAAATCCAATCAATAGGCGCGAATCACAAAATCAACTGTCCGAGCCCGCGGTGTGAATTTATCTCAATTTAACTCTGCTCGCCGCCGAGCGCGTGTTACTACTAAAAATATCAAATTCTCAAACCGCCTTCAATATGGCGGGGACAAAAAAAATGTTGCTTCAAATAATGAATGTATGCGGGTATGCAAAGATGCTCGCGCCAATTCCAAACAATCCCCCGTCCCGAGCCGAAGTATTCGGGTCGCTAATCAATGGGTAAGCGGGATAATGTCGCGACGGCCCGCTTCAAAATAGAATCGCCCACCAAGACCTCGGCTAACCTGGGAACACCATCAGAGCCCGGAAAAAGGTTAACAATGCGCCCCCGGCGCCAACACAAGGGCGGTAGGTTAGCATCTTTAACCAACACGAGGTCCCCAACCTTCGGCGGATTCGTTTTGTCCGTCCACTTGACGCGCTGCTGCAGAGTGTGCAAATATTCAAGGTGCCAGCGTTTCCAGAAACTCTGAGTGAGCTGCTGGAGCAATTGAAAACGCGACAAACGAGAACTGGGCACATCAGTCCAAGGGTACTCTGGCAGAGCGACGAGTGGCTGACCAATCAAAAAATGGCCCGGCGTTAGGGCTTCCAAATCATTCGGATCCGACGAAAGTGGGCATAGCGGTCGAGAGTTGAGGACGGCCTCAACTTTCGCAAACACGGTCGAGAGTTCCTCAAATGTGAGAATCGTCTCACCAATAACGCGCCTCAAATGGGTCTTTGCCGATTTAACTACGGCCTCAAAAATTCCACCCCAGTGCGGACAAACTGGCGGATCGAAGCGCCAGGTTATCCCACGGAGGGCCATCTCACGACCCAAATTCATTTTCTGCTCTTCAAGAAACTCATACACATCCCTTAAGTAGTTATTGGCCCCATGAAAATTAGTTCCGTTGTCGGACCTAATCAAGGTAGGAAGTCCCCTACGAGATACAAATCGGCTGAGGGCCGCTACGAAGGCTTCTGTGGAGAGAGCAGACACAACTTCCAAGTGTGTGGCCTTAGTAGACAGGCACACAAAAACACACAAATATGCCTTTACGGATTTGGCATTACGAAGCTGAGATGACTTCACCAAAAAAGGACCAGCAAAATCCGTACCAACTGTGGCAAAGGGTCTAGACTCAGAGACTCGGTCCGCGGGCAAATCGCCCATCTGGGGTTGCATGGTAGAAGCTTTAGTTCGGTAACAAGACATGCAACGAAAAATGACTCCCCGGACGAGTCGTCTAGCCGACAAAATCCAAAATTCGCGTTGCAAAATCGCCAACAGTGCGTTACAGCCTGCATGGGAGTTCTTGATGTGTCGATCAATCGCCAGCAACCGCACCAAATGTCCATCTTTCGGCAAGAGAAGAGGATGGCGGACACCATGAGGCAAATTGGCATGTCTAAGCCGACCTCCCACGCGCAGTAGACCCGAAGGATCCACAAAGGGATTCAATCGCACAATAGCGCCTTTCAATTTAGCGGGACCTTCCTTCATAGATTTTAACTCTGAAGCGAAGCTAACAGACTGTACTACGCGAATCCAACTCAATAGCGCTTCATGTCGTTCCTCAGACGAGATGAAGGCTGACAACAATTTATTCTGTGGGTTTTTAACATTGTGACGCCAACGTCTAACCCAAGCTGTCACATTCAAAAGTTTATCCAGTGAGCTGTACCTGGCCAGCAAAACATCGGGATCACATGATGATTCCGCTGCTTGGCCGCTCCCGGCACCATCGGCCACTGGTAAACTTACAAAGCCTATCGCAGGCTGAACTAGAGTGATCCGTGAGGCCGGCCAAATTGACACTGGTCCCTTCAGCCAGTCCGGACCCCACCACAACGGATGTCCAATAATCTCTAGCGCTGAGCATCCACGTGATGCACAATCAGCTGGGTTTATATCGCCAGGGACATGTCGCCAAATCAATCTAGCTTGCGACGCCTGGATCTGGGAAACACGGTTCGCCACAAACACCTCCAAGGTGTGAACAGAAGCTCGCAACCAACAAAGCACAATTTGACTGTCTGTCCATGCAAATACGTCTGCTAACTCTACGGAACGCCCTAGAGTAGCGACGACATGATTCAAGAGACGAGTCAAGAGAGTGGCGCCTGACAATTCTAGCTTCGGTATTGTCATACGCGAGCGAATAGGCGCAACCTTGCTCTTTGCTAGAACCGGCGAGACCAAAACATGTCCAGCAGCATCCACTGTGCGTAGATAAACAACCGCTGCATATCCTCGCTCGGAAGCATCACAAAAGCCATGAAGGCTAGCTCGATATTTTCCAGACGGAAGGAAACGTCTGGGCAAGGAAACCCGATTAAGAGCTGGGAGGGATGACACAAACTCAAGCCATTCCAACAATAACTCTCCATGAAGAGGCTCATCCCACGACAATTCAGCAGCCCATAATTTCTGCAAGAAACATTTCGCCCAAAAAATGACTGGACTGATCCAACCATTCGGATCATAAGTCCGAGCGACAGTGGACAACACTGATCGCTTCGACCAAGACTTCGGGGACTGTAGGTCCACATGATAAGTGAAGACATCCTGGACTGGTCTATACTGGACACCAAGGACAGCCAACATGTCAGGATTGTCTGCATTCTGGAAGATGTGGGGATTCTGCTGGTGCTCCTCCGGCAAATCGGCGAGGATGCGAGGTGAATTCGACAGCCACTTTCGCAATTCATAGCCACCAGCTTTCATGAGGTCAATCAATTCGTCCCGCAAGACGAGAGCCTCTTCTACAGTTGCTGCCCCACTACAGCAGTCGTCAACATAAATATCCTCCTTCAAAATGGCAGCCGCGCGAGGAAACCTTATCCGCTCTCGTTCAGCTAGCTCCAAGAGCGAGCGGATCGCAATGAAGGGACTAGAACGCAAACCATAGGTGTTGACACGAAGTTCATAGACAACCATGGGATCGTCAGGATGCTCTCGCCACAAAATCAGCTGGAATCGCCGGTCATCGCGATGAATTATCGTCTGTCTAAACATCTGACGTATGTCAGCGACGAATACAATTGCATGACGACGAAACCCAGTGAGGATATCTCCGATGTCTCGATGTAGCTTAGGTCCGGCATGGAGACACTGATTCAAAGATACACCAGAAGTAGTAGGCGCTGACCCATCAAAAACTACACGTATCTTGCCACCTGGCGTCTTCAAAACGGCATGATGAGGAAGGAAGTAGTGCTCCACTGAGCGCCAACCAATATTCGACACAGACATGTGTCCCAAGTCCTCATATTCTCGCATGAACTCAATATATTTCCGGCGAAGCTCCGGATCCCGCTTCATGCGACGTTCCATGGAGACCAATCTTCGTTCAGCCAACTGCCGAGACTCGCCAAGCGGAGGCCTATTCGCCAAAAAGGGAAGACGGGTGACAAGCTGACCAGAGGCGAGGCGACCTGTGTTGCTCTGGTAGAAGCTTTCACACTCTTCGTCCTCTGGACACAATCTAGGCATAGAGGGAGGTTCCTCCACTTCCCAAAACTTCTGAACGGCGTCAGAAAGCGTGGATCCCACACGTAGCCCATCCTCAGCAAAAAACACGGTCGAAACCGGAAGGATAGGGCCCAACAATGCCGAACCAAAAATCGTGGGGACCACTACCAAACCACCAGGCTGCAAAGCTCTCCAACTCCCCGAACAAACCTGTCCCAAAATATTACTCCCCAACAATAGGTCAACAGGACCTGGAGTATGAAACATGGGGTCAGCTAAAGCTAAACCCTTTGTCAAAGCTATGACAGGTGGAGGAAGCTTTATGCGCGGGTGGTTACTCAAAATATTCTCCAGCACAATAACCGGAATCTTGGTTTTCCTGGTTCCAAGTGGTACTGGAGAAAATTTCACAAAGGTGTGACCAACTCTATTGGTCACCTTAACGTTTCCCACTCCGTAGACTGGGAAAGGAGAAGGACCGACACAGAGGTCCAATTGGCTCACCAACCAAGCTGAGACTATACAACCCTGGGCACCCGAGTCCAAAAGGGCACGAACAACAATCGAGTTGCCCTTCGGGTCCCATACCCGCACAGAGACCGTAGGCAAGAGGATGGTCTCTGGGTTCTCAGCGTGGTGAGCTGCAAGTCCCTAACGGGAGAAGTTACGGAGTGAGGGCTCCCTCCCCGAGTGCGGCAGCGGACGATAACTGTCTACCCTGCCCTCACTGCAACGACCCTGCACAACGTGTGCGGATGAGAGGGGGGCTGCAGCCTGCCTTCCTAGGCGGGGTGGACGCCGCTCCAACCTCGGTCGCTCCAACAGCGGGGGGGAGAATCTCCGGTTGTGGTAGACTGTGGAGTACTCCGCAAACCCAACAGCGCCTCTAGGGGGTGGCGAACGCCTACCCCCGCCCGTAAGGGCTCGATCCTGGGCGCTGGACCTGGCAGGACTGTCACCACCAGCGTGAGCACCCGAATGTCGCTCAGCATCGCGAACACCAGCACCCTCCTGGTTGCGGTTCGCACACAAAATGACGTGGTGAGCACCACCACATTGTCCACATGGACGAGGCTGAGGACACTCTCGCTGGAAGTGACCCTCCAGACAATGATAACACAATCGCCTCTCCTTGGCGATGTGTCGACGCGCTGCTACGCGCAAAGCCACAAATTTGTGACAAGCAGTCATCCGGTGGCCGGAGCGCTTGCAGAATCTGCAAGCCACGGACTCGTCTTGGGAGACCCCATATCTCGGCCGTGACTGCTTATTCACCGGCGGACCCTGCGGTCGGGCCAGTGGTCGCTCTCGGCGAACGCTAGTCTGCGGCATCAAGAGAGTGGAACCCTCCACGGTATCTACCCTGCGACACTCGTCTTCGAGGAACCTTTCGAGTTCCTCATAGGAAGGCAAGTGAGTGGAGCTGTCCCCACCATATTGTCGCTCAAAGCGCAGCCGCATCTCCAAAGGCAGTTTCGCCAACACAATATGGAGCAGCAAAAAGGACCACTGGTCCACAGGTAAATCCAATCGCCTTAAGGCGTTAACAGCCACCAAAACCGGGTTAACAATTACTGTCCGTAAGGCTGACGCACAGGCAACCTTAGGCAGGTTCAAAATTTGCCCCACATGGGTGTCAGCCAAAAGTCGCACGTTGTGGTAACGGCGCTTCAACAAATCCATGGCTGTCGAGTAGGTGCTGTCATCGACCTTCAGGTGCTGTACCAGGCCTAGAGCCTCTCCCTGTAAGGAGGCCAACAGGTACGCCATTTTTTGAGCAGCTGACAGGTCGGTATGGGAGTCCACCAAACTGTTGAACATCCCATAGTAGCTCAACCACTGGTCCAAATCACCGTCAAAGGTGGGAAGGTTGAGCGTGGGGAGACGACCCAACAAGGCGTGGGGTGCAACAAGTGAATCCCCACCAGAGGGAGCTGAGATGTGGGAGACCGCCTCATTAATTGCGTCCACAAAATCGTAAATCTGGCCAAAGTCCGCTTCATAACGCTGCTTCTGCTCGTCCGGTACAGGCGTTTCCAAATTCGCCATAAATGTCAAGCCCTCAGCATAACTCCTATCTAACGCCACCAAACGGGCTGGCATTTCACTCGCCCGGGCGAGTAAGGCTTGCTTCCGGTCCGGGCGGTTGACCATTGCAACCGCAGAAGAAAACCATCTCAGCTGCGCAGTCATTGCGGACTGATGTGTGGAAAAGGTCACCTTGACAGACATGTCTACACCTCAGGACGCACGCAATACAAAACAAAAACCAAAAATAAAAACAAAAATAAAAGTAAAAAAAAAACAACAATAACAAAAAAATAACAAAATAAAAAAAAACAAAAAATGCAGTGGAGGCACAATAAAAAACAAAAGGGGTGCGTATGTGTCTTCAAGAAGGTATAACCATCCAAAATATTAATTAAGACTACCTGACAAAACAACAGCAAAAAAAAAAAACAAATTAAATTATTAAATTAAAATAAACGCAACCAAAAATGTACACGAGCGTGGACTCAATAAAACCACAATGTCCACCTATCAAAAAAAAACGTGAAGCGTTATCCAAAAAAATTATTAACGCGTGTGGGTAACTAGCCAGCTACTAAACGTCGCACGCGTGGATTCAAAATATACCGAGAATACAAAATATACGTAGGGCCTAGCCTTCAAATTGTGAACGTAAAATAAAACCAAATATTTAAACCAAATTACCAATATACAAACAAGACAAAAGGTCTTCAATATTACTACCTAACGGTATTATCAATATCATCAATATCAAGGAACGGTATCAAACCACGCTCTGCTACCAGTTGTTTACGATGTAGCAGGAGCGTGGACCCAATATACGCGAGGCCCTTACCACGGGAAGTTACAATTATCAAGTTGATGAATAATGACAAAACAAAAAAAAAAAGAATGGTTGACAACGGTATCAACCAAACCACGCTCTGCTACCAGATGTTTACGATGCGCACACTAGGCGCGCACCTGCCTCGCGTTACGCGAAAGCAGCCCGAGGGATGTGCACTCGGGCCCAAATGTAATAAACTTACACAATATCTCTCCACCAAGATGGTGGGTAAGCACAATAAACAATAAATTTACACAATTTAGAGGTCTCACTTACCCCAGGTGGTTTTGCCCACGCACAAATCTGGAAAGTGTTCCTACGCTAGTCCCTACTAGACGTGACCTATCTTAGTGTGATTGAATAAATACATACATTCCCAATAGATACTTGTGTAGTAATCAAGTCTCGTTCTGTGGTGAGCCGGTGGCCGCTACAGTTCGGCAAATCACACACGGCAGCAAAATCACCTCGAGATATCACTTCCAATACAAGCACAATCACAATAAGCAAATCCAACCAAAACACTCGCGTGGCACAAGGATATCCGCGTGCAAATCCAATCAATAGGCGCGAATCACAAAATCAACTGTCCGAGACGCGGTGTGAATTTATCTCAATTTAACTCTGCTCGCCGCCGAGCGCGTGTTACTACTAAAAATATCAAATTCTCAAACCGCCTTCAATATGGCGGGGACAAAAAAAATGTTGCTTCAAATAATGAATGTATGCGGGTATGCAAAGATGCTCGCGCCAATTCCAAACATTCAGGCCTGTGGATTAGATAGTCCTCCAGAACCTAGACAGGTAGCAATATTATTGAACGTAATAGAAGAAGACGCCTTAGAATTATACAACTACACATTCAATTAAATTCTTATACTTAAATTATGCACATTCGAAAATTCAGAAGAAAAAAAGACGCTTTCGAAGATTATTATAACCCAAAGAAGAACATTCTACACTCTCGCTTCGTCTTATATAACAGAAGTAAAAAAGATGGCGAATCGATAGACAATTTCGTCAATGACTTAAAACTGTTAGTGAAAAATTGCGAATTTTATAAAAATTGCAAGGAACCTTTACTTAGAGACAAGTTACTGCTTGGGACAACTAATAATGTCTATCAGAAAAAACTGATAAAAAAGGTGATCCATCCCTCGAAGAAACGATTGAGACTCACAGTACCGGAATCAACTGCTGGGTAAATTAGAAATATTCAGAAATCTGAAATAATCATGTGATATAGGTATAGGTTTTTTTTATATAGGAAGAAGATGACAAACGAGCATACAGTCCACCTGGTGGTAAGTGGATACTGTCGCCCATAGACATCCGCCATACATGGCAACATTAATCCAAAACGACAAACTTTGGCACGCTCCCGGATGCGATGCCTACCTTTGTTGATGAAAAAATGGATTTGGAGAAAGGGTTGGGGAATTTGAAGGGATAGGATGAGAATGGGCTCCGGCATATCTCACTCACTACCGAAACACGTACGTACATTGGGGAATATGACAAAGTGGAAAATGCAATAATACATTTCAAGGTAGTATTCTGTGAAGTCATATAAAAATGAATAAATTTCACACAAAGTATATTCCAATTGTGATAATAATCATAGATATGGACAGTGTTCAGCATATAGCAAGACATATGCCTAATGACACAAAAAATCACTGCAAAAACGTGTCACTCAATATCAAAACCCGCTACCAATGAAGTGAAAATAGAGTCAGAATCTGTGGAACGGTCACTTCAAGTCTTGCGGTTATTGAATTAACTTGGTTGGTTCCAGTTTCCAGTTGGTTGGAGCTTGGTTCCAGAAAATATTTATAGAAGGATTGCATATTATACAATTCAAATTAGATGCAGGGGCTGATGTAAACATCGTAGCTGTCCTAGTATATCGCAGAATTCAAGAAGTTTCGTCCAAATCACTTCCGTTAAAAAAGACAACTGTTATGTTGGAGAACTGGAACAGGTTTCAGACACCAATTGAGGGTACAATTAATGATGTATATGTATTTTATCTAGTGATGCATGTGTGAAACTAAAGCAGTGTGAAACTAAAGTGATGAATGCAGAGACAGTATTATTAGTAATAACTTGGACTTGTTCAGTGGTATAGGGAAGATAAACAAGCCCCATGAGGTAAAATTAAAGATTGATCCTACATCTAAGCTACCATATAGAGTTCCTTTAAAATTAAGACCCAAACTACAAGAAGAATTAAATAAGCTGACTGGCTTTGGTATTATCTCTAAAATAAATGAGCCTTAATGGGTTAATAGATTGGTTGTTGTAGAGAAAGGCGATGGTTCAATTCATATATGTTAGATCTGAAAGACCTTAATGAACCTAAAGGATTATTGTTTCATCTCTACTTTATCTGATTTGTCTGCTAAGGTAGGAAATGCAAAATACTTTTCGGTTTTAGATTTAAAAGATTCATTTCGGCATATTATTTTTTTTTAAAATAGCTAAATTCGACATTCTCTACCATGTTCCAGATTACCGTTTGATCTAGCTATAGTTTCAGAGGTCTTTCAAACAACTTTGTCTGAAATATTTATGATGACCCTGAAACATCAGGGTCATCATTAATTATATTGGGGATATTTTAATACTTATTTCCTAATACTAAAGAAGAAATGAACCATATATTAAATAAAGTATTCGAAAAAGTAAGATAATTTAAAATCAGACTTAACAAAGAAAAATTAAAGTATATGTTAACGCAAGTTAGTTATCTAGGCCATATACAAGGATGGTGCTGTTGCTCCAGACCCTGAATCTATAAAAGCTGTTTTAGATTATGATCAGCCAAAGAGACAAATATGACCTTCAGAGATTTCTGGGATTAGTGAACTACCTAAAATCATTCATTCCAAATTTAGCTTCCCCACTTAGGTCTCTAAGTAAGGTCTCTCTAAGTCACTAAAAAAGGATACCTTGTTTCAAGGGCGAAAGATTCACACAAACATGACACAAGAAAATTATAATAATAATTGCAAATCAGCCAGCACTTCATACTTTTAGTTCAGATTGTGAAATAACAATTCAAACTGCTAGTGAAACTGGAATTAGTTGCGTGTTGTTACAAAATAACAAACCAATTGGCTATGCATCTAAGCGTTTAACGTTAACTGAAATAAATTATGGACAAATTGAAAAGAATTTCTGACTGTTTTGTGCGCTTTAAAGAAATTTCACATATATAAACATGGCCGAAAGGTACAAACTCATCATCTTCCATTAATCTCAATAATAAAAAATAAATCAGCAACATACCATCCATTCGATTGCAAAGATTGAAATTAAGTATTCATGATATTAAAATGACTCTCAGATGCACATTGCGGATGTACTGAGTCGGCATGCTCGCAGGCAAGTAATGACTGTGGCTCATAAAGATCATAATGAAGATGTGCATGCACTCTGTCAGTGTATCAAACGATATACTGGATAAAATCTGATTTAAACTTTGTGAAAATTTTGTGTCTGTAGCTAAGAAACCAACAATTTCATGTAAAGGGGTGACCTAACTCTTTAACAAAAGTACCAGAATTTGTTAAGGATTATTATAGTTTTAAAAATATGAGATAACTTGTTGTTCGTTAATAAGAGAATATATATTCCAGAATCATTAAATAAATCATGACTTAAAAATACATGTTTGTCATTTTGGCATGAGAAAACTAAGGCTAGAGCTAAAACATTGTTCTATTGGAATGGCATGTAGATATGTCATACTGAAAATTTCCGGAACTGGCCGCTTACATAAACAATATTTAAAAAGTAATTACAATATTTGAAAATGAAACTTTTTGGCTGTAGAATAAAGTTTGTTTCATCTAACAGTCATTTCTTTTTTCATTGTGGCGTCATTTAAAAATTGCGTGTCTGCATTACGATGGATTTAACTCGTGATAATTTTTGCTGTATGATTTTCTACGATTTTAAGCGTAATTTGACAGCTCAGCAGAGCCTCGCTCGGTTCAAACTGCTTTTGATGATGAAGCACCGAACGACCACAATTTATGGCTGGTTTGCAGAATTTAAGCGTGAACGTGTCAATCTCAGTGACGAATTTCGTGAAGGTCGCCCGTCCACCGCTGTCAACAACAAAAACATCGATGCTGTGCGCCATATGATCGAAACAGACAGACATGTGACCTACCATGAGACTGGAACACCTTTAGGTATAGGCATGAGTCAGATACAATCTATCTTACACAAGCATTTGGCTGTGCGAAAGCACGAGATGGATCCCACACAATTTGACTGTGGCTCAAAAAACGGAATGCGTCACTTGGGTCAATGCTATGCTTACCAGATTCAACGAAGGTGCGTCAAATTTGGTGTGGAACATAGTAACAGGTGAAAAAACATGGATTTACAGCTACGACCCCTAAACAAAGCAGAAATCGACCATTTGGATCTTTCAAGATGAGCCGAACCCCACCAACGTGGCGCGTGAGCAAAGTGCCGCGAAACAGATGATCGCTTCTTTTTTTAGAAAAACTGCCTACTGTTGCTATGGAGAATCATCGTACCGTGAATGTTGATTGATACATGACCATTTGCTTGTCGGAAGTTATTGACGAACTCCGTAAAAACAAACGTAAACGCCGCATAATCTTGCACCATGACAACCAGCTCTCACACGGCCAAACAGACAAACGACTTTTTGAAGGCGAAAAACGTACAACTCATGAGCCATTCTCCATACAGTCCCGACTTGGCACCTTGTGACTTCTTGTTTCCAAAAACTAAGAACCAATTACGCGGTCAACGATTTTCATCACCAGAAGAGGCTGTCGCAGAGTATGAAAACCATGTTTCCGAGGTTACCACGGAGGAGTGGAATAAATGTTATAGAAATTGGTTTATTCGTATGAAAAAGTGTATTGACGCTCACGGAGAATATTTTGAGAAACAATAAATTGATTTTTGGCTATTCATTGTAATTTTTTCTTATTCATTCCGGAAACTTTCAGTGTGGACCTCGTATAAGGATATAGAAGAGTATATATCACAATCTATAAATTGTAAGAAGTTTTCAAAAAATAATATAAAAGAACCTAAGATTATTAGAAATCAACCATTTCAGCATGTATCTATTGATATTTTGCAATATGGATATAATTATTATTTAACTCTTGTTGATCATTATTCTAAGTGGATAGAACTTCACAAATTCTCTAATAAATTCTAGAATTTAGCAAGGAGTGATAATTCAGACCAATATTTTCAAGTCCGCATTATCACCAAAGCAATGGTGCAGCAGAAAAGGCTGTTAGCATCTGCAAAGCAATCTTAAAAAAATGTAATGAATCGAAAGGTGATATAAAAAATTATTTACTGGAACATCGAAACACTATGTTTATGGAACTGAGTATGTACGAGTACCTTATAGTACAAGATCCCACCGCGTGATTTCTACGCCCATCTGTTATTTAATCAAAATACAATTTTTATAGATGGATATAGATTGTTATAGACTGTTATAGATTAATAGAGAAATAGTTTTAAAACGACGAATAGCTGGCACACTGTGTCCTTGTCTGAAGACGGTGTGGTGCGCTAACTCTCTCTCGCTCTTATGTATCTTTAACAGTTGGCAACCCCTATTTGCGGGCACTTTTACAATTTAACGAAGTCTATTTTTTATTTATTTTATTTATTTATTTATTAAGATACACCAACAGCATTTACACGAAAAAAATACAAATGATAAAAACTTATAAATTCAAAATACCGCGTGCAATACTTTAATAGGTGCATACAAGTTAAACACAGAGGCATGCGAGTATGATACAATACGAGCATGATCCAAAAAAAATAAATTTAAATGTGGATGTACATAAATCCAAATTAAATAAGGTTAAATTAAAAATTACTATACTATTTAATTAAACAAATGAAAAAAATACAAAACCAAAAGTGTCCAATTTACGTGAAATTTTGCGTTTAAATCTTACCAAAGAATCATTAAAGATGTCGATGTCATGAGAATTCAACTCGTTATAAGTATTCAGAAGACGATTTAATGGTTAGAATTTACCCAGGTTTGTTTTAGAAGGTAGCGGTACTAATTGCTTGCTTAAAGGATATCTTGGGATAGAGCAAGGAACAGCAAAGCGAATTTGGTTTACCACCTCAGGTATTAACAAAGCGCTATTTAATATTTTGTGCAATAAAACCAAGCAGGAAACCTTCCGACGCACTACTAACGTTGGTAATCCGATAAGCAGAGAAACCCAACATTCTCCAAGCTCTTGTGCGAATTTTGTTGATATGATCAGTGAAGTTTAGCTTGCTATCAAGTACTCCAAGATTACTCACCTGGTTGACCTGCTGGAGATTAATGTTATAGAGCAGTGGTTCTCAAACTTTTTAAATGACGGAACCCTTTTGGGAAGCAAAATACTTGATGGAACCCTACAATAAAACAATTATTTTTATAAGTGTATTCTATATTAATCAGCATAATAAAAGTACAATGTATCAGTTACTAATTATTATTTACTTCACCACTTGGTAAGGACAATAATAGAAAACATTAAAAAAGAAAAAATCTAACTAGTGGGAGGTATGAAACTGTTTTTTATTTTTCATCAATTGCTTGATATCAGGTTTGATGGAAGAAAGTTGGAGTCTCATATCAGCTTCGGCGTCCAGTCTATTGCGATATTTTGTTTTCGTGGCTGCGTAGGTAGAGAATCCTGTTTCGCACAAATATGTAGTTGGGAACGGGAGAAGAATATCCAGAGCCATTTGGCCAAGCATTGCATATTCATCTTGGATTCTGCACCAAAAATCATTAAGAGGCGTCGTTTTGAACAATGACTCCATACTTGTGTCTGATGACATTTCTAAAAGAGATTCATATATCTCATTTGACATGTTTTCAGGCTTTTCCAAGTTGGGTAAAAAAGGATTATGAATCCAGGAGTTCACTTTAATTTTTGTATTGTGTTCTTCGGGAAAATACTTTTCAAAAGATGCGCGCATCGAACTGAGATATTGGACCAATTCTTCAAACACATTATCTTCAAACATTTCTGAGTCGTTTTCGCTAACAAACTCACTGAGTAACGTAAAACTTTCTATTTCTTTCTTACCAATGCAAATGATCCAAAAATCTAATTTTCTTTTAAAAGCAGTTATTTTATTATAGGCCTGAAACACTGTTGTCTGTTTACCTTGCAACGATAAATTTAATTCGTTAAGTTTTTGAAAGATATCCGCCATAAAAGACAATCGGAACAACCAAGTTTTATCATACAAACGGTCCTTCAAATTAAAAGAAGTATCTGCTGAAAGAAACATTTGTAACTCGGCTCTAAGTTCAAATAGCCTTGTTAAAGTTTTTCCCCGAGACAGCCATCGCACTTCTGTATGGAGCAGCAGTGTTTTATGTTTGCTGCCATAATCTTCACACAATAATGAGAACAATCGGGATTGTAGTGGTCGTGATTTGATAAAATTAATTATTTTTACCGCTTCATCCATAACTAATTTTAGATTAGACGGCATTTGCTTCATCGCAAGTGCTTGTCTATGCAGAATACAATGACTGGAACTACAATTAGGCGCTTTATTTTTCATTCGTGACACTGCTCCTGCTGTTTTACCTGTCATCGCCTTGGCCCCATCTGTACAAATGTCAATGCAATTGTTCCAACTGAGATTATGTTCTTCAAAAAATATATTTATTTTATTAAAAATTTCTTCCCCGGTAGTGTTTGTAAGCAGCGATGAACACATAAGCATGTCTTCTTCAAAAGAACTTTTATATGGATATCTCACAATAACCAGCAGGATAGCCAAACCAGCGACATCAGTCGACTCGTCCATTTGCAAAGCGAATCGTGTATTTTGTAGACGTGTAACTAGTTCTTGTTTGACGTAGCTTGCCAGATCATGGATTCGTCGTGAAACAGTATCGTTTGATAGCGGAACAGTAGAAAGATGCTTTGCAGATTTTTCATCAAGCATACATTTTGTTATGTCTAATACACATGGTTTTATTAATTTCTCAGCGATAGTGTGCGCTTCACCTGCTTGTGCAATGCGATAGCTAACTAAGTATGATGCCTCCGTGGCCTTTTCGTTGGTAGTTTGTGTTACATGCATCATATTTTTTTGACTTTCTAATAACTGATCTTTTTTGCGAACAAAAAATTCTTTATTCTTGTCTTTAGTCTCGGGGTGTACGGTTTCTAAATGTCGACGCAATTTGGCAGGTGCCATGGAACTATTAGGAAGCAGTTTACTACAGAGCATGCAGAGAGGTGAGCCGTTGGAATCAACAAATCCGAAACTGATATAAGATTCATCATACTTCCTTTTTTTCGTCTTTGAAACCGTCGAGCTTGACGTCGTGGCACTCGTGGCATCATCTTCTGGATCGGTGATTGCTAAATTCTCCGCGCGCATTGCTTTTGAACATTCAGCGTCATTAGAAGATGTTGTTGGAACACGTTTAACACCTTTAAGCCAACGTTCCATTCTTCTTTATTTATAATGTTACAAGTCAGGATAGTGGGGTTTAAATAATGCACAATCGTTACTGCGTATAAGAGACTAAATTTAGAACCTACAGGGAAGAAATGTATAAAACTGAGACAACAGAATACAGCAGGCAGTAAAACAATGAACACTAGTTTCTCGCTAGCGAGCTTGTAAGTAGGTAGTAACTTATCGCTCCGAACGCTAATCATCAACTGACGACGCCAACGCGCGATCGCCGCTTTTATACTTAGTCCTAGACTCGATCTCAAATATTCTCGAAAATACTCGAGTCGGCACCTTTGATAAACAAAAAGCAAAAATAAAAACAGAAATTTAAAAATAGCGTTGTAAACAATATCGACTTTATCCTTTGAAGTTAGAGACGAAAGTCGCTAGTTGACAACTATAGCGTCTAATTCAGAGGCGGCTTTTATCAAAGAGACTGAGCGCTTACAAGTATACTACCCGCTCGTTTTAAGTTTGCCGCTGGCGATAGGTATGAGTGTATGACGTTCGAAATTTTTTATTTAATTGTAACAATAAAAATTGTGTACGTTAGATATTTGGGTAAAACTATGACACATTATAAGTTTTGTTGTCACGTGGGGGAGGGTACGCGCATTCCACAGACCGGCAAACTTAGAGCGAACGCGTTGTACAAGTATAAAATTGTTGAGACCAAACTTATGAGATATTGTACCAGCTAATGTAACACAAGCTTATACAAATACAAATAAATAAATAAATAACATTCATAGCGTTTTGTCTCCGCGCGGCCGCGGAGTCCGCACAGCCGCGGAGCGACCAGAGAGAGGTGTTTTGATTTTTTTATTTCTAAATTCTTGCGGAACCCCGACAGAGGTATCACGGAACCCTAGGGTTCCGCGGAACACACTTAGAGTATAGCTGTTATAGAGTATGTAATTAGAAGGAACTGCATTTAATTTCCTAGTGAAACGCATAAAATTGCATTTAGTGACGTTTAAGAACATTTTGTTCTCAATGCACCACTCATGAATAGCGTCAATATCATGTTGCAGAAGACGCACGTCCTCAATATTATCTATTTGCCTATAAACCTTCAGATCGTCAGCGTAAATGGGGCATTTACTGTATTTAATAACGTCTGTAATATCGTTTATAAAGAATAGGAAAAGAATTGATCCCAGATGAGAGCCCTGTGGGACACCAGAATGGGCGTAAAAGATCTGTGAATTATATCCATGTACTGCAACTTTTTGCGCACCACCAGTCAGCTACGATTTGAACCATAACAGGAGATTACTATTAATGCCATAGTGCTTTAGTTTTTTTATGAGAATCGCATGGTTGACTTTATCGAAGGCACTACTAAAGTCAATGTATACAGAATTCACTACGAGCATCTACCAACTGTGTGAGATCTGTAACGTATGACAGGAGATTACTGACTGTAGAATTGCCTTTGGCGAAGCCATGCTGGAGATCCGTAATGATTGTTTTTGAGTAAGATGTTAATACTGATAAAGTGTCTAACTAGGGTTCTTGGTTAGTAAAAGTCCACACTTTATTTGACACACTTTATTCACGTAGGTATGTCAAGATTTACAATAGCGATTTAGATTTGAGAAGAAAGAGCATGAATTGCACACATAGGATGTCACTGATATGATAACGAATTATTAGAAATTGACTAGAACAAGATTGAATAGAAATTTATAATCAACAGAAACTAAAAAATGCGCATGCATTCGCCGTCGGATATCGGTAGTGACTGTGCGGCGCCCGCTCGCTCCGCTCTGCGCAAGCGCCTTCTACAAGCGGCCGCGCGTACATTCCTTAAGCAAATTTAGCATCGGCCGGCGGGATTTCTTGCCTAATTAAATTAATTGCAGTGTAGGCAAGGTTCCTACACTGGATACACTATACGCTCGAAAATCTTCGCAAACACGCACAACAATGGGACCAGACGGTAATTGCAGACACAAGAAGCATCGCCCTTCTTATAAATGGGAAAAACATTTGCTTCTTTCCACCTAGTTAGAAAGGTGCCAGACAGTAAGGATTTATTGAATATAACTTTTAGTGGAAGTGTAAGTAAATTACCGCACTTTTTAATGAAAAAAGGCGGAATCCCATCCGGTCCCGCTCTCTTACTAATATTTAAAGTTTTTAGAATTTTGGCTATGTCACTCTCATCAACACGAATAATACTCAGAGAAAACTGTCGAATGGTGTCGTCGTTATGTGGAAGCAAAATGATTAGCAAAAAGATTGCAAATTCCTTGACCAGTATCTGCCACACTATTGCCGAGGGATATATGTTTAGGAATAAGAGACGCGCCTCCTCTGCGTTCCTTCATAAATGACCAAAATTTATTTGAGTTGTTCTATATGGAACTTTCGACATTGAGGATATGTGCAGAATAAGACTTTTTAATAGCATGATCAAACCTTTTGTTACACAGTTTGAATTCCAAGAGATCCCTTGGATTTTTGTACTTACATAAGTCATAAGGTAGGTCGACCAATTAACGCCCACCTAAGGGTTTTCATTTAATATTTCAACAAAGGTTACCAGTGGAATATAAACTATTATTATTTTAAATCAAACATATGTATTTCTTATAAAAAATCGACTTTGGTGTAACAAAAATGCTAAATTTCTCCATTTAGGTTAAAGAAAAAAAAACTATGTCAATGGGCGTTATTAAGCACCATTGAGCCAAATAACGCCCAGACTAAAATAATAAAATAAATAACATTAAATGAAACAATTTTTTAAAACAAATCACAGCAATCAAACATTTCCATTAAATGAAATCAGTTGCAGCCTCCAGGACAATCAAAATACACATCTTCCTTATCCATACCCACACACAGTTCATGATACCAGACTCCACATAGCTGACATTGGCACATGTCTTCCATTTTATTTTGTTCACATGCTTGACAGTACCAGTCATCGTCCTTAGAATTGTTCTTAACTTCTTTTTTTGTTAAACTACTTTTCTGTTTGGAATGTGTATTATTTTTTTTATCCGAAAACAGATCTCTTGTTACATGTTGTGCTTTGTAGTTGATTGCTTTTTTTCGAGGGGCTGTTTTCTTTTTTTTGAATTGCGGTGTCGGCAAAAATTGCTGGAAAGGTGACTTGGTGGATGCACTTGCAACAGAGTACACGGTATTCATCCTTGCTTCAGTAAAAATACTGTTGGTAGAATCCTTCAACACTGATAAAGGTATGTTATCGTCAGAATCAGAAGCCGTATCTGTAGTGGCAGCATGCACTACCTCTGCATTAGCTTCTGATTCTATAATGGTAGCTGAAGGCACAGGAGACAATGGTATCATGGTTTCAAGCTCTGTCACTTCTGTGAGAGCCGCCGGTGCAAACGCAGTCTCTGGAAGTGCATCTGCATCAAAAGGATAAATTCCACATGCTCTGAAACCATTGCAAATATTATCTTGTGTCGTGCATTTAGGCCAAACTTTTGTAAATATTATATTAAAGCTGGATTTGTTTAATTTTCTCTCAGGGTTTTGATCTATGTATTTCAGTAACTCCTGATCCCAGTGATGCTCGAAAGATCTGTACACAGATTTGTCAAGAGGCTGGAGCTCGTGAGTTGTGTTTGATGGTAAGCAGTATAGGTAAATGTCATATTTTTCTGCTGATTCGACTATAGAGTAGTCGAGGTGGCAAGCGGCACCATCAAAAGTTAGAAGGCATGGACCTGATGGTTTGTATTTGCCAAGATGATCTATAAATTCATTAAATAAGTTACAATTCATATATCCTTTTTCAGACATTCTAACAATTGTTCCTGGTGGTAAATTGTCTGTATCTTCGGGTTTCATTCGTTTCCCTTTAAAGATAATCATAGGAGGTACTGCATGACCTACTGCGTTTACGCATCCTACAATTGTGACATTTTCAGCATGCTCGTTTGCTATCATATGCACACGTCTTGAGCCTTTGGCAGCTAATACAGCCTGTTGATGATGCAAAGTGATTCGACACCCTTTCTCATCCATGTTGTATATTTTTTGTGGACTCTCTTTCAAGCCGAGATGTTCAAGCAAACTTTTTAATTTGGTGAAGTGATCATTTACAATTGGCTTATTCAATTTTTGGGCTCTTGCCGGATTCATCATTTGAGCCTTTCGTCTAGATATTTCGGGATGCCTTTTCAAAAATAATTTTAGCCACTTTCGACCAGCCATTTCGTTTTCATTATTAAACTGATGCTGGATATTATTAGTATTGCAGAATTTATATGCTTGAAACCGTAGAATATTAGGAGTTAGTGGTAGGCCTATATCAGCATATCGCATAATACGACACACTAAATCTTTTTCTAATTCTGGTGAAAGTACAGATTTACGACCCAAGCGTTTATTCTCGGACCCTGTTTTTAAATGATCACGTAATGTTCTCCTCGGTATATTGTATCTTGCTGCAGCCTCTCTTTGAGAAAGTTTACCGCGTTTCACACTCCTCAAAGCTGCAACCAGATGCTCCTCTGTCCATCCTTGACCTCTTCGTAGTTTGTTTTTATCCATAATTAAGTATCTTAAACAAAGGAAACATAAATACATACATTATGTTACATAATCTTAATAACGCCCACTACTCGTGTAATATGGGCGTTACTGGGCACAACTCCACTATATGCTCACACATTTCTGCTAGATAATTTACCACAAATACAATGATTTTTTTATTAAAATTATGAAATATAAACACATTTAGTTATTTTGAAGTTAATAAATAAAGAGTTTAAGCAAAACTTTGTAAATAGTTTACCTTTCAACTTATTACGTAATAATAAAATCACAACGCGTAGGAGCTCCGCGTCATATATTGCACTCGACTGAACTAACGCGTGGCCGCAACGAGCTGTCAACGTGACAAATAACTACACACCCCGCCCTCTCCTAACCCCGTGCTCAACGGTTTTTTAGCTTTCATGTGTTTCTACTTATTGTCAGGTGGGCGTATTTAGGGACCGGGCGTTATTTGGGTGACCTACCTTACCTGTTTACACCTGGTTGACAAGGGATTGCGGCCAAGTGAGAAACGGCAACCCAAACTTTTAAGTTCTTTACATATCTCTCTTTGAAATGGATTGTATTTTATCTTCAAAACAAGTGAACGAAATTGTTCGGAAAAAAATAATTACTTAGGTAATTAAATTGTAATTAAAAGTACTTGCGGCCATATTTTGACGGGTAACCCGGCAGAGCCGTATTTCTCTATTAATAATTATCTATAAAAAATAATTAAATTAAATTAGTATTTTGATTAAATAACAGATGGACGTAGAAATCACGCGGTGAGATCTTGGACTATTATCATCTGATGTTTGGTCGACTTTGTCGCACAAAATAGCCAGTAAATAGTGAATAACTTAAGCCTATTGTGGTACACAATTTTAAAGATATTTGATAAATAATACTTTGTAACATGAAAAACTGCATAAATAAATTACATAAATTCAGGTTCAAAAGTAAGGAATGACTTTCACGTTGTTCAGAAAGTGTTTATCTAAAATAATGAAAATTGTAGTTTAAGGCAACCTGCCACAATACACAAAATTAATGAAAATCCAAGATCTGTAGTAATTCTTAACCCTGTAACACATACCTTACGGTCCAACCTATTTTACATACCTGGGGTCCATTGGACCCCATCGATTAACATAGGTTCCGATTAACTTATCTATCGTTTTAATTAACATGAAATGAAAACAAATGAACCAACTATAGTATTTATTGTATAGAGAGAATAAGGTTTGGAATAACTTTAAATAGATTGTGCTAAAACAAGGTCATAGTCCTGAAAACGACATTAGGGTCTACAGTATATACTTTTACTACTCGCACAAGCATTATAATGATGTTACTTATTCTATCATTTTCATGACAGTGCATCAGTTAATGTATCTTCAAAGAGAGAGCATTTCACAAGTGACGACATAGTTCACAAACAGGTTTACTGTGTTCATGGCAGCATGCGTTGCCACATTCACTGCACCTCGTTTTCGTCTTTCGATCAACTGTGCGTGGACAGATTTGGCAGCGAGTTTTCCTGGTCTGTGGTACAGCGGCCAGAACTGCATCTGGGCGTGCGTCAAAGCCAATGGCTTTGAAGGCGAGCTTCACACCGCCTTGCATAGCCTGGGGGTTGCTCTTTCGACGAAGAAGATGATCGTGGACCAAACTGTGTGCCAGTTCGATCAGGAAGAGCCGCCTTTTGTGTGACTTTCCAGCATGATATTCTTGATGTTTGCGGCACCAAAGAACATAAGAAGCAACTGCTGCTGTATCGATGAGGTTGAAGAAAAGAGTCATGGGCCACCGTCGAGTCTTACGTTTACATGAGTATAGACCAACGAGGTGGTCCAAATTGTCAACACCTGATTTTGTTGAATTGTAGTATGCTATTATCTCCGGTTTGTTATTATTTTCAGCATCGACAGTGGCGTCATTTTTCAGTAGGCGTCCATTTTATTTTCATGTAAACAATGATAGCATAATATGTAAACAATAATAACGTAACGTAACGTAACGTGTATAGTGAACACAGGCCTACCTGGCCTCTTTGTTCACCTTCAAAATATAAAGAATTACAAATGTGTAAAACTAATGATTACATAGTGAACAAATACACCAAAAAAATACAAAAAAAATAACAGCCTAAGTATAGTACAGGTCGCATCACTCACAATAATTGAGTGTCCAAGCTGTAAATAAAGCAGTCGCATCATGTGTCAATCAATGTTATAGCCTGGGGTCCTTTGGACCCCAGGTGTGTAAAATATGCCCGAAGTATCTTGTTTTTTATTTTCCGTTTGAACGACAAATTGTAAATCACCCAAATCTTCCACAGGTATGGGGGGGTGGCTAGTAGAGGAATTACAAAAATTTCAGATTTTCAGCATCAATACTTTCCGAGACATCTACAGTAATATCACACCTGGGGTCCATTGGACCCCAGGTGTGTGTTACAGGGTTAAAGATGAAAATAATGTTTTAAAAACAAGAAACACTTGCTTCATCAAGCCTATTAAAAATATTACAAACGAGTGTAAAAATAACAATAATTCTATAAATCAATCTCGAATAGGTTAAGTACATTATGAATGAGTGTTTAATCAGCATCAGGGTCCCTCACCATCACCACCTGTAAGAAGATCTGGCAGAGAAATAAAACATTATGTTAAATATAAATAATTTGATATACGAGGCGTGTTTTTTAAGTAAGTACCGTTTTGCCACACCGCATGCGCACTGGGTACCTACATCTGTTGTCTACGCACTGACGCCATTACAATCTGATTCTTCCTTGTTTACGTTGTGTACTGAGTGTTTAAGATGCCTCCGATAATCGTGAGTCCCGCCGACTGTGAAGTACGGGCTGTTATAAGATTTCTTAGTGCTAAAGGCCTAAAAGCGATCGATATTCATCGTGAGATCTGTGCAGTTTACGGAAAAAACATTATGAGTGATGGAATGGTAAGAAAGTGGGTGAGAGCATTTAAAGATGGCCGCACTAATGTGCATGATGAACAACGGAGTGGGCGTCTCTTCAGATCTCATCTGAGGCGAAAAGATCTCATCACATCTTTTCGATAGGAAACTAGATCATCCTCCGTACAGCCCTGATCTGGCGCCCAGTGACTACCATCTGTTCCTGCACTTGAAGAAACACCTGGGCGGTCAGCGTCTTCAAGACGATGACGAAGTCAAAACAGTTGTGATGCAGTGGTTAACAAGTCAGGCGGCAGACTTCTATGAGGAGGGTATTCAAAAACTGGTACAACGTTATGACAAGTGCCTCAAAATTGACGGAAATTATGTAGAAAAGTAGATTAAGGTACAGGCTTTCATGTAAAAATAAAATTATTGAGATATCTTAGCAAGTCTTTTTTTAATTTCAAAACGGTACTTACTTAAAAAACACGCCTCGTATATCGTGATTATAAGTACAACATACACAATTTTTAGGAAGGAAGAAATAAGTAACTAATTTATAATTTCATTTTAATTTTATAATTGGTTTCCCAAAGAGGGAGATGAGATAGAATAAATAAGTTTAATATGTGTTTCTCTATGGTCCAAAGTTTATGTTTTGCGTAAATGTCAGCAGAAGTGACAGTGTATTTTCCCACTATATAGTTTTAAGAAGAATATAGACGTTCTAGTTTGGTTTACGATTGTTGTTTTATTACAATAACGATATAGGTAGGTACCCACATCAAGAATTAGAAAATAACACAGCTCTGACTTTCTACTGGTTTTGTATAAATATTTTATTGATTACTTAATTGTAATTTGTTGGTATCTGATATAATAGAATTTATCGGGATTACCGTCTATTATATCGCTTATTGTGAATGAGAAAGAAATTATTTGTCCAGATGAACTACGTTTTCTGTTACTCATGCAGCCTCAGCGAGATAGGAATGACGGAGAAGGTACTCTACAAAAACTAAAATAGCCTTTTGTATTTGTCTCATTTGCGACGTATCAAACACGAACGTACATTGGGGGAATAGGATAGGGATGGTAAATGTAGTACATTTTACGGTAGTCCTGCTACAGAGGGGTAACTTGACCAATCAGCGACTGAGGAGTTCTTACTTCATAGGACTTCTTAATTAGTCTCCGTCTCGGATAGGTCTCCATATTTTAATTAAAAAAACGACATATACGGAGCAATGTTGGTAAAAGCAAATAAATATGTCCATAACGTCGATAGCAAATGAATATGTCAGCGTGGAACGTCCCATTGCGAGGCTACCATATACAAGCTGCTTCTGCCACATACCCTCTTCCATTGTAAAATGATAAAAGAAATTATATGTCCTAAGCTACCACTCATAAATTTAAATAAATTAAAGAAATATCTTCATAAGTTTATATTGTTTGCTAATGCTAGCTATATGTCGTCGTCTGTGCGATGTGCGAGAGAGTGATGCTGCATTCTAGCCAGTTAGCAGATAGTGTCTTCGAAAGCTCACTCGCCCAAAAGATTGATCACCTTTACCACGTTTTTTACCAACGAATGAGTTTCTAGAACCCTTTACTTCCCCTACCATTCCATCTAATCCTATACTATTCTGTCTCTTTTACTTAGATAAGGTATGCGGTATGGCATGGTATAGGATGCTTACAAACTTATTCCGTCCCGTCCCATTTCCTTGGTTCACGAAGGTGAGGAAAAAGACTCAGCTGATGTACGATTGGATGATGATACTGCTTTTCAACTTTTAGCAAGCCTAATCAGTTCATCATTTTTTACTGATTTCGCTTGTACCTAAAGATAACCAAATGCGACAGTAGGTATTCGCTCATCATCGGGACTATCAGCTCTCAACTATCTTATTTCTCCAAAAGCAAAAATAACCACTGTTTTTTTCTTTTATAGAAAAAAGATGCATTGATCATGGATTTTTGCGTACCTACTCATCAGCTAGCAAATAATGTGCTTAAAACTAGGGAATTATTTGTTGGTTTTTATAGGATTATATTTCAAGATATTTTTAAATGACTTTATTGTTTATTACCTGTAACTTGTGAAATAAAAGTTGTTTATAATATCATGTTAAAGAATAATTTAAGCCAACTTGTTTCCTGTTTCCTTTTTTGCTTCTTTGAGGTGTAAATGTTTGGTCAGTGGTGCATGACCGCAAGGAAGTCCAATTAACGCTCACCAAACACTCATAATTTAAATAATTGTACCGCTAACTAAAGAACATAAAAAGTACTAATCAGAATAATCGCGTTAAAATATAATTTGATTCTTGACCACAAAATTCCTCGGCTTCTAAAAATGTAAGTCTATAAAAAAAGTACTATGAACATTTTTTATACGGCAATTACGTGAAAACAACGTGCATGACGAAAATAAACCGATATTTTCATTGAGATCTTTCTACTGCAAACGTAGGTCTGCTTCACAAATATAGTACGAGTATAGTATTTGAAGATACGGATCGATCAATAAATTTTAGGGAGACAAATAAGGGTGCACCTTGCTACGATTTTTTTTTAGAAACGAAATAAAAGCAAGTAGATTTACAATAATAATAATAATTCAATTTATTAAGATGTATTTATTATGTATCTAAGTAACTTATTTAGAACGAATTTCTACCCAAATTTGTAATGGAAAATTTGATAACCTATTTTCTTTTAATTTAAATTTGTATCATAGTGTCTTATCCACGGGGCATATTAATACATGTCCGAGGCACTTTGATTCATGTATCTAAAATATGCCGATATTGATTAAAAATGTACTTTTAAAATTACTTTTCAATTGATTAATATTAAAATATAAAAAAATAATAATAAAAATCTATTCTAAATTCTTAATAACATTTATTAAGAATAATCATTATGTATAATCATTTAATTAACATAGCTTAATTTCTTCTTCGAACCATTATTTTACCTAAATAGGTACCTACCTCAATTAAAAAATCAGACATTAACTTTTATTCCTAAGCTACTCTTATTATAAAGCTAAGAAGAAATTTGCGTAACCAAAATGGTTCCCTTTAACTACATAAGTACCTACTCTGACTTCTTCAAACGAAAATAAAAAAAAAACTTTCTTAAAACGGCTTCTGCATCATAACTTTTAACAACGTCAGTGTGTATTGTTTGCTATGGAACAAATTCTTAGACTATACTTCAACTGAATGATTTTATTTAAAAAACTTACACTCGTCAGCTTATTCTATTCAAGTGGTCAATTTGAAAACATAGTCATTTTGAGAGGTGGTTATTTTGAAAAAGTAGCCATATTTGGACATGGTAACTTTGAAAAATTTGTCATTTAAGGAAGTTGTAGGAACTAGACGTCGCGTCGTGTTCCGAAGCGTATTTGGTGAAGTAAGTGCACATTGGCATGATGTAATTTTTAATTATGAAATTATTCTTTTTATTTGAATATGAATGAATAAAATGTATAAATAATGTATTCTTCATCGAATTTCTTCGTTACGGATTTTGTCCAGCAAAGGGACTCCGAGCATAGCTCTTATCATCGCTCGCTAAGCAATTTTGAACTTGTGAATCATATCTATCATTAGAGACCACGTTTCGGCACCATACATCAAAACAGCCAAAACTTATTGGTTGAAGACTTTCATCTTCGAACATTGTGGTATAGGCGGCGAGAAGAGGTGGCGCATTGTCCCGAATGCTGCCCAAACGAGCTAAATGCGTCTATCGACTGAAGTCTAACTGATCTTGTCTAACTGGATTAACTGTCGAAAATAGACATATTCGTCTACAACTTGACACAACGTGTTCGTGATAATTAATATTAGTGATAATTGATCAGTCTTAAAATAAAATAAAAGAGGGATATTATAAGCTGATAAATTATGTTTTGAAATTAATTAGGGAAGCTGTTCGATAGTGCCCTTCTTGAATTGGAATTGGTTACGTCAGCACAATATCAGAAATATGAACAAAAGCTCCATCTACTTTATCAGGAAAAATAAAAGGTCCTGGCGGTGTACGCTTCAGAAAAGATACTTAGAAGTCATTCTCTTGCCTTCTTTATATCTAAATAGATTTTTTCCAACGAAATCACATCAAACAAAAACTTGATCTTACATAAGTGTGCCACGTATAAACGTATCAATTCGCCTCCTGTATTGCTGTATTAATGCGACTCAAATCACCTTTTAAAAAAAATACAACTTCATGTTTAATTTCAAACAATTAGGTCAAATTACAATTATTACTAAATTATGAATGATATATACTTAAATGTAATTTGCAATTGTTCGCTCCACATGTGGTAGAAAAACCATACCCGAAGATAAACAAAATATTTTAGTCGCGAGCGTGTAAAACAGGTTTATACCTGTCGAGTGAGAAACGGTAACCGATTGCGGCCGCAAATTTGACATAATATAATATACGAGTAGTTGACGTCGTCCAGCATTTACTCATATGTAAGTGAACGAACGATCTTTGACTGTGTTTTGTTTTATCTTGTAGGATCTTGTAGGGGAGTAGGGGCACATTGATAGTATCAATATGCCCCTACTCCCCTTATTTTTGTTGTACAACTTTTTAAAATTCTACACGGATTTTTCGGCGGGAACTCGAGAAGTGAAGTTGAGTTTTTGTTTGATTATTGTAAAAAATGTGTATTTTACAAACACAAAAAAGACTTTTGTGGTAATAGTGACAGTTTATTAATCAAAGTATTTTTCGTACGTAGTTGGTTTGTGTTTGTGATCAATAAAATAATGCAATAAAAACGTGGGACTGCGTTTTTCGTGTGCTTCCAAGGAGTCCTCTTCTGTCCTCAGTAAACCTACTATCTCTATGAGCAACTCCTGACTTACTTCGACGGGACTGAACATTGACTGTTTTAGACTTTGAAATTGTTTATTGCGAAGAAAATTTTACACTGGCAGAATGTGCTAATTGCACCATTGCCATATATATTAAGAAAAAAATCTTTCTCACACAAAATAAAAATATCTTTGTTTGTTTTATGTGAAAAAAAAGTGTAGAATGTACGTAATTTAATCTGTTAAGCTAAAAATACCCAACGTTGTCAAAATGTTGAGAAAGAAAAATTGCAAGTAAACGGTGATAAAGACAAAGAATACAAAAGAAGAATGTGAAAAAATATAAAATTAAAAATCTTAATCAAAGGCAATAAATTCATGACGACAAGGTATAAGTTCGTTTTCTTCAGACAACATTACAAATACTGATCAATACACCGTGCCCGGACACTATCATAATGCTAATAGATTTGTTTATCTGTGTAAATACTAGTATAGCAGAAAGTTAGAAATAGTCCTAAAGGTTCTTGTTAATGAACCTAGTGATCTAAAAACGCTTCAATTAACACTTCAATTTAGCAGGATGTTATTTATAACTAACTACTAATGCGCGCTAAGGTGCTATCAGCTCAACAATTTGCGTTCTTGTGTCCCATTTTCCCTTCACACCAATTAGCATTGTTATCGGACAAAACAATTTATTGCGAATGAGCAAACAAATTAATCAGTGAGGTTTATGTAAGTGAACGTTCGGTTACCGCACTCGACTTTCCTGGGCGTGTAACTTTTGCATACATGGTATATTTTAATCGATATTTTTTCGTTCGTTGATATTTTAATCAAAACGGGGGTTTCGATAGAATATTAACGTTTTTTTATGAAATCAGAGGGTTTGCATAAAGGTTACTTTGTATAGAGACCGTACACCGTCACTCATCCCTTTTAATATCCACTGCTGAACACGGGGCTCATTGAATTGCTGCTTATGCACATTGAATTGTGTATGAGAGATGTTTAAAACGCGTCACCTCGCCAAGCGGATTGGCGAGTCCACTCTTTCGGTCTTGTAGTTCCTCAGGACTTGTGGTAGCGGCTTGTATCCCTTAGGCGACATTTACGACACGCAAAGAATACAGAATTTGTAAAACAGAATTTGAATACAGATTCCGTATACTGAATTTTTACTTTATGGTAAGAAAATAATCAACCAACCAGTTTAGTTTTAATTTTTGCAAAATCTATATATTTAACCGATTCTCTCAACGATTAGTGACTTTTTTTTTTCTAGAATACCAAGTTTCAAGTTAATAGTTTCATTACATATTTTTTTTCATACACAATTTTAACACTCCGTTTCCCCCTTTAGACACTGTATTTCGAGAAATCTCTTCTGAGCAAATCATTACGCCATAAAAGAAAGTTACTGTCCAAATTTCATATTTCTAGCTTTAGTGGTATTGGTTCGGTATTGTACATTCCTCTTTACATGTATAGAAGAATCAGTGCAGTTTTTTTGTGAGAGTGGGGCAAATATGACTTCATGAAATCAAATGAAATGACTGGCATCATGAAATCACTTTAAGAAATCATGACTGGCGCAAATACCTTCTCTCAATAATGATATTAATGATAGTATAAATAATCACGCTGATATAAAATAAACCTATGATATCAGCCTATAACATCCCGCAGCAGGGTAGAGACGCCCCGTTGTAAATGGGTTTTGTGTCATAATAACATATAAGTTATAATTTATGACCTGAATGGACAAAGCTATTTAAATGAGTATAAACGGGTCTCAATGCGGTTGAGACCGAAAATCCGAAAATTTAAGATTTTCGAAAAATACGAAAATCTTAAATGTTATAAAGTTATTTATTTGTTCTAACGTGCTACAGCTAAATGTGAAAGTGAATTCCGGTATCCTCGATGACGTGACTACAAACGATAATAGGCGTACTTCCGAGTGTGATTCACAGCTGTTTTGCGAACAAACTTTATGGATATCGGCTGGATGGCTGGCTGGATATCGATCTGGCTATAACATCCTATTGCAGAAGGTTTCGGTCGGACCATGATCCACCACACGGGCTCAGTACAGATTAATGAATGGCACACACTCCCTAGACTTTTTTAATTTGAAATAATTTGTATAAAAAAATATAAATGTATAAATGGGCAGCAAATCGAAAGTTGGCTTATGTTTAATTTCTCTGATGAAAATAATGAAACTGTAATCCCGCGACGCGAGGCTTCTATTTCTACTGAACATAATATAAGGTCCTACAAAAATAGTGTGAAATATTTGAATATGTCAATCAATACACTGTAACTATTGTATCTAACTAAAAATTACCATGTACCTACGTAGGTGACTACATAAGTCTTGAGACAAACAAAAATTAAGCTATAGAATTTTATTATTTGTATTCCATTTTTGAAATCACAGGAGCTAAGTCAGGACTGTGAGGTGGATGAGCCAGGGTTTCGACACCAGATTCTTGAATTTTACGTCCTTATTGTTAGGGAAATGTGCGAAGACGAGTTATTATGGTGTAGCAAGATCCCTCTTAGCTCGAAAATATTTTTCCAATAATCGTGGTATACCATTCTGAATTGACTGATCTACAATTTTCCACCATAGATGTTGCGAGATGTCCGCCCCAAGAAAATAAACTAGCCATCATTTTGTTGTCAACGTTCCGAGGTCTTTGCAATTTTGTCGGTAACTGTCTATCTCCAAACACCCATACTGTCGAACGCTTCTTAATTACCGGATCATATTGATAGATCCATGTTTCGTTGCCAGTTACGATTTGGGAAATACGTCTCCATGTCGCATTTTCAAAACGTTGCACCTCGCGGCACCAACCCACACGAGCCTGTTTCTCCGTTTCGGTAAGCAAATGAGGTATCTAACGACAACAAAGTTTCATCAGACCAAGATGTTGTTGCAAATGGTGTGGATGCTCACTGAACTAATGTTGAAGATCCTCTCAATGTCCTTGTAAGAGATTCGTGGATTTTCTCGCACCAGCATTTCTATATTCCACATATTTTCTGCAGTCACTGCTGTTGGCGGTCCTCCGTTTCTCTCTTCATCTTCAAGGTGGGTTTTACCATCTTTTGAATTCAGTAAAACATCCAATAACGGTTGCCCGTGACGGAGTTAAGTCCCCTAACGCTGATTTTAAGCGTTCCATGATTAACTCTTCAGTTAAACCAAATTTAAAATCACAAAAGATCATAGAACGCAAATGTTCACGTTGTAGCTCCATAGTTGCAAAGCAAAACCCGGGAAGTGCTGTCGAAAATGCGAAATACTTGTGTTTTTAAAAATTTAGATCAGTAGCCATTTGTGTTACTATTAAAATAGGTATAATGCAAATGTGTTTCATTTTTAAATTTCGAGTATCTCAAAACTTATATACCTAGTCACAAACGTATTTACATGATTTTTGTTACATTAAAAATAAATAGTTGATGATTAATTTACTCGTATATGTAGAACACGCTACGTATTTATACCTACTTACGCGTATTTACTAACAACAGTTTACTAGCAACAACGTTCAAAGGTCTAAAACATAAGCGAGCGAGTGTGGATGGTGTTATGCACATAGGAGTAAATTCATTGCCAATTATTTATTTTAAATATAATGACTAAAATTAAATAATTAAAATTTAAATAAATAATTTAAACATAAATAAGTACATGTTAATTTTAGTCAGATATAAATAGTTTTAGTGTTCTGATGGACATATTAAAAGATTACACATTATTTTTGTATAGCCTCAAATAAATTTTGTGCCGAATTTTTAATTTCTATTTTCCATTTCAAGTCCATTATATTCTATATCTATATGTAGATATGTAAAATATATAGATATTAAATATGTATATCTACGGGAAATTTGATGGGGGGAGGTATAGGGTGTATAGAAAAAGACGACTACATTTTGTACTATAGTGGTGCTCAAAAACAATACCTTTTTGTACAGAATTTATAATTAGCAAAAATCTTAAAAAGTAAGTCTTGGGTGTGCAGAATATCCGTGAAAGATTATGCAAACTGCATATAAAAGGACGGATGTACAATACTTCTTTCATCTGTGCGTATGGTTCAATTGATGACGCACCGGACAACCGTAAGGAACAATTTTACGATTGCTTTCAGAATGCAAGCGATAAGGTACCGAAATAAGATGCATTAAGATATAATAAGAAATAGAATACCGAAATAAGGTGCGTTTTTATAGTACTTGGTACCGTAAATGCAAAAATAGACAAAGAGGACGTGTTTGCAGAAGTGGCTGGAAGGATGTCACTAATGACAATGGGGAAACGCTGTGCTTTCGCGGTGGCAAACAGCGTTTTTATATGCAGCAATTTTTATATTCCCCATAAGTCAATACACAAAGGTACCTGGACTGTACCGAGGAAAGAAATAAACATTCTGATTGACCACATTCTGATTAATAAAAGGAGACTCTCGAACATACAAGATGTGCATTCCAATAGAGATTGTACATACAAGATGGAATACTGATGTTTCAAAGAGTAACAGAATGTGCTTGGAATACAAGTGAGAAGTAAGCAAATAGCAAAACAAAAATACTCTAAGCCTCGATATTGACTAAGAGTGGTAGATATAAAGACTGAGATAATCAAAGCAGCGGCGGAAAGAATTGGACAAAAGCAACGAAGCATAGAGTGGTATAATAATGATTGCATAAAGTTTTAAAGCGGAAGAATGAAGCAAGATTATTCTACCCGCAGACCAATAGCGATAAGCACAATATTTATAGAAAAATAGAGATGAGGAAAAAGAAATAACCCCGGTCTATGATGTTTCTTTGGATGGATCAGTGCGGGAGAATTCCGGCGAATACCGTCTCAAGACGAATCATGAACTGAAGGCCTTGATTTAGAATGAGACTATAGTTACGTATAGCGACTAAAATAGATTGGACATATATAGAGGATGTCTGAGTCACGATAAGCAAAACAAATTTCGAAATGGGTCCCATCGCAATGAAGCCCAAGGGGCAAACCAAGGGGCAGAAAAGATGGACAGACAGTATTATGGAAGACCTTGCCAAGTTAAAAAAGAATACCACCTGGAAGAAAGAGGCAAAGGACCGTACAAAGTGGAGGAGGCCAAGACTCTCAAAGGGTTGTAGCGCCGAAGGAAGTAATTAAAGTGTTTTAGACTCAACTGAACCAGAGCCCGTTTCCATCACATCCTATGCTGTCCTTTCCCATTTTCTCAAACCTATCTCCAAATCCATTCCTAGGGTAGGTAGGAGGGCGGGCCAACGTTTGTCGTTCCCGACTGTCGATGGTATACTCGTATATCGCGGATGTTCATGAGCGACAATATTCACTTTCCACCAGGTGAACAGTCTCGACTACCTCCTAATTTCTATAAAAAAATCTTAAAAACATTAGGATATACAAGCCAAACAATAGTATCGCCTACGATAAGAAAACTCACTTTCATTGATAAACGCTGCTTGCGTAAACACTGTTTTTTAATGACGTAGGTGATAAGCCACCGTGCCATGCCATGGCGTTTACATGGAGATATATACTATGCATATATTGTTCACGTTGTGATATTTACATGGCATTCGTTTAAAAAACATGGTTAGATATTGTCCGACAATGTACGGAGGGTCCATAAAAATGTTAAGCAATTTCGCGTTTGATTCGTTGAAAAAACAGACTGTTATTAAGTTCTATTTAAATGGAGAAGTTAGATTTGCAAGTGACAATCAGTCTTTTGTTTTATAAATGTCAAATTAAACACGAGCTTATTTATTTTTATAAATGTTAGCAGGTACGAGCGACTGCAGCTTGCTATCACCTCAATATGTTTAGTAATAGATATGTTTACTAACTATTTAGTGTAATCTTGTATTGGCCTTGTTATTTAACTTTATTTTTGTTTATATATACTATGTATCGCTGTTGAGTTACAAATAAAAAAATAAAAAACTGAATCTTAACATTGAAGTGCTCAATATCTCATGGGCATTTTACAATAATTTAAGGGCTAGAATTGAATTGTTTTTGATACATTAGCGTGTTATAGAGTGTACATAAAACGCATAATAATAATGGTATTGACCAATGGAACGTTTGAACAAATACAACGCCCAAAAATACAATTGCGGCTTATTGGCATCTTATTCAGAAGGCGGCTATGTAAACCCAACAACCAACACAACTTTGTAAAACGAATTTGTTCAGTTTCTTACAGCAACAAATATTAACCTTTCGACTCATTTATGAACGCAAAAATGTTTATAGTTTATAATCGTGCCAGCGCTTAGTTCGCTAATACTGTAGGAATCATACCATCAACCAATGTCTCTTCACTGCTGGGTAAAAAAAGAAGAATAAACAATAATATTATAACATTTATTATTCTTATGGTATAGATATATTTTTAAACAAGAATTATAAGAAAAAAATACATTAGATATTACTCACTCAGAATACTCAGATTTTATTTATTTTCATGCATTATTTATTTATTATACTCCGATTTTTAATTCCGTGGAATTCTGACGTTTCTTGGTGTTATCAGACAACAAAAATGCTCCCACAAGAAAGGAAAGAAATTCCAATAACAAAAAAATATCTGAGTATGATTTCTAAAGTTTAAATATGTAAAATAGTAATTTTGTAATTAAATCTTATTATTATACAATTATTTTAATTTTAAGTAAACACCATAATATATCAATATATCAATGTCGAAACAGTAGGGAGAAAAATAAATTGTGACCGGTATCATTCTAATTTCTAGCATTTATAACAAACCTTTCTTACTGAAATTAAAAGTATTGTTTTTCCTTCAACGGCACACAAGGGTGGCTGTATCGCAAGTCAATATAAAAAATAAAATGTATATTATAAGATATAATAGAATATAATTAAATAAACTAAAAAATAAAAACATGCTGCCAGAAATAATAAAACGTATAAGATGACGGAAATAAAAGAGTCATTAGTTAAAGTACATATTCAACAATATTGCTGAAATCAATGATAAAACTGTATAGTATGTTATAAACAGTGATCGATATAGATAGAGCGATTTTTGGTATTCTACTTGTGATATGCTGTCATAGTAATGGATATACCCTTTATTAGAAAACCTAATTAAAAAATCCAGGGGTACCTCGGAATGAAAAAGTATATTATTTAGATAGTGATTGTATACTTGAGTCTAATTGTGACCTTTGTATATTATACACTTTCACGAGTTTATTGAAATGATCCATATTAGTGGAAAATTTTGAAATACATATAAAATGCAATAGTTAAATTATATTGTATATTTTTCAACAACAACATTGTGAACAAGTACACTATAGTCTTTATGTCTAAAATCTTTTGACATTTTTCTCAAATAAACAATAATATAAACATTTTAGACTAACCAAATGTAAAAAATATAATAAGAAACCACCTTACCAGTTTACAATACTTTTTAAGACCTGCCTGTTATTGACGACATACATGAAAAAGCAGTTAAAGAATACATAGACAAAAAAAATAGTAAGTAGTTTGGTAAACCGTTTACTGTTTATTTTGTTTCATTTACTAGTTTTTGCCCTCAACTCCGTATGCGTGAACTGTACCTTAAAATTTGTATTATTCCAGGCCATAATCTATTTTTATGCGAAATTTCATCCAAATTCGTCACGTCGCCACGTATCGTTTCGACGTGACTGAGTAACAAACATCCAAAAAAGCAAACAAAAAAAATTCGCATGTACCGCGGATATCTATTCATTATTCACTTACACTATTATTCATTACACTTACGCTTATACTTACACATTATTCAGTATTCACTTACCACCGGTTGAACTGTATGCTCGTCTGCAGCCTTCTTCTAATAAAAAAAGAAAAGATTAGTGCTAATTATAGATTTAGCAAAAACGCAAGTTGTACATTATTTGCATTTTGCTTATTGCTTTATTAAAAAAAACAAATTATTAAAAACTATATAGGTAGATACTTAGTCTGGCTATAAATACTTTTACAATAATTGAATTGTTACAATAATTGTTAAATTACAATAATACACTCACGTGAATTACGTATTGTTGTTGTTGATATTATTAATTAATGGAATGACACATTGCATCATTTTGTACGCACTTACTGCAGCTGTGACGAGATTTTTTACACGCACTTTGTACGCATTTTGTCAGCATTTTTGTTTTGTAGTTTTCTGTAAATTATTATGTAGAAAAATAACAATATTATCTTTAGTTAGACAGACCAAACATAATCTTATAAAATTATAATGATAAGTAGATAGTCAATAATGATGACAGTGTTATACTTTCACAGTACATAAAAATATGAATATTTTTTTAGAGATACTCGCAGTACGGTCTCTCCGATTATATAATAGAATTGATTTTATTCTCTGACTTTTATATTGATTCCCACGTGAGTTTTGTAACAGATCTGGATAAAGTCTATAATATTCCCTCATTCCATTAGAATTTGTATCCTTGAGACATGATTAATAATACTAATACTAGATATACTAGCATGCTTTTGAATTTACTTAGTCCAGCCATAAATATTTATTTCAAAACATTGATTCTTTTACATAATCATTTTATTAGAAGAATTTGTGTTATATTAGAAATAAATAGGTGAGCATTTTAAAAATATAACGTTTATTCGAAATGGTCACCATTTGCTTTTATACAATCTTTCAAACCTTGTGGCCAATTGTCATGGGAAAATTGGCAACCGTTACCGTTATGGACTGTTTTAGGGATTCAATATTATCATGGCGTTCAGAGTGAGCTATGCTCTGTAAAACAGATCATAAATTATAATCGAGCGGATTAAGATCGACACTAGATGACGGCCAGTCTTCAGCTCTAATGAAGTCGGGAATATTCCTTCCTAGCCACGCTTGTGTTGAGCGAGCCTTATGACCTAGTGTTGAGTCTTGCTGAAAGGATCATTCTTGGCTATCGAGCAGGGTGTTGTTAAGAGGCTTTATGACCCTCTCAAGAAACGTATCTTAATACACTTGAGCCGACATTTTAATATCTTTTTCACAAAATGTCACTCCATGATAACTAACACCCCACCAAACCATCACTAAAGCCGGATAATGACCACGATGCACCCTGTTGACCAATTGAGCAGCTTCTCTGGAGTTATGAGCTTCATTCTACTTGTTAAAATGTTCCTCAATTGTGAACATTTTCTCGTCCGTAAATAAGATTTGTCTGTGAGCTCCCTTTGCGTACAGCTGAAGAAGTTGTTTTGGTTTGTCAACTCTATTTTTATTTAAATTATCAGTTAAGAAATGACCAGTATGTTTTTTTAAGCGGCTACTCCTAAATATTTTTTTAAAAATACGTGACATGGTTCTGGGTGCTATATTCATCTCTCTGGATAAAATCTTTTACTCCTTCACGGAGAGTTTTCAAAATTGCATTTGGCTCCATCCCTACTTTTTGTAATGTAATACAGCAATACGGTTTTCTCACCTCACTCCATTTTAATATTAGTATATATTTTATAACTATATTCAATAATGAGTGGCGTCAAAATGAGAAAAACCTTCTCAACCTTTTCACGTGAGAATGACAGATTCCAAATTCAAATGTAAGTTATTTATTTTATTGTAACGGTATTTATGGCCAGACTAGGTATAACAGAAGGTGGTAGATCAGTGGACCGTCTATTTGGTGGTAAGTTGATACTGTCGCCTATGGAAATCCGCGATACATGACCACTTTAGTTCAGAAAGACGAACATTGGCACGTCCCAGAATGGGTCGCCTACCTATAAAGACTGAGAAGTGGTATTGGAAAAAGATTTTTTAGAATTCTGTCCCTGTCTACAATTTGAGACGAATACGAGTGAACGAAATTGGTGAATTAAACCGTAGATCCACGCGGGCAAAGCCTCGGGGAAAGGCTGTACGTGCTATATTGAATATATTGGCTATATTGAATGTTTATGTACCTACTGTTAGCACAGTATGCATTTTAGCTGTTCTGCGGTACTTACTTATAGTATCATTTTCCAATAGTTTACTCAGAAAACTATGTCTACTTATTACAACACGTTTCCATATATGTGTATTCGTAAGCATTTACAATGAAATGATGTTAAATAATATAGAAATAGAGTCATTATATTGTTTTAATATTAGTATTTATTTTATCTATTGCTGGAAATATTATTATAAAATATTAACATAGTGCGTTCCGTGATCGTCTCGCGTCGTACATCCGTAGGAAGTGCGTAGTAGGTATACAAAGTACCTTTTAGAAAATAATGATAAAAATATAAAACCCAGAAAATACTTGTAATGTACATTACATTGTATTTAAATTCACAGCTTTAATCGTCTGTTTAGGACGAATAGTGCGTGGACGGCCGGACCTTTTTCTGTTACAAACAGAGGATGTTCAATGATTCAGTGTACCTACCAATAGCCCGGTACACAAACATTCGACTAATACGAGAAATTATACATTCTGTTATATATTATACATTTAATTATTCGTAATTATACAGACAGAAAGACGCCAGTCTATGCATGCTCCTTGGATTTATCCAAAGCATTTAACCTGGTGTCTTATATGACGTTCTGTGCTCTAAGCTCTCAAATGAAACTAGTGTCCCAAAGGCACGGTGGTTTGTGCCCAAAGGAAGTAATCTCAATATTTAAATATTGGTATCAGCTACAATCTAAGTATGGTAGATGGGCGGGCCATCTGTCGGACGTATACGGCTTGAAAAGTGGACTGAGGCAAGGTGGGCTGACGTCGCCAAAGCTGTTTAATCTGTATGTGAACCGACTGATCGCTGAACTCAGCAACGCATCTGTAGGCTGCTGTATTGATAGCAGATCCATTAATAATATCACCTCTGCTGATGATATGGTGTAGCTGAGCCCTTCGGTTAGTGCCCTCAGGAAATTATCGAGTATTTGTGAGCGATATGCCGGGGCACATGGCTTCAGTGGCTTCAGGTGCAATACGACTAAGAGTAAGTGGCTACCGTTTAAGGCAGGCAGTAAAAGTTATTTCAATGTCCTGCCAATCATATTATGTGGCACCCCTCTCAAAAGAGTATCGGAGATTAAGTACCCGGGGCACTGGGTCACGCAGACGCTTAGTGATGATCTGGACATAGATAGGTAACAAAGGGCGCAGACGATCAGGTGTAATATGTTGGGCCGTAGGTTTACACATTGTACTAGGAGTATCAAAGTGACACTATTCAGGATTTATTGTCAGTCGTTTTACACGTGTAGCCTATGGGTCAAATATACACAGAAGGCTCTCAGTGTTTTGCGTATCCAATACAATAATGCGTTCAGGGTGCTGTTGGGACTGCTGCGCTTCTGCATAGCTTCCCAGATGTTTGCTGAGGCACACATGGTTGGATTCCAGTCCATCCTACATGGTAGAATAGCCTCGAAGATGCTATATAGGCATATGCCTGAAATAAATTCATTATTATTATTATTAAATAACTACAGTTGTACATTATCTCCTTCTTAATAATTGCAAATAAATGTGTGTGATTAATTTACTGATTCATATTGTACATTTTTTTAGCCAAGTAGAATGAAAACTATGAGTGTTGAACCTTCTTAAATATCTTATACAATGTTTGAAATTCCCCTTTTATAATTTAAAAATATTCGACCAGTACAGACGCAGGTAGGTATTTCTACCCTACAAAAACGACAGCATGTCGTTCTAGGTGCCGAATATACAGTGATGAGGGTAACTTTTTTCACTATGACTTTGACAAAATGGTAGGTGCGCATCGTATGGGATCGTACATCTATTTGTAACAAGAAATAGAGAACAAAAAATGACCTTCCGTTATTCGTTAGCATCAACATTTGCATCGCACACAGCTGCACACAGCTGCACACACAGGAATAGAAGATAGATATATATGTATGTATATTTAGATGAATATAGCGTGTCGATATAAACATATTATTAATCTGTGACGTTGTCTGAGCAAAGGGACATTATTGACTTTAGTAAAAAAATCTAAATATATCTGATTTTTAAGATAATTCCCATTGATATTTTTAAGGACTTTTAGTAAAGTGCCAATTCTGGAGAAACTAGAACCCACAATAAGGTCCCTTTTCTCAGATAATATCAGATATAAATATTAGTTTAATTAACATAAAATAGGTGTCGGCCGGCTTTGCAGTGGCACCACCCACCCCATCTTTTCCCGTGGGTGTCGTAAAAGACGACTAAGGGATAAAAACTCCACTATCACAAATTCGGAGGACCTAAACTTCTAAAAGAGTGGACTCGCCAACTCATTTGACCAACGTACACAAGACAATGTGCATGAGGAGACCCACGTTCAGCAGTGAACGTTAAAAGGGTTGGTTACGCGAGTACGACAGCGAATATCTGCTTGGATAATAATGAAGTGTTTGACATGCAAATTCTGAGACTGTGATTCATAGCCGATGTAGTTAACAATACAAAACGCATTCAGCTCGGCTGGGCAGTCCATCCTCAGCAAGGAGGTCGACAGACGCATTCATCTCGGCTGGGCAGCATTTGGGAAAATGCGTCGGCTCTTCACGTCGTCTATACCACAAAGTGTGGAGACGAAAGTATTCAATCAGTGCGTCCTACCAGTTATGACGTACGTATGAAACTGATTCATAAGTTTAAAATCACTCAGCGAGCTATAAAAAGAGCTATACTTTGCAGGATAGGATCTGAAACGAAAAAGTTGCAATAGGTAGGTAATAGGCCGCAGGACCGATGGCCCTTGGGGTGAACGAGTCCTCTAATGGAGGCCATGTACCTGGAGGTGCAGTGTGGGACGCCCTTCGGTCAGGTGGACCGACCACTTAAAGAAATTCGCTGGTGGTGGTTGGATGAGAAGAGCCGAGGATCGTGTGTGGTGGCTAGGCTTGGGAGAGGCATATATCTAGGAGTGGAGAGACATAGACTGATGGTATAGCATGGTATGAATTTTAGTTGTTACTATTAACTACCAGATGCAAGTTATAGGTACAATTAAGCATAACTTAGATTATATAAAAAAAAAATATAATATAATAAGATGAGATAAAGTTAAGCATATTATATTGATTTTATTTATCAGTGTTTCTTTGTAAAACCTGTAATTACAGGTTTTACAAAAGTTTTTAGTTTTCATAATATGCACTTTTTATCTTAAAAAAATAATATTAAATATTTTATAATTGTCCTATTAAACAAACTTGAATGAGATGAGGTCCGATTTAGTTCAGTTGCTCCAATTGCCGTACGACAATAACTACACTGCTGTATGCCGTAAGATTATAAACATAACCGCGCTGATTGTCGTACAAAACCGAACTTGTCGTACCAACAACGCCAACACTTCAAAAGAACCAAAACACGTAATTCGCATCATGGCTGATTCACGCTGTGAATATTTTGAATCAGTTACGACGCTGATGTGTCTCTATGGTCTTTTTGGATTTGCCAGATTGCACTTTTGCATTTGCAGTGCATTTCAGATTGCACAGAGCGACATTAGGCTAGGCTGAGTGATAATGGTCGGGTGAGGACCACTATGAATAGTTAGCACCATAGCAGGGATCTAGTTAGACTCGAACGGTCCCTACTCCCTACGCGTCCTATTGGCGCGCCGCGCCCGCGCCCGTCGTCGTACCGACCAAAAAATAAGCACGCACACGCGAGAACGAGAGGGCCGCGGCGGCGCGGCCCGCATTCCACGACTGGGTCAACGCCGTCGCCCCGCACGGCCCCACTCCGCGCCACTCGCTTCCTTCAGTCGTTCGCGCGCGTCGCTCGTGATAATTCGTTTACATGTTGCTCGCTCTCTATCGCTTGCTGTGTTTACAATAGTGTTGTTTGTTATTACCAAAATAATATACTTGCTGGTGATTTGTGTCAGTGACAGTGTGTGAAATATTGTTTTCTGTTTTGTTACAAGATTTATAAACGTACTATTTGCGAAGAGCAGACGGCCACGGGAGGCGCCGAGCTCAGGTAGCATTTTATATAGTTTCCAATCTGATTATCGCTGGGCTAATCTGGTTTTACGTAGTCAACTGCTTCTTCGTAATAGAGGTACAGGTGTAAATAACAGAGCCACGTGACAGCGTGTATCAATCCGTCGCCGCTTACCACGTGGTCCGCTGGTGTAAACAACTGCTCTTCTACGCATCGCGGCATCGCATCGCACCGCCTCCTGAACATTGGTCTATCACGGCCACGCTGAATTCTCATTTTCACTGTGTATGTATACCGTGCTCAGTATCTCTATACTATTCGACATTTAGAAAGTACAAAAATTATGTTTTATATATTATTTAGAAATGAAAATTTATTTTGCTTCTGGTTATGCAAAACAAAACCAGTACTCAAAAATCCCTACCCATAAAAAGTCATCTGTCTGCACTAATCTCCAACACTAATGGCCCGATTTTGTTGCTGTTTTTAACGTGGGAAGGGATAGGATGGGAATGGGCTCTGGCATATCTCACTCACTACCGAAACACGTAATATACACTGAGGAATATGATAAAGTGGGAAATGGAGTACATTTCAAGGTATTATTCTGTGAGAGAGAGGTAACGACGCCAGTCGAGTGCGCCCAGCGGCTGTTGGATTGCAGCGTGCACTCTCCCCCTCCCAAACAATTAACAGTACTCGTAAACAATGCATTTTGCAAACACGAAACAGAATGAATCTTAGTTTGTTATGAAACATCAAGTTCTACTTTTCTAACGACATTTTTCACCAGTTTTCCAGTCAGAATCGGAATTTAGAATATCCATCTGCGATTCTTCAGATTAGACATATCAAAGAATCGGACTTTTTGGCGGGAACTCGATAGTGAAGTTGAGTTACTGTTATGCGCGTTATACATAGTGTTGCCAGGTCTTAAACGGAAAAAGGGCGGGACTGGGACGAAAAAATCGGGACGTAGAAAAAATGCAAAACAATGGTTACAATCCTTTAATTCAAAATCACAGACTTTAATGAGTACAATCAAACCTTAAGATTTACTAGTATTACTTACTACTCATACTATCAAGATAAACGATTGTTAAATTTATCTTATTATATTTAACATAAATATATTATTAATTGCTAAAGGAAGTTGTAATGTAAGGATTCAACGATATTAAATTATTTAACGTAAATATTAAATCAACATAAATATTTTTTTTTTTATAGAACACATTTTGAGCTTGATTTTGCCGCTTGTAACTCCCCCGCTTCACCCCGCGCGTCGCAAGTCGCCCAATTCGCACATCATCCGTCGCTCGCTCGCACTTAAAGAAGAAGCGCACGCGCTTCTTTCGCTGGCCGATTCGTTTATTTTTTTTATAGTGCCTATCGCGCTAAATTGGCTACTTAGATGAAAAAGCGGGATTTTGGGCGTCCCACTCAGGGTACTGGCGGGACGCGTCCTGAGAGGGCTGAAAAACGGGACGTCCCGCCAAAAGCGGGACACCTGGCAACACTAGCTACACACGTAACGTTATATCGTAGCGATTTATCTGTGCAACCCGATCTGCGCAGATTTATCGATCGTGTGTATGACAAATCGTTACAGATTATCTCGTTTGCACAGTAGATCAGCGGCAGTTGCATTTTCTATTCTATAAATCGTTGTCGATTGCGTTTGCGCAGTTTTATCGTAGCGTGTGGATGGCGGCGTCTGGCGATTGCTCAGTTCACGGAGGGGCTTGTTGTTGTCGGATGCGTCCGAGCACATGTCTTACAATGTTCTTTTTCTTTATTAGCGGAGTGATAAAGCCAGGAGGCTTAAGTATGTCTCCTCGTCCATCCTTAAATAGTTTTTGTCCATCAATCTTTTGTGCGAATTTTAACACATTTAATGCCTCATGAAGGTTGCGGGCACCCGCTGGATGCAGGTCGCTGCCGATAGGTCTAAATGGCGGACAATGGGGGAGGCCTATGTCCAGCAGTGGACGTCCAAGGGCTGAGATGATGATGATGATGATGAATGCCGCCCGATTTAACTGTGCAGTTTGAAATCTCTACGATATAACGTTACGTGTGTAGCGCGCTTTATTGTTTGAATATTATAAAAATTGTCCATTTTTGGGCTTTGTGGTTTATTAGTGATAGTTTATTGAACTTCAAAGTTTTTTTATGCGTAATGTTTGTGATAATCGAATAGAAGGATAAACCTGCATTTTTCGTGTGCTTACAACGAGTCCGACTCCTATTGACTTTAAAGAATAAAAATTAAAGAATTATGCCAGAACCCATTCCTCGTCTGCCGCTTTTTTCCTATAAAAAAAACTTATAAGTTTAACGACATAATTAATTACTATTTACATATACAGATCAGATTCAGATTATTTTAACAATTTAGCAAAACACCGAAATACTCAAAATCATTTTACTCGTAACCTCGGAATGTGCTGTTTCGTCAAATGGTAAAGAATGATTATGAGTTTGAATGACCGAAATTAAAAACACATTTTATTATTGTTACACAATCACATGATACATGCGATATCACTGATACCCGTGTTTTATTAACGATACATAATCATGTAATATTTGTTACATTATCTGAGAAACGATACCTTATTGTCGCTTCTAGTTTCCTATATATTGAAATCTTGAAAAAAATCTGCTAAATCATGTTTCTATGTTAATTTTGAAAAACGATATTTAAATTAAAAATCTTAAACACAATTAATACCTCCAGTGTGGTTTCTTTGCTCATATTATAACGTCACATATTTACCACCTACCTACCATATATGTAAAAAAATATTTGTATTGCATTTTTATACTATATCTCAATGACTTATCTATATGTTTCCGATAATTAATTACGGACTTATTAACTAAAATTAATAAGTCCCTACCGACAATAAGGTCCATTTGCTTAGACAACGTCAAAATACTAATATCCTCATTTTCTAATTTTCTTAAACATCGAAGACATGCAACAGCCCATTCCCATTCAATCCTATCCCTCCCCATTTTCCTAATCCATTCCTTGATCTACAAAGGCAGGTAACGCACCCGGGGACGTGCCAACGGTTGCCATTCTGGACTGATGTTGATACGTATTGCGGATGTCTATGGACGACAGTATCCACTTGCCATCAGGTGAATTGTACGCTCGTGTGCCGTTTTTTTCTATAAAAAAAAACTTCACATCAGAGACGCTATTAAGATTCACCAGGGAAGATGCATTTAGTTATTTTCGTATAGGTAATAACTATTTTTATCCCAACTAAGTAAAGAGATATCTCAGATATCGAAATACATATCGAAATTGATAGTCATAACAATCATGCATTAACGTAACTTATAACACGCTACATCTATAATTTGTTATTTGAACCATTTTCTAGTATTTCAATATTTGTTTAAAATTGAAGTAGGTTATTATTGTTTGATATGACTACATTCTTTATTTACTAATTTACTTTAATTAAAGCCTTTTTAGTATATACGTAGAATAATAATAATATCTACAATTCTATTGAATCGTACGAATTAGGTCCCCGTGGGAGGGTAAGTAGCTACTAAGCTGGCGGCACTACATTACATAGCTAAAGAAGAGTTTGCTTTGATTGACATCAAAGATAATTAAAAATTCACTTCAAATGTAAAAACTAAATTTATGCACGTTATTTCTAGTAAAATGTTAAATGGTTACTTGAGCTCGGCCACGTTTGCGTTCAATACCTTGTATGTCAACAAAATAGTTATGTAAATGAAACTTGGGTTCTCAACAGAGAAATAATATACAAATTGGAAGTAACACTGCGGACTGCCAATACATGACCACGACAGCGTAACAACTAACAAGTGTAACAAGGTTACAGACGGACCTCAAACAAAGAGCGAGGCTTTGATAGATAGGTAAAACTTTTTATTGCACACCAAAACAAAATAAGACTGTAACAAACGTTGTAACACATGAAATACGTCGGTGGGAGTAAATCGGCCACGTTGGCGATGTAAAGTTTCGAGTGAGGCGCGGCGTCCAGTATTTCGTCTAAAGCGCGCGCCACAAGCAGCACTGATTTCAAGTCAATGACCGAAATTCTTCCTGCTCGTGGCGCGCGCTTTAGAATATGTTACTTGCACCAAATTATTTATCTAATTTTTTCCATCAATTCTAATTCACTTTTATCTTTTCTTATGTGTAATCATACAAATATATAATAAAACAGCTACATTTATATCAAAAAACCTAACCTTGAAGGTATGAACGCATACGAAATGAAAAAAATATGGGACTTTTACTAAAAATCTTTCGGAATCGGTGTCGTCTTTGGTTCTACAGAATCAAATTCTTGATAAACTATTTGAGGATCGACTCTTGTACATATACCTATGTGTGAGTAGCAGTGGCGGCTCGGAACTATCAAGTAATTCTAAAACTTTTGGATAGATTTTTGTTTTATAATGATATTAGTAGCCTTCCTTTTACCCTGAGATCTTAATTATTGTTAACAATTGGTCCACAGTAAAGTTTGTTTCTTGCGAAAACAGATATCTTGTATTCGCTTCTTTTTTGTTTGTAACTAGAAAATTTTAAAGTTACAACAAGTCTACCAGGTGCGACTTCTGAGCTTGATGGTGCTGAGGTGTTGTACTCAATAATAGACATAAAAAGTAAAAGAAAAAAAGACTTAGAAAAAATACTGCTAACCACTCATTGTTGATATACGAAAACCTATCTTCTCGCTTTCCAGCACCAACCTATATTGATTTAATTAAATGTTAGTAAAAAAAGGAAATTGTATTATGTTTGATTTACACATTCAGCTTCATCGGGGATACCATGCAGTTAAAAACGTTCATAGATTTGTTTAACAATGTTGTCATGTCTATTCTTAGACGCAGCAATTCAACAAAATCTAAAATATTCTAATCTGAATATTTAACATTTCGAGACTTGAAAAGATGGTTCTAACTTTTTTTGCGAACTAGTGTGAGGACTGAAAATTTGTATAATTGATGAATATAGTATAGACAATATATGTACTTTATAAATTTTAAGGCGGAACTAGGCGGTAGTGTAAATTAATTATTATGCGGTATTCTTAAAACTCTCAAGAAATCTTAAAATTTAAGATTTTTTTATTGTTTGTTTTTCATCACAATACAATTTTGATAATACGATGACATTTTTCGTAAAATACTATTATTGTATTTATCTTGTCTACAATCACATTACTAAAACGCAGTTTAAATCGCAAATAAAATAAATTTACTTTTTGATGTGATTCACAACAGAACACATTTGTTACTAACTAATGACATACTTTATGAGTTTAAATTAAACTTTATTATCTTCATTGAGAGTAAAAATAAACAAATACAGACGTGTATGGAACGTACGTATACCTCCTGTTATTTTACTAAACATTTCATTCTGTTATCATCGCTGTTTTGAATATTGTCCAAGTCACAAGATTGGACGGAAAAGGGATTTGCATGAAATCGTCCATCACCATCTTACTCCATCTTACTTCCATCTTACACCATCTTACTGGACCTCTCATATTATTGAACCTTAATGAATGATACAAGTAGCTTGTCTTGGAAGCTCTTAAACACCCATCTCATTGTCGGACCTTCTACTACGAACAGAGTACGCTCCAAAGGTTGAATGTCCGCTCTACTATTTTCTTCTGGCTTTTAATTTAATAGATTTTAATAGAAGGTCAAACATATATTAATTCTGGATTCTAGAAGTTCGGCAGCGCACCCTGGTTTGCAGATGTCCATGGGTGGCGGTGACCACTTACCATCATGTGGTCCGGCCGCTCGTCTACCATCTATTCTATAAAAAATAACATTGGACTTGGTTCATCTCAACTATATCCTGCTTGCAGGTCAAAATTACGTAGTGAATCCCTAATTCTCGGTACCCTTGCCACTCGCCGTACAGTACAACAAAGATAGATCTAATTCTAAATAAATGTGATCGAGGGTGTGACAATCATATAAAGGTTAGCAATTAAACCAAACTTATTATATCTTTAATTAGGGGGCTTTATTCTGACAAGATTAATTATTACAAGTATACGCAGACATCAATTTCATCGTTGAATGAGATGAAAATGTTAACAAATGAAATATGTAATTATTATCGTAAAGGACTGAAGAAATGAATATAATTATGAATTGTTATTTGGGTACCAAATCTGTGAATATATTATTTACCTATAAGTAATAATTTGATAATATAAATGTATTAATTGATTGAATTATTAATTATCATTAATAATAATTAATACATTAAATTTAATTGTTATTTAGAATCACAAAATTAATAAAGGCAACACATGTCTGTAAATCTGTCAAAAAACTGTCAAAATCGAAAACGTTCAATGAAAACATTCGCCTTTTGTAATTTACAAATTTTTATTAATATTCACAAGTAAAAGCGATAGTTTTAAATATACTTTGTTCTAAATATAATACATAATATGAATAAGTTTAGTACATGAATATCCAAATTTATAGCAGTTGATCGATGCCATCAACTAAAATACATTGATTGATGTTGTAGCATTGCTGTGTTGTAGGTAAGTTAAATAAGTATAATCACTAACATTTAACTCAATATGGTAAGTTACATATTGATTATTTATAAATAAATGAATAATTACCTAACTTATTAATTAGCATTGGGAATTTTCCGCAAATGGTCAATACAATAGTGCTTACAATTCATCATTAACCAGACCATCATTAAAATGCTTAACCAGACGCCAGGTGTCTATAAGATAGACTGCAGCTGTGGTAGTTCCTATACAGGCCAAACTAAGCGTACAGTTGCTGAAAGGGTCATGGTCATGGAACACATCGCCGCTGTAAGAAACCGCCAAACTAGTAAATCAGCAATAGCCGAACACTTTCTCAACGCTGGAATTAGTCACTGGATAGAACTCTGCATTCCCAAAATCCTCTCCACTGACCGTCATCTCAGTCAACGTCGTCATCCAATTTATCCCATCATTGTAACGTGATGCGATTGAAATTAAGAAATATAAAATATTCAGTGGGGAATATGGATATACACTGTCGTCGACGTGGAATCCAGTACATAATTAACAAATTTAAAGCTTGATAAATACATTGTCTTCGACGTGGAATCCAGTACATAATTAACAAATTTAAACCTTGGTCAATACACTGTCTTCGACGTGGAATCCAGTACATAATTAACAAATTTAAACCTTGTGATTTACCGTCGAATGCATCCGCGGACATTGTTAGTGTAGTGTGTCGCAGCCTTTTCGAATGTGAAGATCAAATGTGGGTAGTTGATGAAACTGCTCGCAGCTCCCATCCTGGACTACCCGCCTCTTGAGTCAACTCGTGACCAAGGCGTACCGAAACGTCGAGTAAGACTAAAAGGTAAACAAATACCTTTATTATACGCTTTCAGACCCAATGTAGAATATAAAATGTGTACAAAACGCGATAGTTTAAAAAGTTATAAAATCCGTCAATTGAAATTTATACAAACAAACACTGGTGAGGTGTTTGTTTTGGTATTCAAAGCGCGATATCAAGACAACTTCATTTCCTCTCAATTAACCATAAACAATTTACAATACTGTCTAATATTGTGAAAGTTTTCAATCAAATTTTAATGCTGTATGGGCGTTTCTCTGTAAACTGGGCAACTTGTCCTAAGAAAGTTCTCTAGACGACTTTTGTGCTTATATATTGACAAATCTTATTAAGGGAATTAATATCTACATGCTTAATAATAAACAACAGACGAACCGAAAGTATTTTCATTAGTTTAGGAAATATTTAGCATTTTTGTAAAAACCGTTACAGGCGACTGTTGCCCGTGTCAGGGGACTGTCTATTTAAATGAAAAATACAATTTTAGGAACAAAATTAAATCTTTTTTTTATTTTTATAAACTTTGGAGTTTAGGAATTAAGTAACTGAACTATAAACCTTTTGGTCCCGACACTTTTTGGTGACAATGAACTGAATGTAACGACAATGAATGTCGAATTTTCGTTTGATTACTGTAACAATCGTGGGCTTTGTATTTAGTGATAGTTTATTAAACTAAAAGTGCGTCAAGTTTGTGCGCAATGTATGTGATAATCAAATGAAAAAATAAGACTGCGTTTTCCGTGTTTCAAGGTGTCCAACTTGTTCGCACTAAATCTATTTTTTTTTTAATTCTATATACTTAATTTGGGACTTTGGCCAACACTGGCATGTCAGTCCCATCGTAACCTAAACAAAATTTCACTTACTAAACTAAACACTCAAAAAACACAACGACGGCTTGGACATATCCGCCAGTGCCACCGCCCAAAGCACTAAATCTATAATACTATCACATCACAAAGTGACTCCTAAATATTACTGGACGGAAAAAACGCTTGCCAGATATTTATTTTCTCGTGAGATTGGCAAAATACACAAAAGCAAACATATGTACTTATTTATTTTTATGTTTCTATATTATGTTATTCTTATTACTGCGAGATTTGTAATTGGCTTATACCACTGATGTTATTACCGAAATCGAATTTATACTTCAGATGAAGCTGTATATTTCTGTTTATGTAAATAAATAAATAAAATAGTCGTCGCGCTTAAGTCGACAACGGAGAGGTACTTCCATCTACCTAAAAAAAATTGCAATCGAATAGCCAGGGTTTGTTTAGTACAAATATTCGCGGCCCTCTTGGATTGTATACCTGAGAAGACTCCAAGAGGCGTGGGTGGTGCCGTGACCCCACCCTCCTTCCGTCACTCTGCTACAATATTGGCCAATCGAGCGTTGGAACAAAAACATTATACAAATTCCTTTGCAGCTCATTATCAACTTATTAAATAGGCGGCTTACTGGCGCCTACCCTAATTACAACCTTGTAGAACAAACCTCTTTCAGTCAGCTATGAACAGGATTCACCCTCAAGCCCTCTGGTGTTGCCGCTGCCCATGGGCGGCGGTGACTACTTACCATCATGTGGTCTGTCAGCTCGTCCGCTATCTATTCTATAAATAAAAGTTAGAGCAACGGATATAAAGGTGAAATTCATCAAAAAGTTTATTATGGTTCCAACGTTCGGTTGGCTAATGCTATGGGAGTGTGCACGCCGCAATTCAGCATCTACTGGGCGCTCTCGACTGGTCACGTTACTGTGAGCGAGGAGTCCCTCACAGTAAAATGTACTGCATTTCCCATTTTATGCTATTTCCCCAATGTACTTATATGTTTCGGTAGTGAGTGAGAGATATGCCAGGACCCATTTCAATCTTATTCTCTTATATAATATCTTTTCTATAATTATATTTCTAAATCTCCAAGGGTAGGTGATACCACCGGGGTCCAACGTTTGTCATTCTGGACTGATGTTACAGATGTCGCAGGGCGACAGTATCCACTTACCGCCAGGTGTACTGACTACCGCCTTCTGTCTATATAAAAAAACTTATTTTTGAAAATATTAAGAATTACAACTTTCCGATACTGAAAAACAAAGAAATTGAAAAAATAGATCACCATTAGCATAAACGAATATAATTTTATTATTCATGATGAGGTGAATTCCAGTAAGCTTTAATATATGAAAGGTGCACTTGGCAACAACTCATCCCATATCCGTGATTGCTCAGCACTGTCCTTTTATATTCAACGCTATTGAAATTCACTTGGCAGTTTATTGTACACAGTAACCAATAGATAATGCAGTAAGTAGATGGTAGATATGAACGGTTGCCGCCGGACACCCATTATGCAAAGTGACTCGTCCGAATTTCTTCTGAGATGATTTCATAAAAAATAAATTTCTTCCTATTGTACAGGTTTTGTTATAACGTTATGAGTTATGTATGACTTGTCATGATTCACTATATTATTTATGTAACTTGTTTTTATCCCTTTTGTTACGAAGGGCTTGAAGTAGCGGCTAGACGATTGCATGCTTCTTTTATTTAGAAGAAATGGCAGACGGAAGACCAGCCTACATGATAGTAAGTGATTACCGCCACACAAGAATATTTGCAACACCAGAGGAATGCTGGTGCGCTGCCTAGCTTATAAAAGCTAAGGGATTCCATTTTTATGATTTTTTTTTATATTAAAGGTTAGATCGGTAGCGCAATGAATCAATGTTTTACTTTTTTTAATAATAATAATATTTATTTTTAATCACCTACATATACAATGATCTTAAATTAATGCTATAGAATCAGTTCCTCTATGATTTAGCCAAAAGCTGTACACATTTTTAATCTATATTGTGTAGTCTATAATAAGTCAATAATAGCCTATATTGAGTCCCACTCTTAGACAAAGCCACCTTCGGATGGAAAAGTAGGTCTAAATAATGTTTAACTGAGCGCTGTCGTATTATATTACTGCTATTGAACCTTACCCCTAAAAATTTGGACTATAAGCCCTAAGTCTTTACTTTAACACCATGAAATATAGTACAAGCACTACTTATGTAAATGATATGGTAAACTGTTAATAATATGCTGTACGTAAATAAAATTAGCCGTTTTGTACAATTTTCAGCATCTCTATTTTTCTTTCTAGTTTTCCTCACAAATATCATTCAAAAAGACAGAGGCGCAATACGAGCTATTATAGTATAGTCTTTTCAGAATACTAAAATACTCGTAATCCAGAACAAATCAGAACAAAGATTTTGCTGGTTTCCGTACATTTGAAAAAAAATATGTTCAGACCAAAGTTGTAGAGATTTACGAGCTATATCTAACAACATACCGTTAATATAATAGGTCGGGGAGAAAGTCTTTTCGTATTTTGTATGTATGAAGTTGTGATCCAATATCTTTGATTGAACTGTTTGTACCTGGCTGGTTTAAAAAGATAACATTTAAAAAAAAAAACTGTTTCCCGCCATTTTTCAATTGTTTTTCTGTCCAAGAAAATGAGTGAATCTAACGAAGAAATTCGATAAATTTTAAAGTTTTGTTACAAAAAAGGGAAAAATGCGACACAAGTCGCGAAAAAAATTTGTGCCGTTTATGGGCCTAATGCAGTGTCAATAAGAGTAGTAGAAAGTTGGTTTAAGCGTTTTCAGTCAGGAAATCTTAATGTTCAAGATGCAGTTCGCTCCGGTCGCCCTGTTACCGATAAAGTTGATGCCATTTGTGAAAAAGTGCAGCAAGATGGGCATATAAGTAGTTACGACATTGCTAATGAACTGAGCATTGACCACAAAACAGTTTGACTCATTTGAAAAAGTCTGGATTCACAAAAAAGTTCGATATTTGGGTACTCATTGTACACGAGCTCATTGAAAGAAACCTCATGAACCGTCTACTCGTTTGCGATTCTCTATTAAAACGCAAAGAAACAGAATCATTTTTGAAAAGATTGATCACTGGTGATGAGAAGTGGATCACTTACGACAAGAACATGCGGATCATGGTCTAAGTGCGGCCAAGCTCCACAGACTGTGGCGAAACCCGGATTAACGCGCAATAAAGTGATGTTGTGTGTATGGTGTGATTGGAAGAGCATCGTTCATTATGAGCTTTTACCGCCGGGCAAAACCATCGATTCGGATCTCTACTGTCAACAGCTGATGAGACTAAAGCAAGAAATTGAGAAGAAACGCCCGGAATTGATCAACAGAAAATTTGATGTAGTCTTTCATCATGATAACGCCAGACCACACACAACTTTGGCTACTCAGCAAAAATTGAGAGAGCTTGGTTGGGAAGTATTGATGCACCCACCATATAGCTCTGACCTTGCGCCCTCAGATTTCCACTTGTTTCGGTCTCTTCATAATTCTTTAGGTAGTGTAAGGTTAACAACATCAAGAGAGAAGTATCAAAACTACTTGTCGCAATTTTTTGACCAAAAATCCCAAAATTTCTACAGCAACGGGATCATGTCACTACCTACAAGAGGGCAACAAGTTATAGAACAAAACGGCACATATATATTATAATTACATGTAATTAAACTTTTAAAAAAATTGTCTTGAATTTGTACATAAAATACGAAGAAACTTTTTCCCCGACCTTATATACAAACGGTATGTTGTTAGTTTGTAGAAGGAACTATTAAACCGATTTGACTTATCTACGAACTTAACTGATATATAGCCCACATATGTATATACCTACCCACACTTTTCCAACTCAACCCGACCTAAAAAATAAGTCATGCTTTTGGGCTCTTGTGAAAGTACCACTACTGCTCTGTATGATTAAAAGTTGATGACTGAAATGTATCTACCAACGTGTTTCGGCAGTGAGTGGGAGTTCTCACAGTTGTTTCCCTTCCTTCACCTTATTATGCTTCTATTTCCCATCCTGCCCTACTCTTTTCCAAATATGTAGTAACATTTAAATGTCCAAAGGTAGGTAACAATAGCTGCGTACTCGTAAGTGTCGACGTCGATAATCAACCAGTTGTAATACAAAGAGTATTGCAACTATCCATACAAGACAGTAATCTCAAACCCAATTCTTTTTTCATCAGGCCGAACGTTTAGTCGTCTGCATCTTTCTATAGAAAAATAATTAAAAGAAAAATTAAGCACGAAGACTGTGATGACAGCATATAGCAAAGATATTTTTATATTTAGATTATTTTTATAGCGCATGACCTCTGTTATCGTACTATAAGACACGTCGATGTAGTAGTCACCGAGTATGCTTGGGTGGGACCGATTAACAACATATTACAGAACTAGCCATGTTAAAATGTTTATAATTGCACCAACCCGTTGATTGGCTTGCAGCATTGAAGAAGTCAAACGCGACAATTATTGACGGTTCACATTTTAAATTAAATATGTTTTACAGCTAAATGTTTATAAAAGGTGTTTAAGGTTTGATGATGATAAACAAAAAGTTCAATAATTCTCCCAATCCATTCCTTAATATGCAAAGGTTGGCAGAGCATCCGGAAGCGTGTCAACGTTTGCCATTCTGGACTTCTGTTGGCTTTTATCGTGGAGTTCTATGGACTGCAGTATCTATCAGGTGGGCTATATGCTCGTCTGCCGTCTTATTTCTATAAAAAAAGCAAAATAATTATCAAATGCACCGATAAAAACCTTACTACTTCTAGATGCCTTATTAGCATTATCCTCAATGATAAAGTTGTCGATAATGTTCATTTAAATAATATCAATATGTTGCAAAACAAAATCAAGTCCAGTTTACCCACTGCAGTTATGGATAAATTATAATACGAAAGATGTAAATGAATATTATAGTTAAACTGCAAACTCTTTACATGAGACTCTTTACTTAATATGCGCGTCGCCAGTACAATAATAATTAAATTCTACGAAATTAATCCGAACGCAGTCCGTGAATAAACGTTACAATTACCGAAATCAATTAAAATTAAATTCGCAAGTACATCGAAAAGTAAAAAGGTATACATACAATTTTAAATTGTTGAACGGAAGGTAGTTGAAGGTTGTGTAGAAACAATTAACATAATGCAATTTACGTAATTCTTAAGTTGACTTCTACTCGGGTTAGCCTAAAAAATTCTCAGAAAATAGCTCCGTTATTATCGGCTGAATTAAGTAATGATAAGTTACGGCACTTTGTATATTCACATGTATAAGTACTTTGGTACAATGCAGCTAACGCACTCAGGGTTGGCAGTGGCATACTAATTAGGAAAGACAGAGATTTAAAGTCGAGACAAAGTTTAAAGTACTGTGACTTTCCAGTTTGCGGGTCTAATTCAAAATTGTTATTCATTAGATATTTCGTTTACTGATTGCGACGATGGAATGAGTCTATTTCACATACTTATGGTAGACTTTAAGCAAACGCTGTTAATATTTCGATTTACTTCTTTCACAGTCTGGAGATATGATCTGCAACAATTTACAGACTATTTTAGTTGTACCATTTTAGACAACGTTGCGGGGTATGTTTATTTTTTTATTTAATAAAGCAATGTTTTATTTGTAATCGATGACAGAATGTCGCCCAGTGTAAAGACATACATAGTGAATTTCCATTTCGTGGAACACAAACGTTGTTGTGGATTTCATTGCTGTAGGACACGTGTTACAGTTTATTGGTTCTCCGGCGAATACAAGATTTACACATGACATACCTAATGATACGAGTATGTTTAACAATACTCAAAGACCGCTATCAATAAGCGAGTTCGTGCAGAAGCATGCACCTTGAAGTGTTATCAAACAATATTCAGAAAACAAAGTTTTACAGTTCGCATGTCCTCGAATTAAATATGTTGATAAGTGATCTCTTGTTGTATATACAATGGGCAAATGATATTACTTAAGACTTTTATTTTCTGCGGCGCTACAATACGTACCACAATCTCCATAAATGTAAGTATTTAGTTCTATCTTCAGCCTCTCCTCTCCTTCAGGATGTTACTTTTCACATGTTCCTCAAATCTTCCCCTACACATTCGATTCATCTCTTTCGCGACCTGGCTCGTGGTCTGTTTTGCTGCGGAATAAATATTATTATTTTTCACGCTCTTGTAACATAAGCTTTACATGTCTAGCCTATGTCAGACGCTGTGATTGGCAGAATCTTACCAGCAGCGTTTCCTTCTGAATCAAATCTATGTATTTCGTGACTCATTCGTATACAGTAAGTTCTATTTTCTTCTTTCACAGAACCAAATATATTACGTAGCACTTGCTTGAAAGCACAAATTCTGCTCCTCAGTTGATGTCAAACGCCCAGTTACGCAGGCATTGATTACCACTGGACGAGTAATAAAATCTACTGCTAAAATATTGTAACATTTTTTTTTATTTTTACCCATGACGGCATGGAGGTCGTATACGCGTTTGGGGTAAGAGTAGGTGTATATGTTTGTGTATCCACTTATAGTCTCTCTTTGAAACGGCTAGACCGTTTGAGGATGGGTGTTATAGTTCTAACTCATCACTCTAAAAAACTTCTATAAACCAATGTAGTTATTCGAATGCGTCTTTATAAAGTGAATAGTTAAATATATCTCATTCCCCTTCCTTCCCAATCATCTTTCCAAATCCTTATTCTTAATTCCGAAAGTTAGACGCCGCATCTATGTACGTGTTAACTTTTGTCATTTATGACTGATGTTGACATGTAATGCTGATAGCACATAAATATCACGCGTGCGGCGTAAGGAAAATATTCAGCATAATAAGATATGGTGTCGTCTACATCACATTATATTACCTGATAGATGAAATGGGTTGGGATGGGATTGGATAAGATTGGATGTTAAAGAGCATTCAATTAGTCAGTTAAACGTGTCCAGTTTAACTAGGTTCTGTTCGTCGATAATGTTAATTAATACAAAGAGCAATTTTGTATCATTAACAAGTAGGTATTAACTCATTATTATTAGATATATATATATATATATATACAATAAAAATAAATTAAAAATGTTGATAACACCCCCGGCGGCTAAAAGGAAACACCTCGTTTCTTTTACTTACGATAAACCTTCGTTTTCAACTATTACGGATTGTCAACAAGAATGCTTATGTTTTTATTATAACTTTACAAGGGTAATTAGAGTTTTTTTTACCGTCGGGGGTTTTATCATCATAACCTGTTGCATAAATGCAAAAATGCATTATAACTATTATAAGAGATAGAACGATAGAGAACGCCTCAGAGAAGTCAGCGACACCGTCCATTCGTGAACGTACCGAACGTAACCTTTTGGTATCATTTGTGGATAGAATAGTAAATTAGTGTCAAATTTGATTTACTATTGTGAGTGAAATTTGGGTACGAGGTCGACCCGCTTCCCGAACTAGGTACTTACCAATTAGAAACGGACCTTTTCCGGTTTTCCTTATTATTCGCGTTCAAGTCCGGCTCGAGCGGGGGTGGGGTGCAATGTTTTGGGTGCCGGCATCGAGGAGCGCGCCGCCGCATTAGCCACGGGCTGATCGATCGCGCTGCGCTGTGCGCTGCTCTATTATTTATTACCAAAATATGGCGGCATGGTGCGGCACGCGGTCGCCGACCTCACTGTTCTGTACGACATGCCGTAAACAACTCTCTCAGGTGTATGCAGCGCGGGAAACCGGTCCCCCTCCTAAATACCTGCCACTACGCCTCGTTGCAACGCCCTGCTACGCTCACCGCGATCCCTTTTGTAACGAAATGCAAGGATGCCCGTTCATGCACTCGCTTTCCCGCTAAAATTCTAGCCGGTACGACGCCACGCCACATCCACGTGTACAACTAATGACTGATTGTACTTTTTTGCATGTTTACGACACGATGGTATGTAGATTTAACTAGCCTTTTCCCCCTGTTCTACGTACGTCTGTATAAATTTGTATTCTTCGGTCATTTAAAAATGTCAATCATGTGACAATAGTGACTATGTTGGTTTTTAGATTAGTTTCCACCAAAATCCGTTCAATTGTTTATCGCATGATGCGTGATAACAAATTGACAAATTATAAAAATTGTTCTATCATTGTTTAATATTGTTTTGGACCGAATAGAGGTTGTTCCACAATAACTCCTTATATCTATAGATAGAGTTACGAGTAAATGTTTGTGAAACGAAATTATTAAGTAATGATGTTTTAACCCTATCTTGGCACATGAGCTTAGCGCAGTACAACTTAGATTTTTCTTAGGTACTCTTACGTAGTTAGATAATAATTCTGTTATTATTAGATCATAACCGAATTTCAACTTGTTATTTTTTAATTAATCACTTCGTGACTAACGACTTTCTAACACCGCCTATATTGATAAACACGATAGGTCAAACTAAAAGTTCTTAGAACTGCATACTGTGTAGGTACAATACGATAGAAATAAAATATTATATAAAATTTTGAAAATGCAATTCTGCTTGTCAAAGGTCATTAAATTTCCAAAGCTGTCACTTTTTATTTCTGGCTGCAATTTGAAAGTTAAGTGTTTGCGGACAAATGTATTTTACAAAGAACATTTTCGTTCAATAATTTTTTAAGACACTCGTTGCGGGATAAACCAAAAGCTTAGTTATGAAAGACTTAAGTTAGTTTTTAGTGATAAAGCCCCATCTAGTGCCACTGTTTATAACTGGTTCAGTGAATTTAAACGTGGTCGTCACTGAGGTGGGTACCTCAGTGACGATGTTAGAGAAGGGCGTCTTGCGACGGCGGTGACGGAGGAAAACATCAAAACTGTAGCTCATGATTAAAGAAGACAAACGAACGACATATCAGTAGATACGGGCATCGTTGGGTATTGGTATGAGTCAAGTTCAAACTATTTTACACGATCACCTACGGGTAAGGAAGCTTTACGCTAGATGGATTTCTCACAATTTGAGCGAAGTTCAAAAACACTGCCGCTTGCAATGGTGTCTCCAAATCCTTGCCAAATTCGATAATGGCCAATCAAATGCTGTTTTTGATATAGTAACAGGTGATGAAAGCTGAATCTACTGCTATGAGCCTGAAACTAAGAGACAATCTGCGCAGTGGGTCTTTCCTTTCGAAGAGTTACCGACGAAAGTGAAGAAAGGAAGGAGTACTGAAAAGAAGATGATTGCCTCTTTCTTTGGCAGATCGGGCCACCTTGCTACTATAACTTTAGAAAATAAAAGAACAGTAACTGGTATGTGAACAGTTGCTTGCCTTCTGTTTCGGAAAAAATCAAAGAACGACACCCACGAAGCAGAATGATCCTCCATCACAGCAATGCTCCATCTCACTCCGTCAGACAAACGAAGCAATTTTTGAGTACTTACTGTTAATATAGAGTTAATGGGGTCATCTGCCACACATTGGGACTGTGTACACTGTGATTTTTATTTATTCCCTAAACTTAAGGAAAATACTCAGAGGAATACGTTTTATGAATGCAGAAGAGGCAGTAACGGCCTTCCAAACGGCTGTTGAAGAGGTGCCTAAAAAAGGGTTGGCTGAATGCTTCATACAATGGTTTCATCGCATGAAAAAAATGTATCGATGGTCGCGGCGAATATTTCGAAAAGCAATAAAACAACTTCCATCTTTATATCTGATTTCATTTTTGTGATTCTAAAAACTTTCACATGTCTCCCACGTAATATAACATTCGCTACACTGTACCGGTACCGTGTTCTAGAGAAGTCTTTAATAAAAGTGTAAAAAAATTCAAGATTCAATGATTTCCAGAGAATATGAAATTTACAAATTAAATATCAGGCAATACACTAAATTCGTAAATTGTAACCAAAAGGAACTTCTAAGGAGTTTATTGGAATTATTCGATTTACGTAATTTTGTTTGATAACTGATTTGATAAGCAGACAAGTGCATAAATGTTGTTTATCAACTTATTTCTGTATAAAGTCATTAAACCTGCACAAAATTATAGTAAAAACAAGGCATAATTTGCGTACATTGCATTAGACGAATGATTGGCTTATCTAGACAAGTTCCAAAAAAACTGCGTGTGTGATACGAGGCGCGACTCGCGAGCGTACCGTCAGACGGGCGCCACCACTAACGTGTCACGATGACGTACGCACTGTACACAAAACACGTACGTAGGTATTTGTATTGACTGTATACAAAACACGTTACATACACCTTGGTTGTGCAATAATTTGGCACTACCACTACTTCCGTTTTCGTTTCACAAACAACATGTTATTTATCGAAGTTTATAATGCACTAGCGACCCGCCCTCGCTTCGCTTCGGTTTTTAAGGATATAATACCTCGTGGAAAAACTAATAAATATTCCGGGATAAAAAGTAACCTGTCCTTTGCTGGATTTCAGGCTACCTCTGCTAAATTTAATAGAAATCGGTTCAATAATTTAGTCGTGACTGAAGATATAACTGACATACACACAGACAAAACACACACAATTAGAAATGTGCAATTGAATCAAATAAAGACAAATGAATGAAAATAATAAATTATACTTAATGTATAATATTGTAATTATTATCATTTAGTGTGGGCTCGTGGGTTCGAATGTCTACCCGAATAAAGAAGTTCTTAAGTACTGATTTTTTCATTATCACTAGGCTCGGTGGTGAAGGCAAACGCCGCATCCTTCACGGAGAATCCGGCATGCCCGCGACAAATAGATACAGCTACATATGATGATACAAATAAATATAGCTATGCCTACTAGAAAATTTTGAATGTTTTTGCGATATTTTTGAGTCTACTATACCATGTCTTTCGAGTCTTGAATTTATGTCTCTCCACTGTGATCTCCAACCACCACCGGCGAACTTCTTGAAGTCGTCGGTCCACCAGGGCGTACACACTGCGCTTCCCGGAAAGTGTCATCCATTAGAGGAATCGTCTACCACATCTGTAATCAGTTCTGCGGACGACGAATGTCTTCGTTTCCGTATGCATCCTATTCCTATTCATCCTATTCCGTAAATGCTACTTACTACTTAATCCATGAATGCTACTTGTAAGTACTTAACAGTAAAAAGCTTAACAACTATTATTTTTATACTTTTTATTAATTTAATTAATATGTAATTTGACCAAGTTTAATTCGCGTAAAATATATATTTTTCTAAGCCTAATATCCAACTGCGTCATTAATTTTTAAGAATCTAAAGTGCAAAAGTCTTTGTGGTCATGCTGAAGTAACGCATATTGAAAGTAAGTACATACGTAGGCCAGGCGCGCCAGAGCGCTTCGCCCGCCGCCGCCGGTGTGGATTTGCATAGGTCCATGACCGTCTTGCCGCTTTTATTATATGTCGTTACAATTTAAAATATGTATCGGTCAAGTTGTTACGTTACACTTACCTTAAAGTACTAAATTAAGATGAAGCAAATATATATTATATATATATATATATATATATGTGTGTGTGTGTGTGTGTGTGTATATATACAAACATATTGCGTGATTCGCTTAACCCGCATGCCATGAGATGATTTCCATGGGAACTTGTATCGATATAAAAAGTATCCTACATCTTGATTCAGGGCTTATACTATCTACAGACGCACTAAAATCCTACCAGATCGTTTTGTGTGATGCTGATGTCGCATGCGTGACCCTGACGATGATTCCCTCGGAAACTTTATAACGAATCTCGAAGAAAGTTGTTAATCCATTACATAAACTATTATAACCTAAATCTTTTTATATGATACGTGTTAAAGACAGACAACAATTCCAAATTTCGAATTTGTTGTTTAAATCTTTTAATATGATTCATGTTTAGATCAAGTGATTAACTGATGAATGAGGCTAAAATAGCCTTACCTAAAATAATAAGAAAGATAAAAGTAATAATAAAGAAATTATGACACAATGAAAACGTAGCATTAAGAATATTCAGTAATCAACACCGGAAAGAATGACGGCCGCGCGCTGTGTTTGTTGTATTATAGCTTCAATCTTAAGGACATTTTGCGATTGGTTTTCCTCATAATTACCGTATGCCCGGGGTCAGTGCCGTGATTAGGTTAGGTTCAGTTAACCGGCTAACGTGTTTCTTAATTGATATTTTCCTGCAGCGGCCGTCTCGTGGGAACTGCGATGGCTCCCACGCTAATTACCTCAGTTTAAGCCGCGCATTGTGGCCTCTGCTAGCCGCATCTATCAATGAACATTATATTTATCAATGAAACTACTATTTACTAACATTTATTACAACAACATTCTATTTCTCCATGTGGAAGAGATAATCGCTGTTGATGTCAGTTGATATTGCGCAATCTATATGTACTTGCGCGTTTAAATGGTAGATACTCGTACGTAATTAAATTATCTATTGCATTTATCTTTTCTATAACTACACTGGCCGTTCTATATAGTAAATATTATAACGTAAATAGTACTTATTTAACTTCAAACATTTTCTTTTCTTTATCAACATCAATTGCATTGCCCTTTCCCATCTAAGTGGGAAGCAAAGCAACAGGATAAATAATTGGAAATACTCAAATAATTGCAGTTTCAAAGAAATGTGCTCGCTTTTTGTTTAACGACTTTTCATTTCCTGTTAGTAGGAATGCATTGCGGCAGGTAAAATACTCGTAATTCTATTACAATGAACTAGAAGCCCGTACCCGTAGCATAGTGCTACGTATCTGCTACTACGATAAACTTATCAACGTAAAAAACATAGAATACAATAAAATCGCTCATTCATTTGAATGAAGTTGTACAAACACCACTTCAGAGGTGTATTGAGTATATTTTAAAGTCGCCATAAACAAATAAGATGACGTGATTTGATCAACAATCGTACAAAGATCAGATAAATCCGACACCAGGCTTGACCAGACCTGAGACCATCTAGTAAAACGAACTTTTCTTGATTTTTTTACGCTGATATTATATGGTTGTCCAACGCGCCTGAATCTTGGTCTTGTTGACTTTACACATGTTGACTTTAAGCCTTTAATCCATGGCTAAATTATCATATAAATATGATGAATTAATTGTTTTAGCTCGGGTCATGCGGTCAACGGCAACGCGGCGCGGCGCAGCGTGATGCGGCGCGCGTACGGCAAGTTTACGTGGCAAGCAGTGGCGTGCGCACTGCTCCTTGCGTGCGCGCGCACTAGCCACGCCATAGACCACCTTGCACCGGGAAGTAAGTGCAGTTCAATCTTTTACAATCAACAGACACACGGTACCTAAAGACGGACGTTTTGATAGACTGAATGAAAAACAGAACGTTTCTGGGGGTTTACTCTTATTTTACACGTCGGGCTCGGCTCGGCTCGACCAAAGTTAGAACGAACGAAGTGCTATAACACTTCTGACTTTCTTTCGGTCGGATTTCTATACATTGGGTATCCCCGAGTTAGCCGAATATCTAGAAGGTATCGCTCTCTTGTTATGGTATTACTTGAATTTTAATCTGAAAAATGTCTTGTCAAAATCTTATATTTCGATAGTTGTCTCGTGCAATCCGATTAGTTTGGACGCAACAAATATCAAAACAAATCAGTCTTCCGCCGCACTATAGTGCTGTAGCTTATCCACTTTAAACAATCAAAGTGGATTTTATATTCAAATTCAAGTCTGAACGCGTGTAACAAAGGTATTCGTTTACCTTTTATTCCTACTCAACGTTTCGGCACGGGTTACATGCACCAGCCGTAGTCATGAGTTAACTTAGCTACAGCAATATAGTGTAAATTTGTACGGACGTTCTTTTAGTAGTATCTAGACATGCATATCGGCCCAATTCTCGAGTCTAATTCTCACAGAACACAAGACGTTTCGTGGAAATAGAGCATCGGCTCAATATATTTACATCTTCAGAAAAACTGAGTTGTTTTCGTGGATGTGAGTATCTCTTTCGACAATTCACAAGATGATTACAAGAATTTTATCTTCAGATTCGGCGTACCATTAGAACTTGTTATTGTTATCAATTAGCCTCGTGTCACATGTACTCGTGCCTCGGTTGTTTGGTCGTCTGTCGTGTTTGTCGTCGCCTCGTCCGTTTTTGTCGGCTCGTCCCACCATGGACGCACCCCGTTTGGGGCCCTATGCCATACTATTTTTAAATCCACGTTACTAATGGGCTTTGTCGTCTCATTAATAACCAAACGGACATATTTTATTTCTTTTTTATCACGCTGTCTCTATTCATTTAATTAACGTGATGAAAAATCAAAAGATTTATCTACTAATATTACTCAATTACAGAACAAATATTGATATGATACACAAACCATTTGTATTATTTATCTAATATTGATGACATTGTAATATCTTAACATGCAGTTGTCCAATAACAAAGTCCATATCGTTGTTAATGTCCTATGACGCAGTTAACAATTTCGCTGAAATTAACATGTGGTAGAAACTTTCTAACCTGGTGTGACGTCATATATTTTGCAATTTTAAATTTAGAAATTATTAAATTAAAACAACCTTATAATAATATTGATACTAGTTGGTAATATTTTAAAGGTTTTCGTTAGAGTTGAAGTTTAGTTTTAATACTTTAGATTTATACATGTGACTTTGTTGACCCCCTCCTTCCCCCTTAACGTGTGACGTAATTTATGGATGACCCCTAGCCACTTTTTGAATACTGCTTTTATCACAGTCAGGACATGTCAGTCAGTTGTCAGTCGCTTCCTAAATTAACTTTATTTAGTAAAAACATACTGCTCGAATACATTGACCAATGATACCCTATATGCATAAGAAAAAGCAAATAATAAATAAGGCAGCTATAAAAGTACTTAATTAGAATATACGTGAAGAAGGTGAAGTTGGTGGGGCGTCACCAAATCATAGTATAAACAATAACAGTATTGCATCTTTACGCATATGCCGGAAATACTCGTACGTTGCAAATACATACATGCAGTACCTACCTACAGCATACATTCAAACAATGCTCGGAGTCCTAATGAATATGCGTCCCGAGTAATAGACATACAAAATATGTTTACTGAAACTTTCCAACCAGCAAAGTGACATTACCACCAATAGGTATATGTATTAGAGTATTCCTTGCAACAATTTGTTGTTAGTTGCAAAGACACGGTTATATTATATTTAATAATACGGCTAATAGCTAAATAGTGACGTGTGCTGCTACGACATCACTATATCACTAAATTACAATACAACTTCACCAAATCGTGCCCGTATAACGTGTACTATAATATATTTTTATATGACTAAGGTTTGCTATTTGGGTTGACATATTTTCGCCATGTTAAGTCGCATAATATGTGTTTAGTTACGTTACGCGCCTTTAAGCGAAAAATACGTTACTGTCTCTTTCTCATGGTACTGTGGTGGACAAGGGCAGGGTTTGGCTAGTAGAGGCGCGTGTAAACAACGTAGCAGCCGTTAGCTCGCCGGATATTCGCAAAAACTTCCGCGGCCGTTGCTCCTGCCCGCCGTGGGGCCACTTGTGGGCCGCGGTTTTATTTTTATTTATGTATTTTTTACTGTATTTAGGCGGTGTGGTATTGAACTCAGCCGTGGTGTGGTATCGTGGTATTATCCGTCAGATAACGAGTCGAGTCGGTGTATTGTTTGTTTGTAATGCTCCTCGGCTCGAACGCTCGTCCGACGCCGAGTGAGGCCTCGTTTAGGAGGCGCCCCGCGTTATCTTGTGAACCGAGCCGAAATTCACTCGCCCGTGTAATATGCGCGGCGATATCGACTAAACAGACGTCGTCAACGTGCTGTTATTGTTTGTTTAATGTAACAAGTTTTAAACTAGGTTTAAATACCTTTTTATTATATTACCTATCACTCTTCACACATTGACGGGAATTCTTTAAAGCATAATAAGATGCCAGTCTTTCGGTCAAGCGTTAATTGCAATGCGTCAGGTTCAAAAAATATTAATAAAAGCCATGTGACATAACTGGCATACCTACTTTCGGCCATTTTGAAAAATGTATGATTTCTCAGCCACCAACCAAATGTGGTTCAATCGATAGTAAACATCAAAATAACATGTAGGTATTTAGATAAAATCTCCTAAAACGTCTCCGAACTGAGATAATCGAAGCCAAAATTCTAACTTTCTACATTTACTACTTCCACATTGTTCACCCAGCCACGGTATTTGGGGTTTTATGACGACAATAAACTACGTTTCATGTTCTGTCGATTCCATTATTTTGAAAAGACCACAGTTACTTATTAAATACCCGACTTATCTACCCTTTGTTAAATTGATACATATTTTATCTTTTTAACATTGAATTTTTTTGTATTTCATTTGATTACCTCACTTATGATCATATTATTTCTATTTATTAGATCCGTTAGATCACACCGTTCACATCATGCTGCCTGTCTACTTTTACGCCTGACTTAAGGACTGCCTGTTATGCCCAGTTTTTAGAGATGGCTGTTATCGGATTTATATGCAAACGGTTTTGTAATCGATATTTCGTTTTCATATCGATATGGAAAACTGTTTTCAGATATCGATATCAACAACATGGTTTGTTCCTAAACAACGTTTTTACATTGCCAACGTCAATCAACTTCTATTGATATATTCACTTCGTCTCTTATGCGACCGAGTGTACGAATGGTTCGAGTAGCGAATATCTTGCGTTTGTTGGCATCGCGTCTCAACCAATATTCACTACCACTCTTTCACAGAAAAAAATTATAATATGTTCTTAGATTTCCAAAATCTTCAGTTCATCGACGACTTTGTATTTTAAATATTATGTTGGGTATTGTAAACTATCCCCTTTTGATATTATAGAGAGAACACCATCATTGCAAATAATGTGTAAACAAAAACAGAACGTACTGAACTTTTGTGTAACTGCACACTGGCGATTTTAATGCAAGGCTTAGCGCTCTATAATTCGTGTCTCCGAGACAACTTGGGCGTGTAATAATTCATATCAGAAAATGAAGACAATCCGTTTCACTGGTTTTTCCATATAAGCTTTATACTTGATAGGGGTTTCGCGATGTGCTCGATAAAATGCATGAAATGGGTTACTGTGCTTTATGCCAGTCACAAAAAATGAAAACGAGAGGCAACTCACAACCCAAGAGGCCAAAAGTGAATTAATTGTATCGACTACCCAAAGATACTTCAATGTAGCCAATAGAAATATGATGAAAGATTTTCGAATACCACGTGCTCTTATTAATGCCTACAGGGTTAGATTAACAGATCATCGATTGGTGCGAGATATTATAAACGAAATACACCTGGATCATGGCGCCTTCATAGGGACGGATCTAGCTATTTAGCCGCTCCGGCCAAAAATAATACTTACCGCCCTTTACAATGACATCCTACATAGGCCAAGCAATAGAGCAATTCATTGTGACATAGATCCTAGTAGGAAACCGACTGCGTCATCATATAAAGGACAGTCCGTAGATGAATTCCGTTATGTTTTCCACTCGGAAATGTCGTCTATTCATTTGTTATAAACATTGTTTAACGAAAAATCGCGTTATTTTTAGTTTTTTGCTTATAAAATCGAAACTAATGAAGCAATCTTAATGCTCTAAATAGACGATTTGTAGAGAATAAAAATGCGAACAAAATGCTCTCATTTTGAAAGCTCATTTTTGGCGGAAAGTAGGTATGCCAGGCTCCATAAAAAATGTCCCAACCACTGTAGTATTATTAATATTATTATATAGTTCTAGCTATAAAACAATACAATTTGGACAGTACAAAAACACTTTTAATAAACACAGCAATCTTCATGGGATTTCCGAGAAAAAGTCTACTTTTAATAAAGATAGAAACAAGTAAAGTACATACTGGCGCGATTCAATTACAAAACGAATTAACACATTAGTTACGAAATACTTTTATCTGTGTAATAACAAGGAACAATTAAAATTAAATTCTTCCTCATTCCCATGCCAATCACGCCATTCATGCGAACCTTCCTTATTTACTTACACATTACTACATTACACACTCATCGCCTGGGCCTCCGGTAAATACAGAACTTTATCGAACTGCCTACTCATTATTATGTTGGTTTCACATGATTGAAACGTTTCTCCATCAGTGAGTAATTAGTGCCATTAAGGTCACGAGGTTGTATTCCTTGTGAATAGATGTGGCGATTAAACTGTGCATATGCCAATGAATGGCACCTTATTTACTATAGGTACTTATACATACATATAATCAACGCAAACGTCAACGTGACATCACAGAATATAACGTCACTCGGAGTACCTTCATTCATGTATCGTATTGCTTGTAATGGTTTGCTTGTATTGCTTGTAACTCGTGATTGACCGTACTGCGAGGTAGAAAGAAACTTAGGCATTCGATCGGGACGACACTTATCATTGTGCGACCTTGTAACGATAACTTTCTTCGATATAATATATTTGTGTCTGTATTGTAGGTACAGCTACATATCTCATATTTAGGCTTGAGTTCCAAAACGTGCGAAATATTATGCTCTTCCACAATCTGGTTCCTATTGCTATTATGTTATAGGGAGGGTACTTGGCTGTCAACGTGTATTGCAGAATGCAAGACAGTATTTTATTTAAAACTATGCAGACATTTGTATTTATAGGAAACGTGAATTAATTTTTAAGATTTTACGGGAATAAGTAGGTAATTTAAACATTTTTAAATAATTTATTTCGGTCGATGACATTGTTTGTGTATGTTGATGAAAACGCTGCAAGGCCACTGGCCGCACGCGCTACTACAATGCTTCAAACATACGAAAACGTTTATTATATTATTATAGGCTTTATTTACTTGCATTATTACGCTACTCCCACATCAATAATTCAGACGCCATCGCAGTTATACGTATAAAGTAATAAAGAATAATTATGCTACTTTCTCACCTGAAATAAATAGCAGTCTCCATCCAGCTAAACATTGTCTCTTAATAAACAAACACCTAAAAAGGCATCTCAGTCATAAATAACTTCAAGTTATTGATGGGTAAAAAGCAGCTTTTATAATGAACTGGTTGGTGGTTTTGATTTACCATAAAACACTATATCTGGATTCCATGAGTGCTATAAATAACAATTTTATCTCTTTGATAATAATATAAAAACAAATATTTTTATTATAAAATTTACACGACACTTTCAGATACATGTTATTGAAATTAAACATTTTCAACATAGTTTCTGAAATGTAATTAATTAATTAACCTAATTGATTTTTGATAATTTTTATTGTTTTACTGAAAAATTTATCACCATATTTATCTAGAATAGACGGTAACTGGTAGCCGTAAACGAATATATTGATAACATTAAATTGGAATGCAAATTTTTACGTGAATGATTCTGCAAATTACAATAAGTTTTGTTTTACAAAGCGAAATTATTACGAAATTATTATTAGTGAAATTATTAGTTATCTCAAAAATTCAGCAAGTTGAAGTGACAGTGGACAGACAGACCATAATATCTGTCGCAAGACCGATAACCGGTGAGGCAGACGAATCCTCGAATGGAGGTCGCGTACCGGGAAAAGATTGTTTTGGCACAAATTAGGCCTCACATGGAGTAATGCTCATACCTCTGGGCCGTTCGTTACTCCCAAGTATCAGCTGCACTCTTGAGGCGTCCAACGACTTGCTGTTCGAATTGTCGACGATCAAACTCTCACAGGCGGTTTAGAATCGCTTAGCTTAGTTGTAACATATTTTTTAATAAATAACGCCACACTCAACGGCTCACTAGGATTCCTTGTACACACCCATACCCTCTCTGCGTTTTCTGCCGCCTTTATAATGGAGAATGTTCTGTTTAATCTGATGGCAACCTCGGGTTTTTATTATCACACCTCTTCACCGCAGGGCATTCCATCTGTACTTCCTTGATTGAGATCTGCTGCGTACTGTCTTCAATATAATTGTCTTCAAGACAATTTATAACTCGAACACGAAAGTTGTGGAACAAACTGCCCACTGAGATTTTTCCACTTATCTATGGCATGGAACTTTTCAAGAATAGGATTCTCCAAGGTCGGCGGTGACCACGGGCCACCTCGTGGGCCGCCCGTACTTCTACCATCTCTTCTGTAAAAAATACCATAGTTAACTGTTCCCGAAAGGATTTTCCAAAATTGTTAGAAAATGAAGATGAGAATAATTGAGTTAGCCTGCTATTGCTATCTCTGTCACGCATGCTTTTTGCTCTACTGCTATAGTGATGTCGGTAATACAATAGTGTCGTCCTTTTCTGATTTATGACTTCTAAACTCGATGATACAACTAGGTGATTATTGAAAATATTTTCATTTCGCAGATTGATTCCCAGTATCTTTAGAGTGAAATACACTATTCTGATTTTAATAGTTAGTAGGGAATACTAATTATTAAATTACCAACCCTTTAGAAAAAAATACCTGGTATAAAAATAGACATAGAAGTCGAAAGAGACAAAACTTGAACTGTTCAACGGAGTCTGCCTACTATGATGGTACATTAAAAAAATACAATGTCGAGATAGAGAAATAAATATGTTAGTGTCATGGAACTCTTAAAGAAGCAACAAAATCGCGTTTAAATGAAGTAAATTACCGGTAATAGTAAGCTTCTAAAGCCGTAAATAATTAAAATGAATAAAAGCATTTTACAGTTGTAATAATATTAGGTCCTTATCTAGGAAATTGCCGTTATGGATTAATTCAAATGTTTTTTGTACGAAAAATAATATAATTAATTAATCGAAGTATTGTTCATTATTAATAATAATGAACAATGAACAGAAGTGCATTGATAGTAATTTATTATCAATGCACTTTTGCCATTTTAATGGAAGTTGGTTGATGCCTCTGCTATAGAATTCCTGAGAACGGCAATCTATGAATTCTCTGAAGGCGTTTTTCACTGCCTTATCAGAATTGAATTTTTTCCCCTGTAAAACGTTATCGAAATTCCGAAAAAAAAATTAAATAGGTAAGGTCTGGCGAGTACGGTGGGTGATGGAGAGTTTCCAGTCGAAGGTTCTACAACTTTGACTGTCTGTCGTGCAGCGTGTGGGCGAGCGTTATCGTGGAGACGTTTAGAACATTGTTTGGCTGTCTCTTGAGTTCAACCATTTTTTTTAATTTATTTAAACTTTAGTGCACAAACAAACATTCGGACTTAATGCCTAGTGGCATTGTGACGAACGTTAACGATTATCATACAGGATCCACTCCCTATCACAAGTGACAATACGATTCAGAATCCCTCCATTTTTGTGCCGGTTCGTATACTTTGTTAATCGGTTAATTTTAGAATAGTTCATAATAAAAATAACAGCTGATCGTTTTCGTTTTGTCCGCTAATCACACATGGCTGATCAATCAATCATTTTCGCTTATCAATTTATAATTATCGCTGATCAAAATTCGATTAAAACACTGATAGATCAGTTAAATCATACCGGTATCATTATCATATTTTCACCAAGTAAGTAACCGAAAAATATAAGTAGGATAAAATGGGTACCTATACCACCTGGCGGTAATATCTTTATCCTTTGATCATCTATACTTGTTTACAAAGCTAACCTACGAACGGACAGCTGTCGGGGTCAACGATCTCAGTCGAGACAACCCCAGCTACGACCCTCCGTAACAACATTTGCCATGAATTAAATTTTCTTTGGCATTGTATTACATTACCACGCTGTTATACTCGCAGTTCAGTGATAATTCCTTTAAAATACGCCTTTATTGCCTACTGTGTACGAGTAACAATATTGTATGAACTTCACAATGTAAATGTTTTTATTTGTAAATTGTAATTGAAGTCCGTTGGCATTGCCAAATAGCAACGACGCTTTTCGGCATTTTTGAAAGCCAATATTGAGATATCTAGTACAGAGGAACGAGTACATTCTTATATTTTAAATCTAAATCGATATATGTATATACATACAATTCTATATAGTTTCTCCCTGGAGGATTCTCTCAAGGTTCCTGTTCCTACACACGACCTTTCGCTCATTGTCATCCAGCCGCTACCGGCAATTCCGGCAAACTCCAAATCGTTGGGTACATGTGGCCGGAGGACGTCCCACTGTCGATATACCCAAGTATACGGGTTTGTTTCGGAGTTGTCGAAAAAGATTTTGAAGATAATTAGACTTTTTGAAAATAAAACATGCACATGCACATTTTGATTGGACGTGATTTCTTGTATACATATTTTTATTGTGAGAAAATTCTGAGACACATATGTAAAGATATTTAATACTGAATCATATCATGTTTGTTGTACAAATATAGAACAATAATAGAATTAAAATTGTCAAAACACATTTGGTTTTTCTATAAATTAAATTTTGGCATGGCCTCATTGACAAGCAATCAATGCCTGGTCTCTAATGACCAGCGGGACCATCAGGCCAGTTTATTCTATTCGCAATATCTTTGGTAAAATATGCTTCGCTCTACCGAACTCAGTGTGAACGAACCCAGCCCTAGCTTACTAGTTGCTATAAACGTCAGATTTCAAAGTTTTTCAAGAAAGTTAATCCTGTCTGCAGTCTTTTTACAACGGTTGAGAGATTTTTGTGTAAATTGCAATATGCATACATTATTATAATAATTGGCAACCTACCGCGTGCCACTCGTTATTATCGTCAACTTTGAACAAATTATAAACCCGAATAGTACATAATACTCACTGAAATTAGCCCCAACAAATATGTAGATTAAAAGACTTTGCGCTTTTGGAAGTTATTCAACTGTTCAAAACATGCACTTTCAATATATATTTTTGGTGCATAATAAAGTGCACTTCTACAGTCACACTGATAATTTCCGGAACTGGTCATTTACATAAACAGTATTTAAAAAGTAATTAGAATATTTGAAAATGGAACTCTTTGGCTATCGAATAGTTTGTTTCATCTAACAGTCATTTGATTTTTCATTGTGGCGTCATTTTAAAAATTGCGTGTCTGCATTACGATGGATTTAACTCGTGAAAATTTTCGCTGTATGATTTTCTACGATTTTAAGCGTAATTTGACAGCTCAGCGGAGACTGCTTTTGGCGATGAAGCACTAAGAAAGACGACAATGTATAGCTAGTTTGGAGAATTCAAGCGCGGTCATGTCAATCTCAGTGACGAATTTCGTGAAGGTCGCCCTTCCACCGCTGTCAACAACAAAAACATCGATGCTGTGCGCCATATGATCGAAACAGACAGGCATGTGACCTACCATGAGATTCGGGCATCCTTAGGCATAGGCATCAGTCAGATACAATCAATCTTACACAAACATTTGGCTGTGCGAAAGCTGTGCTCGCGGTTGGATCCCACACAATTTGACTGTGGCTCAAAAAACGGAATGCGTCACTTGGTACATTTCCATGCTTACCAGATTCAACGAAGGTGCGTCAAATTTGGTATGGAACATAGTAATAGGTGACGAAACATGGATTTACAGCTACGACCCCGAAACAAGACAGCTACGACCCCGAAATAGACAACAATCGACCATTTGGGTCTTTCAAGATGAGCCGAACCCCATCAAAGTGGCGCGTGAGCAGTGCCGCCAAGCAGATAATCGCTTCTTTTTTTTTAGAAAAACTGGACACGTGGCTACTGTTGCTTTGGGGAATCGTACCGTGAATGCTGATTGATACACGACCATTTGATTGTCGGAAATTATTGACTAACTCCGTAAAAACAACCGTAAATGCCGCATAATCTTGCATCATGACAATGCCTGCTCTCACACGTCCAACAGACAAACGACTTTTTGAAGGCGAAAAACGTACAACTCATGAGCTCCATACAGTCCCGACTTGACACCTTGTAACTTCTTCTTGTTTCCAAAAATTAAGAACCAATTACGCGGTCAACGATTTTCATCGCCAGAAAAGGCTGTCGCAGAGTATGAAAAACATGCTTCCGAGGTCACCACGGAGGAGTGGAATAAATGTTATGGAAATTGGTTTATTCGTATGAAAAAGTGTATTGACACTCTCGGAGAATATTTTGAGACACAATAAATTGATTTTTGGCCATTCATTGTAATTTTTTTCTTATTCATTCCGGGAACTTTCAGTCCGACCCTCGTTTATAGTAATATTTGTACTAATAGTGCACCTTTTATAATCTCTGTACTTTACTTATTAATCTAATTATCTTCATTAGGTAAATCACTTATATTATAGTTCCCTGTAAATAAGCTTACCATATTAACCTTTGTATTTCATTAATTTTATTATTCACGATCATTTACTTGTGTCTCTTTATTTAATAATAATTGTATACTTCATGTGTTCTAAATATTAACCGACTTTTGTTACAAAATCTCTCATTCTAAGAAAAACGCATTCATTGTCTTTTTGTCATAAATAAATTAATACGGGTTAAAACAACAGCCCTAGAAATCTAGAAATTATGAAATGTAATCTCGAAATTTGAAAAAGTAACTGTATTCCGTCTTACGTCACAATTTTGAATTTGAAAAAGAAGCGATTCGAATTCTGCCGACCGCGTATATAAGGAGAAGGCTCGTGGACTCTGCAGTCAGTCGTCGGTTGTGTCGTGAGAACTCTCAACTACGTCACAAGGCCTTGTCTCGGGGCCGAGCAACCCCAGGACATTATCACAGCAGTAAAATAAAGAACGCGCAACCTACATCCGTATCGCTCTTCGACGCCGCCGTCTCTACTTCGCCACTTCTGGTCGACGCAGCCGTTCTTGGCTGGCGTCGCCACTCATTACCACTCGCCACTGAAGCCGCCGCTTTTACTCCACCGTTCTGGGCTGACGACACCCTTCTTCCTGGGCTGCATGCAGCCGCCCCTTCGAAATTTGACGGGCTAGTTGTATTTAGTTTTAATAATTTCTTACGAAAGGCTAACAATTTCTATGTTCGGCTTTTTCGGATAATATACGCCATTTGAACAATCCTACTTCTTTTCCTTCATTGCTAGTTTTGTTAGTACTTAAGTTACATGACAATATAGCGATAGAAATTTAATTACCTCTAAAAGCTTGAAGTGGTTTATTTGCTGTCACCGACTATTCGGATTTTTACTATTGCACTACGCTTGTTATCGATGCCTAATCGGTACATGAATCTCCACACGAACAAATAGTAATTTCCACATAAAAGTGAAACAGGTTTTCCTGCACACCGTTACGACTGAATGGATTCTACTGAAATTTTGCGCATGTATTTGCACAGTAGTTAATTACCTAACATTTACAATATGTCAAAATATTGCTTCCAAAAATTCCAACCAGTACCTGAACATTATTGGCCGAAAATAACTGCTACCACGAGACCTTACGTTCGTCGTAGAAAGAACTTTGGGTGGGTGTATACTGTGTACGACCCCAAGGTATAGCTAATGTGAATATATTATACGTTGTATATTGAAGTTATTTGACTTTAGCTTATAATAATGTATAACTCAGTATTATTTTTATTATTTCATCACATTCAAACATGCAAATCATTTTCGACAGTAAATCATTTTCTGTTTGTATTTGTTCGGCCTTGCGTTCTCGGATCATGTTGCCGTAAAAGTGTATAACAGTTACAAATTAATAGCTTAATTGGCTAGTAGTATCGTGTTCGAGGAGAAAAAGCGGTTAAATGGGGTAACGACAAGCATGCTCCGGCGCGCGGCGGCTCAGCGGGCGGCGGCGCGACTACTAGACGCCGCACTTTAATAAAAACCTAGTTTGTATTGATGCTGGTTTCCTAACACGTGAATTGCAAGATCTATCGAACCGTAGTAGAAATTAGTAAATAAGTAATTAATCCAGCAAAAGCTCAAAGCACGACACGAAATAAATGAATACGAATAGAATTCCCGGAACTTAACCTGATCAGTATACCGACATGGACTCTTTTGTTTTCATAACCCCAGCACCGAGACCAAAGAGGAATGATTGAGTTTGCAAACATTTTTCCATGTCATAAATAGACAGTGAAGGAGATGAGTCATCTGATGAGAGACATAGCCTTACGCACCCCTATTCTTTTGGTTTTTGGCTAAGCGTGCACCCATGCCATATAACATTCAAACCGTATTAATTTAATTGTAATTATGGCCACTTTTGCTATTTATGAACACACTGGTAGTCCCACATAATAAATTATCTTAAAAATAAATTACAAAAATACCTACCTCCCACTTTCTTTATTAGAAAATTACTATTTCGAATTTAAACAATTTTACGAAGATTCAATATTTTCCATGGACACCGATTTAAGTCGGTCTTTAATTTTCGAAGTTCAATTAAACGTAACTAAAATATCTGTTTTAAGATGAAACGTTTTATTGTGTATTGACGATTCTGTTTACAAATCGAATATAGTTTAATTTATGTTCTGTTTAATTAATAAGTTATTTGTTCATTGTACAAAGGTTAAATGATTACGTAATTTTATGTACTCGTATACTCTTAGTCAACCTTGTCGTTAATATTAGTTACTAGTACTACAGAACAGAAAATAGACACTATAGGCAATACACAATGGTTGTACTATAAATACAAAGTTTGATACGTTGTAATGAACTCTATGACATGAGTCATTTATTCAGTTATAACGGTGTTGTAATTGGTATTTTATTATAAAACATTATTGTTACAACAACAATCTGTTCAATTATTTATGTTCAGCTTGTTCAATATCGTTGGAAGCGCCAGGTGGAAGGGAGATTCGATATTAACAGGAAACTTAAAAGTGTTAAGACAAAAGTTATAGAGCATTACGAGCCATATCCAACTGAATATTATACACATCGAATATTGTATGTATAGATAGACCTCAAAATTGTTGGTAACCCTGATTTGATCTTTCTGCCCTCGGAGGAAAGGGCTCCAGTGCATTTTGATGATATTCAAGAAAAATGCAAAAATTTTGGTAATAATTTCATTACTTTAAAATCAAGCTAAAAACTGTAATTTTTTAATAAAAAAAAAAGAATAACCATTGTTTATTCTCTTTGTTTTTTTTTATTTTCCGAGTATTAATGCTACTTATGCTTTCGTTAAAAAACTAAATATGTTACTAATGCTTTTTGTTGAGGGGCCGGGGGGGGGGGGGGGGGTTTGCAGTCCTGGTGATTTATTTGGTGACCTTTGATTGATTAGTCGAGATATAGTGCAATCTTTCAAAAAATCTTTCAATGTTTGATATACGATCAGAACTATCCACAATGTGATTTTGCAAAACTAGAAAATGCATACAAACAGCTTCACTGTTCCACCGTATTTGTTTCACCACTACTATTGCTAGGAAATACCTATTCATTCAACAACTATGTTCCAAGCTGACATGAGACATTTCCATCCCACAAAACTTGATGATAGACTGGAAAAGAGATACTAAACATTTGGAGTAGTCTAATGGCTCCTTTACACAAGGAGAGTTTCTCGAACGCTTCGGGCAAGAATATTGTATATGATTCTCGTATACGACCAAGTTTTATACGATTATCGCCTGCAACCTGTGTACATGATGATAAAAACTCAATTATACCAGTGATAACGGTGATCATTTCATGATAAAATTGTTTCTACTAGTTTTTGACCGATTTTCTCGCTCCACCCTACGCTACTACGACAGAGTTCCTTACCATTCCATCCCCCTTATAGTTGCCAGCCTAACCTATGTCCCCGATAGGAATGCCCGTTACCGTCGTCGTCATCATCCTCGGCACGTTCTAGACGACCCGACGACCCAATCACTGCTGCCAATGCGGGTTCTTACACCTTAAGTAGTTCGCGAATGAAGTGTAAATAAAAAAATAATAACTGTTTTTTTCCGACGTAATGGTCCAGTAGCGATAATTCCACTAGAAGATCGTAAAACAGTTACTAGTGAGTGGTTTGCCTGCCCCAAGCCTTAGAGGAGTCGAATAACGACCGCCCAGCGGCGCGCTCGTGGCATTCTTTTTCACCAAGGCAATACTCCTGCTCACAAGGCCGCTACAACCATTGACTTTTTAGCCACTACGAACGTTCAATGGTTACTCCATTCAACCTACAGCCCACAATTGGCTCCGTGCGACTTTTTTTAATTTCTCACCATAAAAAAATGCTACGTAGACGAAACTTTAAGACTTCGGATGAGGCTGTCGATGAATTTAGACGACTCGCTAAATCTCCTAATCCTGAAGAATCTTTTTCAAAAAGTTTCGAAAGCTGGTTCAGTCGAATGAACAAGTGCATACAGGCTCAAGGGAGTACATATTTTGAAAAACTGTAATTTTTTTTTCATACACTTATTATTTCTGGTTTCACTAACATTTTACGGAACAGCCCAGATACCAACAATGTAGCAGTCTTAAGATTTTTTCTGTATCTTTTCTAGACGCTGTACATTGTTCTTGAAATATGGATACCAAATTGGCACATCAAATTACAATAATCAACATGACTGCGGACTATGGAAACGTAGAGACATTTTAAGGCCGGTATTGATTTAAACTCTTTTGTATTCATACGATTATGTTTATAATGAGGTAACCCAAGTACATATTAAATATTTAATTAAATATATAAATGATTTTTATTATTTGAATTATTATATTTTGTTCCGCTCAATGGGAACTAAAGTAACTTAAAATAAATTAAACCTACAACATCTATTTATTGTTTTGGTAGGAAGGTTGCGGATATTATAAACTGTATTACTCAACAATATGTTATGCGGTACTCATACAACGCCTACATACTTATTTGGTCATCGTTGTTACCATTTTCGACCATTGCATCGTTACACTTTCTGCCTGTACGATAAATTGTATGTAAACAAGGTCTAAAAATAAATCTTAAAGGTATAAATTTAATTGAAAACTAATTTTATTATTATGAGTATATTCAGCAGTCATAGGAAATCTTACCACACAGAGTATCGCTTTAAGTTGTAAGTAAATCTTGTTTATAAACTACCATTAAGAAGTAGGAGCGAGACGAAGTGAGGTTTTAAATCAAAATGGCTTTGCAAGCGGGCGCAAGCCGGTATCGGCGGTATAGCGTCGGCATTCGGACGAGAATGCAACCGGTCCGGCGACCGCATTCTACGACCACGCTCACTGGCAGTACTGGCACACACGCCGACTACCCGACTACTCATGGACCACGTACACGTAATGCATTTTCTACAAATCCCCAACAATATCCGTGGAACTTTCCGAAATCAGTCCTCATTAAAAACTCTCTTCAATCATTATAAGAAGCTTTCAAACGTTTAAAGCGTATGTTGATTTATTTTAACAAACTCTATGCTTGCTTACGTAAAACTCGTTTGGAATTTTGATTTGACCAAATTATTTTAACGATCGTATCTGCGGCCGAAATAGTGAAGTAAACAAACGTAATATTAGAAACCCTATTCAACCCAAATATCTGATTATATTTCAAAATATGTGCTCTGCTTGTTTGTATTGTTGATAAAACACATCACGAAAACACGCAAGCATTACGTAGAATTATTGTACCTACTACGTTTCATAAAATGATTGCCCAATTCTAAAAAGCGATAAGGTACAAGACAAACAAACATTTGATAATATCGATGGCGCCCAGATATTTACGTGTCAGGAATACACACGTTTGTTTTCTTAACCAACTTCGAAAAAGGAGGTGCTCTTTTAAATCTGTAAAATAATATTTGTAATCCAAACGTTAATCCGCGTTTGGTGTCATAATGACGTGTGTGATATCGTACTCGCTATGAAGTTGTTGTCGCTCTTTGAATGAGACTAGTGTAATACATATTTCCCTATAAAGGGGGGGGGGATCCCTTTACTTTGAAGTTAGTTACCTTTATATTCAGGCTACAGTCCCTTCCTTACCTTTAATGTAACCAATCTCTTTGATTGAGTAGAAAAACAGCTTGAAACATTGTTTTAAAAGTGTTTTGTCATTTAGAATAAGGTGTTGTTTGCCGTTTCATTGTTAAAATTGATAATAACAATTTTCTATAAAAAGATCAGTTTTATTAATCAATATTGACTCCCTCAAATAATATTAGAAGACGCACAATATGACATTTAACGTAGTACAAAATGTACGTGATATCTTACTTTACGTCGTTTGTCATACATATCTCATAATGTGCGTGATAATGATAACACTGTAACGTGAGTCATAAGTTTTAATGTGGATGGGAAGAACCGAAGATCGTGTGTGGTGGCGAACCTTGGGAGAGACTTATACCCAGGCGTAATAATAGCACCAACTGAACTCGGAGGAGGAGAATGCACTCTACAATCCCACAGCCGCTGAGCGCACTTAACTGGCTAACTTACCCCACTCTAACAGAAAGTCTTCTGTTAGAGTAAAATGTACTGCATTTCTCACTTCACGAGTATCTTGTCCCCCCGATGTACGTGCGTGTCTCAGTAGCGAGTGAGTTATAGAGCCCATTCTATCCCATCCCTGTCCATTTTCCCAATGCTTTTTTGAAATTCATAATTCATTTCTAAATCTCCAAAGACAGGTAGCGCATCTTGGGGTGAGCCAACGTTTGTCATTCTGGACTGAAGTTGGCATGTATCGCGAATGTATATGGGCGACAGTGTCTACTTACCACCAAGTGGACTGTATGCTCGTCTGCCGCCTTCTTTCTATAAAAGTATAAAAAAAACAGATACTGTTAAGCTACTTCGTACACACCTTCAGCTAAAAGTGAACGATTTAACTGCGCAGTGCGAACTGTGCAAATTAATCGCGACGTACACGTAGGACAAACTGCGCAGAATTACTTTGAATTACGAAGTAGCATGCAGTATTTGTTTTTATTTACTCTCGGCTAACTATTGATCTTGAAGGAACCTTTAGTGGTGTCCGTTTCATTCTACGAATTTGTTTATATATAGACGAATTAGAATTAAAATGTAATTCGGCGGGTATTTCGGGAATTTTGTAATGCCGCTTGAATGTTGTCGTTGTACATATATACTAGAACATATTAGACATTAAACTACTCTGAGGTCAAACCATCCGATTGTATTTAGGTGCCTAATAAAAAATACAAATATATATATTTTTATAAAACTCGTCAGTTTACAGAAACTCTTATTTTGTCAGTCAACGCAGCGCAAATTTTGTGATTCTATGGTGCGCAGTTGCTCTATTGAAAATGATTAAAAAGTGATTGTTAAAAATAGCATAAAATTGGGCTTGAATAAGTAAATGGTCCGTAAAGTGTGTCCATGACCTGCGCACAGACAGACGCAGCGCCCGCACGTCGCACCTGCCTACCGCGACGCTGACGATATGCGATCACCCGCCGGATATTTTAAACCACAGATTATATAATTATAAACAAACCCGTAAGCACTCAGCCACCGACACAACACCATTAACTAATCTCCTATTACCGACAATTAAATAAAACGCTCATTAACGATTTGTCTGTATAAACATCGGCAAAAGTTATGCAAGGCAGTGAATTAATTAATGCGATTAACAGTGCAGTTCATTGTTAGGTTAACAAGAGCTATTCTTTGTTAAAGTTTATTTTTATTTGGATTAAGGTTCATGACCTAAGAGACTGTGAAAGGTATTGTGTATTGCATTGCACACGTCGAACACGGCCTGCAGCAGCGACACCGCGATGTAAACATGATCTACACAATCGCCGCGATAGATCGTGACCTACCACACGCAGCCACGCACTCTCTTATGCGTGGCCCACACCGTATATTACGTTTCAAGGTAGCGAGTAACATTTGCCAGTGCACTACACATTTAAAATTATGACGATCAAAGACATTTGTTTAGGTGCAAGATTTAACGGGAAAAATTATATGATGTCAAAAAACCTTAAAACCTTAACACCTTAAAACCCCGACATCAAAGTGTTGGTTTTACTGACTTGTATATACTCGTAAGTTGAATTTTTAAAATTATTAACATAATGTAACAACTAAATATCAAACTCCGTAGTTTACGAGTATGTATGAAAATTACATATTGGGAGTGATTTATTTATTGTTGTAAGATCCTGTATAATATTTATGGACACTTTAAGTAAATTTGCATTTAGTCTGTTACTTACTTCAGTACTTTTTGTCATTTAATCGGTGTCTTTTAATTCTTATTTCTGTATAATTAATAGACAGACGTAAGTAAGTACTTTAAAATTGTGAGATAAATAAATTATCGTCTCACCCGGAGGTTTGAGGAATTACAGCCGCCGGAGAAGGCTGGGTTTCGAAAAGGCTATATCACCGTAGACAACATGTGGCACAAACTGTGGCAGATTATACAGATGACCGAAGAACTTATGTTGCCTTTGTGGATTACGAGAGTCTTCGACTTTATCGAGACCTGGGCTGTTCTGAAATCTTTATAGCCGTGCCAAGTCGATTGGCGATATATCGATGTGCTGAAATGTCTATATAACATTGCGAGCATGACGGTCCGATTTCATGATCAGAACACCAAGCCGATCCAGCTGCCTCGCGGGGTGACAGAGAGAAGTAATATCTCCGAAACTGTTCAAAAATGCACTGGAAGATACATTTAGGCTGCTGGACTGGAAAGGACCTGGAACCAATGTGAATGGGTGAGTATATCTCGCATCTTCGTTTCTCCGATGACATAGTCATCGTGGCAGAATCGCTGGAAGATTTAAGCTTGATGCTAAAAGACCTTAACGCAACATCACGACTCGTCGGTCTCGGAATGAACTTAGTCAAAAAACATGTTCTTCCGAGACTGATAGACGTCGAAGGCGTGACACTCGAAGATGTTGACCATTATGTCTACCTTGGGCAAACAATCCAACTAGACAAGTCCAACTTCGGCATGAAGGTCGATAGACGCATTAAACTTAACTAGACAGCATTGGGGAAAGTTCCGTTGGTTCTTCTCGTCGCTTATACCACAATGCTTGAATATGAAAGTCTTCAATCAGTGCGTTCTACCAGTTATGACGTATGGTGCCGAAACGTGACTTGTAACGATAGGAATGATTCTATTGTTACAAATCACGTTTCGGCACCATACTCGTACGTCATTCGGTCACCATACTTATGGTGATATGTTGCGACCCGTGGAGAGAGTTAGGCTCCAAGTTTCTTTGCGGGATAGGATCCGAAACAAAGACATTCGCCGAAGAACTAAATGGGATAACCGATAACTAGATAATCGATTGGGTAGACGAGTCCACGTCTCCATGGAGGCCACGTACCAGGAAACGAAGTGTGGGACGCCCTTCGATGGACCGACGACTTAAAGAAATTCGCCGTTGGTGGTTGGATGAGAAGAGCCGAGGATTGTGTGTGGTGGCGAGCCGCGAGCCTTGGGAGAGGCCTATATCCAGCAATGGAGAGACATAGGCTGATGGTATGGTTTGATAAATGAATTATCCCAAATTAATCTAGATATATGTATATTTTTTTCTAAAAATTAATATATAAGTATACTTGTTAACTTTATCATATAATTATAGTTGTCATCCTGAGTCATAATTTTAATAGGTCATTTTAGAAAGTTGGGTGTCTACCAAAAATCATACCAGTAGGTATTATCAAGCCGTACAATATTTTAATATTCATCATAATTAGATATTAAGATAATCGGACAATTTAAAATGCGATGTATATATAATACACAATGTCTTTGTTTACTGTCGTTTCGCAATCCCAACTTAGACTAACATAACTCCGGCGATTAGTGAAAGTTTCCTTTCAACTGTCAACGTATATTTTAATGAAATAGTGTTTTGTGAAACTATGAAACCATAGTGCAAACTAATAGTGAAAATTCTCTCGTTTACGAACATTACTGTGTCGACCCAACCGATCAGACTTAATTCCCAACTACAGCCTGAAAAACTTCTTGGGCTTCTTGTCTCTTTAGGAAGCATAATATTATAAGGCATAAATATTAAAGTCCTTTTTCACATGTGCTGAATATACATAGGGTGACTAGATAAGTTTTGAGATACTCAAATTTCAGATAGAGAACTCATTTGAAGTATACCGTTTTCAAAAAATCCTTTATTTGAAATTCGAATTCCGAAAGCCATTTATTTAGTCAAAACGAAAAAAATAAAAATGTATTCATTTTTTTATTGCATTTCACGCGCTTTTCTTTGCAACAATGGAATTCGAACGAAAACATTTTCGTGCAATGATGTTATAAGATTTTAAAGTTGGTTTAAATGAAAGTGAATGTAAATATAGAGTATCAATATTATTATAAGGTTGTTTTAATTCATTAATTTCTAAATTTAAAATGACAAAATATGTGATGTCTCACCTTGGGGGTCATATACAAATGTGACCACCTGTGACAAGGACCAAAAATCATGAAATTCGTGTGGCGTAATTTATGGATGGCCCTTAGTATCAGTTTTTGGAGACCTCGCGCCGTCCCGTGCAACAATTTTTAGATGGTTTTCTTAATTTAAACAAGGAAAATTTTCCTTGAAAGATGATGAGCGAAATGGCCGTCCTGCGACTTCTGTAACGAATGAAAACATCGAGACAGTAAGAAAATGTTGCACGAAGAGCCAAACGCTACATACAAACAGATAGACGAGACTTTTTGAGATTTCATCGCCGGTCATTCATGAAATTTTATACTAACAACTTCAAGTCAAGAAGCTTTGTTCGCGTTGGGCTGCTGAACAAAAAGAAGCTCGCGTGACATGGTGCAGGGAAATGATTGTGAAATTCGAAAATGGAGATGTAGGGAATATATGTAATATTATTACTGGAGATGAGAGTTGAATCTATCAGTATGACCCACTAACTAAGCGGCAATCAACGGTTTGGGTATTTCCAGACGAAGAGCCTAGTAGGAAGGTCAAACGTGGGAGTGGGCAAAAAAATGGTGGCCACATTCTTCTCTGCATTTAGCAGTGGTCATTTAGCGATAATTTCTTTAGATGCTCAAAAAACTGTTAATGGCCAATGATACAGTTAAGTGTGTTTACCAACTGTATGCGATGCGTTAAATCAAAAACGTTGTAAAACAGGTTTGAGAGGGCTTTTCTTGCATCATCATGACAATGCATCATCTCGCAGAGCAATACTTACCCAAGAGTTTTTGAAGACCACAGAGATCCAAGAATTGAGCCACTCCCTCCTTATAGCCCTGGTTTAGCTCCATGCGACTTTCTCTTTCCTAAAGTGAAGCCTAGGTATGCCTAAAGTCCTAGGCATTCTTTTCGGCAACCTTGAGGACGTTCGGATTGTTTTTATGGCAGCTGTTGAGCGCTAAAGAACAGTATCGCCAGTGCTTTAAATCTTGGTTTAGACAAATGAATCGCTTCATCGATACAAATTTAGAATATTTTGAGTTGTAATAAAAATTTGTGTTGTAATCCAAATATTTTTATTTGTAACTCAAAATTTACCTAATCATCCACCCACGTATTTGACATTATCTTTGCAAAGGGACCTTATTGTCGGTACTAGCTTCCCTAGTCTCAATACCCAACAACAAGGAAAACATTACGTCAAATCCATTGCCAATTTGTATGTAATCAATGAATAAAAAAATAGTAGGTAAAATGATACACTATGATACCTACCACTTATTATAGTTTTTGCAAGTGGTTAGTGTGTATAGTGACCGTGAACACTCACCCATAAAACGTACTAAAAAGTCCACGATAACTTATAAGTGTATCCCCCGAGAGACATCAATTTGAGCTTCAATCGTGTTTTTCGCGCTTTACTCACAATAATTGAGTTTTGTGACCGACTTCCTGACAAACGAGGCCCCCCCCCCCCCCTCACAATACATTTTGAATGGTGACCACTTGGGGGGGCTTCTTTAGAGTTGTGAGCGTTTACTGGGTCATTTGATTTCGTAACCAGCTTTCTTATCGTCCACTACTGGACATGGGCCTCCACATGCACATCATTCTGTGCATGAGGGATATATGTATGGCTATACAAGGATATATGTATACATATTTAAGGCTTTAAAACGCTACGCTGGCCTAGCGGATTGGTGAGTTCACCCTTTTAGAGGGTGTGTTCCTCAGGGCTTTGTTGTCTCTTAGTCGCTTTTTACGACATCCACGGGAAGAGATGGGGTGGTACTAATGTAGTTGGCCGATACCATACCACCCCTTGTTTGATATAGCTCTCCTCATATGTTTTTTATCATTAAAATGGATATTTGTACGTTTTCCACTGACTTTTTGATCGCTCCACTCTCTTTAACTTCTGAGATTGAATAGGCTTTATTTAATGAAATAATGATACACGACGGGGTTTAGCTCGTGTCTTTCTTTTTTGTGATAAGATGTTTCGTTCTGCCTGATTTTCTACAGAGGAAATTTTGATGTAGCTGTCTTTGGTACGATAAACAAGCATACGGCTAATACCAAGCTTCTAGTCTCTGATAATATTTTACATCTTTAAAAACTGTGCAGAACAATCACTACAACTTTATTTGGAACATCTTCTTCAATTTTAAATCGTAATAAATGTCATATAATAAAAATATGAACGGCAGAATAACTATTCAAGCATTTATAAAACAACTGCGTTGATATTTTTTAATACAGGAAATAATATTGAAAACATTTTTTTTATACAATTTATGGCTAGAGCTGTTAAGTAATACTTTAGACGTCTTGTAATGTATGCTATGATTTTATTACTTGTAAATGGCTGCTATTGATAAGAGGCATTATTTAACTAAATACGAGTAATATCAAAGATTTCAACTTGATTTAGTTAAGCAGAAATTAAATTAATTAGTTATACATGATGATCATTTATCGTTATCACAGACGACAATTTGTCATTGAATGAAGAGAATTCGCGAGAATCTGGGCGCTATATTTGCAAATAACTTATCACAACTAAAATATCATTATCTCATCGGCCGGCCATCTACAATATTATCTCATCTGTCGGCCATCTACAATATTATCTCAACGGCCGGCCACCTACAATATTACTTCATCGGCCGGCCATCTACAATATTATCTCATCGGCCGGCCATCTACAATATTATCTCATCGGCCAGCTGATTAACAAATGCGTGTTCGCTATTTATTATTCGTTTGAATTTCTTTGTTATTCCAATGTCGCCTAAAATGCAGTTCCAAGGTCCCGTTCGACTCTAGCGTGTAAAAGATAGAGTTGTGTTTTAAAAATAACAATGTTTGTGCTCTGATAACAGTGATAACCGACAATGCCTCCGCCTGTTGGACGCGCAAGCGCCGCCACCGCTCTGACATTTGTGATTAATCGCTATCCATTCACCACACTCTTTATCTTCAGAGTATTGTTTACCGTATCATAGAATATTTTAACGCGCGTACTGCGAGTCGGTCGTGAGCTAAGGTCCGATGTATTAAACCTACACTAAATTTAAACTATTTCCTCTAAGCGATCTATTTCTAGTCGCAGTACTGTTTACTTTTCTAATTACAAGCCGCGAAAGAAATAGATGTGGTGCGGCTCGCGGTTAAATTTATCTCGCCCTATTTTCAAAACAATCATGAGAAATGGGTCACGGGGTGTTTTATTCACGGCCTGTGGTCCTATCCTACTGAATATGCGTGGTTATTAATAGACATTAACGTTAGTTATCCTGACTACAAAATCCTTTAGGAAATATTGCCACCGTCAAGTACAAATTATATTTTTGTTTATTTATTAGGCGTACTGATTGATCTACCATAGTTTATTTTTAAGTAAGTTCAGTTAGTGTTCAATATATTTGATAAGTAGGAAACGAAAGTAATTCCGCTGATTGAATTTTACATTTAATTAATAAACGGTTACTTTCACAATGGGCGATCATTACCTAAACGTAAGTACAGAAGATAAAGGACGGCGGCAAGCGAGAGGCCCGGGGGCCCGAGCCCGCCGTGGTGGGCACCAGGTCAGCGCGCACCAACCGCCGCAGGCTAACAACCTTTGACGATATTCTCCAATCGCGAAGGTGGCCGCGGTCGACGACCGCCGCTCGTCATCTTTGCTCGTTCCAATTAGTGCGGCTAGGTACGTAAGTATTTATAGCGGGCCCCCGATATGGGCCTCTCTCACCCGCATACACATACACGCAATTATTAGCAATGCGATTGCTAAAATTGCCACACTCTAGTCTACCTGAGCGCATGCGTGGATTCCGCTCCATTTTGTTTTTGCGTTCAATGTCAGCGTATCGGCTAATTTTATCGCGCTTCGCACACGCTACGTAACTATCTTGTTTGATGAGGCCAAAAGGTGGTTTGTTTTGGTTTGTGTCTGCCCAAAATAATGTTTTACATTAGCAAACACTAAAGCTTTACGAATTTACTTGTGGTACAGATTGAGGATTATTAATCTTGTGATAGAAGCATAGTTTATGTGATTTGTCACGGAATTTTGGATGAATTTAAAGTGTTTCATTTATTAAAATATCTAGATGTCCTGTTAAGTACGACTGTGCAAAATTCAAACCTCTACACCGATTTTATGCAATGTAAACGTTTATGAATATAATAGTTCATATTTGATTAGCGTAACTCGAGTCTATTTGTACAGCCTACACTACATGTTTTTAAACCGTTATGTCTCAATTATTTAAAGGTGCGTTTGTATTTCCAATTTCTTTACTGTTACTCATTTCACTTTCGTTATTATTCTTCCTTCTTCTTGAAACTTTCATTCACCATTTTATACGCCCTATTCCTTCTCTTTTATGCATATGTACTTTTATTTTATTTGTGGATTTCTCTACCATTGAAAATAAAATGTACATTCTACATGTACACTCTTTACCATAGACATAACATCTTAAATCTGGTCTTTTTACCAGACTTAAACCGCGTATTTCATTTTTTAGCCTGTTTTGACTCACTTTATATTTGAATGACATTCGCCGTTTTCGTTTCTTGTTACCCGGCTACGGCGATTTAGCGGCATTCGTTGATATGCAATTGATGGACAGGGGTACTTAGGGTCTACCTCGGATTTTTATTATCGCATCTCCCACCGATGCGTGATACATCCATCCTTTTGTAATCGAGGTTTGTCGTGTCTGAGCTATCAGATATTTCAGACCGCAAGCTCGAGGGTTACGGGCCGAATTACCTTCTGAGATTGTCCGCCGCGTTACAACATGCAGTTCTTCAAGAGAGCCGTGTAGGTATGCATCCTCCCGATAATCCTGTAATCCTCCCGATATTGCAATAAATCCAAAATGACGGCTATAATTTAAAAAAAACTGAAGTACTAGATCGGTCCCGAAACTACATCTTGCATCTAATGTTGCATGGTGAGTACATCTTTTCTAAGTAGGTTACATGAAATACAGAATAAAACACAGGCCGCAAACAGATGAGTTATATCCATGAAATACAAAACAGTTAATGCACAAGGGGTATTTTGTATTTCACATATCAAAATCATTATTAAAGAGTATGCTTGAAAAGTGCTTAAAATAATGGATCTACGGGTTTGCGCCTCTTATGAAATTATAGACTAAATGCGAATTTTATTTTATGTAAATTCTTCAGTTCCATATTACTTACCATGCCATATAACGTTACAGCGATGAAATTCTATTTTGAACCGAGCTGATACAATAAATTAGAACTTGTAACAGAAGTATCGCTGATGTAGATAAAACTGTTTAATTAATTTTAACTAGATAATTTATCATTTATCATCAGGCGGTCAGTCACTTACCTTGCGTAAGTCATCAGGTTATCACTTACCACGTATCAGGTGCACTGGCCGATTTTATCTCATCATGTATCATCGCATTATCGCTCATGCAACAACCATTTTGTTTTGTGGTTGTTTCCGATTTGACTGTAAGTTTTTTCTTCAATAAGTGTTTTCGGACTTTAAACCTATGATTTTATAGTAAGGTTGTCTTCGAACACCGGCTGCGGTGTTCCGCGCCTCCAAAGCTCAGCCAGTGCACGAAGCTTTTATGTTCACGCGGGGCTCGTGGGGAGCCTTGAAGAACCTTCCGTGCACTTCTTTCGACTTTTATACGGCCTCTCGAACAGCTGTGCTGGGCACCACCGGGTCCCGTCAATTGTTATTGCTCAGCGGATCGTGACACGGTGGTGAGACTTTTGTCATTTGTCATGACTTCGCCGCGAATTCCATCACCCGAAGTTGATAAAGTAGTTTCATAGGTTGCATACTTTTTTTTACTTGTTTATTTAAGCTTTTCCGGGAAACGTAGCGTGGGACGCTCTCCGGCCAGGTTGACTGACATCCTGAAGAAACTCACCGGTAGTGGATGGATGAGAAGAGCTGAAGACCGTGTATGGTGGCGGTCCTCGGGAGGGGCTTATATCCAGCAGTGGAGAGATACAGGCTGATGGTATGATATGGTAAGCTTTATTACACTTAATTTGTACAGCGGGCGGACTTAATGCCTGGTGGCATTCTCTTCCAGTCAACCTTTGGTTGAATAGAATAGAAACAGCAATAGAAATGCATATCTCACGGTTGAGCATGGTTTTAGCGTTTAAGGACCTCGACCGCCACGCTTCCGCGGGATGTACAGTCTCTGTATCGACGATTTCGGGTGGTGCATCCTGCTCTCCGTGGTTGTACGGATTTTTCTACTCAGGACATTTTCGACACAAGATTTTCGGTCTGATACCATTGAGTACGTCAAAATATGTACACTTTACTATTATTCTCATCATCGATCTAGTTTTTACCATTACTCTATATTTTATTAAATATATTTTTCAAGAAAAAAAAACATTATTATATCAAATTAAACATATTATTATGTAGCCAAACTGTAATCGTAAGCACAGTTTGGCGGTCAAGCTCTCTATTTTACAATTTACTGAGCACATTATCAGTCAGATTACAATATTTTTTTTTGATGTGCAATATATTCATATGAATGATTGTTTTATTCATTCATTTACATACTTACTGAAAATCTTTCTACATAAAACATAATAACTCACAAGTCATAAATAAATCTATCTAACCATTCTATTAACATCAAAATATCTATCTAATCAATATCTACCACTATTAACATCTCGAGGAATTTTATCATCTGTAGTGATCCCTAAACCATAACAAGCCATTTTTTTATTCTTTTTTCATTCACTGCTGGACAGGGACAGGACTCCTCATGCATGAGGTATGTATGACCTTAAAGCGCCACACTGGCCAAGCGGGTTAACGAGTCCATAATTTTGGAGGTGACGTTATTCCTTTTGTCCCTTTTAAGACATCCACAGGAAGAGATGGGATGGTGCTATTGTAAAGTCGGCTGACGCCCCACGGCCAACAGATCAATGCGAAAATCATTCCTTCCGAATTTCAGAAAAAAATCTCAACTCGACTAAAGGTGACCAGTTCAAACCAGTCATAAACAAACATACAATCGTTACATTTAACACTTCATAAACACACGTAAAGATACTACGAGTATATACTTATTAACCAGACTGTCGCTCGGTCATGTATGTATTTTATTATCTGTTCAAATAATAAATTAGGTATCTGAACAACATCGTCTGTTCTGATTCTTCTGTTTACTGTCTATGCATTAATTATTTATAATTGATTATTCTGTTAACATCTATTATCTTCTTACTCGTATTATGTATAAAACGACCAAAACTGTAAAAACCTGTTATAAACAAGTCTGATTGATTTGAACACTTTCACACTATCTACACTTCCAATATACCTAACATTTTAAATGTATTTGTCTGTCTGTTTATTTGTAACGTCTTCACAATTAAACTACAGAACTGATTTCAATGAAGTTTGGCAGAGAGGTAATCTGAAATCCGGAGAAGATTATCCGGAAAAAATGATTCGTTTTTGAAAGCGATGTTAAATAGTTTTATCTGCGGGCAAAAGTTAGTATGTAATTTATAACAATATCAAAACCTGTCTGTTCTGTTTTAAGTAAATAATGTTAAATTGAAAAAACGGTTATCTGATCCTTCGGAATACCAATCGTTATGAAATTAACGGTTCTGTCGGAAATTCATTCATTTTTGATAAACCTTTTTGCAACCGGGGTTAATAGGTTATTTTGTAACACGGAACAATAATATTCCATGAGACCAACTTAGACCTACATTATTATATAAAATATGTACCTACATATAAAGTTATTGAATTTGATGGAATTTAGTAGTGACTTGTATGTACATAGAATACATAGAATTCATTGAAATTTAGCGACATAATATGTTGACTAGAATTTAGAATTTGACTAGAATAGAATTTAGTTGACTTATTATAATTCACATAAGTCAACTACTGTCAACTAGTCAACTTCAGTTTATTGTAGTTAATTAGTCTTACAATTGTGTTGTTACAATGAAAAGAGAGTCAACGTATAGGTACTTTAATATATCTCTAATATCACTTATTTGTGGTATGAAATCACTTTTTGTGATATAGTTGCATCTTAGGATACGGACCCGTTACTCAGAATTTCAGACCACACTGTAAATACGCTACGACATATATTAGGGATAGAGAGTGAGTTAGGGTCCGCGAAGGTTGTGTAGGAATGGAGGTGAGATGCGGTCGCGAGAGGTGAACGCGCCGGCATCCGCGTCACGACACGACGAGCAACGCTTTTCGTCGCTATTTCCGCAACAAGTGTTGTTTTGCGGAGAGAGGCCCGCGAGGGCGAGCGCGCTCACTCCGGCGGCGCCCTCCCGCGCGCCACTCACTATTACCATCCAAACACCACACAACAAGCGATCATTTACGTATAACTGCTCACACAATAACGCTTGTCAACATTAATATTAATTTCTCCGAATATCAACCGACAGACAATTTTATTATAGATCGCAAGTTGTCTGCGTGAGCTAAGTACTTGTAAAATTGCTCTAACAGATTTGTATTTATTGTCCTACGGCAAATAATTTAGCACAATTTTATAAGGATACATTATATATGTAGGTGCATGTTTTAATATAGACTATCATACATAACACATGTACCTATTTTATGAAAAGATCGTTTCAAAAATGGATTTTCCGAAAGCATTTGACAGCGTTAAGCGCGACATTTGACAAAGTTAAGGTAACCGCGATATTATTTTCTGAAAAATCTAACGAGTAGTACTACTGACAAAGAATATCTTTCAATAGACACAAAAAAGAACAAAAATATTTGTAAACCAACGACTTTTAGATACCGTTAAGTCAGGTGTCTCACAGAGATCGTTATTATCTCTTTTGTTTTCGTAGTGTTTGATCATTAAAATATTAGTTTGTTGCTTTATGCAGCATTTTCCAACCCCCAATCGTTGACAAAAGAACACAGGATACACAGTACACCGTGATGACAGAAACTGCCCTATAAAAGGTCTGTTGCCCTTATCTGTAGGCACTGACACTTGGGAAAAACTTATTTTTGTGGTGCAACGGTGGAAGTTTAGTGAAAACGTTTTACTACTAGTAACACTTTTTTCTAATAGGAATTGTGAATTTAGTGTTTTTTTAGCAATGTAGCTCATAATCACAAATATAAAATATTTCTGAGTATTAGAAATATTTTCTGACTAGTCACATTACGAGCATTTTATAATTATGCACGTGTATCTAATAAACTTATAATATAAACGCAACTAATTAATTATAGAACTAAATTAGTACGATAAAGGCCTGACAAAATTTATGGTTGTGATTAGAAAATCATTGATTTCTGTATTTTTGCGAATTCACATTACTTTCTGGAATAAACAATATTATCTTCTTTATTTTATTTACACGGAGTGAATTTTTATTTTGTGATTGAAATTTTGGCGACCTACCTAAGCAGTTTATTTCGTGCAAATTATGCATGAATTTGCAACGGTTACATTTTACTAAATGGCATCTTACTCGATTGAACATCAGTGTGTCGCTCGCTGTAGCCATGCGGTTCAAGTCCACATAAACTGAACACGTCCATACTGACATCCAATATTTTATATTGTATACTGTACATTATTATTAGACATTACTTTATACTGTATACTGGAAGTATAATATACTCCAAACTTGAATACTAATATCAGTATGTCATTAGATTTTTTTAACGTCACTCATTGCCCCACAAACACGAACACACACATCACCCAGATCCGAACAAACATTTGTCTTTTAAAATGTCTGATCGAGAGATCTTCACAGTAGGCAGGAGCACTACCAACTGGGCTAATGGGTCGGCTGACTTAACTAGTAACTATTAATATAAAGTGGCCGAACAGAACAGGGTAGAAAAATTTGTGGTTGTAGAAACGGTAGCAATAAGACTAGAATTTCACACAAAATTAATTAATAAGTTTATATAATATAATATTAAAAGGATATAACGAAATTTGTTAACAAATTGAAAGGCATATTTCTCAACCAATTGAAATGAAATTAGGCACTGGGATAGTTTTGGCCTATATCTCGGTTAAGTTCGTGGATAGGTCCAAATCGGTTCAGTAGTTTCAAAATTACAAGTGTATATTCTACAAGAAATCCCGCTAAAAATACGAACACTTATGCATGCAAACGATATGTTGTTGGATAGATCTCAGGGAGGTATGCAATTTTTATCTAAACATTTTCTTATAGCGAAATTTTTCTGTGAACTGGCGCGTGTCATCGGTCTTTTTTCGTACGAGCTGGACTATTACTTACCGTCAAATATACCTACTACATTACCCACTTTATCTGATTTCCCCAATATAGTACGTGTTTCGGTATTGAGTGAGGTATGCCAGAGCCCATTCCCATCCTATCTATTTTTCCAACACTTTCTCCCAAATCCCTTCCTAAATCTCCAAACGTAGGCAGCGCGTCCCTGGGCGTCTGTGATCTGTATTGATGTTGCCATGTATCGCGGATGTCCATGGCCGACAGTATCCACTTACCACCGGGTAGACTAGACTGTATGCTCACAAACATTAAACTACTCCATTAATACATACGGGTATTACTTGCTAAAATAAAATAAACACCGATGTTATTTTAATTGTTGGCGTCGAGTACATTAATTTCGGCGAACATACGAGTAACTCTTTGTTGAGCGATACCCGTAGTCGCGACGGGCGCACGTCACAATGCGCACGCTGCGCAAACACACGTCATCACCGTCACCGCTGCCATTTCAGGAGATCCCCAACCGGCGTAATGCCACGTCGGGCTTATCTGCTCGCTAGTTAACTCCATAATACAAATAAATTACCCATTTCGCATTATTAATGGTGCATATCAACATCACGAATGCGGTAGTTTGTTTAGATATACTTTTATATACGGGAAACAAACTTATGATTATAGAAACTTTATAGAAAGTTATGAGATCACGACCGTATGGTGTTAGCCGATTTTAAAATAGCACCACACTGTCTCCTCCTGTGGATGTCGTAAAAGACAGCTAATGAATAATAAAGTTGCTACCAGAAGCGCTGAGGAACTACACCACCTCTGGAAAGAGTAGACTCGCCAACCCGCTTGTCCAGTGTGGAGTTTTAATGCCATTCGTCACTCATACACAAGACAATGGACATGTCCAACAGTGGAAAATAAAAAGGGCTGGTTACGGATATTAAAAATCCGTAACCGTGAAGATTTGCGCGAAGTTCCTTTCACACAAATCGCTTACGCAAATTTGGTAGCTTATACAGTAAATCTTATACAGGACATGACTGAGGAAAACTTCAGTCATTCCCTTATTTCCGAGGATCGTGACTCTGCCCACTAATGGCGTCGATTGCTCTCTTCCACTTCCATCGGTCTACCGCATAGTGGAGTGCTTCTATAATAAAACACTGAAGTGTCATTGCGAGATATATATGTTTTATTTTAATAGAAAGAACCCGGCAGACTGTATGTCTATCTGGTGGTAAATGGATACTCTCGCTCATGCACATCCATGATACATGCCGACATCAGTCCAGGCGCCCCTGATGATCTACCTTTGGAGATTTAAGAGTGGATTTGGAGAAAGCATTGGGAAAATGAGGAGGGATGGGAAGGGAACAGGGGAACAGATGCATACATTGGGGGAATAAGATAAAGAGGGAAATGCAGTACATTTTGTGGACAGTACCTGAGTAGGGATATTATTGGTATGGACCAATTCTAATTGTATACAATAATTGTAAGCCCATTCTTACTTATTGATTTTGGTTAAGATTTTGTAACTTAAAATTACGTTGTTTCCGGATTATGTTTAAATAGAAATATGCTGTAACATCTTATTTATAAGATAAATACTTTATTACTCTCAATATTTGAGAAATTGGAATCGACAATGGTCCCTTTTCGCAGATAACGTCACATAATGGTAGTTTCAGTTTCATTTATTGTAAGTAGTTATACTATTTTTAAACATAACTCAAAATATGAGTTCACTAATAAGCATAAGTTAATGGATGTGGAAACCGAGACCCATTAACCTCTATTAACCACAATTCTAGACTTCGAGCTTCGACTGCGGCCACGCGAGTAAAGTAACACTTGTTATCTTACTAATGTTAAAATATTTATTTAAATTTTAATGCACAAGTAGTTTTAATACAAAGATGGAGGCAAACGAGCAGATAGTGCATTTGTTAGTAAGTGGTTACTGTCGCCTATGATCATTCCACGATACATAAGGCATTGGCCATCCGAACGTTCGCACGATTACAAACTTTTTTTCATTTGTAAAAGAGTTATTGCGATGATTTTAAAGGGGAAATAATTATTTACGCGTTTTTTTTAAATATGTGGATGGTTACACTGGGCAGTTAATGATTATTATTTGGGCGGTAAACTAATTGATTTCTTAGTTAAATAAATAGTTCGCCAGTTCTCGGCTCTCAATCAAAATCGAACGTCATTTTGATTCAAAATTCAAACTTAAAATAATTATTGCAACATATGTAATGTACATGTGACCCCGGCGGGGCGAAGCAATTAAGGGGTGACAGAAAGATCGAGGTTAATTAAATTTATAATGTTTTTCTACAAGTAATTTGGTTACATTTTTTATAAATCTTTTATCGTATTTTTCTATTTTTAAGTTTTCGGGCAGGTTATTGTATATTTTTATCGACATTGCGAGTGGCCCCGAACTGCATGTTAATTTAGACAACGTATTTGATAACTTCAAACATAATTTTATACATAATTTCACTAAGCATGGAATGTTAAAAACTGAAACGTGGTCGATGAGATAGGAAAATATTTTATTTATTTTGGCGGTTGCATCTGATCACGCGATCCGACGGGCTACTTACGCAGTGATCAGATACAACAACACAACCTGATCGCACGATCAGACCGGGACAACCCTTGCATTGTGGGAATGATTAAAATATAACTACATAAGGATTAAGTTAATAGTCTATTGATTCTCTGTTCAATAGGAAGATACGGGTTCCTAGTAAGTTTTTAAATAACGTATTTTGTGGTGGTTTTCCTGATGTAATAGTGAACCAGAATTATACAGTCTGGGTTTTGAAAAATTGGACATAAAACCAATGAGGCAAGGCGGGACGTGCCAATGAGAAATTCTCGTCAAAGCGAGGGTAGTGGTTATGAATTTTGACAGAATAATTTGGCCGATAGCTTCCTAATTGTTAATGCCACACTGATTTAGAGGGATAACTAAAACACCCCCCTCCCTGTTCACTAAAATCCACTGCAAAGATCCATTGATGGATTTTTATGCACTTTTATATCCACTATAGTCCTGCATTGAGACAGGCTGTCCGTCGCCGCTTACCTGAAGTTGGCTGACGGATGCCATTTAAGGTGACAACCATTAAAATTCTTGTAGAATAAAGAAGAATTTAAAACATTCATCATAATTTGTTCTCAATTCACTTGAGAACTGGCAGGGGGAGAGTTGCACGGTGCAATCCAACAGCCGCTGGGCGCGCCCGACTGGCCACGTTACCGCTCTCTCACAGAAGACTACCTTGAAATGTACTGCATTTCCCACTTTATCTTATTTCCCTAATGTACGTACGTGTTTGGGTAGTGAGTGAGATGTGCCAGATCCCATTCACATATCCATTCCTATATCTCCAAAATTAGGCAGCGCATCCGGGGTCGTACCCAACGTTTATCATTCTGGACTAATGTTGACATGTATCGCGAATGTCGGGCGACAGTATCCACTTACTATCAGGTAGTCTGGATCCTCGTCCTTCGTCCATAAAAAGATAGAATATACCATTCTAATTATCCTTATACGAGACCATAATTATACAAGACTACACAATTCTGAACATTACGGAACTGTTAAAAATCAGTTCGTAAAATCTCTGCAAGTTTTATTCTCAGTGGGTATGTGTATGTACACATATGAACTGTCCTATCGCATGGTAAAATCTAAAGTTATTAATTAGAACAAGATTTAAATAAAACCAGTAGGTACTTTAATTTTTGGTGCCTCCTCAACGCTGCTGTGTAACAAGATGATGTGACGGTAAAAAGCTCGACGCGATATCGTCATTTAAATGCTTACCTACTACCTAGATAGAGTGAAGCGGTAACTTGCATGGAACCGGTCGTCACCGTGGCTGCGGCGAGGTGTGGGACAATGTTGGCGCGGAGCGTGAGGGGCCTTGCAATCTGCACCGGCGCGACGTGCATTCCGAGCGCATTCCGAAGCCGGACCCGGCGAACGACCTAGCTGCGGCCTCTGCCATCACCGCAAATATGCACGCCGCCGCCTCCAGCTGGAATGTCCATCATCTAAGTCAATAAATAACCGCTTACTGTACTTGCATAGTTGTGGCGTTCAATATATTATTGCATGGAGCTGTTCTCACGCGGTAGTTATCGTATTCTTGTGGTTAACTCGTACTTTTTATTGTAATTTATTCCTCTGGCGTATAACTATTGCGGTTATAATAAAGGTTATTTTAAATAAATTTAATTTTATAATTATATGTAATTAATTAATGTAATTAGTTTGCCATGTTTTGTTTATTCAATAGTTTCAAATATACACTTATAAAACTTGCAGAAATGGAAGTCAGTCTTCGTGCAATGTAATGCGCAATGAAGTGCTCTAGGAATGCCGCAGGGAGGGGTCTGTTTTGAGCAAGCGCCTCCCGGGCGAGACTCCCTCACTCCACGCGTTTCTGGGTCGACGACCGCCGCTCGAGACCTTGGTGACTCTCAGCCCTTTTACGTACACCTATGTTGTAAACATGTAATTAGTTAATCAACGCCGGGTTCATCAATCAGTCGGTGGTAGAACTTGTCCGGTGAACGGTGGCGGTTAATGAGTCATCGGCAACCGGCAACCGCGACGTAAACAACCGCTCCACGCTCTCCGAGGCCACAGCACAATTAAGCGCACCTCGCATAGTACCGCCTTCTTAGATAACAACAGTTTTATTTAGACCACAATCAAAATAAAGTAAATATGTATACCTTCTATTTTATTACTAAACATGTGTCGCTAATTGTTTTTTATTCGATGTAGGTTCAATCGGCAACTGATCTATCTGTGTACTTTAGTTCACCAATAATAAAGCCTAGAATCGAATGATTTTCGGTACATTTTGTTGCCCGATTGTACCTGTATCTTATTTGCGAGATGCCAGTAGTTAAGTAGGTAATAGTTAAGTAGTTAACTAATTAACTAACAGCAATACTTTGGGTAAAGTATCTATACCTGAAAGCCTGGGATGTGAAAAGAAGCGATTCCTACCACGAAAACGTTCACTTCCGATATATCGTCCCGAGCCAAGTTTGTTTGACATTTGAAACCACTCCGATCGCACGAGAACTTCGGAAGTGTAAAATCAGAGTAGACCCCCAGTTTACATGGATATCTAGTCTTTACCTCAAAGAATGTGACATATGGTAATGATAATTTATTTAACTTTCCGATCCATGTACATTGTCCATCTTCCATAAGTATGTAGGTACACTTATTTTAATTCGTAAATAATAATTTACAATAATATAGATGTTCGTTAACACCCGTGCTAGGAACATCCTGTGTTACAACGCCTTCCACATAACAACATGATGATATTGTTGGACGAAATATCTAATGACTATTGGAATATTTTAAAAATTATTACTAGATAAGTATCTATGTATTAGTTGCATACGCGGAAACTATGCCATTTTTATGATACACGTGAAACCATTTATTAAACAATAAAAGATTTCTTATAAAATATTAGGAATAAAAAATTTGCCAAAAATGGGAATTAAAATTATTGTCAAAATACGATTTTAAATTTGTTTGTAAAAATAACTACATGTGTAAACTGACTTAAATATACTTATATGTACTTACACGGTAACAGTTTGTTGTGTTGCAAGCGCCATATAAGTGTACCTACCATAGAAACAATATTACAGATATAATAGCTACGAAAAATAATGTGTAGTGAAAGGATTAGCAACAGTAAAGTAATCAAAATGCAGATCGTTCTACATGATTATTATTTATTATAATTATGCGCACAGCAACAATACGTTCTGCCCAGGTTTGTACAAAGCGCAGCGCAGAAAATATAAAGACTAGTCGGGTTAAATTTTATCAAGCGAGAAAATAAAACAAAAGAACTACGGGCATTATGAATGTACTTCGTGGAATGATTAAAGAATATTTTAGAAACCAATTTTCAGTAAACATATTACATGAAATGCAAACGAATTAAGCTGGTTAGATTTGTCTTTTTTAACATATATGGCAATGGTGCAGGTAGGACATTCTGCCAGTTTCAAGTTTTCTTCGTAATAAAAAATTTCAAAGTCTAAAACGTATTCAGTCAATGTCCAGTCCCGTCAGAGTAAGTCAGGAGTCGCTCAGTAAAGTGATAGTAGGTTTACTGAGGACAGAAGAGCACTCCTTGGATGCACACGAAAAACGCAGTCCCACGCTTTTATTTGATTATCACAAAACACCACGCACGAAAAACTTTGAATTTTAATAAACTATCACTATTAAACCATAAAACGCCTAATACACATTTTTTACAATAATCAAACAAAACTCAACTTCACTACTCGAGTTCCCGCCAAAAAGACTAGATTTGGTTCTTCTTTTCGCAAAGAAATAGCCACTGTTAGAGTAGTGTCCTCTAATGAAAACCGTAATACCCAGTGGCGTGTACTCGTATTGCTTTCGAAACTACATAGCTAAAATATACTACAATACGAGGATAGGTACCCATTTTTTTTCTTGTTCTTTGTCAGCTTTGTGTCTGTTCACTACTGGACATACAAGATGCGCCACAATGTTCTATTTTCTTTTATTTATTTATACTCTATTGCACAGAAATATTGTACAAAAGGCGGACTTAATACTTATGGCATTCTCTACCAGTCAGCCTTTGAACAAACAGAGAAACTATTATACCCATACCTTGTTCTATCAATGTTCTGAAATACCCATAAAAGATTTTTAGTATTTATTTTCACGGATTTACAGTCGGTTAGACTGCAAAATGTCGGGAGCAATAACAATACCAGCGAGTAGCGATCGCCCGCACTTCACCCACGTTTACGTATAATTTATTATACTATTTAAATGGTAAGCTTTGCTTATCCATTTATACTTATACATTGCATTGCACGCCACTAGCGAGTGGGACCTGATCCACTCATAAGTTCGTTAGATAGCTGGACGGGACTAGGGTTACCATCTGACCGCATAAATTCAGTATTGACCGGATTTTAAGAGGTTAAACCGGATCTCACCCAGATTTCATTCGAGACCGGATTTTTATCAAACATTGAAATACGATGCATAACAAGCGGCGGCACGCACGCTCCGCACGCATCGCACACGGCGCAAATGTAGACGGCAGAGCGGCGGGCGGCTCTATTTTCAGAGTTACTGAAAAATTGTCTGTACTTTTTTTGTATTTTGCCACACAACGCAAATATGGAAAGATTTTTTCGCTTATGGCATCTCAGTAGACTAGAGAAAGCAGCAGATTGTCAGTAGAATATCATATCAGGAAAATCAAACTTTTTGAAAACTATTGGCGAGTGGCCGAGAATATAAGTGTAATTTATGCTAAATTTATGCTAATAAAAACTTTAATGTAAATTATAATTACATATAATCTATTGAGTTTTATTTTGAACCGAAGACCGGAATGTTTTTTGAAAAAAACAGGATTTATTAACTTCATGATACCGAGTTTTCGATTTCAGCCTCCGGTAACCCTAGGCGAGACTGGATAGAAAGGCCATTGACCGTTTTGCCGCTACAAACTGACGGTGATGACTGATGATGAACAACAACGAACCGTGAAATTTGTGCGGAATTATATTCTATTAACAAGATAATTTTCGCGATACGGTTTTGGTTGTTTGCTCTAACTTAGGTATTTTGTGATGTGTGAATCGGATTAATATCTTGTTTTCGTAAGCACGTAAGTAGTTAGTTGATAAGTTAATTAATATCCTAATTTGGCGTGCTGATAAGTTGATAGTTGTATCGATATCAACCTATAACCGCCCTTGCAATGACGAAGAGATTTCTAGCAATGTTTCACTCTGATCCAGTGCGCATTAATATATACTAGACTTTTGCTCGCGGCTCAGCTTGCATGGTTACATAGTGATGTCTTGTATATTAAACCAGTAAGAAAGAAACTAAACGATAATGAAAACCACATCAAAATCCATCCAGTAATATCCAAGTTATACCCAGACACCCAGTAGAACCCGGATAAACAGAATTACGGACACATTTTACATTTTATAAATATAACGATTCACGTGTCCTATATTTTTTAATTCTCAACCACGTAGATTTCTGCACTGATAACAAAATCCGTACTTAAGAAGAAACTCGATGGCACGGGCCGGCGGACCGGGACTCGAAACTCACGGCCTTACGAATGTGAGTCGAGAATACCTACCTATCTATGACTGCTTTATATCGACAGGTGTATGCTGAATCGTAATAGCAAATGGTTTGTGGTATTTCACAGAAATACTTTATACCTCACATACATTAACGTGAATAATTCCTGGAAACATACAAATCACGTGAGCAGTCATAAAAGTTGACTCTATGTTTTTTTAAGCACCTACGCTGCCATTTTTGTGGCCGTAGAACTACATTTTATAACTTTACGTTTTTGATTGTGTAAATGTTTGCACTATCGAGATTTATAGTGTTACTATGCTTTCATAGAGTATTTACGAGTACTACTGGAATTATTACACGGAAATGCTTTAAAATACAGTAGATATGCTTGATTGTGTGGTGTCGGCCGGCTTTAAAATAGCATCACCCCATCTGAGGATAAAAGGCGGCTAAGGGATAACAAAGCTGTTACCACAAGCCCTGGGGAACTACACCACCTCTAAAAGAGCGCACTCGCCAAACCACTTGGCCAGCGTGGCGTTTTATGGCCATATATGCCTCATGCTCAGTACAATGTGCTCAAGCCCATGTCCAGTAATAGATAATAAAATTGCCTGGTACCGGTAATGCTTTAAAATATTTAAAATGTATTTATTAAAGTTTTCATTGATTTTGTATTGATTAAGTTTTGATGCCAATATATTTAAATTATTAAGTACTGCAAAAATGTAGGTAGAGATTTCTTTAAAAAAAAAATTCAGTTCCTTTTCTTCAGCACACACGCTTCAATGTATGTATCTTAAATAAATTTGCGCCACCGTTTAGAGGGATTTATATCTTCAATAACTGTAACTTTTTTCAACTTATAACCAAATAAAGTAGTTAATAACAAAAACATTGTGAATCAACCATTACAATATTTTCCCTATACGTCTTTTTGCTTTCTCATTGTTTAACCCCTTATAACCGTTAAACTGGTACCGCTAAACGGGTTTCAAAAGAAACATCTCAGGTTTGATATTATAGGCTGCCTATAACATTCCACTGTAGGGCACCTATCACGAGGGAGTTTTGGTTTCACGTGTCGGATACCATGTGAACTCCAATTGATGGATTGATGGATACACCAATTCACACATTTTTTTATTATGGGTAGCGGCAATGACATTCGTGAGGAATGTTACATGCCCGTCAATATATTTTTGAAATGACTTATTATAAGTATATATTTTTCAAAGAAAGGAGTCGCAGAAGATTATCGATCAATCTCGAAAGTATATATTTCAATTTCAGAAGGTTTTTTTGTAGGATATAATATATATACATATTTTAAAAAAATTGAATTATGTTGAAAATCAATATCCTTGGTCTAGTACTGAACGTTTCTTTTAAATCCCTAGGTTGGATTTGGCCAGATTAGGTTGATGTTTTGCTATTGCGTAAATTTGTGGTTGGAATTAGTGGCGGAGTTCACAGGCAGGTCACGTGCGGGGGGGGGGGGGGGGGACGCGGCGCCGCACCGCTTTTATTACATTCCCCGAATAAATGTTCTCACCAGAAAGCCTTCCTATACAGCCTTGTACACCATGTACCATACGTCCCCTGGTCGTAATACATAAACCGCAATAAGGAATTTGAGAGAAGACGTGTCTTGAAATAGTAAAATTTAAAAAAATCTTAATAAAATTAATAAGTTCATACCGACAATAAGGTCCGTTTGCTCAGATAATGTCGGATAAAGGATTGTCCGTATGGAGTTTTTTTGTTTAAATTTTCTTGGTTTCCAAGATTCCGCTTTAATAGAAACATGCTCTTACATTATTTTTTTAAGATAACGCAATAAAAGTTTTAAGTTGAACTTTGTTTTTTATTTAATTTCACTAAACTCAACATCTGGGGAATTAGAACCGAAAATAAAGTCCCTTTTCTCAAATAATGACCCAGTATAGGAATTGTTAACCCGAGATTCTATTGTCTGAAAAAATTCAAAATTATATGAATATTTATACTTATAATAAGAAATATTTATGTAAGCATGGGTTTGAACAGCAAATAAATAGCGATGTAAATGATTCATGTAAATGTGTATGAGTATATCACAATCAAAGACGGTACAACATTGATTGGCCAACCAAGCGTTCACGTAATTACAAACTTACTTTGTGTTCATCGTCACCAGTCGTTTTAACGTCCACCCCTGGACATGGGCCTCCTCATTAAGATTAGGTGACCAGTGGTGAAACTAGAAAGAATTGTTTTTATTTGACTAAAATGTCAGAAGAAATGACAACCTAACGTCCGGCCGCGGTATGTCCACGTTAGCGTAGGTTTATCGCCACGTTAGTTTTTATCATCCACTGCTGGACATGGGCCTCCTCATATGTAAAGGATGTATGTATAGCCTTAAAACGCCACCCTGGCCAAGCGTTTTGGCGAGTCCCTTTTTTAGAGGTCCATTCCCTTAGTCGCGTTTTACAACACTTACGGGAAGAGATGGGGGATGGTGTTATTCTAAAACTGGCCGGTTATAAGGGTAGTTAAATAGTAAGCTTTGAATATCTGTGTAGGACTATATGGAGATGCACGCCATTGATAGATAGTAACCCTCGCTATTTTACCGTATATTCCAATGTGGATGTTTCTGAACCTAAAATGTTTTAAGACTGTCCTACGTAGATACATATATAATTACATTATATACATTAGTTCAAGTAGTAGTTTAGTTTCAACCTCAAGTACGGCATAAATTATATCACTTACTCCGCGGTGAACAAAAACATCACGAGGATACCAATGCGTGGTCGACATTACTAGGGAAGGCCTTTTATACCCTGCGAGTAGGACAGTCTAGGCAGATAGCGTTTGTGATTGTAATATAATATTACTGTTCTATTATTAGTTGAGAGTTAAAACTGCATCTAACCTGTATTTTAAAGAGAAATTATTTACTTCAACTCTATTTGATGTATGAGTACCGAACATTTTGTAAACTTACTAGGTGTATAATTTGTCCCTCATAAACACCACCTACGTCACTTTAAAATTGTACGGTCTTGAACACCCCCGCCTATTTGACTGTCACACCAATGCGATCGTATAATTAATATGTTGTTGGAAAGGAAAGTTCCAAAATATTATAATTTGGCTCACGACCGAAATTTGCGTGTGCTCTATTGTGTCGCTAGTCTGGTTTCCGTTCGCCCCCCTACAGCCGGCAGCCCTGCCGTATCGCAATCTACTTTCTATTACGTCGCCATCACACTGTTAATCAAAGATCTTTTATAATAATATACCATGTTTGCTCGTTTTGTTTGATGAATTTATGCCACGACTATGACAACTAACTATGTCTCTTGAATATATCAAATGTGTATTTCATATTCTGATAATGTTGAATCTGAACTGGATCTCTTATTGCTTACCTTGTTTTTACTTGTATTATTTTTACAAGTCCGCAACTTTCAGTGAATGTAAAATATTAGGGCCTTACCTTTAGCTCTAACTTCTGACTCAGCTCCAAACCATTATTAGGGCCTTACCTATAAAATTGCCGTTTGTTCATAGTGGCCACTTTGAACTTACTTATCTCGCGTTTGGCCTGGAATTCCAAATTCAAATTAATTTCTATTTAAAGCTATTTCAAAAGAGCTTTAGAGCTATTCTTTTTCAAAATCAGGTATTCATTTGTTTTTCCGTCAAATGATTTTTTCCTTAGATATCCTTGTGTATGCGACCATAGAAAAGTTAAAAATTTGCGTTATTTTCGAACATCACTTCCGCCGTGGCAACAACGTAGCACAGACGGCACGCAATATTGATGTATAGGGACCAAACACTTTGATTTGATCGATTCTGTTCTGGAAAATTCGACCCCAAGAACAAGCCCCATGGACGACCGGAGACTAGAGTTGATAATGACGAATTGAAAGCAATAGTGGAAGCGGATTCCTCTCAAACCACGTCCGAATTAGAAGCTCGGACTAAAGAAGCTCCTGGTGATTGTATGGTGGACCTGTGGCGGTATTATCCACTACAGCTTCTTGAGATCTGGCACAAAAATGAATGCAGATATGTACCGTGAAGAACTGCAAACGATGATGGACAAGCTCGCTACCAAACAACCGAGTCTGCTCAATCGCTCTAGTCCACTGCTTCTCCATGATAACGCTCGCGTACACACTGCACAACAAACAGTCTCAAAATTTAAGGAGCTTCGACTGGAAATTCTCTATCAACCACCTTACACGTTAGGCCTTGCCCCTACTGATTTCCATTTTTTCGGAATATTTATAACTTTACAGGGAAAAAAAAATTCGACTCCGACGATACAGTGGAAAACGCCTTCAAATAATTCATCGATTCCCGTCCCTAGGAGTGGCATCAATCAACTTCCATTAAAATCCCAAAAGTGCATTGATAATAATGGTCAATACTTCGATTAATTAAAGTATAATTTTCATACAAAAAATATTTGAATTTTTCCATATGAAACGATAGCCGTTTTATAGGGATGATATGGAATTTATATGGTTTTATGATAGCCGTTCATAGGAAAGGACCTAACAGGAAGCAAACATTTATTAAGTAGTTCACCTACTATATTCAAATGTTTATAATTAATTTAATTATTTATTTACGGCAACGTGATATATATAAAACATGATTGAAGTCAATTACGATAAAGTCCAGTATGTATCCCAATTATAGACGTGCACAACATGGATAAAAACTTATTTAGGTTAAGATTGTGACAAAAAAGAATCTAAATTTTAAAAGTCTAGTCGGTTAGATAAATTGAAAAAGTTTAAAGAAAATGCAAAATGGAGGTGGATTTACATATTTTTTAAACTGATGTTATAATTCGATAATTTATTTTAATATCAATGAAAATTAAAGAATTTGTTGCTTATCGGACACGAATCGAAATCATTATCAATTAGTTTTCATTTGGAATTTACGAACCGACGACGTTGATTAAAATCAGTACAAATTTTCATTTTGGTGTTCCAGACGTCTACTAAAAGTTAAAAAATTGTCAACAAAATGACGTTTAGTAATTAACTCGATAAAAATTTGAAAGTCGTTTAGTAAGTGAGCATTGTAAATTTAAAAAATAATTATTGGTCTATTTGATTCGATTACAATTTTATTGTAATCGTTAAAGTGCATTAACACATTGAAAAGTGCTACCCACGTAAACAATGGTATTTTTTTATGTGTTTTAACATCTAACAACTTTAGTGCTATTATTCTTATATATTTTAATGTTTGTTAAGTATTCAGAGTCGAAGTATGCTACATAAAAATGACGGCAGTTTTGGCCTGTTTTATAAACTACTCAAAACAAAATAGGGCCCACTTAGTTTTTACAATGTAACTTAATAAAAATTTATATAGTTTTTATGAATAGACATGTTTAAATTAGGAATTCAGAAATTGTGTAAACATAGCCAATGGTAAAAGTTTTTTTTTAATTACTCAAAAAAAACAGTATTCAGGGAAATTATCACTAAATGAACAGTAAAACCATTTTTCTAAAAAAAAAATGATAGGTGTCATGTTTAATAGCGTGTAGGGCCCTCTCGGCTCCGTATGCATTCTCTGAGTCTGTCTGGTACACTTTCAATCTGATGGCTAACGTTTTCATCAGGTATTCGCTCCCAACAGACTTTTAGGGCGTTTATGAGCTTTTGTTGACTGTTGACGCTGCTGTAAATTTCTTTGAGGCTTTTTATCAATTGATCCCATAAATGTTCGATGGGATTGAGATCGGGACTCATCGCTGGCCATAGCAAAACTAATACCGGTGTCAGAGAGTGCTCTTCGTGTGGTACGGGCCGTATGCGCGCAAGCCTTATCTTGTATAAAAACAAAATCATTGGCCACTCTGATTACATGGCGGGATTATATGAGGTCGGATTACTCGCTCGACATAACTGGCAGCGGTTACGGTACTACCTTCATCCAGAATTACCAGTTCTGTTTTGTCTATCAAGCTTATTCCACCCCATACCATCACACTTGGACCCCCAAAACGGTCTGTTCCGTGGATGCATGGTTGTGATAAACGCTTGCCTCCTCTTCTCCGCACGCGTACTCGTCTGTCATCACTAAAAAACTTGACCTTACACTCGTCTGTGAAGAGTACAGTCCTCCAGTTATCCATAGTCCAGTCCAAATGCCCACGTGCGACGTCCACGTGCCACGTCCACCTTAAACGCGCTGCACCATGACTACTTGTCAACTTGAGCCGAACAACAAGCATTCCGGGAACGTTGTCCGTCCTCATGGCGTCGGTTTCAGATGATTTGATCACTAACGCGTGTGCCAGTAGAGTGTCGTAGTCGGTTTTGTAAGGTCTGGCTGGTTACAGTACGATTCCGACGCGGCAGTTAGCCTCATGTACCGGTCTTCCTGGGCGGTTGTGGCACGAACACTTCCTGATCCTCGTCTTCTAGCCGCACTATCTGTCTCCTGGTAGCGTTCCCACACGTTCTGGATAGCTCGTCCAGACACACCGAATCTTTGAGATTCTTCCTCCTGAAACAAAACAATCGCACTGATCGCGGTTTACATATCCATGTGACGGCGAGAACCAGGCATAATAATCAGGACTAATACCGAAACTAAACAGAACGGCTATACAAAATGACTTTCAACAGAAGCGTTGACAACGAGACCGGGAAGTGGGAACACAAGTGATTAAGAATTAGTGCGTGGGGTAACTTCAACTACCTCGGTTTTTCTGTCTCCCCACTAGAGAATAACAGTAAAGTTGTCGCTCAAAACATTGACAAGGACTCATAAACATGTCTACTTTATGTTTTAATGCTTCAAATCACTAATGATTACCTCACGAGTTATTTAAACAAACTTCGAGCTTAACTCGAGATGGGCCTTATTTTGTTTTGAGTAGTATATATACTATGGTCCGGAATTTTCCATACAAAGCCCCTGAAGAAACCCACTCTATATAAAAACCTTATTCTTATATTAACTTTCAAGAATAGGTATTCATCGGTATGTAATATAGTACTTTCCTCGTAATAATATACGTTGGCTATAAGTTCGGAATATTCCATACGAATGGCCGAGTGGCACCTGCCACCTGAAGATCTCATGTTATGTTAACTTATCGTTAGCGTAATAGCCATAAAACCTTCAGCGGCGTTTCAACAATTTTATGGTGATGGTTTTGTATTGATCCGTCCATTAAAAAAAATCCAGCTTATATGCACTTTTGGGTGTTACAAGGGTATTTTCATTTTAAGCTAGGTCTCATTTCTAAAAGTCTAAAGGGTGTTCCATACCGTTTTGAGCTAGTAGTAGCCTATGTACCACCACCTGCCTCTAGAGAATTATTGAGTACCTACTTCGCTCACATTACCAGAAAATGAGACAACAATTTGGAGAGACTCATAGTAACTAACAAAGTGGAAGGAAAGAGAACACGAGGACGTAGCCCGATGCATAATGGGTCTGATCAAATCCTCACCACTCAACACAACACCTACGATGCCATTGCGCCATTTGCTGTATGCGCAATATCGTCCGAGAAAAAGCAGCGAGGAGGGCGATGCCAGGAGGAGGAGGAGCTCTCATTTGTTGATGGTTTATAATGAATTTCAACTAATGGCTCGTTTACACAAGGAGTTTCTCGAACGGTGCGCGCGAGAATATTGTATACTATCTTCGTATGCGACCAGACGACTTCAAATAATTCTCTTATTCACATGAAGGTAATAATTCTATGATAACGGGGATAACAGTGACCAGATGATGATAACAGTTGTTTATAGGTACTAGCTTTGGACCGATGTTCGAGAAACTCGCGTTCTTCGAGAAAATCTCCTTGTGTAAATGAGCCATTAGTCTATGAATGTAGTCGATGAGCAAACGTTGAAGATTTTGTTTGCTCCAGTTGTAACAACTTGATAAAAATAAACTGTTAAAAATAAAACAAATAATAAGATTATTAGAATAGGGACTAGTTTTGTTGTGATGTACCTACTAGTATTTTTTAGTTAACAGTTATCAAGTAAAACAACAACATTATCAACGAGTGTGTATTTTTCCATCATTTTTGCGACCTTCCTGTTTGAATAATTCAGGATGTTGCCCGGTCACGTGCCCACGGAAGCGGCCGAGTCATCGTCCTACAACACCAATCGTGATCTACAGATAATCATCATTGACGTTCAAAAACTTCAGATGTTGCGCTTGATATTAACCTAGAACCGCTAGACAAGCTTAAAAATCAAAACTTCATAATCCTCAAGAAAAAACAAACATCAAAATTGCATCTGTTCAAGAACTGATTTTTCTGCATGTGTTTACTGTTTTTTTTTTCTAAATATTTGTTATTATTTATTATTTGAAATCAAAAACATTATTGTGGGGGCAGAAAATATTTTGATGTCAATTTTTTTTTTAGGTTTTCTGTGTTAAATCTGTTTCGACGAGAAAATATTACTTGTAATTTTTTCTCTAAATTTAAAAAAAGGTAGATTTTTAGGAAAAAAATTCATCAAAATTTTTAATAGAAATATGTGTTTAAAATCTTTCTTAGGTTACGTATCTAAGTAATTATAAAAAAAGTCGAATGATGTAAATGTATTGTACCGAAAATTGGGAATCGTGAATATTTTTTCAAATAATAGGTAGATTAATAAGGAAGATTTAAATTGATGTATACAATTAAAAAAGGAAACCTTTTATTATGGCTTAAAATCAATTTAGTGCACATTATTAATGAAAATTAAAAAAAAATATTTAATTGAAAATTCTAATTTAGAGAAAGTAGCTCCTTTGATTTTTTAATACCAATATTGTCATTTTTAAAGAGGAAACCACATGTGTTATACTATTTTAGAATCTGTATTAAATAGGCATTTTTTTAAAAAATAGTTGGCCAATCTAGGTTAGCTATACTTTTTTTTTGGTAACTAAAGATTAAATTCAAATTAGTAGACTAAGTGTAGACTTTGGAAAATGATAAAAGGACAAAAAATTTAATTACAGATTTTATTTTCAGCTCTTTAGTTAAGAAACATTTAATCTTATCTTATTCAATCATATCCCACCCCATTTCATCTGTTGTGTAATATAATGTGATGAAGGTAACAAAAACATCCCATTATTCTGAATATTTTCTATGCGCTGCGGTCGTGATATTTATATTTCGCAATTATCTACGTTACATGTCAACATCGGTCGAAAATTACAAAAGTTCACACATCCGCAGGTGCGCTGTCTACCTTACGGAATTAAGAATAAGGAATTGGGAAGGAAGGGGAATGGGATATGTCCATCAGCCCGTCCATCTCGCTTTCCTCATTCAACCGAATGGAAAACAAGACGGGATGGCATGAGATGGGAAAAGAAGGGACTGGAGTTTTCACAACTTTCACTCACTTCCGAACACGTTTACACATACGAGTTGCAGTCTTTTGTGAGAGTGAGAAAACTCGGCCAGTCAAACATGCCGAGTCTGCTGTAACATACAGCATCCTTCTCCCCTTTGTACTAGAACTATTAGTCCAGTAAAGTTACGTTAATTTCTAGGGTTAAATCGCATTAATTCAGAATAGTGATTATTTTTCTTATTTTATAGTTTAATAGTTTTTAAACCGTTTGGTGACTGAATCCACCTAAAAATATGTCTGGAAATTTATTAAATTACGTATTTTATCAAAATTAATTCATAAAAAAGTACCAAACTGTTTCAAGCAGTTCCCCTTATCCATATTAAGCTCCAGCATCAAACGCTGGCGGTTATATTATATAAAGTATATATCTTTAACTATTGACAATACAAATACGCATTCCAACAAATGTATTCATTAAGGAATTATAATCATGTTTTTGTAACTACACATCAATTTTCTGTTCAAATGACATAACACGACTAGTCGGATGCACGATCGGCTTGGGATACAGCATCATTCTCCTCTAATTATTAGAACTGTTCATTGAATGAAACAACTCCAAAAATGAGTCCAATCATCACCATTGTACCTCCGAATTTCAAGGAGTTTCCCTTACCCACCTCCGGCTTCAGCATAGACGCTGACGTTTATGAGTATATATATATATATATTTATGTAATAAGGCGGCAGACGAGCATACAGTCCACCTGATGGTAAGTTGATACTGTCGCCCATAGACATCCGCGATACATGCCAACATCAATCCAAAATTTCAAACGTTGGCACGCCCCCGGTGGCGCTGTCCACCTTTGGAGCTATAGGAATGGATTTGGAGAAAGGGTTGAGAGGAAGTGGTAAATGCAGTACATTTCAAGGTAGTCTTCTATGAGAGAGAGGTAACGTGGCCGGTCGAGCCCGCCCAGCGGCTGTTTGGATTGCAGCGTGCACTCTCCCCCTCAAAATATATAGGTCTTTAACTATTCACTTAAGGAAGACTCATTCGAATAAGTACATTCGTTTCGAAGTTATAAAGTATTACAACTTTTAACTCAGTACATTAGCGCTCCCAGGTGAATTAGAACCACAATACCCATCCTCAAACATGCTCTAAGGTGCGATTAAACCTTTTATAAAAAAACACTTCAAAATCGGTCCAGCCATTTCAGAGAAAAATGGTAACAAAGCGATACACAAACATACCAGTACATAAATTCTCTTACCCCAAATGCATATATCATCTCCGTTCCGTCTTAGGCAAAAAATACTGTAAAAATACTGTCTAACAGAAGAATTCTTCGAGAATAATAAACACTGTGATCAGAATGTGAATTTTCCTTCATTTGTAGTTGCAGAACGCAAATTACTGACCAAGGCTGCCAATTTAAAAAAAAACAAAGGGGACCAATATCTCAAAACCGTCAGAATTTCACTAAGATCAAATTGTGGTCATCTGACCTATCGGTCATAAGCTGACCTGTCGACATTTAATAATAATAATAATCCAATTCAATTAGTCAGTCAGGACTTCTCTTTTTATATGTAGATCGATTTGTACATTTACAAATATTGTATACTGCAGTTTAGAATACTTTGATATTAATTACTTTAATTACTTATTTTTACAATAATGTACGTATACTGTTACTGCAGTTGCGTACAAGGTCCGCATTGAAAGTTTCCGGAATGAATAAGAAAAAATTACAATGAATGGCTAAAAATCAATTTATTGTTTCTCAAAATATTCTCCGTGAGCGTCAATACGAATAAACCTTTTCTATACTTTTTCATACGAATAAACCAATAAACCATAACATTTATTCCACCCCTCCTTAGTGACCTCGGAAACATGTTTTTCATACTCTTCGACAGCCTCTCCTGGTGTTGAAAATCGTTGACCGCGTAATTGCTTCTTAATTTTTGGAAACAAGAAGTCACAAGGTGCCATATCGGGACTATATGGAGGATGGCTCATGAGTTGTACGTTTTTCGCCTTCAAAAAGTCGTTTGTCTGTTTGGACGTGTGAGAGCTGGCATTGTCATCATGATGCAAGATTATGCGGCGTTTACAGATGTTTTTACGGAGTTAGTCAATAACTTCCGGCAAGTAAATGGTCGTGTATCAATCAGCTTCACAGTACGATTCACCAAAGCAACAGTAACCACGTGTCCAGTTTTTCTAAAAAAGGAAGCGATCGTCTGCTTCGGGGCACTGCACACGCGCCACTTTGGTGGGGTTCAGCTCATCTTGAAAGACCCAAATGGTCGATTGCTGCTTTGTTTCTGCTGAGCTGTCAAATTACGCTTAAAATCGTAGAAAGAATCATACAGCGAAAATTTTCACGAGTTAAATCCATCGTAATACAGACACGCAAAAAATGACGCCACAATGAAAAAAATGACTGTTAGATGCAACAAACTTTATTCTACAGCCAAAGAGTCCTATTCAAATATTGTAATTACTTTATAAATATTGTTTATTTAAGTGGCCAGTTTCGGAAATTTTCAGCGTGTCCTATGTATATGAGGGGAGGTCCAAAAGTTTCCGGCCTGACAAAGAAAAAGGACACTCAAGTTCATGAAACTATTTTCAATATAGTATCCGACTATTTAAACACACTTTTCGGATCGTTTAATTAGCATTTCTATCCCAGTATAAAAATAGTCAGAAGTTTTGTCTTCGAAATGTGCGAAAACCACGGCGGTCACTTCATCGTCATTGGAAAATTTTCTACCCCTTAATCCCCCCTTGAGTTTTGATAACAAATAGTAATCACTGGGAGCCAAGTCAGGATTAGTGGGTGGCGAATTTCCGTGAAACCTCACTTTGAAACAGCAGCTTTCGCAACTGCTCCGGCGTGGACGGGTGCATTGCCACGGAGAAGCCGGCACACCTTTGCTTAGTTTTCCACGACGTTTCTGCTTGATTGCTTCTCGTACTTGCTTTATAAGGTTAGCATAATAGCTTCCAGTCACCGTAGTATTGCGTTATTTTATGTCTATAAGCAATATTCCTTGACAATCCCAGAATATCGAAGCCATAATCTTTTTGGTGCACTCAGTCACCTTTGCCTTTCTAAGCGGTGCTTCACCAGAACGGCGCCACTCCATCGACTCCGTTTTGGAAAGGGGATCATAGTAAAGAATCATAGTTTCATCCCCAGTAACAATTGACTCCAAAAAGTTGTTTCCGTTTCTCTGAAAGGCCTTCAAAAGTGCCTTAGAGCACGCTACTCGTTCACTTCGCTACACACTTGTAAGAACTTTTGGCGCCCACCTCGCACTAACTTTATTCTAATTGTATATCTAATTAAATGGCACAAGGTTGTGGACAATGAAACTCACATTACGAGACTGCATTTATTATGCGAAGGTATACAGATTAAACATTTGTACCCACATCTATACCATTCTCCCCCCTCTAATAAAAGATTAATATTGATAACTTATACCTCTAATTATTTATAAACAAAAAAAATAATATAAAGAAAAATAAACCTTTCTTCTATCACAAGCAAAAAAAAAAACACAAAAATCATGATGATCGTAAGGTGAAATTATTTTTCAAAACCATATCTTACAATAGGTTTTCGAATTCTTCTAGAGCTATCAGCTGTTATTGGAGAGGATTCTGTATTTATAGCTACTGCCGGAACAGATTCCGAAACAGTTCCCTATTCCGTTAAGCTATCGCCGCTACTGCTGTGAGGAATAACTAGTTGAGAACGTTCAATACATGGTGAATTTGCGCCTGTTGTCCCATCATTTAACTGGTTGTGGCCACTAAGTCTGATTAAATCACTAACTTCAATAGTTTCGTCCTTAAATAATTGATCAACGTGTTTTTTATAAATCTTTCCGTTAAAATCAATCAAATAAGAAACAGGTTCTACACGCTCTTTAACAACACCCTTTTCCCAATAACATTTATTATTTTTAAATTGTTGGAAAAATACTGCGTCTCCTACTCCAAAACTTCTGTCAACACCCTCCTTATATTCCATAAGTGCGCTTTGTTTCTGTCTTATTTTATCATTAATGTTTGGTCTCAAAAGATCAAACGGTGTGCGTACATCTCTACCTAAAAGTAATTTTACTGGTGCTTTCCCGGTGATTGAATGCGGTGTGGACCTATATATAAATAAAAATTCTTCAAGCGCTGTATCTAATTCTCTATTATCGAAAATTGCCTTTTTGAGACAAGTTTTAACAATTTTAACGGCTTTTTCGGCTGCGCCATTGCTACTCGGCTTATAAGGTATAACAGTAATATGATGAATACCAAAATTATTTAAATATTCCTTGAATTGGTTACCGTTAAAGGGTGGACCATTGTCCGATACGACCTCACGGGGTAGACCAAATCTACCAAATAAATGGCGTAACTTACTAATCGTGTTTCTTGCTGAAGTGCTAGAAACTCGAAACGCTTCGATCCACTTAGAGTGTGAATCAATAACAACGAAATAATGAATAGAATTACCTGATATTGTAAAAAAATCAACGTGCAGACGGTACCACGATTCTTGTGGCCATACCCACGGGTGCAGCGGGGCTGTGGGGGGCGCGGGACGCTCCCGCGCACAAGTCTCACATGCTCGACAAATGCGCTCAATATCGGCATTGATTCCCGGCCAATAAACGTAATTTCGAGCCAGATTTTTACATTTTACCATACCTTGATGAGTCTCATGTAACTGCCTCAGTATACTACAGCGTAAACTACTTGGAACAACGACACGGTGGCCGAATAATATACAATCTTGTTCAATATTTAAATATTGTTTTAAATCAAAGTAGGGCTTTAATTCCGTTGATTTACAATATTGCCAGCTAGTTTTAATGGCTTAGATTACGCGCTGTAAACAGGGATCGGACAGCGTATGCTTCCCAATATCTTTGTAATTTAAGGGAGAAAACTTTTCTATAAAATTCAAATATGAATCGACTCTGCTACGTTCGGTGTTGTTGTTTACTGGTATTCTGGATAAACTGTCCGCCACACAATTGTGCTCCGATGCCACACATTTAATTTTATAATTATACGCTCCGAGTATTACTGACCACCGCTGTAGACGGCTTGCAGCCATGAGAGTGCCTCCCTTTGTGTTCACTCAATATAGATGCAAGGGGCTTACAATCGGTGATTAATGTAAATTCGCAGCCAAAAATATAATCGTGAAACTTTGTAACGCCAAAAATCACAGCCAGACCCTCGCGACAAATTTGTGCATAATTCTTCTCAGCAGGCGAGAGCGTGCGCGACGCGTGCAGCACCGGGCGCTCGACGCCATCGACGCCGCGCTGCGTCAGCACCGTCGCCACACCGTACGGTGATGCGTCGCACACCACATTTGTCCGCAGCGAGGGATCAAAGTGCGCCAGCACCGGCGCTTCTATTAAAGCCCTTTTAACCCGCGTAAACGCTACTTCACATGCACGTGACCATTTAAATCCGTTCTCTCTCTTTTTTTTTAAAGATTGTACAGGGGGCATAGGATACAACTCAAATTGCGCACAAACTTGCCGTAATAGTTGACTAAGCCTTAAAAGGATTTCAACTCCTTAATGTTCTTAGGGCTTGGTGTATTCGTAATTGCATCAATTTTTGATATCTCCGTATGCAAGCCGTCACCATCTATAACAAATCCAAGATAAGAAATGGATGTTTGAAAGAAACTACATTTATCGTGAGAGACTTAAGCCGCATTCAGATAAAATTCGGAATACTTTTAATAACCTTTGCCAATGATCACAAAAATTAATGCCACTCACATTTAAATCGTAGAGATAACAAGTAACAAATGGCATTCTAAATAGTTTTTCCATCTCTCTTTGAAATTTATTTGGTGCACATTTAATTTCAAAAGGCAACCTATTGTAGCAAAAAATCCCCTGTTGTGTTACCATCGTACAAAGTTTTTTTGAAGGTTCCTCTAATAAAAATTGCAAATACGCGTTGCTGAGATCTATTTTTGAAAAAAGCTTACCATCTTGCAGCGTAGTGAATAAATCCTCAATTCTCGGAATCGGATATTTGTCATCGACTAGAACCGGATTAACAGTGGTTTTAAAATCACCACACAAGCGGACTTGGCCATTTTTTTTTAACACAGGCACCACTGGCGTGCCCCAATCGCTCCACTCGACCGGCGAGACGATGCCCTCGCGCTGCAGCCGCGCCAGCTCCGCCTCGACGGCGGGCCGCAGCGCGTGGGGTACGGGCCGCGCGCGACGCCACCGCCCGCGCGCCCTCGCATATTTCCAGCTTCAATTTACATTTATTAAATGCACCGATACCAGGGGCGAACACATTTGGAAAACGAGTCATTAGATCTGCGCGTGCCTTCGCCGGTGTAATTTTGTAACCGACGTTATGAATTGGCAAGTAAGGGAAACTAATATTGAACGATCTCATCCAGTCCCGACCTAGTAGAGACGTGCTACACTCATTATCAATGACGATAAGGCTCAACTTCTCGACGCGACGATCTTTGATTTCTACACTACAATCGATCATACCCCTCGATTTCACCTTATGACCACTATACATTTTCAATTTACCATTATAAGGATCTAATTTACAATGACTAAAGAACTCGAGGTAAGTTCTGAAAGATATAACACTGACCGCTGATCCCGTATCGCCGTCCACAGTGATAGGGACCTTGTTTACTTTTACATTGATCGTCCAACGTTCGTCAGATAACTCACTATCGCTCACCTGATATACCTGTACGGCCTCATCGTACGTCACTGATGATTCAGTAGAAGCTGCATCGTCATCATCGATCACGTCACTCACTCGATGAACGGATTTTTGTTTACGTAATCGACACATTTTAGCAATATGACCTTTGTCGCCGCACACAACATTCACTATTGATGAAACTGCACTTGTGAGGCTGATGATGGCCATCGCACCGATAACAACGGCTTGTCGTAGCTGGAGCCCCACGCGAAGTTCCTCCCGCGCCATATTTGCGATGCTGGGAGCGATGCGCGCCCCACGCCCGGCCTCCGCCCGAGCCGCGCGCCGCGCTCACTGCGAACACTGTCCCCGCCTCACTGGAGGACCTACCGCTCCCGGCCTCCGCTGCCGGCTTCGAGTCTCATACCGCCGCCTCAAGCGACAACGCCAACTCCATGGCGCGATTAAATGTGAGCTTGTCGTCCTCCGTCAGCAGCCGCTGCCTTATGCGTTCGCTAGCGAGGCCGAACACGAACTGATCGCGTAAATTTTCTTTAAGGATATCATTATTCCCAAATTTACATGTCTTACTCAATTGTTTTAACTGAATTGAGTAGTCGGTTATGGTCTGCCCTTCTATTTGTTTACACGATCTAAAACTTATTCTTTCGGCGATAAGTGAACGCTTCGGTGTCACATGCTCCTCCATCAACTCCACAATTTTGTCGAAAGTCACTTTTTCCGGATCCTCAGGATAACATAAGTCGATTCTAATATTAACATATTAACTCTAAGGACTCCGTGCCGACAATAGCTATCAAATATTTTGAGAATTCCGAAGGCTTGATATCTTGAATTTGAAATCACGCCTTCAATCTGCTTACGTACGCCGACCACCGATCAACGTGTAACTTGAATTCACGTAATCCACTTAAGCCCGGCATAAATTCTTTATTATGCGACATTATCGTGACGTAAATGATGCAAAACACACGCGTTATTAACGGATCTCGTCGCCAATATGGTGTATATCTATGGTATCTGTGTATATCAATATGGCCAATATGTAAAGAAAATATATTTCTTTCATCTGAGTTTTGAGGCGCTCCGCGCTGTCGGTAAAACTATTCGTATTATGGTGTCGGTAAAACAGTGTGGGCGTCAGGTGAAGAGAATTGTTCTGTAGGTAGACAAAATTGTAAAGTTGTAGGTAGACATAAGATAATAGATTTTAAAAAAGGATTGAAGATTAAACATTATATGTCGTTTCTTTGAATATCAAAGCAACACCAAATAAGTTTGTTTCACTCCACAATCCTTTATAAAACCCTTTATAAAACGACATATTTGGTTACAAAAGTCAATTGAAAATGGAGAAACTTCGTTTCGAATTTGCATTATTGCCTGCAAGTGATCCAAAAACAAACATTTATAGTATAACCTCAATAACCAGAAGTGATAATAAAGTGTATGCAATACCAGAAGCCCTACAATCAGTGAGTCTTCATAAAGAAATAATAAAAACAAATGCTTACAGCAAAGTAAAAAACAGTATAGTGAAAAGATACCAGAAAAGAAAGGTATGGATAACAATAACAGATGAACTAAAAAAAACTTACATAGATGAGGATGGTAATTTACAGTTTGGGGGTCAATTTCTAGAAGAATTGAATCCAGAACAAGTTGCTGCAGCACAACAACAAGAAACAGGTACATTGGGAAAACTTTTTGAGAAATTCATGGAAAATATACAGGAAAATAGACCACAGAATTTAAAATACATCGCAGAGAGGTTTGTGCTTGAGAAATTTACAACCAAGAATACGAATGCAAACCAGTGGATTGATATTTTTGAAAAAGAATGCATACGCTTCGATGTAACGAAGGATGAAAATAAAATTGAAATACTCAGATTGTTTATGGATAAAAGTTGCGCAGATTGGTACAGTTCCATGATTATAAAATTGACAATGAACTCAGAGTGGTCAATGTGGAAAACCAAATTCTGTGAATCATTTACAAACAAGGGATGGAACCCAGTCACTTATGCTCTATTATTTAAATATAGAGAAGGTTCATTGTTGAATTACGCTATAAGGAAAGAAAAACTTATACTGGAAATGAGAAAATCGATTGATACAGGTACTTTGGTGGATCTTATTGCAGTTGGGTTACCAGAATACATACTCAATAAGATTAATAGAGAAGCATTAACAGACACAGTGGATTTGTTTAATGAGGTGAGCAAATATGAACACATGGTAAATAGAGAAAGTTTTTTACCTACGAGAATATATGGAAATTCAAAAAATTATAGTAAAAATGAAAAACAAACCCCATGTAAAATATGTGAAAAGTTAAATAAAGGAACTCGTTATCACTCGGAAGCTACATGCTGGTTTAGAACAAGAGAGAATGATAAGGAAAAGAAAAATATCATTAAACATGTAAATAACACCGTGATAGAAGCTGAGTTAAATGAAACTAATCAAAAAAACGAATAGTGACACCATTAATAAATGTCAAGCTACTATTAAATGATACAGTAGAAGTAAATGGAATTTATGATTCAGGTTCAAACGTTTCTCTGATAAATTCTAAATTATTAAAACTAAAAGGAGAAGGAAACAATTTGAATGAAACAGATTTAGTAACGATTAATGGTGTTAAAAAAACAAGTGGTTTGACTAATTTAAAAGTAAAAATATTTGAAATTGAAAAAAGTGTTGATGTGTACATTATTAATGAACAAAATTTCAAATATGATTTTTTGATAGGATTAGATTTGATAAAAACATTCAAAATAATCCAAAATGAAGACTTGAAAATAACTCAGAAACAGTCTCAGAATATTGAAAATACAAAAAAGGTGGAAGAAATTTCTACAAATAACAGAACAAATACGGAATTAAAAAGTAAAGAGAAAAAAAATAACACTACAAAAGAATATGAAATAAATTTTAATGAACATGTGAAAGAAGAAGATTTTGAAATAAAAATAAATCATTTAAATGAGTATGAAAAATCAGAAATAAATAAACTGATTAACAAATACAGATCAGTTTTTGCAAAAAATAAATACGATGTCGGAACTGTTAATGGATATGAAGCAAGAATCGATTTATTAATAGACAAATATTGCAGCAAAAGGCCTTACAAATGTACTGTAGAAGATAAAAAAGAAATAGAGGAACAAATAGCAAAATTACTAGATAATAAACTGATAGAAGAATCCTACAGTCCATTTGGTGCACCTGTTACTTTAGCATTTAAAAAAGAAGAAAATAAAAAATCAAGATTATGTATAGACTTCAGGGACTTGAATAAAATTGTAGTACCTCAAGCCCAACCATTTCCGTTAACTGAAGACCTGATGATAAAAACCAGGAATTGCAATTTTTTTACAACTCAAGACATAAACTCTGCTTTTTGGTCTATTCCATTACGAATTGAAGATAGGAAAAAGACGGGATTTGTAACACAGGAAGGACATTTTCAATGGACCTGCCTACCATTTGGACTAAAGACCTCACCGGCAATTTTCCAGAGGATATTAAGTAATATTTTGAGAAAATATAAACTTACCCACTTTACCGTTAATTATATAGACGATATTTTAATATTTTCTAAAACTTTTGCTGAACACATAAAACATCTGGCATTATTGCTGGAAGCAATCACAACAGAAGGTTTCAGATTAAAATTTACAAAGTGTACATTTGCATCAGACTCAGTAAAATACCTGGGTCATATAATACAAAATAATTCTATTAAACCAGTGAAAGATAACCTGATTTCAATAAGGAATTTTCCTGTTCCAAAAACGCAGAAGAATGTAAGACAATTTCTAGGGAAAATTAATTTTTACCATGAGTACATACCAAAGAGTGCAATAATACTGGATCCATTGCATAATTTACTCAGGAAAAATCAAAAAATGGTTTGGTCAGATGAATGCGAAAAAGCATTTGAGACAATAAAAAGCCTCCTATGCTCTCAACCAATACTGGAAATTTTTGATCAAGATTTACCAATTAATATTTACACAGATGCTTCTTTAGAAGGCGTTGGAGCCATTTTGAAACAGACACAGCCTGATGGAAAAGAAAAACCAGTGGCTTACTTTTCAAAAAAACTAAATTTAGCCCAAAAGAAAAAAAAAGCAATATATTTAGAATGTTTAGCTATTAAAGAAGCGGTGAGATACTGGCAATACTGGTTGATAGGTAAACCATTTACAGTTTATTCAGACCACAAACCACTAGAAAACATGAATTTGAAATCTAGAACTGATGAAGAACTGGGTGATCTGACATATTATTTATCGCAATATGAATTTAAAATAAAATATGCTCCAGGAAAACAAAATCTGGAAGCAGACTGCCTGAGCAGGAATCCAGTATTGGAATCGGATGAAAATAAGGATGAACAATTAAAAGTTGTGAACTTTGTAAAACTGGAAGATATTCTAACAGATCAGGATAAGAATAAAGAAATACAAAATAAAAAAAGCAAATTAATTGAAAAAAACAAATTATACTTAAAAAAGGTCAGAAGAAAAGAAAAAATAATACTAACAGAAGAATTTAGCATCAAGCTTTTAAGAAAAATACATGAAAACCTGTGCCATATTGGAATTGGACAAATGCAGAAAACGATTAGTCCGCTCTACACAGCCAAAAATTTGACAAAAAATATTAAAAAAGTTTGTAGAAGCTGTGAAATTTGTATAAAAAATAAAACAAGAGGACACGACAAATATGGGTTTATGTCTCATCTAGGCCCGGCCACAAAGCCTTTCGAAATAATTTCAATTGACACAATTGGAGGTTTTGGAGGTACAAGATCAACAAAAAAATATCTACATCTGTTGGTAGATCATTTTACTAGATACGCATTTATTCTAACATCAAAAACTCAGAGTGCAAATGATTTTGAAAAACTAGTCAAGAATATAACAGAATCGGAGGATATTGGTATGCTTCTAACAGACCAATACCCGGGAATTAATTCTAAAGAGTTCAAGAAATTCTTAAATGACAAGCAGATACCAATTGTATTTACAGCAGTAAATGCACCACTCTCGAATGGCCTAAATGAAAGACTAAATCAAACACTAGTAAACAAAATAAGATGCAAAATAAATGAAAGAGTGAAAAAGAAAGCTTGGACAACAATAGCTCAAGAATGCGTAAATAAATACAATGAAATTAACCACACAGTTACTGGCTTTTCACCAAGTTATCTTTTATATGGTACGGATGTTACGATTTTACCGAAAGAATTAAAACAAGAAAAATCACGTAGTGACTGGATCAGAGACAGAAGAACAGCACTTGAGAATACAATAAAATCACACAATTACAACAAAACACTATACGACAAAAAACTAAAATATTGGGAATTTAATGTAGGAGACATGGTGTACGTGGAAAATGGAAACAAGTTAAACAGGAGGAAATTAGATGAACTGAGAATTGGACCATATGAGATTATTGAAAAAATATCTAACACAATATATAGGATAGATACTGGACACAAAAAAACGGAATCAAATCTTTTTCATATTACAAAACTTATTCCAGTCCCTATAAAATTATATGAAGATAGAGAAACAAAAGAAACAGAAGAAGATGGGTGAATATGGCGAAAGTTTTCTTTCCTAGGGGGGGAGATGTAAAGAAAATATATTTCTTTCATCTGAGTTTTGAGGCGCTCCGCGCTGTCGGTAAAACTATTCGTATTATGGTGTCGGTAAAACAGTGTGGGCGTCAGGTGAAGAGAATTGTTCTGTAGGTAGACAAAATTGTAAAGTTGTAGGTAGACATAAGATAATAGATTTTAAAAAAGGATTGAAGATTAAACATTATATGTCGTTTCTTTGAATATCAAAGCAACACCAAATAAGTTTGTTTCACTCCACAATCCTTTATAAAACCCTTTATATCTAATTAAATGGCACAAGGTTGTGGACAATGAAACTCACATTACGAGACTGCATTTATTATGCGAAGGTATACAGATTAAACATTTGTACCCACATCTATACCAATATGAAGATGTTCATGAAGAATTCTAAGGACTGTAGTTTTTGAACGCCATGTTCTCACTGCTATTTCGTTCTTCTTTAGTTGTCGGTCGCTCAGAACTTCTTCCACTAATTTGATGTTGTTTGGTGGAGTGAGTGCGAGGTTCGTCGTCGATCGACTCTCGTCCTAAACGAAATTGCTTACACCAGTCTTTGACGGTGGAAAATGTACATAGATTCCTGTACATATCCAACCTTTGTTTGATAACTGTTGGCATAACATCTTCCCCTGTAAGGCACTTAATCACTGAACGATATTCCAGTTTAAAAGATTTTGCGACTCCCTGTTGTTCTAAGAGTTGAGGAATCAAAACTAACGAGCGTTGAACTCTGAAAACTATACATGAATTAGCAGGATAATGACGTTAATTTGTTTTTTTAGACATCTAGAATTATATGTCAGGTCAGAAACTTTTGGACCTCAGTGGTATTTGTCTCTTGGAAGTCCATTGCTGCGAAGCTGCATTAACGCACTCCGTGACATAATGCATAACTGCTTCTGTGGTCGTAAAAGAAAGCAATTTTCACATTATTGTAGAACGTAGCCACTGCAAGAGTGTAATTGTAGAAATGTATGATTTAGACTATGGACAACACTTTCTTCCGACATACGCTAACACATATACAATATACGAGTAATATCACAATAACCAAAAGAAAAAAAAACAATGTAAGCAATAAGAAAAACAAAATAAATCACAAACATTAAAAAAATACAAGGAAATACAAAAATAAATAAATAAAAAAGAAAAAATGACACGTTGCTATTTCATGCATGTGTGTGTTGCGATGCCGGAAATGGTCTCCAACTTAGCATAATATGCTGTGACTGTCGGTCACCGCGCTGATTTTCAGTGGAGCCATCGGTGACGCACGGACAAAAGTATATTATTTAATAAATTAATAACTAAATAGTCATATAATATAGCATATTAAATTAAAGATAAATGTATAGTAAAATTAAAAGTAATAAAAATAAATAAATTAAAAAAAATGTATTTGTATTTAATTTTAAACGCATTTCAATCTCTCATCTCCCGGATTCGTGGTGGTATATTATTCCAAATTTTTGATGCACCTTATCTGAAACTACCACGGAAGTCTACATTAATGTAACGAGGAATTTCCAATTAGTGGCGTCCTACTCTACTTTCATTTTCACTTTCATGGCTCCATTTTAGTTTATTGTATAGTTTTTGTTGTTTGTTTAGTTTTTAATTAGACGATATTTAGACTTATATTCCTTATAAGAATCTAAATAAAGAGTCAATGTTGAAGTTTAATTCCTCAGAAGCATTCTATTCGTTCAATCAGATCACAATCCTGCCCCATCAATGCGGGGCCCCTGGTGACGACAGAAGCGCCGCGCCGCGGTCATAAATACTTTTTACGACCGCTTTATCGACAGTCAATTATCAAAATGGACATAACAGAACGCACGCTCGGTAAACATGACCGGCGATGACGCGCGTACGCCCTTTCGCGGCGTCTACGCATTATTTATCTGTATGCACTACCACCGTTACTTGACGTCTCGTTGCTACTCCAATTCTTATACATCCATATTCATTTAAGCTACTGTGTGCGTACGCCACTATACATGCCAGGTATAAATTCATACAAACAACCACAATACACTAATATACAAACAATCACATGAAACGCTTTCATACCGGAACTACTTCGTAATGAACGTAAACATCGAATCGATAATGGACATTGGTATTTAGCGCGGCCCCGGCCGCCGCCGCCGCCTCGAGCCGGCGGCATTTAAGAATCGTGTAATTTGAGGTGTTTATCGATATTTCGCTTGTTTATCTTGTTTTTAAGTAGTTTAAACGTTTCGGTGAATTAATAACAACAATGATAATGAACATTTATAAAAAAACATTAGGAGGTTGGATTAGTTTTAGTTATGAAGTTGAGTAATTTTAGTATTTGGTGAGACAGTAAGCATGGCGGCCGCACTAGAACTCGTTCCGTGTCGCGGTCGCCGCCCGACCACTTGGCTATCGAGGTTGCGCAACTTGTTTTGCTCCAGATTACTGCAGTTGTGTACGAGTATATCTGTCCCTGCGAAGTACAGTACACCCACTGCTGCATAAATACAAGCCGTGATATAACGCATATACGCAGCTGTGATAGTAAATGAAAGCAATTTTCACACTTTGTTGTAGAGCGTAGACATTGTACGAGAGAGACTTCATAATGAGTAATTGTCTGCATTGTTGCATGTACTATACAGATGATTTATTATTATTGATCGTATAAAATACACAATAAAACGTTTAAGCGCTAATCGTTAAGAGTACAATGGGATGCGAAAAACACTGGTAATTTGCATTGGTCGTAATAAACGGTGTGAATGAACAGCAATAATAACAGACGAGCGCGGTCGGCGCACCATGTGAGGCGACCATTGATATCTTCATTCAGAGACCGGAAACATAAATCACTGTAGCGCGACGCACCGGCCTTCGCCTCGCTTACACGGACGCTGATCACCACGCATATCTCCCACTTGTACTTACTGGTATCTTCAGTTCCAAACCTTTTTATACATTTGCTTACAGCACTGCCGTGTCACCAATTTCTCCAAAATCGTTGATAATTCAGATTCACATCTCACAAAAGATTACCCTAAAATGTACTGCATTTCCCACTTTGTCCTATACCCCCAATGTACGAACGTGTTTCGGTAGTTAGTGAGATATGCCGGAGCTCATTCCATTCTACCTCTCCCCATTTTCCCAACCTTTTCTCCAAATCCATTCCTAAATCTCCAAAGGTAGGCAGCGCATCCTGGGTGAGCCAACGTTGTCATTCTGAAATTATGTTGGTATGCATCTAATGTCCATGGGCGACAGTATCCACTTACAATCAGGTAGACTGACGGATCATCGTAGTATTTTTCTATAAAAAAAAATGTACATTATTGTAAGTTATATTAAAACATTTGTCTATGTAATAAACCAGTGATACTTAATCGTTCAAAATGCTCAGCAAACCGCGAAGGCATCTCGCTCACATACTGATTGTCCGATTAATTACGTTTCTGTTTACCGGATATCCGTAAGCCGGCGCGCTGGAGCACGTGAGTTGTCATAGTCGACTATCGTCTAAAGCGCGTGTATCTAAATCCACTGGAGTGACGCCAATTATGGATAGCCGGCGTGCTGATGCACGTGAGACGTCATAGTCGACTAGCGTCTAAAGCGCGTGTATCTAAATCTACTGGAATGACGCCAATTATCAGTAGACAAACGGCTCTAGTTGCAGTGAAAGTGCAGTGAGTCACGCGCGGAATCAGTGTCGGAAATAGAGTTGCGCCCGCGCCGCCCCGCCACGCTGATTAACCAACGTAGCCGTGACAGCGCGGCGTCGTTGTCGCACAAACAACCCTATGCGACTGATTACACTATACATATTGTAAACATTTGTGAATTGACATCAACTTAGAGCTTATAATTTTAGACAGGTCTTATCGTTTCGTTCGGATTAAACTGACCATGGTTACATAATGATGGTGATGTGGCCACGATTCAACACCATTTGAATCGTTTCGTCGAGGTTGCTGTCCACTGTAAAACAATGAGAGAAAATTTAATAGTTTAAACAATAATTGGTACAAATATGTCACATTTAAGTAATATTCTATGTAAATAAATATAAATTAGTATGTTATTTTATTAGTCCTTATTTTATTAAAGGCAACTATTCAATGATGCGTGTTATCGGTAAAATAAATTTACACTTTTTCTTATATTTCATGTTATTTTCTTTGTCTTCATTGATGTAAAACGCCAAGGAATCTCATTGTACAAAAGACGAATAGATAAAAAGGTTTATCCACTTTTTACGCAGTTTTTTGTGTCTCGGTATGCGCTTAATTGTTTTTCTTGGTTGCCTTTGCTCGGGAAAACCAGAGTAAAGTTTCATTTCGAGTACAGTTAGTTTTGGTGGCGGTACAAGCACGGTCACACTTGAGCCGTTAAATCAGAATGATCTATAGTTATCTACACAGAACTATCTATATAGTTCCGACAGTTCATTGATTTTAGATAAAAAATGTGAGGTTGTTTATGTTTGTGAATATTTTTTTTTAAATGGTCTTAGTTCCATATACTTACTTATATACGAGTAAAAAGAACTTTTAATAATGACCGCATAATTCTCAGATGTTGTTGCTTTCATTTTCTCAGCGAAATAAAAAACAGAACTCGAAAGATATTTTTATTATACCGCCCGCCCCCTCAATGAATATTGAAATTTACCTGAATTTAATATTAACCATAATGTTATTTACGCGTTATCTTGTTAGATTGGTACATGGCGGTAGGTACCTGTGATTTTTGTACGTTTTTTTCCTGTTTGTGTCAGCGGTTTGCACAAAATGATAACTAACAATTATGGCACCTGTCGACTTATATCAAACCATCATTGTTTTAATAATATCATACATGACGGATGATTAATGTATTTAAATACATAGTAATGCCACGCAGGTATCGAAAACATAATTGAGTGACAACCGAGGACATTGAACATACTGCGTACTACTGAACAAATACACACTACATTACTACTCCCAAGAAGATACGGGCACGTCTTTTGTACTTCTCTTATATGATTCTTCCTTTATAAAATAATTTTTGATACTTTTTCTGTGTGTAATCGGCAACATTCTAAAGTATTCATAACCATTCGATGCCCTTATTTTTAGCCTTTTAAAGTGCCCGTGCGTAAACTAGTAAGTTGATATGTTGCTGAATGTATAAATAAAGTACCCATGTAAATAAAAAATACAACGTCAAATCCAAACAATTTAAAACAGTTGTAGGTAGTAAGCAAAGCAATTTTATCATCTTAGTTTGCTTATTCACCTTTTATTTATTTTTACTTTATAGTTTCCTGAAATGTTACTTTTATATGTTGAAGTACATTTTCGTGAATACGTTGATAAAAATACATAAGCAACTAGTGTTAATGATATTGATACAAAAATAAATCTGAAAACAATGTGAAACGTGAAAAATCTGGATATATGATCTTACATTCTTGACACATGCTGGTTTTACGAGTGCTTAGTAACGTTTTAGTAGTATAGTATTAGTACTACCGACGTAGCGTAAACATTCGTGTTTATACGTTGACTATAATGGTAGAGAATGCATTGACATAATGTGCATCATTGCATCTCAAGCCGCTCAACTCCCCCCTACGTATGTGACGCAACCTGTTTATCCGACGAACATCGGCTCAATGACTATAATTTTAGAAAATTATCGTAAAACGTAAAAGCGGTGTGGAATCCGCCATTAATAACCAGCTATCTCCCGCACCATGGAATTATTTCCAGTAATCCCTTTGCGTTGAACTTTATGGGCTTACTTTGCCGTCCTCGTACGCCGAAAGGCGCGCTACGCTTAGCGCTTCAATGGAACTTTGTTGTTGTGGCTTATCGTTTTGTACATTCAGCGGAGCAGTGCCATGGTACGAAGGCGAAGGGTGCGGGCGGGTGGGAAGAGGCAGAGGCTGTAGTAGCGACGTAGTAAGCGCGGAGGGGTGGGGGAACAGTTCGTCGCGTTCAATATTTGTCAGTAAATGTAGCCAGCCTAGTGATGGGCGATGACAACTATCGATAATTTTAATTTAATGTTATTTTCATTTGGATTTAATTTTCTAACGCGCTGCCTGTTTGTCTGATCTTGGGTAGATAATTAGAAGTTGGGTTCTATTACTGGCGATATTTAAAATAGTACTAGAGACAATGTTTGTTTAACTGTTTTTTATTTAATTTATTTTTTAGAATTCCAGAAATGTCTAATTTTTCTCGAAGTGCATAGCGGTTTTTAATATTAATCCTAAAATGAAAATGTATTTTGCGTTGCATATCTGTATTCCTATCTATTTATGTTAATATATAAAACATTAAAACAAACATTAAGCGCTTAAAAGGTTTAGCATTATACTCGTATTTTGTCGTGGTTTTTGGTTGAAACATTACAAAATACGTATTTGTCGGGTCTTCACATGACGTTGCTGAGTAATTTTCATATCCTACAAGTGAACAAGTTATATGCGGTGCCTCTGTCGCTATACAGTCCTATCACATTACATACGAGCATACAGTCCACCTGATGGTAAGTGGATACTCCATAGTGGTCGTCCATAGACATCCACGATACATGCTAAAATCAGTCCAGAATGACAAACGTGGCACGCCCCCGGATGCGCTGCCTACCTTTGCAGATTAAAGAATGCATTAGAAAAATGGAGGAAGAGGATGGGATGGGAATGGGCTCTGGCATATCTCACTCACTACCGAAACGTACGTACATTGAGGAAATACGATAAAGTGGGAAATGCAGTACATTTCAAGGTAGTCTTCTGTGAGAGAGGGGTAACGTGGCCAATCGAGTACGCCCAGTGGCTGTGGGAATACAGCATGCACTCTCCCCCTACCAAATTACCGTACTGTTATACCCCTACCATACTGTTTAGGAACCAATTTGGTACCGACATTGACATGGATGGCTTCAATTCAAGAGGAACCTTTCTAAAACCGTAATGGAAATTTTTCTTCTGCATTCATTATTGCAATGTTAAGCTTATTGAAGAGATATTTTTCATATCTACCTACATACTACCTACATCTACATACCTACGTCTATAAATATTAAAGTGTATGTTGCGTATTGCAGCGTACAGATGCATTCTTTTATCGATAATAATAATAATCAACAACACTCGGCCGAGTAAGATAAGAGTACAATAACATTCCATACTCTATAAATATCCCCTGTACTGTACTATATACTGTACGCTGTACTGTATTCTAAGTGACCGAGGGGCGCGGGACGGGCAGGAGTGGCGTGGCACGCGGAGTTCATTTGCTTGCATCATACGCGATGCACTGTGAGTACCACGCGCCCACCGCTCGCTTGCCGCTCGTTGCACCGCCCGCACCCACGGGGCCACCGCGGTGTTTACTGGCGCCAACAAACTGGTTGGCGCCAATATAACTTACTACTGCTCTACACTGACATATGATGCTACACTACTACCAATATTTTATTGGAGAATGCGCTTTATACAGTGTCAGTTTGCACCGTAAAGAGTAAACAACTTTAACAAGCCCATTGTTTGACACGTGATGTGACTGAGCGGTCAGTCTAAATAGACATTACATTGATTCATTATCTGCGCAGTATGGCCAGCAAAGACGCAATGGTAGCATTGCTTTGTAATTGATGTAGATCCACTCTTGTGGCATTGTTTATGCTACGGACGCCATCTTGAATCTCCCTCCCGCGGTTTTCTTGCACATGCGCTCTACGTCGTCGTCCCTCCTCCCCCTAATAGTACTGCGTTTCGCGTACATTCCGGATCCGTAAATGTTACAACGCAATAAGTATCGTGAAAATACTACGACGTATTTTCTTCAGTCAGCTTTCATTAAAATCGACTTCCAATATAGTAACATCAGAAACAACCAGACTATTTAAGATTCGTTTCTTTACACGTTATGTAGCATTATCAATTTATCATTCAAGCTACTGTTTACGAACAACATCACAACATGGCGAACAAGTAGACATAAACAAACAAATAAACGTAATAATGGTGTTTCAGGCGGTCACGGCTTAGTTCCGTTTAAAACAAACACGCGTTGCTCTTAATTACCTCGGTCTGAGTCACGCAATAAACTCATATTAAGGCACCTATACATTACTGGCGGGCCAGACCACACTATTGGATTGCCGCGAATTTTGTAATATTCTACGTATATTATATCTATGCACGGCAGGAATAAGTTGATACAGAAAATTTTAATAAGATCATCTAACACGTATCATCACTAGATTTTCAAAAAGAAAGATTTAACTTTGAATACTAAATTTTATCTTCGATAGCTTCAGACAAATTTATTTCAGTATTAAAGCGATATCTCAATATTCGAAGCGAAAACACAAACATTGAACTTTTAAATGGTGTCCTTGATAACAATTAATTTTGACTGACATCAATTTATTCCCATCATGCAGGGATGGGTATGTGACGTTACTTTACGACTTTGGACAGGATCTTCTAACTTAAAATTTCGTTACTTTAAGATAAATATAAATAGAAACATGCTTTACCATCTGATATTTAAAACTAGCCGTATTCCGCTCTTCTATCGTCTACTGCTGGACAATGTGCATGAGCTTCTTCATGCACATTGTCGCGTGCATGAGGCATGTATTGGCCTTAAAACGCTACGCTGGCCAAGTGCGTTGTCAAGCTCTCTCTTTTAGAGATGGTATAATTCCTTACGGTTTGTGGTAGAGGCTTTGTTTTATCCCTTAGTCGCCTTTACACTCACGGGAAGAAATAGGGTGGTACAGGAAATAGGTAGGTGTTCGAAAGCCGGTGGACACTATACTGATTTTAAAATAATATTTTTTTAAGTTTCACTGTTTCATAAATCTGGGAAACCAGAACCGACAATATAGTGACTTTCCTCAGATAATATATTAACTAATGCTTGTATAGTGTTGGGCCGAAGCAGGGTGTATGGAAAAAAAATACTATAGCGATGGCTCTACAATACATCCCTGGCCATGTCCAGTGTCTCTTGAAAGGCCACTAGAGTAACAAGAATTGAGACGTTTCGAAAAAAAGAAAATAACCCTGACCCGACACAGTGAACCTCTAGAAATACCCATTGTGGCATTTTATTAATGCGATGCGATTCGACCCATAAACGACAGGTCCTTCCATTTTCCCATGGTCCTATTAACCTTGCGGTTATTAGGCCCGAATAACCAACAGTACTTGAGGAGCGCGTCGGAACTTCTGTTCCTGTCTCTTAACATAAAGAAATAAATTGACATATATAAATTAAATAAAACGTAAATAAATTGTAATGAAGTTGTATATATCTATATTCAAATCTCTCTCCTATATCTATAGAAGAGAGTTTAAAATTGTTTCTCTTTACGTCTCTGCACACCTATATTTTTACTTAGATCACCATTACGTTTTGATATCCTCACTCATTATAACAATTTATAATTTATTTGATATTTCAATTCTTTGTTGCGTGTGCAGGGGCGCGTATGTTTAAATATTGTCTTGCTTATATAGCTTGTGTAATTGGTCTATAAAATACTTCCTTTGACCTTTTCATAATAAACATTCTTATAAATAAATGTTCTCTTTATCATCAAACGAACCTCTTTATACGTTATTGAAAGTTAATATTTTCAATTTTTCCTCTTCGTCTGAGGAAAAATATCTTTAATTATTAATTTTGTCGGACACGGAAGTTTTAAATTGTAATTTGGGAAAACCAGTTTTGATTAAAGTTTTGATTCCTGTCTACGTCGGAATGGTCTGTAACTGTTAAGAAAGGTTCTAAATATAAATTGCTTTTCATAGTGGATATATTTAGTTGTATGTATTCGCTTTAATAATTTTTATCTTCCAATGATGTTATGTGACTATAAATGTTGCGTTTACCTGTGATGGTACACTCGTACTTATTCATATCCCATAACCTTTATGTAATGTTGAATACATTTATTACATGTATGTATTTTATCGTATAAGAAAATAACATAGGTTTTAATCACAATTTATTCAGATATCTGAAATCGTAAAAATAAATATTCCTTAGTGAGTACGTTCCCTTGACGTCTTCTTGCTGTGTTAAAACCGCGGAGTCATTGGCTAACCAAAACAAACAGCGAAATATTAAAATTTGCAGTCCGCTGGCATCACACAGGTTCTATAGACGCTACGAATGCCATAAGGCAGTAGTAATAAGCTATTTACTGTCTGATGGACCAGTTTTGGTTTTGCCAACAATTTGCTGAAGTCATAATTGCCCTTAACTCCGACAAATAATAAAGCGTACGAAATAAACATCCTCTGTGGTTACCCGCAGTCTCCCCGCGGGACACCATTTGTAACAAATATAATTGAGTCTGGTGCGGTAACAATAACAAATTAATTACATCTAATTAAGGAATGTTGAGTGATAATATGATATCTTCATATTATTATACTCTCCAAAATGTGTCTCCGCAAGTGTACAAGTATAAATATAATTAATTATTATATAATAAGTATTAATATGCAGCCTAAATTAATATGCCAAATTTATCGTTTTTTTTATAATAAAATAAAGAAATAAACTTTTTCATTGACAATAATGACTTTTCATTATTTTTCTTGAAACATGACGAGTTTTATAACTTCTATAAAAGTCTCAATCATAATAATGGAAGAGATGTTTTATTAGTTTATTACGTTGATTTTAACACTTTAATTTAGTTATGTTATTATATTTCACTATACTTTACTCCCCATCTCAACCCGTAACCTCGAAGAAGAATGTGCGTGCAGTATAACCAGATGAGGATAACTTGTTCCGTTATATTCCGTATTCACCATCCTTCTCTACCCTTTTTCTAAATTTCTAAATCTTCAAAGTTAGGCGACGACCTACCCGACGACGGGTAAAAGTCGCGATTACTGTTGACATGAATCGCAGATGTGTGCCATAGGACTACCGCCCTATCGTGTAATAAAATTGAGTATTTTTGTGAGTAGAAAAGCCTTTGGCGTTTGCATTGCTATATGTTTTTGGTAAGATTCATTCTAAACCTATTTAAACACGAGTAAATTCTAAATTATGCACCTGAAGACGGCGTTTAGATTAAATATGTAATCTTAAGTAATTAAACTTTACCCAGAAGTTTGAATTAAGAAGCCTCACCTCACATTGAATAGCTACTGAGTTTCTCCTCTGAACTCTTTGTTATTATTAAAACCTCATTACTATTACACTACTTCAATAAGATATAAACACGTGTTTTATTTGTTACAGTATGCCCGACAATAGACATCCGGAACACGCCGGAGCAGCTGACCAAGCTGCGCGGGTGCCGCGTGATCGAGGGGCAGCTCAGCATCGTTCTCATGGAACGCGCGACACCCAAATCCTTCGAAAACATTACTTTCCCGGAGCTCAGGGAGGTCACTGGTCACGTCAAAATCTACAGGTATGTCTACCAATTTTCAATTTCTTTACTCTGTAATTACTGCTATACTATCAGGTCCGGTATCAAGCCTGGTTCACTTAATTTTTGGTCACTGGTTTTGGCAGACATGATTTGGTATTTGTTATTTTTACTGGGGAGTGAGTATACGTGGTACGTGGCAGTACCTACGTTAGTATTCTTCGGTTAGAATATTATTTGGTAGTCTGTGTCGACACTCAATTTTTTCTTCCCATGATGATACACTTTTGTTCGTCATATTTTTTTATTCTCATATGCCGTAGTGAACTAATCATAGTGTTTAGTAGGAGAAACAACGCAGCGTTAACAAATGTAAGGTTGAACAGTTTACGATTACAATCTAAGATGTTGACGTTGTTGATGCAATTAGTTGAAAGTTTTAAATTTATGGGCTCGACTTACTTGATAGCTCAGCTGATGGGCGTAAGGTTTCCCAGGAACACATCCTGTCAGTACACTGGCGGTGAGTTTTCCTATTATTTCTAATTTATTTCAACGATAATAGACCATGATCAAAGGGCGACATATCCGAACGTGATACATCACCGTGGGCTTTGCTAATTAGGGAATTAATCGAGGAATTTAGTAACAGTTAGAAAAAATCGCAAGGCGGCAAGGTCTGTCTGTCTATATAAAAACGATAGACCATTGAACTTGATTAAAGAAATGTTTAAAATGTGTCCGGTCAGTTCACTAAAAAAAATCCACGCCTCCAATATTTCCGCGCCCTAGGTTATGGCTTGCTCAGTCTATTGGTTACTCGTATTTCGATCCTGTTCGTCTACTATATATTGATACTTATATGATATAATGATACTGATGATATGATACTGATATGATATTGATTATAAAATATCTTTATTTCAATAAAGGTTTGTACATTTCTTGGGTATAGTAGTAGTATGGCGGCACTGCAGGAGTGGCATGAAACGAATGATGTGTAAGCAGTAAGGTTGGTGTACTATTGTTTGTTTCTTGAGCGAAAAAATGTACTAACTAAAGCACTTATTCTTCTGTTAACCATAGATCTAGTGTAATGACTATTGTATTGTATAATTATTTCAATGAACCGTAGCCTTATTTGAATACTTACTTGTTCCTATCCACTATAAATATTATAATTTATCATAAATATCAATGTTTATATATGTTACTGTGGTGAGGATAGATTAAAGGTACGATAGAAAAAAGATGGACATTAATATCAATAACAATACTTGTATTTGAGTTCTAAATTTTAATAGAATAGGCAGATTAATATTTCAAACAAAAAGGCAGTATCGGTTAAAAATTATATACGTTTATAGTTGTATTGTATTCTAAATAACTATTAAAATGTGTCAGTGGACAAATAAAGGTCAAATAACAATTTTATCTATTTTAGCTAAATAACATACTTTTTATCTGTTTCGCGGCAATCACACACAACAATTTTAGATAAACCTTATTTTGTGATTTAACTACTTTTTTGCACGAATCAGACTATTGGTAGCTATAGGTCGTGGGGAGACATTACAGCAACTATGTAGTACTGCCTACCTCGATGTCCTTTACGAATATCTACTCATTTCGATGCCTATAATCTAATAAATTCCGACACTTCATTAAACCAGTAAAATATATTTCTATAAAAATAAACACCTCTTTCTTTTGCGAAAGGCAGATCACGTACATTGTTTACAAAATCGCGACTACAGACACAACTCCTACTACTGTTGTCTTTGTCTGAGCAAAGTTTATTGTCGGTATGGACTTATTGATATGGTAAGATTTTCTAACTTAAAACTCATAAAAAATCTGATATTGTAACATCTGATTTTCAAGATAAATCAATAAATTATATTTATTTTTTAATGACTTCTTTAAATAACCCACCGTAATAGCCCAGTGTTTTCGTCCACTGTTGGACACGGCCCTCCTCATGCACATTGTCTTGTGCACGAGGGATGTATGGCCTTAAAACGCCAAGCTGGTGAAGCGGGTTCGCGACTCTGCTTTTTTTAAAGGTGGTGTAGTTCCTCAGGGCTTGTAGTAGCGGTTTTGTTATTCCTCGATCGCCTTTTACGACACGCACGGGTTTTTTTTCCGGAATGACTAAATTTTTGTGGCCCTAATGGCCTTTCAAGAATCACCGCACACGTATGGTTTAGGGCGAGCGCAGATGGCGCTTAGCCAGAAGCAAAAGGTGTGTGCAACAACGAGCCCAAGGGTTCCCCCGTAGGCGGAAGGAACAGACCTCGGCTTTGGGCGTTGCTTTGAGAGGGGTACCTCGGGATCGTGAGTCGGTGAGGAGACACCCACGTGAAGAGATGGGGTGGTACTATTCTACAGCCGGTCTATACTTACCACACGACCACCTACAGTAGGGTATTAATTAGAGAGTATTTACCTAATAAAGAACTTTCTTGTTTTTAACAATATTTAGTAAGTAAGAACTGCACAGTGGATAATAATTGGCAACTTTTGTCCTGTAAGGGGAGGCTTGTGCCTTGCACTACTTGGTTAATTAAATTTATTCATTTTGTTTGCAGACTGAAAGGCATTCGCAATCTCGGTGATTTATTTCCGAATCTCTCGGTTGTTCGAGGGATGCAGCTGTTCAGAGATTACGCTGTTGTCATATTTGACAACGAAAACCTTGAGGTAATGCTGCTTACGTGTATTATTATATATTTTTTGTACATTTCATTCAAGGTGCCCTATTGTGTGAGGTCTCACTCTTGAGGTTCTGAATTCTGCGATAAGAAGGCGACCAGCTCGATGAATATTTGACAACGTATTCATGGCTCAGTTATCAAATATTTGTAGTATAGATATGTAGTAATTTATACTATGAATATTTGGAAATGTAGCCATGTATATCAGTATATAGTAATATATACAATTACAATATAAAATTATTGATTACAACTTCGTTGATTACATATGAATGATTACACGCTATATGTATGTATCACAAATCGCCGTCTAACTGATAAGTAGAATTGTATATGTGTATTATCTAATATGAGGGTCTTAAACGCGTTATGAGTATGTTTATATTTTTTATATCTCTACGTTTCGACTGTGTTGTGATAAATCTTGTGATTTATCAAAACTGTTTTTTGTGTTTAATAAGTCAATATAAAAATGTAGAAATACTGTGAATTATGATGTTAATACAGTTTTGTATTATTACAACTTATGAACAGCGTAAACAATGACTTTCATTTAGTCAAGGCCGAAACATTATTAGGCAAAATAATGGAAAAAAAATTGGTAAAATCATGCATACGAAATTCGAGATACTATTAATACGAAAATTAAGAGGGGACGACGGCAGCGTTTTGTCCTGACAATCTTATACCCATGGTTTCACTCAAAATTCTGGTAGTAAGGCAATTATTTTTTAATATGTGTTACAAATATATATTAAGAGCATGTCCTTTGGATTTTTTTGATTAGTTGTTTCTTATAGGAGCGAGGTCCCTTCAAAAATTTAAAAAATGCTCCGTTAAAACGCTACAAAAAAGAAAAAATGTGCAAATTTAACTAACTACTATTATTTAAAAAAGCAAAACCTACCGACATCGACATACTATTCTTTAATGCAAATCACAAAAAAATTGAAATTCGATCTATTTTGGAGGAGGAAACAGGGGAATACGAAATCTCGATTTTCTCGATATTATTATCGATAGGTATTATTAGTTGGAAGTGCAACTGCCTCTTTCCCTCAAACAAATTGCATCACTTGCAAACGAGACAGCAGCAAATTGTACAAATACCTATTTAAGGAATCCGCTCCAGCCATCTCCCCCTCTTAGCCCGCTTGTTGACGACACGGTTGTTCGCCGTAAAACCCTATGGAGAACTGACCGCGTCGTCGCACAGTGGGACAGAACCGTGCGTACCGTCTCAAAAATCTGTAACTTTTTTGTTGATTGAAGTAAATCGCTGAAATTTGGTATGTAGTGTCTCCAGAGTACATACAATCCAATAATGAATGTATCATTGTCAAATGTTTAATAAATAATATAAAATAAAATAAAACAAAATAAAAATGTATTATTTTAATATTAAACCATGGTTTGGTTAACTTATTGAATTATAATTTTACAGTTTTATGATATTAATAAACCTATTTTATGTTATTTTATATTACATATGAATCTTACATTTAAATAAATGACTAATATATAATAACCCACTCCAAAAATATGTTTTACAAATAATGTACGAAATTATTTCGATTTAAATAGCTAAGAGGTTCTTAGCTTCCTCTAACAATTTCTTGGATATAGTGACTGATGGTTTTCTGATACTTGATATATAAGGATCTGACGTAAATAGAAGACCATGAAATACGTCTTCGTTTGTTGCGGACCTAGAGCATTTTCTAGCATGATGCAATCTGAATTTTTTGTAATCTTTATTACGCGATTCTTGGGCATCCTCAGATAAATGACCAATGGGCAGAACAGCAAAATGTCTTATTATACTTTCCCCATGTATTAAGATTTTATGTACTGAAGAAGGCATATTATACCACATATATTTTGTTACGTACAGTTGTGCGGTTGCACGAGTATATTCACAAAATTTTTCTGGATTTACAGCAATACCGGATGCCATGGTTTGCAGAATAACATAGAACCTTTTAATAAGTTCCTCGTCAACCCCTGTAATTTCTGAAGCGCAGTAGTAGTTCTCAAAAAAACGCCGAGCTGTATTGCCGTCATTACTGTTTCCACTTCCTTGTCGGGGCTTATCAACGTGCAATCCCATCCGGCTTCGAAACAAACTTTGTACAAGCTTTTTCTTGTCTTCTTTACTTTTTTTATCTTCCGAAGTTCTCGCAGCCCATTTTTGAAATGAAAGGTTATATGAAATATGTAAAATTAGCTCCATGCACCTGATCCACGCGTGTAACGTAGACAAACCGTATTCGTAAGCATTTATATTATCTGGCTTTGATGCAATCTTCTCCAAATTATTCATTTCACTTGGCTTAGCCCCACACACTGTACATACAGCTCCAGAACTTGTGTCAGTAAGAACTTGTGTAACTTTTCCATCCACCATAGTTAGAAATAGATCGTGACTTATTTCAATTACCTGCGTCTCCTTGTGTATCTTTGATGTTTGCAAATTATTAATTTGACCCCGAATATCACCAACCACTGATCGGGTTTTCTCGGGCGTTTCTTTTGCAAGTTCCATCAGGATTGGTCGGCAATAACGAATAGAAGAACAAGCCGGATTTTGCCAAATTATCTCATGTGTTTCTGTGTCAGTCAGCTTTATTGGTACCAAAGACGCTATAAATAAGTTTGTATCTGAGACTAAGTCACTCTCATCTGTTAAAACTTGTTTATATTCGCTTTGCCCCGATGAACCATCACATCCCCACTTGGTAAACAATTTAAGAGATTTTCTTCTTGGGTTGTAAACATTTTCAATCTTTAAGATGCGAGCACAAGTGTGATCCAGCAAATCTTGTAGATTTACTTTAGCACTTATATCGGTTATTTGAATGCTGGATAGTGGAGGATAACACAGTTTTTTGGCGTTCGTCAGTATATTATATGATGGCAATATGTCGAAGTTTTTGTTAATCAAACTTGCTCGAAGAAATCCGTATTGTGATTTCGAAAGATCTAAATCTGCAAACATACTTAAAGCTTCATCCACCGTAAAATCTGTTCCATTGCGACTTTCATGCAATAATTTTTCCTTCATGATCCTTTTTTCATTTCTTTCACAATTCCGCATCATTGAAACAACAGTAGCTTCTTCGATTTCTCCTTCAGCCCGCAATCCTTGAACGTATGCATTATGTATATACTCGAGTCCATATTCTTGTACCAATTCCATATTCTTTCTTTTTTTCGATTTCTCTGATAGATCTTCATAAGACTTTGGTGGACGTCCACGTTTTTCAGATGTTGTAGGTGTAATATCCATCGGTGCTTCTTCGAATTGTACCTTAAATTCACCGTCTAACCACGATATATTATTACTAAAGAAACGTTCTTTAGTTCGGTTAGATTTGGTCCACCGATCGTTAAACGCTGTTATAAGCGTTTTTTGAATACGTTTCACAATTAATTCACTTTTTTCAGACGACAAATGGTGGTGTTGTTCTAAGTATTTTTGAATATCTTCTGATTTTGTTCCATGGCCAATAAAAAATTCGCATAATACTCGTCGAGGCACAACAAATTCACTCATTTTGTTTTTATTTTTAACTACTTTTTTTTACCGAGGTTGGTGAAGACTATATTATGTTAAAGCACACTAAAGTACTGGTAAATGACAACGTAAATCAATAACTTTTATACTGAAATTTCGTGTGAAAAAATATTACTATCTAGTGTCATTATCAAGTTCCTAACCACTATCTATGAAGGTGGTTAGTAGTAGGTAGGTACTGATAATGTACACTAACAACTATAACTAGATACCACTTGCTCCCTTTTCCTTCACCGCGATAGAGAAATACATAAACTATATGAGAAACATGTAATTCACACAGTGATAACAAAACATTAACCACATCTGACCGCACGATAAAAAAAATATACTACATACTAATACATTACCCAAAACTCCCACTTTACCTAAAGATTGAGTAAATAGATAATATTGTTTAAGAAAAAAAGGTCAAAAGTGATCTAAATATCCAAAAATCTCATTAATCAGAACTAAAATAATTTTTGGAATATTTTGTATTTTCTCCCCATTAGCCATTTTTAGTTTCATTTCAAGGGGGGCAGATTCGGGCACTCAATTTTTTTTGCCCTACCTTTAACATTAGCTGCTCTATACGATGCTATCAAAATTACAACATGGGCAGACACCGCTAACTGTCAAAAGTCTATGCAAAGTTTCTAATAAGGATATAATATTAGGTCCTGAAATAAAAATTCTTTACCTCCCCAGGTTTCACATAATGGTTCACTTAAATTATTTTTAAATAGAGTACTTCATCACCATTCTAACCATATATCACACTTACAAATTTGCTGGTAAAGTAATGCAAATATGACCATGTAAACTGGTGGAATTGTGTTCTACATAATTGACATAATTTTGAGCGTCAACTTGCAAGCCTTATTCTAATACAAAAAATGAGAAATAGTGTATTTCAACTGCTATATAATATGCATTGAACATTCAGTTAGACATATGCATTAACAAAATATTCAATATAGAACATTACGAAAAGCTATTTTTGAGACGGTACGCACGGTTCTGTCCCACTGTGCGTCGCCGGTGTTGTATGGACCACTATCGGAGCTTGTTAACACACATGGCGATGCCACGGCGCGGACGCTCGCCGTATGTAGATACGTATCGTGATCCGTGAAAACGGCGAGATATCGAGCAGTGTTGTATGGAAGTCTATGAGAGTTTGTTAACGAGAGCAGACATTATCACGTCGCGCAACCACCTCGTAACCGCTTATCTGTGCTGATTCAAGTCTTGTGTTATTTTAATTATATATTTTTAATTAAATGTAGGTACTTCTTTTACTATCTTTCACGTTTTATTTTTTCTTCATTTTTTAACTTTCTGTATCCAATCATATGTATGTATTTTCTTATTTATAGTCGTCTTAACAAATGTCAGCAGCTTAGCATTAATAAAAAATGACTCGTAAAGAGCGCACCTAAAAAATACGCTAGATACGCTACACGGCGAAACATAATGTTTATGCGCAAGGATGTATGTTTATGCTTGTGGTTTCGCTACGGCGCGGCTAACTCGCCGTACCGCAGTAAAACCGTGTCGTTAACAAGGGGCCTTTTTGTCTATTGAGGCAAAAAATTGTCAATTCATTTATTCTATCATTCAATTCTATGGAGTAGTTGTAGAAATTCTGTATTATTTTAAAATTGATTCTGCAGTAAAATCAATTTGAAGGATAATATGTCACAGTTCCATTACATTTACGACCTACATTATTGTTGGGTAATAATAATAACAATCCGCCCCGTGGTGTCGGCCGGCTTTAGAATGTCTTCCTGTCTTCCCGCGGGTGGCGTAAAAGACGACTAAGAGATAACAAAGTGGCTACTACAGGTTCTGAGGAACTACAGCACCTCTAAAATAATGGACTCGCCAACCCCCTTGGCCAGCGTGGCGTTTGAAGGCCATACATCCCTTAAGCACGAAACAATGTGCATGGGGAGGTCGATGTCTAGTTGTGGATGCTCAAAGAAGGCGGCTGGTTACGGTGTAAGTGTTTAATTTGTATGAAAATCGATTTTATGATGACTGAGTTAAATGCTTTTATTTACAGTCGCTCGGACTTCGTTCGCTGTGGAAGATCGAACGAGGGGCGGTCCGCATACAGCACAACGACAGGCTCTGTTACACCAACACCATTGACTGGGCCCGAATAACACCGGCGGGCGTTGAAAACATCGTTAGAGTAAGTTTATCGGAGAGCGATACCATCCCACAACAAATTGGACGTTTTCGACTGACCGGAGTTATCTCACTCGTGCGCTTCCACAGAAGACTGTCGTGCAACGTACCAATGCTTTTTGATATATTTTTTACAAGCTTTTATTTAACTTCACCTGTTAGTATGTTTGGGACAAATCTTGTAAGCCAAATTTGAACATCTTCCTCTAAACTTACGACTTTGAAATTTTGCATGCTTGTTCAGTTCTGATGACACTAAAATGATAGAAATTACCTGATGCTGCAGCCAGGATTGTCTCCTCAGAAGGGCACTCAACGGTTAGTAGCACGGACACGAAACTTTGCATATACGTTTAATTTTGATAGCTAAACATGATTTACACCACGAACTGATGCTGCAGCCAGGATTGTCTCCTCATGAGGACACTCCTCAATGGTTAGTACCATGCACATGAAAGTTTGCAAAACAAAACATAACTTTCTACCGTAATACTGCGTTACTTTAAATGGATAGATTGAGAAATATTTCTAACTAAAAAGGTGCATGTTTATATTGAATTACTTGTTTTCAACAAGCTTGTCGCGAAATATTCATAAAAGTAGGTAAACTTATTTTATTAGTTTTAGTAGGTACATGGCTTGCATAAAAGCTTGTTTTTAAAAAACTTTTTTTTATATTATTTTGTTGTTTATCCACACAAAGTAAATTTAAGATTAATTATTGTCACATTTATGCTAAACTGCACGACAGTTTAAATTTTAGAATTAAATCTTCTGGTGCCATCTCCCAACGGAGGCTGTCGATCAGCATGGCTATTCTCACGCGAGAGACTGCTATCTAAAATAAAGACTTCGTGATTACCCGAGTACCCTAGTAACTCGAACAAACGAAAAATTCCTTCTACAATTTGGGTTCGAACATTACGTCCTTAAAAATGTAAAAATACATTCGAATTCATGAGCCACGAATCGTCGAACAAAAACAAAACAGTATCTCCCTTGATAATTTTATAATAGTGTAGAGTGGAAATAGGGATATTACAAAAATAGAATACAATTTATTGTGTTGTTCCAGCGCCGTGTTATTTCACACTCCAACTGATTTAATTTTGTATAAAAGTTATGTTTGTGTAAGTATAAATTCTGTTTGCGACACGAGTCGCGACTAGGTGCGAATATGTTATTTGACTAATTTGTCACTTATGTAAACTAATCGAATACATTTACTTTAATGATGAATTATATTATTATTCCACGTTATTCAATATACCTATTTTATTTTTTCCAATAAACATAGCTATCTTAGATAAAAGGAGATGTTTGCAGAACGCTGAAGCATGATATATATATATATTTTATATACATATGTAACTGTCTGGTAATGATAACTGATAAGCGTATTTGACGCTGTAACATTATTGTCATTCATTATTTTAAACTTTCAACATAAAGCGACACACCTCCTAAGAACAATAACATTAACGCGAACAGCTCCTGGCATGTGGTCAATAATGTCAATAGTGGCTTAATGACAACATGGCGGTTCTCACCCAATATATTGTTCCCTAGCAAACTTGTTTTGGACGCGACCGTGGGATTTCTTTGTTATTAGTTCCGCTTTGTGTGTGCGTACCATTACACACAAATAAATATTGTATGTTATGTGGATCTTGGGGCCGCTGTCATCGAACGTATGTATATGTAACACTAGCTTCTTCTAACTGCTTCGCTCTTTCGAAGCCCGATTTCCTTGGAAAATTGGTCATCGCGTACAAAATCCGTATTTTTTTATAAAATTATACTCAAATCTTTTTAAATAATACTTTGCATAATGAATGATAAACAGTAAAGTGAACTTACTACTAAAAGTTCATTCAAAGTACTCTATATTTTCAGCGTACTTGAATATACTAATTATGCCGTTTTACATTTTAATTTTATATTTTAATATTAAACAATGTTTTATATTTTAAGAAAGTTCCTTCTGTATATATTCATAACTACGGAACCAATTTTATTATAGAGTATGAAAATACTCTGTATGAGTAGGAGAGTATGTCTCTGGACTCACGACACAGGGAATCCTAGTGCGGACCGTTGAGCGTCGCGTTATAAAGATATGTATATATATATATATATATATATATATATAGATACCCTATACGGTGATGTCAAGATTAGCATGATCAGACAAACAGACATTGTCCTTTATAGAATATGTTATACAAATCTGGCCCCCGCTCCGACACGTGTTTACTAGCCATGTATATATAATTTATTTTATTTTCGGCTTGTTTACGAATAGTTAATCACAATTTGCTAGAAAACGTAATATTGTATTAGGATATACAAACCAGTCCTGAATATGTGATAATATTAGTGTTCTATTTATATATCGTTTACATATAGCTTTTAGAGTTCGATCTAAATGAAATTATTTTAAAGAAACCCACTTATTTTTAGTCTCATACTGGGGTCACCATTGGATTTTAGTTAGTTTAGTGAGGCATTACAGTATTGGGCAATTGGAAATTATAACAAATAAAAAATGCTTTACAGCTCCTTATCAACTTAATTAATAAGCGGCTAACAATGCAGGCGACGTCAGCTGCAAACATAACGTTGTAAAACAAACATGTGATTTTAATTGAACCATCGGGAAATAATACTAGATGACATATCATACTGCCGTTCTTATTAAAGAATTTTGGTCGGCACCTTCTAGTAGGGGTGAAACAGATGACGAGGGGTTCATTAAAACTCAAATTAAAACTCTTAAGTGCTACGTAATAAGAATGTTCCATTTTTAAAACACATGAATTAAAGAATTCGATATCTACTCAACATATAACACTATTAGACTCTAACGCGCCTGCCCTGGAATGCTTGTATAACATATTTATCTATGTAGTACCTATGTATTCTCAAATTGATGAGTTAAATCAATGAATATGAACGTTAAAGTCACCGTAATTACTCATAAACGCAAAAAAAATGTAATCGTGCGAATGCACGATTACATTCACTGTTAGGGAATGCTTTTTAGTGTGAAATAATGTATGCGTGTATATGTGTGAAGTTATCATGTTTTTAAACGTGACAGGAAAATATGGAAAATCACAAAAATATTATTTAACTATACTTTATACTGTGAATAGGATTTTGCAAGATCGGCGGCGCGCCCGCATATCCCCTGGTGTTGCAGGTGTCCATGGGCGGCGGTAACACTTACCATCACGTGGGACCGCTTGCTCGTCCGCCCTCTTCTTTATAAAAAGAAAAAAAAAACAATTCATGTAATTTTTTGGATCAACATTCTATTTTTAGTGAGGATTTATAGACATACGTTCTTTAACGTAATTTTTTTTTTGTTTCTCAATCTCCTTTTTATGGTTTCTTAAGAAATTGAAGATTTAAGAAATTGAAACTCTCAGACTTGTAAGAGTTGAAGTATTAAAAGAAACTTGTCTTCAAATTACTATTAGATATAGTCAAAGCTATGGCTATTTATACTGCTTTCCCAGTTTCATCGGCAACTATTAATTAACTATTAACAAACATTTGTTTTTAAACTTATAATTATTGTATTTAAACTGACTGATTATCCTTAAATCTGAACGATTACCCCTGCCTACCGTGTAAAAGGTCTCGGGTTCGTTTCAGGTCGGACATTCATTTGTTTAAAAACATGTTTGTTCGAGTCCGGGTGATGTGTCTCTAAACCCATGACACAGGGTATCCTAGTGTGGGCCATTGAGTGTGGCGTTATTTATTTATTTAAACAAATGTTTTTTCTTTCACTAAATTAAAGGAGTTCGGGAGCATTGAACTAAGCAGTTGACAAAACGCACAGCTGAAGTTGACGTGGTTTTCATCGGCTCGATATTGTTGCAGAGTAATTATGACGTACGGTTGTGTGGCCTGTGTCCAAACAGTACGAGCCGAATAGAGGATCGCCGCCAGTCGGCGATGCAGTGTCCGGCCGACGCCAGCGGCCGATTACTTTGCTGGGATGACAAATACTGCCAGAAAGGTACGAAAATCAATCAACTAAACTTCATAACCGTACCCAGAACTTTTAACGTCCACTGCTGGCTATGTGCCTTTTCATGCACATTGTCTTGTACATGAAGGATGTGTGGCATTGGCGCCACATTTACCAAACGCGTAAACGTTGCGTCCACTCTCCAGTCCACTCATAGAGGGGAGACCACTCAGTCCACTCTTAGAAGTGGTGTAGTTCCTTAAGGCCACACGGCCCGTTTGGTGTCACTGATGTTGGTATATATAGCATATGTCCACGGGCGACAGTATCCACTTATCATCAGGTGGACTGTCTTCTCACTTCCATATTTCTATAAAAAAAAGTCTTTAAAAACGTTAATTGTATACTGAAAAGAACTGATAAATTGATATTAAATCTGCTTACTGTATGTGCGCAGTGTGTCCGATCGAGTGCGGCGAACGATCATGCATGGACAACGGGACGTGCTGCCACTCGGAATGCCTCGGCGGTTGCGACGGGCCCTCGCGGCGCGACTGCCACGTTTGCAAGCATTTCTCCTTCGGTTACGGCAACGAGCGGGAGTGCATCGAGAAGTGCCCGTCCGCCACTTACGAGGTATACACATCCACACTAACCACCTGCACTATTATTACCTCAACCTTGCTAGCCCAGAGCCGAACTTCAGGAGGCTGCGAGAATTCGCACACTATTGTCACCTTAAGAGAAGCCAAAACGAATGAGAACTGTAATATGATAATGAGAACGCTCGGCACCAGAGGAATGTAATATGGAATCTATATTCCATAAAGGAGAGAGTTGCTAAGAGACACAGGTATAGAAGAAAATTTGTAGGAAGGCGGAGTAAATACGCGCTGGAAAGAGTAGGTACGCAGTACGGCGCGTACCTCCCGTGATTCGGTCCGTAAAGGGTTGGTAGGACCACGGGTATCCACATCAATCCATGTTTTCACATTTATTTACTTTCGACGGCGTCACAACTCTTTGTGGGTCTTGGCCTCCTTCACTATTCTCTTCCAATTACTAAGGGATAGCTTCCCTTTTCCAAATTGCATGTTTTCCCATCATTTTCAAATTTTCTTCAATGCCATTGAATCACTCTATGAGTCTTCGAGTGGAGCTCACTGTGGGACGCCCTCCGGCCACGTGAACCTTCGGCTTGAAGAAGTTTGCTAGTGGTGGTTGGATGAGAAAAGCCGAGGATCGTGTGTGGTGGCGAGCTTTGGGAGGGCCCTATATCCAGCAGTAGAGAGACATAGGATGGTATGGTTATTGATCCACATTTATCTGGGTGTCCCTCTTGGTCTTTTCTGTAGCGGATTCCACTTGGCCATCTTTGCGTCCCGAAATGTCAGATACGCGAACGAATGTCAAACAGTCGTTTCACTGCATTTCCCATTTTATCTTATTTTCCCAATGTACCTGTTTCGGTAGATAGTGATAGTAGATTCGGTGGTTCGTATCAAAAAGTGTATTGACGCTCACGGAGAATATTTAGAGAAACAATAAATTGATGATTTTTGGCCATTTGTTGTATTTTTTTCCTATTTATTCCGCAAACTTTTAATGTAGCCCTCGTATCTACGATATCAACATCAGATATCAACATCAGTCCAGAATGACAAATGTTGGCATGCCTTCGGATGCGCTGCCTACCTTTGGAGATATAGGAATAGATTTGGGGAAACAGTTGAGAAAATGGGAAGGGATAGGATAGGATGGGAAAGGGGCTCTAGTATATATCTCACTCAAGGGTCCACGCCTTGAGCAATTAATTTCGTGTTTGATTCGTCTGAAAGAACAGACAGTGATAAAATTCCAAATATAAATTTTAGATTTGCAAATGAAATCGCATTTAATATTTAGAAATGTCTAATTCACACTTAACCTCGAAGTGCTCGAGATTAATCATGGGCTATTTATATATACTCATAGCATCGTTTCTCAACTTTTTAAATGTCGCGAACCCCTGCAAAGGCCAAAAATTAAGTAAACAACCTTACGACCCACTACAAATAATAATTACTAATAATTAATAAGTCCTAATTATTGTTTTTTACCTTCTAACATTTGATTATAAATCATTAACTAATTAATCAAATGTTTTGTCGTACATGTTTGCGTAATTTTTCCTGATGAACTGCGACCGCCCTGTATATGTGGTCACATATACAGGGGGTCGCAGAAGGTGCCAGGTTGTGAAACGATGTATTATATTCTAGTGTTCTGTGAGGTCGCGATAAATGGGCGTGTTTTAGCTGCCTTATGGCGTCTTGTTTATCATGTACATGTCGTGACACAGTTGTTCAGCCGGTGCGTGACGGAGCAAGAGTGCCGCGCGCTGCCGCCGCCGCTGCCGGACGGTACGCCCGAGGCGAGCCACCGGCCGCAGCCCAACTTGCGCGTCTACAAGATATTCAACAACCGCACCTGCACTTACTACTGCCCCAGCGGTTACATGGAGGTAAGTGCTATATCTTAAATCACACCGCGCCACTATTGAAATTTTGTAGATATTTACTAAAATTGTCGTGTCATAATCATTCATATACTCGTATGTATAACGATGTAACTTGTTATGGAAGAGCGGGGCCTCCTGACACAGCTCTTATACTTAAAAGGAGATCTCCATTGTGTATAAAACTGTATGATTATGTTAACACAAAAAAAAAAATATTTTTTTAAATTAATTAATTAACATATGCATACAGTTATACAATTAACAATAGTTGCTGCATCTCGTATATATGAAGTCCTATATGTCTCATTTATAGGATCACAATAAAACTATTTTACGATAAATTGTATGATACAGCCTTTATTAAACGTATAGATTTAAAGTAATAAGTGTAGTATTTCACTAAGAAAATTACAATTACAATAAGGAATTTCAATTTCATATATATTGTGCTATTCTATTGCTATTCTATTCTGTAAGTATTTTTTGAAATCAAAAAGGTGACAAACAAGCAATTACTCCATCTGGGAAATCATCCTCTCCAGACAGTGGGATTGATTGGAATGGGAAGTAGAAAATATAATAGCATAAGAGACTTCTCACTTCCTGACATACTTTCGATGAAACGTGTTAAGACGACACACGGGCTCTGATAAATCTCACTCACTCCTGGAACGCCTTCGTGGTACTGCGTTCTTCTGTCAGAGAGCTATATCGGATAATCAGAAATGGCTAGCGGCTTATATAAGTTAACAGCAGAATAATAGTCGCTTCTGCTACTAACTTACAAGTTTGCTAATACATAATACTACAATATTAATATTGTATCATTTTGGGTACACTGTAGTACTCTGTAGCCAGCCAATCGTTTTTATTTCACAACGATCCCAAATCACGCCCGATGTGTGTTTACTTACATACACAATAGGAATGCGAAGTAGCCCAAAACTCAGTACCTACGCAAAATGGATAGACGCTAGTGCTCGCACGCCTACGGTAGCTTGTAAAATCAAGTAACACAGATTATATTTCAATATATGTATGCCATATTGTCCCATCTTCGATTTCCACGCCTAAATCTTTCTTGTTTTGTTCCAAATATTGTTATCCAATAGTCAATGAGTGAACTGTTTTCTTTTGTCGTTTTCGCCAACAAACAGCCTAATCTTATTTTTTGAGATGGCAGCACTGCTTAGCCTTGTAAACGACGTTATTATTCATTTTATTATATGATTATGTATATTATATATGATTATGTTCTGTATTATATGACACACAGAACAGATGTGTTCTGTATTATTTGCTATATATAGAACACATCCTAAACCCATATTTCAATATGGAAATAACAACACCGATTGTAGATACACTATCGTGTTTTGAAAAACTTGTTTTATCTTCAGTTACTCCGCCGCTTTTCAAGATTTGTGGCTCTTGTTTGCTTTTACACAATCCAATCTCATTCAGTTGAATTAGCTAATAATTTATACGTACAATTTATACCATTCGTTCTCGCACCCGTTCCTCTCGCACTAGTTTCAAAAGTTGCATACGAGTACATACCTATATATTAGGTGCTTACCTATGAAATGACCGATTTTATTTCTGGCCACAATTCGAATTTCAAAATAAAACAAAATGCGTCTAATAGCTACGATGTTCTTATTTCAAAATCAGTATTTCATTTGTTTTTCTGTACCTAAATTTTATTTATGTGATTGTCTTGAAAATGAAACGGATAAATTGAAAATTCATGCTATTTTTAAATATAAGTTTCGTCGCGGCACCAACGCAAGTCAGACAGCTCACAATATCAATAGTGTGTATGGGCCAAACACCACAAACGATCGATCGCACCGTGCGTCTATAGTTTGAACTCTTTCGTTCTTGAAATTTCGAACTTAAAGATGAGCCCCATGCGACCAAGGTTAATAACGATGAATTAAAGGCTATAGTGGAAGCAGATCTATTTCAATGTACAGCTGAGTTAGCAGCTAGTGTTAGTGATAAAACAATGTTGGTTCATCTGCGTCAAATCGGCAAAATAAAGAAAAGTGGGTACCGTATGAACTGAACTAACGAAACTGTCAACGAAGCAACCAAGTTTGGTCAATTGCTCATATCCACTTCTTCTTCATGATAATGCCCGCCCTCACACGTCTCATGCGACAGTTTTAAAACTTCAGAGCTTGGCTTGGAGACTCCCTCACTCACCATACTCACTGGACCTTGTCCCGACATATTTCCATTTCTTTAGAAATTTGGACGACTTTTTACAATGAAAAAAATTTGATTCTGAAGTACCTACCTGTGGTTAGGGCTTTTGAAGAATTCATTGATAGGTACCTGGCCACGAAACTTACAGGAGTGGCATCAATCAACTGTGGCATCATCATCAGTGGCCCGTGAGGTGGCGAAAGTGTAAATAATATGGGTCCATAATTTCGATTGACATAATAAATATTTTTATAATCAAAATTTTTTTTCTTTTTCTCATACAAATCGGTCATTTCATAGGTAAGCCCGTATAGGTAAGCGTCGTTTCATATATCGATCCCGTAAAGTGAAAAGTCACCAAATAGGTAACAAAATACTAGTTCTCAGTTAAGGGTATTTAAAGTTTTAAAATTTTTAAGAATTATTTCGCATGAATTATTCGTTTTGAAAGGGTCAATGAATTTAGTTCTCAAATAACTAAAGTATTTTACACGTTGTCCTACAAGGACAAATAAAATGAAAAGTAATTAATATACCTACCTATATTCACTGCTTTTTTTATTTATAATTGTTATATATGATTCTTGAGTAGTTTTCAATTCTTATATCGCGAAAACTATAAGCATATTTAAAATAAGAGTAAGGCCCAAAACATACAGAAAAATAGCTGATTAAAGATGGCTTGAAATGTCGTTCTCGGCTAAAGTGTAACTTAGTGACTTTTCGGTTCTACTGGGTCGATTTTGCGCCAGAACGTAAGATGTTATAACCATCAGTTTTGATACGCATTACGCGCACATGTTCGCTCATCTATATACCTAAACATAATTATTATCAATTTGCTTATTGGTTAATTAATCACATAGTAATGATGGGCGTGTCAGGGGCGTGGTTAAGGAAAATATTGGCACGCGCGAGCCCAAGCGAAACAATCGGTAAATATCTACAGCAAAATAAACATATACAAAACAAAAGATACTAGATTTATAAACAGGTAGCAAAATAGTGTTGATTCGGACTTTATTTAGAATCGTTTAATGGATTGTAGGTTTATCTTCATTGTCCAGATAATGTTACAGGTACATGTCCGTAGGCGGTCACGGTAACCTAACAAAAAAATGTTTTTTCTTAGGAAGCATACAGCTTCACAAAAATAGTGTCGTACTACTAAGTTTTACAGCTATTAATAAACTTTAACGAAGAGAAATTGAATCCGCCTCCAAACAAAGTTTTAAAGTTTCTCAAAAATACCTAGTGACGTTGCTCAGTCATCTTCGATTCCATGACGTCATGAATGGCGTCGAAGAAAGTGTTATGTTGCAAGTGGGTGGGCACGGGATGACCACAAATTACAACGTAAACAACGGCGGTGATCTAAGTTTTGCTTGCGTAGAACATCCTAGTTGTTGTAGATGTCTTTAGGGCTTTTGTACCCTTTAGGTATGTAATGTAAGCGAGTTTGCGCAGGTTACATATCCACTGTCTTTTACATCGTTTTCACATAAATTTACAATGTAGACTCAAAATCTAATTTGACGTAGAACCTACATAAAATCTTTTAGGTAAAGCATTGGCCAACCGAGCGTTTGCACGAATACAAACGTTTGCGTTCGTAAACAACTTATTTTGTTAATTTTAAAGTTATATCGTGTGTTCGTGGTCACAATATAATGAGGGTCGCAGTTAGTCAGAAAAAATGAAGTAAGTAGGTACAATACCAGGGCCGTCTTAAGTCTATTCTGCGCCGGGGTGCGGGAGTGTATCCTAAGACAGTCAAACATCCTATTGTGTATCCTATGACAGTCAAATATCCTATTGTGTATCCTATGACAGTCAAATATCCTATTGTGTATCCTATGACAGTCAAATATCCTATTGTGTAATTGTTTACTATAGCGTTATATTTTTTCATTACCATTAAAAGGTGAGCGCCCGGGGTGCACCGCACCCCTTGCACCCCCTGGTAAAGACGGCCCTGTACAATACAAACCTTTTATTAATTAGTTAATGATTTCTAATCAAATGTTAAACAGTAGAAACATAATTAAGGCTCGATTATTACTAAGGTTATTTACTATATTTCTGGCCTTTTCGGGGGTCTCTACACTAAAAAGGTTGATAAACGATGCTATATTTGAATGAATGGGTTTGTTCTACAACGTTATACTTGCGGTTGGCGCTATCGAACCACTTATTAAATAAGTTGACAATGAACTGTAAAGGAGTTTGTATTTGTGCCAACGCTCGTTTAACCGATACCTTACTTGAATTTGCGTGATTGGTTATAAATTGACATCGCCTACTAAAATACTACAAGTCACATGTTGTAGTCCTGATGTAGAAGAAGAATTGCAGTATGACAATTTTATTAAACTGTAGTTATTTTCCTACTCTCTAATAGCATTGCGAAGGGATACTGTCAATTTTAGCTAACTTATAAGGAAAACTTATTCCTGGAACGTCAAATCAGTACTCCGTCTCAGACGAAAACCTTTTCCTTCGCAACGCCTTCGATAATATTATATGATATATTAAGTACCTACACATTAAGAAATTTACATTCACGGTGTATTATTGCAGGTGGGGCCGTTACACAGTGCGACCTGTGGTCGTTGTCCGTTGAGTGGGTGCGTGCGGCAGTGCACAGGTGGCAAAATAGTATCTGTAGCCACTGCAGAACAGTTTCGAGGCTGCACACATATCAAAGGAACGCTTGAAATTGCGCTGAGGGCTACGGGTGGTAAGCATAATTTTGTCTTTTTTTTGTCAGGAGCAGATAGGCAGTTATTCTGTATTTCGGTATAGGTAGTTATATGACAAGACAAGAGTGGTTGCCGGTCTCTCAGAAATTACCGCAAGATTCTGTTATAGGAGAGTATTATATGTATTTGAACTGTCCTATGAGCCTATGAATGCCCTATTTTAACTGTAGGGGGAGCACAAAGATTACAGCTAAGATCAGACGGGCAAAATTATGTGGTTTCCGTATACAAATATAGTATCGCCATCTGACTGTACAAGTGTGTAGTTCACTCCAAAACACAGTATGCACCTTGGAAACAATGAGTGATGACTGTCCGATTGAGCCAGTCAGGTTTTTCGATCGTACATACGACTTGCGTCACTTGTATAACGCACGGTCGGACCTATCCCACGACCTCTCACATAGGCATTGCGTCGTATAGTTAACAATGTAAACGTTACGATTCAACCATACAATGTAATAATATCACATTTTTATCAGCTACATGTCGTATTTTATAGCAGTGTGCAATATATTGTGAATAGCTTCAACGTATAATATAATATTCTTATATTTATTCGTCTTTTTAAGGAACTTTCCTTGCCACATGTCAGTTCCATCGTATTCTAAACCTACATTCTACATATATCAGCCCCAGGTGAGGGCTCACGAATTTGTACAAACTAAGTGCTGTTCGTGAATTAGGTTGCCATTAGTTACCGTGAGTTACGTATCTTATGGAACAGTGTGCCAGTAATCCAATCTATTGGGTTGTACACTCCTTAATGCACCACTTATTTAACACATTAATGGTATCATATTCACAACCCTTCCGACAAATGCAGACTGAATGTTTCACTTCTAGTTGAAAGTTATAGGAATTAACCATTATTATGAATATTTCAATTAGCGTGATCAAAGTTATTTGTACGTCATCAAAATGTATTTTCCAACATGAATGTGGCGGTTTCATTGAGAGTGTTTCAATAACTGCGGTTTGAATATCTTAATGCTTTGGAGATCTGTGGGCTGCGGCTTTATTCGCTTCAGAAACTTTAGAATCAATACCCTTTAGATACATACATTATTTACTAATGCATATTTCTAAAGATCTAAACATTCACTGGGAAAGATTTAATATTTTGTTTAGTAATAATTGGGTTATTGATAATGTCCGCACTGGCCGTGTGTTGTAGATTATAGCCCGAAACTCCCTAACTGATTTACTAGTGCCTGTGTTGTGCTCTCTAGTGAGAATTTGTAGACGGATATCGATATAGTAACTATGGTACCCATGATACATTTGAATATTTATTAGTGATACCGTACTACATAGATGAATGATTAGTTTTTTTTTTCTTAGCCCAAAATCGTGTCTCACTATTGGGCAAAGACCTCCCCCTCTCTTATGTCGGACCATCTCTTTTAGTGTTGTACTTCGTGAAACAGCATGACCAGTGATAGCTACTAAAATATGTTTAAATTTGTGAATATATTGAATGAATAAATTAAATTTGAGTATAAAATGTGTCTGTTATTCTATATTTAACGAAATAAAACACTATATAATATATTATAGGTACCTACTACGATAAATTTCCAATTTTCCTTCATGATTAATAATAACGGACGTTGTAAACTGTGATATTAGATTTATCTTTTAATACTCGATAGAGTATTATAGAGTTCCTGCTTTAATATGTGCCTAGGCTTATATATTTGTTATGAAATAATAAGGTTGCATTTGAATGGGTATTGCTATAAAAATATTTTAGCTAAGATACACGAATAATATGAATAGTTGTTATAATACATGAGTATGATTGAAGCGCCTTCAAAAGTATTGGGTATAATTATCAGATATCAAAAGTTATCAATATTAATTATCAGATACCATTTATAGACAAAAAAACAATTAGAATCTATATTAAAATCTGATTGTTAATTTAAATATTATGTTGTAGTACTTTGGGTATTTCTCTTTTGAACCACATTCATAGTAGGTAATAGATAAAATAAAAGCAATTTATAAGCTAACGGATTTAATAAATGAAATACAAAGTAATTAAAGTCTATTCAATTATAATAAACAATTATAAAGAAATATGATTAAACAAAATTACTTAACTTAAGACAATTATATATTTACTCAACGTCTATGTTAATCAGAAAAATAGTAACAAATAATATACACACGCAAATCACATTTGTAAAAAAAACAAACAAATGCCGTACAAGGAATAAAGACATTTTTAAATTACCTAATGTTAGAATCCTATATGGAAAGAAAAATATACAGTTTGAGCTCAGGTATATAATAGATTACCTGAAAATATAAAAAAACTATTTATCTATAAGTAGTTTCAAAAATAATTTAAAAAAATATTTGGTAAACAATACTGTGTCTCCCGCGGGCTGAATGCCAAATAGTGCCTAATCTAAATTTTTATTCCGTTAATTTCTCATAGTTTAAGTCAGGGGTGCTCAAACTTGAACTGCTGGCGATCTACCGCAATATTGTTAGACTACGATCGATCGACTCTGAGAGGCTGCAAGTATGTGTGATGCAGGATTGTCGTCTAGGTAGGGTGTATCGTGGCATAGATATTAGTTTTCCGCACAATATGCATTTTTTTAGTCAAGGTGAGTCGGTCAAGGATCGACCGTTTGAGCACCCCTGGTTTAAGTGAACGATATAATGATCTTTTTCAGAAATAAATTTCTTTTAACCGAAATACTAGCAAAGGAATAGGCCCACCTGTTGAACAGTGGCTTATGATCACCCCAGAGGGTTTCAAATCCTCTGCATACATGAGACTATTTTTCCAATCAGACCGAGGTGCACTTAATAGTTTTATGACATTTTTTATGTATGTTTTATTATTCGGCTTTTTCGAAAACGAAAGAAACCCTTAATTAGAAGAAGTTTCTATATTTATTAGAAAATTGTGTTGATATGACCGTGGAATATATGAGCTCAGGTTATGGTGGAAAGCTACAACTCTATCACCCGTGTGTGTTGTGTTTTATGGAGCAATGGCAATACTGAAGAATGACATCATTATTCTATATTGTGATTATTTTTTATCTTTCTCACAAAACCCTTTATTTCAATGTGTTTTTTAAGATATTTTGATTCGGATTTCACACAATGAATGAATACACGACCCACTTGACGTACCGCACCGCTACCGTGACGTGCGGCTCGTGGGAACTGGGCATTAGTGTCCTCTCTATAGAGAAACATTGCCGTTTGACATGAAATATTAACTATATACGTTATTTTGGTTTACATGTTTTAGGCAACACGATGTCCTTCCTGGAGTCTTCTTTGGGCGACATTAGAGAGATCGAAGGCGGCCTCAAGGTGGTGCGATCATATTTGCTAGTGTCGCTCATGTTCCTGAAGAACCTGAAGAGAATCGTCGGCAATCCCTATGATAACAAGTTAGTATGTTTCCCTTCTGATGTTATTTAAAATTTACTAAGTCTCACTAACTTATCGATTTATCATTGATAACTAAATCTCAATAACATGTTTCCTATTTTTCCCCGGATTTTCTAATTTTTTAATCTTTTTTGTTGTTCTGTGTTTATGATAAATTTATATTCCGTTCCAATACAATTTCCCGAAAACAAAACCAAGTCTGGCATTGTTTTAGCTGGCACTTTTAGCTCTGGCAAACTTGCAGTCTAGATGAATCAAATTATGAATATGTGTAAACCATTATCACCTCATTATCAGGCCGCCATGTTTGTTTACATTTTGAACAAATTGGATTGGAGTGGTGTATATCTTTCTTGCCTAGTATATATTTTTGTGTTACTTATTGTTATATGTTTTGATTCATCGTCATTTTGGCATTAAATATAAATAAATTAAAGTACTTTATTTTACTGCAGAATATTACCTTCATCCTAGTATTTTATGCCATATTTTTTTTTATTCCAGCCAGGATAACAGCAGCATAACTTTTTGTATTGTTTCAGAACGCATAGTCTGCACATATTCGACAACCCTAACCTAGAACTGTTGTGGGATTGGTCGACGCATGGACCAATAGATATCGACAGCGGGCGCATTTACATCCACTTCAACCCGAAACTGTGCTACCATCACATCCTGCCGTTGAAAGATATGGTGAAAGATGGGTCGGCGACGTTCAGCGAACGAGAAGTATCCGAGGACAATGGGGACCAGGCTTCGTGTGAGTAAGGCACAGTACATTTTTTCTCCTTTTCAGGCTAATGATCCAGTTGATAGTCATTATCCATAGACACTTAGGCCCGGATAAATAAGAGGGTTCTAAGACCGTTCTTAGACTTAAGACTGACCTCTACTCAGTTTGCGTAAGAAGATGCTATAAAACTCGTCTGACTAATTCTAAGACCAAGAATCAATCTATTTATTCGGGTCATAAATACACGGGGAATAACAAAAGCGATGTCCAACTTGAAAAATATAGTCACAGCAAAAATGAAGAAACAATAATTGTTTGTTATTTTTTTTTTTTTTTATAAAGTTATATATACTTGTATCAGCGTATAGTGTCCGCTGTAGTGTCAGCTGTAGGACACAGGCCTCTCCTAGTAAATCACGGCGTGGTTTCGGCCCGTAATCCACCGCGCGGACCCAGTGCGGTTTGGTGGATCGAATACTCCAGGTTTTTTTTTAATTTCTGCAGCATGCGGGTTTCCTCGCGATGTTTTCCCTCACTGCCGAGCTATGACAATTTTTAATTATTTTTTTTTGACAATTCGTACTTAAGTAGTAACTCAGTGATACAGGCCGAGGATTTGAACTCACGATCACGACTCATGAATGTGAGTCGAGTATAGATCTAGGCTATTACTGCGCTAAAGTTAAATATACGTTGTAATTTAATTATTGGAACCCTCCTTAAGTCCGTTTCATTTTGATACTGTTCCATGGACAATTTTTATACTATTTATTAACTTAATATGAGGGACCTAGTAAAGTGGTCGGTGATCATGTTAATGACCGAAATTCTTCCAGCTCGTGGCGCGCGCTTTAGTAAATATTTTTCAAATATCTGAGTTTTGCATAACAAATTCTTGTATTGAATTTATTATCGTCCCACGCCTATATAAAAAAAAATCACTTTGGAAGTTAGTAACAGACCTATTTCGCATTATGCTGCTCAAGTATTTAAATGTTATGTTAGGTAGATAGTATTACATTCTTGCAATTTGAATTTTGTAACATGTAGTATACATTTTCCTCCTGGTGAATTAATATGTATGTTCATTACAATAAATAACATTGTATGAAACCATACTCTAACTCCCTGGTTAGAGTATGGTTAGAGAGTTAGAGTAAAGAAGTGGGTACCACCCCCCTAAGGGCGTTGATATGATCTACAAAACAATGATGGAAACTTCGGATAGACATTTTTCCATGTTATTTTCCGCAATCCCCTTGGTGTAGCAGGTGTCCATGGGCAGCGGTGATTACGTACCATCATGTGGCCCGTCCGCTCGTCTGCCATTTACTTTATATAAAAAAAAAGTTTGAATAAATAAAATAAACATGAAAATAAATAATGTTTATTTTTTAACTAGTTTATTTATTTTGAATAAATTAATATGAACTTTATTAAAAATAAATAATGTTTTATCTAGGTTTCCAAGACTCGCTGGACCTGAAGGTGTCGATGTTACACCGACGCGCAGTGATCCTTACGTGGAATATGTTCTGTCTGGAAGACCAGCGGAAGCTGCTCGGCTACTCGCTTAACTACATCGTGGCTGAACAGAACGTGACGCTCTATGGCCAAAGAGACGCTTGTTCTGACACGTGAGTAAACGACAATTATCGATATAGATAGATACGTATACTTTATTGTGCACAAAACTTTAAAGAAAAAATAACTCGAAAATACAAATAATTAGATGTACACTCAGCAACATAATAATATACCCAAAACCAATCCATTTTATTCCGTATTACTAGCGACTGACTGTACAGTCGACGGACTTTTCGCTAAAGCAATTTGTTCCAGCCAACCTTTGGTTGGTTAGGACTAGACTAAAAAAAAATAATGTTTCTATATAAATATATTAATATATTACATACATGCATAGATACATATACACATACATGCCTACACACAGAAAGAACGAAGGAACTAGAAAAGATAAAAAAAATATATTGGTCGGAGAACTGTTAATTTGCGAGATTGTGTTCTGCGATATGAGAATACACACATATGTATGTATGGCAAATAGTACTCTCTTGGTTTGGCGTGCGAGAATAAAGTCTAATTTTAATGCCGTTAGATATTAGTGCGTACTTGCGATATTGAAATTGAATCGAACTACTGAAATATATTTATGTTGACATGTTATATGGCTATATTATGTATGTGATACAATTGGTTTCATGTGAAAAATTAAATTAATAACATATATATGCTGAAAAAATCTTTTTTAAGACATTTAAATAATAACAAATTTAATATGTCGTGCAAGAAGAGTGCGTACAAAATTGTCATTCGTTGCGTCCGCGTGCTTAAGGATAATAAGCATAGATAACGAGATAGCAGTATGCAGATTAGGGATGTTTCGAATAGGAAAAATCACTATTCGCCAATGCAAATACGAATAATTTGTTCCACTATTCGTGAATAAGAATAGTACCTAACCTACTACGCACGTACTTGTAAAATTAGTAAGTAGATAATTTGTAGTTTAATTTAAAGTTAGTTCTATAAATATTTTTTTAGTTCAATCAGTAAGTACCTTTTTGGTTTGGTCTAAAGCTAAGAACTAAAAATTCACATACTAATTAAACCAAAACATCAGACACGTAACTGAGACACGTAACATTTCAAATGAATGTTTACTCTTAAAAGTATTTATATTTGTAGAAAACCTATTATACATACTGTTTACATTGGCCTTTTACTATTCGATTAGTATTCGTTTAGAATAAGGCGAATACGAATATGAATACGAATACTTGAAGATTGGCGAGTATTCGCTAAAACGAATTCGAATATTCGGAACATCCTTAATGCAAATGCATAGTTAAAGCATTAGCCAAACAAGTGTTTGCATGATTGCCCGCTTTTTTGCATTTAATTTTGGTGACCGTAGGTAGCGTTCACATCCGTTGCTATAACTGAAAGTGCTTGTTTGTCTTACAACGTTGTATTTGTGGTTAGTGGCACCTAGCCGTTTATGGAATAAGCTGATAATGGGCTGCAAAGAAAGTTGTATTTGTTAGAACCCTCGATTGCACAATAATAAAGTTACCTCGATAATTATGTATCTGTATTAGGGTGGAAAGGAATATTCTGGATACAACCGGCTTTTTAAGGCATCGATACTCACCGTCAGCAGTCCTTTTACCGTCCACTGCTGGAAACGGGCCTCCTCATATACATTGTCTTGTGCATGAGAGATGTACGGCCTTGAATCGGCACCCTGGCCAAGCGGATTGGCGAGTTCACTCCTTTAGATGTGGTGTAATTCGTCAGTTCTTGTGGTAACGACTTTATTATCCCTTAGTCCCCCTTCACGACACCCACGGGAAGGGATGGGGTAGTGGTATTCTAAAGCCAGTCCACACCACGCGGCCACTAACACGTCTATTCTTAAGGATTCATGTAATATATTTCATGGTTACGAAAACTTTGTATTTGACATTTTATTTATTTGTATTGACGTCGTATTTTTGCATTCAGATGGAACGTACTGGATATCACGATGGACGAGGTCCGAAACCGCACCCCCGAGGCGTCCAATCCGCGCGACACCTGCAGTGACATTCAACCTCTCTTCTACCCCCTCACCCAGCTGATACCGTACACCCGGTACGCTGCCTATGTCAGGACGTATACCACGTCGCAGAACAGGAAAGGAGCGCAAAGTCCAATTATTTACTTCACGACCCTCCCTGGACGTGAGTATTGTTGTGTCATCGTCTAAATTCTTATGAATAACTAGCTGTTCCCCGCGGCTTCGCCCGCGTAGGTTAATTATGAATCCATATAAAATTGACAGCCTGTATTTTAGCCCTTGAAGACAATGATAAATCACGTGTTCACTTGTTCAGTGTTCAATAGTATACCAAGTTTTAAGTTAATGGGACCATAAAAATATTTTTTACATACGATTTGATACCCTGTTCCACCCCTTTTAGAGGTTGAACTTCGAGAAATCTATTCTTAGAGTCTCACGTCATAAAAAGAAGCTATAGTCCAAATTACATATTTCTTCATTCAGGCTTCATGGGTGTCGGCTCGGCGTTGATTTCTCAGCGTCAGTCAGGACATTTCTCTTTACGTTTACCTATAGATTCTTTTGTTTAATAAGTAGGAGACTACCCCACTCAGCATACGTTCAGCCTCATATGAAGTCGCAAAACAAAATGAAATGCCCACGCTTGGGATCTAAGTAGTGATTTCATCCATTGGAGTATCCCCATAACCATTGGGGATAACCATTGGGTTATCCCCTGTGCGTGGTCTAAAAAATGAGAACTTCTCTTCAAAATTTATGCTGCAAAATACATAATAACTTACTAGCCCGCAGCTCTACGCTGTGTAGATATGTGAATCAGTTGCTGATATGTGTGTTTTTGTTAATGATTCAAGGGACAGACGTTATTGTATCATTAATCATTCTTCATTTCATTACACGTCAGGCTTGCTAAAAAACTTTTACGGAAACGTTGATTTTGGCTTATTAGTTTATTAGCTTTTGTCCGCGACTTCGTGCGGTCTACATGAATAATAGCCTATGTATTAATCTTCCTATTTGCTAAGTTTCAACGAAATCGAATCAGCCGTTTCGACTTGATTGAGTAACAAACATCCAAACTTTCGCATTTATATGTTAAGTGGAATTTCTTATCGTAGCCTATACTTTGATCAGAAATAAAGCGAGTTTAATTGAGGACATTTAAATACTTGATTTTATTGTTTCGATCGATCGAAGTTTCATTTGTATTCCATAAATAGTCCAAGCGACACTTAAATTTTAATAGGACTTCCAAGAAAAATTGATTTTTTTTAATATTCCTACGATTTCAGACATAGAATCTATACTATATAAATAAAATATAATAAAGAGAAAGTGCGAATTTTGTGAGTTTGTGTGTATGTGGAGGGTAATCTCCGGAGCCACTGCACCTATTTGAAAAATTCTTTCACCATTTGATAGGTAGGTACATTATTCCAGATGCACATAGGCTATATATTACATATGTGCAAAAATATTGCCGGGCATGCAACGCATGCCGGGCACAGCTAGTTTGAAATAAAAAGAATTTGAGAAATATTTATGTTTCAAATATTTTAACTTGTTTCCACCGTAATTAATGTTTCATGAATTAAGTTTTCAAGTTTCTACCTGATCTCCTTTAGCAAAATACCTACCTGAAATTACTCTTATTATTTTAGGATTACTCTATGAATATTTTTTCTCTAAGAAAATGTTAAAATGTTTTGCCTCGTGTAGACAATATTTATGGTACCTAATTACGTTTTAATATCGACGACTGCTTCATAGCTATTCATGGGTAGCTAGGTTATACTATTTGAAATTAAAATTCGTTTGGTATTTTATATATTTGATCCGAAATAAAGTTTGTAATTTAAAACCTATGAAAACTGAAATAAACTTAGAACAATGACAAGAAAGCTAGGAATTAAAAATGGCTAAATCTAAATAACATAGACAAAGCTTTTGCTTTGTCTATGTTATTTAGATTTGTGTGGAAATGTATTTACATTTGTGTGGAAATGGGTCACAAGTACACACGTCTTGCAATTCGCATGTGGTAAAATGACGTCATACAACTGATCGTGTGGGCAATTACAAAGAAATTCGTGCATAGAAATAAGAAATCGTGTTTCGATCACACCTCCAAAATAAATGCATTTGAGTTAGATTTAGTCGAAGTTTTGCCTTTAAAAGATTGCTAAAGATGTACCTAACATAAATCTGATTTTCTCAGGTCCAAGCTTGCTTACATAATTGATTTAACATAAAATTGATTTCCCTATGTTCAAGTCTGTCGACATAATAAATCTATACTAATATAATAAAGAGGTAAAATTGTGTGTTTGTGGGTATGGTGGGGGTAATCTCTGGAACTACTGAACCGATTTCAAAAATTATTTCACAAATAGGAAGCTACATTATCCGTGTCTAATATAGGCTATATTTTATTTTGAAATTATGAAATAAAAAATTTGAAAAAAAAAACTTATAAACCGAAGCGAAGCGAGGGCGGGTCGCTAGTGTAACATAAAATTGATCTCCCCATGTCCAAGTCTGCCTACATAACAGGTGTAACATAAAACTGATTTCCCCAGGTCCAAGTCCACCTACAAGTTTAACAGTGGAGCAGCGAACACCTAACTCTGTCTTCATCAAGTGGAATCCGCCGACTATGCCGAACGGCACTATCGTCAAGTACCACGTGGAAGTACAGGCCAATAGCTACAACAGGCCGAAGATCCTGGCCGGAAATGTCAACTATTGCGGAAATCGTACGTTTTTCTTTTATTTATTTTTCCATAATGGGATGTCAAAAAGATTAAATACGTCGGTCGAACCGAACGCCCACTACCTACTATACTTTCATACTAAGTAGGAGTGGGTGATACAAAACGTATATAGATATTGAAACTATATATCGTAGCAATATCGCGATATCGATATCGGTCTGCACTGAAACTACGAGATATCGGGCAAAACATTATACTGCTCCATGTGATGCGTATCGTCTGTATCGGAAAATCGTATCGGAACAACGATACGATTCAGCGAATCAGCGATGGCGATGTAGTCAAATCGGATATTTTCGTTTCGGATCGAGCGAGGCATGAGACAGAACTAGCGATCTGCCCGCTACCGAAATTTACCGAATACCGACGAACTGACACGATCGCCAGAATCGCGACCATACCGTGTCCGAATGAGAGAGCGCGAGATTAAGAAAGAGCAATATTATAGCTATACTATCCATACTATTCTAAACTTTACGCATAGAGTAAAACATCTGATTGAAGGTTTTTCTTAATATTTTGGCAAGGTTATGATAAGAAGTTGTCAGTTTCAATCTGCGACTTTATTTTGTAAAGCATAATGATGGCAATGATGCACTTCCGATTTATTTCACGCACTTGTTAACCTTTGGCCGTGAACTAAAATTTGAAGAAATTCGTGACACAATTCTTTTTCTTGCTTCGTTCTTTTTCTAGAAATCATCTATTTTTAGTTTTGTTCGTGCTTCGAAATAATTGAGTTATCGCATTAACCTGTTGTTTTTGGATTATTTGAATAAAACAAAAGAACATTGAAACATAAATGTGTAAATAAGTAGCGATTTAACCATATTTTGCAGTACAATTATTGTGTATGTCGATTTATTTATTCTTCGTAATACATAACTAGAAAAAATCTTATGATAGCGAGAACTCACGAGTATACCTACCTAAAACAATGCTATAAAAAAACTATAACATCATCGAAACATCAACAAATGTCGTAAGATAATAGCTTTGTTCGCGGTAAGGATTCAGAACTAATTCGGAACTAATACTGAACTAATTTGGAATCGTAGTAGAGCGCATGCTCGGTTATAGACCGATTCGTGATTTTTATTTCCGCGAACGATTTCGGAACCAAACTGCGTACGATCTACTGTCATCGGCAGTGTTACCAACTCTCAAAAATATTTATCCCTAAAGCTTAAGTCAAAAACCCCCAAAATCGCCCCAATTACTTAGAAATCCCCCTAAAAAAATATATAATAAAAGAAAAAATATAAATTACAAAAATGCAATGAAATTTCTTTACCTTTTAAATCTCGATCTGTTTCCCAAATCTACGTGTACTTCTTTCTGTACATTTTTTTATTTTTAGTTTCTTTAGGCATCATTAACAAATTGCTTGTCGGCACAGCAGTACAACAACAAATCGAATTAAACAAGTAAACAATAATCAACGTACATATGTATAGGCACATAGGCACAATAACCACCAGTCACCACAGAGTAGTTGTAATATATTTGTACTAGATGTCGTTAAGTCGCTAGGTCAACAAATAAATATGATTAGCTATTATAGTTTGGATTGTCCCAGGGCCTATACTTTCACATAATATATGAAAAATATATATTCAAAAAAATATATGAAGAGTCAAAAAATCCCTAAAAATATAAAACCCCTAAAAAAAACCCATTCCACTTATTTACCCCCTAAATTTGGGGGGAAAACCCCTAAGTTGGCAAGTATTTAAGTGGACCCACCAAAACACATTACTCTTATTAGAGTATTATATAAACTTATTTATATAAACAACAAACAAAACTAACCATATTTTATTTAACCCTTAATAAATTAATAAAATTTATATTTTATTTAACTATTTAACCAGTTTATTAGTTTCTAACCAACTGAATATAGCCGCAGCATGTATGTCAAATGTCGTTAGGTAAAAACTGCGCATGTCTGGAACTACGGATTCTTGCCAAAGTTATAGAACTGATAGAACTGATTCTGAACCGATCCTGAATTGAGTTCGACGGTTCCGCGAACACAGAACTGTAACTAGAAATTCTGAATTGTGTGTTCCGCGAACGGCATTATTTGAACTGCGCATGCGTATAGTTCCGAATCAGTTCTGAATCCTTACCGCGAACGAAGCTGTTATGCATATCGATCAATATATAGTTTCAGAAAATATATGGTTTCGGAATCCGATATCAAATATCGATATATAGTTTCGATTTGATATTCTTAAAAAGCTATATTACCCGTCTCTAATATTAAGGCGTGCGCCGCGCGCTGTAGCGTTTAAGTAATACACGATACACTCCCCGGCCGAAAGTAATACACATCGGCCTTTAGAAACACTATCGGTTAGCTTCGGTTTTGTTGACCGTCGTCTCTGTCGTGTGCCTAGCCGATCATAACCGATGTGTATTACTTTCGGCAAGGATGTGTACAATCGTGGTGAATGGCGATAAATACCGAACGTTTAATGATAATTTAAGTATATGACCTATCATAATCATCATCATCACTAAATAATATAAATTAAAGTCCCCCGCCACGACGATTATGTGTTTGTTCGGGCTAATCTCAGAAACTACTGTACGGATTTTTATACGGTTTTCACCAATAAAAAGAGGGTTTATCTAGGAAGGTTATAGGTTATAATAATTTATGAACAATTTTTGAAAATAAGCTACCGATATGATGATATTTGTGAATTAAGTCGGAAAAAATCGTCCCTTCTGAGAGCTTCCGTTGCGTGCGTTGTTAATGATGCACGAAAATAATGTATGGTGGAATAGTTCCTCTAAAAAAGTTCTAAAAAAAGTCCGCGATAGCATGTCTATCTTTTAAGGTTGACTCATAATAACCATTGTTATATGATTTTCAAATCAGATTTGGTCTAATAGAATGCTTTATTTGCAAAGGTGTCCTTATTATCTAAATAAATATGTTATTCATCATAAGTATTCAATTTAGACCAATTTGCCTTTTAAACCATTTAATTAGGAATTAAAATAACTCGTGCAACAAAATAACGGCGGCAGTGGCAGGCGGGGGCGGGGTGGGTTCATGCATGCAGCGCAGCGTGTAGAACGCGATGTGTCCCGAGGATAGCCGAGTATTCCCGAAGTTATTATCAGCGCGTGAGACCAACACCTACTATAGTAGGTGTTGGTGAGACCCGAGCGGGCACGCACACACACGAGGTGTACACGTCATTGCGAGTGGTCTTGCGGAGCGTATTTTTTTGTTTATAGTAAAAAACATCTAAGTAAGTTAATGAATATTAGTTGATTTTATTATCAGTTTAAAACTTCGTCACATGACCGCCCCCATCCATCCACCAGGAGTTATCCGCCTATAAATAATTAGTGCTACCCGTGCGAAGCAAGGGCGGGTCGCTGGTATAATATATTGAATACATACATATATATTCGTATCAAATGTATTGTAATGAAATGAGAGAATTATTGGACTGAATATTTAAAAGATTTTACGCGGCGAAGTAATAGCTATGTATCACAGGAATATGAAGTCTCTTGTACAGACTGAGTAACATGTATTAGTCTTTGATGTCCCACTGCGGGAAATAGGTCTCCCCTAGTACATCACTGGGGGGTTTCGGGGTGTAATCCACCACGGAGGCCCCGTGCGTATTGGTGGATAGGTACACAGACACATGGTAGGTGGATAGGATTTTTATTTCTGGAGCATGCGGGTTTCCTCACGATGTTTTCCTCTCGCCGCCGAGCTAGTTTTAAAATTTTAAACTGGATATTAATAAGGAGAAAATTAGATATGTTTTGCAATATTTTTCCGACAAGGGTATGCATGTTTCTAATGGTCGAAAAGAGATTTGTGGTGTTTACAGAGAAGATGCTTTATCTAACACTTTATCTATCTAAAACTACTGCAAAAAATGGTTTAGTCGATTCAGGTCTGGTAATTTTGATGTAAATGATGTTCGTCGCTGTATTCATCCTATTAAGGTAAATGTTGATGTTATCGTTGAAAAAATTGAAGCAGATCGACACATAAACAATTATCAAGTTGCGGAAGAGCTTAGCATTCATCACTCAACAGTTTTGAATCACCTGCTTAAACAGGATTTTTTAAAAAAGCTGGATATCTGGTCGCATGATTTAAATGACAGAAACTTGGTGAATAGAATTTCCATATGCGAGATGTTGCTAAAACGGAATCGATCCATTTCTGAAGAGACTAGTAACGGGCGATGAGAAGTGGATTATGTTAAAAAACGATTTTTCAACGTGCCATTTTTCATTTATCCATTAAATAATTAATTTGTAAGGAGACCATTCTGCTTACGCCAAAATTTTATATAATTTTTTTTTTATGGACGAAGGTGGCAGACCAGCATACAGTCCACCTGATGATAAGTGGATACTGTAGCCCATAGACATCCGTGATACATGCCAACTTTAGTCCAAAATGACAAACGTTGGCACGCCCCCGGATGCGCTGCCTACCTTTGGATATACGAATGGATTTGGAGAAAGGGTTGGGGAAATGGGGAGGGATAGGATGGGAATGGGCTCTGGCACATCTCACTCACTACCGAAACACGTAGGTACGTACATTAGGGAAATAAGATAAAGTGGGAAATGCAGTACATTTCAAGGTAGTCTTCTGTGAGAGAGGGGTAACGTGGCCAGTCGAGTGCGCCCAGCGGCTGTTGGATTGCAGCGTGCACTCTCCCCCTCATTTAATGATAACATTAATCGACATTCAACGGGACGAACACGGGGCGGGGCGGTAATTGACGTAGCGCGAAGAGGTGCCGAGTTAATTCAACCGAGTTGTATGTAACTTACATCCTACACATTTTCGGTGTATTGTTTTGCTTTAAAATCAAATACAGGTCATAAGTTATTAAGTACTTGTATTAAGCCTATAATGACCCACTGCAGAGCACAGGGCTCACCTAGTCAATTATTGTCAATCAGTGGTGGTTTCGAGCTATAATCCACCACGCGGGCCCGTTGTGGATTGGTGGATACACACATACTCTAGATTTATTTCGTATTTTTCGAGCATGCAAGTTATTTAGTAAGAACTGTGTAGACCGTGGAAACTAGTTTTATAAGACAAACCAACCATTTAACCATTTGAGAAATGCATTTACTTTGTATTTTAATAGAATAAAATAAAAATAATAATAAAAGTAAAAAATTATTCAACAGCTACTGCCCTTGCAAACATGATCGCGGTCCGCGGCGAGGATATCCCTGAGAAGCATGAGGAGAAAGCGACGGGTGACGTGAAGAACTCCTCATGCACCTGCAAGGAGGAGCCTAAGGGCACGCGATTTACTTCGCGGGCTGAGGAAGAGCGCATCGAGAGCATCAACTTTGAGAACGATCTGCAGAACCACGTGCGTATTACAATGAAGCATTTTTTAATTAATGATACATAAGGTTCTATAAAAATAATGTAAAATATTCTAGTATGTCATTTGGCGGGTCATACTGATAATATTTATAAAAAGAAAATCAGCGTAACTGCTCGGTTGTATCCTGCATATCTATGTTATACCTATGTGTATATGTTACATACATGTACGAGTCGATTGAATTAACTCGGCACCTGACTGAAATGCGGCCCCGTTCGCGCTGTGCAGAGCGAGGTGCCGAGCGACAACCAAGCGCGTAACGGTTCGCGCCCCGAATCATAGCTAGTACCGACCGACCTACATACCCATTTAGCTATCAATGAACTTTTAAACTAAATGTATGCACATACGAGTAAATTAATCACCAATTATTTTATTTTTAATATTATGAAAAATAATGAAATACATGTTATTTTTTTAGATATTAATAGCTTTAGTCTACTGATTGACATATTAAAATATATTAAACTATTGTTGTAGGACCTTATAATTCTTTAATTCTACTGATGTAATTCGAGAAAAACGAAGTCTTGAAAAACCACGTACGTACATTGGGGAATAGGATAAAGTGAGAAATGCAGTACATTTCAAGGATTTTTTTCTGTAAGAGAGGGGTAACGAGGACAGTCGAGTGCGCCATGCGGCTGTTGGATTGCAGCGTGTACCCTCCCCCTCCAAAATATGCGTTGAAGACTTGTTTAATGTAAAAATAATGTAATCATGTGTAATAATAAAAATAATAATGTATGCAAAATACGGAATTTTTAAAAGTTACGTAGCTTAAAAATGAATATTCACATTTGTCAGGTTTACATAAAAACGGACCGTAGCAAATCAAACAGCACAACGAACAGGACGCGCCGGTCGATCGACAACGGGCTCAACAGCATGCTGGTGATACTGAGCGAGAACAACAGCCCTCGGCCCGGGTACACGTACCTCAACACCACCGACGAGGAAGGTGAGAGTGTCACCTCACTACGGCAGGGATCGCAATGAACGTGGGGGAGGGCCAAACGGTCAATGAACAACATTTCAATTAAATTTTGATTTATTTTATACTAGCGGTGACAGCGACTCCGTTCTCGTGAACTTTAGAGTGATTCCCGTAGGAACTCTGTAACAGGTCGGGATAAAGTGTACTCTAAATGTTAACCTAAGTCATAAGCTATAAACTATGCCGAGTTTCATTAAAATCCGTCCAGTGGTGTTTATGCGTGATGCGCATTCAGTCACACAGCTGACAGGCTGATAAATATTACAAAATATGTTGTTTTGGGTTTTATATCATTCGTACATTATGTTGCAATTACTTTTTTTTTTAATATTTCATGTACAGACACGGCTCTTTTACGATTTTATTATATGTATAGATGTGTTAATTAAACATATATATTACTAATTATTTATTAGTCTCCTGACTCTCAAAACCAGTAAATAAATTGTATCTTCGGAGCCAGTACTATAGATAGGTCCAATTTTAATACAAATTTTTCAATAATTATTTACAATACAACATACTTCTATGTTTTATAAGAATTAATATTCCATTGGAACTATACGAGTATGTAGACATGTAATGATAATACGATAATATAATACAGAATGATAATACAGTACTTGAATCTTTTTAAACAATCATATAAATTAAATAGCTGTAGATATTATAAATAGATTCGTGAAATCAAAATATCTAAAATTGTTACTGATTTATAGAGCTTAGAAGTGGACAATTTGAAAAGGAGTGCACTCAATTCGGAGACTCGGCAATAGCATCCCCACTTGAAATATCTAGTTCATAATATATGTACCTATACCTAATTATCTAACGAATTTGAAAAAAATGTTTTTAATAGTTTTAAATGTTTTAATTCTTCTTTATTATAGAATAATCTACAAATCATAAATTTTAAATTCGATCTTTTAACTATAATAACTATAAATTTTAACTATAATATTTTATAGTTATGTAAATGGGTTACATACAATTTTTATTTGTTTTATATCGGTCTTGTTCGCGCGCTTATTGATAATATTAGTACTGTGGCCACAAACATTCACATCCTTAATAGTACAGATACAAAAACAAGTTGATTGTAAACAGCAGAAGAACAAGACGGAAGGAAGATCAATTCATCTGTCAGCACCTCTTCAATGAACACAGACGTGATCACGATTCATGTAATTGAACTGAAATATTGACTGTATAAATGAAAATTAAAAATCGTTGTTCACCCATTTACATAACAATTATTATGCTCAACGGCGACAACAAATGTTTAGAATCCCACGACGGAGCAAGATGAAAGACTTGGCAGGGAAAACATTATTTATTTTCATTAAAAACTATCGCAAATACATACGTATAAAAATATGAATAAACCAAAAAGGGACATTTAGCATTTATTACACGGTGACTCAAACCCGTATAACTGTGAGACTACGTTTCAAGATGGCTGCCGTTTTCCGCCACGTTCATTATGATCCTTGTCGCAGTGTACAAGTTTCGTTTAACATCATCCACCATTCCATTCACCTTTGTTTTAACATGTCAGTTGCCTAGGCGACTTTCGAGTCTATGCTTACTCTTCGCCCCTTGTCATGCTTGTTAGCGCACACGACCCTCATCACTTCCGTGTAAACATTCTTATTTCAGCCAAATGCAGTCGCATCGAGCCTAACGCTTGCATCGTAAAGGACAATGCCACAGGTTACAACATGAACATTATTGTTTTATGTCACGGGTATCCGGTTGCTGCATGAACTATTCATCATTCATCATTATCAGTTGCACGTCATATTGCCAACAGTATCAGTCGATACATATCTGGATGAGCGAAGCGATCCTAGCATGTCACACGAAAATGTAGATAGAGAATTTTATTTGCATGATGTTTAATAGAATTTTTATTTGACATCCGCGCTCATCTGGAGACCAACTTCACTGACCTAAACGAATTTTAATGCATGTGATATTTTGAAACGATTGCAAGTAGAAAATGTTTGAACAGTGAGAGAATCATTCGCTCAACCAAATTGCTGTTACTCCGGCAGTTTCAATGAGCAACTTGTCATGTTCACGCCTTTTGTAATGCACGTATTATAAGAACTGCTATACACTTGTTCTACTTGGCACGTTTAGCACTCCAATTGGCTTGTATGTAGTTGAAAGTATACATTGAAGTAATGAAATCTTATCAACTGTAGTATGAAACAAATAAAATTAAAATCTTTCATTTTGAAATATACGTATTTGTAATTAGTTTTTACTCATCAAGTACAACACAATTCTTTCTAGAAAAAGCTAGTCCTGCCCTATTAATGAAGCAGCAGCAAAGAATTCACAAAGAGACATTACATTAACTTAATTTAGTTTAATTTAACTTTCAAGAAGTGTCGAATATGCCAAGTTGAACAATTAGCAGTGTAAAAGACATTCAGTCAATTACTTCTCAAGAGAAACAATACCTGTAGGATTGCCACTTGTACCTTAAAATATTGTACTATTTTAGATATACGTGAACTATGTATTTTACAAAAAGAAAGAAGTACGTAAAAATACTTTATTTCATGGGAATCCTGATTAGTTTTCCTTTATTCAGTCACAATTGGATCGATGACTATCATAATGCGTAACATAGAAACCGTATGATCCTTTACATCATACGGTTCTTATGTTACTACTATCGTACGGGTATGTTCACTGGAAGCAACGATTTTCCTAATAATTTTAAATGTTTCTATTTTTTTTATAATAATTGTTCTCGACTCTTCGGCATTAATTGAGATTTTTACTTTGTAATGAATCCTAAAGTGGCTGGAATAGAATACTAAATTTTCTATTCACCACTAAAAAATAATTATATTTATTTTGATTATAAGAAAGTGTCAGAAATTTATGTATTTATTTATACTTTATTTTACACACAAAGATTTAATGACTTATAAAAGTTGGAAATGTATTAAAAAGATCTAATTTGGAGACTTCTCCTGCGGAAGTGAAAAGCGGCAAAATGAAAAGTACGAAAAATTATTAGTAAATTAAAGTTACACTAATATAAGAAGTATGAAAGGAAAGTAATGTAAAAATACCGCATACATTAATTATAATGCGTACTTTATTTGTGGAGGTGTACTTTTTTCATAAACAAAAATGTTACCTTATTTGATGAAAAAAGATGGCAATCCCAAACGCCTTATTATTTACAATAAATTGACTTACCCATCCGCAGGCCACGTGAGGTCCTTGTACTACGAACTGGACAGCAACCGCACGTCGCTCCGCGTGGAAAATATGCGCCACTTTACTTGGTACACGGTGAACATTTGGGCGTGCCGCGGCAAGCATGACAATGAATCGCAGAATGTTTACGAACAATCCTGGTGTTCAGACCGGGCGTTCTATATCTTCAGGACTTTGGAATTGTGTAAGTGAATACTGATGGAATGTTCATTGCTTGTAAGAAACTATACGTTATTTGTTTTTTTCAATATCAGTTGACTTCGTATTTCTCCGATTTATGGCTCACGGCGATGGCTCATCTGTGATAAGGATTTACTGTTTCCAGTGATCGTTATTTTTATAAGTGCAGTATCCACGACTTACAAAGAAGCGTAGCTATCGTATTTACACGCGTCGCGTCGCTCTGATTCGCCTATTCTTTGTAGTTGTGGTACACACACAAATAAGCTTTGACTTGACTCATGTATTTCCTGTTTTTAGCATAGTTAGTTATGGACGTATTCAATATTTATTTATTTCAACAAAAACTACAGCTTTTACTTTATAAAATATATAAATAGTTTCTGATTATGCCAAACATTTGCATACAGGTTTACATTTTATATGTAATATTATACAAAGTATTTTCTTCAGCAACGTCAGTAATTTCTTCAGTGAAAATTAGATAGATACTATTTCTGAAAACTGTAAGTCTTGAACATCTTACGCCATACAGAATCAACGGCAGGAGAACAGTTTACCTGAATGTTTTTAAATCAAAAAGTTTTTAATAAGTCTGAGAAATTTTAGTTATAAAATATAATATAAATATAATATCTGGTATCCAGCACTCCGAAGACATCAAGCTCACGGGGAAGAGAGACGAGATGGGGGGGACAAAAACAGACTCGGTACATACCACACAAACATATAAATACCGGTGCGCCACAATCGTCGAGTCATCGCGACCGGTGATTCTTAAAAGGCCACAAGGCCATAAGAATTTAGACCTACACGATGTTGAGGCAATCAAGGTTTTTTAGCCGGTAGGAGTCCGGCATTACCTGGTACCACCTAGACTAGCCTAGTTAGACTAGATGGTACCAGGTGACCATGCAGGGTTTTCCTTGATTGTCTTTCCTAACATAAAATAAAAATCGTCGAGTCAGTTGCGCTCGAGAAGCCGAAGAGATAACATCTCTCCGAAAGTGAACGCAGTTGCCACTGAAGATGTCATCCGCAGTTGTTGACGAAACGTTTGGAAAAAAGAGAAAAGATTCCAGAAGACCTCGGCCAAGTAGCCCGGAAGTTTCAATTAATATAAAATATAAAGATATTTTATACAGAAATCAAACAGCAGAATAAATTGTCAACAAACTTCTTTGATGTAATTCTCATAAATTGTCTACAGTGAATGCAGATGTGGTGACCAGCGTTCAAGCTGATGTGTTACCGTCGAACAAAACCGTACCCGAAGTGAATGTTACTTGGGAGCCGCCAAAAAATCCCAATGGATTCGTGGTCGCTTACAACGTGCACCACTCGCGAGTTGAGGACAATAATCAGGTATGATACGTTTGTTTTAGTGTACCCAGTGTTTACCTAGTACTATCAATTTAAACTATTTCATTAAATAATTATTTAAAAAGAGTTGAAGCAGCATGTTGTGCTAGTTCTTTCTTCTAATAATGATGTTAAATGTTTTAGTGGACCGTAATTATTAATTATAATTTTTTTACAAGGCGATAGCGATGTTCATGGAGGATTGTCATAGACGAGAACAGGTCAAAATTGAAATGTTGGCTAGCATAAATATTAAATTGGCAGAGACTTTAAACTCTATGTACAAGGTACAATCGTGTACACAAATTTCGTGTGTGATTACAGGCACAAGACGTAGGACTGCAGAGCTGCATATCGTCGGAGGACTTCGAAGCGAACGGGCGCAGCTACACGATGCGAATATTGACAGCGGGCAACTACAGCATCCGCGTCACCCCCGTCACCGTCAGCGGCGCGGGGAACGTCTCCTCAGAGATATACGTTATTATACCGGTAATTATAACATTTTTGTCCTTAATCCGTCCGGTGTATTGTAGTCATCGGTAAAAAATTAAATAAATGAAAGATCAAAAGTCTGAGTGGTTAAATTATTTGATTTCTTCGCATTGATAGCGTAAAGTAACTATAAAAATTGACAGTTAGTTGAACGGAATTTACAATATATCTGTGAATGATTTTTTGGAGCTCAATTTATTGTGCGTGACGACGTACGAGGGAAGGTCCAAAAGTTTGAACACATTTTTCGGATCGTTTAATTAGCATTTCCATCTCAGTATAAAAATAGTACCTAAACAAAATTGTATCTAAAATGACCATAAAAACTGTATTCGGTTTCTTTACTTATCTTTATTGTTTTAGATATTCACAGGTTATGGTATTTTAGCTTTAATTATATAAATAAAAGATAAAAAAAAATAAGATAAATTAATCCTTATCCATCTTGCTGCTTGAATCTTTGTCATTTTCGCTATCATTAGAATCCGTCTCCGAGTCCTGTAGGTTTATTATATCAATTGATCCATAATATCGTTGATCATATCATTTTTGTAGTACTCGTCCTTAATTTTTTTCACGTGATCGTCGCATTTTTGCCATTTATTCACCGAATAATTGGAAAACATCTGTTCAAGTACTCGTTTCTTTTCAGTTAAATGTGAATCAATACTTGTCCGTGCTAGCTCACCCTTGATATCTCCCCCTACCAACTCCATCGGATTTAAATCCGGATGATAGGGTGCCAAATAGAGCACAGTATGACCTTCAGTATTTCTTCAATTTTGAATACTTTTCTGTTTTGTTTGTTTTTATCAAGTCCAGCAAATCACATTTTTTCATTGTACCAACATTGAACATCGGTATAATATTGAATATATTATACCGATTTAGCCACGCTTGCATTTGAGTTTTTAATGAGTACATAGTGGGCATTTTATCCAGCTCTTTATAATGATATTTCGCGTTATCCATAACGATTACTGAATTGCATGGTAAATTAGGTATAAGCTTTTCACAAACCCACTTTTAAATATTGTTGAAATTCATATTTTCGTGATAATCTTCCGTCTTAGCTGTAGGTTTGAAAATTGTTAAAGCGGCATGTACAAATCCTGATCTGCCACCAGTATGTATGATAACCAGTCTGTCACCTTTACCAATAGAAGGCAGTGCACAATTTTCAGTGTTTGATTGCCAACACATAGACATATTGTATGAGGCATTGACGTAGGTTTCGTCTAGATAAAATATTGTTTTGTTTCCAATCTGCATTTTCTTATAGCTCGGAGGTATTTACATCTCCACTGGACAATATTGGGTCGTCCTACTAAAATTTTTCTCTTTTGTTGATATTTGATTGACAATCTGAACCGGAAACCTAATCTATGCAATCCAGAACATCTTCTACATATCTACAGTCCAGAACCCTATCTTCCTTCAAAACTATTCTCAATTTATGGATTGTTGGAAACTCATTTTTTTACTGTGTAGAACTCAGTAACCTTTCTTCTCACAACACTTTCAGTAAAGCTGTCCAATATTATCTTCTTTTTTCTTGTCTATTTTTTCTTTTATGGCGTAGAAAATTTAATCGGTTCACTTCCTACACTTTTTCCGGCATTCATGTCGAATCTAATTTTCTTGACTTAATAAAATTGTACACATTATAGACGACTTGTTTTGTTTCACTCCGAAGCGGGGGACTCATCTTGTGATACGAATCTCATGTGTGTTTTATACAAAGCGGCCGATAACAATAACACATGTTGACGCCAGTGAAACCGGTGCCCTACTGAAGGGACGCGGTGTGTCACTGACATCCTTCCCGCACCGCGCCCATACCTCAGGAGCGGACTGAATTAGTTAAACGTTACGTCTGTAGTTTACAATATCGAATGGTCGCTCACTGGGTTTTCTTCTATGAGCAGATTTCCCCTGGTAGGGTAGTATCGCGGGGTCGTATTGGCGAACAGAAGTCCTGGACCGGTTTATATTCCTCATTTTCTGTCTTCCCAATTCTTTTTTTCCAAATTGACTTAAGTCTGCAAAAGTAGGCAGTGCGTCCGGGGCGTGCCAACGTTTGTCCTTTTGGACTGATTCTAGTATGTGTGGCGGATGTCGCAAAGCCACAGTATCCATTTACTACCAAAAGAACTGCTCGTCTGCCATTTTATTTCTGAGGTAACACCACATTAGGGGATACAGTACCAGAACTGCCCCCCCCCCCTCCCCACTCCCCGTGAGAGGAGTGCGAAGTGTCCCGGAGCGATCATATACATAATACGTACATATTTTGTATAGGAGCGCACAGCGGAGCGCGGCCTCGAGTGGGTATGGGGCGTGGTCGGCGGTTGCGTGGCCGTCGCCGCGTTGGTGGGCGGTAGCGCGTGGTACGCGCGCCGCGGCCTGCTGCCCGCGCACGACGGTAACAAACTGTTTGCGAGCGTCAACCCCGAGTACGTGTCCACCGTGTACGTGCCCGACGAGTGGGAGGTGCCGCGCACCAGCGTCGAGTTCATACGGGAGCTCGGACAAGGATCGTTTGGCATGGTACGTTACATACACAGCACACGCGCGCACACACACACACACACACACAGTGGACACAGATATTTGAGTAATCCACTTGCAGTCACTAGTTTGTCAAAATCAAACTAGGAAAAAAACTAAGGGCGCATGTACACGCTAAGAAAATTAGACGGGTCTACACACCCTTCGTTTCTACACACGAACAAGTCGCCCATTACTTTATATGAACGTTTATAGACTACGTCGGCGCTAGATAAGTCGGTATGTCGCTGTCCTTTCTGTATCCGATAAATATCGTGTACATAGTAAGCTCCCTCTAATTTTCTTAGCGTTCACAAACGTCCTAAGTATTTAATTTTATCTATGAGTACTAAAAAAATAAAATAAAAAGATTGAGGAATTAATTAAAAATAGTTAAATCCGAAACATCACTTTGATCTATTGTATATAGTCAGTTTCCAAGCCACATAACACGCAGTCTATTTATGTTTGTTGTCCTGTGAATGCAAATGCCATTTATAGTTTGTCGCGTTCTTATGACTATTAATTAGTTCTATATTTCTTTATCATAATGTACAAGTATTATGGAAATCCTGACAAACGTTGCGTGGATCATTGTGTTAAACTCGTGTGTAACAATTTTTCTTTTAATTTTGCAGGTATATGAGGGCATTGCAAAAGGCCTCGAAAAAAATAAATCAGAAACTCGGTGCGCTGTGAAAACTGTCAATGAACATGCCACTGACAGGTAAATTTCCAATATATCTACTTGAGCTTTGTCGTTTGGTGTTTATGAATATAAACAGAAAATTTATTGTATGCATTATTTTCTGTAGCCTAGGAACAAGTCTATAGACGGGGCAAGGATCTTGATGTTGAGTTTAAGCTTTCATCCCCTTCTCTTCCTCTATCACACGAGAAATTAAATTTTATGTCATATTAAATATAATATGCATATCACAGAACATATTCGTATCATCATCATCATCTACAGTTTGTTTCCACCCACTGCTGAGTATAAGTCTCCTTTTGTTTGTGTCACTTTCCTCCGTTCTGCACTGTTCTTAACCGTATTCTTCCTGGAAAGCTCTTCGCGTTATCGACCCACCTTCGTATACTCAAAGACATTTCAGAAACTCAATTCAGTTGCGTGTTCCGTCCTGGCCCGACCACAATCTCCATCAAGATTGAAAGTGTTAAATGTACTCTTAGTACCTACAATAAAATTAATTGTACTTCAATTGATCGTGAAAAGATTTTGTTTGGCCGAGCTAAACCGTGTACGTTGCAGCCAGGCCACAGTAAATCCTATCTAGTGATCTCAAATACTCCTAGTTGAAATGTAAACAAAGATAATGCTCCTTTTAAGGAGTAGGCGCTTAATCAAATTCAGTTGGATAGGTATAATATATAGGTATTACATAGGTCTGAAAAATAGGTCTAATCTCACCTATATCTTGATGTTGGCCGCGGGCTAGCTGTAATAATTATAATCATCTTTATTTGGGATCATGATATGTACCGATTCGGCGGTCAGTGACTACTTCTAGATTTGACCACTTCTTGTAAAGATCATTTGTTAGTTTGTTAGTAATTTTAGTAAAGCAATTTATAAATAAATATAAGTTAGTAGTCCTAAAGCAAAGCAATGCAATCAGCTCTTTCAGTATCCACTGGTGGACATCAGTTTCCTCAAGCACATTGTCTTGTGCATGAGGGATATACGGCCTTAAAACGCCACGCTGGCCAACCGGGTTGGCGAGTCTACTCTTTTACAGGTGGTGTAGTTCCTCAGGGCTTGTGGTAGTCGCTTTGTTATTCCTTAATCGTTATAGGTGTTAATCTATAGCCGGCCGACACCATACAACGAATAGTAAAGTAACTTATTTATATTTCTTCAAATGTACACCCACCCAGTGTACTAGCCACTAGACTAATCTAGCTTCTCAGTTATAAACGTGACATGTTTGTCTTCTCGCGCAGAGAGCGTATCGAGTTCCTGAACGAGGCGTCGGTGATGAAGGCGTTCGACACGTTCCACGTGGTGCGTCTGCTGGGCGTGGTGTCGCGCGGGCAGCCCACGCTCGTGGTGATGGAGCTGATGGAGCACGGTGACCTTAAGACGTACCTGCGCTCGCATCGGCCCGACGCGGACGGTTCGCTGCCCTCGCGCGCCTCCGATACCAAGCGGCCCAGCGCCGAGCCGCCCACGCTGCAGAACATACTGCAGGTGAGTTCTTTTGTAGAAAGAAGGTAGCAGACATAGACGCGACAGCCCTTTGAAGATATTTCAAGATAAGACTCTGTTTGCTGTTGTCTATTAAACAGTAAAGTTCATAACATATATTCTAATCAAATACTAAGTAGATGTGAATCAAAATGCTTTTGTCATTATGTGAAAGGGACATCCATGCATATTCGTCTTCGAAAATGAATTAAAAAACTTACAGGATGGAATCTTTTTACTCACTCCTTCTCTTATTTCTGAGGATATTGATTATGCTCAGCATTCGCATCAATTGCTTTCCTTCATTTGCATCGAACTTCTTCATTTCGAAATTTTCTGGAATCTGGCCTAATCACTATTTAAGATCCCCTATGTACCCCGGGGTGTAAGGGGTCCCAACCTACATCTCTGGGACCCAAGCCAACCTCACCGGCTCGTGGTGCACCCTGCCGACCAACGAACGAGGCTCTGACGACCCGCCACCACGCACTGGACCAGCGCGGCGGGTTACGGTCCACCCCCCCCCCCCCCCCCCCCCCCTATGGCAGAAAAAGTAAAACGGCCCCAAGTTCCCGGCGGCTCCAGTCGCAACACCGGCGTGGACGACGGGCGCTGGTCGAGCGCTGGAACCAGGGGTGCTAAGAATCTCCGGGCGGGATTCCACCGTCGAACGACCAGGGCTTTGAAAATGGATTACCGACGTAGGTTGTCACTGGTGACTTACAATACGCGCACTTTGAGGACAGACGAGAAGATTGCTGAGCTGGAAGAGGAGATAGGCAAGTTGCACTGGGATATATTGGGGTTATCAGAAATCCGAAGAGAGGGGGAGGACACGATAACCCTGAAGTCCGGCAACTTGTTCTATTACCGGGAGGGCGACCAGCAGTCCCAAGGTGGTGTCGGGTTTATCGTCCACAAGTCCCTCGTAAATAATGTTGTAGCCATCACGAGTGTGTCGAGCAGGGTCGCGTACCTTATACTCAGAATATCCAAGAGATATTCGTTGAAGGTCATACAGGTCTACGCACCGACCTCGGCACACCCGGATAACGAAGTGGAAGCAATGTATGAGGACATTAGTAGAGCCATACATGCTTCGAAAACACACTACAATATTGTTATGGGGGATTTCAACGCGAAACTGGGCAAAAGAGGCGACGATGAGTTGAGAGTGGGGCAATTTGGATGTGGACACCGGAACCAGAGGGGCCAGAGGCTGGCCGACTTTCTTGAGAAAGAGGGACTCTTTATGATGAACTCTTTCTTCAAGAAGCCGCCTCATAGGAAGTGGACCTGGATGAGCCCCGACGGTTCCGTTAAAAATGAGATAGACTTCATTATGGCCACAAAGAGACAAATATTCAATGATGTCTCCGTGATCCACAGGGTGAAAACCGGTAGTGATCACCGAATGGTTAGAGGCACATTGAATATAAACGTCAAGTTGGAAAGGTCCCGCCTGATGAAGTCTACGCTCCGACCTACTGCTGCCCACATACAAAACCCCGAAAGCTTTCAGCTTGAATTGTCAAATCGCTTCGATTGCCTAGAGGATTGCGTTGCAGTGGACGATATCAACAACAGGTTGGTAGAAACTGTCCATACGGTGGGGTCTAAATTCTTCAGACACCGTCGAAGAGATGGACCCCAAAAGCTCACCGACCACACCCTCGACCTCTTGGCGGAACGACGTTCGATGGCACTGCAGACTCCTGATGACGCGGAAGCATATCGGCAGCTCAATAGACGGATTCACCAGTCCTTGCGACACGACATCCGTCTCTTTAATACTAATCGTATTAAGGAGACGATAGAGCGGAATAAAGGCTCCAAAGTGTTCGCAAGAGACTTATCTATTGGGCAGAGCCAGTTGACGAAGCTGAAGAGGGAGGACGGCAGTGTCACTTCCGACAAACAAGAGGTACTGAGGGAGATCGAGGAGTTCTATGGACAGCTGTATACCTCGGTCGCTAAACCTGTTGGCAACTTGGCCAAAGACCCAAGAGCCAAGTTGACCCGACACTATACCGAAGATATCCCGGACATCAGCCTGTACGAGATTAGGATGGCCCTCAAACAGTTTAGAAACAACAAGGCGCCGGGCGAAGACGGAATCACTTCAGAGCTTCTGAAAGCGGGTGGAACACCGGTACTGAAAGTCCTTCAGAAGCTCTTTAATTCCGTCTTGCTCGAAGGTATTACGCCGGAGGCATGGAACAGAAGCGTGGTGGTGCTCTTCTTCAAGAAAGGCGACAAGACCTTGTTGAAGAACTATAGGCCCATCTCGCTTCTGAGCCATGTTTATAAGCTGTTTTCGAGGGTTATCACGAATCGTCTCGAGCGCAGGTTTGATGACTTCCAGCCTCCCGAACAAGCCGGTTTCCGAAAAGGCTATAGTACCATAGACCACATCCATACGCTGCGGCAAGTTATACAGAAGACCGAGGAGTATAACTTGCCATTATGCTTAGCGTTTGTGGACTATGAGAAAGCCTTTGATTCGATCGAGACTTGGGCAGTGCTACAGTCCCTCCAGCGGTGCCATATTGACTATCGGTATATCGAAGTGTTGAAGTGTTTGTATAACGACGCCACCATGTCAGTCCGAGTACAGGAAGGGACCACGGAGCCGATTCCATTGCAGAGGGGTGTGAGACAAGGAGATGTCATCTCTCCGAAGCTCTTCACCAATGCGATGGAAGACGCTTTCAAGCTCCTGGAATGGAAAGGACTCGGCATCAACGTTGATGGCGAATACATCACTCACCTTCGATTTGCCGACGATATCGTGGTCATGGCAGAATCGCTGGAGGATCTTAGCACAATGCTCGGAGACCTCAATCGAGTTTCCCAACAGGTGGGCCTTAAAATGAACATGGACAAGACGAAAATCATGTCGAATGTCCATGTCGTGCCCACCCCAGTTTCAGTTGGGAGCTCGATTCTCGAAGTTGTTGACGAGTACGTCTACCTAGGCCAAACGGTCCAACTAGGTAGGTCCAACTTCGAGAAAGAGGTCAATCGACGAATCCAACTCGGCTGGGCAGCGTTCGGGAAGCTACGCAGCGTCTTCTCGTCCAAAATACCTTAGTGCTTGAAGACGAAGGTCTTCGACCAGTGTGTGTTGCCGGTGATGACCTACGGCACCGAGACGTGGTCTCTGACTATGGGCCTCATAAATAAACTCACTGTCGCACAGCGAGCTATGGAGAGGGCTATGCTCGGGGTTTCCCTACGTGATCGAATCAGGAATGAGGAGATCCGTAGACGAACTAAAGTCACCGACATAGCCTCTCGGGTTAGCAAGCTGAAGTGGCAGTGGGCAGGGCACATAGCTCGAAGAACCGATGGCCGATGGGGCAGAAGGGTTCTCGAATGGAGACCACGTACCGGCGGACGAAGCCGAGGACGTCCATCTGCTAGATGGACAGACGACCTCATAAAGGTTGCGGGCACCCGCTGGATGCAGGTCGCTGCCGATAGGTCTAAATGGCGGACAATGGGGGAGGCCTATGTCCAGCAGTGGACGTCCAAGGGCTGAGAAGAAGAAGAAGAAGATGTACCCTGGGTCTTTTAGCGCCTTCTAGTTGTCACTATTAGCCCTTCCAGGTCTTTCAGAGCTTTTGCGCACTTTGTGACTAAAATATTGTAAAAGTTGTGGAATAGGCATGATGACGGATTTTCAAATCCGCTTCTATAATGTAGATTCACGTCTACTGTTTCCGAAAATAACATTATTTCAGCAATAAAATAAGTTTTAACGCAAATTATGCATTTTTTTTTCTATCTACTTTGAATTATGCGCGAAAACACTCGCAGGTGTCATGGCGTCGCTTGTGACGTTCACCTAGGTAAACGTAGGTAGGTAAATCAATCGAAGTTCAAGCGACACGGTGATGTTCACTGAGGCGTGACGTCATTCGCTCTGATTGGCGTTTTAGTTAACATGGCCGAATGCAGTATTTTATACTTTTATTTTGATGAAAATATTATTAATCTCAATGTTTACATTAAAACTGGTTAATTTATTAGAATTCTTTCAACATATTTTTTTCTCTAAAATCATTTATTCTTTAATTCTTTAATACTGTCATCATGCCTATTGCCAGCTGAAGATTTCCCGCTATGCTACGACATGGGGTTCTTCAAGAAAGCTGTGAATAGGATTTTGCCAGGCCGATGGCGCTCCTCTCATGTTACTGGTGTCCATAGGCGGTGGTAGCCACTTACCATCACCCTTTTATAGCCTAAATACGTTTTTCTATTCATAACTATCTGCTTTGAATGGTCTTCAATCTAGCTTTCACATAAAAAGGTATAGTGACTCGGGTATCGCATTCAAACCGAGACGCTAATAATTATTAAGGAGCCAATACCCTTACCCTTTCAACATAAAAAGCGAGTGGAAAACTTGGAAACGATTTATGTTATTATTTAGGTTCATTTAATATTTGTTTGAAAGGAATTGTGGATAAGTCTTGATAAATTCCAAAAAATATCCCTTTTTTCTGTTATTTTACTTTTGTATTGCTTTTATTCTATGGCTTGAATATCTTAAGTGTGAAAATCTTAAATATATATTACATAGTAAGATGTAACATTAAATTGTTAATTTTAATAATTTGGGGTAATCTCATCAAGCACTATCTCAACTCACTTAGCATGTTACAATATTAATGCTGTGTTCTCCTATAAGAGGCTACCATATGTGTATATTATAATGTTTATCATGTTTGTATAGAATGAAAATATATGGTGTGTCGCTGGCGAACTTAATAAAATAAAAACGGAAACTATAAAAACTTCACACCTCCACAACTTTATTCATGCGAAGTATCACCGGACACTGACTGTGCTAATACTCGTACAGTCTTGCACGTCATCATACAAAAATCAATATAGGCACATAAACACGTTTAAGGTCAACCATTGAATTCTATTAAGGTCAATTTAAGGTCTTAAATACAATTTTTATTCCCTTGTTTGTTTTTTGCAGATGGCTATAGAAATAGCCGACGGTATGGCCTACTTATCGGCCAAAAAATTTGTGCATCGCGACCTCGCGGCGCGCAACTGTATGGTCGCCGGCGACCTCACCGTGAAGGTGGGCGACTTCGGCATGACCAGAGACATTTATGAGACTGATTACTATAGGAAGGGCACCAAGGGCCTGCTACCCGTACGGTGGATGAGCCCAGAGAGTCTTAAAGACGGAGTGAGTATAAGTTTTATCGATACAATTTTTAAACATCCCTGTAAATTGAATGTCAAATTTTGTCACTTTGCGTCTTACAATGGTTTTTTTTTTTGTAAATTGTGAATCTTTAAATTTACTTAAATACTTCTTTCACAATGCAAATGTTTTTTGTTTTGTTGCAGGTGTTTTCAAGTAATAGTGATGTATGGAGTTACGGCGTCGTTTTATGGGAGATGGCGACGCTCGCCATGCAGCCATATCTGGTAATTGAATTTTATAAAATATTAATTATTTATTAAGCATAGTTATATTATTTTAGCGTAGATTTTTTAAAATGAATTTTAATATACACATGAAAATGCTATATACTCTTTCTTATATATGTTTATTTTCAAATATTGTATTTACTTTTTAAATATTGTTTATTTAAGTGGTCAGTTCCGGAAATTTTCAGTGTGACCTATGTATATGAGCTAAAATAATGTATATTAAACTAGGTATTGAGCAATTTTTGTAGATACGTTGTAGTCTTAGGCGAGGATTTATTCTTATAGCCGTGATGATTGACGCCGCAAAATGATTGTAATGTTAATTTGTTGTTAACTAGCAAAATTTAGTAAAAAATAGTCTTACAAAAGTTATATACACATTTATACAGGCAGGTTTTGGCGCAGTTTATTATTGTGGCTATAAATGACGATTTGACGCAGTTTATTATTGTGGCTACACACGTGACGATTTGGCGCAGTTTATTATTGTGGCTACACACGTGACGATTTGGCGCAGTTTATTATTGTGGCTACACATGTGACGATTTAGTCTTTGCAACTGTGTTGCAATAAACAACGATTTATCATAACGGATACTATAATATATCTTTAATATCATTTGTGATATAAAATCACCTTTTTGTGCCGTGTGGTGTCGGCCGGCTACTGAATACCACCACTCTATCTCTATGTCTTCCTGTGGCTGTCGTAAAAGCCGATTAAGGTATAACAAAGCCGCTACCACCAGCCGTGAGGAGTTGCTCAGGAGGTAGTGTAGTTATACTACCTCCGAAAGAGTGATCTCGCCAATTCGCTTTGGTCACCGTGCCGTTTTAAGACCATAGAGCTCTCATGCACAATACACTGTACATGAGGAGGCTCGAGTCTAGCAGTAAATACTGACAGGGCTGGTTGCATTTGCATTGCACTAATGCATTTCTTAAGAGTGATCATGAACTTGTGCGCGTATTATATCTGTAATTAATTTGGAATTAATTTAGAAGATGGCGGAAATATCTTATTATGTAGTATATGTCAGTAATCAAATCATTTCTTCGTAAGTTATCATAGGTCGATCAAATGAGAATGACGTCCTAATTCAAGTTAGTCCTTGAAAAAAAAAAGATCACGAGATTTGTCTAAAAAATTAGGGCGTGAAACTCATAATTCCAGTGTCCAGTGTCTCTTGCACTGTGCAAACTTCCTTGAAGAATACTGTTCAATAAAGAAACATACAACATGCATCCAGAATGTTAATTGGTTGTTGTGTATCGTGCTTGGAACTGTTTTTTTTTTTGTGTAGGGCCTGTCAAACGAGCAGGTGCTGCGGTACGTGGTAGAGGGCGGCGTGATGGAGCGGCCCGAGCACTGCCCCGACCGACTGTACGAGCTGATGCGCGCGTGCTGGTCGCACCGACCCGTCGCGCGGCCTTCCTTCCTGCACCTCGTCGCCGACCTCTCGGCCTCCGCCGCGCCCTACTTTCGCCAACGATCCTTCTTTCACACGCCGCTAGGACAGGAGCTCTACTCGCTGCAGCACAGTAACGCAGGTCAGTAATATTACCACATCACCTTCCTGCATCTCGTCATCGACCTCGTGCCCTTCGCCGCGCCATACTTCCGACAACGATCCTTTTTTCACAGGCCGCAGGGACAGGAGCTCTACTCGCTGCAGTACACTAACGCAGGTCAGTAACATTACCAAATCACCCCCCTGCATCTCGTCGTCGATCTCTCGTCCTCCGCCACGCCATAATTCCGACAAGAATCCTTCTTTCACACGCCGCAGGGACAGGAACGGTACTCGCTACAACATACTAACGTAGGTCAGTAACATTACCACATTACCTTCCCGTACCTCGTCACCGACCTAGCGCGCCTTCCGCCGCACCATACTTCTAGTAACAATCCTTCTTTCATACACCGTATGGACAGGAACGGTACTCACTACAGCACGCTAACGGAGATTATCGCCTAGCGTCCTTCCCATTGCTCGTCGCTGACCTTGCGACTTTCTTCTAGCAGCGCTTCCACACGCCGCAGGGACAGGAGCTCTACTCGCTACAGCACACCAACGCAGGTCAATACCATCATCACATCACATAGCGTCCAGCTTGTACCTCGAAGCAGACCTTACACCCTACTTCCTGCAGCGCTCCTTCTTCTACTTTTCAAAACATTGCATTTGATATAAATTATTATTATTACAAACAAAATTATAAATAGTTGTGAAATAACTTACTTGTATGTACGAGTATATTCCGAACATATACCAGTACTGTGTACCCAATACCATTGGATTCCAACCATTATTACTAGTGTATTATGATATAGAAGAGTATACGTCGATCTCTTGTTGACTGTTTGCTTTGTTTTAAAAATGTAGCTAATCATTTTTACAAATCCATTTTTACTTAGGTATAGGAGTCGATTTAAATATTGTATTTATAGGAGAATGCCCATTTGTAGGCCCCTAATTTTACGATGGTGTTATAGTAGAGTAACTAACCATAACCAACCGGTTGTGGAGATAAATATTTCATTAATTTTGTTATTAATTGTATTGACATGTTCGACAATACTTAAAAATATCCTATTGCCTTGACTTTGACTAAAGCGCGCACCACGAGCAAGAAGAGTTTCGGTCATTGACATAAGGTCATCCAAGACTGGACGCAAAGAGATTTGTATGAATTAGGTTCCTAGGTCCTTACTCCTTACCTGTGGAAATGCTATTTTATATGCAGGGCCGTCTTAAGTCTATTCTGCGCCGGGGTGCGGGAGTGTATCCTAAGACAGTCAAACATCCTATTGTGTATCCTATGACAGTCAAATATTCTATTGTGTATCCTATGACAGTCAAATATCCTATTGTGTATCCTATGACAGTCAAATATCCTATTGTGTAATTGTTTACTATAGCGTTATATTTTTTCATTACCTTTAAAAGGTGAGCGCCCGGGTGCACCGCACCCCTTGCACCCCCTGGTAAAGACGGCCCTGTTTATATGGAAAAAATCATTTTATTTAAATTAAAATTAGATATATAATTAGGTTCGAAGTGTTGTCCATTATTATCAATGCACGTTTGCCATTTTAATGGAAGTTGATTGATGCCTCTGCTGTAGAACTCCTAGGGACGGGAATCGATGAATTCTCTGAAGATTTTTTTCTCTGCCTCCGTAATTTTTTCCCATGTAAAAAGTTATCCAAATTCCAAAAAAAATGGAAACCAGTAAAGGCAAGGTCTGACGAGTACAGGGGGTGACTGGAGGGGGGGGGGGGGGGTTATTTCCAGTCAATGCTCCTGTAACTTTCAGACAGTGAACTGAGCGATTGACCAGATTATGTTGTCATCACAAGTGACAATGGCAGGCAATGAACGAAAATGGTGCGAGTATATACAAGTATGGTACGCAGTTGGGCAGTTGGAGTTAAGAGAATATAAGTACGTTCGTGTATCCCTTTGTTACCACTTTTTTCTGAAACGGCTGGACCGAATTTGAATCGGTTGCAAACGTTTAATTGTACCTTAGAGTGTGTTTGATGACTGGTGTTGTGGTTCTAACTCATCAGGGGGCACTGCTGTACCAAGTTACAAGTTGTAATGCTTTATAACTTCTAAACGAGTGTACAATCGAATGCGCCTTTCTGAAGTGAATAGTTAAAGAGGTGTATATTATACACATAACTGTGTATGTACACATAACACATATGTGTTTATGTAAGGGCACTCCTTGAAATTTGACGCTATAATGATGGTGATTGGGCTCATTTTTTGCAGTTGTTTGGTTCAAGGAACAGTTCTAATACATAGAGGAGAATGACGTTGTATCCCACACCCGACTGGGTATGTCCGACTGGTGTTATCTCATTCCAACAGAATATGCATGTGTAGTACAAACGTGATTATAATTTCTAAATGAATGCGTTTGTTCGAATGCGTATTTATGTTGTTAATATTAGGGCCTTACCTATGAAATTGCCACTTGGTCATAGTGGCCACTTTGAAGACGGCGATAGGTTGTATTATTGCTTATTGTCAACAAGACTGCTGACTGATTTATGTATTTATTTTAACTTTTTCAAAGGTAATTAGAGTTTTTTTTATCGTCGGGGGTTTTAGTATATATCAGTAAATGATAACATTGGATGCCTACATTGTTCAAATAATTTTATTACAAGTCATATGAATGTGAAAGTAATGGCTGACAATTGTTTGTTTACACGGTCATGCCTCCTAAAGAAGAGTGTGCCGGGCTGACGGCACACTGACGAAAATGAATGTAAGTAATGTATTGCATGTTCAGTTATATTACAAGCACTTTTGTTATCATTATCTGATTGACCAAAAACATGTAGTATTGTAGAACTTTTATTTGAGCCTTCAATATTTCAGTAGTTCGGTATATTATAGTGGCTATAAACTGCTCAAACAATGTCAACTTAATTAATAATACTTGAAAGACTTAATTAATAATATTTGAAAGACTTAATTAATAATACTTGAATGACTTAATTAATAATACTTGAAAGAATTAATAATACTTGGAGACTTGAAATTAGAACTACTAAATTATGTTGTCTGCTGAAATTCTATCGGTACTATGTATGTAACCGAGTGTTAAAATAGTTTAAATATGACTTGCTAATTGCATAGGTTACTAAATATAATGCTTTTCAAATATAGTCTTGTCTTTAGAATGTAGTTAAAAGTTACTTATGTTCTTCGAATGGATTGTTAAATTGTGAATGATGATAATTAAAAGTAGATATTTCGTTTTGTGATTCTCGAATAATTTGTGATAAATTCTGATTGAATCATTCCTTGTATCTTTCTCTGAGTCAAAATTTATGTATTTAATTAGGCATGGTAAATGAGTGAGAGATGATATAACCGCCAACAAAAGCAAAGTCGTCCTCAAGTACAAAAACTGTTAGACGATACTCTCGGTATTGAGTAGTAATGCCGGAATCCTCCGGAAATTAACATACTGTTATCTATATTATTATTGTTACTTTCATTACAGTCGTAAATCTTTATTTACATATGCGTACACGCAGGAATAAGCTGATATCTAATTCTAAGGGGTTTTCCAATAGGGACTTGACAACTTTGAATTCAATTTGTGAACGCACCCTTTCACTAATCATCGAACTGTCACTGTCAATTTATTCAGTAAACTTAACATTTTCATCATGGTAAAGTACACGAACGAACAACGTCTGCAAATTATAAAAAATTACTACAGAAATTCGGAGTCGGTGACCGCTACTTTAAGAGCGTTAACTCCGATTTTCGGTCGTAATTCTCGCCCCAGTAGACAGGCAGTAACAAGTTTAGTGCAAAAATTTGAGTCTACATATTCGTTGTGTGATGTTGCCGTGCCAGTGAGACAACGGGTTGGTCGAAGTGTCGAAAATATCGCTGCCGTTGAATCGTCCGTAGCAAATGGTCCAAAGCAGTCAATTCCACGGCGTTCTCAAGAGTTGGACATCGCCCAGACCACTTTATGGCGAATTTTGCGTAAGGATCTTGGTTTACACCCATACAAGATCAAGCTGACTCAGGAATTGAAGCCGATGGACCATTTGAAGCGACGTACGTTCTCCGATTGGGCTCTGGAAAAGATGCGCCAAGATGATCAATTTCATCGCAAAATCATCTTCAGTGACGAAGCTCATTTTTGGCTCAATGGGTTCGTCAATAAGCAAAATATGCGTTATTGGTCGGGTGAAAATCCACATGTGCTTCATGAAACACCACTTCATCCACAAAAAATAACTGTTTGGTGCGGTTTGCATGCCGGCGGCGTCATAGGGCCATATTTTTTCGTCGACGATAATGATCGTCACGTTACTGTGAATGGTAATCGTTATCGCGCCATGATTACCGATTATTTTTGGCCCGAATTGGAAGATATGGACTTGGACAACATGTGGTTTCAACAGGACGGTGCCACAAGCCACACAGCACACGTTACAATCGATTTATTGAAGAGTAAGTTTGATGAGCGTGTTATCTCAAGAAATGGACCAGTCGATTGGTCGTTCCTCGTTCGTGCGATTTAACGCCTCTAGACTTTTTTCTTTGGGGCTACGTCAAGTCATTGGTCTATGCCAACAAGCCGACGACGTTGGAAGAGCTCAGAGCCAACATTGAGCGCGAAATAGCAGCCGTTTCGGCCGAAATGTGTGGCCGAGTCATCGAAAATTGGGTCCAACGAATCGACCGCTGCAAACGTGCCCGCGGTGGCCATATGAACGAAGTCGAGTTCCATTCATAAATGTTTTGATTGTACTTCAACCCGATAATAAAGTTTTTGAAATATCTCAAATGGTTTGCATTTTATTTTGAAAAAAAGTTGTCAAGTCCTTATTGGAAAACCCTTTAGTTTTATAATAATCTAATTCTATAATTCTAATTATAACTAATATATTCTAGAAGTTCTAGCCCGTTTATAATATATACTCCATGGTTTTAGAGAAATTTATGAGAAGTGATATTTGCAGTGAAAACACACACATTATACTTTTAAAACGTGCCCCTGAGAAACACTTGATTTTGATTGAAAGTTGAAAAGTACCCACCACATGAGCTATAACTATACCAAGTTTTATTAAAATCTGTTCAGTAGTTTTAACGTAATGCGCTTTCAGACAGACAGACAAACATTGTAAAACATATTGTTTTGGTGTCTGTATCACTCATAGTTCTGCAATGACTTTTTGAAAAATATTTCACGTACAGATCGGCTCTGTTAGTATTTTATTATATGTATGGATGTGTGTATTGTTACAGATGAGGAACAGGAGATGCCGGAGGTGAACGTAGGCGCGGTGGCGACGGGCTCCGGGTCGAACCTTTTCGGCGTGTCGGGGCGGCTCGCGTCGTGGGTGCGCGAGTTATCCTCTCTGCGATCGCGCGGTTCCGACGACGCGGCCGCCGAGCCGCTCGCACCCGCCGCCCGCCCGCTCTCGCTCAAGCCCGTCTCGGGGCCCAATGGCACACTGCCCCCCGACAGGTAACACTATATTTTGGAAATCAACGGTTGACAAACAAAGTCTTTTGTTGCCAACGCATAAACAACCGCTGACAACGTTAGCTTACCCGACTGCGAATTAAAAAGGGTACTGATTTCACCGTTTAATAAGGCAAAAAATATTTTTAAAAACGTTCATTAAGTACAACTATAGTAATTACGCTTACTTATTGGTTTTACTTACCAAAACGTTTGTTTTGATTTGCTATGAATATTCAATTTCACCACCTTTATTGGTTATCAAAAGCTACTGATCGAAACATCGTTTCGAGATACATAACGCCATCTATTAATTATACCCACGCTTCTATTTGATTATCACAAACACCATGCACAAAAACACTTTGAATTTTAATAAATCATCACCATTAAACCACAAAACGTCGAATACATTATTTTTACAATAATCAAAGGAAAACTCAATATCACTTCTAGAGTTCCCGCCAAAACGTCACCCCTCCCCCCCTACTAATATGTTTATAATTACTCATAAATAGTATCCAAATAAAGCCTGATAATTAACAATAAATTAACTGAACCTTACATAAGACATAATTTTGGTTCAATAAAAAAAGTTAATCAACCATTTTAAACCATCCATATTGGTAGTCAACCATAAAAAAAATGTTTTTCATTACTCATACTCTGAAAGTAGGTCCGAAGTTGCCTGTGGAGCGAAGTGAAAATAGCCCAATACACCCTAGGGTGAGCGTTTTCAACTGACAGACAACTGAAAAATTAAGAAAAAAAAAGAGCTATTTTCACATTTCTATGTAACCATGATCTAACTTCCTATACAGCCACTCCATTACAGCGCGATGTAAAATTGAAATAACATAAAGAAACGCATCCATTAATTAAAGAGTATATTTTTTAAATTACTTTATTATAATTTACTTTCAATTATTTCTTCAAAATTTCTTCAATCTATGTTAGATTTCGGCAAAATATATAAAAAAAACATTTATGAAAATGAAAAGTAATTGGCTGAAAAGCTGGCTAACCGCGCGGCCGCGTGGCCGCGCGGCAGAAAAGAAACAAAACAGGCGGGAAAGCGGCAATTCGATTTTCATTTGTTTTTCCGAGTGGTAGTGTTTTGTAAACTTTTGTACTCGTAGCAGAGATTTTTTAACACTATGAGTTCAACAGATTCGGACATGGATTTAACGCCTGATTTATGAAATAAAATTCATTCATTTTTTATTTTGCTAATTAGTAGTTTTATTTTTACTTTCCTTGTATTCGTAATGAAAAGCACAGTGTTTACCTAGGGGTTCAGGACTTATTTAGTCCCTCGACCTATTGGCGCCCTCGCTGCGCTCGGGCACCAAACCCAGTCTCGGGACTGAAATAAGTCACTTTCACCCCTAGGGTAACAATGTACTATTAAACTACGTGGTTAGTGTGATATTCCCTCGCAGCGCCATCGATAGCGATCAAACATGATGTATTGTAATGGCACGTAATGTACGGACAATGTTGGCAAGTGGTTTTGCATGTACAGGTACGACCCCGCCGCCGCTGGTTGCTAGCCGCCGCTCGCACCACACACACCGAATCTACCTCGAGTGGACCGCCCGCGCGATCCGGCTCTTCGAATCCTAGTTGTAAGTGTAGCTAGTGAATTGTACGCGGCGCAAGCCCACTTTATTCATTCGCCGCATAACGTAAAATAGCAATTCGTCAAGGATAACATTTTTCATTATTAATAAATTCTCTTATTATAAACGCAATTCTCTTATTTTTACAACTAAAGAACTTTGAAAAAACTTTCTACAATTTACTATTTTGTCATAATGCTCCTATGCTGCTTGTCATTTTACGATTTTGATCACTTGCATTTTTGCAAATGCAGTCTTGTGCTTTTATTCGATTGTCACAAACACTAGGCACTTTTAAGTTTAATAAACTATCACTATTAAACTACAAAACCTACATAATTTTACATTAATCAAACAAACACTCGACTCACTAGAAAGTAATGTTTCTTGACAATTTGCTTTTTTAGCTTTATGCGCCGAATCGGAGTTTATTTATTTGATACGGTGCGCGAGTGTTAGCGCGCGCTTTGCCGTTGCCCGCGAGCGCCGCAGGCGGTAGCTCGCAGCGCGCGCCGGCCGCGGCGCGCTCTGTTTTTAGAGTAAATTTATCTGCGAGGGGGGTGTTATCGACGTTCACTGCATTCACTATGTAGAGTGCCCTGTAAACATTCGAATAATTTAATAACATAAAAACATTTGCGCCTTCAGTTGTTCAAATGTAATAAATACATAACCATATACATGTAATAAATACATAATTTCAATAGATGAATGATGCTGTCGCAGTTCCTGCATCGCACCATTGAAACGTTTTTGTAAAAAGTAGATAAAATAGTGAAAATAAAAGTTAAATAATTTATCAAACAAATTACGTGATCGAACTTTTTGAGAGAAATTTTAATTGCCGACATTTTTGAGAAATATGTTTGAAGATTTACGCGAGTGTTGGTCAAATAAACAGTGCGAAAATCTCTTTAACATATAATTATGGTGCATATTATTCTGTCTTCATAATACAGAAAGAGATGCGGCATGAATTAGATTATCAACGCCAATTCATGATGAGAATTATTTGAAAACTGAAGTCATGTTTGATAAATTTGATTGGATTTCGCGCCCTTGTTTGTACTTTGGTACACATAAAATTTGACAAATTATTTGAATATTTACAGGAAGCTTTAATGTGTGGCGTGCGCCCAAGCGGGTCGGCGGCTCTCTTAAAGCCAATCTAGCGCTCAAACGAACTCCTTTGCAACTCATTATCAATATATTCAATAGGCGGCTAGGTTGCGTCAATCGCAAATATAACATTGTAGAGCAAATGTGTTCATTCAATTACAGCAACTAATATGAACTTTAAAGTCATCGAAATAACTTGTTTACAAATGTAAAAAAGTTTGTAATCGTACGTACGTTCGGTTAGCCAGTGCTGTAATAAATCACTCAGTGGCTGCGCCGCCGACCCGCACCGCGCTCCCTTTCTGAGTTTTCATATCGAGAACGTAAACGCGGTGTTGTTTTCGTGGTTATCGCAACGTAATCCGATGCGATGACGCAGTAGCGCCCAAAATATTTTTTTAGGAATTTATTTGTGGTGGCGTGACATTCAACGCAGCGAACGTTTTGAATTATTATTAATAACAAGCAATACGTTTTGTGGTTTCTGCTCATCGTAGCGATGAACATAAAGGTACGTTGATTGCGATGTGTCATCGATAATAATTGTTGCGTTCCACGCTATAAACAGTTAGTGTACATGGTTATAAATGAAATAAATACAACGTTCGTTTGTCGCATCAGATGATCGCGTCGATTTACGCACGAGACAACACCGCGGTTGAACGTTGTTGCAGCGACGTCGACGGTCCAACCCTTTCCACGAATCCTATATGTTTTACCTCAGTGCGTAGTTGTATCGGTGTCATTTTTGACATAGCCTATTAACTTTAAGTTTACTGCGTAAGATGTAAAAATATATAATGAAATAATATTAAGTAGTTAAGATTGTGTACAAAATGATTTCCGTAGGTTCCCAGACGTTTGTTTGTTGGCTCGCGCCGCGCTCGCGAGCGTCCAGTTTGTTGATATACGAGTAGCTAAGTGAAACTTGTTGTGAGCACTTTTTGTTGAAAGTGCACTTACGATACGAATTTTTCACTTATTCGATGACCTTATATATTATGTTGTAATACTCATAAATAACGTTCCGATGACGTTTGTTTCGTTAATTGGTTACCTCGCTGATTTGAATGAGCAAATAGTCGCAAGTGAATCCGACCGACCACCAAAGATTCGAAACATTAATAAGAAATTAAACTTTATTACTTGTTGTCGCTGCTAGTTGTATACTTGCAAATATAATCAATCCATGAATAGTTGTGTGCATGAGTCCTGATACCGATAATATAATAAATATTTATAGTGAGGTAGTTGATTTTATAAGAAATTAAAATCAATGTGTTCCGTATCAATTACAATAGCATAAATGTTAACTAACAATATTGTTACATAGTTGTAATAATACGTTTATTGTGACCTATTGATATATACATTTTGAAGTTAACAAGATAGTTACAAAAGAATGTAAACAAATGTAAACATTTTTCTAACATTTCTAAAAATGGCATACGACGCTATACAAAATAGAATAGAATTTTAATTAATCTTACCCTTTTAAAATTCCTTTTAGTTACTCAATTGGTCATTAATTAAAGTTTAAGTAAAAATAATTATAATTGAATTAGCATATCATATTTTATTACCTGCTATTGAGATTCACATTTACGTAAGCATTTTTGAAGGATTTCTATAAAAAAATATTGTATTCCAGAAGTTTGAATTTTGATTTTGATGGATTCCCTTCGTGGTTCTGACTTCATTGATATGATATTTCGCATTTTTTTACATTATTAACATTTTCTTTGTATGTACAGAAAACAGCACATCAAGCGTTTTAGTTCTGACGTGAAAATTGTTGACTTTTCGTGTTGTACCCATAAAAAATCAATTAAAGTGATAAAACAAAATTACTTATAATCGCTCAGAACCGCCGATACCAATGTGTAAAGTTGTCAGTTCTTTGTTTACATATTTTTTGTAACTACGTTATTAACTTTAGCTATATACCTTATAGCCAAATTGTAGCTTTAGTGTAGCAAGACCAGTGAACGACCAGGTGGCCTTGTGTGACTAACGTATGACAACTGTGACATGTCATATTACTGTGTATTCCACGTGGCAACTATACGTTTGGTTAAGTATTTAAAGGATATATTAGAATAATATACATAACACAAACCTATGTAATATGAAACACGCACGTAGTTGCGGGCCCGGTTAGAAATACAATAAGATAATATTTTACGAATAAATACAGTGTAAGTAGTAAATATTTTGTATGATTAGAAAGAATTTTATTGACATCTAATTAGACGATTGTAAAACTACGCAAGCTATAATATTTATTATATAAGTTTAATAGCACGGTAGCGTCAAATATACACATATATACAGGTTGTGTCTCAATCTTTCCCAAAACTATGGATTCCATTCATGATTCACATAAAAAAATAACATTTTTTTTCACAAAAAGCTCAATTCATAGAAATTACTAAATACAAAGCACAAATTGATCTTTAAAAAAAAAAACACCCTATTAACTCAGAATCAGGAGCAGAATCCATAGTTTCAGAGTTCAGGACGGGTTTGAACACAGTACGTAGTTTAAAAATATAATATTATTATATAACTAATATATAATATAATATTTATTGTATAACAAATAACTGGCACAAATATACAACCATCTAGATAATCTAAGATATTAACGAGTGCCTTCAGACATCCAGCCTTCAGCGGGGCGCAGCATAGCCGACTGTGTGAGGTACACGAGGCAGACGCATGACGACTGCGGCGCGGTTCCTACTGGCTCACTGTAGCAACCGCGCCACAGGAGTGGTATTCAATAGAGCCTGGCTGGCCATGAGAAAGTGTATTACGAAAGATTAGCGATTAGTGTTTCAGTTATACAGTTAAGTTCTGTTTAAGCTCACTGCATCCTTTCACACGATTCTGATGTGCCACACGCCAGTAGGCGCAGTACACGAGCGCGACAGCGCTCCTCCGCGGGCTCGAGGCACCTTGCATCCATCCACACTGTCAGCTCACTAACATACTGTCCATTACTTTTAAAATTATTTTTTTTCCAAAGTTCAAATCCAAATATTTCTTTAATTTTAGAAATTGCATAGTGCCTTTAGCTCAATGTACGCAAACGTGTAGATACCACTAGGTGTAGCGGGACCCACGCGGACGTCGAGCGCTCGCACAACGTTGCCTCACACGGCGTTCCTGCGGGCCTCGCGTTACTACTCGAGCTCTTTATCAGTATTCCCTACTTGTATTGTGACTTCCATCGCAAACGGCAACTAATTTTATGTTCGTTACATACCTCATTTTTAGTAATTATATTATGCATAAATTATTCGACTGATAATATAATTTCCAAATGATGTGTTCCTCGCGTGAATTGTGTGCGTATTTGTATTGTAATATAATGTGTCGGGGTAGCGTTGTGCTCTATGCTCAATTTAGATACAATTTCACCAAACGATTGAGGTAGTGTACAGTTTTTATATTTAATTTAATGAAAACCGAGTACCTATTAATAATAATTTTAATATTTATATTAATAAAAAAGTTATGAAACCTATTACTTATAGTTTTTAATATCAAAATGTATCCTCTTTACCCTTAAAAATAAATAATATAGCTATATTTTATTTAAAAAAGTCAAATTTAAACACACAAAATAAACAGGAATGATTAATTACGTATTCTTTTTATTTTTTCTCGATTTCTTTAAATTTATCTTTTTCTCTTTTTATCCTCATGTCTAGCTTTAGAGGTTCCCTGGGTATGCGACCTGACACCCAACATTCGCAAGGTTTATCTTTGGCGTAGCGATTGCAGAGAAAGGCTAGTTTCAGGCAGCCTCTTTCACCATTATGTGGCAAGTTCTCTAAATATTCAATGTAATAGTTGGGCAGACTGTGCTCCAAGGCTCCGATGATCATCACCTCTTTATACGTCCAGGAGGGCCAGCGCTCCACTGGCAACGGGTCATTGTCGCCCCTCGGCAACGGGTTCATTTTCTTTATGTAAGTGCGACATTTAAACGTGCCCATGTAAGGTGTTAACACCTTAACATACTTTGTATAGAAAGTCTTTACATCTACGCCTTTTTCACTGAAAGCGAGTAAAGAGAAACCAAATTATTCATAAAAAGCTTTTAAGTATTTGGCAGATGAGAAAGAATTTGATGGGATATCTAAATTATATTTAACAATACAATGAAATTAATTACCCTGCATAAAAACTAAATTCGCTTACTCGTCAAGTGATACCATGTCATCACAGTGGAGTCGCCATATAATACCCCACACGTGGGCATTAGCGGTAGGGACCAAGGTGAATGACGGCCCTCCCCAAAACTTGCAATATTTTATGAAATCCAATCTATAATTCTAAAGGACAAAACATAATGGTATTTTATCACTATTACTGATAATGTAATAAAAATAAAAAGATAATAAGGTCAATAAGATAAACGCTAACTTATGCTGCGTCCTCATCGAGCCAACGAAAGGGAATGGGTAAGATATCATACGGTCGTGTTATATGGTTATATGGTTATATGGGGAGTCTGCTAGAGCAGTTATATTAATGATTAAATATGTTCATTATCAGTGTTCAATTAAATCAGTCTTCACTTGTCAGTAAATTGTAGAGCATGATGGTTGCTATTGTTTTGCCGGGGCTGCATTTATACCACAATGCTTGCCAAAATAATTGCAATTTCCAACCAATTTTTATGAGTTCCGAATCCGAAGGATCCCTGTTGCGCTCGCTTTTCCGTCTATGTCACACAGGCCAATACCATTTTTTATATTTTTTAAAACAGGCTTTCAAAGACGGGATCTGAATAAAACGGTGATTACAAGAAATAGGTCCTCATTCGAACAGCCTGTAATTTTATGTTAAAATATGTTTTCATACTATAATTTAACATAACGATAATACTTGATTAAAATTATGCACCTCAAACTTTCTTTCGATTTTTTCGCTCGTTATGGCCATCCAATTTGCAAGTTCTATTTATTTTGCATAGACTTTTGATTGTGTTCTTTTGATGTATCAACGCTAACGGAGTTATTGAACATTTATACGAGGCCAATTGTTAAGACAATCGACTAAGCTAACACATACCAAGGTTGAAGTCGGTCCAACGAAAAATGCAATTTATCGTTTACACGTAGGCCAGTTAATACTGGCCAGTTTCACAAACATACGGAATGTGTACGGATCCTACAATAGCTTTTAACGGAATGGATAGACGTAAAATGGCTATGGGAGCTAATTTAAAAAATGCTTTAATTTTAATGCAAATCCTCGACGTAATAGAGGAAGAATTAACTTTTAAAAGAAGATAGTGGACTAGACCATGGCTGGCTAGAACATCTATACTGGCTCAATTTTAAGAGAATTGTAAGGAGAAGACTCCGAAGAAAAATACCAACACGTACGTTCGGCAAACGCCCAATCGATTGGCTAACTAGCTAGGAACGTACGTTCACACTCCACTGCCATTACACAAGCCAATCCATTGCGCGACTGGTGGGGGAAGCTACTGGCGCCACAAAATTTGATATGGTTCTTACAAAGCGGAGTGGCTTAATAAATGGCTCGGGACATTTCATTGTTCTGGAATGCCTCTATTCACATTATGCCAATATTGGATTGGCTTAATCGATTGTCTTAACAATTGTTGTATTAGAGTGAACGGAACTTCCTTGGTCTTCGTTAAACTGTACATGTCAAAACTTGTAGACAAACTTGTTCTAGTTGACTTGGTGTGTATGAAGCACCAGGGTTTTGCGAAGGGCAGGGGCTTTAGGGAATACTGTAGGATGTAAATAACTTACATCTAGGCGAGCTATTGAAACAAATTCTGCAGAGGGACTGTGCATGTGCATCCTGAATGACCATAAATTAGCTCCGCAGGCAAAATACAGGAAGATATCAGGTTTGTATGCTTCTGGTTTGATCATTTTTCAAATATATAATTTTAAGGGAATTTTGAACTAAAGGTCTTATAGCTACTCAATATGTCTCAGTTGTCATGTTGAATCATCACAATGACAATTTAAACAATAACCACAGAAATCTAAAACCAGAAACCGGACTAAATTAACAGAAAATATTTGTTTGCATTATCCTCTCTTACGTACAATACTGTCTTAACAACAAAAAGAGACGCCTATAGTATTGTCGATTTCGAAAATGTGTAGGTTGTAATGGGTTTGTTTATAACCATAGACAAGAGCTTTTTTTTCTAATTATGCTACTGTGTCGATAAAAAATTTGGGAAATATCGACAAATTAGTGGATGGTCTGAATACTACATCTAAATGAGTATGTCAATGTCTATTAAACGGTAAATAACTGCAGCGCGTCGGCCATGTTCGCTGAGGCCCAGGTGCCCGACTATTTTGCCATTATTAGGACGCAGCATTATTCCGGAGCAGACTGTGATCGGCTGACAAGGCCATCCTAACCTAAAAGTCTAAAAGTTTTTAAGCATTGGGCGTACATCCACTGGAACGTGAACATAAAATAAGTTTTGATAAATGTATTTCGAGTTAATAACACTGTCAAAATGCTGTACGTAGTATGATGGATTAGTAGATAGATGTTTCTTGCAACGTGCAAGAAAACATTTTATCCATCACTTTTTAGCTGTTCATTCGCAGGAAACCTGTAGGTAGGTATAGCCTGACCAAGAAAATAAAAAACCTCGCCATGATGCGTAAAACTAATAGAATCTTCTACTGACAACACTAACTACCTGTAGCTATAAAAAAAGCAAACGTGGCGCCCCCAGATCAAGTTTTTTTTATTTTTCTGGTCAGGCTTTAAATAAAATATATTTATCGATATATTTTTTCACATCTTTATCCTAAATAATATATAAAAAGAAAAAAAAGCTAGTTCCTTTTAAATGGCTTTTAATGAATTAATTCCTTTTAATACAAACAAGGGCGTAGTCAGGATTTTATCCAAGGTGAGGCAAAAGCAAATAATTTTATCCAGGGCCGGGCAAAACAAACAATTTTCTTACAATTTATGTAGAGGTAGTGTAATGCAGAATGCAGAGTCTGTTACTTATTCTTCCCTAAGCCATGGGGTAAGCGCCGCAACCTACCTCTACGCTCATAAACACAAACATGGATTTACAAAATTTTAACAATGATTTCAATCTTTACATTATCCTATTAGTATGAAATAAAAAAATCAAGAACGCACCGATGGAAGTCAACATTTCATGGAGGATTTGTTTTCACGATATATACGATTTACAGACATTAACGAACATATGAAATTTCGTTACAAGATGAAAATTATAAAATCGATGTTGTGGTCGGTAATCACGACAAAATCCAGAAAAAGAATAAATCTCAGAAGGTTTAGTTACATACGGCCCGTTACAGCTTTTTATCCGGCCCGCCGAACATTCGAACCATTTGAGTCAAAATTCACTGAGAATTAGATCCTTTTACTTACTCCGCCCAAAGCGATTACATCAAGTGCAAAATAATAGGCAAGTACGCAACCAAAGCACTTGAATGGATTTCTTGGAATTTCATCGTAGCGATAAAGACGTGTAGGTATAGATGCCAGGCGCGCAGGATGAAAAAGAAACTGAGGGAGGCTGTGCCGGCCGGCCGGACATGAATGAACGTTAGGTCATTATTGTTTTTCAAGTGATTGCACTGCTTGTCACATTGCATTGCGATAGTTTTTAGTTTTGTGACTCTTAGTTCAGAAGGCTCCTGGAAGAATATTTGGTGTTAAAAAACGAAAAGTCGACTCAGAATGTCGCCAATTTCAAGAAAAATGGACTGATGAATATTTTTTCATAATATACAGTGGTAAGCCAGTCTGCTTGTTGTGCAATGAATCTATATCAGTTTTAAAAGAATACAATATGAAACGGCATTATTCCAGTAAACATATTGCTCAGCATAAACGCGCGGGTCAGTCACGAAAAGAAAAAATTCAAAAGTTAATCACTGGTTTGAACAAACAGCAACAAATGTTTCATAAACAAAGGATACAACTGGACAGTGTTGTGAAAGCTAGCTTCATAGCCAGTTCAAAAATAGTAAAGTCATCGAAGCCATTTGCTGAAGGAGAATTTGTCAAAGAGTGCCTCTTAGAAATTGCAGATATTCTATATCCGGAGAATAAAAAAGAGTTCGAAAAAATAAGTTTGTCAAGACGTACCTACTGTTGTTCGACGTATTGATATGATGGCTGAAGATATCAAGAAAAGGTTGATTGATCGTGTGACAGAATTTCAAGCTTTTTCGATTGCTTTGGACGAGAGCATTGACTTGTCTGATACGGGCCAATTAGCTATTTTCCTACGAGGTGTAGATAAAGATTTTAATGTAACTGAAGAATTGCTGGCGCTACAAGCGCTAAAAAGGACTACTACTGGACATTTTTGATGAGGTTCGAGCTGCTATCGATCAGTATGGTTTGCAGTGGTGTCGATTGGTTGGGGTTTGCACTGTTTGCGGCATTTCAAAACAAAAAGCAACTGAGCTGAACGTGGAAAAAGAAGATTTCATAATCCTCCATTGCATTATCCACCAACAAAACTTATGTTCCAAGTCCATCAGATTGCAAAATGTTATGAATGTGGTTGTAAAGAGCATCAATTTTATACGATCCCGTGCGCTTAACCATCGCCAGTTCTAAGCATTTTTGGATGACCTCTTTTCAGAACACGATGATGTGACTTACTATTAAGTAAGGTGCCTAAGCAAAGGCAAAATGTTAAAAAGATTTTACGATCTCAGACAAGAAATAGCCGATTTTATGGAAATCAAAGAAAAACCACTGCCTGAAGTCAGTGATCCAAAATGGGTGTGTGACTTGGCATTTCTGGTGGACGTCATGGGACATTTAAACGATTTAAATTTGAAACTACAAAAACAAGGTCAGGTGGTGAACGAATTGTACAGCCATTTAAAAGCGTTCCAGAACAAAATTTGTTTGTGGGAAACACGAATGCGATCTGGAAACTTACCATTTTTCAACTCTATCCCGTCATGAAAATATTGCTCATGCTCAATGTGCTGAAGAACTGATATTACTGTCGGAGCAATTTTCAAATAGATTTGCCGACTTTAAGAACATGGATAGCAGCTTTAACCTATTTGCTACTCCGACAAAATGTGACGTAGAAAAGGCCCCAGCACACCTGCAAATGGAGCTGATTGAGCTACAAGAAGACATACTATTGAAGTCGAAATTTGAAGATGTCGCGCTGAGTGACTTTTACAGGGCATACCTTGTTGAGGAAAGGTATCCACATCTGAGAGCATTTGCAAGAAAACTGATTTGCGCATTTGGAAGCACATATAAATGTGAACAATTTTTTTCAGTGATGAAAACCAATAAATTGAAGTGTCGAATTAGGCTTACTGATGAAAATTTGCAAAATACTTTGCGCCTGTGTATTAGTGGGATTGATCCCGACATTAATAATCTTGTTGCTCGAGTTCAAGTACAAGCTTCCCATTAATGTTAAAAATAATAAATAAATAAATACACTATTAAGATCACATTGTAACTTTGGCTTACTAAATAAACGCATAAAATAAGATAAACGTTTTTTTTTTGTATACACAACTATTACCTACGGCCCGCGATATCATGAACGTCTGACAGTTTAGCTCGCGATTTCCCAAAGGTTGCCCATGCCTGGTTTAGATAAAACCTATCTTTCATCATTACAATGCGACAAAATAAAGTTGACACAATGATGCATTATACATATAAACTCTTATAAAGCATTATTTAATTTAGTAGCATTAACAAAGATCCAAAGAGGACCATTGACATTATGCATGTTAAGTGATCGTAAATAAGTAGAAATATTACTATATAGCGATCTCATTCACTCGCGTTAAATAAGAATAAAGTAACTATAGTTTTTAGTTTAGCTTTACCTCTGCGTTATTAGATCTCTGTCACAAATTCCCACCAAATACCCTATGTACTCTACCAATACGTAGGTAAATATTTTTTAGGACTGGATATATAAACGATTCTCGGTCTTACAATTAGACTCATAGGTAAGTGTATTTTTTATAGAATATATGGCAGACGTGCGGGCGGGGCACATGATAGTAAGTGGTCACCGCCGCCCATGGACACCTGCAATACCAAGGGGCATGCGGGTGCGCTGCCGACCTTGCAGAATTCTGTTCACAGCTCTCTTAACAGCTCCATGTCGTAGCGTAATGGAAAAACCTGGGCTGGCAGTTCATTCCACAAGTTTCGGGTTCGCGGTGTAGTGTCGTGAAGACCGCACAGTGCGCAGCGACTCTATGTCAAGGAAGTGCGGATGAACCGCACGACGATGACGAGCCGTGCGATGGTAAAATCCCGAAGGTGGCATCAAATACAGTTCTTCAGAACAGTTCCCATATGCGGTAGAAAATGCAGAGACGCAATATCTCTTCGGATGCTGAGCGATTCTAGATCAACTGTAATAGTGGGATCATCGACAATTCGGACAGCACGTCGTTGGACGGAATCAAAAGAGTCGAGCTGGTATTTCGGTGCTCCGACCCAGAGATGTGAGCAGTGGGATCTAACTTGAGCTTTATAAACTGACAAGTGTTGTCAAATTTTATGTGTGTATGATCTATGCATACTTCACACTTCACAGATGTTCTTTGTCCTGCTAGGAGAGCGGCGTTACGCGTCGCGTCGAGAACGCGTTGTCCTATAGTCCGATTTTTATTCGAGTCGAGGATATGACACGTAGAACTGTCAATAAAGTGTCATTTCCGTACAAATTTCACTCTGTTTCACAGTTCTACATGTCATATCTCTGACTCGGATAAAAAATCGGACTTTACATGACAGCTTACATAAAATTTGTCGGTTACCTTATTACTTAGTGAAAACATTTACCTACTTAAAGTATTTTTATTTAGAAAAACAAGGAGAAAAATATTTCGCAAACGGACGCGTGATTTTTTTTGTTTTGCGCCACAAAGAGCATACCACGTGTGGGCAGCGAACCTTTGACATTTTCGCGATGCAACGCTCAACGTCACGCGTTCGCCGCCTATCAGGAGTAGCAGGACACCCATGTCCTGCTACTCCTGACTTGAAATTAAGTTACGTCTATGTTTAGAAATGTTTATTTATCTCAAAGTAAATACCTGCATGGTTTAAAATTTTCCGATCAAACAAATGCATTTTGGTTGATCGATGTTAAAATCATAAGCTACTAAAGTAGCAATTGGCAGCAAACGACACTAGAATCGAACAGCAGGAGTTTGAAAATTAAAGAAATAAATTGATTCACAAATTAATTTAATTACATTCAGGATGAATAGAAAACTTGGTTTATAATTAAACAATTTGGAATGATTATTATGGAATGGATAGGTATGTATATAGACAGTAAAATAAACGGAAATTATCTAAGCAATGATGTTGAAATATATCCCTATATCAACGGTGAAATTGCACTCAGAGGATTTATTTTGTGTTGTTCTTTTTTACCTCTTGACTATGTATTAAAAGGATTTAAATAAAACAAAATTGTTAGTTAATATAAACAAATTATTTAAAAATATACATTGTACATTATATAGATATCACAAATTTACAGGAACAGAATTTCTTATTCACAGATTTTTTTTCTTGTAATCTGGGGTCTTATTATTCATGTAGGTATTTTTTATTCAGATAAATTTAATTTTTTTATCATTTGAGGAGCATCTCGTCCATTATGAGGAATTTCCTTTAATTTGTCAATATAATACTGAGGTAAATTGCACTCTATTGCACCTTTTAATATACAGTCCCGGTAAGTTATGGATGGCCTTCTCTCAAATGGTAGCTGTTCACCATCTTGGAGTGGTGGAGGATTTTGAGACTGCTGATATGTTCTACACTCAACTTTGGTTCCCTCTGGTATAACAACCTCCACAGTCTTAGGGAAGTACCAATTAGTTTCAACACCTTCTTGCCTAAAACAAAAACATCACAGAATTATAATCACAGAAAATCATTTTTGTAGGTAATTAATTTGCCTTCTAATACTGTTCTAGAAATAAAAATTAGAATTAAACAAAAAGATGAAAATGAGATTTCCAACGCATACTAATTTACTGTAATTAATTAGATACTATAATTTACTGTTTACTGTATTTGGGAGAGGCCCAAATACAGAGACAGATAGATAGACACAGGCTGATGGTATGGTAGACGAGTAATTACCAATCTAAAGCAGGCATGTCTTTGCTGTCAATTCTCCAAACAGCACCCCAAATGTGGGACCCTTCTGTTGGAATAATTGTTGCCGAAGTTCCTTGCCAGTGGTTAGAAAATTTCATGAAGTCAAGTGCATGGTCCTGAAAGTAGACAATTACATTCAATATTATTTATTTGCCCTCTATGAGCCTATAAGGGGATGGGGGAAGATTAGCCAGTCATCAATAGAAGACAATAACTCAATGTTTGAGCTAGGTACAGAACAATATATACCTACAGTCAACAACATATATTTATTAGTTCTATTACCTATTCCTATCGGCACCTTAATTTTAAATACATTAGCTTGTTGCTGGGCTGTACATCCAATATTATCGATAGCAATACATATGAAATGAACATAACAAACAGTAGCTATAATTTTGTCCTGGGTCGGACTGGGCCGGAAGGGCCCGGGTGGCTCCGCCCGGGGCTTGAGACTGGATAATGGTAGATGGGATACTATCGGAAAATATCTATTTCATTTCTCTCTAATTGTATGAACGAACTATCTGATCTAGTTTACATTTAGGTTGCAAGAGCTGGGACCTAGCCTGCGCGGGCCTCCTATCCTACCTACCGCCTGGCTTGCGGCAAGCCCCGCAAGCCAGACCCGTGGGGGACCCCGCGCAGGCCCAGCCTGGCTGGCAAACGCCACCTTGACTATATGGCCAGTCCGACGCTGATTTTGTCATCCTACACACATATTTACGTCCTACCATAGATCAACCAAAATACAACTGATCGATATTATATACAATATAGTCTTACTTATATATAGTAATTAATTTCACAGTGGCTTTATTTAGCTTTATCACCGAAATAAATGGAAAATACTGTAAAACTTACATCCAGTCGTCCAATTCCTAAAAATTCAGCAGATGGATTGTTGATATGAATTCGACGTTTTAACAAGTTGCTCCCGTACGCAAAGTACAAAAAAGTACTATTTATTGGTTTGGCCATTTTGGAATGTTTTATTAAATTTAAATTTTAGTTTTAATGCAAAATACATATATACTATTTTTTAAGCCGATTAGGTTATGTTGTGATTTTTTTTAATATATGGCAATGGTGTGAATGGTGCAATTAACATATTCTGCCAATGTCAAGATTTTCCTGGTATTATTAACAATTTTAAAGTATAAAATGTATCCTGTCAATGTCCCGTCCCCTCGAAGTACTGGGGACAGAAGACTAGCTAATCCTTGGAAGCACAGTCCTATACTTTTCTTTAACTATAACAAATATTACGCACAAAAAACATTGAAGATTACTAAACTATTATTATTAAACCACAAAACGTACAATATACAATTTTTGCAACTATCTATTTAAATTAAATGTTCGTTAGTGCATCACTCGAGAACGGCGGAACCGATTTGGCTAATTTTTTTTTTAAATGTTCGTAATAGTCCGAATAAGGTTTGGAAAAAGAATAAGAAAAATTGGAAAAGATGCTCGGAAAATTGGAAAAAACAAAGTGCTTTTTTCGTCGTCTGTCGGGTCAGATAGTTACTAATAAAAAAAAACACCATTTTTTTTTCTTTCTATATATGACAATGGTTCAATTAGCACAGTCTGCCAGTGTTAAGTTATACTACAAGGTGGTATACCACCAGTATCTATGGACCTCTAAAGACCTACTTCCATCAAGAAATATCAAACTGGCTAAAAAACCACCCAGGCCGAGTGACTCATTTGCAAATTGGACAACTATTCAACCAAGCATATGGGAAGACAGCAACAGTTCATAATGCTTGCAGTGGCTTTAAAAACAGGCCTGTGGCCCATTAATCCAGATATTTTCCCTGACTATATGTTTGAACCAGCAGAGACAACAAACATTCCGTTGAACCAGGAAAATGTAGCTGACAATGGACGTAATGACGAGAACACTCCTCTGGAACTTCATCGACCCAACAAAATGTAACTGAAAATGGGAATATTGATGAGGACACTACTGGAGCTCCATCAACCCAAAAGGACGTAGCCGGCAGTGGACATCATGTTGAGGACACTTCTGGAGCTCCATCAATCCAGAATGTAACTGATGATGCAAATAATGATAAAGATACTGCTGGAGCTCCATCAACCCAAGAGGACGTAGCCGGCAGTGGACATCATGTTGAGGACACTTCTGGAGCTCCATTAATCCAGAATGTAACTGATGATGCAAATAATGATGAAGATACTGCTGGAGCTCCATCAACCCAAGAAAATGTAACTGACGATGGACATAATGAGATCTCCATCAATTCTAGAAACTCTTGGCGACACTGTGCCAAATAGAGAAAGAGACAGAAGTGGAGCAACTGACAAAAAAAGGCCCACGTTGTCAATGGATTTACAGTTCCCCATTGAAGTTCTTTCTCCAGTACCTCAAGGACAATATATTCAAGGGCAAGGTAAACGAAAGCAGAAAGCCCGCAAGTCTGACTGGCATTTGACTTCTACTCCCAACCTAGAAGAAGTGAAAGCTAAACATTCATCAAAGAATCCATTTGAAAAGAGAAAGAGACAAGTTACAAAGACGCTTTTTGATGCTGATGAGAAACTACCGTCATCTTCTAAAGGACCTGAAAAGAAAAGGAAGAGGGTGGTGAAGAAACCTGTTCGCGATGATAGCTCAGATGAAGATTTTCCCACTGATACCACAGATGATAAAGAAGACTGTGCGTGCATTTATTGTAATGACCTTTTTTCGCGTTCCAAGCCTCGAGAATGCTGGTTGAAGTGTACCAAGTGTTCTCTTTGGGCTCGTGCGTCGTGTGCTGACGTTCCTAAGGATACCAATAACAACTATGCCTTTGATTTGGCTGTATGTCATTATGCCCGTAACCTTTTGTCATTTTGTCCATATAGTATGGACAAAACGGATTTTGCTAGCAGTTAAGGTTGATCTCAATAAATTTTTTTCAATGGTTCCTATTTGATTCTCAGATATATTAGGTATAAGTCAATTAGCCAAAGAAGATTATTCCTAAAATTACTGATTGTAACTAAATAAATAAAAAAAGTTATGACTGAAAAACAAAACCCTATGTCATTTGGAACAGTTGGAAATGCTGAAGTGATTTGTTTTTTAAAATTCTGTGATATATATATATATCACTTTTAAATTTAATTTAATTTAATGTGACTTTTAAAGTACTTAGTAAATAATATAATACTATATAAGTTTTGATTGGCCAACGTACCCTTCTTTCGTAGAAGACTAGCGTAAAATGTGCTGCATTTCCCACGCTATCCTATTTCCCCAAAAATCCTAAATCAGTGAAATAAACAATAGGTAATTATGTCATGTAACATGTTCATGACATAGATTTGTTAACTGCAGAGATCAGCTGCAACGAACGTAGTTTGAATGAGAATGTAAACTATACAACGTTCATGATGAGCGAGAAAGTCGGAACCAAACATGAAAAGCAACTCGCAAATGGTACCTACGTCTTCAAATAGTCAGACGGAGACCTGGAATCAAATATGTGTATATTATGATGTTTTAGTAGACGCTCAAATAAAAGGTATATTATGCCATGTCAAATTTGATATTGGCAGTCTAGACATTAACTATCGACTTTATTTTAGGTTTAAATACAGATTATATTATAATTCTACCATCACGTCGGACCGCTTGCTCGTCCGCCCTTCTCTATATAAAAAAAATTGAATTAGCAAGCGTGGCATAATATCCTAGGTAGATTGACTTTCCAAATCAGAACCATATTAAGCACAAAACATCTAGTCAGATGCAGGTTAACCCAAATCACAACTAATCATGTTTTAAGTTATATTTATTTTATATATTACATCGCATTTCGCAGCTTGCCTCTCTGTTCTACTTAAAGGTTAACTGGTAGAGAATGTCTCCAAGCATTAAGCTCCCCTTTTGTATGATTAAGTGCAATAAAGTTTTTTAAAGAAAATGAATAAACCTAGTGCCTCGGGAAAGGGGATCCTCATCTATCAACGATTGCGTGCATGATGGTGTTGGAAAAGGCGTGAAGCCGGCTCAGCAATGAGTCGTTTTTTTTTGCGTACGATGTCATGAAAGCCACCCACCCGTGTGCGTCTTCGTGAAAATTGTTGAAGTACTACAAAATCGCGCCAGTCTCAACAGTATCCTGAACGAATTATTATACTGGACACGCAAATGTTGTGTTGTAATTGTATGCTTCACGCACATAGCTGTCCCACAAGTTGCACGTGTAGTAAGCCTTAAAAACAACGCCTCGCTAACGTGTTTAGTACAACGTGCAAATCTGTGGGCCAGCATATTGCATCGAATAGCCAACGCTCTGCGTATAAAGAGCGTTAGAAGAATGTATATCATTTCTTCAGATCTAGAATTCTTTGCTACCGCATCATTCCCAACATTGATAGTTTGTACTACGATATTACTATAAAATCATAACAACTAATTCTAAATAAATCTCCTTTATTATAAAATTATACTTAATTCCTATGTCGACAAAAATTGTGTAAGCAAATATTCAATCATTCAAGTAACAACAATCAACTTTCCATCAAGTATGAATAATAAAATATGGTATAAACAAATGACCAAGAATCTAGTGACTACAGTACTACTTATTAAATAATGCCTGTCGGCCATCTTTGTATTTCCGATCGTGACGGAAGGCTGAGAGATAATTACAACATGATTTTCTTTCATATATGGCAATCGCGCAAGTAGCACATTCTGCCAGTGTAGAGTTTTCTTCGTAATTAACAATTACGAAATCAAAATTCATAACACATCTAGTCAATGTCCAGTCACATGAATTAGGAGTCGCTCAGTAAAGTGATAGTAGGTTTACTGAGGACAAGAGTTGGAGTCTTATGACTGCGTGTTTCGTGTGCCTCCAAGGAGTCCCAACTCTTTTATTTGACTATCACAAACATTACGCATTTTGAAGTTTAATAAACTATCACTATTAAACCTTAAAACGCAGAATCGACATAACTTTATTTCTACACCACAATACACAATAAAAGGTAAGAAACGAACAAATTACACATAACAAGACAAAAAGAATGAACATAAAATAAAAATACAAATGTAAAGATTTATTCTATACTCGTAAGATTAAGATGTGCATTGTGACGTCGGAAATTCAGCATACGGCGCGGGACACACCACAGCGCTGGTTTTCAGTGCAGGCATTGAAGATGCACGGACAATGATATAATTGGGTACAATAAGATAAAAACTAATAACACAAATATAATATTAAAAATAAAAAATCAAAGATAAATAAAAAACTGTTAGAATGTACACTATTGTATACAGTAATTAGATAAGTTATAAACATACATATAATATAATTAAATATTTTTTATTGTCAGCCTTTTTAACCATAAACATAGACAACGCAAGTTCAAAAATTGTATGGAAACCAAGCGTGACTCTTTATTGAGTAGAGTGTATGGAAACCAAGCGTGACTCTTTATTGAGTAGAGTGTATGGAAACCAAGCGCGACTCTTTATTGAGTAGAGTGTATGGAAACCAAGCGTGACTCTTTATTGAGTAGAGTGTATGGAAACCAAGCGTGACTCTTTATTGACTAGAGTATATGGAAACCAAGCGTGACTCTTTATTGAGTAGAGTGTATGGAAACCAAGCGCGACTCTTTATTGAGTAGAGTGTATGGAAACCAAGCGTGACTCTTTATTGAGTAGAGTGTATGGAAACCAAGCGTGACTCTTTATTGAGTATAGTGTATGGAAACCAAGCGCGACTCTTTATTGAGTAGAGTGTATGGAAACCAAGCGTGACTCTTTATTGAGTACTGCATGGAAACCAACCGTGACTCTTTATAGTGTAAATTTTAATGATGTAAAAGTACTCACCAATGAAATAATTATTTCCCTTGACTCGTTTGTTTTATCGAATTTTTACAATTAATAATAGTGCAATTAGGATGTTTTCGTTTTGTAACAACAACTGTGTCGAAATAGACTGAACGAGGGCGCGAGAAGTAGGTGTATTAGCACCAACTTTGGACACACATCGACGGACAGCTTGCGTTAACTATCCCTCTATAATTGCAGTTACAACGTACCATAAAGTGTAATCATGTTACACTTTATGGTACGTTGTATGTAACCACTCTGAAAGTATTTCGATGTATGTTTCGTTTTCTACTCAATCACGCTGAAATTATGTCGGAATACAAAGATGGACGACCAGCGTTATTTAATTAGTAGTACTATACCGTTAAAAAACATTTTTAAAAACTTTAGCACTACCACGTTTTCCAATACAATATTGTACAGTGGCGTATACTTTCAACAATCTTCGTTCTACAGCCTTATGATGTTCTTCCGTTGCTAAGGTCTCTCCTTGTATTGATGACAGCAACTTTATCGTTTCTGTTAGACTTCCACCAGTAACCATTTCCAACTGCCGCCATGTTGTTAAACTTAACCTAAAGGAAAAATAAATATAGTCCGACTATTTTTTTAATGACAGTGAAGGAGGGCAAATGAGAATAGACTATGGGTTGCCAAGTTGCCACTATAGACCTACCTTATTTTAGAGAAGAAGACGATGCCAAGTTATACATTGATTTGATTTAACAAAACATTTGTAAACTTCATAAGTGTATTTTGAATGAATATGGTATAATATAATTTCTCTTTGCACGCCAATTCTGGCAAATGTGACGAGCTGTTGTATGTAATTACCAGATGGTGATTTATTTGCAATGTGAGTAGCAATGGATTTACTACTCACATTGCAATGCTTCTAGACCCACCGGTTTGTGCGTTGTCTGTCAGTCAGACAGTGTTAGATTTTTATTGTTATTTTCAATTTTCGTATAGCCTGTCCAAACTCTTCTGCGATTTCAATAAAGGTTTTGAAAGTTGCATAGTGGTTCTGATTCACAGTGTTGTCCAAAGTGGGTCATATCGGTTTTTACTACAGTAATTATTTAAGATTTATCTTAAGATAGCAATTTTAATTAACATAGTATTGTAAATAATCTCCTGACACCTGAATTAGGAAATCCTGTATCATAGGAGCTAGTCTACTTAATAAAAATCTAAGACTGACTGACTGACAGACAACGCACAGCCTAAACTAGTGGGTCTAGAAGCATGACATTTTGCAAAGGAGTTCCTTATATAACGTGAGCACTAAGAAAGGATTTTTGAAAATTCATCCCCCAAGGGTGTAAAAGTTCCTGAGATGTTGCCGAGATTCCCCATCGGACATACGGCTAGTTGCAAATAAATGATTTGATTTCATAATTATTATGCCACTACTAATATAATTTCGAATATAAAAACTTTGTGTTTAAGCAATAATAATGTTGTGTTCTCCTGTAAGTATAGGAACATTATAAATTAGATTTAAGTATATTATCGAATATAAGCTTGATATATCCCACGTAGAAGATCCTTTTGTAAATAAATAAATAAATTTAAGTAGAAAAATAGGGATGTTTCTATTTACAAGACATTTAAAAAACCGGGTTCGAATAGTCAAAAAATATCGTGTTCTCTTATGACAACGTCCAGAGGTGAAACTGTCACTAGACTGAGGATTTGAAGATTTTTTTTCTGTATGGAAAAAAGGTGGCAGGCGAGCATACAGTCCACCTGATGGTAAGTGGATACTGTCTTCCATGGATTACCACAACATATGCCAACATCAGTCCAGAATGACAAATGTATGCCCCACGCCCCCGGATGCGCTGCCTACCTTTGAAGATAATATAGGAATGGATTTGAAAAAGATGGCGGCAATTAGTTCCCTTATTTGCCACATTCAGTAAAAGCTCGGTCGGTCTGTAATTATGTATTAGAACTGCGCTACCAAAACGTGCGATTATCGCTCTTTCATAACAAATATGCTGTCTTTTGTGTTGTGACGATACGAATTTAAATACTTTGTTTTCTATTCTAGAACTAGTCTGACAAATAAAAGCTGAGAGCGGAAAAGGGCGCCAAATTAAAAAAAAATATGTTGTAATAATAAAATAATTTTGATATTTCAATTTGATGCTAGGCTAATTTTATTATTCATTAATTATATCAAAAGAAATTAAGTATTGTTTTATGCTGTAAAGTATGGTATAGTTTCACAAATACACAGTTGACATAATAAATTTAAAAAAAATCTTAGGCTGTTAACACTCATTTTATTCAGAGTAAATAGACTTAATGCTCTACATTTTTTGTTCGAAAACAATGTAACAAAACTGAAAGGTAAATGAATGCAGAAGGAAATTACATTGTTACATTTAAAACTTATAGCATGTTTATTAAGCTTTTGGTTTTAAGTTTATTGCTTTTAAAGACTTGTATTTCCTAAACTTATTTTCTAATTTCAACAAAGCTGCTCTTTACTTGTGTCACATTTCATTTGCCAGACTAACCGTTTACTTACATACAACACTGATAAAGTGGCGCTAGAATGTCCAGTTCATCTATTAAAGGATTTCCCAAGCCCTTCCCATTGTCTAGAAGGACAACTCTGTCCTTATAAACTTCGTAGCGGTGACGGTCACCATTTTGTATGAGAAAGTCAAATATAGAGACGTCTATTAAATCCAGTAATCGTTTCATACTCAAAGTAGTTATCACCTTTCTGTAAATTAAATGAATACAATACATTTCAGACATTGACCCCCAAATGAAGAGCCTACAATTATATTGACCGTCTTAGAAAAAGAAGACACAAGTACATTTTGATGACATTTGAGAAAAGTGCATTTTATTTTGTTGTAAAATTTTCATAAATTTAAAATCAAGCTTTATAGGAAGACGGCCACAGACGAGCTTACAGTCCACCTGGTGGTAAGTGGATACTGTCGCTCATATGAATATGATGCTACTTTTGCTTACGTTAAGTGTTACTAATGCCATTTCTTCTTAAGGTTCATTTACACAAGGAGTTTCTTGAAAAGTTCAGGGGAGAATATTGTATACGATTCTCGTATGTGATCAAACTACATACAATTCTCGCCTATAACTGTTCACATGGTGATAAAAACTCGATGATAACAGTTGTTTATATGTACTAGCATTTGACCGATATTCGAGAAACTCAAGTTGGAGAAATTATCCTTGTGTAAATGGGCCATATAGGAGGGCTGTATATAGCGCCTATGTACTTAGTACTTTGATACAGTGCTGGCATATAACATAGCTACAGTTATATAACAGGGTATTTCTATGCTATAAAGAATATACAGAATGTAATGGAAAGTTTGCAAAAGACTGAAACCATGCTGATGATTCCGAGTTTATTAAAATTTTATAATAGTTTTTGCAGAAAATTCATTTTTTTAAGATAATACTTAAGATTATAAGATAATGGTTAAGACAATAATTAAGATTTTTTTTAAAGATTTACTAAATTTTTCAAACATATGTAAAAATTTCATATTGTAAAATACAAAGAACAAATTGTAACAAAAAAGGAAGTAATTAACTGTATATTTCAAATAAATTATTCTGTAAAGAATGTGTATTTTTTTAGGAACAAACAGTTAATTCGCAAGTTGAACATAGTTCAATTGAACAGATTTTGTTCAAGCAAACATACAAAACGTTAAATCAAAATGTACACGATATTACCCAATAAAGTTACTGGACTATTTTTTTAATTTGGAAAACAATAGTCCGAAAATATTGTTTACTCCGATAACATTTAATAATTTGTTAAAGTTAGATGTAACACATCTGAAAAACTATATTTTCCATAATTAGTTTATATTGTTATAAATGCGACAGCTTATATTGAATCGGTGTCAGGCAGTCTAGATAGTATTATAACTGAATAAAAACTTCCCTTATCTTATAAATTAACTAACATATTATATTCAATATTAAAGATGTTCTCAAGAAATTGGAGCGCAGTAATTTCTTTTCCGTTAATTATTTTTATAACTCTTTTTCACATTTATTTTAGTTAACTAAGGAAGTAAAATAGCACTTATGCTTTTGACTGTAGACATTCTACGACAAGGTGATTATAACTATCTAGGTATTTTGCCATTTAGTCATTTTGCGATCTAGTTATTTTGAGATGCAGACTTACTGTTACTTAGGCACTCTGCGTATTTAGTCGTAATGCTATCTATATTCAGTCAGCCATGGGCGTAGCCACGGTGGAGCAGGGCGGAGCGCTTGCAGCCGTAGGAAAGATAAGTAACAGACTTTCTGTATTACACAATCCCTACTTAAAATTATAAGAAAATTATTTACTATGCCCCCTGTGGATGAAATCCTGAATACGCCCATCGCGAATATATGATGTTATGGCTCTAAAATCAGTACTCACTTACAAAAATCATTATCTATTTCCCAATCCATTTTTTTACTAGTGTACGATCGACGCCAAGGTGACTTTTGTATCCGGAACTGTCTGTCTAGATATAATACGGCCGCGCCTTCTATGTCGCCCTTATTGTCGGGACATACGGTTTCGTTTCTTCTGCAGTAAAAACATTTTCCATATATGCATAATGTACCAGTATCTGAAACATGGTTGGTTACAACATTTTATGATATTATTTTCTTTATATTTTAGGTTTATTAGCAAAGTAAATCAGACGTGTCTTCATAATTGATAAGACAACAACATGCGTAGAGCATGGTAAAACTAAAGCTGCATTAGAGAGCGTCAGAAACTTCCTATACTGTAATAATTTAAACAAATCAAAATACTTTATACCATTGATCAACCATAATATAGAGATGTAGAATAACATTATGGCCCTAAAAAGGTGGCATTTGCAAGTCGGTCTTACCGATTGTGAATTAGTTGAGTGTCATTAGTGTAATTTAGCTGCAAAAAATTACCAAATAATTGAAAACAAAACTTTTTATATATAAACCCAAATAATAATAGGTCGGTCCTTACCTATGAAATTGCCGGTATGTATTTATTCAATCACACTAAGATAGGTCACGTCTAGTAGGTACACTTTCCAGATTTGTGCGTGGGCAAAACCATCTGGGGTAAGTGAGACCTTTAATTGTTGATTATTGTGCTTACCCACCATTTCGGTGGATATATTGAGTAAGTCTTAATTGGGCCCGAGTGCACATTCCTCGGGCTGCTTTCGCGTAACGCGAGGCAGGTGCGCCTAGTGTGCGCATCGTAAACAATACTGAAACTGATATTTTGTCACAAAAAAATCTCCATTTATGTATTTTGGATGCTTTATACATACCATTTTTAATCATAGTTCTTTTTAGTCCCTGTGTGGCGACAGGCATGATATCTTTATTAAAGTTTATTCTCCGTATCACAGAGGGTGGAATCCATGTGAAGTTCATCACCATAGCAAGGTAGTACGCAAATACTTCCGAGTTGTGCCTGTCGAAGCCTGCATAAATGTTGCCTGTTATCACATGATTGAGATTATACCTCTTTGGTTTGAAATAAAGTTTTTCTTTTCCCTGGAATAATGAAAAATATCATAAAAATAGAATCTTTTGGAATTATAGTGTCTTTTATCATAGGACAAATATTGCACAGTGTATTATGAGACTCTAAAATCGGATGTCTCCTTTTTATTCCAGAAACTGATAAGACTATATATATATAGTTAAAGATTCTAGAAAATCAATTCATGGAATCAAAATATCATGAAGATTTACTGAATTATAGGGCTTAGAATCCGTAAGTTAGAAACTAGCAACTATTGATGACATCGACAGTTTCAGATGTTGATGACAACATCTGAAACTTGAATTAATTGAAGTAATTGAGAAAGACGTTGATAACTTCCCAACTCAAATGTTCTTATGCTTACGTCTATCAAATTTTCTAATGAATAGTTTTAATATGAGTTTTTTACTTGTGTAGTTCTAGAAGATGCTGTAAAACATATCAATTTTAACAGCAGTTAACTAGCCTATGATCACATTTATCTCAAGAGACCTTTGTATACAAAAAATGTGTAGTTTCATTTCTGTTAACATGGAATGCATATTGCTTGTTCATTTTATAATTTATAAATAACAATATATTATCTGATGCGGCTTCCCTCTCTGAGTAACATTTTGATGAAACACAGCTCGTCTCGAAATAGTTTGTCTATAAACATCCCAATGCAGCGCATAGACTTCCCTAGTAAATCAGTAGTGGGTTTCAGGGCTTAATCCAAAAATGCAAGCCCATTATGGATTGGGAGACATGTTTAAGTATTCTTTAGCATACAGGATTCTTCACTTCACAAATTCTTCATTTTCCTCACCAAGCTAGTGATAATTTAAAAATCTATAGTTAAAGGTGCAAACTTAGTAGCACAGGCTAAAGTTTGAACTCAATACTACAGGCTATCACTGCTTTTCGACAGCAGAGCATGATTTTCAATTTTTTATAAACTTTGCTAATTTTTCAAATTTGGTTTACATAGTTTAGAACTTTCAAACTTTAAACAAAATATTGAACACACATTATAAGAGTACAAAGTCACCTATTTTCTATAGTAAGGAAATAAATAACCCTAATGTTGTACTACCTCCAATAAAAGCAGGAGTTTCAATTGTGTCCCCTTAGGTGCATTGTCTACAAGTGCTATCTGTGATGTTCGGATGGCATGCAGTATCTGTCCAGGTGCACCATCCCTATGAGGGAATAAGGATTCTTCACTTGCCCACTGGAATAAAAATATAAATGCATGTTAAATCACCTTGAATTACTAAAATATTGCCATCAACATTTCTAAAATCTATTTTCTTTTGAGATTTTATAACAAAAGCTAATGGTTCAGAATACATTTTCATCTTCAATATACTAATAACATGTATTCTTGTTTGTTTGTTAGATATTGATGGTTAAAAATTCGATTGGTGTAAGGGACAAAAGGGTGGTTTTCAGTAGAACAAAAAATTGTTTTTGGGATTTTTAAATAACTGTAACTTTTTTATTTATTTAACTATTTACTAAATGCTGTTTTTGAATAATTGAACACTAAATAATTGAAAATGATCTAAAATGAGAGTTGAACATTTTTAACTATGAACATTTATTTGTATTGTTGTTTTCAAACTTATCTTATAAAATATATTTATTGAATGACAGAAATATAACTTGGATACTAATATTATAAATCTTTACACTAATTAAACTAAGATTTATATATTGTATATAAAGATTGGGACTTTGTGACAAGGTGCTCAGCAGCTAGCAGCTTTACCTCATTGAATAGCAATAGTTACAAACTGAGCAAGGTATATGATGGTCACTGGTGGTGTCAATGCTAATTCTTTAAAGATATTACATTCATTTGATACCCATGGGTCTACAGCCTCTACACCGAAGGGAATAAAAGTATAAGTGTACCTAGCCCTTTATCATCCACTGCTGAACATGGGACTCCTCATGCATAGTATTATGCATCAAGGATTTTTGTTTTCCCATGGGTATCCTAAAAGTCTACAAGCCAGTACCGCAAGCAGTGTTGAACTAATCACCTCTAAAAGACTGGCATTTTATGGCCATACGTCCCTTATGGACAATAATAGTATAGTTTGTACCAATGTACTTGTACTTGTGAACCTTGCGCTTTTCAGCCACTAAATTTTTCCGTGTCAGCACCAAATTTTTCCACCGTTCCCTTGTCATTCTCGCAAGCATAGTTTGCATATACAATATCAAAGATAAAAGTAAACAATCATTAAGTACTTACAAGTCGTGTATCATGCCATACACTTTTCGTATTGTTAATTCTTGTTGAATTGAAAGAGTTTAACAAATTCCTTTGTATTGATGTGAATTTGGGATTCTTGATCTTGTACTGACTAGGTAAGTAGTTAAGATATTCATAAATATCCTTTATAACACTAGGTGTGAGATCTAATTTAATACTGGGTACATTAAAACTTGAACGTTTTCTCCCTACTGTGTTCAGAGTGTAGAAAAAGTATATGTTAAGACCCACTAGGGCAAGTAGAAATAGAGAGAATCCAAAGGCATAATTTAGTGACATAGTTGACCAAAATACCTACATTATCACCAAAATAGTGAATCAAACTAATCCCACCACAACATATTCCTAACAATTGTAGATATGCAATTGATGAATAATAATACTTCTACATTTTTTTAAACTTGTAGTTATTGTCAAAATTCTCTTAGAAGCAAAACATAATTTGATTTTTATATTTTGTTTGAACCTACTGTGACAGCCACAATTTAATTTGTTTTGTAAATTTAAATAATGGATTCAGTGTTGTCAACTCGGATTTTGGAAAAGACGTAGGACAGACTAGAAAATTACGTAGAATTAATAAAAATTGCGAAAAGTTCGTAGATCTACGTACTTTTTATTAAGCGAGATGAAGAGGATAAAACTGAATAAACTAATGTTAGATATATATAATGAATTTTATTTGACTTATCATTAAAATTGTTCGTTGAATTTATACATTTATTAAAATATTTAATATGTTCCTGTGTAGGTTCACGTTTATTTTAAACCCTATTCGTAAAAAGTAAGCCTCCGTAGTAGGGGAACCCGGGGTAGAACGGGGTACCGGGGCGGAACGGGAAAGAGGCGTTGTGCTCGCTACAGGCGACAGAGATGCGTGACCATCGCGCATAACGTTCGGTCCGCTGTGCTGCGCTATACGGAGTGGCCGCTGTCAGTGTGAGAGTGCGCTTAGTTTGGATTTTATCGAAGGTCGACGAAAAAGCTTGCAAATTTTAATTTTTCTATGCAACACCAAGGTAATTACACTATACACTATTCTTTGTTCGGATATTAACATTACATCTTTGTTTAAACATACTTTTGACTAACTAAACGTCTAGTGATAACTCAAGTCCAATAAATATAACCGGCCATAACACTCGTGTTTACGTGAACGGTACGTCGGGGCACAATGGGTGGGGCACAATGGGGTATACCCCGTTCCGCCCCTTAAATATTTGTACTTCTCATATAAATACGCATTTTTATTTCATCTGCAGATGGTGTGTTCATATATAAGAAAAACCAGCCGACAGTCCTGGTCTACATTGCTAATCCCGTTGCCAAAAGTGAAAGCTGGAATGAAAAGAGTTACAAGAAAGGGTGGAAAAACGGCAATCCTGACCGCTTCACCTTAAAGACTGAATTAGAAGAATCTATTAAAAAGACACAAAATATCAATAAAGCGAAAGTAGAAAACAATAAACAAGACTGACGTTAAAAGGTAAAGAAGACATACCTGAAGGAATGAAAACTAAGCCAAAGAAACAAAATAGAATCAGAACTAAACCTGAAGAACACTTAGGAGACGTAGAAAATTTTAAACAAAAACAAAGAAGAAACAAGAAGAAAGAAACAAAAAAGAATCGGAACTGAATTTGAAGAAAGCTCGGAAGATGAAGACGCGATCTGCTTGTATTGCCATGATTTATACTCCAAGTCCAATGAAGGCTAGTGGTCTTGTAGCATTTGTAAAAAATGGACACATTTGACGTGTGCTGGTCTAGATGGTGACGACGATGACAGTGTTCTCATTTGTGAACTATGCTAATAATTAGTACCCCATCGTGCCCCGGGTTCATTTCTCATTGTACCCCGGGGGGTGGGGCAGAATGGGAAATTTCCCTTTATTTTTCAAACAATATTTTCTCAAAGTGATCATTAATTTAGATAAGTTTAGCTTTAATTTCCTTGTAGAGAAAGAAGTAAATAAACCTACAAATTGCCAAATAATGGTGTTGTTTCATTCAAACTCTCACAAATTGTAACCAAAGCTTAGCTACCCCGTTCCACCCCGGGTTCCCCTACTGTGTTTATGGCTGATCAGCTAAAGTTGTCAGTTTTCACTGAGCATTGAAAATTGACAGTTTTAATTGATCGTATAGGAGGCATTATGAAAATAAAGTATCTAACTTGGGAGTTTTGGATATTGAAAATAAATTGAATAACCACTGTTTACTCTCTTTGTTATGCTGTGTGGCGTCGGCCGGCTATCACCCCATCTCTTCCCGTGGGTGTCCTAAAGGGTGATTTAGGGATAACAAAGCAGCTACCACAAGCCCCGAGGAACTCCACCACCTCTAAAAGAGTGGACTCACCAACCCACTTGGCCAGCGTGCCGTTTTGTACATCTCTCATGCACGAGACAATTCACATGAGGAGGCTAGGAGGATAGTCCAGCAGTGGATACTGAAGGGGTGGTTGCATTGCATTGCATGCCTATTTTCTTTATTTATTTTCAATTTTCTCTTATGAATTCAGCTGCTTAATTTTATTAGGATGAGGATGCTCATTAGGTTAGGTTAGGTTAGGTTAGGCTACCTACATTGGGGTGGCGTGGCCGGGGAACCTCCTCGTGTGCCCGGGCTGTCGCTGGTCCATTTGTCCCTCTGGATACGTTCGCAGGGAACGATGGCTCAACGACAGATCCGGGACGGTGCACCCTGGGCAACAGTCAGCGACTTTTCCTTTATTGGGAGATCTTGGTGGCTGTTGGCTAATATCCTGGCAAAAGGTGAGGAGGCGGAGGCCAATCCGGTCTGTCGCCTCCGAGGCGTTGGCGTGTCTCCGCGTGTCCCTCTGAATGAGCAGAGGGCACAGTGGAGAACAACGGGATGGCTTTGGGATCGGGATTGTTATCCTGATCCCAATTAGTGATAGGGGCGGATTAGGAATCCTAATCCGCAACAATGGGAGGCTGGGGCCACAGTCGAAAGGCTGTGGGGCGGGTACACCCTGGGCGACGGCAAATAACTTCCCCTCCCGCGTGGGGTTCTTATTTGCCGTTAGCGAAACACCTAGCAATAGTATTTATTTGTGTAATCTGTCTTTATGTATATGTCTTATTTATATGTTTTAATATTATTTATGTATAGAATTTATCTTATCTACATTTTTGTATATATTTATAGTGTCTTTTTCTGGTCTTCTGCCTTTCACTTCCTTCACTCTCGTTATGGTATCTCAAGGTTCGGGGGTTGCCGAGGGGAGTGCCGCAAGGCATGGTCATCACTAGGATGGCCGCTAGACCCCCAAATTTGGCCGTCATGCCGTAAAACTGGCAAACCAAAATGGCGAGTTGCAATAGAAATAAACTACCCCAGGCGGGTACGCCGGCGGAAGCCGGGAAATCCCGCCCTCCTACGGGAGGCTGCCCCTTTTATTCTGGGGGGGGCAACAACCGCTCATCTCCTCAAGATCAAAACGATCTAAACGACGACTTAGGCATGTCCACGGACTCTGATTTAGCCTCGACGAATAGGCATGATAGAAACTTGAAGGATCTTCGCGTATCACTGACGCGTTACGAGGAGACTGCTGACGGACTGTTTCGGTCTCTGTCGGCAGATTTGTCGGAGTCTGACTCCGACACCAGTAGTATCAGGACTGGGAAATCCCGAATATCTGGGACGTCATCAGTCGGATGGCGGAAACGCCGCAGGAGCAAGGAGGGAGATGACCTCTCAGAAGAAGCTACCAGAGCTAAGGTGACTCCTACACGTGGACGCGGGCGTCCATCGACCACTGGGCAATACGAAGGCTTGGCGGAAGCCAAAGCCGAGCTTAAAAAGGCGCGAGAGGAGGAACTGCGCCTTATTGCCGAGAAAGAATTGGCTGAAGAGTTAAAGCAGAAGCAGTCGGCTTCGATTGCTCTCTTCAAGAAGCCAATCGGTGCCAGTCCACCTGAGATTGAAGGGCGTGACGCGGCCCATCTGGATATGGTTATGGACGACGCGGTGCAAGCCATCACGCTTGTTGCCACGCGGTCCAAACACCTAAAAGGTACCTTTGTTAAGGCCCTAAAAGATGCGGCTGGCACGATCAGGGCTACTTTCAAAGAAATGCGGTCCCGCACGATGCCCGAGGAAGTGCTCCTGCTGACTGAAGCCAATAAAAAGCTCACAGCTGAATTAGGCTCACTCCGCTGCGAGATGGAGAAACTGCGCGCTGCTCAAGCGAGACCGCCTCCTGCCCCTGTGCCGGTCAAGGCTATAGATGAGGATGCGCTTATGCGGAAGATCATGATACAGGTCGGTACCATGATGAACGCCCGGTGCGAAGTGATCGAGGAGCGATTACCTCCAGAAAAACGACTGAGGCCACCCCTGGCAGCTGACAGGCGCAGCCGAGTGTCAGCGGTAGAGCCGTCTTTGCCTTCCACTTCTGGTGCCCTTACTCCTTTGCAGGTTAAACCCTCTAAGGGTGGGGGCGGAGGGAGGGGTAGGGGAAAGGCGAATCCCAATTTGACTGGCTCCACTGAGCCAACTCCTGGATCGTCACAAGCTCAGCCTTCAGTTCCACTGTCGGAACCGTGGACTGTAGTGACCAAGCGGGGTACCAAGAAGAAGGACGGTAGAGCTGTGGGAACTGCTAAAGCGCAGTCATCTCCTCCTCAGCGATCCCAGGCCCCGAGGCAACAATCCGTTGCGAATGCGAAGGCCACTAAAGGGAAGGGACCCAAGCTCCGCCCGCCACGCACTGCGGCAGTGATTATCTCACTGCAACCAGAGGCGGCGGAGAAAGGCATCACGTATGCCAAGGTGCTGTCAGAAGCGAGGAACCGAATTGATCTCGGTGCTCTGGGGATGCCTCCCCTAAAAATGAGAACTGCGGCCACAGGCGCCCGCATCATTGAGGTGCCTGGCACTGAAAAGATGACGAAAGCGGACTCCTTGGCCCAGAAACTTAGGGAAGTTTTCCAAAATGTGGAGGAAATACGCGTATCCAGACCGGTCACTACAACTGACATGAGAGTGAGTGGCCTGGATGACTCGGTAGGTCCTCAAGAGTTGATAGAGGCTCTTGCCAGCACCGGAGGATGTCCAGCGGCGGATATTAAATCAGGCCCAATTAGGAAGGGTCGAGCCGGAATGGGCACAGCTTTTGTCCGCTGCCCTGTCTTGGCCGCCAAGAAGATCACGGCGGAAGGCTCTCGGCTGAAGGTCGGATGGGTGTCGGCACAGGTCCACATCCTCAATGCAAGACCGCGCCGATGCTATAGATGTCTTGCAATGGGCCATGTCAGGGCCCAATGCAAGTCGGAGGTTGACCGTAGTGACGAATGTCATCGCTGTGGTCAAAAAGGCCATAAGGCCAATGAATGTTCCGCCGCCCCTCACTGCAGTCTGTGTGCAGCTGCGGGTAAATCGGCAAACCACCTCTCCGGGGGCAAGGCTTGTGCCAAGCCCCCGTCTAAGTCAGAGGCGAGAAGGAAGTCGAATGTAGCGAAGGCCAAGGCCAAGCCGCAGACGACTGACTCTACAGCGGAGTTGGAGGTTTGTATGGAGGAAAGTTAATGGCGTTGAATTTCCTCCAGACAAACTTGAATCATGCGTCGCGGGCTCACGATCTGCTTCTACAAAGCTTAGCTGAGCGATCCGTCGCGGTGGCTGTAGTCGCAGAACCATATGTGGTCCCAAATAGAAGTGACTGGGTCGGGGATTTGGACGGTCTTATAGCAATTACCACCCAATCCCCGGCCCCCTCGCCTGCCCTTCAGGGAGTGGTGAAGGGTAGGGGATATGTTGCAGCCCGAATAGGGCAAATCACGGTTGTGGGAGTGTACCACTCACCCAATAGGCCTCTCCATGAACTGGAGACTCTCCTGGGCAATGTGGAGACATTGGTGAGACAGAATCATCCTCAACCAATGTTAGTCCTTGGAGATCTCAACGCCAAATCAATGCCGTGGGGATCTCCGATGACAGACCCCAAGGGCAGGAAAGTGCTCAAATGGGTAACAGAGGTAGGGCTGTGTGTCCTCAATCAGGGCACAGTACAAACTTGTGTACGGCAGTGGGGTGGATCAGTGGTTGATGTGACCTTTGTGTCACATATTTGCTAGATATGTGCAGGGCTGCTGGGTTAATTGTTTAAATAAAAACTCGGTGTTACATTGCACGTGAGACATTTATTAGGAGAACCCATAGACTAATATCACAACCATAGACAATCCTAGACAATTCTAGAGCACAGACTATAATTTATGCAACACTCCTCTCTTCTAATTTTTATTAAATTTTTAAATTACTACAAATCAAGTCTCTGAACAGGCTTATGAGTACGTGCACTTCTACACACTTCTGGCTGCACTAGAATAGGAGAATTAGCAATGTTACTTGGTATTTCTTTGTTAATTAACGACTTATTTACTTCTAATTTCTCCGATTCTTTTTCTTGCTCCAATACACTTTCATTAGGTACACTATAGTTAGGCAAACACTGAGTAACATTCCTGGTGAGTATGCCTTTGTCAGTGTGCACATCATACATAACATTTCCTACTGGTTTTTCAATAACACCATCTAACCATTTTTGAGAGTTATCATATGATGCGATCAGTACTTTATCACCTGGCAAATATTGCTTTACAGGTTTCTTACAAATCAACTGCCGAGGAATAATTACATCTTTTTTTATTAAAGATAAACGTGTACGGAGTTTTCTACCTAACATTAACTCACATGGTGCCTTGCCTGTTGTGGCATGTGGTGCTGTACGATAAGCTAATAGCCAATGCTGTATACTATGATCTAAACAATTTTTATCAAACTTATATGCTAACATGGCCCTTTTGAAGGTTTGAACCCCCCTTTCTGCTAAGCCATTGCTGGCTGGGTGATAAGGTGCAGTACATATGTGTCTAATATTATTATTCTTACAAAAAGTATTAAACTCTTCAGATGTCCATTGTGGACCATTATCAGTCACCATTTGTTCCGGTAGACCAAATCTAGCAAAAATACTACGTAGACATTTAATTGTACTGCTGGAGGTAATATTGTTCATTTTAACTACTTCTGGCCATTTTGAGTGTGCATCTACAATGATTAACCACATATGCCCTAAAAATGGACCAGCAAAATCAGCATGAATACGTTTCCATGGCTCCTCTGGCCACTCCCATCTATGTATAGGTTTGATAGGTGGTAAGTTCCTATTTTGGATACAACCTGCACAATTATTAGTTAATGTTTTTATATCATTTGTGATGTTTGGCCACCAAAAACAACTATTAGCTAAAGATAACATTTTATTAATACCCAAATGACCAGAATGCAGTTCAGTTAAAACTTTATCCTTTAAACTGTCAGGTATAACTACTCTATCCCTCCATAATATGCAATCTTTAATTATATATAACTCAGTTTCTTTGCCTTTAAATTTACATAACTCTCTATTAATCAACTTTGGCCAGCCCTCTCTTAGGTAAGTACAAACCTTGCTTAAATTAGGGTCTTTCTGAGTATGTTTGGCAATTTCAGATAAAGTTACAGGTGGATTATCCAACACAATGCTGTTAATGTTGCCTTCCAGATTAATTTTATCCTCCTCATTACTATTTTTAATTGGTAACCTAGATGGAAAATCTGCTGCAGCATTATGTTGTGAAGTCCTGTACTTTATATCATAATTATAATTACATAAAATTAATGCCCACCTAGTCATTCTATCTGCATATATACTACCAGCTGTTTTATTTGGATTAAATATAGATATCAGTGGTTTATGGTCAGTAACTAATGTAAATGTTCTACCTTTTAAATACAAATCAAATTTCTTAACTGCCCATATAATGGCTAAGGCTTCTTTATCTATTTGTGAATATTTTACTTCTGCTTCATTGAGTGTTCTGCTTGCAAAAGCAATAGGGCGTTCAACAATATTATTACCTAACCTAATTTCATGAGCTAAACAAGCTCCTAACCCATACTTGGAAGCGTCACAGCTCAATACAACTGGTAGCTTTGGATTATAATGTATTAATACTTGCTCTGATACAATAGCTTTCTTGGCCCATTCATATGCTAGTTCTTGTTGCTTAGACCATACCCATTTTTCTGAATTCTTTAGTAATGTATATAAAGGTTTTAAATTTTCAGCAGCATTCTTTAGAAATTTATGATAAAAATTAATAGTGCCAAGGAAACTACGTAATTCTTTAATATTTTCAGGTTGTGGTGCTTCCAATATGGCCTTGATGTGCCCTGGTGTCTTGTGAATGCCTTCCTTATCAATCACATGCCCGCAATACTCTAATTGTGGGGACATCAACACAGTTTTCTCTTTATTTACTTTAATATTTAAATTTTTAAGTTTTTGAAATATACACTCTAAAGTTTTTAAATGGCAATCCACATCACTACTTGCAACCAAAATATCGTCAATGAAACAATATACATTTGGCATATTAAAGTGTTCATCCATAAAATCTTGCCATTCCTGTGGAGCAGGTGACATACCGAACATCATGAACGTTGGTCTATACAACCCCCATGGTGTGGTAATTGTCATAAGCTTTTGTGCCTCCTCATCCATTCGCCTGTTCATATATGCCTTTCTTAAGTCAATTTTACTAAATACTGTTTTAACATTTTGATCATCTTTATTTAATTTTGCAAAAATGTCTTCAATGACAGGGATTGGATGATTTGGCACCTCCAAAAATGGATTTATTGTTACCTTGTAATCCCCACAAATTCTTATATTATGAGGTCCTTTAATGATGGTCACTATGGGTGTAGCCCATGTGCCTGTTTCTTTATTTGTCACTCTATACATTTTACCTTCGGTACATAACTTGTCAAGCTCCTTTTTAACTAAATTTTCTACAGCATAAGCTATTCTTCTTGGTTTAAATGCAATGGGTTTAATATTAGCTTCTTTTAATTTTAAAGTGCCTACAGTACCTTTAATTTCGCCTGGAACCCCTGAAAATATATCCCTATATTTTTCTACTAAATTGTTAAGTTTAATTTGTGAATCTTGGTGAATAATTAAATTGCACCGTTTCATACAAGTTTGCCAATCAATTTTCATAGCACTCAGCCAATCCCTACCTAACAATGGCTTTTTACCATCTTTGACAATAATCAATGTTGCTAAGTATTTTTCATTTATAATTTTAATATTTACATTTGTCTTACCCAATACAGTGATATTGTTACCACCATATCCTGATAGCTTTAGGTTACATGGAAATAATTTTAAATTAGGAAAGGATGCTATGAACATAGATTCAGGCATTAACGTGACATCTGATCCACAATCAATTTCAAATGATATATTTACATTATTAATTTTTAAAGTTATATACCAAGGACTTGGACGCTTCTCATCTATTGATACCACTTTGTTAATATTTAATTGACTCTCTGTTTTCTGAAATAAACTAGACAAATCATAACTATCACCCACAGATTCACTATTCAATTGTACTTCACTAACTTGCATAACAGAAAATTCTTCATCATTTGTAATTTCATGGACCCTCTTGGGTTTGAAAGTTTTGTTACTGTTTGCTTTGCAAACACTTGCCATATGCCCCTTCTTGTGGCATTTAAAACATTCTTCCTCTTTAAATTTGCATTGGGGTTTTACATGCCCCATCTTCCCGCAGCAATGACATTTAATGTTCACCTGTTTTTTACTTATTTTGTGTATGTCTGAGCTTTCTTGCCCAGAACTGCCAGCAGTTATTAATTTTGCTCCCTTCTCCGCCAGCTCCATGCTCATTGCTATCTTCACGGCTTTTGCAAACGTTAAATTTTCTTCACCAAATAATCTTTTAACTATGCTTTCACTCTTTAATCCATGAACGAATTTATCTCTTAGACATCTTTCTAAATGTGTGGTAAAGTTGCACGTCTGTGCCATTTTCTTTAATGCCGCCACAAACTCAGAGATTGACTCGTTTGCCAACTGTTCACGTTTCATAAACTTATATGTTTCCGCGATTTCTGATTGCTGTGGCTCCAAGTGTTTTTCAACAAGTTCCACTAATTCAGTATACGTTTTATCCTGTGGTGTTTCCGGGAAACAGAGTTCTGATAGCAACGTGACCATGTCAAAACCTATAAACGAGATTAAATATTGTGACCACTTCGTTTCATCCACCTCGTGGATCTTCATTTTGTTTTCAAACACCTGTTTGTACACCTTAAATGTGCATTTTGCAGCTGAAAACTCAGGCAGTGAGAGCCCAGCAGCCGCCATTTTGTGAAATTTCGTCCGACGTAACAAGACGAAATTATTCTACTATCTTTCTTGTAGTTTACGGACGTAACACGTAAAACTTTCACTGTTTTCTTTTTATCCTCGTCGCCACTGTCACATATTTGCTAGATATGTGCAGGGCTGCTGGGTTAATTGTTTAAATAAAAACTCGGTGTTACATTGCACGTGAGACATTTATTAGGAGAACCCATAGACTAATATCACAACCATAGACAATCCTAGACAATTCTAGAGCACAGACTATAATTTATGCAACACTTTGCTACCCCGGAGCTTGCCAACAGAGTCCGAGACTGGCAAGTGCTGGAGGAAGTAGAGACACTCTCTGATCACCGTTACATACGGTTTAGTGTTTCTCCTCCCACCACCGAACCCGATACCTGGTCTCCACGGGATACCGAACGGAGATGGGTTCTCAAACGCTTGAACATGGAACTGCTGCAGGAGGCGGCTATCGTCCAGGCGTGGAACCAAGTTCCTCCGGAACCGACGGATCTGGATACAGAGACGGATCAACTAATCGAGTCTATGGCTAACGTTTGTGATGCGAGCATGCCCCGTGCTAGGGCACCTCCCTCCAAACGTCAGGTCTATTGGTGGTCGGACGAGATAGCGGAACTCCGGCGCCAATGTGTAGTGAAGCGCCGATGCTACCAAAGGTGCAAAAGGAGCAGACAGCGGGGCACACAAGAGCTTGAAGCTCTATATGCTGCTTATAGAGAAGCTAACAAAGCTCTCCGTACTGCCATAGGCGAAGCCAAGTCGCAGGCCTGGCAGCGGATTCTAGACACACTGGAGCGGGATCCATGGGGGCGCCCCTATAAGTTAGCAAGGCAAAAGCTTCGCCCTTACGCACCCCCCGTCACCAGTACTCTAGAGCCTGTGATCCTTCAACGCGTTGTGGAGGGGTTGTTCCCCGGAGCCCCGGGAACTGACTTTGCCCCTCCTACGATGAGAAGAAGAGATTGCAGAGAGGATAACGGTGACTCTCTCACCGCCCCTGAGATTTCGGAAGGAGAGTTAGGTGCAGCTGTGCTGAGAATGAGGGCTAAAAACACGGCACCGGGGCCTGATGGCATACCCGGCTGTGTTTGGGCCCTTGCACTAGATGCCCTAGAGCCCCGATTAAGGTTCTTATTTAATCGGTGCTTGCACGAGGGAAAATTCCCGAAGCGGTGGAAGCGCGGAAAGCTTGTGCTCCTACGCAAAGAGGGACGTCCGGCAGATGAGCCATCAGGTTATCGCCCGATCGTGCTGCTTGACGAGGCTGGCAAGCTGTTGGAGCGTGTTATCGCTGCCCGCCTCGTCGGACACCTTGAAAGGGTTGGCCCGGACCTGGCTGATACTCAGTATGGTTTCCGGAGAGGCCGCTCGACATTAGATGCAATAGCACGCGTCCGCGACCTCTCTGAAGAAGCATGCTCAAAAGGCGGCGTTTTGCTGGCTATGTCCCTGGACATAGCCAACGCTTTCAACACGCTGCCATGGAGTACGATAAGGGAGGGTCTGAGTTACCACAATGTGCCTCAGTACCTTCAGCGTCTTGTTGGGGACTATCTCTCTGACAGGGAGGTAGTCTTCCCAATGATGCAAGGAAAAGGCCGAAGTCCCATGATGCGCGGCGTTCCACAGGGATCGGTCTTGGGTCCACTTCTGTGGAACGTCGGGTACGATTGGATACTACGAGGTGCTAACGTCCGTGGCGTCAACACTATTTGTTACGCTGACGACACGCTGGTTACCGCCAGAGGTCGGGGCTATCGCGAGGCAGCGATACTGGCCACAGCCGGAGTTGCAGTGATTGTGGCCAGAATCCAACGGCTGGGACTCAAGGTTGCCCTGCATAAGTCGGAGGCCATCTGTTTCCATCGCCCAAAGGCGGGACCTCCAGCAGGCTCGAAGATCATTGTGGGGGGGAATTCCATAGACGTCAAGTCCACGCTCAAGTATCTTGGCGTGGTTCTTGACAGTAAGTGGAACTTCGAAACGCATTTTGGGAAGCTATCTCCCAAGGTTGTGGGAGCTGCTTCGGCGTTGAGCCGCCTCTTGCATAACATAGGCGGAGGCAATGGGATATGTCGTCGCCTGTACATGGCGGTAGTTCGATCGATGGCCCTGTATGGGGCCCCGATCTGGGCTGGGTCCCTAAACCGCCAAGGAGATGCCCTACTCCGCAAGGCGCAGAGAACTATGGCGATACGACTCTGCAGAGGGTATCGTACACTGTCGCACGAAACGGCCTGTGTCCTTGCCGGTTCACTACCGTGGGACTTAGAGGCCGAGGTCTTGTCGTCAGTGTTCTGGCGCAGAGTTCGCGCGCGAGAACAGGACCTCCGCCCTCTACCGCAAGAGGTTACCGGATGGCGCAAAGTGGCCAGAGAAACTGCGCTGGTCACATGGAGAGAGCGGCTCTTAAATGGACCTACGCAGAGAGGTGTTGGAGCTCGCAGGTTCCTCGAGGCGGTCCGGCCTGTGCTCGTGGAGTGGGTCCAACGAAAACACGGAGCATTGACCTTCCGACTCACTCAGGTCCTCACGGGACATGGGTGTTTTGGAAGGTACCTTTGCAATGTGGCAAGGAGGGAGCCAACTTCGGTGTGTCATCGATGTGGCTTTGCAGAGGACACTGCGCAGCATGCGCTGGAAGTTTGCCCAGCAGATGAGGAATCGCGACAGTCCTTAGCTGCCGTCGTTGGGACAGACCTTTCGCTGCCGACAATATTACCAAAGATGGTCGACAGTGAAAGTTGTTGGGAGGCGATGGTCTCCTTTTGTGAGACAGTGGTCTCACAAAGAGAGACGGAGGAGCGGGCAAGAGAGATTAATCCTCTCGCTCACCCGCTCCGGAGAGCGCGGACACGGAGGCGAGCTAACCGAGCTCGAACTCCCTCTCCGCTCGGAGGACCTGGGGCGTCGGATGCGGGGGCAATTGACGATAACAGAGATGGGGTCCTCAGAGGAGACGATGCCCATTATGTTCCTGGGCATCGCTCGAGTAGTTCAATGGGAGAGTGATGCTCTCCCGCGGTGAGTCCGTGTAAGCAGACAGCGGCGTTGGCGGGGCAGCGGTAGAATGCGAAAGCGGGCCCGCTGTCCACGTTATAGCCGAGGAAGTCGGAACATCGTGGTGGTTTTAGTCGGTAGTGGTGCTTCGGTACTGAGCCCGACATAACCCGTCCGCTTCCCCCGGAGCGGCGGGTATGCGTAAAGGCATTTCCCCACGTAAAAAAAAAAAAAAAAAAAAAAAAAAAAAAAAAAGGCTACCTACATTAGCTTATGTAGGTTGTACCTACATTAGGCAGGCAGGGAAATGAAATGCTAAATGAAACACGTAAAATTGCGTAATATTTATATCTATTAAGAAATTTCTTTATCGTAAATGGTTAAAAACGGGAAACCAAGTTGCCTTCGAATTTCTAATGTAGCTACTTCACCGGTCGTTTTATATTTGTAAAGATATCTCACGTAGTCTCTCGGAAGTCTGCATTCAATGGCACCAAGAATTAGAACCTGGATTAATAAATACGAATATATTACGAGGGCGGAGTGATAAGTCTGGTAAAAATCTATTTTGGAATAAAATTATCGCAAATAGCATGAAACCTCCTTGTTCACAACTCTTTTGAAGGACTAAATTAAAATTTTCCCCAGTACCGCCGGTTAGTTTTTTTTTTGACATTTTCGCAAAGATGGAGAAAAGTGAATTACGTGTGTTGATTAAACATTATTTTTTGCGCAAAAAAACTATTACGGAAACGAAACAAAGACTTGATAAATATTATGGAGACTCTGCTCCGTCGATTAAAATTATTCATACGTATGTATGTATTATTAACACCTTAATGCCTGCATTAAGTTCTACCTGGGAAAAAAAATTAAATACCTTATTATGTACTCATTACTGTGGTGTTAGGCCCTACACAATTCCAAAATTAAGATATGTCACATCTGATAGGTGGAAATAGGTATGTATCACATTCGCGACAACAGGCATTTAATGAAGTAAAGATCTAGAATGAACATTTCACATGTTGAATTTATTTTCTGAACAAACCTTTTTGTTTTAAGAACTGTAAGTAAGACAATGACAAAAAATAGTATATATAACCCTTTTACTTATATCTATAACATTCAGTACAGTGTTTGCACCCATCAGTTTCTTTCGTTCACATGTGAAACTCTCGGAAACAATTTGACCTTTTATTTAGGCAAAGATTCACATTACACTTAGTGCACAGGAACACAGTCTGACCTTTACAATTAGGTCTTTTGCACCTCTGCCTTGTTTCAGTCACAGACGGCCAGTGACCCACCCCATCTGTCCGCGTGCACTGCTCAGGAACGGGCTTTGTTGGACCCCTTTGCTTTTTTCTCTGAAGCTCTGCCTCCATGCTTACAGATGGTCTGCCTCTTCTTTTTTTTGTCATGTCTTTCCCTTGCTTGCAAAGGCCTTCTGCAATTCTGGACTTGAATTCAAGGAGGTCAATTTGTTTTCGAGCAGGAATTTCAAGACTGTCGCAATCTCTGCGATACAGTAGCCAACACGTCACTACAACAAGATCAACTAAGTGGAAAAATAACCTGTGGTAGTACTTCCTGGACTTGATGAAGATCCTGTAGTACGACACCAAAGCATCCAGAGCATCCACCCCTCCCATGAATTTGTTGTAGATTGTTACAATACTTGGACAGACTATTTGGGCATGTTCTCGTTTTGTTCTATCCCATCTCTGAACACTGGAAGTAGGAAGAGCTGAAGCAAATGTACTTCCGAGAATCACCCCTCTGTTGTCGAACCACTTCACCACCCTGATCTCAACATCTTCAAATGTGCTCTCCTTTTCTTCGAAAGAGCCTCTGCCTTTCTTCTTGAGGTTGGCATCGCTTGAAAGTATGCAACCTTGTAGGCGGTTTGAGCGAAATGTTCCCAATGAATGAATTCCTCTTTTCATCAGTGCAGCTAGCAAGTTCAGGGAGGAAAACCAGTTGTCAAAAAATAAAAGATTATTCTGGTCAGCTTCAACAATTTGTGCTAGTTGCAACACAATATTTCCACTGGCACCTATATCCGGACAACCTGCGACTGGGTTGATCTTACCAGTGTAAATTTCAAAATTGTGAACCAGCCCTCTTGTGTCACAAAGAATGAATATTTTATAACCCCACTTATTGGGTTTTATGGGCAAATACTGTTTTAGTGATGACTGCCCTTTGAATGGAACCATCTGTTCGTCAACACTTAGCATTTGTGACTGCGAAATGGCCTGAAATTTGGGAAGTAGCGAGTCAATTAGTGGACGTATTTTGAATAGCTTGTCTCTATCCTGGTCATCAGGTCTTGGCATATTACTGTTGTCGTTGAAGTGAATACTCTTTTTGATGTCACTCCACCTGTCACGAGACATTATGTCAGCAACATGGCTCAACCGACTAGCTGCCGCCCAGTACATACGTGTGCGAGGAAGATGATATATAGACATGTACAAAACAGTGCCTAGAAACTGTTCAAGTTCATCTTTTGTTAGTTGCAGTGGCTTGTTTATGTTGCTCTGCACAGCAAATAAATTGCTTTGTGCAACTATGTGGTCCAAGAGTTCAATATCGCAAAATGTACGGAAATATTCTATTGGAGGTTTTACATCATCTGCTTCTGGTAAAGAGCCATTCCAAGTAGGTACTGTTTTGGAACTATGAGAAGCATGAACTGTCTTCCAAAGCACGGGTCTCTTTGCTGTAGAGCTACCTGAAGCATTTGTGGCAATCGGTCTTTGAGCTTGAGTACCAGTACAAGTTTCAGGTTCCGTATTACAATCTGAAGCAAAAGAAAAGAGATTTAGAATAGGCTGATATAAAAATCTATTTATGGAAAAAATTATTGCACGATTGCCTACTAACTAACCTGAAATGGTCGAGTCATCATCTGATGTTGTGTCCTCATCTGTGCTTGACACATCTCCAGTAGGCAGGTACTCTTCATCGCTGTCATCAGAGTCACTCAGACAGCTGTCGTCACTCTTGTCACCAGGTGGGATACGTGTTTTTGCAACAGCTTGTTTTTTGCCATAAAATAGCTTTGGATCCATATCTAAAAAATAGAAGGTTTAAAACTGTATCAGTCTATGAAACATTCAATAGGCTACATGTTCACTAAAATCATCATATTTAGGGCTAATAATTATAAGAGTTCACTGACCACCCTAGGCTAGAATAAGTGTTATGAGGATTACAAAAAAATGCTGCAATCGGCAAAAATTGCATTTATACCTACTAATAATACGATTTTACAGTCTCTTATAGCCTAATGTAAGCCTATTATATGATACACAAAGCTGGACACACTAAAAAAAATTTAGGCCTACCAGGCTTGTGTTCACTGCCCTCATAACCTACAATAACCTTATGGTGAACATGAATAAAAATGCATGATGATATATGATACGCAAAGCTGGACACACTAAAAACTACATTTTAGGCCTATCAGGCTTGTTTTCACTGCCCTCATAACCTACAATAACCTTATGGTAAACATGAATAAAAATGCCTGATGATGCGTTTTCTACCCAAACCGTATTTCGGTATTTACTATAGACTGTAATTACTTTATCGCATCAAAATTGCTTCTACAATAAACTAAAGTATACAATGATATTAAATAAATAATATTTATGCCCAAACTTACCTGTGAATTACTTTGATTTCATAAAGTAATGGACAACTTCTTTCGTAAACAATCACAACGCTTACACGAAAATCAGCTGTTGGGTGGAAGTACAACAAACTCTCCAACAGATGGCACACCCTGTCAGGAATGTTCATCAGTTCGTGTAGAATATGCACCAACCGTCATCCAAGTCCAAAACTTTTATATGTTGCCATAGAAACGAATTATAATGGTATGATGCGAATTCGCGACATTAGGCATTAAGGGGTTAAAATGGTTTACGGATTTTCGGTGTGGTCTTACAAGCACAAGTGATGCTGAACGCCCAGGACGCCCAGTTGAGGTCACTACTCCATAGATGGTCGCTAAAATCCATGACATAGTGTTGAACGACCGAAGAGTAAAAGTGAGCGAGATAGTCGAGATAGTAGGCATCTCAGACGAACGTGTGCGCAATATCTTACACCAACATTTAGATATGAAGAAGCTCTCCGCGCGATGGGTGCCGCGTTTACTGACTGTTGATGAAAAACGCATGCGAGTTACCACTTCGGAGACAGGTATGGCGTTGTTTCAACGGGATAAAACTGAATTCTTGCGTCGTTTTATAACGGTAGACGAAACACGGATCCACCACTATACACCAGAAACCAAGCAGCAATCGAAACAGTGGATTGGTAGCAATCCACTGTTTCGATTGCTGCTTGGTTTCGTTCGCCCGTAGGGGCGAACCAGCTCCGAAGAAGGCCAAAGCAGTTTTATCGGCCAATAAAGTGATGGCTACAGTATTTTGGGATGCACGTGGGGTAATCCATATTGACTACCTAGAGAAGGGTAAAACGATTAATGGCGAATATTATGCCAATTTATTGGACCAATTTAACAAAATTTTACCTGACAAACGACCGCATTAGGGTAAGAAGAAAATCCTCTTCCACCAAGACAACGCACGAGTGCACACCTGCGCGATTGCCATGGCCAAAATTCATGAGTTGCGATATGAGTTGCTATCTCACCCACCATATTCGCCAGATTTAGCCCCTTGCGACTATTTTCAAGTGTGCAACATAATAACAAGTGTAATAACAATAACAAGTGTGCAACAGCATTTAATGTTTAATAAATAATTATAAATAACAACAACAGAGGTTAAGTTGGTCCGTATAAGTAGCACATACACGTATTGCAGACAGAGGAAAATAAAAATAAAATGAAGCTCGTATTGACAATGGTTGCAGTAAAATGTGTTTTCACTGCAAAAATATTGTAACCGTAGATATTGTGGATTGTGGTACAACTGATAGTTATTTTATGGCGAAAATTTATGTAGGTAGGTACTAAAACCAGTTTTTGCGTAGTCATTGACTAAAAAATCACTTCAGTCTGTGTTAATCTATTGATAACTTTGGGCATGACGGCCATATTACACCGAACATCAATAGAATTTGATTAATAAGCCTTTAGAAGCGGTGCGACGCAAGGGGCATGGTGAGGCAGACTTCTCCACTTACCTCATCTTGCTTCGTTAATTTTGTCTTTAGTGGAGATCCGCTTGAGTTTAAGTCCCGCCTTAAGCATTAAGCTCAACCAGGTATTAAGCTCACATTTTATAAAATACTGTGCAATAAAGTGTGTAATAAATAAATACACATTTACTGGTGTGAAGGTAGTTACCGGATACTTTACGCGAGGATCTTTGTTTACTTTGTCGCCTCAACTTTGTCTAATATCGACTTTCCCCTCACTCGTGATGGTGAATGACAGATGTAATAAAATTGTTTTAGGAGTACCTGGAGATAAGTGTCAGACGGTCGCCTGTCCATAGGTACCTCTTCATCTTTAAATAATTTCTCAGCATAAGCATTCTGTATAAACGCATAAGCTAGGTGTAAATTCCCTGCCGGATATGATAGAATTTCGACGTCCAGTCCCGTCAAACGATAGAAGTTGGAGGTAACGCCTTCTGAACTATGATAAGAAGAATTCATTCTTAATTTATTGATTTATTTTCTTACATTACATACGTTGTTCGTACTTAATATTTCATTTAGCAATGGAAAGATTGCAAACAATTTGAACATGCCCCTACATATTTAATACTAGCTGTTACCCGCGACTTCGCTCTCGTGGATTCAATTGCATTGACACAATTTTCTAAACGGTGTTTATTAATTCATATAGTACCTACTTACAGCATATTTATTCAATTTGAATTAAAAATAAGGTGGGTGGACCATGGAAGGCCATGCTCTTTGTAAGGCCGATTATTGAAAAGTCGTAGTTATTGCCATGCGATGACAAATTCCTTCTACTCACACTAACACCCATCGAACTCAAGAACACAGACGCGGCGGCGAGTCGCTCGCGCCGCTATTTTGTCAGTGGGGTCCCTCGCTTTGTTGACTTCGATCGTCGACGTTAAAATTATAATACGCGCTCACAACAAAACGTAAGTTTTCAAGTAAATACATTATTATTTTCTTTAAATTTTTTACGCTGAATTGATATATAAGGATTTGCTATGGTACTAAAGAAAAAAAAAAATACTTTATTTCCATTTTAGTTAAAATATCGGTAGTGTTCCTAGGAAAGCCAATGGTTCCTTGTAAGGCCGATCAAAAAATTGACAGTTGGCCTTGCTAGGGCTCAAGGGCCTTACTAGGAACATCTAGGAATCAAGAAAATATTAATACCTGGTTTTTAGTTGTAAATACGTATGGGGAAAGGTAAAACAATGTATAAGTTCGTAATATTATTACTTATAATCATGCTTTAAATAATTTTATTTTAAAACTTCATGAGTAAATACTTACTTATTAAAAATAAAATTATGACTAAGTTTTCGTTCTTTACATACTTTAATACAATTTAATATCAATATTTGTCATTGCTTTACTGCTTTAATTTAAATATAGATTTTGCTTATAGTCACACTTCTGTATAGGGCCTGATGTAATAGCTACCACTAGTTTCACTTTTTTGCGGCTTTCTTCTGGAAATCTCGTAATTAGTATTTGTTAGTCATTGAACAGATGGTTAAATTTAAGTGTAGGTATAATTCCAGGTTTCAAGAATGCCAGGACCAAAACCTAGAAAAAGAGGAAGTACATGGGATGAAGAGAGTTTAAGGTGTGCCATGGAAGCGGTACAAACAAATCAACTTAATACGAATACTGCAGCATTGAAATTTAATATTCCGAGACGAACCCTTAGAAACCATTTACTAACCGGTTAAACTACTAAGATTATTGGAAAGACTACTGTTCTCACAAAACAGTTAGAAGAAGACTTAGCTCAGCGAATTAAACGTTTTGCCAAACTGGGTATACCACTTACCCCAAAATTTATCCGGAAGCAAGCCTTTTTATTTTGTGAGAGGTTTAAAATCAAGCACTCGTTCAATCTGTCTACAAGAATGGCTGGACGTAAATGGCTCAAAATGTTTCTTAGTCGAAACCCATCAATTTCGAAAAGAAAACACCAAATAATGAACCCAGCTAGAGCACAAAAAATGAATAAGCCCATCGTGAAACACCATTTTGAAGAAGTAAAGAAACTCTATCAAGAGCTGGACATTATTGCACATCCAGAACGATTACATAATATGGATGATGTCGCATCACGGTCCACAAACAAAATGTAGTTTTGGCTGAGAAGGGAAACACCAGAGTTCATGTTGTTGCGCCGGAGCACGCTGAGAACGTCACCATCGCGATGTGCGTCAATGCTGTGGGTTGTGCTGTACCGCCCATGATTATTTTTAAGGGCATACGATACAGATCAGAATTAGGAGAAAACTTGCCAGCTGGAACAAAAGTACGAATGGCACCCAAAGGCAGCATGACCAGTAGCTTGTTCGTAGAGTTCATTCAACATTTAGCGCAACATAAAGCACCCGGTAAGTGTCTGCTTATCTTTGACGGCGCAAAGTGTCATTTATCTTATGAGGCTCTGGAAGAAGCAGATAAAAATAATATAGTGCTATACTGCTTACCTTCAAATACCACCCACGAACTCCAACCTCTAGATAAATCTGTGAATAAGTCTTTCTAACATCATTGGGATGAAGAGGTGTTGAACTACCTGTGCAATTCTCTTAAGAGAAGTTTAAACAAAGTTACATTCAACCACATTTTCTCGCGAACCTGGCCAAAGTGTATGACTCAAACAAATATAATGAACGGGTTCAGAGCTACTGGCTTATACCCTCTCGATCATGATGTGATTCCAGAAGATGCTTATGCTCCTTCAATTGTAACAGAAAGACCTTTGCCGGAAACATTACAAGACAAGACCACATCACAACCGCTTATATCTATTCAAGTCTCGCCCCCTGCACCTCAATTTAATGAAGTGTCAGAATTGTCGTCTCTGTCTCTGATAGATGAAAGGTCAGCTCGTGTTTCTCACTTTTCAATTTTTCCGGTAACTTCTCAAGAGAAGATCGTATCATCATCGCCTTCATCTTTTCACGACTTGACCCATGGGGGTCCATATGAAGTATCAGAATTTTCACCTGCAATAGAAAAAAGAAAACCAACTCTTATTCCTTACAGTTCTTCAACTGATGCTTCAGATATGGAAATAGACAATACGATCAATGATCAGCGTGGCAATATACTGCTAAGTTCAGTAGACCGGCTCAACGACGCAAATACAAATCATGACCCTCAACTATCTCTGTACGATAATCCTGTTCCAAGTACATCCGGACTACAAAAAATTATCGTTGATTCTAGCTCTGACTCTGATCTTGATTTAAATCTCAGTGAATCATTTATCAAAAATAACTACATCAGTAAACTTCACACTTCCGATTTTTACATTTTTTCGTCAGATGATGAATATCCCGAACAGAAAGGAGAAATAACTCCAGAAAAACAATTAAGCAGACCTAAAACAAAAGCTCAACAAAAGAGTCACGAGATAAGTTCCACTAGATCTTTGAATGATGATGAACCGTTGATTAACTTAATTCAGGATAAAGAAACATCGTTTCATACCTTTTTGCCTACTCCAAATTACGCTAAGATACAGTCTACACGTCCACGGCAAAAAGCTATAAATTATAAAGGACAAAGAATAGTTAAGGATTTATTTAAAACTGAAGAATAAAAGGAAGATTTGAATCAAAAAAGGAGTAAGAAAAAAGGAAAGTCCACAAGTGAGCGAGAACAAGAAAAGAAAGACATCCATAGTAAAAATGATTCTAAAAAAGTACTGAAAAGGAAAGCACAACAAAAACAAAACAATAAAAACAGCAAAAGGCCGAGAAGAAAGACGAAGAAAAGTAAAGAAGGCAAAGAAAGGAAATGGTACTGGTACGCATGTTGCGAGTGTAGAATGGAAAACATGAGGAAATGTAGCGAATGTCAAAAGTGGTATCACGAGGAGTGTATGGGTCTCACTAAAAATGACCTACAATTTTTGTGTCCAGATTGTGATTAAAGTACTAAAATTATTGTCCTCCTTGGTTTATAAGTTTGTTTCATAACTGAAGTTATTATTTTGTTCTATTTTCGTTTTTTAAACCATACTTGGGAAAAGTATAGGAATCGTTAGTTTTAAAGTTATAAACATTCCTGATTACAAGACTGACTAAGTGCCATTATAAAGGTTGTGTTTAGAGTACGTAGTCTGTAGTATCTAATTGTTTTGTTGATTAAAAAAAAACTTTTCATAGATAATATTTTTTATTGTTTGGCCTTATTTGGAACATTTTGGCCTTACAAGGAACGGACCCATAAGAAGGCCATTTTGGTCGGTTATAATTTTTTTTATATTTCATTATAAAGGTTATTGGCAACTTATTTGATATCGATATAATACTCATTAAAATTATTCTTAAAACGTTTTCACGAATACATTCTTAGTTTTACGATAGTGTTCAAGTAATGTTCGTTGAGTATTTTTTATGTGAGTTTAATATGGTAAGTATTTAATGTTTCATTTTAATGAAAGACCTTTTTATGTAGTTTAAGTATAAGCAGAAATTTTGATTGTCACAACGTTAGTTTTAAGTTAGACGATTGATTTATTGTATCGGCCTTGTATGGAGCCTTGTTCCTTGCAAAGCCGTTTGGAAGAGTTTAATAAAACTTAAATTTAATAAATAACCATTACCTCTGCAATAAAAAAAAATGTTTTATAAGTTACATAATAAAACAATGTGTTACTTAATAATTTGTTTGTTTAATTTATCCAGTAAATAAAGGAATAATAACTGTTTAATCGTTAGAGTGGCCTTCCATGGTCCACCCACCTTATATATCACGCTTCCTTAGAATATTTAAGTGATTTCCTTCAAAATTTGACACTAGCTTCCCCACTACACTTGAAAAATGGTAAAATTCATGTTTAATTACTTTTATTGTAGAAAAGTTAATAGTACCATCAAATATTTTTTCCTAACAAAATTTGACACCCCGTTTCACCCATTCTGAGGTTGAGTTTCGAGAAATCTGTTTTTGGTGAGTCTTTACGTCATAAAAGAAAGCTCTCCAAATTTCGTTACTAGTTTCAGCAGTTTCGGTTCATCGTTGATGAGTTGATTTCTTTTTTTTATGTGTAGATAGATATTTAGATATTGTTTTCAAACGAGTAAAAGTTACGCCACCAAAGGCGCAGACACCGTTGTCCAATTGAACTAGATATCAATGTTTGGAATCCGCCGCGCATCCTATAGGTGCATATGATTACCAATGCTCAAATTTAGATGACTATCTATTCAACTTTATCTTGTATTATGCTACCTGCTCAATTTCTCCAGCTCGTTGTTAGCTATGTCAAATACCGCTCCATATACGATGCTACCCTTCTCTTTTATTATGGTGGCTCTGGCGCCCTTCCAATTTGCATCATATGTGACGAAGTCCATCCTATAATCCTAAAATATAGATAGCAATATTTAATTTTAGCAATATTTAATTTAGTAGACCATTGATGACTTAAGAGAGTCGCCGGGTGTGCTGGTCTTGGGAGAGGCATATCGTCGCTCTTCTGACTAACTGACGTAACTGACATTTTTGGCGAAATTCGTTTATTAACACCTCCTTAAAGTATTTCAAAGCCCGATCGATCTATCTAATTGTTGTGTCGATATCTGCTACCGTTGCTTAGAAAACATTAAAAATATATTAGACGTATCTGCGTATCTGAGGAAAAGGAATTACACTAATAGGCGTATTTCATTTACGACTATTAGTAAAATTTTCAAACTGTAGGATTTTGTATTGTAACTTGTCGTAAGTGAAATATGTCTCTTAGTGAGAACCAAAATATTACACGTATACATATTTTTTAAATTATTTTCGCACTTAGGTACGTCGTAGTATGGACTCGGTGAAGATGACAATTTAAACCTAATGGGTTAAGAGATAGAATTTATCATGTGCAGTAATCTTGGGGCAGTAGGGGGGGGGGGGGGGGGGTTGTGCATCGTAGATCTCGCTTGACGCTACTTTAAAATCAGTGACCGACCGGCCGGCGCGAAAAGATATACCCTATACGGCGGGCGAGCGACGGTACGTGACAAAATAGTAACTTTTGCGTGTTGGGACTTGTCATTCGTGCGTTAGTGAGTACGTACTGTAATGTTTTTTCTTTGTTTCTATACCTTGTTTAACCCGTTGACACCCAGATATGATATGGCATATAATAGGTCTGAATGTATGTATGTACCATGTACCTCTATTTTGTCTACAGACTTCTCCTTACCATCCAGCTTGTCTGGAAGAGATCGCTTTAGCCGCTGGTTGTACTTCTAATTAACTTGTACTTTGTATCTCTCTATATGTTTTTGGTGAAAAAGGAAGTGTATATCTTATTATCTTATTAGTATCTAGCTGTTGCTTTGTGTGTTATAATTGATGGCATGGAATTGCAGTCATTTATTTTTTGCTTCAGGTTTATGATAATGGACCAAAACCCCGATGTTATAGTAAAGTGGCGAGATGGTACTCAAAATTGCGTATCAATCAAAGAATTAAAAAGTGTCATCAAAGGAGACAATATTAATCGCTTAGGTACTCAGGTAAAAATGTACTTCAAAAAAAGGTGGTATTTTGGAACAGTGATAATGACTGACCACAATAGTCAAGAAACCCCAGAAAAAATAGAAAACAGCAACACGGAGTTTTCATCAGATGACGAACTTCTATTAAATGTAGTTAAGCGACAGAATAGAATATTGCTTGATGTAGAGGATGACCCTTTTAGTAATTTCGACATTGAAGAGCCAAATGATCCAGATTTTGTTTTACCGTCAATAAGACCCAGAACGAATTCCATATCAAGCGACGCAACTATTTGTATTGAAGGCATGAATATGTGTCAAGATGTCGAAATCACACTCTCCCAACTAGCTATCCAGTCAACACTTCCACAATCTTCCACAATTCTAGAAACAGAAAGCAATGACCGTCGTGAACAATCTTGTGAAGTAATTGGATGCACCGGGGTAGTTTTTAGTACTTGCGTTAGATGCCTGATTTTACAATGTTGGGATCACTTTTTAAATGATGTTTCATGTAAAGATCATGGTCGACACCAACTGCAATCTCCAAGTATATTGGTAGTTAACGACTATGATGAAAGTTCACATAAGATGGTTCCGGAATCTTTTGAAATAGAAGGCGCTTCTAAAGAAGTAACAAGTGAAAAGAAAAAAAGGTTTGATAAGAAGAAACTTAATAAACTCATGAAAGATCTTGGAAAAGAGTATATGACACAAGTTGAAAAAAAAACAGTGCCTGAACGGAAACTGGGCTCTTTGTGTAATATTGAACAGTGCAAGAAACAAAATCGCGAGTGTCACAAGTTCACTGAAGAATCTCGTCAGAATATATTTGACAATTTTTGGGTCCAAGGCAACCTGTATAGTCAGCGTGAATTTATAGCTAGACATGTTGAAAAAATGACAACTAAACGTAAGACTGTGGGATCAGAATCGAGAAGACAAAGAACATTCAAATATTTTTTGACACTGGGTGGAGTTCAGTTGAATGTGTGTCGCTATTTTTTCCTACATACGTTAAGTATTAGTGAACGTACACTTAGAACTGCAGTAAAAAAACTCACAGACATCGGAATTGTCGAAAAAGATAAACGTGGAGGCCGTCCTCAGAAATGTCAAGAAATTGACGAAATAGCTCGCAATTTGGTTGAGAAGCATATAGATCGATTTCCAAAGGTTGAGTCTCACTACTGCCGCGAAAGTAGCTCTCGCGAATACCTGCACTCAGATTTGACAATAAAAAAAATGTACGATATGTTCTTGAAAGATTTGGAGGATATTTCAGTAAAGCCTAGCTTTTCAACATACCGCAGAGTCTTTAAATAAAAAAAATTGTGGCATCGACTCTGATGTACGTTATCAACAATAATTCTACAAAATATATTGAGGAAATTATCTTACGTTTTTCCGTGCCAAGTCATGGTCAAAGTGAAGGGGATTCTGCCCACAGTGCCATTAGTTATGCCATAAAGAAATGTGGAGATATTTATGTGCCGTCTCAACTTATCCCCATATTTAAACTAGCACGAAGGAACAAACCATACCATGTTATTGCTCTCGGCTACTCAGATTTTCTAAATTTTAAAAAACTATCCACTGATTTACGGTTTCTCTCAATGCGAGAAGATGACAATGGATTAAAAGTTAACTGGACAGAGATGACCGAATTTGCAGTCTTTAAAACTAAACCTACGACACTTTTCTTTAGGACAAGCCACGCTGAGAAAACATACCGGTCATTAACATTGAAAAATCAGGTTTCTTCTGCTCTGCAGTCTGAAATCAATCCTCTCAATAAGACATGTCCCAAAATCTCGAAAGAAAAGTATGAAGACCTAATCTCATTAACAACTGGCGATACACCAATAATTAGATTAGATGAACATGTGGACTTTTACAAGTTACTTCCACATTGATTCCATGTTGATTCATTTTACTCAATAAATTCATTAGCAAAATGATTGAACAATGTGAGAAGGGAAGGAACACTAACTTTACTAAGTTAGTGCCACTTTTATTGATTTTTTATGTTTTTGTTGATTTTTGGAAAAAAATAATAAGATAATAATAATACTTTTTTAGGTGGTCGTCAAATTCGTAACCAGTAAAATTAGTTACTCATCTAGTTTCGGGACTAGTCTCATTCCTTGGTCGTCTGCATCCAGACTTGTCTAAAGTTTTTACAGTCACCAATATCTTTTTTACATTACTTATAATTTTGAGTAAACCTTCACGTGCTTGGGAAATTAAAAAATAAACTTAAACGCGATATTAAATTCTTTGAAAATCTTGTTGTTCACTTGCTACTTATTTTCATTAATTATGAGGGTCCGTTGCAGTCGCTACAACATAATTATAAAATATCGCATGTGCATAAAGAGCACAATTTGACTTTTTTGATTAACTGTAGGTACGAATAACGTGTTTGTCGAATGCCAAATTAGATGACCAACAAATTAGACGTGTCCCGAAATTAGACGAGTAACAAATTTGACGACCAACTAATAAAGAAATAATACAACTAAATAATAAACAAGATTTCTAATTTCCTAATTAGGTGCCTACGTATTCACCTTTAGTCCTTTATAATTAATTGTCTTACCTTTTTAAAACCTATTCAATTAATTTGTTTATTGTACTTGTATTCAAATAATATCACTTGTAATAGAAAGTTGTTTCTTGCAGAAGGCAAAGGCTGTGTTGAGAACTTTAATGATTGTATTTTTTTTTTTAATTTTAAGATATTGTTCTTAAGTATTATATGACAAAGCATGCTTTAGAGAATAACATTAAGAAGATCTCAATTCAATTGCATTCCAATTGCTCTAAATGTTTGAGACTGATATTTTTAAATTTATGACGTTATTGCTAAGGATGTCACAGTAAACGCAAGTTGATTTTCAAACTAATGTATTTTATTTACTTAATTTTATAAAAAAAGTAATAGTCGTATCTGTTAGTAAAAGTCGTACAATAAGAAAACAAAGTTCTTACAGAGTGGCGTATCTGTTTTAAACATAAATAAATAAATAAATAAATATTTCCGAAATATTAAATGCATATTTTTAGAAAGATATTGACCTGTAGAATATAATTGTCTATTTTATTTTTCAATATAATTTTATTTAAGAGCAGTACATTAGATCGCGTTCAGCGCAAAACCGAAAAAAGCTTGCCCTGTAAAATTTACTAAATGTTAGTTACGTCAGTTAGTCAGAAGAGCGACGATATGTGCAACAGTGGAGATCACAGGTTCATGATATTCCACCCACTCACTGCAAGTGATGGATTCTATCTCTCATGAGTATAATATGTTCATCAGTTTATGATATGTTTAATGTGGTTTGCCTAAATGCTCGAGTAAAAAATAAAGCCGTCTTCGAAATAAGAAAAAAAATGTTAAAAAGCTTCAAGTTCTTGTTGGACTTTCCGGCTGAGAGGATGACCTGTGACTCGTGTCATGGTTGTACCTGAATGGGAAGACCAAGGGATCCTGTGCGGAAGCGCACCATGAGAAAGGACTAATATCAAGACACAGGCTGAATGGAGCAGAAATACAAATCCGCGTCCTATAAGGTAGGTTCCTATATGGCTGTTGTGACATCGCTTTAATCAATTGAGCGTGGGACAATCACGCATGATCGATCATTACTTACTGGTAATACTGCTGAACTTAGGAACCGAGCACTCGGAGCCTTTGCTCTGAGCCACTTGTGACGTAAGCTTAAACCATAAGCAAAATACAAAAAGAAATCTCTTCCCTGTTGTCGTCTATTTCCCAAAGTTCCATTTTCTCGTAATATTTTACCTATAATATTATTATCACTTTGGATTTCTAAACTATTACTATGCCAAAATATTATAAAAGTTATAATAAAACTTAGCTGCATTGTGGTGTAGCGCCCAACTGCACAGTTGTACAATAAATTAATTAGATTTTAGTGTTGGCAAATAATTGTTTCAAATAAACACTTACTTTGTTATCATAATATTACTTTGTTATCGTATTTTTAATAGGAATGGGAAACTGTTTTATTCTTTATGATACTTACGCTTTTTTAAATCCATTTCAATCATTTTTCTCATTAGTTTAAGTGGTATTTTGTTTATTTAAAAACATTAGACTAAACCTGAGACTATACCTCAGCCAGATAGGAAAGACCATACAATACAATAGATTACAATAACTACGGTATTTTCTCAAACACGGCCAAAGGCTAAAAATATTGGGAACTTGCGGTTGTATCGTAATTATTAGAATAAATTCCACTCCACCCATTGCTGGAAAGGCGTGGACACGTCTGTCACCTGTACTTACCTACTTCACATGCCATTAACTGCTGAATTAATGCACCTTGCCGCTTTACCTCATTAGTATTACCTACCTATACAAGTCCGTTCAAAAATACTTCTTAAGAGTATTGAAAAATAAATCGATCGACATTAATTGAAGCTCATCTGTCATCACTTATGACGAAAGATTGCCTCATAACCTCACTAAAAATCACACACGACTGGAAAGTGAAACGTTGTGTCAGTTACTTTGTTGTAGGTAGGTACTTAATATTAGGGGTTAAAGTATGAAATTACCGATTTGTACTGAAAAATTAAAACTCGTTTTTTTCTAAAATGTAACATATTTATTTAATCAAACTATTTACCCTCATTATCTATACATTGTTGCCATCTAATCGGAAGTTCATTTATGCCTTTGCGATGGAACTCTGGGGATGTAGATTCGACAAACTGTGTGAAAGCATTTTGTACTGCCTCTTGGGAAGACAATTTTTTACCACGTAGAAAATTGTCCAAATCACGAAAAAAATGGTAGTCCGTTGGAGCAAGGTCTGGCGAGTACGGAGGATGACGTATGGTTTCTTACTGCAGCTCCTGTAGAGTTACAACGGTTTCTCGTGCAGTGTGAGGTCTTGCGTTATCATGGAGCAATAATGGTGAAGATCGATTCACGAGTCGGAGCTGTTTCACTGCTAGTTTCGCCATCATTGTTTGAAGTTCGGCACAGTAAACATCTGCTGTTATTGCTTGACCAGACCTGAGAAAGCTACAGTGAATAACACCATGAATAGACCACCAAACAGTTACCATTACCTTTTTATTGGTAAGCTTTGCCTTAGGGCACTGTTGCGGCGTTTGACCTGGGGTCAGCCATTGCATTTTTCTCTTTCGGTTACCTATCGTAAAGAATCCACTTTTCGTCACATGTCACAATTCGATCCAATATTCCTTCATTTCTGTACCGATTCAACAAGGCAACGCAAGTTTCAACACGCGTTTCTTTCTGCAGATCAGTCAAATCATGAGGGACCCATTTTTCATATTTTTTTATCTTATTGATTTGATGCAAATGAGTCAATATTGTAGGTAAGGTAACGTTAAACCATGCCGCTAATTTCTGGGTAGTTTGACTCGGATCGGCTTCCACCATCTCCTTCAATTCAGCGTTATTCACCTGTGTGGGCGGTCTTCCACGTGGTTCGTTCTTCAAGTCGAAGTTTCCACTACGAAAGCGTTTAAACCAAAAACGCACGGTTCGTTCATTAGCAGTCTCCTCTCCAAACGCAGCATTGATATTGCGAGCCGTTTCTGCCGCGTTAGTTCCGCGTCGGAACTCGTATTCAAAGATTACTTGGATTTTCGAAGTATCCATCTTTCCCGTCTAAGCTGAATAAAAAAAACAATTGAAAGTCGAAAATCGAATGTTGCCCATTTTTTAAAACAAGAACCTCATAGGTAGGTATCATGTGAAAAAAGTTTCACTCGAAAATCTCACACCATGAAGGTTTTATGTCAATTCAAAGTATCTATTACTATAAAACGGCAATTTCATACTTTAACCCCTATTATTATGAAATTCCAAGTTAAGCACACCTCTTTTGGCTAAGTTAATAGTTTAGTCGGTTAAACAGTTTAGTCGTGAAGACGACACTATCGGACAAACACAAAGTATTTAGTAGGTCTATGCAAACATATTTTTGAATTTATAATCTGTCTGTTCGTTTTTTGATAATCTCTGGAACAAGTACTTAGGTAGCAGTCCAATTTTGTGGGAGGTTTCTTTTCGGTTTATGTAAGTACCGCAAGGTTCACTAAAATCCAATAAAGGTCGGTGCAATAGATAAGATCATCAAATCTCAAATTTTCTAGTGAAATCGACTTAAGGGGGCGAAGCCGTAAATTTTACCGAAAGCAACAACATTTATCTATTCCTGTTATGAATAACAAAATCTCATGGTACAACATTTTTATTTATTTACACTTCGTTGCGAGCTTAATGTCTTAAGGCATTCTCTACCAGCCAACAAGGAGGTGCAATTAGGAGGTGCATGAAAGACACATGAAAGAAAGTCAATTTAGATGTTGTGGTAAAGTAAATATAATACATTATTACATATAGGGGAGAGGGGGGCATAGTGGGGTATCTAAGGTGTTATGGATAATTTTTCAGCTAATAATGGCGTTAGGTTGACTATAAAGGTTTTTTTTCATTGTACAGCATGTCTATTATTATTTGGCACGCCATTTTCTATTTTAGTAGTAACAGTTTAGCTAATAGAACGAAATACATTCAAAGTGAAGTTTACCAAGTACCAGGTGGGGTATTTTTATAGAAATTCTGTCAACAGTTTTTTGTAATCAAAATATAAACTTTTAATTGTTATAAGTTTCTTAAAACAAAATTAAACATTTTTACTTAAAATTTCAAAACATATAATGAATTAACATCTTCTTAAAACAAAATTAAACATTTTTGCTTAAAATTTCAAAACAAAATGAAATAATATTAAAAACCCTTGATCATTAATCAACAACGCATATGGCACATACATGTGTGGTTTCGTCATCCTCATCATCTTCTCCTGCGCAAGAGCAGTGTGCCCAACTATTGCACTTTATGCATCGTATCCAACCCTTCGTAGACTGTGACCATAAATAACCGCAATATATGCATTCAGCATCTTCATCATCTACGGTTTCCTTTATCTTTTTTTGTTTTTTGACTATTGTGTTCCTTTTTTTATTTGGTTTATTAGCGCTTAAATCGATAGTTTTGGTGACCTTTCTTTTCATTTCTTTGCTCTCTTTGGTAGCCTTCAGTGCAACAAGCTCATTTTTATAGGGTGATTCTGTAAGGATTGCTGTTTTTCCTCTTCGACTTACAACCCTCTGTGTCGTACGGTTTTCCTTCGGCAAAGGCATAATTTGCTCAGGGGACGTCAAAAAAGAACTTTTTGGTGGATTATTCATCCAAGAACATCCAAGTTGTGGAGAGTCTTGCCTAGATTCCGGAGATTTTTGTTCTCGGGTCGAAAGATTTGTAGTTGACCCTGTCGGCGGTGGTGTCTCGTTAACAGTAAGTGGAATTACGTGAGAGACGTTTTGTGGATTATTAGATGCTTCCGGATATTGTGGATTATTTGTTGTTTCAGCTGGCGCAAAATCTGCATCAGTAAAAACATTTCGATCCATAGGCCAGATTCCTGTTGCTCTATATGCATTTATCGCGGTTGTCATCGTGGCTGCAGCTACAAATGCCAGTCCAAATAGTGTTGCCATCTGGAATTGAGTCACCACACGACCTGGGTGGCTTCTTAGCCATTTATTCACTTCATTTCCATAGTAAGTGCTAAGTGGCTTCATAAAACCTACGTCTAATGGCTGCAGACGATGTGTGCAATGTGGTGGGAAACATAATAAAATCACTCCATTTTCGCGGGCCATGTCGATCACCTCCAGAGATTTCACATGTGTCGCATGTCCATCTAGGAGCAAAAGTACTGGATCGTCTTTTGTAGCATGTGACCATTTTATAAACCGCTTTAGCCAGAGGATAAAAAGGTGGCTTTGTATCCATCCTGATTCATGGAATTCTCCCCAAGATCCAGCTGGAGCCCCATCAAGTAATTCTGGCTTCATCCGCTTTCTCGGGAAAATAAACATGGGAGGCATATAATTACCAACAGCACTGAAGCAAACAATCGTTGTCATTAATTTGCCTCGTTCTGCAGAAGTCATCGTTCCTACTTGCTGTTTGCCACACGACGCTAGAATTTTGGAATGGCTCTTGGGCACGGCCGAAATACCTGTTTCATCGACATTAAAAAGGCGCTGTGGATTTAGTTTGTGTGTGTTGTAAATCTTCTCTAGTAGATCAAAAAAATTGCCAACAGCAACTCGGTTGAATCCCATAGCTCTAGCTGCAGAGGTAGGTTCAGGCTTTCTGTAGCTAATATCGCGATGTCGTTTTAAAAAACCTTTAAGCCAGTCTATTCCTGCCAGCCCATTCTGTGTATTAAACCCATGTTCAATTTTGTTTTTTTCGGCTAACGAAAAGGCAAGTTTTCTAAGTTCCTGTGATGTAAGACCGTAAAATCGCTCTTCCATTATCTTAATATAACTAATTAGTTCTTCTTCTTGATCAGGAGGAAATACATTCGTGTAATGACCTAACTTCTTTAGAAACATAGTACTATCTGGATTAGCCCTATATTTTGCCACATACCGTTCGAGTGTAGTTTGTGGAACACTATGTGACTGTGCAGCTTTTTTGTAACCCATTTCTCCTGACACCACACTATGTACTGCTTTTTCCATAGCCTCCATAGACTAAGAGTGCTGATTCGTTTTTTTTTTATATGTGCGAACCATAGCTGAAACAAACAATTGTTTGTATAAATAAATTGATAATTATTAATTAATACGGGGCAAAGTGACACTAAACTCCTTGACGATTGATTACCCCACTATGCCCCATCTAGAATACCCCACTTTGCCCCTACCCGCATTGCAAGATAAAATATTAACAACTACATCTTACCTTTGATTTTAATCCAATTTGTTATTTCGTATTCGTATCTGGTATAGTTTACAGCAAAATGTAGCACACAATCACAAACAAGACATTATTAGAACATACATTAATTATCACACGAATAACAACATTTTTTTTAACAAATACGTAATATTATTACTTTTGCTGCGAGCGCTGCAACCGTCGTCGTGACTGCGTGTAACGTTAGCGACGGTCATACGACGACTAAACACCAATCACAGCACGTCATTTGATTCGTCGTACAACTGTTTCTTTACAGTGTTTTGTTACTACCCCGCTATGCCCCGCTACCCCACTATGCCCCCCTCTCCCCTACATACAATACAAACTTTACATACATCCGTATGATACGTACATTTGTGTAAATTTAGATATTTGTCATCAACAATTAAACTCATCTATAGTCAGTGTAACAAATTTGCTGAAGTAGGTAACTTATGTGTATCATGTTAATATTCTAATTTACAACCTAGGTAGGTACTCAATAAAGAATATATTTTGAAACCTTGATCAATGTAGCTGTTGTGTTTTTCATTATACCTACTTACGAAAGTTGTGCATAGTTGTCATCAATGTTCAAAATTTATCATTGTTATTTTATGTAAGATTTTTTTATGTAATTAATTTGTTCATTGTTACTGTGCTTAATAAAATAAAATAATAATAATAAAATATGCATTGAAAGGTAATTATGATGAAAGGTCAACAGTTGGATGTCAACCATAGAAACTTGTATCTTATTAGATACGTTGTAGGTATCATTTATATTGTCAGTCAATTAGTGCTTTATATGTGTCATTTGTCTAGTGCAATTCAGTCGCTTTGTGTAAGAATTGGCTTCAAGGCGCCTTGAAGTGCTGAACGTGTGTGTTTTTGCCGAGACACTGGGTTGTATGCACGCGGGGTGTTTGTCGCCGATACTAACCCGATTACGCCCAATCAGCGACGTCGCCGCCCTAATTGGGCGCACCCGATGCGAGGGCGGGCTTTTTTAACAGCTAGCGCAAACACGCTCCCCAGATCTACGGAGCATCGCTTGCTTGCGCCCGAACTAAACCGAGAGGTCCCGAAGCCGTTTAGTGTGGAAAACAAATGTAAACTGAGTAACAGCAAACATTATTATACTTTTCGATGAGGGGTCACGCTGATTTGTTTGTGACTGATTGATTTATACATCTAACTGAAGCGCTTTGCCAACAAGCCATTGAACTCGATTCTGATTTCATACATGACGATACATGACACATATTTATTACATTTTAAATAGCATGTACAATTATACAAATAAACCCTTTATTCTCCAAACACTGCGTGCATTGGCACTGCGTGCAGTCTCCACAATGACTTTGTAGAATAGACAAGTATAAGGCTAAGTTCTTTAGATCAATATAGGTAGGTAGGTACATTGTTAAAATCACCGAGTGGAAGAAAGGCAGAGAAATAACATACTACAGGAGTAACAATATTAATACTAAAAAAACAGTAACAATACTAAAAAAACACTCACAACGAACTAACACTTTTAGAGTGAGAACACAGATCACAGTGAGTTTTACACAATGGCGTGCATCTCGTATAAAAAGACGAGCAGAGCTTTTAATTACTTCACAAAGCTAATGTGGGCGAATGGCAGACGGGCATCGCAGAATGAAGAGTGTGGCGTTGCCATTCATAGTAGCATATAGTGAGTAGGTATAATACTCGTATGTATATGATAATAAAGCTAGACTTCATTCGATTTTTTTTTGGGAATTTATGAAGTGTAGAAGAAGTTGTAGAACAGAAGTTATAAGATTTAACTATAGAAATTGTTACTATTTTTTGTGTAGGTGTGTATTTTTTTATCGTGCCGTGTGGTGTCGGCCGGCTGTAGAATACTAGCACTCCATCTCATCCCGTATGCTGGTTATACAAAGCCACTATCACAACCGCTGAGGAACTACGCCACCTCTAAGAAGTGGACTCACCAACCCGCGTGGCCGACGCGGCGTTTTAAGACCATCCATCCCTCATACACTTTGCAATGTGCATGAAGAGGCCCAATTCCAGCAGTGGGTACTGAAAGGGCTGGTTGCATTGCATTGCATCCTGTATAACATCTCAAGAAATTATGTAATTAGGTACATAGGTGTCTCTCTTTCTGAATTTACTGAGAATAACATAGATAAATAAATAATCAATGGCCCACACTAGGATTCCCTGTATCGTGGGTCCATAGACACACACAAAGACAAACACACACCCAATCGCGAACAAACATTTGTCTCTAAACAAATGGATCTCCAAAACGGATTTTTCCTGGTGGTCCGATCGATTGTCCGATCAATGTGACAAGTGGGATGTTTTAATCCCGTTTGTCATACCACTTTAACGGATGGGAATTCGTGTTCCCATTCATCCGTCCAATATTAAAAACTGTATCTACAGTCACCATTAAAATTTATATTATGAAAAATGATGTCACAGTTAGGTACATTTTTTAATAAATTATATTATTAAATATATTATTCTGGCGGTGATATGATAACGTACGGACTTCAGACTGGTAGGTATAAAAAAATTAACTTTTTGTCTGAATTAACATATATATAAAACAAAACTAAATTCTAACTCGAATCCATACAAACGTGTATTTAGAATTTCTCTATGTAACTGTACCTACAATATGAACCGAGGATCAATGGGATAAGCGGGATTAAAACTTTCTACTGGTCAGATTGATCGGACAATCGATCGGACTACCGGGAGAAACCCAAATGAAACCCGGGACTATTTGCACAGCAATTACCTACTATCAACTGCGCCAATGGGTCGCCTATAGATCAATAACATAAATATCGACGTTAGAAAGCAATTTTGCTTCATCTCGAAAAAATACGTACATATACTTATCACTTTTATATATCATTCGTAATTCGTAATTAGACGAACTTTAGCAAGGTTTCAATAATTGTAAATTATGATTTTTATTTTAAGACTGACGGGGTCCCAAAAACTACTCTTCTAGTTCTTTTAGTTTGAGAATTATTATTAAAATTTTAAATCATATTTTGACTCTCCTGTAATGTTCCTTTTCTCGAGATACAGCAAGATTGCTCTATCGTCGATACCTATATATATAAGTACATGTACGTTTGGTATTAACAATGCAATAGCTGAGCTGTAGCAGCGCGCGGTAGAGGGTTGTCATCAATCAGTCCGTAAATGTAGAAACGATACCGATCCGCGGCCTCCAGTCCGCTTACTACACACCTCTGATTTATGGCCTATGCAACAAATTGAGATTTCATCTGCCTCTCGGTGGGGATCATTGTTGTGGGGATCATCGTCGCTTACATTCAGATGATCATCTGTCTTTATTATTTGAGAGATAGATATTAAAGAAAATATACACAGTGTATATACATATGTATATCTAGTATTTATACAGTGTTGCAAAAATTTGAAATAAAGTATTTTTTTTATCAAGTTAGACAAATTATATAGCAACTGTTAGAATAGTAGATAAGTAGGAGAGGTTATAACCCAGAGGTATCTAAAGTCGTTTTTTTTATTCGAGTCAGGGATATAACATGTAGAACTGTCAAACAGAGTGAAATTTGTACGGAGATGACACTTTATTGACAGTTCTATATGTCATATCCCTGACTATACGAGTATTGTCGGCTAGCAAGTGAGGTCCTGAGTTCAAACGTCGGCCCTTATTATTTCTACTTCAATATAGATTTGTAAAAAAATATCACTAGCTCGACGGTGAAGGAAAACAAAATGAGGAAACCCACATGTTCGATTATTAAAGTCTAGTGTATCCGTGTGTATCTAACATCGATATGAGTGTATTCCCTCATATCGTTGGTATTCACCAATCCGCACTAGGTCCGATCCGCTATAGCCCGAAGCGCCCTAGTGATTTACTAGGGGAGGCCTCTGCGCTAGATTGTGACGTTAAAGGGTGACATAATAAAAATAATGAGTGTTATATTGATTAACCCCAGAAGAACATCTAAGTGGATTATCAGATCTTCACCTGTTATCTACCTAGTTACATACTATTTTAAAAGCTTTTAGAAAGCATGGCGTAATGTACACGTAATGTACGCTAATATTGTCATACTACTCCGTGAATGAATACAAATTATGAATAAAAACAAAAAAAAAATCGTGTTGATTAATCCACTAGTATATTATTATTTTTAAGTAACGTACACAGCTATAAACAGCGTAGGTAGAATGTTAAGAACTATAAACACTTTCTATCTAATATATACAGTTTTATAATGTGAATTTTTCATATTATTTCAAATAAATTATTATTCAAGACTTATTCAATAAGAAGCTTACATTCGTATAACTAAAATGAGATCATTAACTTGCAAATAGAACTTATCACAGTTTATTATAATATACAAATACCTACTTCACAGTTCGTTTTTCATTGGTCAGATTATTTCCATTAATTTACTCCAAGCGTTTTATCTTCATTTGACACAAACAAATAGATTTCTACAAAGTACCTTATATATACAAAGTACCTTATACACCACACCGCATTAAATGTGCTAACAAACATGTAGCATTTTTTTCAAAACACTTAGGATCCGTTGCGAATTAAACATTATATACAAATTGTTTTTTTTTACAAACAACGGTATAATTTTTTTTATTCAATAAGTAAATCAATCATTTGAAAAATTGAAATTATTTTAATATTTAGTTCTGAATAATTAATTATCCGGTCTTACTTTGGCGATATGAAGGAGTTACTTAATATCTATAAGAATAGTATTTTCAACGAACCTTGGTGCTATCATAAGAACAATAAATAATACTCGAATTATTATTTATTCCTATGGTACTAGGGACATATTCAGGACGTAGGTACTCGTAAGAGACATCATTCAAAACTAGAAATTCTCATTTTTTTTTCTAACACATTCACATATTTAATTAATTTTTATATAACTACATGAAAATGACAGTTGTATTTGTGTCTAGCTTCTCAATCGTTCGTTACTTCCTTTACTAAAACTTTCGTTATTCTTTTCGTTTTAATACTTTTCGTTACTAAAACAACAGGGAATAGTGAGTTTAAATTACCGGGTTTCCTGTTCTGAAAAATAATTTTAAGTTCTCAAAAAGTATCTTCTTTCTTACGTTATTAAAGGTAATTAATAATGTTTATTGATCATTGTTATTTTCATTGTCCAATTGTTATTTTCTTCTTTTGTTGTAGCTATGTGTCGGCCGGGGCGGGGGCAGCCGCGGGCGGGGAGGGCGCCCGCGCCGCCGCAAGCGCAGCCGCGTGCCGCCTCGCCTTGAGGCGCAGGTCAGCGATGGAAGACGAGCGGCATCGCGCCGCGAGCGCTGCCAAACCAGCATACGGTGGACACAGCGCAGCCGCGGCTACCGCTGCTGCGCTCGCGTACTGTGACAGAAAATAATTTGTAAAACGGTTACACTCTTGAAAAAACTTGTAAAAGTATAGGTACTGTTTATATGATTCCAGTTATACTTCTAGTTTATAGCGGGAATACTACTGCAGCACTGCAGCAAACATCGCGGTTACAGAACAAGCCGTCATTGCAATACTAAAAATAAGTCAAACGATTTTCAACCTTTAAGACTAAACTTCCTACATTCTTGGAAAAACTCATGCTATCCATATGTCATAGGTGCCACAATTGAAAATCCGATTGTATAAATAGATAAGTCTATAAGTATACAGTCTCAAGTTAATCGTAGGATGTGTAGTGTGTTACATCTATTGTTATTGCGATAAAATTATGTACTAGTGAGTAGACCTCACTTTCAGTTTGTGGCCTGACATATTTCTAGATGTCTTAAAAAAGAAATTATACATCTTTGTAATTATCATTTATCCTGTTCAATTCTCGTTAGTTTTGATTCCTCGACTCATAGAACAACAGGAAGTCGCAAAATCTTTAAAATATTTAAACTGAAATATCGTGTCGTGAATAAGTTCCTTACAAAGGAAGGTGTTAGCCCGACAGATATCAAACAAAGGTTGGATAATATGTACGGGGATTCTACATCATCATTTTCAAAATGTAGCGATATTGTTTGTTATTTCACTCATTTTCACAGACTGGAAAACAATGGCGGCGCACCCGTATACCCCTTAGTGTTGCAGGTGTCCATGGGCGGCGGTAACACTTACCATCACGTGGGACCGCTTGCTCGTCCGCCCACTTCCATAAAAAAATTGGAAAAATGGCTGAATATACTTTTTTTAATGATTTTTTTTATAAAGTCAAGTTTTAATGGCATTACAAGCAGCCAGATACAAATAGTACAACCAAAGGGATTTGATTACAACTTCATACGTACAAAATACGAAAAGACTTTATCCCCGACCTATTATTATAGTCGAATGCCTCATTTTACGTTTGGGGTCTGTTTTTTATCTAGCATCGTTCACACTTGTGTGCATCAGCAGATTGGGCTTGCAAACATCACCATGATGCAAACTTGTGATCTTAACTTGGACGCTGACTGCAGGGGCTATACACAAGTTTAAAGTCATATAAAGAGTCATAGAGCGATCTTTGCTCGGAATATCCTTATACGACGGGGTACGGAATGGAACCATTCGCCTACTAGGCAGTTGATAAAGGTAATCGGATTGCACAACTAACAAAAGTGACAGTGGGCACGTATGTCGCCGACGTGACGATAGATGGAGCAAGATCGTATTAAGGCAACTTTCCTGTACAGGAAAGTAAAGTGTGAACAGGTCGTCAACTAGATGATCCGACGACTTACAACATTATAGGATTAATCTTTAATCTAACTCATGCGGCTTACTTGATGTGCAGCAGCGGATAATATCGCAGAGTCGAAAGGCGCGAACGCAGCGGTCGGAGGTGGATGCGGTGCGAGCGGCGGCAGCGGAACCGGCGGTACGGACGCGCGCGGAACAGCCGACAGCCGCGGCACCGACACGTACGGGGCCACGCGGCACGGCTCCAGCGGGGTGCCCCCGCCACCGACCAGGAGACCTACATTACCAATACAGCTTAAAATCGATATTAACCTAAATCGTACCCACTCTCAGGGCCCAGGAGGTTAGTATCATGTTGACTAGATCGCAAAAGTAGTCAACACGTTTAAATCGCTATAATGTCCAGATTTAAAAACACTAAAATGAACAATTTAACGATTTAGACGTGTTGATAATTTGGTCATTTTGGGATCCAGTCAATATGATACCAAACTAGATTTTTTTAATTGTCTTAACTCTAGATTTTTAAAGAAACGATGTTTTCCTTCACCGCGTAGCGAATGATAATTTTATAAATGCTTACTATAATAGAAATTATGTAATACGGGCTGAGGATTTCAATGCACGACTTTACGGATGTTAATAGGTCCTTTTGCTCAGATTTCACATCACAAATTGCACTGGCATTTACCTTCCTCACATATTCAACCATTCACTATATTAATCATTTTAACCATTCACTAATCATACTAATCATTTATCTTCCACTAAATCGACTGTTATATTCATCCAGTGCTGGATAGGTCTCTTCCAAAGTGTCTTCATCGAACATACACCTTTTTAAAACCAAGAAGTCTGTTGAATAGTGGATCAGTTGAACCATTGATTAAACCGATTTGACTAATCAAAATTCATGTACCTATAACAACTTTAACTTAATTTTAATAAAATCAGTGTTGAGCGTGTCTCTACGCCGCGCGTCGCCCGCAGTCGCTACGGGTCTACATAGAACGTGCGTAGAGCCTCTACGATGCTACGGTCTACGTAGAATACTTGTAGACCCCAAGCCGTAGCGTTGATAAAATTTTTACATAGGTACTCCACTTTATCACGCACATACTACATACTCGAACATAGTTTTACAGAGACTTGATCACGTAAATTGTAACTCGAAGCCCTTATAAACTGAAATTTTAATGTTTACATAATTTGAAAATACTCAATTTTGCAAATCATATAAAGTTATGAGTTTACGTATCATTAGAATAATATAAAACAAGTTAAAGTTCCTAGATCCTCTACACCATCAGATTGACAGTCACTTTGCAGTTGCCACGTCAACACCACTACTACATTATTACGACTAATTAGGTCAGTAACGCAGATTTTTTGAATCGCGATATCGGGACAACCTCATTCAACAATTCGCATTTATCCGAGTCGATTGACAGAGACAAATGAGCGATCCGGCGCTAGGCGCAAATCCGCAGAGATCCGCTCCCGAACCCAACTTAATTAAATTGATATTTAAGTAAAGCATAATTTGCTCGTAAATTAAGTGAGATTCGTTGTTTATAGCCCGCCCGCGGGGCGAAGTATCAATTAATAAATTAACGCGGATCTGCTCGACTTAAGGAGGTGTTCGGTGGGTCTCTTTCAAAGGCTTCGTTAATGTAATTACTTACCTACACAAATGCTCGTCTAAACCTTCCTTTTCACTTATTTTAGCATGTTTCACATTCCACATTTTTGTCGTAATAATTGGACAAATAAGTGCTGTAATAATAACCGTAAATACACGAACAAAGATTGGGCAAACATTATGATATACTCTACAGCATCGGTTACTGATTGCTAATTGAATGAATAACCGGCCGTTAAAGGCAGGTCTAACTAGGTATACAGTGTTACATACGATTGAGATGAATATGTATATATGTAGATAAACCATATGAAAGTTCAAACAAGCATGAGGTACGAGTAGAGCATGGTTGTGCGGCGCGCGGAGGAGGAGGCGGCGGCTGTAAATCAGGACCTCTCCGGTCGCCGTCAGCATTATTAAAATGGATGCTCCCTGCGCGTATGACTTATTTCCATATTTGACACCGGATTACTTTCGAGAAGTGCCGACATAAATACGACCGGGTTCGCGTCCGGCCGGTCTCCGCTCCCCGCCCCCCACCCTACATCCACCCCTACGACCGCCATGCATTTATTTGATTAACTCTGAGTTGTTTAATTTAATCGAATTAGAAGGTCGGGGTGCGCTCTCTCTTTTGCTTATTTTAAAGCGTTTCGAACATCTTTACAGTGGTTTCTACGCAATAAAATATCACCACCCTCACCTCACTCACCCGCGAATAACTTTACAGTTTTATGAACAGGGGAACAATTAGGCGTCGGCGCTTTCTTTTATTTTGGAATTTCACAGCGACTGCGATTGTTTTTATAGCGGGCGGTGCGCGCACGGCGGAGATTCATGTCTTCGTTAAAAATTAAATCTTAATTTTATGAAGATTCAGTACTCTTTACGATTTGAATAATGGATAAATATGGAGTGGAGTTGAGACTACATTTGAATAGGTACGTGTTATACATAGTTACCTAGGCACAGATTAAATAATTACTTTGTACCTAAGGTATATGACTCTTTTAATTACCTAATATCATTTTTTAAGTTAATGCAGTACTTTATTGCACAAAAATATTTATACAATAAGGCGGACTTAATCCCTTATATCATTCCCTTTTTTTATAGAATAGATGGCAAACGAGCGGGCGGGCCACATGATGGTAGGTAAGTGGTAACCGGCGCCCATGGACACTTGCAACACCAGGGGGCATGCGTGTGCGCTGCCGATCTTGCTCCTGTTCACTGTTCTCTACCAGTGAACCTTTACTTAAGTACTGCTACTTATATTTTAAAAAATAGGATTTACAAAGTGTGTCCGTAGATATGATATAGAAGGTACTAGGTACTTTACTATTTGTTTTACTATTGAAAATAATTATTGAGAATTTACTGAATTATTAATTTGAGATTATTTATTGAGGTTTATCATACTTCAATTTTTTAATTCGGTCACATCTATCATTTTAGATTCAAGTCGATTATTAGAATGACGCTATAAACGATTGCACAAATCAATAACAAGATTTGGAATCTCGACGCGCAGTTAAAGGGGCATAACATAACAAATAACCGTTTCATTTCACTTTACATGATTGTTCTCGTGTTAGGGGGGGCGGGAAGTGGCGCGCGGGGGCGGCACATAAGTTAATAAGACATTTAGCAGGGGACGGCGGGATTGCGTCCGAATGGCTCCCGCGGGGAATCATTTTATTCGATTCCGGAGAGCTGCTTTTTTCCGCTTTACGCTCCGTTAAGCGCTACTTCAATGCTCTCACAATCACGAGATCGTGTGATCTGAGAGATTTACGCGGAGCTCGGTCAAGTCACCTCCAGTTTGCTGATTGACGTTATGAGCGGAGACGTTACATTACCACAGGAGGAGCACAATTTGTATCAAACTTGATGTCGTTTTCGTTCGTGTTAGTGGGTATTTGAGGATGTGGGACAACGTTCTGTTATTAAATTGTATCTACACATCTATTAGTGTATTATTATATGAAGAAAATCCATTTTTGACGGCCCATCCAAATTTATTGTCTTTTTAAGAAAAATATTGGCAATCGAATTACCTACTCTAGGCTTTTGTTAATACCTACTTAGTTTAAAAAGCTGAGAATCGTTAATACTTAAACCTATCGTTAGCAAAACTAATGATCACCTGGTCATTTTTGCGTGTTTATCGGCCTGAAGTCTAAAGGAAACTAGGACACGGACTACTGCAGAAAAGTCGGGAGCAGTCGATCGCTAAGTGCGTTGAGCAATTCTCCGAATTTATCGCTCGGGATCTTCGTTTGGCGCATTTTTTGCCGTGGATTCCCGCCACGGCTCGCCAATTTAATTATTCATCCGCTTGAGTTATGGTCGAATTAAAAAACTGTTAGAGTTGGACCGGCGCCGGCGGGAGCTGTAATCGAGTTAGACGGAGTCATGGAGAATACATAATGTGCAAGTTCTTTATGAGCATTAACTCTGGAGTTAAAACTACCGCATAGTGCTTGCCATTTATAATCTCTGCTCTAGATAACTTAGGCGGTCAATCGAAGACTACCTTTTTGGAGTGCAAATTCAACCTCACGACACGACGGTTCTAAATGATTAAAACAAAGCTAACAGTCACTGCTCGTTATGAAGCGACGTACATTGAGTAATGTTTGAATTAATTAATCGGATAAACTGAAAAAACATGATAGTACAGTTGAGTTTGCAGTCTCTGCACGAGTTTGTTTACGGAACCTAGGTACTTACGACCATACAGTTTAATCATAGCAATGATCTTATCAAAGGTTTACCTACAGTTGCAAAGATTTCCGTACTTGAACATATTATACAGTAGTTAATAAAATCATGATTTTCAAACAGGATTTTTTAGTAAAGTTACTTTAAATTTGGGTTGCTTGTAATCACGCTGAAAGATCTACATTTATTTGAATAATTAATAAATGTACTTTAGAAAAACCATTTATGCATCTTTCTATCGGATGGAAGAGATACTAACTATACGGTTACAGTATTACGGATATGTTCTCTCACAGTATGCCCTGTTGTCGTGAATTTTACAGCAAAATTAATAACAAAAACCTATGGAGGTTTTGTGTACTTATATAATGTAGGGAGTTTCACTTGAATGAATGCACAGTCGTAATTATACAACAGAGCCAACTCGTCGAGAAATAGTTTGCCAGAATCATTTGCCATTTGTTTTCGACTACATTTAACTTGGGACATTTGAAAACCCGCTGTCTCGGGGTCTAATATATACCTACCCTAATACACGTATATAAATTAGTACCAAAGTAAACTCTTCATTTTGGCCAGAGACATTTAGTATTTGGCTGTTTTTGGAATTGGGAATTTAAGTAGGTATTTTTTGAAAATCGTATAGTGAAATAATTTTAAATATATATCTACTAGAAATCAATCTGTAAATCAAAATTAAAATATTTTGAGAATTGACTGCAATAAGAGGGTTAGAAGTAAAGAAAAGGAACGCAATATGACGTCATTCTTTTTACTACTATCATAGTCACGCATGAATGACGGTGCAGCATTTCCACAACACGGTCTACCTTGAATAATCTCAAACACATATAGAGGTATCTCACGAATTTGCAACATTATTTTAATATGTGTTTTATTGTCTCTAATTGTCGAATAAGCCATAATACATATTACTTTCAGGTATGCAAGGACGCTGTACATACATTTTTCTGATTGTAGAAACTTATACACGCTGTCTTACACACTGTCTAGTGTGAACAAACGATGTTGTGTTCTAATTAATTCGATTACTAATTCATACTAATACTAATTTGATACAAAATTAAAATATCCCATTAATAAATAATATAAAGTACTTATGTATTATGATTGGGAAATATTTAAAGTCAAATATCAAATAATAAATTTTAAGAAAAGATGCAAAATCTGTATATTAACAAATACCCGAAACTATAGTTAGTTTATATTAATGACGACAAATTAAGTGTTTTGCAAATTAGGTTGCAGTTAAAGAACAATTTAAATAATCGTGAGTCAACCAGCATGCTCGATAACAATATAAATAATCTGCAGTAGGTATGTGTATCCACAAATCAACACCAGGCCCACGTGGTGGATTATGATCCGAAACGAGAGGCCTATACTATGCAGTGGGACGTTGTCGTAAATAACAATTTGCAGCAGTGTTTCTTAACTATAGATTTTGTAAGAAAGAAAGAAAGAAACTGATTACCAACAACCATATCAGAATTCATAATAAATTGAGAGGAAAGCAAAGAAGAAGTTAATATTAATTGTTGTGCCAATCGGCCCCAACTCAGTAGTATGTCGCAGCATGAACTGCGGTCTGTGACACTGGTTTTCAGTTGGAGCCGCACCGGTGACTACGGGTCGCGCACAGCAGAGGCCGTGCTAAATCTACATCAAGCCATTTTCACATGTCATAATATATATATAACTTCTACATATCTACATATGAATAATGTGCAGGTTTAGTTTTGAGCAGTGGTATCTATTCTAGGATTTTCTATTCTCGACTCGCATTTGTGAGGTCGTGAGTTCGAACTATCAATTATTACTAACTCGGCGATGAAGAACAGCATCGCAAGGAAACCCAAAACTCTAAAAACGGATGTGTAATATTCACTAAATCGCACTGGGCTCGGTTGGTGGACCATGACCCGAAAACCCTTACCGAATGTACATGGAGTCCTTTCTTGTCTTCGTGGAGTCGTGGAATCCAGAACACGCTGTGGACGTTTCTTGAATGCCACTTCGAGTTGAGGATAAATTTGAATCCATTCACACACCGAAATAATTCTCATTTCGATATTTGGACAGCCAGCACCATCCAAAACGCGTTATGAATGTTTTTTTTTCGCTCATTCAGCGATTTCGTTGTTTGAGCGTAACATATTGATTTAATTAATATTTGTATACCTTTATGCATCTGACTCTCGTGTTTGCGGCATTTGGCGCGTCGGTTTTGGAACCAAACCTGAAAATAAACCTTCATTAGTTTTCCATAATTTATTTTTATTAAAACTACCCCACAGTTCAATGTAAATCTGGCAATCATAAAATATATATAAATCATTTTTATTACAAGAATTTTATTACAATCCTATTCAATTGAGGTAGTCATTATTTAGACTGATATCAAACGCAAGTTAAGTCGTAATGTTGATCATATAGGTATTTATTTTTTATAGAAGAGTTGTCAGACGGGCGGACGGTCGCATGGCAGTAAGTGGTTATCGCCGCCCATGGACTCCTGCAGCACCAGGGGTTGCGACTGCACCGCGAACCTTACGGGATCTTATTGAACACCTCTCTTGTAGAACCCCATGTTGCAGCTCAGTGGAAAAACCTCAGTTGGCAGTTCATTCCACAACTTTCGGGGTTGCGGTATAAAGTGCCTTGAAGACTTGTTAGTGACCTGTGTTGTTATATAGACGTAATTTAACATTTTATTGTAAAACAGCATCCCTAAGCAGTCTATTCCATTTTAGTTATTAATTTTAACTAACTAATTACGTAGGTATTATTAATGCGAAATCTTTGTTTGTTTTTAGTAAATAAGTCTGCAATAAATCAACGAATCGCTACTATATTTAGCAGCCATGTAGTTCGTAGATCGGGATTAAACACAAGGGTTTTGCTTCATCAATGTTAGCAAAGCCGCGGGCAACTGCTAGTTGCCATACAAACATGAATTAGATAAATAGAAAGACCACCATAAAATATACTACTTAGTCGTGTTTCAGTAGTGAGTGAAATATGCCAGAGCACATTTCCCATCCCCTCGAATGAAGAATATAATGTGATAAAATAAACACCTTATTCTAATCTACTTTTTACTTCCCATGCTATCCCATGTTCCTTAAGGAGGAATAGGCAGCGTAATGTGATGATCAACATTCCTTGTCCCGTTATACTGCTTACTCTCCTCATCTTCCCAACATTTTCCTAAATCCCAAAAGGTAGGCAGCACATGCCAACGTTTGTTATGACTGATATTGGCATGTATCGCGCATGTCCATGGGTCACAGTATCTACTCGTATTTATCACCACCCGGTGTCATCTGCCTGTCTGCCTGTCTCTCATCTTTTGTTTTTAAATAAATAAAAAAGAAAATAAGACCATAAAGAACAAACCAAATCTTTGAACTACAGACAACTACAGCTACAGACGTCCCGAGAAACTAATGTTTTAAACGAACATAATATTATTTGCCTAGATCAGTATCCGTAGACATACTATGTACCATATATACAAATCAATTTCAGTACCTCTGTAGATTTTTCTTAGAGTTCTATTTTTATCTGAAGGAAATTTCATAGGTCATGGCACTAAGCCACATACTAGGGATTTGCACCGGAGACAATATTGGGAATCGCTTTTTTTTTCACCGAAAATTGCAATTGTCTGTGAATCACCACAAATTTTGTTCCTTGAATATGATTATATCTAAGAGATGGTTTATAGCAAAAGTGTCGTTTATAGTTTATAGCAAAAAATATAAAAATGGCTGTATCGTTCGTAGGATTTCGTACCATAGTTCGTAGAGTAGGTACACTGCAACGATTTTATTATTAGGGTAAATCCGGGAGAGATGCCCATAAGGGATAGATGCCTACTGAATTACAAAAAAGAAATAAAAGAATTGCGTGAACCGGAAGGCATCCTAATTGCGTCAGTTGAAAGTCACATGTTATAGCGCAAGTTTCTACAAGGGATTAGATTATTTCAAATATATTATTTTGGTGTTTATTCGTAAAATACGTAAGTACAGTTATATAAAATGTCAGAAAACTATTTCAGAGACATTTTGTTCTAGTTTTTTTTCTTCAATTTCATGCAAATGATAATAACATTGTGTTTTATAACCTACAATATGGTTTCGTTTTGTTGACACGAGGCCATTTTTTATTGTCTTGCGTTTTGTTCTGTGTTTAGGAACATTAGGCATCTCTTCCTGACAATCGGGAGAGACGCCCAATGATTTTTCAGGGTGAGATGCCCAATAAATAATTGTTGCTTTTATTATATTCAGATGCCGAATAAGTACACAAGGAAGCCATCGGGCTCTAATAGAGCTACATGGAGTGAAGCTGACTTACAAAAGCAATCACCCTTGTAAAAAACAGAACATTAAATTTTAACCAAGCCAGTAAAGAATTCAATATTCCGTACAGGACCCTTCGCCGACGGTTTTCCTCGGGCAATACTAAAAAAGGACGTCTTGGAACCGATTCTCTGTTTGGAGACAATGAAAAAAAGATTGTCAAACATATTGAGAAACTGCAAAGTCGTGGATTTGCACCAACCATTAATGATTTACGCGTAATGGCCTTTAATTTAGCTGAGAGTATGAATCTTAAACATAATTTTAATAAGGACTCTGGTAAAGCAGGTTACGATTGGGTTAAATCTTTTATGAGAAGAAATCCGGAAATATCTTTAAGAAAATCAGAAGGAGTATCTCTACAAAGAGCTAAAGGAATGACCATTGGTGACACTATTTCAGGACAACGACTTCATTAATAATCCAAACAAAGTTTTTAATATGGATGAAACGGGTCTCCATTTAAATAATAAACTCTCACACATTGTCGCAATGCGGGTTACTAAGACAGTTCCACAGTTAACTTTTGCTGAAAAAGGAGAAAATATTTCTTTGATTTGCTGTTGCAGCGCAGAAGGCAATTTTATTCCACCTGTAGCAATTTTTAAAGGAAAAAACAGTAAGCCCGAGTTTGCTGATGGAATGCCTCCGGGTAGTGAAGTTTACGTGAATGAGAAATCAAGTTATGTCAACACTGATCTTTTCTACAAATGGTTGAAAGAACATTTTTTTCCTAGAAAACCTCCCGGGGCAGTGATTCTGTTATTGGATGGACACACTTCACACTGCACTTCCATAGAGATGTTGGAATTTTGCGAGACTAATGAGATCATTCTACTCTGTTTTCCTAGTCACACTACTCATTATTTACAACCCTTAGACAGGGCATTTTTTAAGTCCTTCAAATCTTATTTTAATAATGAAACCAACGTATGGATTCGAAATAACCACAGCAGAAAATTAGGACGACTGCAGTTTGGAGATTTGTTAGGCAAAGCGTGGGGAAAATCAGCAAACCAAAATAATGGTGCATCAGGATTTCGTGCTTCTGGAATATTTCCACCCAACAGAAACGCAATTCCTGAGTACGCGTTTATATCCGACATTTCTCCTGAAGGCCAAGCAGATGATCCCTCAAATAATAATACCTCTGTCAGAAACATAGTTCCCTCAACTAGCGAGGTGAATAAGGAAAATTTGGCGCCTGTAGCCAACCCATCTACTCCTTTACAATCCCACAACCTATCGGAAATCCAATCTGGTAAAGAAGAAACGCCGTCAAAGATCTTGAATAAAGTTCATCCTGTTCCTTCGTATGGTCTTCAGGTTGTATCAAAGAGAAAACAGCATGCTGAGGTTTTGACGTCTCCGGAAAACTTAGAAAAAATCAGGAACAAGACTAATATAAAACAGTTTAAAACACGAAGTAAAAAAGAACCAACAACAACAGAATCAAAGATGAAAGAACCAATGAAAAGATCATTATCGAATAGAAATTATAGAAAGAGAATTAAAATAGAACAAACTACAAGTAACCGAAAACAGGAATCGAACGATTCCTGCGATGAAGAGTCTCATATTTCGCTTCACGATAGTTCTTCGGACGTAGACATAGAACACGAAATTCTCGGGGACATATGCAATGTTTGTGGAGAATATTATCATGCCACTAAAAAAAAATGCGACTGGATACAGTGCATTCAGTGTCAACAATGGTTCCATGAGGATTGTAGTGACGATCCAGCGAAATGCTTGATGTGTGACGACTGATTTTGTTTTAAGTACGCATGGGCATCTATCCCTGGTATCTATAGGCAACTCACCCATAGGCCTGGGAGAGATGCCCATTCTCTATATTTTTTTCTAGCTGTGTTATATCCTAAAATATGCGTTTAATATTGATTAATTTTATGTAAGACAGATTAATAAAGTCTAATTTAAGTAAAATGGCGTTTTTTTCTTCTGTGTCATAAATGTGTAATTAAATATGATGTTTTTTTAAAACTATAGGCATCTCTCCCTGACTTACCCTATATGTATATATTCTGAATTACAACCGGTAATTTATATAATTTATATATATTTATCAATTTATATGCATATTTTATATTTATTTATGTACATTTTTTTCGGTCGCCCTTATATTTTAATTATGTCAAATTGAAACTCAACTTTGAAGTGCTTAACATTATCATTGGCCCACAATACCTACCTGTTTTCTGATAATGTTAATGATATATGCTATATATACTAAGTCCATAAGTCCATACGCAGGGCCGTCTTTACCAGGGGGTGCAAGGGGTGCGGTGCACCCCGGGCGCCCACCTTTTAAAGGTAATGAAAAAATATAACGCTATAGTAAACAATTACACAATAGGATATTTGACTGTCATAGGATACACAATAGGATATTTGACTGTCATAGCATACACAATAGGATATTTGACTGTCATAGGATACACAATAGGATGTTTGACTGTCTTAGGATACACTCCCGCACCCCGGCGCAGAATAGACTTAAGACGGCCCTGTCCATACGTACGCAGTCGCAGGCGTCGCTAGTTAAAAAATAGAATGACATAAAATTGGAGTTCATTTCGAGAATTACCGTAAAATTTTACATTGTCATATACCTAATACCTAATATTTACACTGGTTTTTATTTTATAGTGAAGTTGGCCGACTAGCAAACGTGATGGTAAGTGTTACCGTAAAATTAGGTATAATTATTATGATAGATGGGAATTAATGCTGGAATTCGTAATTGTAAATGTGAAGTGATTTTGTTTACCGCGATCGGTATAATATTTAGTAATCTCATTACAGCATTGGACAAGCAATAAGTAGAGCTCTTTACAGTTTAAATGTTTGTACATATCCATATAATTTGTTATCCATATAACATATACTATATGTTAGGGTTGTCAATGGTCAGAATAAGGTTGTTCGTAAGCCTATTTTATACTTTGTTTAGACCAGGGCCGTCTTAAGTCTATTCTGCGCCGGGGTGCGGGAGTGTATCCTAAGACAGTCAAACATCCTATTGTGTATCCTATGACAGTCAAATATCCTATTGTGTATCCTATGACAGTCAAATATCCTATTGTGTATCCTATGACAGTCAAATATCCTATTGTGTAATTGTTTACTATAGCGTTATATTTTTTCATTACCTTTAAAAGGTGAGCGCCCGGGGTGCACCGCACCCCTTGCACCCCCTGGTAAAGACGGCCCTGGTTTAGACTATAATATTGGAATATGATCATTTTTTACAGAAGAAATGACAGACGAGCGGGCGGGCCATATGATGGTAAGTGGTCACCACGGATAATAGACACCTGCAGCACCAGGGGGTACGCGGGTACGCTAACCGACAGCGCAGAATCCTGTTCACAGCTCTATTGACGAACCTTATGTCGTAGCATAGCTGAAAATCCTCAGCCAGTAGATCATCTCACAACTTTCGGTGTTTGCGGTATAGTGTCTTGATGACTGCATTGACCGCAGCGACTCTATGTCAATGAAGTGCGGATGAATCGCACGATGATAACGGTAGGTGCGATGGTAAAAATCCGAAGTTGGCATCAAACTGAACAGCTCCTCAGAACATTCCCTTATACCTACACGCGGTGGAAAACGCAGAGGCACGCAATATCTCTTCCTGTGCTGAGCGATTCTAAACCGTCGCGTCTGTGAGATTGAGGATAGCCATTGAATATTCAAAGAAAATCAGTTGGCTGATATTTGTCCATAATATCCTTATTTAAATATTTTGTAAGAACGTATGTGTAACGTATGTTCGAATGAACGTTGTATTTGGAAAGCGTTATTGGTTTTATTCTCAATAAATTATTTCTATTTTGAACTTTCTATTGAAGTTATATTGCGACAACCCTACACGTACCCGTACCCGTACCCGGGTAGTAGCGACGACGGACAAACATGGGTAACCGCATTAGCGAGGAGGGCACGCTCCATACTGATTGCATGTTGTAGAACGCCAGACGGGAGACTAAATAGATACTACAAATCATCAGACAAAATTTACACTTATAAATAATTTGTGTGTTAGTTCTAACGCTGGGGCCACACTGATTCTTGCGCGATGGTAACTAAACAAAAAAATCAAACAGTGATCATTTACCGCGGTGATTTTTTAATATTTGCCGCAGGACTAATAACCGTTGGGATAGATCGTATCCTTGGATGGAGGCCATGTATGGGGAAGCGCAGTGCGAAATGCCTTCCGGCTATGTGGACTGACGACTTGACGAAATTCGCCGGTGGTGATTGAATGAGAAGAGCGGAAGATCGTGTGTGATGGCCAGCTTTGGGAGAGGTTCAGCGGTGCATAGAATTATAGTATGGTGTGGATGCTAATGGTCAGCCGTCGCTAAAATAGTAAGACATGTAACCCCAAAAAATACCTACAATATTTGTTTACTTGCTGTGTTTGGAACGAGTTTGTACTTAATAATATTAAGCGCGTTTATAATTTTGGTGCAAAACATAAAAAGAATCGCAAATACTAAATGTGGTTTTTGTTAGTGAAAAAGCCGCTGCATTATGTTTACCTATGTTAGGAATATATTATCATGGTCGTGTGTGCCGGCAGATGCCGACGGCGGCAGATACGCTAACTAGGGGCGAATTCATTAACTGATTACATTAGACAATACGACTAAATAACAAACAAACACACAAATACACCCCTACATTTTATGTAAAACACTTGATTCGAATTAACTTAATTCTGTAACAACTGTTTACATTAAATTGTGAGTTCGTAACTGTTTGCGTAGTTTCGTACATTTTTAAACCAAAATAAAGTTTGTTGCTTTTTCATGACATTCAAAATTACTTAATGTACCTACCAGTTTATTAAAATGTTAACAAATTTTATTTCGCATAATTACTTATACAAATACCTACAGATATGTTATGCATATAAAAACTAGCCTTTTGCCCGTGGTTTTGTTCGAGTGGTAAATAAACTGATATCTTGTATATTAAAACCATCCGGAAGAAATAACCTAATAGTGAAAACTGCATTAAAATTCGTCCAGTAGAACTCAAGTTATACGAGAACAGACAGAAGAACAAACGGACGTTGCATTTTCTAAATAAAGAGAACATAAGATTTTGAAAAATACTATTCAAATAAATAAAAGAATATATCAAATCATATAACAAATGTAATTAATAAGATTATTATATGAAATATTTAGTTGTATATCAGTTTAACACATTACTCTGGATAGAGATCACCTATTACTTTGCCAATGAATAATGGTTCAATAGGAAGATATATCCGATTGACACTAGTGAAGACATAGTGCCGGAGGTCAGGGCTATTAGCTATTTATTTCGCAGCTTTTATGTCCCTCGCTAGCGGACAGTACAGCGGGGTGTTCACTTAAGAGCGAGTAATGAGTGATTTACTGTAAAAGAATCCGAAAATAAACACATTTTAAATAAATACTCAAAATAATGACTAGTCTTCATAACAATAAATACTCATATCATATTCACATTGTATTATTTTGACTTATCTACAACTTAACCGTGAAAACCAACTTGACCCATTTCTTTAGTTACATTTCAATCAAATTCATTGTCCACAAATTTCGTTATAACGATATAATCTTTGAGATTTTCGCGTTTTTCACACATATTTATCTACTAGCTTTTGCCCGCGACTTCGTTCTCGTGGCTTACGTGAATAGCCTACGTGTGAAACCGGATTACCTGTCCACCTATTGCGAAGGGTCAACGCAAACGGTTGAGCCGTTTCGATGTGATTGCGTAACAAAAATCCAAATATCAAATCTTTAGCATTTATAATAATAAAATAAAGGGATTAAACGGGTCTGAACGCGTTTACTTTATTATTTTAATCGACTTATCGGCTGGGTTACATCAACCATAGTCACGAACTGAGCCAGCTCGTGACTATATCTATATCGTGACTATATCGTAACCGAATGAATCAGCTGGTGACCATGTAAGCTGAAAGCTCGTGATCATGTAAGCTCGTGTAAGCTCACATAGTTCGTGACCGTGGTTGGTGTAACTCAGCCAAAACGTCGAGTAAAATGAATAAGGTAAATATACGCATTAAGAATGTGTAACCAGGTGTAACTGAACCTTTACCGAATGCTGAAAGCATATATTGCTCAGATTGTGAGTCGATTTGTATATGCCTGTTATGTATTTTTATGGGCTTTGAAAAAAATATTCTTGCAAGTTTCGTAAAAGTTTCATGTCAATAGACTTGAATCATGAAAGGAATCTATAGCTTCAGGCTCAGGAAAGGTTAGGTTACAGCCTGTATATATCTAATAAAGTTTGAAACTGACGGCCGTTTTCATGTACCTAATGTAAATCTCAATTCTATTGTAGTTTTAGTGTCTGTTGGTCACCCCTTTTAATTGATTTATACCTAGTAAAATTTTTCCTAAATTCGAAATCTGTGAAGCATGTGCAGATTAAAAATCTTCGAGTGTTCGAGAAATAATGCTACATAAACAAATGTTAATTATCAGTTGCTCTCAGTAAATCTTACCCACTTAACGCTAATCGGTCATCGTAGTCACTAATTGCGATTTATAACCACTAACCGTCACTCGTTGGATGGTCACAGCTAATCACATGCATTAGTAATAAGTGGGGGTCGCGGACCCCAATAACGAGGCACAGATTACGGGTGGGGCTCGGACGGAGGGTAATTAATATCGGACAAGATAATTTACACCTCGCTGTAAATATTATTACAAACTTTCCGCCTCTTCAAACTCCATGTCCCGTATAGTTCAAGAAGGCGTCGGGCTCATTGGATTATTTGTGCGAGGTGGCCACTAACTCAGCTGGTCAGCTGGTCGCGCTACTGATTGCTAAGACACGACCACGCAACCTACCGCAACCGATAGATAAAACCAAAGAGCACGGGTGCTCAAACGTTCCATGGATCCACCGGTCGATCTCGATGGACCGTTACGATTACGTAACCGTTACGGATCGTAACGTTCCGCTACGATGGCATTTACGATCGATCGCGGAAATAGTTCTAAAATCACTCAATGTAGACTACAATCAGAATCACTAAACAAATTAAAACCGCCTTTCATCTCCGTCAGTGACGGCACCGCGAACGCCACCCATAATTTAATTTTTCTACCTATTACTATTTCTCACCATCACCTATTTTTTTTTACTATTTCACCGGACATACGATTTTGAACCTACTAATCGCGTATTGATTAGTATATCGCGGATTCATATATGCAATAAATATTCTTTAATTAATATTCTATTTTCCTGCCTAGCCAAGCCGATCAATTGTCGCCCAATTTTTTTGCTGTAGATCGCCAATAGTTTGAGCAATAAGCGTGAGCATGCCTGCCATAGAGGAATCAGCCATACGGTCGTATAGCGTACGTCAATATTTAAAAAATAGCCCCCATTTGCATGTGGGTGGCCTGTGTATCATACGCTTAAAAACATTTCAGCTAGTATGTCTCAGTCTCAACAAGGTCTCAGTTTCAGCTCGGCCGGTTGTTTCAAAGAGAAATTCCCGTGATATTACAGGTTATATAGATCTCACCTGCACCCTAGCCTCGCTTAGGCCCAGTCTTTGGCTCAGCTCCTCCCTCATAAATGCGTCAGGATAGTGTGTCTCGTCGAACAGTCGCTCCAGCTCGCCCAACTGTTCGAGCGTGAAGTTCGTGCGGGACCGCCGCTGCTTTCCGCTGTTGCTATTTACCCCGCCATTTAGTGATTTGTCAGCAACATCTGGTAAAAAATATATGGTGTATTTTAATGCTCGTATAGTAATACATTGCAAATACATTTTATTTAAATAAGCACAGCTAAAGATTGATTCTAAAACAATTTATATGTAGAGGAAACCCGTGAACCGTGAAAGTGAGTTTTTTATTAGTGTTGGTTTCCGATCTCTGTAATGTAAGTTCTGAGAGGGCGTTATATGCAATTATTATTAAAGGGCGTTACGAAATTTATTTTTAGCATGCTTCTTTCAGGAATAGAACAACTATACCGAAACGGTAAGTATGCATACTAGGGATGAAGCTTTATTTGTTAAAATTTTGCCCCCGGACAATAAATATTATATTATGATAATATTGATAATACATAAAATGTTGCAATATCACTAAAAGATATCTTTGAATAAAATCAACGATTATTATTATTTATACGGGTACGGGTTGGTTCTAGTTCCCAACTCCCTTGAGTAAACTGGCCCCGGATATGTCATGTGAGGGCAATTTTATTTAACCGCCGATAATGCAACGCAGAAGGTGCATTTATAATATTTCTTTTCTACTTAAACTAAATAAAGATATTCACCAATTTTTTTCATTTAGTTGAATAAATTACAAAACTGAGCCTTCACAATCTTCAGATACAAGTGGAAATAAATATTTTGATGGCTACACTTCTTTTCCTGGTTTTACTATTTTGCCCAAAGGCGAACAGTAAAGAAATACTTCGAAATATAATTATAATTCGACTTATTGTATAATCAAAATGAGCGTGCATTTAGACCTATCGTGGTAGACGCGAGTAAAATCAGAACGAAGTGCTAATCGTGGGGCGGTTGGCTCCCGGGAGAACATCGCCCGCACTATATATACTGTGACAAACGAGCGGCGATACGTTTAAGAGTGTCGTTTGAAGCAATTTAGCAAATTGGGAACCTCTCCTTTTTATACGGCAATTATGTAAATGGAGGGATTATCCGCGGGCGGTGCTCACCCGCTCTCCCCTTTCTCGGAGACATCTTAGCCGCCTGTCGACCTGAGACCGGTGATTAATTGTATAACGATACAACACCCCTAGGATAGTCATTTATTTCATTCAAAGTATTTCCCAGATATCCATTAAAGACTTTTTCGTTTTTCTTTCGATTCTGTTGTGCTAATTTGTTTTAACAATAGCTTGGACTAATAGTACAACGTAGACAATGACAATGATTGAGAATACAATGTATTGTATTCTCAATCTCATCTCAACCAACAGATTTTTCAAATATAAGTACTGTTTAGCCCTAAGCTCTTAGCTATAGCAGATATCATCCCCAAGCATACCATACCACATTATATGCTATAATATGCTGTGTGGTGTGGTATGGTATCCGAATCTCTTAGGATGTCTCTTCACTGCTGGATATAGGCCTTTATAAACACATTATTATATACACATTTTATATTGTAAATCGAGTCTACACGTGTATAACTAATTGCTTTTGTTTACCTTTTATTTTCTATTCGATGTTTCGGCACGGGTTATACCAGCCGTGGTCACGAGTTGATTGAAGAGGAGGTTAGTCCAGGGTGGGAGCTGCGAGCAGTTTCATCAAATACCTATATTTAATTTTTCGCGTTTGGACTCGATTTACAATATAAAATTGAAGTAGGGCTTTCCTAAGGCTTGCCACCGTATTCGGTCTTCTAATTTAGTCTATACTGCTGAACTTTTTACAAGTACTAGTAGACATGATCACCAGAAAGAATACCAGAAATCAAGTTTTATTTTATAGCCCTTTTTACATGTTGCAACTTTTGTTACATGGTTGAATTTAACCTGTACAGGTTAACTGGTTCGCAGATTTCTGAGACTGAGTAAAAAATTCAGCGGGTTCACTTAGGAAAGCAATAATATCGCTTATGTTCCGCTAAGGCATTGAGTACTACTACTAAAAACGCTAGCACTCTCTCTCTCTCTCTATGCAAAGAACCCAATGCGCCCTTTTTTCAGCCCGTGAGAATGAAACCTTAGCTCTATTTACGAGTGGAGGTCCAGAAGTTTCCGGCCCGATAAAGAAACAAGTTATGAAATTATTTTTATTTTTCAATATAGTCTGCGTCTATTTGAGCATACTTTTCGGATCGTTTAATTAGCATTTATATCCCAGTATAAAAATAGTCAGAAATTTTGTTTTAAAAATGGGCGAAAACCACGGCGGTCACTTCATCATCAGTGGAAATTTTTCTCAAGTCCCCCTTGAGTTTTGAGAACAAATAGTTATCACTGGGAGCCAATTCAGGACTACAGGGGTGGGTGGCAAACTTCCGTGAAGCCACACTTCGAAACAGTAGCTTTTGCAACTGCGGCAGCGTGGACGGGTGCATTGTCATGGAGACTGCCTGATTGCTTCCCGCACTTGCTTTATAAGGTTAGCATAACAGCTTCCAATCACCGTAGTGTTGCGTTCTTTTATGTCTATAAGCAATATTCCTTGACAATCCCACAATATCGAAGCCATAATCTTTTTGGTGGACTCAGTCACTCAATCAATTTTTGCCTTTCTAGGCGGTGCTTTACCAGAACGACGCCAATCCATCGACTTCCCTTTTGGAAAGGGGATCATACTAAGGAACCATAGTTTCATACCCAATAACAATCGATCCAAAAAATCGTTTCCGTTTCTCTGAAAAGCCTCCAAAAGTTCCTTTGAGCCACGCTACTCGTTCACTTTGCTACACACTTGAATGATGTTTTGGCACCCACCTCGCACTAACTTCATTTATATAAAGATTTTCATGGAGATTTCTAAGAATTGTAGTTTTTGAAAGCCCTGTCTTTGCTGTTATTTCTTTCGTCTTAAGCTGTCGGGCGCTCAGAACTATTTCTTCCACTAATTTGATGTTCTTTGGAGTCAGTGCCTCAACGGGTCGATCGAAACGAGGTTCGTCGTCGATAGACTGTCGTCCTAAACGAAACTGTTTACAGTAATGTTTGAAAATGATAATGATCGGTAGAAAATAATGGAGAAGAATCCCCGTACACACTATCCAACATTTGTTTGATATCAGTCAGGCTATCACCTTCCTTTGTAAGGAACTTAATCACGGAACGATATTCCAGCTTAAACATTTTAAAGATTTTGCGACTTCCTGTTCTTCTACGAGTCGAGGAATCAAAACTAACGAGGGTTTAATTCTAAAAACTATACACTAATTAATAGGATAAACGACAATTACAATGACGTATTATTTGTTTTTTAGACGTCTAGAAATATATCAGGCCAGAAACTTTTGGACTTCACCATATTTTCCATTATCGGACTAGGCGATATTTGTATGACTAATATGAATTAATATCCATTCGTGAAGCAGTAAAAACCCTTATGATGCTGATATGATGTCAATATATATATTTTTTTTCAATAATGATCCTGTTAGCAAGTCGTACCAGAAAAATAGGAATTTACGCTACTATTGTTAGAATAGGCATTGTTCATTTGAATTAATTAATCAAAAACTGTTCAACACATTGCGTAGTCTTAGCCACAAAATGATGAAACATTAAATCAATTAGTAAGAACTTCCTTTGGACGATATCATTATAAAAATAATGCTGTTTTCAATGCATATTGACGTAAAATATGCGCTGGGTTTTTCCCGAGTAGGTACCATTCATATGTTTACCTAACTACCTAATTATTATGCATAAAGTGTTATTATTTAAAAAATATTACTTAACTAGTTTCTCAGTGAGTTTGTTAATCTTATTTATCGATAATAGACAATTAGACAACTAAAGTTTTATATAAGTTTTATCGTCATACATTCGTCATGCGTAAGACATTGTGCATGAAGAGGGCTATGTCCAGTGGACGGTGAAGGGTCTGGTTATGGTATAAACATCTACGACAAAGTCAAACCCAGCTTTATAAAAAGCTTGGGCACGAAGGACGTTACGAAAATTTTGCAAAATAAATAAATAAACATGTTCTAATATACAATGTTTTGTTAGGTAGACTTTTTTTTTCTATACAATTGCCATTGTCAATTTTATCAGTAGCGATTTATGATAATACCTATATATTGATATCAAAGATCTAGAAGTTACAGTTTGATACAATTTCGTGATCTATGTCGTAGTTCATCTTATGATAATAGATCTATCGATGCCACACTACTATTAAGACTTCATATTAGTCTAATTCTGTAACAAATTGCAATGGATATATTTATTTATAACAGTGCATTGATCTGTTAAACCGATACAGAAATGATAGAACTCTGAATTAGATCATTACACTTGTTCTGAAAAACAGGTCCTGATCAACAATCGTAAGCATTATAGCTTTTTAAATTTACGCGGTTGGTACATATTTTATATTCTAACTCGTGTCTGAACGCGTATAATAAAGGTATTTGTTTACCTTTTATTCCTACTCGATGTTTCGGCGCGGGCGCACGGGTTACACCAGCCGTGGTCACGAGTTGATTGAAGAGGCGGGTAGTTCAGGATGGAAACTGCTAGCAGTTTTATCAACTACACTTCACATTGATCTTCACATTCGGAAAGGCTGTGCAACACACTACACTAACAATGTCCGCGGACGTATTCGGCGATAAATCGTAAGGTATAAAGTTAATCACTGGACTCCACGTCGACGACAGTTTATATTCATCTTCCCCATTGAATTGTTTATATTTCTTAATTTCAATCGCTTCACGCACAATTCTGGGATATTAGTGACGTTCAATGGAGAGGATTTTGGGAGTGCAGAGTTCTATCCAGTGATTAATTCTAGCGTTGAGAATGTGTTCGGCTATTAGCCTATTAGTTAATATTGTGTGTCACAGCCATTCCGAATGTGAAGATCAAATGTGGATAGTTGACAATACTGCTCGTAGCTCTCATCCTGGACTACCTTCCTCTTCAGTCAACTCGTGACCACGGCTGGTGTAACCCGTGCCGAAACGTCGAATACGAATAAAAGGTACACAAATACCTTTATTATACAAATACAAATACGTTCAGACCCGACTTAGAATATAAAATCGTAAGCATTCATCATAGTAGCGAATCTAAACAATCAATGTTTGAAACAGAAAATCATTCACAAGAAGCTCATGGTGACAGTCTGCTAGTCTTCGTTGTTATCCATTTCAACTTGTTACTATCTTACACGAGAATTGTGGATAATATGTACTCTTAAGAACTACAGACGATTATGGTGAAGTTTTCTATTAAACAACCGAGTCTGGTTAATCATCCGTCTACAATGCTTTTATACTAAGTACAATACACGACTAAACGTTACACAACAGATAGTTTTATATCAAGAATTTAAACTGAAGACTGTTCGTCACCGATACTACTGCGACTGCGAGTACTGAGGATATTGCGCAATTTATATCACGTGGTAATAAGACGCACAGAGTCGAAACCTCATAAAACGATCAAAGTTTTCACAGTGAAGAATAAATGCCCACTGCCATTAAAATTGCAAAAGTTCGTCGATAGTACATGAGTAATATTTACTCATGTCCCCTTTAATGAGTATGGCTCTACGAGTAGGTATACCGCGACTGATTATAATCAGTAGGTACGTATATTATAATTACATTATACCCACTTAATTAAATATTTATGTGAAAATATGTAAATAAATATGTTTCTGTGAACTGGATAGATATAAAAGTCCCTTTGTTTTTTAGACTTCATTACGTTTAATTTATGGACTATTATTATTTATTATTATTCAAACACATATATTTATATTTTGTGGTCCTTTGAGGGTTTTTAGTTACTTATGCGGTTTTTACTTATGCGGTTTTTACTTATGCGGTTTTTACTTATGCGGATATTTGAATTAGGTACACACATAAGGTACACACTTTGTAAGGGGAGAGTGCACGTGCATTCCCACAGTCGCTGGGCGCACTCTACTGACCCTCTCTCACAGAATACTACCTTGAAATGTACTGCATTTCTCACTTTATCGTATTTCCCCAATGTACGTACGTGTTTCGGTAGTAAATGAGATATGCCAGAGCACATTCCCATCCCATCCTATCCCTCCCCATTTTCCCAACCCTTTCTCTCAATCCATTCTTTAATCTGCAAAGGTGGGCAGCGCATCCAGGGACGTGCCAACCTTTGTCATTCTGGACTAATGTTGGTATTTATCGCAGATGTCTATGGACGACAGTACCTATCCACTTACCATCAGGGGGACTGTATGCCGTCTGCCAAAAAAATATAATAAAGAGAAAATAAAAATCACTTTTATTTATATTATTCTACTAATTTGAAAGTTTAACTATAAATTCACTGTTTAATTAAATGCGAAACTTTATGTTAGGTCCGGTCCGCACCTATGAAATTGCCGTATTATAGGTATGCAAAAATACAAATATTTTTAATGAATGAATATTATATATTTAATTAATCGAATTATTATCAATGCACTTTTGCCATTTTAATGGAAGTCGAATGTTGACTTCCTTAAAAATATATTTACCTATCACATATAAAAAAAATTTTTTAGTTGTTTATTTTTTTTTAAATATAGAGATGATTTTATACTTTGTTTACATACATTAAATCATATTCATTATTAATGGCAGCTTTTATTTTTATAAGTACAAATATACTTACATTTTCATGTGTGTTTGCATACCTACTGCACTAACTGTGGACATATTAGGAAGTGATCACTGACCGCCGAATCGAAATTGTGTTCGTAAGCCACATTTTTTTTTGTAAATTATCTTGCCATTTTAAATGAGAATACTGTTACAACTCTACGGATACATCGAAAATCTATTTTTTCCCATGTCTACAGATAAAATTGAAGTAATAGGGGTTAAAGTATGAAATTGCCGTTTTATAGTAATAGATACTTTGAATTGACATAAAACCTTCATGGTGTGAGATTTTCGAGTGAAATTTTTTTCACATGATACCTATGAGGTTCTTGTTTTAAAAAATGTGCAACATTCGATTTTCGACTTTCAATTGTTATTTTTATTCAGCTTAGATGGAGAATGTGAATGGAGATGGATACTTCGAAAATCCGAGTAGGTAATCTTTGAATACGAGTTCCGACGCGGAACTAACGCGGCAGAAACGGCTCGCAATATCAATGCTGCGTTTGGAGAGGAGACTGCTAATGAACGAACCGTGCGTTTTTGGTTTAAACGCTTTCGTAATGGAAACTTCGACTTGAAGAACGAATCACGTGGATGACCGCCCACACAGGTGAATAACGCTGAATTGAAGGAGATGGTGGAAGCCGATCCGAGTCAAACTACCCAGGAATTAGCGGCATGGTTTAACGTTACCTTACCTACAATATTGACTCATTTGCATCAAATCAATAAGATAAAAAAATATGAAAAATGGGTGCCTCATGATTTGACTGATCTGCAGAAAGAAACGCGTTGAAACTTGCGTTGCCTTGTTGAATCGGTACAGAAATGAAGGAATATTGGATCGAATTGTGACATGTGACGAAAAGTGGATTCTTTACGATAACCGAAAGCGAAAAATGCAATGGCTGACCCCAGGTCAAACGCCGCAACAGTGCCCTAAGGCAAAGCTTACCAATAAAAAGGTAATGGTAACTGTTTGGTGGTCTATTCATGGTGTTATTCACTATAGCTTTCTCAGATTTGGTCAAGCAATAACAGCAGATGTTTACTGCGCCGAACTTCGAACAATGATGGCGAAACTAGCAGTGAAACAGCCCCGACTCGTGAATCGATCTTCACCATTATTGCTCCATGATAACGCAAGACCTCACACTGTACGAGAAACCGTTGTAACTCTACAGGAGCTGCAGTTAGAAACCATACGTCATCTTCCGTACTCGCCAGACCTTGCTCCAACGGACTACCATTTTTTTCGTGATTTGGACAATTTTCTACGTGGTAAAAAATTTTCTTCCCAAGAGGCAGTACAAAATGCTTTCACACAGTTTGTCGAATCTACATCCCCAGAGTTCTATCGCAAAGGCATAAATGAACTTCCGATTAGATGGCAACAATGTATAGATAATGAGGGTAAATATTTTGATTAAATAAATATGTTGTTTTTTTCTAAAATATTTCAGTACAAATCGGCAATTTCATACTTTAACCCCTAATATTACAGGGCTTGCGACGTTTAGCGGCAATTAGATAATTTCTGGATGTTTTAAGTTAAGGATTTTGATATTTAATATTAAGAGTTAAGAAAATAAAATTGTGTTATAAGTAATGTTGTTTGACTGTACTTTTGCTGTAAAATTGGGAATATGTAAAATTGGAAAAAAAAAAAATTCCTCGGTTCTCATCAGATCCTATTTGTACAGTGAATGTATCCTGGGGTCATACCGATGTTTGACAACATCCGTCCATTCACAGGTCAGGTGATCTGCACTGTTCTTATAGAGGCTCAAATTTATTCCAGTGGCCAGTGGACAGTTTGGTTCACATCCAGTCCTAAATCATTACAGCGGAAATCGTGAAACATTTTATTACAACCATACCTTTCAAGCTTAGGGAATGCGTGTCTAAGAGAGAAGAACATTTCTGTTAATGTGAATAATTTAAAAAAAAGTTGCACTGAATTTTGACTTAGGTATGTATGTAACTTTAGGTTAAAATAATTTTGTTACACATTGTCATACAAAAATCGGTCTCAATGCCTTAAAGCAGGGGTTTCCAAACTTGTTGGCTTAAGGGCCACACTGAATGTTCCACAAAGTCCCAAGGGCCAAGACTTAGAAAACCTCTCTTCAGAATTTCAAATGGAAACGATTGATTTGCATTGCAATGAACAGTTAAATTAAGTTAAATTATCACATAATTATCACATAAGTTATCACAGTTAAATTAACTACTTATCTGTGTGAAGAAATATTCGCCAAATGAATTACACAAAAAAAATCTGCACATCCAGGTTTACTGATGACCATATTTTACTAAGTCGCTTTTGATAATTGGCAGTAAACTTGATCCACAACTGCAAACAATTGACTGAAAAATCACTGCTACATAAATCTTATTTATTATTATTAAAATATTTTATGTTACACTTTAAGTATTAGATTATGAACGACAGTGATTGTGTTCTTTAGTGAATAAAAACATGTGATTATTATTTTGTTTTATCATAAAATAAAGTTAAGTGTGCGGGCCGGATGTCCAGCTCGCTGCCGTGGGCCGGATTACAGGTGCTCGCCGGCCGCTCTTGGCCCGCGCGCCATAGTTTGGAGACCCCTTCTTTAAAGTATTAAACTCGTTCATATAGATAGTCTAGGCCAGTGGTTCTCAAACTTTTTAAATGACGGAACCCTTTTGGGAAGCAAAATACTTGATGGAACCCTACAATAAAACAATTATTTTTATAAGTGTATTCTATATTAATCAGCATAATAAAAGTACAATGTATCAGTTACTAATTATTATTTACTTCACCACTTGGTAAGGACAATAATAGAAAACATTAAAAAAGAAAAAATCTAACTAGTGGGAGGTATGAAACTGTTTTTTATTTTTCATCAATTGCTTGATATCAGGTTTGATGGAAGAAAGTTGGAGTCTCATATCAGCTTCGGCGTCCAGTCTATTGCGATATTTTGTTTTCGTGGCTGCGTAGGTAGAGAATCCTGTTTCGCACAAATATGTAGTTGGGAACGGGAGAAGAATATCCAGAGCCATTTGGCCAAGCATTGCATATTCATCTTGGATTCTGCACCAAAAATCATTAAGAGGCGTCGTTTTGAACAATGACTCCATACTTGTGTCTGATGACATTTCTAAAAGAGATTCATATATCTCATTTGACATGTTTTCAGGCTTTTCCAAGTTGGGTAAAAAAGGATTATGAATCCAGGAGTTCACTTTAATTTTTGTATTGTGTTCTTCGGGAAAATACTTTTCAAAAGATGCGCGCATCGAACTGAGATATTGGACCAATTCTTCAAACACATTATCTTCAAACATTTCTGAGTCGTTTTCGCTAACAAACTCACTGAGTAACGTAAAACTTTCTATTTCTTTCTTACCAATGCAAATGATCCAAAAATCTAATTTTCTTTTAAAAGCAGTTATTTTATTATAGGCCTGAAACACTGTTGTCTGTTTACCTTGCAACGATAAATTTAATTCGTTAAGTTTTTGAAAGATATCCGCCATAAAAGACAATCGGAACAACCAAGTTTTATCATACAAACGGTCCTTCAAATTAAAAGAAGTATCTGCTGAAAGAAACATTTGTAACTCGGCTCTAAGTTCAAATAGCCTTGTTAAAGTTTTTCCCCGAGACAGCCATCGCACTTCTGTATGGAGCAGCAGTGTTTTATGTTTGCTGCCATAATCTTCACACAATAATGAGAACAATCGGGATTGTAGTGGTCGTGATTTGATAAAATTAATTATTTTTACCGCTTCATCCATAACTAATTTTAGATTAGACGGCATTTGCTTCATCGCAAGTGCTTGTCTATGCAGAATACAATGACTGGAACTACAATTAGGCGCTTTATTTTTCATTCGTGACACTGCTCCTGCTGTTTTACCTGTCATCGCCTTGGCCCCATCTGTACAAATGTCAATGCAATTGTTCCAACTGAGATTATGTTCTTCAAAAAATATATTTATTTTATTAAAAATTTCTTCCCCGGTAGTGTTTGTAAGCAGCGATGAACACATAAGCATGTCTTCTTCAAAAGAACTTTTATATGGATATCTCACAATAACCAGCAGGATAGCCAAACCAGCGACATCAGTCGACTCGTCCATTTGCAAAGCGAATCGTGTATTTTGTAGACGTGTAACTAGTTCTTGTTTGACGTAGCTTGCCAGATCATGGATTCGTCGTGAAACAGTATCGTTTGATAGCGGAACAGTAGAAAGATGCTTTGCAGATTTTTCATCAAGCATACATTTTGTTATGTCTAATACACATGGTTTTATTAATTTCTCAGCGATAGTGTGCGCTTCACCTGCTTGTGCAATGCGATAGCTAACTAAGTATGATGCCTCCGTGGCCTTTTCGTTGGTAGTTTGTGTTACATGCATCATATTTTTTTGACTTTCTAATAACTGATCTTTTTTGCGAACAAAAAATTCTTTATTCTTGTCTTTAGTCTCGGGGTGTACGGTTTCTAAATGTCGACGCAATTTGGCAGGTGCCATGGAACTATTAGGAAGCAGTTTACTACAGAGCATGCAGAGAGGTGAGCCGTTGGAATCAACAAATCCGAAACTGATATAAGATTCATCATACTTCCTTTTTTTCGTCTTTGAAACCGTCGAGCTTGACGTCGTGGCACTCGTGGCATCATCTTCTGGATCGGTGATTGCTAAATTCTCCGCGCGCATTGCTTTTGAACATTCAGCGTCATTAGAAGATGTTGTTGGAACACGTTTAACACCTTTAAGCCAACGTTCCATTCTTCTTTATTTATAATGTTACAAGTCAGGATAGTGGGGTTTAAATAATGCACAATCGTTACTGCGTATAAGAGACTAAATTTAGAACCTACAGGGAAGAAATGTATAAAACTGAGACAACAGAATACAGCAGGCAGTAAAACAATGAACACTAGTAGCTCGCTAGCGAGCTTGTAAGTAGGTAGTAACTTATCGCTCCGAACGCTAATCATCAACTGACGACGCCAACGCGCGATCGCCGCTTTTATACTTAGTCCTAGACTCGATCTCAAATATTCTCGAAAATACTCGAGTCGGCACCTTTGATAAACAAAAAGCAAAAATAAAAACAGAAATTTAAAAATAGCGTTGTAAACAATATCGACTTTATCCTTTGAAGTTAGAGACGAAAGTCGCTAGTTGACAACTATAGCGTCTAATTCAGAGGCGGCTTTTATCAAAGAGACTGAGCGCTTACAAGTATACTACCCGCTCGTTTTAAGTTTGCCGCTGGCGATAGGTATGAGTGTATGACGTTCGAAATTTTTTATTTAATTGTAACAATAAAAATTGTGTACGTTAGATATTTGGGTAAAACTATGACACATTATAAGTTTTGTTGTCACGTGGGGGAGGGTACGCGCATTCCACAGACCGGCAAACTTAGAGCGAACGCGTTGTACAAGTATAAAATTGTTGAGACCAAACTTATGAGATATTGTACCAGCTAATGTAACACAAGCTTATACAAATACAAATAAATAAATAAATAACATTCATAGCGTTTTGTCTCCGCGCGGCCGCGGAGTCCGCACAGCCGCGGAGCGACCAGAGAGAGGTGTTTTGATTTTTTTATTTCTAAATTCTTGCGGAACCCCGACAGAGGTATCACGGAACCCTAGGGTTCCGCGGAACACACTTAGAGTATAGCTGGTCTAGGCTATATGGTTTATATAGATCGCTTATATAGATAAAAAGCATAGGCTTTTTATCCAAAAATTAAATGTTTAATAAAAAAAAATAATGTTTTAATATGTAGGTACTTAACGATACATTTTGATTAAATTGCAAAAAAAATATGGTTAATGTCATTAAAATTCTTAAGATTAAAGATCTTAAGATTAAGATTTAAGAGTTCATAAATTTAATCTTTTCTTTTGAAAGAAGAGAAAAACCTTTAGGAGTATATCGTCCAAAAAGCAAATAGTCTAGTAGAAATACAGGTATTATCTTTCAGTACCTACTCGTACCTACCTAGTCTTTATTAAGTAGTTCATTTAAATTTGTTGATGCAGATATTTTTTCACGTATAACACTGAAATTTCATAGGTAGATAAAGACAATAGGTATGTTTGAAGTTATTCGATTTATTTAAAAAATAATTAGCTATAATCACTTATCATGACTTTTGTGTTGGTATTTAATTTTCATTCTATTTATCAAGTAGTAGTTATATTATAACTTAAAGTAGTATTTATTCTTCTTTACCATAATTGATATCTCTGGTTAATCCTAAAATTATCTAGGTATTGGAGGTCGGCGGGTGGGACACCTATACTCTCGTATATACTGACATTGAAATGGCAGCCTGTATACCATAGTTATCACCACAAATTATGCAAAAAATATACGCACAACACCCTGCAACTCCAAGATCTTGTTATAGATGGATGTATGTTGTGCTCCGCTACTATATCTATAAACTATATTTTTCTCAATGCATCTTTTTGTAATGAATTTGAGTTTGTTGTACATACTAAGGTAATCCTTTCAATAATCATTTGAGTTAACGCTTTCAAAGTTCATAGGTTTGATGAGATATAAATTATGATATACCTTATTTATGATATAGGTACTTATTGTATTAAAACTTCTACTGACTCATTTTAGGTAGATACCTAACGCAAATAAAATGTGTCGTGGTTCTCGCCTATTTACACACCATCAAAAAATAACTGATGTAGCTAAGAGATCTCTCTTGAATAAATGACTAAGAAGCAAGTTACCATGTTTATGTTCCTCATCATCGTCAGTCGCAGCTTCTCTTTTACAGTGTTGCACGGGAACGGGCGACACAAGCCAATTGCGGGGCCTTTTTGCCGGGGGTGACTTTTCTTCCAAGGCTGTGATGTCCACCTCCACGTCATCCGGGTCGTCCGACTCGCCGGGCTCGGGTGGGGGCGCGGGTGCTTCGCCACCTTCCAGAGACTTGCTGACGAAGTCCGCCAGCCGCTCCATCACCATTACTGCCGCGGGCACGCGACGCCGCGCCCGGCCATACACTCGCCACGCTCTACCAAATACAACACTGCAGTGGAGGCGGTCCTCACGCCCACACAGACTGCTCGCAATCTTATGAAACGGTACTAACTTTACAGTAAGGACGTAAAGTCTCTTTTCAAATGTACGGGTCGTAGGGTGGTGTGACAGACCCCGCCCAGCGTCCGCGCACGCGCCCGCCCAACGTGTAACATCCTCGGCGACACCACTAATGTTGCCGACGGCGAATAATACACGCCTACATTATCGTTATACTGACTGACAATGAATATTTAACACAGTCCCTTCCCGGTGTTTGTGTACGAAATGAAATCGCCGGACAAGTGTTGAACATGGACATCATGATTCTATACAATGAGTGTACAGCGACGGTTTGCGGTAATCTGTTGGTTATAATAGTAAGTATTTACTTAGATATTTCCTTTTATGAACAGTTTGGGTATATTAATATAAAAAACACTGTATTTAAAAATATTATTTATTAGATATTCATCATATTAGAAAACATCGCTAACGGAGGAAATGTTTTAATAAATAAGTAAATACTAGCATAACTAGTTGTGGAATGTGGATGTAACAATTACAACACGCTACAAATATTTAAACATTAAAATAAAGTAGGTACGTAGGTAGGTACATCACAACACACCTCATATATTATTTACTGTTGTAAAAATAACAGTTTAGCCACAAACGTACTTAAGTATAAACAACATGTTTATGTAACAACATTGTAACATAAAATTCCTTGTTACATTAGATTTCGGATCTGTCTTCAGTATATTATTAAGCATCCACATAATATTTGCTCTTTGCAGTAATATATGAAGACTAGGTACTTACTGATGAGCGTTGCTCCAGAAATATTCATAAATCCATGACCAGAGTTACTTGAAAATGGCTTTTAATGACGAGAATAAGTCAAATTTTTGACAAAACAATTGTTAGCTACATCTAAACATATTTAAAATTAAGTTTTTAAAAAAGTACAACACATGTCTTGAAACAAGTACCTAAATAGCAGCAGCTCTATAAATTTTAATCTGAAAACTTCATTAGTACGTTGTGTAGTCAATCAATATCGTGTAGGTATGAGGACATCAAAGAAGCTTCAGGTACTTTATTTTTTATTGCATAGGAAAATGAGTATTATTATTTTATATACACTTGTGGTTATCAAAGTAAATGATTTATGGACCACTTTGGAGGAGCGCCCCTTTTTAATAAATGTAGGTAGGTACCTACTTACCTACTTTGAATAACTACTTAATAAAAGTTTTTCACGTCTAGATTTGCATAAAAATTATTTATAGGTAAAATAGTAAGATTTACGAGGTTTTGTATCCTTTATACACATTACACTGGTACCTAATATTTAGGTATTAATATTTGTTCTGTTTCAACCAGGACGGTGGTTACGAACCGTAAAATGGTTCAGTGCCAGGCAAAATGCCGTTGTATATTTTCCCATGTATCCTGTTCATAAGTATGTATTCCATTTGCAAGTTTCTTTATACTTAAATTATGGCAGCGGTTATGCCAAAACCAAGCCGAAACTTGTCGTTAGGATGGTTGAGTAGTGCAGAGATGGCACAAGCAAGTTTGGCTCTATTGCCACCGAGGGCCCTTTGAAGAGTGCCGGCGACTAGTCCGTCTGAGTCCACAGAGCCGCGTACTGTCCATTCATCGGTCCGCCACTCATATGCCATTGTTGCCACTGCGCGTCCGATTGCAGAACCCACCTAAAAGTAAAGCATATTCAAATAGAATAATACGTTTAGGTCCGTGACGTCGTTTTACCGGATTGTCCAGTCCGTCCATTACGTCCTATTCCCCGAATGTCTTTTTCTCAAGTGTCCCTTTCCCTGAATGTCCTTTTCCCGAACGTCCTTTCCCCGAATGTTCTATTTTACGCGGTTGTTACAACATTCATCAAATCCGATATTTGCCAAATCGGTAATTCGTCTAATCGTTATTTTGTCAAATTATAGAATTAGTCAAATATGCGATAAATTATTGGATTTTACAGATCAAAACGAAGTACCTATGTGCTCTATATTTCTGCATTAAAGACTATTTTCTAGCGCGTTTCTAACAAAAAGCTATGTAATTACTTAGTGAGGATGCACTAAATCATCAGATAAAATAAACGCTCCCATAGCGAAAAAAGAATGGGACATTGAAGGAATGGGACATTCGGAGAACAGGACGTAACGGACCGACTACGCGGTTGGACGTTGCGGTAAAAAGACGTAAAGGCGCTAAACGTTTCCTAATTATTGTTTATTATGTTAAACACAAAATATTATAATTGCGAAAGTTGGATTGTTTGTTTGTTACCTAATAACTGCAACAAATCAATGAATCGCTATCTATTTTATTATTATCGGTGCGCCACAATCGTCGAGTCAGCAGTTGCGCTCGAGAAGCCGAAGAGATAACATCTCTCCGAAAGTGAACGCAGTTGCCACTGAAGATGTCAACCGCAGTTGTTGACGAAACGTTCGGAAAAAAGAGAAGAGATTCCAGAAGACCTCGGCCAAGTAGCCCGGAAGATTAAATTAATTACACCTATCTATTGTTATGGCTAGAACCCGAAGTGTAGCTAGCTACACCAGGTCCAGCCCACTGGACCTCGGTGTAGGCGCACTTCGGGTTCGAGCCGTAACAGTGTAGTTTATGAAACAAACATACCTATAAGGTAATTTTTATCCCGGTCGGTATACCTGCAGGCCACATATAGTCTTTATGAAAACATTTGGAATAGAAAATTGACAGCACATGACTGTTACAAATAGTAGACGAAAACTTCAAATACTTTTATTCTTTCTTGAAACTGGTTTTCACCCAGGATGTTGTAAAATTCACATTGTCTTACAAAACCCACTACCTATATTATCTAAACCGATTTGAACAAATTATACAAAAATCCTGGAAAAATGGTAGGTACCTACTCTATACAAAAACGGCAAGAAAATTGACTTGGTAATTCTTACCTACCACAATCAAATAGACGTAAATAGATGAAATAATCGTGAATTATTGTCGAAAGTATTTTATTTATTTAAACATAGCAGAAGGTACATTACAATTTATAAAACCCAATGCGTACATTCTTTATAACGATTTCTCTAAGAAATCCACAGCATACTGCTTAGAACCCGCTCATCTGAGAAGAATAGATACTATTTTTTGTAGCTTAACGTCAAGAAACGCTTATACATACTTACTTAATCGTTTACTGTTTTGAACTATAGTATTAACAAATATCAGTATATTTAGTACCTACTTTAAACCAAACCAACTGATATATGTTAATACTACAATTCAAAATCGTAAAATGGCATCCGAATAAATATTATATTCTTACAAATCTTTATTATATTTTTATAACATAAGTATAACGGAATATCCGATCCAATTACGATAAAAAATCCCTTTAATTTTCCGCGATAAATGGGTATTTTGTATACGTATATAGATATGCACCTACTTATTATGATTTTTAAGGTTTAAGGGTTATCAAAAACCAAAACAACAACAAAAAAAAAACTCTATTCTCGTTAAGAAAAAATTGCCGTCATCCATCTATTGTAGTAATAAAAACACAGCGTTCATATAATTGGTCTATCAAGGAACGTTCCCCCTTGTAATTGGTCAATAGGTGAAATCACGTGACTGATAGTAATGAGAGTAATGACATTACATTTTTCTTAAATTGAACAGAGTAAAGAGTGGATGGGTAGGTATGTCTGCCTACACGGATAAGTAAGTTTTAGATTGGAACGGTTGATAATTTATGTTGTCCTTTGTTTTTCTTATTACCTTATCTTAAGTATAATGAATGGGTGTCTGATGAGATTACTCGCGTAGAAGTTAGGTAAGTACCTACCTCACTGCTGCCGACACTACTACCAGTTAGGAACGAATATTTTTGTGTAATTTTTATCTTAGAACTGCTCGTTCGTGCCTGATATTATACCATCAACACAAATTAGCTCAGCTCTAAGTCCAAATCTACATCTACCGGAGTTAGGTAGTTTGGGATATAAATATTTACGGTTGCCAACATTGAAACACTGATTTGTAGGAAATCCATAATTCAATTTGGAGAACAGGGATAAAAAAGCGGGACTTGAAAGAAGTACACTAGTACAGAAGTACACGTTTTATTCGAATAGATATTAAATATCAAACTGCCATAATAGGACAGTCGACGGACGGCCAAAAGGTTTCAGAATGGACAAATCAGCATAAAGGCATTTTTTTTTGGAAACTATAGTTAAATATATGACTATGAAAGATATCACTATGCGCGGACTTGCGCAGTATGGGAACATTATTAAATTTTGCAATAAACATTAGGAAATTGAATTTTTTGAAAATAACTCGTTCCGGGGGTCCCTGCGAAAAAATTCTCATGGGATTTTTGTTTGTCTTCAAAGTTTCTACAAAATGTCACCTCCCTTATCCCTTAATCGTAAGAAATGTGGTAACAATTGTAAAAACCCCTATTTTTATAAATAAACAAAAATATAGTTTAATATTGAGTGAGGAAATCTGTAAACCTTCAAATCTGTAAATAACTATCTACCTTTTATGTCATCAAAGTGTGGCCCAAATTTTACGCCTTAAGGCGAAAGCGCTAATTAACTGGTATTTTTCTCCAATTGTGACCGAATTTTTTGCGATAAAGGGATAAGGGAGGGGTCATTTTCTAGAAAATTTGAACACAAACAAAGAGCCAAAAGAAAATTTAGCCTATAAAAAGAGATATTTTAAAAACACCTAATTTCCAAATGTTTATTACAAATTTAAATATGGTCCCATACTGCGCAAGTCTGTGTATGGTGATATGTTATTAAGTATTTTTTTTTTAAATTGCTTCTATGTCGAATTGTCCATACCATTTGGTTGGTCGACTGGAAGTCCAGTGATACCCAACACGTTTTGGTTTCAAAATATACAAAATTATAATTTTAAAGGTTTAAATTTAAATTTTCTTTAATGCGGCAATTAGCATCCCGCATACGTATATGGGTCGTGCCTGGAAACTTCTTGCGGCATGGTTAGCAAATCTAGTAGATGTCTTTTTTTATAGGAAAGGAGGCGGACGGGCAAGCGACCGTATTATCACTAACCTCAAGCATAGTAGCAACAGTTAGAAAGGGTGTAATGTTCCTTGCGTAACAGAGGTCCAGTCCTCTGTTGCCTAGAGTGCCGCTGACGGAGTGATCGTCGTTGGCCCACCGCACGGCTCCCGAGACAGAACTGAGTTCCGACGCATGCCCGCGGGCCACCACTTCCGCACCCAATGAAAGGTGGTCGGTCAGCGCCTAAGAAACAAGATATATCTGTAGCTAGGTATAGGGTCAATAAAAGAACCTGACTTTTATCCATAAATCAATAAAAAAAACATGTCAATAACAGTTTAAAATAAACCAATTTTATATGTGTATTATGGTAAAAAGAAATAAATCCTAAGGGCAACGTTTTTAAATATATCCCTAAAAGGAAATCGCAGTTTCAATGGTAAAATTGCACATCTAAAATTTATTTTTAGATATGTATTCACGGTTTAAAATTTTATATTTGGTGCTATAAATATACTTGACTAGTATTTATTCCGTGGCATTGCTCGCTTGGAATCTAATTTCAATTTGTTAGGGTGTCTAGATAGGTATATCTAGCCAGAGAACTTCATTGTAAATTCATACGATAGGTATCGTTCAGATATCAAAGTGGGCAATCTCTTATTCTTATTCTGCCACCTTCCTTCCCTAATGTTCCCTACTCCCTACTCAAGGAAAGTATCTCGAACGCGAGTTTCTGGAAGATCGGTCAAAGGCTAGTATATACAACTATTACCATCAGCTGATCAGTGTTATCCCTGTTATCATCGAGATTTTATCATCATGGAAACAGTTGTAGGCGAGAATCGTATGTAGTTTGGTCACATACGATAGGTAATCGTATAGGTAGGTACTATATAGGTACGTTTTATAATTATTTGTGTTTTACTTTTGACCGTGACATTTAAATTAAAAATATTGACTGAAACCGATATCGATCTTTCAGTAAGGCCATTGTAGTACAACACTAAAAACAGGTGACATAAAACGGTCACATTCCTTCCGCGCGCATTCAACTCGTTCCGGGACTATACTTTCGCCCGACTCGTTTGAGAAACTCTCCTTGTGTAAACGAGTCATAAAGGAAAATTATTTTAAAATCGCCATAGATCAAGTCTTACATGTAAAAAAGATAAGTATACATACACCTATACCATTATAGAATGAGACAATGCAACGGGTAAACAAAAAAGGCAGAAGTTTTGAAACTTAGTTCCCATCATTAGTGTTTTCCTGAAGTTAAGTTTGCATGTTATAGCCTATATATATATTAGATAGGGCCTGAATAAGAACTAAAGACTCAGTCTAGGCTCTAATTTCAATAAAACAAAGTAATTTTTATTAATCTTTTGTTTACCTTTTGTCTCGAACGTCAATGAATAAAGTATAGTAATTACCAGTAGATAATTACCTGCAAGTAATGAAGAGCAATAAATTCTCTATTTACCGCAATGACAGACGTAGTAAATCTATTGAAATAGGCGTCAAAGATACTCTCGAAACTGTGCAGTTCCCCATCTGCAACTTGTGCGACGACAGTAGCCCGAGTCCCTTGCGTCGGACCCACACGCACCTCACAACTCATCTGACCACCAGGTGCTGCTTCCATTACAAAATAAGGCATGGCCGTCGGCTTACTCTTGTCAGCGTAAGAAAGCATGGCTTTATAACCACCGGGAGATACTGAACTAAAGGATAACGAGTGACCCAGCACCCAGTTATTGTTCGCACTTTGCTTAAGTGACACACAAGCACCTTCGAAACACTGTGGTATTCTATACCGTGCCGCGTTGTGTATATGTCGCAATAGGCCGGGGTTGACGGCACCCGTGGGGAGGTCATCCTTGTTAGAGTCATCACAGACGCGAGAGCCAGTGACCCCGGCGCCGGTCTTGCCTCGATCCCCCGCTTTGCACTTGGCAGTTTCAGAAACACTACAAGGATAACTTCTTTTCGGCGGTGGCGCGTCTCCACCCCCACGCCTATCCGCGGCTGCTACTGTTTCACACGGACTATCTTTTCTGGGTGTTTCAGCAGGTGTATTTGAGTTTGATTTGCTTTTGGCGTAAATCGTTTCAAAGAGTCCTAGTTTTAATAAATTAAATAGAGATAGAGATTCGCAGAACATTGAGGGAGAGTCACTTTGCTTCATTTCTTAATATTCTCTTCGTTTTCCACTTTTTATAAGTGTAGATAGTATTAAAATGTATATAATAAATAAACTTGAAGTAACAAAATGATAGTTATATAAATAACTTTAAACTTAGAACTATTAGACTTTTTGTGATCACTGACAACTATTCAACCTACTTTATATCTAGACATACTCACTTATAAAACCTATTTTATATGTGCCAAAAACCACGAATAGTTTTATTGTAATTTTTACTTGTCCATCTGTTGTTAAAATATAGCATTCAGTAAACACCGCTAAACGGATTCTGAAGGGACTTTCCTGAAAAACAGATAACAGTGTGTGGATGCGTTTCCCTCTCCCGGCCCCCGCGCCGCCTGCCTCTCGCTATCGATGCGCGAGTCAGCCAGAACAAGCGAAATTATGACATCATAGAGCGAGGTCTCAAGTCCCTTTTTGCGAGTTTTTAAAACTTAAAAATTAACTTAAAATATATTTTTTAAAACTTAAAAATAACAAAATATATTTTAAACAAAATCACCTGCTACGTCACTTTGCCTTCATTGACAATAGTTATTTGTTATACAAGAGTGCAAAGTTGCTTTTTAACCGCGTGCTCAATTTTGATGACCGAGCAAGCGAAGGATTCAAAAATTAGAATCCTGAGCGATAGCGAGGGAATCAAAAGAGCACGAGGTGAAAAATCTTTGCACTCGAGTGCAACACGTAACTTTTCATCCCACCTCAGCGAGGAAATGACTAAATGCAAAAAAAAAAAACATTTACAATCACTTCCGAGTCTGAGTTTTTAACAAATTAAAAAAGGTTGTATGATAAATTCGGCACCATGGAGGTAGAAGTAAATAGGTTTAATGATGTTTTGAATTCACAAACTTAGTGCACACGATGTTCTAAATTCAATTTACTTTATCCTCTAGCGCAGTGGTTCTCAAACTTTTTAAATGACGGAACCCTTTTGGGAAGCAAAATACTTGATGGAACCCTACAATAAAACAATTATTTTTATAAGTGTATTCTATATTAATCAGCATAATAAAAGTACAATGTATCAGTTACTAATTATTATTTACTTCACCACTTGGTAAGGACAATAATAGAAAACATTAAAAAAGAAAAAATCTAACTAGTGGGAGGTATGAAACTGTTTTTTATTTTTCATCAATTGCTTGATATCAGGTTTGATGGAAGAAAGTTGGAGTCTCATATCAGCTTCGGCGTCCAGTCTATTGCGATATTTTGTTTTCGTGGCTGCGTAGGTAGAGAATCCTGTTTCGCACAAATATGTAGTTGGGAACGGGAGAAGAATATCCAGAGCCATTTGGCCAAGCATTGCATATTCATCTTGGATTCTGCACCAAAAATCATTAAGAGGCGTCGTTTTGAACAATGACTCCATACTTGTGTCTGATGACATTTCTAAAAGAGATTCATATATCTCATTTGACATGTTTTCAGGCTTTTCCAAGTTGGGTAAAAAAGGATTATGAATCCAGGAGTTCACTTTAATTTTTGTATTGTGTTCTTCGGGAAAATACTTTTCAAAAGATGCGCGCATCGAACTGAGATATTGGACCAATTCTTCAAACACATTATCTTCAAACATTTCTGAGTCGTTTTCGCTAACAAACTCACTGAGTAACGTAAAACTTTCTATTTCTTTCTTACCAATGCAAATGATCCAAAAATCTAATTTTCTTTTAAAAGCAGTTATTTTATTATAAGCCTGAAACACTGTTGTCTGTTTACCTTGCAACGATAAATTTAATTCGTTAAGTTTTTGAAAGATATCCGCCATAAAAGACAATCGGAACAACCAAGTTTTATCATACAAACGGTCCTTCAAATTAAAAGAAGTATCTGCTGAAAGAAACATTTGTAACTCGGCTCTAAGTTCAAATAGCCTTGTTAAAGTTTTTCCCCGAGACAGCCATCGCACTTCTGTATGGAGCAGCAGTGTTTTATGTTTGCTGCCATAATCTTCACACAATAATGAGAACAATCGGGATTGTAGTGGTCGTGATTTGATAAAATTAATTATTTTTACCGCTTCATCCATAACTAATTTTAGATTAGACGGCATTTGCTTCATCGCAAGTGCTTGTCTATGCAGAATACAATGACTGGAACTACAATTAGGCGCTTTATTTTTCATTCGTGACACTGCTCCTGCTGTTTTACCTGTCATCGCCTTGGCCCCATCTGTACAAATGTCAATGCAATTGTTCCAACTGAGATTATGTTCTTCAAAAAATATATTTATTTTATTAAAAATTTCTTCCCCGGTAGTGTTTGTAAGCAGCGATGAACACATAAGCATGTCTTCTTCAAAAGAACTTTTATATGGATATCTCACAATAACCAGCAGGATAGCCAAACCAGCGACATCAGTCGACTCGTCCATTTGCAAAGCGAATCGTGTATTTTGTAGACGTGTAACTAGTTCTTGTTTGACGTAGCTTGCCAGATCATGGATTCGTCGTGAAACAGTATCGTTTGATAGCGGAACAGTAGAAAGATGCTTTGCAGATTTTTCATCAAGCATACATTTTGTTATGTCTAATACACATGGTTTTATTAATTTCTCAGCGATAGTGTGCGCTTCACCTGCTTGTGCAATGCGATAGCTAACTAAGTATGATGCCTCCGTGGCCTTTTCGTTGGTAGTTTGTGTTACATGCATCATATTTTTTTGACTTTCTAATAACTGATCTTTTTTGCGAACAAAAAATTCTTTATTCTTGTCTTTAGTCTCGGGGTGTACGGTTTCTAAATGTCGACGCAATTTGGCAGGTGCCATGGAACTATTAGGAAGCAGTTTACTACAGAGCATGCAGAGAGGTGAGCCGTTGGAATCAACAAATCCGAAACTGATATAAGATTCATCATACTTCCTTTTTTTCGTCTTTGAAACCGTCGAGCTTGACGTCGTGGCACTCGTGGCATCATCTTCTGGATCGGTGATTGCTAAATTCTCCGCGCGCATTGCTTTTGAACATTCAGCGTCATTAGAAGATGTTGTTGGAACACGTTTAACACCTTTAAGCCAACGTTCCATTCTTCTTTATTTATAATGTTACAAGTCAGGATAGTGGGGTTTAAATAATGCACAATCGTTACTGCGTATAAGAGACTAAATTTAGAACCTACAGGGAAGAAATGTATAAAACTGAGACAACAGAATACAGCAGGCAGTAAAACAATGAACACTAGTTTCTCGCTAGCGAGCTTGTAAGTAGGTAGTAACTTATCGCTCCGAACGCTAATCATCAACTGACGACGCCAACGCGCGATCGCCGCTTTTATACTTAGTCCTAGACTCGATCTCAAATATTCTCGAAAATACTCGAGTCGGCACCTTTGATAAACAAAAAGCAAAAATAAAAACAGAAATTTAAAAATAGCGTTGTAAACAATATCGACTTTATCCTTTGAAGTTAGAGACGAAAGTCGCTAGTTGACAACTATAGCGTCTAATTCAGAGGCGGCTTTTATCAAAGAGACTGAGCGCTTACAAGTATACTACCCGCTCGTTTTAAGTTTGCCGCTGGCGATAGGTATGAGTGTATGACGTTCGAAATTTTTTATTTAATTGTAACAATAAAAATTGTGTACGTTAGATATTTGGGTAAAACTATGACACATTATAAGTTTTGTTGTCACGTGGGGGAGGGTACGCGCATTCCACAGACCGGCAAACTTAGAGCGAACGCGTTGTACAAGTATAAAATTGTTGAGACCAAACTTATGAGATATTGTACCAGCTAATGTAACACAAGCTTATACAAATACAAATAAATAAATAAATAACATTCATAGCGTTTTGTCTCCGCGCGGCCGCGGAGTCCGCACAGCCGCGGAGAGACCAGAGAGAGGTGTTTTGATTTTTTTATTTCTAAATTCTTGCGGAACCCCGACAGAGGTATCACGGAACCCTAGGGTTCCGCGGAACACACTTAGAGTATAGCTGCTCTAGCGGATAAAAACGGCTTTTGCACTCAGATATCGAAGAGCAAAAATACTCTTTCCGAGATAGGGGGATGAAAAATAATTTTGATATTCATGCCTGACCATTTTAGCATTATGAATTACATTTCCTTGGCGTTGTCGGTGTAAATTTTCCATGTTTGACTATGTAGCATTGTAAACGATGGTGACAATACTCCCGTTTTCAGTATTTTTTCGTTAAAAACATCTTAGGGACGCGTAAGAATTTGGAACATGCTCCATTAAGAAATTGTGCAAAATGCATGTGGCCATCACTACTTGTTCTATATTCTCTGGTTCTATATTAATTTGAGTGTGGTAAATGCAAAATCATGAAGACAATATGCCAAATGCGTTTTCAACGACACGTCCCGCGTGAGATAATCTATAGTTAAAAACTTTTTTCGTGACTGTCCAAATCTGCTTGGCGATAGGTATGGCTTTAGCATATCAGTTCTCAATGGAAATTCATCGTCAGCAACAAAGACATATGGTAGACATCTTGAGCTACTTTCAATGTTTTCAGCATTTGGAAGATTTAATGTTTAGTTATACATTTATTCTAAAAACCTGGTATTCTGTAATACACCTCCATCGGAAATTCTTCCATTTGTTCCAAAAACAGCTAGTAGGTATACATCGGTATCTTGCATCAACTATTGCTGTGTCGTCCTTTGTAGTTGAAGTAATAAGATCCACTGTCAACAGGCGGAATTACCTATATTAATATGCTTCCAATCGATAACTCCTAAACAATGAGGAAAATTCCACCCCTCTTCAAATATGTGCGCTATTTGTCTTTTTTTTTTTTTTTTTATAGATTAGTGGGCGGACGAGCAAGCGGTCCCACGTGGTGGTAAGTGTTACCGCCGCCCATGGGCACCTGCAACACCAGGGGGTATGCGGGTGCGCCGCCGACCTTGCAAAATCCTATTCACAGCTCTCTTGAAGAACCCCATATCGTAGCTCAATAGAAAGACCTCTTGAGGCAGTTCGTTCCACAACCTGTCTTATTGTCACAACCAACGTTGTCTCCATTTACCCGAAGCATCAGGAAACTAAATTTTTTTTTTTTCAGAATTCTGCACAAAATACCATCCAAAATCATATTGACAATTCTACGGAAAATAACACAGGCGATCCTACAGCAAACTCTACAATTCTATAAAGAATAAACAAATACCAGTTACAAGGCCGGGGAAAAGGAGAAAAGAAGCAAATAGCCTAACTAATGAGGTGTTACTTACAGTGAGGGACCATTTTAAACGTCCAGTCGCTACTCCAGCACCTGAAGACCGCTGCGATCTTCTAGGAAGATCTATCGCAATTAAATTAAGATCTCTAGAGAAGCGCCAACGGCTAATTACAGAAAAAATAATGAACGATACTCTGTTCGATGCAGAAATTCGAAATCTGAATCCTGAAACATATCGGAATTTGATGACGTCGAGAAACATACTATAGTATCAGACAGGATATTCTCGAAATTCAATATTTATTCCATCACCAAGCTCCAGTCCTATCTCGCGGACTTCTAGTTCCTATCCCTCACAAATTTCACAACTTCAAACTTACACAATCTTAGCTGCATCCCAACTTCAGAACTCTCCTTCACTAAATCAACAATATAATAGATAATAATAACTCACCCTCACTCGTACCCCAAGCTCAGAACTCTCCGTCACTAATTCAACAATACATATAGTACACCCCAACCTCAACCCAACTCTTCTTCTTCACATACTGATACTCCGCAGTTAACTTTGCAAGAACAAACGGAATCAGCCTCAACATATTTTTCAACATACGATTCAAATTTTATTTAATAAATAATTAGTTACTAAGAAGATATGTTTTAGTATTCAGATTTCCCAGTAAATTGTTTTTAAATGTAATTAAAGTGATATTATGGCCGAAAATTTTCGACACTCATACGTTCTCCTTGTTGCAAGAAATCTTAATGTTACTGTTAGTCTTTCACGTGCCGATGTAGCATTTCTCGTAACAGTGTTTTGTTTCTGAATTCGAGGAGTTATCAATGATAGAAGTATCAAATAAGTGCTTTCATTCATTCGTAAATAATTACGGTAATCGGTCGGTGTAATCCTGAATTCTTTTATCAAAAATATGTGAGAGAACTACTTTATTTTTAATAATCAATTTAAAGTACACCACTGTTTACGATCTTTTCTTTTTTTTTCTGTTCTTTATAACGAGTAGTAAGCCCACGATAGCTGACGCGTCGTCATGCGTCGCTGATAATCGGCAGGCTAGCCGTTATGTGTGTGTGCTTTATGAAATTCGGTTATACCTGACGGGTTTGCTTGCACAATTATAACCGTCATTCATACCCTATCGTGTATGGTCTGTTTTATAGGTACCTACTCCAATTTTTAACCGCAAGGATTTAAGACCAACAAACGTTAAACATAAACTTATAAATGTTTAACGTTAAACTTGGGTCATTTTAAAGCTCACGTGTGTATATCGCTCGAGTCTTAAAAGTTCATTAGCGTTCACTCAGCGTTCGAGCGTCGAGCGCTCAGCGCTCATTCAGAACTTGGACTCATCAATTTTTATTTTATGCATAGGTTCTATGATTTCTAAGCCGGCACTAGACTCACATAGTGAAAGCTTCACGAACGACCGGGAGCACGAGTGTGAAGTGTAGATAGGTGTGGCGGACTTTTCGAGTGTACACGGTTTGTTTCCCTGTCAGAGTCAGTAAGCTGTGTTTTCGATAAAGTGTACGCGGGCTCGAAACCCGAACGCTCTCCACATTCACCAATTACCCGTCGATCTTAGGCCCGTATTAATAAAACGATCTCAATACCGCTCTCAAGATCGATCTCAGCTGAGTCACACTCAAGATGCGGACAGCATCTCAAGTTCGTGGCTAATTAATAGACGGATTTTGAGCGCGTATCACCTGAGATCGGTTTCAAGTTCAGCATCTCAAAATTAATAAAATATTTGACATTTTTAACCGAGTCTTTGGAAAAACAAAACGCAGACGCGTCTGTCATGTCAAAAAAAAAAAAGTTTTATAGCGTTGTTTATGTTTATTGTTTACAGTGTCGTTCAGTGTGTTTGTTATATCGTTTTATTTGTGCCAATTTTGTATTCATGTCGTCAAAAAAACATGTTTTCACACCGATGGAGAAGAAGCATTTTGTAAACATATTGAAAAATTTTAGCTCCGTTATTGAAAATAAAAATACGGACGGGGCAACGTTACGGGCAAAAAATGAGGCTTGGGAAAACTTAACAAGCCAATATAACGCGAGCCCTCATGCAACGATTCCCATTCCCTTTACTGCACATCCTGGAAAAACTTTCGATACTCCTCCGAAAAAAGTTCCTTTGTTTTATCTTGAGAAGTTTTTAGATGAGGAACTTATCAAATTAATTACAGAGCAAACAAATTTGTACGCCGCCCAATTTTTTGATAATGATCATGAGTTGAAACCACGTTTGAGAATTCGAAAATGGAAGGATACAAATGAACCTGAAATGAAGATTTTTTTAGGGCTCCTAATTTTACAAGGAATAATTGTGTGCTTTTGTTTATTGTTCTGTAATTGTTAACTTTTTTATATTTTTTATTGTGTATCTAAATAAAAAATATATATTTTTTGTACTCTTTATAATTGTTTGTAAAATTTATAATTTCTTAATTCGATATTTCCATATTTTTGTTGGTATTCTTTTCTATTTGTTTGTAATTTTGTATTTTCCTTTGTGCTATATATATAAATAAACGAAAACATATATATTTCATAGTCTTTTCATTTATTTTAAGCATAAATAAAAAAAAAAAAATATGAAATTAGGTTCTCCGGGCGTGACGTACTGACACGTCCTAGTGAAAGAGCTCGCGCCCATTATATGCTGCGTAATTAAAAAGGGAATTCCCCGGTTAACAGGTTAAATAACCAGTTTAAAAAAAATCTATAATAAACATCGTCTCTACCTACCCCTCTAGAATATAGGCGTGTATTATCTATGTTAAAATAATAAAACCAATTGTTTTAGGCATACTTTTTTAAATTACTTCGTACAAGTAGAAAAGTAAAAGTATCTCAAAACTATTTAAGCCTTACCTGAAATGATCCTGTTGTATAAAATCTCAATGTCAAGAGCACTGCCATTTCTGGTGCTATTGGAAGACCTCTGTTGTCGACTTTTTGCAGGTGTCCTCTAATTAAAGATGTAATATATAAAACAGATTCTTGACTGAATCTGTATCTTTTCTTGAAATTTTCAGCAGGTGTTTGAAAAGGATTTTGGGCGTCTCTTATGTAAATTTTTGGCAAACGAATTCTGCTTGGCCATAAAATATCATCGTAGTGATCGATAACATCGTAGTAATTGATTTCCTTTATAATATTTTCCATATCCAAATTGTCAACGCACGCACTCAAGTCACCATCGGACTGCACTCAGCAAACACGCACCTAAGCGCGATCTCAAGAGCTCTCATAAGTGCCGAGTTTGATTTATTAATACGGCGTCACTCAAGTGATTACGGGATCTCACAAAGTGAACTCAGGTTCGGTTTATTAATTAAAACAGCATCTCAAGAGCGTGATTGAGATCGCTCTCAGAGCTGAGATCGTTTTATTAATACGGGCCTTAGTGCTGAATGCAGCGCCAGAAGCAGCTGTGAGTAGATATGTCTTACATGATTTATTTTTTCAAAATAAGTAACAGTTGGAGTTAGAATTACCGTTTTTGGAATATTACCAAGCTGAACTTATATTATGGGATGCAAAATATTCACTATACAACAAAAATCACAATGCGTGGGTGGGTTCGTTATAATTATAGGTATAGGTAAGTGATTATAAGTACTATATTAATTAATTATAGTGATTATATTAATTATAAGTGATTTTTTGAAGTTATCCGGGGCAGAATAGGAACTGAAACTATTTCAAGGTATAGGAAATACATGTACGTCGCGTCAAAAGGAATTTCATACATTCTAGAGTTGGTGTAGCTACTGTTACATCCATTTCGAACAAGTACGTGAATACTACTGTGAAGTGTGAACAATTGTGAATGTAAGTAAATAGAGAGGTGTTCTCAGTACACGCATGTTCACGAGGCGAATTCTCGCCTTGACTTCACTGCGTGTGTTTAAAGCCGGCTTTGGAAATTCATAAATTGTGAGAGAAAAACTTTTTGCAATTTCATCAGTACCGATATTCATCGAATATGAGAATGGAATACATGCTTATCTATCACAATGACTCATCTCATCAGCGAGCAAAAGCGGGGGAAAAACCAAATTAATTCGTAAAACGTAATTGAAATTATTTAACATTCCTTTGTACATTCAAGAGTAGAGGTAAGATAGATGATAGAGGTAAGTAAGGTAGAGATTCAAGAGGTAACTATCGAACGAGTCAATAAAATAAGCCTAAATTGACTCGTTGCTTATTTTATTGACTCGTATTCTAATCATCATCAACATAATCATCAGTAGTACGAGTACCTATGTAATATTTCTTATTAAATTATGTAGTACGAGTATATTGTTTATTATTTTAAACTAGTAGTTTTTATCACTAATTTTTATTTATAAAAGTTACGAACAACTATATGATTGCTATAATAAATAATTAGTGTACCTACCTACGTTATACATCGGTAGTCTGTGTATACTATCGACAGTGAATGACTATGAACAGTAATCGATTTCTTTGTTCCAATTGACTAGTGGTGGGTAATCAAGACTTTTCGGAGTAGTTTAACTCACCTAATCCTACTCCGCCACGGATCCAACTCCTCTTAGTAACTCCTTAATTCTTTTACGTAATCACTATCGATGCTAGTGCTGGGTAATTAAGCACAAGGAAAAAAAGAAGCTCTATGCAACAATTAAACAATTTAACTCTTGATACATCTATCCTAAAAAAAAAAGGTCGCGCCATCGAGGAGTAATCTTCGACGACCGGAGTAGTAAGTAGTAAGGAGTAAATGGAACAATTAAGGGATTTCACTAATGATACACCTATCCTAAAAAAAAAAGGTCGCGCCATCGAGGAGTAATCTCCGACGATCGGAGTAGTAAGGAGTAAATGGAACAATTAAGGGATTTCACTCTAGATACACCTATCCTAAAATAAAAAAAAAAAGGTCGCGCCACAATCCAACCAAAAACAAAACGTCAAAAGAATAAGTAAGTCCTCGGAGTTAAATAACTCCTCGGACTTAGTAACAGTTCGGTGGAGTAACTAAAGGTTTCTAGTCCGCTCGCGGATTCAAGTCTTTTAATTCATTAACTCCGGAGTTACCCATCACTACAATTGACTGTCGGCTCATCAAGTCCTAAGTCATCAACTCATCACTCAATTTGTTACGGACGACACTATAGTTCGTTCGCGTTTAAAAAATAGTGAGTCATCGATAGGCGTTAACATAGCCACGCCCCTCCACCAATTAAATGACTGTAAATTATAAAGCTTAGTTTACGTGTATCAGTTCAAGCGAGCCCTTCTTACATAACAGACGTGTCCTTTGCGCATAATAATATACTCTTAAAAATGAATACAGCTACATCGCCTATTCGTAAAAATAAAGCGGATCATATATTAATAGCGGTGAACGACGAATAATTTACAATGTTCTTAAGTATTTTAAACAGTGTGATATAAATATGACTGAAATAGTATTTAAAACATCAAGTGCGCGTGGAGTGTCAGAAGATACAGTTTATAAAATTATTAGGGAACATTTCTTCTGTTCCCTAATACAATACAATAATACAATAAAAACGCCTGTGAATAAAAGAGCTCGATTATCTACAATTGACAAATTTGACGAATTACATAAATGTACAATGAGAAGAAAGGTACATTCATTATATTTAAACAACGAATACCATACATTAGATAAAATTTTATCACTTTGCAATACTGATGAAGATATTCCACCTTTCAAACGCACGACACTATAAAATACTGCACGAGCTTGGTTTTAATTTTGAAAAATGAGGAAGCAGGTCACTTTTGTTAGAAAGACAAGATATTGTTTTATGGCGGAGTAAATATCTTAGGCAAATAAAACAGCATAGAGAAGCAAATAAGAAAATATATTATCTTGACGAAACGTGGGTAAATGCCAGACATTTTAAAACAAAAGCATGTTTAGATTCAACTGTAAAAAATACGAGATATGCTTTTCTAGAAGGTTTATCCACCGGTCCAAGAGCTCCTACAGGAAAAGGCAAAAGGTTGATAGTTTTGCACATCGGTAGCGATAAAGGATTTGTGGAGGATGGTGTACCTATTACTATTTGAATCTAAATCCACAAAATATTATCACAAAGAGATGGATGGTGAAAAGTTTTTAGAGTGGTTTAAAAATATAATACCTAAACTAGAACCCGGAAGCCTCGTTGTCATGGACAACGCTCCCTATCATTCCGTCAAACTTGATAAAATACCAACAAAAAGTTACAATAAACAACAAATAATAGAGTGGCTTCAAAGCAAAGGGATAACAATGGATATGAGTTATTTAAAAAAGGAATTACTACAAAAAGTCGCCGAAATTGCCCCTCAATATAACAAATATTTAGTTGACGAAACTGCAAAAAGTAATGGCATTGAAATTCTCAGATTGCCGCCATATCACTGTAAACTCAACCCAATAGAGTTGGTGTGGGCCCAGATAAAAAATTATATTGCTGCCAACAACACAACGTTCAAGCTAAATGACGTAACAGGATTATTTTATGACGCAATAGCGGCAATTAACGCTAATAAATGGAAAAAATGTTGTGACCACGTCGTAAAGGAAGAACAAAAGATGTGGAAATTAGATGCTGTAATTGAACTTGCAGATGAAAATTATTTTATCATTAATACAAATGATTCTGATTCTGAATAAAACTTATTATTGTTTCGTAATATTATCGAATAAATATTTTATTTAAAATATTAGTTACTCCAATGTGAATACACCTTTACTCTCAAGTTGCATCGATGACTCACTATTTTTTAAACGCGAATGAACTATAGTTCGTTTTTTATAGGCTTCAGGGAATTACCGAAGAAATAAAACTCAATCAGATATCAGTCTTTCGAATCATTCTTTCGTTCACTCACTGTTGATTAAATTCGAAGTTATCGAACTGTTTTTGAACTCGAACTCGAGCTTTGTTTTGTTTAACATCTAACAAAGACATTATTTGTTGTGTTTCCAATATTTTGTTTTTGAATGACCTAAAGATCTAATGAAATATTTACGAATATCATAAATAGTCCATTTATAAAAAATAAAAAACAAAAACGCGCTTGTGTCTAATAAGATCCTTGTTAGAAATAGATACGAAGTGATTAAATTATATAAATAGAATGCATTATTTTTTTATTTGTCTACCTATATTTCGGTTATTATAGCATGAACTCTGATAGCTGACAGTAATCGATAGCCTAGTTGATCGATCTTTTTATATTATTATTGATTAAAACGATGAAATACAAGGTTAATCGATCCTCATAGGGAAGTTTTCTATTCGACTGTCTGTTCTTTAGTAGAATAGAACTTCTATTCAATTTATTATTAAAATACAACGCAAATATAAAGTGAAATTAGAAAGTTAAAAGCCAGGAAATGTAAATGTGTATATTGTTTTATCTACATGATTATATAAACATAATAAAACAGGAACAAAGCATCAAAATAAAAACCTTACCTTTTAATTTAAATACCATATTTTAATAAAATGATATAATTAATACTATATGTAATATTAATTAAATTACTTTAAATAATCGATAATCAACAATCGAAAAAAATCTATTGTAAGTACTAGCACAATTTACATTTCGTTACACGATAATGTGAATTTACATATTAATTGATAAAATGAATTTATCCATTGTCTTGAACAAAATTACGTGACATTATAGATTTAAAATAACAATAAACACTTGACATTTGATTATTATAATTTTGCGACTCGTACATGTACGTCATATATTTTTTAAAACTTTTTATCAACCTGTCAAAGCTCACGTTCCGAACTTTAGGCAATCCAAATAATCTATCGATAGGTTTTTGTAAAATATCGATGTCTTAATTTATAATATGTATAGGAATGAGAAATGAATGAAGTCAAGTGAATGAACTTTCAAGTCACTAATCAGTTTTAGTTCAGTCCAATGACTGTATTTTATTTTATTTTTACTATTAATTGCTGTTTTTAAAAAATATTAGTATTAATTAAGTAAGATAATTAAAGAATTTATTTAGAAATACAACACTTGCAATTTTTGCAGTGGCCCTAAGTGACATTAATTTAACTGTGTGTTATCGCAATTTGCAAATAGAATAAATTCACGCAAACATGACCAACATTTTCACCAGCAAAATATTAGAAATGTTCAGAAATCTAAAATCAGATGCGGTACCGAGACCCCCTCGGCCAGAAAATGTGGAAACAAATGAGGAGATCCCTGAAGCGGACGAGAATTCAGAGTTTATTTACGACCAAGAAGAATCTGTGTTCAACACGGACTTTATAAAGAATGAAGGCAATAAATCCAAGCCTAATAACAAGAAGCCAAAACCAAACAAGAAGAATGATCCAAAACCTGAAAAAGTGAATAGACAAGACAGCACAAGCAGTAATATACAGACTCAAGGTAGTATATCATTAGTGTTTATGAACAGAGATTTACAAAATAGATTTATACTTTTCTTACAAGGTTGCAGTATATTCTCGGTATACAAAAGACTTAATTTCTAAAAACAGTATCTTTCTATAGAATATGGGTTAGCTATAGGACCCACACTAAATGTGTTATTAGTTATTAACTCGGTCACAACTCTTTCTCAAGGTTGTTTGAAAGAAATTGCTTTACAGCAATAAGATCTCCTGGTTGTATTCTCTTATAACATTGTTGCATATTTTTGTCATAATGTAACAATTATACAATAAATAGTTTTTATCTATTTAAAAAGGGCTCATATTGTGGGACCTAATTAATGATTTAAGAAAAATAAAAAAGCCTTCCTTTTTCAATTTATTTTGGTATCTGTTACAGCTACGGGGAATGTTATAAATATATTGAACTCCAAAGGTGTGCGAATGGGTAACGATATAACAATATACAATGGAGGCTATGGCACCAGTAAGCAGAAACAGGGATTCGTCCCCGAGGAACATATAGAGAAATGTAACCTTATTACACTGTTAATAGAAGCAGAGATTAAGGTAATTTACACTGTTCACATTTTTTTTTGTTATTATGTTATCTGTGACATTGTTGATAAGTGTTTGGCTTGATACTAATTAGATGTGATAATGTAATCTGCCTATAACCTACAAAATATTTGATAATATTTGGTTGATGTTAATTTAAATGACAGATTTAAAGGTCCTAAAACACCACTGTGAATTCACTCTTTTTAGAGGTTAGTTAAGGTTATTCAGTTATTCATTCAGCACTCCACAGATCACGCTCCACCTCATCTATGAAGACTGCTCTAAAAAAACAAGTCTATCTTTGTTTCTTTTATAATAAACCCATTATAATATTACAAATAAACCCCATTTAACCCATTTTTTAAAACTGTGCTTAAAATGTATTTAGATTATGTAATTTGGTAACAACTGAATTACTTTGACCAGTACTTAAAAGTGCAGCAAAGAAAAAAAGCAAATGAAGCAGATCAATAAAACAAACTATTTTTGAATAACTGAATTAAATAATTTTAAATTACTAAGTCCACACTCCCGATTCCTATTTCTTTCTTGTCACTAGAGAACCTAGACAAACGTTTAGACAAATTTATAATTTTTTTGCTATAACCAAGTCATAACATTATTTTAAATACAGTTATCCACAAGTAAATTTTATAAATATTTAATAAACATGCTCAAGTCACTGCATGAGCAGGCCCATGTCCAACGGTGGATGATGAAAGTACTGATTACTCTGTATATAAATTGTGACATTGTAATTTACAGCCTGACCATGAGTACATAGACTACATATCAAAGAATCTTGGCAGAAACTGGCACAGTTTCTTCAGAAGACTGGGCTACACAAAGGGGCGAATTGAAACTGTTGAAATCGATGAAGCAAGGAATGGTGTATCTGAGGTACAAAAATTATTCTTGTATTATTTGCTGCATATTTAGTAAATATTGCATTTGGTAGCATAAATCTTTCCACTATCACTGAGATTTTTAACTATTATCCATTTAATTCAGCATTTTTTTTTTAATTGAAAAGTGTGGTGTTGCTGTTGTGTGACTAGAATAGCATCGTCCCATGTATTCGTCCCATGTATTCATCTTTTCTCGTAGGAATTGTAATAGTCGGCTAGGGGATAAAGCCACTACCACAAACCCTGAGGAACTACACCAACTCTAATAGAGTGGACTCTCCGCAACCCGCTCAGCTAGTGTGCCGTTTTAAGGCCATATTCTCTTATGTACAAGACAGTGCATGAGGAGGCCCATATCCAGCAGTGGACGAAAAAAGGGCTGGTTACCATAGTGTCTCTATCTCACCGTAATGTCTTTATCTCGCGGTAGTGTCTTTATCGCAGAAATAAACTCTAGTGAATTAGACTTATTTTACCTGTCTCTTCCTAAATTTAAATACGAGTATCTTGTATCGAGTATATATGTTTTAGTTACCATATTATTATTATGTTTAGTAAGTGTGTAAATTCTCATAAATGAATAGGTTTTTACATTTTAGTGGAAACTTTGTTGATTTAATTCAATTTTTATAATTGTTATTTTTGTAAGTGTTATTGTTTTCCTAAATAAATAAAAATAAACGACGTGTACTTCATTTTTATGGGACTTAAAAGTAAAATTTACGTAAACTAATTGATTTTGCTTGTTATGAGATAAGAGATCAAATAGAGGGTTAAATCTTTTATTTTTATTCTACAAAAGGCTCGCTACAAGCTGTTGCTGGACTGGATCCGCAACGAAGACGGCACACTAGGTCATCTTGCCACACACCTCTGGGAGGAAGGTGAACGGCAGGTCGTCAAAGAGCTGGCCATCATATATGACAAAAATAAAAAGTAAATATATAAAGTCTTAGCACAGACTTGATCCAGCACCAGCTTATATCAACTGGACCTTGGAGCAAAGATAGCATTCACGTTAGAAAAAATCTTGTTCTTCGAAATAAGGTCTTTTTAAGTTTTTGACTCTTTTTAAATACATAGTTGAATACACTAGAAATGAAACTCTGTAATTGAAATCAAAATATTTAGAAAAATGACTGTGTTATAAGACTTAAGGCTCATTTAATTAACACTAGATATATATTTGTTGAATTTAATAAATTACATTAAAGGCTGTAGATTATATAAATAAATAAATAAATTTACACAAAGAGAGTTTCTCGAACAGTTCAGGCGAGAATACTGTATACAATACTCGTATGAGACCAACCTACATACAAATCTCTCTAACAACTCTTCACATGATGATAAAAACTCAATCATAACAGGGATAACAATGATCAGATCATGATAACAGTTGTTTATACTAGCTTTTGACCGATGTTCGAGAAACACGCGTTCGAAAAACTCTCTTTGTGTAAATGAGCCACTAGAAGTGAAAATTAGAAAAGGATCGTTCTAGTGTTACTATAGTGTCACTAATACAGTAGTGTTACATCTCATTATATCTACGCGTTACAGAGATAGCGATATCTCTCCCCAAATACTCCCCAGGACCCCTCCTCAAATACTTTCTAACTCATATTTATCCACTTCTCTAAAGATTTGAAAAGAAATATATAGTTTTTTTTTGCTCTAGTTGTTGAATAAGCCATGAGTAGTTAGACTTGTAGCCTGACAAGGTAGGCAGTGTATTTGGGTACATTTGTCTTTCTGGACTGATGTTTGCATGTGTCACGGATGTCGCAGGGCGACAGTATCCACTTACCATCAGGTGGACTATCTGCTGCTTGTCTGCTACCTTTATTCTATAAAAACAACAAATTAAAGTAAAGTCAGCTACCATATTATGAATTTCTATGGAAGTATCAACATCTAGTTTAGTGTTATAGTTTATTAGATGAAGCTGGCTCAAGTCAGTATAGAGCAAAAGCATTGATATGAGTTAAGTTAGGTGGGCTAGGTTACCCCCTGACCCCCCCCCCCCCCCCCCGTTTCTTCGTTACTCTATTTGTATTTAAATACAAAAATTTAAACACTAAAATTTAAAAATATAAAAATTGTAATAAGAAAATTGTTTGTTTGGGTGGGGACCCGGTATAAAATCCTGACTACGTTCATGGTTGAAAATCAGTTATAATATCGATAGAGTGGAATGTGACCATACTATTGTCGATAGTATCAGATGTCAATATAGATATTGCTATGCTATAGATGATATATTATTGATATCATCAATAGTATGATTATAACTTTTTAAACTTTTTTTGTACACATTTTATATTGTAAATCGGGTCTGAACGCGTAAATTAAAGGTGAACTCGTGACCACGGCTCGTGTAACTCGTGTCCAATCGTCGAGTAGAAATAAAAGGTTTTACTCAATTTACAATATAAAATAGTATGGTTGATTAGGATTACTCATAATAATTAAGTATACTATTGGTGCTCTCCATATTATAAATAGTTTTGGACTATCAATAAAAAAAATCAAAATTGCCTGCACACCATAATCGTGATAGTCCAAAATTATCTGTAACGATAGTGTCATTAGACGTAGTCGCTACTCTGCCGTCATAAGAAAAAAGGACACGACGGACATTTTTATCAAATTCGAGTTAAATGCTCTATGTACATATTTGGAATTAGAAAAAAGGGGCTTCTGTCTATATATTTTTTTTAACTGCATAGTTTAAAAAGTTACATCAAGCAAAAAAGGCATAAATAATGTGTTATTCAGATTCAAATATTTGAGAATGAAAAGGCATATTTAGTTTTTGCTAAGTTAAATGCTTTCAATTACACAGTTGCTCCTCACAATTTTATTAGAAACTGTATGTCACTTAGTTGAAAAGGGTTTATGTACACACTATATTAAAAGGGCATTACCGATAAATATTACCTACTTATTTTCAAACAATGTTATTTATATACTTTATTGTACACACAAATGATAAAAATAATTACAAAAGGCGTCCTTAAGAGAGTACTAAAGATTTTGAGTAAAAGTACAACTGACCAAATGTGCCTTTTCTTGTTACATATCTGGTTTTCATTCATTATAATGTTTTTATTTTCTCTGTTAGTGTTAAATTGAAAAGGTTCAATTACATAATTGTGACTTTTCACCCTGTAAAAATCATTATTAGTAATAATTGTCAAAATCATTATTGTAAAATTTTCTATATTTTAGGATGGGTCACATTTGGCTTTTAGCATAGGATTAATTTTTGTGAAATATTTTTTTCGCTAAAATGAAATAATAAAACGGATTCTATTTACTTATTCATAATAATTACATTAATTTATTTGGGCTATTATGTGTCATCTGTATATCTAAAAGTATCCCACTTCATAAACATAATCGAAAATACTTTAATATTTTTTTGTTATAAAAACAAACTAAAGTTGTTTTCTTCTAAATGTGTTTTCTACTAGTTGTGCCCTTTTTCCTTACGGCGGCAGTACCGTCACCCGATACTATCGACAATATTGCCATTGGTCAATTAAATAGTATTACTACAATCCGTGCTATCGATGGACCGATCAATATTCTTACTATTGCCCAGCTGTTGCCAACAATGGATAGTTGACTATCGATCGGCAACACTAGTCAGAGCTATGTTTTTATTAAATTCTAAATGCATCACAACAGTAGTTTCACTTGAGTTTTATTTTGGTTTTTACTTTATTATTAAGTTATGCATTTCCTTCATTTTGAAGGCTGAAAGGAAGACATACAAATTTGTCTTTAATGCATGTACGATAATATTTAGATATAGTATTTTCAGTGCAAGACAGTAATTGTGGCTGGTCTTCTGATTTTTGAAATATGTACAATGAGACACGAAGACTAGGAGAATGCTATTTTCTTTATAGTTTATTTAAATACAAACGATCGGTCACGCTACCTGTTTTGGGTTTTTTACATTTAATAATATAATGCTAATAAAAAATAAACTTATACAAAAATGCTATTGTTAATTGTATTTGTTAAGTGTATAGTGCAATGTTTTAGTAAACATTTATGTTTACAATATTCGTTTATTAAAAAATAATACGAGTAGTTTCAAAAAAGGAACAACGGCTGATAATCAGGACAAATAAACAGTGATTGTATTTTTTTATTAATAGTCTATAGTTTGTTTATACTGACTTAGTACATATCACAGAACTGGTATTTACATTTATATATTCCATATACATTTATGTATGTGATACATATAAATACAATAATGTAAACAAGTGAAATCTATTATGTAACTTCGGAAAATATTTCATGCAATGTGTGAGAAAACAATTGAGACAAACAAATATTATTATTTATCTGTATTTTGTGCCTTTTTTGATAAATAATCTGTAATAATAGGTGACAATAAATCGTGTCAAAATGTGTGATATAAGAAATATTATTTAAAATAGATAATTTTAAAGTTGTAGCTACGTCTAGTCGTAAGAAATTTTTATCTTTCGTTCACATTTTTAAAATGTGTGATGAAAGAAATATGAAATATATATTTTGTATGCGATTTTTTTTAAGTATTGCTTTATGAAGAGATTATAAATAAAAATGCATTTTTCACACAGACTTTTATTCGTGCGTTATGTTATATGGTATCACTCGAATAAAACAATGTTGAGTTGCTGATGTACCTCGTTTTAGTCCACCTTGTGAATAAAATTAAATGTAAATGTGTAATACTATATGAAAATAGTAACTTTAATTTTGTATTTAAAGGTAAAGGTATTAAAATTTAAAATGCATATGTACAGGTGCAGTGGAATGTATGTATACGTAATATAGTGGAGTGTAGGCTTTCTCGGCCGGTGTCCATATTAATTGAATCTTTCGGGCTACTTGGCCGAGGTCTTCTGGAATCTCTTCTCTTTCTTCCAAACGTTTCGTCAACAACTGCTCAACTGTTGCGCTCGAGAAGCCGAAGAGATAACATCTCTCCGAAAGTGAACGCAGCCGCCCCCGAAGATGTCAACCGCAGTTGTTGACGAAACGTTTGAAAGAAAGAAGACCTCGGCCAATTATACGTAAGTATACGTAATACTTATTTGTGTACAGCTACAAATGATAAATAATTTTATCTCTTGCGAATCTTTGCTCTTTGATATAACGAAGGATATAAGGACATCACCACTACAAGCGATGCAGACACAGACGCAGACTCGAGTGAGAGTTGCAAGAATTAAGCTTGTATTTAAACGACTGGAAAAAAAAACTCCATGAGCAGCAAATAATGATCAACTAAACAAACTAATTTTGAATAACTAAATATATAATTTTAAATTACTGAAGATGTTATCACAAAGTCGATGGAGGCGGGATTCCTATTGTCGCTAACCCACCATTAAATTTGCTGTCCATTCAGTATTTTTCGCTGTCCATTTAATTATTTCACAAAGAATTATACTTGGCGCAATTAGGTGAATCCTAGAACATAAATTTTAACATTAACATTAATACAATTATCTTAAAACTAGCTTCTGTGTGTAGCAACAAAAATAACCCGCGTGGTTTAAAATAGCTTGATAAAGGGTTCACAAATCATTACAAACGATGAATATGTTACAAACAAAATAAATGATAAGTGCACCCGATTCTTAAGTTAACTCTGGGTTATCTCAGTCGCGAGTCGTTAGTGTCAGTTAGCGCATAGTTATTTTTCGTAGCGATGCCGGTTCCCAATAGAAATGGCTTGAAAATCGTCGATGTTGGCGTCAAAGATGTGAGGTTTCCCACCTCTCTTGGAGGTCATGGATCTGATGCCTTGGTAAGTTACTATATTTTTTAAATCTATCTCAGGTTTTGATAAACACATTTTGTGTTTATTATATAAAGTGCCACGCATAATAACGCTATACACAAACAATTAATCATCACGGACATTGTTTTCAGTGTGATCTCATGTATTTTATTTCAAATTATTTAACTGAATTTTATAGAACAAAACTTCTATTACTTAACAAAACCACTGATACTTATGAGGCAGACAAATATACAGGTGCAGTAGAATGTAAATATGTAATACCTATTTGCATACGATTTAAATGCTATTTTCACAATTTATGAATCTACTCTGCCGTATCAGTGCTCAAATAGATAGACTGGGTAAAACTAAACAAATTAACAAAACATTGATAAAAATTTAATCTTGTAACCATTGAAAAGTTTGTTATTTTCTTTAGTTATAATGAAATCTGTGATTCAGAAACTACAGTGTTCATATTAAAAGAAGCAACTAAATTAGGTGTCTCATATTCCAAGATTTAAGAAACATCCATACATTTACAGCATACGGACCCAAACTACTCGTGCGCATATGTGACGACGACAACCGAGAATGGTAGCAAGGGCTTCGGGCTGACGTTCACGTGTGGGCGGGGCACGGAGATCGTTGTGCTGACCATTCGGTCCATGAAGAGGTTTATCCTGGGTCGAAACGCGGCGGACATCTACGCGGATTTCGCTGGATTCTGGCGGATTATTACTAACGATTCACAGATGAGATGGGTACATACAAACTTTTTTTATACAATGGCAGACGAGCGGGCAGGCCACATGGTGGTAAGTAGTCGCGCCACCTGCAACACAAGGAGGCATGCGGGTGCGCTTCCGAACTGCCACATGGAATCCTGTTCACAGCTCTCTTGAAGATCCCCGTGTTGTAATAAACCTGAAAACCATCAGGAAGTACATTGGTGGGTTGTCCGGTTAGCGGTAATTCATTCCTAAAGTTGTGGAATGAACTACCATCAACCAGCTGGCAATTCATTCTACAGCCTTTTGGTTCGCGATATAAAATGCCTCTGGCACTGTACTCAAGTTTTCTCTTTAAAAAACGAACTACTTACGAGCATGCACACGACGACGACCAACCACTTAGTAAAATCCCCGCGAGTTTTATCTCCGGCCGAAACAAAGATTATGGTTCTATAGACAAACAAATAGTTAAGTGAGTACAAGATACGTGAGAAATCGCCTGCGCCGGCTGTAGGGGGTACGAAGGCGGTACAACGCGGGGATTGCACGGGCGGCAGTTTTAGTTCTTGTTTGTCTATAGCTGAGATAGTCCTTGAACTTGACATTGGACATGATAGACATCTACGGGGACTTCCCCGAATTCTTACAGGTTATTTACTGTAAAAATACAGACATTGGCCGCCTTTATGTGTTTAGTGACTTAACTCTACATACTTTCACAGATTGGTCCAGAAAAAGGCGTAGCTCATTTAGCGGTGGCCGCCATATTGAATTCACTGTGGGATCTGTGGGCCCGACTAGAAAAGAAACCTCTTTGGAGACTGCTGGTGGATATGGAACCAGAGGTTTGTGTTTCACTACATTACATGATAGGATAGAATAGGATAAATAGGAAACAAGCTTACAACACGTCACTCTTACAACACGCCAATATTCAATCTGGTAACCAACAGTATTTCAATCTGGTTAATTACCAGTTTATTAAGGTGTCCATTAGTATAAATTGATGTGTTTCTCACTTAATTGAATCATAGGTTTTTTTCATAGAAGAAATGGCAGGCGAGCGGCTCCCCTAATGGTGAGTGGGTGTGGTAAGCCGCCCATTGACACCTTCAACACCGCCATAATTGAACGGTTAGAATTATGCTCGTCTTCAAGTACCTGAACACGCGCGCTGACTGATTTTGTAAATTATTACAAAAGGCGGACTTGCCTTGCAGCATTATCTGCCAGTCAACCTTTGACCTATGTAGGACATGAAGGGGTAGGGGAGTAAATAAATGTAACAAATATAGAAGATAAACAAATGAGTAAGTGAATATTAATATCTATATTTATGACTATTGCAATACATATATACAAACTAATATTAACATAGACTACATACAAATATATATATCGTAGGAATAAAACATGTATATACTTATGTATAAAGAAACACGAGAGATCATTGAACAGCGTCTGTTTTAAGAATGTGTTATTTAAGCAGTCTCTTGAAAATATCTCGGGAAAATGCTTTTCCAATATAGACAGGTAGCGCGTTCCAGAGTTGGGCTATCCAGAAAGATAAAAAAAATATACGGCCATTGTATTCAGAGATATCTGAAGATTTCAATCTGTCAGCTAGGACGACTGAAACAGAACAGCAACCGCAACGAGACAAATAAATCAACTTTGAAGGTATTTGAAGATAAGTTGTAAGACTTGACACACAATGAGATAGGGATCGTAATGAGCTCAGACAGGAACGACAGAAATTATACCGACCAACTTGAAATGTAATTGACTGATCTATAGGCGTGTGTTGTGTCTATAGGTGTAATAAAATGTAAATGCCTCTGTTTTGGTAGTCGAAATAAATACTTATGTCGCTTTATTATATTTCCAGTACACATCCCAATTCATTTCCCTGACAATTTCCCTTATTTATTTTGAAATAGGTACATATATCACCATTAAAACTGTTTTAGTATCACATATTTCCTCTAAAATATAAGTTTCATTTAATTGGTAACCTTTATCACGCCTATTCCCACGCCCAGAGCCGGCGGATAATGTGGGTATAGTGGGTAACTCTACCCACTCGGAATTTTCCGAATGCGTAAAGTACCCACTCGGATTTTGATGAAAAGTTACTGAAAAGGTATTTCCTCGTCGCTCGAAAAATCCATGTCTAGCTAGACACATTTTCTTTCTTTGTATCTTATTTTACTTAAAATTATATCCCGGCCTCATTGTTGTTTAGAGCCATTAAATTGTTTCCGTTAATGTTATTCTTATAAAATTCTCTTGTTTATGAGTCATTTCTCTATATACAATTTCTCGAGGGACTGTCCCCCCTCCCGGCCAACTACCCACTCAGGCCTAACACAAACTGCCGGCCTACTATTATCGAGCATTATACGGCCTTATATTTCCATTATTCAAATAACTATTTAATTAGGAGCCATAAATTAAGCTTATGTAACCACAGTTACTTTTTGTTATTTTACAATAATACCATAACCAGCCCTTTCATTGTCCACCGCTAGATATGGACCTCCTCGTGTACGTTAAAGATAACACAAGAGTGTATGAGGGATGTATGGCCTTAAAAAGCCGCACTGGCATAGCGGGTTGGCGAGTTGACTCTTTTAGAGGAGGTGCAGTTCCTCAGGGCTTGTGCTAATAGCTATATATTTATTAAAATTTTATATTAAGAACCTTTCATATTCATTAACATTTTGTTTAACAGGAGCTGGTATCCACGATAGATTTCCGTTACATAACTGATGTGATAACGAAAGAGGAGGCGATACAGCTGCTGAAGGCCAAGAGAGCTGGTAGAGACGAGAGAATGAAATTTTTATTGGACAACGGATACCCGGCTTACACTACTCAAGTTGGTGAGTCGCCATTTGTAACTAGAATTGGAAATTTAATTTGTGATTAATGTCCAATTGTTGTCAGCCAACATGTCTTTTATGCCGGCATCTACAAATATTTAAAAAATCTAAATTTGCACATAACCAATATGGGTTTATGTAACTGCCATATTGCGAACTATAATCAAACTTATGGTATCTTTCGAGAACGTCGCATTTTAAAAGTGACAGTAAACTGCTAGACTGTTAGTCTCCGTGATTAGTAATGTAATCACTGATTACCTACATACACTGTTTACATAAGTTCAAGTCTATTTATATGTTGCTCAAATGAATTATAATTATGATTTGTCTATTCATATTATTCACACTTACAATAGATATAATTATATATGTTACATATTATTTAATATTATGTATAATATAGATGTAAATATATTTATGAATTATGTTATATAGTCCTATTTTTGTTAAGGCTGGTTGGGCTACAGCGATGCATTAGTAGAGGAACTATGTCACAAGTATTTGAAACTGGGCTTCACACATTTCAAAGTGAAGGTGGGAGTCAACTTCGATGACGATTACAGAAGATGCAGTGCGGTGCGCAAGAGTATCGGCGATGATAAAGTTTTGGTAGGTGATAGATGGATAAAACACTTTATTGTACGCCAAAAACAAAACAAAAACAATATCCGACAGAGGGTGATATTTTTAGTTTCTTCCTTTTCATATATAGCAATGGTGCAATTAACACATTCTGCCAGTGTCAAGGTTTTCTTAGTAAGAAACAATTTCAAAAGTCGAACGTATCATGTCAATATCCAGCCCCGTCGAAGAAAGTCAATCCAGTCCCGTCGAAGTGAGTCCGGAGCCGCTCAGTGAAGTGATAGCAGGTTTACTGAGGACAGAAGAGAACTTGGAAGCACACGAAAAACGCATGACCACGCTTTTATTTGATTATCACAAACATTACGCACAAAAATCACGTTGAAGTTTAATAAACTATCACTATTAAACCACAAAACGCACAACACTTAATTTTTATAATAATCAAACAAAAACTCTACCCCTCGAGTTCCTGCCAAAGAGCCACATTTTGTAGTTCTCGTTTGTAATGTTTTTGGGAACATTTTTACAATAACGGCCTATAATTTATTATAGATTTATTTTCTTAGCTTATTGTCATTAATTAATCGTCTTTTTATTGTTCAGCATATTATGCTGTGCAATATTTTTGTTGATATGTATTTGTTTAAACTTGGTATAGCTCCGTATTTCCAATCAAACGAAACCAATTGTCTATTTTGCACTGAATTTATTACTAACTTTGTTATTTTTTTACAATTACTGAGTTTCGTGAATAAAATAAATAAATAATTTCTTTGACAAATTTCTATTATGTACTGAATTGATATGGGAATATACCTTATTAACTTGTAATTAATTGATCAAGGCAATTATGACAAGAATTTCGGTGGTCGTTATTTTTACGCAGTATCATCGACTTCTGCTTAAGTGTTAGCTTAGCGATTTTATGTTTTTGTATAATGATGTGTTTTTATCTGTGATGTACCTACAATAGAGAATACTTACTTTGCCGTACATACAATCGGTTCAGAATTCAGGCTTCTGAACTCGAAGAGGCAATTGCTTTTCCGTCTGTATGTACCGTGTCTAACTTATAAATGAAATGAGATAGATACTCGAATTTTCATGAAAGGTATATTATTTAAACCATAGTGCTGTAAAATACGAAGATACCAAATGCTGTTAGTTATAAAGGGGCTCCCATACAAACGTCTGTGTAATCTTTTTTTTGCGGTATCTATTGTCGAGCAAATGGACTTTTTACTATGATGGTAGAGCATTAAGAAGAGGTAACTTTTTCTGAAATTACTTATGAACATTTAATAAACCATCTAAAATTTGTTAACGGCGATTTCCTTCAAGTCCTCGTCGGTAGTGGCTGGATGAGAAGGGCAGATCTTGTGTGGGGGCGGTCATCGTGTCGTTGGGAGACAAGCTAATGGTATGGTAGATATATAAAGTCAAGTAGCGAAAATTCAGCACCTTTATTGCCTAAGCCTGGTCAGATTTGAAATGATTTCTGTTTTTAAAATTAGTTTCAATGTATAATGATGCTGTTTACTATTTTTTTTTAGATGGTAGACGCCAACCAGGCGTGGAGCGTGCCCGAGGCAATAGAGTGGATGAAGAAACTCGCTCCCCTGAAACCCATGTGGATCGAAGAGCCCACATCGCCTGACGACGTGCTCGGACACGCTGAAATATCGAAAGCATTGAAGTATGTATGCAGTGTAATCACTCAACACGAATCTAGTGTTAGCAGGGGCTAAGAAAAAAAAACATGAGTAACATCTTTAACGAAAGCATAAGTAAAATTATATCCGGAAATTAAAAATAAATAAACTCGAGTTTATTCGTGAAAATTTGACAAAAACTTCCCTGCATTTTTCTCGAATCTCATTCTTCTTCTTCTTAGCAGGGCAGTATAACTATTGTAGTCCTAGTGGCTTATTAGGAGTGACCAGAGGTGTATAGTTTAGCTAGGAAGGCCTCGCTGCAGATTTGTAACAAACAAATCAACTAACTTTTGTAATTATACTAAGGATGCTATTACTAAGGATAATGATAAGCACTTACCATCAACATTTCTCCCAAGGTTATACGGTCTTTTACGTGTAAGTTAAATAAACCTACAGTTAAGAGATTAGAGCTATTGCTAGTAACTGACCTGGTCTGGCTTTACTCAAGTGCTTATAATAGGCTCCTGCCGCTGGCTTCATGTTTTTCAAAAAAAATGCTATTATTACGATTACAATTTTTAGGGAATCCAAACAGCCATCTAAATTACTTTAGTTTCCTAAAAGTAGAAAAATTTTCAAAAGCGGTCTATTAGTTTTCAAGTTTACATTTAAAGAAACACAAAAAACAAACTCAGTCTTTATAATAGGTAGTACCGATCTACATAATTTGAAGACTATTTTGACATAAACATCACTTTTAGTAGATTTTACGTTATATATTTATATCGATGGCTAAATAACTATTTTATGTTATACAAAACTTATTTCTATCGTAAAAACTAACAAATTTTCTTTTAAGACTTTTTAAAATTCAGCATTCTTTTCCCATAAACCACTCACTCACTGACTCGGCGTACGTACACTTACCCGATCAGTTCTACATTTAGTTGCGGCGGTTCGATCAGCAGCTGTTTATGGATGGTGTGTGTGCGTTGCCACCAGTAGCAGTGTATAGTAAGTGTACAGGAACAGTCAGACATTTCATTTAAAAACTTTACATTATATTTGGGGAAAATATCATATTCAGAAAAAGTCGTAAAAGATTAAAGTTATGATGATCGACGATCAGTGATACGATCAACGTGTATCAGGTAGCGTTTCACTTAAATAGCCATTTAACCGTCGACATTATTTTCGTTTCTCAGACCATATGGCATCGGGGTGGCGACGGGCGAGATGTGCGCCAACCGCGTCATGTTCAAGCAGTTCCTGGTGAGCGGCGGCATGCAGTACTGCCAGGTCGACTCCGCTCGCATCGGCGGCGTCAACGAGATACTTGCCGTGTACTTCATGGCGGAAAAACTTAAAGGTGAATAATCAGATTTGTAGATTCCATTAGTCGCAAAATCATTCTTAGTACCAACGTTATGTAGGTCTACTATAGTGTCGCTCAAACGTTTTGTCGATCTAACATTCTTCGGCCCAACGTGGTTTCGATTAATCGCCGTGTCGATCAAACAGCCTTCGCACAACTGTGTATCGGACTTTCGTTGTACAATGGAAATTTAATTATGAAAAGGAGTTTATTGAAAGAAGATTCTTTGGGGCGAGAGCTCGAGAGGTGCCGTTAAGTTTTTGTTTGATTGCTATAAAAATTATATATTATGGACTTTGTGATAGTTTATTATTTTATTTATTTTTGAGGGGGAGAGTGCACGCTGTAATCCAACAGTCGCGGGGCGCGCTCGACTGGCCACGTAACCCTCTCTCACAGAAGACTACCTTGAAATGTACTGCATTTCCCTAATGTACGTACGTGTTTCGGTAGTGAGTGAGATGTACCAGAGCCCATTCCCATCTTATCCCTTCCCAACCCTTTCTCCAAATCCATTCCTATATCTCCAAAAGTAGGCAGCGCATCCGGGGACATGCCAACGTTTGTCATTTTGGACTAATGTTGGCATGTATCGCGGATGTCTATGGGCGACAGTATCCGTTTACCATCAGGTGGACTGTATGCTCGTCTACCGCCTTCGTCCATAAAAAAAATAAATAAATAAAGTTCAAAGTGCCATGTTTGTGATAATCAAGAATATTTAAATTTTTAAAATTACAGTAAAAGTGTGTCCCCATGCGGGTGGTGTGGGCCTCTGTGAAATGGTGCAGCACCTTCAATTCTGGGATTATGCCTGTGTGTCGGCCACCATGGAGGGCCGTCTTGTCGAGTACGTGGACCAACAACACGAACACTTCTTCGATCCGTGCGTCGTACACAACGCTAGATATGTGGCGCCGAAGGTAAGGATGGACACTGATCGGGAAGCTATCTGCACCACTACGAGTAGGTCCATTGACTGTGCAACACCTGCAATTCTGGCACTGCAAGTGTGTCGGTCACTACGGAGGGCCGTCTCATAGAGTACATGGACTAGCAGTTTGAACACTTTGTAGACCCCTGCGTCGTTGACAACGCCAAAGGAATGTGACAAAACCCGTGTAGGGTTCATTGGAAGTATTCATGCCCACAATGATTTCCAAACGTGTCAATAAATTATTATATTAATGACTGGCGATAACTGTTAATACTATTCAACACCAGTCATTAACACAAACGAATATTTCCTATGGCTAAGGTTTTCTCACTACATTTGTAAGTGAATCATAGTTCACTTGCAGACAGTCCACCTTGTAGCAATTGGATATGTTCACTCATGTAAATCCACAACGCATGCCATGTGAATAGGATTTTGCAAGGTCGGCGGCGCGCCCGCATACCCCCTGGTGTTGCAGGTATCCATGGGCGGCGGTAACACTTACCATCACGTGGGACCGCTTGCTCGTCCGCCCACTAATCTATAAAAAAAAAAAAAACTAAAAGTGACAAACATTGACACTGTCTAAAATTTCATCCACCTTTAGACATTTAGGAGTCTTGGAAGAAAAATATAATTGACAAGGATAGGGTACTAAAATATTTTTTTACAAAAATATTAAATTCATCATTCTTCCTGTGGGATGAGGATATAGTGGGATAAAGGAAACATTTTATGAATAATAACAGAAACTATTGAATTTTTCCTGTGTGTATATGTTTTTTTTTTATTTTATTTTTTATGTAAGAAGGCGGCAGACGAGCATACAGTCCACCTGATGGTAAGTGAATACTGTCGCCCATAGACATCCGCGATACATGCCAACAGCAGTCCAGAATGATAAACGTTGGGTACGACCCCGGATGCGCTGCCTAATTTTGGAGATATAGGAATAGATATGGGAATGGGATCTGGCACATCTCACTCACTACCGAAACACGTACGTACATTAAGGAAATAAGAAAAAGTGGGAAATGCAGTACATTTCAAGGTAGTCTTCTTTGAGGGAGGGGTAACGTGGCCAGTCGAGCGCGCCCCAGCGGCTGTTGGATTGCAAACGTGCACTCTCCCCCTCAATAACTGCTACTACTACTTATTATAATACTTTATTTATTGTATTCAATTTTAGCACTAATTGCCCAATATACTTTTTCAGTTACCTGGATACAGCACAGAATTCTTGCCTGGAACAGTTGAAAAGTTCGCATATCCAAACGGTTCTGAATGGCAGAAGATGTTCAAGGAAGGAGTTTTCCCAGCGGCCGACGAAGCTGAGCTAGTCAATGCGTAGTATATATAGTATATACGAGTAGTAATGACCGATCGAACATTCCAATAATCCTTTACACATTCATACTTAATAATTCCTAAAACTAATATGTCTAAAATAAAAGTGAAGTCAGCACAAGAAAAACATTAAACAAATTATTTAAACTTTGTGGTGTCATGTGTAGAAACAGCACCATAATACACAGTTTCAGGACGAGCTGTATACTATAAAAACAGCAAATGCTGAATTTCAGGTGTTACGTTCATTACAATAGGTTACAAACGGGGGCTTGCGATAGCAATGTTTGTAGTTGTGTGAATGCTCATTTGGCCAATACAATAAACAAATCTATACAGTGCGACTAGGATCATATTTATATATTAGCCCAGCTCAGCTGAAAACGCAGTAATAAAAAAGAAGGCGATTTGGAGAAAAATCTGAAAATTGTTTTATAAATTGAATTTTTTTCTCGAATGGCGAATCTAAAACTAACGTTTATATTACTGTTTTAAGGGTGTAGATTGTTGGCCTGAGATCTCGATTTCGAGCGACCGCAGCGCCAAAGTTTAATGTAACATCCGACGGGGCGGATGAATGACCTAGAGAGCGCGATTTTCAAAATGTTTTGCAACAAACGTTCCACGTTGAGAAATTGTTATTGAACTTGAATATTTACAGCATAACAATAACGTTGAATTTTTGGAAACTAGCTGTTGATTCTTTTTAATAGATTAATAAGAGTAGTTGAGACACAATTTTTATGTTTTTCTATCATTTGACATCTGACATTTTTGTATTCTACTTACCTAAAATTCCAACTATTTATTTATTTGTAATTTCACTACCAAAATTTATTCTAATTCGTAAAATATTCATTCAATAAAATAATTGCAAATTCAGTAGGAAGTGTGTTTATCTCTACGCAAGGAAATGTGCCTATTGCGTAAACTCAAATACTTACTTTTTGTTTACGATCACCTCGTCGATATCTAAAAAAAATCCTAGGGTTTTAAAAAAAATGTCAATAAATGAAACACAAGTATAAAAATGATTTATTTACTACACAATAACAAATATGAGTCGCCATTACTCGCTATCTCAAAAGCGTGCTAGGGTTGTACAAAAATTAGTAAATAATTCATTTATTTACTAATTTTAACAGAAGTTTGTAAATTATTAATATACTAATTAAAAGTATGTAATTAAACAATAACGAAATATGAGTTCAAAATTCTAATGGTTTTTCATTCGATTACGGATCAAGTTCTGATTTCTGCTAATTTGATGATAAAATCAATGGCTATCACAAAACCTATCAGAATGAAAACGTTACCAGCTGCCCGATTCACGTAAGTAATAAAAACCGTAGCGCAGTGACGTCACTTCGTTTTTTGCAAATTTAGCCCTTTTAACCGACTTAAAAAAAGGAGAATTCTCAATTCGCTGTATTTTTGAACCAATTTTTATGATTCTTTACACCAGGTAACTCAGAAATTGTATAGTAATTGAGCTATTGGAAGATTTATGACAATCCAAGACTAGATAAGTAAGTGCGTTTAAAACAGAAAACCAAAAGGCGATTTCTAAGTTCCTAAGTTAAAACGACTTTTGGACTGGCGTGTTTACGTGAATCGACTGGCTTCGTGAATCGAAGTTACCTGTATCTTTCAAAATCATTAGGCGTTCTTCTCTTTCATAACACGTAAAGCTCTTTCTTTCCTCTCTTTCATAGCCTCTATGATACTGGGCGCGTCACGAATGGGCATGCTTCGTGACTGCCGAGGATCAACTAATTCTGGAAGTAGGCAATCGTAATAAAACCTAACTAATTTCATCTCCATTTTCTCCTCCCAAAATTTGTCGTCCTTTTCTATAATATAAACTTTCATAGGTACAGTAGCACCAAACCAGATGCCAAGCATGCAAACGTTTCTTTTAGTAATATGTACCTGTCCCTGAATTTGGAAATACCAGTTATGATTTTTATTTATGACATAACCCTTGGAAGCCTTGTCCTTAACCCAAAAGGTATGTTTGGCCATTGCTTCATCAAGAGTCATGCCAGCTAAAGAATGTGGGCACTTAATTTCAATTAAACCGTTTGCATAAATGCCATCTGGTGTAGTACCAAGAAATTCATATTGATCGTCGACGAACAAACCGCAACCTTGTATACTAATATTCTCTTGAATTTCTAACTGTTTAATTGCGGTTTCTTCGTTTTCGATACCGTACCGTACAGCAGGCAAACTGGAGATATTACTACCATAAACGATTTTACGAACAAGAACAGCACAACTTGTGCTCTCTCGTTTTTTACAAACTTCCCCGAACGATGATGAGGTTAGTAATTTTCTCCTTGTACTCATCCACTCAGAACTACTTCTTTGCAAATGGGTCGACCTTTCAAGCTCCTCTCTTTCAGCACAAGACAACTTTAAATCGGCTAAAAAAGATGACTTGGCTTTCTCATATAATTCTGGACTCAGATCAGGTTTTTCGCAGTTTGGTCCATAGTGAGCGTCTTTCGATACAGCGCTGTGGCTCTTTTTCAATCTTAATTTAGGTTTAGCAATTAAACGGATTCTACGATTACAATTTTCCACTTTCGCGATCAAAGGATTAGGACTAGATTTAAATATTACTTCATGAGTTTTACTATGAATCGATCCTGTATTAAAAGACACAACAGCAGCTGCGCATCGGCCCGCATAAGAACCACGGGAAGAATAATTTACACGCTTACCCCCTACTAATTTGGCAATCACTGCGTTAAAACTTTCAACTATATTACTTGTACAATTATGAATTAAACTTCTAGAATGATATGACAGTCTTTTACTTAAAATGTGTACCGCGTCCATTAATCCGCATCCAACAATTGCTGGAAGCAACCCAACAGGTTCTATTCGACGAGTATCAGGTCTACAGAAATACTCCTTGCAATATTGGTGATTACCAAATACGTGTTGTGGACCATTTAGGATATCTTCACTAAGATTTTTTATTTTTTCTTCGAGTGACTGATTTTGATCGCCCCAATATTTAATAGCGCATTTTACACCCGTTCTTAAACGCAAATACCTTTCTTTTAGGAATTTCCGCAATTCGCAAGGATACTTAGTGTCTTTCGACAGTTTCTCCAAGCTATTGCAGTAGTTTCGTAAAAGATGATTTTTGCATTCAATTTTCTCTACTGTTAAATTACCGTACGGTCGCGAATCTAATATTTTTTTATAAGTACTGGAATCGCCGTCTGCTACAAATTTATTATAAATTACACCGTGATCAACAATGGAACGTTTAAACCCCTCAACTATTATGGTCGATTCCATACCGGTAGATGATCCCGAATAATTCTTGAAACAACGGTGTTCCGAGGGCTGACTGTCGTTCTTTGCGGCTCGTGCACAAACTACGCAGTATTTATTTTTAACTCCAAAAAACAATACTTTATTAGTTTTAATGCCAATTATCGCAGCTGCGCCGGACAAGGCGGAAAAATTCTTACCATAAGATCTCTTGCTCCAACAACCGTCAACAGCAACAGATATTAATGGTGTACCATTTTTATCAACACTACCTATAGACACTGCGTACTCCGCTTCTTCCTTGACAGCTTCTGCCATGGAATGTGCTGCTGTCTTTTCCCACCAATCGCAAACCGTATTATTAATTTCATTGTATAATGAAGGTGACATGATTGGTAGGGCTACTGCGGCAGTTAATGTTTTTAACTGATAGTAGCTCCCACCAGATGATATGATACCAGATACAATTTGATGATTCACTTCCATTCTATCTTCTTTCTTTTCAATCAAACACACAGTAAATTTCATACTACACATACTACATTTCATGATGAGTTTTGAGTCCAGACCAACTTTTACTTCACCTATTATACTGAGGTAACTTAACTTACAATCCATTGGACCGTGGTCCCCTATGGCCTGAAGAGCTTTAAAAAAAAAAGAAACGTCTACAACTCTACGCCCAACTTCCATTTCATCCACCTTTCCCTCTTGGTCGTTTTCAATAACTAGTTCCTGTAAAGAAAGATAATGGCTTGATTTTTTTTATAAAAAATAATTAAAAATTTAAAAAAATGCAAAAGAATTAATACAATATTAGGTTCCTGATGAATAGAAATTATAATTTCTTTACGCATTAGGTATTGTTTTTTTATGACGTCACCTATTTGAACGTAAATTTTCTTTTGAGAAAGTAATTGAGAAGTATTTCGGTACTAAGGTGTTTGTCTCTCGATGAAAATAATAAATATTGCAAGAAAAATCTATAGGTAGGTATTGAGATTTTGTCTTCGCCCATCACTAACTAAGTAGTTTGTTTATTTATGTAACAAGTCTACAAGAATTACGTATAACAACTTACCTCTATACAGCGCGTAGCATTGTTGCTCAGAGTCTCGGCCCCAAGGTTTTCTTTATTTTCAATACTGGAAATATTATTCATCAATATTATCCACTTTTTATTTATTTTGTACAACCCTAAGCCAGACGCTAGGCGCCTCGCGTCTGTTTGGCGGTATAGGTATGTCGACAAAGTTGCGCTGTCGCCTACCTACTTCCACAATTTGATATTTAGACAATACTAGCCGACCCGGCGAACTCCGTATCGCCTTTTTTTTTTTTAAAAATCCTATTATTTTGATATTACATACAGATACTTCAAATTTATTTATCAGTATAGATATAGATAATACAAACCAATATTTACATGTTATTGTAGGTATATGTCTGAATCGGGCGATCTAAATCATATGACATATTGTATTAGCTTTGTAATGTACCCTGTTCAAATGCGATAATAAATAAGTAGGGAGGAACTTACATTTTATTCCGAGATCTTTTGGCTTTCATATTTTTATAATGCGTACAAAACTTTCTTTTCCCTGGCATGCCACTCAAATTCAATCAGTCCTGCGAAAAAAATAGCCTATGTTACTCAGTGATAATGTAGCTTTCGAATGATAAAAGAATTATTAAAATCAGTCCAGTACTTTTTGAGTTTATTCGTTACATACAAAAATCCAAATCTTTCCTCTTTATAATACCTATTAGTGTAGATATTGTATTTTTTACGATTTATATCTAGTTCCATCATGGTTTTCTTTCAGACATTCATTATATCGATACTTTCTACTAACTGAAAATAAATTAATTATAAAAATGTTATACTTACAGTTTTTTACAAAAAACACAAATTCACAATACGTAATTCTGCTGTCTGCAGCCGACAAGCGTGGTGTCGCGTTCACTTACAGAAAGGAACTGCCGCTGCAGACCACCGAGATTGCACGAATGAAACGAACGTTTTATCCCATACATTTGTGTATGAAAAATTTACCTTAAAATATATCTAGATTTTAGGGCTTTAAAAGAGGAAGTCTTTGTTTGTAAAGGTATAAAAAGAAGTATACAGCTATACTTATTGGTTTCTTCAGTGTTCAAAAAGTGTTTCTTTTTATCAATTTGTGTTGATTTATGGGGTTAAATCTGAAAAATACGAAGTCATGTTTTTGCATTTTTACTCAATTTTGTGCGTTTGTTGACGTTTATTATATAACAACTATTAGGTTTAAGAGTTTAATATAAGCATGAACATACTTATTGGTCTTTGATTGTAATATATACAAATTATCATTGATATCAATCATATGTAAATAGGTTAAATATGAAAAATCGTAACACTCTTTTCGGTGATTTTCACGATCTACACCCTTAAGCCGAGCAGGGCAGTACTGAACTTTGTCTTTGTCTAAGGCTTTTCTGAATAATTGACACCGTGTATAATTTGACAATTGATTTATGGTACACTGTGGGTACAATATAAATTCAATTGATATTTCAAAAAGTCACGTAAAATTTTTGCATACGTTGCGATTAATATATAACAATTTTGTGAATAAAAACGTTATAGTCAAAAAGGTCTTTTATTGGTATAAATTATAAAATCTGTCTAAAATTAAATTAAAATTATTTTCTTATTTCTACATATTAGAGGTCTTTATTTTTCTAAAATACCCTTTCTCGCGAAGCCACGACGACGTCGCCGTGGCTACTTTTGGCGACTGGAGGTAGCCAAAATGAGTAAACAAAACGGTCGCCAGCCGAGAGAACATTCTTTGTCTTTTCTGTCTGGCGACGTAGTCATGATTTCCCGGTGAGCTATGACTCTGACCTCTGTGCAGACTGCATAAGGTCGCTGAAACACGACTCAAGATTAAATCGAAGGTCTATTTCCGCTACGAAATTACTTTAGGCCGTTTCAAAACTTGTGAAAATCTTTGACAGTCCGAATCGTATTTATTATATTGAGGAAACAAACAAAACATTATGCAAAATGTTTCCACAGTTGAAAGATTATAGGTAGTAAGCGCACCAAAGTAGGAAGTTATAATAATTATACGTATATTACAATAATGTTTACGTTATACTTTTCTTCTTAAAAGAGAGAATTTTCACGTCAAAAAGTCATATGAAATAATACAATTAAAAAAATAACTACCAATTATTTTCTTTAGTGGTAATTTGTTCTAAAAATAAACTATATCTTCCTTCAATAAATCTAGTGCTAACCATGCTGCGTCTCTTTTTGTACTTATTATGAATATGGAAAAAGGATGCAATTATCGCACGTTTTGGAACTAGCTTAAAGTCCGGATAACAAGAAGGTTCTAAGGTCGTTCTGTGTTTTAGATTTCGATTATTTCGAAATTACCCTCTATGCAGACTGCATAAAGATCCTATGAAACGACTCGGACTAATTGTAAGACCTAGAAACGTTTATTTATATTGTCGTAATTCACATTGTATGCTTTTGTGTCTATTCATGTCAACGTGATGTCATATCCCGTAAAAAAACAAAAAAATGAATTTGTACCTTGCAGAATTGTTCACTTTTAAAATACGCGATATATCTGTCATCGTATCGCCTTTTTTCCATGCGATCCGCATGAATTAGCCCTAAAACACTCAAATATACAAAATGGGAATAGGGTGACTTCATTTTGAGCTTTAAAACAAAACTAGCGTCGCACGGGAAATATGCCAATACGTGAGCATTTAAAACAAAAAATGCCAATACGTGGGCGTTTAAACGAAAATATGCCAATACGTGGATGTACAAAAATATGTCATTAGGAGGAGTTCTTAAGAATTTATAAGAAGTTTGATGTGCTCGAAAGAATATTGTTACAGGATAAATGGGTGTTCACTTCTATAAAAGTTTTAAGAGCTTTTCTTCTGAAACGCAAAAGCACTGAGCTTAGACTGTTTAGCGGTGCTAGTCACCGGTGTATCACAGTTTCCATCGTCAAGTTTCCTTTTACCATTCTCCGTGATACTGTTATCACCATTCTCTGATGGATTATGGAATTTTTTGAATATTTTGATGCAATGCCGAGTTAATTCCGAAGGGGTTAGTTCTGGACTTTGTTGTTCTAATGTTGTTTTGTTGCGTGTAAACCAGTCTACGAATGTTTCGCCTTCGTTGCGTTTTGGTGGCTGCAAAAAGTGTAAAAAAATAGAAATAGTTAAATGAGTATTAAAATGGTAGTGAATGGGCATCAAATCGATGGTAACAAATTTAAAGATTGGTTAGGTTTATGTTCTCTGGTGACAATAGAGATATAGGAGTTCCGCGTGGCCCAAGTCCGTAGACTTGGTGATGGATTGCATTCTTAGTAATTTAAAATTATTTATTTCGAAAATAAATTGTTTTGTTCATCACGATTCGCTGCCCATTTAGTATTTTTTGCTGCTCGATTACATACAAGCCACAAAAAAATAAGACAAACAATTATATTCAGAATCGAAAGGTGGTATTTTTTGTAAAAAGACAAGGGACAACCAGGCAGTCAACATTTGCGATAGATACATGGCAACATCAGTCAAGAATAACGAAAATTGGTACGTCTCCGGATACACCGCCTACTTTCAGGAATTGTGGGAGTCAATTTGGAAAAAGGATCGTGAAGGACAGGAAGTACTCTATTTTTTTTTTCTTTTCTTATATGGCAATAGCGCAATTAGCACATTGTGCCAGTATCGAGTTTTCTTCGTAGTTAACAAATTTGTAGTTAAAACAAATCAAAACATGTCTCGTCAATGTCCAGTCCAAACTAAGTAATTTAACGAGTCGCTCAATAAAGTGATAGTGGGTTTACGGAGAACAAGAGTTCGACTCCTTGGAGGTATACGGAAAACATCGTCTTATACTTTTATTTGATTATCACAAACATTACGCACAAAAAACACTTATGAAGTATAATAAACTATTAAACCACAAAACCAATTTTTATAATAATAATGTATGTAAACAAAAAATACACTTCTGAAGTTCCCGCCAAAACATCTGTACTCGTAATAAAAAAACCCTAATAAATTCACCCGTCATCCTGACGTCGGAATTGCGGTTTCCTTTCATTTTGTGGTTTCTAGATTTACAATAAAGTACAATTATTTTCATTATAGGTACAAAATGGTACATTTATTAATTAATGCCGCTCGGACTTCAGTGGGCATCATACACCTGCATCCAAACACACAAAAGTCTTATCACATTTTCCTAATCCACTCTTAAATTTCCAATGGTAAGCGACACATTCGAGGATGCACCAACGTTTGACTTCTTCTAGACTGGAAGCGTTAACGTATTAATTATAGAAAATTATAGGTTGATCGTGTGTATTTTCGTCTTTGTTATTTCGATAAGAAAACTTATAAAGCAATTTATAAGCACAGTAAAATAGGAAGAATAATACTCACGTCATCATTATCAGCTTGATCGGATGTAGAATGGACTTCCACAAATGTTCTTTCAGTTAAACTCAATGGACTGTGCACATTTTTAGTTGCTTCCTGTTGTTTTCGAAATGGATTCCTTACGCCGATAGGCGATGACCTAATTGGCTGCAATTATACAAATTATTTTACTTATTTTTTTTATTATGCCAAGATTTATGCAGTATGCCAATGTCAAGTAAAAACGAGAGAAATATAGTACTACTAATTAAATTTGCCATTCGGCCATATTCGTATTCAGAAATTATTTCAGCTTGATTGAGTAAAAAAAATAAACATTCAAGCAAACTTTCAGAGTTCATTGTGTTACGTTGCAATCACTCCATGTTATATAGTTTTTCAGCGTTTAGTCATGTTCATAAACCGATGACAGATGCACAGATGACCGACCAGCATTTTGGGGTGTAAGAGGCTCACCTACCATCTTTGGAGCCTAAGCCAACCTCACCTGCTAGTGGTGCACCCTGCTGTTAACTAACGAGGCAATGGCGTTCCCTTTTTGCGGTGGGAGGGTTACTCCGTCGGCATAGCTACCACCCTTCCGTCGGAGTCCGCCGCCATAATGATGCCCTATTAGCCGCGAGGCCCGCATCGTGTTCCGGCGGTGAGCGGAAGAAGCCGTCCCGAGAGAGAGATTGTTGCGTGTGGAAAGGAGGACCAGCGGTTGCGGGGAATTACAGACGCGCATGGGCGTGGCATGGTGGCGCGGGGATCAGGGAGACCCGGTGAAACGGTTATCCGCTGACCGCCCGCGGGTTGTAGGGGGCCCGAGCCTGGGGATCTTACTTTAATCTCCACCCCAGGAGGCTGCCCCGCCGCACGCGAAAAATCCCTTGGGGTAGCAGTTGTGCCGGAGGGGACCGGAGTGGAACCCGACTGCTGCCCCCGGGGGGGACCGGGGGCCCTTCCGTACCCCGTGCCAGCAAGTCACACAACCTTTGTGACCTGGTTTTTTCTCTACTCCGTGCTTTGTCCTTTGATCCGCATGCAGCCATCTCTCTCTCCGTCCTCCCTTTTCTTCTTCTCCCTCTTTCCCTTATTCACACCTACTCACATACAATGGCCAGGAAAAAGAAAAAGTACAATGTTTACTCAGCGGCCCACCCCTCAAGTTCCACGTTTCAAGTGGACTTTTGCAACATCAGAGGGATGCATAGTAACATCGACGCCGTCCACTACCACCTTGAGACGGCAAAGCCGGCCTTACTTTTCTTGACGGAGACACAGATTTCCTGCCCGGCCGATACATCATATCTTCATTACCCCGGTTACAAACTGGAGCACTGTTTTGTGCGACGTGCCGGGGTATGCATGTACGTCCGGGAGGATGTTTGTTGCCGCCGTCTCAGCCATTTTGAAGACGGGGACCTGTCGATCCTCTGGGCGCGTATTGACTATGGATGTTCCACTAAAGTCTACGCTTGCCTTTACAGGTCCCACAGCGGTGATACGGAGACGACTCGTTTTTTTGAGCGGCTACAAGAGACGACTGACAGCGTGCTCGAGCAGTTCCCTTGCGCGGAAGTGGTGGTCCTCGGTGATTTCAACACTCACCACGAAGAGTGGTTGGGATCCCGAATAACCGACCGCGCAGGGAGAGCAGCCTACAACTTTGCCCTGACCTATGGTTTCTCGCAGTTGGTATCCTCACCCACGAGGATACCTGATATCGAGAGCCATACTCCCTCCTTATTGGACCTCCTGCTGACTACGCGGCCGAATGACTACAATGTTGTTGTTGATGCTCCGTTAGGATCATCAGACCATTGTATCATTCGAACTGCTGTGCCAGCTAAACAATCCGCGCCGACCTATTCTCGGGGAACGCGCAACGTCTGGCACTACAAGTCTGCAGATTGGGATGGGTTGCGCGAATTTTACGCTTCTTATCCCTGGGGGCAGCTCTGTTTCTCGTCGGGTGATCCGGATACCTGTGCAGACTCCGTTGCCGACGTGGTGTTGCAGGGCATGGAATGTTATATTCCTTGTTCCGTGATACCCGTAGGCGGACGGAGCCAACCTTGGTTTAATCAGTCCTGTAGAGAGGCCCGTCGTAATAAGCGGGCTGCATACAGGGCCTGGGCCAAAGCGCAGGTGTCTGAAGATCCGAATATCACCGACTTGAGGAAGAAATTTAACGCTGCCTCGAGGTGCAGTAAGAGGATCACTGTCAGGGCAAGGAATGAGCACATCCGCAGAATTGGCGATCGACTAGCAAGCTATCCTTCTGGAAGTCGGGCTTTCTGGTCGCTTGCTAAGGCTGCCGAGGGTAACTTCTGTCAGTCGTCACTTCCACCACTGCGGAAACTCGATGGCTCACTGGCCCATGGGGCGAAAGAGAAAGCCGATCTCCTGGGCAGTCTCTTCGCCTCAAACTCGACTCTGGACGATAGAGGTGCCTCACCGCCGTCCACCTCGAGGTGCACAAGCTCCATGCCAGAAATCTGCTTCACCCAGCGTGAAGTTCGGCGAGCTCTAGCATCTCTTGATATCCGAAAGTCGAGTGGGCCAGATGGTATTCCTGCGGTGGTGCTCAAATTTTGCGCTCCCGAGTTGTCTCCGGTGCTTACGCGACTCTTTAGGCTCTCATATTCCACAAAAAGCTTCCCGTCAGCATGGAAGGTAGCTCATGTTCACCCTTTGCCTAAAAAGGGTGACCGCACCGACCCGGCCAACTACAGGCCAATAGCGATCACCTCCCTCCTCTCCAAAGTGATGGAGCGTGTTATAAACACACAGCTCCTTGGGTACCTAGAGGATCACCAGCTGATTAGCGACCGTCAATATGGATTTCGCCATAATCGCTCGGCTGGTGATCTTTTAGCGTATTTAACACACCGCTCGGCTGGTGATCTTTTAGCGTATTTAACACACCGCTGGGCTGACGCCATTGAGAGTAGAGGCGAGGCTCTGGCTGTAGGCCTAGACATTGCGAAAGCTTTTGACCGGGTATGGCACAAATCGCTGCTTTCCAAGTTACCATCCTTCGGGATACCCGAGGGATTATGCGAATGGGTTGCCAGTTTCCTGACTGGACGGAGCATCAGAGTCGTTATCAATGGTAGCTGCTCCGACACCATGTCTATTAACGCTGGCGTCCCCCCCGCAAGGCTCCGTGTTGTCCCCAACTCTGTTTCTTCTGCATATCAACGACCTGTTGCAAATTGGTGACATACGTTGCTATGCAGATGACAGTACTGGAGACACCTTGTACAGGGGCCGCGCCAACATCCCTCGGGTCGAAGTGGAAGAGAGTCGCGCCAGGCTTGTGTCTGAAATCGAAGACTCTTTAGATCTAGTCTCGATTTGGGGTTCTATGAACCTAGTGGATTTCAACCCCAGTAAGACGCAAGTCTGTGCATTCACCGCTAAAAAAACCCCTTTTGTTGTAGCACCTCGCTTTCAGAGCATACCTCTTAAGATCTTGGAGAGTATCGGGATCCTTGGTATCGACATCTCCAGCAAAGTCGAATTTAGGGGTCATCTGGACAATAAAGCCAAAATGGCCTCCAAAAAGCTCGGTGTGCTGAACAGAGCGAAGCGGTACTTCACCCCTGGGCAACTCTTAATGCTTTACAAAGCTCAGGTGAGGCCCCATATGGAGTACTGCTCTCATCTCTGGGCCGGCGCACCGAAATACCAACTGGACCCATTTGACTCTATCCAACGACGTGCTGTTCGTATTGTCGACGATCCCACTCTCACGGGCGGTTTAGAATCCCTCAGCATTCGGAGAGACGTTGCGTCTCTCTGTGTGTTCTACCGCCTGTACAATGGGGAATGCTCTGAAGAATTGTTTAATATAATTCCCACCTCGGGTTTCTACAACCGCACCTCCCGTCACAGAAGTGCGGTCCATCCGCATTTCCTCGATACGGAGGTGTCGCGCACTGTTCGGTCCAAAAACTATTTTATACCGCGAACCCGTAGGCTGTGGAACGAACTGCCTCAAGAGGTCTTTCCACTGAGCTACGATATGGGGTTCTTCAAGAGAGCTGTGAATAGGATTTTGCAAGGTCGGCGGCGCGCCCGCATGCCCCCTGGTGTTGCAGGTGTCCATGGGCGGCGGTAACACTTACCATCACGTGGGACCGCTTGCTCGTCCGCCTCCTAGTCTATAAAAAAAAAAAAAAAAAAAAAATTATTTAATCAGTGCTAAGAGGAAAAGAGTAGGAATTTAGAATTTAAAGAGATTACTGAAACATATTTTTAAATTAAAAGTAAAATAAGGTTTTACACATACTAATACTTAGTAAAAAATAGTTAATGTAGTAAATTATTATTAGTGTTATAATACTTCATTTCTTCTTCTTCTTCTTCTTCTCAGCCCTTGGACGTCCACTGCTGGACATAGGCCTCCCCCATTGTCCGCCATTTAGACCTATCGGCAGCGACCTGCATCCAGCGGGTGCCCGCAACCTTTATGAGGTCGTCTGTCCATCTAGCAGATGGACGTCCTCGGCTTCGTCCGCCGGTACGTGGTCTCCATTCGAGAACCCGTCTGCCCCATCGGCCATCGGTTCTTCGAGCTATGTGCTAATACTTCATTTACTTTAAAGAAATAAAACAACCATTGTCCACCAACAAACTTGTGTCCATTGTAAACAACCATTGTCCACCAATAAACGTGGGTCCACTATTAACCTTTTTAACTATTTTTGAGTAAAATTTCCACGAATATATAGTTCTAATTAAGTGATTGAATCACCCATTCTGTATTTGGCTGCATAGTAAAGAAGTGGCTGAATACCAAATAAGAATATTTTTTGCAAGTGTATGTTTAATTCGTCTAAAGTGAAGCCAAGAAGAAGGTCATGTTTTATCAGTTTTATTCAAAACAGTAAAATAATATTCATTGCTAAATTTCAAAAGATCGGCAGCGAATCTAAATTACTGACCCCCCCGAACCACACAAACATAAACTGCTTTGAGGCTCATTACCAACTTTCTATTCATCAACTTAGAACAAAGAAAATTAACTTCAAAATCGCCGCAGAAACACGTTTACGATTGCAAAAATAGTTTGTAGTTGTAATGCTCGGTTGGTCAATTGCTTTGAAATGTGCCAACGTTTGTCGTTTTGACTGAGATTACTATAAAACAAATGTGTGTTTTGTTGCCACTTTTTGGCAAACAAAAGTATCAACTTACCACAGGTTTGATAGAATTATTTCCCAACTTCTTTTCTTTAACCTTGTGCGGTATAATCAGACTGGCATTCAAATCTTGTTCCGTATTAGTCACGTCATATATCTCCTGTGTGTCCAGTTCTTGGAAATGCGAGTTCTGGGCCACATTTAGTTTATCTGCGTCCGTCTGCCAAGTTTCGGCAAGATTTGCCAGTTTATCTGCCAAATGCACTCGGCCTAGTCTAGAGGCGTATTTGGCAGCTAATGGCAGTAAGCGATCGTCTTTAAGTAGTTCCATTAGTTCCAGAGCTCTTTGCTCCATTTCGCTTCTACAGGAGAGCTGTGGATGGTAATTTTAGATTTTGAAAGATTATGAGATTTGAATTTTATTGATTGATTGAAAAGATTCGCATCAATTCGCATGTTGTTGGATGATTTTAACTACACTTGCCCGCAACGTCCAATAGCATGCCAAAATATTTTTGCTCTAAAAATGCGAAAAGGTGAAATTGATGTGAATAAGTGTGGTTTATCTTTAATAATGCCCAGCAGTGGTCAAAGTAATCGTCAGTTACGCAGCTTGTAACAATAACAGGTCGCAAATAAATTTAATTTCACTTGTATGTGTTACGATAAATAAAGTATTGAATTGTAAGTGAATTGTTATAAATCATAAAAAAATAACCTAACTAAATAAATGTAAAAAATGGTGGAATCCATCCACTCTCGGTACGGAACAACCTATTTTTAACTTTTGCGTTATGTCAGTGACAGGTTGTATAATTGAGACATTTCCTCAAATATACGAAAACAAAGTTTGAGTCGATTTATTTGCTCGCCAGTGTAGATATACGATATACAAGGTTTTTTTTCTTTTCATATATGGCAATACACATATTGGCAAATAATTTGAATTTGAATGACGCAATTAGTATATTCTGCCAGTGTGAAGTTTTATTCGTAATTAAAGACAAAACATTTCAAAACACATTTAGTCAATGTCCAGTCACGTGTGAGTAAGTCGGGAGTCGCTCATAGTAAAGTGATAGTAGATTTACTGAGGACGGAGATAGACCCCTTGGAAACAAACGAAAAATGCAACTTTAAGATTTCATTTGATTATCACAAACTCTAGGCACTTTGAAGTTTAATAAACTATTAAACTACAATTTTAATAATAATCAAACATAAACTCAACTTCGCTCACGTCGCTATCACGGTTTGATGCCAAACGTTACTCACCGCGAACAGTTTGAGCGCGGTCTCGCGAGCAGTCTTCACGTCCACGTCGGATGTAGTGTGCGCCCACCGCACCAGCCGCTCCTCGCACTCGCCCTTCTCGCTGTCCAACTCGCACAACGATATCTGTATATTTATTATAACATTGGATTTATTTCAAGGAAAGGTTTACTTTTTAAATACTCATAGGACATCCTCGTAATATCATAGGAGTATATCCGCGTATGGCGCGAGTAAGTTAAGTCCCAATAAACAGCTTTTCAAGTTTTGTGTTTTTGCTACGAGAAACGTGTAAGTATTATTATTTAAAATTTTGATTATATCAACTTATACCTTAGATGAATTGAATGAGAGAAGTGGGTGAAAAGCGAAGGGAGACAGACAGTGGCAAATCTGACTCCAGAAATATGTTCATATGTTCCATGGCAGTCCTTGTTTGAATATTTGAATATTTTTAGATAATCATATTTTCCCAATTAAATTGTTTAGAATACTAAAAATAAATATGTGAAATCAAAATATTTTGAAAAATTAATGAGATAAAGAGCTTAGAATAACAAGAGCATTATTCTTTATTGCCATTATTATTATTATTCTTGCTATTACTTTTGTTATACATGTGTGACAGTTCAGTGATAGCTTTGCACTACATCCCCATCATATTCTCAGATGGTATTGTAATAATACTCTTTCGAGTAGGTATTGTCTTTTACCGAACTTCTTCCTACTAAATTATAACAACTGACCGCTAATGAAAAACCTAAATTCGAATTTGCTCCAAACTATTTGATTTCATTCACTTTGCTGTCTAATTTTGGATCCGTAAAGTTGTGCATATTGCACTTCGGAAAAGCCTTCAGTGCAGTGCCACTTATGTTAATGAATATCTCATGAAACACTTGGTGCCGTATGTCACTGATGTTCTGCTGTATAACTAACAATAAATTTATAAGAAACACCTTTTTAGGGTAATAGTCTTCAACAGTCCGTTTTTACATGCACAGTTTATTTTACTTTTATGAAATTAATTTTATTTATATCAAAAATGTAATGCTGAAGTGAGGACTGGTTGTATTCATTCTCTGCCAGCTGAGCAAACGTCGCGGTATATTGAATTTCTTTTGTGTAATCTAAAAACTTTTGTTCTACAATACGACTTTTTAAAATTTTGTCCGACTGAAACTGATTTTTCGTCCGAAACCGAAACAGTACATTCGGCCGCATTTGCAGTTTCGGCATAGACTACAACTAGTCTAGTTTATAACACAATACTAAAACACAGACCTTAAATACACCACATTAATTTGATATTAAACTAAAATAGACCCTTCAGGTGCATGATATCCACTTCCCTATCGTTAGAGATAACTATTATCGATAAGTTCATATCCGGAAAAGTCCGTTTCCTAAAACGACTATATCCAAAAATGACATTCTAAAATTACCGTATCTTATAATAACCATTTCCTGAAATTACCTACTTGGATTATAAAATACTTTTACTACTTTTTAAAATGCATATTTTTGCTGGTACTTAACATGTTTAAGAAATAAAACACTTCAGTGTATATAACAATTACCATATTTAATTAAATATTAATAAAAAACTTCACTGCTATCATATATGACACCAAATTAAACATGTGGCCATAATAATGGATAATAATCAAATATAGAAAAGAGTTAAATATTCAAAAAGTGGTCATGTGTAAATGAGGACAATCTGGGAAATAGTAGTTACGAGATATTGGCGTAATGGGTAATGTCATTTTGAAATTTATAATTTTGAGAAAACTACATGTTCACTATAAAATTTAATTAAGTGGTCATTTTGGGAAGTTGTGGATATTGTGGACCCAATTCAATTAATTACCTGAATGGATAGTTCCGTGACAATAGGCTTGGGTGCAGTCGGCGGGAATGATGTGCCTCTACATAATATTGCTCGGACTTTTTGTGTCGGTTCACTCACCTGTAAATAAAGTTAATATTATGTATCAACCTATTACATACTTTTTTAAATGTCAGTGTAATCTTTACTTGGCCGTTAACACTAGCAATATATTTGTTAAATAAGTTACATAAAAGGCTGTAGATTACATAAATACACGTGTTTTTTATACAAGAGTACAGACGAGTAGAAAGTACCTCCGCAATACATGCCAAAATTTTAACTTTGTAACAATTTGTGTTTAGAGTAGGTAAAAGGCGTTTTTGTCCATATAAATATGTGTATGACACTCCCTTTAAATATTGCTAATCAATCCCTGACAGTGTTAATAGAATAGAATGGTAATAGAAATTACGGAAACAATAAACCAAGCATCGGAAGCGCCTCTAGAGTGTGCATTAGTATCACAGATAGGCATCCACACGCCGCTGGTGACGTCGTAAAGCCGCAGTACTCCGCTGTTGTCGTAAGCGCACGGCGATCCGCAGTCTGATGCACCGAGCCAAGTGAGTTTAGAGCTTGGCGTTAATGGAATAGGGACAGTTTTGCTGCGGATTTGTCGGCCTGGTGAGGAATGAAAGAATAATTTATTATTGATACACTTTAATACACAATGTGTAACTGAAATAACACAAAAGGTGAAAATGGGGAGTTTGTATCGATAGTAGAATACAATAGGGTATTTTTTTATTACTCATTGTTTCATAATGTATTTTTCATTTCCAGCATACTATCTTATGTTCTAGGCGCAGGTACGCAATCAATGCGGCGCGCTGCTGCGGCCCGCCATTATACTGTCCTGAGTAATGCGCGAACTACGAACGTATTAAATAGAACAACAAAACCTTACGTTTGTAACTTTTGATTAGTCCCTAAAATAATTATATTTTTCACTAGATCGCTTTTATATACTTTAAATTAGTCGATGTTTTTCAGATTTTCCGACAAAAATAGTGTAAAATATTCTACTATGTCATTCAGTGATAGCATTATAAATGTTCATAGTGTTCATGTTCATAGTGATAGCATTTATAAAGAAATATAAGTTATTTTACAGTCCATAGACTGTAAAACTGTGATGGAAAATTAGAATAAAAATCAAACTATCAATCAAAATCTGATTAAATCCGAGCGAGTGTCAATAGTGTTATGCACATAAATTATACACAATTTATTTATTATTAACTTAATAAAAAATATGAAATACATGTGTTAATATTTTGTTACATATAACAGTTTTAGTCTACTGATTGACATATTAAAATATTTTACTCAATTTTTCTAGTATAATTCTAGTAGGTATAAGCCTGGGGTTATTTTACAATTTGCAAGGGAAACGCAACAACTCTGCTATGCCAAAGACTTTTTGAGAGGATGAGGGTGCATGTTGCAATCCCACAGCCGCTGGGCGTACTCGACTGGTCAAGTCGAGTGCACACTCACTATATACGGTCTATTCAATACAGCCCCTTAACTTTTTATTTTTTTTACCTTAGCTTATTCAGTTGCAGTTGTAAGCGCACCGGCCAAAGTAAAAAGTTAAAATTTCTAATATTTTATTAACAACACACGGCTATTTATAATAATATATCCCGGCGTACACTTTTAAATATTCGAATGTTCTTTTCACATACAACTATTTAAACTTTCGCATTTTGTTTTGTCAACTTGTGACCCTGCCCACATGTGGAGTAGAAATAAAGGGTAAATAAATACATTTGTTATATGCGTTCAGACCCGATTTACAAAGTAAAATGCTCTTTTCACACCTTGTATAGAATTTTAAGGAATATAATAAAGAAAATCATAAATACAATGAAAGTAATAGAGCAGTATTATTTGTAATCTCACCATTCATAGCAACAATATCCATGGCGAGGTGCTGATCAGAGATGCCGGGATCTGTGCTGTGGTACACAGCAAGTACTGTTGTATTGAACCCAGCCAAAGTCACCACGGGACCCGCTAGAGATATCACCTGAAACATTATACTTTAATTGAGAAGATAAAAGCTAATAAATACGGTACAGGTACATCTTTGTGATAAATTAAAAGTGAATAATAAAAAACAAAAAGGATTTAAAAAGGATCAAATGTTTGTGTGTTTTCTTGTTCAATGAATAAGATTAGAGATTTTTTATGTTTTTATTCAAATCTAATTAAGGTTAAGGTTAACAAGCCATGTGACTCTTGACCTTGCTACCTATTCTTTGTATTAGCCTGGTTTTACTGACTCATTAGTGTTACAGTAACTCATAAGCATATAACTAAATAGTTCACTGACAAGTTAACTTTCATTACATTCTTTTTCTAATTTTTATTGTTGCTATGAATGTATAACAAAATAATGAATTTCCCTTATCCTATTATACTCTCTATTTGATGGAATGAGACGAAACGGGATAGAGTGGGAAATAAGGGGGTACTCCAGTCCTCCGTCCTTAGATGTGCCACCTCCCTTTGGAAATTAAATATTAGGTGTGGTACTGAATTTTAAAGGATTTTTAATAGATGGCGTTACTAATACTTGAGAATATTTTTGTGACAATAACCTGTGTGATGTTAAAGTGCTTATTATAATCTATAAAACCTGATCAGTCACGTTGAACGGAAGCGAAAATAAATAGGTTTTTTATTACGCCAAAAATGTCTAATTACATCCCAACAAAGCAATATTTGCGGGAAAGATTTTCAGCATTTTCACATCGAATCGTGACTGGCGATGAACTACCAAAAAGTATAGAAACAAAGTGAACGACTATCAACACGTCATATCGATCCAAAGACGAAACATAGCGCGAAAATTATTCTGTATTCAGTACAGTTCAGCTCATTCAAGACTGTCCCTTATCTCCTGCCTACCAAGCACCTCCGAAACGAGTACATTCAACCGAGCATTGAAGTAAGACAGCCTGAATACGCCAAAAGACATGACCAGATGATTTTCATGCACGACGACGCTCGGTGGCATTTTGCTAAATCTGTTAAAAGTACATTGGAAGTGCCAGGCTGGGATGTTCTACCTAACCCGCTTTATTCACCAGATATTGCTCCTTTTGACTCATTTATTTCGCTTGATGGTGCATAGCCTAACTATATCTGAAAATGGGTCGAAGAATGAATTGCTTCGTAAGATCATCAATTTTATTACCACGGAATCAATTGAATACTATAAAGATGGCAAACAGTTATAAAAAGAGATGGACAATACTTAGATAAAAGTTAAATAAATCTTTCACTAAAAAAATGACAGTTGTTTTCAATAAAAATCCTTTAAAATTAAGCACCACGCCTAGTACTTTGCACATATCAACAATGCAGTCGTTATTGTACTAGTACAATAATATAGGATGTCTTCCAACCATTATCGAAGTATGACACCATGAATTCTGTAAATGATTCCGAGTTCATTGACATGACAATTTTACGAAGGCTTTTTTTGCAAGAAATCATTCTATTTTAAGTTTTTATCGTGTTATTTTTGAATAATTTATAAAATACAAGTAATATTTAAGTTAATCAACTTCGAATCGTGAAGATAATTCATAGTTTTAGGCTTTGGGAAAGGATCAGAATGTGTATAATTAAATATGGAGGAAATACCTGTCTCTGCGTGCCCATGCATGTAAAGAGCCGCAATAAGCGTGCATTGGTAGCGCAAGCGACGACGCCTGTACTCGCTGTTATACATAAAATTTCTTCAGTATCGGGCATTGAAACGCTCCATTCTTTGCTACTGCCCAAGAGCAATATGCATACTAACTTGCTAAAAAAATGGGTGGATATGAGAAGGTTGTCTGTAGAAAAGAGCATCGAGATATGCTTAAATACAAGAGGCTCATTCAGTTTTCCAATGAACATTTTGCATCATGAGTATTCGTGAAGTTTACTGTAGTCGATATCACCCTATAAAGTCCCACTGTAGGGACACAAACCTCTCCTTGCACTCTCGAAAGAGCACAATTCACCACGTGAGCACAGTATGGATCGTTGTCTAAAATCCTAGTGTAAACAGAAGAGTTTTTTTCATTGCAGAGCCGATAATAATTGAAAAATGCGTATTTAAATACAAAATCATTGGTATAAGCTGAGTGGACTCAGATGTTACGAATATGAATCGAGAATAAATATTTTTAAACTATCACTACTCTACTGAAGTGAACTTTTACCTGTAGTTTTTTTAGTCTAACTTTATGCATATTTTTTTAATAAAGTCTAGAGATCAAACAATTTCACAGATTTTATGCCATTAACAAATAATTTACTTATGGTGGTTCGCGGTGCCCTAAAGTGACAAAATAAGATTGTAAAGTAAAGTATACTTCAAAGATGCAAAAGCAACTCACGTGTCCACCTATTGAATAGTCGATAATGAGTTGCAACGCCTGGTTCGATTCTTTAGGCAATATACGATACGTATTTTTTATATAGAAAGGTGACAGACGAGCAGACAGCCCACCTGATGTTAAGTGGATACTGTTGCCCATGGACATGGGTAAGTTATGCCAACAACAATCAAGAATGATCAACATTGGACACATCCAGTTAGCCCAGTTCGTAGTGACCGTGCCTGCTGCGCAATAGGTCCCGGCTTCGATTCCCGGTCGGAACTGTTTAAACACAGGTGTTTGTTCAGGTACTGGGTATTGCATGTATTGTATTGTAGTGTATGTATTGTATCCTAATGTGGGCCATTGGGGGTGGTGTTATTTATTTTTAAAAAAGATGTCTCCATATACACTATTTTTGATCAGGAAAACGAATTGGGGAAGTTAGGGAATACAAGGGCACTCTTTATTTTACACATAAATAAAATTTTCACTTACCTAGGCGTCTCACAAGCCAAAGCGAGTACACTAGTGGACAAACTAGCCATAGTATGGTTCAAGTAATTGTTTAGATGTATGCCATGATGTACGTTTGTATCGTGGAACTCTACGTCGATTGTAGACTCGTCATTTTCTGAAGCGTGGCAGCGGACAATGCCCACTTCATTCCAACACATGTATCTAAAAAATATTAAAACGAACGAATGTCCTTTCAATGTGCGGGAGACAATAGTTCATTTCGATTAATAAGCATCACCTCGATTTATTATACCGTCTTGATTAATCTACCAGCGACGATTAATCGACCCGCCTTGATTAATCGACTTACTGTTTTGCACAATCAAAAACTGTTTATATACTTTGTGCAGTAAAAGCTGTAGATTTTGTTTAAATGAATACTTCTTTACCCTTCGCCACTAATAGCCTTGCCAACTTTAAGGAGTAAATCGTGGGGTATTACGTGGGCTCTTTCCGGCACGCACTTTCTTAACGCACTTTTCTTTCGCATTTGAAATTTCTTTCTCATCTTTCCATTTCACACATGTCCCCTTTTTGTAAAAACTACATACAGAAATACTGTAAAAAATTACCTATGTTCGAGATGTGCAGGTGTGGCCGAAGGTTGGAAAGGCGGTTGGGGTGGAACGCTCGTTGGCGCCGGCGCCGCAGTAAGACGGGATGCCGGCCGAGAGTCCTCGTATTCCGTATTCAGACCGAATGTCTGACTTTTTATTTTCTCTAAAGATATAGAGTTGTCATCATCGCTCTCGTAGTCCTGTATTAGGTTGTCTACTATGTCGTTGTCTGTAATGTGTAACATTCAAAATACAAGTCAAATGATTTATTGAATAATTATAGGTTTGAAAAGATGTTGAGAAAGCATACATGCATCACTATAACTTGCCGTGCAGACATACAATATTATACTCGTATATTGTTTCAGTTCTAGCAAATACCATAGAATTGGTACAATTGGCCAAAGATTATGTTGAGCACTTCAAAGTTGAGTTTTAACTTATATTAGAACTTGTCAATTTATATTAGAAACTATAAAATTTGCTGTTTAAAAATTTTCTCTGAACTGGATATTACTTAAATAAAAATGTTTTTTTTTTAAGTGACTCACTACACTACACGCTACTACGAACGGCAACGCCGCTGAACAGCTACTAATCAAACCGCTACTATTACTACTGTTAGATACATTTATATATCTATGAAATAGGCGGCGGTGCGAGTGAGTTGTATGTGTGAAGAAAAGGGTGAAAAAGGTCGTAGAACAAAAATTGATAGTTATCATTAAAGAAATTCCGTGTTAATTGGGTTTTTTATTTAGCCCTGTGTACATACACACTATGTGTATGTCGTTGTATAGAACTTGTAAAGCTACAACTTTTGTATGAACACATTTTTTCTAAAACCTATTAAAAATAGCGCCTGATATCAGCCTTTTTATTTAAAAACCTTATTGCACTTAGTTGTACAAAAGGTGAGCTTAATGCCTTGAAACATTCTCTACCAGAAAATGTTTGGGTTAAATAGAGAGGTACATTGGAAGGTGTGATGAAATATATTATTATAAATATAACTGTAAAAAGATAATTAGTAAACATTTTACACAAATACTTATAATGAATGCTTAATATTTTCAGCTAGTTGACTGTTATTGGTCTACTTAGACCGAGCAGTTGGAAACTAACCATAGAGTGCATAAAAAAATAGTGCTATAGTCGGATTATTTATTCGAGTCAGCTATATGACATGTAGAACTATCAATAAAGTGTCATCTCCATACAAAATTCACTCTGTTTGACAGTTCTATATGTCATCATATCCCTGACTTCGAATACATAATCCGACTTTAGGATAGTTTTAGGTACAATAGAAGAACAAAACTTTGTGCTATGAATGGTTTAACATCTTTTAAATTAGTTGACGTGTTTCAGGTTTCCCATTCTTTTGATGACACGTTGTATACATATATAAATATATATTTCAGTGACATGTACATTATATTTTATTCTATTATTATAAACACATATACAAAAATTTTTAAAATTCACTTGGGATCAATAAACCCGCACTGGTTTGTACGAATCCTACACATTCCTCTTATAAGTTTACAAATAGCGATAAATGTCTATAGATATATATAGACAGATGTATTTCAGATATATGTCAGATAGATGATAACCAGTCAATAAAGTGATGTGTACCTTTAGGCTGAATATATTCTTTCCTTAGATTACTGTATTAATCAATCATACAAAAACTCACCTTCAGCTCTTTCAATGTCACCCAAATTGTCATCATTGTCCAATTTAGAGCTGTCTTTGCCATAGCAGTTGACCAGCGTACCCAGTTGACCAGCAATGTCACAGTACACAAGGACACCATTGCCTTTAACAATTTTAAATAACTAGATTTAATTAACTTTTATCAATGTGTATTAACTACTTATTGACTTAGATTAAATTGGTTTAAATTATTATATTAATTTGATTAATAATAAAGTATATTAATAAATTTACTTCCATTAATTTCAATTAACTGCATGTTTAATTAATACTAGTCAAGTTTAATATACTATATTTAATAAATTGTGCCGGTGTCTGAGCAAAGGGTCCTTATTATATTATTTACATGTATTTATTTACAAACCTATGTTTACCTATATGCAAGCATATAGGTGTGCAAGCATCAGTTCTCTATGTTTTGCCCAATGGTGTAGAAATATTAGAATAATAATGGCATATTTTGCCATAAAATTACAATGATGGAAGTGACATTAAATTTAGAGTACATAAGTTAAAACCAACTAAATTATGAGTAACATGTAAGAAGATTCCTTAATGAAGTAAAAGTAATTCCAAGTAGTATAGGATAAAGATGTGTGTATATACTCGTATACACACAAACAGTAGGTAGGCCATTGTACACCATCTGTCTTTTACCATCTTAAAATTATCTTTACGTGTCTCAAAATGTTTCTTTACCTTTTGTAAAGGAAAAGGGCATAGGACGCTGGGAGACTGTATATATAACATATTTATTTCTTTACTTTAGTTGTTACAAAAGTATATGAGACCAAACATGGACCCAGATAGGGTGTAGCAATTTATAACTTTATATTATATTAATTAAAAATAAAGAATATGTATTTAGATTGTAAAGACCGTTAAAAAATGTCTATAAAGAATTTACCGACGGAATAATAACATAGAGTGGTTATAACATTAACTGAAAGTACGTATGAATGTTTGTTTATTTTTATACTCGTCATGTCTTCGTGATTGAACAATCGCAATTGCAGCGCCGGCTCTAGCCCATGTAGCGCCCGGGTGCAATCAATACCCTGGCGCCCTCTAGTAGGCGCGCGAACACGGGCGCAGGGTCTTTGAGAGCGCCCCCTAAAACTCTGCGCCCGCGTGCGCCGCACACCCTGCACCATAGGTAAAACCGGCTCTGATTGTTCGGAATACGAAGATGGCTGATCGGCTTTATTATAATTAGTAGTACTTTATATTTTTTTTTATACAAACAGGAAAGTTAGTTATAGCAGACTTACCTTTAGGATTCCAAGCCATAGCTGATAGATTATGTGAAGTAGGATGTTCAATTATTCCCATACAATTGCCTGACTCTACTTCCCAAACCGCTATTTGACCAGCCACAGTGGTTCCACAGAGAAACTGACCACATGGTGAGAAGAGGCATTGAGATATTGCACATTTTATCTGAAATGACAATATGTATTACCTATACTGGTCTATTGAATGTTTGAAATAATTTAAGAGCTGTTTTTCTCATTATTCAGCTCATTATTCATTTATCGATTAATCAGTGAGTAACTGTCAGTTATTACGTATGGTGCCAAAACGTGCAACCCTAATGATTTATTATTTATGATTCTTTACTATAATAAATATTTATTAATTTATTATATTTAGCTGTTCGATAGGTATGGCCTTCTATCTCTTGCTTCTAGATGCGTGCTCCTGGATGCAATGACTCTTCATAATCTATGCAACCATAAATATGATTGCATAGATCTTATTACTAAATTGAGGTACCAGGTACTCAGGACGCTACAGCCCGGGGCGCGTCCACACCGCCTGTTTTTTACAGATCTGAGCTCCACATCTAAATAACTTTGATATATTTGGTACGTCAACGGCTAAGTACAAAAAATTGGTAAATATGTTAAAAAAGTAGATTCTAAATATAATATAACGTATAAAATACAGTTAATATAAATTATTCTTGTTAAAGTTAGCAAATTTGAAATTTTGAAGTTTCCAATGTGCTTACTGAATTATTGTTTCCGTTTCCTTAACCCATATGTGAAAAACGGTGTGGATTGTACAATATTAATACTAAGAGGACCTTAATGTATGTATAGCATTTTATTTACAATTCTTTGTTTCTCCCAATAAATAAAAAAAAAATACATTGAAAAAAAAAACAACAAGTATAAATATAAATATACTAACGGAACTGTGTGTGAAGGCCATCCGTTGGCCCCAACTTTCACAATCGAGTAATATTATTTCTCTGTTATTTGGATAAGCTAAGTATTTTCCCTCTGTAGGTTCAAAATCCATACGACCTGCAAGCATCAGACACCCTAGTTAAAATATTGCTTAGCAATGAGTTAATTTTTATATCAAGCTTTTTTATTTTGTTCAATCAGTATGCAAACCGGTAAGCAGTTTATTGCACTGTAAGAGACTTATAACTTGCTAATGCCATCTGTAACTTGGAGGATATTTTTAATTGTTATGTTTAATTGCCAGTTATTTTACAATTTCGTGTTATGTATGAACAAATTACAGACAGTTTTTTGTTGTATGACATCCGACTTATACACCAGCGTCCAATACTCTCGACAATTAATGATAGACAAATAAATCAACCATCAATTGCAGTTTTTTGAATATTAAAATCTTCTATAGAAATAAAAATGTAAACGTTCGTTTGTTAAAAATCTTAAATCTCCGAAAGTTCTTCACCGATTGCTTTGAAATTTTGACACAACGTTGCATTCAAATACGCGCGTGTTTTTATATACCTATCACAGTGTAAAAACATGCTTTTTACCCAAAAACAAGTAAAAACAGGGTAAGCACCATTTGTTGGGCAGCCACAGCAACGCGTGGGCGGGTACAGTTAGTACAAAATAAAACACGGCAGTTTAGACCTGTAAACTGACTGTTTGGGAATTAGGATGTTTTTCAAAGGTGATATTCCCATTACGAAAGTTGTCCAGAGCTGCCAGTCTTTGTTATTGTTGACTCTTTTGGGAACCATGGCTTTACACTAAAATTGTACTGCCTAACAATAAAACATTTATTATTTTCCCTAAGATATCCGGAATCCATATTGAGTCAAGCACCTGTCTTTTTGTCATTTCCGGTCTAGCGACTCCCTTCTTCGTCGTCCGCTTCCCGCCTGACGTTCGGTGGCGGGGCGAGCGGGATGCGCCGCGCGTCGCGGCCGGCTTATGTTCATTATACCATAGAACTCATGCATGATTTACCGGGTAGAGATTACTTGGATTACAGATATCTTAGGAAAAACAATGGGTAAGTTTTATTGTTAGTTAAAACTCTCAATTATTTGTTCCGTGACGATATCCGGAATCCATCTTGAGGGATGTGTTTGGTATCTCCTGATATCTGTGACGTATTTATTAATAATGAAAATCAATTAACGACGATGCTATAATGTACAATGCTATTATTATTTACCGTATTATTATTCAAATAAAATCTACACTGGGTCAAAAAATCTTGATAATAACGTCATCTCATGGGAATGTGATCGATTATCTTTTTTTTTATCTGATAATATTTTCGAAATGTACGAGTATGTTCCTGTTTCCAATTTCCGGTCGCAAGTATTTAATCAATTGGGAAATATGCCCCCCAATTTAATGACGCTACTGCCGAGCCCATTGAACATGGGGTAGCATTTAATCCAGCTTCCTTAAAAACAGACAACCCAACCTTTAATGATAGTCCTCGATGCGGGTTTGGATTCTCTTTGGCAGTAATAAACAAATCTGACCATTTACCTACTTCACGCCGCGCGCTGATCCCTTGAAATCATTAACCGGCGAATGCAGTAGATATTATTCAAATTTCTGATCGGGTGTTTCTTAATACTCCATCCTGATTGCCTGTAATCAATATTATCAGTTTTTGAACCGAAACAAGGCCGTAAAGTCCAGTATTACCTTCATCTATTCTTAGTAAAGTATGATAATACACTCTGCGCCTCGAAGCCAGTAAAAATAACACTGCAACATGCTTCGATATTTGATATAGATTATTTTCGTCAGGTGAATTTGAGTTCAAGTACTTCAACAATATCGAAAGTTTCCAAATGGGCGGTTTAGGTACCTTTTGCAATCGGTATTGCTTTTAACGTGTGTTTAAAAAAGAAATTAGAGGACAAATCTTTACTTGAGCCCATAGTAATAACTGACTTATGAACCGGAATAGTTCTATATGCTAATCCCTCGTTAGTATGAAGATGGGCTAGATATAGTTGTTGCAATCCACGAGCAAGCGTCGGCTTTATTTGTGGTAAGATGAGCTAGTGTGTGTCTGCCGGAACGGTCAGTCTTGAGCGGGCACTCGGTCAGCTCACTTGTGCATATTGTTTCCACGTCGCTCACAGACACGAAATACGGCCAGCATGTCATAGCGCAAAGTAATTCACAGTGAGATGAGTTTTTTTTTAATGAAATGTTTTGCTAATAACATTTGTTATTAAAAAAAACATATCGAGATGAAACCTACCCTAGATTATACTCTGGCCAATAAGCTACTCAGCAGTGAAAATCGCATCGAAATCGGCCCCGTAGTTTTGAGTTTGCGTGAACAGACAGACAAACGGACAATAGTAATAAAAAATCTTTATTTGGTCTCTATATCATGTCTAAAGCAAGCACAGCATTTACTTTATTCAAAAATACTTCATGTACAGATTCAGCTTCGTTTACGATTTTATTATAGCTTTAGATTATTATTATAATTTAAGCGTTTAATTGTTAAATAAATTCGTAATAAATGATTTTTATTTAAATAAAAAAAACGTAAATAAATTTGTCAAAATACATTTATTTTGATGCTAACCGTACGGACCACCGCCCGCACGCACACATGGATACGTATACAAATATATTTCCACTACAAGCATAAACGGCGCTTTCTCGTGGATTGCAACAACTATAACGTGCCACTTGTGCTGGAATAGGGTTCTTAAAATCAACACCATGTTGTTTGTATTTGCATCAAGCTGGTTTGTAAGTATTGATTGTAGACTTCCTCCAGCTCGGTAACAATAAGGACCGCTTTTGCGCAGTCCAATCTTTAATTATACTATATCTGTCCACCCAAGATCAGCCAGGCCTCTAATTGAATATTCTGAATCTTTGGCCGTTGTTGTGTCGATCAAAATTTGTGAAAGGTTTGAAATGCAATACGGACCCCTTATCACTTTATGTTGCAGGTCGGCTCTCCAGAACACCTTGTTCCAGTTCGGTGCTATAAGGATATACCGATCTCGGGTTGTATTCAGATAGGACAGTACCTGCGGTGTGAGATTTGGCGGTGGAAATGCAAGTTTGGAGTTTCACTGCTAACTGAATGCATTATGGAAGTGCTCGAGGATTTTGAGAGTCTAATGACACATACCTTGGGACAACGTGTGCGGTGTCCGATGCAAAGAAGTCCACCTCCGAAATGCCTCAAATCTGGAATATTAGCTATTTTGCAGATGACTTCAGATGCCATTCAGGACAGACCTTACCTCGTGACAAGACGTCTACGTCGCCGTTGCACCTTCCTGGGAAGTATTGCGCAGTCAAGGAAATGTTTAGCTGATCCAGTAAACCAATAAATCCAGTAGGCCTATGAGTTTTATTTCAACCCTTCTTCACTGATCGCTGGGAAACAACTCCATCGGACAGTCCCTTAGATTTATGTTCAATTCCTTTTACAGTTTTAGATTTTTCTTGTACAAACAGCATTTATGCCAAGAAGATAATAATGTGTTTGAGTAAGATGATGTAGATTGAGAGATCTTGTAAGAAACGTCGATTAATACGTAGAAAATATAAAAATATTAATAAATAGTGAAATACAAAGGTTAATATAATAAGCGAATTCAAACAGAATTCGTTCAAAAGAATTTGATAGAATACAGAGATTATAAAAAAAATACAGAGGTTATAAAGGATGAGCTATTTAACAAATGTTACAGTATCCCATGTAACGCCCATAAATTCCAGGTGGCGTGTCCGAACCAGCACAGATTTGTCGAAATTGACCGTCCGACCGAGTTGCCGCATCAGGCTGATGGTGAAAGCAACATAGTCGTGGAGGAAGTCGCGAGACTGGTTGGCAAGTAGAAAATCGTCTAGGTATACTACGCACCATGTTGTGGGACCGTAGGTATTGGGCGACCCAGTTAGTCAGCGAGGCGAACGTCCTTGAAGCTGATGCCAGAGCGAATGGTCATCTGCAGCCTTGAAAACTCATTCGTATAAATCTACGATGTTCCTGTGCGATTGGTAGATGGAAGTATGCTTGACTCAGGTCTAGTTTCGCCAATCAATCTCCTTTCTGCAAAAACCTTGGCAATATGAAGGGGCTAAATAATTGAAAATGTTTACCCGTTTTAGATTGAATACAAGCTGAAAGGTTCCGTCTTGTTTCGGACCAGGAAAAAAGAAGAAAGGTAACTGGGAATTACCTCCGCTTTCTTGAATACATGTAACCTTAACATATTCTCTATTTGCTGTGCCATTTGGTAACTCTCCTTTGTTTTGAAATTGATTATACCCTTTGATTGGGAAATATCAAGGGTGGCTTCATCATAAAAGGAATACATACCCCACATAGTAACTTACATATGATGTTGGGAGCTCCAAGGTTGCTCCAGACATGTTGAAATTGCTTTAGACAGCTAATTCGAAAGAACCTGCCGTCATGCACTGTGTTTGTTGAACTGGAGTGCAGCTACCTTTAGTGTTATACTTGCTTTTGAAGCCTGAGGATTTGCTTTCAGATGATTTTAGTCTAGTTTTAGACTTGCTGCTTTTTTAACAATTTTGTTGAAAAAAAAATTCGTTTGATTGTTTATTTGAAAATAGTTTTGGATAATCATAACTTTGACGACGTTGATTTGAAGTAGATGTCCCTGGCTGTGCCATTTGTGATGACAAAGAGAGCTTTTCGGCCCGCCCAATTTTTTGAAGATATGTAGCAAGTGCAATCAAATAAAGACTGCATCAAGTGGTATCCTTTGTAAGACACCACAATGAAATTTGTCAGGAATTTGTTTTAATAGTGCCTCTCTACGCAATTGAATACAGTCAGCTCTTCTACTGCAAACAATTTGTAGAATATCACCGGTCATTTACGTAGTTTGAATTTTTATTAAATGTTTAATTTTCTCAAAAGGCTCGAAGCTGACAGTACAGTACCGTTTACATTAGACCAATCAAATATTGTGAAGAAGTACGCAGTTCGTCTTTCGGTGTCAAAATAGCATTGGTAATAAAGGCAAACAAACATCCTAAAAGGTGCAGCTTTTGACTGCATTCTGCTGTTGCGAACAATCAAAACGTCTCAACTCATCATTTATATTTAATTCTACAAAACTGGGGGTAGTTGAATATTTCTTTTGGGTATCAATAAAAAAAATGGCTGACCAATCCATGCATTTAAATCTTTGTAAATGCGAAATTATCCATAAATGACCCTCATTTGACTTTTGAAATACAGGATCCTCTATTAGGGTAGTAAGATCACATAGCTGTAGCTGCGCGCCCTGGATTAGTTGCAATATGAGGTCATTAGTAACTCTGTCATTATTAGTATTAAAGTACCTCCGGCAACAGTACCACTAGAATTATTACTAGTCTGGGTCAATTGAGGATCACTATGTGATTATGTATTACATAATTGTGATCACAATTATGTGATATTAATTGTGTCAAAAAAGATACTTGTTGTGATAAAAACTCAAATTGCAAGTCAGTCAGAGCCCGTTTTGTAGACTTACTAGTTCTCACCGGGATAAAATCCTTCGATGATCCATTTGCAGTGTCGGAAGTGATCAAACTGCAGCTTCTTTTCCGAGAATTCAATTTACTAATATTTTTCTCATTTGAATATTCATTAGACTCTTTCTCCATTATAAATATAGTTAAGGAGGGAATAGATCATAATACTTATATTATTATTGCTTTCGCTAATCCGTGTAAACGCCATGAAAGACGACGCTATAATGAACGAAAGACGGGTCGCGGCGCGCGAGCGTCCCGTCCGCCCTATCACTCCCTGACGCCCTGACGTTCAGGCGGGACGCGGACGATGAAGAAGGGATTCACTACGCCGGAAATGACGAAAAGACAGGTGCTTCACTCAAGATGGATTCCAAATATCGTCATGGAACAAATAATATTGTCCCATTAATGGTAAAACCAATTATCCGTCAATTTTCCCAAAACAAGTTTATTGTACTAAAAGATTCAGCTTTGCTCTTTCTATTGGTAAAATTGGTTTTCTGTAAAGATTTAGAGATATAGGAGAAAAAAACTGATAAAATTCTATTTGTTAATTTTTTTTTGATTCTCAAGTTTTTCTTAGTTTTATTAGCACTGTATACAATGATTTATTAAATTTTCGAAACTTAATTAGTTATCAAAACCAATGGTCAAAACAAAATTCCGAGGCATTTGAAGACTTTCTAATTGAGTTTTTTTCAAAATCTTAATATATCGTCATTAGGTAACCACTAAGGGGTCGAAGTATAAGTACATCATCTACAGATACAATGAGAAGCATCAAAACTAATATTAAAATAAATATACAAAGATAATCTTACACAAAACTTTGGCTGCAAAAAATGTGTTTATTTTGGGAACACAGTTAATCTCCTTGATGACCTTCTGTGTGTCTATATCCCATATCCTCAAGTTGCCATCCCCACTTGCTGTGCTGGCATATTTCATGTGTGGACATATCGAAATGCTAAGCACGGGCCCTTTGTGATCCGACATCACAAATAATGGTGCCCCACCTTCTGGAGTACAAATCTTTGCTTCCATATTCTCCGAACAACATCCCACTGCCTGAAATATTTTGGCATATTGTTAATTCATAAATATATATTTATTTTACTTGTTAGTTATTTATTTTTATATAACAAACTTTATAGAACATTATCACACAAAGGGCGAGGTTAATGTCTTAAGGCACTCTCTAACAGCTAACCTTTGGGTTAAATGGAGAAATACATTGGGAGGTGCAATAAGAAGTATTATTATTATGACATTAAATGACAACAATATTATATAATTTCCTTAAATGTACCTAATGAATACATAACATACATATAATATAAAAATGTACATACATGTAAAATATATATACATATACACACATATTTTTTAATAAACATATGAAGGGTACAAGGGAATAACAGGATTTGTCACATTTTTGTATTTTTCATCTGGCACTGCAGTTTGAAAGAGTACAACCTTAACTTTCCTATGATATTTCATAAAATGCAAGATCTTTACACCAAATTTATGCACTGCCTAAAAAACAAATTGCCCACGACATTCAGGGAAAAACAAGTTTAGACCAAGATGAATATTTGAGTGACAGTGTGCACGACAGAATAAGTGAATAGTGAAAGTGCGGTGCCTATATACCTATGTGTACAATATAGAATCAGTGCGCGAAATATGCATGTGCTAACATCACACATTTCGGAGGAAAAGAGGGCCGTCTAAACAGAGTTCCGCAAGTAGTAAAATTTAAGCGGCACGATTTTGGTCAAGAATGAAATTCACGTGCCCTTCCTCCGGAATAATAAAATGTTAACACATACATAACACGTTATCATAAGATGTCGATACTATGTATAAAATGAATAACATTGATATGTAAGATGTAAAATGTTTAGTTAAGGTTAAATATGTGTTATATTAATGTTCCTTTACCTTTACATTTTATAATATTTTATGTACGATTTGCTTGTGTTTTTATATGTCTTATTCTCGCTCTCCAATGTGCTAGGATACCTAGGTTATAAGTCAGGGTGCTAGAATAAGGTTTAAAATAAAGACTACCGCCCGCAGTGTGTTTCATTTAGGATAAGTTCTAGAACAAAAAGTTGCGGGCTAGGTGGCGTAGTTCCGGTATCGGCGCCACTGAAAAGCCGTGCACCCCCGGTCCTCCCACACCTCTTACTACTCACAGAGGGGGGGAGGGACAATAAGGAAAAAGGGAAATTAAAAGGAAAATACCTAAACTTCGCCACCGAAAATAGTCTTTATCCTCCGTGCAATAAGAGGACCAGCCCAGATAAATAAGACTTGTAACCTAGATATTATGTACAAAAGTGGAGAGCTAATAGCATTAAAATTTCCTCAGGGAACGGGGGGATCGCTAGGGCAGCAAACCCCTATAAAAAGACAAAGGCCTAACAGCCAGCAAGCCAGTTCGTCCTCAGCACTTGAGTAGTAATTAACATATAGAAGAAAAGTGAGCTTGCTGCCCGTCGCCGCTCCCTCCGCACCCCTGTGTTTATGTAAACCAAAGCGGCGTTTTATTTCCGTATTCACCCCAACACCTGATCTGCCGAGACCCCTGTAACATCAAGACCGGCAAGCCTGAATCCCTACACCCCCCCGTTAAAGCTAAGGCGTGTGGCCTGCAACATTGGCCTTCGACCGCGATTGACGTGCAACTCTAACGTCTGGTTCTCAGAGCCAGATTGCTGAGCCAACACCCGATCGCCAAATCGGCGTACACCTTTAACAGACAGTTTTACAGCTTGTTTCTACAATATGATGGTCTTTCCATTAAAAGACCATTCATACCTAAAGTGCATTAAAAATATGGCACTCACTATTCAAAAGGCTTCATGTGAAACTCCAGATGAATGAAGGAAATTTTTTGACACCAAAATACAAGACATGTTCTATTTCATTTACTCATGTGATGAGCGCTGAGAGTTGAGTTTCCACCTGTAGTAGTTCATTTTTCACAGATATGCCTACAATGGCCACTGGACTTCCTCGATCATGCTTGAAACCAATAAAAAGAAAAGAAACTCAGCTCTCAAAGCTGATGATATGTCTGGATCATCTGAATATGCTGTCTAACCAGGCCTACTTGGACATTTTATCGATTAGCTAGGCTACATTTCTGGATATAAAGTCATACTCAAAATATTGTGACACTAAGGCAAAAAAGGATTTTTTTGAACTTAAATATTTCAATTAGATTGCTTTATTAAAATAATTATTATAAAAGTATCACAGTATTGTGTATTGGACATTGATCATTTTTCCCTTGATTGTTGTGGACAAAATCTGATTTTCCCCAGACATTTCTGACTTTGTTAATTCTGTTTAAACATACCCTCTTAAAATTGTTAATACATTGAAAAATATGCATTAACACAATGTTAATAAAAATATTTTATACTTTTCAAAACTTATTATTATTTATTTGGCCTTAAATGCAACTTTTAATTCTTGATCATTAACCTTTAATGAGTGATTTCTGTCTGTTACTCATGTGTCAAAACCTGTTATTCCCTTGCACCCATTTAGAAACACTAACCCTGTTATTAGTGGTATACAGGTTTCATAGAGTTATGTGTACTTACTTCAATTTTAGGTGTTGACATGATTTGTGTGACCGGTGCAGTAAACCTTGTAACAATACCATCTTTTTCGAAAGCTGGAAAAGTGTAAGCTTGAACAGCATGGTTGTCAGTGGCAACATACAGTCTTTTGTCCTTAAAACACACAGCCAATGCACTTTCTCCAACACAATGCGAGTTAGGATCGTCGTCTTCAATATTTACCCATATCCTCACATCACCATCATGGCCACATGTTATTATGTGTCTGAAAACAGAATGGTGTCTACAGCTAAAACAACGTCTACATCTATGTTAACAGTAGAGAGAAGCTGATAGTCTGGTACTGGTACTGGGAATTAAGCATGCATGTGCTGCTACTGAACTCACTGAAGATTTTCAAAAAAATATAACAGAAAATACACTAACTTTCCATCTTCGCTGAAGCACACGTCCGTATGGCCCTCAGTATGAGCGTATCTCAGGGGTTTACTTTCAATCTTCATTGTTTTCTTTAATGTTCTTTACTCAGTAAATAGGTAATCAAGTACAAATTATTTAATTCTCGATAAAATAAATATTAGAGAAATAAAATGTACTAAGAATACGATTTGACATTTGACGTTTTCAGTTTTGGCGGGTAAATTTGGATTGGACTGGATACTTGTGATTCTGGTGAATTGGCAAACGCAATTGAATAAATGACGTACCTATGTACGTTTATGTAGGATGTGTGAATATAGATGTTAAAAGTTAACGTTAAATATACGGTAAACGTTTTAAATAGACATTTTGCTAATATAAACAGCCAGGATTTATTGACAACAATCCGAGATGAGTTTTTGTTTGATTATTGTAAAAATTAGTATTGTAGAATTTGTGGTTTAATAGTGATAGTTTATTAAAACTTAAGAAGTGATAGTTTATTAAAATTAAAAATTAAAGCTTCAAACTATCAGTACATAATCTTTGTGAGAATTAAATAAAAGCGTCAGACTGCACTATTCGTGTTTTTCCAAGGTCCAACTCTGTCCTCAGTAAACCAACTGAATGACTCCTTCAATGGGACCTATTCGACAATGACACGATAAAAATAATTGTTTTATTATTTGCTGTGTGTGGATCAATAATTTGACATAATTTGTTTAATACTAATTTGTTTTTTTTGTGACAAAGTTTGATTACACCAGAATATGCATATTTCCTCAGGACATTTTTCATAAGGGCCCCTGAGATGGTCAAACGGTTTGATTGAAACACGTAATTTTGCAATTTTTTTTCTTGACAGGGCGAACAGTCAAGACAAGCCAAATCACAAGAAAGACTGCTACGGACAGCACATTTACTTTTAGTGGGACGAGACATGACTTAGTAGTCGGTCGGGTTCGATACCTAAACAATATCGATATACTAGAATGGAACGAGAGCTTAAAAAGCTAGAATCCAAGCTATATCAACTTGTTTAATAAAGGTGAAGACTTCAAAAAAAGGGTACTGTACGTTCACGTTCTCTTATTTTCCATCTATTTAGTATTTTTTATATTATAGATACCTACTCCTATCCACCCTTTGTCCTATATATCTATCCTCCTTACCTCCACCCTATATACCTACTTCATATTATACCTATCTATATATATACCTATACACCTAATTATATAACTAATACACTTTTTGCTTCACTTTCGCCTCATACTATTTTTTGTTTGCTATCTTTTGTTCTATTTAGCATTCTAATAATGCTACCTTTTTACTACTACTTACTACTTACACTGGGTCCATTTGGCCTGCCTTAGAGTAAGTTTACATGAGCTTAGTGCTTCTCATTAGTACTAATTGCTTTGTACGAACCTGCTTAGTGACAAGTGAGAAGTAACCGTTTACACGTTGGTATTAGCAGAAAGGTATTAGTGACCCGACATCAGTTCGAAATGGAACACCACCGCCGCCTTATGTGTTTAGTAAATTGTGGTGGCCGTAGTCGGCTTGTCGCTAAGTAGCTAAGTAAATAGGATCGGCTTTTATTCATTTGCACTGGCACTTTCACTAATACTAAGCACTAATTCAGCATGTTTACACGCAAGGTATATGTGTAATTGACAAGTACTAAGCATTAGTAACTAATATCGTGTAAACTAGGTATTATGGGCGCCAAACTGTTGTATAACCTAGGTACAAAACAAAATTAACTACTAGGAAGGAAAGAGGTCAATTATTGTTCCAATGGCTTATTACTTTCCCCTGAATTTCTCCCAAAATACCTATTATACCTATTAGTATTTACTAATAGGTATTTACCTATTAATAACTATAGGTATTAATAGGTATAACATATTAATAGGTATTTACTATAGGTATTACTAATTACTAATAGGTATTTATAATAGGTATTTACCTATTAACTACTAGGAAGGAAAGAGGTCAATTATTGTTCCAATGGTTTATTATTTTCCCTTGGATTTCCCCCAAAATACCTATTATACCTATTAGTATTTACTAATAGGTATTTACCTATTAATTACTATAGGTATTAATAGGTATAACCTATTAATAGGTATTTACTATAGGTATTACTAATTACTAATAGGTATTTATAATAGGTATTTACCTATTATACCTATAAGAGACGAAAAAATGTCCGTAGGATAAAGTAGAATTCTCGGAACTCATGGATGGTCGGCAGCAGGTGGGGCCCAGCAGGCGCCGACCCAGACGGCGGAGCTGAGGCGTTCACTGATCGGTAGACTGGAAACAAGGCAAGGCTATTAAGCTCGCCCTTTGTACCACAATGTGCAATAATTTTTTAAATAAATAAATAAAAAATAAATTATTATAAATAGGTACAGAGGTTGTAAAGGATGAGCTATTAGAACAAATGTTCCAAGACAAACAAAATACTTAAAAAGAAAAACCTTTATATGCGATTAAAAGCTGATTATGTTATAAAATATGTACAAATGAAATTTATAAAGTTGCCATTTGTGTTGAAACCTAGAAGAATATTTTATTTATCTTCTCTTTATACACGGGAATGAGAGCTAAAGGGACACGTGAGTCCAAAGGATGTTTACCTCCTAATTTCCTTGTTTCTTCTACCCATGAATTCTTGAACGCCTGCCAGTACATCTCCAGCACTTTGTGCTCAGGAATATTTACGATATACTGATATTTGACTGAAATACAAAATGCCAGATTAGTGTATCCGAAGGAAGAGACAATTCTAAGACTTAATTTTGTAGAGCGTTTCCTATCTACAAGTACACTATCTACAAGATGGCAACAAGTTATTGATCAAAGCGGCACATATTTATTATTAGTAAATAAATGTAATTAAACTTTTAAAAAAATGTCTTGAATTTCTATAGAATATACGAAGAAACTCTCCCCGACCAATGTATTATAAGACTAGATGATTATTGTCGATTAAATAAACTAGATCTCAATGTCTCTAAATGTTTCGTCATTCCTAAAAATATTTCTTATCACTACAACTATGAAATCAAAAGCCAGCAGTTACCAAGAGTGTGTGAGAGTAGAGATCTTGGGGTCTTTCATGACAACAAACTCATATTAATAACATAGCTGTAAAGTCATCCAAAGCTCTCGGTTTTATTATGCGATCGTCATCCAAAGCTCTCGGTTTTATTATGCGATCCTCACACAAAGAAATTAATACTGCTAAACTTATTTACTGTGCCTATGTTCGCAGCCACTTAAGAGTACCTACATTTTAGATATTTGGAACCCTCGTTACCAAACATATAGACAGGTTGGAAAAAAATCAGAGAAAGTTTACTCGATTCATGTTCTTTAAATTTCAAATTGCCTTATACCAGATATAATCAACGCCGTGTTCGGCTTCACTTACTACCGCTCAGCGTGCGCAGAAATATTACTTTTCTTATGAAGATTACGAATAGGTATATTGACTGTTCTGAACTACCTACTGCGTAAACTGTCGCTGAGGGTCCCAGGGTACTTGCCACTATCCATAACCATATTCCACATTCCGTGTGTTAACGCTAACTACCGGAAAAATAGTTTTATAATCAGAGCTAGGCGCTGCATTTTATTGCATGTGACGACGAACGCATTGACTTATTCTTTTGTAGTATAAAGGCAGATAAATATTTACCAATTATGCATTAGTGATTAGTTGATTACCTAATGCTTCATAATTTTAAACTCAAAGTTTTATATTCTCTTTCTCTTTATCCATACTATCCTTTTAAATATAGCCACTCTAAGCGTGTATATAATAAGATAGTTTGTACTTGTGGTAGCTTTGAAATAACGGTTGTTCCAGAATAAGCGCCGGATTTAAAATTCGCACCATTTTGGCAACTCCGGTTTGTTTATAGACGTCACATACGACAGTTGCAATTAGTCAACGTGGAACGCTACACGAAAGAGCAACGCAGTATGAATTTTAGAGCAGTATGAAGTGAATCATAATTTTGGCGAAAAAATCATCTTTACTGACGAGGCCCATTTCCACCTTGACGGATACGTCAATAAGTAAAATTGTCGTATCTGGGGCTCGGAGAATCCTCATGAATTTATGAAAAACGGATGCATCCTCAAAGAGTTACAGTTTGGTGCTGCTTTTGGTTCGGCAGGATCATAGGCCCATTTTTTTAGGTATCGGTATTTAGGTAGGTATAAAGAGGTATGGGAACATGCTACAGAAGTTTTTGACACCAATTGGAAGATATGGATCTCAATCAAACTGTGGATCGAACAGGACGGTGCCACATGTCATACACCCCGAGAAACAATGACTTATTTTTTCTAAATTAAATCAGCCGCTCAATCTGAGACAGCCTTTATTTAAATATGTAATATTTTAAATATAATATACCATAGTTATAAGCTCCCCAAATAAATTAAATAAAATATCGACTAGAGTAAATAGTTACAAGGTTTAGGGTAATGTCTTAATTTCTTTTCTCTTCCTTTCTGTGCTTGTTTCTCTCTTTTGGCTCGAATTTTCACAGGAACACTGGACGATTCGTTATTAACTTTTTCAATTACTTCTAGTAAGCCGCTCACATTTATAGTATTACGTAATGGTAAGTTATCTGTAGTATTATTAAGATAAAGCATTAGTTTGCTATTACTAACGGGAATCTGAAACAAGCGTTTTTATTTTACTGTGCCATATCGTGTTGCGCGTGCAAAACCGCGGAAGTGCAGTTAGTATCTACACTTTTAGAATTTTACAGGAAGAAGAAAAAACTTAATAACTTGGTAATTTATAATTATATTACCGACTGAACTTTGTAGCAGCTTCTTTGCTACTTATTTTATCGATATTTAACGTAAATCTACTAAGAACTTGTTTAGATTTCGAGTAAAGTCATTTACGCGGTTTTGTACCAGCAAATTACATTGAAAATACTGTAATAAAAAAATTGAAATAAATGTGTGTGCTTCAAAATAATAATAGATAAATAAACCAGAAACTCGGGCGCCAGGAACTCACCACTATAAAAAACATTACAACATTAACATGAACATTTACGAATTAAGCAGAAGTATTAATGAAAAGAAGAATGAACAAAAGTATTAATATTAAATCAACAATAAAAACATAGTGTTTAACTCTTAAATTCGCATTAAAACGATTAATAATCACAGCATTTAAGATCTCGGTTATTAGGAACATTATTTAAAAGGTAAATTATCATAAAAACTATGACAGTCTTTGGGTATGACGTTCTTCAGTTCTTGTAGGTGATCATACTTTGTTTTAGTTATTGGTTGTTTGGATTCATACAATGAACCTACGCTGTCAATGGAATAGTCAGATGATAACTTTTTTGGTCTCCTAGGCAATGGAACAAAATCGTCTGCAAAGTGGAGTTTAAAATCGATTGTCCCACTTGGATTGTACCTTAGGGCCCTTATGTCCACGACGACACGATCGCCCGCCCCACGACTAGGTCTTATTGACTCATAAATGAGGTAATCTTTATGAGCAAAGTTTTTGAAAAATGTATGATCAGGAGTAATAACCTGGTAAGGACTCGGCACTTTTCTGACCTCCTTCGTGATTATTGCGCATGCGCGTTGCGCGTAGAAATATTTCTCGATTTTTCAATTTTCTTTCGATCACCGAGTGCACCGAATCGACTTCCATCTGCGTGTGGCCCTTTTCCAAGTATTTTTGAGTTATAACTATGTTCTTGGCAATGGCCAAACGCAACAAAGCATTCGACACAATATTGTTCCTATTCTGGGCTGTGCAGCCATCTGTGAACAATACTACATCCTTGGGATCATTTTCCAGTAATTTAGTTAAATAGTCTACAAGAAATGGTATGCGTAATACATCGCTTTTAAGTCGCATGCCGTCTCGTCGAACCAGTAACACGTCACTCCATTGGTTCCCAGGTTATAAATTGTAAAGTTGTGGACGGCAAGTTTTGTTTTAAAATAAAGTGACTGGCGTTGAGTGAAGGACACAATTTGACTGCCTGAAGATCTGCTGTTAATGCATGTATCGTCCCTTTCTGTGCTGCTTCTTTGTCAAGGGTTTTTTTCATTTCTAGCTAAGTCTTTTAGCTCAATATGTTTGTTATACTGCTCATCTGACATGTTACCTGCTTTGTGAGCGCAGCATTGGTCGCATGCGTCTTTCTTTGGTTGAAATAGACCGATGTTCTCTTCGAATAAAACCCCTTCAAATACTTTCCTACAGGCCCCAGGTTCATTTCGCGAAACTGAGTAGTCTACATATAGACGATACAATTGTGATTTTGTTTGTATGATGGGTTCTAAATATAACTTTGAAGTAGATTGTCTACAGTAAGGAGACGGTAGTTTCGGTAGCGCCGTCAAGTATTTTCTGGCTGATTCTTTTTTTGTTTCTGTGGCTACTACAGCACTTGGTTCAGATTCATTGTCAATAGTCGTCTTCTCTCCTAGCCAATATCGAACTGTCCATTCTTTTATGCCCAATGTTTCCAAAAATGTTTTTAAGCAAACTCTTTCCTTTTTATCATTTACTTTTAAATAGTAAACTTTGGTGTCACTGCGTCTTGAATTTGAGTTCTTAGTTTTCCTAGTTGTAGGTATCTTATCCACCATTGAAGATATATACATTTTTAGGATGTATGGATGGAGGATGGTGGTGTGCGTCGAGGGACGAGTAATAAACAACTTGTTATAACGAGTAGATACGTATATTAGGAACGTATAATAATTGTGAATAATGGCCGCGAGTTGCGTGCGCTCCGCGTCGCGAGTGAGTTTTGACTGGCGCTGACTTTCACCTGACCAAGGTTGTCGGTGCGCTTGCGCCGCGGCGATTAGTGCTGCGGTACAGGTCGATAAGAGATATCGATTCAGGACATCGACCAGCTGGCGATTATTATGTGATGTGCTGTGTAGGAAAGTAGCCTACACCACCCCCCTCCAGAGACCGTCACGCGCGATAATAATCGGGAAATCTTACTTGACGACCAGAACGAGTCGTATAATCCTTAGGGACTTCCGGTGAGGGGTTTTCGTTTCGGACAGACAGTATGAAGGCCGGCTTAACTCGGTCAATGGATACTGTTGTCTCCTTATTTTTGAGTAAAATTTTAAATACCTTGTCTCCTCTGGCGAGCACTTTATGGGGCCCGGAATATGCAGGTTGGAGAGAACCCCGTGAAGCGTCTTCTCGGAGGAATACGTGTTCACAGGTTTCAAGTTCCTTGTAAATAAACACTTTGGGCTTACAATGGCGGGAGGCTGGCACGGGTCGCAACTTCTCGGCGAAGTTTCTGAGCCTTGCGGTATATTCAGACACGTCAGTGGTACTGCTGATAGTAGGCTCAAAGAACTCACCGGGAAGTCTTAACGACTCCCCGTAAACCAACTCTGCAGAGGAGGCTTGTAATTCTTCCTTAAAGGAAGTTCTTATGCCTAACAATACCCATGGCAATGACTCCGTCCACCGATCATTCGCATGGCATACTATCGCAGCTTTAAGCTGCCGGTGAAATCTTTCAACCAGCCCATTGCACGCTGGATGGTAAGCTGTCGTGCGTTTATGATCGAAACCGGCTAATTTAGACAGACATTGAAATAATGCTGATTGGAACTGAGCCCCACGGTCAGTTGTTATGTCTGTAGGACAGTCAAACCGAGATATCCAGGTCGACAGCAAAGCCTTTGCAACGGTTTCTGCCGTGATATTTTCTATTGGCACTGCTTCCGGCCATCGTGTGAATCGATCTACGGCCGTTAAGCAGTACCGATAGCCATGCGATAATGGGAGTGGTCCAACTAGATCGATGTGGATCTGTTTGAAACGTGCGCGGGGTAAATTGAAGGTACCAAGGGGCGCAGTCACGTGACGATTGACTTTCGCCCGCTGGCACGATATGCAAGCGCGCGTCCATTCCCTACAGTCCTTTCTCACGCCTGGCCAAACAAAGCGCTCGGCTACTAACTTGGCTGAGGCGTTGGCGCCAGGATGACTTAAGGAGTGCAGGGTGTCAAAAACCGGTTTTCGAAAGAACTTCGGAACATACGGCCTGGAAATGTTTGTACTGACGTCGCAATACAGGGGAACTTGACTTCCAGGGACAAGAAGTTTGCTAAAGTGCAAAGATGAGCCTTCACTTAACAGTTTCTCGAGTTCGGGATCGGAGGCTTGACCATGTGCTAGTGCTTCAAGGCTTACTGGCGCTCCCAGTTCTTCAATCCGCGACAAAGAATCCGCGACCACGTTATCCTTGCCGGAAATATGGCGGATGTCTGTGGTGAATTGGGAGATAAAGTCAAGATGTCTAAACTGCCTTGGCGAGCAGCTGTTCTTCCTTTCGTGGAATGCGAAGCTGATCGGTTTGTGGTCAGTATAGACTATAAAATGACGTACCTCGAGCATGTGCCTGAAATATTTTATAGCCTCGTAAATAGCCAGTAACTCCCTGTCATAAGGAGAGTACTTTGTTTGTGAAGGACTCAACTTCCGGGAGAAAAAACCTAAAGGCTGCCATGCCCCTTCCGTATGCTGCTGCAGGACTGCGCCCATGGCCGTATCAGACGCATCGGTTACTACAGCGAGTTTTGCGGAGCAATCGGGATGGGCTAACAAGGCGGCATTTGCTAGGCTCTCCTTACAAGCCTGGAATGCGACTAAGGTGTCTCCTGTGAGGTTGATTGACTGCGATCCTTTAACCGAACCTGTCAACAGGACATGCAACGGAGCCTGAATCTGAGCTGCTTGAGGCAGAAATCTTCTATAGAAGTTGAGCATGCCCAGGAAGCCTCTCAGCTGGCGTACGTTCGTGGGGGGAGGGAAATCATTTATAGCTTGCACCTTCGAATCTAGTGGTCTGCATCCGGTTTCTGAAATGAGATATCCTAGGAACGTTACCTCTTTCACCCCAAAAGTGCATTTGGACGTGTTGAGCGACATGCCATAGTTTTTCAGCCTCTGGAAAATCTCTCGCAGATGCTCCTCGTGCTCGGATTCGGATCGGGAATATACTAAAAAATCGTCGAGATAACAATAAACGAAATCGAGCCCTCTAGTGATTTCGTCCACAAACCGTTGGAATGTTTGACCCGCATTTCGAAGACCAAACGTCATGAACGGGAATTCAAACATCCCGAACGGTGTTGTGATGGCGGTTTTAGCAATGTCCTCTGGGCTGACCGGTATCTGGTTATACGCTTTTTCGAGATCTAGCGTACTAAATACTTTACAGCCTGAAATATTATGCGTAAAATCGTGAATGTGTTTAATCGGGTACCGGTCAGGCACAGTACGGGCATTAAGTTTGCGGTAGTCTCCGCATGGCCGCCACCCGTTGTTCTTCTTAGGCGCTAAGTGTAATGGGGATGACCATGGACTCTCCGATGGTCTAGCTGTACCAATGGCCAACATAGACCGAAACTCGTTTTGGGCAATTTTAAGTTTATCCGGAGCTAAGCGACGAGGTGGAGAGGAAACTGGTGGGCCTGGTGTCGTGCGGATATGATGGACAGTGTTGTGTAGTGTGGTGTGGTGTCTACCAGCTGGTTTTGTAATCTCGGGAAACTCGTCAAGAATTTTGTGATACCGAGTCTCACCAGTCACAACTTTTACAGATGATACATTTTTACATGAAGCCAAAGTACCTATAGCTGTCACAGAAGTTAAATTATCAATTAAGCGCTTACTGCGACAATCAACTACAAGGTTGTAAAAATTTAAAAAATCGACACCTATTATTGGTTTAGTTACGTCTGCTACTACAAAACGCCACACAAAATTTCTACGCAAGCCAAAATCTAAATCTAAGTTCACATAGCCGTAAGTAGCGATATTCGTTCCGTTCGCTGCGCACAAATTGTATTCAGTCCGGGTACGACGGTCATGTATCGCCGACCGTGGGAAGACGCAGAGGTCGCTGCCGGTGTCGACCAGGAACTGGGTCTTCGAAGATCGGTCGGTGATGAACAGGCGACCAGTGGAAGATGAAGGGCAATCGTCAGCCGCCATTACCGACCGCCCTTGTGGTTTTCCGACGTCTTGAAATCACAGGGGGGAATGCACGTGTTGGCGCTTTTTCCAAATTTGTGATGATACCAACAAAGTGGAAATTTTCGGTAACTGGATTGAGATCGCTGCCTCGAAGTATTGCGTTTGCCTTGAGTGGTGAAGCGTGAGCGGGATCTGCTGTTTCTATTTGACGACGCCAGCTGCTGGAACTGCTTCCGGAGTTCGGCTACTTCCTTTGTGAGCTCGCTAAGGAGTGAACTGGGCACTGTATTACTTACTGCGACGACGTTTGGTGTTGATGAAGCGAGATCATTCACTCTATCGGCTAAATCCGCTAAGTCTTCGGGGGAAGCTGCAGCTGGTTGACTTGCGAGTACCGTCTGGATACCATGCGGGAGGCAACTTGTCCAAATGGTCTTCAAAAAGTCGTCTGGAACTTCCGCACCTGCGAGACTCTTGAGGTGGCGGAGAAATTGAGACGGTTTTCGGTCTCCTAGTTCTTCGTGCATCAATAGTTGTTTAATTTTCTTCTCATTGGACGCACTCAGCCTCTTAATTAATTCCGTCTTAAGTTTTTCGTACTTGTTGGTTGCGGGCGGACTGACAATAATGTCTTTAACTTCCCTGGAGTGCTGATTGTCGAGGTGGCCGATCACATAATTAAATTTTGTGAAATCGCTGGTGATTCCAGATATAGCAAATTGGCCCTCGACTTGGGCAAACCAAATCTCTGGCTCCTCTGGCCAAAATGGTGGCACTCGTACGCCTACCTTTAAAACGTCGATATTGCTTATCGACATGTTCCCATCGCTAGTGCTGGGTGTGGCCGGCGGGCCTTGAGCGTCTCGAAATAATTCCTTTTCCATGTTCGATCACGTCGGGGTCACCAGTTTAGGATGTATGGATGGAGGATGGTGGTGTGCGTCGAGGGACGAGTAATAAACAACTTGTTATAACGAGTAGATACGTATATTAGGAACGTATAATAATTGTGAATAATGGCCGCGAGTTGCGTGCGCTCCGCGTCGCGAGTGAGTTTTGACTGGCGCTGACTTTCACCTGACCAAGGTTGTCGGTGCGCTTGCGCCGCGGCGATTAGTGCTGCGGTACAGGTCGATAAGAGATATCGATTCAGGACATCGACCAGCTGGCGATTATTATGTGATGTGCTGTGTAGGAAAGTAGCCTACACATTTTCTTTTCTTGCCAACTCATTTTCCAATAGGTTTTAAAAATTTCTGACCGCACTTCTTCTGTTAGCTTTGGGCAATACATAGCTTTACCACTGAAACATCTCTTCGACATACATATTGGACCCATTCTTCTGGCGGGTTTAGGATCATTTTGAACAAATTTAGTGCCATCTTTTTTAAATCCAATGTATTCCTCGCCCATCATCCTTTGCCGCTTATTTATTATTCTTTTCCATTTATTAGGATTCCCTTTGCGCTTTCTTCTATTTTTATTCACCGTGTCTTCTATTTCCCTTTCTGGAAACCACTCCGTATTTTCTGTTGATAATGGCTTTAAATTTGTTATATCTGAGAGGGCGACAAAAGAAGGATCAGCGACTGAATCGTCGGACGAAAATTCAAGGTCATTTTTATTATGCTCCACGATATTAGTTTATTAGATTGTAATGTATGGGTTGTCAGTAAAGGGGTTTTTCTAATGAGAACAGCTGAGTTATAAGTAAAAGCCTTATTTATTGAACGAACGTTACGAGTGGGTTGACAATAAATCTATAACCCTAAGTTAATTTAACAGTATTATTGTGCGGTGGCTACGAGTAGACTGACGCCAGGCTAGGATTCGCTCCTATTTATATTGATACCATGAGAGATGCTGGAGTCGGGCGTTTCTATTGTTATAACGATCAATTGTGCACTGTTTTCGGCCTACCTGCTACGGTGCACATGTGCAAGCCGTCCTTCCCGGATGCAACCTCTGTTCCTTTGTCTCATTCAACGTTTATGGCGGGAACGTAAACCGTCAGTTTGTTATACAATGTCTTTCGTCTCATTCAACGTTTATGGCGGGAACGCAAACCTTCAGTCTGCTATACAATGTCTTTTGTCTCATTTAATGTTTATGGCGGAAGCGTGAACCGTTTGTGATACAATTTCTCGTCCTTTGTCCAACTCCAACATCCCTTTACAATGAATAGTTAGCGTGGGAATAACAAATAGTTTTAAAGTCTTAGGAACATTACAAGATATTAGATATATTAGTTTACTTCAATAGGAGTTATAATATTATCATCTCTATTCTGTGTTGAAGTAGGATCCAATACTGTTGTAAGCGTAGTAAACTCGGATGTCAAATTTTGGTTCGGAGGTTCTTGCTCTAATTCCCCCGACAAAGGAACGGAAACTATTTCTTGTTGCTGGTTTCCTGAAGTAAGTTTATTTTCACAATATTGATTATTCAATATTTCCTTCTTTTTTTGCAACAATATTTTTCGCCTTTCACATAGAGCTCTTAAAGTAACCACGTCATCGTTAATATCAACATTCTCTAAAAATAACTCGTCATTTTCTTCGTCCTCCATTATATTATTCATCATACTAATCGTGTTACAACCTGTTCGCCCATTCTGTAAATACGCGGACTTGCCGCCAACTTCAGATACAAGTACTGTTCCGCGGTATTGTTTTGATTGAAATATGAGGTTTCTTATTGGCTAATTCAAATTGTGTTTTAAGAAGTATAAGCGAATCAGCGATAAGGATCTGTAGCCGCGAAATTTCAATTTTGCACCTTTTGCTGTTACGCGGTATTTATAAACCGCTCTTCCGCGGTTTTGCACGCGCAACGACGATATACCAAAATAAACGTTTGCGTGTTCTTTCCGGCCGTGTCGTCCGATCGCGTAGTTCGATTAATGGAAGGAACGACGAGGATTTTTAGATCTTTATATTACAATCGATCGAACCACGATCCTTTTGGTGCGATTCTGTAGTGTAACAAGGACTAAAAATTTTCAAGTTGGCGTGGTTCTATTCGACCTACAAGGATTTAAAGGACCTTATAGTAGTTGTAGTTCCATCAATGATTGATAAAAATGTTATTTTTAATGGGCTTCCAAGTATAAAGGGTTTAGATGTCGTGTTACTGGCCAATTATATGAACAAAGAAAGATCCCTACTCTTATTCTCTTTGTTGTATTTTATATCCTGCTTTTGGCTGATGATTGATTGACGATGATGATTGATTGGCTTTTGACTTTTTACGAATTGAATATTTTCATATTTCTCGTGGTTCAACTGCGGAATCACGCCAAAATGATTCAGAAATCCGCGTTGTTCGATTAATCGAACCATATAGGTTTATCCTGACCAAGAAAATAAAATCCCTCGCCATGATTAAAATAATAGAACTAATATCTTCTACTGACAACATTAGGAATGCTATGAAAAAAGCAAATGTGGCGCCCCCAGAGCAAGTTTTTATTTTTCTGGTCAGGCTTTACTTGAAAAATTTTGGTACTCGTGGTTCGACTGTGGGTGGAATTTCACCAAATAATTTCAGAAGTCATCGTCGTTCGATTGATCGAACTACGCGATCGTACCACGCGGCCGAAAAGTGCGTGTTCAAGATAATCTTGGAAAGCACATTTCCGATTTTGATGAAACCTTCATCCTTGAGGTCTTCTCTACCTTAATTTCTATATATTATATGTTAACCTTTCACTATGACACTACTTAAAACCTACGTAAATGTGAGCGAAGTGGAGGGTACGCTTGTTAACAGTATCTACCTATAACAGCCAGGCCAGTATTGTTGTTCGTTTATTGATTAATTTATCGAACTTTATTCAGTAGTTAAGAAAATATTGCATGTTATGTAAGACAAGATGATTAGAGCCAGAGAACAAAGGCTAGTGATAAAAAATTAAAGGTAAATTACCTTTAATTATACACAAAAGGTCTACACGTGCTAGAGATTAGACATTTTGGGAGTGCTCGTTTTATTAGCAGCTGTATTTTCAACTTCGTATCTATCCATTTGTAATAACAGGATATAACTGAGATTAGAAATCACCTGGTTAACATAAATAATAAATCACTAACAAACCTTTAAAACGCCATCTTCTATTGCTAATGAAATTTCACAATAACGGTAACAGATTGAAAATATGTAAGCAACTGCAACATTTGCAAGTGGTTGTCTCATACTCTTAAAGGTACCAAACTCTTGCCTAAAAGTAATTTATATATCATGTTTGTAGTCAAGACGGAAAATAAAGGAATCATCTGAAAGGTTGTGAATAATAAAAATATGTAAAATCTTATTGTAATAAATAAGAATAGATGTCATTTTTTTGACACAAAAACATAGATAAATGACCGCTTTGACATACTATCGATACCCTAGGATTCAATTGGCACAAAAGTCATTTTGTGCGAAAATGAGTTATCTATACAGTTATCTGCTAGATGGACAGACGACCTCATAAAGGTTGCGGGCACCCGCTGGATGCAGGTCGCTGCCGATAGGTCTAAATGGTGGACAATGGGGGAGGCCTATGTCCAGCAGTGGACGTCCAAGGGCTGAGAAGAAGAAGAAGATACAGTTTTGATCAGTTTTTACGCTCTATCGATAAATGTCAATATTCGCAAAAATGGCCTTTACTGCGCTTTTTTTCTCACCTAGGTAAGATTTTCATAGAATTTATGACGTTAAAGATGAAATATTTTGCCTCAAGTCTTAAAAGCGACCTTTCATGAGGTCGTAAAAACCAAATGGCTTTTCCGACCATCAAATAGTAGAGGTTTTTTTACAATAAAAGTGTTCATAAGTAACTTTTATTTCTAAATTCTTGGTTAAGTAATTCTTGGCTTGGTTTGTTTAGGTAAATTTATTTGAAATCATTTAAATTTACAAATAATAATCTATAAACTAAGTAAATTGTACCAATATGACTTGAAACTTATACATCTCTATAAATTGTTACTAATGATTTTTCTAGAAATATTTTATTTAAATATTTCATGTTATTTTTTTTTTATTTTACATAAAGTGTGGTTTTAACGTCAATAGGCTGAGTAAATTCAGAATCTACTGGTGCGTACGCGTAGGTACACCACAGATTTGTAATGAATTCAAGAAAAAAAATTACTTACGTCAATTAATGCTTTCGTAACAGCTATTTGGTGGGACGTAAACGCCAAAAAATAACAATTTTTGGGCCGTAAAACATTGGTTTTTTATAGTACCTATTACGCTTAATTCAATTTGGTACCTATTTAGATTATTAAGTCTCACAGAAAGACAAGCAGTATTCTTATTCACCTACACAATTTTTAATAGCTATAAAAACAAAAAAAATACTATACCTAACTTATTAAAAATGTCTATAGATATTTTGTTATAAGTTATTTGCTACATGTCAATTAGTAGGTAGGTACTTTTAGAAAATAATTGTTTACCGGACATCTGCATCTGTGGCTTCCTTTTATACAAATGATTATATAGGTATAATAAAGGTCCGCCCTGCCATGGCTTTGCTTCATTTAGCAGTAACGTGATAAAATATATATTTCCCGTGGAGAAAATAATTCTAAAATAGGGTATTTTTCTAAGCTTAAGTAAATAACATGGAATGCTAATGTGTACACATTAGCATTCCCTGTATAATGAGTAAAAGACAAAGAATATACCACCTAGACCCGAACTAATAATTCTTTAAACAAAGAATGTTAAACCGGGACGCGAACCCATTATCTTATGCACAGCAGAAGCAAAATATCCCACAGTTAATGCCGATTGGCACATCAATCAATATTGTTTTTGTATTTTCTTAATTGCAATGTCCTTCGATATCTTGTTGTTAATAAAATACTTTTCCTTCTTTCTTACCAACCGGACTAACCGGTCATGTAGAAGCTATTTAAGTATATTTTCTGCCAACTTATTATTCTGTTGACTACCTATAATTTTTTCATATAGCATTTAAGAATTTGAATGGAAATTCTTTATTGCATTTATGAAAATTCTAAAACAACATATAGGGTACAGACAGAAGCGGTAAGCGGCCTTATCGCTAAAAGTCCCCAGGCAATCAACGGCAATCAACGGGCAGTGTGACTATGACTATGAATATGACTGCAAATGAAAGATTATGTGCACATATTTGCTACTGCATTTCAGGGTAAATGTTAATTAATATTAAATTCAGGGTAATTTATTTGATGCTCAGATGTAATAAGTATATTTTTTTATAATATGTGTAAATGTATAATATCATATGCTTTTGCTGGCCGGTCAATTTTATAGTGATGTTTTTTCTGCCGACAGTCAAGGTCAAATTAAAGAAAAGGTCAAATGAACATTAATATGTATTATGTCATATTATATGTGTACCTATCTGGTTGTTTTTATTGGGTGATAACGCCTAGAAGCCAATTTATATAATGGTTGTTATTACAAACACACTTATTGTTGGTTCTACCATCAATTTCAGAGCAACTGTACTACTTTATTTTTACTAATTTATTTATTGCACAACATTATATAACATTTATTTGTTAACAATGACTTTGTTGTGTGTGTGTGTTAGTCTTGTTCTACTTCTTGTTCCCAGTTTGCAGACCCCTGTTGACGGCACAGTATGTACTTTCTATTCATCCGTTTTTTCAAATCATTTCTAACGACATCTGCCGATAAAAGGCTTTGAATTTTAATCGGATTTTTTTGGAAAGTATACTGTCGTAATTTTTGAACCACTAAACCGAGGTTTTTTTGTAGATTCTTTAAGATCTAAAATTCTCTCAGACAGCATTAGCCTAGAAGGCGACTATTCAAAGTCGAGCCGCTTACCGTTTTAACTAATCTAGTGAAATAGTATAGAAATCTGATTAAATGTTATATCAGTAGATTGAATTTGGTATTTACATGATTAAATTCCTAGGAAAATAACATAAAAATAATTTCGTGATGGTAATCATCCGTCATTTAGTAAAATACTAAAGATTTAGCTAAATTCCGATTTACGCTATGCCACTGTGACATTTGTATATGAGGCGCCTGTTCGAGCTATCTTGGGAACTACTTGTAATCGTAATTCTTTATTCAGTGCTAAAGTATTATACAATTAACAAACACAAATACATAAAAGTCATCAGCAGAGGTCGGAATTAGGTAGTGTGATTTAAGTACTTGCAACGAAATGTTGATGTGAACATGGACATTTCTGGGATTTTCTGAATAATAATGCCGGGAACCGTAATTAATTGTCAATAGTATATTTATTTACTATCTTAAGGTACCGTGATAGTTTTTAGGGTTGTATCGATATCTCAGATGTACTCGTAAGATAAATAAAACAAAATTATTCAATAGTACTTAATAAATTAATTATTTACACACGCTAACATTCAGTTGCCGTTTTTATATTTACAAACATTAACTTACAATTCTATCTGTGCACGACAGAATAGTGAATAGTGAAAGTGCGGTGCCTACCATATATACATATGTGGTAGTTAATATTAGATAAGTATATCAATGAATTATAGTTATTCACATAGACCATTGGCATTATCCTGTATGGTTAATGGTCATCCATTTCATGAAACGACAATAAACCTCATGTGTTTCTGAGAATTCTTTAAGAGCTGTGGCTATGAAATTAGACTATAGGTACATATAACGTGCCACTGATATAGCGCTAAACCCGAAACACATCAAATAATAATAATAAAAAAAATATTACATTTTTTTTATATTTACTAGAAAAAGTTACGGAATAAAAACTTTTTGTAATAACTATACTAGAATCGACTCTACTCTCAATACTGAAAATTCTATTCTCAGCTTTGCGTTATTTCAGTAACACGTTTTATAAATGCTGTACATACATCTAATGTTACCTGTACTTTTGTATTACAGATGACTCTACGCTGGGGTATTGTAACTGCTGGGAAAATTAGCAATGATTTTGTGAACGCTTTTAATAGCTACACGGACAAGGGAGATCAAGTGATCGAAGGTGTTGCGGCGAGGAACAAGACTAAAGCGGCTGAGTTCGCCAAGCTACACAATATCAGCAAAGTGTTCGACTCCTACCAGGCGCTGGCTGCTAGTAACAACATTGGTATGTTCAGTATTTTTCTTCTGAACAAATATTCATTCGGGTTCTCATTACGACCCTTTTGTTATCTCATCATCATCATTTCAGCCCTTGGACGTCCACTGCTGGACATAGGCCTCCCCCATTGTCCGCCATTTAGACCTATCGGCAGCGACCTGCATCCAGCGATCACATTAGATTAGATCTAGATAACAAATTAGATTAGATACCAATCTAATTTGTTATCTAATGCTGCCTATACGCGGTAATCGAGTAGAATCCAATTAAAATGACAAAAGAAATTACTATAGAAAATGAATTCCAAACTCATAACAGTCATAATTGGCACGTTTTCTTCTGGCAAAATTGTTAGCTGATTTTAGTTTATATAGATACAATTTGGTAGCCCCACTATGCGTGACTTCTAGGCGATTTTGTCCATGCAATCTTATCACCTATGGAATTTGATGCATAGCTTCGCGATTGAAAATACTTAGTAGGTACATTAAATTTTTTGTAGTCTGTGATTTCAAAGAACAAATTATCTACAAAAGAAGCTATACTTATATGTAATTATGTTTGTCTAATCTGCAAAATTCACGTCTATAGTTCTTGCAACTTACGAACGCGGATCAGCCTTGCTTGTCTATCGACATGTCCCTATATGCGAGAAGTAACTTTCACGTAAATGTACTTAAATGTATATACGGAATACATAAATCACAATTTGTAAAGGATATTGGATCTGTTTTTGCGCGTACCTACCATCGTTACAAGCAAGGTAGACGCGCACTCATGATTCCCTAAAGTTACCCAAAGAACTGTACCTAAAGTTACTAAATCATATACATATAATAAACCTATTTCTTTTATTTCAGATATTGCCTATATCGGTGCTTTAAATCCACAACACTATGAACTAACAAAACTCTTTCTAGAGAGCGGCAAACATGTACTATGCGAGAAGCCATTATGCCTAAACTATAAACAAGCCCAGAGCTTGGTCAATATTGCTAGAAAAAAGAAATTATTCCTTATGGAAGCTATCTGGTCTCGGTTCTCTCCTGCGTACCTTACGTTGGAAAAGGAACTCGAGTCTGGAAAACTTGGTGATGTTAAATTCGTTGACGTTAGTTTTGGTGTACCAATTTCGCAAATTGACAGAGTGAGGTGAGCTTGGTTCTATTTACAATCCGACAAAGTTATCTGTGCGGTGTCTAATGGCAAAACATTGAAGCTTGTCTTGGTTGTTCGGTTCAAAGACTGAAAACCGTCATAAAGGCAGAAATAATTCTGGCAAATTGAAAATGACTCCAAAGAAAAAGCGTTGTGACTGTTGTATAAATGCTCAAAACTGTTTCTGACATGGTATGTAGATAATAAAAGCTATAGACAAACAAGATAAATGAGTCCTCACCTAATCGGATGCAGGGGTGCGGGGGCGGGGTGACGTTGTTGAGAAACGCACACGATATACACTGTTATTGACATTTTTTTTGTTGTTGTTAATTTATGAGCTTTATGATACTGAAGTATTTTTCAAATCAACAGGTCTGTCATAAAAGCTTAGTAAAACTAAAGTTGTTGCAGTGCACGCGTCTCGAACCCGATTCATCCGATTATAGTGTAGCGCATGCTTTAATTGCGCGCCCTCTGAGTCAACATTGATCTTTAAAGTAGCTTATATGTTTTTTTATTTCATAAAAAATCTGATAACACGAAATTCGAAACTTCGTCACATAGCTTTTGCGATGGTATATAAACGCTCATGATATCGTATAGGATTTTTTTTAAATTCGCCTGTCAGGCAAAAAAAGGTTTACGAAGTCTGGATAGCTCTTGTTTTCTTTAGAATAGTTTGAAGATTATTCAGTTAAAAATTTAAAAAGAAATATGTGTAATTGCTAAAGATACAAATAAAACTAGTTGAACATGAAAAAGTAATAACTTTTTGTTTGAGTATTTTTCACCTGGATGCCAATTTGTTTTATTTGAAAACAACTTTAGATGCATATTCAGTGACCCCAAAAAACGAGAAAAATCTGAAACTAAAGATTAGAACGACGTGGTCACATTTTGCTGTTTCTAAGCGATTTTTTGGGAGTCTCTCGCTCACTCACCTAATTCCCGTCTACCGTAAAAATTGTTTCTGTAGTTATCGTCTTGTAGTTGTCAGAACGAATAAAAATACCGTATGCACAGCTAATTTTGGCGGACTGTGCTTCGTAATTGCACACACAGATACTTTACTAAAATGTATTTTTATGACAAACAGTCAAAAAGCCCTAGGGGGCAGTGCTATCCTCGACATCGGCATATACACACTGCAATTTGCTCAATACGTTTTCAAAGATGAACCAATCAAGGTGACAGCTAGGGGAACCCTGGGTACCGATGGGGTCGATCTATCGGAAACCGTCATCCTTGAGTATAGCGGAGGCAGGCGCGCTGTCCTGAACGTCCACGCTGAAGTACAGCTGCCGAACAAGGCCATTATCGTTGGAACAGGAGGTACAATTACGGTAAACACAATTCTATTGCATTGGCTAGCCGAGCGTTTGCTTGATTACGAACTTTTTAAGTAGATTTCAAAGAAAGCTATTAGAACGTAGATTTCAAGAAATTTTCAAAAGCTACTTATTGCAGAGAGCGTTAATTTAGAAGGAAAGAAGATAATAGACGAGCCAAGAGACTACCCGATGGTAAGAGGAGGATACTGTCGCAAGTTGACATCTGCATAATCATACTTTTTTATCGGTGTAGAAAGTGTTTAATGTAGGTACATTGAGTTTTTCTAATAATAAAGTGGAGACGACGGTCGAGCTTCTCCATGCGCCATTGACAGTTAGTTCGCTCTGATTATTTTTCGCTTATGGTAAACAACAATTCTATGGTTTGAATGCGACATAATACACGTTGTCCTGATCGTTAGAAAAATTCTAAATCTATGGCGCAAATTCTTACTTTACTAAGCGTGATTTATCATAAAATGCGTAACGGCTCAAACTACAATGCCATGAGCCAATTCTACTATGGTAAACAACAATTCTATGGTTTGAATGCGACATAATACACGCTGTCCTGATCGTTAGAAAAATCCTAAATCTATGGAGCAAATTCTTACTTTACTAAGCGTGATTTATCATAAAATGCGTAACGGCTCAAACTACAATGACATGAGCCAATTCTACACGTTTTTAGAGATTTAGGGTCTCGCACACTAGTCGAAAACGTATGATGCTATTTGATATAATTATTGGTCGTACTCTTTGTCGCTCAGGGTGAACTTACTACGGTTTGAATCCATGCTCACACATTTGACAAAATATCCGTGGTTCCAACAACGGATAGATAGATCTATTATATTTTTTATAGAGGAGATAATAGATGGACGGGTAGCCTACAAGGTGGCAAGTGGTCACCGTCACCCATGGACACCTGCAACACCAGGGGGGTGCGAGTGCGCTGCTAACTTTGCACAATGTCGACAAATTACGGGCTCCCGGTATTATCTATTGAGTGTCTTGAAGAATACAGCACGAAACATCTCTATTTGGTGGAACTAGACGTTAGTTTTCCCACCAAACGCATGATGTCATTTTATATAATACTTCAGTTTAAATATTGTACTTTCAGGTAGAGGCACCTTTCCATTTCCCCAGTAAAATAAAACTTGTTGACGGAGAAGTGGAGATATTCCCACTGCATACATCAAACCTTCCATACTTCTTCGGTAACAGCGCTGGTTTGGTTTATCAGACTTTGGAAGTGCATAGGTGTATTAAAGCGGGTAAGTAGAAAACAAACCCTTAATAATAGGGCGAACGATCTCGAGTTGATCAAGTTGTAAATTTTGTTGTCAAGTTGACCATATTTGTAAAATTATAGGTTGATCAAGAAAATTAAAATTGTTATAGGTATTTAAATAAACACATCGCAACATGGCCGGCAAGACCATGTATTTTTAACGGCTTATTATTTTTACTTCAGCTTGGTTAAAAACTATAATAATATAGTCTTTGACTTAAACTTTGACAATTATTTCTTAATGTCATTGTTCTTATTCTCCATTGTTAATTTAGTGAAAATTAAAAAATTGAGTTAGGTCGCCATTAATAAGACTTTTTTTCCATTCAACAAAGCTTTAAATTTGTATTCATAAATGTTACAATATTCCGATACTAAAAAAGAATAATACACGGATAAGTTAATTGATACTTGAAGAATAAGCACGTAGATCAATTTATAATTGTTGTGTAAACATGCGATGTCGATTATGATAGAATTATGCCTCAAATGTTAAACGGTAGACGTTTTATGATCTAATTCAACACGGTAGCATTTTGACACGGTGTAGTTAACTTTGAGCCATAAGTTATATAACATTTATCCTTTAATTTTATTTAATCTAAAATTTATTTAAATATATTGAAATAAAATTTATTTAATACTATATTTTGTCCGCGTATCTGCCCACGTGCATTTGTACGACGCACGTGGGCAGAGACGACAGTTATTAGGGTAGTTCCCACGGGAACCTCCGTTTGGTAGCCTATTTATTTTCTGTGATCGTAAGAAAGTCATGCAAAATTTCACCTCGATTCGTCCATTCTTTGATGCTTAAGAACAGGACGACGTTGCGAAGCAATATTTAGCAATATATTGTCAAATTTATTCTATATAAAATTTGTTTCAATGTGCACATCATTCGATTTACACGATATCAGAATTTATTTTTCATAGTAACAAATATTCAAATTTATGTTTTTTTTATATTTTCAGGGCTTGTGGAATCTCCTAGGTTGTCTCACAATGAGAGCCTCCTGCTTTCCAAGCTCCGGGATACAGTGCGAGAGCAACTTGGAGTGCACTTTGATGCAGATGACAAAGAATATCCTTGAAAAAAATACTCTATTGACCTGTTATTTGTGGTTCTTATGATTATGAAGCAGATTTTATAATTAACATTTGTTACTAAATCTATTTAGTTGTTTCCTTCTAATCAGCCTTTTTTCGAATTTGCTAACTCAATGTTATGAGACTCTGACAAAAGCAATGTGACATGCGGTATATTAGAAACCCTTTACGTGACAACATTTCTTTACATACATACTAAGTTTAATTATATTATACCATAAACATTTCGATATTTATTACTTCAGAATTTCTACAGAATTTCAATCTAAGATGTATGATTTTTAAATTTAATTAAGAAAGGATAGAGTAATTTTAATTTTAGTTCATGTAATGTACGTACAAGTCCAATGTAGATGCCGAAAATGGCATCTTAATCTTGGTGTTATGGACTATTTACACGAGGCCAATTGTTAAGACAATCTACTCGGCCAAGGTTTACACGTAGGTCAGTATTAGCCAGTTTCACAAACATAAGGGTTTTGTACGGACGCTACAATAGCTTTTAGCAGAATGGACAAACGTAAAATGGCTATAGGAGTTAATTTAAAAAATGCCTTAATTTTAATGCAAATGACGTAATAGAGGAAGAATTAAATTTTAACATTTTGAAATCGTTCTAAGATGGCCTGATAAATGGCTTCGCATATTTCATTGTTCTGGATTACCTCTATTCACATTATGCTAATATTGGATTGGCTTAGTCGATTGTCTTAACAATTGGTCTTGTGTAATTAACAATTGGTCTTATTCTTGTATTGTCTTAACAATTGGTCCATTGGAAGTATGGCTGCCATAATTATTCTAAGCCAAGCCCGGACACATTTTGCAGTCGGAAATAAAAAAAAACAGTGAAAATCAACAGCTTTTTTTTAATATTTTCTTAGGTTTTCGCGATTACTATACATTGCAATTAAACAACTTTTAACGGTTTAAATCGCGTATATTTGACATGATTTATATCCCGACGTTTCGAACACTTTGCAGTGGACGTGGTCACGGGGTGACTAATTGATTTTATTTGTCACTTGAGTTATTAAGAAATTATTACTACCGTCTGAAATTTTTTGAACTACCGTCTGAAATTTTTTAATCATAACATTCCCTATGCACGCAGTATTCGCTCACGGTATCCAGAGGTCTTGCAGTATGGCGTTGGCCTTGTGATTTAATTAATTTAATGACTGGATCCCAAGCTGGTGGTACTTGCTAACCATCTTCTCTATTGAAATTTGGGTGTTTCTTAATTTCAATAGCCTCGCGTAACATTCTTGGCATGTACCGGGTCTCTCTAGCGAGGATTTGTGGATTATCAAATCGAATGTAATGGTTGGGTTTGTCCAGAGCATGTTCACAAACTGCAGACTTGGTCGAGCGTCTGTTCTTCATGTCAGCTATGTGTTCTTTTATCCGGATACCGATGCTCCTCTTTGTTTGCCCAATGTATGATAACCCGCATTCACAATCAAGCTTGTAAACACCTGCATCTTGTAGGGGGATATTGCTCTTGACCGGTCTTAAAAATTGGCTAATCTTCTTGTGCGGCTTGAAGTAAGTTTTAATTGAAGCTCGTCTTAAGATATTGCCAATTTTGTCAGTGATGCCCTTGATGTATGGTAAGATGGCAGGTTGTCGCTCAACTGTAGGAGGCTTGGGGCGGCTTCTGTGACGCATTCGTGGGAGTTTGTGATTGTTGCTTCGCAGTACTTGTTTCACATGCAGAAGCTCTTCCTCGAGGTGGTCAGTGTCACAGATGCCGTGTGCTCTCTGTAACAAAGATTTGCCTACGGTAGTCAACTGACATGGATGGTGATGGGAGTTACCATTGAGATATTTATCTGTATGGGTGGGTTTCCTATACACAGTATGACCAAGAGAGTTGTCAGGATTTCTGATGACTGAAATGTCAAGGAAAGCCAAGGATTTATTGACCTCAGACTCCATAGTAAATTGGATTTTATCATGTAACGAGTTTAAATGATTTAGGAATGCAGAAACATTATTTTTGGGGAGGACGGCAAAAGTATCGTCTACGTACCGTTTGTAGATCTTCGGCATAGCCACAGCTCTGGTGAAAGCCTTCTCCTCGAAGTCTTCCATGAAAATATCGGCGACAACGGGGGAGACTGGAGAGCCCATTGCTACACCATCGATGCTACCCATTGCTACACACTGTAACCAAGTGTGTCGGAGTGTTTACTGTAAACACTCCGACACACTTGGTTTAGACGTCACGGCACTGGTACCTTCGTGTGTGAAACCACCAAAACTGTTGGTCATACTGTGTATAGGAAACCCACCCATACAGATAAATATCTCAATGGTAACTCCCATCACCATCCATGTCAGTTGACTACCGTAGGCAAATCTTTGTTACAGAGAGCACACGGCATCTGTGACACTGACCACCTCGAGGAAGAGCTTCTGCATGTGAAACAAGTACTGCGAAGCAACAATCACAAACTCCCACGAATGCGTCACAGAAGCCGCCCCAAGCCTCCTACAGTTGAGCGACAACCTGCCATCTTACCATACATCAAGGGCATCACTGACAAAATTGGCAATATCTTAAGACGAGCTTCAATTAAAACTTACTTCAAGCCGCACAAGAAGATTAGCCAATTTTTAAGACCGGTCAAGAGCAATATCCCCCTACAAGATGCAGGTGTTTACAAGCTTGATTGTGAATGCGGGTTATCATACATTGGGCAAACAAAGAGGAGCATCGGTATCCGGATAAAAGAACACATAGCTGACATGAAGAACAGACGCTCGACCAAGTCTGCAGTTTGTGAACATGCTCTGGACAAACCCAACCATTACATTCGATTTGATAATCCACAAATCCTCGCTAGAGAGACCCGGTACATGCCAAGAATGTTACGCGAGGCTATTGAAATTAAGAAACACCCAAATTTCAATAGAGAAGATGGTTGGCAAGCAGGGCCGTCTTAAGTCTATTCTGCGCCGGGGTGCGGGACTCAGCCTGCGCCCTCGTTTTTTTTTACACTGCAGCGTGGCACGCGACCGACGACACACTACAGTATGAAAGGGGTCCTAGTCAACGAAGAAAACACAATACACGTAATTTTGATAATTTATTTATTTATTACTCTAAAAAACAAAATTAAACTTAAAACTTCGATTACTAAATATCTATTTATTACATGTACATACACATACATCAAACAAACTCAATTTTTCTTGCTTTTGAGTTGGCAAAGATTTTAATTAAATCATTTATTTTTATATCAATTTTGGATTCTATACTTATAATAATGGCTAAGTTTGTCAGTCTGTCTTGGGTCATGGTTGAACGAAGATAATTTTTTATTAATTTTAATTTTGAAAAGGATCTTTCACCTTCTGCTACTGTAACAGGCAGTGTTAAATATATACGCAGAGCTGTTGAGATATTGGGAAATGAAGAAATTAAATTATTAGAATATACAGGGTGTCCCGGAAAGAATGGATAAGCCTGAAACACCTTATAGTAGAGCTATTGGGCGCTCAAAATAAAATACAAAAAAAAATCTATCCCAAGTAGTATCTAAGATATCTAAAAAAATCATTTTTTTTTCACATTATTTTACGTATCTCTACACCACGGCTACAATTAAATGAAATCCGACGGTTTTTTGGTGTTATAATATTCTTCATGGACTTATGGTCCCTTAATTAAACCCTTATGGTCAGGTACAGTTTAAGACGTTACTCCTTCTGCACATTAATAGCAATAACCTCGTATTTACATTAGGTAAAAGGATGTATGATACCATTTTGAAATCTGTATTAAACACGCATTTTTTTAAAATAGTTGGCCACTTAGGTCCTCATACATTTTTTTTACACCCAAGACGCTTGAACTTTTACAAAAAAAACTATTTACCGAATTTCATGCAGAAAATTGAAGTTCAGTTTTTTTTTAAAAAAAAAGTGTAATAGCTATTCATACTATTTGCTGCATATCTATTGGTATAGTCCATGAAGAATATTATAACACCAAAAAACCGTCGGATTTCATTTAATTGTAGCCGTGGTGTAGAGATACGTAAAATAATGTGAAAAAAAAAATGATTTTTTTTTCCAAATGACATATCTTAGATAATACTTGGGATAGATTTTTTTTTGTATTTTATTTTGAGCGCCCAATAGCTCTACTATAAGGTGTTTCAGGCTTATCCATTCTTTCCGGGACACCCTGTATATAGCAAATATCAGTGGGAGTACTTGTTGATGCATTGGGAAAAAATATTGGCAACAATTCTAATTCATTATATAAATCCTCCCCGTCAATATCAAATCTATTTTTAAATGTTAGTTTTTCTTGGAGCCGATAACACTGAGATTTTTTTTCATGCATCTCTAATTTATTCCAGCATTCAATGTTTTGGAAGAGTGAAAAAACTGAATTGTGTTCCGTCAGCAAATCGAATCTCTCATTTAATTTCGAGATAGCAGTGTCCAGTAGAAAAAAATAAAAACATACTTTAAATTTGTTGGTTGGGTCTAAAATGGGCTCATCTACAGCCTCGTAATCAAAATGTCTTTTTCGGGGACGTGGACGAGCAATTTCTTTAAATTCTGTTTCGCATTCTAATTCTTCAGCAATTAATTATGCATCAGATAACAACTGTTCAAACGCGCTATCGGTGCGGTATTTCTCCAAATCTTTTTTAACCAGATTAATCATTTTGGTAGCTTCTGAAATAATTACGTCCGATTTTTGCAAATATTTGCTTACAATATTAATTTTTAGTAAAATATTGTACCATATAACTACTGAACATATAAATCTATAACATTTTAATTTGGCTATTAATGAACTCGCTATGTTATTTGTGTCGCTGTCATACTTGTTATTTGTAAAAATATAGTATAATGCATCGTAAATTTTATCCATGTTAAAACGGAGTGCTCTAAGAGCATCAAATCTACTTTCCCAACGCGTATTTGAAAGAGATTTGAATGTCAAAGTAGGTATCTGTTTCATAATTACATCCCAGCGTGATGTGGATGCTGAAAAAAATGCATAGATTTCTTGGACAATACAGAAAAAGTTTGTAATTTCCAATGAGCTTTTAGCGGCGTCATTTACTACTAAATTAAAGGAGTGAGCAGCACACGGTACGTAAAAAGCACGAGGATTCAAGTCCAATATTTTTTTTTGGAGGCCTATATTTTTCCCCCTCATATTGGCCCCATTATCATATCCTTGGCCTCGCAAATCATCTAATTCAATATCGCATGATTTTAAGAAATCTAACAAATATGTCGCCAACCCTTGTCCGGTACTATCAGTTAAAGGTAAAAAACCTAAAAAATGTTCTCGTACCTCAGCGCGTTTTGTCGATGGATTTAAATAAATAAACCTCACAATAACAGTAAGTTGTTCTTGGTGTGAAATATCAGGTGTGCAATCTAGAATTACAGAGTAGTATTTACATTGCTTCAGAAGACTAATTATAGTCGTTTTAATTTTTTCAGCAATTATACTAATCAGTTCATTTTGAATGTTATGACCAAGATAATGTGGCATGCGATGCTGAGCTCTTTGAATTCGAGCAATGTGTTCTGATAGTGTACTATCAAAATTAGATATACTCTCCACCAACTTTAAAAAATTACCATTATTTGGGTCATACAACTTCTCGGTTGTGCCCCTAAATGCTATATTTTGACCTGCCAAAAATTTTATAATTTCGATTATCCTTTCCAAACCTGCCGTCCACCTCTTTCTTTCGCGGTCTATTTCAGTTTGATTTACCGAGTCTACTGTTTGCCCTTTCAATAAGTCATTTTTTAGATCCAAATATTTTTTTAAAGAACATATATGCCCTGAACTTTTTTCATGCCGTTCTATATTTCTCGACAAATGCCCCCAGTCTTTGTAACCAGTGGGGGCATTAAATGCAGTGACATTATTATTAAAAAGCTTACAGTGAAAACAAAATACAGAATCAGTAGATGTGGAATATACAAGCCAAACTCGATGAATAATTTCGTTGTTTTGTAACTTTTTACTGTAATATGTATCTGAAAACGACCTCATGTTACTATCTGAAGGATAGTTGGTTTTTTTTTATCTGAATCGGTCCACGTTCTGTTAAAAATAATCTTAAATTATCGGGTATTACTTGCGGCCACAGAGCAGGATCATTCTCTTCCAAGTTGACTGTCTCTTCTAACTGTCGGGTGGATGTTGACGAAGATGTACCTAAAAAAACATAAGATAGTCAACAATTTGTTTAACCAAGTGTGGTAATAGGGCCACGCAATAATATTTTAGGACATTAAAAACAGCGCCTTAAAGTTAAGGCGGGCAATCGGGCATAGTCTAATCCGTTAGTCCGGGCGAGCGCGCTCAGTGTGTAATTGCCGAGGCGCTTACGCACGCTCTATGCGCAAACAGTAAGAAATTAAAATACTTTAGTTGCGATTGGCGGATCTCGCCTGCGGCTATTTCATGAAAAAACATAATTCATAATCCCCAAAAACAAATCACAAACACACAAGCCATATAAGTACAGATATAAGTACAGACAGTCCAGTCCACTGTTAGACATGAGCCTCCAAAACTATGGGGTTATTTATTGCCATAATCTCCACGATTGGAACGCGTGTTGGACATATCACACAATACAAAAATTTAACACAAGGTCTGAGAAGGTATGTATTTAAATAAATATTGCATCGGCCGGGATTCGAACACGAGACCTTTGGCACAAGAGTGAGTGTTAGTTACTAACCATTGCGCCTTCCGGTGCGCAATCCGCAAAAAACAATTAATTAGATATATTGTCATAATCATAAAAACCTACTTTATTTAAGACTCATTAGGTATACAGTTACAGGTAACTTATACAAAAAATAAGAAGTGTAATAATAATAAGTAGGTAGGAACCCAGGCAGGATACACCAGCGACTTCTGTCACTGTTTATGCCACTTCAGATGTTTTATTTATGGTACCAACTGACTGAACTTACCAGGTCGAAAGAAAGAGTCAATCGGAGAAGTTAGCTTTTTAATTTTTTCTTCTTTCTCCAGTTTCCTTTTTCTATTTTGAGCACCCGATGGTTTCTTTTTATCCCCTAATTCGGCCATCTACAATAAAATCAAATTTCAATTTAGTATTTAATTTTTCTTTCTTTATTCTAAATAAAGTAAGTAGTTTTTTATCAATCACTAACACTAAGAATTTGTATTTTTGCAATTATAAACAAATAAACAAAACAGTCATGACTCTCTCTCATAAACAAATGATGTGATGATGATGATGTGATGATAATGATTGTAATGTACCTAACACTAACACTTAAAAAATAAAATTGACTTACCTTTATATTTTTTCTCTAAGAACTTCCGTGCTAATTCGCCGGTTGTCGCAAATGAAATGAGCTAACGAATTCAATTACTTAAAAGAAGAAATCAGATCAATCACTGACCGACACTTACATAGCCGCCGCGCGCCGCGCTGTAAATTCAAATGAACTTACACCTAATTTTAGTGATTTAGAGATCATTTCTCTTTAAGTGCGAGCGCCCGGACGGCTATGTCAAAGGACGCAACAGACTTACAGGTGCCGCGCCACGCGCCCATTTCAAATGAATGAACTTACACTTTATTGCCTTAGACTTAGAGATCATTTTGCTTCAAGTGCGGGTGACCGGGCGGCAATGTCAAAGGGCGCAATTACTCGCCTATGACAGACGCACAGGTGCCGCGCCGCGCGCCCATTTCAAATGAACTTACACTCTATTGACTTAGAGATCATTTTGCTACCGGGCGGCAACGTGTCAAACGTAGGGGAACCCGGGGTAGAACGGGGTACCGGGGCGGAACGGGAAAGAGGCGTTGTGCTCGCTACAGGCGACAGAGATGTGTGACCATCGCGCACAACTTTCGGTCCGCTGTGCTGCGTTATACTGAGTGGCCGCTGTCAGTGTGAGAGTGCGCTTAGTTTGGATTTTATCGAAGGTCGACGAAAAAGCTTGCAAATTTTAATCTTTCTATGCAACACCAAGGTAATTACACTATACACTATTCTTTATTCGGATATTAACATTACATGTTTGTTTAAACATACTTTTGACTAACTAAACGTCTAGTGATAACTCAAGTCCAATAAATATAACCGGCCATAACACTCGTGTTTACGTGAACGGTGCGTCGGGGCACAATGGGTGGGGCACAATGGGGTATACCCCGTTCCGCCCCTTAAATATTTGTACTTCTCATATAAATACGCATTTTTATTTCATCTGCAGATGGTGCGTTCATATATAAGAAAAACCAGCCGACAGTCGGTCTACATTGCTAATCCCGTTGCCAAAAGTGAAAGCTGGAATGAAAAGAGTTACAAGAAAGGGTGGAAAAACGGCAATCCTGACCGCTTCACCTTACAAGACTGAATTAGAAGAATCTATTAAAAAGACACAAAATATCAATAAAGCGAAAGTAGAAAAAAATAAACAAGACTGACGTTAAAAGGTAAAGGAAGACATACCTGAAGGAATGAAAACTAAGCCAAAGAAACAAAAAAGAATCAGAACTAAACCTGAAGAACACTCAGAAGACGTAGAAAATTTTAAACAAAAACAAAGAAGAAACAAGAAGAAAGAAACAAAAAAGATTCGGAACTGAATCTGAAGAAAGCTCGGAAGATGAAGACGCGATCTGCTTGTATTGCCATGATTTATACTCCAAGTCCAATGAAGGCTAGTGGTCTTGTAGCATTTGAAAAATGGACACATTTGGCGTGTGCTGATCTAGATAGTGACGACAATGACAGTGTTCTCATCTGTGAACTATGCCAATAATTAGTACCCCATCGTGCCCCGGGTTCATTTCCCATTGTACCCCGGGGGTGGGGCAGAATGGGAAATTTCCCTTTATTTTTCAAACAATATTTTTTCAAAGTGATCATTAATTTACATAAGTTTAGCTTTAATTTCCTTGTAGAGAAAGAAGTAAATAAACCTACAAATTGCCAAATAATGGTGTTGTTTCATTCAAACTCTCACAAATTGTAACCAAAGCTTAGCTACCCCGTTCCACCCCGGGTTCCCCTACATACATACACTGTCTTTGGATTAGAGATTTTGCCGCGCGCGTGTTGTATTAAATAAAATTGTTATTTGTGTAGTGTAGTAATGCGGTATGACAAGCGCTGAAAGCGTAATAAAAGTAAAAAAAATATTATTGTTAATGACTATTTTTTTTTTGCTTGCGCATTCATATTTGTCGTAAGTAACAAGTATATAAAACTGTGCAATGGCGTTAAGTTCAATGAAATATCCAAAAATTCAGCGCTCGACAGGCGCCCCCGGGCGCTCCGCGCCCGGGTGCACCGCACCCCTTGCACCCCCTGGTAAAGACGGCCCTGTTGGCAAGTACCACCAGCTTGGGATCCAGTCATTAAATTAATTAAATCACAAGGCCAACGCCATACTGCAAGACCTCTGGACACCGTGAGCGAATACTGCGTGCATAGGGAATGTTATGATTAAAAAATTTCAGACGGTAGTAATAATTTCTTAATAACTCAAGTGACAAATAAAATCAATTAGTCACCCCGTGACCACGTCCACTGCAAAGTGTTCGAAACGTCGGGATATAAATCATGTCAAATATACGCGATTTAAAGCTTTTTTTTAAATATTCGTGTAATAACGTACCTATTGGTCGTCTTTACACCCTCAAGTACTGCTTCCTTTTGTACTGCTCATTTATACGTTTTTTTTTTCTTTTCTGCTGATTCATACCAGTCATATTTTTGTGATGATAGAGTTTTGTTTAATAATTGCACATTTTATTTTATCATAAAAGGCTGAACAGTCTTCGTTGCAGTTTATTTTTAGTTTTAGCAATTGTTCTACTACGGATATCCGCATTCGCTCGCCGTCCGGTGCCCATAAATGATTCATCAAAGAAAAAGTTCTTTCAACTGCTGCTGAAGTTCCAGAGATGAATAAAATAAATTCTATACTTTTCAATACATGTTTCATGTTTACACGAGTCGCTCAGGTGATTTCAACAATCCTTGAGCATTTATTTGCATATGGCAATTTGTGCCATTTCTCAGTTGACTTTTCAATATTACATAATCATATTATCCACTAATGTGATTTCAACAAAAAGTTCATCTTCGTTTGAATTATAACTGCCAACATGCTTTTTTTATAATCAAAAGAGTATTCTCCACATCTTCATTTAGTCATTCAGTTCCAATAGTCATCCACTTAAATTGTAATACTTCCTGAAAGTTATTTTGGTAGGTATACTGTATTGCTATATCATAAAATTTTGAAATGCGATCTTCAAAAAGTTTTTTATCTATATTTGGACATTTAGAAGTATTAGTCAGCGTTGCTTTGGAGCAAATGGAATAAAATTTTCTTTTCTAAGATTTTGTAATTTTTGCATTAGGTGGCACTAATTGTATCTCCTTCCATACTTCGAGTGACATAAAAAATGAACAATGTAAATATGCTCATTAATTAATTTTAATGTAAAATAGTAATAAATGTATGAACTTGGTCCAAGTTCCATCCGCATTTCCTCGATGCGGAGGTGTCGCGCACTGTTCGGTCCAAAAATTATTTTATACCGCGAACCCGAAGGCTATGGAACGAACTGCATCAAGAGATCATTAAGCTACGATATGGGGTTCTTCAAGAAAGCTGTAAATAGGATTTTGCAAGGTCGGCGGCGCGCCCGCATACTCCCTGGTGTTGCAGGTGTCCATGGGCAGCGGTAACACTTACCATCACGTGGGACCGTTTTCTCGTCCGTCTACTTGTCTATAAAAAGAAAAAAAAAATGATGTTTTATTTTCCAAGTGAATTTTTAACTCAATCCATAGTATGTACCTCAGTACAAATTCTCAAGTTGTAAGTCTGACGTCAAGTCGGCACGGCACGGGTTCTCGTTATCCTAACTAAGGCAATAATATTTCATAATAGAGTAATTAGGACTAAATGGAAAAAAATAGGGTACCTATTTCAATACCCCCTATTTCAATGGACACCCTAATGTGTATATAATATAATATATTGGGAGTGATATCATCAACATAGTACTACGATTCTTTCGTAACATGTGACTTGTATCTACGAGTAAGTCCAATCTAATCTAATGATGACTTTTAGTATTTGTGCTTGTAAATATCACTTTAAGAAATAACTACTGAATTGTTTTAAATGAAAATAAAACTGATTCCAAAAACAGATCGAACACATAGACAAATAAGACGAGAACTCATATACCTACATATCTTGCAGTAAGTCATCTAAAGTTACCCAGTCGAAATCGCCGTCACTACTCAAATTCAGGGTTGGTAGAACATTGACGGTTCTCTACAAAGGCAGAGAATTATGAGGATTGGGGGATTATGAGGATTGGGGGATTTATGAGGATTGGGGGATTATGAGGTTTCGGGGATTAGGAGACTATGAGGATTAGGGGACTATGAGTATAACCGGTTAAGTTGTTTAGTTGCTTACGTTAAGTTGCTTACAAAGGTCTTGCTGTGTTCTGACGTTGCTCTGCAAAAGAATGCATTTTTCCGATAGTTAGTAAGTTCTATAATATCCATATAATATACGGGGATAGGCGCGGTTGGGGCAACGACAATACTATAAAACAATAAGGCTTATTTCGTGGACATAGACAACGTAAATTCGTGAAATTGAATGGAAACCAAACGTGTGACGTCACGAGTAAACTTTAGTGATGGAAAACACTCACTGGATGAAACGAAACCTTGATCCGGTTAACCGGTTTTGAATTTTTTACATTTTTTTGCTAGCGCATGGGTCGGAATAGATTGAATGAACAGCTCAAAAGTAGGAGCTTAGCGCCAATTTTGCTCACGCAGCGACGGACAGCATGCGTTATCTATTCTTTCGTTGCGTTCCTTTGTAGTTCCTTTTTTCAGATAATGTCACACATTTTTTTTTAGACTTTTTAACATCGCTCTGCAGGGAACAGATCTCCTCTAGTAAATCACTAGGTTTTGGATCGTAATCCATCACGCGGGTTCAATGCGAATTGGTAGATACACATGTTCCAAATTTTGCTTTTCAATTATTTTGTTTTTATAAAAAAAAGGCTGCAGACGAGCATACAGTCCATCTGATGGTAAGTGGATACTGTCGTCCATAGACATCCGCAATACATGTCAACATTAGTCTAGAATCAGGGATGGGGAAATGGCGGCCCGCGGGACAAATCCGGCCCGCGGCATAATTTGATCCAACCCGCGATCGGTAACAGTCATCTATATAAATACGGTCCTCAATAAACAAAAAGCAAATTGAGGAATAAGATGACCGACAGAACATCTCGAGTGCGTTTTACAAATTACTTCTAGTAACTTGAGAGTCAAATTTCAACGAGATGATTAAGGAACAGTCAAAATTTCATTTCTCACGCGGACCCAGTAGGTACGTTTATTTATTTATTTGCTGACCAGTCAAATTTCTAATGTTGTATTTGCCCATTCATTTTTTTTTGCCGCGGTGATAATCATATTTTGAAATGAGTCGTGACAACGAAGGTCAAATTAATGATAAATACCTAATACTACCGTTGAGTGAGTGATAATATATCTCGTTGACTGATAAAGTGATAAGGACTAGACGCCGCTTTATATAATGGTTGTTAACAAACACTCACTGTTCGTTTCATCGTAGATTTCACCGCAACTGTAAACTGTTAGTAATTTACAATAATAGTTCCACATTATTGCTTTTATTATTAAAAATAATTGTTGTGTGTGCGCATCTTAATCTTGTTCTACTTTTTGTTTTTTTGTGACCAGCAAAAAAGCTATAAACTCTTGATTTAGATTAGAAAGCTTTTATCGATAGTATATATATATATATGTAGTCAGTGGCGTGCCTCTCATATAAGCAAATGCGGAGCTTACTGTAATACTAGTACTACTTGTCTGCACTATTGTTATTATTCATGTTACTAGTGTTATTATTATTACTTATTACTAGTGTCGTTATTACTCATGAGAATTTACAATCGTTTAAAAACTATCTATTATCCAGTTGATTAAACTATACACCGCCAATATTTTTTTTTATTTTTTATAGAAAAAGGCAACAGACGAGCATACAGTTCACCCGATGGTAAATGGATCCAGTCGTCCATAGATGTCCGAAAAAAAATTCAATACTATACTAACGATATGACTGTGAATTTTTATAAACAAATTTCCAAAACTTACAGCGAATAGTGACATTTCTGGGCGGTGCGTGTCATCGGGGTTATATTTATTATTATTTTTGATAATGCAAATCTTCGTAGATATAATGCCGTAAACCATATCTAAAGTCTATGAACTTATAGATAATGACTAAGTACTTAGGGCACTTTCTCATCTGTAAACATTTTTACATAATACCTACGAGTATATTAGGAATTGTTAGATTAGTACAAGTATATGATATGTTACTCTGTTCAATCTTAATTTATCATTGGAATTTACGCGAAAGAGATAGTGGCAGATCCCTATCAATACCAGATGAAGTATCACATCAATCAATACGAATGCAGTAGGTATATACTACAGACACGTACTTTTAATCATGATTAATGTTTCAATTTTTGTTAAATTTTCTATATAGTAATAGATAAGTAATAGCAATAAATTATAGCAATTTAGATAGACCATTGACATTATTCTATCATAGGATTCCTATGTGATTACCATTACGACACAATAAAATTCATCTTCCTACAATCTCTCGCGACACGTCGCGTCGCGTGATAATTCGGAGAACTCGCTCTGAGAGCTGTGCTTTTGAAATTAAATTATTTAAATAACTAGCAAAACCCCGCAGACGTCCTGCCATAAAAGTTGATGTGCTGCAGCGCCGTCTAGAGGCGAGTTATAACAAAGTCGATAGCTCGAAAATATTCTCCGTGCTCAACTTTTGATCAAACGGTGTCGAAATCTATTAATCTCCAATATACCAACATCCTCTTTTATATGTATATATATATATATATATATATATATATATATATATATAAATGCTACACAATACACATATCTACTATTTAATACATTCTGTGCTTCTGCTACTTACTATTATATTTTTAGATGACTCTCTACTGGGGTATTGTAACTGCTGGGAAAATCAGCCATGATTTTGTGAATGCTATCAATACGTTCCCTGACAAGGAAGGCCAAGTGATCGTAGGTGTTGCTGCCAGAGACAAGACTAAAGCGGCTGAGTTTGCCAAGCTACACAATATCAGCGGAGTGTTCGACTCCTACCAGGCGTTGGCTGCTAGCAACGACATTAGTATGTATCCATCAAATTAAAAGGGGTCTTAACGCGTACGTATACCTTATTTGTTTCACACGATGACGTTTCGGCTGAATTGCACCAATGGGTGTCGTTTCATTCATATATTAATATGGGTTTTCAATACGACCCTTTGTTATCTACTGTTGCAAATACGTTGCAGTTGATCGGAATCCAATCAATATAACAAATGAAATTACTGTAAATAGAAAATGAAAACTAATTTCTAACCTCTCTTACTTCCACATCTGATTACGGAGAAATCGCTAGCGCAGTCGTTAGATACATTTTATAGCCACCACTATGTATAATTTCTAGTTGCTTTTGTCGATGGATGGAATTTAATGCATGGCTACGCAATTGAGAATACTTATCCTAACGTTAAGGAATATATTTCAAAGAACAAAAGGGATCAATTTGTTTATGTACTGTCAAAGGAAAGTACTGAGCAGTGTCTTGCTTGCATGGGTGGCAGGTGCGAGACCGGATTTTTGTCAAACATTGAAGTAGGATACTTAACAAGCGGCACGCACCCGCACGCTCCGCACGCATGGCACGGCGCAAATGTAGATGATGACAGAGTGGCGGGCGGTGAGGGCGAGGGTGCATGCGCGCCCCCCAATCTTACTATTATGTTCGATGTATCGTTAAAGCACAATTTATGTATACGTATCATACGTAGGTATGTATGTATATTCAATAATATTAATAATAATGATTTAGAGTTCATCGACATGAACATTTTACAAATCTTTATTTTTTACACAATTTGTTATATATAAAACCTAAAAAAAATATGTTTACAAAAAATACGTAATATTTTATGTCAATTAACTCATCATCAATAGAAATCATGCTTTTAAACTTCGGAAATGGATAGATTACACGAAGGTAATCTATTCACTCCTTGTACGTAATAGGTAGGTATATTTTGTGATTTTTGTATTCTAATTCAAAACTGCAATTGCAAAACTTTTTATGTATAATATGACTGGTAGGTTGACTGATAGAGATGCCTTATATAGTCTTGCACTAATATTTTTTGTAATAAAGTTTAAATAGAACAAAATAATTGTTTGCCTATCCCTCGTGTCGCGCGCTTTCTAAAGTTATCGAGCACGGCCTGAACTTAGAACACTGCAATACGTGTATTACTCGTATCGTCCTCATAATGGAGTGCGGCGGCGCATGTACCTAATCATTAACCTCTATGTACGAGTATAATGCTTGTAGATCCCAAATCGACCGACGAAACCGTTTCGTCTAAAGCCGCGTTGGAGGTTAGCCTAGTCAGAAAATTTCACGACTTTGTAGTCATGTTAAAAATAAAACATTTTTTTCAGATATTGCCTACATAGGTGCTTTAAATCCACAACATTATGAACTAACTAAACTCTTCCTTGAGAGCGGCAAACATGTACTATGCGAGAAGCCACTATGCCTAAACTATAAAGAAACAAAGAGCTTGATCAATATTGCCAGAAAAAAGAAATTGTTCCTTATGGAAGCAATTTGGTCTCGGTTCTCTCCTGCATACCTTGCTTTGGAGAAGGAACTCAATTCTGGAAAACTTGGCGATATTAAATTCGTTGACGTTAGTTTCGGTAAACCAATTTCTCAAGTTGACAGATTAAGGTGAGTTTAGTTTGATTTTCTATGCGGTGACTGATTGCTTAAGATTCTTAAGCTCAAACACCGAACACGGTTATTGAGCGAAAAAAATTGCACAGATTTAGTTCTAGCAAATTGAAAATAGCTACAAAGCGATATTTTGCATTGTGACTATTGCATGAATGCTCAAAATTAGTTCTGACATAATTATGCCAAAAAACTATTGCTTCGGGTTGTGGCTCTTTTGAAAAATCCAAAACTAGTTCTGGCAATGAGCAAGCGTCAGAACCCATTTTCTACCTAGGTGATTTTAACAATTAACTATTGACAATATTGTGTGCTACCTTTGTACCTAATACTTATTAGAAGCCGACACTGTGACGTAAGATCTTTATTTTAATATTATTAACAACTAGCGACCCGCCCTCGTTGCGCTTCGGTTTATAAGTTTTTTTTTTCATAATTTCAAAGTAAAATATAGCCTATATTAGAGACACAGATAATGTAGCTTCCTATTTGTGAAAGAATTTTTGAAATCGGTTCAGTAGTTCCAGAGATTACCCCCAACATACCTACAAACACACAATTTTACCTCACCACAATTTATTATATAATATGTATTAATATAAAAGTATAGATATTGTTCTTCGTGCTTTTTTTATCATAAAACGTCATAAACTGTTAAATTATTTTTATTCAGGAAACTAAATAAAATTTTAGCCTCAATAAAGAACAGCTGATGTAAACAAATATTTCCGAAAAATATAACATGTCTTCATAATAATAGATCATAAATGCGTTAATGACTCTTTCTGTGAATTTATTATTCGATTTTATTTATATATTCTCCACGCCCTAGGCGCCATCCCTGTTAGCCTTCGAGACTAGACTAGCCTTCGACAACGGATAACAATACCGCATACACAGCTAATTTTGGCAGATTGCACCTACTTTACAATGGAGAAGTTCACTATTTTTTATTTATTACCCTGAAAAGTATAATATAAAAAATACAGCAAAACTTGTGAATTTATTTTAAGATTTATGATATTTTTTTATAGACACCTATTGATTGACCTTTCAAAATTGGATGTCGACAAATCGTCGTGTCGAGCAGCGACTGACGTCACAATTATACATTGTATCTTATTGCTCCCATCCATTGCTTTAAATATAATTTCTGACTCTGAGTGCTTGGAAATGTTTTATTGTGTTTTATATAATGTTCCTACGTGTACAAAATGATTCCTATAAGTCATTTTCCAGTGGATTTCATTTTTTTTTTCACAAATCTTACGTAATATTGTAGCGTATTATTTATTTTTATTTAAATAACAAAAAATACGATAGGGTTAAACCCTAGTGAACTTCTCCATTGTATTTATAAATACCCATGTTACTAATTTTTTTTTATGATTAACAGTCTAAAAGCCCTGGGTGGCAGTGCTATCCTCGACATAGGCATATACACACTGCAATTTGCTCAATACGTCTTCAAAGAAGAACCAATTAAAGTGACAGCTAGGGGAACCCTAGGTGCCGATGGGGTCGATTTATCGGAGACCGTCATCCTTGAGTATAGCGGAGGCAAACGCGCTGTCCTGAATGTCCACGCTGAAGTACAACTGCCGAACAAGGCCATTATCGTTGGAACAGGAGGTACAATTACGGTAAATACAAACATATTTTTATTGTACTTGTATCAGCCTATAACGTTTAACTTCAGGTCACAGGCCTTCCCTAGTAAATCATTGGGGGTTTCGGTTATAGCCTAGGGCCTAGGGGTACCTACATTCGATGCGAGTGCGCTGCCGACTGCACAATCTCATTCACAGCTTTCTTAAGAGCCCTATGCCGTAGCTCAGTGAACAAACCTCAGTGGGCAGTCCATTCCACAACTTTTATATTAGCGGTATAATGTGATTTGAAGACCGCATAATACGCATTGTACGCAGCAGCTCTATTTGGTAGAACTAAATATTAGTCTTTCCGCCAACACAAGTCATTTTACTAAATATTTCAGTGTAAATAATCCACTTTCAGGTAGAGGAACCTTTCCATTTCCCCACTGAAATAACACACGTCGACGGAAAAGTGGAGAAATTCCCACTGCATACATCAAACCTTCCATACTTCTTCAGTAACAGCGCTGGTTTGGTTTATCAAACATTGGAAGTGAAAAGGTGCATTAAAGCGGGTATGTACCTTTAATACTAGAGTGAACGATACAAATTACAATGGACCATATCTTGTATAGGAAAATATACAGAATCCTTTTTTAAGACGCGTCCGTACGGAAAGTGTAAAACTATTAGAAATAGAGAAATTTGGTCTAAGGAACCATGGCGTCGATTTTACAGTTATGAAAAATTGCATTCAAAGATATTCAATAAACTCACACACAATCGGTAATCGAATCGGTCATTTTCCTTGAAAAAATTGTAAGTTATTTTATTGTAAGGAAGCAATTCTAAGGAACCATGTCATTGTGTCTAGAATAAAAAGAAAAATCCAGCTTTTTCGATTTTCTGATTTTCTACAATTCCGGGAGAGTAATGCCTGTTGCTTGATAGTCTACCTACTGTTATAAAAAATCATGTGAAGAGGCCACTGTCAACAATTTTATTAATTAGAAAAAAATGTAAATGTATTGTTTTGTCTGTCAAATAAAGTTTTCATTTGGAAGGATTTTGAAAGATGGGGATTAGAAGGTATAAAATGACAAGAAGTACTGTCCTGGAATGAGCTAAATGCGCGCGCGGTGTGAGGTGTGGGAACACGAGCACCCCCCCCCCCCCCCCCCCCCCCCTCCCAGCCGTCTCGCCGCACTTGTGCCGGCTAGTTAAGTGATGCGCTTGCTCGCTTTCTATTGTTTCTCTTGGTAGTTTTTTACTATACTTACTTGTTAAAATGAGCGACCAAACCCGATTCTGACTTGTCTGCATCAGGTGTTACAAGTGATGATTGTAGTGACTAATATTCATTCAAAACAATATGATAGTCTTTTGTGTCTTTTACTACTTTTAAGTTAATTATTATTATTATTAATAATAATGTAATGCGTAGTAGATTTTTGTTATTATAATATTGTTTTTTTTTTATATTTCTCTCAATTAGTAATTTTTGTATTTTTTTCTTTTTGTTTTTTAGTAACTTTATTTTTCAAACTTACTATATTATCTAATGTGTGATAAATAATAAATAAATAAATAATGAAAGTAAATAAAAATAGTAAAAAAGAAGTGATGTTTTTTATAATTACATAGTCGTGTTTTATTTTTGACCGCGATATTTAAATTAAAAATATCAACTTTTACCAATATCGATATACCTATCTTTTAATAGGATCATTGCAGTACAACACTAAAAATAAGTGACATAAAACGGGCACATTCCTTCCGCGCGTATTCAACTCGTTCCGGGACTATAGGTATACTGATGCCGTTACATTTACTATTTTTCCTTTGTGGGGTAAGGAGTAGTGAGTAATATGAAAAGGGTTTCCATTATACTCTCTATTAGATTACTCGAAGACTACTTCATTAGATAGTGAACAGATGTAGGCTTTAGAAATTAGGTGAACATAGTGGCAGTATGCAGGTACATACCGACATAAAGATTGTTTTAATCGACGGGAGAATATCATATAATAGCTATGATAACTATTGATAACACTAGCAATCGCTCGCGATTCGCACACGTAATAGCATGTACAGTAGATAGTTAAATGGTAAGCTGTTTGGTTACTTATATTATGTGACGCACGCTACTGGGCAGTATCGCCTTACTACTACCCAGATTATTGAAATTTATTTAATAGCAGATTTTGCCCGCGGCTTCGCCGACATGTGCACTGTCCCACGGGAACTTTAGTTATGTAGCCATGTCCGTTTCGTGGTACCCAAAAAGTTTCACCCAAAATTTCGACCCTATTCGTTTTTCCGTTGATATATTAACGCACATCTCAAATAACCAAACAGAATATACATTGTATGAAAATAAATAAAAATATTTTTAGGATATATCTTTTAGGATCAGAAACCCATTCTAGCTTTGCTAGAACACATGGAATGGACATTCGTTGTTTGATACATATACCATTGTTTGATACCCATTGGACAGTAATTGTACACTTATGTCCAGTAATAATAGTTGATAAAACAATTAAACACGTTTTGAGAAGAGAATATCAAAATATTTTTGGAAATACTTATTTATTTCAGTATTTTAATGTGCCCATTATCTAATTTATATGATTTCACAGTATATGTTTCGTAATAACAAATACTCTAATGTATTTCTTTTTTATATTTTAAGGGCTTCTGGAGTCTCCTAGGTTGTCTCACGACGAGAGCCTCTTGATTACCAAACTCCGGGATACGGTGCGAGAGCAACTCGGGGTGCACTATGATGCAGATGACGCAGAATATCCTTGAAGAAATTCTCTATTGATTTATAACCTGCGGTTTTTATGATTATGAAGAAGTTTTTGTAATGAAAATTTGTTACTAAAATTCGTTTCCTATTATTCCAGTTTTTCGGTAATTTATTAACACAATGTTATTTAAAGATTGACAAAGTTAAATGTGACACACCATTGTATTAGAAATTATTATTTTAAATAGAAATTTAATTTATATAGTGTTTTTATTTATAAACATATTGATGTTTATCGTTTCCTTTTATCTAACTAGGTATGCCCGCCCGGCGCATGCGTTGCATGCCCGGCAATTTTTTTGCACATAATATATACACATAATATATAGCCTATGTCCATCTGGAATAATGTACCTTTTAAATGGTGAAAGAATTTTTCAAATAGGTGCAGTAGTTCCGGAGATTACCCTCCACATACACACAAAGTCACAAAATTCGCACTCTCTCTTTTAGATGGGTTTGAAAATGCATGGATCGCATACGTCGTAACCAGCCCTTATCACGTCCACTGCTGGACTGCCTATATAATCTTAAAATTGTATTTTTTGTTGCGATGGTGTTCCGACGATGCAGTTAGCGCGTCCCTCTAAAGACTCCAGGTTCCGTAAAATTCAGAGTTTCGCTCTAGAACTTGGACTTGCTTTTACGCTGCGCTTTATAGTGTCTGGAGCCTTGATAATTCTTGCCAAGTTATCGGCCTTCTTGTCAACGCCAATTGTGGTTTGTAATGCGATGAATTGATTATGGAGTAGGGGAGAGTTGGATAATACCGCGCGGTTGATAATTCCGTGCGTCAGCATAATTCAAAAACTATCCACTAGTTCTGCGATGCAGTGCGTATACATCGAATAAGGACATGCCTACACCCTTCCCCGCGCACCGCCATTACGGTCCGCGCGACGACGGAGATAGCACGTGCTGTAGATGTTTTTTTCATCACTCCTTATAATTTTTCGTGTACTTTCGGAAAGAGGTAAGTAATACTGTATTTATATTGTAATACTTTGATACTATACATTTTTAATGCTTGTATACTGTAGAATTAATGTCAGAATACGTTTTTACGTACTATAATATTTTCCATATAATTTTGAGGTTAAAAAATAAAATGATCAAGTTTGATAATTCCGCGCCGGGGGCGCGGTATTATCAGTCGAGGGCGCGAAATTGTAAACTATGAAAAGTATGTTTTATTTACATTAACTTGTTTTTACCTCGACAAAAGAGTTATGTATGATGTGTCGGTATGTGCGTCTGTTTGTGGCATTTTATATCCTAAGTGAAAAAACCGATTTTGATTGAATTTGAGTAATTTATTGAGTTTAAGATAAACAATTGTGTGTGATATCGATTGTTGTGATTAATATGACTTTTTTGATGAAAATACATATAATATAATAAGTAAATATAATACCTTCATACAAATTAAAATAATGTAGCTTTATATATTATTTCCGTTTTAGATGGACCAATCTGTGCCAAAGAAAAAAAAGAAGTTATGGAATCCCGAAAATTTGAAGGCTGCACTTGAGGCTATACGAAGCGGAAGTAAAATAAAGACAGCTGCTAGAAACTTCAGTATCCCTGAATCAACAATTAGGAATCGACTTAAGTTGGGAGAAAATTATGACCCCCCTATGGGGAGAAAGGCCACATTTACAAAAGAAGAAGAGAAAGAAATGGTCTCATTTGCGTAAAATCATCTCATCTCACTCAGCAACAGTTGCGTAAATTGGCATATGACTTTGCCGTTGCAAAAAATATGAAAAATATTTTTTCGTCAGAGAAAAGGATGGCTGGAAAATGTTGGGTGTATTCCTTTTTGAAAAGAAATCCCGGAATTTCTTTAAGGCCTCCCTAGCCAACAAGCCTAAACAGGGTTTTGGGATTTAATAAATCCGAAATAGCCATTTTTTTCACTAACCTGGAGACACTCATGACAAAGCATAATTTTCCAGCGAACCGAATCTTTAATGTTGATGAGACTGGCATCAGCAACGTACAAAAACCAGGTAAAATTTATGCTCCAACAGGACTTAAGCAAGTCGGAAAGGCTACAAGTGCAGAACGTGGCCAGAACGTCACAGTTGTATGTGCACTTAGCGCAACAGGAATATATGTTCCTCCGATGTTTATTTATCCACGACAGAGAATTAAATCTTCCCTGAAAATTGGTGGCCTACCGGGAGCACTCTATGAATGCTCTAAATCTGGGTGGATAAATGAAGAGCTTTTCACGAAATGGTTGCATCATTTTGCTAAAAATATTGGGGCTCATAAGCAAAATCCAGCGCTCCTTATCCTAGACAATCATTGCAGTCATCAATCGCTCGACGCATATGAATTTTGTCGCGAAAATGGAATCCATCTCCTGTCTCTGCCTCCTCATACATCACATAAGATGCAACCACTCGATGTAACATTTTATGGCCCATTAAAATCCGCGTATTCTCGCGAGTGTGATTTATTTATGAAAATGCACCCATTTGAAAAAATTACACATGACCATTTAGCTTCAATTTTTAAGAAAGCTTATCCTCGAGTGGCTACGATGGAGAAGGCCGTCAAGGGATTTGAAGTGACGGGGATATATCCGTTAAATCCCCATATTTTCGACGACGACGATATTTTAACTGCTGATCCTATCATTGAAGAAGCATCCAGGCAAGTTAGTCAATCAGGTGTCGAAAATGAGTTTATAGAACTAGCAATTGGCCATGACAAATCCACTCATAGTCTACCATCGTCACCATCAATTTTAGACCGGTCCAACGAAATTAGATCTCATACTCCCCAGAGACAAACCGACCAGAATCCTGTTGACATGTTTGCTGAAGAAACAGCATCAGGCTTACCATTTAACAGCAATAGAAATGAAAACACGCCTTCCGCTACTTTAAGTAAAGATATTAGAAAAGATATCGCTGAGCCGAGCACTTCACGACGTATTTTAGAAGATTTGAGCCCTATACCACAAAAGAAAATAAAAATACAGAGACGTGTTAAAAAACTGCACTCTATTGTTCTCACATCAACACCATTAAAGGAGCAGTTAGAGGAAAAAGAACGAAAACGACAAATGAAGATAGCAAAAGAAAAGAACGCTGCAGAGAAGAAAGTTAAAGAAAAGAAACAAATTAAAGGAATGTCTGTCAAGAGGAAAGTTTTGAACAGTAGCGAAAGTAGTGAGGATGAAGATAATAATATGAAAAGCAAGAAGAAAAAGGTCAGGCAAGGAAAAAAGAAAGGCAAAGGGAAGTCGAAGAAATGTATCGACAGCAGCAGTGAAGATAGTATGGATGATGTGCCCCTAACTCAACTGTGCGATGATGATGAAGATGACGACATAGAGAATCGTGATATTTGCGCCGTATGTCAAGAGTTTGGTCGTAATGGAGAAATGTGGTTCCGTTGTTGTAGATGCTCGAATTGGATACATAAGGAATGTAGCGGAAAAGATTCTGCCAAAAATTTTTTATGTGATTTTTGCTATGATTAATATAACTTGCTGTCTGATATTTAATTGATATTAGGTATTTTTGAGACTGACTAGTCCATATATAATTCACAGATTTACTAAGACTTCTAGTTATAAAAAAATATTTACGTTTAGTTGTCATAAAGAATTTAAGTTTTTGTTAATACTTATTGCGTGATACTTAATATACTGATATAATTTCTAGAAAAAGATTTGGGTCTCCATATCTTCACGCAAGAAAATTACTTAGAATGGTATTCATTTTTTTTATTTTTACTTTTATTACTTATCCATTTGTGTGCAATTAATGTAGGCACGATTTTGTCAACCCCGGGCACGATATTATCAGACCAGTTTGACAATACCGCGTCTTTATTGTTTTTTGTAAATTGACAATAATTACTTTTTGTTTAAATTTTTGAAGTTTTTGTTATACGGTATGCGTACCTGAATAAATGTCCTACTAATTACTCAATTTTGTTTCTTTTAATATCAAACAGTTTCCTAATTATAGGTCCAAGTCCTTAGGGGCTCGGTATTATCCAACTCTCCCCTACTAGCTGAAACTCGTTGGTGCCTAACGCGGTTTGAGCTGGTGTGGAACGAAGATTGCTTTTTAGTTTGTAATCTGTATTTAGAATGCCACATACAAGTCGGTGTATTTCGGTCTAGACCCTATTGATCACTGTCATATATACGAGTGACTGAGTGTGTAACTAAATAGGAGTAATAAGGAAGGGGGCAGACGAGTAGACAGTCATCCGGGTGTTTAGTTGATACGTCGCACATGGACATTCGCAATAGGTCCATGCCAACATCAGTCCAATGGCATATGTTGGCAGGCTCTAGATGTGCTGCTTACCTTTCAAGATTTATAGGAATGGATTTGGGAAAATTGAAAGGTATCTGTTAAACTGGTGATTTAATGCTGTTTTGTATACGTATCGTATACGTTTCTAAGAAAACTTACTAAGAACAAAATCACTGAAGATATGGTTAGGTTACGTTTAGTCGTGAGAGGAGAGGCTCGCGAACAAGTGACTGCCTTGTTATTAAACTCAACCAACCAAAATAACCTAAGCAAAATTAGGTAGAAATCTCAATGACGTTATCACTCCAGCAACCAGAATAATTTGCGTCTCTCAAGGAACTCACCCATGTTCCCTCCTTCGTGGTCTATACATACAAATAACCAGCAGTACATATCGAAGACCCACAACAGCATCAAACCGTGGCATCGACGCTGGAATAAGCTTTTGAACAATACCTAATTCTCGTTAAAGTGATTCGATGTAATAAATCATTCGACATACAGATGGTTCGATCTAAGGAACTATCGATAGAAAATTATTCGCTGTAATGAACCGTCGGTGTAAAGTAATTCGATATAAAGTAGCATCGCAGTGTAATACTTTCAACAAAACGTCATCGATGAAACGCATTCGTTGAAATGATCTTCGGTATGACGTAGTGGATCCGCCCATGGGGTTTCATCGACTTTATACAACAGCTATCAAAACAATATTCTTAATTTCAGTGATTTTATAGTTTTTTTTATAGGATTTTTAATATAAATATTTATTGTAGATATTATCATATCATATAGCGTATGTAGTGTAGTGTTTAGGCCATGGTACTGTGTCGGACACCAGGAATGTCACAATGCCGCCTCTTCACCAGATGCGACAGATCTTTCAGCACTCTGCGTGGTGGTCTATCAATTTGATGCCGAAGTTGGGGTTTTCAGCATCGCACCGCTCTTCATCGTCGTTCGGTTTATGTGCGGTCGACATAGAGTTGCTGCGTACGGTGCGGCCAAAAAGACACTTTGTACCGCCAACTCTAAAGTTGTAGAATGAACTGCCAACTGAGGCATTTCCGGTACGTTGCGACATGGGGCTCTTCACCAGGATTCTGCAAGGTCGGCAGCACATCCACAAGCCGCCTAGTGTTGCAGGTTTTCATGGGCAGCAGTGACCACTTACCATTATGTGCCCCGACCGCTCGTTTGCCATTTTTTCTATAAAAAAAAATAGAAAAAACATATCCGGCCTGTTAAGTTACCTCTTCGACCGGCGGCTCAATCAACTGATAACAGTCCGGCCCAAAGCGACCTAGACAATATGTGTGACATAACATTATACTTTTATGAACAATTAAGTTTATGGAAGCATAATGTTCCCATTATTAAAAGGATACCGCGGATTGCCAGAGTCTCTGTCGCTAAACGTTTATCCAAAATAATCCATGACGTACTAATTTCAAATTCTGTTAAACATTGGCTCTTACTTTTGGCAGCCACTTATAATAATCACGCAAAATCAGACACTAGTCAAATTCTTTGAATAACAAAATAAAGCATAATTGCCTGAATAATTCTACAGTTTTAGACCCACCCCTGCCTAAGAGACACCGCTACAATACACTCTAAATGTTGAAATACACTCTAAATAAAAAGTTGAATCCAAGGTTACTGACGAAGATGTTAAAGGCGCCGTGAGGCTCTTTTTCTCCGCCGATGTGATATCCCCCGGCAACCCGGATACGAGGGTATCCGGGTTGTCTGAGGCTGCGACTTTATAAATCAAACACACTCCTGCCGCAACCACACATCACCTCCCGGACAAACCAACATCGCCACAGGTCTATCCTCGAGCAAACGAAAAAGATATCATTACTGGTATAAATTCAGTAAAAACCATCTCCGCACTTGACACTGACAGATGACTCATTTCTTCACTCACAAACTTAATAAATGTCATGCTCTCAGGGAAAGTTCATTCAGACATTGTACCTTTTATTTACGGAGCTAATCACATTGCTCTCAAAAAAGACGGCGGAGTCAGACCTATCGCCATTGGTTCCACTTTTAGACGAATCGCCTCCAAAATTTGTGTAAAAAACACTCCCAACATTAAAACCAAATTTTGAACCTACCCAATTAGGTTTTGGCAGCAAAGGTGTGTGTGAAGGGGCCACGCATTAATAATGATCACTAATAATGACTCCGTACAGTCATTAATAATGATCACTGTGAGGTGTAGCTCAAAGTTGATATAAAAAACGCCTTCAATTCTGTTAGCAGGGACAAACTGCTGAATGAAGCAAACATCAACAATTACCTGTATCAATGTTATTTCAAACCTAATGCTTATGTAGATATAGGAAACATCCACTCTCTTCGAGGCCGGCCATTTTCAGTATATCCATAAACCCGATCACACAAAACCGTATTAATGTCCAATGTATCGTACCTTGACGATAGGACGATAAGTAAGAAAAACACGGTGCTTTCTGACTTGATCAAAATTATAAATAAATTTAAAGACTTTATATTTCAGACAGCCTCTCATTAGAATTCCAAATTGAAATAAGACAAAACATCAATGGAATAGCTCCAAATATAAAAGTAGGTAGTAAACAAAGACTCACTTTCTCCTAGAGTCAGCAATATTTGAAGAATACATCAATCACTCCTTCATCTTCAGAACAAAATCATTAAATTTAATGAACATTCTTCCTGTCTATTAAATATCAACCCACATTTCGCCCTTTGCTTGTTTATTGCAAAATTTATTTACTCCGTTTTTCCTGGTTTGGAAGTATCAAAATTTAGTAGGTCGTATAGACAATCTAGTGAAAACCCATTTGGAGAAGATCATCAACACAAAATTCAACGGAAATTTTTGGACCCAGGCGTACCTTCCCATCCGTTATGGTGGGTTTGAGATCCTTAAAATTTCCAGTGTAGTACTTAGGTACTATCAGCTTTCCTATTTTCAGTTCATAACACGTCTAATCTTACAGGAATTTTTTAAAGAAAACGAACTGCGATGTCGCGTGCTTGGCGGAAGCTGGGAACGCTTGGAAAGTGGCTATTCTGAGTCAAAATTTTCCTGATTTACTTTAGAAACTCTCAATACTACTCAGCAGCGGCTCTGGAACTGACCTTGCCAGACTAAGATCACTTATCCAAAAAGAGCCAACTACAAGCTATCCCCTCGGCCAACTTGGGAACCTACCTAGATTCTAATACTCTTCGTCCGGCAATCAGCCTTTGTCTCGGTACCGAGGTATGTGTCCCACACAAATGTCACTGTGGCAAGGGTTTTGACCGCCTACGTCACCATGGACTTTCTTGCAATTCAAGCGCGGCCCGGTATTCACGCCATATCAGTCTCAACGACATATACGTCGACCTTTTGTCATCATCAACGTACCATCTTTTTTAGAGCCGAATGGTATCCTGTGACGTAGCATGGGTCACTAGCACCTGGTACAGATCACAAATTTACCGCCCCCTCCCCATATTTCCCAATCTACCATGAAAATATTGAAACACGCCCAAATAATGTGCCGCCCTGTGCAGACCGCACCAGCCGCACTCCCCGTGCTACGCCACTGATGGTATCGTGCGTGATGATGTAAGAGACCTGACGGGATGTTTATAGTGCCGTGGAAAATGAGTTGGCCACTGGTAGTTATGGTATTCCATCTGCGTCGATACTCTGACCCCATTTCACCTTCATGTAACGTGTCTTACGTGTCCTAAGAATATTGATATGTATTATACATATCAATATTCTTGAAGTGTTCTAGTTAGGTATAATTATCTACGCACATTAACAAATCGTTTTGGAAATGTTGTTTAAAGAGAATGAAACTGGTGTTTATCGTATAATAGAAGAATACGGTAGCTTTTGTCAAAATCGATTCAGTGGTTTTGAAAATAAAGGGAAAGGATCATCAGTAGATAATGAGATAACCATGTTGGAATGAAGAAATGTAGGTTTCTTCATTCCTCCATTCCAACCCGAGTGCTCGAATGGAGGCTCTTGGGGCCAGGTGGGCCGACGACTCCAAGAAGTTCGCCGGTGGTGGTTGGATGAGTAGAGTCGGAAGATCGTGTTTGGTTGGTATACTCGTAGGTTAGGATTATAGGTAAGATTATATTTTTTTGTGTAGACTAGTCAATTATGTAATGATGTTTATTTGCCCAATCATCCTTTTTGGTCACATGAATATTACTTCTTGACATGAATATTATTTTTTGTCAAATTAAAGATAAATGTACACTATCGTTGAGTGAGTGTTATTATATCTTGTTATTTTTATTGGCTGATAACGAATAAACGCCGTCGATTTATATAACGGTTGTTATTCCACACTTACTCTTAGTTTCAACGTTGATATCAACGCAACTGTAAACCGTTAGTAATTTATTTATTGCACAATATTGCATACCTAATACTTTTTGTTAACAATGACTTTGTTGTGTGTGCGTCTTAGTCTTGTTCTACTTTTTGTTCCCAGCTTTTCGACCCTTGGTGAAGGCACAGTATGTTTTTTCTATTCATTCGCTCTTCAATCGTGGTTTGCATTGCTTGCCCATAAAAGGTTTTTGAATACATAATTATTTTTATCCGATCAGCAGCTTTTTTAAGATCATCCAGCAAAAAGTTATTTCCGAACGTTTTCGCCCGCGTTTCTTAGTCTAAATTCTAGATTTAGAAAGCCGTTATCGGTAGTACAAACCTATTCAACTTATACTCGTACACATACATTCTTATACCTACATACTTTGTAAAGATTAGTCATCCCATTCACTGCACACGTATCGGCAGTTACTTTACAATAAAAGTCAGAATTCCGTCGTATTATATATTTCGCGACAAGAGATCGGAGCTAATGCTCTACAGTAACTAACTCTATGATAAGTATTAAAATCTAAGCCACGACGTACACACACGCATATGCGTGTGTGTAGTTCTTGTAAATATTGTGGTCCTACATACTTCAGACTCACACGGGGGTGTGAGCATCTTCTTTTAGTGTTGTAAAAATGAGCGCTGAACGTTCGACGCTCGAATATTGAGTGAGCGCTAATGAACGTTTAAGACACGAGCGATGCTCGTGAGCGTTATAGTTCAAGTCTTTATCGCTTGATGGTCTTAAACCCTTATTTTAATAAACCCAGCATAATTTATAACACAATTTGTGTTTTTTTTTTAATTAATTAATTATGTTTATTTATTTAAACCCAAAAACATACACTGAACATAATAAATTGTAACTGCCAAACTGCAGTACAGTTTGTCGGTAGTTTAGATTACGTAACTTATATCCATTATATCTGGTGGGAAGACCGCCAGCAATCAACAGCCTAGCTAGGTATGTTTCTTGGTATGTATGTTTCCAGCTATGGTATGATATGTTTGTATATGTTTCTTAATAAGTATATTTTCTACAACACAGCTTCTTAGAGCAGTATGGAAATCGTAACTCATTGGGAAAATCATTAAAAATTCTAGACACCAGGTATTTTTTGTTCTTTCTCCGGTCGTACACGGGGTTTGTTCTTGAGGTCGAAATTTCCAGAACGGAAACGATTAAACCAAAACCGCAGTGCGCGTTCGTTTGCGGTGTTTGGTCCGTACACATCACTAATATTGCGTGCAGTCTGTGCTGCCACAACGGAATTCATATTAAAAAATAACTTTTCCATGATGGCAAACACAAGGATATTTAGGCAAAAAGTAATTTGACGGAAAAACCAATTGAATAACCGATTTTGAAAAAGAATGCCATAGCCTTAAATTCCAAATTCAAGATAATTAAGTTCAAAGTGGTCACTACAAACAAACGGCAATTTAATTGGTAAGGCCCTAATATAACATTAAGACGGTTAAATTCCGAACGCGATTTTCTGATAAAAACTTATGATGGCTAAATATAGAATTTGATTTAATACAGACCGATTAATACACAATTGCCATAAACATAGTGTTATAATTAGTTATAACATTATGACAGATTTCTATAGTTTCTAATAGATTAGTTAAAAGTAGGTAGTCTAGGCTAAAGCTGACGAAAGACATTGGAAGATTTACAAAAACTTATTTTTATTTAGTTATAATATTTTTTGAGAATTCAAAAATTAGTCCTGCTTAGTGTAGGTACATTTCCCCTAGAAAATGAAATATTTTTATATAATATATCAGAAGTTGTTAGGTTATACCACCGTCATATACATATACAACCGTCATATACAACCGTTATTCTCTTCAATCTAAAACCAGGGCCGTCTTAAGTCTATTCTGCGCCGGGGTGCGGGAGTGTATCCTAAGACAGTCAAACATCCTATTGTGTATCCTATGACAGTCAAATATCCTATTGTGTATCCTATGACAGTCAAATATCCTATTGTGTATCCTATGACAGTCAAATATCCTATTGTGTAATTGTTTACTATAGCGTTATATTTTTTCATTACCTTTAAAAGGTGGGCGCCCGGGGTGCACCGCACCCCTTGCACCCCCTGGTAAAGACGGCCCTGTCTAAAACCATTGCAAATCACGCGAAACTGAAATTCCAATCAATATCAGATAAAGTACATACGTTGATAGATATGTATTTTAATGATGATTAACGTACCCACAAAAACGTGCACATTTTTTTATATCTAATATTAGATAAGTAATACCAGTCAATAATAGCTATTTAGATGAGATTATCCTAATTACTCATGGTCATTTCGTGACACGACACAATAAGTTGTGCCTGCAATTCTGAGATTCTGTAAAGTTTCTGAGAATTCAACTTATAAAATTAGACAATATATCTATATTGTCTAATTTTATATAAATATAAAATACTTACCTGTACTTTACTATTTCGCAGATGACTCTCCGCTGGGGTATTGTGACTGTTGGGACAATCAGCCATGAATTTGTGAATGCTTTCAATAGCTTCCCTGACAAGGGAGACCAAGTGATCGTAGCTGTTGCGGCGAGAGACAAAACTAAAGCGGCTGAGTTCGCCAAGCTACACAATATCAGCACAGTGTTCAACTCCTATGAGGCATTGGCTGCTAGCAATGAAATTGGTATGTCCAGTCATTTTATTTCATATACGAGTACTTAAACATACTTATTGAAGATTTTGTATGACCAACTAAAGCTACAGATGTGCTACCTTTAAGTTCATTCAAAAAGACAAACGTTTTATAAACCCTGTCACTCTCACTTCTGTTAGCGTCATAGTTCGATACAATGCGATAGACACCGCTATGTGTACCTTGAGGTGATTTTTGTGGGTGTAATCTACAATTTGATGCGTAGCTACGCGATTGAAATAGTATTTAGTAGTACATTCTAATGCCATAGAATTTAAAATAACAGAAGGGACAAATAAGTTTGTTCTGTAGAAGTGCTCAGTGTCTTGCTTGCATGCGAAGAGGTTATGGAAGCGTTCAGCTTTCTTTCAGAGTTCCTATTTTTGTTGCTATGAATCCAACTTTTATGCAGTTGTCTCTTGAATATATGGAAATATATACTACTGGTAGGGAAAAGAGGAAAACTCTTCCTTTCTTGCCCATCAGTTACGGATGAGCCGGTAGGGATAGATCTAATAGTCCTCATTATATGTTTTGATGAAGCACGATGTGTTAATATAATGTTCTTGACAGCCTATCATTCCCTATTTTCCCAACCTTTTCTCCAAATTCATTCCAAAGCGTCCAAAGATTTAGGAATGTATTAGGATTTAGGAATCTCCAAATATTTAGAAATGGATGTGTCCATGTGTCTCCTGATGTGCGAGACGCGGCGTAGGCCCCGAGCATCCCCGGACACTTCCACCGTTTCTCATTCTGGACTGCTGTTGACCACTTACCACCACCACGTAGACTATCGTCTGTCGCCTTCTTTCGTCTTGTCCCACTCTTTCTAAGGTCACCGGGCCCAGGCTTAGCTTAGCTTAGTTTGTAACACTCACGATGTTACTCTAACACATATTATGAAAACTATTTTCAGATGTTGCCTACATTGGTGCTATAAGTTTAAAACACTATGAATTATCAAAGCTCTTCCTTGAAAACGGCAAACATGTACTATGCGAGAAGCCACTATCTCTAAACTATAAACAGGTGAAGAGCTTGGTCAATATTGCCAGAAAAAAGAAATTGTTCCTTATGGAAGCGGTGTGGTCTCGATTCTGTCCTGGATACCTGGCTTTGGAAAAGGAACTCAACTCTGGAAAACTTGGCGATATAAAATTCATCGACGTCAGTTTTGGTATTCAAGTTCCTGAAGGTGACATATCAAGGTGAGTTTGGATCGATTTACATTCCGACAATGTTCACAGCTAATTTTGGTGGACTGTTCTTAGCAACGGCTTGCACATAATGATAAATACACTAATAAAATACATTTTTATGAAAAACAGTGAGAAAGCCCGGGGGTCCAGCGCTATGATTGGTCTAGGCATATACACACTGCAATTTGCTCAATTAGTATTCAAAGATGAGCCCATCAAGGTGACGGCTGTTGGAGACCTGAACGCAGGAGGGCTCGATGTGGCGGAAACTGTCATCGTTGAGTATAGCGGAGGCAGGCGCGCTGTGCAGAACATCCATACTAAAGTGAATTTGCCGAACACGGGTATTATAGTTGGAACAGGAGGCACAATTACGGTAAAAACAACTCTATTTCATTAGCCAATGATCATTCGCTCAATTACATGAGCTAAATCGATTCAGTAGTCCAAAGAAATCCAAAAAAGTTCAACGCCAATACGTATATGTAATATACAAGGAGTCGCTGTAATAACGCAAACTGAAAATAAATTGTTCAGATTCGAGAGTAGAATCTATTCTATCGACCAGTTAGGTTCTTTTTTCATAACTTATTGTTAATTTCTAGTATATCTTTTATTCATCGATTTGAGAATACATAGCTGCCGATAGGTCTAAATGGCGGACAATGGGGGAGGCCTATGTCCAGCAGTGGACGTCCAAGGGCTGAAATGATGATGATGAGTGTTGCATAAATTATAGTCTGTGCTTTAGGATTGTCTATGGTTGTGATTTTTAGTCTATGGGTTCTCCCAATAAATGTCTCACGTGCAATGTAACACCGAGTTTTTATTTAAACAATTAACCCAGCAGCCCTGCACATATCTAGCAAATATGTGACAGTGGCGACGAGGATAAAAAGAAATCAGTGAAAGTTTTACGTGTTACGTCCGTAAACTACAAGAAAGATAGTAGAATAATTTCGTCTTGTTACGTCGGACGAAATTTCACAAAATGGCGGCTGCTGGGCTCTCACTGCCTGAGTTTTCAGCTGCAAAATGCACATTTAAGGTGTACAAACAGGTGTTTGAAAACAAAATGAAGATCCACGAGGTGGATGAAACGAAGTGGTCACAATATTTAATCTCGTTTATAGGTTTTGACATGGTCACGTTGCTATCAGAACTCTGTTTCCCGGAAACACCACAGGATAAAACGTATACTGAATTAGTGGAACTTGTTGAAAAACACTTGGAGCCACAGCAATCAGAAATCGCGGAAACATATAAGTTTATGAAACGTGAACAGTTGGCAAACGAGTCAATCTCTGAGTTTGTGGCGGCATTAAAGAAAATGGCACAGACGTGCAACTTTACCACACATTTAGAAAGATGTCTAAGAGATAAATTCGTTCATGGATTAAAGAGTGAAAGCATAGTTAAAAGATTATTTGGTGAAGAAAATTTAACGTTTGCAAAAGCCGTGAAGATAGCAATGAGCATGGAGCTGGCGGAGAAGGGAGCAAAATTAATAACTGCTGGCAGTTCTGGGCAAGAAAGCTCAGACATACACAAAATAAGTAAAAAACAGGTGAACATTAAATGTCATTGCTGCGGGAAGATGGGGCATGTAAAACCCCAATGCAAATTTAAAGAGGAAGAATGTTTTAAATGCCACAAGAAGGGGCATATGGCAAGTGTTTGCAAAGCAAACAGTAACAAAACTTTCAAACCCAAGAGGGTCCATGAAATTACAAATGATGAAGAATTTTCTGTTATGCAAGTTAGTGAAGTACAATTGAATAGTGAATCTGTGGGTGATAGTTATGATTTGTCTAGTTTATTTCAGAAAACAGAGAGTCAATTAAATATTAACAAAGTGGTATCAATAGATGAGAAGCGTCCAAGTCCTTGGTATATAACTTTAAAAATTAATAATGTAAATATATCATTTGAAATTGATTGTGGATCAGATGTCACGTTAATGCCTGAATCTATGTTCATAGCATCCTTTCCTAATTTAAAATTATTTCCATGTAACCTAAAGCTATCAGGATATGGTGGTAACAATATCACTGTATTGGGTAAGACAAATGTAAATATTAAAATTATAAATGAAAAATACTTAGCAACATTGATTATTGTCAAAGATGGTAAAAAGCCATTGTTAGGTAGGGATTGGCTGAGTGCTATGAAAATTGATTGGCAAACTTGTATGAAACGGTGCAATTTAATTATTCACCAAGATTCACAAATTAAACTTAACAATTTAGTAGAAAAATATAGGGATATATTTTCAGGGGTTCCAGGCGAAATTAAAGGTACTGTAGGCACTTTAAAATTAAAAGAAGCTAATATTAAACCCATTGCATTTAAACCAAGAAGAATAGCTTATGCTGTAGAAAATTTAGTTAAAAAGGAGCTTGACAAGTTATGTACCGAAGGTAAAATGTATAGAGTGACAAATAAAGAAACAGGCACATGGGCTACACCCATAGTGACCATCATTAAAGGACCTTATAATATAAGAATTTGTGGGGATTACAAGGTAACAATAAATCCATTTTTGGAGGTGCCAAATCATCCAATCCCTGTCATTGAAGACATTTTTGCAAAATTAAATAAAGATGATCAAAATGTTAAAACAGTATTTAGTAAAATTGACTTAAGAAAGGCATATATGAACAGGCGAATGGATGAGGAGGCACAAAAGCTTATGACAATTACCACACCATGGGGGTTGTATAGACCAACGTTCATGATGTTCGGTATGTCACCTGCTCCACAGGAATGGCAAGATTTTATGGATGAACACTTTAATATGCCAAATGTATATTGTTTCATTGACGATATTTTGGTTGCAAGTAGTGATGTGGAGTGCCATTTAAAAACTTTAGAGTGTATATTTCAAAAACTTAAAAATTTAAATATTAAAGTAAATAAAGAGAAAACTGTGTTGATGTCCCCACAATTAGAGTATTGCGGGCATGTGATTGATAAGGAAGGCATTCACAAGACACCAGGGCACATCAAGGCCATATTGGAAGCACCACAACCTGAAAATATTAAAGAATTACGTAGTTTCCTTGGCACTATTAATTTTTATCATAAATTTCTAAAGAATGCTGCTGAAAATTTAAAACCTTTATATACATTACTAAAGAATTCAGAAAAATGGGTATGGTCTAAGCAACAAGAACTAGCATATGAATGGGCCAAGAAAGCTATTGTATCAGAGCAAGTATTAATACATTATAATCCAAAGCTACCAGTGGTATTGAGCTGTGACGCTTCCAAGTATGGGTTAGGAGCTTGTTTAGCTCATGAAATTAGGTTAGGTAATAATATTGTTGAACGCCCTATTGCTTTTGCAAGCAGAACACTCAATGAAGCAGAAGTAAAATATTCACAAATAGATAAAGAAGCCTTAGCCATTATATGGGCAGTTAAGAAATTTGATTTGTATTTAAAAGGTAGAACATTTACATTAGTTACTGACCATAAACCACTGATATCTATATTTAATCCAAATAAAACAGCTGGTAGTATATATGCAGATAGAATGACTAGGTGGGCATTAATTTTATGTAATTATAATTATGATATAAAGTACAGGACTTCACAACATAATGCTGCAGCAGATTTTCCATCTAGGTTACCAATTAAAAATAGTAATGAGGAGGATAAAATTAATCTGGAAGGCAACATTAACAGCATTGTGTTGGATAATCCACCTGTAACTTTATCTGAAATTGCCAAACATACTCAGAAAGACCCTAATTTAAGCAAGGTTTGTACTTACCTAAGAGAGGGCTGGCCAAAGTTGATTAATAGAGAGTTATGTAAATTTAAAGGCAAAGAAACTGAGTTATATATAATTAAAGATTGCATATTATGGAGGGATAGAGTAGTTATACCTGACAGTTTAAAGGATAAAGTTTTAACTGAACTGCATTCTGGTCATTTGGGTATTAATAAAATGTTATCTTTAGCTAATAGTTGTTTTTGGTGGCCAAACATCACAAATGATATAAAAACATTAACTAATAATTGTGCAGGTTGTATCCAAAATAGGAACTTACCACCTATCAAACCTATACATAGATGGGAGTGGCCAGAGGAGCCATGGAAACGTATTCATGCTGATTTTGCTGGTCCATTTTTAGGGCATATGTGGTTAATCATTGTAGATGCACACTCAAAATGGCCAGAAGTAGTTAAAATGAACAATATTACCTCCAGCAGTACAATTAAATGTCTACGTAGTATTTTTGCTAGATTTGGTCTACCGGAACAAATGGTGACTGATAATGGTCCACAATGGACATCTGAAGAGTTTAATACTTTTTGTAAGAATAATAATATTAGACACATATGTACTGCACCTTATCACCCAGCCAGCAATGGCTTAGCAGAAAGGGGGGTTCAAACCTTCAAAAGGGCCATGTTAGCATATAAGTTTGATAAAAATTGTTTAGATCATAGTATACAGCATTGGCTATTAGCTTATCGTACAGCACCACATGCCACAACAGGCAAGGCACCATGTGAGTTAATGTTAGGTAGAAAACTCCGTACACGTTTATCTTTAATAAAAAAAGATGTAATTATTCCTCGGCAGTTGATTTGTAAGAAACCTGTAAAGCAATATTTGCCAGGTGATAAAGTACTGATCGCATCATATGATAACTCTCAAAAATGGTTAGATGGTGTTATTGAAAAACCAGTAGGAAATGTTATGTATGATGTGCACACTGACAAAGGCATACTCACCAGGAATGTTACTCAGTGTTTGCCTAACTATAGTGTACCTAATGAAAGTGTATTGGAGCAAGAAAAAGAATCGGAGAAATTAGAAGTAAATAAGCCGTTAATTAACAAAGAAATACCAAGTAACATTGCTAATTCTCCTATTCTAGTGCAGCCAGAAGTGCGTAGAAGTGCACGTACTCATAAGCCTGTTCAGAGACTTGATTTGTAGTAATTTAAAAATTTAATAAAATTTAGAAGAGAGGAGTGTTGCATAAATTATAGTCTGTGCTTTAGGATTGTCTATGGTTGTGATTTTTAGTCTATGGGTTCTCCCAATAAATGTCTCACGTGCAATGTAACACCGAGTTTTTATTTAAACAATTAACCCAGCAGCCCTGCACATATCTAGCAAATATGTGACAATGAGAATACATACTAGATATGTTATAAATATAAGCACTCTAGGACAGGCACGTTAGTCTCTCGAGTCGGTTCTATGTTCTTCTATGTTCTATGTTCTGTAGCTCTCGAATTCTTTAATTCATATGTGTTTTGAAAATGGAACATTCTTATTACGTAGTAGTTAAGTTTTAAATTTGACTTTTTAATGGGCCCCTTCTCATCTGCTTCACCGCCTCTAGAAGTTGCCAAGGTTTCCTTGATAGGAACGTATGATGTGTCATCTAGTCTATTCCCATATTGATGCTTTTGTTCTATGCGCAGTTCTATGCATTCTATAGTTCGTTTCAATCTAATTTGCTGAAAATAAAATTAAATTAATGAAATATCTCAACATTTAGCTTTAAATCTAAAGCAAACTTGCAGTTTCAATGAATCAAATTGTGGTTATGTAAACAATTATCATCTTACTATTTGATTTAAGGCCGTATCAGTTACCTCAGGCCGTCGTGGACATTTTGAACATATTTGATTGTAACGGACTATACGCGCGTCGCCCGAGCCGCGTGACCTGTCTAACCGCTACGAACGTTTTGGATAGAACAACAAAACTTTACACGTAACTTTTGAGTTTACTCCCCCCAAAATAATTCTATATTTGCATATATATATATTATATATAAATTTAGTTATTTTATTGTATATATTATAAATTAGTTCACGTTTCAGGTTAAATTTGGGTTATTTCTGTAACACGTAGGTCAGGGCCGTCTTAAGTCTATTCTGCGCCGGGGTGCGGGAGTGTATCCTAAGACAGTCAAACATCCTATTGTGTATCCTATGACAGTCAAATATCCTATTGTGTATCCTATGACAGTCAAATATCCTATTGTGTATCCTATGACAGTCAAATATCCTATTGTGTAATTGTTTACTATAGCGTTATATTTTTTCATTACCTTTAAAAGGTGGGCGCCCGGGGTGCACCGCACCCCTTGCACCCCCTGGTAAAGACGGCCCTGACGTAGGTAGTATAAACGATATTGTTGAGGACAGGATTGTCAACTACAACCTTATGGATCGCCGGGGGATGTGGACTGTATATAGGATGGGTTTCTACGGTGATAAAATAATAACGCCTTGTTTATCTTGATAGTAGTAGAGCCGGGGTAGCGCAGAGGTACTTCTTCTTGTTGACTTGTTCTCGGAGTGGTGCCGCTGGTCGGAATGCCGGGAAGCCCAAAATGGTCCGTCTTTTATTCCATTCGGGCTTCCCCCACCATTTGTTTACATGTGTACCCCTCCCGCTACCCACGGGGGATCATTTATTCACATATTACATTTACATACATTTTCTTATTAGATTCTTATACATTAGGACATACTTATAAGATATAAAACCATTATAGACTAGCCTAAGGTGGATCCAATAAGATCTTGACGCTATAACGTTCGGTTCCGAGTGGACGGGGCGCGCGGTTTGCGCGACATATTTACGTAACCCCGTCCCCCGCTTCGGGACTATAAATATTATATTTGCCCGCCAGGTGGCGGACCGTTTGGTTGTTCCCCGAACGCCTTAGCGTCCACAACTTATCCCTAGCATGCCCTACTTACTCTATTCACCAACAATTATCCTAACAGGGTAGTAAAGGACACACTAGGGAACATTTTAATATCAATTACACAATAGACAAACATAAAAACAGACATAAAAGACATAAAAATAATATAAACATAAAGACATTATACAAAACATAAACAACTACATATGAGATGCGAAACTTTCTTAAACATGTACATACAAGAACCCTAGCTTTTATTTTCATCATTATTCCGTCGTTAACAGATATTATGTCGTTGAATAGGGCTGATAAACTTCGATGAACAGTAATAATTCGAAGTTCATAAAGCTGTATAAATTTTATCTATGACTTTATCTCAACATTTCTGTTTCACTTCTGTCTGGCGTTTTTGCTATCGGTTTTTTACGTTCATTAACGAGTTGCTAAGGCAATTTTAACGTTCATATTCTTCGCTGAATGAACAGATTTGTTCTACAATGCTGTATTTGCGATCGAATAAGCTGATAAGGAGCTGTAAAAGAAGTTTTTAAGTGTTGGAACGTTCGATCGGCATATTCGCGGAATATATGAAGCAAATTCTAGTTCTGTGGTCATATGACTTCTATATTATCACCTTATTTATATTATACCTATGTACCTAACACGGACAAAATATATTGCCTTTGTGCTGTCTTATTCATAGCAGACGGGTCGAAGTCTGGCCCGTGTCCTGTCTGCGAGTTCTAAAATCTATATCGTTCTGACATAATGAGATCACGCATTACCTACACAGGTTTCTCATTAACGCCTGTTTTTATTTTACAGAATCTTTCATTCTAAATATTGTACTTTCAGGTAGAGGCACCTTTCCATATCCCCACTGAAATAAAATATGCTGACGGGAGAGTAGAGAAATATCCAATGCATACATCAGACATTCCATATTTCTACATTAACAGCGCTGGTTTGGTTTATCAAGCATTGGAAGTGCATAGGTGCATTAAAGCGGGTAAGCAGCCAACAAAGTTACAGATTATATAGGTTGTATCAAATGAACGGTCTCTGGGGGGAAAGTACCTACCTTAAATATTTAAAATAGTAAATTTTACTCAAATTTTATTTAAAACAAAAGTAAGAAAACCTTATTTCATAGATTTATTATTAAAAAAATATACCTACCTAATTTCCTCGCAAGACAAATTTGTTAATAAAATTTGTATAGTTAAAGTTTCAAGTTAAGAATAAAACATTAACCATAATTACTTCGATGATTTCGATCCTGACCCCAGATTGTTCATTTATTCCACCCTCTGTAATAAGATAGTAAATAGAGTAATGTGGATAAAATAATTATTTCAAAATAATCATTTATTAATAGCTTCTTGTTATTTTTCTACTTCCGGAAGAAAAATAACTAAGAATTATTAATGAAACAAATACAACGATGTGCTATTATTTAAATTTATCCTTTCTTGTCCAAATCTATCCTCAATTTCAAAAAATGTTTGGAAATTATTATTTTTTATAGTAAATATATCTCATACTAACAGAGGGTGGCGCTAGAATTTTTAAAAATTATAAAATAATTCCTATACAGAACCAATTTACAAAAAACTACAAGTTGAATTTATACAGGTAATCCAAAACTATTTTAAAATTTATAAATATTAGGTGTACACTCACGCCTAAAAATTTATCAACGTTTTAATTTGCCCAAAGATATATTAACGCTGTATCTGTGCATAAAAATGTTAACATCCAATTATATATGAACCACGAAAGAAAAAATATATCAATAATATCTGAACTCATCTAGATGTCAAAAATTTGTAAACAGTTCTCTTTGTATTAATATCTGTATCTCAAAATTGACAAAAACATACGAACACTGTCTAATTTTGTATAATAGTAATTGTATTTACAGGGTTACAGTAAGGTATTTACAGTAATTGTATTTATACCTTCCAGGGTAACTCATGTAGGGTAACTGACGGGAAGCTTTTTGTGGAGTATGAGAGCCTAACGAGTCGCGTAAGCACCGGGGACAACTTAGGAGCAAGAAAGTAAAACACGAAAGTTGTCAAGAAATTAGGATATTTTTGACTGTTGTCGGATATGTCAATACAATTACTAACAAAATTAATAAAATATTGTCCCCACAACCAAATTGCGCAAATCTCTCTTACAGATTCCCTTAAAGTACGATTCGAATTTATATTGTAGTTACCCCACTTACCTATGCCATCGTAAATTTGCCTACGAATGGGCATTCTCTTTTCACAAATTATTTTTTGTAATAATAATTACTGTATTGTATTGCGGTTTTACATTTTCAGGACTAGTGGAATCCCCTAGGATGTCTCACAATGAAAGTCTCCTATTTGCCAAGCTCGAGGATACCGTTAGACAGCAACTCGGAGCGCACTTTGATGAAGATGACGAGGAATATCCTTGAACGAGCTTCGTTGAACGAGCATATATGTTAATTTGTTACTTGGAGTATTTATGATCAATAAAGACGTTTTTATAATTAAAATTTGTTACTTAAACTAATTAGTTTTTTCATTTGTCTTCTTCGGGAAATTTGTTAATGTAATTTTATTAGTATCTAATAGCTAACTAAGACAATAAATTGTACACGTAAAACAGGTAACACGCAGTACAAAAGAATTTTTACTGTAAATAGATATACTTAATACTTATACGAGTACCTGTTATATGGGAGGTATAAAATAGGGAATCCAAACGGCGGCGCGTGTTCATCTGCATTAGTTTAGTCTTAGGCAAATTAAACATGACAAGAAATGACTAGCAAATTAAAAAAAATAGGTTACACTAAATTTATTCAGAAAACTCAATTTGATACTTTATATTTTATACTAGCTTCTGCCTGCAGCTTCGCTCGCGTGGACGAATATTTAAGCTATAAAATATTTTAACACCTGTAAATGTAGCGACATGATGAATTTCACTGATGAAAATCCATCCAGTATTTCAGTAACTCTATTAAGTCATTTTTTATTTTCCACTGACACTCAACTTCCTTGTGTCCTATGAAGTTGACACATATACCAGTTTTCCTTCTGGATACTTAGCTATATATATAATACATTAATGAAAACTCGACCAAAATCCGTTCAGTGGATAAAAATTTTAAAAACTACTGTTTTGGGTTCTGTAGATTCTAAAATTCCCCCATTCATTAAAAACTTAAGCTAATTAACAGACTCGACCCTTATACCGTTTTATTATATGCATAGATTAAAAAACTGAAACAAGTAAATTCGGAAAGAAAATCACCTGTAAGTATTTATACTTCCCGCTCTTTTCTATGCCATCTTTTATTTTCCAGACGCTAGCTTCCGCTGCGTTACAAAATATGCGATAAATGCTTTTTGGCAATATAATGCATCCTTTTTTTAGAACTCAATCTAAGACGCCACCTGCATGACCCGGGCGAGGATAACACTGCACTGGCGAGACTCGCTTATGTAGGCGGCGGCTAAAAGTAGATTTCGAAGTTAGTTCAAAGACGAATTTACCACTAACTAAAAACAAACAAAAAAAACTCCAGACCTTTTATAAAATATGAGAATTTTGTATTTTATAAATTTTGTTCACAAATTATTATAAGGTTCATTTCCTAAAAATAAGTAACAATATATTTACTTTGTAGTAATCAACTTTAACTAATAATTTGTTCAGAGCAAAGTTCTATAGTCCCGGATCGAGTTGAATGCGCGCGGAAGGAATGAGACCGTTTTATGTCACTTGTTTTTAGTGTTGTACTACAATGATCTTAGTGAAAGATAGGTATATCGATATTGGTAAAATTCGATATTTTTAATTAAAATATCGCGGTCAAAAATAAAACTCACTACTATGTAATTATAAAAAACATCAGTTATTTTTTACTATTTTTATTTACTTTCATTATTTATTTATTTATTATTTATCACACATTAGATAATATAGTAAGTAGGTATACATAAATTTTAGTTTTAAATAGGTATTTAATATTTAGTTTTGAAAAATAAAGTTACTAAAAAACAAAAAGAAAAAAATACTAATTGAGAGAAATATAAAAAAAAACAATATTATAACAACAAAAATCTACTACGCATTACATTATTAATAATAATAAAAAATTACTTAAAACTACTAAAAGACACAAAAGACTATCATATTGTTTTGAATGAATATTAGTCACTACAATCATCACTTATTATAACACCAGATGTAGACAAGTCAGAATCAGGTTTGGTCGCTCATTTTAATAAGTAAGTAGGGGAACCCGGGGTAGAACGGGGTACCGGGGCGGAACGGGAAAGAGGCGGGGTGCTCGCTACAGGCGACAGAGACGCGTGACCATCGCGCACAACGTTCGGTCCGTTGTGCTGCGCTATGCGAAGTGGCCGCTGTCAGTGTGAGAGTGCGCTTGGTTTGGATTTTATCGAAGGTCGACGAAAAAGCTTGCAAGTTTTAAATTTTCTATGCAACACCAAGGTAATTACACTATACACTATTCTTTGTTCGGATATTAACATTACATGTTTGTTTAAACATACTTTTGACTAACTAAACGTCTAGTGATAACTCAAGCCCAATAAATATAACCGGCCATAACACTCGTGTTTACGTGAACGGTGCGTCGGGGCACAATGGGTGGGACACAATGGGGTATACCCCGTTCCGCCCCTTAAATATTTGTACTTCTCATATAAATACGCATTTTTATTTCATCTGCAGATGGTGCGTTCATATATAAGAAAAACCAGCCGGCAGTCCTGGTCTTCATTGCTAATCCCGTTGCCAATAGTGAAAGCTGGAATGAAAAGAGTTACAAGAAAGGGTGGAAAAACGGCAATCCTTACCGCTTCACCTTACAAGACTGAATTAGAAGAATCTATTAAAAAGACACAAAATATCAAGAAAGCGAAAGTAGAAAAAAATAAACAAGACTGACGTTAAAAGGTAAAGAAGACATACCTGAAGGAATGAAAACTAAGCCAAAGAAACAAAAAAGAATCAGAACTAAACCTGAAGAACACTCAGAAGACGTAGAAAATTTTAAACAAAAACAAAGAAGAAACCAGAAGAAAGAAACAAAAAAGAATTGGAACTGAATCTGAAGAAAGCTCGGAAGATGAAGACGCGATCTGCTTGTATTGCCATGATTTATACTCCAAGTCCAATGAAGGCTAGTGGTCTTGTAGCATTTGTAAAAAATGGGCACATTTGGCGTGTGCTGGTCTAGATAGTGACGACGATGACAGTGTTCTCATCTGTGAACTATGCCAATAATTAGTACCCCATCGTGCCCCGGGTTCATTTCCCATTGTACCCCGGGGGGTGGGGCAGAATGGGAGATTTCCCTTTATTTTTCAAACAATATTTTTTCAAAGTGATTATTAATTTAGATAAGTTTAGCTTTAATTTCCTTGTAGAGAAAGAAGTAAATAAACCTACAAATTGCCAAATAATGGTGTTGTTTCATTCAAACTCTCACAAATTGTAACCAAAGCTTAGCTACCCCGTTCCACCCCGGGTTCCCCTATAGTAAAAAACTACCCAACACGTGTTATATGGAGAGGGGTGTGCTCGTGTCCCCACATCTCACACCACGCGGGCATTTAGCTCATTCTGGGACAGTAGGTGTTACTTACCATACTTGTATGTTCAGGGCCCAAATTCGTTGTGTCAATGCTAATATGAAAGACCTAATTGCTTTTTGTAGTTTTTTTTTAAATTGTTGCCCTAAAACAATTACTGATGACATGGTTTGAAATACAATGGCAAAATTCAAGGCTATTACACGTATTACTATGGGAAAAAGAGTGAATAGGTACATAATAATAATCTAGGATTTTTTGCTAATCTATTGTATGAACATCCTAACCATTGCTAACCTCATAATTATCGATTATCTAAGAAAGATGGCGCTGTGGTTATGTGCAAGCATAAGGATGTCTTTTAAATAACGAATTAAAAATAACTGGTTTCGTTATATGCTTATAGCAATCTTTTGTAATAACCATTATTGCCGTCTTCGATTTAAGTCAGTGTGACACCATGATGTGACAATTGACAATAGATAGCAGTCTGTCATGTCTGTCAGTGTAGTTACTCATTTCGCACACAGTTTTCATACCGGCCGGTGCCTTACAGTAAGTGCTAACTAGATTATCGTAATCTAATACGTTATATTAAGTGCAAGCGTATAATTAACTTGACTCAAAAAGTTATTTATGACTTATCTGGTAAGATTTGTATATAATTACTTTTATATTTCAGTATTTCAAAGATAATGATGTAATTTTGGCACATTTCGCTATCACACCATAACCTTGACTTTAACAATTTTAAAACCACGCGTGCTGCAAGTTTTTTTTTACTATTCTTAGAACTTATCAAGAACCTATTTTTAGTGCAGTGACTCTGTATTCAGTGCCTGTATGTGCATCTTAATGTTTTAATTGTATTAATAAAATAATTCAATGAAAGTAAAGGTATTATTTTTTTGATTCCAGATGGCAGATCAAGGTTTTTTAAAACAAAAAGCCGGCTTTGCCACTATCGCTATTCATGCCGGTCAAGAACCGGAAAAATGGAAATCACTATCTGTTGTTCCACCTATTGTTACATCCACAACGTTTAAACAACCAGCACCGGCCGAGCACCTTGTAAGTAAATATTAAAATAATTTTAATTTTTCTTTTGTACTTTCTTCCTACAAATAACATTTATTCTAGGGTTATGAATATGGCAGATCAGGAAATCCATCGCGAAATACTTTAGAGGAATGTCTAGCAGCATTAGATGGAGGAAAATATGGTTTTACTTTTGCATCTGGTCTTGGTGCAACAACGACACTTGCGTCATTGCTCAGTAAAGGAGACCACGTAGTTTTGAGTGACGACATATATGGCGGCACCAATCGATTATTTAGGTAAGATTACTTACTGTTTGCCTTAAATGTATTAGAGGAAGTTTTAATTTTTTTTTCCTTTTTAAAGCATAACATGCTAGTCTGTGGAACTAGGATTCCATAATTTTGTTTTAGTATGTTGACTTCAACTTATAAATCAAATTTTAATAAAATAGGTATTTACACTATTATGTGCATGCCGTAAAATGCGTATCGGATTTAAATAATGTATTTATTCCTATGCAAAATAGTTAATAAATAACAATCATTTGCACTCTCTAACAACCCAAGTTTTGGATAAAGCATAATATAAAGCAAAGGATGTTTAAATATCATGACTAATTATTTGAAATACTGCTCCTATTTTTTTGCACAAATTAGCACAAAAACTTGCGCGAATCCTAAAAGAAAAGAGTACTTTTATGAACAATTTCTAATTCTGTAGTACCTATACGCTGCTACGTTAAAGGGTTAGGATATTGTCATTTTACGCGTGACAAATGTGGAGAAAAGTTTTGTCTATGCTCTACAAAAGACTACCTTAGAACTAATAAGAACTGGTTTTATAGCATACAAGCACTAGATAAATACAATTATGTAGCACACACAAGCAAAACTGCTAGATTAATGAATTAATTAAGGCTATTAAAATTTAAGTTATTTTACATAATATACTAACAAGACGTCTGTATGTTTTTTTGATAAATAAATTGTGAGTTTTATTAAAGAAACTATAGATCTACGTGCAAGTTAGGACAAAAATTCACATAAAAGGTCTAAAAAGGATGCCATATATATTATAAGTAAATGTAGTTTTTCAATAATTTGGTTACAAAATTCTATTTCAGAAACGTAATAGTCAGACAGGGTGTGGAAATCTCTTTCATGGACTTTACAAATATAGAGCAACTTGAAGAAACAATTCGAGAAAATACTAAGGTATATAAGGTTATAATATAATGTTGGTATGTTTTCTATATATAATATTGGGAAAACCTGTTTAGTAAAATACACAAACTAGGCATTTACAATAAAATAAAATAAGCTTTATTTCTCTTTAATATCAATAAATTATGATAAAAGAATTAGTGTTAAGTGCCATACCATTTACCCATACGTCTTTCTGCAAATACAATACATAATTTTTACCGTGACAATATAATCGTATCAGTATGTAAATATCTCGGTTCATGTAATAAAACTTTATCAGATCGGTATACGTTTTGTTTCTATTCAAAACGTGCATAATATTATGATTTTATACTGTGTATTTAACAATATTGATAAGGTTGTTTTTAAATACCTCTTCATACTCTTATTATTGATGACGGTGATGTGGTGACCTATTTAATTTCATAATGCGGCAATATTCATATGAAAGAATATTGCAATGAAAGAAGAAAGGCCTCTTCATAGGAAGTGGTCTGATGTAACGGATGACTAATTTTTTTATAGAACGTGCACATTGTACACATAAAATGCCAATTAATCACGTACATCATTAACCACTTATCATTCATATGGCACGATAATTTACAATTTCTTTGGGTGTATTGCATTATATTGATGTAATCACATCAATATATTAGGTAATATTATTTAACAGTATTATTTAACATCTAAAGCTTTGTTATTTAATGGGTATTTAATAATTATCTATATTTAAATCATTACGTTATTTATTTTTAGATGGTTTGGGTAGAGAGCCCATCAAATCCTCTCATGAAAGTGGTGGATATTGCAGAGATAGTTAAAACATCAAAAAAGAAAGGAGACATAATTGTGGTCGTAGACAATACATTTTTGACGCCTTATTTACAAAGACCGCTGGATTTTGGAGCTGATATTGTTATGTATTCTTTAACGAAATACATGAATGGACATTCCGATGTAATAATGGGTGCAGCGATTGTTAACGATAAAGCGCTAGAAGAGAAGATTAGATTTTTACAAAACGGTGAGCCATAATTTTTTAAATACTAGCCCTATAATTTAAGATATTTTGTAACTATGAGAGTTTTAGTGGTTTTGAATAACTTAAAACTACTTAAAAATGTTCCTTTTCTGAAATGATTCATCAGGGAATTATGAAACTTAGGCAACTAATATTTTACATGATTTTAGGCAAGGCTAGACTTAAATGGTGCTAAACAAAAAATCTAGCAAATAAATGTAATGTTTATTGCTTCAAATATTTTTAAACAGATCCTGTTTACTTACCATCCTTGTGTTACAATTTTAAAGTATAATTAATACTGAGTAAATTATACAGTCATCTATGTAATACAATAATTAGCATGTCATCGTTACAACCCGTAATGCCTATAAGTAGTTATAAGGAAAATTTACTGAATTTCAAACAAAGTCGCAATACTTTGTTCACTACATGAAAAACGTAATTTTTGACAGTTAGGTAATGTTTGTTATAGTATTATTTTTTATTTACGGAGGCGGCAGACGAGCATACAGTCCACCTGATGGTAACTGGATACTGTCGCCCGACATCCGCGATACATGCCAACATCAGTCCAAAATGACAAACGTTGGCACGTCCCCAGATGCGCTGCCCACCTTCGGAGCTATAGGGATGGATTTTGAGAAAGGGTTGGGAAAATGGGGAAGGATAGGATGGGAATAGGCCCTGCCACATCTTACTCACTACCGAAATACGTACGTACATTAGGGAAATAAGATAGTGGGAAATGCAGTACATTTCAAGGTAGTCTTCTGTGAGAGAGGGAGGGTAATATGGCCAGTCGAGCGCGCCCAAGCGGCTGTTGGATTGCAGCGTGCACTCTCCCCTCAATAGTTTCTTATTTTACAAATCTGTCATTAGGGTGTGAAGAAAGTAATTGATTAAATTTCCATATGAGATGTTCTTATTTTATTTGAATAGTAAAAGTAATAGCTGTATAAGGTAAAAAAATAGGTTAGACTTAAACTTGAAATAATTTAACTATTTTTTTTTAAGATTTAATGTTTTGTACCTAAACTGTGAAATATGTTAATTTTCTTCTACAGCAATGGGAGTTGTACCTTCACCTATAGACTGCTATTTTGTCAATAGGAGTTTGAAAACGTTAGCCTTAAGGATGGAGCAGCATATGAAATCTTCACTGATTATTGCAAAATGGTTAGAAAAGCACCCGAAAATAATTGAAGTTTTACACCCAGGTAACGATAATACTCAATTAGTTATTGCATATATAATAATAATAATTTCTTTATTTCGGACTTCTAATGTTAGTACTTAATATTATCTTATACCTAAAACCAACTTCATCCACTGCGTCTGGAAGGAACAGTCGGCCTCAGTTACAATTGTCCTCAGGATGATATTGCCGCATCTGTACTGTACTCGCATATGAGTATTTTTAACTTAAGTACTTTAGGATTTTTCTGATTAAAAACTTCTTAATTCTTTTTGTCTATTTGTAAAAAAATACTATGTTTATAGGTCTTCCATCGCACCCGCAACACGATATAGCGAAGAAGCAAATGAGTGGACACTCGGGAGTGTTTAGTTTCTATCATTCAGGTGGATTAGAAGAATCTCGAAAATTCTTAAGCTCATTGAAGGTGTTCACTTTGGCCGAAAGTTTAGGCGGATATGAGAGTCTTGCAGAACTGCCGTGAGTATCGATCGATATAAACAGCATAATATTGAACATAATTTATATAAGTTTTCTTTTAGGTCCCTTATGAATTATTATGACATAGGGAATTTAAATGAGTTTTTTTAGGTCACTTTTTTTCTTTTGGATCTCTTATGATACATGGAATTTACATAAGTTTTTCTTTTAGGTCTCTGATGACACACGCATCAGTACCAGCCGAACAAAGAGCTCAACTTGGTATCACTCATTCTCTCATTAGATTATCAGTAGGATTGGAAGATACAGAAGATCTTATTGATGATTTGGACCAAGCTCTAAAAGCAGCTTTTTAATTATCAATATGAAGAACGAACGTCACTAATCCAAAAGGTGATCAGTTATTCAAAATACTGCTGTGGCAAATCAATTTGTCACTTTAATTAAGTTATATTTTATTTACATCACATATTTTATTGCAGTTTAAATGGTATCTTAAAAGTGAAATTAAAATTTGTATTAATTATCTTAAATTCAATTTTATTGAAATGTTAATTTACAGTACTTTACGCAATTATAAATTGCTTTAATGTATTTATAAATATATGTATACTCTCGTGTAAGCTTTTATTTGACTAAAGAATCACATTGTGGACTAAACAGCTCAAAGCGGTTCCTAAATTACCATAATGGCGTCCAATCATTCAATCTAAACTTAATTTAAATTCAAGCATTCATAATTTATAACGTGACACACAATAGAGGTTGATTTAGCATAGATCAAGTGAGGCTAAAATATCAGTACAAAAGGTTAATTTTGCGCATTTATTGACGCGTTATATTGTTACAGTATTTCACTAACTTTGCTACTACCTCATTCTTCATATTTGTAACAGTTGTTAGTTGTGTATCATTTAACGAATGTTTGCAAGAGCTGTCTTAAAAATATAAAAAGTTATTATGAAATATTAGTTACTTAGGTTTTTAAGTCGTGGACATGTTATTTTATGTTTTTGTATATATCGTTAATATGTTTTAAGTAACTAACATTTATGTATACATATAGGTATGACGTATATTGTGAAATCATTATTGTGATCTGATTTTGTTATCTATTGCTTTTGTACAACTAATTTCTTTGTTTATAATGTGATTAATTTATTCCATAACTAACGACAAGTTCCTATGATTTATGGTTTTCATATAATTATATAGAATAGATAGTATATTACTTACAATTTTGTTAGATATATATCTAAAGAATTATATACCTACTATTTAAGTTTCCAATTTATGCTTCAAATATGAATAAATTTGATAAAAAAATGAAAAATGTGGATATTTAGTTTTTGTATTATTTTAATATTTTATTTATATTACAAAATATTCAATTTTTGCGCTACCTATAGGAAGGTTATATAATCATATTTTTATATACATGTTTGTTTTTTTATTAATAGAGATGGACATTCCACAATGCAAAGGCTTTTATTTTTTTTAAATACATATTGTATAAGTGATGAATTGATGATATACATATCATAATGATAATGCAAGTGCAATACTTGTTTATTTTCGCCTTTAAGTGCAGCAGTCGATTTATAAAAGTTTAGATTGAAGTCCTTAGACTTAAATTTTTAGATGGCGATATCTTAGACATTGTCATCAAAAATATACGTATAATGGTCAATTCCATGCACGTTTCTGCATCAGTTTATATTTATAACCTGATGGAATTTAAACTAATAATCTGAAAATATTATGACTAATTATCTAGAATAATATAATCGAAACAATAATATTGACACAGACTTTATGAAAGGACCACGTTGATTGTGAACTAATGTTTACATGTTATGCAGTTGTTTTTATTAAATTGAAAAAAAATATATACCTTAAAGAGAATGTTGTTTTTTTTCTTCATATATGGCAATGGTGCAATTAGCACATTCTTCCCGTGTCATGTTTTTCTTAGCTTTTTTTTTTATGGACGAAGGCGGCAGACGAGCATACAGTCCACCTGATGGTAAGTGGATACTGTAGCCCATAGACATCCGTGATACATGTCAACATTAGTCCAAAATGACAAACGTTGGCACGCCCCCGGATGCGCTGCCTACCTTTGCAGAATAAGGAATAGATTTGGAGAAATGGGGAGGGATAGGATGGGAATGGGCTCTGGCACATCTCACTCACTACCGAAACACGTACGTACATTAGGGAAATACAATTTTAAAGTTTAAAACGTATCCTGTCAATGTCCAGTCCCGTCGAAGCAGTCAGGAGTCGCTCAGTAAAGCGATAGTAGGTCACGTTCCTTGAATGAAGTGGCTACTTAGTTTTTAGTCTTTACTTGAGAGCGACATCATTTTGTTCTTTGCACTGAGTAGCTACTCTAGTTGTGAAGTGGTTGATAGATACCTATTGTAATAAAATTATCGTTTAGGACAGCATGTACCTACCTTCTCCAGTGACAGTACACAATTTGCTTGTTTTATTTTCCTTCTTAGATCTTAAATACTTCATAGATGTACTAAAATTGTATTTTAGAAATGTAACTTCTTTAAAAATATATATTTGTCGTTTATTAAATAGCAGGCCTTTTCATTTTGGAATAACGTTACGATTCGAGTTAATAACGGCTAATAGGGTGATAAATCACAGATGTCAAAATATATTCCGTTTAGATAACCACAAACTATCGAATGGACGGAAGTATAATAGGTACTAGCTAGACACCGATCTTGAGGTCCCTGCGCAGTAGTCAATTTTTAGGTCTGTTTAGGGGTATGAAGTGAGCCGGGACGGGCGCGGTTCATCAGTCGTAGTTACGGCCCTTTTAGTACTGTCGAGTCCAAATTTATTATTTATATATTATTATTCTGTGTACTTCAGTACCAGATTGTTTATTTGTATGCTCGCATCGTTTCATCGCTATTAAAGTTATGTATATGATAAAGAATATTAAATTACTTATTTAATATTCTTTATCATATACATAACATGTAAGTATTTAATTATTTTTTTAAATTATTAAATTAATATCCATAATAAAAAAAAATCAATTTCGTTGAAATATTCCGCCAAATACCAAAATTCCTTACAAACGGAGCCGCAGCCAAATGCTAGTAATATAATAAAATGAATATTGTAAATAGTATAAATAATTGTAATAATACCTAAATATTAATTATTATTTGTATATAAACAATTTTGTTCGGAAGTGTAAATGCGTGTTCTTATCCCCACCACTTCGCTCAGACCCCAACATTCCGTGTTACCGATTGTAAGTTGGTCGAACGCTCGAGTGCTCCGTCTAGTGTAGACTCTAGTCCAGGGGTGCTCAAACTTGAACTGCTGGCGATCTACCTCAATATTGTTAGACTACGATCGATCGACTCTGAGAGGCTGCAAGTATGTGTGATGCAGGATTGTCGTCTAGGTAGGGTGTATCGTGGCATAGATATTAGTTTCCCGCACAATATGCATTTTTTTAGTCAAGGTAAGTGTAGGTCTGCTTTAAAATGTCAATGAAAAAACTCATAATTATTCAAAATTGCGAGTTTATTGGTTCTTACAAAACAAACGAGTTCTAGTGTCTAAACTTAACTAAAGAGTGATTTTGGGTGATGAAGCGTGGCACTGCATGTCGTCAGCATACTTTTCATAAGATGGTACGTAATTACCGAGTGCTAATCGCAAGCATGATGACATATGTTCGTCAGTTAGTCGATTGCGATATTTTGACTTAATTATCTTCATTTCAGAAAATGCAGACTCGCACAAGTAAGTTGACCCAAACATTGCCGTCAGCTGAAAGGCGATTTGCCTTAGATTCGGATATTTATCTTCAGATATAAAACACCAGAATTTTGTATCAGATGTTGTGGCTTTGAGATGTATATCTGATATAATCTGCACTAACTCATTTTCAACAGAACATGAGTCCATGTTAAACTGACTTGCTATTTCAGTAGCTAATTCCTCAATGTTTTTACTCGAAAAAGGATAACTCATAAATGATGCGATATTTGCCAATTTACTGAAATCATAAAAACGTATTTCGAATTGGCCCAAAATATTTGATAATTCTGCCTCATAAATATTATAATTCAATTGAGGGATCCTTGCTTTCAAAGACGGAAAATGTTTCAGATTCTTTCTTTTCAGTTGATCTATCATAAGTTGCAATTTACTTTTGAATGCGTTTATTGCGGCTAATTATCTCAATAATAGTTTTTCCTTTACCTTGAAGCTCCAAGTATTGGAGTCCATTTAAAGGAGATCCAGGTGTCCATTGTAATGTCTGTCAAAAATGCCAAATCAGTCAGCCATTTTCCGTTTTTCAGCATCTGAGTGTCATCACCTCTTTCGTCCAGAAAAGCTGTTATTTCGGGCAATAATTCTTGAAACCTTTCTAGGAATTTTCCGCGAGTCAACCACCTGACGTCCGTGTGAAGAACTAAATCAGTGTGTTCAGCTGACTCACTATCTTCCAACTGCAATTTAAAGAGCCGTCGTTGCAAGCTACGTGCACGGATGGAATTCACAATTTTTATTGCCATGCTCATAATCTCCTCCATGTTTAGAACTTTTGAACACAAAACTTGTTGATATATAATGCAATGGAAGGAGAAAAATGAAGGGAAATCGTCATTAGCTCGACACAATGCTACAAAACCGTTTTTATTTCCAGTCATTGCTGGTGCTCCATCGGTTGTAATGCACACTAGTTTATATATTGGTAGCTTGTAGTTTGTTACAAAATTGAAGAAAACGTCATATATATCTTCGCCACGGGTCTTTCCTTTCAGAGGAATCATTGTCAAAAACTTTTCCTTAGCCGATATGTCATTGAATACCATTCGAATAAAAATACACAGCTGGGCAGTGTCTGTTATATCGGTGGATTCATCGAACTGTAAAGAAAATTATGTACATTTCATGATATCATGTTTTAGTTTATCTGCCATGTCCTGACTCATGACTTCAACACGCCTTGTGACAGTCGGACGAGGTAACTGAAGTTCTCTAATAGCAGACATAATCTCTGTTTTATTTTTAAAATCTCCAAATAAAGTCTCACCCGCTTCAATAAATGCTTCCTTCACAACCGATCCATCTTCAAATGGTTTCTTGTGTTTCGCCAATATATGAGATATTTTAAATGACGCGATCGTTGCAGCTTTTGATTGTTTGGCTGGTCTTGTGAACATGGTTTGTTCTTTTTTCAAACAAGTTATCAAATCACGTACTTTTCGTTTTCTTAATTCACTCTGTGACGGAAAATCCTTTTCATAGTTTTTATGAACCGTTTATGATGCCTCTCTAAGTTCCCACGCTTAGGTATTGCAATTGACGCACGGCAAATGAGACAAATGCACTTATCCTTTACCATACAAAAGATAAAATCTTCCTCCCAATCGTTATTAAAATGATACGTTTTACTTTTCTTCGCCGCACTCATTTTGTACTATTTATTAATAAACTTTGTATCGACGAATCGCCTTCAAGTTACAACTCAGACTGACTCCTATTCCTGCAGGCGCAACATTTATATCGGCGCGAACGAAGTCTCGAATGTTCCCCCCAAACACGCCGCCCGAAGTTTCTAGAAAAATCGGCGGGAATCAAAACGCGGCTTCTCTTTGACAAGTACCGCGCGTTCCTTTGGTAAAGCCGCCTTTTGCCGCTACTAGGTGACGCTCGCTACTATTACGATAAAAGAAAGTGATGAAGGGGTTATTCTGGCCTAATTGTGCATCGAATAAATTTTATTTGTTTATTCATTACATTTTGTTTTAATTACCTACCTACTAAAACAAAATCTGTGAATAGTTCTATATTCGGATATTTTTTCTCTAGATCGACTCAAAAAGCACTCGCGATCGACCGTTTGAGCACCCCTGCTCTAGTCTAATGAACCTTAAAAAGTTGGGTCTTTAAAGCTCAAGGCCGTAAGGCTCGGATAAGACTCTCAGTCTTAGAATTAGTCTTAGTATTTTCAGTCGTCTTTTATAGCACTTTATGCAATCTGCAAGTTAATTTTCAACGGTCGAAAGAACTAAATAAAATTAGCACGGTCTAAAAACGGTCTTGGAAGTGTATTCGACCCCATATTTAAACGTTAAAATCTTGGACTATAACGCTCAAGGTTCACTAGCTCTTACTCTGCGCTCAATCATCGAAAGTGGAAAATATTCGGAGAACTACAAAAATTCGAGCCTGCTGAGAAACTGGAACCCATTGGGATGGCACTAATGACAGCGGGTCAATCTATAGCTGACATTCTGGCCCTTATTACTAGCGAAGGTTCAGTGTCTCAAACTTACTGGACGAATTGAACTGGGGAAACGTAAAATATTAAGTTACAATAAAAAATATGTAGGTATGGAAAAATTTGTAAAATGATACATGATATTTGGTACAATATTTATACTTTCATAAAAAGAGGTTGTGGAATATGTACCTACCTATTTGTGTAACGCGTCACTTATAACGACGTAGAATGGTTATTTTTGACCCTGACCATGAACACATTCTAACATTATAAGTACATCGATATGCATAGAAGCACCGTGTAAAAATTACGCAACATTTTGTAATTAACCACTGCTTATATCCACGCGCTTCGTCTGCGTGCAAGTAATGGTTCGACTGTTGTCATTCTTTAACTTGTTTCTTTGCTCAGTACACTTTTGTCAAAACTATAAATTATACACAAATCGTCCTTGAAAATCTAATCAGGTAACGGTTTTATATAAAGTTGCGAACAAACAGACAGACACCGCAGTTTATGAAGCAAAGAGATTCAATGTCAATATGTTATAAAATGATGTATTTATCAAATTATCAGAAATTTCGATCGTGATATAATAGATTATTGTTTGCGTGAGTTTCGAGTTTTTATCAACGCTTTGTCATTATTATGCAGCATGCGCAATACGGTCGTTGAAGTAGATAAGATTACTAATTTGTATATCATTTTCAGATATTTCAGTACAAACTTATAGTTTCTTTTCGATATCAATTAGAATCGTACAAATATTTTGGTAAACGTTGGTTTATACCCAAGGTCAAGCTGATATAACTTCAATCGAACAGATAATATGAATATTCATTACACACATTTCGGATTTGTTCATTTACACCGTAAAAGCGAGTAAAATAGCATTGTTACTTCATTGGGACATAATAAAAATATACAGTGAAGGTAATTTATTATCAAATAGCGTACCTATAAATAATATTAAGACATTTGTTTTAATACCTACGTCTGTGTGTGCTAAAACTATTGTATATTTAAACTACTGTGAATTAACGAGGATTAGGTACATTTTAGTGTACCTACCTATCTACAATTTTACAGAATAAGTACCTATGTGATTGATGGTTTTTGATGTATTTTTAATTATTTTTTTATTTAATAGATGACTATCCGTTGGGGCATCGTAGCTGCGGGGAAAATTAGCCATGACTTTGTGAATGCCTTCAATTCCTACCCTAATAAAGGAGATCAAGTCATAGCTGCAGTCGCCGCCAGGGATAAGACTAGAGCAGCTGAATTTGCTAAAGTACACAATATCAGTAAAGTGTTCGACTCTTATCGGGCCTTAGCTACTAGCAAAGACATTGGTATGATATTCACTATTTCCTTTACTTCATTTTATTTGTAGGGAGGTAGTCTATAATGTATTAAGAATTTGATAAGAGTGGTGATAGCTTAGCGAAATCGTCTCGGGTCACATTCCACGACTTCACAATTCAAACCCTTGTCCGTACCGGCTGGCTGAACGCAGCCAGTGCCTTACAGAGCGCCATGCCCTGCCGGCGCCGAATTAAATACCTACTCAGTCTGGTGGCAATACTGCAGGAAATTTATATAAATAGCTGAAGTGTCAAGTACAGATGTTGATGGTGCGACATTGCTCGGACGGTTCTTAGTAAATAAATGAATGACACAAATGAAAGGCACCTAAGACTAATTGGATAAAAGTAAACTGTGTATACATCGATCAACCAAAATACAGAGATGGATAATTCCTTGTGACAAAAGTGATTGACATGCGTGTTACAAGTGACAAATAAAATATTACTATTACGAAAACCGAGTAGGTACATAATAAAAACTAAGTTTGGAAGAGCCTTTGCTTTAATTATTTGATTGAAGTCAATTACGTAAACAAATTTACCACAAAATATTATATTATTAAAATTGTTTAGGTTTTTTTATAATAATAAAAAAAAATATGATTTTGCTTATTTCTATATCAGAGAGATTTTTTTATTCCGATAACACCATTAAATAAGGAATAAAACGGTACACTTCCCGGCCGAAAGTAATACACATCGACCTTTATAAAGAGACTATCGGCTAGCTTTGGTTTTGTAGAGCGTCGTCTCTGTCATGTGCCGTTGCGACAGAGACGACGCTCTACAAAACCGAGCTAGCCTATGTGTATTACTTTCGGCCGTGATGTGTATGTACAAAAAAAATCCCTAAAATCGGAGATTTTTGTAACTAAAAAATAAATCGCAGTAGTGTTTTAAATGTAGGTAACGTACTTATTTTTATAAAACAATGATTTATTATTATGACACGTGTGCATATTGACCAATTTAACTTTAAAGTTTGTGATTATGAGAAACATATTTTTTCGATGAAGTTATATAATGTTTTGTGTTAATTTATATAGGTACCTATATATACTCATAAAAAAAATTATTATGTACCTACGCGTTTCAGTAGTGAGTGAGATATGCCAGAGATCATTCCCATTCCATTCTATTGCCTCCTATTCTTCTAAAGAAGAGTAAACAACATATTATGTAAGTATAATGGAATAAATTCCAATATACTCTTTGCTACCAACTAAACCCCATCCCCTTCCTTCAGGGAGAATACGAAGAAGGAAAATTCTTCGTTTTGTTATACTTCCCATTTTTGCAACCCTTTTCCAAACCCACATTTAGATCTCCAAAGGCAGGCGGCACTTCCAGGAGCGTGCCAATATTTGTTATATTGGACAGTATTCACTTACCGCTAGGTGAACTGTCTGCTAGTTTGCAACCGTCCTTCTATAAAAAATGTACGTATATTGGATGTAATTAGATAAGAGTCATTCTGGACTGATGTTGGCATGTATTGCGGATATTCATGGACGACAGTATCCACTTACCATCAGTTGAACGTCTGTCTGCTCGTCTGCCACCTATTTTCCATAAAGCAAAAAAAGTTACGTAGAAAAATATGAGTACTATTTTAAAACATTTAGGTATAAATGCGAGTATGTACTAGGATCAGTTTAACAGCTGTCAAAGTAGCCTTCCTCGATGCCCATACTAAGATAGTTCGTGTTTTATCACTTTATACAATAAAAAATAAAAAAATTGTAACTATTTTATTTAATAAAAAATAAAATATAAAAAGCTTTATTAACATTAAGAATGCGGAGGTTGTTTTAATTGTTGTTTAAGAAGTAAGTAGGTATAATAGGCACGTCTTTACAGATCGAAAATTAGAAAGCAGAATGAACCCAAAAACAATGAGCCCAAGTCTGAAGTAAATTTGAATTTAGGTTTTTCATTAGCGGCCAGTGGTTAGGAAGGTTGGTAAAGGGCAATACTCGAGAGAGTATTGTTACAATGGACGACATTCATTCTCATGTGATGCTCACCGAAGGCAGAGGCTGTCGAACAATGTCCTGGCGCCGACTTTATGGCGGGCACACGTGGTCGCTGAATGCTGCGACACGAGAATTATTCAAACACTGGCGACTAGCTTTCAAGTCACGCAACTGTATGCAGTGCGACTCTATATGAACATTAATTTATAAGCGACATATAAATTCCTGCATTTGTCTCAGTACTCAATTAACTCAATTCCAAGGTGCGCTGAGTGAATGATTGCCTGTATCTGGCAGTGAGACGTTATAAGGTGATAAATGAAAGCAAATTAAATCTTGATTTATCAATTTTTAGATGCTGCCTATATAGGTTCGCTGAATCCACAACATTATGAACACGCCAAGCTATTCCTGGAAAATGGCAAACATGTGTTATGCGAGAAGCCATTGTGCTTAAACTCCAAACAGGTCCAGAGCTTGGTTAATATTGCAAAGAAAAAGAAATTATTCTTCATGGAAGCGCTCTGGTCTCGGTTCTGTCCTGCATACCTTGCTTTGGAGAAAGAAATTAACTCTGGAATACTTGGTGACATTAAGTTTCTGGAAGTCGATTTTGGTATGCCAATAGCTACTGTTGACCGATTAAGGTGAGATTATTTAAATTAAATGAAAAGTCTGAAGAATTGGTTTAAGATGGTGGTGGTTCTGAGTACCACCACTTTCACGTGCTGTTTGACCAACGCATCATAGAAAAAAAAGACAGGCAGGTATCTTCATAGCTGCACGAATTACAATTTTCATTTTTTTTAAAGATAAAGCATTTAATTTAGGTAATTTATTTCAACGATATAATATTAATTAATTTTATATCGTTGAAATCGATCAGTCAGTGATGCTTGCTTATCCGGTTTATCCGGGTCGAGATACTAAATAGTCAATTATTTAAAAAAAATTAAAATAAAATTACACTATGGTAATTAAATATTTCATTTTAAAACGTTTCTCGTTTTAAATTTTAAGTTCATTTTAAAACATTTAAAATGATACATGTTTTATATAATGAATGACGGATCCAAAGAAAGATGAAGTGTTAATTAACGAAGCGAGAAATATGTTAGGAAAGTGACGAGTGACGGTCTGTTGGTTCTGCTTAACCTTTGTGGAAAGCGGGCTGGAGCGGTTGAATTAAATATGTATATTATCAAAATATATGTATCATATTATGATTGTACCAAGCATGAGATATTGGTTATACTAACAAATTGTTAATCGGTTTACAGCAAAAAAGATCTTGGCGGCAGTGCGTTGCTCGACATTGGTATATATGCATTGCATTTTGCACAATTCGTATTCAAAGATGAACCGACTAAGATTATAGCTGTGGGAGAGTTGAATGAGGATGGAGTAGATTTGAGTGAGACGGTCATTCTTGAATATAGTGGCAACAGACGCGCAGTACTCAACATCCACACCCACGTGATGATGTACAACAGAGGCACCGTGTATGGAACCAAAGGCCGAGCGACGGTTAGTCAAATTTTAGATATTATAACTTACAAAACTCATTGTAAATATTAGTTAATTTTATTAATTGCGTGATCGCAGTTGCTTAGTTAAGATTATTTGACATCACTGTCACCAATCTTTATATCGTCCACTGCTGGACACGGGCCTCCTCACGAACAGTGGTCTAGTGCAGGGAGTCCCCTGGTGAGGCAGGGGGCCCGAAGAAGAAGCTGGGGACCACGCCCGGGCGGACCCTGGCGCCCCCTCCCTCGCTCATACTAACGAGGGGTGATGACAGCAGCCCGTTTATGTCTGCTACATCAATGGGTAGTGATGAGGAGACGGTAGATGTCTTTGAGGACCTGCACACGTGCTCTGGCAGGCAGCTGCTGCACAAGGCTCGAAAGGTGGTCAGGCTGATCTCGGACCTGACCACGGGAGACAAGAGCAAGCTGAACAAGGCAGATATTCGCGCCGTCAATGTGCTGGGCCAGGACGTCTTAGCTATCGTGGCCCACCTACAGATCGAACTGATGGAAGCTAAGCACAGTGCTGCCAGGGCACAGCGGGAGGCCGAGCAGCTCAGGCAGGAGTTATGTCAGGAAGAAAACAGAAGGAAAATGGCAGTGACACAGCAGTCTGCACCACCCACGGCGGCCATGGACTATGCGGCAGTGCTGAGGCGTGGCAGGGATGCAGCTCCACAGCCCCTGCCAAGATCTAAGGGCCCCACCCTGGCCTTCTATCCGGCCGCTGATAAAGTGGAGACTCTGAAATCGGCGGAGGACACCAAACAGGAGCTCAAGAAAACTGTGGACCCACGGAAGGTGGGCGTCCAGGTGGCGGGACTACGCAAGGTAGGGAACGCCGGGATAGTGGTGCAGACCACATCGCAGGCGGCCGCCGACAGGCTCCGGAAGGCAGCACCTCCCACATTACGGGTCACGGAGGCGAAGCGACGTCTGCCGCTAGTCGCGCTTAGGAACCTAGAGGGCGACCCGGAATAAGCAGCCACACTTGAGACGCTGCATCAGCAGAACTTTATCGAGAATGAAAAGTGCTCTCTGGCTGATCTTCAGAAAGGGACGAAGTTGGCGTTTAAGCGCTCCAGGAAAGATCGGCGGTCGACCACCATGGTTCTGGAGTGCTCCCCAGCGATACGCGACATATTGACAGCCAGGGAGCGTGTTTATATAGGCTGGGAGGTCATTGAGGTTTGCGATTACCTGTCGGTGACTTGTGCCAATTATACGGGCATCCGGAGAAACTATGCAGGGCTACAGAAACGACGTGCGCCAATTGCGGCATCACCGGGCACCGCGAGGCAGAATGCAGCTCCAGGGTGCAGTGCTGCGCCACCTGCAAGCGCTTCGGGCACAAGGAGGCTAGCACTCATAAGACGGCGGCCCGAACATGCCCGGCGCGAGTGCACGCGGAACAGAGGGCCGTCTCGATGACGCATTATGGCTAGCCTCTTCAACACCACACAACTTCACATCGGGCAGCTCAACTTGGCGGGGTCAGCGGCGGCTACGAGGGAGCTCCCAGCCACCGTTCGCGAGATGGGCCTGGATATTGTTCTGGTTCAGGAACAATACTACCAGGCCCGGGATGGTGGCTCCAGGATCATCCAATGTGGGGACCAGCCGAAAGCTGGAATCTATATCGGCAGCAGCAAGATCACGTGTGCGGTGCTTCAGCACCTAAGCGGCACGCACACAGTCTGCTGCCACATTGTTGCTGGCGACCTAGAACTGTACGTCATATCGTGCTATTGTCAATATAGCCATATTGACGTGCACCTGGATGGCCTGGAGTCAATCTTGGACAAGCTGCGAGGGAAGCGGTGCCTGATAGGCCTCGATAGTAATGCACACTCTCCAATGTGGTATTGCCGTCCGCAGCAATATACCGGCCGGGGTCACGACGCGGACCACAGGAGGTCCAGGATGGAAGGTTTCATCTTAAGCCGGTCGCTTGTGCTTCATAATGTGGCTGGCCAGCCATCGACCTTCTACGGACCGAATGGGGAGTCGAATGTGGACTTGACCCTGTCGACGAGGGGAATGGCGGTGACTGATTGGAGAGTGTGGGAATCGGCCAGTTCTAGTGACCACCGGCTCATCACGTTTCGCATTGGTGCACGTGGCCCTGCTCGGTGTGCAGAGCCAAGCGAAGAGCCCATGAGGTTTCGGGACTGCGGGGTATGCTGGGAGCGATTCCGGTCTGGAATCCATGTACGAATGGGACGACTGGCTTTGCACAAGCCCGCTCCTGAATTATGTAGAGATTTCACGAATGTGATAGTAAGAACGGCGCGAGAATGTTTGGGAAAGAGAGAAAGTGACAAGGAAGCGGGCTATGAATGGTGGAATCCGGAGTTGGATAAACTCCGGAAGGAGTGCATGGGTACAAGACGCGCGTGGCAGAGGCTGCGGCGTCTCGGGGGAACTAGAGAAGAGAACGCTAAGGTAATATTTCACGAGATAAGAGCACGATATAGAAGAGCGATGGAGGATGCTGAATCCTCATATTTCAGGAAAATCGCGGATAGTGGGAATCAAGACCCATGGGGCTTGGCGTACCGGGAAGCTGGCGGCCGCGTTCGACCACCTAGCAATATTATAAATGGCCTCAAATATGCGGAGGGGCACGCCGGGAGTGTTGACGTGGCCATGGGCGGCCTGGTCCGGGCTCTGTGTCCCGATGACGATCAGTCAAGGGACTCGGAGTATCACCGATTGGTCCGCCTTGTGGCGTCGTTCCCACCCTCCGGCTCCGATGCGCCTCCACCGACCAGCAAGGCTCTGGGTGGAATAGTCAGGCGGCTGCCTAACACGGCACCGGGACTAGATGGCCTCTCGGGGAGGATTCTTAGGCATGTATGGGCGGTGGCAGCAGCGGAATTTTCCGCTGTTGTCGCCAAGTGTGTAAGGGAGGGTGTATTTCCGGACGTATGGAAGAATGGACGCCTGTTAGTGCTGCCAAAGAATAATGGAAAGTCACTGACAGATCCGAAGGCCTACCGCCCGATCACGTTGCTCCCTGTACTGGGCAAAATTTTGGAACGAGTACTCCTTCTGAGTGCTCCACAGATTGGCAACCAGATGTCGGAATGCCAGCACGGTTTCACCTCAGGCAAATCTACGGTAACGGCGCTCAGAACAATTATAGGCGCGACTAAGTATTCTACTGCAAAGTATGTGCAGGCGATTTTCTTGGACATCTCTGGCGCCTTCGACAACGCCTGGTGGCCGATGATAATGGTCAAAGCCAAAAGGGGAGGTTGTCCGCCAAACATCTATAGGATGCTGACGGACTACTTCACCGACCGTCGGGTGGGCCTTTTCGTCGGGGACCGGGTGGAATGGAAGGTCTCCACTATGGGATGTCCACAGGAATCGGTGTTGGGACCCACGCTCTGGAACCTTCTAATGGATGACCTGCTTCGGTTACCGCTCCCGCCGGGAGTTCAGCTCGTGGCTTATGCGGACGATGTTTCCTCATCGAGGCACAATCGAGGGCAAATATCGAGAAAATGGCGGTAAGTGCATTGCAGCGCATTAGCGAGTGGGGGGTCCGCAATAGACTGGAGTTTTCCCCTACAAAGTCACAAACAATGACCATTAGGGGGAAATTCCAGAGACAACCCACTATCAGGTTCGGTGGGGGCTGTCTCATCGGCCAAAATTCTGGGGGTGGTGATAGACGCACGCCTATCGTTCGTGGAGCATGCGAAATACATAGGTGAAAGCAGCAGTAAATCATTCGGGAAGATGTCCCGGGTGTCGGCCTCATCGTGGGGAATTCGATTCCGGGGCCTCAGGATCTTGTACCGTGGTACGTATGTGGCGACACTCACCTATGCCGCGGCGTGCTGGTTTGAGCGTGCGTCCTTGCATGTAGTTCGGTGCGTCCTTCTGCGCACTCAGCGGCCTTCGTTGATCCTATTGACGAAGGCATATAGATCGGTCAGCACGCTCACCCTACCGGTACTGGCGGGCGTGCTTCCAGCGGACCTTGAGGTGATCCGCGCTGGCAGGATGGATCTGGCGCGTTTACTTGCGACCAGGGAGGAGGCGCGTGCTGGGAAACAGGCCATTTGGAACGAGACAGTGGCTAGCTGGCAGGAAAGGTGGGTTGGCGAGAGCAAAGGCAGAGAGCTGTTCAGGTTCTTCCCGGACGTGGCGGTTCGACTCAAGTCGCGTTGGGTCGAACCGGACTATGAAACTTCCCAGATACTCACTGGGCATGGCTGCTTTCGAAAGCGACTGCATGATATGAAGCTGTCTGAGAGTAGTCAGTGTGAGTGTGGCATGGCAGAGGAGGACTTGCACCATGTTCTATGGTCCTGTCCTCTATACGAGGAATATCGACGGAGCATGCTAGAGAGGATTGTACGGCGGGAGAAGGGACCGGCATACTACTGCGACCTCGTCTCCTCCGAAGCGAACTTCCGCGGGCTCAGAGAGTTTGCACACCGATGGCACAGGAAAAGGAGCCCGAAAGAGCTGTTCGGCACTGAAGTACATCGTCTTGTGGAGTAAAACAGCCCCAGAAAGGGGAGAGTGCTTATGGGACACAGGCAAAAGAAAATACTTGTAGGGAGGCAGAGCAGATACGCGCCGCAACATAGCCCTAGCAGGCGAACGGCGCGTACCTCCCGACGATTTGGTCCGTATAACCAAAAGGTTGGTAGGACCATGGGTGGAGGTGGGATCAGGTCTGTAGTACATCGCCGCGAACTGCGGTTCGCGATACTATTCAATGTCCCTTGCGCACTCCATCATCAGCATCAACCTAGACTTTACTATAAGTACGTTCCTATGATACGAGTCTGCCAAATAAAAGTTAATACTGGGAAAGGGTTAAAACTAAATATAGTTGGAAAAATAATTAAAAAAATATTGTATTTAAATTTAATAATAAAATTAGCCTAGTATTTGCTATGTTAATGTCATTATTGAATTCATTACCACCTATTTTTATACTTTGCCGCGCTTTTCCAGTCTCAACTTTCATTTTCCAGACTGTCGTGCTACCATCTAAATAGATCCCTGTGATAAGTCTTTTCTATTTTTTTTAATCATTATGCCATCTGCGTGAAGACGGAAAAGGTTGCTATATTGTATAACATAAATTTATAAATAATGCCACCTTTAGTGGCTCACACTAGTCGTGGGTCCAGAGACACATACAAAATCGAACACAACATATACAACCCGAGAATCGAACCCGGAACCTTTGGAATAGCAGGTAGGGTCACTACCGACTGGGTTAATTGCTCGCCTAAAAGAAATAGATAATAGAAATAACTTAATAACTTTCTCTGTATGTAAGATATAAAAACTTTTTGGAGTGGAAAATGAGGTCCTCTTCAAAGGGTTATTTTTTTCAACTAGCTTATTGTTTCCTTACATTACCTGAATTTATATTGTTGTTTCCTTATAATACCCAGGTATATTAATTTGTATCATATGATTTTTCAGATAGGAGAACCTTTGCCATTCCCCACCGAAATAACACATAGTGATGGGAAAGTAGAAAAGTTTGCATTGCACACATCAAAAATTCCGTATAATTTCGGGAATAACGCCGCTGGGTTGGTATATCAGGCGCTAGAAGCATTTAGATGCATTAAAGAGGGTAAGAAATGTTGATATTTTCTGGAAATTTGATTAGGATACTTCACATTCTTCTTAATCACTTCACATTGTCGATCAAGCAGACTGTCTGCTTTTCTTTCTATAATATATAAAAAAATATCTTTCAATATTCCCACCGGTGATGGAATAATCAACTCTTAAAAGGCAGGCGGCGCATTACGGGGCGTGCCAACTTGTCTCATTCTTGACTGATGTTGGCACGTAAGTATCGCGAATTTCCATGGGTGACAGTACCCACTTACTACAATGTGGACTGTCATCTCGTCTGCCACTGTATTTGTATATAAAAAAATGATTTTTGTGTCATGTGATTTGTACTGCTGATCAATATTTATTTGAATTGTTCCTCTTGTACATCATAGGCTCTCCTATGATGTACAAGATGTACGCCTATGGTGTCGACACTATAGTGGGATCAATCTTTAACCTCCACTTCCTGAATTCTGACAATTCTGTCATTTGAGTTAATAATGCTTGCCTTAAGTGGGTTAAAAATAAACTCATAACATAACATAATTGATAAAATTACAGCATAATAATGTTTAAATATTTACAGGACTAGTGGAATCCCCAAGGTTGAGCCACAAGGAAAGCCTTATATTCGCCAAATTAGAAGATACTATTCGGAAACAACTTGGTGTACATTATCCAGAAGATGATAAAGAATATGTTTAAGATTTTGTCAAAAAAAACACTTTTTGTTTGGTGTTGGTATTTTGTATATCTTCGAAAAATTACAATGTTTGGATTTAATTATATACAAATTAATTAAAGAATTATATTTCTTAAACAAACTCATAATTGTTTGGAATCGTCAGCCATTATCCACTGGACTTTTAATATTTAAAATCGAATGCTCCAAACCCTCAAGGTGATGTTTTTAAAAATCAGTTTTAACATTTATGGTCTGCCAAGTCGGCCAAGTCTTGTTGTGCGAAGTACCGCGCCACTAAACAAATGAACAGGTTCAGGGGTGCTGCTGCTAGGAACGCATTTTCATCATCTTCATTTATATGAGATCTAGAAAAAACATGTTGGATATCAGCCTTTTCAATGTTTTAAAGGACAGAGGCATCTCTTGCAATCACTAAGGCGATTCTGAGCCATAGTCTATCACGCATGCCCAATTTGGTGGGCAAAGCAATGGCAGGGGGATTTAAATTACTGATGAGCTAGTAATAACTGAGAAGTCCATATTTAAGTGGAAACTTTGGTAAAGGTCGGGATTCAAAGATTTTATTACATTTTAAAGACGAAAAAGTAATATTTATTCCTCTATTTCTTCATATGTCACATGACTTGGTAAGTAAGAAACCTATACCATAGAGAAAAAAGAAAATAGTAAGTTATATCCTTTGAAACTAGGGACTTTGAAACTAGTCGAAGAGGCGGGGAAGAAATCAACAAGTCGGAGAGGCGGGGAAGAAATCAACAAGTCGGAGAGGCGGGGAAGACTGTGTAACCATCAAATAATATATTGTCGTATATCCTGTATAGCGGGAGCAAAGTGATAAGTCAAAACCAATCTTTTGAATATCGAGATATTTTAATTCTGAAATCAATATCTCTAAATCTACCGAGTAGAGAAAGATTTTAATTGTGTATATAGGAAAACCAAAGTTGGTATAATTTGTTATTTAATATACCTTGAGTTTCTCAAACAAAGGAAGAAAATTCAAACTGTTATATATATATATTACGTCTTTAGCTATTAAATTGCCGTTTTATATGGAAAAATTCAATATTTTATTTGTATAAAATTATACAAATAGGTATATTTAATTAATTGAAGCATTGTCCATTATTATCAATGCATCAATGCTGCTATAGAACTCCTGGGGACGGGAATCAATGAATTCTCTGAAGGCTTTTCTCACTGCCTCATCGGAGTTGAATTTTTTCCCTGTATAAAGTTATCTAAATTCCGACAAAAATAGGAATCAGTAGGGGCACGGCCTGGCGAGTACGGTGGGTGACGGAGTCTCCAATTCAAGCTCCTGTAACTTTGAGACTGTCTGTCGTGCAGTGTGTGGGCGAGCGTTATCATGAATAAGCAGAGGACTGACTAGAGCGACTGAACAGACTCGGTTGTTTGATAGCAAGCTTCTCCACCATCGTTTGCAGTTCTTCGCAGTACACATCTGCATTAATTGTTGGGCTATATCTCAAGAAGCTGTAGTGGATAATAGCGGCTCAGGTCCACCATACAGTTACCATGAGCTTCTTTTGACTCAGTTTGGGACATTGTTTGGCTGTGTCTGCTGGGTATTCAACCATTGTGACGAACAATTATCATACAGGATCCACATCACATCACAAGTGACAATACGATTCAGAATCCCTTCATTTTTGTATCGCTTCAGCAAAGTAAATCAAACTTCGACGCGTGTTTGCAGCTGACTTTCATTAAGCTCACTTGCCGAGCATCTTAACTTTTCCGATTTGACGTAAATGAATCAATATCGTTTTGTCACTTACGCCAAAGGCTGTTGACAATTCAGGTGTGGTTTGAGATGAATCTGCTTCCACTATTGCTTTCAACTCTTCATTATCGACTTTAGTCTCCGGTCGTACACGGGGCTTGTTCTTGAGGTCGAAATTTCCAGAACGAACACGATCCAACCAAAAACGCACCGTGCGTTCGTTTGCGGTTGATACGCATCGTTGATATTGCGTGCCGTCTGCGCTGCGTTGCTACCACGACGGAAACTCATAATCGAAAATATCGCAAATTTTTAACTTTTCTATGGTTGCAAACACAACATCTAAGCAAAAATTGGTTTGACGGAAAAACAAATGAATATGATTTTGAAAAAGAATGTCATATTTAAATTGAAATTAATATGAATTTGTAATTCCAAGTCCAACTCAAGATAACTAAATTCAAAGTGGCCACTATGTACAAGCGGTAATTTCATAGGTAAGGCCCTAATATATATATATGGTATATATGAAAGTCTTTTCGTATTTTGTATGTATGAAGTTCTGATCCAATATCTTTGATTGAACTGTTTGTACCTGGCTGGTTATGATACCATAGAAAAGATAACATTTAAAAAAAAAAAAAAAACTGTTTCCCGCCATTTTTAATTGTTTTTCTGTCCAAGAAAATGAGTGAATCTAACGAAGATAAAGTTTTATTACAAAAAAGGGAAAAATGTCACACAAGCTGCGAAAAACATTTGTGCCGTTTATGGACCTAATGCAGTGTCAGTAAGAATAGCACAAAGTTGGTTTAAGCGTTTTCAGTCAGGAAATCTTAATGTTAAAGATGCAGTTCGCTCCGCTCGCCCTGTTACCGATAAAGTTGATACCATTTGTGAAAAAGTGCAGCAAGATCGGCATATTAGTACGATTACGAAAGTAGTTACGATATTGCTGATGAACTGGGCATTGACCACAAAATAGTTTTGACTTATTTAAAAAAGTCTGGATTCACAAAAAAACTCGATATTTGGGTATCACACGCGCTCACTGAAAGAAACCTAATGAACCGTGTACTCGTTTGCGATTCTTTATTAAAACGCAATGAAACCGAACCATTTTTGAAAATATTGATCACTGGTGATGAGAAGTGGATTACTTACGACAAGAACGTGGGGAAAAGATCACGGTCTAAGTACTGCCAAGCTCCACAGACTGTAGCGAAACCCGGATTAACGCGCAATAAGGTGATGTTGTGTATTGTGGGATTGGAAGAGCATCGTTCATTATGAGCTCTTACCGCCGGGCAAAACCATCGATTCGGATCTCTACTGCCAATGGTCAACAGAAAGGGTCTTTCATTCTTCTTCTTTCATCATGATAACGCCAGACCACACATATCTTTGGCCACTCAGCAAAAATTGAGAGAGCTTGGTTGAGAAGTGTTGATGCACCCACAATATAGCCCTGACCTTGCGCCCTCAGATTTCCACTTGTTTGGATCTCTTCAGAATTTCTTAGGTAGTGTAAGGTTAACATCAAGAGAGGACTGTCTAAACTACTAGTCGCAATTTTTTGAGCAAAAATCCAAAAATTTCTACAGCAACGGGATCATGTCACTACCTACAAGATGGCAACAAGTTATAGAACAAAACGGCACATATATATTATAATAAAATGTAATTAAACTTTTTAAAAAAATGTCTTGATTTTGTATATAAAATACGAAGAAACTTTTTCCCCGACTTTACACATATATAAATGACAGGCCACCTCTACCCATAACAGAAAATGTAATATTACCTTATTTCTGCACATATCCTTACTAAATCCCTTAAAATGCTTATTGTGTCTGAGACTACAGGTTGTCTTGTACAAGCGAGGAATGCATATATCCATTGACCTGAAATTTAATGATTTCCATTGATAGTGACACTATAATAATAGTCATAAAAACTTTTAAAACTAGTTAGCAATAATTAAAGTAAATAAAATCCATAATAGTAAAGTAAATGCATTTGGACATTTATTGTCTGTGAGATGTAATGAATAGATTATTATATTAACTATATATACTTATTTAACCATATACACTGTGTAACCTACTTTTGTACTTATTTAAGGTATGATCCATTGGAAATATAGTCAGTATTTACTCAACAGTCTCGGCTTTCATTCCTCTCTCTGGGCACCACATTACATCTGTATCCTATAAATATGTCGATGGTTGCTATAGTTTATATATACAGAGTTTATTGTATAGACCTACAGTGTGGTCCAAGTCTGTTAACATTAATTTGAGGGGGAGAGTGTACGCTGCAATCCAACAGCCGCTGGGCGCGTTCGACTGGCCACGTTACCCTTCTCTCACAGAAACTACCTTCAAATGTACTGCATTTCCCACTTTATCTTATTTCCCTAATGTACGTACGTGTTTCGGTAGTGAGTGCGATGTGCCAGAGCCCATTCACATTCTATCCTTTCCCATTTTCCCAGCCCTTTCTCCAAATCCATTCCTATATCTCCAAAGGTAGGCAGCGCATCCGGGGACGTACCAACGTTTGTCATTTTGGACTGATGTAGGCATGTATCGCGGATGTCTATGGGCGACAGTATTCACTTACCATCAGGTGGACTGTATGCTCGACTGCCGCCTTCGTCCATAAAAAAAAAATGCAAGTTTCAATGTAAACACAGCCTTAATAAAAAAAAATAACTGCTTATTCAATAATAAATTTGATCTAAATATACAGCTGAACAATTTTTGTGTGGATACTTTGTGGCACGGTCCCAAGCAGTCACTTCTTCTTTCAAAACTGCGTCGCACGATGAGGCCTACAATTATATTGATTGATAGGGCGGGGGGGGGGGGGGGGGGGGGGTGTATAGACAAACAAAAAACAAAATTTTATATAATATTATGTCCAAACCTGTCACGTTACCGATTGAAAGATCGCAATGCCTTAGTAAATCCTACCTTAGACAAAATGTACAAATCACGTGCTTCTACTAATTAAATTGTTATCAAATAACTATTTTTGCTTACCTTTATGCCTGTTGGTATGAGTAAAAATAAAACAAATATTTTAGAAGCTCACCTACTTATAATTTACTATGTGAAGGAATGACGGAAAGTCAGACATACATGAGCGAACAAACATGCGACCAGATACTTGTTACAAAAAGTGTAATTTGTACTCCATTGAAATATCAATTTCACATGACCATAAATCGTCATATATCGGATTAGCCATCGGCTAATCCGGTAACACCTGAACGCGTCATCCATGTCTATGCAATAAAGTATGAAATTAGAGATACGGTAATTCATAGACGTATGTTTTCGTAATGTATCTATCTGTACCTACATATTATTGTTAATGAATACTCAATACTTTATTACATTCCACAATGTGTTTATGAGAACATTGTGGACCCTGTAGAGTGCAGCAAGTAGGAGTGAGGAGGACTTAAATTTAGACTAATCAGATCTAAATAAAAATAAAATTAATTAAATAAAAACTTAAATTTAATTCAAATTCGAACTCAAATTAATCATTTAAACCATTTCAAATCAAAAATTAACCAATTAAACCCTCTTAATTAAATTAATAAAAAATATACGTAATCAAATTAATCACGAATAAATTAAATCAATCAACAATTAAACCAAACAAATAAATAAAAATAATTAATTAATATTACTTTTAATTCCATTAGTTAATTAAAATAAAGTTAATCCAATTTTTTTAGAAGGATTATCAAAGTAGTTATCACAACCATATAACAATTAAAGGTTTTTTTCTTGATAGGGATGGAAAGTCAATAATTTGGTTTTTGAAAAGTTAATAGCTATATTGTGTTCTCTCATCCAGTTTATTGTTTTATGTAATATAGAATTGAGTTTTTCGTTTAAATTTGTACTGTTCTGGCATGAGGTAAATAGGGAGATCTCATCTGCAAACAAGACACACTTGCATTAGTGACTTTATCATCGGATCGGACATTTTCGTTAGTGTTATATTGGGGTTAAAGTATGAAATAGCCGATTTGTACTGAAAAATTAAAACTCGTTTTTTTCTAAAATGTAACATATTTATTTAATCAAAATATTTACCCGCATTATCTATACATTGTTGCCATCTAATCGGAAGTTCATTTATGCCTTTGCGATAGAACTCTGGGGATGACGATTCGACAAACTGTGTGAAAGCATTTTGAACTGCCTCTTGGGAAGAAAATTTTTTACCATGTAGAAAATTGTCCAAATCACGAAAAAAATGGTAGTCCATTGGAGCAAGGGCTGACGAGTACGGAGGTCGACGTATGGTTTCTAACTGCAGCTCCTGTAGAGTTACAACGATTTCTCGTGCAGTGTGAGGTCTTGCGTTATCATGGAGCAATAATGGTGAAGATCGATTCACGAGTCGGGGCTATTTCAATGCTAGTTTCGCCATCATTGTTCGAAGTTCGGCACAGTAAACATCTGCTGTTATTACTTGACCAGGCCTGAGAAAGCTATAGTGAATAACACCATGAATAGACCACCAAACAGTTACCATTACCTTTTTATTGGTAAGCTTTGCCTTAGGGCACTGTTGCGGCGTTTGACCTGGGGTCAGCCTTTGCATTTTTCGCTTTCGGTTATCGTAAAGAATCCACTTTTCATCACATGTCACAATTCGATCCAATATTCCTTCATTTCTGTACCGATTCAACAAGGCAACGCAAGTTTCAACACGCGTTTCTTTCTGCAGATCAGTCAAATCATGAGGCACCCATTTTTCATATTTTTTTTATCTTATTGATTTGATGCGAATGAGTCAATATTGTAGGTAAGGTAACGTTAAACGATGCCGCTAATTCCTGGGTTGTTTGACTCGGATCGGCTTCCATCATCTCCTTCAATTCAGCGTTATTCACCTGTGTGGGCGGTCTTCCACGTGGTTCGTTCTTCAAGTCGAAGTTTCCATTACGAAAGCGTTTAAACCAAAAACGCAAGGTTCGTTCATTAGCAGTCTCCTCTCCAAACGCAGCATAGATATTGCGAGCCGTTTCTGCCGCGTTAGTTCCGCGTCGGAACTCGTATTCAAAGATTACTCGGATTTTCGAAGTATCCATCTTTCCCGTCTAAGCTGAATAAAAAAAACAATTGAAAGTCGAAAATCGAATGTTGTACATTTTTTAAAACAAGAACCTCATAGGTATCATGTCAAAAAAGTTTCACGAGAGAATCTCACACCATGAAGGTTTTATGTCAATTCAAAGTATCTATTATAAAACGGCAATTTCATACTTTAACCCCTATTATTATAAAATTAAATGGTATAATCAAATTGTTCAATTTCTACGAACTGTTCTCTATATTCCACGAAAACCTATGTATAATTGAAAATCATTATATTTGGGAACAACTGTTAGAATAGTTTTATAAAGTAAAACTAGATGGCGCTGCCCCATTTTTAAACATGCTAACGTTTGGTTTTGTAAAATATATATAGTTTAAGAATATTTTAATAAAGTGCTTCGCGTTTCCGGGTAAATAGTAGTTTCATTACCCTGGCTCTATCGACTGAGAAAACAACCTATTTCATACAATTTGTTTAACAGTACTCTATTAGGTAGTCTGATAAGTTCACGGCCTTTTTATAGTGAAAATAATAAAGACTTTTTTGTATTACATAAATATTTATCGAAAAAATTAAATATTGTCCATTTAATTCGACTATATTTCGTCATTTTTCTGACAGAGCCATTATGCCATCGCTATAACATTTTTGGAGATTCTGAGCGAACAACTGATTTAAATGGTTTATACAGCCTTCCCTTGAATGTAACTTTACTTTATTTAGAGAATTTTGTAAAGAGCGGAATAAATGATAATCCGAAGATGCTATGTCTGGACTGTATGGGGGATGCAATAAAACTACCCAGCCAAGGTCCATCAATTTTTGTTTAGTCATCAAGATGTATGCGGTCGAGCAATGTCGTGTCGTGCTGACAGTAGACATTAGAATTAATCATTTGGCAATGTGGCAAAAGCTCGTAATACACAATGTATTTCCAGTCCCACCATACACATAACAAGACTTTGTACAGAGTGAGGCCTGACTTTGGGATTATTTGTTATGGCTCACCTCACTTAGTCCAAGATCGTTTTCGAACATTGTTATTGTAGGACGTAGATGATCCACTTCTTATCGCCTGTTACCAATCTCTTCAGAAATGGATCGATTTCATTTAGTTTTAGTAACATCTTGCATATGGAAATTCTATTCAACAATTTTCTGTCATTTAAATCATGTGGCACCCAAACATCTAGCTTTTTACAAAATTTCGGTTTATGCAGGGGATATAAACTGTTGAGTGGTGAATGCTAAGCTCTTCCGCAATGTGTAGATCTGTTTCAATTTTTCAATGAGAATATTAACTTTTACCCAAATACGGCGACCACAGCGAGGAACATCATTCATATCAAAATTACCAGACCTGAACCAACCGAACCATTGTTTTCAGTAGTTTTAGATAAAGCATCTTCTTCGTAAACACCACTAATCTCTTCTTTTCGAACACTAGACGCATTCATACCCTTGTTGAAAAACAATTGTATACGTATCAATTTTTCTCCTTATTAACCTCCATTTTAAAATTGTTAAAAAATAAACATATAAAGGTAAAACTTGTAATTGTAATTTGCCGCCATTACATAAAAGGCAGCTGTCAAACGGTATATCACTTTCCCGCCAGTAATCAGTTTTGACAGAAATATAGCATGCTAAAGATGACTTTACGTTCAAAAAGGTTGAGAACTTTTGCTATATAATTGCTATATTTTGCTTTGAAATATAATAGGTAGCCCTATTATATTTCACTTTATCATATGCCCGCCCTGGTGATATTTAATAGTATTCCAATTGCATATTTTTTGTTATTTATTACATTAAGGACTTCCCGAATATATTTATATACTGCTAATATTGTGGATCGTTTTTTGCAAATACCTATTTTGGTAGTCATCAAAAGTATTATGTTTCGCAAAAAGTATATAGGCGATCGCGGTTTTTTTCAAGAAAACTTTTAAATTAATAAGAAAAACTTTTGAGGCTGTGTGCAAAAGGGCAGTGGGACGGTATTGTTATTGTTCGGTTCAATGTTTTAATTTTTCTTATTAATGGGTTTTGTTATAGATTTTTTTAAGATAGATGGTAGTTCATCTATTCAGTGACTTATTTTTTAAATTTCTGATGCACTTCGCAGTGGTCTACGTGGCTCAGAAACATGGTGTTTTCGCTAGAGTAGAGGGCAGGCAGTCCACATACGGTAGGTTATACATAATAATGCATATGGTCAGTATTAAACTTTTTTGGCAGTAAAATGTAACTAGTAATAGTAAATAATTGGGTTGGTTATGTAATCCTACAGCAGTAGCACAAAACATACTGACCGGTAGATTAAATAACATGATTGAATGGGCAATTATATGAATAGATCGCCAGTTCCCTACGCGTTATCCACGTATTTTGATTGAAATGTCTTTCCTACCCAGGAACAATTTATCAGAAATAATTCATATGCTATTTATTTAATACTTACCCCAATATTTCTAGCAGAACGATTTCTTTTATTAACAGCTCACGAGTTACTGTCCAGTTATTCTTTTACTGCCTAATTATGTACTACAACTTGCAAATTAAGTAAATAAATAAATAATCGGATTTTTAAGCATTTAAATATTAATTGAGCAAGATCATTTCAAGATATATATGTTACTGCTCATTTGCATTTTTACTGCTCATATTTTACTGCCCATTCTGTTATTAAACATACAATTTATTTTTCCATACCGGCAGAAACTGTAATATGTTACTGTTCCTTCAAGCCATAGCCTAATAAAATATCAGCCTATTTGAAAAAGATTTTTTTTTCGTAACCCCTGTATGTGTAAAATGTAAAAAAATTATGTCAAATCGCAGAAACAATTACAGTGAAGAGAGAGAGAGAGAAAAAGACATTTGCGCAAAGACGGTTGTAGTACATGTAGTCCAGGATAGGTGTGTACTTCTTGTGATAACTTTGATATTATACACTTTGGGGCCATTGTTAACCATAATTCAGTGCTCAGTAAGTCTGACAGAATATTTACTCTTCTTTGTAAAGATGGCAGAAAGTGACACAACAAAATGGACTCTTAGTTTTTGGCTGTTATGCTATTCCAGGCAAAGATTTAAAGAGGGTAGCGGGTGGCCACTAGATTAGAAAAACAAATTATTGAATATTTTGATGCACTGTGGGAGACGCCTTTGGTCCAGCAGTAGACAGATACAGGCAGATAAAGAAAAGTCATACTGCCACACTGCCTGAAAAACATTTTGTAAGGGGAAGAGTTCATGCTGCATTCTCACAGTCACTCGGTGCACTTGACTAGCCACATTACCACTCTTTCACAGAAGACCACCTTGAAATGTACTGCATTTCCCACTTTATCATATTTTTCCGATGTCTGTATGTGTTTTGGTAGTAAGTGAGATATGCCAGAGCCCATTCCCATCCCATCCTATCCCTCCCCATTTTCCAAGTCCATTGTTTAATCTAAAAAAGTAAGGTAGCCAAAGCATCCGGAGGTGCACCAATATTTCTCATTCTGGACTGATGTTGGCATGTATCGCAGATGTCTATGAATAACAGTATCTACTTACCATCAGGTGGACTGTATGCTCATCTGCCACCTTTTTTCTATAAAAAAACATGGGAAAGTAATCTAAAAATTGTTAAGTTACAGATAGGTACCTGTTTTATGTTCAATTGTTTGCCCTGGTTCAATATTCTTTAAAGTTTTTATAAGATATTCTAATCCATTGTCTAGTGTAGCTTGTCCCATTCCAAGCATATAGGTTAATGTTGGTTGTTCTTTCTCAAAAAAGCTTTTCCATTCTTCAGGATTGTTTGCATCAATTTTCACCTTTTTTATTCTGTAACTATTTCGACATAGCAAACGCGATATGTGCATTCGGACATCCGAGAAGTCTGCTACTTGAAATTGCTGCCATTCTATTGTTGGTTTTAGTTTAGTCGGCGCAGATTTTGCACCGGGAAGCTGGAATATTAATAACAATTTATTATTAGACAAACTCGAAATAAAATATAACAAATTGTCTTTATCTTTAGAACTAGTATTACCACTTGAGCAAAGGTTGACTGATTTTTAGCAAATTTAGAAATATCTTTGTCACATGTCGTAACTGTATCACACTTCTGTCGTTCTTTTTTAACTTTCAATAGATACTCCTCACCAGTTGTCGGAATTTCTTTTAACTGTACATCGGGGCTGATATAGAAACAAGGTCCCATAAACTCACGGTCATCACTATCAAGTTCATTGCTTTTAAATAAAAACGTTTTTCTTGACATGGTGCTTTTTTAGTCTTTAATTTATTTTGATGCCGTTACTCAGAAGATGGAATAATAATAACTCTAATAATTATGCGAATTTGTACTACAAAACAAATATTTTTGGATGCGGAAGAATATTTTTGGAAAGAATGACTGCGATAATCACTTTAGTTTTTGACAAATGCTGTATTCTTTTTTTATATAATTTATTTGGACACTGGTATAGCTATGTCCATTCAGTATTGTCCTGTCCTGTCCAGTCAGTTCTGTACTGCAACTTTCCGGAATATGAAGATCAAATGCGGGTGTTAATGAAACTGCTCGCAACTTTCGACGTGGACTAGGGAAGCTATTGAAATCTACAAGCATCCCAACAATTTTAACAAAAAAGAATAAAATCTAAGACTCCGTAATAGCTGGTATCCAGCACTCCGAAGACATCAAGCTCACGGGAAAATGAGACGAGGGGGGGGGGGGGGGGGGGGGGGTGACAAAAACAGACTAGATACACAAAACACAAACATATAAATGGCGGTGCATGTGAATATAATTCAGTCATTTCTAAGAAAACAAGCAGCGCAGTGTTACCCACTTTTGAAATCTATTGCTATCATTTTACTGAGCGACTCCTGGAATTGAACAATGACGTGTTAAAAACAAATCCATTTTAAATAATGGGGGTTAAAGTATGAAATTGTCGTTTTATAGTAAAAGATACTTTGAATTGACATAAAACCTTTATGATGTGAGATTTTCGAGTGAAACTTTTTTCACATGATACCTATAAGGTTCTTGTTTTACAAAATGTGCAACATTCGATTTTCGCCTTTCAATTGTTTTTTTTTATTCAGCTCAGACGGGAAAGATAGATACTTCGAAAATCCGAGTAATCTTTGAATACGAGTTTCGACGCGGAACTAACGCGGCAGAAACGGCTCGCAATATCAATGCTGCGTTTGGAGAGGAGACTGCTAATGAACGAACCTTGGGTTTTTGGTTTAAACACTTTCGTAATGGAAACTTCGACTTGAAGAACGAACCACGTGGAAGACCGCCCACACAGGTGAATAACGCCGAATTGAAGGAGATGGTGGAAGCCGATCCGAGTCAAACAACCCAGGAATTAACGGCATGGTTTTACGTTACCTTACCTACAATATTGACTCATTTGCATCAAATCAATAAGATAAAAAAATATGAAAAATGGGTGCCTCATGATTTGACTGATCTGTAGAAAGAAACGCGTGTTGAAACTTGCGTTGCCTTGTTGAATCGGTACAGAAATGAAGGAATATTGGATCGAATTGTGACATGTGACGAAAAGTGGATTCTTTACGATAACCGAAAGCGAAAAATGCAATGGCTGACTCCAGGTCAAACGCCGCAACAGTGCCCTAAGGTAAAGCTTACCAATAAAAAGGTAATGGTAACTGTTTGGTGGTCTATTCATGGTGTTATTCACTATAGCTTTCTCAGGTCTGGTCAAGCAATAACAACAGATGTTTACTGTGCCGAACTTCGAACAATGATGGCGAAACTAGCAGTGAAACAGCCCCGACTCGTGAATCGATCTTCACCATTATTGCTCCATGATAACGCAAGACCTCACACTGCACGAGAAACCGTTGTAACTCTATAGGAGCTGCAGTTAGAAACCATATGTCATCTTCCGTACTCGCCAGACCATGCTCCAACGGACTACCATTTTTTTCGTGATTTGGACAATTTTCTACGTGGTAAAAAATTTTCTTCCCAAGAGGCAGTACAAAATACTTTTACACAGTTTGTCGAATCTACATCCCCAGAGTTCTATCGCAAAGGCATAAATGAACTTTCGATTAGATGGCAACAATGTATAGATAATGAGGGTAAATATTTTGATTAAATAAATATTTAGAAAAGAACGAGTTTTAATTTTTCAGTACAAATCGGCAATTTCATACTTTCACCCCTAATAATAATAGATATATGTGCATCAATGGCTATGCCAGTGTCCAAGTAATTTATAAAAAAAATAAGAAATTTTAAAAAGAATTCTTTCAATTGATTAGGGATGTTCATGCAAAAAATACATCGATGTTTTCTTCGAAACGTTGCATCGATGTTTTACGATGCATCCAATAAAAACATCGATGTTTTCGATGCATCAGTTAAAAAACATCGATGATTTGTATGCTTTCCGACATCATTTAGAAATATAGGATAGGAAAATGAGACATAATCCAAGGTTTTCAATTTAATTGGGTTTTATTAGAAGAATGAATGAAAATTTTGGAAATTACAGATCCCAATACTTCTTCTCTAAGCTTTGCATAAATAAGATTTTATTAACCCGTTTTCCTTGTATTCTGTTACGTTGTTAATTCCAAACCTTGTGAATCTTTTGAAAAAAGTCTTTCTGATGGTACTGAGCTGGCTACCAAAGTTAAATATTTATAGGCAATTCAAATTTTGAACAATTTCGGAAACTGTTGTTTATAATCTTGACCATACTTATAATTCACATCATTCGTGTCAAATTTAGTTGAAATCGAAACCAAAACATTACATAACCTAACCTACGCAAAAGAAAACTGCTAATATTATCAATCAATATAAACTTACCTGTATTACACGTTAGCTTAACAACTCGTACCTATAATAAATACATAATCACACTAAGAATCGTCGTTATTACTTTTATATATTAACAATAAATACAAACTAAACTGTAATGAACCAACAGTTATTTTTCAAATTGCGCAGGCGGACTGCCGCTAAGGTACTAACTGAAAACTGAAACTGACGTATCAGATACTGACGAAGGAAAAGAGACATACAGCCTAGTCTGAATTGAATATTACACTAATGTTATAAGGATCGTGCGCGAAATATAGAGGCAGCACTACTGCCGAAGTTAGCACTTTCTATTGTTTTCTATAACGAATCAAATTGAGTATTATATATATTATATCAAATAATAAAAGAAATAATTAAAAAATGGAAAAAAATATTAAATATGGGTTCCGGTCAGTAATCAATAATTGTGTTAACGATTATTAATTTTTATTTTATATTTCCCACCACTGCGTGGGCAACCCCCATTCATTGAAATTCGGAAAAGGTGACAAAAGAGAGCTCACGCAGAAAAGTAAACGGAAAATTGAGTACCACCAGGTATGCAACGCGCGCAAGCGCGTGTTTTTTTAAGAACGTTCTTTATTTTTGTGTCGTTTTCTATAAACACAACCAATATACACAACCAGTGAGACGCCGAATTATTGTGGCTTCATACATTTTTATTTTGTATATATTTTTGTGTTGTTTTTTTTTTTATATTATATATTTATCTTAACCAATGAAATACCGCGTTACTGTGGCCCCATAAATTTCTCATGTACTTTTATTAGAAGATTATAATGCGTGCGTCATTCGATGCATCGAATAAAATACATCGATGCATCGTTAAATGACCAAATTAACCGATGTATCGGATTGATCCGATATATCGGATAGTAAACATCGATGTTTTCGATGCATCGATGTATATCGAGCATCGCTACAATTGATCATTTAGCACTAAAATACCAACTATAATAGTAAACCCTCGTTCTAGAACTCTATCTACCAGCAAAAAGACACCACCTGAAACTTTTTATACCAGTGTTATAGCAGTGAATAGATATTCTGAATTTTGCCATCGAATCAACACGAATAATTATGTAGGTACCGTACGAAAACCAGCCAAGTAAAATAAAATAAAAATTACCATGTGCCAGCGTACACCGGCTCTGGTGTAAAGAATACATTTTAACACGTTATGTCTAACTCAAATAATTTAGTGTTTACTCCTGAACGAGAAACACCTCAAGTAAGTTACAATATATTGTTTTACAAGTTGAAGTATTTTCATCTTTCTTGATTTAACTGTCTTATGTATGTACAGTGTAATTGACTAAACTTATCAACTTATGGGTTTTTTCTCTATTCAGTCAAGCCGTTTGGCCTAACAGGTCCCGTCTTCAACTGGCAGGATCTACACTTACTTAGTTGAGCTCGGCGACTATTGTGCGTGCTCGTGTTCTCCCAGTATGTATGTTCGGTGATTTCCGCTACACCACCCACTCTAGCTCCCTCCATAAATGCAGAAGCTTTTTGGTTTTCTGAAGGAATCAGCAAGTGTCTATCCTAACAGAGCTTTATTATAAAGAAAACAATTTAAGGTCATGGGCTTGTTAGGTTAAACTTTTCAGATTGTAATTGCCTATCCTTTTTAACATGTCATTTTTAATATCATTTTCAAAACACATGTACACATGCAAAACATGCATGTGCACAATGATCAACAATGACACCTCTAATATACCATGTTTGGTAATACTATTATTATTATTAACTCTTTGTTTAAATCAATACCAGCCTTTTTCCTTAGGAAATCATTTGAGTGTTTTGGGTTGTATTCCACCATGTGGACCCTGTGGAGATTGGTCGGCAGAATCTAAAATACTCTAGATTTTTTTTTATTTCGAGCATGGGGGTTTACTTACGATATTTTTCTTCATATGAGAGAATTTTAAAAATAAGTATTGCTACCATGAGAGTATTTGAACTCAGGATCATGAATGGGAGTCGAGAACCCTTAGGCTATCATCACTTTTTCTTTATGTATTACTTTATAAATGGTTAGTTTTCTGCATAAATATAAAATAAATAAAACATTGCATAATTATTCTCTATACCCCCTATTGTTCTCTGTTTTCATAGCTATGTGTGCATACTCATACTTTGTTGATCTACACCAGCCATACTCGGTGTGCTCTGCGGAGCCCTTTGGCTCTGCAAGACCTCTACGAGAGCTTCACCGCAATAATATCAACCTAAAGAACGAAGCACATCAAGTCGTTATTATATATTAGCCAAAAATGAGGCAACACACAAAAAATAAAACAATTTCATACCTCCCATTAAATGGAAACAATTTCATCAATTTACATAATATACCTATTTTTGTATGATTTTCATTAAAGAATAACAATAAAACCAAGTTTTGTTTATTTTAGAGCTCCTAAAGTTGAGAACCCTGATCTACACAATAAAAATAATAATAATATTTATTATTTTGTTACAGGCTTCAACAAAAGATATAATTCTCAAATTTGGCCAATCATTCAGTCATGTGGACATTGGACATAGCATTGAGCAGTCAATGAAGAGTGCACAGAAAGAGCTGCACCAGAAAAGGATACAAGCTTTGAGAAAAGAACTTGACTATTTAAAGTCTACTGAATGGGAATTTGATACAGATAAAGGGTTTGTACAGTAATTCTAACAATATGCTGTCATACTTATCATCCCTTTATAATTTTAATTTCTTTTCAAAAAATGAGGAAGATGATGAAGACAGAGAAGATTATTTGGCTGAACAATTGTTGGATTTAGAAGCTACAGAAGGGACTGGTACAAATGATGTTATAAATAATCCTACTGATGTGATACCATCACCACATGCTGTATGTTTTCAAAGGACAGGTTGGACATTTGATTAGTTTATTATCTCTTATTCCATTATATATTGATTTTTATCAATTATTCAAAACAGCTATATGTGACTTTATCTGAGCAAAGGGACCTTATTGTTGGTATGAACTTCTTAATTTAGTTTAAGATTTTGTTTAAGGTGCTTATGCAAAACATTGCTCTCGCATTCCCATAATTAAAAATATTAAATAGTAATATTTTGAAGAAATAAATATGGTATGATTAGTTAAAGAGTTGAACTACATCATGCATCTTTTCCGGGTTTAACAGAAGTATCACAGTTATTGAGAAACAGTATCTGAAAGATCACTAAAATCACCAAAAACGACATGTGGCGTTTCCATAACCTATGAGTTTCCTACTGATATAAATACAAAAAAAAATATTCATTTTAAAGGAATCAAAGCAACCTAACCTGTTCATATTTGAACAATTCAATCTAATTGCTATATTTTTAAAATAAATACATACTCTGAGTATGTAGGCTTTTAAACGTTTTACGTTCGGCGAAATCTCTGACAACAGATTGTCCCAGTTCTTGTTTCTGAATTCAGCGATGCCATTCACAGTCTTCTCTTCACAGGGAAACAGTCGTAAGCACGAATGGCTGCATTCTTGGTTCTTATCAGTTCCCTTATGTCCTCAGACAACTCCCATCGGCGATCATTCACCTCTGTGACACGTCTAGAGGAGCTTTGGATTATATCCCTAAGGTGGCTATTGAATCCAGATACAGCCATGTTTGTGTCATCCGCACTGGTCAGGCCGTTTGGGATTGAGTCTAGGTGGGGGGAAGTTAGAAGCCTTAAGGGCTTCCTCAAGTTTGCTCCAGTCAATAATAGTGTCTTGGGGAAAGATAACAAAATAATTTCAATGGAAAATATGGCAATAGACAGTAGTAAAACTTCCATAGAATTAGTCCGACCTAGCAGTCTTGTTGCTTGGCAAAAAAAATAGAAGCTTCAATATTCTTTGGCAAGTGATTTTTTTATTATTTGAACTTCACATTCACTATTTACACTAAATATCAGCAGATATATCAGCTTTTTTGGCTCCTCTTTTTGGTTTTTGTACCCTCTTGATTTTGGAGACTGTGTATCCGTTCCTTTGAACCAAGGTATATAATATACCATGCTCCTGTGGGTCACTGTATATTGGCACTACAAAACGGAGTGTCAATACCCGCATTGAAGAACATAAAGGCAATTGTCGAGGAGGAGAGACTGAGAAGTCGGCGGTAGCTAAACATACCTTGTCGGATGGGGACCACAAAATCTGCTTCAGGGACACAAAGATCTTGTCGACCGGGAATCATTATTATTCCCGTCTCAATATCCCGGGAAGCTATTGAAATCTACAAGCATCCCAAGACCGAAGACATCAAGCTCACGAGGAAGAGAGACGAGAGGGGGGGACAAAAACAGACTCGATACACACCACACAAACACAGCTACCCTCGCCCACTATAAATACCGGTGCGTCACAGTCGTCGAGTCAGTTGCGTTCGATAAACCGAAGGGATAACATCTCTTTGAAAGTGAACGCAGTCGCCACTGAAGCTGTCAACTGCAGTTGTTGACAAAACGTTTGGAAGAAAGAGAAGAGATCCCAGAAGACCTCGGACAAGTAGCCGGGAAGATTCAATTAATATGGACACCGGCCAAGAAAGCCTACACTCCAACATTTAAAAAATATAACCTATATTCGAAATAGTCACCATTTGCTTTTATATAATCTTTCAGACGTGGTCTGGTGTGGCTATGCCAATTGTCTGTCCTCTATTCTCGGCAGCCACTCAGGGGTTCGTTTTATGGGATTACGGGTAGATATCAATACACGTTGCAAATGAATAGAAATAAGTTAATCTGATGGCTTGTTACCTGTCTGCGTATCAGCTGGGCGCCGTTGTCTGTTCCAGTTGCGCCTCTCGCTAGTCTAATCTGCTTGCACGCTATGGTGGCGCGCTGGAGTGGTAATGCTGCTTCCAGGATGCACTTGGGATCCGTGATCACTTCACCAACAACTATTCGTAGCCAGATATTTTCAGAGGCACTCTCGATAACGTCCAGAAGCGGCGGAAACAGCAGGTTTCCGGCTATTATATTTGAACGGCGCGTGCGGACGGTCAAAACGTCACTGTTAGAACACGGCGACAGGGTTCTCGAGTTACGCGTGCGAGCGAGAGGTCCGATATGGACAGACCCTCGCAAATATTCAAACAGAAGCAAACCACCAAACAAAAATAACTAATGATTTGCAAGCTTGACGCGGTTTGAAGGAAGGGATTAAAAATGAGGATTATTTACAAAGGAATAAATAAATATTTTCTATTGGCGTAACCATGGCCAATTTTCCATTGAAACGCACAATTTTCGATTGAAACACGCACCATTCCATTGGAAATGCACAATTTTCGATTGAAACACGCACCATTCCATTGGAAAATTGAACTGCGACCCTTATAAAATGTTTTAGGGATTGAACTAATATTGATATTATCATGGCGTTTAGAACATGCCATGCAAAACAGACCATAAATCATACATAATCGAGCGGATTAAGATAGACACTAGACAATGGCCAGTTTTCAGCTCTACTGAAGTCGGGAATATTCCTTTCTAGTCACGCCAGTGTTAAGCGAGCCTTCTGACTTAGTGTTGAGTCTTGTTTCGAAACTAATTGGGACTAATCTGAATTTAAATTCTCATTTTCTTCAGTTGGTTCAAAGAATATAGAATGAGTCGCTGAGAATATATTTTTGTTTGGACTGCCAGTAACTCTTCAGTCTTATTTAATCGTTTTAGATTTTTTGCAGCTAACTTCTGACCTGTTGTTGTTGTTCATTACAAGAGTTCAGTGAATCTTCTACAGGCCCCTTTATCTTAGTGAGTTCTACTGATTGACTATGTGGGGAGTGTGTTTAAGTTATATCCCGGATGATGTTCCAGAACTTTTTCATGTTATGTTTATGGAGCTCCAGTAAGGTGTTGCAGAAATTTCTATACCGCCTGTAGCTGAAACAAATAATTTCATTTTTTTGATGTTTACTCGCTTGTAGGTGCAGTCTGTCCCGACGTAATGAACATTTAATTAGGCCCGGAGTACTCCATGGCTTACAGGTGTGTATTAATTTGCCAACTCTTCCGTACCTAGTGTACTCGTTTATGACCTTCCTGATGTATGATGCAAACTCAGCCACTGCAGAATACTATACCTAGATATATAGGTTACTATAGGTATATAGGTACAATTAAGCTTACCTATATGTAGTGACAGCAGTATCGGTCATTATACAGTCGGTCATTAGCATTCCTCTACTGCATTGATCGCATTAATAAAGTGTCCCAAAGAAAGTAACACATACAATTCTTTGATTATAACTGCTATAAAAGTTAAACTTGTTGGTGACATTTTCGAAAGAACGTTTAACTTGACGTTGCTTTTTCTTGATAAAATATTATTATGTAATCGCTTCACACACCGTCATGGTAAATTGATTTAACTTTACATGTGTCTGTGAGCGCTCGATCACTGTGTGCGTAGAGTCAAATTTGACAGCATTGCGCGCCGTCCGATCTAGAAAGGGACCCTTTATTAAAAACAAGCTAGTACAACGCGTAGCGTGTTCTTCTGATGTTGGTAGGTGTGGAGCAGAGAAAACCACTTTTTATGTATATGTAACATATTTGCATTGTTTTCCATGCAATATGTATCAATTAAATGAACCCTTCGCATTTACCCTTTAGTAGCCATTGCCAAATGGAGCGAAGAAGCCGAATAAAGTGAAAGGATAGAAAGGTGTTGCCAACCTAATATCAATCTTCATGTTGCAAACATTGCTCTAACATTTGATTGATATCATCGTTTCTCAACTTGGCGGTCGCGATCATATATGTGGTTGCAGAAAGTCAGGAAAAATGAACCACCTATGTACGAAAAAACCTTTTATTAATAAATCAATGATTTATTATCCAATTTTAAACAGTAAAAAAACATAATTAGCAGTCTTGAGGTTATTTCCTTTATTTTTCGCCTTTTCAGGGAGGGGTCTCAACACTAATGAGATTCAGAAACTATGACTTAGACAAAGCAATAAAAAAAAAACCCTAAAGCCTAATTATCTAGGACAACCAAAAATAAGGTACCTTTTCTTAGATAATATGTATTGCATATTATGTTGTAATAGATTTGTCTTTTCAGGTGTTATTAAATATATCAACGATGAAAGGACCTCCATACTTATTGATGGAACGCTTTACTTTGATTGTTCTTCTTGTTCCATACAATTATATGCCAATGATAAAGTGACATACTTAGGTTATAAGAACTCAAATGACTCCATTGTAGTTGTTAGAATTCTAGAGAATCATGGAACTTCCTGGGGTGATGAAGAAGAGAATGAGGAGAACACTTACAAGTTAATGGAACACACTATAATAGGTGAAGTTGATCACAGGGAGGACCGTTATGTAGTGATCAAAGATAATGACCTACAATTTAATATAGATAATGTTAAGGGAACTTTTATCCCTGCCAAAGGCGATTGGCTAGAACTCACTTGTAATATACAATGGGATCAAGACAAACCATCAGATGTTTCTGCAGCACAGGTAATTATTGCCACACTAACAGTTGATTGTCCCATTAGATGCTGACCAAAATACATAGTTTGATTACATAATTAAACACTAAGCAAGCTATGGTTTATATTGGCTATAATAATCTTTTTCGGCGACTTACTAATAATAACCTCAGTATTCATGTAGTCGAATAAAATTTCAACTATAGTTTGCGTTCGTAACGGCGCTACCGTTACGAACGCAAAGTTTGGGTCATAAATAATTATCAGCGGATCTCTCGCTCGTATTTATGGGCCTTATGGTACGGTACTAGTGATGTGCGTAACTGTGATGGATGTATTGTCGATACAATAAAACAATACTAAGTAAATATAAGAATTTTGTTTAAAAAAAATATATGAAATAGAATAGTTAAGTACCTATCTACAAATTATCAGTTCAGATAGAAATTACAATAAAACAATATAAACTGAAACTAAAGTTAACCTGAAATATAATATTAAATAGAGTTATTATACTTAATCGATTAAATCATAATGAAACTTAATGAATTGTATGGTGGCCCTGAAAGGGGCCTTTTAAAAAGCATAAGTTGATTAATCGTCGGTGTCATCTGTATCGTTGTCGTCTTCACCTACATTTAAGAAGGCCGCCGTCGTCTGGTCTCTTGAAATAGCCTTCGCTAAATCCCTTTCTTGGAGCTCTTCAGCATGTTTCACATAGTTGGTCCAGTCTTCCTTTGTAAAGTTGTCGATTGCTTGATGGAGAAGCATCTCAACGTCAGCAATTTTAAAAGCATTGTTCTTCTTAGCAAATTCTCCTTTCACTTGCGCCCAAACAATTTCGATGGGATTATATTGGCAGTGATAAGGTGGTAAACGGATCACTTCATGACCCCATTCGTTCGCCAGTTGGTCTACGGCATATATCTTGCTGGGATTTGTGGCTTTCACTTTCTGCAACAATTCTTCCTTGATTTCTGCGTTAGAAAAGGGAATATTTTTCTTCTTTAGTCATTCTAGAATATCTCTTTTTTAATGCTCTCGAGTGTATTCTTTCCAGCTGCTTTGAATGATAACCGGCGTTATCAATAATAATAATAACTGAAGGTTACTCCAAGATTCAAAAAACAATCGAACCATGCCATATAGGTATCAGTATCCATTTTAGTCTGCGACATTGGATTTCCCGGCTCTGAAAACTAGTTTCGCCCCCGATACAAAACCTGTCTTTGCAGAGCCGCCATGGCAAACAATCAATCTCTGGCCTTTTCCCACTGGTTGGATCTTAAAATCACTTTCATTATTTTCTCCAAGCCACATCTGTTTTCTTGTGCAATTCTGGTTCACCCAGGTCTCGTCAAGGTAGAACCGAAGGCCGAGAATCGTTCGCTTTTTTCAACATGTCTAGTTTCCTTAAAAAACTCCATTCTGGCGCAGACAATATCTGTCCTCTCCATTAAATATTTTCGTCCATGTTGTTCCCAAACTTATAACCAATTTTCTTCGGGATTGTTTTCATGGATGTCTGCCCGCCTACACTTAAAATTAGGGCGCTATTCCTTATATTTTTCCAATATTCTTACCACTTGGATATTCGCATCGTCGTAAAGCGTAGAAATTGTGCGTCTTACTAAGCTGATGTCAAAACTATTTACATCAGTGACAGTCTCCGATTTCGTATATCCTTCCCTTGGTGCAGATGGGTGGCCCGTTTGCGATACCTCTTTCTTGATTTTTGTTAACAGTCGATAATCTGACTCCACAAAAAAGCGCTGTCATATCTGGTGGCTGGTTGAAATTCAAGAGATTCATGGACAAACCTGCGCGTGCGCTTATCGACAAACAAAACATTTTTTGCGCATCGTTATGGACATAATGATTTAGGACCCAAACTTTGCGTTGATAACGGCGCTACTATAGCATAAGTTTGCTTATGAAATAAAGTAAAGAAAATATTATTTTTTAAAAAATGAATTTCAAACCATTTCAAATTTACAGTTTACAAATTACCTAAATATCACAACCAAATTTTGATTAAACTAGCGCACAATCATACTATATGATTACTGAACATTGATACGTGAATATTGGTTATTTATTATACCTTGTAATTATTACTTAAACCCATTGTTATTTTTAATGAAATTTTATTTTTTAGTTTTATTTTTCATTGTTTGAGACCTTATTGTTGGTATGGATTTTCTAACTTAAAATTTTGCTTTTTCAGGGTTCTGTAGAAACATCCTCTAACACCAAAATTTTAACACATTTGATACCATGGTGTGTTTTCTGTACATCTATGGAAAACAAATGGTGGGGAGCATCGAATGTGTTAAGATAAAGTTGGGTTAAGGGTTAAGATAAAGATAAAAAAATTACAAAAATATCGTTATTTCTTTTAAAATAAGTCTGCGTATTATGAAACTAGACTCAACAGTTATAACAGGTTCCATTTCTCAGATAATGTCATATGTCCACTTCTCTCTCATTAGGTGGTGCAAGTTCTGTCATTCAAAGCGTTACGATTTAAAGTAAAGGAAGCAACTGTCACTGCTTGGTCTGGTGATTGTGGTACATGTGACAGGCAGTTGTACTTTAATAGACAGTCTTTGCAAGGAGAGATTATTCCAACTGTTGGATCCAAGGTGATTTTTATTTTATAAATATTATTTGTTATAATAAAGAGCTAGATTTCTTGATAATCAAATTTGTACTCTTATTTTAGGTCATAGTTGAAGCAGTTGAAAGTAATCAAGGAACACTCACATGGAGAGTAATAAAATTAATTATAATTACTCAGAATTTTGCTGAAGAAAATGCTCCTAATATTTATAACAATGGACTAAATTTTGAGTTGGAGAAAGAAATGAATCTGGAGGTCACATATCCATTAAAATTTGAAGAAGTAAATTTTCAAGAAACCTTCACAATTAATTTAAATATTAAAAATAATAGTAAAGAGACGTACAATATCAATAAATGGATAATCCTAAGCAAAAAAAGAGATTCACAGGTCAACATAAAACCATTTTTATCTAAGCCTATACAATTAAATCCAGGACAGATGTTTTCTTTTGAAATAACATGCATTCCAAAATTTTTGGGCCACTCCAAAGAATGTCTGATAATAATGTTTAGAGGATTTCAGATCAAGCGCTTCATTGAAATAAATGTTATTAACGACATTTCATCCATAGATAATAATACAAATGTCCCTGTAGACAAATATTCTAATTACAAAAGAGAACATGAAAAAATAGAGATTATGAAAAAGGTTAGGAGGAATGGTGATAAAATATTACTACCTGGAGTGAAATTAATAAAATCGCCTGCCTTTGTTCCTACTAAATTAGGAGGTTTCCCTATACCTCAGAAAATTTGGTCGACAATTTTGGGAGACTCTGAACAAACCATAATGAGTTCGGATTATTATAAAATTATAGAGAGAATTGAGACAAACCTTCCTTGTTTATCTCAGGACTTAAATATCAACAATTATATTGACAAGTGGCATACACTATTATATATGGAAGAGATTCACTTAAATATAAACATGAGGATATATGATACTCCCAAGGCATTCCTCATAAGATGCCAGGAGTACCTTGGTATTGAAATTAAAGGATTGTCAGAGAGAAGACCATCTTTGATAAAAGGCGACAGAGTTATAGTCAAAGATGCTTTGAATGCCGATATTTTAAATTACGAGGGATTTATTCACGTCATAAGAGGAGACTTGATTTTAATGAAATTCAATCCACGATTTCATGAATCATATACCGGCAGTGATGTGTCCCTTGAATTTCATTTTAATAGATCAGGTTATAGAAGGTGCCACCAAGCAATTAACTTAGCTATGTCAAATTTAGGTCTAGATATATTATTTCCGAGTCGGATATTGTCACGTCCATCTCAGATTCCACATGAAAAGCTGGATGCGATCAAGTGGTATAATAAGCAGTTAAATGATAGTCAAAAAAGTGCTATTACTAATATCTTACTGGGGCAATGTCGCCCAATGCCATATTGTATCTATGGACCACCTGGCACTGGAAAAACTGTGACTATCATAGAAACAATATTACAAATTTTGACTCTCATGCCTGATAGCAGAATTTTGGTAGCTACACCATCAAACAGTGCTGCAAACTTGATTACAGAAAGACTGATACAGTATAGAAATGCATTTTCAGATTCTATAATACGCCTTATTGCAAATTATTTGTGTGATTCAGAAAACATTCCTGACATAATTAAACCTTTTTGCGCCACTCTTGATATAGCTACGGAAGGTACCGCAAAGTCTAGGTATAATATTACTAAGGAAGGAATTCACACAAATAGTCCTACATCATTTGTGGGGAGACATCGCGTTACGTTGGGTACATGTGTGTGTCTGGGAGCCCTCGCTATGATGGGATTACCTAAAGGACATTTTACACACGTTATAATGGATGAAGCTGGACAAGCAACTGAGCCTGAAGTTATGATACCAATGACTTTTATTGATAAAGAGAATGGCCAGATAATTCTTGCTGGTGACCCAATGCAATTGGGACCTGTAATTATGTCAAAATACTGTATTGAATTTGGCATGAATGAATCATATTTATCTAGACTTTTGGAATCTTTTCCGTATCATAAAGACTTCGATGCCTTTCCTGACGGATTTAATCCTAAGTTAGTTACAAAATTGATTGATAATTACAGATCACTTAAAGAGGTTTTGACATTGCCTAGTGACATGTTTTATGATGGATCACTTATAGCTCAAATAAATAGAAATGAACCTTGGATACTAAAGATTATTGAAATAATAAATAACATTTTTGATCAACCTGACACAAAGACTGGTGGTATTTTTGTTTATGGCATAAGAGGTAAGAACACTAGAGCAGAGGACAGTCCCTCTTGGTACAATCCTCAAGAAGCAATGATGTTGACACTTACAACTTGCAAGCTCTTCAAGAAAAGAAATATCAGTGCAGATGAAATTGGCATAATAAGCCCCTATATGGCACAGGTTGGTATTAGAATATTAGCTAGGGATAGGTGTTAGAAGTACAATATTATATAACTCTAAACTAAAATAAACTCCCTTAATTTTTAGGTCAAATATTTGCGAATACTGTTTGAAGCTATGGGATTACCGCTGCCAAAAATTGGAACAGTTGAAGAATTTCAAGGCCAAGAAAGACCAATCATACTTATATCAACTGTTAGGTCTACTGAGGCATATCTGCTAGAAGACCAAAAACATATATTAGGATTTGTACATAATCCTAAAAGGCTAAATGTTGCTATAACAAGAGCTCAAGTTGCCATCATTCTCTTTTGTGATCCGCATATTTTATCTGTTGATCCAATGTGGAATAATGTTTTAAAGCAGGCTATTAGTGAAGACAAATATATGGGATGTGATTTGCCATATAAACTATGCAATTATAATGAGGACAATTATTTGCTCTTTATTTTATTTTTGCCCTATTTTGTGAGTACAAGTGCGGTCATACTTATTTTTAGTTGGTAAGAATGTTTAAATTTTAACTTTATGATCAGTTTCTTCCTAGGGAGTGGGGGCAGATCAACTAATTAGTCGCTAACAATTAAAACTCAACTTTGAACTCTTGAAAATGTTGTTCAGTGTAAGCATTGTTATCCTATTTCCAACCGAAAGATACGTCAACCAAGCACTGATCTATAGGATCTGAGTCGTAGGGTCATTCGAAGGTGTACGCCGTCGCGTTATCGCTTGCGCAGTTTATGTTCCTTAGATGCAACGTTATCTTAAAACATAGTGACGCTATCACTACTCCTTAGGTGGAAGCCGATCCCTTAGATCGGTGGTCGTCAAACTTTTTTAGTCAAGGCTCAATAAAAACTATGGGGTATGGCATCTCGGGTCATGCTCGGGTACTTTACTAATTTATACCTACTAATTATACTAATTTGTAGAAAAAAAAGAAAACTGTGTGTTAGAAATGCTTTTACGCATCAACGGGTGAACAAATTGTCCTGTGCACCGACCTTTCTGGGGACCATGAAAAAGACATCGGCTTCTCGGTAAAATAAACTTTCTGAGAGATAAATGAAAAACCTGAGATATTACTGTGAGACATCCAATACCTATAAGTATTTATTTATTTATTCGCTAAACTAAATTGTACTCGGATATAAGTTTCTGTAGCTAACTCTTAATAAAATACGGACCACGTACATCCCACCTAGGGGTGGCAGGTTAATTAGGGTAAAATTACACATGCTGGAACAATGAATGGATTCATTCCAAATTGCCTATTGTCATTTGAATCAAGAAAAACCGCCGATTATCACGAGGAGATGAATGCTCAAACTTTTACTGAATGGTTTTAATTAAAATATGTCTCACAGAACCATCAATAATTGTGATGGACATCGCATCGTATCACTCAGTCCCCAGTTGATAAACCACCCACGATAGCCAATAATAAAAAAGAAGATTGCTGAATAGCTGCAAAGGAATGATACGGATGACAATCTGTTAGCAGTAGAGCTATTACATTTGGTGCAATTAAATAAACCAAGTAGGTATGCCTACATACGTCCTGAATGAAATGGCACAATCGCATGACCAACGGCTAATACGTTTACCACCATATCACCGAATACAATCCCATAGAAATGATTTGGATACAAATTAAAGGTAAGATGTTTCTGAAATTTATCATTTTACTACTTCGTTTGCCTACATTTATGAATAAGATACGTTAATGCAGGCACTATGTAAGTAATACTATTTATTTTTACAGAACAGACTATATGCGTGTTAATTTTCCTTTTGTATTAATTTTCAGTCTGCCTTTCCTTTAATTTTATGTGAATATTTTTTTTTATAGTGGCTAACACCGTTATAAAAGTGAAAATTTTGCTCCTTGTTTCTTAAATTATTTTCATTGCATTACATAAAATTTTCCAAAAATAAGCAATCAACATCAAGAAACTGGTATAATAAGGTACAAAATAAAGCGAGCGTAAAAGAACCAAAAAGTATCAAAACATTAAAAACAAACCATAGCAGTTTAATTTGTTGTACGAAAAGGAATATAGTTAAAAATTTGGAATAAAAGTGATATATTGATATATGATAATATAGATATAAATCGCTACTTTCCAAATTATCATCTTTCGGGATACCCGAGGGATTATGCGAATGGGTTGCCAATTTCCTGACTGGACGGAGCATTAGAGTCGTTATCGATGGTAGCTGCTCCGACACCATGTCTATTAACGCTGGCGTCCCGCAAGGCTCCGTGCTGTCCCCAACTCTGTTCCTTCTGCATATCAACGATCTGTTGCAAATTGGTGACATACGTTGCTATGCGGATGACAGTACTGGAGACGCCTTGTACAGAGGCCGCTCCAGGATCCCTCGGGTCGAAGAGGAAGAGAGTCGCGCTAGGCTTGTGTCTGAAATCAAAGACTAGATCTAGTCTCGATTTGGGGTTCTCTGAACCTAGTGGATTTCAACCCCAATAAGACGCAAGTCTGTGCATTCACCGCTAAAAAAACCCCTTTTGTTGTAGCACCTCGCTTTCAGAGCATACCTCTTAAGATCTCGGAGAGTATCGGAATCCTTGATGTCGACATCTCCAGCAAAGTCTAATTTAGGGGTCATCTGGACAATAAGGCCAAAATGGCCTCCAAAACGCTCGGTGTGCTGAACAGAGCGAAGCGGTACTTCAAACCTGGGCAACTCCTTATGCTTTACAAAGCTCAGGTGAGGCCCCATATGGAGTACTGCTCTCATCTCTGGGCCGGCGCACCGAAATACCAATTGGACCCATTTGACTCTATCCAACGACGTGCTGTTCGTATTGTCGACGATCCCATTCTCACGGGCGGTTTAGAATCCCTCAGCATTCGGAGAGACGTTGCGTCTCTCTGTGTTCTACCGCCTGTACAATGGGGAATGCTCTGAAGAATTGTTTAATATAATTCCCACCTCGGGTTTCTACAACCGCACCTCCCGTCACAGAAGTGCGGTCTATCCGCATTTCCTCGATACGGAGGTGTCGCGCACTATGCGGTCCAAAAACTATTTTATACCGCGAACCCGTAGGCTGTGGAACGAACTGCCTCAAGAGGTCTTCCCATTGAGCTACGATATGGGGTTCTTCAAGAGAGCTGTGAATAGGATTTTGCAAGGTCGGCGGCGCGCCCGCATGCCCCCTGGTGTTGCAGGTGCCCATGGGCGGCGGTAACACTTACCATCACGTGGCACCGCTTGCTCGTACGTCCCCTAGTCTATAAAAAAAAAAAATATACCAATTTTCATGGCGATCGGTTGAGCAGTATAGAAGTTGATGTGCTGCAGCGCCATCTAGTGGCGAGTTACAACAAAGTGGATAGCATATAAACCTCCATGAAAAAATACATATATGTGATCGCCAACTTTCATGGTGATCGGTCAAACGGTGTCGATTCCTATTAATCTCAGACAGATATACCAACATCCATTTTTATATATATAGGTATATATAATGGCATAGCAGCCTATAAACTAATTAAATTAATGCATTTAATGTAGATTTAACTTGTAACAAACAAAATATAAGAATATTCTACTTCTATGGAAAATATATACAGGGTTACAGGAAATTCGACGTATTCTTTTTAAGAGGTTATAGTAGAGCTCATTTGCAGTAAATTTTATGATAAGGTGTCCTAGGCAAAAATGACTGGTTAACGAGTAATTCGACTTTTTTTTTTTTTTTTAATAATTTCCCCATTTTTATCGTAAAAAATTACAGAAAAGCTAAATGTTTAACACTTATTGTAGTTCTGGCTTTTAAGTAACATGTTAGTAAGTCATTATAAAAAAGAACATTTTGAAAAAGGCTAGGTAGGTATTGAATTATAAGTCAATAGTCTGATGTCAAAATACATTAACATGATGAAAAAAAATCAAGTTTTGTATAAACAGCGGCGATTTTTTAATAAAATAATGTACCTATCGAGCGTAGCGTACAAACTATTTTAATGAATCGGTAGATTGGTCGCGGTGGTCCGATTCTTTGGCCAGCAAGGTGCCCTGACTTAACGTCGATGGACTTCTCCATTTGGGGCCAAATGAAAGACTTGTCTACATCACACCAGTGAACTCTCAGGAGGAACTAAAACAAACAGTGACAGAAACCGAAATCCGGAAACGGCTTCATACCTGCGTTCGGAAATAGAGGTGGACATTTCGAACAAGACTTTCCATAACAAGGAACAAGGACAAAGAACATAACAGAACAAGGAATTTCCCGTAACTCTGTATATACATATATATAGCCTGACCAAGATAATAAAAAACCTCGCCATGATGCAATAAACTAATAGAACTATACATAGCGATATCTTAAAGGTCCGTTTTGACAGCTAGTTATGACAATAGAATGTAACTCATAAAGTCTTCTACTGATAACAATAATTAGGCTATGAAAAAAGCAAATGTGGCGCCCCCAAAGCAAGTTTTTTATTTTTCTGGTCAGGCTTCACTTAGAGTAGCTACATGTTAGTGGGGAAGTTACCGGCGAGGATTAGCAAAAGGTTGTTACAACAGTAAAAAAAAACATTGTAGAAGACAGTCAGAAATATCTATAAATAGACAAATTCTTATATAAAGAATTTATCTTTTTTGTGAACGACAGCACCGACGAAAGCGCTTAATACTGATTAAAACAATTGAAATGAATTTAGCAGAACCATTACCTTCAAACATCGAAGTGAATTAAAATTATTTATTATGTTACATCTTTCTTTTATTTTGGTAAAATTAACATAAAATCTGATCTGAAAATTAATCCAATGAACCGATTAGTTTACATTTCTCTAAAATAATGTCACATTAATTTTGTGCATTTTGGAGGGGTTTAGTGCACTCTGTAATCCAACATCCACTAAGCGCACTCTACTGGCCCCCTTACTCTCACTCTCACAGAGTATCTACCTTGAAATTTACTGCATTTCCCACTATCATATTCCTCAATGTACATACATGTACATACTCAATCATAACCTACATGTTTCAGTAGCGAGTGAGATAAGCCAGAGCCCATTCCCATCCTATCGACAACTTTGGGAATGACTGACATACGAGTATATGTATAAAATATTCATGTTCCAAGTAGGTTTCCCCACGGGAGTGTTTTCTCTCACTGAACTGTTTTTTATAAAAACTATTTTTTTGCACCTCCCTAAGGTAAAACCACCTTTAAACATATTTTACATCTATAACTGCAATTTACCTCTGACACAGATGTCAAAATATATTCCGTTTCAAAGTTTGTAAATACTACTTCATAAACATGTTATCAAACGTCAGATATTACCTTACCAATTACAGGGAATTTATCTTTTCTTTTTATCTTTTCTTGTTCCAAAAATATAATGCGTCTTTAAAATTAAATTATTTATACTTTACTGTAACCCAATCGTTCTGTAATACGATCGATATATAATAATGGAAGCGAATAGCGTAGTATTGTGTGACAATTTAATCAAGTGGTTGCAGACTCTAAATCTTTCAGCTAAACATGGATACCCATCAGGTGAATACGTTCTCTGCTTTGTACTTTCATATTTTGCAATCGACTTACAACGTTTATCATTTCGTGTGATATATGTCGTCCAAAAAGTAACCGCTTTTATATCAGTCGTCATTCTCTTCATCCACCAAGTGGTAATAATTTCGACATATTGTACTTGTTCTTGTTTGATTGGACATATTGTGCATTCGTTACATCTGTTGCTGTTGCTTAATGCCTAAGGTTTTTTCATCATATTGAAATGTATTCAAAAGTGTGAAGAAAGTATGGCAATAAAGATATCACTATCTATTATCTTTGCTTTCACAAATGTTAACTTCGTTATATATGAGAAAAAATACCTACAATTACAATTGTAGACAACCAAGAACGAGGCTAGTTATGGTAATTTTATATTTCAGAGTTATCAGATGGGGTTGCAATAGCTGAAGCACTCGCACAGATTGCTCCAGAATATTTCACTCCTAATTGGATTTCAAAGATCAAAACAGATGTTGGTCAAAACTGGAGATTAAAAGTTAGCAATTTGAAGAAAATATTGGAGGGAGTAGTTGGTATGTAGATTTTTGACATATGACATTTCATGATAAAATGTGTTTAAAATGAGCAGGTTCACATCTGAAGTTTCCTTTCATTTTAAGATATTTATGGTTTCATCTGCGGTTACATTTTAACAAACAGGAACTTTATATGCATTGTTGAACTATATAATTTTTCACTAAGCATGGTGCAGGTGACAGGTCCCATTGTTCACTTAAAATAAGAAGCTGTAATATTTTGTAGTTTATGTTTTATAAAATATAAACAGTTACAAAATGCTCAGATATAATGTGTATATCATTATATCTAATATATTGTGTTTATTTCCCTGTCTTCTAATTTTTACTAGTGAAAATCAAATTACTTATTATTAATTTATTCTGTGGCCTGTTTATCCAGTGTCTAGCTAATGATGCGACTCACAAATCATTAAAGAATCTAATGTAAAACATTAAATATATAAATATACAAATATATAGTGTTAAGGTAATAATGCAAATTATTTCTAACCTAGTTCGGGAGGTTGCTCTATATATTGAATAATAATCAAGTAGATTTATATTTAATTCATATTTTATTTATTTTAATTTATGTTGAATAGAACGCACAAAGGTTTAGACGACCTCATAAAGGTTGCGGGCACCCGCTGGATGCAGGTCGCTGCCGATAGGTCTAAATGGCGGACAATGGGGGAGGCCTATGTCCAGCAGTGGACGTCCAAGGGCTGAAAAAGAAGAAGAAGAAGAAGAACGCACACTTTATAAAGAATTTATTGCTTTTTAATTTAATGGTTGGTAACCTAAATTCACATCTGTGTTACAGGACAGTAGGTCCTTAATTAATGAATTAACAAATAGTCAATTGATTACAAAAAATTCACAATGGAAATCAAAAATCGTAAAATATTGTTCCAACTCAAGTTCCATACATCACTAGTCACAGTCGACTGACAGGTGTCAGCCGCACCATGCTTCATGAAAATTATTATAATATGCAATTTTTATTTGTATTGATGCCTGGTTTAACTCGCCAAAGTCATTAAATATTGAATACTTTTTAAAAAATCTGTTTTCTATTTTTAAACTTTAATAATAGTAAAAATATGTCCATGCTGAATACATATATTGAAAACTGCAATAGAATGAGATTGGAAGTTTTTGACATTAGCGTGAATATTATTATTATTCTATAATAGGTGAGCAGCTAGCAACTGATGAGCTCAGGGTCTATAGACTATAGACCTTGTACCTGTGTATGCATTGGATCTTGTTCTGACAGCCATATATCTAGTCTTGTTGTGAACATCCCACCGCTGAGGAATCTACTTCTTGTGGCCAATCTATTTGTTTACAATTTTATTGTACAGTGTGTTCTATACGACATTTGATCCTATTGATCCATAGCATGCTTTTACTGAAGTTTTATACAATTGCCTATACAAGGTGATCTTTTTAGGATTTCATCCTATGTGCGAAATAGGTATCAAGCAGTGGTTCTAAACGGATTCACCTCTTCTTGGATGAGTCTTCCATCGGGAGTGGCACAAGGTTCAGTGTTGCAAGGGTTTGCTCATGTTCAATATATTTATAAATGACATTGGTACATGTTTCGAATATTCTACATATTTATTATTTGCAGATATGAAAATTTTCCAATCTATCAATAGTATTTCAGACACAATGCTTCTTAAGGAAGATGTATTAATAGATGATTATTGTGGGACTTCACATCCAGTGGGTTTTTATCATGTAGGGTGGCTAATTACTCTTAACGTAGGGCTAACCCTACAATGAAACCTCCTCCTTTATCTGGGATTAGGACCAACAGATCTGTAGGGGATACCTACAACCCAGAAGGAGACAAAGACCTACAAAGGGTTGTAGCACCAAAGGAAGAAGAAGATGATTGTTGTTGAATAAACAAACTAGATCTCAATGTCTCTGAAGTTTGTGTCACTATACTTGTCTTATTATGTAAACAAATGTGGCCTATTGATAATCAAAGACAATTTAGAGTTGTGAAATCATTGAATGAATTTACATAGAATGTAGTGGAATATTATTTGAAAATACAATTATGGTCAAAATAATAATTCAACTGATTTTAACAAAAAATTTCCTTGCTATATAGCTATATTTAACTCTTTCAATTGTCATGTTAATAACATTGCTATAAAGTCATCTAAAGCTCTTGATTTTATTACGGCACTCTCACACTCCGTATTCGTTTAAAGAAATGAATACTGTTAAGCTTATTAACTGTGCCAATGTTTGGAGCTATTTAGAATACGCTTGTCAGATAGACATATAGACAAGTTGGAAAAAAATCAGAGAAAATTTATTTGCTTCATGTTATTTAAATTACTTTATACTCAATATGATCAATGCTGTGTTCAGCTTCATTTATTAGCTTATTACCGCCCGCAGTGCCCAGAAATATTGCCAACATTACTTTCCTTATGAAGATTGCTAATATTGACTGTTCTGAACTACTGTGTAAATTGGGTAATTGGTAACTGAGGCTAACGCTAATTACCGGAAAAATAGATTTATAATCAGAGCTAGCACTGCATTTATATGTGATGAATGACCAACACATTGACTTATTATTTTTTATTGGTTTCAATTTACCCTAACAAATTATGTATTTTTATCCAATAAACATGTGTCTAAATTAGGAAGTAAATTATAAAGGACAATAATATTTATTTTGTAGAATGGCCAACCTGTCATATTTAGTTCCCTTAAATTCCCTGTGACTTCTTTTGGTGGCAAGCACTAACAATTATGTGTTAGCAACCAATGCTTGAGAATTTTAAATATGAAGTTTTATCTTCTTTTTCTTTTTATCCATTCTATCTTTTTAAACATAACCACTGTAGGCATGTATATAATACTTTAGTTTGTACTTTTGATAGCTTGCAAATAGCTTTTAAGTCTTCCTATGTATTTAAATATTTTAAATATGATAGCTATAAGCTGCCCATATAAATAAATAAATCTGATGAGATCAGAGACCTTTACAGTTGTTTGTTACTGCGGTGTCTGTGGTTCTGTATTGTCCTGAGCTTGAATATACCTGTATATTTGGGCTAATCCCATCATAACTTCCAATCCCATTCTGTATGGATTAGATATAAAGTTATTTATAACTATACGAAATCTAACATGTGTATATTTAGCTGAACATGTTGTTACGGTATAATTAAGTGTGAGTGAACCATCATGTTTATAGCCACAAAGAGTAACACACAACTGTTATCTTATGATTTATATGAAATTGTTATTTTTGACATTTTTATTTCACTATATGTAAAGTTGTATATAGTACTGCCCTTAGATAATATACCTACATTGTTTATTCTACTAAATAATTATACATTAAAAATTGAAATATTGAATTGCTAGTTTTTATGTGAGATTTTAAATTGTAATTATCTTACAAAGGTCTCTTTTGTTTGTAATAGATTATCATCAAGATATCTTAAATCTAAGTCTCCAGGAGTTTAGAAGGCCAGATGTGATAAATATTGCTGAAAATGCTGATCCCGCCGACTTGGGAAGATTATTACAGCTTGTCCTTAGTAAGTAACAATAGTTAAACTTTAATCTTTGTTCATTCAGTGCTGAGCATGTTTTACATCTATAAATAATGGTCAATAATGTTTTCTTATTGCAAATCGTAGATTTTGACTACACTTCTGCCCATCTAATGGTGAATGGTCACTGTCATTCATGAATACTGTAATAACACAGACGATGTATTGCTGATCTTGCAGATTACTATTCTGATTCTAAACTACTCTAGTGTGTAAACTACTCATGATTTAGTAGAAAATTTTCAGTTGGCACTTAATTTCACAAGTTAGTATAGTGGTATAGTGCCTTGAAGACAACATTTTGCACAACTCTAAAAAATTGCAGAAACACAAAGTTGGCGGTAGACTGTATACTTCTCGAGAACTCTTCATAATACAGGCAGAAGAATAATCTCTCTGTATGTTAGAGCAATTCTAATCACTGATTTAATGGGATTGTCGGCAATTCGAATAGGATGCCAGTGAATGGAACCATTCACTAGGTCCAACTAGTAATTCAAAAGTCATCGGCTTAGGGGTGTGATCAGTAGTGTGATGAGGATCTTGGGCCTTAAACAAGCGTTGCCCGGGGTGCAATACTGCTTCACTTTATTCAGTTCAAAGAACTTTATTGAAGCTAGTCTGGCTTTGTCGCTAGATGTCGACATTAAGGATCCTAGTCCCCTCTCAAGTGTAATAAATTATAATTATTTACATATATAATACAAATTATTTATGTTAACATGAGTTTTAATTTGCCTTGCATCATGACAGATATATAAAAATTAAACAATGCATGTTTGTTTGTTTGAAATCCTTTCAATCATCAATGAATGAACAAATTCTGCTTTTGCATGAACCTTCTTGGGGACCATGAGAAGAACACGAAAGGCTGTAAGGTCGATAGTGTGCACGCGGGCAACAGCTAATACTAAATATAATATATCTGCCGCTCATAACTTCTCTATGATAAAAAATACATTATTTATTAATTGTAATTTATATAACATAATTATTATGTATTATTTGCATAACTTTCTTGTTTTTCTTTGTTTCTCATAAAACTTGTATTAGTCTCACGTTACAAGTCGATGATTCATTTACATTATCTCAACATTCACTTAATTAAAACTATTATCTTTTTTATCAATAATCAATTGATCAAGTACTGACTATTGGAGCTGGACCAGCCTATAGTTTATGATTAAATGGTAATAACTAATTAAGTATAACTGGATATTATTGAATCTTAACATATTTTAAGTGACTTACTTTTTCCTCACTTCTAATATTGGCCAATGTTATATTTAATGCATATTGAACTTATGACAAGTACTAAATGGTTTTTGAATACTTCCGTACAGATATCTAAGCATCCAATTATAAAATAGCCAGAGGCATCTCTCTAAAATGAATCTTACTAAAAACCTTTCATCTAATATTCACCTCCGAAAAATCAGAAATTCTATAAAGTCGTCCAACGCAGAGACATCCAACTTTTTGGTCTCATAAATATTGTACATATTTGATTAAATAATTTGCTAATAATTATATTCACAAAAATAGGTTGTGCCGTCAATTGTAATAAAAAGGAAGAGTACATCACACGTATTATGGAGTTGGAACTGTCCTGCCAACGCTCGATAATGCAAGCGATACAGGTATGGAAAGTTCATTTGTATTCAGTTCTGCTCTTAAGAGTTATTATATCTTAAGAATCCTCACATATCCCCCTTGTAATTAGACTTGCAGCATATATCTGCTGCGTCGCCGCGGAAGACTTCTGCGTTCATAACACGAAAAGTCAGTACTACGTACAGACATCAAAAGACGTACAAACCACGTAATGTATATTAAAGCTGTTACGTACGTAGTTGTTGCTTTCCAACGGGGGTGAATGACATTTCTTTTTACATGTTTGAATATTTGGTGTCGTTATAGTTTTATAATATACCTCGTATGTTTGCCATCAGGGTCAAAATGAACAATTAATATCTTGATCTTGTCGTTGATGTAAGTACTTACATGGTGACACCCTACAGGTATTTAATGTCGATTCACATTTGTGAGGTCGTGAGTTCGAGCCCTGGCCTGTCCACTTAAGGACGGATTTTTAAATTATCTTCACAGAATATCACCGTGGGGAAACCCGTGTATCCGAAGATTAAAAAATAATCAGGGGCGTTGTGTCCGCACCGCGTAAGCGTGCTCGATTATGACTCGAAACCCTATCGCGATTGCAATGGGTGTGATGGTAAACATCTCTCTTTACTATATAGTGGGACTTCTATTTTCATTTCTAGTATATTTTCTTGTTGTGTACTACAATAAGTATTATATACATTTTAAGTTAATATTACCTATATAGCACGTTGTTCTTTGTTTTTTTCTGTTTTATTTTTGCTTCGTATACCCGAAAATATGGGGTTCCTCGGTTTCAGGTATCTGCGGAATACGGCAGTATCAAATCCCTGCGAATATGTCGGCCTTATTGTATTATTCCGTAGGAAAGAGTATCTATAGGTAGATATTGCTCTCAAACCAAAATAAGGTGTTACTATACAGTAACATCTTCTATGTTTATATTCTATTTTTGATATTAGATAAAAAATAATTTTAATCATACGGTTAAACACTTCTTTGTTCTCTAATCCATCACACTCAAATACTCAATTAACAACTTATTAAATACTAAATTCCTCTTGAGTATATTGCACTTCTTTTTCCATTTTTAAAATGTGGAAAGAGAAGATCTGGTAACAATGTTAATCTTAACTCGGAATTTGATAGACTGATTACATAAAATGATCGCTTAATTAAGGTTATCGTGCAATTATGTGATGCGACGGCGCTGCATTATTTATGTTTATTTTAAAGTAGCAACGGCTTGCGGTTTCATGCGCTCGTCCGGTACTTATCTCTTATAATAGTCTAGGAAAAGTAATAAGCGATTTTATTGAAATTGTTTTATTACTTTCTTAGATTTATTGCTCAGATTTCTAGACGGTACAATTACATCTAATAAATATTGGTATACCTAAGTAATATTACAGTTACTTTCAATTTACTGTAGAGGTTAATTATATATCTATATTGCTTCCGTAAAATATTATTTCCTTTAAGGAAATAAATCTCAATATAGATTTTATTTTGTTCCTTCATCTGCAGTTAAGTTCGTTCATAATTTTTATGCGTGTAATTTTATCGAACCAACGGCCTTTTGATGCATTGTACTTGAGCAACACATATGGGCGCGGTATTACAATATAATGCTCATAGTTGCAAAAATGTATTATAATCTTACCCAACAGTGCTTTCGATAGCGAATGCACATTTCTTGCTACGCTAAAGAAACTGTATATTTTAGTTACGGTTATTTAATGTCCTTGGATCACGAGAATTTGTAATGTGGTGTGTTGAATGTTGTTAGTTGTTTTATGGATGTTATGGTAGTAAGACCACAGTAATTTCTGTGTGAAATAACTTTTTGTGAGCAAATGTGTTTGTTGGTAAGGAATTGGAGACGTTGACCCTTGGACCGAATCGCGGAAGTTTGCACCTGGAAACGGCGGGAACGGAACAGTCTGATGTTGACATGAAAGAAGCCCTCGCTCAGAGGTGCCATGAACTCGACGTGCAGGTTCGTTAACATTTATTAATTGTGGGGAATTTTATATTATATATAATTATTTTTAATTGTGGTACTATTAGCGCTATACGATTAACTTTGATAATGAGTCATATTAGTTTTATAGCTCCTTTTCTATAGGTAGGAGGAAATTTATTTCTCATAGTTTAATGCATTCATGTATGTCTTGATGCAATATAATAGAGATAAATAAATGCATCTGTTAGCCATCAATACCTCTGTTTATTTGAAACTGCTTAAATATTGCGCCTCTTACATTAAATATCTTGGGGTCTGTTTATAAAATATGTTCGCATTGTAAGGCGCAGAGGGTAGATCTTCGTGTAATAAAACTACGATGAATCTTTACAAAAAGTATTATATGCGTTTCACGACAACGGTAAGAGATAACGGTCAGATACGAGGGCCACACTGAAAGTTTCCGGAATGAATAAGAAAACAATACAATGAATGGCCAAAAATCAATTTCTTGTTTCTCAAAATATTCTCCGTGAGCGTCAATACACTTTTTCATACGAATAAACCAATTTCCATAACATTAATTCCACTCCTCCGTGGTGTCCTCGGAAACATGTTTTTCATACTCTGCGACAGTCTGTTCTGGCGATGAAAATCCTTGACCGCGTAATTGGTTCTTAATTTTTGGAAACAATAAGAAGACACAAGGTGCCAAGTCGGTACTGTACGGAGGATGGCTCATGAGTTGTACGTTTTTCGCCTTCAAAAAGTCGCTGTTTGACCGTGTGAGAGCTGGCATTGTCATGGTGCAAGATTATGCGACGTTTACGGTTGTTTTTTCGGAAAATCGTCAATAACTTTCGGCAAGCAAATGGTCGTGTACCAATCAGCATTCACGGTACGACAATTTTCCAAAACAACAGTAGCCATGTGTCCAGTTTTTCTAAAAAAGAGGCTATCAACTGCTTCGCGGCACTTTGCACACACGTCACTTTGGTGGGGTTCAGCTCATCTTGAAAGACCCAAATGGTCGATTGCTACTTTGTTTCGGGGTCGTAGCTATAAATACATATTTCGTCACCTGTTACACCTGTCACCTGTATAGTTGGTCACGTCACCAACTATGTTCCACACTAGTTTTGACGCCCCTTCGTTGAATCTGGTAAGCGTGGCATTGCACCAAGTGACGCGTTCTGTTTTTTGAGCCTCAGTCAAATTGTATATAATCCACTGCGAGCACAGCTTTCGCACAGCCAAATATTGTATCTGACTCATGCCCTTGCCTAAGGATGCCCGAATCTCATGGTATGTCACATGCCTGTCTGTTTCGATCCTAGGGCGCACAGCATCGATGTTTTTGTTGTTGACAGCGGTGGACGGGTGACCTTCACGAAATTCGTTACCGAGATTGACACGACCGCGCCTGAATTCTGCAAACTAGCTATAAATTGTCGTCTTGCTTGGTGCTTTATCGCCAAAAGCAGATTGATGCCGAGCGAAGCTCTGCTGAGCTGTCAAATTACACTTAAAATCATAGAAAATCATACAGTGAAATTTTCACGAGTTAAATCCATCGTAATGCAGACACGCAATTTTTAAAATGACGCCACAATGAAAAAACAAATGACTGTTAGATATAACAAACTTTATTCTACAGCCAAAGAGTTCCATTTTCAAATATTGTAATTACTTTTTAAATATTGTTTATATAAGTGGCCAGTTTCGGAAATGTTCAGTGTTACCTATGTATAATTGTGTAGAGGTACATTCAGCATAAGATGAAGATGAGGAAGATATGGAATAATACGGATAATTATGAGGGGAAGGGCGCATGCACCATTCGCCCTGCCTCTCATCCCACAGCCGACGGAAGGTATACATCAGTTACCCTTTTCCCAGAAGTTAACATTTTTTATACGAAGAAGGCCGCCGACGGTGGCAAGTGGGATACTGTCGCCCTGCGACAAATTGACAAACATTGCACGCCCCCGGATGTATGATTAGATTTCGAGAAGGGGTTGGCTAAATGGGGAGGATGGGATAGAATAGGTTGGGATGGGAGTGGGCTCTGGCGTATTTCACTTATACCGAAACTTATGAGAAATGCAGTAAATTTCAAATCTTTCATTCTTCTATGAGAGAGGGGTAACGAGACCCGATGAGCACCTATTATATAAATTGAGCGCCTGTTAGATTACAGAGTGGGTGTACTCTGTAATCAAGAACATGTTTCGGGAGTGAATAAGATATGTCGCTAAATTCCCCATCCCCTCGAGTGGCGAGTAAACTATCCCACTGTATTTACTGCCTTCCCGTTCCATATCTTTCTTAGGAACCCCAAGGCAGAGGAAAGTTCCTCATCCCGTTCTTCTTTCTATTCTTCATCCTTCTCAATTCTTCAATTTTTCAATATTTAATTCTTCAAAGATAGGCGGTGTATTCGGGGCGTACCTAAGTTTGTCATCATTATCTGATTGGTACGTATCGGGGATGTTCAAGGGCTACGGTATTACTATCTGCCATTTACCACCAAGATTGCAGTTTGTTTTCCTGCCACATTTTTTAAATATTATGTGCATGACACACGTAATCCATATTGTTTTATATCGATTTCAGTTGTTATATCTATACAGTCTATTAGCATCTTATAGACTTTCTTAACATAATAAATTTTATATTTCTAACAAAAGCACTATCAACGTATCGCTTTCTCTCAGTTTACATACAATCAATTTTTATTATTTTTTTTATTAATTACCTATTCATTTTTATTTTATTTTTTATTAATTTCGCTCAATAATAACATTTTACATACAAATATTGATTCGCTGTTGCATATTCTGCTCAAAGAGAAACTTGAGTCTGAATCCTGCAGTGTATGTTTCTAGGTTAATTGACGTAGGTATAATGTTACATATATTTTTTGGAAAAATATAGATATTAGGGCTTTGCATTTAGCAAATTCGTATAAGAAATTGGGCAAAAGCCCGAATAAAATATTTATTATAATATTTAAAAAAAAAAGTTTTTATCCATGGAATTAAACGGAATGGAATGGAATTTCCATTCATGGAATTGCCATTGATCGGAATCCTTAGTTTCAGACTTCTGGAAAGGATCGGTTACACCCTGTATAGATACCAATATTAATCTTTCAATTATCATTATCATATATGTGAACAAATATCTGTTACAATTATTATAATTTGTGTTGGCTAACTTTTTTGATGTTTCAAGGTGAAAGTATTACAAGAAGAGAAGATGACTCTTCTCAGCGAAGTGGCCCGCCTCACCGCGGCAAGGGACGCCGCGGTCGGAGGCGAAGTTACCGGAGACATCGACGACGCGGGCGCATCTCTTGGGCCGGCCCACGCCGGCACTTTACGATACAGTAATATGCGAGCCCAACTAGATGCCTTGAAGGATGAGCTGGATAAAGTGGAATTGCAAAGAGATGATCATCGGGTACGGGCCGATGCGCTAGAGAGAGAGGTGGCGTTACTCAAACTAAGAAATGAGGAGTTACAGGTGAGTTAACGTGAACTTTATGCTAGAGTTCTAGAAGATACGTACCACTTGTTGATGGAATGTGCCCGAAACCAAAGGCAAAGGGCCTCATTGATGCAGCGCTGGAATTTGAACCCCTATGATATGGGTGTGTTCACTCATATCCTAGCGGTTCCTGCATCTGAGGCTGCTATTCAGGTGTATGAGATGTTTGGATTTGGATCAGCTCCATCTTAGGTCTATCCTGGAGTGGGGCTGTCTTGAATTTGAGTCGTAAACCGGCCGCACGGCGGAGCCGCTTTTGGGCGGTGGCACTGGCGGATATGTCCAAGCCGTCGTCGTGTTTTTTGAGTGTTTAGTTTAGTAAGTGAAATTTTGTTTAGGTTACGATGGGACTGACATGCCAGTGTTGGCCAAAGTCCTAAATTAAGTATATAGAATTAAAAAAAAAAAAAAATGCTAGAGTTCATCCCTATTTCTTTCAATTTTAGCTAGTTACTATGTGGTGCATACTATGGGTTTTTATAAATTTACAGACGTCATTTTTAGCTATTTACTATATTTTATTGGGTTTTTATAAATTAACGAATACCTTGTCAATGGACGGCTTAAGTGATCATATTTGACGGAAAAAATATTAAAATTCTCGGAAAAATATGTCTTCTCTACAGAAAGAGCGGGGCGAGCGAGTGCATCTGGGAAGAAAATTATAGACGTTATATATAATACAAAGAATGTTACATTTATTTTATTTGATAAAAAATGTTTCTTCAAACATTCATACATTGAGGTAATTTTAAAATACATATATAATTAGAATTTAGTTATTAAATTTTTATTCTATGTATTGTCATATAGGTAATATTAATATGGGTCTTGTAGCTAATGCAAATAATAAATATGTAAGAAAAAAAAACTGGTTACCCTTAATCAAGATGTAAGTAGTGAATTTTTTCTTCAAAACTGAAAGTTGTGATCTCAGCAAGAGGTAGACTTCTTCGAAATTGCTCTAAAATTATCGATCATGCTTTATTATAACTTTACAAAGTTAACAATTATTTTTGGCCATGTTCTGCAATACCATTGACTTCACTAACACATTAAAGATACTAAGGTTAAGGTTAAATTGTACATCCACCTTATCCTATATGTTTATTGTTAATCAAATAGTGAAAAATCATATAGCACAGTGATATAATTTGAAATAGAACTCAGAAGTGACAGTCAATCACTTCACGTATAATTCCGCGAAGTGACAGTCAATCACTTCACGGATAATTCCGCAATTACATAGCGATAAATCAAATGGCGACATCGTATAATGTAATTTGATCAGTTGTCCTTGACTGTTGTTACGCAATCAGTCGTATCTCCCAACCCTGCTTGCGTGTGCCAATGTGCTCAAACAAATGGTCACCTACATTTGGATAAGTTTACAAGACAGTCGGATCAAGAATTTTTCCCAAATTATTGGACACGGGCCTCCTCATGCCCATTGCCTTGTTCACGAGGGATGTATTGCCTTAAATCATTAGTGGGCGTGTGGTGTGGACCAGGGTTAGAATAGCACCACCCCATCTCTTCTCGCGGGTGTCGTAACAAAGCCGGTGCCACAAGCCTCGAGGAACTACACCACATCTAAAAGAGTGACCTCGTCAACCCGCTTGCCCAGCGTGCTATTTTAAGGCCATACACCCCTCGCACATTATTGATTACTGTTAAATCATATACGATTATCCTGTATGATTATTTCCTCGTCGATTTTTCTCATTATATGTTGTAATTTGACATCACAATTACCATTAATGTAAGCAGGGAATTGTATCTGACTGCCCTGTACAGTTCATGCACATACTGTAATATATGTAGAGGGATACAAACTAATTTGCAGCTCATTATCATGATATTTAATAGGCGGCTAGGTGGCCGCAACCGTAAATACAACGTTATAAAACAAATCTGTTCATTCATTCACTTGAGCAACGAATGTTAAAACACCATAACTTGGTTACAAATGCTTAAAAAATTTTGAAATCGTGCGAATCGTGTTGGTAAATTCTTACTTTCTTTTTCTGAATGGCTACATTCTTATGGCCCCAATGGCCTTTCAAGAGTCACAGGATATGTATGGTTTAGGGCAAGTGCAGAAGGCGCTCAGTCAGGAGCAAAGGGTGTGTGTAGCAACGAGCCTAAGGGCTCCCCCGCCGGTAGACCGGCGGAAGGAATTTGAGAGGGTACCGCGGGATCGCGAGTAGGTGAGAAGCGGTGCCGATACCCGGTAAAAGTGTTGGCCGAAGGCCGGTATATGTTCACGGTGTAGCGAGGGTGACGTCCTCGTCTCCGTCGGCGGGAATGGTGTATATGTGAAGTCTATGAGTGTAGTGTAAGAATTGTATTGGCAGTCGTAATTGGGTCGTCAGGGTCGTCTAAGACGTGCTGAGGACGACGACGGCAACGGGGAGGGTCATTCCTATCAGGCTCATAGGTTAGGCTGTCAACTACTAGGGGGTTGGGATGTTGAGGGACTCTGTCACTCGTCGGGCGCAGTCTTTCACGTATTTGATGATGGATGGAAGTTCCAAGTCCTTGTGGAGGTCAACATTGCGAGAGTATCACGGGGCAGCCTCGGCCTTACGCACGAATCATGTCATTTTGTATAAATACAAGTGTGTTTTATGTTTATTAATTTATTTATACTTTATTACACACAATCACTGTACAAAAGGCGGACTTAATGCCTTATGGCATTCTTTACCAGCCAACCTTTGTGTAAACGGAGAATCACACACGTATTACGTATGTTTGTATTACAGATAGCAGCATCAGAAACTATAGCTTTGAAAGACGAAGTTGACGCATTGCGAGAAACTGCTGCCAAGGCGGCCAACTTGGAATCCACTGTCGCCTCGTATAAGAAGCGAATGGAAGAACATGTGGACTTGAAGCGACAAGTATATACTTTTTATTATAACTTTTCGATCTCTTCGAGCCTCTTAATTTAAAGGCTTTTGCTTTAACAAAAATGGTTGAAATATATGAATATTTAATATATGGTTAAAAAGGGTATAATGATAAGGAAGGTATTTACACGCACAGCAAAAACTACTACATGAGCAGCATATCATGATCAACAATACAACCTACTTTTTAATAATTGAAGTAAATAATTTTTAACTAAGAATGTCATTATATTATAATCAACGGAGTTATTCCGCGGGACTCATATTTCTTTATTGTCACGAGGAATCTAACCCATCTTTAATTTGCTACCATCGATGTGCTGCTCATTCAGAATTTTTTTGCTGCACATTTATATATTTCTTTAAAGATAAATGACACAGCGCCACTTGACGCGCGTATCGAATTGAACTTATCAACTACATAAATTGAGCTTGAATTATTAATTGTTCGTGGTTTCGCTAAAATCCATATTTTGATTTTGTATACTAGCAGTGCTCGCGCTTCGTTCGCGTGAACTGTAGAATGATTCTCGTGGGAACGCTACAATGGCTCTGGATAAAAAGTACCCTAAAGGCTCGCGCACATTACAGCCGCAGCGCGTCCCACTGCAAAACTGTGACAACACACATTATAGACGGCGCAGCTCAACGCAATAATTAAAGTCAATTAGCTATTGACATTCAATTCTTCGTCATCGCGCAGCGAATGACTCTCGAATTACGTTCGTTAACTGCGCCTGTCCATAGAACTATGAGGCGGGCCGTCTGAAGAGTGCGGTGGTTTATACAAAACGTATGAAAATGATTGAGAAGGATTTTTACAGTGTTATGCCCTGGGATGCGGCTCGCCGCAATATGCGCGAGCCTTAAATGCCAACCCGGCGCATGCGCTATGCAAAGTTTCATTATAATCCGTCCACTAGTTCTTACGTGGCAGACATACAACAAACATTCTAAAAAAAATGGTTTTAGGTTCTCCATCACTCGCACTTTACACTGCAACGACGTTTTCAAAAAATATGTAATGTACAGACACGGCTTTGTTACAATTTTATTTTATGTATATAGAATATAAACTAGTGATGGGAACTTCATTCGCGTTAACTTTAGTGATTACCATGGGAAGTCTTTAGCGGATCGGGATAAAATGGACCTTAAATATTAACCAACATTAAATTATGTCGAATAGTTTTTGCGAGATTCGCGTTCAGACAGACAGACAAAGATTCTGAAAGCAGCTGCTTGGCTTCTGTATCATTCCTAGAGTACACTGTAACAATTTGTTCCGAATAATATTTTATGTACAAACACGGCTTTTTTACGATTTTATTATATGTATACAGATAGATATGTATGCGGGTTCTGTCACCGCCGAACTGGCGACATTTTTTAAAAATCCTTACTTAAATAGAAATTCAAATAAATAGAATAGAAACTTAAATAGAAACCCGCATACACGAGATATAAAAAAATCTGGAGTATGTGAATCCGCACTGAGCCCGCGTGGATTATGGCCCAATGATTTACTAGGGGAGGCTTAATGGCCTGCGGTGGGACGTTATAGGCTAATAACAGAACATATATGTGTAAATTGAAGGCTTTTTGGTGAGACATCATAATATTTCAGGTGAAACTATTGGAGCGCGCGAACACAGAATATATGCAACGCGCGATCGAACACGAACAGGCGGCGACGCGCGCCAACGCCATACGACAACAACTTGATATTTATAAAAAGCAGGTAATCATTCAAATTCAAAATCTTTATTAACCAAACACATACATAGACCTGAGTTCAAAAAGAGTTTCAAGTTATTTCAATGTGTAAATTTATTAGTTTTTCTTTATTACAATTTTACTACAATTATAAATAACGGTTAATTATTATATAAGACAATTTCTTGATATACATCATGGATGTAAAAATTATATCAATATTTATAATAATATTATTAACTAAGTTAATAATATTCATATTATGTTTTGTATTATTATTAATATTCGGTATTAATTATTATTATATTAATATTATTAATTATATATTCGGTAATCTGAATTCATTAGTTATTTCTCAAAAATATTTTATACCCTTAGACGATAGGACAAAACAACATACCTGTAAATCTTTCAGACTATTATTTCACAATTACTATGTTTATTTCCGTTTGTCCTAACTTTGTTTGTCCTACCCACGCTATATGACCTTTGATCTTCAATGTTCTTCTTTGATTTAACCTCGTAGCTCAACCTGTGATTATATAACATTTGAGATTTTCGCGTTTTTCACACATATTTATCTATTTAAACGGGTCTCAACGTCTACCAACGTTTACCTTATTTATGTATATTTAGTCAGCTCATGACCATAGTTGGTGCAAATAACCCGTTTAAATAGATTAGCAAGCTGTGCTTATTTGGTCAAATCGATTTTATTCTTTTTACCGTGATAAAGTGTTTGAGTCATAGAATAATTTTCCATTGAAGAAATAAGTCAATTACATTGAAATTCGAGAAAAAAATGAATAAATTCTTAGAATAGTTTACTTCGTCACATTGTTTTATAAAATCTGCCAGAATTTCGTGATTTATGAACAAATTGTGATAAAAAGTAACTTTCTGTACATAAAAATGAAAATCGCAATAAAATCGATACAGTAAATTCCGAGATTAATTCGAACAAACAGACAGATGCTGTCCTTTATTTATGTATTTAGATAAAATATAAAGGACAGTATTATATTTAGAAAGTTCATTAATTTTATTAATATTTATCGGATATTTTAGGTCACAGATCTAAATGAAAAACTAGATGCGGAAATAACAAAAGCAGATAAATTGGAGATAGAGAACAAAAAGTTGGGCAGTCGCGTCACGTCACTGCAGCGTGAGCGGGACACCCTACTGCAGGAGAGGGACACACTGAGGGAAACGGTGGATGAGTTGCGGTGCTCTACTATTACTACGGGTATGTACTACGGCTTTGTACTTTAATCTATTGGGATTATGTTTAGAAAGACTGGAAGCTGAGTAGTGGCGTGTCACCGCAGCACGAGCGGGATACACTGAGGGAACACGTCGACGAGTTGCGATACTCCACTTTTACTACAGGTATGTAATATAGATTTGTACCTTAATTGTATTGAGATATGATGTCTAAAAATACTGGAAGCCGAGTACTGTTGTGACGTCACTGCAGCGCGAGCGGGACACCCTACTGCAGGAGAGGGCCAAACTGAGGGAAACTGTAGACGGGTTGCAATACTCCACTGTTGCTATGGGAATATAATACAGCTTTGCACCTTATCCTAACAGATCGCAACAATAAGTACATGAAATATTTTTTGAAAAAGTCATTGCAGTGTACTCTACGAACGATACAGAACTCAAAACAACCATTTTAAGAAGTTTTGTCTGTCTGTCTGATCGCGCATTACGCAAAAACGCTGGTTGGATTTTAATGACTTTTAGCACAGTTATAATTTATAACTTCTATGTCAAGTTATAATTTATATTTATAACTTATATGCGTTATAGAGGGAGAGTGCATGCTGCATTCCCACAGCCGCTGTGCACACTCGACTGGCCACGTTACCCCTCTCATAACCTCTCATACGTGTTTCGGTAGTGAGTGAGATATGCCAGAGCCCACTTTTATTCCATCCTATCCCTCTCCATTTTTCCATTCCATTCCATAATCTGCAACGCTGGGTTGGGGGGCGTGCCAACGTTTGTCATTCTGGACTGATGTTGGCATGTATCGCGGATGTCTATGAACGACAGTATCCACTTATCCATAGTATCAGGTGGACTGTATGCTCGTCAGCCGCCTTTTTTCTATAAAAAAAAAGTTAACATTTAGGGTACTTTTATTCAAATTAATTATGAACTTCCCATGGGAATCACAAGTCCACGCGAACGAAGTCACTGGCACCGCCAGTATTTTTAAATAGCTTTGTACTTAATTTATTGGGATAAAATTCAAAACGTTTGGAAGAAGAGTAGTTGCCGAACGTAACTGCAGCGCGAACGAGATACATTGTTGTGATAAAAAGACGCATTGAGCGAAACAATTAAGTTGAACGCCGTATGCGTGATGCTCAACAACTGACAAGTTCATGGCATGCGCGGAGTTGCTTAAACGTTGAGCGGTATAGAGCATTAAGTCCGGTGAACAGTAGTACAGTCGCGGGACGATTAGGGGTAAATAATCTTGTGATCCTTTAAGACTTTACTACGTAAAAGTTTTATGTAGATAATTTCATATCAAATTGGCTAGCTTTGAATTCGTAATGCACAGGAAATAATGCTTTATATCACTATCTAGGGCTGGTTCTTGCGATCTCAATGGTATAAAAATCACAAATTCTTAAGAAATGGAGTTACGGCTATATACTTTTGAGGTACAGAAATGTATTATTGATTATTTATTATTGGGAACGTGTAATTCAATCCATTGAGGTAGGTATATTACATAAATCTAATGTAAAGATTTTTTTTTTAGTATCGTACTCAATATTTGACATTATCTGAACAAAGAAAGCTCACAAATATTGACTGTGTATGTGTCGTCTGCCACCCTTATTCTCAATTTCCCCACTACCCTCAAATATCCATACTTCGCGGAACGTTTGTCTCACCAGACAGTATCGCACGAAGGTTTGGGTGCATTTCCAGTAGTTCAATTGATTAGTTCAATCATTGAACTAGTGGGAATAATTTTTTCCAGACGTTCAATTGAAGCTGTTTCATGTTAACGATTGAACTTCTGGGAATAGCCAGAATAGCTAATCTCACTAGTTCAATTAAAGGAAATTTATAATAGCGGGTAAATAGGTTAATAGCGATCGCCTTAGTGATAAGGTCGCCTATTGTATTCTGTCATTTATTATTTGTGCACATGTAATAACTATTGTATGCAATAAAGAGTATTTATTATTATTATTATTATTATTATAAATATAAAACTACTTATACAATTATCATTGGCATAATATATTGTTTTTTTACCGTAATACATGCCATTAATAATTAATTATAATACCTTATTTTTTCCCAAGATGAAATGTTTACTAACAAAGCGTTGCTAGGCAACCACTGTCAATATTAATACTACAAATGCCAATATTTTGTAATATTACAGGCGCCGAAGACAACGTTTCAAGAGAACTAATACCTAACGACCTGAAGGAGCGACTGATACGACTCGAGCACGAAAATAAGCTGTTACGACAGAATCAAGGCGCGCAGGCCGACCAAGCTTCTGTACAAGTAAGTGACGTAGGCTATTTGGCTCCTTGTAGGAAGGAGCCTGTCTACTAGGATCCCGCAACAAAAATTGTCTTAGGCGTTTATTATACAGGATAATTTTTCATTATGTGGCAAAAATTTCAGAAATGCTTCCCTTTGCTATATTATAATCATACAATAAATCATTTTTTTTTTCAGAAAATTCAATCAATCTGCCACAAAGGTCCAATGTAGCCAACAAACACACATTACATTAACCAATCACATTTCACGCCTTCATTTCAGTCAATCACGCTACTCACTACTGTAATAAATCAAATTGTGACATGATCTGAGAAAACAAACAGCTTTAATTTCTCAGAAACTGAGACTAAGGAAATCTTTAAAAAAATAACATAGCTATATGTATGTTGCTTTTTCTTAATAAACGGTTTTAGAGCATGTTTATATTTGAACAGAATGTTCAACAGAACAGAACAAATAACGTCGCAACTTAATTGTCACTCTGGTAGACTTCACTTATTCCATATATAAGGTCGGGGAAAAAGTTTCTTCGTATTTTATATACAAATTCAAGACATTTTTCTTAAAAGTTAAATAAGAGTTAAATATTTCTTAAATAAGAGGAATAAATAAAAATAAACACCATTTTGATGTATATTTTTATGGTGGTTGTGTACATAAATTAAGCCAAATTTAGGATTGTTTAGTACAGACTAAAAATAAATAGATTTTTTCAGTCGCAGCTATATACAGAAAGTATAGAAAATACATATAATTTATTCATAGAATAAAAAAAAATAGTTATTTATGTTTTAGTGTCACGAATTTGTATGTCCAGAGATTGCTACATTTCCAATAATCCTGTTTCCTGGAACTACTAGTCGACATGGAACTACTACCGAAAAAGTCGACATTGTAGTAAATTATCGTGTTATACATACATACTACATATCATTATAGTCTTTGTTATTATTAAGTAATATTACCATTTTTTTATTTATTTAAACAATAAAATTATTTATGCATTGTTGTTTATTTTTAACAACCATGCATAAATAATGTTACTTTGTGTCAATAAACCATATAAATTGATTAAAATGTATACTCGTCTATAGTTGGATTACCCGCTCATCGTTTCTCGTTCTTGGTCGGACTGTAGCCTAATTGCTGAACAATTTATAGGCGTTATTAGAAGATTACGCAGCGCGACTAGAGAAACAAAGAGCAATCAATCGCGAGGCGAATCAACGCATCATGCAGTTAGAGGCCACACTCGAGGCTCCTCACCCGCGCCTCGCCTCCGCCATTGAGGACAATCAGAGGAAATGTGAGTAATTTTTTTATGGTAAGAAGGCGGCAAACGAGCATGTAGTCCACCTGGTAGTAAGTGGATACTGTCGCTCTGCGATATCAGCGATAGATATATTGATAAAACACCTTATTGCACACCAAAACAAAACAAGACAAGACAGTGACAGACATTGTAACACATGAATGCCCAAAGGGCGGTGTTATCACTAATAGCGGTCTCTGCCAGACAAGACAACTATTGGGTAGAGAGAACATAAATATTTTAATTACAGGTAAATGAGGTACGGTATACATAATTACATATAACACATACAAATCAACACAGATACATACATACTACATACTATTACAATATATTTGGTCCTTACCTATGAAATTGGCGTTTTATATGGAAAAATTCAAATGTATTTTTTGTATATTTTTTGTTTTTTGTATACTAATAGGTATATTTAATTAATCGAAGTATTGTCCATTGTTATCAATGCACTTTTGTCATTTGTCATCAATGGAAGCTGATTGATGTCTTTGCTATAGAACTTCTGGGGACGGCAACTGATAAATTCTCCGAACGCGTTTCATTGCGCAGCCTCATTGGAGTTAAATTTTTTCCCCTGTAATCAGGGAATGGAAATCATTAAGGGTATAATCTGGCGAGTACAGTGGGTGACAGAGTTTCCAGTCGAAGCTCCTGTAACTTTGATATTGTTTGTCGTGCAGTGTGTGGACTAGAGCGATTGACCAGACTCAGTTGTTTCATAGCGAGCTTGGCCATCATCGTTTGCAGTTCTTCATAGTACACATCTGAATTAATTGTTGTGCCAGATGTCAAGAAGCTGTAGTGGATAATACCGGCACAGGACCACCGTATAGTCACCATAAGCTTCTTTTTGTTTGGCTGTCTCCTGGGTTCAACCATTGTGACGAACATTTGCGATTATCATACAGGATCCACTTCTCATCACAAGTGACAATACAATTCAGAATCCCTTTATTTTTGTAGCGGTTCAACAAAGTCAGGCAAGCTTCAACGCGCGTTTGCTTTCATTAAGCTCATTCGGTACCCAATTTTCGGGCTCCTTCACTTTCTCCATTTGACGCAAATGAATCAATGTGCTGCCACTTATGCCGGAGGCTGCTGCTAACTCAGACATGGTTTGAGATGAATTCGCTTCCACTATTGCTTTCAATTCGACATTATCGACTAGTCTCCGGTCGTTCACGGGGCTTGTTCTTGACGTCGAAATTTCCAGAACAGAAACGAATAAACCAAAAAAAGGTCGTTTACGGTGTTTGCCGTACACATAGTTGATATTGTGAAATAATTTATATTCGAAAATAACGCGAAATTTTAACTTTTTCATGGTCGCAAATATAACAATATTTAGCAAAAAGTCATAAGGAACATACGATACATGCTAACACCTGTCCAGAATAACAAACATTATCACGCTCGCGAGTGCACTGCCTATGTTTCGAGATTTGGGAGTGAATTTAGAGAAAGGGTTGGGAAAATAACGAGGATAAGATGAGATGGAAATGGGCTCTGACATGTCTCACTCACTACTGAAACACGTAAAGACGATAAAGTAGATAAGTTTGCATGCAATAGACTTTATTTACAGACCAGACACAACCGAGCTGCAGAAGCTGTGAGAGCCGTCAGTAAAATTTTATTTTCACTTTCAGGAATTAGCTAAAGTCGTATCTATCTATCTATGAGCGTGTGTATTGTTGTACGTAGTGAGCAAGATCAGTTGCCTGCAAACTTGTCTATTTTGCCATGTGTACATACATTTGGGAAAATAGGATAAAGTGGGAAATGTAGTACACTTTGTGGCTGGTCGAGTGCGCCCAGTGGCGGTGGGATTCAGCGTACACTATTCTTCTTCTAGGATGTCTTCTTATCTGCCAACACCGGTCTTTTTGTAAGAAATGGTAGACGAGTGGGCGGGCCACATCATGGCAAGTGGTCACCGCCGTTCATGGACAAAATGGATACCTGCAACATCAGTAGGCATGTGATCGCACTAACGATCTTGAATAATCCTATTGAAGCTCTCTTCAAGAGTCCAATGTCACAGCATAACGGAAAAACCTCAGCTGGCAGTTCGTTTCACAACTTTTGGGTTCACGGTATAGTGTCTTGATGACTGCACTGTACGTAACGACTCATTGTCAAGGAAGTACGGATGAACTGCACGTCGATAACTGACTGTAACAAACAAAATTGCAGCACTTCAAGTAGAAGAACTTCAAGCCGCGCTAACAGAAGAGAGGCGGCGAGCGAGTAAATTACAAGAAGCGCTGTCGGCGCGAGAGGCCGAGTTACTCGCCACTGAGGACAAGTACAAGAAGTGCGTCGAAAAGGCGAAAGAAGTGATCAAAACGCTTGATCCCAGGATGACTGGTAAGTGCGAATACAAAGACATTTATGAAAATTATTAATATAGTTATTTTCTCTAGTTGCCGAATAAACAGTCTATTATCAACTTATTCAATAGGCAGGTAAGCGGTCCCGACCGCAAATACAACGTTGTAAAATAAACCAGTACTTTCAATTAGAGTAACAGATATTAACGTTAAGGTCACCGTAAACGTCGTTTACGAATTCAAAAAGTTTGCACCCGTCACGCTGGCCAAGCGGATTGGCGCGAGTTCACTCTTTTTGAGATGATGTAGTTCCCCAGGCGAGGAACTTCCTCAGGGCTTGTGGTAGCAGCTTTGTTACAAATAATGATGCGTCATTTTGGCCGGTATATCCAATAAAAACCACATAACTACCAAATGAAAGCTTCAATTTTTATTATGGCAAAAAGGCCCTAAAGTACTGCGGAAATGAGATATATGCCTTAAAAGTATCTCAAAAATGTATAAGGAGAGACGACAACCACCGGCGGAAGTACAGTCGGCCGAGGTTCAGGGCCCTAGACCGAAACTTTGGGAGACAACTTTATTGCATTCCTTAGAGAGACATATTAGACTCATTTAAGGGTTTCGGGACCCAAGCCAACCTCACCTGCCAGTAGTACACCTCGCTGATAATCGTACGAGGTATTGGCAAACATTCTTGAAGTGGGAGGACCCTGTCCGTGGCTTGCTACTCGATTCGCTGGGCGCGTATTGACTATAGAGATTCCACCCGAGTTTACGCCTGACTTTACAAGTCTTAGAGCGGTGAAACGGAGAAGACGACTCGTCTCTTTGAGCGCATACAGAAGACGATCGACCTCGTGCTTGGGCAGTTACTCTTCGCGGAGGAGGTTGGCCTCGGTAACTTCAACGCTTATCACGAAGAGTGGTTGAGGTCCCGTACTACCGACTACGCGTCGAGAGCTGCCTATAACTTTGCCACGGCCTATGTTCTTCCTCAGATGGTGTCCTCCCCTACGAGGATACCTGACATTGAGACCCACACGCCTTCCTGCTGACTACGCATCCGGACGAGTACAGTGTCATTGTCGATGGACCACTTGATTCATCTGATCAATGCCTCGTTCGAACAGCGCTGCCAGCTTCGAAACCAGGTGGCATCTGTCCCCAGGAAAGCCGCAAAGTCTGGCATTATAAGTTAGCTAACTGCGATGGGCTGCGTGAGTTTTACGCATCTTATCCCTGACGGCAGCTTTGTTTCTCTTCGAAGGACCCAGATGTCTGTGCGGACTCCGTTGCCTACGTGGTGCTTCAGGGCATGGAATATCATATTCACAGAACCTAGTTCTTTGGTTCGTGTTAGTGGGCGGCGTCAGCCCGCGGGGTAAGAAGCGGGCCGCATACAGGCCTTGGGCCGAAGCGCGGGCGTCTAGCGATACGAATGTCTCCTATTTGAGGAAAGAGTTCAATGCTTCCTCCAGGTCCAACAAGAAGACGACAGCCAAGGCGGTGATCGGTTAGCGAGCTATTCTTCCGGGAGTAGGGCTTTCTGGTCGCTTGTCAAAGCTGCTGAGAATAACTTCTGTCGATCGTCCCCGCCACTACTGCGGAAACACGAAGGTGCACTGGCCCACAGTGCGAAGGACAAGCCTGATCTACTAGGCCGCCTCTTTGCCACTAACTGGACTTTAGACAGTGGAGGTGCCACATCACCAACGATCTCGCGGTGTGTACACCTTGGTTTCAGATTATTCCACTCCAGATCTCTGAGAGTTTTTGGATCATTGGCGTCAATATTTCGAGCAAAGTCGTGTTTCGGAGTCATCTGGCGAGCAAAACAAAACTTGCTAGTAAAAAGCTTGGTGTACTGAAAGAGCATAGCAGTATATCTTTCCGGGGAAACGCTTGTCGCTCTATAAAGCTCAAGTTAAGCCCCACATGGAGTACTGATCACATCTCTGGGTCGGTGCACCGAAGTATCAGTTGGACCCTCTTGACTCCTTTCACCGATGCGCTATCCGAATTGTCGACGTTCCTACTCTCACAGGTGGTTTAGAATCGCTCAGCATCCGTGGAGATGTAGCATCTCTCTGCGTTTTCTACCGCCATAATGGGGTAATGTTCTGAAGAGCTGTTCAATTTGATGCAAACGTCGGATTTTTACCATTGCACCACTCGTCATCGTCGTGCGGTTCAACCGTACTTCCTTGACATAAAGGCGCTGCGTACAGTGCGGTCAAAAAGACCCTTTATACCGCCAACCCGAAAGTTGTAGAATGAAGTGCCACCTGAGGTATTTCCGTTACGGTACGATAATGGTGCTCTTCAAGAAAGCTGTGAACAGGATTCTGCAAGGTCGGCAGCCTGGTGTTGCAGGTGTCCATAGGCGGCGGTGACTACTTACGATCATGTGGCCCAACCGCTCGTCTGCCATCTATAATATAAAAAAAAATAGACACGTTGAGCGAACTTTTCTATCCAAGGTGTTTAATTTCGTCTGGGTCCGTCTGAATACGTTTAAGGTGTGCATGAGAGCGGGCATGGCCCAGCCGTTATATGCTCGGATTTGATTAGGCCCTGATTTTTTACCATTAAGTTGTTTATTTACCAAACACAATTTTTATAGATTAATCTGGAAAACAAAATATTTATTTATGGTTCTAGTCAATAAGTTGACATACATTACATTCGTATTGGTGGTCAGGCCAGGTTTCATACAAAAGTGCCCATCATTCTTTTGTTTACGTTGAGTACAAATTGTGTTTATATTGTTTGTTCAGGTCAGCAGTCGTTATCGGACATCACACTGGGGTACTCGCGAGCCGCGACCGGTACCGCCGCGCCTACCGGAGCGCCGCCCGCCAACAATAACCGACACGAGTGAGTAAACATACTATATTTTGTATTACTTGGAACTTGTTGTTGTTGCTCTTTATTATTATACAGTAATAATAAAGTGACAATAATAAAATGAGTACACTTTATAAAGAAAGAATAGAATTAAAGTGATACAAAAATTTAAATAACTAATTATACAAGTGTGGGACGCCCTCTGGCCAGGTGGAAAACTACTTAAAGAAATTCGCCGGTGGTGGTAGGATGAGAATAGCCGAGGATCGTATGTGGTAGCAAGCCTTGGGAGAGGCCTATATTCAGTAGTGGAGCGACATAGGCTGATGGTATGGTAGTTATACAAAAGGTAGGCCTTATCTCTAAAGCGATCACTTTTAGGCAACCTTTGTGATATATATAGTATACATATATATATATATATATATATATTTGGACAGGAGATATATGCGAACACAAAAATAATATTAAAAATTGTTAGAATATGACATGACAATAATATCGTAAGTACAAAGACAGATTTACTTCTCTTGCAGTCAATCTTATAATAACCGAGACGAGTGTCATCATTGAGTGTAATAGCGAGCGCACAACAACATTTATTATAAAGGGTAGCAGACGAGTACACAGTCCACCAGGTGGTAAGTGGGATACTGTCGCCCTGCTACATCCGCAATACACGCCAATATCAGTCCAGAATAACAAACTTTAGGGATTTAGGAATAGATTTGGAACAACGGCTGGAAAGGATGGAGAATAGGAGTGTAATGGAACAAGAAGTTTTTCTCATGACAGTGGAATAAGCAGTTTCTTTTATCTCATAATGGGATTGGAGGGGATAGAATAGGTGAAAAAATGTTTTCACTCACTTCCAAAACATGAATGTCTCCATCTTTTCTTTAGGAGGTATGGGGAGTAAAAAGTATAATAGAATAAAGTTCTCTTTTGGATTTTTTGGTGCTAACCCCCGAAGTGAAGTCGAGTTATTGTTTGATTATTATAAAAAATGGTATCGTGTGTTATGATAACACACGATACCATTTGTTTATAACACTGTTATGGAGTTCAATAGTGATAGTTTATTGATTAAACTACGAAGTGTTTTTGTATGTAATTATTAATTGAATCTTCCGGGCTACTTGGCCGAGGTCTTCTGGAATCTCTTCTCTTTCTTCCAAACGTTTCGTTGACTGCGGTTGACATCTTCAGTGAGTTGCGCTCGAGAAGCCGAAGAGATAACCTCTGTCCGAAAGTGAACGCAGTCGCCACTATAAATACGTAATATTTGTGATAATAAAAAAAAGCTGCGTTTTGAGTTTAAAATTGTTTAACTATGAAGAAAACTCAACACAACGTGCTAATTGCGCTATTGCCATAAAATATAACAAGAAAGATCTGTTTTGTTAGATGGAGTGGCAGCGGTAGCGCTAACAGCAGTGAAGAATGTCCTCGACCGGGCGCCAGCGAACAGCGCCTTCTCGCTTCCGCTTGGTACCAACTCGGCGCTCGTTGCCACCGTGACGCAGTCGACACTCGTTTCGCTTTGCTCTCAGCTGGACATTCCTTCCTAGCGCGGCAGAGGAGGCAGCCTCCCCGCCCCCGCGCCCCCCACACTCCCGCGCAATGACACCGCCTCGTTGTGTACTATAACAAGGATCAGACGAGCATCATTGAGCAGTGACACTGTGCGACTGACTCGTACTAGCGCGGCAGAGGAGACAGCCTTCCCGCTCGTGCGGCCTGCACACCCTCGCGCAGTTGACCTCGCCTCCTCGTGTACTATATAATAAGGAGCAGATGAGCATTCTCGAGCAGTGACACTGTGCGACTGACTCGTACTAGCGCGGCAGATGAGACAGATCATGGAACTTTTAAAACCTCTCCGTTTCATTGTGTACTACAACAACATCATCCTCAAGTAGTGACAATGTGCAATTGACTCATTCTTAGCTGGGCATAAGAGGCAGTCCCCCGTCTTTGTGCCTTTGAACGTCCTCGAGATCGTGTACTACAAGCTAGAGGTAAATGAACATCTTCAAGCAGTGATAATGTGTAAATTGACTCATATACTACAGCAAGGGGTATTCAAATATCCTTGAGCAGTGAAATTGTGACTGACTCATTCCTTGCAGTGCAGAGGACGCAGTCCCTTTCCCTTCGTTATCATACAAATTATCTTTCGTGAATTTATAAACAACTGTTTATTCTAATGTTTAATCATAAGGGAAAGAATAAAACAGTTCTAAACATCTATAGGACGTGTGATCCCCGTACTTTGCAATATGACAAAGGAACAAGCATCTCGCACGGTGGCAAGTGTCTTGTGAAATAATTCGCGTTGTGTTGGTTTGAAATATGGAACTATTGAGGCAAACACAAAAGGATTCCTATATTTTATGTAGTATAGATGTTGCCTTCCACTATAGATGTGTATGTAAAATTTATAAGGAATTAATATTTTCATTGATCGTCAAACATTGTAGCCACTCTTGAATTCCTCTCAATCGGGATTTTTTCATATCCAGCGTCTAAAATGAATTGAACTTTGTGGGTATATAGGTAGATCATTGAGAACATTGTGTGCATATTGTATAATTTTTCTATTTCAAATTTCAGTCTAATGTGGTTAAAACAACTTTTGAATGAACTTATAAATTATATTTTTGTTGTTTTGGAATTTAATTTTTCATTAAAAATATACTATTTTGAAGGAAGTAACGATGAAAAACCCCCGTGGAAAAGTCATCCATTCAATGAAATCTTTAAAATAATAGAATATGAAAAAATGTATCTGGACTTTAATCTTGCCGCATACTCGTATCAATTGACATCGATTTAACCGCCTTAGATTAAAAAAATATATAGTTGTGTTTGTAACAAAGTTTCATTTATTTTGTGAACTCCGGAAATTCGCTTGATTTTACCGAGAGGCTAATTCATGTGATTTGAGATAGCGACTAAAGTTACGTGTCGCGGTCAGATGTCGCGAAGCGAGTTTGTGTATATTTAATTATATAAATTTCCTTTGCAACACCTACTAAAGCATTGGTCAATGGAATGTTCGCACGATTATTGTATCAACCAATCGAGCGTTCGCACTAATACAAATTCCTTTGCAGCTTATTATGAACTTAATCAATAAGTGGTTAGATAGCAGGTGGTAGATGGGTTAGGTAAATATAACGTTGTAGAACAAAGCTATTCATTCAGTTACAACAACGAATAGTAATTTTGCTGTGTTTTTTAAGTTTATATTCGTTGTTCTAACTCTGTATAGGTTTGTTCTAGAACGTTATATTTGCGATCGGCATTACCTAACCTCTTATTAAATAAATTGATATTGAGCCGCAAAGGAATTTGTTTTTATTCAACCTCATTTCCATTAGGTTCATACGTTTGACGCGTATCTAAAAGTGGTAATTTCATAACTTTTAGTACAAATTTTATCAGCTACTGCTGCTTTTACAATTTTAGTCATGTTCGCATTTGTCATTTGCTTTTAAAAGGGGAGTATAAACAGTATTTTAATTAATGACTTTTACGATATTTTCTTATCTTTTTTTATTCATCAAATTGTTTTTAACATTATCAAAAAACTAATGGATCATAGCCATTAATTTCTTGATGAAAACTAGTGGCTATGGTAGGTCAGTAGCTAACTGCTGTGATAACGAAACAAAAGTGCTTTGATTATCATCAACTTTACGGAGTGTATCATCAACATTAATAGTGCTTAAATCATTTAGTCTAGATCTGAGACTTGTTGGTCCGAAATATGCATGAGTCTTAATTAGGCTCACACCTGTATATTACACAGGGTGTAACCAATATATACCGGAATACTGAAACAATGGATTTCGTTCACGACTCTTAAGTTAATTGACATGAAATTTTACATATATTTTTTATAAAATAATATTTCCTTTTTATCCTTTGTATTTGAAAATACTTATATAGGAAAACTTAGCAAACTTTAATATGATTTTTTTGCAAAAATATACGTAATATTTTCGGATTACTACAAGGTGGTCAGAAACGCAAGTGATCCATGATAGCCAGACTATTATTGGTCTAAAGATCAAATGGTCTAATATTATATTTATCACTTGTCGTCGAGTTGCTGTTATGGAAGTATAGTACTTAGACAACTTAGACGAGCAGTCCAACAGACCAAACACACTGTGCAGACAGACCACTAGCAATTTAGTGAATTGATAAATTTTAATATAACATTAGACAATTTGATTTTTAAACCAGTTGCTATCATATACCACTTGCGTTTCTGACCACCTCATACTGACCCGGATTTGCAGGTTATAACTCAGTCATCAGCGACATTCATTGTTACAGACTTCCGAATAGATTGTTTACAACACTTACACATAGTACTTTAGGTGTGTATTATACAGAACGTAACAAATATGGTACTGAAATCATGGAATTTGTTGATGGAAATTTTTACATATATTTTTATGGTAATAAAAAATATAATATACAATATATATTTTTTATATTTACAACATACATATATGCAGTGCATGAAAAATATTTTTTTAAACATAAACTACGTACATTTTTATTTCAATGAACTTAGAATTATGAATGGAATCTATGGTTTCAGTCTTTAGAAATATATTGGTTACATCCTGTAATTAGTTTCAAACAGAAGAACTAACAAGTTTCCGCTCTAAACACACCTTTATTGCTTTTGTTTTAATGCTCAATATTGTTCAAAATTAGATAAAAATTTATTATGAAGTATTTTAAATATAATTTATTAACAATGAACAAAGTAAACCAGTTAGAGTGACGCCTCTATTCACATTTTATTAAGCTAATTAATTTTAATTTCAAATTTTTGTTACATTGTAATATATTAATGTAACCCGTGATATATGTAATGAGAGTTTTATCATCGTTAATATTATTTTAGTGCTAAAAAGACTATCATCAGATCATCACAACAAACACAAGTTCATTTTTAAGTTTTAATCATTATTTATTTATGTGATTTTAGTTAGATTAGTCGCAAAATATGTCGATATTTAATTTTTAACTGACTGTCGAAATGGTTTACGAACCTGTTGACTCTTAGACCCCCATTGAATAAAAAGTATACTCTTACGAACATTGTCTCTTACTGTTCTCTTTGCTTCTCTATTCCGCAGAACTCTTACTGGCCATCAACATAACTCTCGCGAAATGACTCGTTACAATTCGTTTGTAGGTACATTCCTACTGATCAAATGATAGATAACAATTGATTTGGAGAGCCAGGTGTTCGACGTACCCGTTTAAAAAAACCGGTAAACACGGAAACAGGAGAAAAACGACTTGAAGGTGGAAAAACTGCCAACGCCATTTTGCTTTTTTAAGTATTTGAATCGTGGGAATTACTTTCGGAGGTTTATATTGATGGCAGTAACAGCTTTGATGAATATAACAGTAAAGATTATAAGAAGAGGTTGACTGTTATTGCAGAGCTCAAATGACTTTTTCTAAAAAAATGTTAAGGTTTGTAAATTGTTGTAACCCTAAAAAACTTATTTACTATTGCTAATGGAAGTAAAAATTTAAAGACGTTCAAAGGAAGACGTGTAATAAGACACGGTATGATTCGAACAATGAAATTTTCAAGGGTCAGAAACCTATAGGTACACCTATAGGGTCTCGTAAGGGTTCACAGGCTCCTAAAATTATTAAATTACGCATTACTGGCAGCATTATTTTCGTTTTCCAAACTCGACTGAATAGACAAATCCTAGGTGGATAGAATTTGTCCGTTCGTTAGAGTTTTACATTTCAAAATGGCAATTCATCAGTATAGAATTTAGCTATACTAGCCGTAAGGTTTGAAGTTTCCAGCTACCAAGAAGGAACATTGTTATATAAATTACACATAATATACAACTCGTAGCGTTCGGTATGTTTGTGTCTTTATGAAGTGTAATAATTACTTCCAATTTAAGCCTCTCTCCCGCACAGACGCGATGACGATGCTTGAAGCCGCGTTCATGATTAGGACACCCTGCATTAAATGTCAAACTGAGCCTTTTATTTTACCGTTTGTATATTAAGGAGACGAAAATAATGTGAACAGCTTAGGAGCAATGATAAGAATTATAAAGATGTTAAGCCGGTCCTAATTACATTCGCCGAAGCATACTTCTCTTTACTTTTAGTTTAGAATACTCATTTGAAATTATGTTACTGTAAGCCAACGTCTCCGCACCTCAATATATCTTAGGTCTTACTGGTCTTAGTAACTACTTTTTTGATCAAACTATTTTTCGAGTAGTATTATCGAAATTTCGCTTTATGTATTGATGAGTTTTTTGTGAGTCATTAAAACCTTATAAAATAGAGACATCATACAATTTCTGTCGTGTCATTCTATTAAATATATGAATATGTGGTGAACCTTTAGGAGACGTAGGATACCCTGCTCGCCACCACTGTACATGACGGAAATTTTATGATTCTCCCATTCTATGAAGTTTTAATGACTTACAAATGCAGCTCATAAAATGGCCTGTGATCGAATGTGTGAAGCAATATTTTGTTAAGTACGTAATTATATCACGAATTCACCGATTCTCGAACATACATTGTTCATTAACATAAAGCCTTAACATACCGCTTTATATCCAGTGGCGTATTTACCCTAGAGCCATGGGGGCCATGACCCGGGGCGGCAGGTCAGCTTTGGGCGCCTTTCATAATCGTTACCTATCTTTTATTTTATTGCTTTTTGACTTGACTTGCCTGAAGAAATTTAAAAGCCTACCTAATTCCCATATAAGCGAAGAACGTTTAAACAGTTTAGCCATCCTTAATATAGAAGCTGACTTAACAATATCCGTTAGTTATCACAGTGTCATTGACGAATTTGTCAAACCAATTTGTGCATCGCAAAAAAAGGTAAATATTTAATAAATGGTGTTTATTATTTTGTATGACCTGTTTCATTATTAAAAGATTTTTGCTTTTTTTCCCCTTAATTTATGGGGCGGCAAACCTTATAGGCCCAGGGCGCCAAATCTTAAAATACGCCACCGTATATATCTTCACGAGCCTCCTTTTTATGTATACACGAGTAAATTATACACAAATATACACTCGAGGAATTAAATGTATTTGATTATCGAATCTTACACTTGAATTTAGTGCGTGCTACGTAAATTGACAATATTGTGAATGAAATTCGGATCGTCAATACAGATCTAAGGAGTTTTAAAACGAAACTGACAATTTAATTCATTCTACTTTCTTTTCTGCATTTTTATCCTTTTATGTAAATAAGGAAAGAAGCATCATATTTAGATTGTCAAAGAGTGTGATATTCGCACGTTTTCGATCTCCGCTGTAATAGATGTTTTTTATTAATGAAATCTATAATTGTATTTTTTTTAAATATTTAATTTAAGTGAAATGTGATTCATTGTTGATAATGACAATATAATATGTTTTGAGATGGATAATTATAATAATATATTATAAGTTTTCGTACATTTGCGTTTTCATTTTTTTTATAATTCGAAAATAAAGTCAGTACAAAAAATTACCTACGATGAAGAACTATTTCCAACAAATATGCTTATATTGATTATAAATCATTTTAAGAATAAATTCTAAACGTATACCCCCTAATTTACGAATGTTCCATGCAGGAGCATGCATAGCAGGTGCCTATTTCTCGTTTCTAGTTACGTGTTGCATCATACTGCCATTTGATTCCTATAAATTATGCATTATTTTTATGAGCTTTTCGAAGCGTGAGAAAATCAGTGTATGAAATTACATTGCAATATGTTGAATTATAGTTAATAGTGAATGTGCAAGAACGGATGCACGAGCATCCTGTTATTCTGCCTTGTATATTATGTGTTTTATGAAGCTTTAAAATTTAAAGTAAACTGAAAAACCATACTTTCGTTGTATACATTTACAAGTGCCCTAGCATAAGATTTTTCGTTTGCACACGTTCGATCGCACTTCTGTCTATTATTTTTTTCTGTATAGAGAACCAACACAGAGCGGATAATTTGATTATACGATAGCTTGGCGTATTTCTTCTCGACTCCTTCGTGAGGGCGTGGGTTCAAATCCTCGGCCCGTGCTACTGAGTTTCTACTTAAGTACGGATTGAAAACTTATGAAAGATGAACTTTTAGTGGAAAAAATGAATCAATTCGAAAAAGAAACAGCTTTCAAAAATGGCATCGAAAATTTTCTCGAAAATAAAAGAAGTTCCAATTACATATTATGTTGAAATTGTGGCAAATAGTATGTCACAAAAAATTAAAAATGTAGGCTGCATGCAGCGTGAGTGTGAAATTCAATTTTCTCCACTCTCAATGCAAATAATTTAAAATAAGGAATCAAATAAAAAATTTAGGTTATACGGTTGTATAACCTAAGGCCACGCACTAATCTGCACGTCTGTTATTCTGCTCGAGTCTCGCTCTCGATACTCGCACGCACACACACACACAGAGAAAGAGAGAAAGCGTATGGAGGGGGTAAAAATCTTACGTGACGTTACGTTTTCTCTCGAATCGCACCTACCGCAAGCCACGTAAAGGAACTTCGTTCCAATAAAATTTGAAACGACCGTTTTTTATTTATATTTTTAAAATCAGCAAAATGACAAACATTTTTCAAAAAGTCCTTACGTTATGGAAAAAACTGGATATCAGTAAATCTGTCATTAGAACTAGTTAAAATAAACTGTACCCATTTTAGATTTTTTCAATGACTTAAATTTCGCAGGCCTGCGTTATTATTAACTTTGTACGGATTCATGTCATTATTTATCTATTTTTCAAAGGGGTGTAATAAAACAAACAAATGAGATTTAATAATTTATTCGTACCTGAGATCACAAGCCATAATTAATTTGAACTAATTTAATTTTATCACAATCAAATCAAACATATTTATACTTACAGTCACAGACATACGCGACGTACAATTTCGAAAAACGATAACTATATCACTTAATGTATAACAACAATATTGTCATTTGATAGGACCGAGAGACTTTTGTAATGTACGGATTTTTTATATACTTAGGTGGTTACAACTAGGTACACAACGGTTACAAGTGTAACCGAACCTTTCTCGAACCCTGAAACCGTGGATTCTGCTTACTAATCCGATTTAATTGACATGTTATTGTTTTTTTGTAAAAATATCCGTTAGCAAATTTGTAGATATGTACGCAGCGTGTGACGTCCTCCCGCCAGACGGATCAACTTAAGAAGTTCGTCAGTGATAGTTGGATAAGAAGAGCCAAGGATCGTCTGTGGTGGCGAGCCGCGAGCCCTGGGAGAGGCCTATATCCAGCAGTGGAGAGACACAGGCTGATGGTTATAAAAAAACTGGTAGAAACTAGATTTGTTTGCAAAAAATATTTTAAAATTTTCATATCCGTGAGTGGGAATCTTGATAGATTCTTCGGGAAAAGTTCGGTTACAATCTGTATGTGTACCTACTCTTTTTACACAGACAATTGATATTATTAAAATCCAATTGGCTCCACCAAATGGCTAAATAATGGGTATGTGACAAATGTAAACCACTAACAAAATAATAATTGCTCTAAATAAATCGCCACTAAAAGAAACCATTTGCATTAATGTTTTATTCAGGCCATCGCAGGGCGGTATTATATCTATCTACTTTCTATAAGAACACATATTAACTTCTCAATTTCGAAGTGATAGGCGCAGTCTAATCGTGGGGTTTGTTTTTGTGGCTAGTACTTAGCCTAGAGGTAAATAGTTACTAGTCGAATTCCTCGTCAGAGTCCGTCTTCAACACGCTGTCTGAGCCGGAGCCTGCCTCGCTGTCCACAGCGATCTCGCTGTCGACAAAATAATTACATACTTGTTACTAGTCACAACGCATGCCTATAGAATTAGCCGCAGGTATCATGTACACACAGACACTGTCATTCAATACACTGTTAGATAATTGTGTCTAAACAAGCAAGAAGGGACTAAGTGTCGACTTCCAATTTCTGAGATATTTATCTTTTATAAAATTGGGTGAAATGTCGTTTTTGTATTTTACTGTTTTGTGAATTAATTCACGAAAATCTCCGTATTTCGTTTTTAATCTTCATTATTCCAAAAAGAACATAATTTACACGTTTCTTTTTTTGTTTGATATAACAACTGGCCCCGGCTTCCCTTAGGTGGGTTTAACTATTTCACAGGGAACCCAAACAACATATCCATTTGTATTAGTTTCGCTTTTTAAAAGTGAACTTAAAATATTGTTAATCCAAAAGTTTTTGAATTGAATTTGAGTTTTTGAATGAAATATAAATATAAACAAACAAAAAGTCACAGTCGCTCTTTATCACATTAGTATGGTCAGGCAACTCTTCTAGTTTCATAATCTGCCCTTTAATTCAATACTTCACTCTTTTTGCTTAGAAGCCCACAATTAAATATCTACTTGTATACTCGTATTACTCAAACGTGGATCCGATCCTAATTATTGGATAAAATTCTATAAAGCAATCGTACTAAAATTATTTTTATTATTATTGAAAAATTGGATGATCGGAAGCGTCCGTAAATCGGAATACTGATTGGGGAGAGAGCGCTTCCGATTTAGGATTAGGATCGGGTCGGAAGCTTTAGGACGTGCTTTAGGCTTGAAAAGTTAGTCCAGCTTTATTCAATTTTATCAGATGCTAAATCTTAAGTTATGTAGCGAAGCATCTATTTGAGAATACATACTATTATATATACAAGTTTTATATACTATTGTTATACAAGCACTAGAGCAGGCACGTATAGAGTCTAATAGTGTTCTATGCTTGAATTCTTCGCCTGTTCCATCTATCTATATTGTCATATATTTAATCTCAAATTTTGGATGAAAATTAAATGGATAAATTTCAAAAATATTTTAAAACTCCTGGTTTAAAAATATCAATTTCACGAGAGAGTGGTCCATGTTTGAGCGACTTCAAGATTAATGAAAACAATAACAGTAAATGGAGTTTGTAAGGATTGTTGAAACTTTTATATAGAAATTTTGTGGTCCAGAAAAATGGCTACATATGAATTTCGAAATATTTAAAGCGACCAAAATAGTGATTACGTCATTCAAAATGCACAAATTCCGTTAGTTACAGGAGAAATCACAATTGGTCATTCTTTAGACATGTTAAGATAGTTTATTAACATTGAGATTACTATTGTGACTGATAGACAAAAATTAAAAATAAACCGTATTTTAAAAACCTATAGTTTGAAATCAGTTAAAAAGTATTATTTTTCATAATTAGCAAATCATTGGCGTCCTACTGTGTCCAACATCGAGTAATAAATAACACACGCAACAGAATTTAGTTTTTTCGTTTTTCTTATTTTTTTACAATAAAACATTTTTAAACAACTTTTCTTCTCACTAGTACATTACGTAGTAGGGATAAATTGGAAATGGAATTTCTATATAACCCTACTGGTATGGAAGCGTGGAAAAAAGTTCTTCGAGTGGGGATTGGCTGGTAATTTTAGTTTTAATGAACCGAAAGCCCAATTTTTGGAATTCGCAATATACTAATAGGTATTCGTTTTCGTAATATTCGACGAAGAATTTTTTGTAATATAGGTACCTACTCGCATCCTTTGAAATTAATGGCTTCATTACTTTCAGTTTTAAAGACTTGAGTGTTGGCACTGGCTTAAATCGCAAATGATAATTATTATGCACCATTCATCTTACAACAGAATAGTCAAAATCGTCAAAGATTCAATAAGATTTTTTATGGTCTACCTTGTTTTTACAATTGTACGAATACTTGCACGGGAAAAACCAGTTGCATCACGAACTCTTTGTTGTATCTTGTTAAAATCGTTTTTCTCGGGACGCATTTTAAAATTTTGTTCGTTCAATTAAAAAACAAAGATATATATTAAAAATAATTACTCCGGCTTGTTTATTTATGGGTTTTCCTTGTCTTGAATTCTTCGGCATCTTTATTAAAGCGACTCATATTTTGGTTATTTGCATTGTATTATAATTTGCTTGTTATAAATTTGTTATAAAAATCAATTCCGTAAAATAGTTAGTTATATTATAGTGACATATGAATTTATAAGGATAAAATAATGTACTATAGAGAAAAAAATAATGAAGGTTTATAATATCTACGTATTAGGTAGGTACATAGACCTAATACAATATTTTAACAACAACAATATAATAAGCTATTATGATTTTTTTTCACTCTCGTCAAATGGTTCGAAGGGAGGGGCATACTGCAATTCCATAGCCGTTGGGCGATAACTTTGTCATAACCAGAGGGATAACTTTGTCAGTCGGCTGACTGGCATTGTCCCTTTCGCATAGACGACCACCATAAAATAAACTAATATTCCCACCGTACATCATACAATTTTTAGGGCCCGTTTGCGAAATATTAACCTTAAAAGTGATGTGAAAAGTGACCCTCACTCCAATGTTTCAATTGTGAAATAGAAAAATCTGGCTACTAACTAGCATTTAATAAGAGCTTTCAAGTAAAATTATTGCTATTAATAAATTCCAGTAAAATATACATCCAAATTAACTCGCAGACAGTTGCGGAGAAACTTAATAGTAGATGACAACACAAATAACTTAAAAAAATAAAAAAGGCTATAGGATTCAATTTGTATAATTGTTTTTTGTTTATATCTCCTTTTGAACATATAAAAATGCCAATTTAAACATATGAGTATAATAACAACAACAGCCTCGTGTGATGAGAGCAATAATATGGACCGCGACGACGCACGCTGCTCGAGACGCCGTCGCAGAAAATTTGTTAATATTTTACTTCAAAAAAGCTATAACTTTAAAGATATCGTGAAAAAAATCAAATTTTTTGTAATTTTTGAAACTTTTTTTAGGAGTTAGATTAGAACTACTCCATTGTATCAGTAGTGATTAAATGAAAATAAAATAAAAAATGCCACGGTCATTCATCGATCGTTAAGCTTATTATAAACATGTCTGCTGATGGCCAAAGCTGAGGCTGATGTACGAACCTAGTTCAAAGTAATTAAAGGATGGAACTCGCACAATAACAACAACGGTAACGTTTTACAATAATTTGGAATGTAATACTAATAATTACAGTGTGAATCGTAATTGTTATGAAGACAACGATCCGTCGGAGTTTCGCATAAGGCTATGTTCACATGACAAGCGCTTAACGCGCGTTCACAAAACGCGCGTTTACAACTACACGAATTTTATTCAAGAAACGCTCGTTTTAAGTAAACACGCGTTCAACGCTGCACTAGCGCCCGACAGTTGTCAACACGCGTCGACGCGCGCTTTGAGATCATTGGTTTGCCATACTGCCGTTCAGTTGAGCGTGCGCTTTCATTGCGTTAAAACGTGTTTCTGGGTTCATTCGGTTATTTTAAAAAGTCCAGAATGGATACAGAAACTTTTAATACATAGTATTTTATAGACGAAGTTGAAAAACGTCCGGCGATATGGGATATGACAAGTACTGATTATTCAGATGAGATTTTAAGGAGACGGGCTTGGGAAGAACTCGTTCTCATATTTTGTGTAGGAGATGATAATGATGAAAAGAAGAAATTATTACAATGTACAAATGTACAACTCGAACTGAACTGGGGCAGCGCTCGCTCAACGCCTGACAAGCGCACGCCATGTATATACTATTCTAAAACGTAGCGCGCGTTCAACGTGCGTTTTAGCGCTTGTCATGTGAACATAGCCTAAGCCAAGTCAACCAAGGCAAGATTAAAAATCCGGCAATTCTCGCAATGACAATTGCTCCTCAATCGCACTCCAACGTGCCGTTAGCTAGCGTCGGTACTAGATGGCGGGAGTCTAGGGCTTTGTCTGAAGATTAACTTGCCGCCATCATATATTTTTTATTTAAATTAATAATATAGGTAAATATACTTACTTGTTAAAACCCGTTTAATATATAAATGGTGTACCTATGTTACTAAATTAGTTTTCCTATTTATTTGTATTATAAAATATTGTGTCAATAAACGTTTATTTTCTTTCTTTCTTTCGTTCTTTGTACAAACAATAAGAATACAAATTCTTAATCGATAATGTCACAACACTACTAAAAGTCAGATTTTATTAGTTGTGCTACTAAACACTGGCTCTGTAATTAATTTACATGCTGGACATTCTTATTACATAGAATTTAAGTTCAAAGACTTTATTATGACTCATCTGCTTCAAACTAGAAGTTGCCAACCAGGTTTCTTTGATAAGAATGTATGATGTGTCATTTAGTCTATTCCCATATAGATGGTTCCGCTCATCGATATGTGAATAGAAGATTCGATTCTTCAAGAAAGCTCTGAATAGGATTTTGCAAGGTCGGCGGCGCGCCCGCATACCCCCTGGTGTTGCAGGTGTCCATGAGCGGCGGTAACACTTACCATCACGTGGGACCGCTTGCTCGTCCGCCCTCTTCTCTATAAAAAAAAATATGGGAATAGACTAGATGACACATCATAATATGTTCATATATTGGGGGAGGGGGGTTAAGCAGAAGAGAAGAGGTTTATTAAAAATTCAAAATTGAAACTTAATTACTACGTAATAAGAATGTTTCATAATAATAGTTACGTAAACGGGACGGGTTACACACAATTTGTTGTTTATTTATTATTCATTCCATATTTTCATATTTCCAGTGCATATTTCATTCCAGTTACATGAACCGTGGTCGCGGCGAGACTGCGGAGGTGGCTGAAGCTATTGTTGCTATCGACAGACAAATCTGTCCACCCTCCGTCGTGTTCGTATACTTTATGTTCGTATGCATTCTCAAATCGCTGAGCGGAACCAATGTTTGGCTCTATTCATTCGTGTTTGTTACTTTTTCACATAGGAATAATTCTAAAATCTATGATATTTACTTCAGTAGAAAAATGTTAGTAGGCGTAAAAGCAAATGTAATGGGCCTCTCGTAAGATCAGATAATGGTTAAATGCAGTATCATTAAAGTTAACAAAATTTATGGGGGTTGCTTTGTTAATGGTATTGTATCAATCATTCTTAGCCTAAACTTGCCTGCTGGTGCTATCGCCTTTTAAATTAATTTCAATGATATTTCTGTAGAAAAAACAAAAATATATATATCTTATCAATATATATAAATAATGAAGATGGATAGTTATGAATGGTACTAGCCAATTTGGTAGTGCCCCTGCCTGCTGTCCAACAAGTCCCGGGTTCGATTCCCGGTCGCACAATCATTTGTTTAGACAGGTTTAATAACAACTTGTTCAAGTCTGAGTGTGGTGTTATCGATCTTTACAGATTTATCGATAAGTCGAAAACCATTTGAACAACGAACATCAACAGTGTTTCAATAATGTTCAAATGATGATAATCGATTCAGGATTACATATTATTTATCAATTTATGTTAGCGTTCCGTGAGCACTCGTTTAATACACTCGTACTCGTATAGGTACTGTCAAATTCATAGCATTCACTGAAAATTTGATTAACCTTTTTATTATAAATAATAAATTAAAAGGTGATTCAAATTTTATCTCATAAGAATTCAATTGAAACATTTGCCGTATAATTCTTCATTATTCTCATGTTTTGCTTATATTTTTTTTTACATGTTGAAACTATTATTTGACGTCTAAAAGGAAATTATATTTTAGTGAGAAATGTAGTTTGAGATAAACGAAGACTACTTGTTTATTTTGTATGTAATTAGATTTACTCTATGTATTTCTCTGTAATCTCTCCAAAAATAAATAAATATTAATTGTTGTCTATATCAATGCGCTTACCCGTTGAGATCCTTGGTAAGTTGTATGTCGACGTTGGTCACCGTTTCGTTCAGTCCATTGAGCGCTTCACAGAAGTCGCTGCCCACGCTCTGCAGGTGTTGCGTGTTCAGATGAAAACCCTAGCGAACGTTTTATCATTAGTAATATACTACTACAGTACAGTCGACGTTGATAATAATGTCGGGGCGATTGTTTCGCTGTCGGATTATAATCATAGTGTTAATAATTAACAGTGACACGAGTCCATTGAAATCGCTTGAAATGCTGCCATATCGCTCTAGAAAGCGATTGAGTTAAAATGCACGTGATACCACGTGACATTCGTGTACTTCTAGTCATTATAGCTTGCCTGATGCATGTTCTTTCAGAAGTTGCGGAAAACGCTTTGGTGTAATAATCATATCGATTATGCAAGGCTGATCTTGTTGACTGCAATATCCTTAATATATTGCATTTGATTTCATTCGTGAAAGGTGAAGTTCATTTTTCACTCATTAGAGCTAATAATTACATTGAGAGGATAAAGTTATGCAGATCGTTTTTGTCAAGCGTTCTTTTAATTAAATTATTGATTCCAATAATTAAGATCTATTAGGATAGATCTATTAATAAGATCTATTAGGTACCCTTTTTGAACTTGTCCGTGGCGCCAATCGTCTTTACAAATAAATTATTAGGGTACACTGCAGATTTGTTACCAACTTTATCAGGAGATTTATTTAAAGAGGAGGAGTTGAACATCGCTACAGTTGCGCATATGCTAGTTAAGTATCGTAATCATTAATCTGTTAAACCAATTATTTATAATGGAAACGTAAGTGATCCAGGATATGTTTCAGTATGGAAACACTTAGTATGAATGCTGTCATAAATTTTGCTGTCGGTGTAATTAATTTATCAGTTACGTGTCATTAACACGTAGTGTAAAAACGAGTTAAACTCGTTTGACGAATTGGCTTTTTACACAATTGAAACTTGAATTCTCCTGACCGTATTTACCTATAAGTTTTAACTAATAGATTAGAAAAGAGATGGTTTAGAGAATCGATAAGTGAATAGTTTTTAATCTGGGTTTCATTAAAATTAAAAAAAAATCCTCACAAAAATATAGTGCATCGACAAAGTTGTAGTATGGAAATAAAATAATATTTTAAATAATTTTAAAAGCCTTGAAGTCATTCTTAGTGAACTATTCTGAAGAACGTCTAAACGTTTCGAATTTCAGTTTATTATATTTCATTAAATTTCATTTCTAAATATAATTATCACAAGAAATCTCATATTACCTTATACGGTCCCCGATCGAAGCCACAGAAGGACGCCTCCATGGTGTAAGACCTGGTGACGCCGAGGTGCCTCCACACCGTGACCCTGGCAGTGCTTTCCCTCTCGCGCTCCACTCTGAACGAGCACGAGCCCAGTGCAAACGCGGGCGATATGCGGTGCATGAGAGCTGGCAACATCTGGAAAAACGACAAGTAGGTACTTAGCATACCTACCATTCATTCAGTGTTTTCAGCCCAAAATGATTTATAGGAACGGGAAATGAACACTGTGTACGAAATACAGAGAACTATGAAGCTTGGAGCATGTCGTTCGATTCATCGGTGAAAAAGTTATGGAACTCGAGTTTAGTGAGTTTTCAACTTCACTCAAATCAAGATAGCCTAAAGATCTATTTTCGACTCTCATTCCTGAGATCATGAGTTCAAACTCCGACCCGTACCAATGAGTTGCATACCTCGGCGGTGAAGGAAAATTTAGTGAAGAAATCACTAGTCCGGTAATTAAAAAATATATACCTATATACGTATCTATTAATCCATTCTGAGCCTGTGTAGTGGAAGTGTGTAGTGGCCTGGGCCTATAGGCCCTTCGTGGTTATTAGAGGAGGATTATACGTTTTAGGCTGGTATTGACCAAGCTGGTCGGAAGGGAACGGGTTATTGCTGGTTCGGTAGTCAATAATAAGTAAAAACAGCACAAATCGATGCATATCGATACTTGACAGAGGATGGAATCGGGCTTACAATGAATGATAATTACCTATCTAGAACTAGCACTTGAAGTAGTATTAGGACCGTAGAATTTGTGCGGCGAATGTTAGAGAACTAAAAGACCAAGAGTACTAGTGCTAAACCGCTCCAAGTTTATACTTGTTGCAATGTAATTCTACTTTGTAGGCATTCAACACAATATTTAGATTTTGTAGGATTACCTCAGCCATAACTCCCCAGTGGCTAATAAAGAAGTACAGTTACGAGAACGTGAAACGGAACTTTGTAATTGCCACAATAACATCATAACACGAATGTTACGTTTCGTACTATTTACTTAGCGTATTGTTTCCGTATACGAGAAAAAAATCGGTAAGTATGGGTATTATTAACTTAATACTTTATTTTATTCATCAATTCAATACTATACTAAAACATTATAGAGCCTTAATCGGAGAGGCATGCTATTACAGGCACATATGGTACAAATTATGAATTAATTAAAATGAAGTTAAAATGAATTGTGTAATAAGTAGGTGCACTTAACTCTTAAGTCTTTTTTCTTTTATGGACGAAGGCGGCCGACGAGCATACAGTCCACCTGATGGTAAGTGGATACTGTCGCTCATAGACATCCGCGATACATGCCAACATTAGTCCAAAATGACAAACTTTGGCACGCCTCCGGATGCGCTGCCTACCTTTGGAGATATAGGAATGGATTCGGAGAAAGGGTTGGGAAAATGGGGAGGGATAGGATGGGAATGGGCTCTGGCACATCTCACTCACTACCGAAACACGTACGTACATTAGGGAAATAAGATAAAGTAGGAAATGCAGTACATATCAAGGTAGTCTTCTGTGAGAGAAGAGTAACGCGGCCAATCGAGCGCGCCCAGCAGCTGTTGTATTGCAGCGTGCACTCTTCCCCTCAAAGCACTCTCCCGCTCAAACTCTCACATTTGAAGTGAGATTCAAATGTGAGACAATATAAAAAGAAATTATTAATTATCAGCAATTTTATTCTTAAAATATAGAGTAACGTGTGTAACTGAACAGTTATATCAAAGTTCAAAGTAAAGCCAAAACAATTTAAAGTAATCTGATCGTCGCAAATATGTAAGTGCCGTAAGCGAATACCTATCCACTTATGCACATATGTGAGATAACAGTAAAACTGCACTCATATCATAATTTTTCAAGAACCTATATGTACAAGTTCCTAAGCCCAGTTATTTTTATTTATTCATAAGCAAATAGGTAGGTACTGTTAGGTTTCATACAGGGTGGAAATGTACATATGTTTTAAAAACATATTTAATAGGTATGGTGTAAATAAACAACTCTGGTTTTATGATAATTAAAAAAAACGAAAGGGTAACTGTTTAACTATATCCTATTTCATAAATAAATGCAAACTGTTTGTGAATTTATAATAATGAGAATTAAGTTGAAAGATAAATTATAATAACTTAAAAAAAATACAAAATAAAAAACACCCAGTAGAGGTTTATTACCAGGTAGTGTATGTTAGAACATATGTATTTAACAGTTTTGAACAATGTTTAGTTATTAATTCATAAAGAAATATGTCATTTTCTGAGAAAAGGTAACATTGTTAGTTCTAGTTTCCCAAATATTACGACTTTAGTGATGTCCAAAAAGCCAACTAGGTACTTCATTGCTTTAACTTAAAAATATATTTCAGAGCTACTGTTTTTAATCATAATCTTGAAATAATGATATTTTAAGTTTAACGAAATTTAACGAAAATATTAGACATTTAATCAGATAACGTCACATAATGGAGAACGTTTGTTCTCCATTATGTTTTCAAGGACCGAGCTTTCTCATGTACCTCTATCAAAATGGATTACAAAAAGAAAGAAATTTTAATATGTTCTTTGGCGTCCCCTTTATACGAATGCTGCGCCCGCAGCGCCCGCGGCGCCCGGGGCGGCCGCTCCCTTTCGCTCCTCCTCCTTGATCGTTGGAAAAGGTCGCACGGCCCTATACATTCCTGTTTTCTTACAATTATTTCAACTTACGAGATATTTGACAGGCTCGTCTTGCAGGAGCCGGTCGTTGCTGCACCAGCTCTCTGCGGAGGCACATCCGTAGAAGAATACGTTCTTCTTGCGCGAGTGTCCGTGGTAATCACAGTACACCAAAGGCGGCTTCTTCCACAGACGGACCAAATACTCTATCAGACCCTGAAATATCCAATGTTTATGTATGTTTATTGCTCGCTTTCAATTCTGATTACTTTTCTAAACACTAGTTATTATGAGATGAGGCAAACGACGGACTTGTATAATATCGACGGATGCGTTATCTACGCATGTTTACTGCAGTCTCGATTGTCAGAATGAGATATTGTTACTACATGGCATATATTTTGTGAAAGGCAGAAGACCTATTTGCTGGTGCTTTCTGATGTTGTGATTGGCAAAATTAGGTTCAGATTCAAATATAACTCATAAAAGTCTTCACTTTTATGAGACTTGGCAACTGGGAGTCTTAAGTTGCTTATCAGCAGGGTGGGTATACTAAAGTAGAATAAATTGAAACTAAATTACTCAATTGAAATTTTTAACTAGTTTATTTATTTCATGTGACAACTTCCTTTTAATCAATTGTTCCTTTAATTTAATGTTGCTTGTTGACACAACGCAACAAAAAATATCTAAATAAGTATCTTTTAATAAATTACCTTAGTGTGGTAAATAGACGGATGCAAAACCGGACTCGGCTTACACCATCGCCGATTTAAATCTTCATTAGTCAAGCCGCATCGATGGCTGTAACAAGAAACGACATAGACATTAAAGAAGGTTCGATATAACCAGGAAGATATCCCGGAGCATAACTTGTCGCCTATAAGCTGGCTAGACATGTTCATTGAAGTGACATGTTCACGGGTCAGCAGTCGGTCGTCATCGCTTTAATATCGTAAAAGCTTTCAATCAGTTTATTATTATTTTACAACTTGATGCAAGACAAGGTTACGGTCGTAGCGGTTTCATTAGATGCACGCCACGCTCGCGTCGAAAGCTTTACTGATATAAAATTATAATTGATTCATGCACTTATATGGCGTGCCATTGGACAAAGAAAGCTTTGTGAGGACAATTTAATATGACAAGCCATTAAATGAAATGAATGGCTGGCCACGTAGGAATTTGTGGTGCGTGAGAGTGTCGTAGCACGCGTCTTCGTCATCCTAATAGCAAGCGTTTGTATTGTCGTTGGTCTCGCTGGTTTTGTCCAAATTGTATTACTTTGATTCCTGTATTCTTCACACTTTTATATTATTGTGTTTGTAGTTTGTTATGAAGTAAAGTCATGACGTTGCTTCATAACAAATTAATACGTAATTAATAGCATTAAAACATGTGACAATGTGACAATATTATTGATGCTACTGCCGCTGACAGCCTAATAGAAAAAGACGCGTATTGAAAATACTCTTGAGCTCTCAAATTTTGGTTTTTACAACAATCCAGACCCAAAGTCGAATCTGGACTTTGGATCTTAGCAAAATTAACTTTAGGTTTGATTAAATCAGTCTTAAAATATCCACCAAAAGTTTACTTATACTCATATTACGCGTAATTTAGTCATGCATCTGTAATAGCTATAAAACAAAGTATATTAAAACAACTTTTATAAAGCTTACAAAGACGTAAGCTTCATAAATGTTAAACTGGAACCCTTAACGTTGACAAAAACAATATAATAAATGACTTTGATGAGTGTTCGTCAACATACTCTCACGATGGGAGTTAAAAATGCTTATCGGACAAAATAAAGCTAATGGTTACTTAACCAATTAGGAGGTAAATACCTCGAGGCGTATTTTGGTAACTGATTTTTACTAAATTATTTGCATAAAGACAAATTCTAGGGTTATGGGAGAGGGAGGGTGCACTCTGCAATCCAACAACAGCTGGGCGAACTCGACTGGCCTGGTTACCCCTTTCTCACAGAAGACTACCTTGAAATGTACTGCATTTCCCACTTTCACTTATTCCCCAATGTATTAGATTAGGGCCTTACTTATGAAATTTCCGTATGTACATAGTGGTCACTTTGAATTTAGTTATCTTGCGTTTGGCTTGGAATTACAAATTTAAATTTAAAGCTGTGACATTCTTTTACAAAATCAGTAATTAATTTTATTTCCGACAAACGACTTTTTGCTTATATATCATTGTGTTTGCGACCATGGAAAAGTTAAAAATTCGCGTTATTTTCAAATATGAGTTCCGTCGTGGCAGCAATGCAGCACAGATTCCTACTGATTTCAATTTTTTTCGAAATTCGGATAACTTTTTATGGGGGAAAAAATTCAACTCGGATGAGACAGTGAAAATCGCCTTCAGAGAATTCTATAGCAGAGGCATTAATCAACTTCCATTAAAATGGCAAAAGTGCATTGGTAATAATGGACAAAATACTTTGATTAATTAAATATATAATTTTCATCCAAAAAAATATTTGGATTTTTTTCCATGTAAAATTGCAATTTCATAGGTAAGGACTTCGGTAGCGAGTGAGATATGCCGGAGCCCATTCCCATTCCTTCCTGTCCTATCCCTCCCAATTTTTCCCAACCATTTATCCAAATCCCTTCCTACATCTCCAAAGGTAGGCGACGTATCTGGGGGCGTGCCAACGTTTGTCATTTTGGACTGATGTTGGCATGTACCGCGGATGTCTATGGGTGACAATGTCCACTTACCACCAGGTGGACTGTATGCTCATCTGCCACCTTCTGTCTTTAAAAAATATATATTTATAAAATATAAATAATTACATTATAATTATATTTATATTTAAAATATTGAAATATTTTTTTGTAATAAATTAATGTAGCTGCGAAATTAACTGAAGTAAAATGTATATATCAGCAATCACCATTAAATTTTAAATTGTGCATTACGGTATCGCGCATGCTCCCATCCACTACCGTCTACATCGAATAAGAAAGAATAACGACTTCAATTGTGGCATTATTTACAGCTAGATAAGTTCAGTGCTTCTGCAATCTACGACAATTCTCTACAGCTCTCCCGTTATTAAAGGGCGATTCGTATCGTGTACGTGCTCCTCAGTTAATCGCATTCAGTAAGATACGTAACGGATGAAGAAAGCACTCAGCGCGGACAACTGTATTTTGCAAGTCGTATTTATAAATGCATTACTTTATTATCCTCTTTAGCCTTATTTGTCCCTGGGAACTGGAAAAGTGGTATATAAAAAACAAAAAAATCCACTATATAAATGACTTCCCGAGAATTGAATCGTTTTAAATTCACACTTCACCGATCTTGATAAGAGAAAATGAAGTAGCGTGTCTCGACAAATTATTCTTAAGATAAGATACAAATTGTGCACGCTATCATCTTTTAAATGAGGTACGCAACCAATTTTCGATCAATTACTTACTAATTTATTCGTAAGCCTAAATATGGCTCTTTCTTTTTCTATTTGTTGTGTGATATGTTTGAAAGTATTTTTCCTGATAGAGCGGTTGAGCGTCGCGCCGTCCAATTAGAAGCAGTGCAGTGGAGACGCATCATTAGCGGGCGCGGAGGCAGCGCGGGCGCGGGAGCAGGTAGGTCCTCGACTCCGGAGTCGCACGCCGTCCCTGGCCGCGGCCTTCGCCCGCCGACCGGTTGCGCATCTTTTACTCTAATCAGGGAAAAAATAAGCGTCGGGTGCATGCGCGAACGAAAGCGAACAGTCGAGACACTGCACCCGCCTGCCGTGTTTTATGGTGGATTGTTGCGGTATCCGAGCACACAGGGCTGTCGCATGGTTGCTTTGTCTAGGATTTGAATGATTAAACTATATGAAATAGCAACAATTCATTGATATTAAAAATCTTTGATATAAACTGCAGGGTGTCGTTTGTTATAAAGTGCGATACATAAGATAGATTTAATTTAATTCAATGTATCTTCAGTTGCAGCCCTGTGTAGGCTGTGGTGACGACCGCGGTAGGTTCAAGGGTCCGCCCGCCCATCTATTTATAGCATGCGCTGCGCACCGATGCTATCGGGCTTCGTCCTCGCTCGATCCGTACCCGCCCTCTAGGTATGCACCCCTCGCACAACATTCGGCATATAAAATAGACCAAAGAAACACGATCATTTTTACTTATTCTTCATACTTGTCCATAAATATCCTTTCCAACCGAGAGATCAAGCTAATATCCAGAGGTGATTTTTCTTTCATCTGTAGCTTCTTCTTGCTTCGACTTATAGCTTTATGATAGGACGTATACACTCTTCTCATTGAAAATGCGTATAGATAGTACGAGTAAGAAATATTTCAATAGTGATAAATATCAACATCGACGGTTCAGATAAGTCAGTGGGCACACGTCACGCTCATCTGTATTCTGCGCGCGGAGGCTGCTTCCTGCGAGCCGCATCAGAGTATCCTGCTACCATGAGTTCTCGAATGTTCCGACTGAAGATACAAAGTCATGTGAATCATTGGTTACAGGATTAAGTGAAGAAAATGTCAGTACGTTCGAGACCTTCGAGAAGTGGTGGTTATGGCACTCGTCGGAGCTAGACTCTGACGCCAGGATTCGCTAACCGTCTGTTACTCTGTATTCGTCGCTGACACCGGACACAGCGAGTTATTTACGATAGTTGCGAGACAATCGACCGACCGTCGCGCTTATCCGGTGTCACCGCGACAATAACATGACGTGCATGTTTGTATTAAATACTGCTCCTCTAACACACGTGCCTAGCTTGTATTTTAAGCGTTGCTGATTCATGTCCTCGGTATGTTAGTTATAATAACTTGAGAATGTGAAACTAGTCTTTGTTAGTTATTGTTATTGCAACAGTTGCCTCCGATACTTTTGCGTCGTCTTTTAGTAAGATGTTGTAAGATATTAAAATGATTTGTTGTTAAGTTACCGAAGATGTATGTAGTTAATTTTGCGCCTTAAATCAAATTGTATAATAGCAGTGCCAACGAACAAAAATGACAAAAACAAAACAACAGCTTGACGACATTATTCTACTTGATCTCCGGCAACAGTGTTTCTGATAAAGAATGAAATAAAAACACAAAGGAATGTAGGAACAGCTTGCAACGTAACAACTTAACTTTTCTTACAACAAAAGTTTGTATTCTTATTTACTATTTTGTATTCTTAGGCCGCTTGTTAACAACACGGTTTTCCGCCGGTAAACCCTACGGTTCTTCGCCGTGGTAACCTGTGGTAGTCGGTGTTGTATGGACCACTATGGCAGCTTGTTTTACACACACGGCAATGCCACGGCTCGGGAGAAAAACGTGAAAACTGACGGCGAGATATCGAGCAGTGTTGTATGACTGTCTTGTTTTTTTATAGAGAAATAGGCGGACGAGCAAGCGGATGTCTATGGGAGTTTGTTAACGACACCGTACGTTTTCACGGCGCGCTACCATTTCGTGACCGCTTACCTGTGCTGATTTGAGTTTTGTGTTATTTTAATTTTAGTTTAGCACTCAAAAAAAAAACAAAATCTTTAATTTTCTTTTAGCTTTCAAAATTTGTAATCTTGTAGCTTTTTAAAATGGCGCGGCGAACTCGCCGTATCGTAGGAAAACCGTGTCGTTAACAAGGGGGGGTCTAACCTCTAGATACTCTAGACTCTAGAACAAGTCCAAACTTATACTATCGGCGATCTACAACAAAAAAAATGGGCTGTAAGCGATCGACTAGCCTACGCAGGAAAAGGACAAGTATTATTAAATGGCATTTATTGTACATACGAGTTATACAAATAGTTCCTTGGTACTATGAACTGATATCACCATGCGATAAGTAGGTTTAAAATCGAATGTCCGCTGAGGGAGCAAAAAAAAAGAATTGGTGCTGGTGTGAAATATATAGTAATAAGTAGGTAAATTTATCGATGGGTTTCCTGTGCCGTACCGGACGGAGATGTAGAACGGTCATTTATTTTAGTAAATGTAGTCTACGTTGTAGGTAATGTACTTTGTACATAAAGCAATTAATCAAAGGTAATTTATTTATTAGGTAGAACAACAAACACGCTTATACATATAGTTACAGACAGATTTTATAAAATATTTATTTATACGTTTGTAAATTCACTTAAAGTTATACACAACTTCACTTACGAGTATAATCATGTAGTCTTAAGTAAAATAAAACTATCTACATATAATCTATCTAAAAGGAAAATGTCGATCCAACAGAATTTTGAAACGGGCGTTATTTAGATAGAATATGTCAAACTCGTCATCCAGATCGTTATAATAACGACATATTCTATAGAATGAATTATTGTAAGAAACTTTATTTCGAGCCCCTGGTATGTCAAATACTTGTTGAGGAAACAACAGTTGAGTCAAATGTAGAACTATTTCCACGATCAACCGTAAAAGCTGGTTCTACATGATAACCGCGATGACTGCAGCCCGTTACTTTCAAAAATACTGTACCGATTTTGATAAAAAAGTGTAAACAAGCAGCAGTGACCAACCATAACAGAATTGTACGAGTAGATTTCGAGATTAGTGCGAACAGACGTAACATACACAGGTTTAATCGATCGACCGGTGACTCTTGAAAGGCCACTAGGGTCACAAGAATTTAGCCATTCCAAAGAAAAAAAAAACAGGGTGTAATCGAACCTTTCTCGAAGTCTGAAACCATGAACCTTGCTTACGGTTCTGTATTAATTGACAATATAATCGTTATCTTGCATATTTTTTTGTAAAATTAAAAATATTTTGGACTATGTATTTACGAAATTTGTATAAAAAATATTGGGAAAACTCGATAATTTGATTTTTTGCGAACCAAGACTCGTAAAACTCTTATGTTAATTAACTCAGAAATAAGAAAGGAGTCCACGGATTCACGATGTATTCCGGAAAGGTCCGGTTACACGCTGTGTAATATGCCTATATTTGCGCTAATCTGGAGATCTACTGGAACGATTGTGTTGCCGTTTTCACTACAGTCTGTTTGCACTGTTTCTCATAACCGGTCCTGTAGTTTTGAAAGTGACGGCCAGAAGCCATCCCGGTTTTATGTCTGGATGATAATTGATAACAGTGGCGTTCATTGGTTTTGAAACTTGATAAACGGTAGTAACTATATGCAGATATCTATATAAGGGATTAATTTTAATTGTCTGGAAAATGTTTGGAGCAATAACAACACTAGCGATCGCCCGTGACTTCGCTTACGCTAGCGTAGGTTTATTTAGTGTAGACAAGTATTAGTTAACTGGTAAACTCTGCTTATTTACTTACATGTAGCCGGGAACTTTTTGTTAATCTATCTATTCCTTATAAACAGTAATTGTATATATTTTAGATTTTAAAGAGATTTACCAGGCTTCGCGATCCCACGTCAGCACGACAATTATATTATGTTGTGCTTCAATATGAAATATGACAAATCGGCAACTTTCCTGTACGACGCTGTTCCGCAGTTTAAAAGGTTTTTCTTCATATTGTATTTACAAACAGTGTCCTGGTATGCAATGAATGGGTTCATTATGCAGTTGTCTGTTGATCACTGTTGTTAAACAATTTCAGCGTAGACAAGTAGTGACCACTGACTCAAGCGATGCGGTAAAGGAATGGTCTAACAGCAAACTGCTATTATGAAAATCTTATAATTTTGTATGAAAACGCCTCAATCTTGTACTTAATAGCTTCCCGTTGGTAAGTGGCTCATTAGTTCCTATGAAGACTGTTTCTTACATAGTAGGTAGTCTAGGGGAATTAAACAGATGCTTATGTTTTATGACGATACACTTACATCCTTAGGATGGTTTATTACTTCTGCGCAGATATACTTACCTACTGATACTACATTTAATAAGAGAATGCTTCTTTTGACGTGACCTGCTTGATGTATGGTTCAATCATATTATGATTTCCAGCTTGAAGGTCTTGGGGTAATAGACCTCAAACCTAGTGTGACTAGTATAGTATATAGTCACCACTATATGATTGACTATATACTAGTCACCAAGGATTGACTAGTATATAGTTTTTAAATCGTCCGTCCATCAGCTAGAAGAATGTCCCACATGGATGGGAAATTTAGTCTACTCATCTCTATTTCATGTGTTAATTCTTAGACATGTTTCATTCTCGACAGCTCAATGGTTGTTTAATAACGTCAATACAAATGTTACCAGGGAATTTTAGGACTAATTCATACTAAATTGAATTCATATAACTGCTCTGTGCTCAGTTATACGATGAGGATATCGGGAGTCACGTGACTAACCACTGGAGAATGGAGTTGTATTCATCGTTGTTGTTAGATCTCAGCTTACTTGTTTTATTTGAAAACATTACTTTTCCTTGTCACACACATCCCTTCGAGTAATAAATACAGGGATAATTCTCTTCGTTTTTTGACTTTCTCGTACGATTAATTATTTACAATATACATATATAAGTATATTACAGTATATGAATTTAACATTTAGAATAGATTTAATACTGATTTCTAATGCGTGGACTTTTTTAGCAAGATAACAGATGGTTTTAATACCTCGTAGTCGTTTGTAAATAATGCCAAGTGTTTATGGAACGCATTATTTAAAAATTACTTCAATATATAATCGATTCCAGAGAGCGTACAGCTCATTTCACGGCGCTCCGAGCTCACGCTCACGGTAGTCGTGCAGCGACCGCGACAATGACAAACTTGTGATAAACAAACATAGGCTTCACAAGGGATGCATTCCAGCTCTAGCAACACTTCCGTGCCGATTCACTTTCAATGATTTAGGTATCTGTCTCGCGATCGGTTGACGTGCTGCACGACCTTCGTGAGCTATACCTTTATTAAGCTAAACAATTGTGTAGTCTATTTTACGCGAATTGGAAAACCATTGCACTCACAGAAAGTTAATCGAAGTTAGTCATGATAGTGACTCATATAATTGAAGGTCGAAATGACGGCCAGGTATCTAATGGTCAACGTACACTCGACACTGACCCTGCGCCGGGCAGGGCTCAGCGCATTATTTACATAATCGCGAGGACCGGGCGTCCTTGGCGCATCACTCTGTCCCTCCTCCCGCAACATTTCTTTAGTCAGTCATTGTCTTTATACCGCTACGTTATTTTATAATTTATCAATTTTATAATGCGCTTAGTAATGCATTTTCGTCTTAATCTCTGTTTCGGAAGTCATCTTCAAGTTTAATGTCGACGACGATGACTTGCGAGCGGGTGTCGTTGACTCCGTGTTTTACAATGATGCAAGAGGCAGAGCGTGAACTATTCGCACGAGCTCTGCGTTCTTTGTTGGCTCGGTGTCAGCGGGCACGCCGAGCGGGCGCCCGGGCAGGCCGCGCCGCGCGTTGCGGTGCGTGCAATGCCCGCGGGCCGCGGCGGCGTCGGCTGCGGCAGCGTGCGCGTATTAGCGCCGCGACCTGCTATTATGCGGCTCGCACTCGCTGCCATCGTAATTCATTAGCCGACTCTTTTCGCTTCGCATTATTTATGGCCGCTTAGGTTTTGTCCGATGAATAATACTCTTATTTGTAATTTCAAAATTGTTGCCCGTTCTTAATAGAATACGAGCGCGTAATAATAAGGACATGTGAATAGAAGATGCGAGGTCAAGGATTTTGCACATCACAATGTTTCATTCGAAGTTCTTTTTTCATAGGTTTATTGCGCGTTTGCTTTTGATTTATTTGATGGCGAGTTATTTATGAAGTGTTCATTATAGTGGTTAGAGTTTTAACGAGTGCCTCTACCGCTCTATGATATTTTGTATTTATTTTAAAATATACAATGTAGCTTGTATTTTTACTTTTTGTACAGGCATAATAATTACAATGTATGTTGCACCTATATGCATACGTATGGGTGATATGGAGTTGGTGATTAGTTTTTCTGATTGGAATGAGCGCCCGCGGTGTTGGTGGGCTGGGAGCTTCGATTTCCTGGAAGGCCTCGGACAGGTTATAATACTGGGTGTTGAAGGTTGTATCCTTGAACATTATTTGAGGTGAAGTCGTGGTGCGCATATCAAATGGCCGACTGACGTGTTTGCGCATTAGTTGCAGAAAAGTCCGTTTTACACTAGTCTACGAGTAATAACAGCTATTGGGTAATATATTATATTTTAGTTGTAAAAATAGATCGTAGAATCCGTTTGTATTATGTGCACACGGTCACAGTTAAAAGGTGAAGTATTTCCCACATAATAGGTAGAAATTCTTAGGGATGTATTTATAAGTGTGCATTGGCGCGGAAAGTGCAGCAGAGTGCGCGCGCGCAGTCCCGAGGGAATCCGGAAGCACAATGGGCGGACCACTAATTGTGCAATTGAGCTTTAAACACGCCGCCTGGGCGCACACTCGTTCTGTGACTTCTTCAGTTTCCCGGAACGTACTCGTATCAATTTTCTTACCTTTGTCTGCTTTTTAATATATTTTGTAAACTCTGCCCATAGTTAAGGCTTTAACTATGGGCCCTTTGTACGAGATTATGCCATGAAGTGTATAAATAAATAATTTTACCCATTATAAAGTTCATTAACCACAGTATCATCAGATTATTACGCGTATGTATGCGCTACTAACAAAGTTGTATGTTAATATGTATTTATATATTAAATATGTATTTAATATGTATTGTATGTAACAATGTTGTTAATACGTTTATAAGTATGTATATAATACTATTTATTACATATTTCTTTCTAGTAATTATAATATGTGCACTACTACGTATATTCTTCTGCTTGCATACATCTCTACCCGTCCAAAGGTTGCCTGGAAGAGATCCCTTTAGCGATAAGGCCTACCTTTTGTATACCTAGTTATTTACAAGTATCACTTTCACTGCATTGTTGGGTATGCAATAAAATGTACTCACTTGCTTGGGTATTAAAATAATATGGGACATTGTTAGGTAAAAGGGACTTTATTCAAGGTTTTAGTTTCCCAGACATACCAGACTTTAGGAAAAAAAATAATCTTTTATTACTTTTACTTAAAAAAATATGATTTTATTTAAAAATAATCTTCACACAATGAAATTTTAAGTTACCTTAAAATCTTAACAAAACAATAAGTCCATAACGTTTATACGTTTATAAAATTGTTTCCGTTTAACACATAAAAACCCTTGTTGTGTGATTGTATACCAATATAAATGCACTCTCCCATTCCATTCTCCACTGCGGTAAACAAAATAGGTCTATATGCAAACTAGTGTCAATATTTTAAGAGTCAATACAGATAACAAAGAACCGAACAACTGGTTGCTAAACACGATTCTCAAACAAAATACTTATAAAACCCATAAAAATATTTTTTTACTTTGATTTCGTTACTGAAGTATGTTGCTTAGGGTGTAGAGTATAAGGGTAGTAATGATGTGACAGTGAACGATGTTTAGTCGTGAGAAAGTCGCGATCGACACCGCAGATGAGCCATTGAGATTGGATTTACGATATTTCAAAATCACGTTCATAACCTTGAACCTGTGGGAAGGAAATCACACCTCGACACTACAAATTGTAATCGCTGTTATCGATCCTCTGAAGAAAGTAAATTTTGACGCATATCCTTAGTGAATCCTCTGGAAATTAAATATTCAATGCAATTTTGATGTAACCGTAAAATAATCGTAACCTGCCATTTTATCTTCCACTGCTGGATATGAGTCTCTTCATCCACATTGTCTTGTGCATGGAGAATGTAAGCGTTTTAAACGCCACGTTAGCCAAGATGGTGGCGGGTCCACTTTAGAAGTGAGGTGGTGTAGTTCTTTAGCGCTTGTTATATCGGCTTTGCAGCTTTTTTTCTTTGTATATCTCCTAGTCGTCTTTTACAACACCCACGGAAAGAGAATAGTGAGAGAGTGCACGCTGCATTCCCACATTCGACGCACTCGACTGGTCATGTTACATAGGTAGTCTTGTTTCTCACAGAAGACTACCTTGAAATGTACTGCATTTCCTACTTTAACGTATTTCCCCAATGAACGTACGTGTTTCGGTAGTGAGTGAGATATGCCAGAGCCCATTCCCATTCCATCCCATCCCCGGGGCCTGCCAACGTTTGTTATTCTGGATTGATGTTGGTATGTATCGCGGATGTCTAGATGATAGTATCCATTTACCATCAGGTAAATGGTAAATCGTCTGCCGCGTTTTTCTATAAAAAAGGGGTGATGCTATTCTCAAGCCAGCCGCCAAATTTTTATTTATAAGTAGTTGTGTAAATACACATTGTGTAGTGATGTGTAAATACGAGTACACATGTGTCTTTATATGTATTTTTCTGACACTTGTATTTCTGTATAATTAGTTATTATATACCCAGGATGAGTTTAATCACTAAATACCTACCACAAATCATATCATAGACCCAAAAAATGCAAGATAAGAGACCCGTACAAGAGATTTACCTCACATATACTCGTAATTTATGTGCCTACAAAAAATATTAAACTATTTCCTGTGATATCGTGGCGCGATTTTAGACTTTTTTTTTCAGGTAAATACGTATTTTTAGCAGTCAACAACAAAGTTGTCCTTCGCTGCAAGCGGCGCCAATGACCTCAAACTTTAATTAATTAATTATATCGAGACGCCACGTAATAACACAGAGTAATAATATTATGAGGTCGTTATCCCAAGAATTATGAGCGCTTATAACGGAAAAGAATTCGCATTATACTGAAACGTGTTGTTACTGCAATAACATTTTATAATAAAATACATACCTAATTGATTCTGGCAATTATATTTAGAGGATATTTATTTTAATAAGTGTGTTAAAAATACTGATATTATTAAACGTTCTTGATGAGAAGTTTGCCGGTGTGGTCCCCTGGGGAAATTATATGGAAACACCGAGGCAATACGTGCACGTCTCACACCAGTGTTCTGACACCTCGCCCAGGCGATCATCGCGCTCCACCGTCAATTATAACGGTAAGCAATCTTACCCTCGACTCAATATTGCTGTTACAATCTCTAGGGAGTAATTGCTTAAAGACATAACCACCGATGTCACGACAACCGGGGAGAATCAATAACATCGCGCCTATCTGCGGACTATCAAAATCATTATCGCTGAGCTGCCAGCTACAACGTCTTCAGCTTTCGCGCTGAAAGTAAATATATACGGTAGTAAAGTAACAACTGACATATACAAAAATATCATTTTACAGGGAAGCAGTTTGAACGAAAAACTTCCCATTTTTTATTTCCCACTGAATTAGAACAAATTTATTATTATGTACAGTATCTTAATGTTCTGTTTTTTTTCTACTTTCATCCAAATTTAGCTGTAATTTGTTACTCTGTACATTTATTTTAATTACCTACTTACCTATTCATATTCAATCTCTTTTCTATTGCGTATATACACCGTCGGCGCGCTGCGTTAACATTTAAAAATTCATGTAGTTACCTCTTTATGCCTTGCATTTTTTAACAATTAATGGTATTAATCATAAAAAATATATACTCAATCCATATTATTCGTGCATTTCAGCATTTAGTGCAGTTGTCTCTCTTTTGCACCTTTTCATTTCTAATTTGCTGCCGATCTGTTATAATAAAAAACTCAAAGAAAGAAATACCAAGCTCTTCCTTGGAGATTCATTAAGTTTTGGCTTGTAAGAACACAAAGGTCTTTAATAGATATAGTTAGAACCCGTATTGTATAGAATCAGTGAGCATGCAAATGGAATCCAGTGTGTTTAATAGCGTCGCGACTCTGTCGTGCCAAAAAACTCAAATTGCATCAAACCGGTACCTACCAGTCGACACGGTGCCGTCCACTTTATAACAAAAAGGCAACATTCTAACCAACGACGAGTCAATTAAATGCCACTGAAAATTTTGATTTTAATCACGAGTATCCTAAACATGGTCGGAATTCTTATGAGCTCAGATCATCCATAGGCTAATATTGCATTTTTTAAATAAAAGATGTGATGCTGTCCTGCGATTCGTTCTAACGATTTGACAGGTAACTAAACTTGTAAATACCAATAAAACCTTAGTAAGTCCTCCGTGAATAAAACGTTGAACCTTATCTATCTTTGTCTTAAATCAGTGTTGAGCAACAGAGGCTCGGTTCGTTCAACTCATCATCAGTGAAACGGAAAAACAGGCAGGCGACTACCAAGAACACCAAATAATTGATTATTTGTTTAAATGTTTTGAATTATTTTATTTTGTTAGTTTAATCCTTGGCTTGTCATAAAAGTTAGCGGATATGGTCCGTTATAGCGCTTGGTTCCTTGCAGTTAATCGTGAGCCAGGAGAGCAATAATTTGTTCGACTCGAGGAATCAAGAGCGCGTCCGCTCCGGTTTGTCCAAGTTAAAGACGCAATTACTTTATACAATAGCGGCTTTGCATTCGTTTGCCGATGAATCGGTGGGAAACGTGGTTCCGTTTGGCTTACATAGTTACGTGTGTCATATAAATTATTGTGATACGATTATAGTACCCTAATACAGGGATCACATTGCATATTCTGCAGAACGAAGCTGTAATCGTCAAGGATGGTATTTTGAGACACTTACTTACTATTAAACTTGACGGGTCGGCATCGGGCCTACTCTATTTAATAGAACGCTATTAATAGAAATTTCTACTCTATTTAATAGCAATTTCAATCCATTTGCATCGATTCTTCGCATAATAACTGCCAACATTCTGAGTATTGCCCCGAAGTGGACGCATGCTCTAGATATTATTTTATTTTTAGACCTTATGAGTTTGCCATTGCTATTACGGTTAACTATTACGCGGTTATTTTTAAAGTGGCATTAAAACTATAGCGGGTAGCATTTTTATCGTAATCGTGGCAATTAGAGAGTGAGGCGGCGACCACCGAGGGCGGCTTCGGCATTTTACGGACATTTGAATCATTAGAATGACAACTCCAGTCGCAGGAACATTATAATTAAGAAGATCGAAACTAAATTATATTTGCTCTTGCAATTAATTGTACTTGAAAATAATAAGTTACTTTAAGTTATACAGCATTAATCATTCAAGATCAGTGGGATCTCAAAAATGAGCTTTTACAATAATAAATACGGTTGTCAGTATCAGTAGTGTAATTTAATAGATAGGTACTTACTAATTAAGATCTAGTAACATTTTAAACTTTTACTAGTAACTTTTACTAGATCTAATAACATTTTTCTAATTTTTACGATCTAGTAACATTTATTTTATGTGGTGTGTAGTACATTTAATTTGAAAAAGGTACCGTTGAATGATATTCATTTAATTACCTATTGTATGAGAGCCACATGCATGTTCATATGGACAGCAGGCGCGCAGCGGCGGCTCATTGCCGCACTAAAAGCTAATACTCGTACATATTTTTGTTTGGGCGGAATGTGCTATTATTGTCCTATTATTGCTATTATTGAAAACATCGGAGTCATGCACCCATTCAATTAAAAGCCCTCCGAAGCGGCGTAACATCTTCGTATAAAAAAAAAAATCATTGTATCGCTCGGAACTCCCCACCTTTGCTCGTTTTGCAGCTATTAAAGTAATACCTCGATTTTTTATTAAAATAAATCATTGAATTTTATTTTATTGACTCGTATCGTTACTCACCGAATGTAAAACGACACTGATAGGTATCGGCTGAATGCGATTAAAGGGTAAAGTTTTGTGGAGAGTTTAATGCGATTCAAGTTTGTACGGTTCGTTTAAAGTGTTGTGTCTTATATTGAAATTTCAATGGGATTTAAAATGTTTATGTGTTTTGTTTAGGCACGTTAGATACATGGGGACTGTGTATATACATCTATTGTGGGTAATTTTCTATGGCATGTTCAAGTGAGAGATGTGGCCGTGTGAAGCTACTGTGCAAACACCGTGCCACCAATTAACGTGGCTCTCAAAGTTACATCTAAGTGACCGGCAGGCGGCGGTTCTTTCAAGTGCATGCACCTCCTCTCGTTTTATTTCAGCATAGACTAATATTGATTCAAGCTCGTCATGTTATGTGTTATAAGGTCGTCATTTACTCGTGTTGAATATTCGGCTGGACTGGAAATGGATGGACATTTATCATTTTATGAAACTCTATACTCGTACTGTGTTTTAAATATTTTACTTCCTTTACTTAATAATTGGCTCAAAGCATCATTGTTTCTGTGTTATTAATCTGCTTTAATGCAGGAATGCTGATCCTAATGGCACAGTACTTGGTTTTGGGATTAGGGGCCTTGTATTTGCATTCTATACAAGCCATGTAATAGATATGTTTTTATCCCTGACTGTTTTGTATTACTTTCTTTGTTGTGATAATGGCTGTGATAAATAAATAAAAATAATAGGTATTCAATCTGTTTAATTGACTCCTCCCCCCTTAAATAAGCGAATCCTCAAATTAAAATCACGGCAGCTTTGTTATTGCTTCGCGTGAAAATATGGATCGGGGTGACAATTGTATGATGTAGCTGGGTATTGTAATGTATGATGTGTAAAATCCTGCCTTCATGTATTTTTTCATTTTTTTTTATAGAACGAAGGTGACAGACCAGTAGACCGTCCATCAGGTGGTAAGTGGACACTATCGCCCATGGACGTCTGCGATACATGCCAACATCAGTGCACAATGACAAAAGGTGGCGCGTCAACGAATGCGCTGCCTGCTTTTGGAGATTTAGGAATGAATTTGGAGACAGGGTTGAGAAAATTGGGAGGTATAGGATAGGATTGGATGACAGAGGTGCTTTGGCATATCTCACTCACTATCACTATATGTACTTACTGGTACATTGGGGGAATAGGATAAAGTGGGAAATTCAGTAATGGTCGTCAGTGAGATGTTCCTAATTAATCTATATAGTTATGATATTACTACTGATGTGTACGATAGCCGAGCTGAGAATGGATTTGCTGAACTTGAAAGTCTATAATAGGTATAAGATAGGTATACGTGTAGGTATACGGTATAGGTATACGGTAATGTGCTTTAGATCAAACTGTACGTTAAATTTATTAATCCAGCAGTAGGTACGGCCCAAGACATGACCGGTCTCTTCTACATTTTATTAAGCATAAAGATCAATTGAGTTGGATTTTTTGGCGGGAACTTGAGGAGTGAAGTTAAGTTTTTGTTTGATTATTATAAAAAAATGTGTATAGTGCGTTTTGTGGTTTAGTAGGAGTTTATTAAACTTCAAAGGGCTTTTTTATGCGTAATGTTTGTGATATTTAAAAAAAAGCATAGGATTGCATTTTTTGTGTGCTTCCAAGGAGTACTTTTCTGTCCTCAGTAAAACTACTATCACATTACTGAGCGACTCCCGACTTACTTCGACGGGAACTGGACATTGTCAGGATGCGTTTTAGACCTTGAAATTATTTATTATGAAGAAAACTTGATACTGGCAGAATGTGCTAATTACAACAATTGCCATATATGAAAAGAAAAAAAAAGCTAATAACTTTTTCAAATAAATTGCATCTATAGTATTGGGCGATATATATGACATGCCGTAATGGAGAGAAACAGTCATCTATTTCCATTTTTATTTTTGTAATCCGTTAATTTCTATCGCACAAGGCTTCGTCTTAATATAGATGCTCCAAAATAGATGATTGCAACTGAACATCTCTTTCTCATTCGCGACATGCCCTACGGTATGGTGACATGTATATTGGTGGGTATTGGTACGAGACAGCGGATTTTGTTATTTAAAAAATCCTCAAGCAACAAAAGAGTCTTATTCAAATGAATAGGTGGTAAATGTGCAAGTTAGTGGTGGTCCTCCGATTCTTTTCGATTTATGAATCCTATAAATAACTCTTAAGCAATTTTTTGTTCACGTGTCTGAAGATGTAAGCATAAATTAGTAGGCATGCAATAATTGCAGTCGGATTGCGTGCCCGATCCTCAATGGGAGATATAACAAAGGTTGGCACACCCTTGAAGCGCGCCGCAGCGCGTCGTGAGCCGAGAAAAAACTACGACAATCTTTGAACAAGCGGAGAATTCGCGTCCACAACAACAAGAACAAATTGAGCGCGAACTATTGTGCGTCGCGATTTGCTGAGATAACTCCCGTGTTGGAGAGCGCGGGCGCCGAGCGACTGCGGCCGGACGTCCGCGGACGATGATACTACCTCACGAGGCCGGACCGCGACGGTCATCACACAACACTTCCATTACTGTGTACCATCTAATTCTTCTGTAGTGTTTCCTCCCGAAGAGACTATGTACGCGATGTTAAGGAACTCCGTTGTTGAAGCGTTGTTCCAATGGTGGTGAGTGAGGGACGCGTCGTCGTTATAAGGGGGGGTCCCGAGTGGCGCGCGCTCAGTGTGCCCGAGTGTCCCGTGTTGCGCTAGCGCACTACCGCGTGTGACCGCACTTTGCTTGTATCCGCAGATATCCGAGCCCATTCACCAAGATGCAGCTATCTCTGGTCTCCTGCTGTTTGCTGTTTGCCGTTACCTTCGGGCCAGCTGCAGGTATTTATTATAATTAATCATATTAATTATCATAACTAATATTTAATTATTAAATTAATAAATTAACTTACATTAAAGGCATTCACCAGAATTATCGAACTTTTCCAGTATCATAGGATATAGTGGAAAATGTACTGCATTGCCTACTATATCCTATTCCCCAGTGTAGGTATACGTACCTACGATAGTTCGATAGTGAGTGAGATATGCCAGAGCCCATTCCCATCCCATCTTATCCTATTCCTCTCCATTTTACCAACCCTTTCTCCAAATCAATTCCTACATCTCAAAAGTTTCCGGCATCCGGAGGCATGTCAGCGTTTGTCATTGTGGACCAATGTTGGCATGTATCGCGGATGTCTATGGCGACAGTCCACCAGGTGGACTGTATGAGCGTCTGCCACCTTCTAAAAAGTTTCAATATTTTTTATTATCGAAACTTGTCCATTCATGTTTAAATTTTCCAAGTTTACTGTTATTTATAAACTTTACAATACTAATTTACAAACTAAAAAGTTACAGATTAATTTTAGAAAACTTGCAAATGGAGTTTGCAAATATGAAAATCATTTACTATCATTTTTACATAACGGATTTCCTCGATATTGTTTAAAACTTTTAATTAAAGAGACGAAGATTTCGTAAAATAAACTTTCTACCCTTCTCAGAATTCAAGACAAGTCGGGTCCAATATAATATATAGTATACCTTTTTACTATTTCAATATTATAATATTTTTGGAATGAAAGCATTCCTTTAAGTTTTATATTCTAAATGGGGTCGGAACGCGTATAATAAAGGTATTTATTTGTTTCCCTTTTTATTTGTATGAATATAAAATGTGTACAAAACGCATAAGTTTAAAAAGTGATGTTCCTTTAAGTTCATGAAGGTGAAGAAGTCGCGTCAATCGTACGCCAGGATAATAAGATGCCATTCAGTAGTTGCACATGTACCATTTTATATCGTCGTTCTGGTGATTGAAAATAAATCCTATTTGTTCACGATAAAGGTTGTGTAGACGGCGTAGGGACCTTGGCGGACGTAGTAAGGCAGTTGTAACCTACAGGTCTACGACCTTTATTGTTAAGCTTTCATTAGAGCACAATGGTTGGTTCGCAGCGGCAGGATCTCTAAATACCTTCTATTGTTTTTAATTGGTTCTTTTTATTTTTAAAATATGTTGTGCCTACTTCCTGTAGCCCTTTCAGTATCCACTGCAGGACATGAGCCTCTTCATGCACATTGTTTTGTATATGAGGGATGTAAGGGCCTTAAAAACGTAAAATTATGACTTCATAATTTAATTGAGACAGCTTACAATAAATAATACGATAAATATGCTTAAGATTTAAAATTAATAAAAGAAATAGTACTTAAAACACTAATCTTAAAAAGAAATCTTTAACGCAGAAAACTATTAAAAACTGCTTATCATTAATCAGGGTATAAGCCAATTAAACAGACTTGTAAACATATATTAGAAATACGTCATTCATTACAGTGACAGTACAAGTTCAATAGACGACAGCAAACGTTCGAAAAAAGTCGATTGGAACAATTTCTTGCTGCATGCGTTACATGCATTGAAAACTCCATGCAACGTACGCGTAATATCAGTGGAGCTTATCGAAAGCTCTAGCCGGCATTGGTAGCGCGTTTCGCGTGTTGACACAAGTGCGACCGCACACTAAACAGGTAACTATGCGGCAACTAAACAATGCGATAGCCGTTTATGGCGCAGTTTGCTGCCATGAACGTACAAATTCGTTGCAATACATGCAACATAAAAATACTGGTCTAACATCTCAACAAAGGGGGTAAAACATATCGATTTATACGAGTACTAACGTTCCTTGATTCGTTTCTTACATATAAAAATAGATTAAGGTATTCCAAGAAAACAGATTGTGAACTTATTGTGATAATTGTATAGGTGAGCTTTATTAAATTGCATGATTGCCGCTATTCTCGGAAAGCTATTCATTCAAAGTCAATGGCATCTCAGACGGCAACGATTTATCTGCGCTGCGATTCACGATGAGATTGTCTGTGAGTCGAGTGAATGTTAATAGTCTGCGAGAATACGATTTACTTTAATCAACATTGTAGCGATTCTGCTAATGAGGCGTATCCGCGGTCGGCCAGGTTATCGGCGAATAGGCAAAAACTATCGAACGGAAGTTGTTGAGAAAAAATAGGTGAGGGGGTGGCGGGTAGGGCAGGTGCGGGGTTCATCGGCCGTGGTCGTCGCGTTGTCAGAATAAAAGTACGGCAGCAGATGCATTTTCATAAAATAATATAGGTTTCTCTGTGACTCTGTACGGTACGTCATAGTCCTATTGTCGCAAATTGTAGATGACAGAGTCAAATGGGTCTTTAGAGTCAAAATGCAATTTTATAAGAAAAGTTCAACATTATATTAATTATTAATCCAAGCGGTGTCTTGTGCCGAATATCTCAATATACATATTATATTTTATATTACCGCTTTATTTATTTTTTAGGAATTTAATTTTATATGCACTAAGATTATATTTTCCTATGGGTACAATATACAATTACGTAGTTGTAACAGAAACTAACCAATAACATTAAACCTTTATTAATTATTAATCTTTATTACTTTATTAATAATTATTTATTGCATATCAGCGGCAGACAAAAAGATAAATATTATTGGGCTGAGTGTGGTTTTTAGAAATTATTAAAAAAAATCATTTATCCACATCAGTGTGAATTTATAATGTGGTTAATTGAACAGTTCATCCTACTGAATTTTTTCGGTCATTTTTCACATCCGGATATAAAACTTGCAGAGTGGCAAAATTTCGATGAGAAAGTTCGAGTGAAATCCGGAATTACGAAGTTCCTCAAAGGGATTAAAAACTGAATTCACGTACAGACGTGTGGTTGCTTCCACAAAAGCTTCGACAGTTACCGTAACGTGATATAGTTGACATAACAATAGCACGCTTGGGTCAGTTTGTTTACTACCGCACTTACAATGGCCTGTTTATATTAATTTACGTATTAAATTTATGTATACAACAGTACTTGCTATCAATAACACGTATCTATGTGCGATTTGAAAAAAATAAATATCGGTCGAAGCGAAAAGTATATACGGAACAAAGGGTAGCATAGCCACTTGTATTTTATTTCTTTATTCAGAAACATTCGAAAAACACAGCAATTAAGAGATACATGACTAAATACTTCTGTATATATTTATGTACACTAGTTCAGGTAGTCATATTGATCCATTGAATTTCCGAATCTCAAAACTGACTAATATTTATTTCAGTGAAAAATATTTTTAACTTCATATTTAAGTTAAGAAATTTTAAATAGTACTTAATAGTACAATAAAATCCCAGCTTGAGAATGCACACTGCACACGAACAGTGATTTTTTTAATTAGGATTTATTTTCGATTGAAAGAAAATCTTGGAAAGTAAAACCACCCATCGGCTCTATGTTGCATTATGTATCTTTTAAAAATAATTTGTGACGCTCGTAAGGTTTATCACTATTTAGTTAAAGAATGTAGGTACTTAACATAAATTCAGGATTTAGAGTCAAAAAGGCATAAGTTATTGAATTCGACGTTCATAAACGCCACAGATAACTTCATCCATGAACATAAAAGCAGATTAATCTTCAAGTCTGTCGGGTGCCGAAAGCGACTAACTTTAATTTACTGTGATCCTCTCGACTTTACCTTTTTGCCGCAATAATTCTAAGGTAATGTGGTTAGAGCGACGGGTGGTATGATTGTATCAAATTACATACAATGGATTCTTTGCCGTATTGAGTTTAAATTCGGGATAAAAGTAACCTGAGATCAGAGTTCAATTATTAAACTTCATTGAGAGGCAAAAATGTCGCAGTAAATTCTACTGTCGTATATCGAAATATATCTTTATATCTTATATATATCATATATCTTTATAGTATCGGGGACATCGTTTTATTTTTCTTCTACATACAATCTGCCATTATTATAATTCTCTGTAATGGATTGTGTCCTATTTTGTTTCGTTGTTTTCTCTTAGTTCCACGTTGGCCTTAGAGTTCGTTAGCAATAAATTTAAATGGAATTATTAGCATTCGCGAACATTTGTTTGTCTCGTTGACCAGGCCGAGACCGGCATCGGGTCTGATTACTAAAAATAGTCCGAGAGGTGCATTCCGTGGTGGGCGCGGGGCGCAGGCTGCGCGCGCGCCGTCCTTGGGCTCGTCTCGCCATTAACTCGATCCCTTTTTTGCGTTTCGATCGTTATCCGACCGCGAACAACCCGATCGATGTTCTCACGGACGCGAGTAATCAAGAAGTTTCGATAGACTCAAATTGCAGATTTTTTTATAGAACGTTAATTTAGAACAATTTGAGAGCATCCTGTGGCTTCTCAAATTCTTGTGAATCATCAGACTATGAATATCGGATGATCGGATTGCTTTAAATGCTGTCAAATGGTTCAACGATCTGTATGCCTGAATTATTCTTATTAAAATATCTATACATGAGTCACGAAACCTTTTTGGATTTTAGAGTATTTGTGGATTATGCTACGAGGTTTTACAGTATTATTCTCTAGATGTATGAGCTATAAAAATGAATGTGTTATAGGTTCTTAAGCCTAACAGTACTGAGAGTTAACTGCTGGCTAGTAATTGATACTTGCTTTATTTGCGGCATAAACTTGCAGCATGGCCGTGAAATATGCCGCCATAACGTAACGAGCGCGTGGTGCCGAGGCCGCGATTACTAGCGACTGGTTCGCATTACATAATGCATCGGGCGCATGCATGCCCTATGCCATGCGTCTGCGCAGCGCCCGGCGCCAATGCGCTGCGGTTACAGGTTTCAGTTTTAATCAACTTAACCACGTTTTATATTTTAAGGTTATTAATTATGAATCATAACGTCAAAAATGTCTCGCTTCTTGCGTACTGTATTTTCGTACAATGAACAAACTAACTAACCTAGTGAATGCTTAAATATTCAGGACTATATTTAAATCGAATTTTTTGCTCGTTAATTATATTTTTCCCATTAACAACAGCTTAAAAGTCTACCAAGCGCCCACTTGGCCATTTTTAATAATCCTTGTACACTTTATTCAAAGAACTGAAAAGTTATGATGTCGTAAAAGAATACATAAAGGGTAGATACTCATATGTTTAACGTTACTGGGAATATGCGAGTAGTCATAATATAATAACTGACTCAATTCTCGTCACGTAAGGGATATGAAGGTAGATAAGAAATATAATAATTTAATATTTCCGTCGAATCAACATTTGTGTTGAAAATTTAAATGCGTTTAGATAAATCTCGCCCGTCTTTCAAGTAGTGTCAGACAACATACCAATTCGTTATGTTTGTAAAGTTTCCATAAAAATAAGTACCTCCTGCGGCGAGTGCGAGTGTTAAAATATGGTAACATTTGTGTTCGAGTGTCGCAGACTGCAACCACGGGCTTGTCCCTACTCGGGACGGTACTTGTCTCTTAGACATTTCATACTATTTTTAGACTTGTTAGAGCCTACGTTGTGGACCGGTTCCACTCGGCAGTGGACTGCACCCACCACCATTTTAATGTCTTACTTCAACGGATCTCTTGAATGCTAGATGAATTATTTATCAGCCATGACCTTTTGCCGAGAATGCCACTGCAATGAATATGCAAGTTTATATAATTACGTTAGCACTGAAGGGTGTAAATTCATCAAAGCTTACAGAAATAAGAAAATTACTACTTTGCTGTTGCCGAGGCGTGGATTTACCAGTTTTTTGCAAAAATGTTTCAAAGAAATAAAAATAATGGCTGTGTTGTTTACAGGTTAACATTACAACACGCAAAAACATCTCTTTTTTCATTCGTGAAGATTGTAATTGCCTTAACGCATTTTTACATCTCTTCTTGTTTACTGGTATAAGTAATCATTATATAAAACATTCAAGACTTTAATCTTATAAGTGAAATCATCAATTTACATTTAATTTCATATTCAGTTCGTGGTAAATCGAAAGGAAGTTGTTATTATTACACGATACGTGAGGCAACACTGCCACGTGACAATTTCTAGACGAATTCTAATGAGGCCGTGTCTGTAGCTCACATGTTGGAATTGTTTAATACCAAATACGATACGACTCACGATCTTACGTATTATTTGCCGACTTCCGACAAAGATAAACCGATCTACGTGACATATGGAGAAATAATTTATTTTAAAAAAGTGTTCTATAAACGTACGGTAAATATGTTTCAGTAATCAAGATTATTTTTCTTTTTAAATTTTGGTATTTATTTTCAAAGTGCCTCAGCGAGCTATGGATAAAGTTATGGAGTTTCTTTGCGAGATAGTATCCAAAACGACGAGTATGGCCAAAGAACTAAAGTCACCGATATAGCTCGTGCAATCAGCATGTCAAAGTGACAATGGGCAGGCAGGTTATATTCGTCATAGGACCGATAACCCATAAAGTCCTGGAATGGAGGCCACATGCCGGGAAGCGCTATTTGGCACGTCCTCCGGCCAAGTGGATCGAGGAATTGAACAAGTTAGTCGATAGCGGTTGGATGAGAAGAGTCGAATATCATGAGTGGTAGCGAGCCTTAGGGAGATATCTAAATATCTAGCAGTGAAGAGGAATAGGCCGATGGTATGTATGATGGTATTTATTTTCAACATCTATCGATTGAACGACGAAACCATCTGATTCATTTAGGTAGTTAAATACTCTGGTTGGGTGGAAGATATCGTTTAAGCGATCAGGTCGCTAATTGTGTCTCTCCAACATTGTGTAAGTACATGTATATTTTGTTCTTATTTGTTGTTTACGCAATGAAGAGTATTATTATTTGAAACACTGAGAATTTTGACTATTAACATAAACTGTTAACAAAAGGGTGCAAAAATACAGCATTCACACTTAATATGTAAATAAACAGTTCTCCTACTAATTATTTGCTTCGAGTATGTTCCTATGGGAACAGGATCAAATCAAATATCAATTTGAACGCAATAGGAGTAAGCAAAGTTTATTGGCATGGAATTACGTATTGTTCTTTGTATATTCGCGTTGGCACATTAATAAACATAAGAAATTTACCTAAGACTGTGTAAAAAGCTACTAAACATGCACATGTGTAGATGCACGAAACATGTAAAGAACCCCGGGATAAAATTAAACCTTGTGATTATGGAAATAGAATCCATTGAATGAATGAATGGGTGTGTGAAAAATTCAGAAGGTTTTTATGCATAAAAACAAGAAGAAATAAGTTAAACGGATCCAAAGACAATTAAATTGATGCATGGAACATTGCATGGAATTGAAAATTGAGAATAAGTTTATGAACATGGATAATTCTATATTTAAAAAGTTCAATTAAGAAGTGTTGAAAATCTGGGAGCAAATTTTTTTTAAAGAGTAAGAAAATTACTTATATGGTCCTACAAAAATAATGTAAAATATTTTAGTATATTAATCGGTATATTAAAATTAAAATATGTAACTAAAAATTATATGTTTTTCATTATTTTTTTATTATGTTAAAATTTAATTGACGATTAATTTACTCGGATGTGCATAACACTACCCACACTCGCTCAGCCCTTTCACCGAGTCCGCTTCTGTAATCCGCGTCAGTAGGTATCGAGGTGTCATTCTGTGCGTACGCACGTGTTATGCACACACGAGGAAATTAATCAAAAATTATTTATTTTTAACATAATAAAGGAATCATGAAATACATGTAATTTTTAGTTAGTTTTTATTTTTTTTGGTTAGGTTTAGTGAACCGATGAATATATTTTAATATTTTACACTATTTTTGTCCGACCTTATATACGTACTGAGGTTATTACGAATAAGGTAGATTTAATCAAAATTATGAAGTGAGTATAAAACTATAATTAAATTAATGCATGAAGCGTGTCTATATGGGGACTTCGAAAAAAAAATATAAAGAATACAGAAATATAAAGCTCTACCAAATATTTCCTTATATAAGTTTATTTTTCATAATTTACCAATTGTTCAACTGTTGGTCGTCTCCTATGGCTATTTTTTCCTCTATATCTTTTTTAATTTTATAATTATAACACGCACGTGTCTTCTAATCATGCGTCAAACATTTTGACATCCCACATCCATATCCGAATAGGATCAAATCAAACAGGAATCGATTACCTGTACAGACTTATGTATCGCACTATTAAAGTAAGAGAAATTTAACTAAAGTTACGTACCTATAGAAAACCGAAGTGCAGACACAATCAGTTTTCGAAACATTTCTAAGTATATGAAAATTTATGAACGAGTCACACACCTACTTTGTGAAATTTACGTGGGAACAGAATCACAGCTTGGATATAAAAACTGTGGTGGCTTCAAATAAAAATATGAGAGCGCTTGTAATTTTATAAAGTTTGCATATTTTACATACATGAGGTAAAAATTGAAGTGGTGCAACCTATAAATGTAGCTAGAATTAAATTAGTGAACACATAGTCTCCGTTATGGAAACCTCCCGCTAAATATAGGAAGGACCTAGTGCCGTGACATTTGCGAGCGATTTTTGGACATCGGACCGTTATCGAGCCGCGCGGCGTCCGGTGGATGAGCCGGCCGGAAATCTATACGTCGCCGCCAGTACACTCACCCCTACTGATGACTACTATAATTCTCAGTTACATCATTAATTCATAACACATTAGATTAGCAATCTCCTTCCTGTTAGATTCATTGATAAATATTTCTTCTTGCTGACTACTAGGCTGGTGGAAAAGTTCTTTAATCTGGGAAAAAATATTTCAATTCCAACTACAAGACAAGAATATATATATTTTTTTTTATTGTACAAAGTGACAAAAAGCGGACTTAACGCTTAGAAGCATTATTTATTTCCCAGTGAACCTTTGGGCTAAGCATAGATGACGTGGTGGGTGCATTAAGTTAAAATTAAATAAAACCATAGTGAAATAGTGACGCATATTAACTAAATAAAATAACATAAATAAACATTTTATGGTATTTGTTAGCGCCGCTTTTTGTTTTGGCCACCTTTTTGAACACTCTTATACCCATGACGGAGACGACTCACAGATGTCACCGGGAGAGAACTAAATACGCAATTATAATCTCTTCGCGCCGCATCTCCGTGTCTCGCTTTCATTTTGGTTGCTCTCGTCGGCACCATCGAAAACAAAATTCTAATCGTTTATCGGACAATATTAATCGGATCGCGACTCTAGTCGCGTCTTGATAAGTGATAAACAAAAGCTCGCCGCCTGTCCTGAATCTGCTGCACCTAGAACCTCCCGGGTATGTACCAGACAATTTACTATATAATCACTTTCATTTCGATTAGTTTTCACTGTATATGCACCACCGCACCCCGCATCCTCCTTCCGGGGTAGCTGGTCCGGACACATTCTGTTATTTTCATTCTGCATCGCGCACACGTTATTTATATATATTTGTATGTATGTATATATGAACATACACATATATATATATAGATACCATACATACGTACGTAACTACAATATACTTTTACAATAATTACAATTCAATAATTATTTTACCCGTATACTATTTATGGCAAACGATAAACAGGCATTAAAACATTGTCTTAAGAAGTATTCAACGAATCACATTGGTCGAGAATCGCGTTGAAAGAAAATTGTTATAAAAGTGTGTTTGTTTTTTGTGGTAAGGAGATCAGATTAGGTTCAAGAAGTAGTTTTTCTCTAACTAACGAACCACCTATTCACTATTTAAACTATTACATTTCAGCCTCTATTAACAAGCAGTGTACCATTAATTCATCGTCTATTAACTGGACAGATGGCAACTGACACACAGTGTCACGGCGTTCACGATTTTAGTTCCGACGTGGATGTCACCTACGTGGCCGGGACCGGTGTCGGGGACGGTTGGCATCAGTATGCGCGACACGCTCGTGAGTCACGCGACGTGACCCGCCTCGTGACTCCTCATTGTTGTCCCACCCTGTCCCGTCCTGTAGTGCCGTCAACCACTTTCTAAACAGACCTAACGATCGCCTTTTATGTCTATTGTATCGTAAACTGATACTTCAATAGGGTAAAATTATTGACTAGCAACGTGGGAACAATGGTTGTAAGTTTAATTGTTTGGGACTGGATACTCGTAGTAATTAAATAAAGCCAACTCGTAATATCGGATGAATGAGTTCAAATTATGACGATGTTTTCAAGAGAAGATAATAAAACAATTACATTGAAATTTATTAACATGCGTGTTATATGATTTTTTGTACCTACCTACTTAATTCCTTTCTTACACGTTTACTTTTTAATTTTAGTGGTTTATAACCAGCGGAGAATTTTATTGGATGCAGCCTGTGTCTGGTTTGTCTGAGCCCTTCCTGAAGCCTGAAACCATGATGCTCTACTTATGCTCTTGGATTAATTGATGTAATGTAATGTATTTTTTGTAAAAAATAGCAATTTTTAGAGAATTCTATTTTGTATATTTGTATTAAAAATTCCATAAACATTGTATTCCTACTTGACGTTCCGGCACGGGTTACACAGCCGTGGTCACAAGTTGATTGAAGAGGCGGGTAGTCCAGGATGGGAACTGCGAGAAATTTAACAACTACCTACATTTGATCTTCACATTCGGAAAGGCTGCGACATACTACACTAACAATGCCCGCGGACGTATTCGACGGTAAATCGTAAGGTTTATATCCATCTTCCCAATTGAATGTTTCATATTTCTTAATTTCAATCGCTTTACGTACAATCCTAGGATAATAGTGACGTTCAGTGAAGAGGTTTTCGGAAGTGAAGAGTTCTATCCAGTAATTAATTTCAGCGTTGAGAAAGTGTTCGGCTATTGCTGATTTACTAATTTGGCGGTTTCTTACAGATGCGATGTGTTTTCCTTGACCCTTTCAGGAAAATAAAACGTAAACAAGTATTAAATTATCATGTTACTAGCTAGTTATCTCGTCTCCAATATTTTTTTCTATGTGTACAATGTAAAAGGACTCGATAAAATAATAATGCTATTGGAAGAATGAAAACATCAAGACACTATCAACAAAGATAAAAAACTCGACCTAATTGAAAAATCGAATCCATAATAAAGAAATTTCCATTTCTTTATTATGACAGAATAGAGGCAGAATATACAGAATAGAAGATAGAGAGACGGAATATTTCTGTGAAGAAATACACTATAAATTCTTATTTATAGGTCAGAGCCCATTTCCTATGCCTAATATAATGGGAGTATAATGGAATAAGGGAAATTTCTCATACAATTATATTCTCTTTTTCCTATCCTATCCCATCTAATCTTAATGAGTAGGAGGTCATCCCTTTCAGTAAATAGTATAATGAGATAAATAAACTTCTTATTCTTAATCCCATTCTTTCCCGCTCCTCTAATGAAACATGGAGAGTAAGAGGTCCTCTAATGAAAAGTCATCATGACGATATATTTCCTATTTTTTTCTTAATGCTTTCTCAAATCCATTTCTAAATTTCCTAAGATATGCGGCGCATTCAGGGGCGTGCCAACGTTCATGCTTAACCAACAACGTTGCCGTGTAGGTCAGTTTAGTTTTGTGTACTCAGTTTTGTGAAAAAAAAAAAGTTCTACGGGTTCCAATTTTTTTATTACATTTTTCAAAGTAATCTCCACTTGCATCTCTAAAAATATTCATGCGTCTGAACCAATTCTGAAACAGAAATCCACTCTTCCTCAGCCTCTTCGAACGTAGCCAGCGCGTCTTCCGGTGACGAAAACTGCTTCCCTTTTAGTTGAGATTTAATTTTGGGAAATAGAAAGGTCACATGGTGCCAAGTTGGGACTGTAAGGAGGATGATATAAAACTTCAAATAGAATGTCACCTGTTTTAAGCGCCGAGTGAGTGGGCACGTTATCGTGGTGCAGCAGCAGTCTGCGGAGACCATTTGTTTGAACAGTTGTTACTTACTGCAGTAAAAACGTTTGGCAAGCACGTGGCTACGAACCATTCTGGGTTAATGCTGCTTTGGTTTCGTAAAGGTATATATAAATGTGAAAATAATTTGAGATTAACTTTTTTTAGCGATTCTTGCTCTTTTCACTTTGGTAGGCGTTAGCTCACTTTGAAACAGCCAAACAGTAGATTGACGCTTTGTTTCTGAATCAAATTGGTAAATCCAAGATTCGTCACCTATGACAATGTCGGAAACGCGCCGAGACGACCCTGCTTCAAATTTTGTTATCATATCACGGCACCGTTCGACACGAACTTGTTTTAGAGGTTCGGTGAGGTTGTGCGACACCCAACGCGATGCTATCCTCCTGTTTCGTAGATGCCCATGCAATATTTCACACACACTAACCGTTCCAATCTGCAATCTCTCCTGAATTTGCTCGTATGTAGGTACCTAATTCGCCTGTTTTGAAAAATTAATTTTTGCACTGCCACCACGTTTTTTACCGTAACATCCGTTAAAGGGCAACCGCCACTTTTTTCGTCAGCCAAACTTAGTCGACCACGCTTAAATTCATTGTGCCAGCGATACACAGTTGCCTTAGAAGGGAAACTTGTCTGCAAATGCTAAAAATAAATCTAATTTTATAATAATCTAATTTATAATACAAAATCTAATTTTATAATACATATTTGTAAATAAATCTGGTACTGATTACCACTAATGAGAAGGTACCTACCTAGTGAATATTTTCATTATTATACTATGATGACTTTACGTACTACGTACATACACTATCTAAGTAAGAGGACAAATAGAAATATACTGGAGCCTTTAAAGCCTCTATATTATGCATTCGTGAAAAGCTCTTATAAAAGACAAAATCGACGTGAACGAGTAATGCGCGACATCGTTTATGCATGAGGCTGTATTATGCATGGATTCCAATCGCGGGGTGTGCCTCTAATAGTCTACTGAAGCCTTGTAGGCTCAGACTACGAGTATACGTAGCAATTGAACTGAGCAATATGGTTAGGATCTCAGAGATAGGTAGACATTGTATGTAATGTATTTAATTGCATGTGGTGTCATGCAATTTACATGCTTAAATCTAAACAACATAAGGCAATAAAGATAATTCCTTAGTTAAAACCGTGAAGTTTATATTAAGTCTTTACCTATGAAATTGCCATTTTACAAGTATATGAAAAAATCAAATATTTTTTTGTATGAAAATTATATACAGATTTAATTAATAAAAATATTGTTCATTATTATCAATTCACATTTGCCATTTTAATGGAAGTTGATTGATGCCTCTGTTATAGAACTCCCCGGGACGGGAATCGATGACTGTGTATAATACTGCTGTGCCGGTACAGTCACCATGAGCTTTTATGGACTCAGTTTACGTTTGGGTCATTGTTTGGTTATGTCTCCTGAGTTCAATCCTTGTGACGAATGTTTTCGATTATCATACAGGATCTACTTCTCATCACAAGTGACAATACCATTCAGAATCCATTAATTTTTCAGTTTTGTTTTCAAAATTTTTCAAAGTAGTTTTAATTTTTCAGCTGATTCAGTAAAGTAAAGCAAGCTTCGGCGCGTGTTTAGAGCTGACTTTCGTTAAGCTCATACAGTACCCACTTTCTGAACTTCTATACTTTTCCGATTTGACGCAAATGAATCAATATCATTTTGTTACTTACGCCGAAGGCTGCTGCTAACTCAGACATGGTTTGAGATGAATCCGCTCAATTTCTTTAATTAATTCTCTACTTTAATCTCCGGACGTCCACAGGATTTGTGCTGGAGGTCGAAATTTCCAGAACGGAAACGATTAAACCAAAAACGCACCGCGCGTTCGTTTGCGCTATTTGTTCCATACACACTGTTGATATTGCGTGCCGTCTGTGCTACGTTGCTGCCACGACGGAACTCATATTCGAAAATACCGCTCATTTTCCCATTAAACTTTTTATTCTCAATCTCATTCTTCCCCCTTCCTCTAAGGAAAATGGAGAGTGCAATGATACGAGAACCCCGCTATGCTCACCCTCGTCCTTTCCATTGCTTTTTTCAAAACCACTTCTAAATTTCATAACATAAGATAGGCGGCACATCTAGAAGCGTGTAACGTTCATTTCTAACTCACGTTGACATATATCGTGGCATAATTATATAAAAATATTGTTGTTATTGTTGAAACACATTGTAGAAAAAAGACCTACGGCAGCGCTAGTCCAAAGGGAGATTTAGCCGTTTTTCGTAAGTAATTATCTATCTTTACGGCTCCTATCCACCGACGTTGTGTGTTTAGATAATATTTTCTTGAGATTTTTGAGTTTACACCGTCATAATGTTGGAATCGATTCGGCTTATTTTCGACCTTAACCGGGATATAGACCAAAATTAATTTTCTGGAAAGGTGGCTAGGTGAGGCCCCATATGGAGTATTGCTCTCAAATTTCAGTGGGCCGGCGCACTGAAATACCAATTGGACCCACTTGACTCCATCCAACGACGTGCTGTTCGTATTGTTGACGATCCCACTCTCACGGGCAGTTTAGTACCCCACAGCATTAGGAGAGATGTTGCGTCTCTCTGTGTGTTCTATCACCTGTACAATGGGGAATGCTCTGAAGAATTGTTTAATATAATTTCCACCTCGGGTTTCTACAACCGCACCTCCCGTCACAGAAGTGCGGTCCATCCGTATTTCCTCGATACGGAGGTGTCGCGTACTGTTCGGTCCAAAAATTATTTTATACCGCGAACCCGTAGGCTGTGGAACGAACTGCCTCAAGAGGTCTTCCATTAAATTACGATATGGGGTTCTTCAAGAAAGCTGTGAATAGGATTTTGCAAGGTCGGCGGCGGGCCCGCATACCCCCTGGTGTTGCAGGTGTCCATGGGCGGCGGACTTACCATCACGTGCGACCGCTAAAAAATCTAAATAATCGTCTAAAAATCTATATCCATTAAAAAATCTTTATTTATTTGGCGTAAAGCTTTCGTTCTTTCACTTCTAAAAGAATCCAAACTCACTTTAGATCCCTCTATCACTTTAGACCTATATCTATACTTCCAGTTATGTCTAAAATTCTTGAAGTTGTTGTTCATAAGCAGGTTGCTACTCATATTTATACAAACTAATTAATAAGTGAATACCAATCTGGTGTTAGGCCCGGGCCCAGTACTATTACGACACTCCTTAAAGTAGTCGATGATATTAGGGAGGGCACGAAGGGTGCGCGGTTGACTGTGCTAGTCTTAATTGATTTCTCTAACGCTTTTAAACACAGTTGATCACGACATTCTCCTTACCATCCTCTCACGATTGAGAGGATTCCTTCTCCTTCTCTTCGTCTGTCCGGGACAGGTTTTCGTCTTATCTCCGTGGGCACAGGCAGGCTGTTCGTATTGATCGGACTCTTTCTGATTGGTGTGATCTGTCTGTGGGAGTCCCACAAGGCGGTATACTATCTCCTTTAATGTATTGTTTTTATTAATTTCATTACCACTTACCTTATATACTTTTACCATTTGTACGTATTATATGCTCAGGCTGAGGTTAACAATTTAAATGAAGTTGTTGACAAATTAAACTGTGACCTCTGTCACATCGCCAACTTGTCCAGTAGGTTTGGAGTTACCGTCAACCCAATTAAATGCCAGTGAATTATCCTTGGCAGTTCTCGTCAGATAGTCAAATTAGATCTGGCTTCTGTTGCACTAGTTTCCTTTAGCAGTATACCTATTCTCTACTGTTCTGAGGTCAAAAATTTAGTATTAATGATTGACAGTTCGCTCACCTGGTTCGCACTCTCACTGCGATCCCTATATCAATTTGAAAATTTCCTTCCGACCGCCACTAAGACTGCTAGTTCAGTCACTTTGCTACCGGTAATTGATTACGCTGATGTATGTTATTTCGATGTAAACCAAGATCTTCTTAACAAATTTACCCTACCTATGGAACAGACAACAAATACTACATAAAACTGTAGTATGGGTTAATTGTATAATATTCCATTATATTTTAACCCATTTGTATTTGTAGTTACTCGAGCGTAATGTCCAGTATGCTTACACAGATTGCTCATTTTCATCGTATCTAAATTTATCTAAATCCCCATAGAGAAACAAAACAGAAACAAAACTATAATATGTAAATCGGCATCGTTCGTTCCCTCCGAGAATCTGTGCAGGCCGGTGCGCGGCGCGCGGCGGCGTGCCGTTCTTGCGAACAGGATGCACTTAATTACGTATTTTATTAATTTCTCTCGTGACGGTTTTCAATAAGGCTTATTGCGTTCGATGACCGGTTAATTCTCGGTTTTGCGTGATTTGTGCTAGAATGCGGCCTGTCATTGGTCGTGAGTTGAACAAGCTCGAGCGCATTCGTGGCCGATGGGCGGCGCGCCGCGTAAGATTTGCACCGCTGCTTCTTAAAGCGGATGACATTGCACTTCTAATCTATTATCTCGTTGTAATGACCGTTGCGCACCGTACCCCTATGACATATAATGGGCGCTACATTGCTCCATTAACATTTCAATATAAGTATTGCGTATTACCGAATACTGCTTAGTATTGAATAAATAATGCACTCATTATTTAGTAACTAATCAGATGAAAGATTATATAAGAAGAACAGGATTCTGCAAAGGCGGCAGCGCACCCGCAAGCCCCCTGGTATTGCAGGTGTCCATGACAACTCACCATCATATGGCCTTATCATTTGGTCCGTTTGCCATCTTACTATATAAAAAAACGTTTTCATTAAAATAGAAGTAACTATTAACTTAATTTATGACATAATAAATCTTGTGGTTAACCAGTAAGTACACGTAGGTAACATGACATGGACATTCAGTATAATTAGGCGTGCCATTAAATGAAGCGGTGGTTCGACCGCAAAAATATCGTCCTATAAGAATTTCACGCTCATTGGTATGCAACGGACGTAAGTAACTTTAAAACGAACGTGCGAATTTTATGACAATGAACTGCAGCCGCCTTATATGACGGCAGAATTGCGGTGCATTCCAGATTCCAGACTTGTAATAAGTAGTTATAATTTATAGCGAGTACTAAGTAAATTTAAATTCGATAGTTACTTTTCGTGTATTATTTTTGATCGCTGAAATGAACATATTTAACAAAAGTTTTATTAACGATTTAAACTGTTTTATTAAGTACAGCGAAAGGTGTCGCTACTTGTAAACGCTACGTAACCACTCATTTCTGTAGCTGTTTCAAAAGAATGTAAGATAGCATTAACTATCTTGCATTTTGTATTAAATAACACGAAACAATTGACCAGTTGATACAAACAAGCGAAGGCGTGGACGTCTCATCAAGGCGAATAGTCGAGGGACGCGCCAGAACTCATCTCTCGGGGTCATATTCATTTTTGTGACGGGTTTCATTGTCGCTTGTCCCCCCCCCCCCCCCCCCCTCCCACTCTGCGCCGTCCCGTTCAAGCCATCAATGTCACCAATATAATCTACGCAGCTGTGATTCTTCAATGCATCATTGTCCAAGATGAGGCCGTTTTAAAGCAAATTGTAAACTGATCGGTCGGCTGACAAGTTTACTTTAAAGCCAGCGTGTAAAAATGTTGACATTTTTCTTTACAAATTATTTATTGTTCGCGTCACACGCTTCGTGTACAACATAAATTGCGGTGTTCAAAGAGGCTCCAAGCGGTTAACCGCAATCTGTGTAGGATGTGAACTGGAAAATATATTTTATTTGAAATGTATAATATTTGATATTTGACATATTTCAGATTATTAGATCAATAATAGTTATGCTTGTTTCTTTATTGCAAACAAAACTTTTATTACTGTCATGAAAAGCCAACTGTAAATTATTATTTAATGGACAATCAATTTAATGATAAAGGCTGAACGTGACTTGACTCTCAATGAAGTTCCATTTTTTTGTTTCAGCTCAAAGGATAACAACCATACAGTTAGATGGCGTGCAGTACTTCATATCTAGGATGAATCCCTACAGCCCAGAGCTCAACTATTTCCTAGCCTATCAGTACTGCAGGTAAGTTTTAAATATCCTGATGATTATTATGTAAACGTTCCAATGTCAAGTTTAAAAGCACGGCGTAGTAAGGCTAGGTGTATATTTCTCACGGCGAACGACAGATTTATCATTACATCGTGACTCGCAATTCTTATCTGTGGTGTCGTGTCTCAAGTCCTGTTCAAGTCCTGCCATAACTATTCTGAGCCAGGCGTTAACAAGAGTACCTAGTTTTGCTTCGAAGCATCGCGACCAGGAAGTGCAGGGACATTTGCATAACCGTTAGGGGTTCTGGGAAAACTCGAGAACAATATCGGCACCTCGGCAAGCTACTTCCGCAAGCCATACCCGCTGTTAAATGGGTGCTTACACAAAGGACTCGGCATTATAGAGGTAGTACGCGGTCGCTGCGAAATGCATTAAACCTGTGTTTGCTACTTTACTGCAGTTGTCTACGGCAACAACACTTATTCCACGATCTAGATCCAACTACTTGCGCGGTCAAATGGCAACTAAAGGTCAATCGCCCCGTTGCTCAGGCACGTTGTCCTTCGATCGCTACGCTGTCACGACCTATTTACAGTTCCAATTGTTGGCAATTACTGGACACATCATTCGCTGCTAATACCAAATGTTTACAAATACTTAAGTAATAGGGAGAAGGCGATTAAGGTCGCATATCGTTATAAAATCGTCGTAAAAAATGAAGTAAATTCTTGACAGGCGTGTCGAGGTGAAACGACAACAGGTGCTGCGTGACGAAGTGTCATGCGTCGTGGTTGCCCGGCACCGGGAGCCGTGGATAATTTACAAACTGCTTACCGTCGGGTTACGGTCCGTTTTGATCGCAACGACAAAAAGGAAATAACGGGACTTATACAACGAAGATACGCGATAGTCATTTGCGAATTTTTTATAGCGTCATCATCGAATTATCGGTAAAGTAAAAAGGCCGATTGATATGGCTGATGATTATTAAAATACCGGTAAATATTGAATAGAAACGGCATTCCAATTTAAAAAATATACACGTCGTTTATTGGCTCATTATTTAATATAGAAAGATCTTGAAATGCTGTGGAGTGCTTAAGACACATTGAATTTTAGGCTTTTTTATTTTTAAACGAGGACAGGAGCATTACGAAACGTTTATGGCGTCAGTAAAGTTGTCGATATTACGTGTATAAAGAATAAAATGAAAGGACTCGATTAATTTGAATTCAGTATATACGACTCTTCAAACATAAATGTTTGAAACATAATAATTGTTTTAAACATAAATTGTCCTCACATACGAGTATTTATTTGAATTGTTACTTCCAGCTATTTCACATAATTCAGAGATAGCTTCTTAATTACCTGTTAGATAAAATCCGTTAGATTGTACACACAGAATTGCAAGATAACAGTTACTTTACAGAAGTTTAATTCCTTCTTGCATTTGCAATTAAGTACTTGATTGGAAAATTGAAGATGAGAAAATACATAATTTCCTAGATATTTTATGAAGAAGGAAACGATAGTTATTAAAAAGATTACAGCGTAGTAACGAGAGGAAATCAGTTTAATTTTCGTTACAGTTTTAATTAATTGACTTCGCCGATAAGAAAACGAATTATATCTTAATAATTGTTATAGGAAAGCGCCGTAGTCATATGCGGTTATATTTTGCCGAGAGTTTTTAATCGGTTAGAGTTTTTTGAACTTGGTGTTGGAATGTAGTCCCGTCGTTACAAGGCCGTAGCCTGGTCTTTAGCGAATAAATTGCCTCTTGCCTCCCGATGAACTGGCTTCATCGTATAACTAGCTGTGTCTATGGCTAATAGCTGAATATGATTAGCTGGAATAGTTAGATAATACGCATTTATGGATCCGGTTGGAACAGGTCTAGCTTCTGTCATGTGACCAAGAAAATCTGGATTATGTGTTATGCAAATATTTACAGAGAGCAAAAAGACTGGGGTCGTAAATTATGTTCTCGTTAGGGGTCCTCGCTCGAGTGCATCTTTGTAAGAAATGTAGATATTTTGACGAGACTCGTGTTTTCTACTATTTATTGTTTTAGTGTACCATTTGTATTGGGACTTTATAGCTTTTAATAACATGATATTTAATGACTGTCATTGATAGTCTAGGGATTTCTATCCTCGGCTTACATCCGTGTGGTCGTCTTAAATCAAATCAATTCAATCAATTCAAATCCTCGGCCTGTACCATTGACTTTCTACTCATTATCTTTATCATTACCTCTTCGGTAAGAGTAAACATCGTGACGAAACCAACATTTTCGAGAATTAAAAAAATCTGGAGTATGTGCGTCACCAATTCGCACTGGGTCAGCGTGGTGGATTATGGCTCGAAACTCCTAGTAATTTACTAGTGGAGGCAGTGGAACGTTATAGGCTAATATCGAATAAGAAAGATACTGTGAAGACTAGGGCTATATATGAATATATTCCTACAAAAATACAAAGATATTGTTTTTTTGTTTACAGGTCATTAGGCTTGCAGTTAGCTTCTTTTGAAACGAAAGAGAAGGCTGATTCTATAACAACGTATCTTACGAATGCAGGTAAATATTAATTTAGAATAAATATGTTTATGATCATGTATTTGAAGTTTAAAGCCACAATGCTTATCAATATATCAATGACATCGAAAAAGGCCAAAAAAATTGTATTTACTTTATGAAAAGTTTAGTTATCGATAAGTCTCAACTGTTGCAACGCGTTTCCTAACGTGTTGTTAGGAAAGAAAATCCTAGAAGGAATAGAATCGCAGAATCCTTGTGAATAAGTTGAGTACACGCAAACGAGACGTGGCGCACAGGTAGAATCGAAATTCTTTACAACTTTTTTTTAATAATAATTTGTAATCTACCATAAATTGATCTTGACACTTATTCTTTCTTTTGTATCTAATGATTGTATGTATACGTTTATAAAGTTTGCATCGCGTAATTGTATAAATCGTTCAAATTTAGGTATAAACTGTGGAGTAATTTAACGATATCTAACCAAATTATTGAGGATTTAGAAAGAAGAAAAAATATTATAAAAACCAAACAAATAGACTCCAAAAACGCTTTTAAATGTATAAAAAAACATGCTAGAAGTCTACATATAATTATAGATATTACTATATCCGTTAAGTACTAAATATAGTATCTATATAGGGGATATAGTAATATGTGTATATATATATAATAGATATTACATATGTTGTAATACGAGTACATATGATTAGGTACCTAATTTATTTTTCAGTTTTATGATAATTATAGAACAGAAAATGAATAGCACCAACATGTGCTGACAATAATGAGTCTAATATTTTTTAAATGTGCCGCTCCTGTCTCTATCACGTTTCGTTTGTCAAATTTTAGCTTCATAGCATAATAATGTCAGGTTTAGAGATATATTCGTATGCTTATTTTATAAAATGAGTCCGGTTTTAGTAATAATCTAGTATTGAGATTTAGTGCATTGTCCAGTTTAGAATAAGTAAAACTTTTATGTTGCCCATAAAAACCCGATATTTTGTTTATTTCAGGGTATAACAAATATGACTTTTGGACGTCGGGTAACAACCTCGGCACGGATATGTACCTTTGGATGAGTACAGGACTGCCATTTAACGCGACTTTCAACTACATGCGCCGAATGCCCATTGACGCGCCCGCTCAGCATGCGGACGACAGCATTGACCCCCTCGACTTGCCGCAGGGTAGTACAGCGCCCCAACGCACCGCTAGACATGGGTACTTATATTGACATTTTACGATACATTATATGGTCAGGAGTCTGTGGACATTCTCACCCAGCATGCGAATGCGAATAAACAGTATCTACATTTGGACAAATTAATGCGCAACATAGTTCCGCAACGCTCGGCTCCATGGCCTATAATTAACACTTATTGTCATTTAACAGCTGAAGCATCTGCCACCTTAATAGGTCTGCGACTGATTCAGCCGTTGTAGTTTTTAATTAATTTAGTGTATTGATGAAATTGGAGAATCTTTTATTAGTTTTAAATGTTATGTTTGAAATCCAATTTTAAATTTATTTCAGAACAAACTAATGATTCGAATCCCTGATTCGAATAAATATATATTTATTCGAATCAGGGATATGACATGTAGAACTGTCAATAAAGTGTCATCTCCGTACAAATTTCACACTGTTTGACAGTTCTATATATTATATCCCCGATTGGAATAAATAATCCGATTTCACTGCATGTAAAGCAAATGTCATAAGTCATAAGTGAGAACATGAAAAAGCCACCGCGTAATGACACGAGACATCAGTATTTTCGTTTATTCACAAACGTTTACTAAATGAATGGAAAAGAACCTTAAATTATTAAATAAATACTCCATGATAACAGTAATACAGTTTAGAATTGTTATGTCACATGTGTCAGTTGATACCGTTGATTGTGAATAAGTAAAGTTTATCAAAAGTTCATAGAACATTTTTTGAATCGTTTCTAAATTCAAACTAAACATGAATTTGTGTTGATTTATATAGAACAATAACAAGTAGGATTTTAATCAACTAAGCGTGACAATGAAACCTAATAAGAGTGCCTACTTAATCGTAAATCATTTTTAGCACGAATCCTTCATTTTCGTGCTTGTGAAGGATATACGAGTATATAGACGAATTTGGAATATAATTACATAATGCCACCAGGTTCATAAAAACCTTTTTGAAACATGATTTTATTAATAATGGTATTTTTTTTAAAATAAAGAAAATATTTTCTTCAATTATTGCCGAGCTTGTGAATGAATAATATTCCCTTTTTTAATATCAGGTAGTGCCATAATTGTGAAAAAGGGACTAAACGAAAGTGGAAGATGATGCATGACGGCTTTTTCATGTTCTCGAGTACTGAACACGTTCGTATTTTGAGATATAAATCCTTGATGATTTTGAACATACTATAATATGAAAATTTTAAAAACCTTAGAATGAATTACACGTTGAGGAGTTAGATAATTACTAGTTTTTACATATAGTAAAAACGCGTATACCTATGTTTAAAGTCTTTATATTCTTGAAATGAAAATGATAGCTGGTAATGAGGTATAATAAGATCACAAATAAGTTGTAATAATACGAGTACATTACAATCACAAAAACGGACTATTCCCGCGGTCCGCTCTGGCGGTTACATTATACTATGAAAAAATTCTCCGTTGCACGTATGGCTCGTCTTTCAATGCGAACGCGAACTGAATAAATGAGCCCTTGAATACACGTTTACATAATTTATTGCATAAAAACTAGTCGATATTCCAGAACGGAGCACGTTATGACGAACGGATGCGTCGCACTCAAGGCGCCGACCTTCCACTGGGAGCCGCAGCACTGTGGCGAGATCAAGGACTTCATTTGCGAGCAGACGCGCTGCTACTACTACAACTACGGCTCCATCCCCGTCTCCTCCGCGCAGGGGTAATGCCAGGTGAGATGCCAGCCGTCTCCGGAGGCCCGCTCCCCGACCAGCCGCGCGCACTCCCCCATCATGCCAAAACACAGGGTTCTTCTACAATTCCTAGTGTCATCCATGCCCGCGTCAGCAGGACGACGCTCATAAGAGTCATTACTTATTAGATGTAGTGGTTGTGCTAACATTAAATTTCTGGATATCATAGTATCGTAGTTTTAGTTGATCCATCGTGTACGAAGCGCGCGGGCTCGCGGGACTAGGCCTCTGCGCCAACCCAACCACCAAACAAGATCCCTACACCCAGCAGACTACATTTGGCCATTACAATCTTTTTATTTTTTTGCCCATTAATATGTAACTATTCAAAATTTACGAATATCATTTGGTGGGTGGGTGAAGGGGGCTTTGCTTGGTATCTCTTGATACTTTACATGTCAGCTTACAGTGTTTTAACCAAAATTTTCATTACATAACTAACATTATTCATTAACTTAACCTCACAGTTAACTTAACCTTAACCTAATCATTATGATTATTAATTCAAATTGTTGGATGTTAACGCTTACTCTAAGCGTTAACATGTGCAATAATCGATTTACGCCAATTTACTGGGGCGATAATTTTAGTAGACATGCTAGCGGCTCTCTAACGGGGGCGGCACTATTTTTTGCTCATCAGGAAGCCGCTCTCACTGACGACAACGACGACAGCGCACCCGCTCACCTCGTCGTCGCCGCCGCCGCCGCGCTCCGAGCACCTTCCGACCCACTTCACCCTCAACGACCTCATCGGCAAGCTGCGCCCCTCCTCTCTCGATGGACTTCAGTCTCCGCATCTGAAGAGCGGCGCACTACTCAAATCTCCGCCTCAGATCGACTCTCACTACTCGCGAGCGGCCGACGCTCATTCTCATGACCACGAACACGAGGAGCAGAAGGAGGAGCCGACACAAGGGCCGTACGAGGACGATGAGGGTATGGTGGGAGACGACCCGGCGGCGTACCTGACGCAGGAGGCGCGCGACGCGCCCGCTGCGGAGGACGCGCCCTCCACCGCGGAGCCGGACGCCACAGAGCACTCCGTCCACGCCAGCGGCATGCTGGCACCGCCCGCCTACTAGCGTTCGACTCCGCAATACAAACGTGTTGTTTAACATTTAAGTAACAGTTATGTATTCTTTTTACCAAAAGCATTTCACTATAACTAGGCATTTTAGGAAGCGATTTTAAGGTGCTTAACATATTGCAGTTGAGGGTGCATTGTAAGTTTTGGTTATCCGATGTTAGTAAATTGTGACGAATTTCTATAATTATAAGAAGTATCGATTGTACTGTAGTATGATGAGGGGCATTTAAGGTTCATATGGGGCAATAAACTTGGGAAGATGCTGGCGACTCGTGCGACTGACTTGCCTCCGTCTTCCATAATGTTGAATATCACAAAATGATTATTCCACAATATACATATAGGTACCTAAACTTCGCTAAGGTAATTAAGTAGATATGTCAGATCTCTAGTATTTTCGTTTAAACCGTAAAATGTACTAATTTAATTAAGAAAAATTAAACGGATATTATATGTCAGGACATATCATTCGAAATAGTTAAGATAGTGTTATAAATGTGACCTACCTAGATAAGTGTATTAAGTTGAAACTCAAGAATTTAAAAAGAGTGACGTAGCGAAGTAATAAAGTTTAAACTTTATAAAAATTTACATTGTTTTGTTTTAATTTAATCAATTTCTGCTAATTTTGCACTGTCACAAATTGGGGCAACGTCATACAACAAGGGGCATGATATTAATTCAATATAAAAAAGTAAGTATTTGTAAAAACTAATTATCATCAATTTTATCTGTATACAAACCTACCTTTATTGAAACTTTACCAGTAACCTACATTTATTGTACATTTATCAGTAACCAACGTTTATTGGAACTTTATTATTATTTTATTATCCAGAAAAAAAATATATAAATTCCTTAGCACAGATTTATAGACGCCTCATTTTAAGGGCTTATATAGATAACACTAAACATATTAAATAATTATAACGAGTAGTAATGAACATCATCTATTTATACGAGCGTTTCTTTTATTATCGTATCATAACATAATAAGTTGCGAGATTGAAACAGAAGTAACCTGCTGGTACCAGCATGTCATAATAATCTCATTATGTCCAATGATCAGGACAGAAGTATGTACTATGGGAAATACTGTCAGTTTAAGGAAAAGTGAATATACTCACCAGCCGTTGACGACGCCCTCCACGTTCAGCATGGGCACGATCTTGAAGACATACTTCTCCCGCAGCGCGGCCGCGGCGGCCGTGTCGCCCAGCAGGCACTCCAGTGTGCCGTCCATCACCCAGGACGCGTTGCTCTCACCGGGGTGCACGCGAGCCGTCAGAAATATTATCTCCCGGTCCTACAATCCACATCGACACTAATATTAGAAATCTGAAAGTGAGTTTGCCTGTCTGTTTGTTTGTTACGTCTTCACGACTAAACTATTGAATTGATTTCAATGAAATTTGGCAGATGTAATCTGAAATACGGAGAAAGACATTCAGCACTTTTCAGAAAGGACACTTTTCTGCTTTTTACCACGGAAAATTGATTAGGTTTTCCAAGCACAGCCTATTATTGTTAAAACAAAATCCACACGTGTGAAGCCGCGGGCAAAAGTTAGTACGTAATTAAATCGTACATTACAGTAGAACTGTGATACTCTAAGCCCTAAATTAAGGCTATTCATTTGCGACTCGTTTAAGTAAGGTCGTTAACTCGAACTCTTGGGTTGTAATGCCGATTTAAATACAGAATTTACAAAGCACGAGCTAAGAGGTAAAGGAAAACATCTTGAGGAAATAAGCGTGACATGGTTCCTCATACTGGTTATGTTCCTAAACTCCCTTGTGCAATGCAGAGTGCTCTACAATCAGTCAATTAATAAAAAAAAAAACAACTCTTATTGAATTAAAGGAAACTACCTCCCACTCTAAAAATAAAACTATATTATTCATTAAAAAATATATTAATATAATAAAATTTAACACTCTAAATGATAATAAAAAAGAAGTTAAATAATAAACACAATGCTTAATAACTTATAATGAAGCCTATATTTTTGACACCACAAATCAATATTTTATTTAAATTATTTAAGTAAAATCAAATTATTATACAATCAATCTTTAAAATAAAAATATTTAAAGGTAATCAATGTAATATCAACAATAAATACTCTCGTGATACTCCAGTATAAAAACTATAAATTCCTAAATAATACTTTCCATACAATATGGCATCAGATTCCCTTAATAAAAGCAGCAGTATCTATCAAAATATCGCGTCTGTTTATTATAATAATGTCTCCAGTGAAGTGGGTCCAAAGTTAAATAAAATGACCCGTGGTTCCACCGGGGGTCACAGTGGTGGGACAACGAGTCGTGAACGATAATAAGCCACTTGCCATCAGATGAACTCTCGTCTATTACCTATTTTATTGATCATAACCCTTTCACTTATTGATATCAGAGTAGACGGGTGAAATGATGTCCTGTAAACTATTTTTATAAAAGATGACTGACGAGTCCGCTTAATGCAAGCTGTCGTCTACGGATATCTACGATACATGCCAACATCAGTCAAAAAGGGCACATCTGTAAATGCGCTGTTAAAGTTTGGGGATTTAGTAAATGTTAGGGTTGGCGTGTCAGAACTGACAGGGATTTGAAAAAGTATTAGAAAAGGTGGGCATTAGGGAATATGAGAGGGAAGGATGGAGAATAGTTTGAGAGAAATAGAGAATTCTTCCCATCCTTCCCCCTCATGATCCCTATTCCACATTATACCCACTTCTCAAAGTGGGTTGGATAAAAACAAAGTTATCAATACCTACGCACGTAGTTGTTTATGATTTTCACGGTTTCACACATAAGTATTTGTCTATTGACACACTTCGGTCACATGTGACTGACAGTGTGCAGAGCCATTGGGGTCACGTCAGTCCAGTGACTGACCGTCACCAGTGTGCCTGACGGGCTAAACCTACCAGTCAGCTCCAGTCAGTTGGCGACGATCGTTGGTGTAACCCAGCCCAAACCCTTTGAAGACTCATTTAATGAACTCCCATAGTTAATACTTATCTATACAATAACCTAATGATGGGCAGACAGTAGTTTCGAAGATAATAATTTGAATAACTGCAGACGTTCTGTCAATCTTAGAACTTTCATAAAAGGAACATTTTCCAAATATGCTCCCTCCCTACCGGTAATTATTAATTTCGTTGTTGTAAAGGCTCGCGCACATTACAGCCGCGTCGCGCCGCAGCGCATCGCACTGCTAAACTGCGACAACGCACATTATAGACGCGGCGAGGCGCAGACCAACACAATAATTTAAGTCTTCACATAATGATGCACTTCAAAATAATCTATCTATACAGAATATAAATGGTGTTGTAGATTTGTTAGGTAAGGGAAGTTGATAGGTGTGAGGAACTGGATAAATTCTTCAACTTTTTAAGGAATGTGTTCACTTTTAAGTGAACTACATTCTTTATATTGAACACAATAGTTTATTTTCGCGTTTAGAATTAAAAAAAGCCATTTTAATCGATTTACAACATCAATTCGATTGGTCGTGAAACAACATTCATACATTCATAGTCATAGTATCCAAATACAGTAAATTTAATGAACTAATGACCGTAATAATGATTATAATAATATTTATTATATGTATAACTAGTTGTCATTCGTCATACATAACAAGAGCTTATACATAATATCATAGATAAGAAGCTTTAAATAATTTAATTCATTTTTAATGGAATTTAAACGAATTTTAGTGACTTTCTATTATTAACTATTTATTTATTTTAAACAGAATCTAGAACAGTTAAATTAAAGCTAAAGTTAAATTAAAGTACAGCTAAATTGACTAATCAAGTGAGACTTGGTCCAACAGGCCACTAATACAAAAACAATTGAAGGTCACAAATCATATATTTCGATAGATTTACTGCACATACAATACTAACCACAATTGAATTTGTCGATGAATCGTCAGCGGAAATGGTGAGCAGCGGGACCTCGTTGATGTTGAGCGAGTAGCAGAGCGGCTCCACGCGGAGATACGCTCCCGCCGGCAGCTGCAGGCTCCACTGCCAGATGCGGGTCTGAGGACAAATACGACATTATTTGAGTATTTTTTGACATGAGAAGTGAAGTCGAGTTTTTGTTTAATTAACATAAAAATTGTGTATTGTGGGCTTTGGTGTTTAATAGTGATAGTTTATTAAACTTCAAAGTATCTAATGTTTCTGCGTAATGTTTGTGATAATCAAATAAAATACTATCACTGCGTTTTTCGTATGCTTCCGAGGACCCCAAATCTTCTGTCTTCAGTAAACCTACTGTTACTTTATTCAGCCACTCCTGACTTACTTCGATCGAACTGGATATTGACGAATTTTTAATTACGAAGAAATCTTGACACTGACACAATGAGCTAATTGCGCTCTTGCCATATAAGAAAAAATTGTGTTGAGATTAGCGAAATTTTAAAGTGCACTTAGAGTGCGGTCAATTCGTCGCAACACACAATGTTCAATAGGTACGTAAAATGCTCAATAAACATTGTTCGGTTGATGGATGAATAATACATTCCACATTATCAATCGATATCAATTGAAAATTGTATACGAATCAATTGGAGCTTTAAACATTGACGGATATCTAACGAGAATATCATATTATAGGTGCTACACTAAATCGATTTGAAGGATCGATGTCATCGAGTGACATCGATCGACCGCAAAATAACTTTACCTTTACAAAAATAACATAATTTTACACACCGACAATAAGGACCCGTTCCTCAGATAACGTCACAGATAAACCTGCCCTTACTAATATTACACAGAAAGTAAATTTATGCATGTTCACCAGTGTGAAGTGGAGGTTGCGAGTTATCTATTTTTCCCACTAATCCGTATAATGAATTCGATCCCCGGTTCGTACCACTGTTTCTATATAAGTACGAATTTTTCAATTATCACTAGCTCGGCTGTGCCCTCCTTAAGAAAAGAGGCACACGTGCATTTCGATGTCGTTCGAGAAAAATGCAAAAAAAATTGTAAAATGTTCATTAATTAATTTAAAATAAAGCTAGAATTTCGGATAAAACAAAAGAATAACCATTTTTTTATTTTTAATCTATATATATATATATTAAAATCCTAACAAGCCGTGTCTGTAAATTAAATACTTCTGGAAAAAAAAAATCGTTTTATTGTACTCTACGAACGATAAAGAACCCACTTTTATAATTTTTGTATGTCTGAACGTGCATCATGCATCTATAGATATAATAAAATCGTAACAGAACCGTGTTTGTACGTTAAATATTTTTTTGGAAAAAAAAGTTTTACTTTGTATTCTACGAACGATATAGAACCCCAAACAGCCGTTTTTATAATTTTGGTGTACCTGTCTGAACGCGCATCACGCATAAGCTATCACAAAGAATTTAATAAAACTTGGCATAATTATAGCTTAGACTTGGGTTAACATATATGGGTTAACAGTTAACATATAACATATAGCTAACATATGCACAATATCAGCCGTTACAACCATTGAAAAGCATTAAAAACCACTGAATTCAAACAACCGAATGAATTTTATTGAAACTAACCACAACGATAGTTTATGCCATATTTCAACCCATAGGATACTTTTTATTCCGAACTATTTATTATAAGTTTTCTCGAGAATCATTGTCGTAATGCGTCGCCTGATAAATCAATAGCAATATGTGGGTGCAAGGAGAAATTCAGGCGTCGTTGAGGTTTTAATTTCAGATCACTAGAATTTAAATACAGTGGCGGAACGGCCCCGGAGTATTAAACGATTGAATAGCTACGACTCCATACAGCAGAATTGAGCAAATATAAAAATAATAATAGAATACATATATTAATAACAAAAAGAGGGTAGTGTCCTTATCCTCAATAACATTTCTACGCTACCAATTTTAATACTCTGCTGTATGTGTGTCATCGCTGTCACTGTCCTGCCAGTCTTATATGAATCTTATTTAGAATTACATACCTGGCTACGGGCTAATAGCCGTACTTTCTGTTTAAGTCTGTTTAGAAAATTATCATATCATCTGTGATTGCTTAAGAATTCAAAAACTATGGACATCCGGTCTATCAGATGTGAATGCCGTGTTTCCCACCATCACCCTATTTTCTCCTATTTATTGTTACAGTTTTGTGTAAGCGTCTAAGCTCGTTGAGATTAAATAGAGACTATGTTCGATACTACCATGGCAAGTATTGATGAAACAGAACTAGCGATTAGTCAAGTACCTATCAGTTATCCTCACAATTAACTAATCAGTCTAATCACACATTAAAGTCCAAAAGTCCACGCGAACGAAGACGCGGGCACAGCTAGTTCCCAAATATCATGTAACAAGTATGCTATGCTTTCGTTAAAAATCTTACTAATGCGTTTTTATTGTTAGGAGGGTAGACGAGGAAACCTGCGTATAGTATTGTATAATCAGTACCCGTAGTATTGTATCCAAGAATAATAAAAAATGTGGGGCCGCGTGGTGAACTATGACCCGAATCCACTTCGTGATTCCTAGAGGACACGGAGGAGCACAGCTTGCAAGGTAAAACTGTGCGGTGGGGCCGAGGGGGGCGCTTGAATTTATACTCTAATATACACAGGATTAATATATACAACGATAATAAATATAATAAATTCAGGGTGTGCCCGAACCACTATGATCTATGTTTAATAAAACATAGATCATAGTGGTTCGGGCATATATTTAGTATATTATTTAGTATTTATATTATTTAAATATTATATTATTTAAATATATTTAGTATTATTTATATATGATTTATTTATTATGTATTAATATATAACCTTTTTTATTTCAATGGAATTATTTTCTTACGTACCAACATCATAGAGTAAGTGAATGGGAAGTGGTAAGCGAGGTAGCAAACGTCATTCGTATGGGAAAACTCTATATTGAAGGTGACCGTCAAGTAGCATTTGTTGTGACTCTTCTGGTTCGCGTAGTGGTAACTGTTGCGGTAGTAGCAGATTTCGGTGCCGGCTCGTACCCATCCTGAAAATATATAAGTATGTATTGCTGGATATGGGCCTCCTCATGCACATTGTCTTGTATAAAAGGAATGTATGACTTTTAAACGGCACGCTGGCCGAGCGGGTAGGTGAGTCCATTTTTAGAGGTGATGTAGTTCGTCAGGACTTGTGGTATCCGCTTTGTTAGCCATTAGTTTGCCTTTTACAACACCCACGGGAAAAGATAAAGTGGTGCTATTCAAAAGCCGATCAACACCCTATGGTAATTATAAATATGGAAAGACACTCTAGTTTAATTATTATGTAAATCAATACACCTCACTACTTCAGGCAGCACTTAATCTTCAACGAAGGTTAGGTTACGCCCCAGTGGAAGGTGTACTGTTTACACCTCTGGGGCGGTGCATTAAAACATCTTTCGCATTAAAGCTGAGCCTTTCAATTATGTCCAAATATGTGCTGTTCATAGCAGGAGATTTAGTCCTTTCACGGTTGACATGATTTCATAACGGGAAAGAGGTGTTTACTCTCTTGAGTATTGTCCTTTACTGAACTTCGTACTGCTAAATCCCTAAGAACTGGCCGCTAATGAAAAACGTAAATTCAAATTTGCTTCAAACTGCTTCGATAATTCGATTATCGAATTCTGCTTTAATTCGATTGCTCTTTGATTCATTCTGCTGTCTAAATTGTGATCCGTAACGACATGCCTATTACACATCAGTAAAGCCTTCTGCATAAGTGCTATTCTTTCTTTCTGATCTAATTTCTGTTTGTTAATGTCGTGCATGTTACTGGAAGTTCTGTTGTATAAATATAAATAAATAATAAACACCTTATTACGTGTTTTTTTTTACTTTACAAATTTTACTGATAATGAAATTGCTGGAGTGAGGCCGGTTGTATTCGTTCCCTACCGTCTAAACAAACGTCGCAACCTCTCATTATCGGAGTGTGGTTTATATGCACTTCCCGAACACAGCTAATTACACTGCAGTCACAAGCCTGTTCATATCATGAGCTTAAAGGCTCGAGCACATTACGGCAGGCCGCACCTCAGCGTATGTCATTACAAAAATCCTCTTGAATATTTTTCATACATTTTGTATAAACTATCGCACACTTCAAGGCCGTATCGCGTCACAACGCAGCGCATTGGCGGATCGCTTGCCGGCCTTATTTATGCGCCGATGTTATACGTTGCGACTCGGCCCGCCTCAATGTGGAGAGTTATTCGCTGTGCGATGACGAAAAAATGAATGTCAACAGCTGACTGATTTAAATTTTTGCGTTGAGCTGCGGCCCGCCGGGTCTGTAAGTGTGCGTTGTCGTAGTATTGCAATGTGACGCGCTGCGGCGCGACGCGACTGTAATGTGCCTTAATTAAGCGAGTTTCTAATTAAGCAAGGATTCAACATCACTATTTGGGAGAAGGGTGCACGCTGCATTTACCATTTTATCCTATTCCTCCAATGTACTTAACTTGCCATCTTCCATGTACCATTTCCTTAACTTTTTCTCAAATCCATTACTAAATCTGCAAAAGTAGGCAGCTCATCAGGGGGTGTCTTAGCATTTGTTATTATGGACTGGTGTTGGCATGTAATCCAAAAGTCGATGGGCGACAGTATCCATTTACCACCAGGTGAACCAGGTTCTTTCGGTTATGAAACCTACTCATATTAAGAGGGGAGAATGAGCAGAAGGGGGATGACGCTTTCCATACAAACGTATTCCCCTGTTTTCGCCCTGAATTCTCGTAATAGGGCAATTATTTTTTAATATGTTACAGATATCTACCATGAGCATGTCACTACGTTATGATTTTTTTGATTAGTTATTACTTATAGGAACTAGGATCCTCCAAAAATAAAAAAATGCCTCGTTATGCTGCATAAAAGAAGCCCAGTGTGCAAATTTTACTATTCTTATTTAAAAAAGCAAAACGTACCGACGTAAAGAAATTATTCTTTAATGCAAATCAGAAAAAAATAATATTATATTAAAATCGATCCATTTTTAGAGGAGGAAACAGGGGAACATGAAACCTCGATTTTATCGATTTTTTATAGGTATTATCAGCTCGCAGTGCAACTGTCCCTTTCGCTCAAAGAAGTTGCATCGCTCGTTGCTGAGACAGCAACAAATTTGAAAAAATACCTAGTTCGAAATCCGCTTCATCCTCCATCACGAGTCGTTTTTTTCCCTTCGCGTCATTTTAATTAATATGTCTTATTCCGAAACTAGTCAATTTCATAACTCGTCCTCTGTGCCAGCTTATGATTTACGAGTACCTAATACAACAATGAAGCTTTATGTGTATTTATTGATTACCTGGCCTTCCCAAAACTGCTTCCTTCACCGAATACATAACCGGCTTCATGCCAAAGTTGAACTGACTGTCGGACTTTTCACAGTTGACGATGTTGAAGATGTACGGCCGGCCCTGCTGCATGTTGCGAACCTCAAAGTAGAACCATTGGTGCCGCTTGTTCGAGTTCACGTCCGGCATCAGGATCAGCTCGTACTCTCTTGGACCTATCTGGAAATATTTAGGCTTATATTTTTTCTCATTGTATTTTGGCTACTCGGATCAAATAAACCGTAACCAGCTCATTTATGGTCCACTCTGGACACGAGCCTCCTCATGCACATTGTCTTGTGCATAAGGGATGAATGGCCTTAAAACCCACGCTGGCCAAGCGGGTTGGCACTTTAGAGGTGATGTAAGTTCTTGAGAGCTTGGAGCTAGGAGAGGTAGCGGCTTTGTTAACTCCTATTCGCCTTCTACGACATACACGGGAAGAGCTATAGCACAGCTATTCTACGAGTATAGCCGGCCGACTCCACATCACCACGCCGGCCAAAATGGCGGCCATTTATAAACATTATTATCAAAAATGATCATTTATTATCATTTATCTACTTATTATGTTTTTGTTTTTAATTTAAATGACTAGAATAACATTAGAAACAGTTCACAGTTTGAGCATAAATTCATTTTATTCTCTTTTGGGATTATTAAGTATTTTCCATTTATAAATTCATTTCGGGACTAATATTATTGGAAGGGAGTATAATGAAAGAAAATATTTATTGCTGAATTTCATGTTGTATACTGTGGTATAATCGGCACGTGACTTAATAAATTAAATTTGCTACTGGTTAAAGAGATCAAGATCTAGTTAACCCCAACCATATAATCATAAGCCTAACCTAACCATAATTTTACGATTTTTTCTGAATTCATACTTATTAAGTCAAATGGGGCATAATTATTAACGGAAAACAGAGTAATATATTGTAGACGAAAACGTTTAAAACTGGAATTTATAAACACATAATTAAAACGAATAAGGTCGAATAATAGATTATATAATTTAGGAAATTTCAGAAAAGGTAATAATAAATTTATACGTTATTACAATTAGATGCAGTTACCTGAATAGCTTTCCTAAGATTTCCGGATTCGAATCTTGACTCGAAACTCAATCGAGACGAGAAGCTGTTCAATTTTGTAATTTCTTGTTCGTCACTATTTCCCAGGAACGTATTTTCGGAACAGACTGAGCTGAAACTGAATACCAAACAATTTTAACTAATTATAGTTGAAAGTATGTTTGAATTTAGGTCAATACCAGTGTTTATGTTCTTGTTCGTAAACGTTCCTACCACGTTTGCATCTATTATGAAAATGTTACTTAATTTGGTACTGTTTATATTATACCGTACCATAATTATATGTCTATTAGGCTTGTATCTCTCCAGTGCTGGATTGTACTGGACCACATTTTACACTACTTATTTTAGAACATTTTCGAAATCTGTTTCTATCTAAATCGAAATCTTCGAAATTTTTAAGTTTAATAAATTTGCGCCCCCCTTTGAATGGCGCCCAGGGCACGTGCCCTACTTGCCCCACCCTAGGTACACCACTGCCTACGTATATTAATATTTCATAAATATATATCTCGATAAACATATATACTTATATACATAGGTACTTATGTACATCGTACAACAACAACAATACATACAACAATAAACTATCATTATAAATTGAAATATATATAAGCCATTGACAAGGGGAAGTTTTTTAGAGAAAAAAGAACTAACTAACTAAACACATAATCACTTACAAATCATTATTCATAACTTTGGATAATATTATTTGATAATAACTTTGGATAATGGACTTTAGCGTGCTATATTTCTGCCAAAATTAATCACTAGCGGGAAAGTGATATATCGTTTGAAAACTGACTTTTTTGTAATGGCGGCAAATTGAAATTACAAGTTATAAGTTTTATCTTTTCATATTTTTTGAAAAGTTTTAAAACTGAAGTTTATAAGGAGAAAATTAGATGTGTTGTACAATTTTTTTTGTACGAGGGTATGGTAGCTTCTAGTGCTCGAATAGAGATTTGTGGTATTTACGGAGAAGATGCGTTATCTAAAACTACTGCAAAAAAATGGTTCAGTAGATTCAGGTCTGGTAATTTTGATGTGAATGATGTTTCTCGCTGTGGTCGTCCTATTAAGGTACATGTTGATGTTATCATTGAAAAACTCATTGAGAAAAGCAGATCGACACATAAGCAATCATCAAATTGTGGAAGAGCTTAGCATTCACCACTCAACAATTTTGGATCACCTGCATAAACTGAATTTTGTAACAAAGCTAGATGTTTGGGTGCAGTATGATTTAAATGACAGAAACTTGGTGCATAGAATTTCCACATGCAAGATGTTGCTAAAACGAAATGAAATCGATTCATTTCTGAAAAGATTGGTAGCAGGCTACTATAACAATGTTTGGAAACGATCTTGGTCTAAGCGAGGTGAGCCATCACAAATAGTCCCAAAGTCAGGCCTCACTCCAAACAATGTATGTTATGTGTATGGTGGGACTGGAAAGGCATCGTGTATTACGAGCTTTTGCCACATGGCCATACGATTAATTCTGATGTCTCCTGTCAGCAATTAGTAAAATTGAAACAAGCACTTGAATAAAAAGGTCCAGAATTAATGAATAGAATAGGTGTAGTTTTCCATCACGACAATGCTCGACCGTACACATTTTTGATGACTAAATATAAATTGATGGACCTTGACTGGGAAGTTTTAATGCATCCTCCATACAGTCCAGACATAAATAGCACCTTCGGATTATCATTTACTCCATTATACAAAATTATCTAAATGGAGAACAATTACATTCAAGAGAAGCCTGTATAAACTATTTAAATCAGTTTTTCGCTTAAAAAACCACAAAAATTTTATAGCAATGGGATAAAGGCTCTGCCACCAAAGTGGCTAAAGATAGTCGAATTAAATGGACAATATTCTGTTCGATAAATATTTATATAGGTAATACAAACAAGTCTTTATTATTTTCACTATATAAAAAGGCCGCGAATTTATCCCGACTACCTAATATTAATAAATGTTGTAATTTACCTTTTCTGTGAAGTGGCCTCAGCAGAACCGGAGGAGATTGCACACAGTTGGTCCAGATCATATACCACTTCATTCATGTAGGCTTCGGGATTTATGGCGCGGTCCACGCACGATAGTAATTTCGATCTGGAGAATTAATAATTTGAACGTTAAAGATCAAAATATATCTCATGTCAGTTTTAGTTTTCTATACGAGTATATCCGCCACATTAATGGCCTTCGCAATTAAATGACTTCACAGCTTTCTATCCTGTGCGAAATCTTTCCACCCAAGTAATTGTAGTTCGCCAAAGTGTTTTATTTTTAATATTATCTCAATAATTGGTTTATGACTGTTTATCGCCCCTCGTACGCTCGTCTCACCGCTTGCGTGTCCAAATCATCGTAATCTAATGCATTAACTTTCTATGAGGAATCAAACTATTTATGCAAACACATAATTTTTCCAATAAATATATCCAGTTATTAATTCTATATTATCTTTTCAGAGGACTCGACGTATGTATAGAATTGTTTTTTTTGTCTTTAGACAATAATCACAGAATGAAGAATCACAATAAAGACAATAAAGAATCACAGAAGACTACCTTGAAATGTACTCCGTTTCCCACTTTATCTTATTTTCCTAATGCACGTATGTGTTTCGGTGGTGAGTGAGATGTGCCAGAGCCCATTCCCATCCTATCCCGTATCCCCTATCCCCATTATCCCAACCCTTTCTCCAAATCCATTCCTATATCTCCAAAGATAGGCAGCGCATCTGGGGCGCGCCAAAGTTTGTCATTTTGGACTAATGTTGGCATGCTTCGCGATGTTTATGTGAAACAGAACTTACCATCAGGTGGACTGCATGTTCGTCTGCCGCCTTCGTCCATAAAAAACAAATCAATAATTATTTTTTAAAAGAGAATTTGCTCAAGTTCTAAATATTCAATGATACAAAACAAACAATGGTTAGACAGTGTTCGCGGCACAATATTGTTTAGTAAATGCCATTCGTCATCGTCAGCGTGTTCTATAGTCGGTATAATGAATAGGTACTGTTATCAGCGCAGATACAATAAAAAATGGAACCGACTTAGCAAGAAAGTCACGAACGATATTTTAAGTGAAATCAAGGGGGTATGCTTCTGTCCTTGCGTCTTTGCTTCTGTGCTTCTTTCTGCTTTTAGTAAATATGATTTAATGTGTTAAGGCTCAATTACACTTGGTCGTTAGCCCCCATTCGAGTATTTATTCGTATTCGGCGAATGACCAATGTAAATAAAGAATTGAAAATTCGGATACACCCGTATTCGCGCCAGTGAGCAAAATTAACTGTTCCGTGATTGTTCTTTTGTTTGGACTAGAATGCGATCTCGAGATAGAACAAACAATGTTTCGAGTACCAGAATTTAGGTAAAGGCATTCGAGTGCCCGAAGGCGGCCTAACGACCAAGGTAATTGAACCATTAATCCATTCCATGAACTACACGTAAATATGACAAATGTGTTAGTGATTCGTTAATATAGTTCTGCAGCGCTTGTGATAGCGGCTTTGTTATCCTTTATGACGCCCACGGGAAGAGATTTTATAGCCAGCCTACACCACACGGCACACGTACCCTAAATATACTACCTACGTATAGATATAAACTTAGTCTTTCCAGTTACACCTAATCTATGGTGTTACAACTCACCTACAAGCGGTTCGCTCCATTTTGTTCAGCGGCTCCGGTTGACTGGAACCTTGGCCTCCCATCATGTCAGGGTAGGCTACTTTTATGAACGGTGTGATGCTTTTCACTCTTGATGCTATTGTACAATAAACAGACGCGAATGCGCTGTACTTCGAAATGTCTTTGTGGATTCTTAATGAGGAACAGGAGGTAGTAGCTGAAACATAAAATGGAACTTAGCAACATAAGTAATTTTTGTATAGAACACTATGCTAGGCAATGTTATTGAAAGAAAATATTTGAAAGCAGTCCTGCGAAACTAATAGTTATGGGTTGCAGGGTTGATCATGTTATTCTTACAATATTTAGAACTCACTTCCATAGTAAGTGGATAGATCAACTACGTTTGTTGGAAAGTAAGTTCCATATTACAAACGATAAAAAACATGTACTATTCTCGCCCCTTCCTCATAACGAAGTCGGATCTACAAAATGTCAACTTTTCAAGAGACTTACTCTTGTTAAGTCTTAAAGGATATTACTCGAAGATAAAATATACCTACTTAAACGGTACTACAACATGGACTTACAAGAAATATTAAAAATATCAACACCATAATATTATTTCTAAGATATCATCATACAAACAGGTGCATTTTATACTTATCCTTAGAGAAGATACATCGCAAAAATTCAAAATCAACTGTATTCTAAAAAAAGGAAGGACGCAATTGTTTGAAAAATATGGACATGGACTTACAACTACTCTCGTGGATTTTGTGAAATCCTTGCATGAAGGAAGTGGCTGGCGTCGAGCTGATATTTTCGTAGTCCGCACTGCTCGGCACGGCTGTAAGCGACGTGTTCCTATTCCCACCCTGGGATATAAAGAAGTCTTCTAGTATTGAACCCCGAGAATTCGATCGGCTTTTGACTAGTTTAACTTGTTTATTATAAGATCCAAACTCTTTAAAGTAAATAAAATATCTGCAACGAAATAAGAGGTTGGGTTAAATTTGTGTCATGACTTTTTTGTATAAAACTTAGCAAACTATCAAGTAGCTCATTCACCTTTTCAAGTCTTCTATATCTCTCTCATTGGAATTAAACCAAAGTGAGCTTTGAAGACTGTCGCCACTTTTACTTGCATTATATCCTTGGCTCGATCCTCCGTTTTCCTCAATAGTGTCAGTTTTTGGTTCAGTTTCGTCAAAATAAATGTCTGGAAAGTCATCAATTCCTTCTATATCTGTGTCTGGTCCATCGTCATCGAAATCTGAATTAATAGTCTTTGAATCTGAATTTGCTGCATCTTCTTCATCTTCGTGCCAAGGCCACATTGTATTTGTGTCTGAAAGGTTTTTAGATGCTATGAGTACTCATAAAATTTTAATGAAAGTTAAAATTGAAATGTAACATCTAAGATACTTGTTATAGCATTTAAGAAGTTTGTCTTACTTTTAAGTAATGGACTGAGGTTGAATGATGCCGGACTGGAGGTAGGTACGGGAAGAGCTTGATGCTTCAGACATAACGTGATAACGGAGCACACCCTTGCCAACAGACCGTCAAATTCAGGCTCGTCAGGGCATTGTGAACAGAACCGGTGTAGTATATGCACGTGTTTCTTTGTACACAGAGCCCTTCGACCAGCCTCTGTAATATTAATTGCATATTTTATTTCTATAATTTCAACTACTCCAGCTGTGCTGATAAAGCAAGTGTCAACGTTGCTTTAAGATATCTAAGCTAAAGACAAATGTCTTGCCTTCGTTAATATAGAGGTAATGAATCTGTCTTTATTTAACTATTTATGATTTTTTATTCATTCAAAAAATGGCAATGTGTGTTTACTTAATAGACATGCAAAGGTTTTGTTTTCTTTTATAAAGCGTATTACACGTATCATATCACAATTTTTTAGATTTTTGTGGTATGTACACATACTAGATCTATATGCAACAGTTCCCCATCTTTCCCAACCCTTATTTCTAATCCACTCCTAAATCTCGAAAGGTAGGCGGCGCATCGGAGGGATATACAACATTCGTCATTTTTGATTGACGTTGGCTTGTATTTGGAATGTTTATCGATAACAATACCCGCTTATTACTAGGGGAACATTCTGCTCGTTTGTCATGTTCTTTGTATATAAAAAAAACTTTAAATTCAAACTTTTCAATGGTAACTTTTATATCGTGCAATGTGGTAAATGTGACGTATTTTGATGTTTCTGCGTATTATATTCCTTGTTAAACAAATGTCAAGGTTGAATGGAGTCCTTGTTCAGTCATGCAAGTATCCATTGCTTAAGTTTATAATTATTACTGGGCTTCTTGATTTGTAGCAACTTGTGCGTTTATAAGTTGAAGTATTACACGGGATATACATACTTATGTTGCAAAGATGCTGCAGTGTCTGCAGTATGTGTGCACATATCTTGAGTCTCATGCGTCCCTCGTAGCGGTCCCAACGGTCGAATACCCTGAGAAGCACGCTACAGAGGCCTGTCTTCACGATCTGCATGCAGCACACCTCTGTGTGAGTTACGTACGTGTGACACAGGTGGCATACACATGACGCATTGGACATGCAACACATGGATGCTTCAGTTTTTGTCCAGTTACCTGCCGCCTCCTTGCAAGTTTTTTTTCGTTGAACGTGGTAACTCGGCAAGTAACTCGATAAAAATGAACTACATAGAAAGACTAGACTTAAGAGTAAACAAAGAACATAAAAATAAAATATGTCGGTTGAGTTGTTGCGTATAAAATGTAGGTGGGATATCTAGATCGTGACGTGACACATTTGACAAAATTATGATGTAAATTATTCCGGTGACATTTATCATTCGAGTGTGGCAGTCGTTGACAATAGTGAGCAGCGTGCTTATCGGTTTTATAAAATAATGCTTTTGTCTTTTAGTAGTCGATAACAATTAATCACATCAATGGTGTGTTCACCATGAACGAGAACAATAGAATAATTTTAACAATTATATTATTATTACAATAAATCATATTGTTAGTCATAATGAAATATTTATACTTAACTGTTTTTACTAAAATAGTCAATGGCGTCTAAGCAAAGGCGGAGTCTTGCAGTTGGTATAAAACCTAGGCTCACCAGAACTCGCTCATAAGTCTGTATCACACCATCGCGGATGAGTATGGATGTTGTGATTGCTGAAATGAAGCACAACATTGTCTTAGCAGAATCTATAAAATTCAGATAAGCAGGATTTGAAAATTGTGAGTTTGTATATTTATTACCGTTTTTAGCTAACTGTTTCATAACGACAAGCAGAGGAAATATCAGCTTATTGTCCGTGAAGTGACCTTTTAAGATCAGATGCATTGTCCTTACGCAGCCTAACATTCTTACTTTCATTGCGAACTTGGGATCTAGAATAAGAGACGGAATTTTAATTAAGGAAAAATGGGTAAAGTCAAGCTGTAACAAAATGATTCTGTGTAACCTCGCGAAGCAAGCGGAGCGAGGATCCAGACAAGGTCCTGTAGCACCAGCTCTGTTCCAGAGTGACGTTCGCGCTTATCGTGCACGGTCGCAATCACTTTCCTTATAATGGCATGAGTGCCTTTCATTGAGATGAAGTGTTGAGCGCAAAGCTGGCGGACTGCGTTGTTAACTGTAAACAGGAGCAAGCTTTGAGGGGTGTATGTACCTTTGGGCGCGAGCGAGGCGACCATCCACACGAGGTCCTGCAGCATCAGCTCGGTGCCGACGTTGCCATCGCGCTTACTATGAGTAGCAAGCAGGGTGCGGATCACCGCCTGCGTTCCGTTCATCGATATAAAGTGTTGCACGCACTCTATTCTCGCAATGTTGTTCGCTGAAATCGATATCGACGCTTTTGGTAGTTGCATTTCGTTCTGCAAGCGGTGGAGGTGGTTTAAGCGGATCTTCAACAACCAGTAGCCGTTGGTCAAAAGAAATAAATATGATTAAGTTTGACGCTAAGATATCGAAGAAGCCAATGTTAAAGCGATTAGTGGTATTATCGAAGCCGCATGTGCCGCCTACGTTGATATTATTATCTATATCGTAGTCATTGTCTAAATATATGTTAATTTGTTAGAACACGGTGCGGTGAAATAACAATTGAAATTTACAATCGCTTTAATATTACATATCATAATGCCAAGTTCTGAAGTGGTCCAATGTCAAGCGGCGTCTAAGTAAGTGAGATCGTCGTAAATGTCAGTGGGTGGGTCGACTACTTTGTAGAAAGGGTTGCGTATTTGTAAAGCAGCTGTTGGAATTCCAGTGCGTCTCAGAAACAAGTTTGTGCACAAACAAGATAACATTTGTGTGTATAAATTGCGATTATTTTATTTTATGTTGTTACTCGTACATATTACTAAGAAACATGAAATATTATTTATTAATTATTACGCATGCAAAGCCGTACACACTTGTATTAAAATGTGAATTATAATTATATTTTTAGAGTTATAGTAGCCAGCCAAGATAAGAGTGTTGTACGGGCGCCACACTGCACACGTTTCACGTACCCTTCTTAATTTGGGGCGCCTTGTTTTCCTTCCCCGATTTTTTATTTTCTTTCTTCTTATTTGCGGCCTCAATTGGAACTAATGTTGAATAATGTTTAAATATAAGAGTGATATATTTTAACTTTTCTTGAAAATAAATTATTTCTACATCATTTGTTTGATATTTATGTACTATTTCTTACCTGAACATTTCTTTCCCTTTCCTTGTTTCAAACACAAAGCTTCTCTTAAGATAGCTGTTATGTAGGTAGAGGTGGCTGTATCTCTTGTAGTCTGGAATATTTAGTTAGCGTTACTTTAATTTCTAATACAAGTATAAAGTTAAACTAAACTTCTAATATAATTGAATATTTGTACTTACTTCCAATATAGAGAGTAGCATTTGTATGGCTCCCAACTGTTTGTTCCATAGTTTTTCCAGTGTGCTTTGCCGTATATGTTTATCTGCAACAAGTCAATGGTAATGAAGAATTTCGTTTAGTGTTCTACATACGCAGGTTTAATAAGATTGACATTTTATCTTTTCCTGAAACGATTCCTCATATAGACAGTGGGTGACCATTAATTAAGTAGTGAGACATTTACGTTGAGGTGATACGAATGTATAAACAGTTGGGATTGCAGGGCCATCACGGTAGATGGCAGCGAGAGGATGGCCTCGCGCTCGGGCGCGATGACCGTCCGGCTGCTTCCGTGAGATGCTTTGTTTGTTCGCCAGCAATCACAACTGGAGCGGACCCCCGAGGTCGACTAGTGATCTTTTCGACACAACCTAAAGTTATCTTCGAAAATTAAAAGGCTCCAGTATCATTTTCTAGTTAAGCAATTATAAACGAGATTGTCGCGGCTCACTTGAGCATTGACGAGCTTTATTATCATCGCCAGAATCAATTACATGAATAAAATTATTACAACGCTAGTAATGTTTCTGGCGCTAAAATAGGATCCAACTTTACGCACGAATACAATTCACCAGCCAGCATAATCAAAATAAATAATTTAAAAATTTGAAAGCCGATACATAACACCTGTTTCTTTACACGATGATAATTCATAAAGAATCGTCCGCGAAAGCTAATAGTAAATATTTAGATCAATATTACTAGGATGGAAGGAAAGGCACGGAAGTGTAAACAAATTAGTTCAAGTACGTGATTGTTTATATGGTGTCGAATTATGCATTAAATGGCCTAGTGGGCCAGCGGTGACAATGTCAGCGTGTCTCGCTCGCATCGCTGGCGTCCCGCCAGCGGGGCACGCGCGTATTGCCGACGTCACCGGCTTACGAAAACATATACTGGCAGACAGACTCTAAATAATGCTTTCTAGAAAACGCTGACGCCATACCATAGCAAACACGGCGGTTGCCGCCGGACAACCCACGTCTAAAACTAATGATGATACAATTATAAACGTTTCCTGTAGAAAAACAAAGTTTCAGTAACAATATTTTTTTTCATTGAGACTATGTATACAAAATTCACCAATGAATTTGATAGTCTTACAAGTTGATGAATTGCTACAGATCATTCCTGACATGTACTCATAACACTCGTCATTACATTGAGATGCGGTGCCAACCTGCCAACAACAAAATTGTAAACACGTCCCCTGTCCACAGCCAAATATAATAATATAGAATAGATAAGAATCGGATATAAAATCTACATTGGCAACGGAAACTAACTTTATTTATGGTTGTTAATAATCGAGGCCCTTGAATTATTTGTGAATAGTTCTGAAGATAAAAGTCAGAGTTAATAAATAGTACTAGGCATGATCTTGTTTACAATCTTAATTTACGCTGAGCATGTCCGGTTAGGTGATTTATTCATCATATTTATTTACTAAGGAATTGTCAGCATATCAGTATCGGACAGGTTTATTGAAGATATTTGGCCACCTTTCAAATACCGTCGTACGTTATTTAAAATCGTCAATGCATACGATCGAATTATTGCTTGATTTAGCACTTAAATACCTTCACATAGAATGTGGTCGTGTATATAGATGTCAATATATCAACGGTGAAATCATTTCCTAATGCTTAATTGTCCGAAACTAGTTCTCCTTCTATTTAAGTGCCTGTTTATTAACATTTAATTTGTGTTGGGTTACATTAGATTAATGACATTCGTACTAGATGCTAGCATCTTACTAGCGAGTTAGCATAATTATTAATGATATATTTATTCACCATTACTATCAATTGTAATTATTTTTGTTACTTTATTGTGTCTATGTTTTCGAATTGTATTCTATTCACTAGCTCTGTTATTTCTCCCTACAGTTAATGCTACTATAACGTATAGAGGGGTAGGTATATTCACAAATTATATACGGGCTGTAACTGAACCTTTCCTGAAACCTGAAACCATTAAAATTGACCTTTTAGAAAGGGGACTCTTTGGGAAGTGTACATTCTGGTAAGTGGACATTTTGAGCAAGTAAACGTACGTGTTGGTACTAAAAGGTTAAACAACGCTCTTGAAACATCAAAATATATTACTTATGTCAATTACGTATTATTTGCATAGTATATTTGCTTGTAAGAAGCTGGTGACAGTACCCAGTCGGTGTAAGTCAAACTCAACCAAGACCAGCGAGCTTAAAATGCAGATATAGGATTTCTTATGGCAATAATGTGTACAATAAGTAATAACATTTAGAAAATGTTTGACTCATAAGCCTTTAAGCAAAGGCCGCTCACCTATTTCGCACTCACCCCGCACACAAGCATCCACAAGCAAACCGCCGAGCATTGCTATAGAACACACACTATGAAGGTACTTTGTCGCTTTGGTTTTTAACGGTGCTTTTAATGTTCTATTAAAATCAAGGTCAAAAAATAAGACAATTAAACAACTACATCAAAACCGTTTATAAACACCCCAGATCACATGATTGCTATATCAATACGCAAAAGAAGGTCGTGGCAAATAATTATTTATTTTTCCAAAATATAACCCTTTGTTGCTCTCTCTTCCTTTGCTTAAGTTGTATTGTTTTCTAATATTCTTTAAATTTTGTTTTTTTTATTTGTTATTGTAATAATGTTTAGGACATATTTTTTCTTTTTTGTATATATAGCTGCATATTTGTTGCGATTTAGCAGACAGCATGTCTGAGCTTTAATGACTTACGCTAGCGTTGCAATACTGCAACGTGTGCGAACACAACGCGTTGTGTTCGCACACGCAGCTCCCTCCAACATCAAAATTCTCCAAACCCTCCAAAATAGATTCCTGCGTAAGGCCGTGGCTGCCCCATGGTACTCACGCAATGTCGACCTCCATAAGGACTTGGAACTTCCTTCCATCGTCAAATACGTGAAAGACACCGCCCGACGTTACTATGTTACTATGACGCGATTCCGCACCATCCTAACCCCCTGATCGTTACCTATGTCCCAGATAGGAGTGCCCCCCCACCCCGCTACCGTCGTCCACGGCACATCTTAGACAACCCAATTACTGCTGCCAATGCGGTTCTTACACCACACTCACAGACTTCACAGATACACCGCCCCCGCCAGTGGAGACGTGAACGTCCCCCTAGTTACACCGTCAACACACTCCGGCCCTCAGCCAACACTTTTACCAGGTATCGGCACGTGCCTGGGCGCTTCTCACCGACTCGCGATCCCGCGGTATCCCCCCAATGCGATGTCCTAAGCCGAGGCCCGTTCCTTCCGCCGGTTTGCTGGCGGGGGGCCCTTAGGCTCGTTGCAACACAAATTTTGTTCCTGGCTGAGCGCCTTCTGCGCTCGTCCTAAATTAAACACGACCGGTGACTCTTGAAAGGCCTTGAAAATGTATTGAGCTTTTTCGCTACATTTTTATTTTTTAATGTCTTTAATCCTTATTAAAATATAATAAATAAAATATAAATATGCATACTAAGTAGTGAAAATACTTCACGACGACCTCAAAGACGGACCTCAAAACCCACCGAGTTCCAAGAATTAAAAAGAAGAGCATGTACTGAATATCAAAATGTATAAAATTAATAAAAATAGAAAACCCCTGAAATAAGGCAGTGAGTCTTGAATAAATGGACTTGCGTAAATTTCGTATTTTTTTAAATTTCAAAAGTGGGCATTGGCTATAGAAATGCCTGGCTGAATGGGAGGAGAAGAAGATCAAGTGTTTGGTATGCCAAGGGGGAGGTTTTGTCCAACAGCGGAGAGACAAAGACTGATATGTCCGCCCATTTATGTTGATCGGGTATTTTATTCGTACACTTCGTACATAGCAACATACTCGTAGTTTACATTTGTAGAAAGTATAACATTTTTGGAGCATCAACATTGGCATCGGAACGGTATCTAATATACCGGGCCGGCAAGTGTCTAACCAATGTCAAGGCGAGCCTTGATTTATGCCATCGTAAAAATAGATTTCAATTCGAGTAAACTTTGATATATTTAATTGCTTTTAACGAGTACATCAAAACTAACATTAACGATAGAAGTACACTATAATAGTTTAAAAAAAATATGATTAAAACATCAGTTGCACTCGAACTCTCGACCGTATTTGTAATTTTCTACTCTCTATCTCTTGTCTTCAGAAATCGATATCACACAGAACATATCACTCATTAGAACATATTATCACACATTTGTAAGTTCATATGTATGTGATATTATGTGATAATAGGAACCTTATTATCATTTCTAGTTTCCAGATCTTAGTGAAGTTTTTAAAAAATAAAATTTATTTTATTTTTTCTTAAAATTCAAATGAGATGCTTATGTTGAAGCAGAATCTTTAAACGAGATTTTAAGTAAGAAAATCTTAACCAAGTCAATAAATCCATACCGACAATAAGATCCTTTTGCATAACGTCGCATAATTTCAATCAGGGTTCGCTAATATATATCAGTGGATATATATCACGATATAAATATATATCAATTGATATTTATATTGATATATATCAATCAATATTTATCGTCAAAACTAGAAATTTGGAAGATCCCACGCTTTTAAATTTTTACACTGATATAAATAAAAATTATGATCAGTGCCACTGCCAATGATCCAACACTAACGATTATAATTATAATTTAGTTGAATGCTGATTAAGTACACTCAAATTTCAAAGACTCTATTTTTTTGTTACTCTAATTTTACTCTTATTTTCGTTTTGTTTTATAATAAACTAGCTGACCCGACAGATGTTGTCCTTTCCAAATTTCAATAATACAATAATATCAATAAGTTCATACAAAAATCCCATAGAAAAAAGTACTTTCAGTTTTTCCCGAATTTTCCAATATTCCGGACATCTTTTCCAATTTTTCTTTCCTTAAAAACCTTATTCGGACTATTAAGAACATTTAAAAAAGGAATAGCCAAATCGGTCCAGCCTTTCTCAAGTGATGCGCTTACTTACCAACGAACAGCATTTAATATTTATTTAAGATACATTAGGCTGTCCATTGACATAAGGGGGAGATTTTTTTTGCGAAGTCAGATACGCACACCCTATTTTTTTTTTCCATTTAGTCCTAATTACTCAATTATGAAATATTATTGCCTTAGGATAACGAGAACCCGTGCCGTGCCGACTTGACGTCAGACTCACAACTTGAGAATTTGTTTTGTATTTGAATTTTGTATGAATTGACTTAAGAATTCATTTGGAAAATAAAACAGTAATTGGTCCAAGTTGTACATTTATTATTATTTTACATTAAAATAATTAATTAATGAGCATATTTTCATTGTTCATTTTTTATATCTATTTTTATATCACTCGAATTGTGGAAGGATGAAGTTTAATTTAAAGTTTCATTTAACTATTTTGACACATTAAAACCACTTACAGAATGAAAGAACATCATTGTAAAATAAAAAAAACATTTGTATACCATTAGAATAGGTTTCACATAGTCTTTTAATGGTCCAAATATCATTGCTGGCCGCATCCAAAAAAATAATGATGCCAGATATAATGACGTCCTTTATATACATTTTGAATATACATGATATATATCGGATACATATCAAATATCGGATATATTGATTTTTATTATAAATATCAAATTTTTACGAACCCCGATTTCAATATTGTTGGACAGATATTCTTCATGACGATGTATGTCATAGACACTACAGTAGAACACTCGTAGTAGTTTTGCATACAAAATACTTATACTTATATAATGTTGTCATCCTTACAAATAATAAAAAGTGTCATCGATCGTGTTCACAGTCTATGAAGCTCTTAAGAAGGTGTCCTCCTATTTTTGTTCTATTTTTCGTAATAACAAGTCGTTGACTGCGTCGAGACAAGCCAACTATCCTCGACACTCAACATGCACACAAATTTAATATAAATTGTTACATTCACGCAGCTGTCGTTTATGTGTCTGTTCATTTGTAGGTAAATAATTATAACGCAGCCAAAATATATTTTAATTTGAAATAATTATTTAATTTGGCATAGTGATTTGAAGTTATTCTGAAAGCCACGTGCCGTCCAGGCGTTTCGCGGTCTGTATTGTTGCTTTTTTTTTCGAAATGGCTAGATTCTTGTGGCGTTAATGGCCTGTATCAAGAGTCACCGGTCATGTATGTTTTAGGGCGACCGTAGAAGGCACTCAGCCAGGAGCAAAGAGTGTGTGCAGCAACGAGCCTAAGGGCTCCCTCGCCGGTGGACCGGCGGTAGGAACGGACCTCGGCTTAGGACGTTGCTTTGGGAGAGTTCGTGGGATCGCGGGTCGGTGATGTATTGTTGCTCACGTAGTTACCTTACTAAATTATATGAGCTGCAAATGTTGGTAGTAAATTTAAAGGTGGGTTACGTTTAAGTTTTCTGGTGATTATAAAGAAATAGGATCCTCGACTTGGTGATGACTTTAAAATAATTTGTGTCAGTTATTCACAAATAGGTTGTATTGTTGATCATGATTTTAAACTCAAACAATTGATTTGTAGAGTATGGGTACAAATAAGTGTTTGAGTTTGGAAATATATTACATAGGCAGCAAATCATGATCAACAATACGATTATACAACAATGATTTTGCTATTCGTTTAAATACAAGCCTTTTAATAGAATTAAAACTAACATTTAGAACTGTACTTTATGTTTCATAGACTCAATTCAATCAACATACGTACAAATATTAATAATTATGAGAATTCTTTAAGAAATTTTAGTGTAGTATTTTCAACGCGGAAACTTGCTTGCGTTTATTGTTATATAGAAATAATAGTGCAGGGCATTAAAGCGAAGGGTGAGAGTGCCGCCTGGCACTCATGGTACCGGCTGCAATACCCTAACACGATTATTAACCAACTCCTATCGATATAAAGAACAAATTATGAAATTAATGGTAACACTTGGTGAAGCAGGCACGGCCGTGGGAAAAGCGCTTTGGACGAGGCCCAATGCACCAAAAACATGGTATATGGCAGCGAAACACGCGATAATGCTGCATTAATGATATTTATATGTTAATGAATATATTATGTAGTTTTAATATTTAGTTTTTATATATTTTATAATTTACCAGCGTTTACGTGCAGCTTCATTAGCTTAGGATCCGTCTTACAAAACTTATGATATTTTCTAAACAACTGAACTGATTTCCATGGGAAAAAAGCACTAAAATCTATTGAAATACAAACTCTTATATTCGCATAAGACGTAAAAACATTAAAATTTGTACAGTAGATTCAGAGATTAGCCTCGACAAATATATGCAATGCAATGCAATCAGCCCTTACAGTATCCACTGCTGGACAAGGGCCTCCTCATGCAACATTGTCTGGTGCATCAGGGATTGATGGCATTGAAACGCCACGCTGGCCAAGCGGGTTGAGGAGTCCAGTCTTTTTTTTTTTGCATCTTATAGCAAGTTAGCATGATTGACATTTTAGCAATCAATTTAATTGTAAATAAGCTGGTGGTTAAAAGTAGCGAAATAATAACACAAATTTCGCTGGTTAAAAGTAAATAAAAAAATGAATGCGAGCAAAAAACAAAGGGAGACGCAATTATGACGCTCTGTAGTCGAGCGCGATTGACTTTGTTCTTGAAAGTCAGCAAACAGTTCAGCTCCGGATGTTCGGACGCTAATTGGTTGTATTTCTTGCACATTCTAGAAATGGGTTTGTTAAATGTGTCTAGTGCGGTGTAGCCGCAAGAAATACAATTCACGATGCCCTGGCTCTCGCTTTGGGACATAATAATATATTGAGTAGTTCAGTTTTTAGTTCCCCATGTACATTTTTATGAGGATTAGCCATATCCAACAATATTCTGCGATTCTCTAATAGGTTAATATTATATCGATTACATCTAACGCCAAAGACGTTACGATTCCATGCGAAAACAGAGGCACCTCAGGAATTTAGATTGGATATTCTCAAGGCGATTAGTGTGGACCGCGTAAACCACCTCATACCATCTCAGCGCTCCTCAGCGCTCCTCAGCGCATGTGGTAGCGGCTTCGTTATCCCTTAGTCGCCTTTTACGACACACACGGAAAGAGATGGGTTGGATATATACTAGTTTGGTTTACCTACATAGAGTAAAATATGAATTTTATTGTAAGTAAATTATATTTGTACAAAAGCGGATATTAACTTTGTATGTAGAAAAAAAAATTTCATAGATACAATCTGCTAGTTCAACGATAGAAATGTTTATGTGCCCCTCTCCAACGCTTCGCTCCTATGTCAAGCACGACAGTTATCTCACGTAGTATTCCACGAGGAAATAAATAAATATATAATACAATAAACAATAAAGAATACAATAAATATTAGTATCTATTTTGTGCGATACCGCTCTTTGATTTAAAGGGCCAAAATCCAAAGTTCCGGCCTTAACTCACTGAGCACGTAAGTTCGGGTAAAATTTGGATAATTAAATTACGAGTTAATTATTTATGTCTACATCCACTTGATGTGGTATGACGTAGTACAATAAATCAAGATAATAAACTAGAAGGAAGAACAAATGATAAAGTAGAAATTAAAATTAGGCGTCGGGTACACGGGGTTGCTGGTGGCAGCGGTGGTGCAGGTGGCGAAACTCGTTTCAAGAATGGCGACCATTAAAGTTGTCAAATTTGTGAAAATTTTCAGGCGGCTGTGATATGTGAGTGTCACATATGAAATATGTGATTCTTTCGAGCTATTTATTGGTTGCCTGGTCGGGGGTGGCCGTAACCAAACGATACCTTACGCCCGACGCCTTATTACCAACAACTTTATTTTGTTCTGACTCAAGAGGGACTCAATCTGACTAATGATTCTTTGGCAAGTTTTAAACGCAAAATTTCACGTAAATTGTAGTGGGGCACTTTTGGTTTTGTATTTTTTATTTGTTTAATTAAATAATATAGTAAATTGTAATTTAACCTTATTTAATCGGATTTATGTACATCCACATTTAAATTTATTTTTTTTGGATCATACTCGCATGCCTCTGTGTTGAACTTGTATGCACCTATTAAAGTATTGCACGCGGTATTTTGAATTTATAAGTTTTTATCATTTGTATTTTTTCGTGTAAATTCTGTTGGTGTATCTTGCAAATAAATAAATAAAAAAATAAGAGGGAGTGTCGGTGTAACGCATAAAATACGGTGGCTTATCATTTCGCATGTTCTTGAGTAATTTAGTTTCCATGTAAGTATATTATACCCAATTAAGCCGTAGTATGGGTGCCCAATAAATATTAATACATTTGCGGTACCAGTTACCATCTGTCCTATACCTTATGACCATTAAACTACTAATCAAATAGAAATTAAGGTCAAACGAATCATGGATCTAGTTTTGAATGAAAACGGAAGAAGAAAAACTTGATAGAGCTACTAAGTCATTAGTAAAGGAATAGGAAGAAACTTCTGAGGGGTTTTGAAGAAACTTTATGGCCATTATTAGTTTAATGTTACGCAAAACAGTTTCTCCAAGTTTGAACCTTTCACGGCCTATTATAAAACGCAAAGACACGAATGTTTTGTACTCTAATTTCTCTATTTCTTTTGATTATTTATTTTCTTTATGCTCTTGATTCCTCATTCTACTGCAATCCCCCAAGGACAGGTGGATTGCGAGGTGAGGAAAAAAGGAAAATTTACGTTCCCGTTATACTCACTGGTGCCCTATTTTTCCTATCCTTTTTCCAAATCCATTTATATGTCTCCCTAGGGTAAGCATGAGCGAATGCGCATTTGTGGGCGTGACAAAGCCAACGTTTGCCATTCTGTCGCAGATGTCAATGGGCCACAGCATCCACTTAACACCAAGTGGACTGTAGGTACTCGTCTGCCGACTTTTATCTATAAATATATATATATTTTCATTTCCTAATAAAGTCAGATTTATTAATAGTTGTGGACGACTGCTCTTGTAAAATAGACAATGGACGAAGTCAAAAGTGACCTAATGAGACAAATTTACAACAGTCCTACCCACCATGTCAAAAAAAACGTAAGCACATTTGCTAATGCTTTGAAAAATTGGCACTAACCTCTAAAGAGCACGCGTTATGCAAAGTGAAGACATCTTAGTCTGTTTCAGTTCCAACAACGAGCTTAGTTTCCATTACCACTTCTGTTATTCGTGGTATTAGTGAGAGATGCCGTCAAAAGCTATGTCTGGCATTTTGCCAAAATACATGGTAATATACCTATATTTCTACCTGTGTTCATTTGAATGCAGTGTTCGTGTTCTTCTGCATTCAAACATAATTTGTTGTCAATTATAATGCACAAATACGGAAGAAATTCTAGTTGTGTAAAGAGTACTTTACAAACCAAACTTGTGCATTAGCAGAAGTTAATGTTTTTGCCTTTTTTAAGGCAGCGTTGTAACTTTATACGTTTTCGATTTTAGACCAGATTAGATTAAGATTTCCTGGAACAGTCAACGGTAAGTTAATTATATTATATTTCCGATTTTCACGTTTTATACGCATGTTTATAACGTAACCTACATCGGGTCACAATATCGCTGGACCTAAAATGTTATATTCAGATTATGACCAGTTCTATAATACTAATATAGGAATGAAACACTTTAAAGAGAGATCTCTTATCCTTGGACAAAGCAGTATAAGACTTTGGAGAACACAGTATGTTGATATTGTCATCTTTAGCATCATCATAAGAAGTAGACGGGAAGTAGAACAATCATCTAAATTTTATTCACTATGAAATGAGTGGCAATTGTGAAATGGAAAAAGATAGAGGTTCAGTTTTTTAGAGGTTAAAGTAATGTGTATATAAAGTCAATACGAATTGACAGACAAATACAAGTATCTTCACATCACCACCCTCGGCACCTACAACCCGTCGTTGTTAGGAAACAAAGGAGCTCACGACCTCTCCTTGTCCTCTCCGTGTCCCATTACCTTTATGGGACGGATTGTTACATGTTTAGGTACTTAAACGGAATAAGTACAAATTGGGTGGAAGGAAACCACGTATCAATCTGAAGCAGAAGCACTCTTAGATTAACTAGCAATTATGCCGTACCGAAATGAGTGATGGACAAAGTTGGTATAGTATTGGAAAATACTAGACGGTATACGACGTTCTCTAAATTATCTACCAATCTAAATTTGATACACTAGATGTCTATCTAGACAAGTGGCCGTCAAAATTTTTTAGTCAAGGGCCAAAAGAGACAAAGGAAGGATGACACCTTGGGCCGCATATCTTCTTACGATTACTTCATACATTAAAATGAAACAATAATTCTGTTTCGTTTAAAACGCATTAACTGGTGAACAAATCATGCTGAAATTTTGCACTGACCTTCCTGAGAAAGAACATAGGTTACATTTCTTCTGGGAAAATAAACGGATCCTGCAGGGTAAAAGAAAATTCTCAAATATCACTGATCCGTAATCTAAATATAAATCTAGCCATAAATACCCTTACAATAAAGAAAAAAAAATACATTTGAATTTGGAATCTGTCATACTCACGTGAAAAAAAAATGTTTTTTCTCATTTTGGCATCAATCATTGTTAAATATTGTATTGTACTAATATTAAAATGGAGTGGGGTGATAAGGAAAACCGTATTGCTGTAATTGCATTACACAAAGTAAGCGTGAAACCAAATGCAATTTTTAAAACTCTCCCTCGGCTTAGGATGCACCAAATGTTAGTGTATCTACCAGGCTATTGGTAGGTACATTGAAACATCCTCTGTTTGTGACAGAAAAAGTTCTGGCTGTCCACGCACTATTATAGACAGACAATTAAAGCTGTAAAGGAGAGAATCCGAAGAAATCCCCCCGGGAGCAAAATATTTCATCCAGAGAGATAACTATAGCACCCAGAACCATGTCATGTATTTTAAAAGATGTTATAGGACTTGCTGCTTACAAAAGACGAACTGGTCATTTCTTAACTGATAATTTAAAGAAAAATAGGGTTGACAAATCAAAACAACCTCTTCGGCGGTACACAAAGGGTGCTCACAGACCAATCTTATTTACGGACGAGAAAATGTTCACCATTGAGGAACATTTTAACAGGCAGATTGAGTTTATGCTCATAACTCTAGCGAAGCTGCACAATTGGTCAATAGGGTGCAACGTGACCATTATCCAGCATCAGTGTTGGTTTAGTGGGATGTTAGCTATCAAGGGGTTTAGTGGGGTGTTCGTGATTAACTATATTTTTGTGAAACGACGGCTCAACTGTATCAAGATATGATTCTTGAGAAGGTCGAAAAGCGTCTTAACAACACTCTGTTCTTAACAACACCAAGAATGTTCCTTTCAGCAAGACTCAGCACCAGGTTATAAGGTTCGTTCAACACAAGCTAGAAAGAAATATCTTCTAATAAAATGATAATGTAAAAATAAAAATATTGTTACAAATTTCTTTGTAACAATATTTATGGCTAGACTAGATATAGTTTATAGTGACGCGCGCGTATGTCGCTAGAGACGCGACCCACGAAAGTCCACCTTTAAGATTTGAGCATCAAACGCTCGTGAGCGTTATAAACCATAACCATCTGATCTTAAACGATTGAGGTTAAAACGGTCAAGCCTAAAACGGTTAAGATTCATTAGAGTTATCTTGGTGCTCGAGCTCTTTTTTACAACATTTTTGAACCACTTGTCGTCGAATTTATTTGTCCGATAGGTCAATCCACGCAATGTTAAAATGAAAAATTAAATTCGAATGCACGCTCGTATGTTCGTAATTAATAAAACTACATGTAATGTAGCTCTCGTCGTCGACGGTAATCCACCGGTGGACCGTACCGTGGTTACGAGCATTCGTTGCATTCGTTTCGGTGCATTCGTACCAAAACATCCCGACCATAAATAAAAGGCAAATAAAAGGTTTTAATTGTACGTGTTTAATACGATTTACAATATTAAAAAAATACAATATTAATTTAAAACCTTCTGTTAAGGCATAAGTACATAGGTATGTATTTTTTTTCAAAAATCGTGGGAGTCATATGTCTTAAGACGCTGTTCAAAGTTGTTATGTTACTACCACTTATACAGATACTCTTTGTGACTGGATTAACTCATTCGATGCGGCTACCAAAATTTCAATTTTTAATGAGATGCGGGGCGATTTTATATAAACGCCGATCGGCGTACTCAGCGCTGTCTGAAGAAACTATTAAACGCCTTTCGGCAGTTTCAGCACCTGATCAGGATATGTGACTTACAAAATCAGTTTTGTAGAGGAAATTTTGTTAGTATGACGGTGTGTAAGTGTCATAGTAAGTGTAAGAGATCATGTTTTACGCCGATCGATATGAGCCGCACTTAGTAGTTAGTATTAAAACACGCTGATCGGCGTTTGCCGCATCGTATGGGGCGGTTTTTCTACTCCACACTAAACACAAAACTCTACAATACAATACATTGTAGAGAAAACATCAGAAGAGAGAGAGAAAAAGACCCTAACCAAAGTAATTGAAAAAGTATCAATTACTGTAGTCAGTTAAAACATACGAAATTAAACTACAAACAAGCTCCAGGTAAATGTTGAAATACCTTGAAACCCGTGCTAGAGAAAATCGATAAATTTGCATTGCAAATTGCGACGTCAATTGGTGGGCGGTAATTTGATAATCATCGAGATAAACACTGATTAAATATGCGACTGGTATCAAATGTTGAGTATCGTTCGTATTAAAGAACAATGAATGATCGAATATCGATGTAATTTTTCATATAATTGTGTCATCCCGCTTTTGTTACCAATGCGAAATGTCAGTCACTGACTTCATTAATAGTTAATAGTTTAAACCTTTTGTTCTAAATAGCAGCGAGTCTGATCAAATCTATGATGATAATAATCAATGGTGTAAATTCATATATGCCTTTCAAACAAAAATGACAACACTTTTCAAATGATTCAAACGGTGGTTTATTTATCACTCTATTTAAAAAAACGTAAGGTTTGTCTGCCCCTCTGTCTGTTCGCTTATAAATTGAGCCTATTAGTCGAAGTTTGATGCGGCTTTCACTATCGTGTAGGTCATTTATTCCAGAAGGTGTTAGCACATCATACAATACATCAGTCAAATGTATTATTTCTGGCTCGTGTTGCTTATGATAATTCAAAGAAAACAAAGGGCTTCATTCCAGATTTGATGTATTGTCAATTACTGTCTCCTTTTATCTTGTGGTGATGCTCGTAAGAAAAAAAGGGCTAAGTACGAGAATACGAAATATATAGTACTAAACGCAAATCCAGAGGTAATTGTTTGGGTTATAAATAGTTACGCACTAGGGACTCAATCCAGAATCTTTTAATGTGTCAATAATTCTGTAGCGTTAATCATGATTAATGTACACTGCTCTTTATTAAACTGTTGTAAGGTGCGATGTGTCTCCACTAAAGACTCAATGTATTTTAATCGTGCTCGCTGCGATAAAATCAATAAGAAATGACAAAATGGTACTGATGCGGGAGCTAGTCGCGGGTTTCCGTTCAGTTTTACGACAGACAGCCTTTTGTGTCGTAGACGGTGTGCAAATTTTATTGGTCATGAACTTATAAATAAATGATAATAATTTGTAGCGTTGTGTTCGTGCTTCACGAGGATAAATATTTTGTAATTCAGGAATCAGAAAACCACAGTGCCAATGTTTGACCAATGTCAGTGAGTAGGTATTTAATTTAGGACAGAGAAAATAGAATATAGGTTAATGACCGCTGGTAATTGTGAAACTGTATCGATTATATAATTTTCCTTAAAAACTAAACATAGTTCGTTTTAATGTGATTATTAAAAGCTATATGGATACTCCTAAATTATTTACAACTCTCGGTTTACATATACATATACATGTTTGTTCTGCTCCCTCGTTTAATACAAAGTTGTAGTGTATTCCTACTATAATAATGGTATACCTAGGTCTCTCAGACGTCTGGTATTGATTAAGTGCACATGGTCGGCGTACTCAATTGACGCCAAATCACAATATGTGAAGAACGACAACTTATATAACCATATGTTTGTTTACTTATATAACCATGATATAAGAAAACATTACTCAATCCTCTTTTAAGATTCCATCGTGATTTTCTTTTCGACTTCTGCACTTAAGATACATTATTTTTCGCGTAAAGATAGTTCGTCTGTTTTATTCGGACATCACTAATGTAAGGGCAATCCATCATCATTAACATCCAAATACATTCCAAAAGTTGTCTGGTAGAGAATGCATTAAGGCAATTAAGCTCGCCATTTGTACGATATTGTGCAATGAAGTTTATAATTAATAAATAAATAACACCAATACTAAAAGATTCTGAAAACTTCTTGAGAGACTAAATCTCGACTAAGATTTTCTCTTCCTATTGTAAAATATTTGTAAATCTAATCCAATTGTAAATCCAATGTGAAATATTTTAAAGGGGGGTACCCCTTTTAAATATTTTACATGGTTCTGGATTGTTAGTTTTACACTTTGGATGTCGTTTGAAAATTTTAATCTTGACCAATTTACGAATTAGAAAGTTTTAGGAACGTATGTAGGTATTATTTGAATTAGTATTGTTGTTGAGAGCGAGTGCCGATAGAAATAATTTGAAAACCTACTTTGATTAGCTTCACTTCAGAAAGGTTAAGAGATTTTGTAAAGCCGTTGATTTAAATTACCTAATCGATTTCCGACTGTTTCAATAAAGAGCTTACTTACCGTGTGATGTGAGCCGTGCGTTGATGCGAGCGGTGATCGCGCGCGCCACCTCTGTAGAATCAGGCGCCCGTTGTTGGTGCAGCCTGAGCCTATCGAAGAGGCAGTCAGTTGCCGTTTCGTCCGCCATGCGGTGCACTGTACACAATCATTATACTCTGTTCAAGCTAAGAAAAAAGCAGTGTCGACACTATCAGTCGCGTGATTAAACCTATTACGACCTATTGACCAATTACGAGATTAATTACGAGAGTTCACTGTATTAAACTACAGTGGACAGATGAAGTCCCTTTTTTCTTAATGTGAATAGAGTATAAACACTCTCATTGATTTACTATTTGGAGTAAAATTCGCAATGAGTAAAACGGGTGATAATTTTGAAAAACATATTTCTGAAAATAGACATTATTTTCGGTTCTAATTTTCCAGATGTTGAGATTTTAGTAAAACATTTTAAAAAAAACACAATCATTTGTTACTTTATCTTAAAAATGGGATGTTAGAGCATGATTTTACTTAAACAGAAACTTGAAATTATGCAATTTTAAGTTAGAAAATCTTAACCAAAGTACAAGTCTATACCGACAACAATTATCTATACTGGTCCCTTTGACCAGATACTTTACATTTAATCTTGTGATGAAAAGAAATAATGAGATTTTCAGTACAATTTTTAATTAGCCCTACTTTTATGTACGGTCGGCAACACGCCAACGTACCGAAGATCATTAAATTCTAGCTTTAATTATTAGAGCGTGAAGATGTTCACGAGGATAACTTAAACTCTCCTTGACTGTACAAATGCGATTTTTGTTTTTATTTTTTACGATATACTATCATGTACCTACGAGTGTCTAATGTTTTAAACTGAAATGCCACATTAATTACGTTTACAGTTATTTTTCATTTGATATTTATAAATATTGATACATGTTATACTACTAAGATAATGAATAATAACAGAAAAACATATTATCACAATAATTTAATTAGTTATTGTTAAGGTGTTCTGTAACATAGTTAAATGGTTAAGAGATTTTGTAAAGCCGTATAAAGCTATAGTAATGAATGACAGATGTTTACTGTGATGACTCGAGTCCACGGTATCACATTTATGTGACGACAAATATTGCAAGCTTATGTAAACTTTGTTACTAACACTATAGTCTGTCTCCAATAGACGTTAAACACAGGATTTGCATTATCGCAGTACGTGTATCGCAGTATCGCAGACCAAAACACAACAAACGGCACGTTGTACTCGTATCAACTCGAGGGTCGCTGGGAACTAGGAATAGCACAGTGTTTGAATATTGCGTTAAACGTACGTATGTGCGTTGTGTTGTCCTTTTACAATGATCAGATGTTGTGTTATCTAATGGAGAATAAAGTGTTTTAAAATACGTTTATTATAAACGATCGCGTGAGATCAGCGCTACGCGGCGGTCGCCGGCCGACTGAAGTGGGAAAAACAGCGTTACCACGCGGGGCGGGCGGGCGCTACTGCGGAAAATGTTTTTCTCTCGGAATCTCATTAATAAAATGTTTTGATAATAAAATTAATAAGTGTTAGTAACATTTGTTTATTTAAACTGTTATAGTTTATTATTATTACACTATTAAAACGAAGACTAGCTATAGATATGTAAAATAATTTCATTCCAGTAGGTATTGTTTTTTTGTCCGTATGGCGTCCACCGGTTTTAGAATAACACAAGCCTAAATTTTCCCGTGGATGTAAAAGGCGACTAAGGAATAACAAAGCTGCTGCCCCAGGCTCTGAGCAATTACACCTCTGAAAGAGTGGACTCGCTTGTCCAGCGTGGCGTTTTAAGGTCATACATCCCTCGTGGACAAGATAATGGCGACCCATGTCCAGCAGTGGACTATAATTATAAAGTAGCTAGTGACGGTGACGACATTGTTATAGTTTCTTTCTTAGAACTCCCCTGGATGATCAATTACATTGTGCAATTTTAGGGATTGCGCAATGTTTTTGATCGTTCCGGGAGTGTATTGAAATTCGTAATAATATTGTACAATGATATTATTGTACTTGTACTTGTATCAGCCTATAACGTCCCACTGCAGGGCACAGGCCTCTCCTAATAAATCACAAACGGGTTTCGAGGACCCAATCACGCGGATTGGTGGATACACACACTACATTTTTTTTTATTTCTTGAGCATGCGGCATTCCTCACGATGTTTGCCCCCAACTTCGAGGTGGTGATAATTTTTTAAAATTCGTACTTAAACTCAGTGATACGCGTCGAGGATTTGAACCCACTATTACTCGAATGTGGGTCGAGTATAGATGCCCGCCCACAGGCTATCATCGTTCTAGGATATTATTGTACGGGTACGGTTAATAGTAGCAGTAAGAGGGTGTGTTTTGAATTTTGAAGCAATAAGTTAAATAACATGGAAAGTACAAACTATTTAGTTCGTGCGTACTTTACATGTACTCGTAGACCCATTCTCGTAGACAGCGATCAATATTCCATTTGCTTATATTCACTCGTACAACACCGTATATTAAATATATAAAAGATATTCTACTGTGGTTAACTTGCGTATTTTATTTTAAATTAATATTATCTTGACAAAATGAAAACGGTCTTAATAATGAAAAGCTTAGATGAAGAATTAAAGATACAGCTCAAAGAATAAGTTAAAAATGGATCTAGGATATCGATAATGGAAAAGTTCACTATGTTTTTTTATTTGTTACCTAAAAGAATGTTTTAAAAATTACAAAAACCTCGTGTAAACCTTTTACAATATCTTTAAAAAGGACGGAGTTTGAAAAGGATACATTCATACTTATATAGAAATAGTAATTATAACGTTGAATAGTATTCATGAAACTACTGAAGTTTGCCTAAAGATTTTTTAAATATTTTATTGTGACGTCATTATAGCGAGTAGTTTGTTAGAAACTTCGAATATCTATCTCAGGCATTTTCCAATGGATATCAAATTATTTTCACTATACGTAATATTTTAGGCTATATTTTTATTTAAATACATAAAATACGCTAATAGTTGTAAACCTAGTGAAACTCTTCATTGGGGTAGACGAGTCAAATACTCGAATGAAGACCATGTACAGGAAAACGTAATGTTGGACATTGGGTGAACGTATTGAATGAAGTTGTGACAAGAATTTGCATTTAATACAATTAATATAACGAGCCTTAGAAATTTAACAGTGAACCAAACAATGTATGCTAATTTAATAATTTATACAAATTGAAAATGATGTATCCATTACTTAACTCACCCCTTTTTTTCGGTTTCTTATTTTCCTGAGTTTGTGCTGATGAATCCACTTCTGTTGTCGAATCTGCCGAGTTCACCAAACAAATAGAAACTGTTTTATACCATGCAATTGAGTAGTACTCCTAATTGTATAACGTCATAGAACAAACTTTATCAACTTTGTTTTACGTTCCGCAAAGTTTAAGATATTTTAGCTTATTTTAGCGTATGTGATATTATCTAAGAAAAGGGACTACTATTGTTCTATTTTCCTCGATATTGAGACAATAGACATTTAAAACAATTCATTACTTTATCAGAAAATTCAGCCAACAACCAAATTTTAAGTTGGGGACTATCAACCAAAGTTTATACATGTAGTGTATTATTCATATTTATTCTTTGACTATGTAAGGAAGACATATAGTATGTTGTTAGAACAAATTAAGTTAACACAAATATTGGTAAATTTAAAAAAAATAAAAAAAATCAATCAAATGTTTCCATCAAGCTACGATTTGGGGTTCTTCAAGAAAGCTGTGAATAGGATTGTGCAAGGTCGGCGGCGCACCCGCATGCCCGCCCCCTGGTGTTGCAAGTGTCCATGGGCGGCGGTAACACTTACCATCACGTGGGACCGTTTGCTCGACCGCCTATTTCTTGTTAAAGAAGGTTGACTTCTCTATGTTTTTGTGTTGTCATAAAAAAGAAGTAAACGATGAAGTGTGCCAGTATGAATTATATTCAGTTGTCAACTACAATGCATGTTTCAATTTCACGGTTAAAAATACTTTTAACACTTGAATACTGTATAAAAAAAATGCTTTGCTCAGATAACGATTCATATTTATTATATATTTAATCAAATTTAGATTTGGTTCAAGTTTAAAGTATAATTTTAGTTTGATCCGAACATACGAAGTCATTTTATGTCCTTAACGTTTATAATTAAACTGTGATGCCCACTCATATATTTAATAGCGCTAAAGATCACATAACATGTCTATAATATAATGAACTGAATTTGAAACTAATCTTAGCAAAATGAATTCTTTATTTCTTATTATAGGAACAATGCGTATTGTAAAAAAAATAAAATAATCCTCTCTTGTTCATGTATATGTTCTGATGTGGAAATAAATGCGAACTTAACAACCCATAAAACTAAATTCACAGAAGGAAATTCAAATTGTACCTACGAGTATATGCTCACCTGACATTTCGCATTCATTACAGATATTGTGTTTTGTGCGATTACTTTATAGTAAAATTATGCATTTCTAATAATATCCTTCAGAGTACCTACGTGCAAGTTATTGAGAATTTTTGACAGTTTATAACCTTCACGCAGAATGTCACATAAAATATTGTACAAATTTTGGATAATAACAGCCAGTTGATACAACAAGTTTGTAATTTTTCAGACTTAGAAATATTTATTTTTGCATCGGAAAAATCATCGACTAAGGTCTTTCTCAACACCCCCTGATACTTTGTCAGAAAGTCAGTTACACTTTATCAGAAAGTCAGTATCAGCTAGATTTATTTAGCAGATATTCTATTAGATTGTTAACAGTTACTTTCCCAGAATGTGATGAGAAAGGCCCTTACGCTTTGTTAAAATGACATCATACTAATAAGTAGATATGTTATATCTAGCGGTAAGTAGGCTCAGGCAGAAGAAAAGTGGTTCACCGGTAAAAGGTTAAATTGCTTAAGGTCTCTGGTATCCAAGCCTATTCAAATAAAAATAGGTTGGAATTTATAGTATTGTACCTTATTTTAGAGTCTGCCAAGACTAAAATATAGTCTGAAAGTTAAGACTTGAAAATCGCGCCAAATTAAAAGAAAATGTCATAAAAAACTCTTAGTGATTACCATCGATCAATAATAATAATAATAAATAGTCTTTATTCCATACAAATAGTTACTATATGTGCACAAATAATAAATGACAGAATACAATAGGCGACCTTATCGCTTAAGCGATCTCTTCCAGGCAACCTTGAGATAGAAAAAAATAAAAGGGATATAGGTAGTGCAAAATGATTAAAATTTACAGAATGAATTATGTTCAATATATACTTATCGACTATATCGATAATAAATATAATATAATAAATACTTATAATAATAATAAACTTAATAATATATAAATAGATACATACATATCTATATGTGCATTCAATATTCATTTGTAAATTTTACAAGGATAGTAAAATAAGAGGAAATTGCAGTCTCCAAGGGATAAAATAGAACAGGTTAGATACAACTAAATACTTTTTTTCTGATTTAGGTACACAAATATTATAAAATATAAAAAGTATTAAATGAGTATTAACAGCACTGTTCTTTCTGACTGTCACTTTTCGTTTGAAAGACTACATATTATGTATATGTAAATAACGAAATAAACATAATTATTGTGAAGCTGCATTAGTACCTATTGTAAAAATGACCGCTGAGCGCTCGAACGCTCGGGTGCTAAGTCCTAAGTAATGAACCTTAAAAGAACCTTAACCGCTTTTGACTCGAGCCTTTAACTCATGGGTATCAACCTATTAATCTCAAAGGTTTAATAAGACCATCAAACCATAAGAAATTGAACTATAAAGCTTACGAGCGTTTAACGCTGGAGTATTAAAGTTTATTTAACATTGACTCGACGCTCGAGAGTTGAGCGCTAGACGCTCATTTTTACAGCACTTTAGCTGCTTTACTTCGATATGATAATATACAAATTTATCAGTGTACTATCTATAAATTCATGTCTTCCTTAGTGGACAATTTGGACTTTAACAAAAATGTCAACGAACGCGGTGAGGCCGGGTGGCTGGAAAGGTGGGTAGTGACAACGGCATCAAATGTCATGTACAATCTGTATTGATCGAGATATCGAACAGCATTGAACGAGTGTCCATGAAGTGTCCCCGCTACACGTGTTGTTGACAACTTTAAATTTTTTCTTGTTACTTTTGCAGTGAAATCCTAGATAATTATAGATAATTTACAAAGCTTCGCAAGAATAGAAAATATTTCGGAATGTAATCGGCTAATACTTTTAAATAGTAAATATTATGAAGCTACCATAAACAGCTGTTTTCAATTAAATATGTACATATATAGCAAATCATTGCTGATTATACCTAACTATTTATTAATTAAATTCAAAAGCGAAACGACAATCCTAGAAATGTGCGTTGAAAAAAGACAAAATAGAATATTGAAATAAATGGATACTTATTAATTTAAATAAATTGTCTGAAAGTTGAAGATGACATTTACACTGGACATTCTAAAATAATGTTGTCAAAAATATCTAGGCATTGATAAATACTTGTCAGTAAAGTAGACTTGACATAATTTATCGGTTAGGTTACTGAAGTAACACGATGGCATATTACAATATGGCGTGTAAATAGTCTTGTAATTCAAAAAGCATTGTCACTCCGTTATGATGAAACATAAAACGAGAGAATGTAAAAGGAATGCGTACCTATTGTATTGGCTGTATCATCGGTTTATGTATGAATATTTACATTAAATATATTAATTAGCAATTATTTGTATTGATTGTCTTTTAAAAATATATAAATATACAAAAATATACATTTTAAAATATACAAACAACACGGTAACTTACAAACATTTTAAGTTAATATTTTAAGTTCGGGAATATATTAATCGGAATCGATTATTCTCAAATGATTTAATTTGAACTGTATTTAATTACTAAATTTTTATAACAAGTTATATAGTATAACAGTGTAAAAGTTATTCAATTTAATCTGTCGAGGAGGTAAATATGTCTTATATAATTATATTTGAAATCAAGACAGACTGCTACTCATCAGTAAAAATAAAATATGCATACAATAAGACAATTTCTTGTTTGTGGGAAACAATAACATATTTGTAAATAGTATTCATTATAAAATACTTCTTTCTCTGTTTCAGAATTCATTAACTATCTATCCAACTCCGGGAGTAGTTCGTTCTCAAATATGAAACATTTGCTTAGTTTTGTTCTAATTATCTTTTTATTTTTTCTAATTTGTTGTTTTCGTGTGTTTTCTTTTCCAACAGTATATAGTGCTACTGACAAGGTTCGTGCCTTTTGGTAGTAGTAGGTATACTAGAGAGGTATACTAGTAGGTATACTAGTAGGTATACTAGGTTTAGAGGTATCTAAACGTGTTTTTGGTAGTTTTTCTCTAATCGTGGCACGTGATTCGTTTTGGCCGAATATTTAAATATCCTTTAAAAAGATATTTTCCCAGTTTGTTTGCGGTATAGATGTGCAATTTCTCTCACATATTTTCCATGATGGAGTAGTAAAAGCACGACTGATTAGACTGGGGTGGAGTTATGGAGTTACAGCTAATGGGTAAATGCATATTACGCACAATAGTAAACTCCAGTCCGTGTCATAGTGTTTTTACGTTGTAGTGCGGTGATAGCCTAGTGGTAGGTATCTATTCTCGGCTCTCATGTGTGAAGCCGTCATATCAAACCCTCAGCCCGTGCCACTGAGCTTCTACGTAAGTACGCATTTTAAAATAATCATTAGTTGGCGACGAACGAAAACATTGTGTGTAAACGCGCATGGTAGATCCGCACTGTGCGGGTTTCCAGCATGACCCGGATGTGCCACCAATTTGTGCTGTGCCCGCGTGGTAGGTAGATTATGGGCCAAAATCCCCTAGTGATTTTCTAGGGGAAGCAATTGCCCGTACTCTACAGTGAGACCTTATAGGCTGATGTCGATAGTTCGTATGGTTCTTTTATAGAAAGAATGTGGCAGACAAGCGGGTTAGTCCACCTTTTTATAAATGGACACCATTGTACATGGACATCCGCGATATAGTGATACATCCTCCATTCATCTTTTTTTATTTTCAGACATAGTTCACCAATGTCTTTTATATAACGTTGTACACACGAACTAATTGCTAAGCTTGATATTAAATTTTCCTCCACTTTTCTCCTTTTTCTTACTGTCTAATGAATGAATAATGTATTTTTTCATAAATATCATTCATTTAATTTATAATAGGTAAGTAAATGTTTAATGTCAGTGAAGTGATTAAAATTTACAAGGCCCTGAATATTGCTTCCATTGAAACTTTTAAATAATGGTAGTAATAAAAGTAAAATTACTTTTCAATTGTGAAAAGGAGGTATTTATTGCGTACTGTGGTCCAAAACCCAATTTATACCGTGAACCCGTAGTCTGCGGAACTAACTGCCTCGAGAGGTCTTTTCATTACGCTACGATATGGGGTCGGCTTAGGTGTCCACGGGCGGCGGTAACAATTACCATCACGTGGGACCGCTTGCTCGTCCGACACAATCCCCTATAAAAAAATCTAAAACAGATATCTGTAGTAAAATTTATGATAATTGTGAATAAACTTAAAGAAAAACAAAGATTAGAACATTTTCCAGGTTAATGCTAAATAGAACTACAGCCGTATCATTGGGCTTATACACAAATATAATATTTTCCAGCACTGATAACTAGTAAATATAGAAAGAAGTATTAACTTTGGTTGTCCATTTCAGGTTCTTACTAACGATAGTGGAAATGCGAAGAGTCGAGTTAAGAGAGACGAGGAGACCGAGGGTAATCACATATGTGATTCCTAAAGCCGACCGACACCGCATAATGTCACATATGACATTATGCGGTGTCGGTCGGCTTTAGGATAGCATCACCTCATCTCTACCCGTGGGTGTTGTAACAGGCGACAAAGGGATAATGACAATTTATCAGCAGGGTGCACCACTGGCAGGTGAGGTTGACTTGGGTCCCGAAAGTTGGTGGTTGGGACCCCTTGCACACCAAATTCCGAAACACGTGCGTAATTCGGAAAATTTGATAAAGTGGAAAATGCAGTACATTTCAAGATAGTCTTCTGTGAGAGACGGGTAATACAGCCAGTCGAACGCGCCCAACGCGGAATGCAGAGTGCACTCTTCCGCTCCTAAATCACTCTCCCTTTTGATATCGTTACAATAAAAAGTCTCACACATAATTATCAATCTTTTATTGCAGACAAATTCCAGTCAGCATCGAAGATGCCGCAAATTAGAGTCATGCGAATTTTTCTACAAATGTTCAAGAATTTATATTCAAGCGTGTACATTGGAGGCTCACATCCATTACACTATCGAGTGCCTCTTCCTCTAGTCGAGTTGTTCCGAACTAGGATAATGGAATTCTTTGTTCCTGATGTCGGTTCAGATCGTAAAAAGGAGTGATTTTTGTATAAATAAGTACAGTAATCCCCCCTATAACACGGTACTCTTATAACGCATTTTCATATTACGCGATTTCAATCCCCCGTATAACACGGGCATTCCCCCATAGAACGCGGGGATTTCCCACATTATATTTCTGTATGTACTGTGAAATTTATAGTGATAGTGTAATTTATTTGAAATCAACTGTTTTTTTAGTTCATATGCATAAGTTTTTTATTTAAAATGTTCTTAGTTTAGTTTGATTTTAATAAAACGTACATATTTCGTTCATAATATAGTTTTTTCTTAATATTCGATTTAAACCCCCTTTAGCGAGAAAAGTTAAACGTGAATAATTTATACGTAACGCGTTATACGGGGTCGTAAAAACGCGTTATACGGGAATACTCCTACAACACGTTTTCCTATAACGCGGAACCAATCTACCGTGTTATAGGGGGGATTACTGTATTCTGTTTCATGGTGTATTATTGTACTCAATGACGCCGATTTTTTATTAGGATTTTTAAAAGCATTTTGATTACCTAAGTTTAATTGTTACCGTAAAAGATATTTTTGGGACGTCTGTTAAAAACAATACTTTTAATCGGATGCCATACCATCCACAGATCAAGCAAAATATTTATAAGCCTTATGGCAAAACTGTGTATATGAATGATGCCAATGTATAAATATAATGTTACTGTTACGGATAAACGAGAAGTAATAATAATACATTTTTAAACACCTTTGTTTTATTTGAACAATTATGCAACATATTTACCGCGAAATACTAGAACATTAATATAATTTTGCTCATTAATCTAAATTTTCAGTATAAACGCGTTTTTCCAAGTAAAAGCTAGTTTTGACTGAACGCTTTCGTTACCATTAGTTTTTCCTAATAAAAACTAGAATTTCCTTACAAACAAATTTGAGTGTTATCCAATTCCACACTCATTTCCCTATTCAACGAGATGACGGAACGGGGTAAGATTATATGGAATTGGATACACCTCAAAACGATCAGCAAGCAATAATATACAGTAGAATAAGGAAAGAAACAATAATACAGGAAGCAAGTACGTTGTCATGGAATGAGAAGGAAGCAAAGAGTAACGGGCTTTGGTAACTCTCACACCCTCTCTTGGCAGTCTTCTGTGAGAGTGAACTCATTTGGCCAGTTGGACACGCCCCGACGGCTATGGGATACAACATCGTTCTCCGCGCCTACTTACAATCGAAATTACTGATTAACTGGTTCTTCAAAAGGGGAATCTGTGTTTATAATACGAATAGCTACTACAAACACAGTCTGAGTATTCTTCAATTGATTTAGAAAGGCTACAGTTTCTTCTGATAGTCTGTTTTGCAATGACAATAACTCCGAGCCCAGATTGCTAAGGTAGCGGATATTAGAAGACTACAAATATGTTTCTATAGCTACATATAAAAAGAAATGTCCTAACTGACTGATTGACTAACGAACTCATCAACGCTGAAACCCCTGAAGCTAGAAACATGAAAATTTAAATTTTTCATCGAACCATTGAACTTTTTTTACGCAGTGAAGACCAAAAATTGAAACGGGGTGTCAAAAATTGTTTGGAAAAAAATCGATGTTCCTATCAACTTGAAACTTGCGGACGAAGCCACGGGTAAAAATCTAGTTATAATTTAAGATGCAGGTTTTATATCGAAATACCATTAGTATTTTCAACGACATACTGGAGTTTCCGCTTTTTGGATGTTAGTATCATGTGTATTAATTATTTAATTTAGAGAACTCTATATACTACGTGTGGAAAGGCACTTATTCACATTTATCGTTACATTCGCTACAAAAGTACAAAGTATCAATAATTTACGATTTCTCGGAAGAAATCGGGTTATTAAGTAGACGAAGCTGCGAGAAAAAGTTATATTGATGAATTAGAAAATTACTGGAAAAGGCCATTATTTGTTTATTCAACTTTACGTATTGATATTGTTATAGGTACTTTTATATATTTTTATTATTAATTAAGTTTGTGAATGTCATGTAGCCAATAAATATTTAGAAATTAATGTATTATGTAACATTAGTCGTATTTTCTTTTTAAGAGTTAAATCGATTTGTAAAGAGGTTCGAATAGAATTAACTTCTTAGAACAATAAAAGTACTGTTTTTATTCCAGTTAAAATGCATTGCGTGATGTAAGAAAACTTGATATCTTGAATACAAATTTGTTGGAGACACATCTAGATACTTTCTTTCTTGTACAGTGGGCGGGGTGTATATTCGGTATATAAGTATCGTCGGAGGATCAGCGCGCGATACATTTATCTCGTCACAGTGCCTCCGAAATGAAGGTACGACAACCTTGGATAACACTACCGTGTTAGCAATAAGTGTTTTTTTGCTTTGTTGAGACTACACACTTTAGGAGTTATAAATTTCATACGATTGGTTTGCGCGATGGGGATCAATTGCTGTTCAAGCAAACATTTGAATACGGATAGTTAATTTTCCTGGATGTAAGATGTGTTTATGTTTTTGTACTTGTCTTTGTACAAGAAATCCTAGTGGAGTTACCTCAGTGTGGTGTATTGTGTTTTTATTGTGTTAAATAAATTTAAAAAAAATAATCGAAAATGAATAATATTGATAGTTTGATAGACAATTCTTCGTTTTCTTTCTAGTTAAGTTTCAGAGTTAAGTGCGTGTCTATGTTGTGTTGTGTCAAATTGATGAACCTGATGTATTTATTGTACGCAAAATACATTTCACATATAGATGATATTGTTACCCACCAACTTAAAAAGACAACAAAAGGCGGGTCTCTTTGTCTTCCTACTTTCATATAAATAATATTTCCTTTCATATTTATTAATATTTCCTAAATTAACTCAAGTCTGCGCAAATTGGCGAAATTCAGTGATCGCGAGCAAGGCCACAGGATATATCATTAAAAAAATGTACTTTAGGTTTTAGCTTTACTTATTATATTTCATTAGGAATGGTTCTAATGTGCTTTAGATACTTTTTTTAAAGGAGGTTTTATTATAGTAATTATAATAAAAAAACAACACCACACTCAATAGCTCATAATAGGATTTCATGTATTTAAGTCTAAAGACACCGACAAAGACATACACCGAATGGAACCAAACAAAGATTTGTTTTTAAATAAGTATTGTCTTTGTTTAACTAGAAATCGTACCTTATCCATTTGCAGCGCAGCCAGAATCTAAACAAGCTAACCGATCACAACCCGATTTATACCGGAAGGGTTAAGTAATTTTTCTTTCAAATCAGTTTTGAAACTATCGCTTTTCTAACGGGTGGTTATGTGTAATAGATTGTGTATGGGTTTTGTATGACTAGTTATAACTATAGTGACGTGTGCAGGTGCTATTGTTGTCACTATTGTGCGCCCTTGCTGGCTGTGCGTCCGGCGGCGCAGTTGGCTGGCCTGGAGCCGCGTTGCTGAGGACTGTCATACCGCCACAAACGAAGACAGTCGCCTACTCTACCGCACAATACATTAATTCGGTAAGCAAGACGGGGGTGAACTTCTATCTTTAGGTTAGTATAAGGCTCTGATTTTTTAGCGATTCGATTCGAAGTATTTTAGTTACAGGGAGCTCATTTCAACAAAATCTTTTGGGCACAACTTTCAATTGCACCTGAAGGTTATTATCACCTACATAAGATTATAGCTGATAATCTTATGTAGGTTGCAACATTTAGGTACAATTCAGAGACGTAGAAGAGGACATTAATGTCATGTAATTAAAGTTATTGTATATTGTAGAAAAAAATCAAAATATATGCAATTTTTCATCCCCTGTAATACTACCAATACAACTCTGTAACTTTAATGTTAAAATAATCAAGTTTCATTATTTATTAATAAGTTTTATTTTTACCATACGTATTTCAGTTACCATACTCTTTCGGACCTCAAGTCGCGTATCAGCTTCCATCGATTAGCGCGTTCTCGCCGCTCCATTCCGGATACTATCCGCTAGCGGGACCGTCCTACTTTTCGCCGGGCAACGCCTTTTACCCACTGACTCAGCTTGTCCCGGGTGTGATACCCGCGGAACAACCAGCGAGCATTACGCCAAATTTGCCGCCGCCCCAACAAGGTGACTCCGATACAGCGGTTGTAGACTCAGCTGAGTTTCCTTCTGAGCAACGGCAACCCGCACCACCGTCTACGGAGGCTCCTGCCCAATCACAGCCTCAGTTTCCGCCCTTGAACGGTCTCCCCAGCTTCGCGGATTTCATTCAGAAGCCTGATGCGCCCAATATTCCACAATCTCAAGGCTTCCCTGAAATACCCCAATTCCCTCCAAGCGCTCCACAAATCCCTCAACAAGGCTTCCCTCAAACACCCCAATTCCCTCCAAGCGCTCCACAAATCCCTCAACAAGGCTTTCCTCAAACACCGCAATTCCCTCCAAGCGCTCCACAAATCCCTCAACAAGGCTTCCCTCAAACACCCCAATTCCCTACGAACCCTCCATTCCCACAGGCTCCGTCACCACCTCCGTCATCTTTCCCATCGGCAGCTAGAGAAGATAAGGGACTTAACGACGAAGATACGATTACTGTCGAATCTGCCTAATTAACATTTATTAAAATAAACTGTAAAGTTGTCAAATCGTTTTATTACCCACTACACGTATTAGATTTCTTTTACCTGATAGTAAGCATGTATCGACTTACCTATGTGAGAGTACTGTTTGTCAATGAATGTTAGTTTGGCGTGGGTGGCGATATTTATAAAGAGCAAATATGTAGGCCTCTTAAATGTCATTCCGTGCCAAATCGTTTCAAATTAACAGTTGTAGTAGAATAGGATTAGCTCTTAGGAACAAGAATTATCTTAAAGTAAAAAAATAAACCTTTCAATAGAATCCATGTGTATAAATCCTGCGTACCGTACACCAATACAACATTAGTACATAATAGCTAGATAAAGAGGTACTTCGATGGGAGATTATTTATCTTTTCATTTTTTCTATGTGTCATAACAATAAAACTTTAGGGCTCTATTGTATTTATTTCTTTAACAAATCACACATGCTTATCAAAATCGATTTTAACTCAATTGAAAAAATGTGACGGAACTCTTTTAAAAATATAGAATTAATTATGACTGCAATATTTTGCTAAGTAGGTACTATAGCAATTATCACAGTAAAATAAATCAAGTGAAAAGAATCATTGTTTAGTCATTATATATTGTTAAAGAGCTATTATTAAAGGTATCATCCGCAAGGTAACCGCCAGACCTTCTGTGTGCCTATGTACCTACTTGTATCAGCCTATAACGTCCCACTGCAGAGCACAGGCCTCCTCTAGTATAACACGGTAGGTTTCAGACCATAAGTACCTATTACATAAAAACATTTAATAATACTAAAGTACTCAATGGGAGCACACAATACAGAGTTATAAAAATGTCATTTGGGAGAGTACATTATTGGTAATCAAAATCATATGGGCTCGTGTGTCGATTACCATTTTAGTGTGTTATAGTAAGGAAGTCAAGTGACCTTATTCTCTTTCTAGTAGCGAATAAAATTCTAAAAGATGTTTTTTTATTCAGGTCAGCATCTTTACTCTAGATAAATAGATGTATTAAATACAATAGATGCTTACTTGTACATAGAGTATGATGGTATTTGACAATATTCAATATAATGAGATGCTTCAGTATTCACGGTTTTTGCACACTTCAATTATTTCATACTATGCTTAGTCATCGATGTACCTACTCAGTATATACGGCATCAAAAAGAGATATTAGCTTTGTTCGCGGTAAGGATTCAGAACTAATTCGGAACTAGTACTGAACTAATTTGGAATCGTAGTAGAGCGCATGCTCGGTTATAAACCGATTCGTGATTTTTATTTCCGCGAACGATTTCGGAACCAAACTGCGTACGATCTACTGTCATCGCAGTGTTACCAACTCTCAAAAATATTTATCCCTAAAGCTTAAGTCGAAAACACCCAAAATCGCCCCAAATACTTAGAAATCCCCCTAAAAAATATATAATAAAAGAAAAAATATAAATTACAAAAATGCAATGAAATTTCTTTACCTTTTAAATCTGGATCTGTTTCCCAAATCTACGTGTACTTTTTTTATTTTTTTATTTTTAGTTTCTTTAGGCATCATTAACAAATTGCTTGTCGGCACAGCAGTACAACAACAAAATCGAATTAAACAGGTAAACAATAATCAACGTACATATGTATTTCCAGTAAGCATAGGCACAATAACCACCAGTCACCACAGAGTAGTTGTAATATATTTGTACTAGATGTCGTTAAGTCGCTAGGTCAACAAATAAATATGATTAGCTATTACCTATAGTTTGGATTGTCCCAGGGCCTATACTTTCACATAATATATGAAAAATATATATTCAAAAAAATATATGAAGAGTCAAAAAATCCCTAAAAATACCCCTAAAAATATAAAACCCCTAAAAAAACCCATCCCACTTATTTACCCCCTAAATTTGGGGGGAAAACCCCTAAGTTGGCAAGTATTTAAGTGGACCCACCAAAACACATTACTCTTATTAGAGTATTATATAAACTTATTTATATAAACAACAAACAAAACTAACCATATTTTATTTAACCCTTAACAAATTAATAAAATTTATATTTTATTTAACTATTTAACCAGTTTATTAGTTTCTAACCAACTGAATATAGCCGCAGCATGTATGTCAAATGTCGTTAGGTAAAAACTGCGCATGTCTGGAACTACGATTCTTGCCAAAGTTATAGAACTGATAGAACTGATTCTGAACCGATCCTGAACCGAGTTCGACGGTTCCGCGAACACAGAACTGTAACTAGAAATTCTGAATTGTGTGTTCCGCAAACGGCATTATTTGAACTGCGCATGCGTATAGTTCCGAATCAGTTCTGAATCCTTACCGCGAACGAAGCTATTGCTAGCATATGTTAAATTACTGATGATCATTTATGCTAGAAATAGTAAACCAGTATTTAGATTACAGTTACTAAACTAATCCGAATTTTTATTCTTCTGTGGATCACAGTTATAGATTCATGCAGTTCGAATGGTGTTACGTGTAATTAATCCCCAGTTTTATTTAAAAAAAATAGAATATTAAATTTTATTTTATTATTATTTTTTCTCTTAGAATTGTTTAGAATTCATTTTTCTTTGTTAACTTTGTTGTTAAAAATATGCTTTCCATCCTCTTTGTAGTAACTCGCCTATGTTGAGTTAATTCCGGTTTTCTTCCCCTATTACCGGTAGAGTGAGAGTCCTAACTCTCTATGAGAAGCCCTCCATGTAAAGTTTAATTGCCTCTCAATAAATTAAAAAAAATGTCACTAGCTCGGCGGTAAGGGGAAACATCGTGAGGAAACCCCTATAGTCCAGAAATAAAAAGAAAATCTGGAGCATGTGATCCACCAATCCGCACTGAGCCTGCGTGTTGCATTACGGCCCGAAATCCTCGAGTGATTTACTAGGGAAGGCCTGTGCCCTACAGTGGGCCGTTATAGGCTGATACAAGTACAAATATTAAGATTTCAATGAGAAAACGTTCATGTAAATCGGCTCACCATTTAGCGAAAATCGCGAACATGCATACTTACATAAAAGCCAAGCCATTTTTGGAGTTTTTACTTTAAAATTATTTTTACGTTTACAATGAATTTTCAGTTCTATAAAAAGGGATTAATTGCTTTTATTCAACAAGGATTAAAAAGCAGTGATTGTGAATAAAGGATAGAATAATAACAAACAACTGTATGTAAATATTTAATGAAACCATATTTGAGTGATTATTTAATTTACATTATGCATGTATAAGTAAAGACAACAATTTAAAACCGCATTAAGGGTTCACCAGAATCCAGGTTTTCGTTCTGTAATCCAAGTACTGAAATCTCTTTCAGTGGTATTCTTTCCAACAAGGCCTAATGTGAAGTAATAAGTGTACGGGAACCACTCACTGCTGAATGTTACTGTAATGTTGTAGCCTCCGACTCCTTCAATCTTAGGCACGACATAACGGTTGGGCAACCCCACAGTCGCGCACATGATTGTGCACTCTATACCAGCTGATAGCTAGGGGGGAAATACATTCATTATGGCCGCCACGCACGATTACTTAAAACTGTCAGTTTCCACTGAACCGTTAAAACTGACCTTCCTAGTATGAATAATGACAGTTTTCATACTACACGGGGATCAGTTTTAACTAATTTAACTGGACGTGTTTGGCGGCCCCTAGATAGCGGTTACATTTTCATATTCAATGATGAGGGTACCGCTGAAATTGCACTTTAAACACAGGTAATAGAGGTATTAATTCCTCATGCACAGTCTGCATTGATTGCTATTGGAGAAGATTCGATTTTTATGTATGACAACGCTCGACACCAGCGCTCTGGCGTTGTAGACGCGTATATGCAGGAGCTCGGGATTCGTCGTTTATATTGAAGTTCCGACCTCAATCTAATAGAGCATGTAAGGAATATTCTCAAGCGACCCGTAAGATCAGTACAGTCGGCTCTACAAAACATCAAGGAGCATAAAAGTGTGATCGCCGCGGAGTGGGAACGGATTCTAAGAAACGTCATCGAAAGCATGCCCAAAGGATTATAACCCGTAACTTTGGCAAGAGGAGGCCACACACGGTATTAAACTTTCACTTGTTCATTATTAAAAAAAATCAAAAAATCTTATTAAATCAAATTTGTCTTATTTTATTGTACGAGTACGAAAACTGACTGTTTTGATTGTAATATTGACTTAATCGAAATTTAATGACGGAAGTGTCCAAACCTGTTTTTCAATATTAAAAACAATATTCCAATCACACAGACACGGCCCTGTTACGATTTTATTATATGTATTGATGAAATCACATAATATCTGTGAAATCTACAATATTGTATAATGAAACCGCAATCAACCCTTTTATCCACTGCTGGACAATGAAGCTGAGTCTCCAAGCACATTGTCTCGTGCATGAGGGATGTTGCCCTAGAACTGTACGCTGCTGGTCAAGTGAGTTGGCGAATTTACTCTTTACATAGATGGTTTAGTTCCTAAGCGCTTCGGATAGCCGGTTTGTTGTATAATATACATACATACCTTTAAAATGACAGTCAATTTCGCTGGCGGGTTGGCGTTGACTTCGAATTTCTCTGAATAGAAAAACGAGGCTCTTCTGAGTTTGTTTTGGTGCGCGTAGCACAGATTCCCGGACACATAAGATCTTGCTTTCCATCCTTCTTTCTGTCTCCTTCTCTTTCGCAAATAGGTATTTTTATGAATACCGATACCTAAGACCATTAAGGATATCAATATCAACGTATAACGTTCAACTGCAGGTCTATAAGCCATCATGCGGGTCCAGTGTGGATTGGTTGTTGGTTGGTACTAGCGATGTTCCGAATATTCATATTTCGTTTTGGCGAACACTCGCCAAGTATTCGTATTTGTACTCGTATTCACCATTTTCTAAACGGTTACTCGAACACTAATCGAATAGCAAAAGTCCAATGTAAATAGTAGATGAAATAGAGTTTCTACAAAGAGAAATACTTTTACGAGTAAACATTCATTTGCAAATCCGTTACGTATCTGATTTTTTAGTTTAATAAGTAAGTGATTTTATAGTACTTAAAGTTAGGTGGGTACTTAACTTTAGATTAAACCAAAAAGGTACTTACTGATTGAATTAAAAAATATTTATAGCACTAACTTTAAATTGAACTACAATTACCTATTTACTAATTTTACATGTACGTGTGTAGTAAGTTAGTATTTGTATTCGCGAATAGTGATTTTTTTCTATTCGAAACATCCCTAACTCATACACATACTCCAGATTTTTTAATTAACGAGCATGTGGGTTTCGTCACGATATTCTCCTTCACAGGCGAGCTATACTTCTATTTGCATCAAGAAAAAACTGAAGTCATTCGTCCAATGCATAATGCCGTGGCATTAATTGGTCAATCGAGGAACGCTCCGTAATTGGTCAATAGGTGAATACACGTGACTGATAGTGATGACATCACTTTTTTCCTAACTTGAACAAAGTATAGCGCTAATTTAAAAATCCGTACTTAAGTTGAAACGTAATGGTACGGGCCGAGGATTTGAAGGATTCACGGTTTAACGAATGAGAACCGAAAATAGACATCCTAGGCCATCTTTAAGAATATAGAACGATGTTATCTTTGTATAAAATATATTATTTCCTTGGCTCTAGCGCCCTGGGCGAGCTTTGGCCTGATCCAGCAAGTTTTTCCAGATCCTCCAATCCATGGCCTTCCTCCTCCTATCTGCAATCCTAACCGCTTTCAGATCTCTGTCCACTCCGTCCAGCCATCTCAACGGGGACCTGCCACGGTTTCGACGTCCCTTCAGTCTGCACGTTAGGGCCTTTTTTAGCGGTCTTTCCTCAACTATGTGCTTTACGTGTCCAACGCAATGAGGAATCCGACTAAGTTTAATATGTCTTACTAAGTCTGGTGCTGGATACGTGTCATGGAGCGCATGGTTATAGCGGATGCGCCATTGGACATTGCATTTTACGGCTCCATATATTTTTTGAAGAATCTTCCGTTCAAAGAGCCGGAGGCTGTTTTCACCTTTTTTAGTCGAGACCCTAATATAGTCTTAGACTTAGACTAATATATTTATCAAGATAAAATATATTAATACAAATTTTGTTCTAACCTGATGTAATGTACTTATTGAGTAGGTATTGGGGAGGTAGACAATTCACGTATGTCGTTTACAGCATTTGTCACTGGCAGGAATAAACCTATGCAGCCCCGGTGGATTGCGACAGTTCTGTCGAAATGTGACACGCAAACCATTAGGAAAATCAAATAAAAGGTGTATCATCACACGTGGATCTAACTGCAAAAGTGAAACGCCCTCCCTCTCGACCGAATTGCATCACGGTGTTGCAGCGCTCCTTCAAACAATACAGTCGGGACATAAATTTTGGCAATATTTTTTTCAGTACTAAACACCAAAGTAATCCAATCCTCAAGGCTGTTCTTCTCCATATGTTGTCTGTAGAATGTACCACAGTTACTTAATTATACTGTGCAGCAGTGAACAGAGATATGCTAATGTTATGGTACCTATCGTATGGTTTGAGAAGTTGTTTCGCGAATTATTTAACGTTTGTCCAATGTGTATGTATAAGTGTATGTATATCATATGTATATCATATTCTCTGAGTAGTAAAGATGTCGACATCTATGGGGTCTCCTTGGCGGTGTTCAAGCGTGGTGCGTCGGCACTATTGTAACTTTCTTCATAGTCTTTGATCTTTTTTCTATTATTATTGTTGTAGGCTTAAATATTATTTAAACATTGTTGGTGCTTTGTGGACCTGTAATAGGTTTACCTACATACATGGAATAACGATTTTTTGTTAATGAATTTTAAGTGGATATACCACTGGTGCGCCTGTTATAATAAATCAAGGGACCTCATTGTCGGTGTGGATTGGTTAACATTTTCTAAATTAAAATTTCATTGTTTCAAGATTCAATTTAATTAGAAACATGCTCCAACATCTAATTTTTGAGATAAAGGAAAAAAAGGTTATTTCTTTTAAAGATTTCACTTAAGTCTCGACATCTCGGAACTACAATCGACAACAAGGTCTCTTTTCGCAGATTGTCATATAGTATTCTGGTTTATTAGTTATTAGGTATGAATTGTAGATAAATATGACGTTGCTAATTCTAAGTGATTAATCATTATTAAAAGATATTGCTACTTTTGGTGACCATTGGGTTTTCGTGGCGGAAAGAAAAATAACGGTTAACCATTCTGCTCTTCTGCCACCTTGTATAAAAAAAAACTCACTGCTTCCACCTTCCATACGCCGGAAGGTATGTGGATACGGTTTCGGCAAAATGTGAGCAGTGATTACGTTGACAATCCACGTGACGTAAGGGTACACGTCTATGTATAGAGGGGGTTCTCTATTTAGTCTGCGTCTCATGCTGCGGCGGGAGCAGTGCCCCCCGCCGGCGGTAACGCCAATAAGCTGGAAAGGGCCTTCGGGAACATGGCTTATGATAGGCGCACCAGCTCGGACTCCGCATCCTGAGCTGCACAATACGTGAGTTACACCTTCACTGCCGAGTCTCTGCAGTATAAAAATAAATGTGAGATAAGCGTAGATAAATTTGAGAGAACTATCTTATTTGACTTATTTAAACGACCTAATTAATAAATAATCACGTATAAAAGTAAGAATAAGAATGAAAATAAGAAACTAAATATCTAAAATAAAAAAAAAACAAAATAATAAAAAAAATATATATAAAAAATAAAAACAAACAATTTAATTTAATTTCACCTTGGTCGTTTTGTTTTAGTGATTGTTATAAACAATGAAGAAAATACTTCACACAAGCACGTTTATTCCATTATCAAGACACATTCCGAGGCATCCACATCCATTATTATTCATCCCGTGCTGCCATCATTGAGCCAATAGGTCAAAACAATCAAGCCGGAGTCAGCTTTGGTACGAACTTGCTTTTTCTCAAACTCTTCTACGATATTATCAATATTAAAGACTGGGTAAGTCTTGGTAACAGGCACCTTAGTTTTGTCAAACTTTGACACGATAGAAGCTTTTTGCCACGAAAGAAATTTGTATGAAAGAGCATGTGATCTATTGTAGTCTCATTTAAGTAATGTTTATGGTGTAAGATTGTTACAATATTTGACATATCGATTCACATTGGTTCATACTTTTATGTAGGTACCCATAAAACAGTAGTAGAAAAAGAACGGAACAGCTTCTGTAGCGCATCAAGCATGTTTGTAGAAGCGCATGTTGACGGTTTTTACGCCACGATGCGCAAAAGCTGCGCGCGCCGGGTGGGGGCCAGCCCCAACAGCATTGTGACTATGATAGGGGACAGGTTAGACTGTTCTTTTACGCTTCACTGCTTTCTTTGCACTACACGTCCCCAGCAGTCAAGTTAAATAAATGTAGATATTGTTCGCGCCAATAACATTGGTGCTTTTATTTTGTAGGATAATAGTATATTTTATTACCCACATTTTTAAATAATCACTTCCACCGATCCGTTTTATATCGCTGCACCTTTTGCGTACGCGCCAGTCTAGCGATCGACCCCTCCCGTCGCCGGTCGATTGTGAAACTCTCGTATTTGGGTGGTCTCCTGGACTCCGGAATTGGCACACGCTGTGCCCTTTCTATACCGCTAGTGTATCTGCTCTAAGCTGCATCGCTGCTTAGTGCCGAAGGACGCTTAAACCAAGTGGAAGGTCAAGAAGAAGCGGAGAAGAAGCGCTACCAGGCTGGGAAGAACACAAGGCAACCATAAGCTTGGTCGGAAGGCAGCTATTCTCGGCATATAAGGTCAGGCTTTCTATTTGGCTATTTTATCAGCAAAAACCTATGGAACCGCACGTGGATTAGCGTACGGTTATATTGCTTAGCTGTCGCGTTCACAAATATCAATAATAACACTTAGGATAAGTTTTTACTAACAAAAATATTGAGTCATGTTACTTGTTAAAATGAGAATAAAATAGAAAAAAAACGAGAATTATAAAGACTTACATTCTTTAAGCGATGTTTTCTGCATTCCTTGTGTGTATACAATTTTAAAGATTTCTTGCCCATTTTTTCTGAATCAAAATCTCTAGGGACGGCTGTTAAGAGTAAACAAAATATAGTTATTTTAAAAAGGAAATATAAAAACAGCACTTATAAAAATACAATTACAATTTCATCTGGACAACTTTAATAAAAGAGTTTCTTTTCACTTTGGATAGAAGTTAGATATTTTGTAGAGGATTTCGAAGTTTTGCGTCACTTGGTATGGGGTGAAACATATTTCTCACTGTGATTCTAACTGGAAAACGAAGCGTTTCATCTAAAGTTAAGTAATAAGATTGTATTGGTGGCGGTTATGTCCTCTTGGTGTGCTGCATAATTACGACTTAACTACAGCGAATGCACAGATACTTACTAGTAATGTAGTCAATCATAAATACGACTTTAGTTCTTTTCTTTCTTTCGCGTTCTTGCAACGTCGGCAAACAAATCGGTACCATGTATTCTGTAAGTAATTTGAAAACATTATTCTAACAAAAATGGGTATAAGTTATGATAAATGTATGAGCATCGTAAATTCTTGTAAGCATTACACAGCAGCCATTACTTATTTACGACTCCGAAGGGCTATGAAAGTGACCATCGATCTTAGTAAGGCCTTAGTGAATCAGAGCCGCAAATAAGGCGAAGCTTTACAATGTATTCGAGATTCTGATTGGATAACTGATTTTACAGACCGTCACACGATAAGTTCTAATGTCAATATTATTGAACATATTCTTTTGAATATGTTTTTGTTTATTCTTTTGAAATTGTATCAGTCAAAGCATCACAAAAAATATTAGTGTGTAAAAGTAGAAAACAGTTTCTATTTATGTAAAATGTTAATTCAGATTTCACACGTCACATTCCGAAATGGATATGTTTGGCTAATGTTATTTTGTATTACGATAGTCATACAGTGTCATATTTAATTTGCCAATTTAACAGCTGCTTTACCAGATTTCATTGGACGGAGGAGTTTGATGAGTGCCAAGCTATTGCCAACGCCGAATCTATTAAATAAAACATAATGTTATTATAACAGATTCTAAATGTGTTATTATGTCGATAAATTAATTATAATTTATACTGAAACGAATAGAAGAATTGTCACCATCAGCTTGTGTCTCTCTATTGCCGTATATAGGACTCTCCTAAGGCTTGTCACCACACAAGATCTTCCGATCTCATCCAGCTACTACCTGGGGCTATGTCAGTTTTTATTAGTTAATTTTTTGTCAAATATCCTCGCTTCGGATTTTATCCCGTAGAGTGGACTCCGAGTGCATCTCCGACTATAGCTTGTTAAGTGAGTTTAAAGTTATGAATTAGGCTAACCGTTAGAGAGGTACCGTACTTAATAAGTGGCATGACGTACTGACGTAAGACCCACTACTTAAATCATTATAGTGTAGCAGACGAGAAGAGCTGAGGCATTATTCCAAATACTTTCCAGCCGAGTTAAATGCTTCTATCGGCCATAGACAGACATGTGTCTGAAGTTGGATTCACTAGTTGAGTGATTTACCCAAGATATAATCGTCTATAACTTCGAATGTTACGCCTATGATGATTATTGGCCAAAGAAAAATATCTTCATTAAAAAACTGAGGGCGAAATGAAAGCGCTAGATGTGCTCATTCCATGTTCTTACCAGAAATGCATCTTCAAAACGCGTTAGAGAACAGTTCGGAGATATTCAATCTCTCATTCTTACCCTTTGATGCAACTAGATCAGCCTGGTCTGCTGGTATTCAATGTCCTCCTTGTAGTGCTAACATACATCTTAGCACATTGATATACCAGAAATTGACTTGGAGCCGCTGTAGCGATTGTGTGTATGAATAGAATAGGTTTTGATAAAGTTGACGGCTTTCTCTTAGTCTACGAAGGTGAGACATAGTGGTTGAAAAGACTCTTCATACTTCTTGTTGCAATGTGTATATTTAGTATGCTCTGCTTTAGCCTTTTCGAAACTCAGCTTGCTCCTGTGGCTGGAATTCGTCTATCTTCTGGGTGAGACGATTTGTGATTTCCCCCGAAAACAATATACCTGATGCAGGAGAGAGATATTTATAGTATTTCAAGTAGGCCCTGTTTTCCTTCACACGATTACACCCCTCCAGTGTTATGCCGCCGTGTAATGTGGAATGCTTTGAGGAAGTCTTGCAGCTCTCGTAAGGTTGGAGCTTCTACGACTTTCAAAAGCTCTTTATTACGTCGTCCTCACTGGTGGCTTTATTGGTCTTAATCTGTCGGAAAGAAATACCAATCTCACCCAGATTGAGGCTCAGTCAGTGTGGTGGCGGATCAATCTTGTACGACGATCGCTCTCCTCTTGGGCTGTATGTGCAGGTGCGTGTGCTGCGTAGAAGCTCAGTGAAAATCCCTGGTCTCGTAGGAATACAATGGGGAATGCTCTGAAGAATTGTTCAATATAATTTCCACCTCGGGTGTTTACAATCGCACCTCACGTCACAGAAGTGTGGTCCATCCGCATTTCCTAGATACGGAGGTCTCGCATACTGTTCGGTCCAAAAATCATTTTATACCACGAACCCGTAGGTTGCAGAACGAACTGCCTCAAGAGGTCTTTCCATTAAGCTACGATATAGGGTTCTTCAAGAAAGCTGTGAATAGAATTTTGCAAGGTTGGCAGTGCACCCGCATACTCCCTGGTGTTGCAGGTGTCCATGGGCAGTGGTAACACTTATTATTACGCAGGACCGCTTGTTCGTCCGCCTAAGTAGGCGTCCCTATAAAAAAAAAAGAAAAAAGGTACTTTATCCAATATCACTCTTCACTGGACGATTGTTACTAAGATCCCGTTATATTTCGCGATTAACTAATCGTCACTCGTCTCGATTTATTAATACGACGGTAGAGGAATTTCTCTTTACAGCTAGGCACTATCTAGCCTATCTATGACCGTGCTAATAAAAAAATCACAGAATACGAAGTAGGGATTAGGCCATCGCCTATGCAATCTCCAGTAGTAAAATAAAATTAGTTTAGAATATAAACCTTGAGTACTCCGGGTGCGGTGTGATGTCAATCAGAGGCACTTCCATGTACGCCCGTGCGCACGTAATGCCCATTCTCATGTGTTGACGAGACAACCCGCAGTCAGATTCGTCTCGTTCATAATCACCGAATATTACGTTGCCACTAAACAACAATTAAGAATTCTTTGGAGTGACTGATATGGCATATTTTTATATGCGGTTCTTTATTCTCTTTCGATAAAATGTTCAATAGAAATCGACTTTTGTAATCGTCCAAACTGTCGATTTTTGTTTATTTATTTAAATTAGGCTTACCAACAAGAGTACATATGGGAACATTCTATTACAACATTATAGTGACATATTTGTATATATCAATCTAAATTAGAGGTATGCACATTTTCACGTGGTATATAACCTTAAGCCAGGAGGGACCTGGTATTCAACCCAAAGAACTATAATTAAAACCACGGACTGGAAGATTGGCTACCCAAAATATTACCTATTACCATTTATCAAGTAATAGATTTGGTCAAAGTTTCTCAACTATTCTTAAAACTACATTTTTTTCCTTTTGTAAATTCAAATTATACCTACTAGGTATAATTTGATTATAATTATAATTTGAATAACCCAAGACACTAATTAACCTAAATAACTTTCTGTGTCCTCGCGAATCTCCAGATTTGTTGTTCAATTTTATGGCGGTTTTTATTGTTGTATTGGTAGGTATTTATTTCTGAGTTTTAGTGCTATTTTTATAAAAAATCGACTTAGTAATTTTGAAAATATACCTAATTTTATAACATAATTATATAACCATAGAAAAGGGTATTGATTCTACGCCACTCGCAAGTATCTCTTGATTCTATTAGTACACTGGTCGGGTGTATATCAGGGTAGCGCGGACGTATGCATCTGTCGAAAGTCGAAATAGCCTTAGTAAAGATCATGGTAAAGCTGTGAATAGGATTCTGGTGTTCCAGGTGTCCATGGACGGCGGTAACACTTACCATCACATGCGCCTAATAGTGCGCCTACTTCACTATAAAAAAAAGCTTTCTATAATATGTACAGTAGGGTGTCCCTTATTTTTCAAAGTTTTTATTTTCTAACGCATAGGTCTTAGTTTTGTTCATTTGCTCTTAAAACACTCGGAAATAAATTTTAACCTTATTTGGAGTACGATAACCCGCGCCGACTTGCATCGAATCATGTTCATACAAGTTGCGCGGAAGTTGCAGCGCGTACTCGCAGTATTTGTCATTTGTTCTCAGTTATTCTCGTGATTAACACGCATTGTTTTATATTTAGAAGATGGCAGTGGAATTAAGAAGCAATAAAAAAAGTATTTTCTTAGTTGGTGAGGTAAATTATCAAATAACAGGCGCAAAGTTACCGTCTAAACGTCAAGTTCTTGCAGTACGTTTTTTAACATTCGCGAAGTTAAATTGACTGTTAGTGAAAGCGCAAATCTCGTCATTCGAGAGTGTATTATATTTTGGGAAAAAGCTAGAATCCCTACCAGAGCTATACCTAACTGTGTAAAAAAACTTGTGGACCTTCACCATGCTTGGAGAGAGTTGCAAAAAAATTCCAAAAAAGCACAAGATGTTTACGAGCGCCGTGAGGAGGACTTTCAAAACAATTTAGATAATTTATTCGATATAGCACAGCCGATGTTTTGGAACGGATGAAAATAGAGGAAGATAAAATCTTTTTACAAAAACAAAGAGAACCAGGGCGTCCAGGATGTTTAGCGGGTGTAGACAAAAAGTTAGCCGAGAAAGAAGAAAGGACAAGACAGAGAAAATTAAAAGAAGAGAAAAAAAGACATGAGCAAATGTGTTCTCAGAGTTTATCGTCATCTCTTACTACACAAGATTTTATACAAACGCAAGGACATCGCGATCAACCTACCAGCTCTGATGAAAGCCTTGAGGAACCCTTGCCATCGACATCTCAAACGGTAAGTTCTGGAACTACTACAAAAGGAGGAAGGAACGACTTTATCACGCCTAAGTTATTTGCAGCTTTAGATAGATGTCAATTAAGCATAAGGGATTCTGTCTATTTACTTCAGGCTGTAGTAGAAGCACTAGATCTTAGCTGTGATGATTTCTCGATAAACAAATCGTCCATTCAACGCATTCGCACACAGAGTAGAAAAGATAGAGCGGAATCTATAAAATAAGATTTTCAGAATAATATGCCTGAAATGGTGACCGTTCACTGGGATGGGAAATTATTACCTGGACTGGACGTGAGAAGTCCTAAAGAAGAACGCCTGCCAATTCTTATTTCATTTGGAGAAAAGGATCAACTTCTGGCTGTGCCCAAACTGGAGAGCTCTTCTGGTCAAGATCAAGCTAAAGCTGTGTTAAACGCACTTTATGACTGGAACCTCGATGACAAAGTACAAATAATATGCTGTGATACAACTGCGTCTAATACAGGGCGATTGAAAGGAGCTTGTGTACTTTTGGAACAAAAATTAGACAGGGAATTAGTACTCTTTGTTTGCCGCCATCACGTTTACGAACTGGTTTAAAATGTGTGTTCGAAACAAAAATCCACCAAATCACAAGTAGGCCTGATATCGCAATATTCAAAAAGTTTAGAGATAACTGGAAAACTATTAATCCTGCTGCTATTGAAACATACACCGATATCGTCACACAACATTTTTGTATTACAACAATAGAAGAATTGTTGACATTTTATAATCAAGAACTGCAAAAATCCATTGTACGTGACGATTATCGGGAACTGATTGAACTATCTATTATTTTCTTAGAATGAGATAATGAGAAAAAAATTAAAATCAGACCTCCTGGAGCGATGCATCAAGCAAGGGGGATGGCTAGAGCTATTTACTCTTTAAAAATATGTTTGTTGCAATCCCAGCTCAAAATTAGCGACAAGGATAAACGAGCACTTCTAGACGTTTGTTTATTCATTGCGGTTATATATGTGAAACCATTATTTGGATGTAGTCTGGCGGTGAAGGCACCAAATCAAGATTTGTGCTTTTTAAAGAGGCTTAAGGAATATGAAACTGTTGACAAATTGATTTCCAAAGCAGCTCTGAGCAAGTTTAGTCAACATCTTTGGTACTTGTCAGAAGAAATTGCCGTTTTATCACTCTTTGATGATGAAGTTGATGAACAAACCAAGAGAAACATTGTAATGAACTTACAAAGAGAGAGTTTATATGATTCTGGGAAGAGATACATTCCACCGAAAGAAGATATGTCTGATTATTTGTATGGTAAGTGGGAATACATAGTATTATTTTTTACACTGTTGTCACTAAACTGATAATAATACTGCCTTATTTATTGTTGCAGGAAAATTATTAAGTGATTTTGTGTCTGTCAAGAGCATAAATTTATTTTCTCGATTAAAAATTGATGAGAACTTCCTCCAAAAACCCGTTTCTACGTGGGAAGAAGATGTTGCCTATTTAGAGGCAAAAAGAAAGGTTATTTCTTTAAGGGCAGTTAATGATACAGCTGAAAGAGCTGTAAAACTTATGCAAGATTTTCATGGTTTGATCACTGCAAAGGAAGAATAAAAGTAATTTTTGCTACGCTGTGTGCAAGAGCATAGAAATCTGTATCCAGACTGTAAAAAAGAGACCCTCAAAAGAAAATATCCTGGTTGATCTGTAATTTTATCTTCTTTTAATAAATAAGTAACTTTCTTTTTGATTATTATTTTTCTAAAATATAAATATTTAAATTGATTTAGCTACATAACGGAAAGGGTTAAAAACAGCAATTTTTAAAATCTTCAGAGCCCTGTCGGCACGGGTTAATGTTGACGTAGGAAGATAAAATTTTGTATTTGAGTAAGTCTGGGTAGTTTAAAAAGAATTAGAGGGTATGCATTTCCATATCCGAAAAAAAATTTTTTTCACCCATATAAGGGACACCCTAATGTACAGGTAGTATATGTAGGTACTAAAAGCAACAAATATAATTACAGTTTATAGTTCTTGGGCAAATGAAGCATATCAATAGCTGTGCCAATTGCAAATTGTTTATGAATAAGTACCACTCGCGGTGCCTTGCTGTGGTGAGGCAGACCTGTTGTTACTGAAAGAAAGATACAAAGTTTATTGGATCTTATGTATCAACACATCTTCAAATATCCCACTAATATTATAAATGCGAATGTTTATATGTTCAGATATTTGGATGTTTATTATTCAATCACGTCGAAAACAGCTGAACTGATTTCCTTCAAACTTTGCAAACACGTAGATTTAACACACGATTATTTTAATTAACAATTAACAAGCGATTAATAATTAACAAGCGAATTAACAGATGTTTAGATAGGGAGATTGTGTTAACAATCTCCCTATCTAAACATATATAACTTTCATGTCGACCACGCGAACGAAGTCGCGGGCAAAAGCTAGTATATTATATATTCGTAATTACTATACATATGCTAATTTAAATTTTAATATGCTAAACAGCTGACGACCGTTTTTGTTTTATTAAAAAAATGCAATGAGTTCTAAATAGATTATTAATTACCAAATTATTATTAATTATTACTATTTAATAATTATTACTTATTTATTTACTAAACTAATCCCTTAAGTAAAAATCATTGTAGTGTGAAGTTTAATTACCGTGAATATATTGTACAAATCCCAGCCATGTAAACGCGTGCTCCTTCAATACTCCATCTGGAGGCCTTAGCATGAAGTCGTCGTGGCATATTGAAAAGTCACGGAGTATGCACGTCGTCCCAGGAATACATGCTTTAAACACCACTTAAAGTTTGGAATAAAATAATTACGTCTTAAATAATAAAATATTTCAGAAGCACGCATTGAATGAAGTGTTTGATGATTCTAAAAAATTAAAATAAGAATAAGAATAAATAATAATAAAATAAAATTTGGTTTTATGTGCGTGAGGCTGTGAACTCTAGCTCGTGTCACTGAATTTTCCGTAATTAGATAGGTATGCACCTACAATATATCAGTTATTGGCGGTAAAGAAACATAGATAATAAAAATGTCTTTAACCCACCAATCGTCAAAAATTTCAATATGTCTTGCACGTCCATATCGTGAATCAACTTTAAACCACGGCCTTTGCTTCAGTGGTAGTTGTCAATGATTGTTGTTTTTCAAAATACCAATAGAAATAGGATGTTACTTGCTTACTGGTTTATGGAATGAAAACTTGTTCATCACAAATTAAACTGTAAACATGTATTGTGTAGTTTTCATAAACAAAAACTGCTTCAGACGTAAAACAATTATGTATCTATATATTTATTGATAAGTGATAATACTCGTAGGTTGAAAATTATCGTGCTGTTTATTATGGCACGATAATTTTAAACTTTTTAGCGCTAAATAACCATAATAATATAATGATCTATATATAATTATCTAGTCGTTAATACTAATTTTAAAACATAAAAATGCAAGGTTTTAAGTTCATTAGCTGTAATTAAAATTAATATTGAATTATCCCATACTTTCTATTATACTTTATCAGAGACATTTAACATTTATTACGCATTGAGATGTTTGGCCGTGTGGTGTTAAGGATAGCCGGCTTAAGGATAGCACAACCCCATCTCCACCCGTGGGTGTCTTAAAAGGAGAAGGAACTACACCACTTCTAAAAGAGTAGATTCTCTAACCCCTTGGACAGTGTAGCGTTTTAAGGCCATACATACATCCTTTGTACACAAGACAATGTGCATGGGAGGCCCGTGTGACGTGTCCAGCAGTGGACGATTAGTGATTACGGTTTTACATATATATCTATTAATATAATTTATTTGGACAGTGGCATAGCCATTGGTTCACACTTACGAGTAGCAAATAATGAAACAATTGTTTTTATCATGTCACTGTCCAGTGCCGTCGAAGTAAGAGTCGCTCAGTAAAGTGATAGTAGGTTTACTGAAGACAGAGTTGGACTCCTTGGAAGAACATGAAAAATGCAGTCTCATGCTTTCATATCAGAAACATTATGCACTAATACTAGGCACTTTGTAGTTTTATTGTGATAGTTTACAATTAAACCATAAATCCCACAATACACAATTTTAACAATAATCATACTAAATCTTCTCGGGTATCCGCCAAAAAGATTTGTCACTAGATTTATCACTGACATTTTAAGATTGCCGCGTTTAGTTATCTTTTCACCACCTCCGACACGATCTTTGAGATACAGTAATTACTAAGAAATTATTATGTGTACATTGAATGATATCAAGAAACTGAAGACGGCGAAACAAAATAATTTACTTTTTTATAATAAAACAAAAAATCATAAAAATATTATTTATTTATTATCATGTGTACAATATTACTAGTGGTTCTGTATCATTACCTACTTCTGTTTTCTAAGAAAAGGTCAATATATTCTATTAACATGTTAAAGAGCACGCCATAAGGGCTACAATGTGCTCTCTGCATAAGAGTAAATAATAAGGGAAAAAGTAGACATTTGTGTTCTTACATACTTCTCCCCGCCTACCGATATCGGCCCGCGCTCGCCTTGTCACTATCATAAAATTAAATAATTTGTATATGTACTATCTAATTTGTATCTAATTGTATATTGTATGAGTACAACTCTAATAAATAGGTAAGGTAGATGTGGTTAGGTACCACGATATGCTTAAATATAATAATTTTACATCAGACTTTTATTCGGAAAATGACTATTTCTTCATTTATTATTGACTATTTTTCATCTGCTTAAAATGTTAACAATGCACATATATATTTTATTTACTAACTACGTATTATTTTAAATGTTTCTGAAATGAACATTATAAATAATTAAATTATTTAGCTTATAATCGCTTAATAAGTTGCATAATATTTTTAGCTTATTAAGCTTAATTAGTAACTGTTACTATAAAAATCGTTACAAATTATTAAAAATAAGTCACTGATCTTAAAACAATTGTTTTTTTTTAATATCATAAATTAATTAATTCATTGAGTTATTACTTTGTATCACACGAGTCCCTTTCATTAAATAATTATAAGCAGAAATCTTCTGATTTTCCTTCTAAACGTTTGCTGATTTAATGCACAATTGATCAGTATGATAATAATAAAGAATTAATAAATCGCAATTCTTTTCAAGAAGAAAATTGTACAATGTTCATTATCTCAAAACTACATGAATGCCGATTTTAATCAGAAGGATTAAAGTTCTGTTTAAAGTCGAGCACCTGTAGTTTACGAAACAAATGTCACACGCACTTTAAGGCTTCATCATGTTGTGTATAATTATTTCAAATATTTAATTATAATAATTTATTCCGCTGAGCTAATACATATGTACACGAATCCAAAATAATAAATAATAATCCCACTCGCTCTCCTACTTTCCCTATTAACTTAACAGTTTCAGTGAGTTTTATAACACTATATAATTTCTGGGTGATAGAACTCGAAAACGAAATCAATTGGCATTCGAAGTTTGTGATGGAAAAAGAACTCGTGAATTTCGATCCTTTGGAAGGTGTTCAGCATCACATACCTCAGGATGCCCTGACAGTAGTAAATAGGAAAACGACCCCTGCGGAACAGGTGCTTTCTCGAGACGAATAACTTCATAACAACGCATTGCAAAGCAAACCTTTTTGAATGTCTGTTCACCAATAGCTGAAAATGAAGATACATCTATAAATATAATCAATATATACATATTACTATATTAAAATCGTAACAGAGCCGCGTCTGTACACGAACTATTTTTTGAAAATAAAAAGTCGTTACATTTTACTCTACGAACGATACTGACCCCAAAACAGCCGTTTTTAGAATTTTTGTCTGTCTGTCTGTCTGTCTGTCTGAACGCGCATCACGCAAACGCCTTGTTTATTGAAATTTGACATAGTTTATGGCCTGGGTTAAAATTTAGGGTACGTTGTAGTTTCCACGGGAATCATTCTAAAGTTCACACGAACGAAATCGCTGGCATCGCTAGTTAATATAATTAATAAAACTCCTAATGATAGGTTGGGAAAGATACATTCCGCTATATTCCAAAGTCTTAGCAAAGAAATGTTTAAAAGTTGTAGAGCTCGATGTGCTGCTCTATATATATATATATTCTTATATACGTATCTATAGATATAATAAAATCGCAACCAAGCCATGCCCTGTAAGTGAAATATATTTAAAAAAGTTATTGCAATTTGTATGTCTGAGCGCGCATTACGCAAAAACTACTGGACCGATTTTAATGAAACTACGCATAGCTATAGCTCATGTGCCGGGTTAACATTTTACGGTGATTTTTCTATGGATTATGACTATTATGGAGTTCTCGCGGTAATCACAAGTGAAGTCGCGGGCACCGCAAGTTCAACGATAAGTCGTTTCTATAATAGTGGGTTTGATTTATAATTCGGATTATAAAAAAAGCTTTATAATTGTCTTTTTATTTTAATTACTGAACAAATTTAACCTAAACTTAAATTTTCAAACTACAAGCTGCGAATACGAATTTTAGAAGGTCGACAGCGCACCGGCATACCCCCTGGTGTTACAGGTGTCCACGGACCACTTACCATCACGTAGATCGCATGCCCGTCTGCTATCTACACCGTAAAAACACTTAACTGATTCTAATTATTTTTGTCAAATAATAAATCAAATAATTTCAATCGATTAAGAAATGCGGAATCCAGTTTCTCCACAAATTGCATTGTGTTGGTCATTAACCACAACAATAATCACAGTACTTAATATCGATGACTGCTAAGAAACATGGACGGTAGACACGGTGGGGCAGGTTGGGGAGCTTGCCCCCTCCTGGCATAGGAGTCTCACTACCTCTATTTAAATTATAAGAACGCCCTTGCTAAGTAAAGTATCGAAATTACAAAAATAACAATTTTACATTGCTGCATAAATCTTCAAATCTATGTGATATTTTTTTTAAGAAAGTTAGTTTTTTATCAGATCAGACGTTATCAGACGAATCGTACTTATCGTAATAGAAAACTAATGTAAGTAAAGTGATTTAAATGAAAATAACTAATTAGTTTCGATATTTTACTTAGCGGCCAATAGTATGCGTGGACGATAAATGAAACTTCCCCGATAACTACATAATACTATTGCCAAATATAGCGTATGATTCAATGTGTATAGCGTAGGATTTGCTTAGATAAACAGTTACAACTCTTATATGTCAAAGTATGTCAAAATGAACTAGGATGAAACTTAGGGACACTTTAAAGTTTTCTTTGAAGTTCTGACTTATAGTTTAGGTATAGACTTATTGTTCGAATATTAGTTCTGATTTCGATATCTCGAACAAGCAAGCAAGTAACTTTACCTTTACTTAAGTATTAATCTATGGTTTTTTTATAGAATAGATGGCAGACGAGCGGGCGGGCCACGTGATGGTAAGTGGTCACCGTCGTCCATGAACATCTGTTTATTATGTTATATGTATTATAAATATAAATTAGCAGTGCCTGCGACTTCGAGCCCGTGATTCCCGTGAGAATACTATAATTGATGTGAATAAAAAGTACCTACCCTAAATGTTGATTCGATATATATAAGCTAAAAGTATGAAAAATTTCATTAAAATTCATCTCGTGGTTTTTACGTAACGTGCATTCAGACAGACAGATAGACGGACAAACAGACTAAAATTAAAAAAAAAATGGTTTTTCTCTGTAACATTTTTCCGAAAAAATAATAATGTACAGACATGGCTGGCTCTGTTACGATTTATAACATAGATAAATACATGTATTACATGTATTACCTATACATACACCTAGTCTAGGCATTAATATTGTTACAAAGAAAACATTGGTATTTTTTTTACATCCTTATTTTATTTGAAGAATTTGTGTTATTTTATATATGATAAACATTTGCCTTACAATCTTTCAAACGTTGTGGCCAATATTCGATTTAAACACGCACCCTTGCCACGGTAAAATTGGCAACTGCCACCTTTATAAAATAGGAAATAGGTTTTAGGAATTCAATATTCATGGCGTTTAGAGCATGCCATGCTCTTTAAAACAGACCAATTATAATCGAGCGGATTAAGATCGGAACTATATGAAGGCCGGTCTGAAACTTTAATGAAGCCGGGGATATTCTTTTCTACGAGTAGCCAAACTTACGAGGATGTTGAGCGAGCCTTATGACCTGGTGTTGAATTTTGCTGAAAGAATCATTCTTGGGTATGGAACATGGTGTTGTTAATGGACTTTACGGCCTTCTCAAGAATTGTATTTTGATACACTTGAGCCGACGTTTTAATACCTTTTTCACAAAAATATGGGTCAATCACACCTGGATGGCTAACACCCCACCAAACCAACACTGAAGCCAGATAATGGCTACGTTGCACTCTATTGACCAATCGAGTAGCTTCTCTAGAGTTATGTGCATAAACTTTCTCAATGGAAAATTGCTTAAAATGTTCCTCAATGGTGAACATTTTCTTCATGTCGTTTTGATTTGTCAACTATATTTTTCTATAGATTATCAGTTAAGAAATGACCAGTAGGTACGTTTTTTGTAGGCAACACTCCCAGGGTCGGACTGGACCGGAAGGGCCCGGGTGGCTCCGCCCGGGGCCCGAGACTGGATGATGGTAGATGGGATACTATCGGAAAATATCTTTTTCATTTCTCTCTAATTGTATGAACGAACTATCTGATCTAGTTTACATTTAGGTTGCAAGTGCTGGGACCTAGCCTGCGCGGGCCTCCTATCCTACCTACCGGCTGGCAAACGCCACCACCTCGCCAGTCCGACGCTGAACACTCCTAAATAATCTTTTAAAGTGCGTGACGTGGTTCTGGGTGCTATATTCATCTCTCTAGATAAAATCTTTTGCTTCTGGACGAGATTTCTTCGGATTCTCTTTTTCACAGTTTTAATCATCTGTTTAGTACGAATAGTGCGTGGACGACCAGATCTTTTTCTGTCATAAACAGCGGACGTTTCAATGTAGACCAATAGCCCGGTACACAAAATTCAGCTAATACCAAACGATGGAGAGTTTTAAAAATTGCATTTGGCTCCATGCCTACTTTGTGTAATGCAATTACAGCAATACGGTTTTCTTATCTTATCACCCCATTTCATTTTAATATTAGTACAATATTTAATAATGATTGGCGCCAAAATGAGAAACAACATTTATTTTTCAAGTGAGAATGACAGATTCCAAATCCATTCTTTTTTTTATTATTGTAACGGTATTTATAGCCAGACTAGGTACCTATATAACACACATGTATTATGTATAGATATCTGTAAATAAGGTACGGTTGGTTTATGTACCAATAGTAAGGGTTAGAATCAAAACATTTTGGGTACTTTAAACTGTTGACGACTGTATTTCTATATATTTTTTATAGGAAGAAGGCGTCAGACCATCTGGTGGTAAGTGGATACTGTCGCCTATGGACACCCGTTGTATATGCCAACATCAGTCCAGAATGGCAAACGTTGACACGTACCCGGATTCGCTACCTAACTTTGTAAATGTAGGAATAAATTTGGAGAAAGGGAAGCAGAAGAGGATATATCCAGCGGTACTTATTGTGATTAATGTCAGATAGAGGAAATGGAATATATTTCTTATAAATATGAAAATATAATAATATTTACGTATACATATGCAGTATTAGCCTCGTTATACGTCGGAATAGAGACGTTCACTGTTTTGTGCAAGTATTGTCGTGCGGTGGCCGTCGGTCTACACCAACCAAATTTATATATGCTATGCAAGTAAGCTGAAATTAAAATGATAAATATTACATTTAATCCAAAATATACAACGTGTTACTGAAATAACGCAAAACTAAATTAATTTAATATTTAATTAATATATGTAGGTAAGTAGGATCATATCCTCGTCCTATCGCTCTCAGCTTAAGTGGCTACCTATCAAACAACTTATAAGTATAAGAATATTGTGTACGCTTTATTCCATTTTATACGATCAGTTTGTCCGAGAATAACTGAAAAGTAAATTTCAGTTTCAGGGTGACACTCATAATCGCCATCTTCGCTCTGCTGACAATCTCTCTCTGTACGTCCCTTCTCGACGTACTGGCTTCATGTCCAATTCCTTCGCTGTTCAAGCAGTAACTCCTTACAATGCGCTTCCCACTGACATTATGAAAGCACTTGAAAGCATCCGCTGTTTGATCTGCTGGTTGGCTGTTAGAAAATGCCATATGGCATTAAGTTCGCCATTTGTACAAACTACTTGTGCAATGAAGTTTAAATAAATATATATATAAAACCGTTCTAGCGAAAAATTAATTATTTTACGGAATAAATCAACAGTTACGAACATGCAGTTTTATTGTTTTATCTAAAACGTTCGTAATACTCATTAATTATTACGGGCGCCTAGGCGGGCGCGCGGCGTGCGACGCTCGTAGAATACAGCTGCGCGTAGAATAAAAGATATTCTTGATAATAAATGATCAATAAGTTATGGAAAAAAATCCTACTGCAAAAACTGGTGGAATGGATCCTGGTCCTGACACTGGACAAACTATTTGCAGCTATTGCGTTATTTTAGTGACACGCTGTATAAAAATAATAATTTTAATGAACGTCAGAACTTTTGGTTTAACCGCAGCACAGCGCCTCATGATATTAAAACAACACACGCTTGCTTGTATGAGGTTGCTCATCAGAAATTACAGGCACTTCTGTGATTAATTGGCAAGTATTAAAAATCGACAGTACATTTGGCATTGGCAACGAATGTATTCTATTCGGTAACACATACACTGGCATAGTTTAAAGGTCACACAGTTTAAAGATATTTTTGGTAATAAATGCAACTTACTTTTTGGTAAGTTTTCGTCTGGCAGAAGACCTCGTTGTGCTACATCCAATCCAGCAAAAATATTTCGTTGAGCGTACAATGCTTGGTTCGCAGGCACCGCCCTCCACCCGTCGCAACTTAATTCTGACGATTTATCATTATTATATTTTATTATTAGAAGAAAACTTACATTTAAATTTATACATCTATACATATAATAAAATCGCAACAGAGCTGTGTGTACATTTATTAATTTTTGATAAAAGTCATACTAATGATGCAGAGCCCAAAACAACATTTTTTAGATTTTTCCTGAGTCTGTCTGAAGGCGTATTACGCAAAAACCACTGGACGCATTTTAAACAAATTTGGCATAGTTATAATTATGTGCCGGATTGCCATTAAGGTACTTTTTATCCAGATCAATAATATAGTTCCCGTGGGAATCAATCACACATGTTTTAATGCGCGTGCTAAATATGGATTTGAGGATCTAGTAGGTTAATAAGTGTACATATACAACTTCCTGTCTACATATATACATGTAGGTACAGTAGGTACATGTGTAGTCGTACACAGCAGACCGAAAACTCGAATAATAATATCATACCATACCTATGTCTCTCCATTGCTGGATATAGGCCTATTCCAAAGCTCGCCATCACCCACGTATGGCTCTTCTTCTGAATGAATTACTCAGTTCACTGCCGGTATCTCACCGTTAATCTTCAAATATTAACTTTGAAGCACTAAGTCAAGGTCTGGAAGTGTTGTCTTTAGTGGTTCCCCACAGCTGATAAATTTTCATTCAGTTTGTCTATTGCACACCGCGTGCAATTGCACTGCAATTGCGTCTATTGCACGAAGCGTAACATTTTAATTGTGATCGCACGACAGTTTCCCGACATCGGTCCTGCCACAAATATTTTTCAAATTTGGTTATATTTAAGAGAATTGCCCGCTTTACGAGAATTCATTTAGGAGTTTTGAAAAAATCAATAATTGCTTTTTGAGATACAAGTGAAAAGGCTAACGGTTGTATTGTTTACATTAAATATGACACCAATTAAAACTCCACTCCAACTATTACTTTGGTGTTTGCAAAATCCAAAGTCGCGCTACGTGCAAGACTGTTTCCGTAGCCAGATTAGAGCTATGTGTTGTCTTGTTAATCACAGAGTCATTCTATAAAGAATGTTTAAATTGCTTCACCGACTCAATAGTTACTCTTCATTGGTTTCATTCTTTTTCACATTGTTCTAAAACTTTTGTGGTAAGATCTGCTGTGTCTGCTCATTGTTTTTATCACGTGTCAGGTGTTCACAACCCTAGTGATTGTTTATTACGAGGTTTCCCGCTCATTTAGTTTCTCATCCGCTTTGGTTCTCGGGTCCATCTTGGCTACGTCAAGATGTAAATGAAGGCCTGTTACCACTATAGACTCCGCGTCTATTAATGAAACATTGGCTGAATCCAAGGTAGTTTCACTTCCGGCCTTCACACATTGTCTTGTCCCATCGAGTGTCATCGTGGACAAAACTTTTATATATCATTAACTGTTGCCTGCGACTTCTTTCGCGTGGTCCTCAATTTAATGCGATAATATATTTAGTACGAGTATTCATTTGGAAAAAACAAAGAAAATGCATATGATACCTATCTATTATCTAATGTCTAACACTAGGTTTGTCTAACACACAACCTACTTGTTGTGTCACACACGAACTGAAATGTCGCTGTTTGTATTTGATTCAATTCAATTCTGTCAAGCGTACAATCATACACCGAAAACACACGAATTGCCGCTAAACTATATGAAATACACTCGAAACTCGAAATTTGTTGAAACGACTCGCGCGCCACCTATTGTAAAATGGTTGTACTAATTTAGATACCTTTGCGGGCGTGCGCACAACAACTCACCAAAGTTTCATCGCAAGCGGATGAATAGTATAGGAACGCATACGGGACAAACAAAGAATCATTAATTTTTATAGATTATTTGCATTTACTGTTTTTTACGTTAGTTACCGCATTCTAGTTTTCATATCGCTTCTGATATGAATTTTGCTGAAAGGGCAATAAAAAAGTCGTTATATTTCTCTAATGAGATTAAATTATTGAAAGCATACAAAAAGTGTTCTCCCACGTGTAATAGGTTAAATTCTTTTCTGGATAACTGATGATTATTGCGCGTTGGTAATGCAGATATATCGTATAATCAACAGAATCCTTTACTGTTGCTCTGCAAGCATCACATTGTTGAGCTAATAATCCCACACTATATCATTATAAAAATTGCCACACTGGTCCGCTAGTTTTGATACCAATACTGCGTCAAAGATATTGGGCTCTTTCGTGTAGAAATATAGTTCGCCAAGTTATACATAAATGTAATGTTTGCTTGCGCAATAAACCAACACAATTGTTTCCGGTTATGGCTGATCTCCGAAGCTAAGGTGTTTACTCACAGCGCTGCAGCTGTGCACTACGCTGGTCATATTTATATTACATCGTATCGCAAACGTGGCGTACACTCTATTAAATTTTATTTATGCATCTTTGTATGTTCAGTAACGAGCGCAGTACACGTTGAATTAACTATGGATATAAGTACAAACACTTTCCTTTCTGTGTTCAAACGTTCCCTCGCTAGACCCGGTGCTGTTTGTGTATGTATTCCGATAATGAAACTGCATTTAGCGGTGTTAAAGACGCTCAGTCAGATATTTACATTTTAGTTAATTCTGATGAATATACAAATTCATTGGCCAACGCAATAACAGATCAGAGAATTAAATGGAAATTGAACCCACCGAGCAGTTCGCATTTCGGTGGTCATTATGAAACCACCGCTTTTCCTATTTTTTCTTTAACTTATATAGAAGCCGATGGTTTTTAGGCCTGAAGCATGTTCGTGCCAAGTCGCATCTTCTCATTTTTATTTCATTTCTTCCGCTCCTTACGCACATCTCTTTTCTGACTTCTGGCCCCGAGTTAAAAGTGTGCATGACAGCTAATTTATGACTCAACCTAGTCGCAGCTGGTTCTGTGCCGGTTCATGAGAAAACCGCATGGTCGTGGGCCATGTCCATGACTGTAATTCCGCTGATTGGTGTCTATGACCCGTCCTCGTGGCAGTTGAGTGCATCAATTCAATTCTCAAGGAAACCGCGTGGTGGCAGACCTTGTCTGCAATTGTAATAACGCTGAGTGAAGTCTATGACTGAACCTTGTTGCCGCTGCCTATGTGCTGGTGCGCAAGGAGAACCCGCAAGATCGTAGGCTCTGTCTGCGATCTGAATCTCATTTATCGAAGGAACATAAGAAGTCGTGAGCTTCCTGAGTCGTGAGTGTGCACTGGCGAAGAAGAGAAGGACAGCTGGTGCATGCCGGAGGCGTGCATGTGAGGTCTTTAGATTTAGCTCGGTCTAACATTTTGTTATTCCGCTTTAATCCAATGGAGATACTAATAACCCAAGATCGTGGCATCCTTCGGATGTCATGGTACAACCGCGCTATAGTGCTTAAATATATTTTGATGAGCAGTTGCTGCTGTATTGTGAATTATAAATATATTATTTATATTATAATCTGTGACTGTGTGAAGAAATTCAAACGAAAAGAAATAAATATAACTATTTTCGAGCTATGGGTACATAATTTTATTATGTGAAACAATTTCCTATAGGTACCTATCTCATAATATCAAATAGTAGGTATGAACAGAATTCAAAAGATTATTTGGTAGTCTAAAATAACTGTATGTGTGTATCTGAAATTTTTCAACGACCTAATTACAATACTTATTGTGCTGCAAAAAGAGAATTGGAAACAAACCTTTATAACAAAACGATACATTTATTAATAATCACACTTACCTACAAGAACTAGAAGATAGGAAAAAATGAATTTTATATCGGTCATTTTCAAATTTTATATGGTTCTTTAATAAAGCACAGTCCTAGTCTAGGTTACTTACACGACTAGATCAACAATAAATACTTGGTTAGCTGATCCTGTTTATATACCAAAACTGCTCATGTTATTTGCATTGGTTTAGGCGCTAAAACCCATTTTGTTTTTTCCTTTGGATAATACTACAAAACAAATGAATGTATGCATAGACATCCTGTTTATACCTCACGACAGAACGGAGATAGTTTGGGGGTAATATAATGTATTTGGCTGTGTACACCTTTGTACCCACTTTTCTCCGAAACGGCTGTACCGATCTTGATGCGGTTTTCTGTTAATGTTTAATCGTCCTTTACAACGATTTCCTTACAACGATTTCCATCTCACTAACAATGAATCAATGAATAACGTATGAACAATTACATTTTCCAGCAGGGTCGAGCTTGTAAATAGCGGGAAGTTATGGGAATGGTCCAAAGGGTCAACCGTTTTCCAGATTTTATTTTGTAGTTTTTATTCCTTTAAAATTCTCTTGTTTATGAGTCATTCCTCTATATATATTTTTTTTGTCTCTGTCCCTCTGTCCCTGTCCCTCTGGACTCCCTCTGGACTGTCCCTCCTTCCGGCCAACTACCCACTCGGGCCTAATATAACCTGCCGGCCCTGGCACCTAATATAGGTACTTAATCCACAGGTAGTATAATGTTTCAAGTATTTAAAAATACACTGATTAATTTAGAATCTGTTAGAATCTTTTGATATGGTTGAGATGTCTTTATAGGTATACGAAATTACAGTTAAGTACTAAATACAAAATGAAATCACAGTTAGCTGTAATTTTATGAATTAAAATTAATCAATAACATATAAAAGTACGTAATATATTTCTATACAGTATTGCCTGGCAAAAACACAATATAGTCCTAATTTTATTTCAACATTGATAAATATATAGATAAACTCTTTATTGTACTCCAATACATGTTGCAACGAAAAGTAAAACAGGCGGCCTTAACGCCAAAGCGATTTCTTCCAGACAACCTTTGGGTGGTAAGGAGAAAACAGATAATGATATCAAAAATAGATAGGTAGAGGGTGCAATTTTATATAATATCTAATCAACATAATATAACTTAATAATAATAATAATTTAAACATGTAATAAGATGAAATTAAGATGATGAAACTTAAGATGAATACCTACAGTAGGTACATAATATAAGAAATGGTAGGACAAAAATAAAATGTTGACAAAGTGAGTACATGACATTCTTTGTATTTATTTGTAATTAATAAAATTACATTGCTTATTTCATTGATAATATATATTTTATATTGACTTTAAGAAAATATCAATGAATACGTAATCCCTAATTCATTGTATTGAATTTACTTAATAATTATTAATATAGTGAATTTTATATAGTTAATAATAGTAAGTTAATAATTATAGCCATAATTAATAATTATTAAAAGAACAAAATACCCGCCTTCGTCTGACTCATATATTAAAATAAACTAAATTAATGAAACAAGTAAGTTTGCATAATTGCTGCATACACTGACTAGTTTATTTGTTTTGTTTTATAAATTCGTCTACTGTTTTGACAATTCAGTATCAGACTCGAAGCAATCGGGACAAGATTAAGGTATTTGTTTTGTACTGGTCCCGACTTGATTTGATGATTTGAAATTTGATATTTTTTCATTTTAGGTCTATTAACTCGGAATCGTGAATGGAATCTATTAACTTAGGCTTCGGGAATTGATAATACATAGTGTAATATACTGTATATTTAATTAACTATTATGTTACAAATACAGTAAAAGAATTAAACTTCAAAATGTAATACTAAACTAAATGTATTTTATACAGTATAGTACAAAATAATGTTCAAAAGAATTTCGACGAAGCGAAATGTTAGGTGTCTAGACAGAAGACTATGCCGTATATGTATACAACTATTTATTTCATTATCATTTAATCATTTCTTTTCTTCGTATATGACAATGGTGCAATTAGCGCATTCTGCCAGTGTCAAGTTTCCTTTGTAATAAACAATTTCAAAGTTTAAAATGTGTCCTGTCACTGTCTAGTCTCGTCGAAGTAAGTCGGGAGTCGCTCAGTAAAGCGATAGTAGATTTATTACTGAAGAAAGAATAGAACTCCTCGGAAGCACACGAAAAACGCAGTCTCACGCTTTTATTTGATTATTACAAACACCACGCACGAGAAACACTTTGATGTTTAATAAACTATTACTATTAAACCACAATACGCCTAATAGTCATTTTTTACAATAAATAATCAAACAAAATCAAACAATCAATCAACTTCACTTCTTAGGAGCCCAAACAGTCTTTTTAATCATTTAACTGTATTGAAGTAAAATGGAATAGTTACGAAATAAAAATAAACACACAGATGAAGTCCTTTGCTCGCTTTATCCACTACTTATACTGGTAATACTCTGTCTTGATGAATGTCCTCTGAGTTGCGGTGTCATCAAAGTAACCCATAGGCTTCTTGTACTTGGATCACATATAACAAAATAAATAAACAACACGAATCCTTGTAAAGTAGATGTTAAACAAAATAGATATGACCACATTACATTATTTGAGAAAGAAAATATACCAAAAATCCACGTAAGACCCAATAAAAAGAATAAAAATATTGATAATCTTAGTTGGGCACCAATAAGATCCATATCTGTTGCTCGCATTTTTCCATTAGGACCTTTAGAAATAGCAATAATAACTAGAACAAATAGAGTCACGTTCGTTATAAGTACGATACAAATTGGTATTACGATACCTATAATTAAAAAAAGCCCATGAGGGTAACAAATAGGTTTACTGGCTTCGTTAATATACGAATCTGGCACATAATTTTCTGAATCAAGCAACAAAATTATCACAACGGGTACTAGTGGTATGCCCCATCCTATCAATGTAAATTTCATCATAAATCTGCATGGTCTGCGCACCCCTAACACTTGCACGTATCTAATGAATTGTAATATTCCTGTTATTAACATCCACATGAAGCTTGCTAAAATCGAATAGTGTAATAACGCGCCTAGAGCTATACACGTCTTCTTCATGTGTTTAGCGATTTGAAATTTACCATTTTGTTCAACAAATATATTTTTGTCTAAATTAAAAATAATGATGAATATTAGAGGTAAAGCAACGGCAGTTGATAGTTGCAAGAGAACTTTTGTGCTTGCTTTTTGTCTCCAAGTGTGAAATACTAAAGCTGTAACCCAGATACCCACAATACCTAACAATGACAAAAAACAGCCCACTAGAGTGATTATATTTAGAGCTGCTATGTGACCATCATCAATGGTTAATTCATGTCTATCAGAATTGCCAATAGTAAGTAGTTGACCGAAGTGTGTTAAGTGAAAACATTCACATATTGATAAATTACCTATAGATTTAAGCAAGAAACAACCATCATTTGTCCAATAGCCCGGTGGATTGTCCACTTTTTGTTGTTGAAAATCCCAATAACCACAATAATTGTCATTATTATTTGCATTAACCAACTTTTTAAATATAAGGGGTACCGCGTGTCCCAGATTTGACATAAAACCGGGTATTGAAATCCCCACTATACGACTGTTAATGATATGTTTCTTTTCTCCTAATTGTTGAAACACCGCGTCGTTCTGAAATACGTTTATAACAATGTGAATATCTTTTTTATTAATTTCAATGTCACTTTCGTTATTTTTTATTAAAGATTCTAATATACTATCTGGTAACCAAGTAGCAATTTCCAGATTTTCTATTTGAACAGCCTCATCTAAGGTTGTGTTTTTATACAATGGTTGTATTATCATATCAGTGAAATTTTCAGAATTTGTTTTTTTTATTACGGCGATGCCAGTTATGTTATTAAAATTTGGGTAAGATATTTGTACTATAAACTGTGATTCAACAGCCAACTGATAGAAGACATGTTTTCTATTTCTATTTATATATTCCGGAATTTCAGCTAACAATTCAATAATGTCATTTATTGAGTCTAAAATGACGTTCGTTGAATTAAGTGTCTGAGCTAACCGTAAGTATTGGGCATTTAATATCATAATTCTATCCATGACCCAAACAATGTTTTCTATATCGCCCATGTCAACAGATGACTGATTTTTCTGTGCAATATGTAAAACATTTTGAAGCGATACTGATAAGTAATATATATCTGCTGGAATTATAATATCGACGTCGTCTAATACAAAACTTAGACCGTCGGTAAGAAATCGAAACATACAATCCTCTGGCATTTGTCCTTTGACGAATTGATATAAAAATGTTGTGGTGGAGGACGGTTCGTAGTTTCTATTACAATTTCCTTCAACGTTTCCCCAAAATCCACCAAGAAGATAAGATCCACAGCAATGTCTGTTTACTGGTAACCCGTTAGCCTGAAGACAAAATTCTTTAGGAGCAGTGACATGACCTATGGACGTTAATTCCCAATTTAGCGTGAAAGAATCTGCGTGAAAGTATGAAGATGTAGTTGTAGGTAAGCAGTACATTGAACTTGATATATTTATAAAAGTATAGTTATACATATGAAGTTCTAATACCGCTTTCTCCATTAAACGGTTATAAGTTTCTTGCAAATTACTTGCCTCGTCGTCATACAATTCACTTACAGTTACATGCAAGTGCATTAGAATCCACATTTCCTCTGTGGTATATTCTAGTATGTCCATGACTAATACTTTATTAGCATTAAATATATTAGTTACATCTGTTATTATTGTACTCATATCTGGCATGTCTTGTTCGTCAATTGCAGAAATATATGCCTTTATAACAAGAGCAAATACGTGTGCCTCATTGCCCTGAGGGTTAACAATAATTTTCTTTGTTGAGATCAACGAAAAGTTTTTTGCATGCCCTTCACACCAATACTGGGCAGATCGATGTGTAACAGGATTAATTGAATATATAATTTTCTCAACTTCTGTCAAATTAGTTGTTTCATGTGCTTTATTGAATTTTGTTTCCATTAACGGCAAATCGTTTATATCGACGACTTTAACGAATCCCTTTGCGTTAGAAAAACATTGAACTCCTATATCGTTATTGTCATACTTCCACAATCCAGATGGAAAATACACTGTAAGATAAATAATTTCTTCCACATCATTATATTCAAACATTAATTCAGTTTCGTCGTATATCATTTCACTTTTACAGGCCATACAGGGTAATAATGACATCGTATTCATTAAACTTAGAGTTCCTTTATTGTCTATGATACCTTGCATTGAAGGAAACAGCAAATCTGTAGCAATCGAGCTATTTTGATCATTTATCTTATCAATACCATTGTATGTATACGAAGTTTCAAACCAACACCAAATGTTGTTTTGTAAATTATTTAATTCGGCTATCCTTTTAAAAATAAATCTACTAAAGTCTCTGTATTGGCTATCACCCATGGGTTTGTTACATTTACTGTTAAGAAAGTTATCGAATGTTGAACCAAAAATAGTATCAGAATGTTCAATACCAAAGCAAGCACCGTCATCTGACAGGAATCTGATTGCATGATAACCTTCAACACATTTGGATGGATATCCTATTTCATTTGTATAAAAACATAAGCTGGGGTAAATGTTATTGCATGATTCCGTTACAATAATTCGTCGCTCAACATCAAGCAACAGACAATTTTTTATAAAAGATGTTTGTGTTTCTATATTAATGTTACTTTCAACTAAATGCCCCCAGTTTGGGCCAGGAATGGTCCAGACTAATGGATTAAAAAATTTTGGCCTCTGAGCGGGTAACCAGAAATACTTTGAAGTCTGTGTTGTGTTTAGCACCTGTAACAGGGTAGCAACATCACTTGCCTTTAAGTCCGTGATGACTGACCCGCCTCCACTCCTGAAACATGGATAATTCCAAGCTGATGGCTCATTCAACTGGTAACAGAAATCTTTGTTTTTATCTGAAACTTGATGTAATCCTGGCGGGCATGAGGACAAATCAAAGTCTTGAACAATTTTTAAACAAGGTTCCAATTCGTTCAACGGGGGTATCCATTGTGAGTCACTGCAGTTTCGTGTTATTAGACGATCCCCAACGTAACAAGAGGGATCCGATTGAACATTAGCAGCAGGAGGTGTCTCATGCCATGTCACCTGTATTCCATTGTCGGATACTTCCTCAGGACATATCTGTCGAAATATAATAAAAACTGTATTTTAAGCATATTAAAATTGTTCTCAATATTCATATGGAATGGTACATTAAGATTAACCTGCAAACTGAGTCTCGACAATGTTAAGAATGTGAATACTACTATGAAAGACATAGTTCACAAATATGTTATAATTAATTGAATAAAAACTAATATTATTTAATATTTCTTTTGTTTCAGTTAACGTAATATATTTGCCACTGATCACGTTCAACTGCTACTGACTGTGGAGCTTTATTATTAGTGATAACTGAGATAAGATCAATATACATGATGTTTAAAATACACGATTTAGACCAATATATACGCGAGTTTGCTGGTTTGTTTTCCTTATATTGTATATTTTTACAATACCTGGCATTTTATAATTTTTTTGTTCATAGAATAAAGAATCTACTGTAAGTGAACACTGTCGCTCATGGACATCCTCTATATCACTTAAGAATGAGGAACATAGTAGGTACCAGCTACGTTTCCGTTCGCGCCGCCGCTCCGCCTACCTTTGGAGACTAAGAAGTAGATTTGAAAAAATATTGGATATTGGATGAGGAATAGAAAGTATAAACAGGACGATGATATTTTCTTATCCCATATACTCCCTGTTTTATTAAGTTTTACTAAAATTGGAGAATTCAAATTACCAATAGTGTTACAAACTTAAACAATAGTCTCCGTGTCTATAAAAGAGGTGTAACTTGGCCAGTTGGATACGTTCAGCGGCTATGGGATTGTAGCATGCACTGTCATTCTTAAAATGAATAACACTTGTTTAAGATATATAAAATATGCACACTCATTGCACATTCATATTTTACTAATACCTCATTAAAGACGTGATGTGATACCTACAAACAATGGGGAAATGGCTAGTTGAAAGTAATCACGACTCAGCCCGGACTGATACAACTAATTTGTAAACGTACGAGTAAGTTTATTCCCCTGTGTACACATTCCAGTTAAATGTTTTTATAAATCGATTGTTTAGACAGCGATATTTATAAATATGATTAATATATGTTTTGTTTCGCTACTTTTCCAATGTTATAAAATACCGGAATTGACGAGCAACAATTAGTTCTCTAGACATTTAGACTATAGACTCGTAGGGAGATAATGTCATTATTTTCTTAAGTGGTGTCATTTAACTTCAAAGGCAATGGAATATTTTTCTTGTATATATATTTTCGGTTTATTAAACTTAGGTTAGTCGAATAAAAAAAATATTGTTTTCCTACTTATGTGTTTAAATATGTGATATATTCGTATTTATTAACATTCTGTTTACAGTTTCATCTTGTTATGGCTGGCAATACTTTACATCTTTAAAGGACTTTGTCTTAACAAATTCATTACCAGATCCAGGTATTTATGGTGAACACGAATATATAATTCAATAAGAAAACATGTCTTAAGAATAAGTGTCCATTAGTAACTAGTTCTTTTAAAATTAAAATAATCTAAAATGTCTCGCAATCTCCAGGTCTCCTCCTGTTCATCCCTATAGCCAATCACCACGGCCACCAACTTCAATATCGAGGATAGTCACTTGTAACAATGTACAATGAAAGTAAAAAATACCGAAGTCCCCTATAACTTCATTCTGCTTATTCATTTCTGCTTATAACAGCTCTTTGAGATAACTAACGAGAAAAAATGGTTATTATTCTACAAAAAAAAATTAGTTGACAATCAGTCAGGCCACTATTCTGTCTCAGTAATATCTAATCTTTAAGGTTCACGATACTGAAGAATTAATGTAAATTTAAGAAAACTTCAATACTTTCAGTGGTAAGGCACAGTGAGTATACATATGGCGACTGCCTTACTAGAGTAGACAAAAAATTTTACGGACATATCTACAAAGATCATTTGGAAGTTCTAGGAAAATTAATATTAAGGGTAAGTAAATAATTAAGTGGTAATTAATTATTAGCAATGTTTATGTGTGATTCCTATTTTAATAAAAGGTTGAGTGGCAAAGAATAATAAGCAATAATTTTACATTATTTATTACTTTGTGAATTAAAGTTTAAATAAATAAATATAATTAATCGTACGGTTGAAATACCACGAGCATAGAGCTCAAGCATTACGTTAAGTTAAGTAATTAGCATTACTTATACGTTAAGTGAATGTAAGTTTTTTTTTATAGAAGAAAAAGCGGCAGACAAGCATACAGTCCACCTGATGGTAAGTGGATATTGTCGTCCATAGACATCCGCGATACGTGCGGATACGTAACGGAACGTAGTTCCATTAATGTGGTAACAAAACGCAGTTCGGGGCGCCCTCTGCGCTCTCGATCTCTTTCGCTGTCTCAGCCTACACGATCGGACTGACTATGTTGATAAGGAATACCCCAGACGGTAATTAATTAATTTTAATGTCTTGGGTCATATGTGAGTGTCCTATTTAATAAATATAGAGACCACACCCGTTACAACACGTGCCAACATCAGTCCAGAATGACACACGTTGGCACGTCTCCGGACGCGCTGCTTACCTCTGCAGATTAAGGAATGGATTGGGGAAATGGGGAGGGAGAGGATGAGATGGGAATGGGCTCTGGCATATCTCACTCACTACCGAAACACGTACGTAAATTGGGAAAATACGATAAATTGGGAAATGCAGTACATTTCAAGGTAGTCTTCTGTGAGAGAAGGGTAACGTGGCCAGTCGAGTGCGCCCAGCGGCTGTGGGGATGCAGCATGCACTCTCCCCCTATCTAAGTAAGTATACATAGATGTTAATACCGTCTAAACGCTATAAAGTAATATATACTGCTAATATAAAGTTTCTCTCAGTTGCGCAATAGTAAAATATCACCCGCGACGTTTCACCCGCCCTTCAAGTTAACGAAAATCAGTGCTTTATTCACGATGTTACTTGAACTAAGGGTTACCTGAATTAATTCTGAAATTGTTAGTATGGACTTACTTATACATTTTGCTTAAAAAAAATTACCTTAAAATTCAGTTATTTCAAGATTTTCTTTAAATATAAACATGTATTGATCGTCTTGTTCGGTTCTGACATGTGTTATTTTTTTTTTCTGGGTGGGGTAGAGGTGGGGGGAGGCATACTGAATTCCACAACGCCCTCGCACAAGGCGCACTCGACTGATTACGTCTTTCACAGAAGAGATCCCTGAAATGTACTGCATTTCCCACTTTATCCTATTTCCCCAATAGTCGTACAAGTTTCGGTAGTGAGTGAGGTATGCCAGAGCCCATTCTCATCCGAGCCTAAGTGAATCTTTGAATTCTAAGTCTTGAGCACGTCTTGAAAAGTGGGTGAGTTTATATGTTTCAAAATAGTATCATTTTAATTTCACATATAGATTTTTATTGAACTTATTTAAGTATAATATATTATAATTATTAATAAAAGAATCAATTACAGTATCGACTACTAATTAAATAATGCCGGTCGGCCATCTTCGTATTTTGTCATCATTCCATTATAATTAAGTAAGAAAGGAAACAAACATCTGTACACACTTTTAGAGTTTATTACGTTACGCTGTAATCACTCTATTTATTTATTTATATACTTTATTGTACACAAATGATAAAAATAGATACAAAAGACGTGCTTTATCCCTTTATGAGATTTCTACGAGCATCGGGAGAGCGATAGGTGAGCAATGAAACGGTCAGACATAGTGCGTACCTAAATAAACTATTATAAACACTACTTTTATAATACGATTATGTTATATATTATGTCCTCGGCATTCGGTCGGCGACCGGCATTATATAATTAGTAGTGTCGTTTTTACACTAATATTTAAGAAACTAATTAAACACTTATTTTTAGGAATGGATAGATGTACCCAGAATACCAACGTGTATCCTCCTCAGGGCGACTGCGTACGAACATGACACGCTTCGAAACACTGCGTACCGATTTCAGATGTGCGTTCCTAGGATAACTTATTGCCACTCGCAAAATAGATACAAGTACTATTTTTTGGAGTGGTATATACCCGAAGATTTTGTCGGAGGTATGAACTGGAACATATATTTGTTTGGACCACCAAACATGGAATGGCAATAAGAAAAATAACAATGTTTGAAACGACGTGTACAATATTATACTCATATAAATTTTTGTCGTGTTTTATATGGTCAATAAGAGGGTTGAATGTTGAAACTATGATGATATCAACATTATCATCAGATAAATTATCAATGATTGATTGCCAATGATTTCAACAGCTTCGCACATTTATTCTACCATCGCACATCTCGACATTGAGCACATCGGTGCTACCGTATTTCCTTCACAAGGAGCTCTTGCTTTCAATGCGGTATTCAAGATACTTTTTATCCAAAAGTTTTGGAATGAACTGCCTACTGAGGTTTTTCCACAGACCTACGACATGGGATGTTTCAACAGAGCTGTGAATAGGACCCTGCAAGATTGGCGGTGAACTTGCAACCCCCTGGTGTTGCAGGTGTCCATGAGTGGCGGTTAGCACTTACGGCCATGTAACTTGCCTGCCCGTCTACCAACTCAACTATTTATAAAATGAATAAACAGGTCAGCTCACGCAGAATTCTTCAGGTGAAGCCATATACTTCGTTCCATGATATTGAAAGAAGATTTCTTATGGTTCTAAAAAATACCACCCTGTGTAAAGGAGTTATCAGTGTCGGTACATACGAAATTTTTTGATATGATATCATTACAACAACGTTCATTGATTGTATGTCGTGAGTGCCTTCGTCCATATTGTTTCGTACAATCGAAATCTGTGAGCTTATCTACCGTTATGGCTTTTAACAAAGTCAATATAACATCAAGTGATGCTCTTTGATTTCAACTATTGAGAGCAAGTTTGTCACTGGTTTGTGACATGACTAAAAGCATAATTGTTAATTCAAACTGTACTTTGATGTGAGTCGTATATGTACCTAACATATAGGTATAGCGGTGCCCGCGATTTCGTTCGCGTGAAAATTAGGATGATTCCCGTAGGAACTCTATAATGGGATCTGAATAAATAGTACATTGAATGTTAAGCCGGCACATAAACTATAACTAGTGCAAGTTTCAAAAAATCCTGTCGGAAGTTTTTGCGCGATACGCGTACAGACGGACAGACAAAAATTTCAAACATTGTTGTTTTGGGCTCTGTATCACTCGTACTTCACACTGCATCGATTTTTTTCAATAAGTGTTACATGTACGGACAGTTACATTGTTACGATTTTATTATACGAGTTTGAATATATTGTATATGAGTTCAATGTATTGTATATGAGTTCATGATTCTCTTGTTCAAATAGCTATCAATTTATGATTTGATTACACAAGTACTTAAATACCCTATAACAGCAACAGCTAAACCTTGAGCTTTTAAAAATAATACAAAATGGAAAATGAATTCAAACGGCCTGTGTTCAAACGAGCAGAAAACAAATACTAAAGGAGAATCAAATCATAATCAACAAAACAACCTATTTTTGAGTAACTGAAGTTACTCAAATAATTTTACATTACAAACAATGTCATCATCAAATTGACCGAGTACTTCGGTTTTTTCATTGTCACCAGAGAACCTTTAAATTTGCTACCATGAGTTGCTGCTCATTTAGTATTTGTTACCACGATTTGCTGGTCATTCAGTATTTGCTACCACGGTTTGCTGCCCATTCAGTATTTGCTACCATGACTTGCCGCTCATTCAGTATTTGTTGCTACTAGTTTAATTATAATTATTTCTTAATTCAAATCCAGAAATAGATTAACAATGGTCTCCGCCAAATCATATTTTTTTGAACGGTTTTAATAAATAGTGAAAGAATGAAATCGTTTAAATATTAAATTAGGTAAATGTTTAAAACAACTGTTAAATCAGCACATAATGTGTATTTCGATACTAGATACTGTTTACATCATCCAAAAATATGTATATTATTACGAGTATAAATAAAACATCAGACATATTCAGGAACTTTGTCTCACCTTACCGATGCGCTGTAGATCCTTAAAACTACATAAGTAACAATAAAATAATTTCTCACATTAAGAAACAAATCGATTGATTTCGATATTGATATCGTTTGAAGATAACGTCGAAACATAATGATTAGAGATTAGCTGAATATAAACTTGACGAAGTTACGAACTTTATTTACTTTAACACTTGTTCGAGCTTTGATTCAATTTATTTGAGTTTTATTGAGAGTACTTTTCAATTCAGTCATAGAGTAAAAGCTCAAAGTAACTGAAGCTAATACGATATTTCAAGCAAAACTTGTATATCTGGTGGTTTGTATACCATGCTCTGTGTCATACCGCATTTGTCTCCACTAATGGATATAGGCCTCTCTCGAAGTTTGCCACCACAAGACTCTTCCAATGCCAGCGATTTCTGGAGCAACAGCTATAATATTCAATAATTAATTTACGAGTATTCGGCGCATCTCTAATAATAATTATGTAGAAATATTTTGCGGGGAAAAATACAAATAATATTTGATAATTTTAGACAAAAATAATATAAAAAATCGATCTCCAATGTACTTATATTGTAAAATATCTTTTACTATTTTTTATTCTAGCAAGCCAATTATAATTGATATTTCACTCCTTAAAATATATTTTTTACATTAACATACTAAGTCGTTATGTTTAAACTATAGGTAAAATATAGGTATTTGACAAGTTGTTTATTCAGGTTTGTCAGATTTCAGACCGCCCTGTGGTAGGGGTGGGGGTGGTACATTGGGTATAGCAGGGTCCTTAGACTGGTAATTGAGTAAATTAATATCGTTAGGTTCCGGGGGCGGAGTTTGAGCACTCTGTTCCACTGGCGTCGATTCCGACCGAGGAACTGAGTTAGGTAACACTGGAAAAGACGGTTCTAATACGTTTGTCAGTGGGCGACTGAAAACTGGAGATAAATTTGTGAATGTGCTAAAACTAAATGGCTCATAAGGATCATAGAACTTTATGCTCGGATACATGTAAGTGAAGGGTCCCACTTGAGTAAAGCCATTATACGCTGGGTCAATGCGACCAAGAGGTGTTACTTGCGATGGTAAACCGAACTCGTTTAATGGTATAGGGGATTCCGTATTTGGTGGAGGCGGTGGGGCAGGCGTTGAAGCAGGCTTCTCGTCTTCCACTTTGATTTCAGGAGGTTGTGACGGCGGAGCGGTGGTTGATGACGCCTTTGGACTTTCAAGTGGTGCAGGAGTCGTATTAGGGTTATTCGGGAGTACCGCCGATGCAGGAATTATACCCTGGAATTATAAGAAAGACTATTATTAGAGTTAAAATTAGACCTTGAATAAATGATTAAATACAGTTAATGGACTGATGTAAATTGGTTTAGCTAGACTTAGCGACAATACATAATACAACAACCAAATGAAGGTAAGATTTTCTTTCATGTGGCTTCCTTTATCTGTACACATGGTGCAGTCTGTATCTCTTCATTGTTGAATATTTTTATGTATACTTTTCTATCATGAATCGCCACCTGAAAGGCACTAGCATTTTATTCCACTCGCTGAAGAATTTGAAAATCAAATTGGGGTGGGCTAAGGTTGATAACGAAAATTGTATTGCTGTAATTGCATTACTAAGGAAGAATGCAATTTTTAAAACTATCAATCCCGTTTGGTACTAGCCGAATGTTTCTGTACCAGGCTATTCGTAGGTACATTGAAACATCCTCTGTTTGTGACAGAAAAAGGTCTGGCCGTGCATGCACTATTCGTACTAAACAGACGATTAAACTGTGAAGGAGAGAATCCGAAGAAATCCCCCCCGGAAGCAAAAGATTTTAATTCAGAGAGATGAATATAGTACCCAGAACCATGTAAAGAACCATGAGGCGATGATTTAGGACTTGCTGCTTACAAGAGACATACTGGTCATTTCGTAACTGATAATTTAAAAAAAAATAAAAGCTGACAAATCAAAACAATTTCTTCGGCGGGGCGCAAAGGGAGCTCACAGACAAATCTTATTACGGACTAGATGTTCACCATTTAGGAAGATTTTAACAAACAGTATGATCAAGTTTATGCTCATAACTCTTGAGAAGCTGCTCAATTGGTTAATAGGGTGCAATGTGACCATTATCCGGCTTCGGTGATAGATATTAAGGTGGGGTGTTAGCTATCAAGGAGTGACTGAACCATATTTTTGTCGGCTCAAGTGTATCAAAAATACGATTCTTGAGAAGGTTGTAAAGCCTCTTAACAACACCTTGTTCCATAACCAAGAATGGTCCTTTCAGCAGGACTCAGCATCAGGTCATAAGGTTCGCTCAACACAGGCGTGGCTAGAAAGGAATATTCCCGACTTCATTAGAGTTGAAGACTGGTCGCCATCTAGTCCCGATCGTAATCCACTCGTTTTAACGAGACTGACATGCTCTAAACGCCATGATAATATTGAATCCCTAAAATATTCCACAAGGGTGGCAGTTGCCAATTTTCCCACGGAAAGGGTACGTATTTCAATCGAAAACTGGCTACAACGTTTGAAATATTGTATCAAAGCAAATTTCTTATAAACGTTATATTTTTAAAATGCTTACCTATTTATTTATAAAACGCAAATTGTTGAAGTAAATGATAATGTAAAAATAAAATATCATTGTTTTCTTTGTAATAATATTTATGGCTAAACTAGGTATGTATGTCTTGGACACAGATGCAGTGAATGTGCAGTATCTGTAGTGTGTGCATATCCGACTCTTTGTTTGAGCACCACTCCCCTAACTGTCGTAATTTTGGTAGGCTAGCAGGGTAAGAACGCCCGGGGCAAAGTTGTTAGCCTGCAGTAGTGCATGTAGAGGAACAACTGGATAAGAACGTGACAAATCTAAAAGCATTTCATTAGCAGAACCACAAGTCGCGTTGCTGACGAGTCGCGATAATCCTACGTACGTACGTAATTTCGTAGAATATTGACTGATCTTCGTCGAAAGGGCTATATAGTACGTTAAAATCTACACAACCCAAAAAATAATAAACGGGATCAACGAAAAGAGTTAAATGAATTTGTATAATACTCACACTAATAGGTATTTGTCCAGGATAGAAGATAGGTGGTTGGAAGGGGAACGCAAACGTATCGTGGATGACAGGCTGGTAGACGGGGAATGCTTTACTTGGCTCGAGGTTCTGGTTGGAGGTGATGAGCGCGTTGTACACCTTTGGGATGCGGCCCGGGGCTGGGTCCGCTAGAACCCCGGCCAATACGATGACAAGCTGGAAACATAGTCAATACACACTTTTAAATTTATCTAAAAATGGAGGGAATCTAACAATGAAATATAAACACAAATACACAAAGTGGAGTGCAATTAGGTTATAACCTCGTAACTAAATGGATTGTCGTAGATGTTTTTTAGTCATTAAACTATGTACAAAAAAGTTCACCTTTATACTTGTAAAACGTATGTTTAATACAAATAACGAATTTGAATTGAAATTGAAATCACCGCTAATGTTTTTATCTTTTTACCTCGGGACTTCGCTTGCATGGAATCTGATTTTATCCATGGAACTATACAAATTTGATCGACTAATCTAACAAAACCAGATATACTTTAAAATTATTGAATAGATTTTTATAAAAAGGTCATCAAAAAACTTTTTGAATACTCTACATAATGTAAACCGCAAGAAAATCGACCCTACTAAATAGACCCTACTAAATAGACTCTACTAAATCGACCCTACTAAATCGACACTACTAAATAGACCCTACTAAATCGACCCTACTAAATCGACCCTACTAAATCGTCCCTACTTAATCGATCCTGCTAAATCGGTACATTACTAAATCGGCCCTACTAAATCGAATCTACTAAATCGATCCTACTAAATCAACTCTACTAAATCTGGAGATAAACACTAATTGCACTGAAGTTAATATACGTATGAGTAACAGAGATTTATTTAAGCTAGGGTTTGACATCAGACTAAAAGTGTCGCAGTAGCGTAGCACAGGCCTCCTCTAATCGATCACCACTAGGGTGTGATTACGGCCCATATCATCCGCCATACCATAATCGACTATGCGGGTCCAGGGCGGATTGATGGAATCATAAGCTCCAGATTTTTTTCTATTCTCGAGCATGCGTCACGATGTTTTTCTTTACCATCGAGCTAGTGATAATTTATTAATAGATATTAAAGGGCTGGGGTTGATTGAGCCAATCAAACTGACTACCACCTCGTACTTAACTGCGTACTCGTACTTAACTGAGAAACTCTGAGAAAGCAAACGAGAGAGCCAGAAAGATGTTCAGTCAGATGAAAATGTCTACGTCAGTAGTACACCCATTACTTTCCGATGTCAATAATGCATTTGATCATCAGGTTTTAACTGCCTGTTTGCCGATAAAGCCGGTTACCTTAAATATTTTTAGGATTTTAGTTTTGTGATATCTGAAATTACTCTTTATTTATCTTTGTTTATCCAGGAATTTGGCCGTGTGGAGTCGGTTGGCTTAAGAAGGGTAATAGCATCACCCCATCTTTTCCCGTGGGTGTCATAAGAGGTGACTAAGAGATAATAAAGCCGCTACCATAAGCCCCGAGGAACCACACCACAACTAAAGGAGCGTTTTAAGGCCATACATAATGTCTTGTGCATGTCCAGCAGTGGAGGATAAAAGGGTTGGTTACGGTTACCCTGAAATTATATTGTTTTAATTTATGCGAAACGAATAAATGAAGCTAGATAATGTACGGATAGGTCAAAATAAAGTTCTTACAACTGGCTACTGTACAATACGATAACAAAAACAAATTCGAATTTTGAAAATGGAACTCTTATATACTTATAAACGAAATAAGTGTATTTCAAATGAATAATTACTAACTTTACAAGTATTTTAAAATTCTAGAGTGAGAGACTATATTTTCCCTATATTTATAGTAAACCAGTCTTATGAATTGCATTAAGTGGCTGCAAAGAGAGCAATTAGGGTTTACCTTGACCACAGTATTAATGATTCATATTGGTACTTACATATAAGAAGGTAAATATATAAGTTATGTAACAGTTTCCACGTTCACAACCGACACAGTTTTTATATATAGTATGTATTTCGATTGCTGTATACCTGTCAATGACTCCACACAGAGGTGTATTTTTATTCAAATCCTAAATTATAGCCGTTCTAAATTATTCGTGTGCACCTGCGAAGTTAATATGTATGTAAGTAGGTGGTAGAACGTGGTAGGTTTTAAAATTGCAATGTAGGATATATTTGAAAGGTAGGTTACATTATTAAAAGCTTTAAAATAAAAACCTTCAGATTAAATATTAGAATCATATACCTGTTTACTATAAAAACGTCTCTTTAATACCTTATTAAGTTTTTAAACGAAGAAAGCACTAACTTTGATGTTTTTCCAGTTTCTTACACATATCCAAAGATCCTAATGATTTAAGACCCGTTTAAAAGAACAATCTCTTCTATTCCTATTCAAGACTTGATTATTATTTGTTATATAAAAGAACAATCTCTTCTATAGGAATAGGAATTCAAGACTTGATTATTATTTGTTATATAAAATCATGTAGTTTCGCGTTTTGTGTACATATTTTATATCATAAATCGGGTCTAAAAGTGGTACAATTAAAGTTTTTGGTTACCTTATTTGCTTTTGTTTAGACTTTTCTTTCGACATTTCGGATTAATCGAGTGGAAATAAAAGCCCTTAAATTGTAAGCGTTTTGAGTCGACTTGATTTATTATAATATATAATTGTTTTTATATATTGACTTTTACTCAGTCTCTTTGATCATAGTGAATTATATTGAAACTCTGCTTTTATTACATATTTAAACGTTTATATTGTATATTGTACTATATAATAAGCAAATGTGTAACATGTTACAAATCTGTAGCGCGAATCAGCCATACACAAAAACGAGTCGAAAAAATATAGCGACACATTAAGAGCGGAATTCTATTGTTGTGGCGGCGCTAATTTAAATATTATTCAATCGGCTAATGCGACGACCTTACGACGTGTTTTTTTCACGTTCCATTTCTTAGGCCTTGATGGTAGGCGCGGCCAAGGCGGACCATTGTCGCGCCATTGTCCGCGCGCCGCTTTCCGGATTGCAGCCGGACACGACCTGTGACTCATGAGTACTCACTCAATAAGGAGCATTCAACTCATTGCTAGTAAAATCTACAAAGGAAAGATTATTACACGGTATACGCTATAGTGTTGCGGGGCGGCCCCGGAATGGGTAGGTACTGTGGGAAACGCTAAACTTTACTGACACTGACTTAAGGTGAATTCAGTTCTCAGTGCAATCGATTACAACGGTGCGACTTGGATGTCAGTTCATTGAAAATTGAGACTTGTTTCGACATTGCGATAGTGTTGTTCTTAGTGATACTTTGCAACATGAACTTTTGGATGTACCTTTTCTAATATTAAATTGTAACATATTACTTGTAAAATGTTGTTTGTTTCCCAAATATAATAAAATTAAAATGAACAATGAAAATAATTAGGTTGTTTTGTTGGCAACTCTTCTGGTAATGGCGACTGTATGGTAAACACGTAGGGTTAATTTTAAAATCGATACGCATGCAATAAAGTGCAAATATACATATCTCTTATATTATAATATACTTAAATGCATATTGGTCAAGATTTATAAATGGCATGTCTACTAATTTATTTTTCTAGTTATATTGCTTCAACAATAGTTTTAACATATCTGTAATCGTCCTTAAAAATAAATAAATATATATAAAAATATACATATATAGAAAATGTTTCCGATCCGCACCCATCCAATAAAAGAAAAACGCCTTGCGTCGTACAGTGATTAAGAAAGATATATCAGGAAGTCTTCATATTTTCGTATCTAATTATTGCTTATAGCTTCATAAGAATCCATGCTGCGTTGAACACGTTCCATTGACCGAGTTACTTTAATAAGAGACTGCAGCCAATAGCAGTGAGAAAGGAGTTGGGCTCTTTTTCTATTACTTTTCCTATAGGAATACCTCCCTATCCTTCCCAATAGGTTTTCTAATGCAGATTCTCAAAAGCAGTAGTCTCCTAAGGGTAGGCACCGCAACTGCGGATGTACCAGTATTCAATTTAGTTAAGGTACTTAATGTTCAAAACTGATTTTGAATATAAATATTTATAATTATTTTCACGTTTCATAAAATTACTATAATTTATTTTCAATGGAAACTTATTTTAAGCAGTCGGTGTATTGCGGATAACATAGGCTCAAATCAATAATGATCAATGTACATATATGTGTACATTTCATATGAACAGAGAAGAATTTAACTAGATACTCATAAAAGAAACCGAAGCATAGACAAATGACAAGCAATAGTTCAAACAAAGACGCCAACGTACACTTTTTGCGCCGTTTGTTGTTGTTAATCTCATCTGTTAGTAAAGTCAGCAACGAGACTTTTTGGCGGGAACTCAAGAAGTGAAGTTGATTGATTATTATAAAAATTGTGTATTGTGCATTTGGTGATTTTGTTCAATAAACTTCAAAGTGTTTTTGTGTGTAATTCTTACTCAAAGAAAAGCATAGGACTGCGTTTCAGTGTGCATCCAAGGAGTCCTCTTCTGACCTCAGTAAACTTACTATCATTTTACTGGGCGACTCCTGAATTACTTTGACAGGATTGGACATAGACAGGATACGTTTTAGACTTTAAAATTGTTTATTGCGAAAAAATTTGACACTGGCTGAATGGGCTAATTGCACCATTGCCATATATAAAGTCAAAAGTCAGCAACTACAATATGTGTGTTAACAATTAGACTGTTAGTTTTGACCCATCCAGCGCTGCTGGGCCCTACAGGGCCACAAATATAAGAGAATATAAGTAAAGGTCAAAGAATTAATACAGCTTAATAGATTAATGTCGACATGATCTGTTAGACTACAATTAGACATGTTAGACTATTAAGATTAATAAGCAGAGATTAATCAGCCATACTAAGTTGGTTATATGAATGGCGGTTTTCATTTTGCATACATTTAGGATTTCTTAATTTTTTAAAATCTCTTTATATTTAGATATATACTTATTTTTGTTGCTGACATTCCTACACTCTTGTCTAGTCAAGCACATTACACGTAGTTAAATAAAAAAATCACTATTGTGTAATTCATGTAATTCATCTTGGCGTGTCCTCTATTAGGTACATCTCTCAGATCCTCTTCACTTATCTTTCAGATGAATAGATTAATTTGTTTGTTGATCTATTTTTTCTGTTAGTTTTCAATTTTACCCCTTTCATTTATCAAAATTAAACTCATTGGTATTGCGGAGAAAAAAGTTGATTTAAGTTTCTTTAATATGATAAAACCTTAGTGTGGCTAATAAATATATTACAGATCGATTTAATTTGATTAACAGAATATTGACCTTAGTGTAAACGTGATGGTCGATTTCTTATTAGCGTGCATTTTGGATTTTACATTACAATAATATTAACAAAATAAATAAATACAATATATTTATATACAATACAATGACATATAATCACATATACCTAAATAATAAATATTATATATAAATAATATATACATATTATATACAATACGGACTATATATTTATTTAGTTTTCAGTTACACTTGATAAAATGTCCCAATATCATATATTGGGAGGGTGCACGCTGCAATCCTACAGCTGCTAGGCGCAACCAACTAACTACGGTACCCCCCTCTCACAGAAGACTACCTTGAAATGTACTGCATTTCCCATTTAATCCTATTTCCCCAATGTACGTACGTGTTTCGGTAGTGAGTGAGATATTCCAGAGCCCATTCGCATCCCATCATATCCTATCCCTCCGTATTTTTCCAACCCTTCCTCCAAATACATTCCTAATTCTCCAAAGTTACGCAACGCATCCGTGGCCATGTCAACGTTTGTCATTTTCGACTGATGTTGGCATGTATCGCGGTTGTCCACGAGCAACAATATTCACTTAAATTACCACTAAGTGGACACTGTATGCTCATTTGTCGCTCTCTTTCAATGTTTTACTGCTAGGTACACAAACAAACTATCATTAACAAATGAAAAGATTACGGGATTTATTCTCACATAAAGAAATTTACTTTTATTAAATTATTGTGTGTCAGCATTGTAATGCGAACATTTATTTTTCTCCACAAAACGGGACACATAACCTAGTTAAATAAAAGTAGGTATGTTATCGTTACAGTATTTATATTAAAAATATCAAGTAATGCCGAAAAATATTAAACAGAAAATAATGTTCCTAATTATATTTTATACACACGACACCGTTTGGTGCTACTCGAATCGCGCTGCCGTCATCTTTCAATTTGATTGAAAGAATTTGATTTTCCGCTTTTTTCTTTCAAATAATTGCAGCAAGTTGCTTCCTTGTGAAAACGTGACCCTGTGGCATCCCGAACCATAAGTTGAGTACAAAGGGACAGGTCGCCTGAAAACGGGATGGTCCCGTTCAAAACGGGACGTATGGTCACATTCGGTATGGAGTTTGTATTGCAGAAAGGAAAGGCGAAGAGACGCAACGTAATGTAATCTATGTAGTACTAGACCATGCGAGATGCGAGTCTTATAATAATCATTTAAGGATAACCGCAGATGATGTCAAAAGTTTGGACGGCCTACTACTTACCTAGTTACAAAAAATAATAGAGATTTATGTGTGATAAAATTTTAATTAGTACTGAAAATACCCTAATAAGCCTTTCGAGAAACACGGAAGTTTATTTCGAGAACTTTTTAGTTCTGAAATCTATTTGACGCGTATCGCAAGCGACACGTACTTTATCATGTGAAGAATGGCTCACGAGCCCACGAGCCCACGACCGAGCGCATGGGAGTGGGATAGAATGGAAACAAATTGTCACGATATTACTCGCTGCGCCCGCGCATGCTAACCTACATTTTAACATTGAATGAATATGTCTAGAAAAAAATACATACGTTGGCGACACGATAAAGGTAGGTAAATTAAAATTCCATTGGTACTCGTATGTGACATACCATATATGGACTCATTTTGTGAGTATATATATACTACATATAGGGATATCACGTATAAGACATGAGTACCCATTTTGTGATTATAATACATTCATATATCAATTACAGCATAGTAAACTTTAAAGGTAAACATTTATAAATTTATTGTGAATAATGGCGTATATAATACTTTTTTTATGGAAAAAATGCGGCTAACAAGCAGAAAATCCACTGGTGGTATGTGGATACTGTCGCTCATGGACACCCGGGATACATGCCAACATCGGTCCAGAATGACAGAGGTTGGCACGCTCCCGGATGCGCGGATGTCTTCCTTTGAAGATCCAAAGGAATGAATTTGGAGGAAGGGTTGGGAAAATAGGGAGGGATAGGATAGGATGTGAATGAGCTCTGGCACATCGCACCCACTACCGAAACACGTACGCACATTAGGGAAATTGGATAAAGTGGGAAATGCTGTACATTTCACGGTAGTCTTCTGTGAGCACTCAAAGTATTAAAATTCATCATTCATAGCCATAATTGATATCATCTTTAATTGCTCGCAAGATTTTCACGCAACCATGTTTCATCGAAGAAACGCGAACATTCGAAGAATCGAAGAAGAAGCTTGAATGTTATGAGTAACAATCATAAATATTTACTCGAAACTTTAATTAAAAATATTTTGAATGACTTGTGGCTTAATTGCTTGCTCACGGTGGTACATTGACGAATTAGATTTGCTTGTACGCGTCACACTGATCCCGATCAAACTCGGTGCATGACAAATTGAAATGTCAAGGTTTAACACCACCTGGTGCGATTAACAAAGTTACCTAGTCATTTCAGTACATAATTGTTAAACTGTGTACAATGTGTACAACAATAACTTACAGGTAAAGAAAAGCCGATAGTAGGCGCCAGTCCCACAGGCAGATTAAAATATTTTTTGTACTATAGATACGAGATACAATGTGTCGCCGAAATAATGCAAACCTGGAACATGTTATCTAATTTAAAATATATAAAACTGTTCTAGCGAGAAATAATATTATTTTAGGGATAGAAAGTTACAAACATGTAAAATTTTGTCGTTCTATCTAAAAAGCGTTCGTAGCTCTCAGTTTAGGGCAATGCCCTAATGACTGAGTGCCTAGGTGGCGCGGCGCGGGCGACGGTTGTTGAGTAACTTTTTTTTATTGAAAAAGGCGGCAGACCAGCATACAGTCCACCTGATGGTAAGTGGAGTATCCAAAGTTTAATGTGTCTTATTCAACAATAGGTATATATTTATTTTAGTATACACTTATTCAAAGTACAATCGAACAGTAAAATTTGCAACTAAATCGGAGCAGAATCTTTTGAAATAAGCTCTAACAAACACACATAAAAATATCAATGTTGCACTTTAAACATGCATCGTCACTTTTTATTATCCAATGCTGGATCCGAAAGGGTTGGTTGCATTGCATTACATACTTGGTTCGTGGGCAATAAATAAGGGGCTTTTCGAAAATCGGTTACTAAAATATGTATGCTTGCCTATCTGTTTCTTCTGGCTTCTGGATTAATGGTTCAATTTAATATCTACTCAAATATTCCAAATTAATTTTGCAGTACTTTTGTAGTAGAAAATAAGTTATTATATCACAAAAAAAGAAAAATATCTGAGCAAGACAAAGAAAAATCATTGGCATTCAATTCCTGTATTCGATGAAACAAATTGTGTAGTGAAAGAAAGATGGTTGCCGTAACATTTACAACGAGGTCTGTGCATGATGGCGTTCGGAGTCGTGGGCATAACGGCCCAACACAGATACAAAACAGTATGGAATCTAAATAAAGGGAAAGTCTAAAATATGACTTCGCGTACAATCGCGTCGATATCTCGTTTGTTGGAAGCACTTTGCTTTGTATTCTCTAGATATTATAGAGGGTGATATGCATGCACTTTGATACAAAAAATGACAATTTAAGGTCAAAGGTCATTGTTGATATCGTGATTGTGTTCAACCATTGCTCATGTATCAAACAAGATGTAGGAAAAGATATGTATTACAAAATAATTGAGTAAAAATAATTATTTTCTAGATGACGCGGACGGTTCGGTCACTTTTTAAAGACCGGTGGTCGGTGGTAGATTAAGATGTCATACAATTTAACAGTTATGAAGAGTTTTAATAATTATCGCCACCGGTATGTCGCCTGGCGTAACGCATTTTTTTTATAGACTTGAGGGCGGACGAGCAAGCGGTCCCACGTGATGGTAAGTGTTACCGCCGCCCATGGACACCTGCAACACCAGGGGATATGCGGGTGCGCCGCCGACCTTGCAAAATCCTATTCACAGCTCTCTTGAAGAACCCTATATCGTAGCATAATGGAAAGATCTCTTGAGATAAACAGCACGTCGTTGGATGGAGTCAAATGGGTCCAATTTTTATTTCGGTGCGCCGGCCCAGAGATGAGAGCAATACTCCATATGGAGCCTCACCTGAGGTTTGTAAAGCATAAGGAGTTGCCCAGGCGTGAACTACCGCTTCGCTTTGTTCAGCACACCGAGCATTTTGTAGGCTATTTTGGCCTTATTTTCCAGATGACCCCTAAATTCAACTTTGCTGGAGATGTTGACACTAAGGATCTCGATACTCTCCAAGATCTTAAGAGGTATGCTCTAAAAGCGAGGTGCTACGACAAAAGGGTTTTTTTAGCGGTGAATGCACAGACTTGCGTCTTATTGGGGTTGAAATCCACTAGGTTCAGAGAACCCCAAATCGAGACTAGATCTAAAGAGTCTTCGATTTCAGACACCAGCCTGGCGCGACTCTCTTCCACTTCTTTTCAGACTTTATTTACAAAAATGAAGGACTAGTTAAAGCCGTAAAAAAGCATATAATTTATTTCACACAATCCATATTTAGGTCCTCAATTTTCGCACATTTCGTGAATTGTTATACTACTGCTTGTTTATCTTCTCCGTGCATCATTGTGCATTCTCTGTAATGCCGTAGAGCGAGGTCGATAACCCTATGCCAGCTATGCACTCAACAGTGCATCTAAAGCCTAGTGAAGCTTCTCTCAGAATTTAATGCCTATTTACAGTGCAATTCTTTTCGATGGAATTGGTAAAGCGTTTTAATTGCCAATTGGCAGAAAACGGACACTTTGGCTCAAAAATATTAGAAAATGGTTCGGGATGAGCACGAAGTCTTTCCACGAAGCACGACTATCCTCACACGAGAGACTGCTGCCCGTCTCTCGTGTGAGGATAGCCGTGCTAGTCGCCAATCTCTGTTAGAAGATGGCATCCGAATAAGAAGAAGAAACCGTACCTAACCAGGAAACATACTTGTACAATTTAAATGTTCTTTCTTATTTTTGTTATAGGGACATATTATTTGTTCCTACAAACAGCAAGGTAAAAATATTTTTAGACTAGCTCAAGATGAAATGAAATACAGAGATTACGAAGTCTCGGAATCTTCGAGAAACTGAGCTGATTAAGTAACTTAAAAGATATTTTTTGGAATTTGAGAAAGCAAAATGTCTTTAGAATTTTGAGTTGCAACCAGCCCGGTCAGGATCCACTGCTGGACATGGGTGTTATCCCCTAAGTCGCCATTTGCGACAGCCACGGGAAGAATTGGTGTGGTGCTATTCTAAAGGCGGCCACAATTTTGAAAGCTTTTGAAAATTCAGTTCGGTTTGACGAGTGTGATGATAACTGATAAGTAACAAGTACCTACTGTTTTGAAAACAGAACGTTATATAATGAGAAGAGCACAACGTGTGTTGTGGTGGTCCTTGGGAGAGGTTTGTATCCAGCACGGAAGAGTCACAGGTGGATGCTATGATACTGTAGTACCGGGCTTTCAGAAATATAATTATAAAAAACAAACCCCAGAAGGATAATATCGGGTACTTTTTTTCTATTTAATTACAATTATTATTGTTAGAATGTGCAAATGCTAACTTTAGAATGGTCAAGGCGAAAAGTGTACATGAAAGGAAGTGAACGAATGATTAAAAGTGATAAGTGATAAGGTTGCTATTAGGGTCATATGTCCGACCGAGCCTTTGTACCTACTTCAAAGTGTCGTTGTCCTTCAAAGTAGAGAGGTCTAGTCTATGCGTGTGATATGTCAAGGAATACATTAGGAAAGGTTTTATAAGGTAGGTTTTAAAATAAACATGCTTCACATTTTTTCAACGATTGGTACATTTTTAGGTACCAAGGAATACCTGTGCTCTTTAGTGACTAGTACCGAAAAAAACTTACTTATATTATACGAGTCTTTATTGGATCACTGTATGAACTATCGAATCAAAATATTTTTTATGAAGACGTCTATAACAAGAGTTTCAAAAGTGATGTCTACATTCAAAATATCGTAGTTTATTTAAAATATAATATGGGGTATACACCGGTAGTGCGCTAAATTTCAATGAATTTAACACATCAATTTGTTTGAAAACAATCGTTTGCTTTGATAAGAACAGTCATCCCCTTGAAGTCGCCATTAATAAAATTTTCCCCATTACTTTTCGAGTTTCAATAAGCAATGGGATGTATTATGAGCTCATATGAATTGATCCGTACTGGGCCTGCTACGTGCTGGTTTATGACTTGAAATTCTCTCGTAATACATTACTCCTAATACGTAATAGCTATATTATAAATATTTTTTTCTAATTAACTAGACAATTAGACAGATATAAGCTTGAGAATATTTGAGGTGGAATGTTATTGCTATCTCTATCACTCATATGTGGATGTAATGATACTACTATGTTAGTGACGCCATTAACCCAGTCGCACGGTCCTTTTCTAATCTTGTCTTCTAACCCCTGTAACTCGGTCATTTGATTTTCATACATCGATTTCTAATATCTCGAGTTATTTCATTATATAGTTATTTAAAAAGTACCCCTTGCGGTGAGACGTTATAGGTATTAGAGTAAATATAAATATTTAGAATTAGGTATATTATTCTTCAAACCACTTGAATATTTGTATTGGACCGAAACATTTTGCTTTGGGTAGAGACAGTGGAGAGGTTTACCATTTTTCATTTCTTACCTAAATTCCAAAAACAATGTGAAATTTTTTAAAGATATATTTAAAAATGACGAAGTTGGATGTTGACCGAGCAATGTGTGACACATACAAACAAGCTTGCATACAAACGATATATCGATATATCGTGGTTATGAAATTCAACAATGTATATTCAAACATTTTTTTCTAGACATAGTATGTCTAGAAAAAAATGTAGTGCTTGAATGGCCAATCAACCTGTGATCAAATTTTACAGGACAGGTTTTTTTCGTTTGATATTGTTAGTAAAAGATATCTATTAAAACTTGTGATGATTTAGAAATTATGTGGTAATCTTTTACTAACAATATCAAACGAAAAAAACCTGTCCTGTAAAATTTGATCACAGGTTGATTGGCCATTCAAGCACTAAGTCAACGATACGGTAAATAGCTGTATCTCCCTTCTTAGGTTTAAACATTTTAAAATAAGGCCTTTAAAATGTAGGATTGTTCTAGTACCTGTATATTGTGGCGTCATCTCCGCGAGTAGGGCGTTTGAAACATTAAATAGCCTAGGTATATCTCGATTTTCCAAAGCAATTTAAAATTGTTTCCACCATACGAAATATTTTTGCGTATATTTTTATTTTCGTTACTTCTCAACTACATCGAGTATTAATTAGGTTTTGAATGGAGTTAATTATATTACCCCATTGCAGTAATTAATCTCATATTGGTATTAATATCAATCGTTAATTATAACGTATTAATATATTTCTTATATAAAAATATTGAAACGGCTCGAAACAATTACTTATTACTAATAATGCTGAAATTTTTTTTTCATCGAACGTAAACGTATGCCGTCAAAACGGAAATCTTACTTAAGGGCGTTGTCAGGATCCAGGGTCCTCACCCTGGATCCAAACAATTTTATCTAGGGTGGGGCAAAGCAAACAATTTTCTTATAAATTAAATATAGGTAGTGCAAGGCAGAAAATCTGTTACTTATTCTTCCCTATGCCAGAGAGGACAAGCGTATATCTGCCCTACCGTGGCCACGCCCATGACCTTATTAGAGTTGCTTCGTTGTTGGACCGCCCGTCGCGGTCCGCCTTCAGATTCCAAATTCAGATTACAAATAGTACTGGACCGATTGAATGGTTTGAAATTTATCAGTTGTTTGGAATAAATAAAATCACTAGCCATTCTGAGAATCTTCAGATGTGGTTCATTTTTATTTTGAGGAAACCCCCATTATATGTACCTACACTTCACTTCTACTCTACTTTTCTACTTCACAAACTTAGATGTAAAACTTCAAAATTTAAATGTAAAAGGTAAACAAAATCCTTTAATAGCACGCATTAAACGCCCGATTTACGATATAAAATAACTTTAGAAAAGGAATGAATTTTAGAGGAGAAAAATGTCTTCTCATAGAAGAAAAGACCGTCCCATTTTGTTTATCTATCTATTTAAGTAGGTAATTAAAGGTAAACGATTTTAATATTAATTTAATATCTTGTTTGTGAGTTTCGGTCATTCAATAACATCATTTACTAATAATTTTAACTTTTTTCTTAGATTCTTCCAAATGTTAGATACATTGTTTAGACGCTTTGCGATTTCTTAGCGTGCGCTTTGCTAAGGTAGGTGGTGCGAATTTAATACTATGCGGTACTAAAATTACGTAAAAAATATTAAAACGGATTAAAACATAACAACGAAATATACATATAGAAAGACATAAGTATTGTATGTATACACTTATTATAATATAATTAATTTTAGAAAGAAAATCGAGGCTTTTGACTCACTTAGTGCAGAGCAAAGTAACTAATTGTAAGTAGAAAAATAATATTGGAACAAAGATTGTTTACATACGTACTTATTACCTCTGACGGGCCATTTATTTCAAAATTATCAAATTGAATTTACTATATAGTTAGAATTGATTGACTTACTATGATAATAACACACTATAAAGTTTTGTACATTTAAAAAGGACTGTGGGGCAATAAGTGACACATCTACTCTAATCATTGCAACACGCCACAGACGAAGTTGAGTCGTCGAAATTGCATCACAATTAGGAAAGTTAATAAGTTAAATACAACGTTAATGAGATAAGCTATGTACTCACGTGCAGAGAGAGTTTGACCGGCATGCTGCGCGCTTCGGCGACTGGTGGTGGAGTGGCGGCGTGGTTATTGCGCTGGCGCACCGCAACGTCGATCAAAAGCAGGCTTACTAGAAGAGTTGTAAGCCAAGCCAATACGTTAATGATCTATCTCTATAGTATATATAAATTAAAATGTATATCTGTCTGCCTGTATATCTATCAGGATCTACTAGACCAATTTTGAAAATGGCAGCCAGATATCATAACTGTGACGTACAACATGTGATATGATATCTTAAGAATATATTATAATAAGAACAGTTTGAGAAATAAATATTTCTGAAACTTGAAAACCTGAAACCTTGATACATCGATTAGTCTACGGAAAGGCGGGTGGAAAGATACGTGTTTCATAATTATGTATATGAAACGTAATTTCATATGTTATTATGTAATTATTTTGTGAAATCACAGATTCTAATTAGATTTAATTCATAAGATAAAAGACATAATAATATATCGAAAATATATGAAATATAGGCGAAGATGACACATTTACGGCTGCATAGATTGCTACTTTTGTCATAATATTTAAAAAAACTAATGTCACCACAGATGAAAATAAACTTAACTGTCACCTGTCATCGAACTAAATAAACAGAAACATAACCTCTATTTGTGGCAATAATCTCTTTGTTGTGAACTTAATGTGGTTTGTTTTCTTTCTTATCTTGAATTTTGGTTATTTACGACAATATTGCATTCGAAACTGCACAATGAATATTGGTGCTCCATTTGTACAGGCAAATTCCACTATAGTCTTTCTATTTTGTTATTTGCCCGATGACAGTTGTTATAGAATGTAGCTTTGTCATTTCCTGAGAATTATGTGGAACTAAATATTTATAACCGTTAGATAAAAATTGTATAAAATATGTAACTTTATTCAGTCACCACATTCATACATTTATTTATTTAATTTATTTATATGTCATAACGCGAATGTTTACCTTACTTAATTATTCGACGTTCGCAACTCTCGACGTGGACTACCCGCCTCTTCAGTCAGCTCGTGACCATGGTTGGTTCAATCCAACCGAAACGGCTAAGTAGATAAATAAGTGTGAAAAACGAAAAAATCTCAAATGTTATACCACATGTAACATACAATCCACGAACAATTTTATAATATATAGTGAGAAATAGCGTTATATTACTTTTTTTAAATTACAGCTACATTCTACATTTGACATTCTACAGCTACATTTTATCTTCACTTTTTTAATGCATTTCGCACGCTTTTCTTAGTAACAATGGAATTCGAACGAGAACATGTTATACGATGATGTTATACGATTTTAAAGTTGGTTTAAATGAAAGTGAGTAAAGATAGGTTTTTCGGGATCTCGCACCGTCCGTAACAATTTTTACATGGTTTTCTCAATTTAAACAAGGATATTTTTCCTTGAAATAAGATGAGAGAAGCGGCCGTCCTGCTATTTCTGTAACAAAGGAAAACATAGAGGAGATAAAGAAAATGTTGCACGAAGATCCAAAAACAGATAGAGGAGACTCTTAAGATTTCTTAAAGTTTCATATATAATGTGTCACTAAAATAACGCAAAAGCTAAAAATAGGTTGCTCGGTATTCAGAGTAGAATTCATTCTACCAGTTTTCACAATACAGTACAATTCTAGTATATCTTTTATTCTACGCGCGTCGCCCTAGCAGCATCGTTTGGGCTGCCTAAACGCCCGATCTGAGTAATGAGCGCTACGAAACTTTTAGACAGGACAACAAAACCTTACATGTCTGAAACTTTAGATTTATTCCTTAAAATAATTTTATTATTCGCTAGAACGGTTTTATATATTTTAAATCGGTTGACATGTTTCAAATTTGTTCGGTGACGCCTTACAGTACAGTACGATACAGTATAGGTACATAAACAAGAAAAAAATATATCTATATACTTTTGTACTTAAATATGTTTCAAACGTATTACTTTGTATGAGTTTACTGACATAATATGTGACTCTAAACTCAATATTGTCAACGGCAAAAAATCACTTCTAGATTCTTTATATCTTTGATCGCGTCCTTGTTGGCGAATGCAACGGCACGCCCAACGTGCAGTGCTTTGTCCCACTAAACTGATAAGCTTTTCATTTTTTAATTAGCTCTCATTAGGCAGGTGTACGCAGTCGAACGGATTTATCTTTGCTTACTTATTTAAAGACACTTTCAGTAACTTCGTATATCCATGTACGATGTCAAGGTACACTTGTGCAGGGGTCAAATATATATCAACATCAGCATAATAACTATATGAAACACCGGTATAGTTAAATATCACACCATATCTTCAGGCTATATCTCCACCGCTGAATATGGATTTCTCTCAGAACCCTTTTTATCTAGCTACATTCAAAGAACTTTATAAATGGGGCTACAGTCTACATGCTTGAAGGCGTGCCAAGATCCACTTGTACGTGGTCTTCATTCTAGGACTCTTCTACACCATTCTACATCACTCCTGTAGTAGGTACATTGCCACTTCAACATGCTGATTCTATGCGCTATGTCCATCGAATTAATGTAAACCGTGAACACATCTCACATTTTCATTTCTTTGATGACATAGTTATCGTAAAACTCTATGATAGAATAATATTGTTGTTCCCAACAAATATTGACTTTTTTTCCTGTAAAAGGGAAGTTAAGATGCAAGACGACGAGAAGCCGCCCGAAGTTCCTATTTTATTACCTAAAGCTTATGAGTGAAACCTTTATACAGTCATACAGTTGATACAGTGGTCTATTTTTACACGTTGAAGTAATACTACTTAGAGTTTACTTAAATATTTAGAGCAAATAGATTAATGTAATATTTATTAAAAAAATCTCGATATTTATAGTGTTTTTATCTATTTTGCGTGGTTAGAACCCGATTGCGCGCGGGAAAGTCAGGTACTTGTTTTTACTCAGAGCTTTTTAAAATATAAAATTACTGGTAGTCCTCGCCACAGAAATGTATTGTGTATCATATAGTTTTTTTTGACTATAATAACAGCGCCATCTATTGAAAAGCGAATGAACGAAAACGTAATAACGTCTATGTTAACGTATCCGAAGAAAAGGTAACTGTATGGTGTCATGCAAGTCATTTAGTTTATGACTGTAGACATAGATGGCAAAATATGTCTGTTTTTCAATAGTTAATAATTTCAAATAATAACGTTATTTATTAGATTTATTAGAGAATAATTATTTATTAGAGAAACATAAAATACTGAAAATAGACGTTTTATTACAAGATCTCTTTTAATATCATAGGTTAATAAATTGTTTGTATCTACTTACTTTCACCCGGAACCTTAGACTAATATTTTTAACATGTCCATAAGTACTCAATAGAGAACATTTTGTGTGAATTGTTGGCATTTTAACACTTCCGTAAATGAATTTAACTTTTATTATGTACTCTATTAATTATTTAGTATGGTAATTAAGATTTATAAACATGTATATAATGTTCTTAACAAACTTTCTTCTCCTACGTAGGTAGGAGATGAAAGTTTGCGTGATGATGATGATGATCTCATATATTTTTCCACGATCCCCAACCCTATCCCTGTTAAGCTGAACGGACACTTGTCAGCACCGCACCGTACGCGCGGTACAAATTTTTGAATTTTAACCGTAGGCGTTGCATTTCAGTAAAATACGGTAGGTAGCCGAATTCGAGGGATGCATGCTGATGACGTCATCAGATGCAGGGCGTGCGGCGCGTGCTGATGATGTCATTTTATCCGGAGTTGCCAGCGTTGAGCGGGAAATTTTAAAAAGTGAATTTTAAAAAGTCAAATATCATTGTTTATTTGTCATACAGCCTGCTTATTTAAAGGAAATTGAAATTAATGTTCTAAAAATAAAATAAAATACATACATTTTATTAGAATTTAAAAAAGAAAGTTCATAATAAAAGAAAAAAAAAAAAATTTTTGTTTTGTGAATTTTTATACTATTATTTTACCAGTGTTTTTACGTTTAGTCTATGGATTTATCAGAACGACAATATAAAGATGCTAAAGTGTTTTAGCTTTATTGGACGTTTATAAATAAGGAATTTTACAATAGGTTTAATAATTTATCTCAATGTATAAGTATAATGTGGAATTATTTAAACTTATGCAATGAAATGTAAATTACTATTATTATGACTATATGGACTTGGTCTGAAAAAAAGAATTATTCTTACTCGTATATAAATAAGCGTATTGAGCGTTTTACTTAATGAACGTTTTAAACATATCTTAAGTGATTTCTATGAATAAGACTGTAAGTTTATAAAATTACTGTAGTCTCCTTCCAGCGCGAACTCTTCGTCTTTGCCACTCAACTGATCCGATTTCCGAACAAAAATATTTCTTGGAATGGCATTTCTGATTGCCATTGCATTATAAGTTGATTTTCCGCCAAGACCTATGAAATTATCCAATGCGACCAATAACATATTATATATCATCAGATCACGTAAAAAAATATGGAGGCAACATATTGCCGTTATGACCGTGACAGTAGGTATAAACAGGAGAGGGGGAGAGTGCACGCTGAAATCCAACAGCCGTTGGGCGCGCTCGACTGGTCACGCTACCTCTCTCTCACAGAAGACTACCTTGAAGTGTACTGCATTTCCCACTTTATCCTATTTCCCTAATGTACGTACGTGTTTCGGTAGTAAGTGAGATGTGCCAGAGCCCATTCCTATCCTATCTCTTCTCATTTTCCCAACCCTTTCTCCAAATCCATTCCATATCTCCAAAGGTAGGCAGCGCATCCGGGGTCGTGCCAACCTTTGTCATTTTGGACTAATGTTGGTATGTATCGCGGATGTCTATGGGCGACAGTATCCACTTAGCATCAGATGGACTGTATGTTCATCTGCCGCCTTCATCCATAAAAAAGAATCCCTGCCAGTATCGCTTCTACTATATGCGAAGTCTAAAGTCGCGCCGCTAAAGACTGTATGAGACTGCTCGAATTGTGTGCTTGCTTACTGATGGCAAAGGTCATTCGCCGCTCTTCGCACGTATCAAAAACGTCACAAGGTAGACAAAATTCTTTGTTTCACTAATTTAATAGTTGCGTTGCAATGGGTTAAATCATCACCGCACCGCTTTAAAACTTTTGTAGCCATCCGCATTATAAAAATTGTATCATTACTTCCTGTCGATTGTTTTTATCATGTTCCGGGTACACAAAATCCAAGCGATTGTTTATCTCGGGGATTATCACCTGCGCAACTACTGAACCACCCGCTATGGTTCTCAGGACCGTCTTGGTTGAGTCACGAAGTCAACGAATGGCCCGTTAATTCCGTAGAGGCTATAAAACTTGAAACCGATTTGCCTAAGACTAAAGTAGTGTCTCTTCCCGTTTTACAAGTTAACGATAACCCGCACCCGCTACTCTCTCTCTCTGGCACCGTGTCTCCTCATGGCTCGTCCTACTTCATGCAATTGTATACGTATTCCGCTTTTTAAAGAAATTACCGCTATCACATAAGTTTTCCACTGAAGACGTCAATTACGCTGAAATTATTATTTTAAAGGCTTTGCAAAGTTTTTATTTCTATATAACTCACTTTTGTTTCACTCTTACATTTCAGATATCGTAACCGGTAGAAGGGAGTCTGAGGGAGGGGTGGAGGTTCGACTACTCACCTCTCCGTCAACCAAGTCGACATGGGACTCGTGAACCGGCTGGTGGCTAAGGGAGCACTGGGCCTCTAGGCTATCAGCCAGGCATTCAGCCTTCTCGGCATCGTCAAATGCGGGAGGACCGTTCAGTTTAGTCAGTGGAGGCATCCGCCAGTAGGCTGTGTGTGAAGGCGAGATCTCTGACAACAGTGTTTCCCAACTGTTGTTTCTGAATTCAGCGATGCGATTCTTTACGTCCCTCTGTAAAGCTCGCATTCTACGCCTATTCTTGTCACAGGGGAAGGAGTCGTAAGCACGGGTGGCTGCGTTCTTGGCTCTTATCAGCTCCCTTATGTCCTCAAGCAGCTCCCATTCGGCGGTCATTCGCTGCTGGGACCCGCCTGGAGGAGCTTTTGATTAAATCCTTAAGGTGACTACCGAGTCCAGAGACCGCCGTGTTTGTGTCATCCGCACTTGTCAGGTCGTTGGGGATAGAGTCAAGGTGGGGAGAGTAAGAAGCCTTAAGGGCTTCTTTGAGCTTGTTCCAGTCAACAATAGTCTTGTCTTGGGGAGGTGGGTCGGTCTGAGGTCCTAGTTTCATGACTACGGGATGGTGGAAGTCTAACTCAGATAGGGTTTCTAGCGTTTTTACGACGTAAAGCTATGTTTTTGAAAAGAGCAATGTCGGAACGTCGGGTCTGTGGGTAACATTATGAGGATAATGGGTTGGCGTCATTGGAGCTATCACGTCAAAGTCAAGTAGCTCGATGAATCTGTTAATAGGTTGAAGGTACCACCTTCTAATCTATGTCAGTTCTATTACTACATATATTGTTGATTTCTAAAACTATATTGACCATGAATTTTCATTATTTATAGCTAGCTACCTAACTAAACAAACAAGTTATAAAATTTATATTACTGAGACATATTTTCACAAAACTATTTTAGTGTATTTAATATGTGTAGGTCGACCGTTGAACTAACTGAGCATAACTGAGCATTCTAGATACACAAATACTGACTTAATTGTATTAAAATACACAATGAAAGAAATCCATAAAATTGACAGGATTATGTCCTTGTTTACAACAAACCTTAATTGAACTTTATTCACTTGATCTCATGGAAAATCATAGAAATTCATTGTTAAAACTCACAATATCTTAAGAGGGAAGGTAAAGTAAAATGCGGTACTCAGGTATAGAGAAGAGAAGGTAGCCTAAAACTGAGTTACAAAAATTGTAATTTTGTAGACTTCTAGTTTAACTCTCTCTCTCTATATATATATATATATATATATATATATTTAATGTAGGATATATTTTAGTCCGTATTTTGTAGTAATTATAAAATAGTGTACTTTACCTGATGAAGATGTAGAAGGTTCAGAAAGTATTGTTGATGAATTTTCCGTGTACAATACACGGAAAATTCAATACAATACAATACATCATCAAAGCTGAAAAATTTCTATAACATTGAGCTTGGTACCCTTTTGTCTTAGTTACATCTAATGGTTTTCATGCTCTGAGTTATATTATAGCGTTTAATAACTGTTTATATTTTATGAAACATAAACTACAAAATATTTCAGCTTTTTATTTATATTCTATGGGAGCTGTCACCCGCAGCATGCTTCGTGAAAATTATTGTACAACTGATCGAGGTTTGTTAGAAACTAATGAAGACGTGAAAATATTACTTTGAGATAATTATATTTTTTTATTATTGGGCGTAAAAATAATTCAAAAAGGATATAAATATCATAATTCTTTATTAGGTATAAGATTACTTACACTATTTACAAAATTAAAAATCTTAAATATAATATCACATCTATCGTCAATCGTTATGCTTCTTTTATCCATCGTCAAATATACTCAAAGGGTACATAACATAGTCTTCTAACAACCAACAAAGGTAGCTGTGGAAGACAAACCACAAAAAATATTGCGAAGGGACTAAATATTATGCAAGTCCCTAGCCACGCCATCAGAAACCAAGTTGGCAGAAACGCAACTTGCTCCAACATGATCGCTATACTGTATTCAGTATAATAAGTACATTATATAGTTCATTATATGCAAGCGTTACAACTAATTGTTCCCAGATTATTGGCTAAATACATGTCGCTCGAGCTGTCGATGCACGTGCATTTAAGAACGCCACCTGTAACAATAAAAAAATAAATTAAAAAAATAAGAATAAACTAAAAAGTGATTAGATTGTAGGATAACGTTTACATATTATATAATCTCTGCTCAAGTTTCTGAGAAATTCTCGGTCCATACCACTGAGTTGTACCTTAAGTACTGATTTTAAAAAATGATCGCTACATCAGTGGTAAGAGAAAATATCATGAGGTAATGCGCATGATCGAAAATTAAAAAAAACTAGCAACCAATCCGCACTGGGCCCGCATGGTGGATTATAGACCGTAGCCCGATAGCAATTTATTAGGGGAGGCCTGGGCCCTGCACTAGACGTTATAGGAAGATATCAAAAATTATAGGATCATAAAGAGTAAAAGTTGTTCCCGGTAAGATATGTTTCTGCAACAAAAAATTGTCAAAATTGGCAATCCAATAATCCTTTTATATTTTTTTTGTGAGGTCTTGAGTAATAATATCAAGAACTCTCAAATGCTGAAATACTACCTTCGTAAGGGTTCTTGTTCGAGGTAAATATCTTTTATGGTGTTACTTACTACGTGTAACAAGGTATAACTAATTATAATAAAATAACTGTTCACGTCAGAAACGTAAGAGTATGCGATATATCGTAACATTTTTTACGCAAGCCAACACAGTAAATTGCCGGCCGCTGCTATTGTTTTGCAAAAATAATCAAGCACAAAGATTGTTACAAACACGACGTTTATCGCATTGTTTAATATTTAGTAACAAAATTACAAATATCCCGAAATGTAAAATGTTAGATATGCTAGGTTATTACAGTTAGGTAGAGATCATGTATACTTTTACTTAAACGACTTTTAAATAAGATTTCTTAGTTGTTACATTACACTTAGTTATCAAGGAATTCATTGATAAAAATAACAGCTGTAGAATTTAAATTCTACATACACATTCTCTGTTAAAATAGATATAGGAATCTGTTGTAGAGTAGCGAGAATATAAAATAGATACATAAGTGTGTTGTAGAGGAGCGCGAAATTAAAATAGATACAGAGATGTGTTGTAGAGGAGCGCGAATATAAAATAGATACAGAGATGTATTGTAGAGGAGCGCGAATATAAAATAGATATAGGAATGTGTTGTAGAGGAGCGCGAATATAAAATAGATATAGGAATGTGTTGTAGAGGAGCGCGAATATAAAATAGATACAGAGATGTATTGTAGAGGAGCGCGAATATAAAATAGATATAGGAATGTGTTGTAGAGGAGCGCGAAATTAAAATAGATATAGCAATGTGTTGTAGAGGAGCGCGAATATAAAACGGATGACAGTGACACGTCATTAACTCCCAAAATAATAATACGGCTATGTTATTATAATCTGTTGCTTAACTTGTGGTGATAACCTTTTAATATCAAAGACATTGTGGTTTCCAAATAACTCTTATTATTATAATTGTTATTATCTGTATGACCTTAATTTAGCGCCAATCAATTTTAATATCAGAGGGCATGGATAAAGGAAATATTTTAATATTGTTATTACGCATGTTGCACTACATTACATAATACTATAGATTACTATTACCAATATATAAAGTGTCTTATTTGCTGGCATATAACACATATAATACATAAAATGACTTAATGTTACTTTAAAATTTAAACAAGAAAGCTATTTGTCAAATCAAATAAATTGTTTAGTTGGTTTTGCAAATTGTTTGAAAAACTAATAAATGTATTGTAGGTCCATGAAAATGTTAAACGATTTTGCGTTTGATACGTTTGAAAGAACAGATGAAAGAACCCTGTGATAACGTTCCAAATATAAAGTGATAAGTTAGATTTGCAAGCAAAAATCGTTCTTATGTTTGAGAAATGTCAAATTGAAACTCAACTTTGAAGCGCTCAACATTGACCGACAATACTTAACAACTAAATGAAGACTGAGACTTAAAAATATTTAGATAACTGATTCTAGGCAAAGCCACGATACTCGTGACGAGAGAGATTAGTGCGACGTAGTACCAATACTTAACAACTGAATGGAGACTGAGACTTAAAAATATTTAGATAACTGATTCTAGGCAAAGCCACGGTACTCGTGACGAGAGAGATTAGTGCGACGTAGTACTCGTACGCAATTAAGAAAGGCCTAGAAATATGTATATAATTTCTTAGTATTGTGTGCGGTTGGCACGATTCATATGCAGACATTATATCTAATTTACGGGGAACAATAAGTATCTTGGTAAACAAAGGCCTGTGCGCAGTGCGTGTGCCTTTACGTAGGGTAACCAATTACATTACACATTGAGGTGTGCTATCATCTCCATAGCGATTAATCAAATTAATGAGCGTATATTCTGTATTATGTTTGTTATGTGAGGATAAATTATAAATGTATCCGTTCGATTGTTCAATAATCTCTCTTCATTCCATTATTCAAGTAGATACTTGTAATCTGGTCGTGTGGTGTCGGCAGGCTTTAGAGCAGGCACCATCCCCATCACAAAAACCCAGAAACTACACCACCTAAAATAATGGACTCGTCAATCCGCTTAGGCAGCGTTCCGTTTTAAGACATCGCTCATGCACAAGACAATGTACATGACGAGGCTAATGTACAGCAGAGGACGAGAAAACAGGCTGGTTTCAGTTGTAATCTATAAGCACGTAGTGATTGCAAGAGGAAGCCTACACTACAGTGGAACCCTACGGACTGATATTGATCGATCGATCGACTAGTATGTAGTCTTTCCATAGTGTTGTAGAATGTAGATAGATATTTATTTCTTTTCTTGCAGCCATTTTAACATCACACTGCGGGGCATAGGCCTCCCCAAGTAAATCACTAAGGTGGATTATTACGTGGGCTCAAAGCAAGTTCTAGAATTAAAATACAATCTGGAAATATTATCGTAAACTAAGGTGAACATTTGTTTTAATTTATTTATCACACAACAATACATTCCAGAAGTAAAATACAATCTGGAAATATTATCGTAAACTACTATTTTAACAATAGTAGATCCCGTTGCTAGGAGATTTCTACTATTGTTAGAAAAAATCTAGCCAAGAACTGTATAGAACAAAGACGTTCTAATACATACGCTGATTCCAGTTACCAGACCAAGATAAAAAATGCCAAAGTATAGAAGTTTCTTTGCATATTCTTTTCTTTGATTGTGTTTAATCTGATAATAAATTTTTAATAATATTGATAGCGCTTATTTATTGATGTAGATAATTTTGCGAGGCATGAGTCAAATACGATTAGTTTTATCAAGGACCTAGGATTTATCTTATCAAGAAGTACATATGTCGGTAATGTTTCTAAGATATTTTTATTCTTATTATAATTTGTTTCTAAGTAGTTTATTTTGTACACCCCAATTTGTATATCTAATAGTCTGGGTCCATATGTCGGTTAAGTACGAAGATAGGCAAATCGGTTCCGTGCATTAATATGGTATTCTAATATCGATGGTTCAGTGGCTCCAAAACTATGACGGAATAAAAAAACAAATAATCCAAAAAGTAAATTTCAACGTGTATACATAATGTATACATGTCGTTGGATGGTTGTTTTTTCTTAACCGTATGGAAAATATCAAAATCCGACTGACTATGGCGCACGCATTGATTCATTTTTTCTTTTCAAACAAACTTACTGTTTTACAGACTGTTACAAACTTACTTAATTATAAGTTTGAATTTGTTGAAGATTGAAAAGTTTAAAACACATGTATTGCTAAGAAATACATTACTTTGACTATAATTTAAATTAATGTTTTATGATTTTTCCACATCTTTAGTGAATTAAATAAAGATGAATTACATCTTTAGTATACGATAGAAAAAAATTTCATCAAAATTCGTGCAGTAGAATCCAAGTTATAACCAAACTGATAGACGTTGCGTTTTATATATATGCTTTTCATTTGATTGAATAAATGGTAAACAGTATACGTAGGAGTATTTGTGAGGAATAAGGAAAACCACACGTTAAATTCAAAACTTTAACCTTGTATTGAACAATGTTGTTCTAAATGCCACCACGACTTGAATGTTGTCGTGAAAAGGCGATTTCTTTAGTACGTGGGTGACTAGTTAAAGTTTGATATACAAAAAAATATTTGGGTTAGAACATAACTTCTCAAAATACTTTCCTATACAGCGATTCATTCGTCTAAACCAAGATTTAAAGCACTGGCGATACCCTTATTTAGCGAAGTCTTCAACAGCTGTCATGAAAGCATTCCGAGCGTTCTCAGGGCTGTTGAAAAGAATGCCATGGAGTCCAAGCTTCACTTGGTAGAGAAAGAAGTTCCATGGAGCTAAATTAAGGCTTTACGGAGGGGGCTCAATTTTTTTACCTATGTGGTCTTCAAAAACTTTGGGTAAGTTTTGCTTTGTGAGATGATGCATTGTCATAATGCAAGAAAAGCCCTCTGAAACCTGTTTTAGGACGTTTTTGATTTAATACATCGAATGATTTAATTGGTAAACATACTTCACGGTACCTACCATTGGGCATTAACAGTATTTTGAGCGTCGAAAAAAATTGTCGCTAAACGGCCACCCGCAGAGAAAAATGTTTCTACAATTTTTTTACCCACACTGTCCCCACGTTTGACCTTCCCGGGAGGCTGTTCGTTTGAAAACACCCTAACCGAATGTACAATGTCATGGGACAATGTCATGACCAGCGATAAAATCTTAAGTCTCCTTTATCTGTTTGTAGGTAGGTTTTGGGTCTTCATGCAACATTTTATTTACCGCCTCGATGCTTTCATTCGTTACAGAAGTCGCAGGACGGCCACTTTTCTCATCATCTTTCAAAGAAAATTTTCCTTGTTTAAATTAAGAAAACTAATTAAAAATTGTTGCACGGGACGGTGCAAGGTCCCCAAAAACTGATACTAATCTATCTTTACACTCATTTCCATTTAAATCACCTTTAAAATCGTATAACATCCTTGCACGAAAATATTCTCGTTCAAATTCCATTGTTGCAAATAAAAGCGCGCGAAATGCAATAAAAAAGTTAATAGGTTTTTTTTTTCGTTTTGACTAAATGGCTTTCGGAATTCGAATTTCAAATAAATGATGTTTTAGAAACGGTACAGCTCAAATGAGTTCTGTTTCTGAAATTTGAGTATCTCAAAATTTACCTAGTCACCCTATGTACCGGCCGCTCCAAGAGTTTGTTTTGTTAAAAAAACATTTTAGAGATTGACAACCAATAAAAAAATCACATCAAAATCATCGTCTTACTTAAATCCAAAATACATAAACATAATATTATATTTCACTATCAAAATATCATAGAAAATCCTATAAAATCCATATACTACAAAACTCTTAAAGTTCTTATATAATAACGTTTCAAGATTAGCAACATAGCATGTAATAGACGATTGAGAAGACAGATCAATCTCAGAAAACGAATTTGCGACTAACATTGCGAATATAATTAGTTAAATTAACATTGGGCAGTCAGTTTCACATATCTATGAAAGACCTTAGATTGTTATAACAGATCCATGAGATCAATATAGAAAATGAGAAAATACACTCTTCTTGAATCTTTGTTAGGTAATAGAAAAGATATTTGTGACATTATGAACCTTATTGTCGGTTCCTCCCCAATATTGGGACTGCAGTGAAATCTTAAAAAAATATGATTTTTTTATTGCTTTGTCTAAAAAATCAGTTGTTAGAGTAAAATTATAAAACATAATTTTGAAACAACCAAATATTAACCAAAGCCAATACCGACAATAAGGTACTTTTGCTCAGATAATGTCACATTTAACTGATTATCATTATATTATTCTGTTGCAGTCTGTTTCCGTGAGTGTCGTAAATGACCACTAATGGATAACAAACTCGCTATCATAATCCTTGAGGACCTACACCACCTCTAAAAGAGTGGACTCGCCAACCCGCTTGGCCCGGTGGCGTGGCGTTTTAAGGCCATACATCTTTCATACAGTGTGCATGGATGCACGTGTCTAACAGGTCAGTATTCACTAGGTCACTATAGTTACTAGGACACTATTCACTGAGAAATATAAATTAAATTGGCAATTTACTTAGATTATTTTTATCTTAATTTTTGTATATTTTAAATTACTGTAAAATAACTATTTACCAGTTTTAAAACTCTTACAGAACTTGTAACAGCCAGATACCAGATTATAAAGAGGCTCTAATTAACTTCAAATTAATTGAAGTCCATTGAAGTCCTCATTTAATTAAATAATTGATATTTAGGGAATAAAAGTGTGATAACGATAAACAGGATAAAAGAATGTGAAAACCATTTTCATTGGCAATCCATCGTTAATCGACGAGGAATGAAACACACAAAGTGGATTAGTGCCGGAATCATCGGCTAATTCATGTTGTGATTAAGAAAACTTGAGACCACCACCGTCACCAGCTCACTACCTCATAGATAACGTGCATGAGGAACTCATGATGTATGATGAGTGGACTCTTTTAGAAGTGGTTTTGGCCTAATGTCTACGCAGTCTGATTGATCTATTCGCGATGATTTATCTTCCTCATCCTTTTGTCATCATAATAATATGTCATAATTTAATCGAATGTTATTTGACTAACATGTCTTTTAAAATATAATAAATTAAATTTGTTAAATCGTAGCTCCGTGGTAGTGTCGGGCATAAGAACGTTTCTAATAATTTTCTCATTTCAAGTCCAATACTAAAAGGGCACCAAGCTGACATGATATCGAAACCGATGCAGTCGGATACGACCTGCTATTTGGAGCATAACTGCTTGCAAATTGATTTGAGATAAAAAAATGTAAACCATTTCGTTCACATTGAGACACTTTCAGATTGGATTCAACTGTTGTATCTCTTTGACAAATTAATTAAGATAAAATCACCTTAAAGGATTTCTAGAATAAAATGTAGTTTTATCATACATGAATAGGATAACCTACTAGGGATTTATAGAAAGAGATAATAATGATAACAATTATAAATGCTTACACATTGGCTTGGAGTATAAGTACCTACTTAATTAAATGAAACAAACGTAAACAAAAATTAACATAATAAATTTTGTTCTACTATAAAATAAAAGGTTTGACTATTGTCCTTTAGTTCCCACCCATCGATATAGGAATAGTCTAGATGACACACCATACGGTCTTATCAAAGAAACCTGGTTGACAACTTCTTTGGTTCTATGAAGCAGATGAGGAGGGGTTAATTAAAAAGTCAAATTTGAAACTTAAGAACTACGTAATAAGATGGTCCATTTTCGAAACACATATGACTTAAAGAGTTCGAGAGCTACTGAACATAGAACGCTATTAGACTGTAACGCGGCCGCCCTAGAGTGCTTGTATAACACATCTAGTATGTCTTCTCAAATCGATGGTTCCACCCTTTATAGACATATAACAAACAATCGTAAAGGGACATAGCAAAAACAAACATAGAACTGATATAAATAGAAATGGCTTTAGCGATAAGGCCGCCGGTTGTACTTCTAATTATTTGTACTTTGTATGTATATCTCTGTATATTTTTAGTGTACCTACAATAAAGTGTATCTATCTATCTATTTATGATATTTTTTTTTTTAATATTCCTGAATGAACAGTGATAAGGATATGAAAAAGAAATAACATGTAATATAATAAAATAAGTTAAGAGATTATAGATATTGAAATGCTACAGATTTAATACAATTATGATGAGATTTCAAGTCAATAAATAACGACCGGTTTCTGTTGCGAGTCTTCGGCAAGGATTTTAGAACGAATTCGAGTTTATATTATAAGCTCGGATCAATTCAGACTTGATGCCGAATTAGTGAGAAAATACGAGGATAATATAGAATAAGACTGCCGTAATACTCCTTAAACAATAGATATGAATAGTAACAGGGGCGTCAATTAAAGCTTGCGTGTTAGTAAATTGTTTTTACCTTGTAAATTGTGCACTTTGTTGTTGTATCACTTGTAGTTTTTTGTAATTCTTAGCAATGTTTTCTGTTAGTTACCTTATTAACTACCAAGCAATAAACTTAAATAATGAAATCACTGAATAAAACCTTAATCTTGTCAATTTTAAGTATTTAGCAATAATCGCGTCACCAGTACGTCTATTTACAACAGAATTTCTCAACAGAATGTGATTTTTTGAGTCATCTCGTTCATTTTACAAGACAGTCGATTACGCAGTTCTAACGATATCATGGAAAACCAGTTTAGTTGACATTGACGCTCAGTTCTTTGTAGGCATTGGTTAATTTAAGCATATATGTATTATACTGTTTGTGTATATACAATATTAATGTCAATGAAAAACAAATAAAGATTTTGTGTGACTACGAAAATTGTACTCCCATATAACAGAAATATGAAACACTAACCGAAGCAAATGAGTCTTCAATGCCTTCGCAGATCAGGTTGTTCGTTTGTTTTGGAGCACTGGAGCACGTGCTTCTGAGTACACTATCACTTTCAACCAAGAGCACAATAAACGTTAGAGTGTAGTCTGACTGCGGACTGTGTTGTGTGCAAGCGAGCACCGGCTCGGCTGCGCGAACGCAACCAAAGGATTTCGACATAGCGAGCGGCGAGGGCCGGTAGGTTCGTCTCCTTTCCACATGCAGAAATGGCTGGTCGCACATGAGACACCTACCACACCAAATTCTGCAATTCCAACGCGAGTGGTTGACCTTCCACATCTACTGATATTGCAAATAAGCTTGCATTTCGAAACTGGTCGACTTAAAAAATAGCTCCTTGTGCCACTTATGGTGTTTTCAAATCGCGCCTAATATATATATTATTAGGTCACTGAACCGAGTCTTTCAGCATTTGCTGTGAATACCTATATCTCTACTTTTCTTGCCTTGGCAACTGGAGCTATCCCATCCCCATTTTCCACTAATATATAAATGCAAAGTTTGTATTTTTGATACTCAATAACGTCGAATCGAGAGCACTACTTAAGTATTGTTACATTTCAGATAACATATCTCTTTCTTTCTGAATATTTTTAATTGTACTTCTCGAAAAACAAAAACATAAGTTGGCTTCTTTGTGACATCTGACTAAGAGTAGTTTCAAATGAATGAATTCAATTAAAACTAGAATAGAATTGACAAGGCCACCTTTGGAAGATACGGTGAAATTGTATGCTTTCCATATGAAGTTACGACCGATCTTGCCTATCACCGTTTGTACGAGGCGTATTCGAAAAGTAAGGGCCGTTCGCTTATATTTCAAAATCGACAAGTCGTAACACGTTTAAACTTGTGCATATCTGTACGTGCACTACTCGTGCAGCTATTTCAGGTGTTGTTTTGATTCAGTAGTCATTTGCCTATCTGTGCGTACAGTAAACAATGTCCGCGATAATCGTTGCTCCCGCCAGCTGTGAAGTTCGCGCTGTAATAAGATTTTTGTGTGCAAAAGGATCTTCAGCTGCTGAAATTCATCGAGAGTTATGCCTAGTTTATGGACCTACTGTAATGAATGAAGGAAAGGTTAGACAATGGTGTCGTGATTTCAAAACTGGACGAACAAATGTTCATGACGAAGAGCGGAGTGGTAGGCCCAGTATGCAAACCGATGAAATTGTTTCTCTGGTGGACCAAAAACTGCGATCTGATGCGTTTTGAAATCACGACACCATTGTCTAACCTTTCCTTCATTCATTACAGTAGGTCCATAAACTAGGCATAACTCTCGATGAATTTCAGCAGCTGAAGATCCTTTTGCACACAAAAATCTTATTACAGCGCGAACTTCACAGCTGGCGGGAGCAACGATTATCGCGGACATTGTTTACTGTACGCACAGATAGGCAAATGACTACTGAATCAAAACAACACCTGAAATAGCTGCACGAGTAGTGCACGTACAGATATGCACAAGTTTAAACGTGTTACGACTTGTCGATTTTGAAATATAAGCGAACGGCCCTTACTTTTCGAATACGCCTCGTAGTTCTTAACAGTACAGTAACTGTTGGTAATAATCTTCTTCTGACTAATCTTCCGTTTCAAATATTGTTTATTTTTGACTTTTAGATTTCATCACTGTGATGATGATGATGCATCTCGAATGGATATCATGTGCCGTAGCGATGAACACTCTCCGTTTCAGTGTTTTTTACGCGCTAAGATCCGTTTAATAATGATGTAAAAAAAAACAGAATCTGTCAAATGAGAAGTAACAGTCACATTTAAAGATGACTGAATACATTATCTTTTTTATGTATTGTAAAATGACAAGTTAAACAAAGCTGCCGGTAGTGAGGCTTGTATATGGTGACGGGCCTTGGGGAGGCTTCTATCCAATAGTGGAGAGACAGATGCTGATTGTATGGTTTATTATGTTATGGCACGGTATTATTGGTATGATGTATTTTCGTATCGAAGAATATTGCAAAGTTTAACTGATCACATCGCATCAATCACAATTGATTATGAACGATGAAGTTATTGATTATGAACTATTAAATAATATAACATAATTAACAATAATTAACAAAAGTTGACTTAGATGTAACAAGTGAATTATGTATACTATATACTTCAGATGTTTATTTGTATAAGATATTTTAGGCTTTATCTAACATTTTGCTAACGCGTTAAGCTTGTTAAATCATGATTTGTGAGTCACGATTCACGACATGTAGGTCGACAATGACAATAGTCAATATGTAGGTAATTGAAATGTATGTCGAAAACATATACGAATCAGCAATATATGAATTTGGGTGGATGTCTTTATTCATGAGTAATCTAATAAGCCAATAACATAACATTTGTAACAAACATTCAACAATTATTTCATAATGTTTTAAAATATATACATCTTATACTCGTACATTACATACATATATGACAATTGAGGTGAGGTGTTCGTTTGTGAGTCTATAAATACTCGTAAATAGTAGAGAGATACTTGTAGATAAACAGATAAATCTTTTATTTTACCCACAGGGAAGCAGTGGCGGATTAACATATAAGCATTATAAGCACGTGCTTAGGGCCCCTGTTCTCCAGGGGCCTTTGATTTTGATGAACTTTGTTTTATTTTCTAATTTCTACCTTCCAAATCCAAGCAACAGAGGGCCTACACGGCCTCTATGCTTAGGGTCTCCGAAACTCTTAATCCGCCACTGCATGGAAGTAAGTGTATAACAAAAAAGTAAGAAAAAACATATACCTACGTGAAACATTATATTGTACCTCGTAAAATATTTTAACTTAAATGCTGTCTTTGTATCTCGTACTGTGGAAAATACACAGTGACTTTAGTTCATAAATGAACGTTTTTCGGCTTTAGAATTGAACCGAGTCGTGTTTATAGACTCTTTATGCAGTTGACATAGAGATTATTTTCCAAGCATTATGTCTATACTACGAATGGTTTTCTTATCTATGCGGTCTTTAGGTTTAACTGTATGTTATTTAGGATGCAATATTATTTTTTAATGATACGATTCCTGTAAGTCACGAGCGCGCGTCTGTCATGCTGGTAGTAATGAGTGTTCGTACGTGTAAAAAGATATCTTATCCTTCACAATATTTCTTTAAATACATCGATGCGGAAGTTACTTTTTGTGTACGCAGACATATATTCACAAGCAATGTTGATGCCAAGATATGAGCCACTAATTGCTAAACATTATTAAAAAATATTATGAGTTTAAGATTATTAAAAAGTCAACGATAATAAATAGCGATATTTCAGTATAATAATAAAAATAAAATAATAAATTTTATATGATAAGACAAATTAGATGGAGAATTACATTTAGATAGATAATATCGTATTTATAAGTGAAGTTTTTATAACTGATATCGATTATTGAATTCCACGATATCCTTGTTTCAGTTAGCAATTGTTCATATTCACAAAATCAAATCTCTTAGGTACAAAATTAGTTTCCTGGTAGACTATTTAAAGGAAAATAAAGAATGAGGTATTAAGTAATATTACTTCCTTGTTTTTACTGGCATAGCATATTATTCATATTTTATGGGACATTTAAGGACAAGTGGTAGATAGAATCCGAAAGTTGTGGGATAAATTGTCAGCTGATTGTTTTTGCGTTTTTTTTTCCATTTTTTTCCGTTTTTTTTCCGTTGTGCTAAGACATGTTGCTCTTCAAGAGATTGCAGGTGTCTATGGGCGGTGGTGACCACTTATACCATGTGGTCCGGCCGCTCGTCTGTCATCTCTTTTGTACTCGTATATAAAAAAAGAAATTTTAAATCAACTTACATCATCCACAAATAATCTTCATTGCCTTTGTTCGATTGTCTTTGCAGTGCTCCAATTTGGGATCCTGTAAATATAACATTACATAGCTATTACTTATAAAATAATAATTAAATTGTATCCAACAGTATCCACTAGGTTTTCTCTGTAGTGGATTCAGGGACACACATAAATAATGAAGATAAATTATCGGAATCCTAAACAAACATTCCTTTTAAGAAATGTCTATCCGACCGAAAATCAGACCCTGGGTCTTTTGAACATCAGAAAGCGATTTTACTGTGAAAGCGGGTTAAACAGTCATCCTTATTTCATAAATTTAATCTTATGATTTCCTATAAATTTAATTTAATAGTAACTGAAATACGAGTTAAAAACTGTTTTTCCTTAAACTTCATTACTCGTCAAAATTAAGGTAATTCGAAATCAAGGAGAACTTAATCTACATAATACGTAAACTCTATAAACACATATATTTCATCCACTAACGCACACTGTAGTGTGCCATAGTGTGGTACTAACCACATCATATAATCAAACTATATCTTTTCACTGCTGGATATAGGCTTCTTCAAGGTTAGCCACCACATACGATCTTTCGCTCTTCTCATTCACAAATGTGAAGCAGAAATGAAAATTCTCACCCAGAAATGAAGAACATTTCTGGAGTTGTTCTCATTCAAAAGTGTTCTATTAACAAAATATTTTTTTAAATGTGTTATCTATACTAATATAATAAAGAGGTAAAATTGTGTGTTTGTTTGTGGGTATGTTGGGGGTAATCTCTGGAACTACTGAACCGATTTTAAAAATTCTTTTACAAATAGGAAGCTACATTACCCGTGTCTAATATAACCTATATTTTATATTGAAATTTTGAAAAAAAAAAAACACTTATAAACCGAAGCGAAGCGAGGGCAGGTCGCTAGTTATAAATAAAACTGTCTTGACAGTACACCTTGAAGTCGAAAATACGTACTACGTGAAGCTGTTTTTAGTTTAGATAATATGTAGAGATAGTGTGTAAATAATATTGTCTACATATAATAGGTATATAGTGTGTCTGGGGATCGATTACGGATATTTTAAAGGAGTGTTATACTTTTTTTTAATCTACGGAAACACATTCCTACCAATTCCTACCACACGCCCCCTTGAATGGCAGCTATCTTAATTTTGTAGTCGCCGGATAAGATATGAACTAATAAAATGACAATATCTATGAACATATGGGTCGATGAAACATGAAAATAATCTCATTCGAAAGGTAAAGGTATAGACCATCGATTAATATAATAATTTATTTCAGAATATTGACATAATAGCTAATACAAAAAACTTAATACAAAAGTTATATATATTTTTTATAATTTACTGCAAAAACGAAACCGTCAGCTTATATATCTTTTGTACTAGACCGATAACTTATATGGCATGTTATAAGTAAACCTTTAAAATAACATCAAAATTTTAACTTAATGCAACAAGCACTTTTAGTGCTAATCTCCTTTGTACATTGTTCAAAGGAGTTTAAAAATTGAACATTGTTAAAAGAATCACAGAAGACTGTCGTAAAATGCACTGCATTTCTCATTTTACCTTATTCCCGCAATGTACGTAGGCACGTATTTTAGTAGTGAGTGGGATATACCAGAGCCCATTCCCATCCCATCCCATCCAACCAATTCCTCGCCATTTTCTCAACCATTCAATCACCTTAAATTGTTCAGTTGATTTTCAATAAGTTCTGAGTAAGTACGTAAGTAGTTATTCAAAGAACACAATTATACCAGTATTTGACATTGAATATTAATGTTTGGTTAACATGAACGGATTTGTATTCTCTGAGTTATAAAAGGTTGGATTTCTATTTATATGACACCCCGCAATCATATGTGGCCCCAAAATGGTGTATTTCTTATTTACTTTTTGATTATGAATTGTTATTATTTACAATTAGTTATTATTATTTATGAAGATTTTAATTTATTCAGTACGTTCGCTAGTGACGCTGCATAATTACATGACCAAAAAAACTGCAAAATATCTGCATCTACTCGTACTACGATTAATTATACTACCCACTAGTCTAGGCATTAAACAACAAAAAATAAAGTAGAGTCAATGGCCTTCATATTCGTGTTAATCATTACTTTTAAATATAGCGGAGTGGCTTTTAATTTGTTTACATTTGTTTTTGTATTATACGAAATTCGCAAGAATTGAAGCTTATACAACATACGAGTATATATTACATGCAAGATATTTAAGGGAATTATTCTTGTGTATTGTTATCTATTATTAATATTTTTCTATGAAATGTATTAAGGTAAAAGTTTTATCTTACCTGACTTGTAGGATTGTGGATTAGAATTGACACTGGTTTCACTTTCTGTACGATTTCTTGGTTTAAATAATAAATTCCAGGGGTTGTAGCTTGTCAGCGATCGGTTCTCGTTTTTGGACGTATCTTTGTTGTTTTGATCCATAATGTAAAGAATTAGTAAATTCTGTATAATGTACTTGGTACTTAAGGAATTATTCACGATAATTATACAAATAAATGTCCAGGAGTAGACTGCCGCGCACGCCGACTGATAAAATACAAATATGATTGCGACAGCGGCATCGAACATTCGCCGGCGCAGGAGTGTTGTTTTGAGCCGATCTCTTACGAATGTTTACGGAAATGTACGAAATATTGTTTACGTGGTATGGACTTTGACCGAAAACACAATGACGAGACGGCCTGTGTAATAACTAAAATGTAGAGACTGAGTAAACGACAAGTGTTAGGCGTATCCGCGTTCGCTAACTGATAAAAATACATAAATACTCCCCCACTAAGTAATGCCTATTTATAGTTTTCAGTCGTATATTTATTTTATAGGAACAAGGTGACAGATGAGCATACAGTCCACCTGCTGGTAAACGGATACTGTTGCCCATGTACATCCGCGGTTTATGCTAACTTCAGTCCAGAATGAATGAAGATGTAGGAAAGGATTTGGAGAAAGGGTTGGAAAATGGGGAGGGATATGATAGGATCGAAAGGGAATGGACTCTGGCATATTAAAAAGTGGCAATCGTCTATATAACATTGAAAATATATTTTTCTTATTTCATAATACATACGACAAGATTACGTATGGCGGCTAATTAGCTAGAACTAGAACCATTCAAGAAGTTTCCTATCATAAAAACATGAATAAATTAAAGAATACCTAATAAATTATCTCTTAACTGTAACTAAACATTTGTTTTTTTTTTACTACAATGGGATCGTAGACTGGAACACAGCTTACGGTTACAAAATATCCCAATTTTTCTTTTTTTATATAAAATACACCGATTTTTAATGTCTAGTTTCTCATATATCCCTTATCTATATTGTTACCGCGCTCAAGGCAATTGAGAAGATAATAACTGATTATTTATCGTATACATATCGTAATACATTGAATTGGAGTACCTCACGAGTCATTACCTACATTTATTTGTGTCTACGAATCGCCTATTTATATTTTTACCAATTTGGATATAGGCCTCTCCCAGGGAAAGCCTTGGAAGAGTCCTATATCCAGTGGAGGCCTGTGGAGAGATACAGGCTGATGCGATGGTATGATAAAAATATTTTAGCGAACATGTTATCTTAATCACCACACACGGCGTTCCACTCCTCCGATATTTTTATTATAGACTAAATGAATTATAAAATGTAATAAGTACAACGAGCTATTTATTTAGAAAAAATATAAAAGTTACACGTCAAATCAAATAAAAAAATATCTTTGGTTGTTCGTGCAAGTATAAATCGAGTAAGTTTCAGACGCAATTAATAATAGTGGTCATAAAAGTTTTTATATTCTTAAATTCAACATCCAGGTACAATATCACCTCAACAAGCTATTTAATTGTTTAGAAAAATATAAAAATTATACGTCAAATCATAAAAAAATATCTTTGGTTGTTTGTGGATGTATAAATCAAGTAAGTTTCAGGCGGGATTAATAATAGTGATCATAAAATTTTTTAGATTCTTAAATTCAACATCGAGGTACAATATCACCTCAACAAGCTATGTATTTATTTAGAAAAATATAAAAATTATACGTCAAATCATAAAAAAATATCTTTGGTTGTTCGTGCAAGTATAAATCGAGTAAGTTTCAGGCGGGATTAATAATAGTGATCATAAAATTTTTTAGATTCTTAAATTCAACATCGAGGTACAATATCACCTCAACAAGCTATGTATTTGTTTAGAAAAATATAAAAATTATACGTCAAATCATAAAAAAATATCTTTGGTTGTTTATGGATGTATAAATCAAGTAAGCTTCAGGCGCAATTAATAATAGTGGTCATAAAAGTTCTTAGATTCTTAAATTCAATATCTAGGTAATTAAATTATTTAAATAAAAAGAGCAATAAAAATAAAGCAACGATGAAGATCCCATATGTTGTGTCGCTAAACACGCGTGGGACGTACAACACATCGGAGTTCATGAAAGCGTCAGCTGGCGAGGCTACCCGCAAAATTGTGGCCGAAGACTTTGAGTGGGACGACAACTTCACCCCCGCACCCCTCACATACTTCGCTGCTCTCGCCCTTTCTAAAATATTTCATAGAATTAATCCCTTGGAAAAAGTTCTGCAAAAAGACATCGATATGCTCATGGACTTGTTTCCTGCGGATATACCTCTTAAGTATAGTGTGCCACTAATTAAGGTACATATATAATTCAATTTCTACATATCAACCATAAATAAATTACCTATGCAGTAAGTACCAGATCATACCCAACAGATAAAACCCCATTCAATATGTGAATATGTACGTAATTTTTAGGATGAACAATATTGGAAAAGATCTTTCTACACTAAATTTCCGTCTCGAAAAGAACTCGGAGTGACCTTTTGGAAAGGAAAGTTCCTGTCAGCGTGTCTGCAAGACTATTTGGAAAATGTTAACCCAGACGTATTTATAAAAGAAGATGCAATAGAATTATCAAGATTAGTAAGTTAGACTTTTTAATTTGTAATGTAAATATCAACATAAAATAAATAACTTTATTGTTTAATTTTATTTAAGGTTAGTCCGTACATCTATGAACTAAGTCTCAACCAATTACAAATGGTTCGTCAACCCTTACCTGGAATTCCAGTAGAAGATGTCGTTGAAGACACTTGTCCCTTTAGTGTAACCAAAGTCTTCGATCATATTCCACTTGAACCTGTTTTGGCTAGGCTTTACAACCTTCAAGAAATATCACTAGTTTTCGGAAAAAACAATCTCGAGGACAACTATTTGCCGAGATTCTTCGAGTTTTCCATGACTGATTGTGAGTCTCTGTGCAGCGGACTAGAAAATTTGCGACATTTGAAGATATTTAGGATTAATCGGAGCAGCTTAAATTGTTCGAAAGTTAAAGTAATTTTACAAAATCTTGTGATGAAAGAAAGTATTGAAGAATTAGACTTCAATCATTGCAAAATTGGCGATTACGGCATGAAAGCGTTAGGTGGCTTTATTTTTATTCATAAGAATCTAAAGAAGGTACGAATAGCTAACAACCGATTTAAGGAAGATGGCGTAAGGGGCATCGCTTATGCATTGCAAATGAATCCGGCGGCTCCCATCGACCTAATAGGTATGAGTATAATTCTTCTTATATTTTCTTCTGTTAATATGATTACTCATGACTTAATTATTGTAACGTTTCATTCAAAGATTTCAGTTTAAACCCGATGTCTATCGAATGCGCAACTATATTCGCAGCTGCGTTTGTACGATGCAAGGAGAAACCCCAAACACTGATTGTAAACTCCTGCGGTTTTCATGGTGTGTCCGCTGAGAAGGTTAATCATTCATTATCAAATTGTTTTTAGACTTAACTAGTAGACATACAAGGTCTCTGAATATAATACTCGATTACGTTATCTTATTGCGCCATATTTAATATTCTTTTAATATATTATGATTTCCTGACTTTGTTATTATTACCTATTATAGTAAAATTAAAGTTTTGTACAATTATATTAATTTCTTTGATGGCTTCTCGGCTTCACATTCACATATTTATAGTAGTGGTAAATTATTTTGGTTCTCGATTGGAAAAAATATTCTATTGAAAATTATTTCATGCAATTTCCGTTTACAAATGCATTTAACTCTTTCCAAAAAAAAAACATTTTTGTTATGTTTCTATTTAAATGAGAAACAACCGGCAATATAGTAAATACCATTTGAAAGTCAGAAAACACGGATTTTTACTACATCATTGGATTGAAAAAAAAAATGTTTAGGTATAATGATTTTTTATCGATCGTTTTTTTCTCTTTACATTGTATTGCATACATTATTATTTATGCATAAATTCATATTCGTTGTATCAAACTGCCTGGTGATTATAATATCAAAAACTATTTAAATGTGATTTATATAATTTCTCCAGTCGAACATGTATGTATATTTCTAGTTGAAAATATAAAGAAAATCAATATTACCTTCACCTCTGTTTTTCAATCCATAAATAAATAACGGATTATAGAATAATGGTCTCATTTTGGTAAATGTGTTTAGATGGCGGGTCTCCTCAGTTTGAATCGAGGTCTGACTAGGCTGGACATGGCGGCAAATGACTTGTCCGGAGAAGCTGAGAAAACACTTATACGTGCCCTGGAACAAAATAGGAGGGTACTCAACGTAGACTTGCGTAGAACTCGTAAGTCCTTTTTATTATTTCCTAGCAGAGCCCGCGACTTCTTGCGCATAACCTAGACGTTAGAGTATGATTCCCGCTGAAAATTTATAATTGATCTGGATAAAAAGTTGACCCCAAATGTTGATCCGACATATAATTTACAACTATGCTAAATTTCGTCAAAATCCGTCCCGTGGTTTTTGTGTGATAGAGACAGACACAAAAAAACAAAAAGTGTTGTTTGGGCTCTGTATCACTCTTACTTCACACAGCCACGACTTTTTTTTAATATTAAATGTACAATAAAACGATAATATTTTTCAAAAAATATTTAGTGTACAGCTTTGTTACGATTTTATTATAGGTATGTATAGATTTATCTGACATAATATTAGTTTCAGAAAGTACTGTAATTGATGTACACTACAATTATCTAAAGAAATCCCATCGACATATCTCGGTTTTAGTGGACAAAACTCGTTTTTACACATAGTTATTAAAACTACTAGACTTCACTTATATGAAAATGCAATTTTACATATTGTGTGATGTAAGTAGTCAAATTTGTGTGTTGTATGTGGCAGAAAAATAATAATAAATCTCTTGGCATTAAATCAAACCAGCTCTTGTATTTGTATACCAAGGGAGGCTTTTGTATTTAAATTCGCTTATACTTGGCAGAATTTTGAAAAACGGGCTAACTTACTGATAGGCCTGAATCACCGATGGAAGTGATGAATAATGGACCCACCATACGGCTAATTTTGTTTGAAGATGCCGTCAATTACGTTGTAAACTTGGTGATATTTCAAAAACTTGATATGCTTGTGACTTTCGCTGCAAAAGTCGACGGAAACATGTCTATAATTTCAACAATACAATTCGCCGGCAGTCATTTAAATAGTTCATCTCTCAAAACTCAGGCCACATCAAATTGGGTAGACAGACATCCTATAAACAAATATAAAAATATTTTTTAATTATAATTTGCAGACATATCAAATGAGACTCAAGCGAAGGTCGATGAACTTCTATTACGAAACAAGAACCTGGTTGGTCAGGAGACAGAGCCGAGCGACGAGATACCTCCTTTGTACCTGGATGAACCCGAATACCTTATTTGGGAGTACAATCCTAATAATCCAATTTATATACCTGGCCGGTATCCGGAAAGAGTGCCGGAAGTGTAGAGGCCCTATTGTTTATTTCACATAAAAAAATAATTTGTATTTCCATAGTCACTACATTTTCAAAAATTGTCACTTATTCGGTGGTTAGGGAAATCATCGTGAGTTTGGTTTCCCTACACGAGAGATGCATGTTCGAGAATTAAAAAATATCTGGAGTACTGGTATCCACCATTCCACACTGGGCCCGCGTAGTGGATTATGACCCCGAAGCCCCCCCCCCCCCCCCAGTGATTTACAAGTGGAGGCTTGTACTCTGCATTGGGACGTTATATGCTGATCCAAGTACTTCTATATAAAGGTAAGTACTAGGTTGTTCCGTAAAATGTTAGTGAAACCAAAAATAATAAGTGTATCAAAATAATATTTACAGTTTTTCAAAATACTCCCTCCCCTCGAGCCTGTATGCACTTGTTCATTGGACTGAACCAACTTTGGAAACATTTTGAGAAAGATTCTTGCGGAAGGTCGAAAAAGAGTCGCCTAAATTCATCGACAGCTTCATCCGAAGTCTTAAATTTTCGTCCACGTAGCATTTTTTTTATGGTGGAAAATAAAAAAACAGTCGCACGGGGCCAAATATGGACTGTAGGATGGATGGGATAATAATTGAACGCCCGTAGTGGCTAAAAAGTCGATGATTCTAGTGGCCATATGAGTAGGAGCATTGTCTCAGTAAAAAGAATGCCACGAGCGCCGCTACTTGGGCGATCGTCATTCAACTCCTTTAAGACTTGAGCCAGGCAAAGTTTGCAATACCATTAATCGCTACTGGACCACTACGTCGGAAAAAAACAGCAATCATTTTTTTATTTACACTTCGGCCGCGAACAGCTTTGGTGGGTAAATCGTACTGTTCGAACACCCATTGCGTGGATTGTTGTTTTGTAAACGGGTCGTAGCTGTAGATCCAAGATTCATCAGTAGTGATGTAGGATATTTGTTGCGAACCTCCTCCATCGAACTTTTCCAGTAGAAACTTGCACCAATTTACACGTCGGGATTTTTGCGCTTCTGCGAGAGAATGAGGTATCCATCGTGAGGTAACCTTCCTGACTTTAGATGTTCATGCAGGATAGTGGAATCCGCCCGTGATCTAATCTTCAGTTCAGCCTGAATCTCTCGATGTGTAATGTTCCGATGATCCTTTATGGTTAATAAACTCCACCCTGATGTCGTTTTCGTGGGTAACTGCAGTCGGCGGTCGTCCCGGCCTAGGTCATCTTCGACTTCTTCGAGGCTTTCCCTGCCACGTTTAAATTCACGGTACCAATAGGTCATGGTTGCTAGCGAAGGAGAAGATTCACTAAAAGCAGTTTGTAAATTTTCGTGAGATTCCATAAACCTTAAACCTCGTTTGTAGTCATAGAATGCGACACGTTCATTATTGCAATCAATTAATGACTGACGTCTTATCGTAGAAAAATAATTAAAAAAAACTAAATGAAGGTATCCAGTGATTTTTACCATAGATGTTTACATTGAAATTACCCTCCAATCAATTACAATATAAATATAGGACAAATTGATTGATAGTAAAAAATTAGCTAAAAACTTTCGAATCTTAGGAACTTCGCTTCAGCTTTAATATAATGGCAAAATTTTGTGAAGAATAAGTTGGTATAACTATAGAATACAGATCCGATAGAATAATAGAAAGTGGCAACCAATCAAACAATTCACCTGGTGGTAAGTGGATACTGTCGCCAACGTTAAATATCAATGCAATATCAATCCAACCAACGTTGGCTCGCTCCCGGATGCGCTGCCTACATTTGGAGATTTAGGGAGTGAATTTGGGAAAAGGAACAAGAACATACGCAATACGAAGATTAATACACTTATTCTATTACACTTCCCATTCCTGCTTGGCTCCCCATGGGGTAGGACGGAGAGTAAAAGAATCTAGAACGAGTATTGAAATGAAAAATGGAGCAAGTGCGTGTGGGTCGTACATTAATTTAAAGTTCCAAACAGGGTCTCATTAAAATATTTTTATGATATTCTTGAAGTAATATAATCACGCTGTTTAAAAGTTTTTTTTTTTATAGAGAAGAGGGCGGACGAGCAAACGGTCTCACGTGATGGTAAGTGTTACTGCCGCCCATGGACACCTACCACGTTTTAAAAGTATAAATATGCAACTAGCGTGTGGTTTCCTAACGTAACATCATAATTGTGATTAATTGTCGCGTGGAATACTATGCTCTAATTAAACGCTATTAAAACAATCTTTATCGCAAATAAGGTATTTGAATTAAATGACTTCATGATAGCAAATTCTAACAGATTATGTCCGTGATAGGCAGTCTGACAGCATAGTTATAAAGTTTCTTTCTGCGGTACCCTAAAAAAATCGATTCTACCCAAATATTTAGTCGCAAGTTGTAAATTCTGAAACACTGAATAATGGGAATGCAAAACACATTTCGATGCATGTATACTATTTAAACATCATTTACGTGTAATTACATGTACACTCGTGTAATTACATGTACACTTGTGTAATTTATGACTAGTACAAAAGATAACGTTTAAGTACTTGTAATAAATAGACATGGGTCGTTTCAAAGTCACAAGTCCGAGTGGACTTTGGATCGTTTAGGAAGTTTGTACCTATTCGAACATATGATAAACAGAATAGACTAATGAACGGGATTCTATAGGTATGTATTTATAGGTTATGGGTATGTAGACTACAAAATACAATAAAAATATTTGTCTTGTATACCTATACATTTTAAACAAGAAAAACCTTGTTCATGAGTTAATATTCATATATGGTAACAACTCATTGAATTTTAAATGTTAATCTTGTTTACGTGATTTTAGATTCTTTTTTATTGCACTTTATAAATTATCTGGTGATTATGAATGAATAGAATGTTCACTCATAATTTTCATGTTTTATTTAGATACTTAAAAACTGCAACAACTGATAGTCATGACAAAGAACCGCTATTTCATAAGACATGCTTAGAAGTTGACATTATTTTTAAAGCTTGTTAGAGTTATTATTATTGATTGATATTATTATTGAGTAGTATTGATACTCAATACTACTCGTACATATACACATCAAAATAGTTTATAATCAGTTTCATAAGCTAAGTTTTGTAACCTGGGATTTATTTAAAAACATTTATAACATCGTGTCCTTTTAAATATACTAACTAGAAAAACAAAAAGGTAGTAATTAAAACTAATTAATATGAAAGTAAGATTTATTAAAATACAATATATCTACTAACTGACTAAAACTGTTTAGACATTTTATGTGAATAAAATTATAAAACAGAAAAATATAGAGTGTGACTGACTTGTGTAGCTCGAAGACATGCTCGTATGCGTATCTCCACGGTCGCTGTAATTGTATATTGTTCAGTGCTTGTAACAATAGATCCCGTACATAACGCTACCTTTTCGCAAGTCCAATGTAGCCGCTGGCAGTTCCTAGTCTCTTTTTGGTGAAGTGAATTTCAACGGCATTCTATAAAATTCAAGTCAAATTTGTGTTGTTATAAAAAAATCAATGTGGCGTTTTATTGGAATATTTAAATTTTATCAACAGATTTAAAATACATATTATTTTAAATTTATTTTTTTATGAATTTGGTGATAAAACGTAAAGGGCGCTGCCGATCCAACGCCGATATCGCTAGCCCGACAGATAAACCGCTTAAACGGGGTATGTTCTTTAAACATTCGCAAATTGGTTTCGTACCGAATGTAATTCTCATTCTAAACGGATATTAAGCGGTATTTTACAACCAGTTTCAGACTTAATACCATCCTTTTATCTTGCACCCAGTTCCAATGTTCTAGGGTAGGTGTGAGGTACTTTAGTTTTCCAATTAGAACCACGGATAAGCGGTTGAAATAACATTTAAGTTTTGTGGTTACGTATATCAGAGTTACAAGTATAATTGGCGGTAAGCCACTTATCAGTTGGGTCGGTCACCACTCTACTTATCATTTTATAAAACAACAAGTTCTAAAATTTTGAAAATTTAAAAGAAAACTGCCATTCGATTGAAAAATATTGGACATGAAGAACTATAATTTTCATTCTCTTTGAGTCAACGGTTGAATATATCAGCGTAGAATAAAGAAGACAACAGAGGCCAGACGCTAAATCATTTTTCACAGCCCATTTTTAGGAATTCCTCTTTTACAACGAAAATAAAACAAAATATACGAAGCAAAGCCATTTATTGTAGGCCACAATCCATTTGACTGCGTTTCGTGGCTGTTCAGCGCAATGCAGGAATTTAGTTTAAAGGTATGTTTATATAAAATATACTTTTCTCAGGTTCTGGACGTTGGTTGTTGTTGCAATCTGCAAAACATGTTTTGGAAGTTATTTCAAATTCATTTTTATATTTTTATTGCAGAGAATTTGTTAATTGATCCGTTGTTGATGAAGATAGCTGCAAAATAGAGAACTCAGGAATTTAGTTGCTCTCGTGGCTAAATTTCTCGTTCGCTGCCACGTCAAAACAGCAAAGCAAACATAAAAAGACGATCATTGCAAACAGCGTCCATTTTTTCCCCCGGTTAGGGAAATGTCACATTCATTTCTGCGGCAATCCGCCGTTTCATATTTTGGTGATAAATATTCATTTCTTCACCTGGATATCACAACAACTTACTCGTATTTACGCAATTTTATAAGTGTTTATAAAAACGACTTTAGAAAAAATGTATGAGTGTCGTTCCAATCCACCAACACTCTTAAAATTATTGACAATGTATTTATTTATTATGGTTTATGGTAATTATTCTAATCAACTGTAACTGCTAAAGCGATAGGGTTGTTTTCTCCGAGAAAATATGAAAAATATTTTAACAAATAAAAGATCAGAAAAGAAAATAGGTTTATATCATGTTCCGCTTACGCTTTTAACATTAACAACTGCTTTAACGTTAAAAGATTATGAAATAAAAGCTTTCATCTGAGATATACTTCAAATGTGTTGGTACATGTTGATTTTTTTTTTGTTATCCTGTGTGATGTGATTTGTCTATTCGTGTTTGTGATAAATTTAGAAAGTACTATACGTACCTATATTTTTTTCCATACCTATTTTTCTATTACAGCACATGCATAAATTAAATATTGCCACGTAATTAAAATAAGGTATCTCTACAGCTCTCATTGAACTATATATTTATAGTATATATTATATGTATGCATATATATACTATATAATATAGCACTTTAATGCATATATCTTTTAAAAACAAACGTAGTATGGAAATCGTTCATTCCGAACGAGTTCAGATATAGTAAACGGAGCTTGTATCCTGAAAATCTACCTTTTTGTCGATCAGATGCCGGGTTTTGAAAAGTTTCGGGGCACATAAAATACACGTATGTCGACGGCGTCGAGACGCCAGGCATCCGGCCTGCAGCGGATGCGCTGGACGCCAAACCGCATCTAACAATTTTACGACTTTCTATAGGTTAATTTTCACTTTGCGTTTTTCATCTACCTTAAAGAGATCAAGGTTTTACAGATGTTACAATAATAAATAATTATTTTTAAAAAATGAATCACGGGCCATTTTTTTTTGTTGTGCTTAAAAGACTGAATGCCTTTTTCTTTCTTTGTATCGTCCTGCATCTGCGATTCTAAAATATGCATAATCGATTTTTACCATAAAAAGTAGACCACCCGTTTGCCATCTAATAAAATAATTTTGGACGAATTATGTAACACACAAAGTGTTATCCTAACACAAAGTAAGACTACCCGATACGGAAACAACTATTAACGCGTACAAACGCTAATAAAATTTATACTTTATTACTGTTTAAATATTGTATGTGATATGCCCAATATATGATAGACAAACACAGATCATAGTATAAGGAATGAAAGCATAATCCAATTGTGCGGATATTATGCCAATTACGTAGTGTAGTGACTGACATGACACACACGGGTCGGTATTTGGGCCCAAAATGAGGCAGCTTTAAATAATCCCTGCCGTTTGATGTAGGTATTTGGAGCTGATTAAAACATATTAATTTAGTATTGAATGAAATACTATTAGGTATAATGCAGTACGCTATCGAACTTGCGTAACACATGTCTATAGATAAGTGAATAGTAGGGTAAAATTAGATTACACATACAACCGATAAATATTTGAAAGTACTATCGACTACTGTTACACATGGCTATGTGCGATGCATGTCAATGCTACTCAAACATAAAAATATTTATTGTTACCACCATAGATATCTTAGAGGCCTTCGGAATCAAAACTGGAAAAAAAAATATCTTCCATAGATATAGAAAAAAAAACAAGAGTATAATGAGATGAGGGAAAAAGGGATCCTGGTAATACTCATTCACGGGCGAAACACTACTTCAGTTTTATGTGAGAGTGTAGCTCAAACAATCTGACGTGCCTAAGCTATGAGAAATCGTCAGATGGACTGTCTCTTACACTGCCACCTTATGCTTATAAAAATAGTACCTATCCCCCAATGTAATTTCAAACATTGTAATAAGTATATAGATATCGTTGTAATTGAGACGCTATGAGCCGGTTGGAGATGGCTAAAAAATGGTTAGCCGACGCGACTGTCTGTCGGATAGGCAAATAGTCGCATAGTCGCATCTTAGGTTATTATTAATGGCGTCCATGTTTTTACACCTAAATGTAAAGTCAAATAATGGCTATTTTTTCTGCGAAATTTTACTTTCAAATAATGGCTGTAGTTTACTGCACGTCTCAAGTGAGGAAAAATTATAAATGCTTGTTATTTATTATAGTTTTTCTATGAATTTATTTAATTAACTTATCAAACTATGTATATGACCTTTGACCTTAAATTTTTAATCTCTTTTACATTACTGGTAACATTGGACCAAGCCACCTTTGACTGGTCAAATACTTATTTCAGGAATTGCTACTGACTTTATACTGATTTTTAAAATTACTTTTTTCGAAGAAAAAATTACATCACTCGTAGACTAGTTTAACCTAGATTAATTTAGTTCAACAAAAGTCATTACTTTCTTAAAACTTATACGTAATTTTATAAATAAGACGAATTATCACGTTTTCATTATTTTTTCAAATGTTCATTTAATTCAGATTACGTTTGAAAGGCAATAGCTATTCTAAAAGTAAAAGTGATGAAGCAAACTTTAGCTCACAGCTGTTTGTAACGACAGCCATTAATAACATTGCGATAAATTCAAATAACAATATTTTAAATATCTAAAACTGAAACTTGAAGTTCTTAATTCTTAGATTAGTAGTTCATTTTCTGTCAATATATATTATGCCATTTAAAAAATAATACGTACATAATTCGAGTGGTATTGACAGGCAGGAGTATTTATTCAGAAAATATACACGGACATATTCCAAAGAGATCTTAAGGGGGTATGTTTTGACAGCAATATTGGTTGTTTTATATGGTAATACATTTTTTTTCCTTCTGAAGAAACTTTTGACCCTTTTATCAATTTTTTTCTTTCCTTTCAAACATACATATTATTCTACTGTTATAGATTATACTCTACTCCGTTCATTTTCCCATGGAAGGTTGGAGAGTTTAATGGGTTGAGGGAAATAATCATCCTATTATATTCGTCATCTTCCCCAATTCCACTCCTAAATCACCAAAGGTAAGTGGGCGCCTCCTGAAGCAGTTTATCATTCTGGACTGATGTTGACATTTATCGCAAATGTTTATAGGCGACAATTAACACCAGATAGACTGTCTGCTCATCTTCCACCTCGTTTATACCATCGTTCTACTTTACTGAAAAGAAAATCGATTCTAATTTAATTACATCTGTTTTATTGTCCATGGATACTTTAAACATTAACTCATTCTATAATCTACATTGTAACACGTTTCAATCTATTTATTAATTAACCAAACAAGAAGAAGTCTCTCGTAATTTATGTGAGTGAAATGACTACAGACGTTGTTTGGAACTATTAGGTAAATACTTGAGCAGCCCGCATTTAAACTTCTGAGCAGCGAATCTCAAACTTAAGACAATCTGAATGAAAGATTATAAAGCTCCCTAGAGAGTGCGAAAGGAACATTGAAACCTAACAGTTTTTATTCTAACCATTAACGTTACTGATAATTCGGAGTTACTGTTCGAGTTTACAAAGTTCATTCCTTTCAACAGTTATTTTTCAGAGATTTGATTATAATTAAGACCTCTACTAATCGTTGACCAATTACTAAAATCGTAATTCTGTGTGTACCAATACTATATATAGTGCCAGATGCATTAGTCCCGCCATGTTTTTTCCTTTTTCGACAATTAGAGAAGAAAACATACATAGGTAGGGTAGCTCTATATTAGAAATTATTGTTCAAAATCGTTCCAACATTAGATACCTGTAGATATGAACTTGAGAGTTTAAGGCGAAGAGCTGTCGCTTTCTCTATCGTTTTTCTCTATCTCTCTGTACTGATACGACTGTGTTGGTGATGTCTTTAATACAGTAGTCATTAAACCTTAAAACTCGGTAAGATTTTTAGTATATGGTATTTCTTACAACTCGCCTTTTACGACACCAAGACCACATTCTGAAAATAGATAAGCGGACTTAATTCAGCACGATGTTATTTCTATCAACAATTTAGTCAACTTTATTCACCCAAGTGAACGAATAAAAGAGGGTGAATTGAGTATGCTAGAACCAAATTATTTTGTTTATTTTTGAACTGAATTTTATTTCGAGGTAGTGAAATTTTTCCGAAATTCAAAAGTCATTCGAAAATTCTAATGTCATTCCGAGTTATTCCTGCAATGAAATATGAGCATGAATGTACATAACCAATATGCTGTACATAAGATTTGGGATTCCCCAAAACATTAGAGTATGCGTAAATTAATACTTCATTTTCAGCCTTTAGTGAGGAGCACGCATTTAAAGAGTGTGTGTTAATGACAATGGAAAAGGTTTTTATGCTGATTTCTTTTTTATGTACGGAGGTGACAGACGTGCATACAGTCCACCTGATGGTAAGTGGATACTGTCGCCCACAGATATCCACGATACATGCCAACATTAGTCCAAAGTGACAAATGTTGGCACGCCCCCCGGATGCGGCGCTGCCTACCTTTGGAGATATAGAAAGTCTTGGAAAAATGGGGAGGGGTAGAATGGGAATGGGCACATCTCACTCACTACTGAAACTCGTACGTACATTAGGGAAATAAGATAAAGTCGGAAATGCAGTACATTTCAAGGTAGTATTCTGTAAGAGAGAGGTAACGTGACAATGGTAGGCAGCGCATCCGGGGGCGTGCCAACGTTTGTCATTGTGGACTGATGTTGGCATGTATTGCGGATGTCTGTGGACAACAGTATCCACTTACCATCAGGTGGAGTGTATGCTCGTCTGCCGCCTTTTTTCTATAAAAAAAAAGCCAACATCACATGGCCAAATTTGTACGTATAACTAGGTGGGTATGTAGGTATTTCAATTTAGGTTAACAGCTAAATAGAAATGCCGTCATGTAAATTATCTTGATACTATAAGATTACAAACATCATAAATAAAATGAATCGCACTACGATTCTTTTAAATAACATTTATTTTCCGGTTATTCCCCAATAAGAAATTCTGTCACATTCTTTACACGCACTACGTTAAAAATAGGCCTTGTAATCACTGGGAAGTTTTGGGTAGTAATGTAATTTTGTATTTGTAATTTTGTAACACTTCAAGACCAATTCGGATTAATAGATATAATATACTTTCCTATTATATCAATTCTCTTGAATGCTTATCTATATTTCCAGTTTGTATTCTATTCACAAGAGTTACTCATATTCAGTTGAAACGCTACAAATGCATCGTATGTTGAGCATCGATAAATGCTTTGATATACGAGTAGGTATTATTTTTTTGCAAACCGCAGTTAATGATGTTAGCTTTATGAGTATCTTTTTTAAATTTTTTCATAATTTTGAGTATTCCAGCACCAAAATTTGGTACATATAGATTTATCTGTTCAGCAGAGCAGGTAAATAACCTTTCCAACTATCAAAACTTAGTTTAAGTTAAGGGTTATAAAAATATACACATATTTATACAAGTAAGGTTGGGCGCAGTTATATTGCAATTTAGTGATCACGTTATCGATGCATAGATGACGTCTATTATTATAAACTGTGTGAGCAATAATACAGTGTTGCAATTGTTGCCTTGGATGCTTTAGTACCTATATCATTAATATCACTTTTTATGATAATGCATTAATGTACACTTTAATGCATTTCATAAATATAATTTTGCTAGTTGAGTTAGAATTACTTTCATTTTGCACCCTATCCATTTTCTAGGTAGGACTGACAGAAAATGGTCTACATTTTCAGGATTTCGTAGCCGCAGCATTCGCATGATACCTTATAACGTTTTTATGTTTGTCTCTCTGTCACAAACCTTATTTGTAAACAAATAGAGATACAAATTTGAAAGTTTTAATTAAGTAACTGTAGTTATATTATATATATAAAATCCTATTTTTCAATATGTTTATTTTGTTACCATTTGATCTAGTTTAACCGGATGTTAATTTTTGTGACAGTCCTTAAAATTGAGAAATAATTAAATGAATTCGACAATTATTTATCATGCGAAATTAAGTGCGAATTAGCTGCACCGAATACATTTTTACTGTATTCGGCATCGAGACCATGGCTCCGTGGGATTCTAGTGCACATTTACTTTTTAAGGATTTTTCAAAGCGCTTGGTCGACAGCACTGGTAACCCTAGGGCTACGAACAGCATTGCAATCCAGCGAAGTGATGCCGCCAGTATGTTGGGTAAATGGGTACCTTGCCACAGGGATGCCGCCTTATTTATGCAACATGCTCAATATATCTATATAAGCATATACTGAGCGCCTTGTACAATCATGATGAAATTATTATTTTGGGTTTAGTTTAGTTTTAAGTAGATATATAATATTGTAAGATAATATTTCAAACAATTAAGTAAACAATAAATTTAAATCCAATATTAATATCAGTATTTAATGTATCATGATAAGTACTCATAAATACTGATACGTAGTTATAATGATATACCATAGCGTACTAATGTTATATAAAGAGGTAAAGTTTGTAAGTTTAGATGTAGGAGGTAATCTTCGAAACTACAAATCCGATTTCAAAAATTATTTCACCATTTGAAAAGTACATTATTCCAGATGGACATAGGCTATATATTATGTGCAAAAAAAATTAACGGCCGGACACAGCTAGTAGCGTATAAAGTAAGCAAGCGCATCACCAATAAAATGAAAAGAACTACATATTTTTTCACCATATACGCCTCTGTGTACAAAACCAAGTCACACATTTCAAGAAGGACCTTGCCTTGAGGGAGCGTCTTTTTATATCCTTTATTTACAAGACACGTCTTTGGGATGATCCTATTCAACCATTACCCAACTCACATAGAGGATTAGAGCCTGGTTGCATGATCTACTCATATTCGCCGCAAGCTCACCTTAAGGAAGTAAATATTAATATTGACATCCTCTACGCCTAAACAATGAAAAATACATGAGGAGTTGTGTAATCCCTAAAAATAGTTATCGTATTTGTGTGTAAATATGAGAAAGGTATAGTAAAAGGTATAGTAACATGTGTGGGCATAAACTTCGGAGGTGTAGATTTTTTTAAAAAGGGCTCCTGGATACCTACGAAGAAAATAAAATACAGACTTTGTATGAGCAATCACATAAATGACACATCAAACTCGATAATAATAATTATTGTTTTTGTTAACGTGTATTTTCTTTTTATCAAAAATTAGGGTGACCATAGATTGCGTGGTGACATGTTCTGCTTCCAAAGAATGCTTTAGTTTCAAAGTAAAAATATTAATTTCACTGGAAATTAATCCAATCGGTAGTTTTTGAGAAAATCTTAGTTTAACAAAAAAATCATATGGCGTGCGCCGGTCGGAATAATTTCGATACCTTTTATAAAAAAATGTTTAAACCAAAGGTTTTAGAGCCTCATGAGCTTTACTCAATAACATTAGATTTGAATAATAATATATTGATGTTGACATTTTTGTTGAGAGTTGTTATTTTGAAAATTTTAAGCCGCTATAATATTGGTACTACTGAACGGACTTGGCCCATCTTGAGATACTACCATAGACCCAAACTATTATAATTTTCCGACAAATTTCTCCAAAGAAATTTCCCCAAAGAAATGTTGTCTCCAGTTTGTCTACAAATTCCAGATGAAAAAGGGTAAGTCAGCATAACGGGTTAGCCCCCAGCGAGTCCATCGTTATTTGGCTATATCTTTTGAACTTCAAAATATTTAAACCTAAAATTACGATATGTTTAGTCACCAAATACACTACATCCGGGATTAAGTTGAGATTAAGTTAAATAATGGTGTAGTTATTTCTATACGATTTATAAACATTGATTCTAAATGAAAATAAATTATTTTCCAACTGGCGCATTTTATTCAACTATATCTTTTGAACCGGTTCGCAGCATGACGTCTAGTTTCTAGAATAACCACTTCCCAAAATGACCACTTTTCCAAAGTGACTACTTCCCAAAATGACTACTTTTCCAAAGTGACCACTTCCCAAAATTACTACTTACCAAAGTTTCTACTTTTTCAAAATTAGTCATGCCTGCGGTCGGAGCAACTCGAATTTGTTTTATGGGTGGAGAATATGGCCGTTTCCGGCCGATTATGAGCCGATAGAGAGAATGGCATGCTTTAAACGCCATGATAATATTGAATCCCTAAAACATTCAACAAGGGTGGCAGTTGCCAATTTTCCCACGGAAAGGGTGCATGTTTCAATAGAAAACTGGCCACAATGTTCCAAAGGTCGTATAAAAGCAAATGGTGAATTCAAGCAATTTGTAAAATATGAGTAACACAAATTCTAGTAATAAAATAATGCAAAAAAAAATTATCAATGTTGTCTTTGTAACAATATTTATGGCTAGACTAGGTATATTAATTAATATTTATTTCAAGCCACTATTTAGAGGAAGGATAGTTCTTCCTAGATCAGCAATAGTTATTGTCTTGCGGTTATTTTGCCAATGAAGCGTGTTAAAAGACCAAAAATGAGCGAAATGCGTCGACGCCCTCTTCAGAACAATTTGCATCACCGTTAAAAATGGTGGCTCAAACGTGTGTCAATTGTGTACCTCTTCAGAATTATTTTCGCATTTTACAAATGCGAAAATAATCTGTGTAACACCTAAAGTACTACTTTGAAAGTAAAATATTCTTAAACATTACCTGATTGCACTTAAATCCCCTTGGAATCCAGGTGGAATCAAAATGGAGTCGATCTTTGTAATTCTCTGTAGGACCAAATCGTTCACTATATACTCCATTTTGAAAAATAAGTTTTGGTCATCAAAATGGTTATAATTACAATTTAGAGTGTACGCCATTCAATTAAGTATGAAAAATGAACAGATATAGTGACAAAAAGGAAAAAAGACAATGACAAACAAACGACAATTCTGTATTAAAGAATATACCCCCGTTTACTATAAACGAACGAAACAGGAATAACGAAACCACACGAAACGACAAGGAAACGGTATTTTATCAACTCAGTTTCAGGTGTTTATTTTTTTTCCATATATGGCAATGATGCAATTAGCAATGATGTCAAGTTTTCTTCGTAATAACCAATTTGAAAGTCTTCACTTCTCGAGTTCCACCACAAAGCCGGTGTCAGGTATTCGGGATAATTAAAAAAGTCATACTTAAAAAGGGGCTATTATATTGGTACAAAATGACTACTTTTTTAAAATGACGGTGACACTAAATCTAAAATTGGTTAGCGATACTAAATATGTGAAGGTATCAAGTAGTGGTAAAATGAAAGTGGAACTCGTTTGGACAAACCAGCATAACTGATGCTAAACCTTCCAAAAACTGTATGATGTTTTATAGAAAACGTCATTGTCTCACCGTTGAAGGGTAATGTGACTGACATTTAATTTTATAGCCTGGAATTATGGAATTTCATATCGTCATCGCTTCACTTTCACATGCCCTATTCCAAATTATTTTTTCAAGGCTTTGTGATTTGAATGACTTGTAATATTTTTAAAGATTAATAGTTATTTATGAAATTAACCTACTAATATTTCCTTTAATATTTTTTTACTCAATAGGTGACCGTAAGCCCTTTATCGTTATATTCCTATTCCCCATCTTTCACAATTCTTTTGCCTAATTCACTACTAAATCTTGAAATATAGGTGGCGCAGCCGTCGTCGGGGCGTGTCAACGTTCGCTGACGTTTTTCGGCAAGAGAATTCGTTTACCACCGGCCACCAGATGAACGGACTGCTCGTCTGGCACATTTTGCTAAAAAAAGTGAGGCATTACGTCTACATGAAGGTCTCTTACAGTCTCTTATGCTAATCGCAATGTTCTAAGATGTGCAATTGGGGGATAATGTAGTGGAGGAGGGTGATGATGTATTTCACAGCCAACTGGGTAAATCAGACTGATCAAGTTACCCTACTTCCACAGAACACTATCATGAAATGAATCAACGTGTTTAGGGACTAAATGAGAATCGTCAGCAGCCTTGAATAGAAAGTGTAATGAGATAAATTAGGTCCTTCTTTCAACGTTCTCTACTACCATATCAACTTCTTATTTATCCATTTACCATCGTGATGTCTCGTCTGCTATTTTCTTTCTATACGTGTTCCTATACGTTCCAGATAGCTCGTCGCGACACACCGAGACGTATTGAAACAGATCTCTGAGATTGAACAGATACCTCGGTTTTTCTGTCTAACCACTTGAGAATAACATTAAAGTTTGAGACTCATAAACATGTCTACTATATTTTAATGCTTCAAATCACTAATGATTACCTCACTAGTTATTTATAGTTATGAAATGGGCTCTATTTTGTTTTGAGTAGATCGGCCCAATGGCGTGCTAGTCCTTATAAAAATAATAACATGTCTTACTTTTGCTATAATTGTTGAATAACAAATGTCAATAAATCAATTTGAAAACATTTAATTTCCTTGTTTGGGTTTGTAAAATTATTTAAACAACAATTTAATAATTGTGATTAATTAATTATTATTATTATTTCATACATCGATTAGTCTAATTTTGTAACGTTCCTGTAACGTAAACAGTCACTCAGAGTGCACTGTACCACGTGATCACCTGATCGCCCGCTTTTGTCAGAATCAGCGCGCCCAGGCGCACTCTCTATTGTGACTTCGAGCAGAACAGAATACAAAGCTAAGTATTATTATCTTTTGTTTTACTATAGCCGTTTCGTAGTTTTAATAAGTGATACTAATCCTAATAGAATAAATCGTGACGTCAGCAATGCTGCTGATGTCACAGACACAGTATTTGAAAACAGTCCTGTGACTCCTGCTTCGGCATATATATTTTCGGAACAGTTACATTCCCGAAAATTGAAACCATGAATTCAGTTAAATATTATGTTATTAATTATTGCCCGCATCTATTGGAGTTACCTCTCAGCACCCCATGTCCTCATGTCCCCCGGGTGTTATTAAATGGACAATACAACTCAACGCCGATTATCGAGCGATCACTATTTGACCCCCGGCTTACCAAAACTCCAATAAAATAACTCCAAAAAGAGTAAACTCTTCACATCTGTTCCGCGCTTCCTCTATGCCTTTTCCGCCGACTTTGTACTTTCTGTTCTTTGATATTCGGTACCTTCATATTCAAAATGCCGTGTAGTCCAATTAATAGTTAGTAGTTCCCGTTACTTTCAACTGAACTAGTGGAACTAGACGTAAAGTGCAATAAATATTTTTATGATCAGCCATAGGTTGGTCGTGCGACTACTTTAGTATGGACACCTTTCGACAGTGCTCCAATGTTAATTATTGTATACCTGTTAAGTACAATAACATCGGTGAGTGTTATTTTAGGACGAAGGACGTAAATCCTGTCTCGAGTAGAGGGTCGATTTTAGTGTCGTCCAAAAACCTTTTTCCAACTGTAAACACTCGTCAATCGATCCCTCTCTAATATGTAAGTATAATAGTTCGCACAATGCGGACTATTGTTAGAAGATAATAATCCCAACAAAAACATTTCTGTAAAAATTATGACAATTCTCATGACTGTTTGATCAATAAAAGTTATAAGATCTAAAAGCCGGCAAGCCGGTTCAATCGACTGCTTCTTCATGTAGCATATACATAATAGGTAGGATAGGGCCTAAGTTTGAGCAAGAGATAAGATTGCGGAATGCACATTATTCGAAAGAAACTGCGGTTGTATTTTGGTGCTCGAGCGCGAAAGATCTTGCAGCAAAAAAGAAAAACAGTAGCGCCCGGTAATTCTCAAACAAATTATGGGTATAATATGAGTTACGTTCCTTGCGCAATCTTAGTAACGTTAGTGTGAATTATAGCAACGTTAGTGCGTAATCTTAGCAACGTTAGTGCGCAATCTTAGCAACGGTAGTGTGAATCATAGCAACGTTAGTTCGCAATCTTAGCAACGTTAGTGCACAATCTTAGCAACGTTAGTGCGCAATCTTAGCAACGTTAGAGCGCTTACTAGCCCGGCTTGTTAAGTCTGCGCAATTAACATCTTTTATTATTCTTTTATTATACGAAAATTAATTTCCAAAGCTTCTAATTTTGTATATTATTAATGTAGGTAAATCTTATTAATATATACTTTAAATAAAACAAAGATTATTACGGTCACTTATTTTTTTCTGAATCTATAGTCAATCCTATCCTCCGAGCGTAATCTTGAGCCACCCAACCCTATATGAAAACAATAAGTTACTTTTTGTATTGTAGACAAGGAAGGAGACGGGCATGCGTCTTACAAGGTGGTATGTGGTCACCGCCGTCCATGTTCCATGTTCGCGGGATTCTATTCACGGCTTTCTTTAACGACCCTATGTCGTACCATTGACGGATTGGATGTTTTGGGACAGAAGAAAATATCGATTTATGATTCTTCTTCAATGATCATTACAAAAAAAAAACGTTTTCATTCCATTATTATGTTTATTTAGGTTCTTTTATAGCAATTAAAACTGACAAATGTAAAAGAAAAAGAATAAATTCTATAAAAAAATCTCTTTATTCAAAGCTGGGTGCTTGATACTCAATTTCCTTCGTCTCCTAAAAAAAGACACGAACACTCATTACTTATTCACTAATTCAAATGTTTATACCTACAACAGCTGTCGCAAAGGACGAAAAACATTTACTTACTGTTATACTACATATAAGCCACGGCATCGCTTTATGAGAATAGCTAAAGAGAACGCGGCATTCGTAAGGATTCTTGAATTACAGAGCGGGCATAACTTACGTAGCGAATGTGAATTCTTTCTCTTATTACGTGCTCTTATTACTGAAGGGAGACAGCGTAAGACCTGCGGACAATCCTTTTAACATAACAGTGACGAATATATATAGATAAATAATAAAATTGTATAACGCTGAATGTAATTTACAACGTTATATAATATACACTTTTTAATTAACGTTCTAAATTAAGAATATTTACCTAAAGTAATTTTTATTGTTTCGTTACACTATTGTTTCTTTATGCAGGTAAAGGTTTTTTTTTTATAGAGAAGAGGGCGGACAAGCAAGCCGTCTCACGTGATGGTAAGTGTTACCGCCGCCCATGAACACCTGCAACACCAGGGGGTATGCGGGCGCGCCGCCGACCTTGCAAAATCCTATTCACAGCTTTCTTGAAGAACCGCATGTCGTAGTTTAATGGGAAGACCTCTTGAGGCAGTTCGTTCCACAGCCTACGGGTTGGCGATATAAAATAATTTTTCGACCGAACAGTACGCGACACCTCCGTATCTAGGAAATGCGGATGGACCGCACTTCTGTAACGGGAGGTGCGGTTGTAGAAACCAGAGGTGGGTATTATATTGAACAATTCTTCAGAGCATTCCCCATTGTACAGGCGGTAGAACACACAGAGAGATGCAAACTGCCCGTGAGAGTGGGATCGTTGACAATACGAACAGCACGTCGTTGGATGGAGTCAAATGGGTCTAATTGGTATTTCGGTGCGCCGGCCCAGAGATGTGAGCTATGGGGCATATGGGCATATACTCCATATGGGGCCTCACCTGAGCTTTGTAAAGCATTAGGAGTTGCCCAGGGGTGAAGTACCGCTTCGCTCTGTTCAGCACACCGAGCTTTTTGGAGGCCATTTTGGCCTTACTTTCCAGATGACCCCTAAATTCGACTTTGCTGGAAATGTCGACACCAAGGATCCCAATACTCTCCGAGATCTTAAGAGGTATGCTCTGAAAGCGAGGTGCTACGACAAAAGGGTTTTTTTTAGCGGTGAATGCATAGACTTGCGTCTTACTGGGGTTGAAATGCACTAGGTTCAGGGAACCCCAAATCGAGACTAAATTTAGAGAGTCTTCGATTTCAGACACAAGCCTGGCGCGACTCTCTTCCACTCCGACTCGAGGGATGTTGGCGCTGCCCCTGTACAAGGCGTCTCCAGTGCTGTTATCCGCATAGCAACGTATGTCACCAATTTGCAACAGGTCGTTGATATGCAGAAGGAACAGAGTTGGAGACAGCACGGAGCCTTGCGGGACGCCAGCGTTAATAGACATGGTGTCGGAGCAGCTACCATCGATAAAGACTCTGATGCTCCGTCCAGTCAGGAAACTGGCAACCCATTCGCATAGTCCCTCGGGTATACCGAAAGATGGTAACTTGGAAAGCAACGATTTGTACCAAAACTAAAGGTAAATCCTTATGGAAAGAATCTAATATTTACTTTATTTATTAATATGATTTCTGAGTTCTTATAAATTCCAATAAAAATGTTATACTATTATTATTAATATTTTAATATTATTAATTAAAAGTAATAAACATTGTTGCCATTACCGGCTTGTAACTTGATTCAATGAGCGGAAAAAAGTGTGTTGCAACGAGCCTAAGGGCGGTAAACCGGCGGAAGGAAAGGACCTCGGCTTAGGGCGTTGCATTGGGGGGATACCGCGGGATCGCGAGTCGGTGAGAAGCGCCCAGGCACGTGCCGATACCTGGTAAAAGTGTTGGCTGAGGACCGGTGTGTGTTCGCGGTGTAGCGAGGGGGACGTCTACGTCTCCGCCGGCGGGGACGGTGTATCTGTGTAGTCTGTGTGTGTAATGTAAGCAGTCCTCACCACTTTCATATGTTTTTAATAAGAGTGCCTTTACTGTACGCAAGTTGCGTTCTGCGAGGCCGTTAGACTTAGGATAGTGGGGAGAACTCGTCACGTGGACGAATTCCCACAACTGACAAAACTTTTTAAAGTCATCGGATGTAAACTGAGTGCCGTTGTCCGTGATTAATTTTTTAGGTATTCCGAATCTGCCGAAAATGTCTTTCAGGGCTCTAATTACCGTCAGGTTTTGCATATTGGGTAAAAATGTTATTTCCACATATTTTGAAAAGTAATCCACCACTAGTAAGTACTGCCTCCCTTTAAATTCAAAAACGTCAGCGGCAAGATTTTCCCAGGGCAGGTCTGGTTTTGGGTGCGGTGCAAGCGGCTCACGCGGGTTGGCGGCGCGGTGCCGCTGGCACGTCTCGCAATTTTGAACGACACGCCCGATATCCGCCGACATGGCCGGCCACCACAACGCGTCACGTGCACGCCGCTGACACTTCTTCACGCCTAAATGTCCTTCATGAATCCTACGCAACATCTCCTTGCGCAGAGACATGGGCATTACAACTCGTTCGTTTCTAAATAAGACCCCCTCCACAACCAGTGGCGTAGCTACCTAGGGGCTAGGCGGGGCAGTGCCCCGGAGCCCTCAAGCTCAGGGGGCCCTCGAATCCTTACCAGAAATCTCGATCGAACTGAACTTTTGGAAATTTCTCCCATTTTCAAAATAAATATGACAGGTTGCAACCCCACTTTAATCATGACAACTCAGTTGAGAGAAATTCAAAAGTTATGCCTAGGGAATTCCCCTAAATTCTTTCTGTAGGTTGGCAGTGTTGTCAATTTCACGGATAGTGATATGTGCGTTTTATTATTCATCGATGTGCTTTTTATTGTGAATTCGTGTTAAGATTTTTTTTCGAGAACGGTTAAAAAATTAATGCTGTATCAGGAGTAAGTAAGCTAATGTCAATAAACTTTTTTGTACTGCTCAATATAGTGGTTCAATTTTATTTGATTTTACCACTCATATTGATGTCCGTTAAGTCAATAAATCGTGTCAAATCTATAGATTTCGGCTACAGCTCATTGTATAACGCGAAATATCGTGAAAAAATGCAAGTCACCTGCAGTAGGTACATTAATTCAGGTCCGCGGGCAGGAGATCGTTCATGGTCTCCACCGTTAAATGTGGTAACACTAACGGTGATAATTTTTTTTCCGGGGATTCCCCAACGACACTTGTAGCGTATCATTGTGTTTCTCTTTCCTTTTATTTTACTTTTAACGTCGTCAGTGAACAGTGAGTACCTACCCACTCGAGCACAATCTAATATTGTATTGTTTAAATAAATTAGAAAACTAAAATTATGGATAAAAAGAAGAAACCCAGTGGTGCATTTAAACGCAAACAACGCCAAGAAAGAGAAGATAGTAAACAAAAATTACCCAAAATTGACAAGTTTTTTAGTCAGCCTTCTGCAAGTACATCTGGCCAAAATATTTCTATTGATAGTGACTCAAATAATGTGGTAACTGCAGTGTTGGTTGAGAAGCCTACTGAAGAAGATTCGACAATTATTACAGTTGGAGATACCTCCGCCGCCGATCATGTGAACGTGGATGATGTTTGCATGACACACATAAGAGCGGAGGGTTTGGAGGAACCACAGACCTCTACATTTTTCGAAAATGTGTACGACAAATCTTCTTATGACTTGGGAAACTTCACGAACAAAATATTAAGTGATAACGAAAAACGTCAAATTCTTGATATGGGGCCTTTACAGCCTTCAGGACCATTTCCAACAGACATCAACTAGAACAATAGGTGTTTTTCAAAATCGTACTACGTTTCGTGTTCTAAATATGGGCCAGTTAATCGTTTTTGGTTGTGTTATTCCAAAATACTAGACGCTGCCTATTGTCAACCCTGCTGGTTATTTGCTTCACAAAGGAATAATGTTTGGTGTACGGGAATTCGAGATTGGAAGCATTTATCAGAAAGAATTAAACAACACAGTTGTTCGAGTGGCCATTCGGAAGCATGTGCTGTGTATGAATTTTGGAAAAAAAACGATACTAATACTATCGACAAGGAACTTGAAAATGAAATTCTCAAAGAAGCATCATTTTGGAAAATGGTTCTTCAAAGGTTATTCGATATCATACTTACCCTAGCAAAGAGTTCTTTGGCTTTGAGAGGACATCAAGAAGACTTAAGTCAGGAAGGATACCACGGAAATTTTCTGTCCTTTGTAGAACTTGTCGCCCGATATGATCACATTTTGCGGCAAGTTTTGGATATGCCCAAAGGTAATAATAATTATTTCTAAGTTTTTTTATCGTTTTATTTTGTTTATAATTATTAACTGTTTAATATCAGGACTTTTTTGAAATTGTGTTTTTTTATGTTTTTAGGATCTACAAGATATCTGTGTGCAACAATTCAAAATGAAATGATTGAGAGCTTGGGGACCAAACTCGAAACCCATCTACTAGAACAAATTAGAGCGTTACCGTTTTTTGCCATCATAATGGATACGACACAGGACATATCGAAGGTAGATCAGCTAAGCATTGTTGTGAGGTATGTAGTAATAACCAGATCGGAAAATGGACAGCCAATTGATATAGAAGTAAAAGAAGTGTTTCTAGGCTTTTATGCAGCATGGCGCAGTAGATTTAGTCAACCAAGTGACAACATTATTTATCGACAAAAATATTGATTTAAAAAAATGTGTGGGGCGAGGCTATGTTGGAGCCAGTGTGATGAGTGGTGTGTATAATGGTGTACAAAAACATATTAAGGATATCCAGCCTAACGCAGAGTACGTACATTGTGCCACTCATAATTTAAATTTGGTGATAAATGATGCCGTTAGCAGTTGTGTGGAAATACAGATTTTTTTCGCAACGTTGCAAGATTTGTATAACTTTTTCGGAAACAGCATCAAACGTTGGGATCTACTGTCAAAATTCACTGGCGAATCGGACACCACTCTAAAAAAACTAAATCCGACTAGATGGTCCAGTAGGGTCAATACGATATCTGCAATAAAACTTCGTTATTTTGATATTATCAAAGCATTATCAGAAATAGTTCTAAAGAGTCCTAATAAAGATGAGCGTAGTGAAGCAGAGAGTATTAAAACAAAAATGCTAAATTTCGAGTTCGTGTTGCTTTGCGAATTCATGCACAGTGTATTGAACGACATCAATTATGCATCCAAAACTTTACAAAAATGCGACATCAATTTGGGCGAGGCGAGTAAAGTTTTAGCAGAGACCAAAGCAAAGTTGCAAATTTATAGAAATGATTTCGAATTATTCAAGTGCAAAGCCATTGAAACTGCAAGAAAATATGGTATTGATACCCATTTTCAAGAAAAAAGGCAAAGAAAAGTTAAAAAACATTTTGATGAATTAGCTGCTGATCACCGATTTCCAAACCGAGAAACAATATTTAAAATTGAGATTTTCAATAATGTACTAGACACAGTAATATCTCAATTATATACACGTTTTATTGGTATGAGTGCAGTCTGTCATATATTCGATTTTCTAACACCAACATTTTTATTACATGTTGATGAAGCAACTTTATTACAAAAGTGTGACGAATTCCAAAGAAAATATTCAGATATAATACGCCCTAGTTTTTCACTTCAATTTATTAATATTTACCACCTAGTTTTACCTCAACTAACTCAAGCATGGACTGTTCACCAATTATGTAAGGAAATAATGAGCAAATATGGAGTGCTAGAATGCGACCTAACGGAAGTATTTACAGCAATGTTATTATTCTTTACAATTCCTGTCACTTCTGCAGCAGCTGAAAGGTCATTTAGCAAATTAAAAATAATAAAAAATTATTTAAGAAATAATATGGACCAAACTCGACTCCGACATTTATCGCTAATAGCAATTGAAAACAAAACCGCATCAAGCCTGGATTTAAACGAAGTCATTGATACTTTTGCGAAAACTAAAGCTAGGAAAAAATTGTAAATATAATTGTTATTTAGTCAGTTAGTAGGCCCGACGTTTATATAATAAACCCTTGAATCTTCTCTATTTCGTTTTATTAGCCAAACCTACACCAAGTATTAATTGTAATTTATGTCGTTACTGTTTAATATTTTTATTACCTGCCCTGCAGTGCACAAAAAAGAGCTTAAGTAGCTTAGCATTTTTAAAGTATTTGTATATTTCATATTTTTATTTGATATAACCTAATCAGTTTACATAGCAGTGGGGCCCCATTTTTTAATTTGCCCCAGGACCCTTGGTTACCTAGCTACGCCACTGTCCACAACATGCAGCTCACTATGTACATTCCAACAAGGTTTAGCTATTTCTATTACTTGTTTTTTATTAAAAGGCCATCCTTTAAAATAGTAATTACAGAGTGCCGTCAATACAGGGTCATTCAAAGTCTCCTCTTTAACTTTTTGCAACATTTGTGGCGAGGCCTCGACATTTTCATAAAGCATATTAACATGTATAATAAGTTCATAACATCATTATCCAAATCATCTGTATTTTGATTCAACGCAGCTCTTGAAGTGTATCCGCTATAAATAATAATTTTCTTGGTTTATACTGTAGGTCAATATAATGATGCTGTAATTTTAACAGCATTCGTTGAAGCCGCGCTGAAGTTTCATTTAGTGTTTTTTTCATAATAGATTCCAGTGGCTTGTGGTCACTTTCTACTGTCACTCTATTGTGACCATAGACGTAGTAATGAAATCTTGTACATCCAAAAACCACTGCCAGCAATTCTTTCTCGATTTGCACCCAGCGAGTCTCTGTGGTAAGCGTGCGCGACTTGTACGCAACAGGGCGGCTGCCCTGCATCTTTGGCTGACCCCAAATTAACAAATCATCACAGAATACTTCCACTCCTTCCATTTTAAATATTTTAGACATTTCCCTATGAAATATCTCGGGCGTGCAGTTAATTCCAAAAGGCATACGTAAAAATCTGTATCTTCCGAACGGCATAGAAAACGTACATAATTTCGAGCTATCCTTATCCAGGCGCATCATCCAAAAACCCTTTTTGGCATCGCACTTTCAAAATACTTTCGCTTCTGAAAGATTGCTGGTAATTTCATTGAGTGTGGAAGTGACTACGTTTGACATCACGATTTAATTTTTTTGGGTCTAGACAGATACGTAAGGATTTGTCCGCTTTTTCGACAACCGTGGGACCGTCCTCTCTGCCAATGATACCTAATTTTATCATATCATCTAATTCCTTTTTTAATCGTGAACGTAATTTTATAGGCATTTTTCTCGTACCACTCACTACCGGTGGAACATTTATATCTACCATTATTTTACACACAGAGGGCAAACAACCAATACCATCGAATATTGTGTCATTAAAATTGATATTATTAGTTGTTAATTCATTAATTCTTGCTAATAACTTTAAGGATACATACGCATTTATAAATTTAAAAAATGCCAAAAATTTATCAATATTTAAATCGTTCTGATAACTTTCAAAAAACACATGTCGCTCGCAATTAATATTTATTTTTGGATCACAAAATTCTAAAAATTTTTGGCATAACATTTTATAATTGTATTTCTCTGAGTCACTCACGTCCAGCTCCTCATCAATTTCTCGTCCATGTTTACCAATTAGCATAAATAAAACACATTTGTCTTTAGAGGCTGCCGATTCCTAACCCCGATGCAATTAAAAAATAATCAAAGGCCGATTTCCAATCCCTCCAATTAATCGCCATGTTACCGTCTCCTGATAACGGCGACGGTTGTTGTATCGCAACATAATATGCCCCATCATCTTTACTCGTTTTAGCCATTATGGCACGCTATAACAAATCACTTCCTAATTAACACATTAATTTGTACGAATCCCACTTGAACTGATTACTTGTACGTGGTGTACGTGATGACTGACTGATCTTTATTCAACTTGCATCACCTTGACATTCTCCATTTACATACCCTCAATCCACACTATATATTTTATGTTAAACCTAGCCTCAACACATATAATATACGGAATCTTAAGATAAAGGAAACAAAGCCGTTATTTCCTTGTAATTATTTGTAGCAGGTCATAAAATTACTCACAAGATTTGTTTACGTTTGGATAGAATGAAATAATTTCAATCGTCAACTCCCAATTCATTCAACTAATTTGCAAGTACTTTATAGTGTTTTAATCAGATTTTTTAGTTTAATTAAGTAAAATAATTTTACATTGTCAGTCCCAAGCCTGCTGAAGTATGAGGGAAAATTCATTGAAAAATACTGAGAATATTATTTAAATTACCGAATCCGATCCCTTTGCCATTCGATGACGCAGCCAGCACTATTAGTCGAAAAAAAAGTGCGCGCGGGAGTCACTACTGATTAAATGCTGCTTGCTTATTTTATTTGTATTAATTGAACAGTACATATTACATACAAATAATCTCACTTAGATGCAAAAAATGTTTTTGTGTAAATATCGTGTTTTTTTTACATGACCGTGATTTTTTGCAACGAAAATTATTCATTGAGATGTAGCAGGTGGTATGATAGAATGCGTTTATCGTAGATGAAAGTCATTAACTGCTACTTTTCACATGTGAAATCACAGTGAAAAATAATAATAATTTCATCAAAGAAAATGAATTAAAAGTAGCAATCATTTCCATCGCATTTAGAATCAATGAAAGGTAAGATAAAACATGTGGGCGTGATCGCTAAAGGCGGTAGAAGCAACAATATCACGATATTGCCTATAGGATTGATTATTACCATTATTTGTGATAAAGTGACTGGATATTTTATCTCAGATAGAGGACTTTTATATATGTATTTACTCGGTACCTTTCTAAAGGTAAGGCCTATTGTCTGAAATAATAATAACACGAAACTGAATGGGTAATACTTAGGACTCCTTGAATCAAACCTCGAAGTATCCGCGTAGTCCAGTACGCGCTCACGTGAATTGGTTCCGAAGCTAAGTGAATTGTTGTGATCGATATAGATTTTTAATACATTAGATTAACGATAATTGTTTTTAAAATCATTGGAATATGTTAAGAACAATAACAACACTAGTCATTGCCCGCGGTTCGATCACTTTAAGATACGCTTAGTGTAAATGATTGTAATAGTTAAATTATAAGCTATTTGTCTGCTTGTAGAGAGGCACACCCTAATAAACATTAACAAACATTCGTCTTTAAACAAAAATGTCTAATGGAGAATCAATCTCAAAACTTGGCCAAAGCAGACATATCTGGAAAATCTGTCGTAAACTTTATTAAACAGAAAAAATACAGAATACCTATCTTTTATAAAATATTATATAGATACGAGTATGTTGTCAACTCAACTCTGCTTTGATAGATTACTTTCAATCTTCCAGACTTTACGGATAACCGCCAGTGAAAGGAATAGAAATGCGTCAATGCGAATGTTTAGTGATGAGCTTGAGCTTGAGGTTCCTATTGTAGTTTCATTTGGAATGGTGCTACTCGTATTGTGCCTCCAATTCAGTTATGGTACAAAACAGAAACTGTACATTTATTTAATCAGCTCTTTTGGTTATTTGAACATTTATACAAAAATCATTGTTATTATTTAAATAGTTTTTGGTATCTCTACTGAAAAATTAGTTCTACATTGTGTAGAGGGAGGCTGATGGTAATGTGTGGTATTGCAATGAAAAGAGAAATGGTATATTTCGCGATTTTCTATTATTAATTAATTAATTTCTGAAAATAATTAAATTAATTGTATTAATTCTTTTGCCACTATCATTTATTCTTTATTTTGGCGTTTTATAAAATACTGTCATGTTTGATATGTAAGACTGTGACATGATATCATTGAAATATACGGTGTGTCTGGACACTGATATTGGAGACTATGCTTCACTTTATCCATAAAATAGGGATGCAACTCCAACCCCCTCCGAATGGCAGCCATTTTAATTCCATATTCGTCTAAGCATGAACGTGAGTCTTCTCTACATGTAGGGTCCCTACAGACATAATAATGGACTCAATTATCAGCTAAAGAATTTTTTATTAGATAATAAACACAATCATCCAAAATCAATATTTCATATTAAAAAAAATAGTAAATGCAACATTGATTGTACAAAATAAGGATTGTTTCTGTTTTTAATACTGCTTAATTAAGAATAAAGGATAGTGAGTCAACAATTAAATATTGACTCGACTTAAAAATATTTCAATTTAACACTAATGTGAAACGAGCTTTACATCATAACACCTTATGTATGCAGTTAAAAAGAATGAACTTAAATTGAAAAGACACTTCCTACAAACACGTTATCTAAACAGCAGTAACATGTAAGCAGTAAACAGTTGCACTTGAAATCTCAAAACGATGTCGCAGAGGTAATAAAATACACGCAACTATGTACTTTAGTGCCAGTGACAACAGTTGTAGGTTCTTCTAGTACTAAAACGCAGGCACACGGGATTTAAAACTTTGTTAGATACAGGTTAACTGTGTACATGTGTTATGATTATTAAGTTACTAAGAAAGAAGAAAGGATACAAGAGTATCGGTTTCGAAGACATTCTGTGTTGAGAGCCCAGGTCCGTGGGGTGCCAATGTTTCTTTTTTACGAACATTTACGAGTATGTTATCGTCAATACTGGCGATTGACCATTATCTTGCCCAATATATGAACCTTGCGATCCAACCAAGTAATACAGTCAGCAAGTTCGGTATTAAGAACCAAATTCATATACGAGTATGTTCAATATACAGGAAGTGTCCGAAGTAGTCCAAACCCTTCCCGAAGCATGAAATCACGGATAAAACGTTGCGTAGTTTTATGAAAGATATATCATATTTTGGTATTTGTATTTCACAAAATTGTATCAAAAACTTTATTATTTTTTCAGCAAACGACTCGTGATTTTTTTTGTCAAAAATTCAGATAATTAAACGGAATTCATGGTTTCAGGCTTCGGGAAAGGTAAAGCCACTGTATAAGTAATATTGAGCATTTTATACAATAAATAAAGCTTATTTACTCATTATTAATTTTTTTTTTATTATAGACATTTTATATTTTTAGTATTAAATATTAGAATAAACTTATCGTCACAGTTATCATCTAGTTACACGGAGCGGAGATGTTGAAAACAATCCGCTTTCTCTCGTGAATTGGTCACGAAACCCACAAGTATTTCACATGACTTACTTTTTTAATCTGAACCCATCTACTATACATCTTGTCATGTTACCACAAAGAGATAAACCTGGACTATTCGGAAGGAAAGAGTTATTCCAATAGATTATATTAATTACACAATAGGCCTTTTACAAAAATCTACAAGTATATAAAAAGAGTCCAGGTGTATGTGGCGGAAAAGTGTTCGTATCACTAGTTTGGAATCACGAAACTGACGGATGGTCGGCAGGAGAGGCGGCGCCCAGCAGGGCGCACGCCCAGAACGATGAAGAGCGAGCACTAACCCCAGCCGGAAGCAGCGGCGGTCGGACGGGACGATGAAGGCCAGGCGCAACAGGCGGCGTCCAGCAGGAGCACCAGCGCCCAAAGAGCCACGGACCAGAGCTGCGGTGGCCGGCGAGAGTAGTGGCCCAACTGAAAGAGTTTTGCTGTTGTGGTTGTGTTTATGTTTGTAGAAGCGCTGGAGGCCGAGATGATGTGGTCCAGGGCAGCTGGGTCCGGGGACAGGCCTGTGACTTTTTTCAAACCTTCTCCACTGATCGCTCCGAAACAACTCGTCCGTGCGGCCCTTTAGATTTTGCTTGACTCTTGTCAGAATTTGTAAGATTTCTTTTACAAATTTTAGATTTTTTACACGTAAAGCTGTTTCCATCCAGTGTTCCATGCTCGTTAGAAAACTGGAACGCTTGGAACGCTAAAAACGCTTGGAAAAACTGGAATATCGCTTGGAATTCCCTTAGTAATAATACGCATTTATTATTAAAATTGGTGAGAATAAGTAAAATTATTTAATGATACAAAATAAGAAGGGTTAACATTTCTTTATATATTTGTTTGAGAATAAAATCTAGATTCCAGATTAACGAAATGATGATTAAATTTGTTACGTGATTTGGCTTTTCAAGAAAGCTATGAATAGGATTCTGCAAGGTCATATTCGCATATTCCGTGGTTTTGTAGGTGTCCGTAGATGGTGGTGACCACTTGCTATCTGGTGGGCTAGCCGCTCGTATATCAACATCATCTTAAAAAAAATGATGATCGAAGTAAAACACACAACGAAAGCAAATAAGTCGGAAAATAAAAGATGAACACGAATAGCACCAACCAAAATGATTATGCATTCATAACTTTAAGATTACCATAATGGAGTCATTGACCCCATTATGGTAACCTTAAAGTCAAAATATAGTATGTATATTGTCAAAAAATTTGCACATGCCGGGATGTTTATTTTTTTCTGCCAAAACATCATTAGGTACTATGTATAATGAGTTTAATAAACAACTTGTATACAATTTTTAAAGTACAATCTAGTGTTTGTGACCCGTATTCACCAAATTTGACCAAAAAGAATCTGGTAAATTAATTGACCAAATTTAAATTTAAATTACGAAATCAAAGAAACGAAATAAGTGCAAGTACCTACACAAAGATGAATATAAATTATATAAGTCGTATTGTAACAAAAATAAATGGTTTTGTAAAATGAAAAATGGTAATATCGAAATAATTTCACAACTTTCGTTATAGTATGTAGAAAACTGAAAGTTTTGCCAAAAAGATAAAAAATGTTCTAAGTGTTCCAATTTATTTATTACATCTTTTCAAAGTACTGTCCACTTGTATCTATACAAAGTTTCATACTTTTATACCAATTTTGAAGCCATTTTGTACACCTTTTCCTCGGGTACGTCTTTCACAGCCTCTTCGAACGTAGTCAGCGCGTCGTACTCCTCACGTGTCATACTCTCATCGAATACGTCCGCGGACATTGTTAGTGTGGCGTGTTGCATCCTTTCTGAATGTGAAGATCATATGTGAGTAGTTGATAAAACTGCAAGCAGCTCCCATCCTTTACTACCCGTCTTTCAGTCAACTCGTGACCACGGCTAGTGTAGCCCGCGCCGAATTTTACGCCTTAATTTTACGCGTTCAGACCCGATTTGCAATATAAAATGTGTACAAAACGCGAAAGGGTATGAAGTTATACACACTCGTGTGTTGTTATACACACTGGGGCCACTGTCTTGCCAGCGGAAGCAGAGACCTTGAATCTCTTGGCTGGCGGGGCGGGCGGACGATCTTTTCCACAACTTACTTTGTCTCTGGTTCTTTGTCTCCGGGTCAAAATGGTAAACCCACGTTTCATCAACAGTCACGAAACGTAGTCGAAAAGATTCTGGGTCTCTGTCAATAATTACCAAGTATTGAAATGTCTACTCTTGCTTTCTTTTGTGCGTCTGTTAACATCCGAGGAACCCTACGCGCGGCCCCCTTATTGAATTTTAAGGTATGAGTTAACATGAACTGTATTGTCCCGAACGAAAGCTTCATAATCTCAGCTAAATGACGAATAGTCATACGGCGATCTGTCTTAACAATTTCTACAATTTTTTTAACGTTGTCTTCAGTAACAGCGGTTGTTGGGCGCCCATAGCGAGTCTTGTCATTACAGACAGTTCTGCCGCGTTTAAATTCCGCGCAGCAGTATGCTACTGTAGAATAAGAGAGAGCATTTTCTCTCAAAGTAGACTGCAATTATTCAAAAACACATTTCGTAGAAAAAAAATTCTGGCAGAAATATTTGATAACCGCACAAACTTCGATTTTTTCCATTTTGCACGCTAATAAAATTCCCGCCAAATATATATTAAACAACGAAAAAAAATATTGGTTACGGTGTTTTTTTAATTATTTTGGTTAGTGTCGAACTTGAACAATCAGACAATAGAATTTTCTTGAAATATTATACGAATATCAACTTGTACAGAAAATAAATAACAGTAATTTACTACCTTGTATATTTATATGTGAAACGATAAGGAACACCTGCGCCGCTTTTGTGTCTGAATCCAGTATAACCGACATCTGGATCTGAATTATTATTTACAGCAGAAAACAACCTTTATCTATTTAGTTATGGTGTACTATTATTACTATTATTAGTATTGGCTATTATTACTGTAATTTCCTTTTAGAACAAATAAACAGCACATACTGGTACATACCTATAGGATATAGGTTTCTTCTAAGCAAATTATCTCCAGCTCGGGAAATTTCGGAAAAAAAATGCACTGCAGAAAAGAAATGTTTACCCTTCTTACAAAAATATGTACTTATGCGTATTTTATGTACTCGTATATGCATGTATGTATATTTTAATTGTTTATTATTATTTATTATGTATGTATATTTTATTTATTCCAAATTTTATTTTAAATATTGTTGTTCACTTACCTACCATCAACTTTTTTTTTTTTTTTTGTACGTGGGGAAATGCCTTTACGCATACCCGCCGCTCCGGGGGAAGCGAACGGGTTATGTCGGGCTCAGTACCGAAGCACCACTACCGACTAAAACCACCGCGATGTTCCGACTTCCTCGGCTATAACGTGGACAGCGGGCCCGCTTTCGCATTCTACCGCTGCCCCACCAACGCCGCTGTCTGCTTACACGGACTCACCGCGGGAGAGCATCACTCTCCCATTGAACTACTCGAGCGATGCCCAGGAACATAATGGGCATCGTCTCCTCTGAGGACCCCATCTCTGTTATCGTCAATTGCCCCCGCATCCGACGCCCCAGGTCCTCCGAGCGGAGAGGGAGTTTGAGCTCGGTTAGCTCGCCTCCGTGTCCGCGCTCTCCGGAGCGGGTGAGCGAGAGGATTAATCTCTCTTGCCCGCTCACCTACCATCAACTTTTTTTTTTTTTTTTAACGTGGGGAAATCCATCATGAGATACGTCCCCGCCTACACCTTGGCGGGAGAGTATGCCGGACTCTTACCGACTAAAACCCCACTACTACCATCTCTCCACCTAGTGCCGAGGTTACGGGAACGCTTCAGCACTCGTCCGCGACCTCGGCGGTGGCGGCCCGCCAGTGCGGGCCCCGGACTGATGTTCGCCGGCCCATGGGGAAAGAAACGCCGTCCACCCAGGCAGTGCCCCTGTACCTGGGTAACCCTATTTTCACTGGGATGTCTGTGACATCTCAGGACCATTCACCTACTTTTTCTCCACCGTGCCCTCTGCTCATACAGAGGGACACGCAGAGACGATCCCTGATTCTCCGCAGTGCCCTCCGTCTCGATAGAGGGACACGCGGAGATCGTCCATGTTTCTCCGAATGTCCCCAGCTTCAAAGGGATACGCAGAGAAACCTAAGGGGTAACACCGTCCACCCAGGCAGAGCCCCTGTACCCGGGTAATATCATCTCCTTGTTCTCCGCTGTGCCCTCAGAACATGAGCCCGAGGAACACGCGGAGACCGTCCCTTTCTCTCCATGCGCCCCCCAAACAGGAGCACATAGAGAAAAGCTACTTTCCTGGAGGCGTGAGAACAAATGTATCATCAATTTGGTCTCCGCCTCCACACCCTCCACCGCTGGAATGCCGAGAGGCATCCCAGGGTTCACCCACACTGTCCTCCGCTGTGCCCTCCGTACAGAGGGACACGCGGAGACCGTCACTGCCTCTCCATGCGCCCCACGACACCCGGGGCACACAGAGAAACGCCACCTTCTTCTTGGAGGCGAGAGACCAATCAATTGGACTCCGCCTCTCCACCTCTCGCTAGGATATTAGCCAACAGCCACCAAGATCTCCGAAGCAAAGAAAAGTTGCTGACTGTTGCCCAGGGTGCACCGTCCTTGATCTGTCGTTGAGCCATCGTTCCCCGCAGACGCATCCAGAGGGACAAATGGACCAGCGACAGACCGGGCACACGAGGAGGTTTCCCGGCCACGCCACCCCTCACCTACCATCAACTACCCCAACCTCAACTAACCCTTGGCGGGGAGAAAATGCTTATAAGTCCGCCTCTTATAAAAACAATAAAGTGTAAATAAATAATATAAATAAATAAAAATACGTAAATTCGATAATTAACTCGTTTAAATAACTTTAACTTAACAATTCAATTTAATTAACTAAACATGTGTGAAATCAATTGTCCCCAGCATTTAGTAGCCTCACTCTTTAATTGCTTTTCTGGAGCGTTAAATATTTAGTTCGTAGTGAAAAAAAAGAGAGAAAAGTGGAGATACATTTAGTTCCGGCCGTCGAGTGAACGAGCAATGTTCTAGTTCTTACAGCGGCACAAATTAACGCTCTTTTTTGTTCTTATCGTTAGTTCTGGAAATACGAGGGTTTTTAAATAAATTCTTAATTGAAATATGCAACGTGTCACCGAAATAAACTTGAAACAAGTCATCTAATTTAAAATATATGAAATCGTTGTAGTGAAATAGAAAATTATTTTAAAAAATAAATCAAAGTTACAAACATGTAAAATTTTGTTGTTCTATCTAAAACGTTGGTAGTACTCATTACTCACTAATAACAAGGTAAAGACCGGACGCCTTGACACCGCGGCGCGGGCAACGCGAAGCGCACAGCACAACTGCGAATAAAAGATAAGATAGATTATCAAAATTGTAAAAAATTAAAATGTAAATAAAACCGTAAATTGGTAGAATCGATTCAACTTTTGATACGCAACAATCTATTTTCGGTTCTTGGGTTGTTTCACTGACACGTTGTAAAATTTTCTATATTTTAGACCTTATTAATTACGCAACTGAGTTCTAAATTTAAAAATTGTTATAAAATACAAATGTAAAAAAAAAAGATATGAATTCTAGTAGATGTTGGAACTTCTGTTATTTCTATTACTTCGGTTACTTTCGGTTGTTTCTATTTTGTCACAAGCGTAAAGCAAGTGCTGATAATTTTCTGCTTCTCGATACTCGCACAATGTGTTTATTCGTTTTTCAATTTATTTATTCGCTACTTTTACTTTAAGGAAAGTCGGTCCCAAACTTCACATATTCACTAATTAGAGTATTTATTTTAAAATAACCTTTCCTCTTGAGATGTCGATCGAAATAAAATTCACGATGAAGAGGAATATAAGTTCTCAACAATACATTTAATAAATACATTTGGGACAAAAATTATTTAGATTATCTAATTTTTTATTTATTTTATTGTGTATACAAGCATCTCCTTACATAGAGGTACCTGCGTACTATTCTGAATTAAGTTAAATGTAGATATTGTATTACATCAACCTTTTCTATAAACTACAGTTTATTTAATGTTCAAGCTTTGGATACGTAATATTAAGATTAATAGATTACGATAAGAAGATAGATGGATAGATTAAGGATAGATATATTGAAACCATAATAGCATTGGTTACATTTATCTACCAATTAATTAAATAACATGTTATCATATTGTATGCCATATTATAGTAGATATATTTTCTAACGCTTGCTCTGGACACTATTATTAAATCAATAACTGAAATTTTCCCTTCATATCTAAGAAAAAAAAAAAGATTTTTTTTATAGAAAAAAGGCGATATACGAGCAGACAGTCTACCTAATGATAAGTGGATGATATTCCATAGACTTCTGCGATACATGCCAACATCAGTCCAGAATGACAAACTTTGGCAGGCCCCCGGATGTCTACCTTTGCGAATTAAGGAATGGATTGGGAAAATTGGGAGAGATAGGATGGGATGGGAATGGGCTCTGGCATATCTCACTCACTACTCAAACACGTACGTACATTGGGGAAATACGATAAAGTAGGGAATGCAGTAAATTTTAAGGTAATTTTCTGTGAGAGGGGTAACGTGGCCAGTCGAGTGCGCCGTGCGGCTGTGGGAATGCAGCATGAACTCTCCCCCTACAATTATAACAATTGTAACATTGAACATAGGATAACGCAATAATAATCGATAGTGAATCTGTAATGCTATTGAATGTATTATTATTAAATAATTGCAGTGATTAACAACAATCTAGTTACAAATAAATCTATATAAATAAAAATGTAAACGTTCTTTTGTAAATCTTAAATCTCCAAAAGTTCTTCACCGATTGCTTTGAAATTTTGACACAACATTGCATTCGAATACGCGCGTGTTTCTATATACCTATCATAGAGTAAAAACATGTAAAACCGGGGTAAGCGCCATCTGTTGGGCAGCCACAGCAACGCGTGGCCGGGCACAGCTAGTGATTAATATAGTTATAAATATATAATATATTAATATATCGCATCCTTCCAGATTAAATTACACTTCGCTTAAAAATAAACTAAATACCGTATGTGTAATTTTAGTATCATGGGAAATAACAATTAAACAAATTATTTTTATTAATAAATTATCTATTAAAAATATCGGTAGCTCGCTAGCATCTTTCTTATTCTCATTCTCTTATTCAGAATATCGTTTGTTCTCGTATTTTAGTGAGGGCAGTATGAAAAGGGCAATAAGACATAATCTACACTAGCTTCTATTTGCGCTCAACGTCATCATAATGCTATCTCATAAGGAGTGAGCACAATCCTGAACCAGTCACATAGTTCAAATATCATCAGACATATATATCCCGCTGGAATTGACACTTTTGTTGAACTACAAATGACCGACTCAAATAGATACGCCTTCTAAGGTGTCAATCAGGTGTTTCCATACTCGGTGACATTTATTTACAAGCTGTGCCCGCGACTCTGTACACATTGAAGTTAGAGTATGTGTGGTCACTTTGATTCCCGTGGAACATTATAATTGATCTGGATAATCTGGATGTTAACCCGGCACATAAGCTATAACTATGCCAAGTTTCATTGAAATCCGTCGAGTGGTTTTTGTGTCATTCACGTTCAGACAGACTGACGGGCAGACAGACAGACAAAAAAATTTGTTTTGGATTCTATATCATTCGTATTTTACACTGAGACAATCTTTTAAAAATAATTTTAAATGTTTGTTACGGTTTTATTATATGTATAAATTATATGTAAGATAAACATAGATTTGAGTATTATGTGCATAAAAATAATATTCACATTTATACTTATAATCATAATTATTCTACGTATTGTGTGTATACATAGTGTGATCCAACTTCTCCTGAAACCTGATACCATGGATTCTGCTCATGATTTTGAGTTCATCGACATATAATTGGGCATGTATTTAACAAAAATGTACATATGATAAATTTGGGAGTACATACTACGGCATTGTGAGCTGAACAAGCACGAGCGAGGTAGAATGTTGGATGATGTAGTGTGGGCAGAAGCGAGGTCGGTTTACTGTGTGTTGTAACATCGGAGGCGAAACTTCACATGGCAGCTAGAATTCGCGCACTCCGGGCATCGAAAGAGACGGCTATTAGAACTTCCCGGCGGCGAAGCTAAGCTGTCGTCATGTGAAGTTATGGGGGGAGAAGTGTTAAATCGAGTGAAATGAAGGAAGTTTGTAGGGAGTCAAGGAAGTGCGTGGCGGAAAGAGCCCAAGTACGGCGCGAATCTCCTACGATTCGGTCCTTATAACGGTAAGGTTGGCAAGCCCATGGATGGTGGAGGGTGGAAAAGACATTAATTACTTTGACAAATTACAAATAAAGATTACGCAGAACGGTGCACAGGATACGACTGAAGGGAGCAGGGGCGTACGGTGCCGATTGGCTTCTATTGCCAACAAAACACTCAACTCAACAAAACACTATGTCTAGCATTCGACACCATGTCGACACTGTGTCCCATAGAGGTCTATACACCATAGAAGTTTGTCTTGGCAGTGCACATTAGCATACAAAGAAATATGTAATTAATTTAACTTTAAGTGGGTATTCTACATTTTTTCAGATATTCATACTTTACACTTGTTTACCATGTAGGTATTCGTAAATTTAGCGGTACCTATTGGTTAGTCGGGTTAGAAAGTATACGTTTATTTTAATATTTAAATTCGTAAATTTAAAAGTTAAAATAATATTTATTAAAAAGACCATTGGTACGTTGCGCCCGTTACTCTACCGTTAGACTTATTACGCATCACACCATGAACTTGACCCATCACACCATTATTATCTCTATAAAGATACTAGTAAGTAAGTATTATAAAACCAATAAATAAAATATATCCATTAATTTTCGAGACCCGCAAGTTACAATAATAATTACGTACATATAATCACATATAATACATTTGACTTAAATAATATTGATGTTGTTTCCAAGAAAATGTACTGATTGTAGCGGAGACGATGTGTAACATTATACGTATTATAACGGTTCACTGTTATTATTAGATATTAAATTATTATAAGATGAATAAAATTGACGCTATAATTCAGCAGCCGAAATTCGCACAAGACCTGAAATAAGATATCATTTATTTTGAGAAACACAATATTTCATTTTACATTCAAATACATACCTACTTAAACCTAAAATTTAAAATAAGCTCGAGTATTTGTTGTATATGAAATGAAATAAATATAAAATAATTAAAAAAACGAATAATGCTGAATAAAATATGTCGAGTTCATTGTTATACAAGGATTCCAATATATAGTACGCCCAATATACCCATATACGTGAGCATTTTGTATTAATTTGATTCATTTGATGAGAATAGCGGAAACCAAACCCGAAAATAATTATTGAGAATATGACTCGGTAATACTTGTAAAAGAATATAATCATATAAAGGAAACCAATTTTTCCAAGACTTAATAGTATGCATAGGTATATGAAATAATTGGTTTTATCTCACCCCTTATCAAATTCATTTACCTGTGATTAAATTAGTCTCTCTTTGTAACACAAAGCTTCGATGGTCAGATTACGAGTTTTATCTTACGTGTGCCGACCTAACGCCATAATTATACTCGTATAATCTAATTATCTATTGATTTTCATCAATGACGTAATATCTGCAGTCTCCTGACAAAAATAGACAGTGGGATCTGAACCAAAACAACGCCACTTTTATAATGTAAAGAAGGTCAATAAAATAACGTTAATGTTTACGAAAAGACGTCTTCACTAAAGATTTCAATGCATAGAACAGTTTCACTGTCGCTGCCGCGTCAACCCAATTTAAATCACTTTACAAATCTCGAGGCCCTTAACTGTTGCCTTGACCTATTCGCCGGAGGTTATAAGCCAGTCAAATTATTAAATACAGTTTGGGAAATTGCTTTCTCACTTTTATTTTATAACAGCTTTGAACTAAACCAATCTTTGATCACACTTCTGATAACAAAGTGTAAGAAAATCAAGATATTTATTTATCAAGATATCTAGATAGGTACTGCCAATTTTCTAGTTCATAGAGAACACAAAAACACAAAAATGAACAAAATATGTGTACCCAAAATGTGTGAAATTTTGGGTTAGTTAGTTATGAAAATCGTTAGTTATGAAAACCGTTCGCCTTTTTTAAGATAATATTTTGCCTTATTTCAGGATTTATCAAACTTCTACATTCTGTCCTTCAGTAGATAATTCATCATAATCATAATTCATTATTATATTAAGATATTTTCTTCTGAAATTTGTAATTTACATACGAGTATATATACTCGTATATATATACGCCTGCGAGTGTGGATAGTGTTATGCACATACAAGTAAATTATTTATTTTTTATGAAATGAAAAATCATGAAATAAATGGTACATGTTAATTTTTAGTTAGGAATAATATTTTTTAAGAATAAGAATAAGAGCCATAATAATTAGCTATTCCGAAAAAAAGGGTATTTTGTTATATTTTTAATCGGCTATATCACAATTATGAAATGCTATCAAGCATGCATGCTATCACGCACCTGGATACTAGTATGCATTCTTATACATACATTAATATCTTGTTTATATAAATAACCTAATATAGTTTAGTCGTACCGGCTAAAAATATCAAGACAATTTGCACACACTAATTGCGTAGCTGCTTACAACAAATTTAAGTCAAATTACAATTTTCGAAGTATACAAAACTTCATTAAACTTGGTTGAAGAGGTAATGCCGCTGCTATGAAAACCATTTGCTTTCATATTACTAGTTGGATAGAAGTTTGTTACAATATCGGTGAGAATGATAAAATCATCGATCGGCGTGATTATGTCTCCACTTGTCAATTATAACTAAACTCTTGATATTACAATGTTTAACAGCAACGAAACCTGGAACTTTAACTCCACAGATATCTACTAGTTAGAATTTTATGATTAAGCCTTCAGCAGCCGGAAACATAGCGTAAGACGTGGAAGCGTAAGTCTGGCCAGGTCTGGTATTGCTGAATGCACAATGTGTTGATTATACTATCCACTATAGCTTTCTTTTTTTAAAAAGATTTAATAAAAAAACTTTTCATTATTCATTTAAATTTCGCGTAAAGTCGGTCACGTGACATCTTCGGTCTATAACATCACGACACTATAAAACTTCTAGGACTTTTTGACGGGAACTCGAGTAGTGAAGTTGTGTTAAGTGAAGGGAAGGCGTTTTGTGGTTTAATAGTGATTAAAGTGCCAAGTGTTAGTGTATAATGTTTGTGATAATTAAATTAAAGCGTCAGACTGCATTTTTCGTGTTCTTCCAAGAAGTCAACGCTGTCCTCAGTAAACTTACTACCATTTTACTGAGCGACTCCTACTTCGACGGGACTGGACAATGACATGATGAAAAAAAATCTGTTTTATTATTTGCTGTGTGTGGACCAATGGCCACAATGTCCGTGTCTAAATAAATTATATTAAAGAAAAGTCCGGATAGCAAGCAAAGAAATTTGCAAGCACAAAATAATCTACTTTCGGCAAATTTGCACTATAAAACCACCTTCAATTTTGTGAAGATCAAGAACAATGAATAAAATCAATTATCCAATCTAACTTCAGAGTAGAAAAATACGCAACGCCGAAAAAACTTTGTGTTGTACGTCTCGTGATTATCAATCATGGTTCTCCGCGTGTCGGATCTTGTAAAACACAGATAAAAATCTTTAATTTATTTCATAAAAAAATATTTGTCATTCGTTTTAATGCAACAAACGCATTTTATAATTATTGCTGGTTTATAAGCTACTTTATCCAATATTTCTTATAATTTATTATTATTTATTTAGTCTGTCAATTGGCACAATAAGAACATAGGCATATATGTAGGTATTTACACGTATTGTTTTTACTGCATACTATTTATTTAAAGTAGTTTTAAACCGTATAAGTTACTATTTATTAACGAATGTGCACGCTTCATAAAATTTAAAGGAATGACCTTTAAACCAAACTGAATACTGATGTTTTTTATACATTAGTTTGTTTACAAAGTAACAAGTGCGAGTACAGCAATAATTTAAAATAATACTATTCAAATGATACTATTAATATAAATAGACAATTTTAGTACCGTTTTCTAATCTCCAATTTCTAACAGAAATGATTATGATTATCAAAGATGATTATGAAATTTATCGATATTTTGAATTACCTAACATCACTAGTTGTTGAAACAATAAGCTTTGTGTGCCGAAGGCTCTACATTTTGCTGACTGACGTTCCTTTCGATAGCTAATGTGGATATACTAGTATACCTACTACACCTTTTTAGCTAACTGCGTGTTGCTAAGAATGTTTTGTTTAAATTTTATTCCCCGTCTGTGTTTTCATTTTTTATTACGAGTATGTTATTAGTAAGCTAGATAGGGCACAGGTCATACTTATATATCACATGTCCGATAACCGAGGTAAACGAGACTGATAACCGAAAGAGACCACGTACCGAGAAACGTAGCGTGGGGAGGTTAAGTGATGCCGATAATATCCGTACGAGAAGAGCAACTGATAACTATGTGTTTATATGTTTTGAAACACGCTTGCACTCCATTATAACGCCGCGAGTTTGAAGAACATATTCCTGTCTCGCCATTTCACTCTCTTAGCTTTGATTAGTAGATTCATGAAATTCGCTCGTAAAACCACATGCTAGCCCTAAATTTAACTTACCTACAACATAACCTGAAACATAATAGTTAGATAATTTTTGTACATAAATTATTCCTTTTGTATAACGAGCAAATGGTTTCAGAGAAGGCAGCAGACGAGCATACAGTCCACCTGGCGGTAAGTGGATACTGTCGCTCATAAACATCTGCAATACATGCCAACGTTATTCCATAAAGACAAACATTGGCTCGCCCCCTGATGCGATGTCTACATATGGAGATTTAAGAACGAATTTGGAGAAAGGGTTGTTAAAATGGCGAAGGATTGCATTGGATAGGATGAGAATGTGCTCTGGCATATCTTACTCACTACCGAAATGTGTACAATTTGTATTCTGTGAGAAAGTAACTTGGCCAGTCGAGTGCGTTCAGTGGCTGTGGGATTACAAAGTGCACCCCCCCCCCCCCCCCCTCCGAATATCTACAAGCGACACTACACCTACTCCAGCGGACCTGCATTCAGCCGAGGAGAGACACCTACCTAGTTCCACGTAACAAAGTGATAAAGCATGTACAATAACTTGAGACCATTATTCTTCCACACACGAACGGATAAAACTATTACATAGCACGAGGCGTAACTCGCATGTCTTCGTTCGCTCGTGCATATTATTTGGAACTGGTAGTGCCCGCGAGTTCGTGCGCGTACAGTATGCGTAGCTTGATTCCCGTGGGATCTTCATTATTGATCTAAATAAAAAGTACCCTAAATGTTAACCCAGATATAACTAGGCCAAGTTTCGTTAAAATTCGTCCAGTGGCTCTTGCGCGTTCAGAAAAACAGATTGACAAAAAATCAAAATATTGTTGTTTTGGGCTCTCTACCATTCGTACTTTATACTGTAATACATTATACTGTAACTAGCGGTGTCTACAACTGCGTTCGCGGGAACTTCTGATTGCGGTGGGAACTTTATAATCGATTCGGATTAACAGTACCTTAAATGTTTACCCAGCACATAAGCTGTAACAAGATCAGGTTTCATTGAAATCCGTCTACCAGTTTTTGCGTGATGCGCATTCAGACACGGACAGGCAGACAGACAGAAATACAGACAGCCAGACAACAAATCGTAAAAATTGTTGTTTTGGGCTCTGTATCACAAGTACTTTAACACTGCAAAGAATTTTATAAAAAAATCCGTTACGATTTTATTATATGTCCGAGTATATGACATATTATATATGACTATATTATATGACTTTTAAAAAAATACTTCATGTACAGATACAGCTTTGTTACAATTTTATTATTTGTATAGATTTATCATGACTTGATAAATGATGTTAACAAAAATGTTTGTGATCACCATCAACATTAATTCTGTTTAAGAGGGTTAACCGTACACTTCCCGGCCGAAAGTAACTTCGGCCTTTAGAAAGAGACTATCGGCTAGCTTTGGTTTTGTAGAGCGTCGTCTCTGTCGTGTGCCGTTACGACAAAGACAATGCTCTACCAAACTGAGCTAGCCGATCATAGTCGATGTATATTACTTTCGGCCAGTAATTATTTGTAATTACTTTTCTTGTCATTGCTATTGACACAACCACGAATTCCGAAGTTCGGAAAAAATGTTGGACATTTGGACATCTCTACTAAGGGTTGACTTTAATACAAAAACTGTACCTTAATCGAGACTATAATAAAACCGCAGATTTTATTATTGTATTTGTGTTCTACAAATTTGAACACACATGCTACTGAATTATAATGAAATATAACGTCAATTGACTGATTACTTTTACGAAAAATTACACCACGTAGGCATAGCTTGAGAAGCCACAATCAAAGTGCTGTAACTTTTGGATGTTAACAGTAACGGGTGTGTTGTTTTTGTACGAATCATACACAATTACTTCAAAATAAAACTAAACGTTTGTTCAACCGGGATCGCATAGGATCCACTACCGACTGGACAACCATGTCATACGATCAGCAGTCTCTACACTTTTGCATATAGACTTTCGCTAAGGCTTGACACCACATATAATCTTCTGCTCTTCCCATCCAGCCACTACAGGTGATTGTTTCAACTCGTCATTCCTTCTGGGCGGAAGGAGTCTCATGCTCCGTTTCCAAGCAAATCAGATTAACGGTCCTGTAGTAGATATGGACTGGACTCATCGACTGTCATTTTATCATTATTAAAAATACTAATTATTATTGGTTCCGTAATACTCATCTCAATAGTAAGTAAATTATTAATAAATTAGCTAACGATTATTATCAGTGGAAGTGTATAAATTAGACAAAAGTTAATTATCAACCAGTATGTAATCATAGACATATTAAATATATGTTATTATTAAACCATTTTATTAAGCGCACGATACGAATTAGTGTCAATGTCAAGTAAATGTCAGAATATTTACAATTCTTAATTACTTACCTGCGAAGATTATTATGTAAGTGAATATGGTAAGTTAATGATTATCGGCTTTCTGTCGACTTCTCGAAGTGCTTTATCATCTCGAAATATTACACTGGTTATTTTAATTATTTCAATCCTCACAATGCCCATGATTTCTCTGTATTTGTATACAATATTCAAGTGTATTATAAACTTTCAAGTTTATGTATGTTTTATCGTGTAAACAGAGTGTAATTTTTTTATCAAAATTAGCGGGTTGTATATAGACTAACGGTCTAAATATAGAAAAATTTCAAGTATAAAACGAAGATAATGGTTTTAGGACATTTAGATACTTACTTTTTTTGTATCAGCCTATAACACATCTTGCAGGACACATGCCTCCCCTAATAACACACCGGAGGGTTGTGGCCTGTAATCCACCACGCGAACAGATATATAGATACATAAACAGGTATAATTTGATATCTATAACCTTTTGACCTTCAATTGTTGATTTTGCATTAATGCCCTATTGGACTAACTACTATAAAATTATATTAAATTGCCTTGATTAGTCAAAACAACTTAATGTTTGATATTTTTTATAAATTCTGAAAATATAAATATCATTAATCTGAAATATCAATTAAGAACTCAAATATATGAAACTTCATACTAAGCGGTAATTATAAAGCTTGACTACAAACAAGCTCCATAAAAATACTAAATCATGATCAACAAAACAAACTATTTTCGAATAACTAAAATAAACAATTTTTAATTAGGTAGATACTAAAAACGTGTATGCAAGTCGTCAGAATCCTACTTCGCGGGACTCCTGTGTTTTTCTTGCACCAGACAGAGAACCTAAACCTACCTTTAAATTTGCTGCCATCGATTTGCTGCCACTTTCATTATTTCTCTAATTATAATAATGCCTATTATAATAATATCCTCTCATAATTTATACATAAAAAAAATATAATAAAATTGGAAATCATGTAAATAAAAATAACTTTTAGCTCTCCAATGAACATAATTAAATTTTTTATTTTTACTGTGACATTGGAGTTATCAATCCACTACTTTATATATTATACTTACTTATAATTTAAAGTCGTAATTTTTGATAACTCTATTTACTTCAATATTAGATAACCCGTATATCAATATTCTTATTATTCTTCCTCATATGTATGTTCAAAGTGTAAGTTGTAACTAAAACTCTCGAAGTCTGAAACCACCACTTCCTTTCGTGATACTGAATTCCTTGACATGAAAATTTAACGAAAATTTAATTAGCTTTAGAAGGAAACAACATAAACATGTTTCTCGAACCTTAAATTTAATAATTTTAAAACCTTAATTTAAAAATTTAATTCAGTGCAGTTACTTCGTTTTTAATTTGATCAACCACAATGTCTCTACCATTTTAGTAAAACGTCTACGCTGTTTATAATTTATGATGAAATCAAAAAGACGTGAAATGTTCAAGCGTGAAACTTCGTTACATCGAATAGTTCGCCCATAAATTATGTAGGTACGTACGGATTACACGCATTTCTGCGGTGTATCGGAGTAGTTCATTGAGGCGGGATATGCCCTCAATTGAATTATGTATTACGTACATACATATAAATGACTAGCGACCCGCCCTCGCTTCGCTTCGGTTTACAAGTTTTTTTTTCAAAATTTCAAATTAAAATATAACCTATATTAGACACGGATAATGTAGCTTCCTAGTTTGTGAAATAATTTTTGAAATCGGTTGAGTAGTTCCAGAGATTACCCCCAACATATCCACAAACAAAGACAATTTTACCTCTTTATATGTATATTAGTATAGATATAGATAAGTAAATAACGGAACAATATCGTTTTTGATTTAATCACAAATCAGCTATTAATTATTGTATTAATTAAATCTATATATTAATTATTGGATTATAATGATGCATTTCAAAATGGATTAGCAGTTTTTAAAAAAAAACAGGTTCAGAATGTACCTATTGTTGACTACCGATTATCTCGATATTAGTCTAAACGATTAACGTCCCACTACAGGGAACAAGCCTCCCCTAATAAATTACGTGTTTCCCCTATATGTTTCCGACCGCAATCCACCACTCAGATCCGGTACGGGTTAATGGACAATTATATCCGCCGATTATCATCCGATTAATATTATTTTTACGAAAGAATTCTGAGATTATCTGTTTCATATCGAATAGGATGACAGAACCTTTGTTGTGTAGTCCACATAAATGTTAAAGTTTTAGGGAAATACATATTTATGTGGATTTTTCTAAAACGATTTTTATGATTCCATGTTGGATAAAATCGTTGCTATTCAAGAAATCCCTTATACTTGTCACATGTCACATGTTGCTGCTCAAACGCCATTATGCCAAGATGATGAAGGACAACCTACATCCGTACCTATTTCTAATTTACGACTCCTATGTTGTCGAGCCCTCTTTTGTGCTTTTCATAAAGGTATTGACAAAAGACGCAACTCCAAATAAATGTATCCACAGCCTTGCTGAAAATAATGTCCGCAACAATGTCAACTTGCGTATTATATAAATATTACTGTCTTCTTCATAAAAAGTTAAAGCTTCTGACGTATTAAGAATATCATTGTATTAACAATGTATAGTAATCGCGAAAACCTAAGAAAATATTAATATCATTGTTATCATTATCATTGCCTTATCATTGTTCACTAAGAATGTTTTTTTTTTAATTATGAATTAGCGTCATAAGTCTTTGGAAGAAACAAAAGCCATTAGAGGCCCCCTTAAGTTTAGAAATTATTATCTTAAAATAATCTTAGTAATCCGCTCCTCGGTTTCTATTCTGAGTCTTCTTTCACAGAAGACTGCTGTAAAATGTACCTAGTATTTTTTGGGAGTGAGTGAGTTTTTGCCAAAGTCCATTTCCCATCACAATACATGCTGTTGCATCGAGTGAGGAGTATGAATGAGCGAGAAGTCCTATATTCTATATTCTTTATTCTTCTATATCTATATTCTATATTCCCTGTTCATCATCCTTTCCAATACTTTTTTCTAATCTACTTCTGAATTTCTAGAAGTAGGCATCCAGGGACTGACGTTGGCATATATCGCGGATTACCGAAATGTTATCTGCCACCTTATCTATAAAAGAAAAACTTAAGATTGACTAACCTTTGCCACGTATTTTGTCATGCTATACCAGGGAGTGGAGCAGCAGTAAATAATTCAAAGATTGACGAGAAATTCGAACCTCACGTGCACAAAACTGCACGAAAAGGCTGGGAGTGATACATTACACTACATTACACTAGTTAGTGTAAGTAATATAATTTTGTGTAGATAAATTGAGCCTAAGTTATTGCTTCAATATACGGAATTTTCCACCCATACCATGAGGCATAATACATTCATAAATCACTTAGTAAGATAAACGGTTGTACCTTAATTAACCTTGTCCCTTAGAAACTCTCCTATTAGAAAAGGGCATTGGTAAATAACTGCTTTTTGTTACGGTAAATGTAATTACAATTTTAATAAAATTACACGTTTTCAAATTATCCATTTATTTACGTTTTGTACATTTTCTTTATTACATTTACAATTTGATTAACCAATACAGGTAACGTTATTTTAATATTTACATTTTATTTTTTAATGTTTGGCAACAACCTTGAGCATAACCTAATAAATCACTTACAATGCCTACCTACATTTGTCGAATAAATGGTCGATTATGTAAAAAAATCACAAGAATTTATACATCAATTACATCAATTAATTACATCAATTTTAAATATAGAGTAGTGAAATAAAAATAAATTCTAATAATCATTATTGATATTAAAAGTTAAATATCATTATTCTAGCACTAGAAGTTTATAAATAAAGAAAGTCATGAGTCTAATCACGACCTAAATATCTTGAGATGAGGCTAAAATCAGTAAATTTTTGTATAGAGGGAATTGCATGTATTAACCAAGCAATTATTTATTTATTAGTATAAACTGTAAAACGACTGTTCTCGAAGACCGAAAGGATATGATCCTACCTAGGATCATATCCTAGAAGCTTCTAGAAGCTTAAATGGTAATAAAATTTATCTATTTTGTAAAGTTATTATGAGTACAGTTTACTCTCTATTGAATTGGCCCGGGTTGCAAGTGCAGTGGTCATTATTGAATTGGCCCGGGTTGCAAGTGCAGTGGTCATTATTGAATTGGCCCGGGTTGCAAGTGCAGTGGTCATTATTGAATTGGCCCGGGTTGCAAGTGCAGTGGGCATTATTGGATTGGCCCGGGTTGCAAGTGCAGTGGTCATTATTGAATTGGCCCGGGTTGCAACTGCAGTGGTCATTATTGAATCGGCCCGGGTTGCAAGTGCAGTGGTCATTATTGAATTGGCCCGGGTTGCAAGTGCAGTGGGCATTATTGGATTGGCCCGGGTTGCAAGTGCTGTGGTCATTATTGAATTGGCCCGGGTTGCAAGTGCAGTGGGCATTATTGGATTGGCCCGGGTTGCAAGTGCAGTGGGCATTATTGGATTGGCCCGGGTTGCAAGTGCAGTGGTCATTATTAACGTTATAAAAATCAATAACAAAACTGCGATAACAAACAATTCCATAATAATAAAACTACTATCATGGAGTTGCATAATACATCATCAAACCTTTCCAGTTTTCGGGAACAGTGTTTATACTTAAGCGAATGTTCTAAACGTGACTTCCAAAAGCATAGACAGAAACAGGTGTCGCAAAGAGACCGTCTCACTTCTCGTTCATCAATCATCCTAGCAAATTCGACTACTTAATCAGGATTTATCCAGATCTGGTTAATAGTGGAATAGATAACTGACCCAAATGCTACCCAACGGCACCGAGAAGGTAGGTTTGTTCATCGACCACATAAATCAACCAGTAGGTATTCATTGCATTTGTACACTCGTAATTTAAATTGGTACAACTCTTTTACCTAGGTTTTATCTACTACCTTCTAATCCATCAACTAAATAATAATTAACAACATTGAAAAACACTTATCTTAATTGACTTTTAATGTAAATTTTTGTATTGCCACAAATAATAACGGGGTTAAGTATTCTATGGCAATAAAAGTTTTATTATAAATATTTAAGTAATATGTAAATAACATTTTGTACATTGTACATAAGTTTAAAATGTTATATGTTTAAGTAAAGCTTGACTGCAACATTTTTACTAACTACTTGTAATAATATCTTGTATCTCATACAAAAAATATTAAAATTTGCAAGATCGCTTCTGTGTTCCGATTACACTATAATTTTGTTTCTTAAGATTATAAACTTCATAATTCAGTCCACGTTTCTAAATATGTGAATTTCATTTGTTAAAATTTGTACATAATCTTAAATTAATTGAAACATGCTGCAAACAGCAGATAATATGTATGTGATGGCAAGTTTTAGAACATGATTATTTCCAGCAGTAGAAAGATAGAGGCTGATGATATGGAAAGGTATTACCATAGCTATGATGACAAAATGATCACTAGGCATGTTCTAATAACCGACAACCAACAGATATGATGCATCTGATGATTCAAATACCAGCCAAAATAAACATATTCTTGACATGATATTATTTGCATACCTTGTCGCGTTACGAATTACGAGATTCCTAAATGTTTTTTTTAGAAGCATGTTTTTATTAAATTCCAAATATTTTTCATTCTCCTCGTGTAAGGGAAAGCTGCAGTTCATTAAAATGATAATCGAGATATAAACGTATCGGCACGTGTTATTGGCGAATACATTATTCGTTGGCACATTGTTTCCTATGCGTTTGGTAGTTGTCCCTAAGTGGGTGGCTTCAGAGGCGTGTTCCCGACATGTAGATTGTTGAGCTGGGGCAGAAGGATGGCTGCCGTGGAGATAGTGGTCACGAGAACGAACACTGCAAGGAGCGCACGGTCCGCTACCACAGCCACCTAGATAAAGAAAAAAATTAAAAATTGAAAACATCGATTTAATAAAAAAAATGCAAGCAAGTCTTTATACTGTCTTAGGTTTTCGCGATTACTATACATAGCAATTAAACAACTTTGAACGGTTTAAATCGCTTATATTTAACATTATTTATATCCCGACGTTTCGTCAAATAAAATCAATTAGTCACCCCGTGATCACGTCCACTTCAAAGTGTTCGAAACGTCGGGATATAAATAATGTTAAATATAAGCGATTTAAACCGTTCAAAGTTGTTTAATTGCTAAGTCTTTACTATATATATACAGTATATATATATACTATATATATATAGTTCACTTATATATATATATATATATATATATATATATATATATATATATATATATATATATAAGTAGTAGTATATTCGATGCTATAGGTTTGGGGTTGGATTTCTTCAACTCCTAATCACTTTGTTATAAGTAACTTTCATGACTTTTAATATTAGCGATTTACCCGGATGGCCGTGAGACATTGTTTCTACTCAGATTTCCGTCAGTTAATTGTTGCACAACAATTAAATGGTATAAAAAACATTCTCGCACCAAGCAACTTCAAATAATTCAAATACTCGTAGATACATTTTCGTTACAATGATTAAGTTATTCTGTAATCTCCGGGTTTTTTTTAAATCTGAGCTTCTAAAGATTGATCTAGTAAAACGCAAAATGGGTATAGATTTGACAGTCTATATCCTCTTTACGAAATTTGAAATAGCTGAAATATAATCAATTCAAATATTACATACAACCTAGTATATGTATATTTATATTTTAATACAAAATACACATAAATATTTAAATGTAAATAAAGTATTTTAATTTCATTTTGTAATCTGTTCAATATACATACAGTGAAGTCAATGAGACATGAGCTTTGCGTTTGTGTGAGTGCACACCGATAGTGAACAGTGCGAACCATTTCGACAATCGGATTGTATAATTCGGCACTCACTAATACAGATGCAAAGCGCATGTCTCGTTGATTTCACTGTACTTCTTAATAGTACCTACATTTGAGATTGATCTACAACCAGATCTTTTAGATAGGATGATCTTTACTAGAAAACAGCTGACGATAGAGCAAATCGAGTGGGTCGTGACTTGCACCGATGAAATCAGTAATAAAGCAAATAGGAAGGTGGAAACCCAAGAATAGAAGACGAAATCGAGATCTGATAAAAGTAATTTATATTCCACCGTTGGTAATTCTACTAACATTGGGAAGCTTCAACGAATTAAGATACAAATCTAAATACCCACTAAACGATGGCAGAGGGTTAAGTTCGCTTTGCTTTTTCGTAACTACTTAAACCTTATGTGAGTTTGACGTGATGGTACTTTGTTTTACAAGTCTATGTCGAATAATATGTATATATCTAATAATTAAAGGTGTGGAGTTTTCGTTTTTACGAAATAGACGCGAATTTATGCGAAAATTTCTTATATTTGCGAATAGATGCGAAATATACCAATTTGTGTTTTTTTTTACGAAATGTGGCGAGAGATGAATCATCTTATCTTTCATCATCAAATCATCATCCTTTCTTCAAAGCACTTCCTCAAAATGAACTCATTGATGGGTATGCTCACTTTCATCGCCTAATTCTTCAATCAATAAACACGAATGTTAAGGATGTTAAGGACCAATGTCCCAATGTTAAGGACATATTGTGGACTACTAAATGCTGCTTTCCAACCTTTGCTGAAGCAGCGTTACAGAGCATTTGGAGTCCAACTAACAACGTAGACGCAGAACGCTTCTGTAGTAAATATAATGTTGCCGTTACGGACAGAAGAACGACTCTAGAAGAGTCAAATGATGAAATCACAACAATGTTAGCTTTTAATTAACAATAAATTTAAATTTTAAGTGTATAAAAAAGTTGTTTTATTTCATATATTAGCCCATAGAAATTAGGCAATTTTGCTAAATCCATTGGCAATAGCTTCAAAAAATTCCATTTCGATACCCATCCGGTTAGTTTGAAATTCGAGAAATAAACTGAAAGCCGCTACAAATTTGTTTATAAACAATGGATAAACAAAGTTCCGACTATTTCAACTCAGAAACTCAGAAATCGTTTTGAAATTTTAACCAGTTATTATTTATTGGCAACAAAAAAAAAGGAACATTGAGATCTTGATAGAATTTTTTTTTTAAAAATTCCACTTTTTACAGCCAGGCCAAAAGGCCAAAACAAGGATGTTGAATTCAGACGTCGATTTACTATATGCTAATTTTAGCGAAATTTCAATTTTTTTTGCGAAATTTTGTTTTCTATTTGCGAAAATTCTGTAAGGTGCATTGGGGCAAGATCGGAAATGGGGAAAGACCGTAAAACTTTCATAACTCTAAAACCGTTAGAACAATTCTAAGCATGGCAACATTGTCGGTATGACAAAGTCGTAACGCTCCCCACCTCAGTAGGCTGCAGACGCTGTTGGCAAGAGGTCTTATGTTATGAGAGTGTTTTTAGGAGTGTGCACTTTTTCGCGAATATTCGAGAAATCCGATCTAACCCCGTGGTCTATAACTTCTTATCCAGGTAAGTTTCTATAGCTTTTTTAAATTCCTGAAATAAGATATCTTATTTGTAAAGGTTTTATTGTATTGGAAAAGACGTATCTGTCACCGTTTACAATTTAAAAAATATTCCGATCTTTTCCCAAGGGTTAAGATCGGAATATGATTTATCCGATTTTGCCCCATTTAGATTTTTCATATAAAATGCCATAGCTTCTCAAAGTTTTGATTTTTTTATAGAAACCACTTTTGATGATAAATGTTAATATTTATGGTCCATTTATTTACGTTTCAATATTTCTTTACTCATAAACGTTTTTGAGGCCTGGCAATGCTCTTCTTTCTGCCAAACCACAACATGGTACTTCAAAAGATAAAGTGAATAATAAACAGTGTAGTGAGCATAAATTGCCTACACATATGATAAAATAGGATCTATAGAGCAATATTATTTCACATGATAAGCTAGTTGGAAGTGACACTGGCTTTCATTTAAAAGGTCGTGGGTTCAATAAAAATATAATAGTGTTTTTTAATCTTACTTATAAATTGCACAGGCCTGAGAAAACATGCGAGGGTTATCTAGAGTTTGCTAACCCACACTGGGTTTGTATAGATTTTTGGCATATACGCCCTCAGTTTGACGATAGTCTTATGCTTTACTAGTAACGCTGGTGATAACGTAGCTATTTAATGATATTGAAAATAAAGTTTGTTATAGGTTCACCATGCCACGAAATCATTATAGAAAAACGCTTCGCGCTACTTGTTATACTCCAGAAGATTTAAGCTCTGCTCTTAAAGATGTGCAGAGTGGTAAGATGACTTTATGTGCAGCGGGAAAAAAATATAATATATCTACTTCTACTTTGCATGACCGCTTGAAAGAGAAAACCGGTAATTTAAGCCAAACACTAGGCAGACCAACTGCTATTCCTTACGAAGTCGAAGAGAGGTTAGCAAATGCCCTAATTACTTTAGAAAAGTGGGGATTTGGACTATCACGGCATGAAGTAATGCATATTGTCGCAGAATTTATTCGACTTAATAACATTAAAACCCCGTTTAAAAATGACACCCCAGGGCCAGACTGGTTCATCAGTTTTCGGAAACGTCATGGACTTTCTATAAAAAAAGCCCAATGTTTAGAATATGTGAGAAGGCAAATGACAGATCCATTTGTAATTGACGAATATTTCAAGTTATTGAAAGCAACTTTAGAAAGCCTGAATTTGATGAACAGCCCCCTTCAAATCTGGAATTTAGATGAAACTTCCGTGTGCTTGGATCCATTAAAGACTAAGGTAGTGGGTAAAAAAGGAGCGCCCTGTTCTCGTACTACACACGGAACCGGGAAAGAAAACATATCTGTTTTAACGGCTGTAAACGCTAATGGTGTAAAGCTTACACCCCTGATCGTGTTCAAGGGCAAGTATATTTGGGATCAATGGATGGCTGAACGCAACGAGGAATATGAGTTTGAATTATCTTACGCTGCTAGTAAGAAAGGATGGATGGAGACGGACATATTCCATAATTATATGGAAAAACTGTTAATTCCAGGACTTGGAAATGCTAGACCTCAGCTTGTTATTTATGATGGTCATGGCACGCATGTCGATGTCAAGGTGATTGAACTAGCAAAGCGTCATGACATCACCATATTGAAACTACCACCTCACACATCTCATTTGCTCCAACCTCTGGACGTAGCTGTGTTCAAATCTTTCAAAACGTCTTGAGATGCGAAATTGGTGACATGGCAACGAAAAAATATTGGGATTAAACTGCCAAAGAAAGAGTCTGCAAAAATTTTTAGCGAAATTTGGCACAACACAAAACCGGAAATAATATCTAACGGTTTTAAAAAAACGGGGATATTTCCTTTCAATTCCAATGTGATTCCCAAAAATAAATTTGATCCAAATGCTTATCAAAGATGGCAGAAAAGTAAAGAGCAAAAGGAAAGCATGACTATTTCTATCCAAGATTCTTCTCAAGAAAATGCTGCCTCAGATCTGCAGTCATCACTAATGCCCAAGACTCCAGACAGTCTAAAAACGCTTTGTATCGATATTATTAATTACTTGAATCTATCAATTGAGAATGCATCATCTTTCCAAACATCGGATGTTCATTATCTGGGTAATGCGAAGAGCAATAACGCTAATTTGCCATTCATTGCTCTTAAAACTAGCGATATACCGGAATGCATACAACAAGATGAACACATTGATCGTTTAATTTCTGGTAACCTTCTAAAAGTTACAGAGACGACATCCCCTAAAGTAGTAATATGTTCTGACATACTTATCGAGCCTGGATCTTCAAATCAGAATTACAACTATACTTTCGAAGAAATACTTCTCCAAAGAGTGCAGCAGACCAAAAGGGAAAATACTACGAAAAAAAAGAAGCGAGTGGCCCATGGAGCTGAAGTCATAACACAAACAGCCTTACAGATGACAATTGTTCCCAACAAAAAAGGAATGGAAGCGAAACCAAAGAAAGTTTTCGGAGAAATTAATATAAATAAAATTAAAATGAACAAGGACAAGGATATAACTAAAAAATGAAAAATGAAAAGCAAAATAGAAACCAAGAAAAGAAAAAGAACTCAAAAGCCCACTTCGGTGAAATGTCGAAAAATTGGTCTTCAATCTGACTCAACATCTAAGGACTCTGATATTGAAATGAGTATAGCTGACACTGACCATTCAGATTATGAAACTATAGAAGACTACATAGAAGCATGCTTAAAAGAGCAAGAGGAAGAAAAAGAAAATATAGAACAATTAGGAATCAGTGAAATAGAATATTTAACCGAAAAAGAGAATCAATTAAAAGAAGATGACTGGATAGTAGCAAAATTTTCTTCAAAAAAAAGTGTGAAGTATTTTGTGGGGAATGTGTTGTCACTTAAAGAGAGAATTTCAACAGTTAAATTTTTAAGAAAAGTTAATCTTTGACATCTAAAAATGGAACAATTTTCACTTACCCGACAGTAGATGACATTTTTACTATGAAACATTTTTAGATGACATTATTTCAGTATTGCCCAAACCAAAGATTTCTCGACGGGGCCAAATATTATTTAATGTGGATTTTAATAGATATAACATACAATAAGAGTAGCTGACATTTTAATAAGTTTAATTTTATTAAAATTTTACCTAATTTGGAGGTATTTATTTTTTTATTTGATTGATACCAAAGTTTTCATTGTTTCTTACTTTCAATTATGTTTTTATTTTGTGTTAGGAATCACAACGTTATCTGTAGGTACAGTGTAAAAAAATAAATAAATTTGTTACATGCTTTCAGTATTATTTTAATTTTGTGCGTAGTTAATATTTCTATATTTGCTGTTTAGCGATTTTAAAACTTTGAGAATGTCAAGTACTCGATTGACTGAAACGGGGTAAGATCGGATTTCAAAAATTAAATATAGTCTTCCTCGCTTACCAGTCCACTTTACTTTATCACATTAAAGCTCATATTTAAACAAATATACCGTCAATTGTGTTGTCAAGTGACAAATAGCTCTAATGTTAATATTTAAAGAAATGGCATAAATGCCGGTCTTACCCCACTACTTTGCGGTGTTACCCCAAGGTTTTTTTTTCTATTAACTTGTTTTGTTTTAAATATAATCGTAAAATGGTACATTGAACGGCAATGAGCATTATATTTTCTGAAAATTTGTTTAATTTACTTAGGGGGAATAATTATACATTCACGCTGAATGACAGTGACACTCAATGATAACGGCATGAAATAAACCTTCGTTATCTCGTCAAAAACCCGTCCGCTCTTACCCCAATGCACCTTACCTCTACTAATAATATATATTTGGATAGAATATATATTATTAATTGACTTTGGATATATTAATAATAAGATTCTTCAGCGATTCAAAGAGGCGTTCGTAAAAATTTCGTTGTGAAATAAAACCATACCTACCAGAAGTTATAAATACAGATCGTTTATCGAAAGATCGAGCAGATAATTTATGATCTTAACTCATTTGCATTTCCTCATCAATCAATATCTATCGTATGCACAGACTGGAATCACCCTGCGTTAAAAACTTTTCCCTTATCCGCATGTAAATTCGCCTTCTGCTCGCAACTTCGGCCCGATTCGATGACAAAATTAATTGGAGTGTCAAGGCGCCACTTTTTCAAGGGACACTGTCGTTAGGATAACGTCGAGGAAGGAGCGAATTTATCCTAGATTCGGTAACACATACAACGTGAATGTAAACTGATATTCGGTCATAAATTTCTGCTAAAAAGACACTTCACGTGATATTAATATGTAGATTTCGGGAATTCCAAAGAACCAAAAGTAATGACGCGAGTAATGGCGGGGCGACTTGATACTTTTTGTTGTGGAACTTTAATACGCTACAGTAGTTTGATGTGAAACATAAGGAGTAAAAATAAAAAACAACTATAGCATTATTCATAAACATTTTATAAACTACTTAATTAAAAACTTTATATAAACAATATGAGTAGAAGCCATCGACCCGGGTCCCTTCTATATTCTTCACTCTCTTCTTTATTGTCAGGACCATATATTGTGTGAAAATTTATTTGTGTGTTAATTGGTATATGAATAAGTTATAATTTTTATGTGTTCATATGTACAGTTATACCGTATATGCCCAAATAAAATAAACATAAATAAAATAAAATGGTCCAATTTACACAGCATTTTATACTCATATAACAAGCATCTACTCATTTGCTTGGCACCACAACAAAGAAGTATGCCAATACCGCGACAGCAACATTGACATATTGATAGGAAACAACGGCGCCAAAGCGTAACGTAATAATTATTACGTTACCCTCACTGGTTCCGATTGCTAGGATTATGGATTGCGTAGTGGATATGTTCACAGCGATATACCGCAGTGATTTTGGTAATGAAATCTGTATAAGCCATTTATCCTTTAACATCGGAAGATTGATTAGGCACAATCTGATTTCGTATTCCCTAAATCACTTTTGTGCGTAGGTAGAAAGTTTAATTTGAAGATTGATGTTGTAAAGCATTATTTTAACATTTTTAAACGTGGAATTTTGTAGATAGTTTTTATATCTGAATTTATTGAATTTTGTCATTTGTTTTCACTTTGTTTTATTTATATTAGAGCCTAAACTGAGTCTTTAGTTCATATTTGAAATTGAAATCGTTTCTATTTCTTTCAATGTTTACCTACCAGATTTTGAGTGAGTTCCTGACTCTCAAACTAGATTAAAAATCTGTATCTTTAAAGTTAGTACCTCCTCCTACTCAGGTTTAAAGTAAGAAAAATAGACATTTAAAATTTATTACAAACATAAACATAATACTATATCGTTTAGCACACTAAGAATAATTAAATAACTAAAATATGTGTAGTGTGGAAAACAAGTAATGCGCGCCCGCGTATGTGTGTGTGTATGTATTTCTGTGTGTATACACATTCTGTTTTCTATCTGGTAATCTTAATGAACTCCTCCGTCTCTTCATAGGTGTCTTTGAAAGCCAGTCGACAATTATTTTTTTACAATTTCGCAAGGTAAGCGGATAAATACTAAGCAACTTATTAAATTTATTGTAATGTGACATAAGAAGGCGATTCTATGGGTTACAACTTGGCAAACTCGATCAGTTCTACGTTTTGTTGTAATAATATTAGCATCAAACGGAAGATCGCTATAATATTGCATAATAACACGAAAAACGAAAATTTGCCTAACAGTTAGTATCCTACATTGCTCGTATAACTCTTTAGTTGGAAAATATAAAGGTTTAGACATCATCACCTCCAGCATCGCTCTTTCTAGTCGGAGAAACACTGTTTTCCCTGAGCCTTCCCATGCCGTAATACAGTACGGACTGTGCTAAAGCATAATAAACTGTTTTAAGGGTCGGAAGATCTGCAGAGGTTTTATGTTTTTTAAAAAAACATATATCAAGTTTCTACGTGCGATAACTGATTCTACCTAGGACGCACTGAAGGTTTTGCGTACCTGGCCAACCACAAATATCTGAATATGGAATTTAGTAAAATAAAAAAATACAGGTTTTCAAAAATAGAACCACAATTGAAATTTGTGGAAAATTGTTATTCAGTTGATTTCAATATCAATTTGAAATTGAGAAGTCTCATTCAAAATGGAATTGGAGCGAAAAGATTTTCGAGCCATGATTTTTTACGATTTTAAATGTTCATTAAATACGAATGAGTGTTGTTCTTCAAAGTGCGTTTGGTCTTGAAACACCACATGTGAGCACCGTGAGAAGTTGGTACGACGAGTTCAAACGAGGGCGTGTTTCACTCAGGGACGAGATTCGGGAAGGCCGTTAATCAACGGCAATCACCGAAGAGAACGTGGCTATCATCAAGCATCTGATTGAGGAGAACCGACGTATCACTTACAAAGAAATTAGGCGTCGGGGAACTGGGGATCGGTATGAGTCAAATTGAAAAGATCCTGCATGAACATTTAAGGGGTCAGGATGGTTTGTTGTCGATGGGTCCCTCGTGAACTCACTACAGAGCAAAAGCGGGCGCGTGTGGTCTGGTGCCAGGATATGCTCCGAAAATTCAACCACGGATGTTCAAATTCCGTCTATAATATCGTGACCGGTGACGAATCTCGGATCTCTTGCTATGAGCCAAAAAGAAAGCAACAATCTTGCGAATGGGTCTTCGAAGGAGAGAACATTCCAACCAAATCTCGACAGACGAAAAGTGTTGGAAAACAAATGATCGCCTGTTTCTTTTCCAAGTCCGGTCACGTGGACACTGTTTCACTTCAAGAACAAAATACTGTTAATTCGGAATGGTATACAAGCGTTTGTCTGCCAAGTGTTCTGGAAAAAAATCGCGTGAGACGCCCGAAAAGCCATGTCATTCTTCATCACGACAACGCGGCTCCTCACACCGCGAAGAAAACAAACGCCCTTTTGTGTACAAAGAGTGTCGAGCTTATGACTCATCCGCCATACAGTCCAGACCTGGCACCATGCGACTTCTTCCTATTCCCGAAAATCAAGGGTTTGATGCGCGGTTTAAATTTTTCGGACGCAAACGAGGCGGTGGTGGCGTTCAACAAGCACGTAAATGACATGCCCTAATGACATGCGCAGGAGGCCCTGCTTCCAGAAGTGGTTCGAGCGTACGAAAATGTGTGTCAAACTCAAGGGTGAATACTTCGAGAAACAATAAACATCTTACTTGTACAATAAACCATTTTTTATTCTAGTTACGCAAAACTTTCAGTGTGCCCCACGTATTTGATGATCCTAACGTAAAGTGGTATCTATGAGGACACCTAAAAATTTGATGAATGAGGCAAGTAATATTGGTTCACATTTACAGGTATTTGCAGAATGATTCTGACTATTATGGGTTATTACTATTATTTTATTACTTACTATTACAGCGGAGGGAAGAAATTTTGTTTTCTCAATGATGAGTGTAAGTAATTTTTTATGCAAACATTGCATGACCACACCTAAAGCATTATCCGCATATCTACGGGCATCCTCGCAAGTAGAACCGTGTAAAAGTAAAGCTGTATCACCCGCATAAATAACGACCTAGCAGTTAATCAAGGTGAGTTTGCATTGGTCGTTGATGTAAATCAAGAATAGTGTTGGTCCTAAGACATTGCCTTGAGGAACTCCGTAAGTTAATGTTTCATCATTACTAACTACAATGCCAATGATTATACGCTGGGCACTATTAGATAGATAGCTTTCAAAGATTCTCAGTACCTACAGGGCCCCTGATGCAATTTTTTTTTTATTTTCTTTAGTAAAATCGGAACAGAGACGATGTCAAATGCTTAAGATAAGTCTAGGAATATTCCTCTAGTTTTTAATTTTTTGTTCAGATCTATTACAATCGTATTTGATAGATATAAAACCGGGTCTTCTGTTGCTTTACCACTTGTGAACCCATATTGGTTGCCAGCAATAATATTTTCTTTATCTAGCAATTTAATAAATCTAAAATTGAGATTAAATTGAACTTATAGCAATCTACAATTCATAAAGATAAATTAGAGAACACTTTAGATGTCTAGGATTTTTTCCACGTTATCTACTTCTAAAAGTCGACAGTCAGAACAATGTGGAGCTCACATGGCGTTTCTAATACACTGTTTACAAATAATCTCTATAAAATTATTATCCAGCATTACCTGTTTCCATTCGAGATTGGCTCGTTCGAGCCTCTCGTTGGCCGCCACCCGCTGCTCGTGCCTCGCGGCAGCTTCGCGCAGCGCGCAGCCGCAGCACGCGCAGCGAGAACAGGCCGCTCCGCACGCCGCCTCCGCGCCCGCGCCCGTCTCGACACCCGCCGCGCCCGATACCGCACCGCCTGTCGACCATGAGCACATCCTCATGCAAGCCGACGCTGACGATCATTCGTATAAAATTCAACATTAGTGCAATGAAAGAATTACTTATTTGCTTATCTAAAAATACATCAATAAAATAATATTAGAAGAGTGGAAGTGAGAAGTACAAATAAAAAAGCTAGGACAGAAGACAATTAGATATCGTAGAATAAGAACTTGAAAATAGTTAACTTCATCGCCAGTAATAAAATAAACTTATATGTAATGATACATACGACATGAAATTAGATGTTAACAATAGGCAAATAAACAAGATTCGTTTAAAGACTAAATTAAAATAATGAAAGAAAATCTATGGTTTAAATATAACTACTCGTAAGATTAAAGAAAATATAGATATTAAACAGATCTAAGTAAGAATAGATGAAGGAATGGAAAACTAAAGTTATACCAAAGGACACGGTCCTTATAAAAATGCGAACTATAATATTATACTTGGAAATTTAAACTTGTTAATAAGGTCATGCCATTCTACTGATTTTTCTATGAAATACAATCAATTGTCAGTGTCAATCAATTTGATCGTAATGAATGTCTCTACTATATGATAATTATATGTAATGTCTAGAAATGATTTTGTCATATCAAAAATTTAAGGTGTTTCAACCACCACCTTCATCAGTTGACTGGTTGCTAATTGTCGCCACCCTTTGTGGTTCTGTGGTACCTTTGAACAATTGTACAGAAAATTACGTTTTAGTAGTTACTCGTTAGCTCAGTAGGATAGAGCACCGATATAAACATACATAGTAAGTAAATCCTTCCGTCACTTCTTGTCGTCATAGAAATAATAATGATACATACAGAATCCAAAGTGCATAAAGCGATACAATAAGGATAAAATCCTTAACTAAATAATACTAACTAACTATTAACTAATTAACTAACTAAATATTCTCAACTAAATAATGTCAAGATGTTAAGATATAATTTAACTTTGTAACTAGTTAATTAGTGTAATCTGTATTTATTGTTAAGTTGTTTATTAAACTATATTAATAAAATGTATAATGTGTAATACATCACTATGTACCTACGTGACGATATGACATACATTTGCAGTATTTCTTTATAAAGCAAATCGTTATGAACGAATTATTTATGTCACGAACTCTCGTCGCGTTCTACGAGCCGATAATTTTATATTGCGTTCATTACCCTTCTAAGGGCCCTCCCTCTGTTTACATTCCCAACCATGTAGGCAATAAAAATTTCAGTAAAAATATTTATTTCGATGTACTTGCCTGGTCACTGTTCGCTTAGTATTAAAAATATACCTATAGGTACGTATAAGTAAATTTAATTACTCAATTCCCCTAACAGGAAAATCTATTTAAATCCTATTGTTTTCTTACACCGTCCTGTGTGGTGTCCGCCGGCTATAGAGTGGCATCACCCCATCTCTTCTTCTCGTGGATGTCGCAATAGGCGATCAAGGGAAAACGAAGCCGCTATCACAAGCCCCGAGAAACAACATCGCTAAGAGAGTGGACTTGCCAACCCGCTTGGCCAGGGTGGCGTCTTAATCATTCTCATACAAAAGAGTGCTGGTATATATATATATACTGTATATATTTTATATCGCGAACCCGTAGGCTGTGTAACGAACTGCCTCAAGAGGTCTTCCCATTAAACTACGACATGGGGTTCTTCAAGAAAGCTGTGAATAGGATTTTGCAAGGTCGGCGGCGCGCCCGCAAACCCCCTGGTGTTGCAGGTGTCTATGGGCGGCGGTAACACTTACCATCACGTGAGACTGCTTGCTCGTCCGCCCTCTTCTCTATAAAAAAAAAAAATATATACGCTGCTGGCAGCGGATAAAAGTTATTTCTACTGACTCTTCTTAAGAGTATTTTTAAGTATATTTATGAAATTTTGGAACAATGTTCTTAAATAAGGATTAAATTATACGATTGAATTGAACTACACGTACGTATTTCCCAGTCACGAAACATGTAACTTGCACACTAGTTTGATGTTGTTGGACGCTTCATAATAGGTATGTGTAGAGGAGAGTTTGGCAAACGAAACGTGTCACTACGATACAATCAAAATTCTTTACTTAGCAACGCTTTATTAATAATAAGTTCAATTTCATTTGTATCTAATTATTATTATATATATAGTTTTATAATTGCAGCGATCGCATAGTACCTACCCGTATTGTAAATTAAGGTATAAAATACACAATAATTTAACGGAAACAGATTTATCGAAGACATTAATTTATTTAAATATAAATAAATAGATTTAAAAAACAATGAAGCACCTAATTCAAAGACTAATAAATTCAAAGTAACCGTGCTATAAGTTCTAGATGTAATTAGGTATTTTATTTCTTTCTGCATTCATTTACCTATATTTCAGTTTCATAATAGTTTTAGAACAAAAAAGATAAAGTATGATGTCCGCTTATTTTGATTTAAATGAGTGTTAATTGACAAAGACTTGGATTTTCCTGTTCTTTTTAGTGACGAATATCATTTGCCAGAATATATAAAATTAATACCACAACAAAATTAATACCATAAATTAATAATACCCTAATTAATAAATTAATACCACCACATTAATTGTAAGTTCGATGATATAAAGATATCGCTGCTAGTAGAATATTACACTTATAGTTGTGTAAGGGTGTCAGTGTATATACAGTTTTATATGCGGCGGGTCGGCCGCCGCCAGTTGGATGGGCACAAATTAATCACAGTTGGTGAGAAGTGTATCCCAACACGGAAGTAATTCAAGATAACTTTTGAGTAGTTTTTAGCAGCGGCTTTGTCTGCTTAGAACCCTAGGACGTAGTATTGAACGAGGCAACTCGTACATTTGCTGCATTAAGCTTTTTGCTGACATTAATATTTTACGATATTTAGTGTAAAGCAGGCAACTACAAAATATAATAAAAGCCCGCTTTTATTGCATTAAATACATGCATGTCAGGAAAAACGTTTAATACAGCAAAATATACGAGTTGACCCGTACGTAATTATTTTTGATGACATTATTTTAGAAATAGTCTATCTTTTCAAATGTGTTGGCTTAATGAAGTTAATGGCTTAGTGAAAACCGCGTTAAAATGGAACCAGGAGAGCCCGAAATCGCGCGAATAGAAAGAACAATCAAACAGACACACGTTGTCCCTTGTGTGTGTGGAGATATTTTACTCTACAGACTATAAATGTAACAGAATATGTAACTGTATCTAATAAAAGAGACCTTATTGTTGTTCTAATATCCCATATATAGAGATAACGAAATGTTTAAAAAATATTTTATCTTAAAAATTATTTTACGCTACGGCCACACTATCGGACGAACATTCGTGGCGTAATGTATTCGTACGAAGTATCCGTATTACTTCGGACGACGAACGTCCTGACCGTACCTATCGCGACAGCGCAGACCTTCGCCGAAGCCTGACAGCGTAGCCGTAGCATTAGAGCATTTTTCAATTTAACCATAATGAAATTTTAAATTATAAAACCTTTATAGAGTACCTATAGAGATTTTTAATTCATCAGTTTAAAGAAGGCACAGTAGATGGAAACAGATCTATGTCAGCCGTCCAAGCGGTTATGTTCTAACAATTATAGTGGCAGAGTACACCCACGTCACATCCAGTTCAGGAATTACACGTTCGCACCCATGTTCACCTCCGTGACTGGTAGGTAACGCAGTTAACGGGCCAGAACAGCAGCCAACTATCCGTGCATTTCACTAAACTTCAGCTATAAATACTTTATTGGGTCTTGTTGTCGAATCATTTTATGCTAAAACAACTTATCTGATTGGTCATTCTAATTGTTTCGATAAAGCCGAATTCGATAACTGCGTAGCTATTGCATTCAAGTTTACTGCTTCTTCACGTCTTCTTGTATATGAAGATTTATGCTCCTGAATACTGTAGCTAGGAGCGCAGCTTCGTTTTCAAAATGTACAAAAAATTGATGTGAACGCGATAGTAGCGATTGACAACTAAACGATTTCATTAAACTTCAATCTAAATCATTATGTCCAATCATTTTGTGCTAAAAAAAAACACAATTTATCACAATTAATTTTAAATATTTCGATAAAGCCGAATTCGATAACTGTGTCCTTAATGTCAGTTTCTGTCGTTTGCAAACATTACTACTGCGGTCAAGTCTATTATTATTTTACGTCTTCTGCTATATGAAGATTTGTTTCTCTCAATACCGTCGCTAGAAACTAAAATGGTTTACCAATGGGTGACATTTAAAAAAAATTCAAACATATAATAATGCACATAACTATAAACTACACACAACACTCAAATTAAAAGAGAAATAATATAAATAATAAAACAGCGCTTGTAATCAAGACTTTTAACGCTTAATTTAAAATCTGTAATTTTTCATACTCGCATCTATATATATATATATATATATATATATATATATATATATATATATATAGAGTAAAGGAGCCTAATATGAGACCCATTTTGAAAAAACATTATAAAAACGTGAAAAATAGAATAAAAATAAAAACGGTATGGCTGATGTACGTGTTATTCATTTATTTAAGATTACCTTTCTAAATAATACAAATGTTTAAGTAATATTTTGTGTTATAAAAAAAAAAAAATTCTCAATAGATTATTATTAATTTTTAGAAGGTTGCCTAATATGAGACCCATAAAAAAATATATATTTTCAGCGCTTTTTGCACGATGGACAGGTAAAATGCGCGTCATCTGCTCCGCAATCTTCATGAGCCCGCGATAACATTTTATGCACTGGATCCATTGTTCGCCATGCTTGTCTGTTGAATAATTGCACCCACAAAAGAGACATTCAGCATCAATATCACTGTCGTCATCGACGCTGTCATCCAAGAATTCTATTACTTCATCAGAAGCGTCGGAAGAAGATGATGTGTGAGCTTTAGGAGTATTTTTGTGATAAGCAGTGGTCTTTCGTTTTATTGTTTTCTTTTTTTCTAGAGATCTTAACACAGATTTTTTTTTAGTTTCGTTAATTTTTGAGAGGCTTGCTTCTAAATTGGCTTTATAAGGTGACGATGTGATAATATTTGCGGTACCTGGTTTTCGACCCCTGTTTCCTGTCTTGTTTTTCGTTGTATTTGGCAGTGGACTTATATCAACTGGTGAAACTAACTGTCTAGATGGCCCAGCTACATCATGTTCAAACAGTCTAGATGACCTTGCTGCATCATGTACGGAAGCATCTTTTTGTGGATCTGAGATCAGTGCATTATCCGACACAGAAGGTTCTTCGCTTTCTGGCAACACAACGTCTTCTTCTGATGTATGTGTGTTGTGTGTGGCGAAATCATAGTCTCTGAAAATATTTTTATTACAAGGACATAACCCTGTTTTTCGAAAAGAATTAACTGACGCTTCCATTGTAGCAGCTCTATTATATGCACTACAAAAAAGACTTGCAATGTTAAGAGACGTAACAGATCGATTGGGATGGTTTCGTAGCCAATTCTCAATCTCTTGTGCATAATAAGTCTTTAGAGGTCCCATAAATCCTACATCTAAAGGCTGCATCTTGTGAGTCGAATGTGGTGGCAAACACACAATTATAATGTTGCTATCTCGAGCCTTGTTTATAACTTCTAAATTTCGCGTATGACTATAGTGGCCATCTAAAACCAATAGTACAGGATCATCACTTGTAGGTTTGGTGTATGCGATAAAATGGTCAAACCACTTGGTAAAAATGTCTGTTTGCACCCATCCAGAAGTATGACATGCGTAGATTGAACCTGACGGGGCACCATCCATTAATTCTTGCTTCATGTTTTTACGGGGCCAAATAATCAGAGGTGGTACATAGTTACCAGCAGCATTCATACAAGTTATTACAGTAATTAAAGCACCCCTTTCTGCTGATTGTATTGCTGCCACTTGTTTTTTACCTTTAGAAGAGATTACCTTACTATGTTTATGTTGTACAATGGTTAAGCCGGTTTCATCTACATTATATAATCGATGTGGACGTCGTTGAATTCTATCAAAACTTGGTTCATACATTTCAAAAAATTTAGTTACATTTTCTGGATTAAACCCTTTAACCCTGGCAGATGATACGCCCTGTGGAGTTCGTATTGATAAATTTGGATGCCTTCGTAAGAACCCACGCAGCCATTTCTTTCCTGCGATACCTTTGTCTAACGCAAAGTTGCCACATCTACCATTCCGTATGGCTAATTGGAAGGCCATTCGTCGAATATCGCCTCTCCTTAATCCATAATATCTTTGGTCCATGTCGATGGAGTAGGAAACCAATTGGTTTTCTAGCTCTTCACCAAGCACGGGTTTACGTCCAAGACTAACAGATACGAGTTCTTCAACAGATTGAGTCGCATTCTTTATGTAACGTTCTAAAGTACCCTTCGGAACATTAAACAATTTTGCTGCACATTTATACCCCATTTCTTTGTTTCTGACAGCCTTTACTGCTAACACCATGGCATTTTTATCCCATTTTTTTCGTTTTGTTGACGGTGTCATCTGAAAAAAATGACAAAAATAAAGTTGAAAGGTGTTCAAAGTATGTGCCTTTGAGTACCGTAATATGAGACCCTATCTCATATTAGGCACTCGAAGGGTCTCATATTAAGGCCTTTCTAAAATTTTATGAATTTATTTAAATTAGGGTGTCAACAAATAATTACAAACATAAACGCCTTAAAGTATTAAAATTAGTAATATTACTTTAAAATATCAATTACTACAATTTACAATAAAGCTTACCTTCTCGCGTAATATTCCAATCAACACACTTAGGTTAAAAGTTTCAAGGTCGAACAAACATAAAAACACGTGTAACACAATTAGACGCTGAGCGACAACTGTTGAATCAGTTATCCATTGTTTTTAATATGGCTGCTCTACATTCCGATCCATGCTTTTACAATATCGTTCGTAGTTTGTCTATATTACGAGGGTCTCATATTAGGGTAGGGTCTCATATTAGGCTCCTTTACTCTATATATATATATATTTATAATATAAACTATATATAAACTGTAGAACCAGCGTGTCTGTACATTGAATATATTTACCAAAAACTAATTGGGGGCGATGAAGGAAGAGTATCAGAATACAAAAAGACAATTGTGAAAAATTTTGTCTGTCTGTTTGTCTGTTCGAACACGCTGAGATTAGCGATCCTAAGACTAGCCTAATCCTATCCTAGCCTATCCTAAGACTAAGACTAGCGATTAGCGTTTTGGAGATCCAAAACTACGGAACGGATTTTCATGGGGTTTCCACAGATTAATAAACTTAGCTTGGCGCTTCGAATGGGCTTTGTTTCATCGAAATCGAAAAGATATCCCAATTTGAAGTTTAAAAACTAAAATTCCACGCGTACAAAGTCGTGGGCACAGCTAGTTCATAATATTAACATCAAATAGATCAAGTCTATTTACAATTGTATAAAAAGTTACATTCAATAAGTTGATAACTGTGATGATGCTACTGTTAACTGTGATGTTGTTTAACATGTTGTTATGTTATGCTGTGATGTTGTTAACTGCGGTGTGATCGGATGTCTAAATATTGCTAAATCAATGTAATCACATTGATAATAATATTGTTAATATTAATATTAGACAATATTAATCAATATTAATATTGTCAATATTAATATTAATCAAATACGTAAATTGTTTAAGTTTTGTGTATCCGTGACCAGTATGTTTACATTTCCACACATCTGAATGCTATACGCGGTATATTTTCTATCTAATGGAGGTACCGTATAGTATATGGTGCCTCCATTAAATAGAAAATATGAATATGCATGACGTAAATGTTGCAACATAAATGGAGAATTGACTATGTGAATTAATTAATTGTGTTTGCTATTGATTAATTGTAATTAATATTTATATTTAGTTTTTCGAATTTTAATAATAGTTGTACCAGAGAGAGAATCTTTGTTTTTGTTTCAGGATCTTTTATTGATTTTTTACCGATTTATCCCATATAGATTTTGACAATATGTTCTTCTTGTAACACCTGTACATGTAATCACTCAAAAGGGATTTTTTTCTATACGTTAATCACTATTAATCTACGAGTATAACACAATCTGTATCACTAATACAGACTTCAAGCAATTGGAAAGGTAAAATGTATAGGTACGAAAATATTTGAAGTGAATTACTTCAAAAAGATATGATACAAATCCGATTCAAACCGCTAGTAGTCCAATAATTTCCGTATAATTTGGGCTCAATCCCAACACCCAGCAATAAAAGCCGACGGAAATCGTTACACATCTTTAGTAGCTTCACCTTTATCTTTCCGACCTTTTCCACCGAATTAAACATCGCCGGCCACAGTTTGGGCTTCTCGTGTTCTTATTTATAGCCTCCCCTGTTCCTATGACCCCTGAAACTTTTCCGTTTGACTGACAATTGAATCTCTTTTATATTTATCGTAAAATTTTAGAATTCGAAAACACACTTTATTCCGCTGTCCACAAAACAAAATATTGAAACTACATACATCAAAGACTGAGGGCACTGTTTACTGTAAATGTTACTTTTGTAGATAAAAGCTCTGTTAAATAAACAATTTAGATGTTCAATCATAAAAGGAAATTTAAAAGGTATTTACAGAAAATTTTATGTTGTAGTGTAGGCTACTTTCCAACACAGTACATCACACGATAATTGCCAGTTGGTCGATGTCCTGAATAGATATCTGTTCATCATATCCGCACGACACCAGGCCCATCAGTTTCCTCTCCACCTCGTCACTTAGCTCCGGACAAACTTAAAATTGTTCAAAACGAGTTTCAGTCTATGCTGGCCATTGGTACAGCCAGACCTTCGGAGAGCCCGTGGTCATCGCCATTGCACTTAGCGCCGAAGAAGAACAATGGGTGGCGGCCATGCGGAGACTACCGCAAACTTAATGCCCGTACTGTGCCTGACCGGTATTATTAGATTATTTTTAGGAATTTAAATCCCACAGCATTCAAATGTGCCATATTCACGTCGTCTGCTATCCCATAGTAAAGGCTGTGCATCTGTGTGATTGTTGATACTGGCAAAAACCGGCAAATCAGGTTCAGTAGAATGACCGCCGTTGCAGTCCATGTTTGCAAACAGCTGACAGGCGGTCCGAGAGTTTGTAAACATTCTCTTGTCGGCACCGTGTAAAGGTTTATCAACTTTACACCTTTGTGCATCAACAACTGTAAAATGTACCGTATTTTCCACTTTAAGCTATTCTCCTAGTGTAGCTACGTGTATCAGCAGTTAGTAAGATATGTCAAAGTCCATTCCCATGACATCCTATCCTTTCTCTCCTCATCTTCTCAACCCTTTCTTCAAATCTATTTTTAAATTTCCAATGTTGCGTGGATTTTTGCGTGATGCGCGCTCAGACAAACAGACAGACGAACATACAGACAAACCGACAGACCGACAAAAATTCTAAACACGATTGTTTTGGGCTGTGTATCATTCGTAGAGTACACTGCAATGATGACACGGCTGTGTCTGTATTTGTAATTTTATTTGTTAAGATTTTATTATATGTATCTATCTATAGATCTTTAAAATAATAATTAAATTTATTACTTTCTGTAAACTGATATTTTTATGCTTATTAATTGATACAGCTTATTTAAAAAAATAACTTATTTTTACAAAAAACAAACGGATTTTGGCCATATTTTTTAAAAATCTGGTTATAAAATTATGAAAATAATTCGTTAGGTATGTATCGTTTAAAGTGCTCTTTTAATTAATGGTAAATTCTAAATTTCGACATAATACGACTGACGGCTTTGTTAAACTGATATGCACCGTTCAGTCGCGCGTGAGCCCTTCGTACTTTTGCTAACACTGTGCTAGTGCCATCTTTGCACTATAGTGAATACATAGAGATAGCTCACCTAGGTGGTTGTGGTTGTGGCGAGCAAAGCGCGGCGAGGCGGGTGGTAGAGTAGCGCCATCGCAGCGAACATCCACTTTCAGCCGTGAGCCGGTGCGCGGGTTCACCTGCACACCACCCGCCGGCACCGCGCCGCTGTCACCCTAGTTCACAGTTACAAAACAAATTAAAAATTACGTCATGTTATAAAATATTTTAAAATGTGTATGTTACACATGTGTGTGTATGTGCATGCAGAATGGCATGGCTTATTGTATAGTCTCAGCTATTTTATAGTGAAGTGTCACTGTTATTAGTTTATTACCAATCGTAATCATGAGAAATATAGTAACTGGTGGACAGTGAATATTTCACTCAATGCAGCGCAGTACCCAAGGACACCCGAAACACAACCAAACACATCCAATCCAACGAAGCACACATCCTAGAGAGATAACCCCGACCTGATTCTAAACGTACCAAATTGATACAGAGTAATCAATGTATTAGAAACTGCAATAGGAACTATTTTTATAGCACACGTTCTATATATAATAAAAAGAGATTGAGCAAAAGTTCATTGTTTAAATGTTAGATATTCCTTGTCAAAAGTTAGCTGGTATTTTTTAATAACTCTGTATGGGTTATAAAAGTTACCAGCCTGTATAGTTAATAAAAACTACTCCCTTCGTAACAAAAACACATTCCTAAATTTAAAATGACGCGGCTGAGTTGACATGTTATGAATAAGACAAACTGCGGTGTATATAAGTTTTTATGTAAATGTTATGTGGGCCCGACCCGCGCATGATTGGCATATTTCGGCGGACCACATGACGTAACATACCCATGCAAATGTAAAGTTGTCAACCTAACAGTGAATAATCCAAGAAAACATAATGACTTAAAACCTACAAGATTTACATTGTTGCTATTAAACTTAACGCCCAGCTTTTTGAACAATAAAAACAAAGTACAATTTTTGTAAAAAATGTAATCCACAGGTTTCCTAATTAAATTCCATGTCTTTATTTCAATTAAATTGTGGTCGAAACTTATATTCCAAACTCAAAAACAAGTGAGACAACCCAATTCCATTACGTGATGTATGATATAAATAACCTACCTCCCTATTTTACTTACCTATTTCCCGTTTCCGACACGCTTGTTCCTACGAGCTCTCGCTTGCAACTCCCCAAGTATTCATATTCTATATACTATTCATATTGCCGTCCCCAGATCACGTTTACGGAGAACGCGGCGCAGAAAAACTACGTTTAGGGTCGGAACCACAAGGGAATACTACCAATACATATTTCGATATTCCTACTTTTTACACTTAAGAAATTGTCATGTTCCATACCAAAAAAATTGCTTTTACTTCAGCTTCTGAAAATACGATAATTTGTCTTTTGAGACGGCAAACTGTGTCGTTTGAATATCCAATTCTGATTAAATATACGTATTATAAAAGTAGTAAAACGCGAACTTTACTATGATTTCATATACAATACAATGTCTGTTTGTAGTTTTTTTAATATCAGCCTGAAATTGAATCCGCCCAAGTAATTATAGAAATTATATACGAGTACGCGCTTACCTAAATTCGCATTTTCATTCAAACTTAAAACGATTGTAATTTAATACATTTTCAAAAATACCAAGAACTATTTCAGCTATTGAATTAGTTTGTTTAATTTTAAAGTTTCAACGAAATACGATCTACTGATTCAAAAATCTATTTTTACAAATTCTAAATTTAGCAACAATCGACTAGTTCAATTTCGGCTTCAGCCGTATATGTAAAAGATAAACATGGTAGAAACATTAAATCAATTTAAAAATGGACCACTTCCGAACCAGAATATAAAGTTTACCCCTAACATGTTAAAGCAACACAAACGGCTTCATTCACAGACTACAAGTGATGGTTCAAGGTTACGCAAACAGAATTGAGGTTGAGTTGGATCGCATTTAAACAGCACTTATATTGTGTTTATGCAATGTTTTGAATAGATGCTTTAGCATCACGGAATTTGTGTTCATTTGTGCGAGTATGTTCTGAATATTCGCCCATGGATTATTCGTGTGTTTGAAGAATTGTAACGAGATATAACAAAAAAATAGATTGTGCTTAGAATACGTTTGTAAATAATTTCTTATTATTAGGTGCCTCTTTATATTCATATTTAGTTATTAAACGGCTGGTTATACTATGACCTTATGTAACTCAGTTCGTAACCACGATTGGTGTAATCCAGTTGAAATTTCGAGTAAAATAAAAAGGGTTTACACATTTAAGACCAGTTTCATATATATGAACTTATTTCTATTCGTTATCAAATACCTATATATAAGGGGTTGTTTAAATCACCTTTGCAGTGTCAGTGTCCAAATTGATGAAGAGCAGGCGCGCGAGCCGCTGCAGCACGAGCTCTCGCAGCACGGCCGGCACCGGCTGCCCTCTCACTCCTCTACGAGCAACACGATACATTCACGCTGTGATCAAACTCTCTTACATTGTGGTGAACTACGAGCCAACGCTAATCATCTTCTAGTTGAATATTTTAACTTATAATCTTACAATAAATATTGCTACAATAAAAGCTGTAATAAATATTCCCTGTAGTGTACAAGCACAATATAAAACTCATATTAGTGGTTTAATTGCCACAGAAGTTATCAGATAGGACGATTAACCTACTTTCACTAACAAGGCCAATGTAATTTTACAATTCGTCCCCATGGGCGTTGGAACTGCCAAATTTAATTTTCTGAGCCACGTTTTGACAGTATCTACTCTATATTTCCGTTATATCGTTGTAATGACTTGTAGATAAATTGTTCTCGTTAGATTTATCTAAGTTCGTAATTCATGCCCAACTGAACAAGAGCTAAAAGTTTAAAACTGATAACACGTTTAATACTGATTCGGCGAACGTAAAGGACACAAACTCAGTGAATCGTTTGAACTCAGTACTAAAACAGATTCTATAAATATTCTACTCAATAGATTATAAATAGGAAAACTTAAAAACTAATTATTACTGAAACTTATACAATACTAAAATTGATGAAACTTAATTGCTACTAATTTTTTTGATATTGTATATCGCTACAGGTACAGAAATCGGAAACTTTATAAATCCTACATTATTTACCTTTAACAAAGGTTAATATTGACTCTGTAAGGCATTTTAATTGTAGCTGTTTTATTGAATATTTCGGTACAAATTGTTTCAGTGTAATTACGTTGGCGGCTTATTCAATTAATATCTGCCGATAATAAATGACAGATAATAAATGACTACTTATGTAAAAAAATATGTGAAGTACAAATGAAATATATTGTGGTAAAAATACTCGCCTGTAAGATATGTTAAGCGTGACTACGGAGAGTGACGCAGAGAATGATACTAAACACGTACTAACTCCGTAATATAAACCTGAAAAAATAAACATCCTTGTAATTTAAATTATATCATTTACCTCCTAAGAAGCACGTTTGTAGTAACACTTCAAGTGTAACGCTTTGTATCATATCGCTATGAGCGAGCTACCATATTTCAATAACGCTAGGTTTCATGTTGACATTTGAGATGGAATCAATTTAGCTTATGCCTTTTAGTAAAACATGGATCCAATTCTACCCACTCCAGTCGATTCAAATGTAGCTACACGGCAAGTTCCTTTACACATACTTGATCCTGAACTAAAAAAAGATGAAATAACATTTGTTACATACTATTATTTATAAATGATAAAAAAGGATAATGACTAGAAACCCACTGAAAATAAAATGCATACATAAATACATAAATAAATTGTAAATTATTATATTTAATAGAACGTTTAAATTAAAAAGTAAATCACTCTCATCCCTGATAAATCAACATTATGGTTTTATAGCGTACTTAAATAACTATCATTTGTATGTGTTAGCGTATAGCGTTTATATGTTAGTTTAAAGGAGACTGAATTTGTTTATTTGTAAATTAAATTAAAAAATTATTGGACCTATTTTGAAAATTCATTTAAGTTTAGAATGCTAAACAAATGCAGATGAGCGTACAGTATACGCACGCATAAATACACACATCTTTTCATTATCAGCTTATTCAATAACGCTATCCGCAAACATAACGTTGTAGAAGAAACCTTATTCCAGTTAGAGCAACGAATATGAACTTTAAAATTACCAGAATAACTCGTTTACGAAAGTAAAAAAGTTGGTAATCGTGTCCGCATGATTACCGCTCGGTTGAAGAATCCTTTAGGCTATTTTGCTTGGCACCTTTGGAGGCTTGCTTGGCTATTTTGGAGCGAAGCTAGATTTAAAAATTATCACTGGCACGGTATAAGTAAGTACAGACGTGTCCCAATTATAGGTACTGTTCTGTCAGGTATTGCGCCCTTTTTAATTTGATTGCTGTTTCCCTTAAGTACTCGTACATAAAACACACAAAGATCAAACAGTACTAAATATAGATGCCTAGCAAGTTATGTACCTATTGTAGGCATACGTAGCCCTGTATACATAGTCCTAATACTCGTAATATACATTATTTAATTTATACAGTATTGGGATTATACTACATACCACAAAGAATTTGACCGCGTATATGTCATACATTCGCGTTTGACATTTTCGACTGATATAGGCATGTATCGCGGATGTACCACTTACCATCCACAGTATCCACTTACCATCAGGTGGACTGTATATTCGTCTGCCGCCTTCTTACTATAAAATAAAAAATAGTAAACGGTTGAAACAAAATGTCTATACTTAATATATAACATAAACATTATTTTATTTAGTATGAATGCTGTAAATATGACTACTGCAGATCACAGAGGTGATTTACTAAGGGAGACCTTAGTAAATCACCCCTAGTAAATCCCTTAGTAAATCACTAGGAAGTTTTGGGTCATATCCACCACACGGGTCCAGTGCGGGTTGGGGAATGCACATGCTGCAGATATTTTTCTTAATTCTATATAGTAGGTATAGTCCATACATGTATTCTATATACATGTATAGTCCATTCCAATCCAATTTTACCAAAATGTAAACAAACATGGAGGTAATTGTACGGCTTTAAATTAAATAGTGAGGTGATAATTGTTTCCATATATACTATACTAAAACTTTACTTTACTAAACATATACTTCAATAAATTAAAACTAGGTTTTCAGTCACATTTGAACAATTTTCGAATAGTGCAAACTAACATCGATTAAACATCAATCAATATCAATACATTATTAATATTATATTTAAAAAAAGAAACTGCCGGTGGTGGTTGAATGAGAAGAACCGAGGATCGTGGGAGCCCTGGGAGAGGCCTATATCCAGCAGTGGAGAGACATGGCTGATAGTATGGTATGGTATAATTCAATTCCATAATTTGATTCATTGAGACTGCATTCATTGTCCTTGATTTAAAGCTAAATGTTGAGATATTTAATTGATTTGGTTTTGTTTTTTACAAATTGGATTGAAACGGACTATAGCTGGTTTCCTGACAATATTGTTAATCGCCGAGGTAGTGATAATTTATAAAAGTTTTATTTTTTATTTCTCGTTGGAACTCAGTGGGAACTCAAATTAAAATGTATTTAAAGTATTTGTGAGCACTGTTTATACGTGTGTTTACTATTGTGTTGGTCGACATTTAACTAAAGTATAAACAAATCGTAACCAGCTCTTTAATTTTCGTCCACTGCTGGACACGAACCTCATTGAGCTCATTGAGCACTCATTAATACACATGAAGGGGCGTATGGCTTTAAAACAGCGCGCTGGGTAAGCAGGTTGGCCAAGTATTACTAACATCAAATATAATTCGAAGTACGTTCGAAGATAACCTACTGCTTGCTTTATAAGTCGTGTGGGCTTCGTCAGATGTACCGCTACCTAGCTACGCCTCGTCAGGCTTTCTGAATGGGGTACACCGTTGTCTTTGTAAAACTTTCCGTCCGGAGCTCACCGTCTAAATTAAATTTTTTTAAAAGTAGCTATAATACTCACTAATAAGAGGTGTTTTTTCAGTTGGTGGTAACGTGTCCCTGATAGTCATGAGGAAAACGGTCATTGAGAGCAACGCACTGATTCCGAGCGTCACCTTTTCCCCCGACTCTGATGGGACGTAGAATACTAGGAGAGCTACGGAAAAACAATAACTTGAATTTAAGTAAGTAATTAATTACACTTTATTGCACACCAAAAAATACATGATAGTGACATAAAAGTTCAAATAAATTGTATACAAAAAATAATGGTTTAAATAAATGGTAGGCCTTATCAAGGGCGTAGTTAGGATTTTATCCAGGCTGGGGCAAAAGCAAACAATTTTCTTATAATTTAAATAGAGGTAGTGTAATGCAGAAAGTCTGTTACACATTCTTCGCAATGCCAGGGGGGGCAAGCGCCACAATCTGCCAAATCGTGGCTACGCCCATGGGCCTTATAGCTAAAGGGATCTCTTCCCGGCAATCTTTGGTCGAAAGATGTATACATGAAGATGTACACGAGAATAATAGGTAGGTTTTGTGCATTCATGCAACTGTTAATACATGAGAAACATGAAATATTCTATATGTATAATAAAATCCATAATAAGATTTTAGGAAAATATTGATAACCAGCAGTGACCGCGGCTTCGTGCGTGTAGACAGTGGAGTGTGTGTGTCTAGCTTGATTCCCGTGGGAACTTTATAATAGATCTCAATAAAAAGCACATAAATATTAACCTGGCATGTAAGTTGTAACTATGCCAAGTTAAATTAAAATCCGTCCAGAGGTTTGATCATCATGTCTGTTTGTCTATCATGTTTGAATAGACAGACAGGCAGACTAAAAATCCATAAATATTTGTTTTGGGCCCTGTATTGTACGTACTTTTCACAGTAACGACCTTTTTTTGTAAATATCATGTACATACAGACACGCCCTAATTACGGTTTTATTATATATAGGTATATGGTATATAATGTTAACTATTAATTTAACTGCAGAAATATAACGTGATTAAAATTTGTCTATTTACGAGTAAATATCGTCCATGGTATTATGTGTACCAGTAGTAGTTATTTCTGCGTAGTATGTGTCTCTCCACTGCTGAATATAGGCATTACCATATATAGCCACCACACGATCTACCGTTCTTCTCATATACGAATACGGTTGTCAATCCTGCTGCAGATATGACCTGCCCGTTGTCGCTTCAGCGTGCTAATTCCTTGAGCTATGTCGGTGACATAAGGACTTTATCGAATCTTTTTACTTCGGGTTCTATGCCGTAAAGAAACACCGAGCATAGTTATTTTCATAGCTTGCTAAGCGACTTTGGAACTTCTGGATCCGAAATAGCAAAACCGTAGTTATGAATCAAGCCAAGCGTTAGAGTTCGATTTTCGACATGCAAACTATCAGTGACAAAGGAGGTGTTTCAAACTAACCACGTTTTTGTAATTAAACGATTTTTCGAAATGTATTCTACATGCGTAAGTAGACACTTGAAAACGATGAAATTTCAAAAAAAATAATTATCTAAAACATAGGTCTGTAACTACGCTGTTACCATTCTGTACCTAAAAGATCCCGTCCTTAAATTTAATCTCTTTAAATGTCCAGCGCAAACCCTTAAATCGAATAAGTATTAACAAAAAGGATTACCTACGAGTGTTTTTCAGGAGAGCTTAAGGAACAAAATTTTACAAAACTAGCTTTTCCGTGGACGTGTATTTAATTTAAAGCAGTCTCGGCGCGTGGGTTCTTCTAAAGGGACTTAAAATAGTAAAGACTTTTGTGTGAAGCAGAGTCTGCACTTTTAGATAAGTTTTTTTTCTAAATTACAGGTAAGTTTAATTGAATGTAATTCGTGAGAAATAGGATTTATTTAGCTATACTGTGTAATAAAATCGTGACGAAAATGGATCTGTTCATAAAACATTTTCAAGAGTCGAGTAATGTACATTATTGTGAACGCTACGAATTACGAATGATACAGAGTACAAAACAAAAAAAAAATCGGAATGCTTGTTGTCTGGCTGTCTGTATAAACGCGAGTCATGCAAAAATCAATTGTAAACTCAGCATAACTCACATATAACAGTGTAGGGTAGGATGGAATGCAATAGGTACTAAGTACATAAAAAGAAACAGACTGAACATTCCGATTAACTCATCACTGTTGGTTAAAATTCCAATGAATTATGAATGCAAGCAATCACACACATATTCTTCAAACGTAAAGAAATAAATGTTGTGAAGAAATAAAGTAATGTTCGAAATTTCTCAAAAAATATATTTTACCTCGCTGGGCCCTGGTACTTTTGGAATCTGATAATACATGAATAAAACCATGCGTTTTGTGGACAAACAAACTGGTGTCGAAATTTCTCAAACAATATATTTTACCTCACTTAAATCTTATTAGACAATTTCTTTTTGCCAATAGCGTAATATCCCAGGGAAAATGAACAATAAATTCCAGGCTTAAGTTATATATTGGTGGCTACGTATACAAATGGTGGGATTGCAGCCAACACGGCTAGTTCTAAATACGATTAAGTGAAAGATTCATTCGATCCAATAGATCTCTACAATGCGAGTAAGGTATTGTAAACGCTTCATACGAAATGAATGGACTCTTTTGATATTCAAATACATTTATTTACGGAAAAGTATATAAAATAACTTCTTCCATTTGTACCTAATATGACACATACAATCCTTTCATTTTCTTACCGACGCTTTTATAAATATATTTTTCACCAAATAATCTTTCAGCTGACGCACGCATGAGTAAACATCTTCTATACCAGGATATTACTTTATATTAAAACATACGGTTTGTTTCTTTCTTTACAAGTTTGTCAAGGTAAATGTATTTCAATATTACATTGTAGGGTTAGAAATTTAAATTTTTCCTTTATGTTAAAATAAAATTTGCTTCCAGAGCCTGTCGTTATAAATACATCTGTATTTTTTTCAAGCTTTTTTCGTAAAAATTCCAAAGTGAGAGGTTAAATGGTTCTTTTAAGCGGTAGGTACTGCTACCATACCATCAGGTAAAATAAATCCTCCCTATTCATTCAGGGTAAAAATAATTATCTGAGTATTTTAATTTTTATGTAGATAAAGAGTGAAGAAATCTTACCAATCCCATTGATGAGCAGACAAGGCAGGATCAGGTTAAAGACATAGAACATAGGTCTTCTCCTCAGCTTAATGACGTATGTTATGTCAGGGTAGGGTTCCACGCAGCAGGAGTAGTACTGATTGTGCCTGATCGCTTCGAAGCTAACCAGGTCGAATTCACCGTTGGTCTGATAGTTCGTTGTATCACCTTCGTCAAACTGCTTCTTTAAGTCCAACTATAAAAAAAAGAACACGTTTTTGCAACATTGTTCATTATTACGATCTAATTAAATGGTTTAAGTTGATATATTTTTATCGGTTGTGCAGGAGAGAGCTTCAAAAATAATGTTGTAATTTTATTTCAACCGAGAATACTTTAAAAGTCGTAGTCATATATAACGCTGCAATAGAGTTGAAAAGTAATACAAGGCCGCCATGACCTCCAATTTACTAGTTAACTAGCGTAATAAAGTAATAACAAATATTTATTTCTGTAACAAAATAACAACATATTAAAAAAAATATTTATATCAGGGGCTACATATCTTCAATAATCAATTAATAAGAGTCTTCAATAATTTCCATCCATCTTGTATCTTTTTCATCTTGATCAATGCAAGACAACAGAAGAAATAACAAGGAAATAAATAAGAGTAATTATATAACACCTCATTCAATGGCACACACTAGGATCCAGAGACATACGTGAGTGACATATACCTGAGCACATTCCCGTCTCATCCTATCCCATCCCTCCCATTTTCCCAACCCTTTCCTTAATCTGTAAAGGTAGGCAGCGCATCTCAGGTTGTGTCAACGTTTGTCATTCTGGACTGATATTGACATGTGTCGCGGATGACTTTGGACGACAGTTTCCACTTACCATCAAATGGACGGTATGCTCGTCTAGCATCTTTTTTCTCTAAAAAAAAACACATACAACGCAACACGTATAAAAATGGAGTCTTAGACTCCATTTATTCGGAGAATAATGAAAGTATACGAAATAGATATTTTTTAAATAGAATTTCATGGAATATCATCAGTTAAAGCTTATAATAAACCACCCCTGTAAAAGGTAAAACCTGGTTCACTAAGGCAATGAATTAAAAACTAATTTAATTTACGTATAATGACAACAAAATTCGATTTTAATTGATTGTCTAAAATGCAAGGACTTAAAGAAAATAAATTCAGTTAGTGGTTTCATTCGCGGCGGATAAGTTGATTGCAAGACAAATTGTGAGAGAGACTTGCGATTTGAAAGTCAAATAATAAGAGACGAGGAAAAAGCAAATTTGGAGATGCCTCAGCATTAAGTAGATGTTAAGGTAAGGATGTAGATTGTAGACAATAATCGCTTGGGAATTATCCCTGTCGCCTGGGAAAAGATTTCCTCCATATTTTCTTTTGGCTCACAGAACATAAATATATTTGATGTAAATAAATGAAAAATATATTTGAAATAGAGAAACGTACATAATAAATAATAGCTTCAATCTGCCTATCATCTATATATTTATCGACTGTAAAGGTAAATCCAGTTTCTAGACTATTGAAATCATAATGTGGATACAGGATAGAAAATATTATGTGAATCTAGTGAGGCAAATCTATAAATCGGCTTAAAGCATAGCTAGCAAAGGCGATATAGGTTTAGGACGATATTCGTTTTCTGAAAATATATATTAAAACATGGATGAATGAACTTTTTCGATCATGAGTTCTAAAACTAGCGGCGTACATACTAGATTTGAAAATGCTCAAATGCTTATTGTTAATTCAGAGGCAAAAAAGTTCGGTTGGGAAAATATAGGTAACTTTATATTTTGTCATATTTTATATTTATATACATATTTAACATATTTGCTATATATTTTATATTTTAAAAATCATGAATCTACATTAACAGCCATTCTCGTAGAAAATTAACTGTTAGGAAAATAGCACAAAGAAGCGGCCTTCGCATTGGTTAGTGCAGTGTTCCGATTTTATGCAAGAGCCAGCCTCTTTGTACATATACCCAAAACTATTCCATTTTAGCTCTTGTTTCTAAATATATAAGATGCACAAACAAAGGTTATAGATCGACCTGTTGCTGGCAGTAAGTACGTAATATGTAATGATTAAAACGTGGCCTTTTTGGCATCTTATATCATGAGTATTTAGCATTTTGATATAAATATCAATTTAACATACTTAATTATTCAATTATGAATAATTCAGTATGACTGGTAGTTAGACGGTGGGTAGAATAAATTGGAATAAATAGAAGAGGTCCATTAATGTCCTACATAGGGAAAAAGTATTTAATTGATGTGTATTTAGGTATACATTTTACGAAAAACATTAAAAGATTATATGAGACTCACGAGCTTGGACTTTTTCCACAAAAAGGGGAAATGTAAAACCAGTCAGCCTACACATTGCGAAAAAAAACAATTATGAGAAGCATGACAGGACGATCTTTTTCATCTCCAGGCTTAAATTTAATTTTGTACTAAGCGAAGTTATCACGTAAACTGTGGAAGGTTGGCTTTTTAAAATGTCAGGCGTGTCGGGCGTAGTCACGCAATATTGTATTTAACCCTCTTCTCGACACAAAACATGGTATTGATACCCCAAACTTTTCAAGATCTAAATTACAATCTCAATCTCATACACCAACTACAGATCTATGCAAACATATTCACTACTGCAGAAACTGTCTTACGTTTCCTGTTAAAGTTATTTTCCTGTCTTACGTTTTCTGTCAAATATCAACTTTATATACCTGAAACTGAGTTCAGAGTGAGATCATACCTACCTATCTACATCATTGACCTGTGATTATAATATTTATTTCCTATCTACACACACGTTGTCTGGCAAAAATCGCAATTTATTACATACTGCACAGACTGTGTCTCATATTTCTGTGCAGCCTTACTAAAAGAGCTTTATATAGAGCCCGTGTTATGTAGCGATAACTGTAATACGTATAAATATGTGCTTATGTTATGTTATCAGTGTTATCATATTTGGTTTGTTGAGGTTTAATGAATTCATACATATCGCAGTTTATAGATTGTTTCATAGAGCATAGAAATACTGATAAGAATATGAATGGTAATCGTGCCGTATGAATCGAAAATATTTAATGTCCATAAAATTTAACGACTCAGTGAATATTTCAACAATTGTATTGCAATGCTATAATGTTTTTATCAACAAGCTGATCACTTTTCGATTGAATGAATTTGCTTTCAAGTACTATAAGCTTGGTTATATTGCCTCGCTTCGTTGAGTGGTTTCACACGATTCTAAAACTGTGCAAACTTGTTTTATATTCGATTTAAGTGCTTAAACTGAAATTTGCAGAAATACTCATAAACAGAAAAAGCTAGACTTGACTTGACATGTCACGAATCCAGATATATTATTGTATGCTCAAGCATAAATAACGTTTTTGTTCAAGTCATTGATAAATTAATTTACCGTGCATTATAAGAGTCAATACTCTGTACTAATAATGCACGATGTACTGTACACCGTACAAAACTCTGTGGGTAGTACTCAGTACTTCTGTAATGTGCAGTGTAGTACAGAGTACTTAGTAGTATACTGTACTCTACAATACTACTGTACTACTTAGTACAGTAGTAATCAATACAAGTACGTTCGTATCTCAGGAAATTACGGAATCAACTTAAGTTCGTTTGAGCCAGATAAGAAGATTATAATTATTTCGATTTTTGAAATTATTTGATATCTAGATTGCTTCTTGCTTCTTCTTCAATCTAGAAATCCTATACACAGTATATTCTTATATAAAGTAATATTATTGATCTTTTTAAAACTACAAAGTTTTAAACTATTTTTTTAAAGCTATTAAAACTACGGAATACACTTCTAAAGACTTACAGGTTTTTTTTTTATAGACTAGTGGGCGGACGAGCAAGCGGTCCCACGTGATGGTAAGTGTTACCGCCGCCCATGGACACCTGCAACACCAGAGGGTATGCGGGCGCACCGCCGACCTTGCAAAATCCTACAATGGAGATTTAAATTACCTATCAAAACTGTGCATGCCTTGTTAAAAGGTATTTTGTCTTTGTAGTTATTACACCTATTTATTAATTTAATCCATATTCTTCAACATACATTTGTTAATCTTTTAAATCCCTGTTCTAATTCAATAATATAAATTTGAAAGTTTGTTTGTTCGTTTGTTACCTAATAATTCTGCAATAAATCTACGAACATTCAGACTAGTGTAGAATCACGGGATGGCTTAATATGTAGGATAAATTTTAATCCTAAATTTCAGGAGGACGAAGTTGAGAGCTTAATCTATACTAATATAATATTATAAATGCGAAAAAGTGACTCTGTCTGTTACCTTTTCACGTCTAAACCACTGAACCGATTTTGATGAAATTTGGTACGGAGATAGATCGAAACCCAGGGACGGACATAGGGTACTTTTCAGGGTCGAACTTAGGGTATTTATCGCGATAACCGAATTCCACGGTGTAAAAAAGAAAAAGTTGCGCTAATTTTTGTTTTAGTTTTAATTGACACATTTTTCATCTTTGAATACTATTATTTAAATGGATTCATAATAAAATTAGACTGACACCGACCTTCATTTCATTCGGCGCACCTCGTTCCATACATAACATGGGGCGATCGCTAATACAATAATAATAAAAAAGAAGTGCTAAACATTAAATAAAGTGCTAATTAATGCGAACTTGATAGTGTAGATAGTTAATGTTAACACAGAGTGAAGAATTGCCAATGAAATTGTAGAGTCAGTTTAGCAACCGTTTCAATTCGAAACTGACCTGGTTATCGTAACTTCTGGAGACTTATGCAACGAATAGGATAAGTGACAAAAGGCATTTATTATTTATTATGAGGCGTGCGAGTTGAACAAGAAAGTTAAACGTGTGCAAATAAGCATTTTTTCTTCACATCATTGGAGATAGATGCCGAGAAGTTTATGATCAATTCACGGAGGATTTCAGATCATTTGATGAATTAAAAAAAAAGATTCGATGACGCAGGAAAGGCAATAAGTTTTTCACACGCGATCAGCAGGAATAACCGACGGAACAATATGGACTCCTTCTTCCAGCACACGAAAAATGCAGTCTTATGCTGTTTATAGATTATCACAAATATTACACACACACACTATCAATAAACTGTCACTATTAAACCACAAAACCCATAATACATAATTTTTACATTAAACAAACAACAAGTCACCCATCACTTCTCGAGTTCCCGCCAAAAATGAATGTGATTTTTTGGGGTATTATTTGTTATTGAACCATCAAAAATACATCAATATAATTAAGTATCTGATGAGTCCAAATATTCAGTTAGTTAACATAAACATTATCACAGCTTTCTTGAAGAGTTCTTTTATTGAAGTTTGAACGTAAGAAGTTGAAGTTGTCGTATATTCTTTTTATTACAAACAAAATACAAATCATTCTTTGTTACTATTAACTACCCTTGTTGTATAACCTAATCCCAGCACATAAGGCCCACTGACTTCTCCTTGCAATCATTAAGAAGGGGCTTCGGGCCTTATCCAACATACCGGCCCGGTGGTGGTAGATCGTACGGATTGGTCGACACATGTCCGAATATTTTTTATTTTTATTTTTGACCATGCAAGTTTTCTTCATCACCCAGTGAATGTTAATTTAAAAATCCATACTTAAGTACTACTCAGTACTACGGGCCAGAGTTTGAATAAACCTAGTCTACCCATAAATATTGTTACAAAGAAAACATTGATATTTTTATTTTTGCATTATCATTTTATTAAAAGATTTTGTGTTATTTTAGACAAGAATATGTAAGCATTTTAAAAATATAACGTTTATCCGTAATGGTCACAATTTGCTTTTCTACAATCATTCAAACATTATGGCCAGTTTTCGATTGAAACCCGCACCATTTCCATGGGAAAATTAGCAGTTGTCACCCTTATGGGATGTTTCAGAAATTCAATATTATGATGGCGTTTAGAGTATGTCATACTCTCTAAAGCAAACCATAAATTATAATCGAATAATAACATCGGGACTAGATGACGGCCAATCTTCAGCTCTAATGAAGACGGAAATATTCCTGTCTAGCCACGCCTGTGGTGAACGAGCCTTATGACCTGGTGCTGATTCTTGCTGACAGCTCCATTCTTGGTTAGGGAACATTGTGTTGCTAAGAGGCTTTACGACCTTCTCAAGAATCGTATCTTGATACACTTGAATTTTAATATCTTTTTCACAAAAATATGGTTCTCTCACTCTTTGATAACTAACACCCCACCAACACCAAACCATCTCTATAGCCGGATAGTGGCAACATTGCACCTTATTGACTAATTGAGCAGCTCTTTAGAGTTATGAGCATAAACTCGATCATTCTGCTTGTTAAAATGTTCCTCAGTAGTGAATATTTTCTCGTGTGTAAATAATATTTGTCTGTGAGCTCGCTTTGCGTACCGTCGAAGAAGTTGTTTTGATTTGTCAACCCTATTTTTCTTTAAATTCTCAGTTAAAAATGACCAGTATAACTTTTGTGAGCGGCTAGTCTTAAATCGTCTTTTAAAATACGTAACGTGGTTCTGGGTGCTATATTTATATCTCTGGATAAAATATTTTGCTTCCGGACGGGATTTCTTCGGATTCTCTCCTTCACAGCTTTAATGGTTTGTTTAGTACGAATAGTGCGTGGACGGCCAGACCTTTTTCTGTCACACACAGAGGACATTTCAATTTACCTGCCGATAGCCCGGTACATTCGGCTAATACCAAGAGGATGGAGAGTTTTAAAACTTGCATTTAGCTCCATGCCTACTTTGTGTAATGCAATTACAGCAATACGGTTTTTCTTATCACCCCACTCCATTCTAATATTAGTACAATATTTAATAATGATTGGCCAAAATGAGAAAAACCATTTATTTTTTATGAGATTCTAAATTCAAATGTAATTTATATTTTTTCTTTATTGTAACTCCATTTATGGCCAGACTGGGTATATAACATACATGTATTATTTATAGATATATGTGAATAAGGAACGGTTGGTTAATGTAGCAATAGTAAGGGTTAGAATCAAAACATTTTGGGTACTTTAAACTGTTGACGACTGTATTTATATATATATATTTTTATAGGAAGAAGCCGTATATATATATATATATATATATATTTCAGCACTAAGTACAAACCATATGCATGAAACTTAAAAATAAAATGAACGCTGGTGTTGCATGCCAACCTATATAGAATACACAACATAGAACAAAGGACTGAGTAAACATATGTTATCACGACCACCGTGTAGCTTTTTATTTCACAATGTAATGAAAAATGTAGTAATTTAGAAGGTAAACACGGCAGTCCATTGTGTCCACAAGGAGTTCCCTCGCCGGCGGGCACACAGATTACAATAACATTCTTCCTTACTTTTGACGATAAACGCCCTTTTTACCAAGTTTTTGTACAAATATTAGCCTCGTTTACGATCTTTCGTCGTATTATAAAGCTCCATTATGTTAATCTTGACTTTTGTTAACTATATTAACTACATAAGTAGTATCATGGAAAAGTCGCGTATACCTTTCAAAGAAATTCCTGTTTCTAATAGGGTTAAAGTATGAAATTGCCGTTTTATAGTAATAGATACTTTGAATTGACATAAAACCTTCATGGTGTGAGATTTTAGAGTGAAACTTTTTTCACATGATACCTATGAGGTTCTTGTTTTAAAAAATGTGCAACATTCGATTTTCGACTTTCAATTGTTTTTTTTATTCAGCTTAGACGGGAAAGATGGATACTTCGAAAATCCGAGTAATCTTTGAATACGAGTTCCGACGCGGAACTAACGCGGCGGAAACGGCTCGCAATATCAATGCTGCGTTTGGAGAGGAGACTGCTAATGAACGAACCGTGCGTTTGGTTTAAACGCTTTCGTAATGGAAACTTCGTGGAAGACCGCCCACACAGGTGAATAACGCTGAATTGAAGGAGATGGTGGAAGCCGATCCGAGTCAAACTACCCAAGAATTAGCGGCATCGTTTAACGTTACCTTACTTACAATATTGACTCATTTGCATCAAATCAATAAGATAAAAAAAATATGAAAAATGGGTGCCTCATGATTTGACTGATCTGCAGAAAGAAACGCGTGTTGAAACTTGCGTTGCCTTGTTGAATCGGTACAGAAATGAAGGAATATTGGATCGAATTGTGACATGTGACGAAAAGTGGATTCTTTACGATAACCGAAAGCGAAAAATGCAATGGCTGACCCCAGGTCAACAATGCAACGCCGCAACAGTGCCCTAAGGCAAAGCTTACCAATAAAAAGGTAATGGTAACTGTTTGGTGGTCTATTCATGGTGTTATTCACTATAGCTTTCTCAGGTCTGGTCAAGCAATAACAGCAGATGTTTACTGTGCCGAACTTCGAACAATGATGGCGAAACTAGCAGTGAAACAGCCCCGACTCGTGAATCGATCTTCACCATTATTGCTCCATGATAACGCAAGACCTCACACTGCACGAGAAACCGTTGTAACTCTACAGGAGCTGCAGTTAGAAACCATACGTCATCCTCCGTACTCGCCAGACCTTGCTCCAACGGACTACCATTTTTTCGTGATTTGGACAATTTTCTACGTGGTAAAAAATTTTCTTCCCAAGAGGCAGTACAAAATGCTTTCACACAGTTTGTCGAATCTACATCCCCAGAGTTCTATCGCAAAGGCATAAATGAACTTCCGATTAGATGGCAACAATGTATAGATAATGAAGGTAAATATTTTGATTAAATAAATATGTTACATTTTAGAAAAAAACTAGTTTTAATTTTTCAGTACAAATCGGCAATTTCAATTAAAGCAATTCGGCAAAGGGGTACAAACCCCTAATATTTGTTGCTGAATTTACCTTGTTCTCAACTTTACGCAGATTATATGATATTAAAAATAATATTCAAATAATCAAAATAATGACCATAGAATATTTTATACGAGTGAGTTTTTTTTGTGGAAAATAATATTTCTAAAGTAATATTAATATACACAACTCCGTACATCGTGCACATTAATATAAATGATCATTTTTGGCAAATATGATTTAAAATATAGACAACAATTTCAAAATATTGTTATTGTTCAACACTATTAATATTAATTAATATTCATATAGTTCGGCCAGACTGCGTTAGGTTTAGGAAAAGTACCGTTTTTATAATAGTTTAGTTAATACCACGGCCAACAGATGGCACTGTATCGTTTTCGACCTCGCGCTATGGTTGCGTTTCTGTGTGAGCCATAAATTGTAAAATTTGATGTCTTTTTATTTTTGCCAATATAGTGAAATATATCATGATAACTGGTTTTATTGCTCCTACCCTCGGAATTCGGATTGCAACCAGGTTTAACAGTTACAAAACAATGATACGTGAATCCCATGACATACTCGTACGTATCATTCGTAAAAGCGATAAATTCTGTTTTCTAGAATTTATCAAACCTTAAAACCGCTTTCCGTTCCTAAAAAGTTCCATTTTTAGAGATGTGCCGGTTTTCACAGGACACACAGATATAAGTTGTTATTAATTAGGTATCATCAATTTATCACCATATTAAATACTATAAGTACTTAAGGCACTATGTAATTTTATAATTGTATTTCATTATAATACTAGGTTGATCAATATATTTTTGGAAAAGTATTGTAACTTTACGAAACGTATATCTAAATTGTATTTATTTTTCAACGTAATTACCTTCTAATCTAATATACCTCGAATAACGTTTTGCAAGTTGCTCAATTCCCTTAGAAAAAAAGGCTGGATCCTGGGTATCGAAAAAAGACATCGTATATCCGGAAGCTAAATCACGTGTATGTATCGAATAATATTAGGCTGTGTCAGCGGCTCCGTCCGCCGTTGCAGTAGGATTTTTTTTTATAAAAAAAGGCGGCAGACGAGCGTACAATCCACCTGATGGTAAGTGGATACTGTCGTCCATAGACATCTGCGATACATGCTAATATCAGTCCAGAATGACGAACGTTGGCACGCCCCCAGATACGTTGCCTACCCTTGCAGATTTTAATCTTCCTTTAGAGATTCCTTAACTATTCCTTAGAATGGAGTGGGAAAATAGGGAGGGAGAGAATGGGATGGGAATGGACATATCTCATTCACTATCGAAACACCTACGTACATTGGGCAAATACGATAAAGTAGGAAATGCAGTACATTTAGAGGCAGTCTTCTGTGAGAGAGGGGTAACGTGGCCAGTCGAGTACGCCCAGCGGCTGAGGAAATGCAACATGCACTCTCTCCCTACAAGGCCTAGGAGTTTCTATCTGGAGGACATTTTATTAGATCGTCTAGTTTATATCAGGAAAAGGTTATATTTGAATCATTGTTTTTCTTTTTTTAATTTTGGGCAATAAATAGTCAACAATTTTAAAAGTTTGTAGTATTAAATGTTACTCGACTGAACTGATAAGACTAAACAAGAAACCGAGTCGACTACAAATCTCTAGACTGGAAAAGAAAGAAACCTCTCCCTCGTGGTCCCCGGATGGAAAATATGACGTGAAACATCCCCTTGAAAGGTAAGCGGTAGGTGTGAATAGGTATCATGGCGACACGTGTGCGAGGCGCAATGATTGATTGATCGAAGGGGGGAACCGATCAGTAACACAACCGTCGTTCTAATAACCATTGACTCGTGAGTGCTCCTTTTTGAACTGAATGGCTAGTACCTACTTATGTCGCTAAGTTAAAATACTAAATAATCTTCTATGTTTAGCATGTTACTCGTAAATATTGTAGCACTATACAATTCCGCAATGTTATTTAAGAGTTGGTTTAAAAATTAAAAATTGATGAACACTATTAATATTAGTTAATATTCATATAGTTTGGCCAGACTGCGTTAGGTTTAGGAAAAGTACCGTTTGTTATAATAGTTTAGTGTCAAGGCCAATAGAAGGCGCTATATCGTTTTCTACCTTGCGCTATGGTTGCGTTCCTGTGTAAACCGTAAATTGTGAATTTCGGTTTGGTGTCTGTGCTTGCCAATATAGTGGAATATATGGTGATATCTGTGGTTTTATTGCTCGCACCCTCGGATTGGAAGTATTGGAACCAGGTTTAACAAAAATCATCGTATGATAATAACGATTTTGTAATGTAAATATTTTTATTAAACAACTTTTTTATTACGATTAATATGAGATCTTAATGACATTAAAACATTACGATGTTCGCAAACATTCGATCCTAGACATTGACTTACCTAATAGCGTAACTGATACTCGTATTCAATACACTCGTAATGTTTCAGAAGACTCTAATATGATTGATACATGTCTATTGAATAACAACATGAAAGTATAATAAAGCAAGGATCATACCATCAACACTCACCTATACTCTACTGATTTATGATCTTGGAGATTTAGTCAGCTGTTTTATTCGAGTACCATAACAAATTCTTTAAAATATCCCTTAGCTTACGAGATTACTTTTCTTTTTCTACTCTATTACAGAAGCAGAATACCAAATCGACTAAGTTATTTATAACTTTTAAATATGGCGTAATGCAAATATTCGGACAGTGGAACATGAATAATGTATGTACTTACAAAATGGTACATAAGAGAGCCGCCATAAAGGAAATGCTGATATCAATATCCCCAGTTAGAAATTGCATACATACAAATCGATTTGAAGTTTTCAGCGACTCGGGCAGCTTTTATTTTGTCATTTTAAATGCTCAGTGAAAGGGAAAATATTTACAATCGACGGTTACACGGTAGCTTTGCAGTATTTCAACTAACTGGAATGAGTTACAAACTATTCAAAAGTGAGTAGGTATTTCTGAGCGATGCTAAGCGCACCATTGTTACTTTTAATATTTAAGGTGCAGTCTTTTCTCATCTGTTGTAATGTCTCTCAAATTTAAATATCTCTTTGTTGTGAGTACCATGGGTAAAAGCGTCACTTGAGTTTTCGAAGGAGGGTGCACTTTGCATTCCAACGGCCACTGGGCGCACTCGACTGGCCTCGTTACCCCTCTCTCACAGAATACTATCTTGAAATTCCCTACTTCATTAACAATTCATTAACTCATTCATTAACTATTTTATTAACAAAGGTAGGCGTGCATCCGAGGGCTTGCCAAAGTTTGTCATTTTGTACTAATGTTGGCATGTATCGCGGATGTCTATGGGCGACATTATCCACTTACCACCACGTGGGCTGTATGCTCGTTTGCCATCTTCTTTCTATAAAAAACATAATAAAAAAAAAAGAACTTGAATCGTGAACAAGTTCTGTGTACCTGGAGTTGACACTGTTATGGTATGAAAGAAGTCTCATTTTTTACACTCATCAGGGGCGTATTGCTCCTTTATGAGCTTTTTGTATTGAAATGTATAGATAATGTTCAGAAAAAATAAATAGTAGATAAGGTATAAGTCCAGATTAAGAAGTTAGATGTTTGTATTTTTACAATATATACAAAATTAAAAAGGTTCCCCCCGAAAGCACCGCCACGGAAATTATATGTGGCAAAAGGGGATAATATTCAGTTTATGCAATTAATTTATTTATTAAATTCTCGAGGAAATAGTTTGTTAGCAAAACAATTACATCTACGCATAGAAACACCTGCTACAAGGCTCTTTATAAAGTAAAGTAATAAGAAATAAAAGAATTTTGTAGCACCTACCTACTCTCCTGGTACAGAAAAAGGTAACATTAATCATTCCTAATATTTATTTTTATCTGAGCAAAAATTAAATATTTCTCGTGTTATTTCAGATGGTTACACTGTTACTATAGAATTAGATAGAGCTACTCTCAATGTTAAGACGGATCGTATCATACAAAGAACGTAAAGCGAAGCTCAATATCGGCTCAGATCTTCATTGAAATTGCACTTACGTAAGGTAAGGTACACTATTTTTTTGCCGGTGGCGAATTTGAAATGTTTCCTTGGCCGTATTCAAATTGCGGATCTTACCGCTCTGTTCTGTGAAGAAAATGGTGCCATCGTCAATGGCAAGAGGTTTGTTTATACAGAGTTAAATAAAAAATACCTGCACCATCTTAACAATGAATTTCTTAAACTAATTAAATAACTGATTAAATTAAAAATCAGTTCGATTAATATTCGTGTATTCGTTTAGAAAATGGCGAATACGAGGTACATGTACTCGTACTAAAAACACAATACCAACCTAGAAAGAATACCAAACAATATCAAGAAAGGGATACATGAGACCAGTTTTCCCACGAGACAGAGAGATAGCATACGCGATGGCAAAGAAAGGGATGCATGAAGCCAGTTTTTCCGTTTTTTCCACCAGGTAAAAGGCGTTTGAGACGCGCGTGCAACCGCTCTGAAAGAAACCGCTGGTCACTGCTCCATTCACGATTTCACGCTGCCATTTAGGGTTCGTCACTGGCCGTTCTGCTCGAATGATGCCGTCCCTTTCTTTAGGGCCGTGACTCAAATATCAGTATCATTTGACGGAGTAAAGCTGCACAAGAAGCAGCTTCACATTTACCTGCCCACGGACAACCAATATTTAAATCCTATAACCATGAGACGTTATCGCATCTTGCGTTTCACTATATTATCACCGTCCTTCAAACATAATATGCTACAATAGTTACGAGGAAATTCAAACATTGATGTCGCAAACGCAATCGCAAACTAGATGCTGTGAAATAGTTATATTATTACTCAAATAATAATCAAACGACCCGCTCGACTACTTTAATATCCAAATTCTTACCTGAAATCCATCGTAAGTCCACGACGCCCACTTCATGGTACAAAGTTGCACGTCGAAAGGGAACTGCTCGACGTTTATGTCACAGACAGACACGTAGATGCCATGGCTGAGCCACGTAACCTCTCCCGTATGCTTCACTATCACATTTGTGTTGATCACCGCTGAGCGATAGTTTGGGTCCGCACTGCGAATAAATAAGGCTTTTCAATTATGTGTCCTGGGATGTCCTAAAAACATTCTATTTATTAATAGACTTGACATTTAAAACATGAAATACTAGAAATAATTACTAAAAAAGTACATACTTATATAGAAAAATAAACTTCCTCTGAGGAATTCAAATAGCAGTAAATAAAATTTAAAGTAAAATTACACTAACATATAACTATGAAAATCTGTTTGGATGAAATTTGTTTGGAATAAAGCAATGGGATTGTAATAAATTTTTATACGGGGTAATAATACCCCATAGAAAAGGCTACTTCTTATTCAGATTCGTTACGAAGTTCCCGCGGGAATCATTATAAAGTCCACACGAACGAAGTGGAGGGTGAAGCTAGTTAAAATTGATCTTAATATATACACGAATGTTTTACAATTCAGATGGCAAATTAAGCGAAAAATTATTTTTAAGAATTCCGGAATGTAATTGTTATTTTATGGACGAAATTCTAAAATAATGGAAATCGCTCCAGGGCTTACAAGTTACCGAGTTTTCTGATTGATTTCGAATTCATAATATTTAGGTTTCTCATCACGGGAGAGCTATTGATAAAATAGAAATAGGTTGTCCACTGTAATTTAAAATTTCCAAATTGTTAGTGAATAAATATTTCAGACTTTTAAGTAAGGGTGACCAAATTAAGATGTCTCTTGCTCCGTATTTCTCTAATCACAACAATTTGAATTCCAAGGCATTGCTCGTGACAGATAGAGTGCCTGCCTGCTGACAGGTAATAAATAACGCGGACAGATAATATTGTACTGTTTGTCAACGATAAATTTCTTTGTCATGCATTTGTGTTGGTATAGGGATTCGTATAACGCCATTATTAGTTATCCATTAAGTCAAAGCCGAATACAGGAGCAAGTATGTATGTATGAATGTATGTATGTATGTATATATGTATGTATGAATGTATGTATGTATGTATGTGTGTATGAATGTATGTACGTATGTATGTATGAATGTATGTATGAATGTATGTATGAATGTATGTATGAATGTATGTATGTATGTATATATGTATGTATGTATGAATTGTATGTATACGTAAAATGGCATGTGTCACTTATTTATGATTCTTGAAGAAGATTACGAACCCTGTGTAGTTTACTAAGACAGTGATGTGTGTGGAATTGGTGAAGATAGACATCATTGTTGGTGGAGTGTAATCGGAATCAACAAGAACGGGAGGCATTAGTAAGGACTCTCAATCTGAACAATAATCTGTATGTTCCATAAAATCCTAGCAGAATCTAATTCACGAGCACACACACATTGTACATTTGTACACATTCGTGAGCCCTCACTAGGGCTGATATATTGGTACCTAAATTAATGTTGTAGAAGGTTATTAAATGTAACTAAATTAATTGTAGGTTTAGGGTACGATAGAACTGACAAAAACTGTGAAGACAACTGTGCATAAAAGTTCCTTAAAAAGAAGAATAAAACACAAAAGTATATTATTTGTTTATAAATACGAAATTAGTATTTGTTTCTTAAAACAACAAATTGAATAAGGAAACCAGCATTTCACTAAAAGTATTACAATTTAGCTGACATAGCTGAATAGAACAGTCGGCCGATTGCCGTTATGGTACCTATGATGTCATACCTCCTATGACCCAGGTTTATTGAGTGTATCCTATATTTCCCCATAGAGCCTAATAAAGGTACTTACAATGTAACTACAAATTTGTCTCAGATAACTGTGAGAATAGTGATCATGTTTAATTTATGTTAAGTGAGTTAAGTGAACATAATAATAACATAATAGAACATAATTAGAACATGGTGAATAAGAAAAAATTACAATGAACGGCCAAAAATCAATTTATTTTTCTCAAAATATTCTCCGTGAGCGTCAATACACTTTTTCATACGAATAAACCAATTTCCATAACGTTTATTCCACTTCTCCGTGGTGACCTCGGTAACGTCTCTTTCATACTCTTCTGGCGATGAAAATCGTTGACCGCGTAATTAGTTCTTAATTTTAGGAAACAAGAAAAAGTCACAAGCCAAGTCGGGACTGTACGGAACCTGCCAAGTCGAGACGGGATGGTTCATGAGTTCTACGTTTTTCGCCTTCGAAAAGTCGTTTGTCTGTTTGGCCCTGTAAGAGTTGGGACTGTACGGAACCTGCCAAGTCGAGACGGGATGGTTCATGAGTTCTACGTTTTTCGCCTTCAAAAGGTAGTTTGTCTGTTTGGCCCTGTAAGAGTTGGCATTGTCAGGGCAAGATTAGGTATGCGGGGTTTACGGTTGTTTTTACGATGTTCGTCAATAACTTCCGGCAAGCAAATGGTCGTGTACAAAAGAGCATTCACGGTACAATGATTCTCCAAAGCAACAGTAGCCACGTGTCCAGTTTTTCTAAAAAAAGAAGCGATCATCTGCTGCGGCACTTTGCACCTTGCACTTTACACTTTAGTGGGGTTCGGCTCATCTTGAAAGACCCAAATGGTCGATTGCCGCTTTGTTTCGGGGTCTATGTTTCGTCACCTGTTACTATGTTCCACACCAAATTTGACGCCCTTTCGTTGAATCCGGTAAGCATGGCATTGCACCAAGTGACGAGTTCCGTTTTTGAGGCTCAGTCAAATTGTGTGGGATCCATCGCGAGCACAGCTCTCGCACAGTCAAATGTTTGTGTAAGATTGATTGTATCTGACTCATGCCTATGCCTAAAGATGTCCAAATCTCATGGTAGGTCACATGCCTGTCTGTTTCGATCATATGGCGCACAGTAGCGATGTTTTTGTTGTTGACAGCGGTGGACGAGCGACCTTCACGAAATTAAATTCGTCACTGAGATTGACACGACCGCCCTTGAATTCTGCATAAATATCGCTATAAATTATCGTATTGCTTGATGCTTCATCGCCAAAAACAGTTTTGAAGCCCAGCGAGGCTCTGCTGTGCTGTCAAATTACACTTAGAATCGTAGAAAATCATACAGCAAAAAATTTCACGAGTTAAATCGATCGTAATGCAATGTAAGTGGCTAGTTCTCGAAACTTTCAGTGTGACCTATGTATAACCTAGGTGAGGGTTGTATTATTTTGTTTAAATTTTAAGTAAAATAACATAAATTATGTAAAAATAAAAAATAATGTGGTCATATAGATTTATTTCTACGGGTAAAAGCACTATGATACATTTTTAGACCAAATGCTTGACCAAGAGCACATTAAAACTGATTAAATCAACAGTGAAGACGAGATGGGGGAAGACGAGGGTCCCAAGGGGAAATTATTGATTATTTGGAACGGAGCGTCATGCACCGTTATTCACTATCTAGACAAAACATTCAGGAAGAAATGCAGACAACGACAAGACGAGTCGTGATGCTTCATCATTTCATCCTACATTGAACGCGTTGACTACCTGACAGTACATTTACTTGTTATAAACAGTCTTTATACAGACTTACTTGTTGTAAAGTATGATGTCCGGCTTCCAGACCCTCTCATATGGTATCCTAATGACACTGATGCCGCCGAACTCGCTCGTGTTCCATCGCAGGTGGTAGTCTGTCCAAATCTGTGTGATCCAACAGTTTGTCGTCAGCAGCTGATCTTTCTCCTCCTGTAGGAATACAAAGAAACGCATATCATTAGGAAATCATAAATTGGAAACGTTAGAAAACACAGAGCTGACGATAAACTTTTAATTTTCGTTCTTATATACATATCAATAGACCGCAACAGCCTCGGAAAAAGACTTTTTATTACAAGATCTTCACGATGAAGTAATTAATACTTAATGACTCTGCTCTGGGTCTTGCAGCCGTTCCCTACAAAGTGAATATAACACAGGTAGCATTCCTGAAGAGGATAAAATTCACAAAGCTGAACAAGAAACAAGTCAGCGGGAAGAATCACTGGATTAACTACACTACGCGCAGAAGAAATCTGTTAGTAATCATTGCAATACCTTACCAATCAAGAGTATCTATATATATTTCCTTATGTATTTAGATATAAACGTATTTCCGTGTAAATAATTATGTAAATATAATCTAATATCTGGCCTAATAAATGGAACATGCATTTAAACATTCTGCATTCCGTTACGTTTCCACTCGTAATTCTACAAAACCCATTTTAAGACTGAAAAGGGACTAAGTAGCTTTGAAAAGGGTCCGGAAGAAAACAGTTGAAATTGCCTAGTCCCGGTTGTGCTTATGGTAGAAACTCAAAGCCAAAGCTGTTTACCTGCGGTCTTTGGTAAAAATTATGAAAAGATCTAATTTTTGATGTCAATTAATCACAAGCATTCATAATCACAGACTTGTATTAACTTCCTTTGAATTGTTTCAGTGAAAACTGGACCAATTATGCTTAATATGACGTGCCTTTACTTTCATAAGTACACTTTCAAAGATGTACTTATTTCACTTTTTCCGAGCGTAAGTACAGTTTATTCCCTTTAATTGCTTTCGGTTTTGCTTTGAAAGTACGTCCTTCAAAATAATACATAATTACCGATTTGTGTAGTTCAATCTTTGGGTTCATCTTGTACTTTTACTTGTATCAGCCTATAACGTCCCACTGCAAGGCACAGGCCTCCCCTAGTAAATCACTGAAGTATTTCGGGCTATAATTCTACCACGCTGACCCAGTGCGGATTGGTGGATCACATACTCCAGATTTTTGGGTTCACTTTACCCATTACTAATTACTCGTACATATTATTTTAAATCGATTTGAACTTTCCAAGCAGTAATACTTGTAATTGAACATCTTTTTAATATGTCAAAGAATTTTTATATTAAAATTCTACCTTTAATAAAAATATTGTGTGAAGGCGATGTTCTTTAAACCTACTGGATAGATATAAACGATACTTCACTTATTCTTCGATTGTCTGAGAGATGTTCGGCATTTGGGCTTTAGATAAGCCGCTGGCAACCCGCCAGGTTACACGAGTGACATTAAACGCATTCTATATACTGATCTATATATTGTGATGTTTTCAGTTCGATACTGTTGCCCGAGGTGAGTTTAATGTTTACTATAAAGAGTTGTTGTTTATCCAAATAAAAAAATATTTTATGGAAATATTTTTGTGATCAGTAAAAAAAACAGAGATTTTATCCTGGCAATTTATAAAAAGAATGGCTCTGTAGCTTATAACATGGTCCCGTAACAATTTCCTGTGAATTTACCTTTCCAATAATAGTACGTACTTATCATCAATAATAATATTAAAATATGATTCCAAAAATGTTATAACGATATACCGCACTTGTGTATAGCGTATATACGCTATACGCACTTATCAAACCATACCATCATCCTAGGTTTTTCCACTACAGAATATATAGGGGAACCGAAAAGTAATCAAAATTTTTTTGGTGGTAAAAAACATTTATTTCTAAAAAAACTCTTAAATACTAATCAATAAAATAATTTCCATCGTTTTCTATGACTTTTTGCCAGCCTAAAGGAAATTGTTCGATTCCCTTTTTGAAAAAGTCTTGATTTTTCCTTAAAAAACTTTTCTAAGTGCGTTTTCTCTTCCCCTCCCTTTTTGAAAAAGTTTTGATTTTTCCTTAAAAAACATTTCTAAGTGCGTTTTCCAACATTGTTAAATTATTTGTCTTAATGTATGCTCTAATGATCTAAATAGGTGGTAATCTGACGGCGCTATGTCCGGTGAATAAGGTGGATGAGTTAGAAGTTCCAATCCAAGTTCCCTTATTTTTCCCTGTGTTATTTTTGCAGCATGAGGCCTCGCGTTATCGTGTTGAAGAATCCTTTTTTTGTTATTGACCAAAACAGATCGTTTTTTATGAGCTCTTGTTACATTCGCTCGAGTTGTTCACAATACACTATCGCTGTGACGGTCTGACCAGGTTCAAGCAATTCATAATGTATATATAATGCCAGAAAACTTCTTTATTGTTAGTGATTGTCGAGGGGTCGGAACAAGTACTTGTCCGGAAGGGAGCTACTGTTTTTTTCGTACAGGATTATTGTATAGCACCCACTTCTCGTCTCCAGTTAAAATGCGCCGCAAGAACGGAAAAACGCAAAAACGGACTTCATATCGATACAGAAGAGGTGCACATATGGTACGCCGTTGATCGAGCGGCCGTCTGCGTCAATTCATGGGGAACGGAATTTCCTTGTTTGTGCAATTCTCCTATGCGACGAAGATGATCCTGAACTGTACACCATGGACAGCCAATCTTCAACGATAATTCCTCGATTGTTTGACGAGAATCCGATTCCACCATCGACTTCAGGATATCATTGTCTAATTTTTGGGATCGTCCTTTTCGTGCGACATCTTTGACTTCTATTTCAATTTTTAAACTGTTTAAACAACCGATGACACTTGTTTAGTTTCAGAATATCCCCGTAAGTATCGGTGACTTTTTTCACTGCTTCGTTTGCCTTCATCTCTTGGTCGAACAAAGACAGCATACAATGACATAAGTGCGCTTCTTCTATCGTTGGTCTTGACATCTTTCCCCTGGTAGATAAATATTTTTTTAACAGAATAAATAAAATTTACAACCATAGCTTCAACGTAAAAACAAAACTTACGTGTTTACTGGACCGTGTCCCGACACGAACTAACTGTGAAAGAGCTCGTCTAAGAAATTTATGATTACTTTTCGGTCCCCCCTTGTATATAAGTCTCTTCCAAGGCTTGTCACCACATACTATCTTCGCGCTTTGCGCTTCCCGGTACGTGACTTCCATTCAAAGACTCGTCTACCCTATAGGTTTTATGTACTGCGGTAAATATGACCTGCCAACTACCACTCAGCATGCTGATTCTATGAGCTAAGGCGATGACGTTAGTTCTTTAACGAATCTCTTCGTTTAAAATAAGTTGTTTATAAAAAAAATATAAATTGTTAATATTGTTTCTTATTATATACAAAATTAAAATATTCACAATTAAATCACTTTCGTGAAACCATTAAACCACTGTATTTACAAGGTCATACTTTGAATACAGCGGGTTAATTATGTTTCGGTATAATTGACTTAATTTTATTCTGAATCAATCTATTTATGCATCAATAAATTAAATGTAACATTTGTCAAAATTTAATGAATCATCTAATTACGACGCAGATGGAAACGGAAATAACCGGATAGGTATTGTAAGCTATGCTAGATATTAAAAAGCAAACCTGTCTACCTACTCGTATATATAAATGGCCGTTTAGTGATGACCGGTTTGAAAATAGTACCACCCCATTTTGTTTACGTGGGTGCGAAAGGGATAACAAATCCACTACCACGATCTCTGAGGAACTACACTATCTTCAAAATAATGGACTCGCGAACCCGCCTAACCAGCGTTTAAGGTCACAATCTCGTGCACGAGGCAACGTGCAACGCCCATATACAGCGGTGGACGACGCGGGCCCGGCAACGCTTTATATATTTTAAATATTTGTGTTATTTCAGTGACACGTTGTAATATATCATTACAAAACGGTTGGATAATAATGTCATTGAAAAGGTCTTCATTAGGTCATCATGAAAATAGGGTCATCTCACACTTCAGGCACTTCGGGTAATTCAGGCACTGATTTCTTTTACAAATACATAGAATACAATACTTTTATTTGTGAACAAATGTTCATTGGTGTCTATTTTTAGTACCTATCGTTGGAGGTCTAATATGAGTTTAAAACTGAATTTTCACATCAGAGTGTTTTGTGTTTGTCATCTTGAAAATTATAATGTAATCACTACATAATCAGTCTATCAAATATATTTCAAAATGCAGTTTTCTATATATCGAGTAAAATTATTTATTACTTTCATTTGTTAATTTTTTAACTAAGTTTAATAATAAAAGAATTGTAAGCAAAAACTGATAACAAATTAGGGGATGAAAAGGATTTTAAGTCAGGATAGTTTTTAAATTTTTAATCTTACAATATTTTACAATAACAATATTACAATATTACAATTATGTTACTAACGAACAATTTACAACTTATTTCTTGAATGGGTTATTTTTATCAATTTTTCAACGTTAGGTACACTAAATTGAAAGAAAGCTTTTTAAATAGAAAGAAGTTAGCAGACGAATAAATCATGGACATTTTTCAATACATGCCATGCCAAGTAAACGATTTATAAACGTTGGTACTCTCCCAGATGCATCTTTGGAAAAACAATTGGAAGGATGGGAAGGGAAAGTAGAAGTTTTCTTTATCCCGTTATACTCTATCTGCGATGAGACGAGATGAGATTGGGTGGCTTGGGACAGGGAATGGTAATGGGGTGAAAAACTTCACTCATCCGATTATATTTGCACTCGATGGGATGGAATGGGTTGTGGAAAAGTGAATGTAATAGGATGAAGAATAGGCTATATGAGGACGGAATGTTTTCATAAAAAATAATGAAAGAGTAAGGGTACGTACAAATTCTCTAGACATTTCAAGAATGCCGATTACACTTTTATTCAAAATGGTGAACATAGAACAACATCCCCGTTTTAAAAAGCCAAATAAAATCTACCCGCAAAATGACGATTGACCAAAGTAGACCGTAGTAGTAGTAATTCGCATAAGTCGATGTTATCTAAAATTAGACGTAAATATTCCCAATGTGAATATACCCAAGTGAATATATTTTATAACATCTTCATGTTCATCTAGCGATGAACATCTCATGATTCAAGAGACGTCGGATCTATTGTGTCGTCGGCTTTTGTTCTCCGGTTCAGTGCGAGCTATGCAATCTGGAAACCCTGTTTCGACTCAAATTGCAGTCTCATGTCGTGTATTTTTTTCGTGAAAATTAACAACTTCACTTTTTGGCGGAAACTCGAGAAGTGAAGCTGAATTTTTGTTTAATTGATTATGAAAATTGTGTATTTGTGCGTAATGTTTATGATAATCACATAAAAGCAGAGGACTGCGTTTTTCGTGTGCTTCCAAGGAGTCCTGTGTGGTCCTCAAACCTACTATCACTTTACTGAATGACTCCTGACTTACTTCGATGGGACTGAACATTGAGAGGGTACGTTTTTAGCCTTTGAAATTGTTAATTACGAAGAAAACTTGACACTGGCAGAATGTGCTAATTGCACCATTGCCACATATGAAAAAAAACACTAACAAGTTTTGTTTTTCGACTTTTAAAATTTCAGCATTTTTTCCACACAAACTCGATCACTCGCACTGCTTAGGTACACTCGCACCGATTTACATATACTCATATGTAGATTTAGTTTATGAATGGAGTGTGCGGCGTTTCCTTTTGTAGCAGCGTATAGTGAATAGTACAGACTAACAAAGTCAAGGACTTTGTTAAAAAAAATTGGGGAAAAATATGAAGTTTAAAATAATAGAAATTCAGCTAAGAGGGCGCGGGTATTTTTATTTAACCCTGTATCCGATTTGTATACCTACTTATTACAATAAATAATAATACAATAGTAAATATGTAGAGAAATATTGTAAGTATATGAGGAGATTTTGAAGAAACAGAAAATCTACCCAATGTAGAGACCGCGAGGTTCTAATTTAGGAAAACTTTAATTCCATCAGCCTATATCTCTCTAATGCTGGATATAGACCTCTCCCAAACCTCGCCGCCACACACGGTCTACGGTGACCAGCGAACCCCAAAATCGACTTCATTCCCAAACTTTATTGTTATCTGAGAAAAGGGACCTGATTGTAGGTTTTACTTCCCCAGATATTAAGACACTAGTGAAATTTTAAAAAGTAACATTTTTTTTCTCCTTTATCCCAATATTGAACAAGTTTCTATTTAAATATAATCTTGAAACATTAAAAAATTAAGTTAAAAAATCTTTATCACAGTCAGTATTTCCTGACCAAAATCAAACTAAAGTCACTACTTACTTACTTATTTCTTTTTAAAAATGCCAGCCTTTACTTAAGGATATGTTATTTATTAGATAGAATTTCTGAAAATATAAAAAGTATTTTTTAAACATAAAAGTTCTAAACATTTTTTTCTAAATTTGACGGAAAATAGCAAAATCTATCTTTAGGTAAGGCTAACGCGTGACACAGACCTTTTATTTAAAAAAAAAATGTGTTACGTGTAGCGGTAGGCGATTATTGTTGCACCTTAACATTCGTATGATATAGGCAAGGTCAGATATAGGCTGACCTCGTATGTCATTTCCCACGACTTTGGCATATCTGTAGATGCGTTTGCCAACCTTTAAATTCGAAACTTGGAAGGAAAGAAGGGAGACAAAATTAGAAATAAAAATCAAAAATTATTGACAAGGATGGGAATACAGCATAATATGTATAACGGCGTGAACATCGGGGAAAATAGCCACTCACTGCCTAAACATGTTGTAATAATTTGTAACATACTCCCGAAACATTTGTAACAAGTTGTAACATCTGTAGTATTAAAATTCCACGTGAACCCTGCTCCCGTGATGGGCTGGAGTCAATTATGTTAAACGAGAAGCCGGATGATATAGGCCCTATCAGATAATTTTAAATTAAATCCGCTGAACACGAAATCCTCTCACGACCTTACTTTTGTGAAATCTAAGGGGATTTTAGAACGAAACAATGACAAAAAATCGACCATATTAAAGAAACTCGACTTTTTCTGAAGATAATATTACATTTATTTTAGTGAAAATTTATATTTTATCTGTCATCAAATTCATATTTACTCACTTTCTACTCAGACTTACTTACAATACATTATTACATTTTTACTACTACACATTAAAGGAATTTCTCTCTGACAAAAATATAGATATAATAATTCACCCCAACGATTGACAAGGAGTTTTAAAGGTTTGACTGTGCGATATACTTAAACATGTATCATGGTTAGGTGATTGATGATTTACTCACCCGTTATGCTCATTACTCACTCACATGGTTCAGTTATGCTTACTCATCTTGTTGGTTGCAGTGTCCTTATATGTCCTCATTGACATATGATTCCATAATTCCATTCCATTTATTTTTTATTGATGACTATTTAAGATCGACATTGTATTTATTTTTTTGGAAAAATCGTATGGCCGTGGGTAGTGTGGGATGTAGGTCCACATATGACTATGAGAATATTCAGCCAATACTTTTGTTTTTATTTCAGTACAAATTTATTGTATTTTATGTTTGTGATTAATTCACAAACATAAAACGGTCCTTACGTTACTTATAGTTACGTCACGGTCCTCTTCATTCTGTCCACGTGACCGAACCAATCATGACTTACGGATTTAGTTTCGCCGATGTTCATATTTTTATTTCGGTACTAATATATTGAATTGCATATTTGTAATTATTTCATAGAAATATTATGATTGATTGATTTAACGAAAATAATTGAAACTCAAAATTGCATAAATATTGTTCAATTTCGTTACGTATGTTACGTGATTTTTTTTATGGAAATCACACGCTTTTTTCTTTGTAAAGAATATTTAGGTCGTCGCTCGTCATAGCTAACTGAAGCTGGACTATATATAATAGAATCAGCTTTTCGAACGATTCTCATTATAGCAATATTTTTAGTATTTTCATAGTCATCAAATACAAATAAATATTGTATGTCCGTCCGCTTGTCCGTCCGCCTACTTTCATATAAAGGAATCATATAATATAATACTGGATAATCGTAGTACATTGCATTTTATGTCACTGTACTGAATAAAAGCAACAACGCTTGTGGTTAATAAGTTGATAATGTAGTTGATTGTACAATTGACCATTTTAAGTTTAACTGTAGCTTTTTAGTAATATTGAATATCGTACAATTGTTTATTGTTCCAAATGAAGTTAAGGAAAATAAAAATAAAAAATTGATAAATTCCTTTCTAAAAGTTTTACGCGAAACATATTCACGTATAAATTACGAGAATGAAAGCTGTCCATTTATTGGAGAGAACTTTGTATCGGGTTGGTTCAAACACAAATTATTTTTTGATGAGACTGTAATTTTGTAGTAGAAACTTTCCGATGCACTTTGTTCCACGGCGTTGTTAAGCATAAATTTCCAGGACAGCGAAATTCAAGGAAAAAGGTAAAAAAGCCTTTAGCATAAATCTATTTGGAATTTATGGCATTTCAATTATTCATGTATGTTGCATTACATACACGCTCTGCTCTAGATAACTACTGATCAGTTTTCATATAGGCTAACACCTATCCTTAACTATTTTCTATAGTAGGTACCTACCTATTCTCGATTCATTCGTGAGGACGCGAGTTTAAATCCTCGGCCCATATTATTGACGCTGAGAGAAAACATCAAAGGAATCCCGCGTGTTATAGAATTAAATTAAAAAATCTGGAGCATGTGTACCAATCCACACCGCATAAACTTGTCTGTAACCTTCTTTCTCCCAATCCATTCCTTATTCTGCAAAGATAGCCAGTGCATCCCGTGGCGTGCCAACGTTTGTCATTCTGGACCTGATGTTGGCATGTATCGCGGATGTCTTTGGACGACAGTATCCACTAACCATTAGATAGACTGTAGGCTCGTCTGCCATCTTTTTATTATATAAAAAAATGGAAGTACATATATACAATTACCACCTATCATTATGTTGAAGCAAAAGAATTTTCAAAACATAAAGAATATGCAAAGAATTGTAAATCCCTTTGTGTGAATTTCTGCTATAATTAATATAAATCTACGACGTAAGACACAGTAAAAAAAATCATGTGCGTAAATGGAGAATGTGATATTCAGGAATACAAAAGCCTTTATATATACATAAGGTACCAGGTACTGGTATCATGTTGAAGACATTTTTCAACAACGTCGTTTGTCGGTTTTACGACATTATATTGTCGTAATCGTAAATTATGGTAAACCTACATTTTTAACAGCCACCTACATCGAAAATTTTGTTCACAACAAAGGTCTATGGACATGATTTTTTAATGGTAAAACAAAGCCCTCAAAGCCCGTGTCTGATAGACACGAAGCAAATAATAGGTAGGTATTTAATTAAGAGCTTTGTACACAAAATATTAAAAGATTGTTAAATATTCGCTTATGTATATATATTTCATGTATGCCTACAAGGTCAGAGGTCTATAATCTTACTGTTTAATAAAAGCTATTTGTACACAAAACGGCGCTTAAAATCTCTTTTTATAACTTCAAAAGGCACACTCTTATAACGATCTTTGATCTTTGAAATATTACTTTGCACACTTTGCATAGTTCAAGAGTACTTAAAGTTTCATCTTATGCTAAATGAATATTTAATAACACTATCTCAGTTGATTTTAAATAATCATTTGGCACGCACACTCAATGAACAATTCGGAAACATTGAACAAAGAGGTTAAACCGTACGACTCTATTTAAATACCTAAATTTGATGGTTCTTGCTCGCACTCTAGTGAAAATTACGAAGCATTATAAATACTTAGCAAATACCACATTTGTGAATATTTTACAACAATTCCTTCAAAGGACACAGGTTTTGACCAAAATGTTTACAAGTAGCGGGATTTAGCATAGGCTGATTTTTTTTCATTATGATGCAAAATTTTCAGAAATAACTATTTCAGTAACAATAATATATATGGAAAAACTAATTGTTTCAAAATTTTTCGATCTGCCTGCTACTAAGAAACAACGCGTGAGAATAGAAAGGAAACTTATGAATAATTCGCACTGTACCAATCGCGGAGTGACCAAATCACGTGCCGAGACTTACACTGTTTGCACAGCGAGGGAGTAGGTAGGGTACCATAAAAGTCAAAATTAATTTCCGTATTAAATCATGTCTCTAAAACTGTAATTTCAAATTAAAATAAAAACGAGAAAAGAACTTTATACAGATTTGAACATCTGAATATCATATTATAAAGAAAAATAACACTGTATTTCTATTCCTGTATTCTGCAGAGGAAAGACAGGCTCATGGCGGATTGACATGGCCAACGTTTGTCATTTTGGACTGAAGTTGCTATGTATGCTCGTCTACAACCAGGGAGACTGTATGCTCGTCTGGCGCCTCAGTTATAAATAAAACAACAAAAAGGGAATCTCATTTATTATCTCAATAATTTATTATCAAAAATTTCAGTCACAAAAGACGCTCTTATCATTATCACAAATAAACAACAGGAACAAAAATAGAGAACAAATAAATATTTTAGTCACAGTTAGCTGGTGGTATATTGTACATAATTACATAAAACACATACGTACATATCAATATACATACACACTATATATAAAGTAGCTTAATTAAGTACAAGTAATACAATAATTCGAATAAGGGGAAATGTTTACATACATACGAAGAGAATAGAATTTATTTAAACACTAGCTGTGCCCGGTCACGCTTTGCTGTTGCTGCCCAACAGATGGCGCTCATCCTGTTTTTACCCGATTTTGGGTAAAAAGCATGTTTTACCAATAAAAAATAGCTTTTATAAAAGCATTGTGTCAAAATTTCAAAGAAATCGGTGAAGAACTTTCGGAGATTTAAGATTTTGAACAAACGAACGTTTACATTTTTATTTATATAGATTAGATACACAAGTCACAGACATTCAAAATTGCTAAGTTTCACTTATTCCTAAACCTAACTAAGTCACTAATTTTATTGTTCAAGGAATCCGTAATAAATAAATGAAACGATAAATTAATATGTGGGTATTTATAGTATATCAGGGATGTGACGTTTTATACGATGCTCACACCTCCCATTATTCTCGAAGATAGAAAACAAACGTTGCAGATATATAGGCATTGTATATAATAAATATATAATACAATGGTAGGCAGCGCGTCTGTAATCCTCCTGGTATTGCAGGCGTCCATAGGCGACGGTAACCACTTAACACCTGGGGCCGTCTGCCAGTTTGCCACCTTTAATATAAAAAAAACCTGGACGTGGTAAATATAATCGATAATGATGAACTGAACTTCGACTTGTAAGCCTTACCTCTACTCTAACTCTAAATCAATTGCAGTCTAGCCATAAGCAGTTATCAATTATATTTCTTTTGTTTTTGCAAAATTTTGCTTTCATGTATGATTATTACTTTTGTGATTAAAAGTGTAGCTTGTTCTTGTCGCGTTTGAATAACGAGTGTTTAGCTACTTTTTGGATGGCCTGTGTCATACATTACTCCCACGCAATGACAAAGTAGGCGTATGAAGAATATAATATCCCCAGTTTTAATAGCTAGTCAGACAATAGACATTAATTTTGCTACTCGCAACAGATCAAAAAGTTTATGATTTTAAATACCACTCAAATACACCAGATTTAAATTTCTTCTCTTTCTCTCTCTGTCTCTCTCTTACTGATGAACACTGCAATGCAATGCAACAACAAAAACAATGCAATTATTGAAACACAACAAAAACAAGAAGACAGTAATCTTAAAGAAACTTCAATTTTTTTGTCTCGTTCAAGTACTTCTTCTAATAAGGGACATTTTTGAGCATGTACGAGTATGTTGTATATACTGCCCTCCTAAGAAAAGGCATATAGTAACATTTTAATGAAAGCATAAGATATATTCAGAAATTAAAAATAAATAAAAAAAATAAACAAAGTCTTTTCGTTTTATCCAAAACTCCAAGTTTCTAGCAAGATTTTAAATTTATTAAGATTCTTAACAACATATTTTGCAATTTTCTATTTATTTCATCACAAATCAAACAAAACCGAATCGATGTCACAAAAAGTTATAAATAATTACCCACTCGATAAAAATTTAAATGCTCTGTAACCTGACTCAAAAATAACCGGTTAATAAATTATATTGCCCTTGTCCAATAGTTCTAATTTTAAAACATACAATAGATAACGACGACAGTACCGAATGATGAATAGAATAAGTTACAATAAGCGTCCTTCAATAAATGTTATACGAGAGAGAGTTTATTATATGAGTACATTTAGTAGTGTGAATAAAATGACAAAGCCAAGTTCTATCCCACCCAAAATGCTATTGTGTAGGGATGTTAATAATTTAGAAATATAATTTAATATTTTATATTTACTTGTAACATTTTGTAATATTTATTTTAGCACTATATTATTATGTTAAAGGGAGTCTGAGAAAACCTTATTGCCGGTATTGACTTATTGATTTTTTTTAAGATTTTTATTTAAAATTTCATTCTTTCAATATTCTGCTTAGAATACAAATATGCTCTAACATCCGATTCTTAAGACAAAACAATAAAAAGAAAAATATTTTTAAAGATTTCACTACAGTCGCAAATATCTGGTACATTACGATTAGAACGGATAGATTCCAAATAACCCTATTTACCAAATAACCAAATAATGTCGCATATAAACTTATTTATAAGGACATTTTCGTTACTTGCGTATAATTTTCTATCCTGTCGGACGTTATATAACAATCAAAATAATAAATTCAGCCAATTTCTTCTAGATAACAGATTTTGAAATATATATATTAATAAAAAGGTATTAAAATGATACAATCATGCAAAAAGCTGTTTGTTAGCGTAGAAAACCTTCGTATATATTTTGTTATATTTGTTTTCAATGAGACGAAGTCTTAAGTAAGTACTTACACTTTATTGCACACCAAACAATACAATGAAAGTGATACACAGTTTAATTAAATAGGGATATAAAGGGTAGGTCTTACTGCTAAAGCGATCTCTTCCAGGCAACTTTTGGGCGGGAGGAGATGTTTGCAAACACAAGAATATGGGTAATGGTTCACATATGATAATTAGTACTTATCATGTAGGTTTCATTCACGTGATCATCTCGGTCTACCGCAAAAACGAAAATTATCTCAAGCGGTGAAACGTAATCATCAACAACACATATAACCTACCTATCAAATCAACTCACTAACGAAATCAAGAACTTGATATTTTCTTTCAAATTGAGCACCCTTCCAATTTTCCGACACTTCTCAATAAGAAGGAAAATATTATTTCTGACTGTTATTGCTAAACGAGTTTTCAATAACTTTATTATATCAAACTGCGTCTCGAGCAAGGCAAATCGGATTTCTTTTTAAATGACAATCTTACAATGGTTTAATAACTGTACGAGTACATATTATAATGCATAATTATATATAAAATGTTATTTTCCGTCGTATGATCTCACAAGCAGTGTAAACGAGTGACTGTGGTATTTATACCCTGCACGAGGCGTCACAGTATTGGCTAAACTGCTCGATTTACCGAAAAAGTTTCTTGTATTCCCTTTTAATAAGTGTCTGAATGAGAAGAGCGAAAGGCCCTGTATGTGGTTGCGGTCCTTGAGTGGGGCTATTATATATACTCGTATATATACGGCAATACATAGAAACAGGCTGATGGTATGGTATAATAAATAAAACAAACATTCATTTATCCACCACTATATGCTTTAGCGTATTATTGATTGTTAAATTTGATAAGGGTATAGAAACATGACTTATATTTCTACCTCTATATTTTAATGGCTCACCTCTAAGTACCTACGTATACTAGCGTAAATTATTATCAAAGTTACACCAATTGCGACTAATTTATTAATAGTGTCATAAAGATATTTAACTAGCAACTGCTTAGCGAATAAAATATAGTTTTAATTACCTAGTGTAGTGATATAAATACTAAAATCTAAAGTAAGAGAGTAGAATAAATATGTTGAAAAATATAATAAAACCATGTTCATTTTATATACCTAATACATATAGTATCTAATCATTGATGAATATAATCGTCTAACACGCCCATAGACATAATTAAGGCACTGGTTCTTTTAATATAGAATAAAACTCATTTTTTATCACTTTCCTTTAGATACATCACCGTTACCTTAACATGACACGATATTAAAACAAAGTAACGCCTTGAGGAAGAAAGGAAAGGAAATAGCATATTCCGGGTGAAAGTTGTACCCCGTTATAATAATAATTGCGCCAGATGCCAGCTCTGAAAGGGATGGACCACGGTAAACGGTAAGTTAACTTCATGGAAGGGCCATCATTCCGGCACACACAAAAGTAGAAAATGCGGCGAAACTCATTATTAGATGTACATATGAGTAATATGGCCTAGGATACGCATAAACATGCGTATCCTAGGTATTATATTTATGTATACCTTGTATATTATATGTTCGTTTTTTTACAGTTGCCACAGATGTTTTTACAGTTTTAGATGTTTAGACAAAAGTTGAAAAATTGGCATTGTGTACTTATATTGATATATTTCTTATTTTTTTCAAAACATCAAATATCTTCTTAATTTACATTCCTTAAAGTTTACATTGTAATTTTGAAACAATTGAATGGATTTAGCCCATATTTTTTATATTTAGGAAGTTAACCGATATATATACATAAACCATTTCTGTGAGAAATTTCATTTTAATAAAAAACGCGACCTTTAGTACTACATTTTTCTAAATCGAGATATAGTGAATTTTTTCCAACATTCGTTACCGAGTGGTTGCCACACAATGGATCCCGACGTAGAGGCAGACCGAGGAGGAGATGGAGAGACGACTTAGATACATAGAATAAAACTTGTTGGCATAAAAGAGGACAGACCTTTGCCCATCAGAGAACACAAATAATGCCAGGCTGAAGAAAAAAATCATGATTTTCAATCTCCGAAAATTGTTGAATTCTTCGAAATCACCCTAAAATATTTATGATTTATGACATCCTTTCGATTTTAACTTTAAAATCACAACCATGGTACTTTACTCAGATAAAATGAACAATAATTGTCATTTCGCTCCTATGCTATCTTAGTGCTAATGTTTCTAAGTACTGTGACACAAGGCTCTGTTATACCTTAGAGTCGCAGAATATGTACATAATCACATTCAGCGATTATGCTTACGAATGATGAGATGGAACGTGAGCCGAATAGGCTTGTAAGGGCTAAATCTTAGCGCATTATTACTAACTAGATTTTTGCTCCATTATCTCTGGCAATAAACCTCAAAGTAGTAGGTGTAGAGTGAATAATATACAAACTTCTTTTTCTACTGCTCTTTAATATTGAAGGTGTTGACATTTATTTCAGAGCCTGTTGTTTTCCATTGTCAGACACGGCGGATTTTCTAAAGCTCTGTATAAATGACTAAGATTTTCCGATTTCTGAATGTGAATTTAGATTTTAATCTAAATGAAGTTCTCTAAAAGAATAACGTCAGCTGTAAATATTGAAAATTCATTCTAATACTATAATCGGAAGAAAATTTGGGCGCAGGAATTTAGTGTATTACGCGCTGAGTGAAAGTGTTTGAATACGTATATCTGAATTCCTGAAGCCGCTTCACTCGTACCAGTCGTTTACGTCTAGTATTTAAGTTTACGTCAACTTTGTTTTTTTTTTCTTTTACCACCGTTTAAATCTGAATTCGAAAAGTCATTCTTCTCACTTACACCCAGCCTTTCAATATTATGTTTCTTTTTTCATAGGCTAAATATAAAGTGACAGATAAAAGTATTATAACTTGTTATAACACTTTAATCTGTCACTTTATATTTAGCCTTTATATTATATTTAGTCCTCGGACAGATTTTTTATTATGTTTTTGTTATTACTTATTTTTATAGTTCAAAAACAAGTGTTACAACGCATTGTAGTATAAATAGTAGATACAAAGGCAGTTTACAATTTATTAAGCTTGCTCGTCCGTCCACTAGTCTATAAAAAAAAAGTTAGGGCGTTGAGGATTACTTACTCGTATAACCCGAAAATGTATACAAAAAAATTCAATTTGGGTCTTGTTTACTTATGTCGAATAAACATTAACCTTTCACGTCGTCTCTCGCAGTTGGCAAAATGTTTCCTGGATCAACTAAATATAGAGAAATCAATTTCCGATCAAGGATAAACTTATTTCAGGTTCCGTTGCTTAGCTGGATTTGAACTATTTCCCTCGTAGAATATTTTATATTGTTATTTCACTCCAATAAGCTCGAACAGAGCTGGTGTATCTATCATACACGTTTGTGTGATATGTTTTAGAAATAATCTAATACATCTATGATTTTAGTTATACGGGTTTATTCCTAAACATTAGTATTTGCACTAATAATGTTACGTGTGAACAAGCCCAATTAGTACTAAACAATATAAAACTCAAAAAAAAAGAATATTTCCTTAAAACAGACTTCTGTTTCAGAATTTAATCTTTAAATAGCCTTAAATACATATAATTGCATAAGAAATAAGTTTTAAATAGGGTCAGTACAATCAGTGCCTAAATGAATGTGCATTCTTTGTTGCATTTACATACCCATTGTATTCCACATGACCTGCGATTTCCATCCACATAATGAGGGACCCTTAGATACGTTTCATGAACATTCACTTTTATTCATACTCGTACACACAATGAACTCGGGAGATTGGAAATGACGCTCGCCTTGATCTCGAAAACCCTTTTTGAAATTTATTAGTGCCATTCTGTTCCTTGATGTCATGCCATTATAAATTCCTTGTGTGAACTAAAATTTTATGAGTCAGAAGCCTATACGAAACGTAATTACCAGGTGAGGAATACCAGGTAAAAAAATATACAAATAAACGTAAGCTGAAAGTATCTATGTATTACTAAAAATGTAATATATCGTCTGACAATGACGAGAATTACTGGAAATGCAATAATTTAGTATTATTATGTACTGATTATTAATGGATTTTACAATTTTCAGACACATTTTTTTATATTTTTAATAATTATATCGACGGGAAACGAGAAGACATCTTTTTTTCTCTGTTTTATTTGGGGGCTGTGATGCATATGCCTCATGTCAGCCCCATGAGAAGACGACTTAATGATAGGCTCGTACTGCCGTCAGTTCATCTGAATGCGATGGGACGGGTTCGATTATAATCTATTTTAATACAGGTAATAGAATTGTAATATGTTTTACTAAAATCTGTTTCACTACTGATAACAATATAGCCTAAATACACAATATAGCAGAAAAAAAATCTCAAAGGTCCACGTGATCTTCAAACTACACAAAGTGCATATAGTAGTACATTTAATAAATAAAACGTAGAAACTATAGTATCCAAATGGCCTGTTTAGTTTTCACTTGAAATGAGAACCGAATTCTAGGGATTGTTAAAAATTCTTTTACAGAGGCACAGCTGAGACAGGCAGTTGCAAATGCAAACTGACAAAGTGGTAGTAGCGATGTGGCAAAACCAGAACAAGTTCCCAGCATTGTCAAACAATAACGTAACGTCACTTCGCTTCAATATAAATTGCCAAAAATCTGAGTGAACGAGGAGTAAATCATAAATGTTGACTGACACATACAACTTTTCTGATAATCATTTAGGCTTTGGAGCCTAGAACAAGGTTTATTTTTTTATTTAAAAAACATTGCTGTACTTAATCGTACATAAGGCGAACTTAATGCCTGGAGGCATTATCTACCAACCAACCTTTGGGTAGAACAAAGAGGTGCGATAAAATAAATATATCTTAAAATATGATTAATAAAAATGTTACACAAATACTTGCAATAACTATAAACCTACTTATAAATAGTGTGATATTACAATTTAACACATACATAAATCCGTGTGTGTATGAGTGTGTGTGTGTGTGTGTGTGTGTGTGTGTGTGTGTGTGTCTCAATAAATACACGAATACATATAGAATAGCTAATTAACAGACAAATTGAGGGTAAAAGGTACGATGTCAAGAGTATTAAGTAGATGAGAATGGTTAAAGCACGGAAAAAAAAACAAAATACTACCGTGACTATTACGTCTAATACTACCTAAATTACGTTAAACTTTCGTCATCCCCGTGCACAAGGTCATGAAGTGCACAAAGAGGTCCATGTCCAATAGTGGACGATAAAATGTTGGTTACGGCTATTCGTTACGATTACGTTTAGGTTGGTTGAGATTGTACTCTGTGATGTGAGAAAGAAGAGGCGTCCCACCACCCAGCAGTGGATGAGTGCGGGCTGATGATAAATGAGCTTACAGTGACGGGACAACACCACATGCACTAATAGTACATACTATACTTACTAAGGAAATAAAAAGAGCGGTATATTGTGAATGACATGAAAAGCCTTGGAACCTCTCCCACATCAAACACTGGAAAGACACCGGTTAGTGATGATATCGTTTAATATAAGGTACAAAACTACTAAGTACAAACAAACATATAAATAAGTACAAAACGTGAATAGGTTACTGCGGTTTCATATGTTTCCGTTGGTAACATATAAAACATATGCAAGCATATACATAAAAACATTGTTTACAAACTTGTGTAATTACCATGTTCGTGGTGCCTTCTTATATTAAAACTTGACGCTTTGTCGATTGTAAGGAAACTCCCAAAATAATGGTGCAGATTAAAACACCCCGCCTAAAATAGAGCATTAAATTTAAACATTTCAGATGCAAGTGACCTTACATCAAGAGTATAAATTGACGAAAGTTTAAGAACCATCTTAATTCTTAACCTTAACTTTCGTTGTTCTTGGCACTCCGAGTTCGTTAAAAGTTGGACTTCGTGCAATAGAATACTTTAAAGTATTTAACCTTGTGTGTTCTTTGCATAATTACCGTTATGGTTAATGTATTGTTCATTATCAATTAACTGCATTTCAGCAATTAGAATTTCTTATAAAAAAGTGCTGAGATTGCGATGTAACAGACCGTGTCTACCGGCCACTGGGCTCTTCACTATAAGTCAACAGAAAAAAAAATATTTTAGTGAATAACAGATTAGTGAGATATTTTTATTAAATTAAATAATAATAATAATAAATAACGCCACACTCAATAGCCCACATTATGATTCCCTGTGTCGTGGGTCCAGAGACACATACAAAGATAAACACACACCCAGACCCGAACATATATTAGTCATTTTTTTTTAAATTAATTTGATTGAAACCGTGATTAAACGACTATGTATAGCTAACAGGGGAAACTGGAGAGCCTGTTGTCGCCGATATTTTCATGGAAGACTTCGAGGAGAAGGCTTTCACCAGAGCTGTGGCTATGCCGAAGATCTACAAACGGTACGTAGACGATACTTTTGCCGTCCTCCCCAAAAATAATGTTTCTACATTCCTAAATCATTTAAACTCTCTAAATGATAAAATCGAATTTACTATGGAGTCTGAGGTCAATAAATCCTTAGCTTTCCTTGACATTTTAGTCATCAGAAATCCTGACAACTCTCTTGGTCATACTGTGTATAGGAAACCCACCCATACAGATAAATATCTCAATGGTAACTCCCATCACCATCCATGTCAGTTGGCTACCGTAGGCAAATCTTTGTTACAGAGAGCACACGGCATCTGTGACACTGACCACCTCGAGGAAGAGCTTCTGCATGTGAAACAAGTACTGCGAAGCAACAATCACAAACTCCCACGAATGCGTCACAGAAGCCGCCCCAAGCCTCCTACAGTTGAGCGACAACCTGCCATCTTACCATACATCAAGGGCATCACTGACAAAATTGGCAATATCTTAAGACGAGCTTCAATTAAAACTTACTTCAAGCCGCACAAGAAGATTAGCCAATTTTTAAGACCGGTCAAGAGCAATATCCCCCTACAAGATGCAGGTGTTTACAAGCTTGATTGTGAATGCGGGTTATCATACATTGGGCAAACAAAGAGGAGCATCGGTATCCGGATAAAAGAACACATAGCTGACATGAAGAACAGACGCTCGACCAAGTCTGCAGTTTGTGAACATGCTCTGGACAAACCCAACCATTACATTCGATTTGATAATCCACAAATCCTCGCTAGAGAGACCCGATTTATGCCAAGAATGTTACGCGAGGCTATTGAAATCAAGAAACACCCAAATTTCAATAGAGAAGATGGTTGGCAAGTACCACCGGCTTGGGATCCAGTCATTAAATTAATTAAATCCCAAGGCCAACGCAATACTGCAAGACCTCTGGACACCGTGAGTGAATACTGCGTGCATAGGGAATGTTATGATTAAAAAATCCGGACGGTAGTTCAAAAAAAATTTCAGACGGTAGGCCAAATAATTTCTTAATAACTCAAGTGACAAATAAAATCAATTAGTCACCCCGTGACCACGTCCACTGCAAAGTGTTCGAAACGTCGGGATATAAATAATGTCAAATATAAGCGATTTAAACCGTTCAAAGTTGTTTAATTGCTATAATCTTTTATTATATCGTATAAAGGAATTATTATTATATCGTATAATTCAATAATATCCTATTATTAAAAAAGGATTTAATACCTTGTGACGTTGTCTATTACCAAACCCTTAGCTATAATAAAACGGAGAAATTATAGCAGAAGCTTATCATTAAATGCTGTAGAAGCTTATCGGTAAAATTGAAACAGAAAGATTATATCTACAATCTGCGCTACAGTTATTTAATTACATTTTGTAACTGTTTAATGACTGATTTTAAATGTCAATAACTATAAAGTTCATAGCCCGTTTAGCCCGTTTACGAGTATAAACTACTGACGACCCTTATTACCCTTATATCTTATTAACACAGTCTATGGCAATCTGTATTAGAGTTTTAGCTTCCTAAGGATTTTCAAAATCTAGCATAGTAGTTTGAAATAAAATGAATTTTATTTGCTGATCATAGGTACATATATAAATGAATAAATTTCTATGACCATTTCACAATATTTGACAATATTTGATTTATAGCGCACAAATATTTGATATCAACGTACATCGAAATATTTTACAAAATATTTTTACATTTACGAGTAAGCCAGTAAATTTTTAAGTTTACTTCTTATATAAAAGAAACAAAACAAAACACTCGCAGTCTCTTTCTAATATTAGTTTGGATCTAAAAATGCACAGTTTTGACACATATTATTACTATTATTGTTATAGGTGCTTGCTATATCAACTAAAAGCAGTGTAGCAGTTAACGAAACATCGTTCGTTATTGTTTTTCCATAACAGGCGAGTGTTATGTAAATAAATATGTAGTTCGTTACCTTAATTGACGACTGAAATATTTTGAATATCAAATGAAGATTTGATTGAATCGTTATTATATTGCGGTACAGAAATAACCATAATTTTCAAAATCTGTGAACTATTAGTGATTTTGCCGGTATAGTGACGTATATAGCGAAAGTAATTATACAAAATAAACGAATTTGGAAACATCCACAATCGCTTTTCTGGATTCAATAACAATTAGTCTGTTTATGCAAAATTAAAAGCAAAGCAATAGAGAATAAATTAATATGTATTTTTGGTTAATAAAATTAAAGAAAATCGACGGCGGTACGAGAATAGATGCTGAATGAAATTAAGACCACGTCAAAAAGTAATGAAAATTAATTAATGTCACCAACAAAATTGTTGTATGTAGGTGCTGATTGAATATTTTGTATAGACTGATTATGCGCTGTAGAGTGAATTAACTATTAATGAAGTATTCAAGCAAATACTCGTAAATGAGTTAGAATATGTAAAACAATTATTTAGCTATTTCATTTCAATGTATTCAAGTCGAGAAGAGATTTTTCCAGAAGAGAAGTGTTTACAGAAAGTACAATATTATGAGTGCAACTGTTTAAAACGAAGTAATCTTTAAAAGTTTCCTGAAAGAGCGTTATTGCAAGCATAAACTACGAGTAAATGCACAAGAAGAACGCCTTTCACCGCATAAACGTTTTTCCAAAGAATTTCTGTCCAATGTAGCCTATACTTCTTACTAAATCTTACTAATCTAAATTTGTACAACTTAAAAGAAAATAATTAAAATAACTTAAAAGAGACGTGAGAGCCTTATTTCAAATAGGGTCTTATCTATCTTTATTTGTGTAGTTTTTATCCCCATTCTGCCACCATCCGTCATATTTTACGCCACTATTCATTTGTTTTACATAAAACTTATAATTAACACATACAACAAAGATAATTTCCAAGGGCAAATAAATATAAAACACAATTAAAATTATCATTACAACTTCTCAACTAGCTATATATCGCGAACAGTTCCATCGATTACTACAATAGTTGATTGTTCTTCACCAGACTGTATTGGTATGTATCTAATTAAACAGCGCCAGGCTGCGGGCAATGAAACTCACATATTACTAGACTGATTTTTTATTCAAAGACAGGTATACAGATGAAACATTTGTATCAACTACCCACATATACACCAGATTGAAATTGTTTTCTGATTTCTTTGAATTGAGATTGTATTAATTTCTGCAGAATTTCCACCACTACCTCCTTCTTTAACGGCCTTAAATTTTATAAAAGAATCGGTAATTGGCTTCTGCCATTCTGGAATCTCCCGACAGCAGGCTCGATTGCCACCAATAAATATAATTACGGGATTTTTGCGGGGACCGACTTAACTGCTGGACGACGATGGAACACTGCATCTAGATTTTCCACGCTTAGCCGATGCCACTTTAGCTCCCATAGAAGATTTTGTTGGTGCCATTGTTAAAATTTGATTTGATACCTGAGACGTGTAAATTTTTTTACGTATAAAATATCCTGAGAAAATTTTAGCGAAAAACGTATTTGTAAATTGAATACGAGTAGGTATTTATAAATACGGTAGGTACTTGTAAATTTGATGCTTTCGTAAACTACATTATAAGTGACAATTACTGTATATAAAATATGTAAATGTCTTAAATAAATAAATAAAAAAAAATTGACCAGTCCAGCGTGGCTTGGCCAAACAGGGCTACTAATAAAAAAAAGACAAGTGAAGGTCAAAGGTAAATATATTGAACAGTAAGTGTGAATAGACCGTGAAGAACAGCCACTTCAACTGACGTTTTTCGTGACTTTTTCAGTAGAAGGAATACCAGAAATGTGAGAAAATATGAAGTCATTTTATTTTTGCGAAATAAGGCGTTCGCGGTGGAAATTCGTAATTTCCTGTAGTTATCTTCGCGCATAGCACTTGACAAGAAAAATATACGCAAATAGCTCAAATAGATAGGTGACGTTAACATTAACTTTACCAATATATTTGCATATAAGCGTATTTGCGTTCACCAATGTATAAGCCGAAAAACGTAGCATGTTATTTACGTATCTACTACCTTCTTCCGCTCGGCGGTTTTGACGTTAAATTCTTCACGTTTTACTAGCCATTTGTTTCATTTACATTTATTAAGCTCCAGTCAATGAACAACGCCTTAGCCGTGGAAATATTATGCGAAAAATGGCAAACAACCGAAAGATTTTTTAATCCAGATTAGCTGAAACAAGTGGAGGTTGATACACATAATTTAATTAGAAATTATTGTTACTGTCCAGAGGAGTTGAGCAGACAAAATTCTGCCTCATTTCTATATCTCTGCCTTTTTTCTTAAGAAGGCAGAGCTATCTACATAAGGCGTAACGTGAGAAGCTGATACATAATATAGACAGGTAATCAATGAAATAATCGTCTTGACTTGATCAAAAACTTCTTTCAACGTGATCACAATCATTATTATATTACTTATTTCCGATGAAATGTGCGTATCGCCGTTTTATGAAATCCGTTTCGGTAGAAGTGGTCCCTTGAACAACTGAAAGTCATTAGTGGGGAGCGGTTATCGGTGCGTATAATACTGATTGATTGTGCTTTAGCATATTTCTTTTACTCTTAAATTGATGAGTTGGAGTTGGATTGTATTTATAAAAAAATACAGGATCTTTGTTGTTCTTTGATAAAAGAGAATCTGACGTGGAGAAAATTAATATGGATAACTTAATATTTAATGATATACGCTTAATGCTTCTTTGTAGAATATCAACACAAGAATACGTATTAATGCAAACAATAGCGCCCCTGGAAACAAACTACCAATCGTAATTTTTGACTGATTTTAGCATAATAATATGTATATCACGAATGTTATAGACGATCTTATCCACTTTCCTTCAGGGGGACTGTCTGTTCTGTCACCTTCTTTCTACGAAAAAGCAAGAAGATGCGAGTATCCGGTCTTCCAGAAGTTTTTAATGAACTTATCTAGTCCGTTCTCAAATTTAACGACGGGTCGGCTAACAGTCGCCCGAATGTGAATAAAGCAAAAGCTGATGATTTTTGTGCTTACATTAAAGAAAAAAATGTTAATGCAAGTCGTACAAACGTGAAAAGTAATTTATCGAAAGTGACGTAATTTTTTAAATTAAACAGAAGTGAACAGAACAAGATCATATCGAATAATAATGTTTCATACTGATGCTGACGGAGATTTTTGTTTGTAACAGAATTACAGGTAACAACTTCTATTCTTTATTGCAATTTTTCTATACATATTACTAGAAGAATTTGAAGCAATGCAAATGATGAGATCCAAAGATCCAATAATATGAAATGCGAGCTAATTAAGTTTTGTTATTGTAAATTTTATATTTATAAAATAGTCACGATTGGTAATTAGATTTCAATAATTGAATTATTATATTAGCAGTCCACCCGCATGGCGTTGCAATATCCATGGCGGCGCGGGCGGTAGTCTGCCAAATGAAATGTGATACAAAAAGAGAGAGGACAATATTAAAAAAAAATAGATCTACTAGTTTTTTAATAAAAATATAATCTGATTTTTTTTATTTATTAATATTTTATTGGTATAACCCTTATTTAAGCATAAATGCAATAAGGTTGAAAAACCTTATTGCATTTAGTCGTAAAAAAGGCGAGCTTAATGCCTGGAGGCATTCTCTGTCACACCTTTGAATTGAACAAAAAAGCATATTGGGAGGTGCGATGAAACGTATATACTTTAAATACATACTTTAAAACGATGATTAGTAAATTAGTAATACCTACTTATAATACATATATACATACATACAATAATATATACCATATAATATATATTATTATACAATAAGTAATTAACAGAAAAATTCAAAATCACTAAGTCTGTAATGATTGTGATGACAGATGAGGTGCCCGAAGCATCCGTTTAAAAATATAATATGAATGTGAACATACAGCATGTATTTTTAAAAACATGCCGCTCTTTTCATATGTGAAGTTTCATTTGACAGACTCTTGTTACTTTGCTTAATGGTAGCCACATACCATCAAGTGGACAACATAGCATGTCTATCTACTGCCTCTCTTATGTTAAAAATAATACACCAAGAAAAATCAATTGCTGGCTGTATTAATTTTCTCTTTCTAAATTAAAAGTAATACTGTACTGTATGTTTGGAGAACGTGTCTACTTACTATATAAGGCACATTCTGAATTTAAATGTAATTACGTAATTTAAATAATTATTTATGTTTCAAAACTGAAACGCAACACGTGATTCTTTTACAAATGTGTCTACGAGATGGATTTTTAAGCTTGTAAAGTAAATGATTTAACATTTTTAAATTAGTGTTTATGTTTATGTATTTTTTTACAACTGTTATGTAAAAAAGTTATGTTTGTTGTCTTGGAATTTAAATATTTATATATTTTATAATTTATTCGATACTATTTCCATTTCTTTATTTTCTCGATGACAGTTCTAATTTGATAGTTGTAGTGTTGTGACCAAATAAGTAATGATATCGATCGCATATATTTATTATATTTTGAACAAAGACAAATACAACAAAAACATTCAAATATATTTTTTCAAGGTGGGAACACTCAATGGCCCACCGCCATTTTGTGTTTGTTTTAATCTGTCACTCGCAACAAGACGGTCGTGCTAGTCACTACATTTCTGTTCGCTGAGTTTTTTCACATTATCCATACGTTACGTTGTGTATTTTGTGTTCCTCCGTGTTTATTGCTGCCCAGCTGTCAAATATCAAAATGCCGAAAGGATCTGTTCTGAAAAGGCAGGCGAGAGAACTGGTGATCAAGGTTCGTAATTACTTTGAAGCAGAGTATCAAAATGGTGGCCCGCTATTACCACTGTCGCAAGTGCGAGAGCGTGTTGCGGCCGCATTAGGAATTAGTGGACCTACTGTTTCAAAAATTACTACCGAAGCTTACGGTACAAGCGGCATGCAGGAAAATAAGCTTCGTACGCCGAAGAAAAAACGCCAACCACGTCGTGTGACATCGGTTGACAACTTCGACGCTGACGCTATTCGCCGTCATATATATGACTATTACTTGCGCAAAGAAATTCCAACACTTAAAAAACTTGTTGTTTCTTTACGTGAATGTGGTTTGTTCCATGGCCAAAAATCGTCATTAAGCTTGGTTTTGAAAGAAATTGGATTTTGTTATAAAAAATCGGACAAACGTAAAATATTGATGGAGCGTCACGACGTTGCTATGGCTCGCTGCGAATTTTTGAGCGAAGCCAAAAAGATATCAGATTGGTCAAATGTTATTTTCACTGACGAGACTTGGTTAAATGCAAACCACACAGTATCTAAGAACTGGACTGACGACACCGTCGCTTCCACTAGTTCAGTGCCAATGGGAAAAGGTGAACGCCTCATCATATGCCATGCAGGGTCTACGAAAGGATTCATGTCAGATGCTTTACTGGCCTTTAAATCCAAGAAAACAGTGGACTACCACGAAGAAATGAACGCGGAGATTTACTAAGGATGGTTTAAAGAAATGGTGCAATCTCTGGAAGAACCGTCGATAATTATTATGGACAACGCTACATATCACTCCAGACAAATTGATAAAATGCCGACGCAGGCCAATAAAAAACAAGAGATAATTGACTGGCTCCAACGTCATGGCGAAAATGTGGATAATACTTTATTAAAAGTACAATTAGTGAATATTTTAAAATCGAAAAAAAACCTCCCTAAAAGATATGTTATCGACGAAATAGCTGCCGAATGTGGTCATTGGGTTCTTCAACTTCCGCCGTATCATTGCCAGTACAATGCTATAGAACTAATATGGGCACAAATCAAAGGACACGCCGCTCGAAACAATACCCATCCCCCTTTTACGGCAAACAAGATGTTAGATTTATTAAAAAATGCATGTGCGGAAGTAACTGCCGAAAACTGGGAAAAAATTGTGAGAAGAACCCAAAACATTATAGCGTCGGATTGGGAAATTCATGTGGCATTCGATAATATAGAAGTACAGGAACTTATAATAAATGTTGGGGAGAGCTCATCGAGTGACAGTGACGATTCATCAGATTTTGATTAAAATAAATAAATAAAGATTACCTGTCATTATAATTATTTCGTTTTATTGTCGAGTACCTACCTATACCTACTTATTTTACAACAGCTTCGAAAATTTTAAAGAAGTTGGCATTATCAATCAAGAATTAACACGTGTAACATCTTGTAATGAAATATAATATTAGTTAATAAATTTGTACAAAAGTATCCGGCACTAGTTTAGTTTCTTACATTTTGTAAAAAAATATCGGATCTGTTATCGTGTTACGTTTATGATTTTATGTGGAATTATGAAACAAGATGACTGTATTTTCATTACAATAAATGAAAACTAATTTAATAGTAATAAAAACCGCCAGTAATGTAATGATTAAAAAAAATCGTATGTTCTAGTAGTCGATCGACTAATTACATCCCTAAAATTGCTTTCTGGCTGACGTGACCTTGTTAATGAAATATGACGTCTTGGCGCCTAATTTTTGTTCGGAGTTTTAGGCGTTGACGCTAGAACAAAGTTATATCGACCACTGTGTGTGAGCTGTCATCGAGAAAATAAAGAAATGGAAATAGTATAGTATTATTCCCACAGAAAATGTGTCGTAACACCAAAGACATTTACACTTATAAAGAGTGTTTGTTTATTTATTTGTATCTTAAATATCTCACGTATAATCCAGTGAACACATTTTGAAAATCAACACAGGATTTATCTTCTTTATGAGAATATTCCTATCTGAAAATGGAGGTTCCATTTCTATCAATAAAATCATTTTTTTTTCCTTAGAAACGTCAATTACATACTCACAAGCTCCTAATGTAATGTGATTTGTTATCACATTTTGTAATATTTTGTACTTTTGTATTGAATATATTTTGTATTCCACAGCACTACTCTTGCATATTAGAATATCTTGTCACGCTTACGATTTAAGCACATAACTGCAAGTAATTGTACCGCAAATTTGTGGTACAATGCATATAAGAACTGAAGCGAGAAGTCTGCAGAAGCAAGACCGCTCGGTTTCGACCAAAATGTTTGTTACATTTTGTTACATTCCAACAAAATGTAACAAACATTTTGGTCCCGATTCACATATAATTTACGAACGAATTTTAATGTGGTCGGTAGGTACCTATTATTATGAGGTATAAGGTAATTTTTAAGGCGTGAAAAAATGCTATTGATTCTAAGGAAGTCTTCTTTTTTGTCGCTCAAATACAAAAATTTTGGTTTTATTGTCTTACCGGTGATATATTTTTTGTAATTGTAATGGTAATAATTTTAATCAGAAACGTTTTTCTTTTTCAGGTTTGTATAAAACGATATCTTTCCAACAGTCATATATTAAATAATTAATGAATCAGCCTTTTATAGAGGCCTATTATAATAATGGCATAAGCTACTTTTACCAATAAATTACAAACTATAACTTACAACATCGATGATATGATGCAATGAGACCCCAAAGGTGACCAGTAGGGGGTGCGAGGAGTTCTCCACTGGCCGCACGGAGGCGTCGTACTTCTGCATCAGGTGCCTGACAAGCCGATACTCCTCATCACAGCATACCGCGTCTGAGAAATAAAATAAAATATTGTATACATTCATCTATTGACAGTAATCGAGAGGTAATAAAAGTTCATTATATTTAAGGATAAATAAGATAGTAGACAAAAGTTGTATTAAGACGGTCTTCAAAAACCTAAACCGCCAGAGTTAGATTGCAGAAAAACGATCAATGATTAACCATCAATTAACCTTATAAGTATATCTACGACTAAGGGTCTATTTGACGAACTCCGAGTAACGTTATATGTAAACTAACCGATAATTAAAGTAACTAATAATTGTAGCATCACATTTCACCAACTCCGAGTATCGCTAATCGGTGAAATCAGTTTCACTCGGCAGTCTTATATGCTGATTAGAGACAATTGTTAAGTAGTAAATCGTAACTTTATTCGAAGGTCGGGAAATAGGCCCTAATTCTAATAAGGTAAATTCTAAGCTGTACATAATTAGCTAACGATTTTATTCCAAGTTATTTTTTATTTTATTAATATTATTCGAATTTTGAATTTAATGAAATGGGAACTATTGGTGGAAATGAAATATGTAATTAGTCGTGTCAATGAAGCTTAAAAAAGTCAAAACTTCATAATCCTCAAAAAATTGGAAATTGTGAGCTATTTTTCAAATAATAGTTCTCGGAAAGATATAAATTGATATATAAATACAACTTCAAGAGGAAGATTTCGGAACATTACCTCCGAAATTCAGAGAGCTAATGGTATTTTTCTCCTTTTTTCCCTATATTTATATTATTTGTAGATATGGTATAAGTATATTATCAATGTATTTATTATATTATTATTGTTATTTATAGAGATGAATTAAGCTTTACTATTTACACATTTAACATTAAGGTAATGCGTTGAGGCATTAAGTCTGCCTCAGTACACTGTACAATATCGTACATAAAGAGTAAATAAATAAATAAAATTATAATCTCTCATTAATCAATGAAAATTTATTGATTTGCAATTTCCAAATATAAAAACCAACATTAATATTCGTCTTTAATATTCATTTAAATTTGCACTATTGAAGTTTTGGTTCTCCTCTATTGGTGGGTGGTTATTACAGTCTTGCAAACAACACATGCAGGTGAACGGTGCAAACCACTATTTCTGCAGTCACATACTGCACCGCATCCAGTTTTACAAGAAGAGAAGATGTATACTTTTTCCTGTAGGCAGTCCCAGTACAAAAAAGTCCAATGAATTGCGCGAGCGTGTCGCTGCAGCCGCTAGAGAGATAAGTAAGCGTAGATACTTTCGCCAACTCAAGAGGGCGTTCATAAGAAGACGTAGAGCAGGGGTGTTCAAACGGTCGATCGCGATCGACAAGTCGATCGCCCGACTTGCCTTGACTAAACTCGCCAGCAGTTCAAGTTTGAGCTGTTTTCAAGTTCTGACGTAGAGCCTGTATGTAGCAGCCAGCAAACAATTTGAGCATCTTCTTTCATTTTCATAATATATGGTATGTGGTAAATTATTTATGTTTCTCAGTATTTCTTTAGTGTCTCACATAACTTGATGAATAAATTATGACTTGAAATTAATTTAGTCCATATTATTAATGAAAATATTTTTTTATTTTTTTTAATATTTTAATTTGGTAAAGTTAAAGTAAAATTAATTCTGTAAATTCCTTCAATATATATTTTAATAATTTTTGTAAGAGGAAACCACATGTGTTACATCATTTTAGAACCAACATTAATAAGGCATTTTTCTAAATAGTTGGCAACTATGGGTTTGCTACATTTTTGGTAACTGAAGGTCAAATTGAAATTAGTAACCGAAGGTTTTAAAAACGTACAAACTTGAGACAAACGTAAACTTTGTCGAAGATACCATAACAATAAATGAAAATACTGATTTACGTTTAACAAAACAATTCTTCGAGAATAAAACAAATAAAACAGAATGTGAATTTTCCTTCATTTGAAGCTGCAGCACGCAAATTAATAACCAATGGTGCCAATTTTTCAAAAAAAAAAAATGGTCAATATCTCTTAAACCGTGCGACTTCTTACTAAGATTAATTACGGTCATCCGATAGGTCATGAACTGGTCTATCGACAGTTTCAAGCTTGGCCACTATTTCCTGGACATGCTATATAATAACTTTGTTAATATATCAATTATATATTTTTGATATATTCAAACGAATACGATGCAAGCCAATACCGAAGTAAATGCATTGAAACGCAGTGAAGTTTACGCATTGTAATTTATATGAACAAAATACAAAATGGTTAAACGACGAAACCTTCTATACATATTTATATTTTTACACTTACTCTGAACGACAGACAGCGTTGCCGATGGCGAAATTTAAAGGTTGATTGACATCACAAGTCAAAGTTTATTAAATAATGTCCAAGCTCTGTCGTCTTCTCTTCAATAAATTTAATTCTTTCATGCTTGTAATGAAATCGATTCAATAATATTAGGTTTTGTATAAAATACCGACATACGTTTTCTTGTATTCATATATCTTGTAATATCTCCGTATATATTATAAGGTATCTTTACATTGACTTGGGTACGGCTTTTATTAGGTTGGTTTGTACAAATATTTATGTTTGACAACCATTACTTAACAATCTTCTCTATGTACTTGTATCAGCCTATAACGTCCCACTGCAGGGCGCAGGCCTTCACTGGGGGGGGGGGGGGGGGGGGGTTCAAGCCGTAATCCACCATGTGGACCCAGCGCGGACTGGTGGATATGTTATCAAAAATGTATATAATTCAGGAATTTTATACAATTCCTAGGAAATTTATAAAATGCCAAGCTGATTTAGGAAATGTGGAATATATTTTATTAAAGAAACGTTATATTACCTACATACAAAACCTAGGAATTTTATAACGATTCTAGGAATTTTATGACGATTCTAGGAATTTTATAAAATTACTATCTGGTACTAGAAAATGTATGAAATGTAGGGAATGTATGAAATTGTTTCCGGGTAGATAGGCGTTGTTTAAAAAAAAATAACGTCGAAATGTGAGGCGATCGTTCGAAGTCAAGCAGTATTTTTGAAAGCCTTTGCTGGAAAAATGAAATGGCTCTAGATGCTAATATTTTCTATTGTATGAGCGAGCGATCCTAGTGAGGATGGGGTTGCATGTGTAATTAGAATAAGAGAGGGGTTCGTGAAGAAAATGTGTTGCAGTATGAGGTGTACGTTTATAGGGCACGTGAAGTGGAAGCGCAGCGAGCAACTTGGAACCAAGCATGATATGTCTTTAGAAGGTTGGCACGATCTAAATATTAGACTTAACTCTATAAAATCATTCTGCATTCTGCATTCTCCGGCAACTACCGCTTGTTTTCTATTTATTATATAACAACTAATCCACCTGTATAAATCACCTCGTATACCCAATGCATACAACTTGTGTAGGAGGATGACGTGAAGAACTCGATCGATGGCTTTTTCGAAGTCAGTGTAAATCACGTCAACCAGTCCGCCTTCGTCCATACACTTCAGTATATGGTTAGTAAAAATTGCGATGTTTGAGGTGGTAGATCTATTGCTCATATAGCCGTGCTGATTATTGGCAATACTGTGTGAAATGATTCGATACAGTTGATTTAAAAAAGCACTTAAGAGTAGTGTTAAAAAGGTAGCTGTACACATACTGAAAAAAACTAACCTTATTTTCAGCTGTAGTTTCCCAGATATTAAGAGTTCAGTGAATTCATAAAAAATAACAAAATTTGTATTAAAAAAATTAAAAAATTAAAATTTAACTGTCTTAAAAAAATATTATTTAAACTGAATTCTGAAAAGCAAAAAAACTCCATGTTAGAAAATCTTAACCGAAGTCAGTAAGTCCATACCGACAATATTAAAGATTTAAAGTCTCTTATTAAAGAGTTTAGATAACACATAACGTTTAAAATTATTTAAAAAAAAAAAAAAAATTATTGCCGGGCCGTGTAACTTAGAAAATCATGATAGAATATCTGCACAAGGCTCTGCGCCCTGCCGATAGACGCTATTCACTAAAGTTACGGTACAGTAATAAAAGTTAGGCAATAGAATGTAACAATTTACTGGTTTTTATAATTTACTGCTTATTAAATGTGAGGACGAGATTAAATCGCGTCGCGAACGGCAATTTAGGTATTCTTTGCAACTCACAAACCCAGCAGGGTTGTTTATTTTCACTCGAGACGTCAAGTCCAGATGCTAAACTTAATTGGTACTTTGTCGCTTCCACTAGTATACTTGCTGCTTATTCAGATTTTATTGGTTATCGAGATATTCTAGCTGAATTTTCTGGTATAATTATAATATTTTAAAAATCGTTGCGAATATTCAGTATCCTACCTACATACAACATTTTTTGAAATTAAAGAGAACATTTGAATCAAGTAAAAGCTATAAAATTATTGGAATTTGAGTCTACTAGCCTTAAAATCGCGTAAAAACTAATGTATAAATTTTATTGAAACTCTGAATTAGCATCTAGTAACTGAATCAAGATAAACATTTAAGAGTACATATCGATATAACATTCCTTTTGATAGAAAATATACCCACCTAGGTAAAGTCTCAGTCACAATCTAGTCACGTATATAGACATAATTTTAAATACGAGTAATAGGGGTTAAAGTATGAAATTGCCGTTTTATAGTAATAGATACTTTGAATTGACATAAAACCTTCATGGTGTGAGATTTTCGAGTGAAAGTTTTTTCACATGATACCTATGAGGTTCTTGTTTTAAAAAATGTGCAACATTCGATTTTCGACTTTCAATTGTTTTTTTTATTCAGCTTAGACTGGAAAGATGGATACTTCGAAAATCCGAGTAATCTTTGAATACGAGTTCCGACGCGGAACTAACGCGGCAGAAACGGCTCGCAATATCAATGCTGCGTTTGGAGAGGAGACTGCTAATGAACGAACCGTGCGTTTTTGGTTTAAACGCTTTCGTAATGGAAACTTCGACTTGAAGAACGAACAATCGGTACAAATCGGCAATTTCATATTTTAACCCCTAATATACATAACTATATTATTTTTATATTATTTTAAGTACATTATTTTGTGCGAATAATTGTTTTTGTATGTTGATGTTTTTGTTTTTAATAACAAACGTTAAAAGACAGCCCTTTCTCGTCCTCAGCTGGTCGTGGACCTCTTCATGCCCATGTCCTTGTGCATGAGGAATGTGTAGTCTTAAAACGCCACGCTGACCACGCAAGTTAGCAAATTCACTCTTTTAGAGAGGTGGCTTCGGTCCTCGGCGCTCGTGGACGCGGCTTTGTTATCTCTTTTACGACACCAACGGGAAGAGATGTGATGATGCTATTCTAAAACCGACCAACACCACGTGACCGTTTAAAGGCGACATTATAGACATCACGAGGCATGCGCCGCGAATTGTTCGCCACATATGCTTCAGACTGTGTGGACGTGGATGCTCATACTTAAAATCCTCAGAATCTCAGTAGCAAGTCGAAATTGTTTAATGCATTAGCGAGCACCATATATCAAGAAGTTTACGGAGTTTGTTGATCGAGCTCTCAAAAAAACACATAATAGCTATAAACAAACAGATGGGCCCATAAAAGTTTGAGGCACACCTCGCTCAAAGTTAGAGTTCTATTAAAACTCCGCTAGTGAACTGATTGATACTCTATATGCATTATCAACTTGTAGGAACGTAAAATACGTAGGTATTTCAATAATTCTGTTACATACTCATATTTTTAACTCTCACAAGTTTTAAAGCTAGTTTTTACAAATAGAAAAAATTGGGTAAGTATATCCTGAAATCATCACGTAGGTACTTATTATTATTATTACACATGATATATAACAACTTAAGATTATAATGTTAAATTGTTTAATGTGTTTTATCATGTAAGAATGTAAATTTGTTTTTATATACTCATACAAAATTTATTTTTATATACAAAGCTGAAAAAATATAGGATAATATTGTGAAACAAAGAGTTTTCTGTTACATTACATAAATGTTCTGTTCTACTCCATTCCAATCTGCAGAGTTAGCGCCTTATACTCCAAAAGTGAACAGACAAAGTCAATTATAAATATTTCTTTGAATCATTCAGGAAACATTATTTAGGAAAATATTCGCGCCTAAGTTTATCTGTAAATTTCTGAGCGACTTGTAATTCAGTAGAGGAGGCTATAAACCATAATGAAGCCAGTCAGGAAGTTTTAAAACGCTTTTCTCCTCTGATTAATGTTTTCCATGTTGCGGTCGAGTTCGATGCTTACGTTTTCAGCAGAATTTATTGAAAAATATTATAAGGAGTTACATAAATCATAACGTTGAGAGTTTAATTAAATTGTTTTCAATTAGCTGTAAAAATATGAGTAAGTGTAGATTTTAAATTATTTCTTACGTTTAGAAGTAGATCTCTTTAACTATTGTAATAAAGTCATTGCGTAGTGAAATATACGTCTATAAATAAGGACTATTGGACGTTTTCAGTAGAATTTATTGAAAAATATTAAAAGGAATTACATAAATCATAACGCTAAGACGTTTTATTAAAATATTTCTCAATTACGATAGAGATACGAATAGCTATAGATTATAATATTTTTCAAAGTTTAAAAATAGAGTTCTCTGACTAATCGTCGATTAGTTCGCAAAATAAAATAGATTTATCTAATCTAAATCTGATTTTCCATGTGATACAGCCTACCGAACAATGCATCCAGGAGCGTTTAGCACCCTCTAAGTTATTTCACTGCCCGCTGGTTCAATAGATGAGATCGCTTTTAGCGATAAGGCCGCCTATTGTTTCTGTGTAATATATCATTATATTTAATGTAATTAATTAGTTATAAATAGCACGAAAACAATATAGAATTTTTATTCATTCATTCTTCTTATTACAATTTATTTTCAGACGCCACCAAACTGTGTAAGTGGTAGTACCACCTATTATTATTTACAGACGTCACCAAACTGTGTAAGTGGTAATACCACCTATTATTATTTTAATCTACTACCATTAAATAAAAATATATTTTATACCGATAAGTAAAATCGAATCTAATTCTATTAGGTTCTATATAATTTTATTCTATAAAGTTAGACCTTATTTATTAATATTTATATACCTACATTTATTTTCTTCGGATACTTCACAGCATAAAAATATACACAGTATAATATACAAAGTATACAATGATTTTATAAGGTATTTACAAAGTAACATCATTTTAAATATTTCAATTGGTATATATGAAATAATAAGATTTGAACATCATTAGCCGGAGGATTTGTATGACATGTGTGAGCGAGCGTGTGCTGTGTGTGTATATCTAAGTCATAAGAAAGCACCCAGACCAATGTGTATAAAATGTGATTGTATGTGCGTTAAATAAAGGTATATATAGAACTATAATGAGATTAATGGATGTTAATACGAGTAAGTATTTCATCTATCAGATGTAAGCACCCTGATAACTGTTGAAAGAAAGCGATAACGAGAAGTATACATAATATCAACAGAAGAAAATGTTTCATTGTAACAGTTCATACATCTGTTGATGACGAAATCCTTGACACAATTTATTCTAGTTACAGGAACATGGAATAATTTTTGGTTCGGAATCGGTTATAAAGTGGAGTTCGGATGTTCATGCGCGACAATAAATTGACAATTAAATGAACATAAAATAACGTTAGGCCGAAAACTGTTTCTTTTTATATAATTTATTTTGTTTAAAATCGTTTCTTTTTAAATCTATATAAATTAAATATACAGTTATAATTATTTATCAAAACTGAAAAGGCTAAAAAATAACTAAAAAATTTCACCAAAATTAAATTGTTGTTCATACACAATTCCATTTAACAGAGTTCAGATTGTGTTGACTACAAAGCAAATTAACCAGTCCAACAAAGGCTTTCAAATATTCCATTGAAATTTAAAAACACCGATAATAAAGCTTCAAAAGTAAATTGGGGAGATATTACGAAAATGTCGCCTAAAAGTGTAAAAACACAATGTAATTTATATCAATATTTATTACAATGACACCACAAAAAAATTAAAAGTTAAATTGCGTAAAGAGGCTTCTTACTATAAATAGGGAAAGTGATTTCCAAGTTATTTTTTTGGGGAAAACGACCTATCATCGATACCGTTGGTTAAGTTAGATTAGAAAGAGCATTGAGGTCTTTCTAAACCTAATCAGCAAATAATATTCGACTGAATTTCCTTCGAATGAGGAACATGACGATCATATCCAATGCTTTATGTGGAAATAAGGCAAAGGCATGTGCCGTGTGGTGTCGGCCGGCTCTACAATAGCACCATCTCATAAAACGGCCACCACCGGCCGTGAGGAACTACATCACCTCTAAAAGAGTGGACTCGCTAACCCTCTTGGCTAGCGTGGCGTTTTAAGGCCATACATCCCTCATGCACGCGACAATGTGCACATGCACGCGACAATGTGCATGAGGGATGTATGTTCAGCAGAGGATACTGAAAGTGCTGGTTGCAAGGCAAAAACATTTTGTAATTCTTTTTTTAATATCAATTATTATTTTTTAATTTTAATGACAATAACTATCAGGATCGTAAGAACCAGAGAGCTACTCCTGCTTATGAGCCTGTCTCGACATCTCTCACAATCACACACACAATCTTCACTTCATTATATTTTGTCGATATAGATGTAGTTTTTCCATGGGATTATTTATTCTTAAATTGGAATAACATTGACAATCATAACTCACATAGGGCGACAGGCTGACTGTATGTCAGTTTGTCTGTCACCCGATCTATAAAAAGAAGATTATTAATGATACTGCCAGTCTCCATTAGAACCCTAACTGGTAACTGATAGGCTAACCCTTGTCATTGTCGGATACAGCAAGCTTCATGACGGCAAGATTTACTGTAGCATTGAACTACTCACGACAATGAAGCCGCGAGTATAATCTATACAAATAATACGAGTATAATCTATCCAATGCAGCTCATCTTGCAGCATATCTTTGGTGCATGCTGCTTTTCCACAGCCGCTGGGAGCACTCGACTGGCCACGTTACCCCTCGCTCACAGAAGACCACCTTGAAATGTACTGCATTTCCCACTTTATCGTATTTCCCCAATGTACGTACGTGTTTCGGTAGTGAATGAGATATGCCAAAGCCCATTCCCATCCCATCCTCTCCCTCCCCATTTTCCCAATACATTCCTTAATCTACAAAGGTAGGCAGCGCATCCGGGGGCGTGCCAACGTTTGTCAATTTGGATTGATATTAGCATGTATCACGGATGTCTATGGACGACAGTATCCACTTACCATCAGGTGGACTGTATGCTCGTCTGCCGCCTTTTTTTCTATAAAAAAAAATCCAAAGCGCAAAAGATGTCTGTTTGAGTAATGAGCCTGATTTAATTGCTGTTTTCACATTTACCTGGTTGCGCATGAGCAATATTAAAGATATAGCCAATTTTGTATAAAAACGTGTTCAAACCGACCGCTAGTCAGATAAATATAATATTTTTTGGAAAAGTGAATTGCATTGGGAGTTGAATCATACACAAGAGGTTTATATGAGTTTAAAGATCCACTACATAGAGAGACACGACTTACTGAAGAATATCTATAAAAAGCTTCTGATTTTTTTTTATTAAAATCGAACAATGATTACCATTTCATTATATCATAGTGTCCGTGCTTATCTGGATTTTGTATCATTAACTGCGTATTTATTTATTACTTAAATTTGCATTTTCATTAATTGCTGAAAATTTGTTTAGGTACTTAAATTTGCTTTTTAATCAATTCTACTGAAGCCACGGAAAATGCTTATTGTTCTATTTATCTCTAAGATTTTCTAATCCCCTTAAATCAACATGTACTTTGTGAAACTTCGTCAGCGTTTACTTAATTCCATTATGTAAGGATACTCATAAAACTCGTCAGTCTTTGGTGTCTCTAATAGATTTCGTCATTGAGTTAACTCGGGGTGTTTGCTAATTTAAACTATTTGTATTGCAAAGGATACAAGTTTTCGCTTTACTATAGACAAATACTAACCCTGGAATGATTTATTACGCATAATTGAAAAGCAACAAAATTTATTGAACTTCATGTAATTAAAATAACACCAAATATGTCGATCAAAACGAAATTTGGCTTTATAAAACAACGTAACAAGAATAATATATTGAAATTGAAATAAAATATTAAACATTAGCGAAACTTGTTAAGAATTAATAAATATTCTAAAGAATTACTGTTTACCTTTTATGAAAAATGTTGCAGTCATCCAAATTATCCGTACGATGAATGACGATGATATCATTTTGAGCACAGACCACGAGCAATAATTCATTTTAGAAACGTGACACTTCCCCTCATTATAGACGACGTTGGTTTACTCAGCTTACTTTGAGCAAACGTGATTTATTATATATTTTTTATTTCAGTATTGTATTCTACATTTGTTAATTTTTGCAAGCTACTTTAAAATGCATTTTATTTGTAAATTTACTTCGGAGCGACGTTACTATTTTACGACTTATAATAAATATCATAACAATGGCCGTCAGCGAATCCGGGTGATATTAAGAATTTATGTAGTTGATTTTAGTAATAAAAGTTTTATTACATTCGTAAAATGTGATTAACGACGCGAGTAAAAGTTGCGCGTATGTTTTTGCCGCGACATCGCGTGCTAGCGGCGACGAGCGCGACGTTCGTAGCACTGCCACTGAGGTCGGGTGAGCTACAGCCTCTACGAAACACTACGACGCTACAATGCTACGCCGCCGTTCGCTATGAACGACGAATCAACGAAGATGTGGTGGGGTATCGTGTTTAAGAGTACTAATTTGTTGTGAGGTAGAATACAGTTACTAAATGATTAATCTGCTTTGCATGTTTTAAGTAATAAATTTAGGCTAATATAAATGATACAAACATTACATAAATTAAATAATACCGCTACAATCCATTGAGAGTAGTAGCATTTCTAGGTGTATTTACTGATATTGAATCGGGTTTGAAACGTATTTCACAAAGCTCATTTTTTCTATAAGAACATGTCATAGCGAAAATTATTAGATTTGTCCTGAGCTGTTTCCTGAGGGAAGCTAGGACGAGCCTTTATATAGCATAGGTAATTATTTAGAAAGTACAGATGAAAGTTACCTGCGACAAATAAATATTTAATTGTAAACTTTTATACAACGGCCTGAAATGTTAAACATTGTTAGACATCTTTCTTAACTTCAAAATATGACTGAAACTTTTGGAGTTGCTTTATTAATTTTTGACCTTTAAATGTGTCCTTTAAAATATTAACACATTCTGCCTTCTACGATATTCAAACTTCTCCTGACTCGGTGATTTCAATTTAGTAAATTAATAATTCACCTACGTATACCAACGTCTAATGTCTTGAAGGTGTAGACACGCCAATTAGTGTTGTCGACATGTTCGTGTGGTCGACGGAGCGAGTTACGCCATTTAGCGATTTTGCCGGCCGCCGCATTCGCATCCAGGGTAGCCCCAGTGCACGATGCGGGTAATTGTCCACACTCTCCATTCGAGCTGGCTAAATTAGTGCCGTTAACGACAAGTAGTTTATTATAGGGAAAAGTATTTAGCTATCTGAATTAGGTATATAAGTTTTTAATTTGTTATCGATGATTAAATTAACAGAACTAATTGAATTAATGGAGCGTTGGAAAGAGTTATGCTAGGAGCTTTTTTGATGGATAGAATCCGAAGCAATGAATTAATAAAAGAACCAAACTCATCGACATAGCTCAAACAATCAGTACGCTAAAGTGGCAATAAACAGGACACATTTGTTGCAGAACTGACAGCTGATGAGGTAGACGAGTCCTGGAGTAAACCGTGTTCCGGGAAACGTTGCATGGCGCGCCCCCCGGCCAGGAGGACGGACAGGTGACTTTACGAATTAAATTAAATTCAAATTAAATTTATTTGCTTACAACAGGTAACTACAGATGACATTCAAATTATTGCACAGCTGTTTTGCCCGTGCGGGCGTACAATTTTTAAGTAAAAAGAACAAGAAATAAATTTAAATCAAGCATTACTCATCATTAACTTATTATGTATTATTTACTATTTATATATTTCAATAATTCAAGAAATTCGCCGATAGTGGCTGGATGAGGAAAATGGATGACTTGTGAGGTGACGAGCCATGGGAGAGGTCTATATCCAAGAGTGGAAAGACACGGGCAGATAGTGGAAATTGTAGTAAATAACTAAATACATTCAGAATCTCGTATAATGCCATACCATAGTTATCACAACTTAATGAATTGCAAGCAGTGATAATTGCTTCCAAGGTAACCCGTTGCAGGCCAGTTCGATACTTTTTGTTCTCCTTTTTTTAGGAACTTTATGTCTTTGCACATATCAGTTCCATCATAATCTAAATTTAGATGAACAATAAATAAAATAACAACACAAAAAAACATTTTTATTAAACAATAAAAAAGGAATATACTCAGCCCTATAAAGCATTATAGGAATATAAAGCAATGCAATCAGCCCTTTCAGTAGCCACCGCAGGACATGGGCCTCAATGTGCATGTGGGATATATCGCTTATAGACTTTATGCTGCTCGTGTATTAGGTATCACAAGAAGCTCATAGACCGTACTCGCATCCAGATCATTTTTGTTCAGATTGAGTCTTCACTAAAGTCTCTCGTCTCTCATTGAAATATATACCATTTAAAATACACCATTTTTTAATATAAACCATAATAAATTAACCTTTTTTTATTTAATTTTCTAATGATAAATACATGGTAATTTTTATATGAAACTTTACGAAACTTCACCGTTTGAAGTAATGCCGTATTCTATCGCAAACAGTTTACAAGGGATGGTGTTATTTTTTACAATTGAGAAGATCGTACCATACGATATATTTTAATCATATTTTTTCAATTATATTACATTGTCTCGTTTCCTTTAAAGAAGAAAAATGAAGCCTGTTCGTCTAATAAGGAACGCTTAATGAGTAAAATTAACTCTGTGACTATTTTTTCATTTCTTAGCATGAAAAACTGTGTAGTTTCAGATGTAATTGTTACAGACAGCTGAAGCGAACTGCTCTAAATGGAAATATCTATAGTTAACTATAGGAAATAAAAATCACCTTAACTTCTCTTTAACAGTACCTAATAATAGCTCGTCGTATCATATGTACCTAACGAATAATATAGAGCCCAAAATAACATTTTTTGGAATGTTTGTCTGCCTGTTTGAACGCACATCACTGGACTACTGGACAGATTTTAATGAAACTTGGCAGAGTTATAATTTGATATTAGTTACACCAGTTAGTTATGAATTATATTAAAACAAGTGTCTACTATATAGTGCGTTTCGTGTACAGTAGCGACCATTGAAGTGTGAAACGAATCGCCCAACCATAACGCCGCGCGTCCTACCCGTTTTTCTTTGAAACATAACTTTTGTTTAGCTTAAAAGAGAAAGTGACCTATTAGCTGTGATTAATTATTATAACTAATAACTATCCAGATATACAGACTGGAACAATATATGTTGCCTAAAATTATCCACGAGTACAATATTAAAACTTTGAACGCACCCCTCATAAACTGTCATCACAATAAGTCTCAGATTAATTGTTGATTGTTTAGGGACGATTTCGCTATGACTATTTAATTAATTAATTTTTAATAAACGTCGCTTTGTTTGTAAATATATCTCTGTATCAATGTTTATGTGATCGCAATCAACATCAAACATATCTTTACAAATTACAGTACTTGGCGATATATACAATGAGCAGTAGAATATAAATTCTGTTTCCATCCTGTATAGGAACCCTTTTCTGTATTCTGGACTGAAGTTGGCATGTATCGCGGATGTCCATGGGCTACAGTATCCACTTACCATCATGTGGACTGTATGCTCGTCTGCCGCCTGTTTCTATAAAAAAAAATATACATATCATATAACTGACATGGTGTCATGTGTATCTTGTATACAGTATACAGAGAGCATGTATCTTGGGTTGAAATATTATAATACTCGACCATTATTTTAACAGATTTGAATATTAGAAATATGAATTTGAATTTTTTTAAATAATATAGAAATAAAGTCGCGAAAAAACGAATCTAGTATATAGGGTGCAATGTAACATAGTAGAATACATATACGCCATTATTTCATTTATATTCAACCATTGTTATGATTCAAAACAATGTTTTATTTTTATCAGCAACGAAAGTCAAATAAACTCATACTAGCCTATGCCTATGCCTTTGGGAGGGGGAGATTGCATGCTGCAATCCAACAGCCGCGGGGCGCGCTCGACTGGCCACGTTACCCCTCTCTTAGATAAGACTACCTTGAAATGTATTGCATTTCCCACTTTATCTTATTTCCCTAATGTACATACGTATGTCGGTAGTGAGTGAGATGTGCCAGAGCCCATTCCCATCCTATCCCTTCCCGTATTTCCAACACTTTCTCCAAATCCATTCCTATATCTCCAAAGGTAGGCAGTGCATCTGGGGTCGTGCCAACATTTGATAATCTGAACTAATGTTGGCATGTATCGCGGATGTCTATGGGCGACAGTATCCACTTACCATCAGGTGGACTGTAGGCTCGTCTGCCGCCTTCGTCCATAAAAAAAGGCAATCAGTACTACTATTATTTATACTTAATTATTTATTATTTATTATACGGCTATTTATTTATACACAATCCCATCACTTCCCGTGGGTCTCGTAAAAGCGAATAGGGGATAAGCAACTACCACAAGATCTAAGTAACTACACCACCTCTAAAAGAGTGGACTGCCGATTCACTTGGCCAGCTTGGCCTTTTCAGGCCTTACACCCCTCATGCACGAGTCAATGTGCATGAGGGGGCCCATGTCCAGCAATGGATACTGAAAGGGCTGGTTGCATTGCATTTCATTTACGTTACATATGGGTGGGTACATTACATATGGGTGACACTGGAAGTTTTTAGAATCAAAAAATTAAATCAGTTAGAAAGGTGGAAGTTGTTTTATTGCTTTTCGAAGTATTCTCCGCGACAATCGATACACTTTTAAGTCTTTCATAACTTTATTTCTGGTTTAGATCGCAACGAAAGTCATAAAAAGATCATTGAACGAAAATGTTCTCTTGTTAAATTATTTTTTCCGCAAACACTTAATTTTTAAATTGCCGCCAGAAATGAGAAACAAATGACAGCTTTGAAAATTTAAAGACGTTTGACAAGCAAAGAGTTCCATTTTCAATTTTTTTTTCTATCGTATTGTTCTATCTATAGTAGGCAGTACTAAACCCTTTTAGTTTCACCTATCGTATGCTTAATTGTTAGTGGTGACTACATGGACTAGTATGACTATATTTTACTTTTATTACCAACAAAATTATAATTATGAATTTTAAAAAAATGGATGAATATCAATGAAATAGGTATGTTTTTACATATTTACGTTCACAATAACCTCATAGAATGGTTATTGAATTTATTACACCTCATATAAATACTCTTCTTCCAGTAAATACATATGAAAACCAGATGAGCATAAACAATATTCCCATTTATTTCTATCATCTCCATTCCATCATTATATTTCGCACACAAAGAAGTTACGAAAGAGGTTAAAAAGATAACCCAATATTAAATACAGGAAGTAACTCTTTTCAGTAAAAGGAATATATTTTTCATATAGAATTTTTTATTCCTTAAAAGTAGATTCATCGTAAATTAATAAGAAAACCTTTGAGCCGCTGCTCTGTGACGTGGAAATTATTTTAATTAATCAGATAAGTGTGCATGCAATGTTATGAAAACCCTGGATTTTTTTTATAGAAATAAGATGACAGACGAGCAGACATTCGACCCGATGGTAATACACTGTAACACGTGTCAACATCAGTCAAAAATGGCAAATGTTAAATATAACGTCCCCGGCTACTCCGCTTACCTGTAGAGATTGAGGCGTGGATTTGGATTAAGGATTGAAAGGTTGCATGAATTATAATGAATGAAACGGAACGAAGACTCCTTCATATCATTACATTCCTCATCCTTTCAATAAGAGGAAACTAATTGACACAGAACCTGAGTGTGCGGGATTATTATAAATATATAATCCCATATATATATATGATGTATGGTTAAATGTATGATGTTAAATGTATGTATATGTATGAAATGTATGGTTGTATATGATTATTTATTTATTTAAATTATGTTATTTAATTAATATGTGTCACTATTTACTATAGTTTTACTTCATCTTAATCGTTATTGCACCCACCGCACCAACTTTACATGGTCCAAAGGTTCTGGGAGATGAAAATCGAAGCACTAAGTCCGCCTTTTGTCACTTTGTGCTATAACGAATAAATAAATAAATAAAATTATTAAGATATAAGAAAATTCTAAACAAAAAACAACAGTATTCCAATTAGAACAATGCAGTTTCGTCTTTACTATTGTGGCAACGTCTATCCACTTTGGATAGACTTGAAAAGTGGACTGTATTACAAAAGAAGGAAAGAGTTGATGGAATGTCAACAGTTTCGATGAGGATTGCTAACTCGACCTCCACAACAAACCAAACTAAGATTACCACTTACCGATTTGCTGTGTAGGACCTGCCTTCCTCAGGCCTTCATCACGGCTTGTTGTAAATTTCACAATTTTTACCACCGGTGGCCTTCTGGAGATGTGGTGCTGGCACAGGGCTTGCAAACATGCAATATTGCGATACGCTTCAATAAAAACACATGGGCTCACCAGGACTAGCGACGGTGCAAAAAGAAATTAATATATATATATAATGGATGTTGGTATATCTGATGTTAATAGACTTCGACACCATTTGACCGATCACCAGGAAAGTTGGCACATATATGTATTCTATCATGGAGAAATTTTTATGCTATCGACTTTGTTGTAATTTGCCACTAGATGGCGCTGCAGAACATCAACTTCTATACCGTTCAATCGATCGCAAAAATCATATCGACGGCAAAACATAACAATTTGTGATTTTATATACAGAGGTAAATAAACATACACAGGCAGGACAACGTGTGCCGAGTTTTGGTAGTTATTTTATAAAAATCGATGCAAATGAGCGGTGTCCTAATGAATGTCTTTTTTGTAATAATTTTCACACCCACCCTCTCATTCGTGGATTCGGAATTTGATTGTGTTCCGATACACACAGTTTTTGAGAAATGGTCTCAATTGATATTGATTTCTCAATTGAGAAATGGTCGGGGAGAAAGTCTTTTCGTATTTTGTAGGTATGAAGTTGTGATCCAATATCTTTGATTGAACTGTTTGTACCTGGCTGTTTATGATACCATTAAAAAGGTAACATTTAAAAAAGAGAAATAAAAAAATAAAAAACTGTCTCCCGCCATATTTCAATTGTTTTTCTGTCCAAGAAAATGAGTGAATCTAACGAAGAAATTCGATACATTTTAAAGTTTTATTACAAAAAAGGGAAAAATACGACATAAGCCGCTAAAAAAATTTGTGCTGTTTCCATAAACGGCACAAATTTTTAAGGTTTAAGGTTTTAAGGTTTTTTAAGTTTAAGGCACAATTTTTTAAGGCACAAAGGTCCATACCTAATGCAGTGTCAGTAAGAGTAGCACAAAGTTGGTTGAAACGTTTTCAGTCAGGTAATCTTAATGTTTAAGATGCAGTTCGCTCCGGTCGCCCTGTTACCGATAAAGTTGATGCCATTTGTGAAAAAGTGCAGCAAGATAGGCATATAATACGACATTGCTGATGAATTGAGCATTGACAACAAAACAGTTTTGACTCATTTGAAAAAGTCTGGATTCACAAAAAGCTCCATATTTGGATACCACACGAGCTCACTGAAAGAAACCTAATGAACCGTGTACTCGTTTGCGATTCTCTATTAAAACGCAATGAAACCGAACCATTTTTGAAAAGATTGATCACTGGTGATGAGAAGTGAATCACTTACGACAAGAACGTGTGAAAAAGATCATGGCCTAAGTGCGGCCAAGCTCCACAGACTGTGGCGAAACCCGGATTAACGCGCAATAAGGTGATGTTGTGTGTATGGTGGGATTGTAAGAGCATCGTTCATTATGAGCTTTTACCCCCGGGCAAAATCATCGATTCGGATCTCTACTGCCAACAGCTGATGAGACTAAAGCATGAAATTGAGAAAAAACACCCAGAATTGATCAACAAAAAGGGTGTAGTCTTTCATCATGATAACGCCAGACTACACACATCTTTGGCCACTCAGCAAAAATTAAGAGAGCTTGGTTGGGAAGTGCTGATGCACCCACCACTTGTCCACTTGTTTCGGTCTCTTCAGAATTCTTTACGTAGTGTAAGGTTAACATCAAGAGAGGACTCCAAAAGTAGACAACGCATCCGAGGACATGACAGCGTTTGTCATTTTGGACTTACGTTGGCGTATATCGTGGGTAGGCTACAGTATCCACTTACTATCAGGTGGACTGTATGCTCGTCTGCCGTCTCCGTTCATAAAATAAATGTCACTCAATTTTTTTCTAAATTATAAGGTTACTTACCTAAAGCTAATTTACACTTCAGGAAAAATTGGTAATAATTTAAGTTACAATGAACAACACTGTAATCTTAACTTAACCTTCAACCAGAAACGCAGTAATGACTCAAGTCAAATCCAGTACTTCAAATACATTAGGCCCGTCCAGTTCACTTGTTACAACTGTTCAACCGTACCGTACGCATTAGGCACCCAATACACTGACAGATTACTCCGCATTGTACATTGATTTATAAAGTGTCCAATGGGAAAACGTATTGTGCGTTTGTTTCTTTCAGTTTGGTAATGATAAAAAAAGAGAAAAGAGAACCAATGGAGCGAATTTCTACGTACGTCTCAAGTCTAAATAATAGCCGCTTCAAGAGAAAGAAAGAGGTATTGTCGACATTTGTCAGCTCGTCAATCGAGAACGAAACGGGTATTTGCGATGAAAGAACTTGACTTTGGAAGACAAAAAGATTTAAAGGTGTGGTAATAGAGGCAATACAAAGCATTAATTTTTATCTGGTAGATACTTTACATCTAAAATTTTCACTTCATTAGGTATTGATGATCCATAAAAATTTCAGCTCATTATTGTCCTCTATATAAAGGGTTTCGAATTCGATTCCAGGATAAACGTCGGATTTAACGATAAATTTGTCGGATAAACGTTTATTTTTATACATACTTTAATGCTTGATGACAATCTCAGTATGTTTGCGTCCGTTTTATCTTTTATACGGAATTGTAGAGAAGAGACTTTTAAGTGTAGTGTTGTTTGTTATAATTTTTCCAACAAACAGGGTTTTACTCTTTATGTAGCGTGTAAACATTCATCGTGAAAAGCTACGAGTACGTTTAGTGAGATAAAATGTGGTTGTCACCGCAGTGAGAATTAAAAAAATAAGTTTGTTTTCCGTTGTCCTATTTACTTTGCTAAGTGCGAAGTTTGTCACTTCGGTTCAGAGAAACCTATTAGGGATAGGAAATATGGCACGAGGGGCTAAATTTCTATGTAGTGTTTCCCTTTCTTATTTATTAATGAGTTAATCACAGAGGCTCGAGTTCGGTCACAAAGTTATCCATTATAGCGACCCGCCCTCGCTTCGCTTCGGTTTATAAGAGTTTTTTTTTTAATTTCAAAATAAAATATAGCCTATATTAGACATAGATAATGTAGCTTCCTATTTGTGAAAGAATTTTTGAAATCGGTTCAGTAGTTCCAGGGATTACCCCCAACATACTCACAAACACACAATTTTACCTCTTTATATATTAGTATAGATTTAGATTCACTACAATATTTGAAATACCATTAGGTTAAGCCACTCTTTTATTTTTATTGCTCTGTCTGACACATTCCATTAGTGTGAAATCTGAAAACAGCACGTCAAATTTGTTTGTCACTGAAATATTACGTATTGTATAATATTAACCTATTTTTTTTTAAGTTTTGCGTTATATCTCACTAACTTTTTCCGGCGACTTCACCTGTGTAGAATTAGGATTAAAAATAATACTACGCTTAAAGTGTAGAATTAAAATTAAAAATTACATATGAAACTACGTGCTACATAAACGTCCAAAGTATGGTAGTGATTCGTTAATTAATTACACAGTTAAAATATTTAAATTTTCACATTAATATATCAGGTAACGAATTTCTGTAGAAATCTAATTAGAAAGTGGATAGATTTACTACGCCGCTATAAATTATTTTGTAAAATAAAGTCCTTTTCGGGAAGAGATAATAGTTGTCCTTAATGAGAGAATAAGAACAAAGGAGCCCTTACCCGTACTAAGTTTGTTCAAAATATTGGTCAAATTATATGCGTAAATGGATATGAAATTTACGAGTTGTTTTAGGTACGGGGGCATACATATCACTACCTAGGAGCTCAATGAATGTATTCTCAATAATTGCTCATTGTGATATTTTAACGGCACATTGGTTTTAGATCGCAGGTAGGTAGAGAGCTTGTATAAATTCGTTTTGCGTTTTTACATCTGTGAAATTTGTGTGTTTGTGTATTTTTTAACAAAACTATTAAACTTGAGTTGACTTGTGAAGTAAACTAATTTCTGATTTGTTCATTTGTTTCGAACATATATTCTTCTAATACATTACTTCTGAAAGAACGTAGTGTTCGTAGGTAAATATATCTAAATATTTGTATACACCTACATGTAAATGTTTTCGGCAGTGTAATCCTTTATTGTAGTTATCAAGTTATCAATTCAAATTATCAAGTTATTATATAAAAGGCTAAGCAAGCAAACTATATCTGAGTTTGTTTAATTTTAAGTCTGGTTAAAAATATAATTAAAACTGGTTAAAAATATATAACACCGTAGTCCCTTTCTTTGATACATATTGAATTCTGATCATAAACAGCGACCGCAAGTAGGTACCAAGGGAATATTTTTCCCTCTGAATAATGGAAAATAAAGAAAAAATGTCGAATTACTCAAAAAATTAACTTAATTTCTGCGTGTGAATTTATTTGCTCGAAAAATATAATTATACTAGCAAAACCCCGCAGACGTTGTCCTGCCATAGAAGTTGATGTGCCGCAACGCCATCTAGTGGCGAGTTATAACAAAGTCGATAGCTCGAAAATATTCTCCGTATTCAAATACCTACGTATACCAATTTTCATGGCGATCGATTGAATGGTATAGATGTTGATGTGCTGCAGCGCCATCTAGTGGCGAGTTACAACAAAGTCGATAGCATGAAAACCTTCTCCATGAAAAAATACATATACATATGTATGCGCCAACTTTCATGGTGATTGGTCAAACGGTGTCGAAGTCTATTAACATCAGATATACCAACATCTTTTATATATATAGATTTGTCGTCAGTACGTTTGAAATTATGAGAAAATATTGACACTGGCTGATGTTATATGCGTTTTGGTGGCTTTTGTCAAACGACCAATAAGAGTGTACTGTAGTCTCCATCATGACGAATTGTTTGCACAGTAATTATATAACTGCGTAATTCAAATCAGTTCAAAATTACGATCCGATATTACCAAAAGCTACAAATTGTGATAACGCGTTTACATTCAAATCACGTCCAATTTTGTCATTTTCGTTTACATCTGTACTGTTTATTCATTTATATCCATCGATTTATTGATCGATATCTGTTTTATAGTCAGAACAGGTAACTGAAACGAAGTTTATTCCGTAATTCCTGTGTAAATGTGAGTTCCTTTCTAATTTCTAAATCCTGCACAATTGTGAGGACTTAGCTAACTTCCTTCAATTAGAACTTTCCCTGATAGTGGAAAAGCTAAACAAGATTCTGACTGATATGTCCAATTTTACCAGTGGTCATATACAAATATATATATATGCCTCTACTTTCCATTAGTCTTGTATTTTTGTAAGTCGTTTGTTCTAGTCATTGGATTGCTGACTCCTGATGTTACCCAACGCATTCGTTCAGTAATTCAAGTGCACTAGACTTCATATGTATCTATTAAACGTAAATTAAATGCATATGTTTCCTTTTTTATTTTCCTCGATGTTTAAGACCTAGACTTTAAACCTTTAAAAGTTTGCTTGGACTTTATTCGACTGTATCTGTCGACTGTATTTCGACTGTTATGTAGCTTATGAAGGAGCGTTCGAGGCATGAAGGCTTTGCATGAAAATTAATTTTAAAATGGTTAAATTCATAACGAGTTCATTATGAAAGAGATATTGATCTCGTGTCCAAGAGCTATGAATATGACAGGGAATAGATAGAAAAACAGAAGAGAGAAAGAAGAGAAAACAGATGGATGAATTGCATGAAATGAGATATGGAATTATATGGGGTATGGATGTGACTGAAAAAATAAATTAATGTAAAAAATATGCCAGTGAAGACCTATTGTAAGGTGTCCACAAAAAATAATAGCGGTGAAGGAGAAATAGAAGTTAATTTCATCCTAAGCCATCGTCTAAGAAAGTTAAGAGGATCTGTACTAGGAGTAAGTTTTAGGAAGTTCAATTATGTGTAATAGAATATAAGAGTTATCAAACACGTGTTAAGGGCAGAGACGTGATAAACTTACTTGATTAGGTATATCTCGGGAACTGATTACGTGTCCTCCGATACTATAATAGAACGGACTCTATTTAATTATTTCTTGAGGCTAATGGTTATTTGTGTAAGACCCGTATTAGTTACAAATCATCAATCCGAGAGCCAATAGTTATTAATGGTTACATTATTCAATATAGACAGCTAAATAATATTTTAGAGATATCTTCCGACGGCCTGTTCTGACGGATCACAATATTTACTTTAATAAACCTTCAATTAATTTACTTAAATTAACCTACTTCTACTTTATTTTCAATAAAATCTCTAACTAATTTTAAAAATATCGAATTTTCAAACTTTATATCTGTGTAAGGGAAGGCATTGGCTTACGAGTTACAAATTTTTAATTTAGTTTGAGAGTCAGCACACTCAACAAAATATGGAAAAATTTAGAGAAACAAAGATAATTTTAATTCGTCTAGACTCTAGACACTTCTCCATAACACCCAAAGGTTGTTGGTAGAAATTGCATTAGCGATAAAGCCGCCGGCTGCACGTCTAATTACCCGCGTTTTGTGTTTTTCTTTTATATGTTTTGGTGTACATTAAAGAATATCTATCTATCTATCTTATGTCTAGGACACGAATCTGGTCTACTCGGCCTGTGATTGTGTCGGAGATGTAGGACTTTCCACTGACCGTCTCCTAGTTTATACTCTTACATACACAAGAGGCATTTCGATTCAAACCACAATCTACCATGTATCTTGATAAAACGTGCGTTAACTTTACAATTACAGTAGTATGTTTTTCGTGGGTTTTGGCTCAATTTTCGTTGTCTATACAGTGGGACCCCGACGACGCAGTGGGTCATCGTGGAAAGAAAGAGAGAAAGAGAGGGATAGATGTAATATGTCATGTGAAAGAAAGGGATGGCATAATTCTAGCACAATGGTATAAATCCTAATGGTAGTGCATAAAAACGGAGCATCCAACAGCGGTCAAAAAAACGCAAACGCCCATGTTAAATGCGCAGAGTCATCCATCCTCTACAATACTAGCTTTGACGTCAGGATTATTAGTAGTATAGCAATTAATATTTTTACTTTTGAAATATGTCCTTACCTCCCTTGAAACAAACAACCATATGTGTGGGTGTGACATTCGCTTCACTAAATATACTTTCAAAACACCTTTTAACAGTATGTGAGTCTTTTTTCTTCATAGATCTAGCGAAGGCATATTTATTGAAAACATTAATAATGCAAAGTATATTATAGGGGTTGAAGTATGAAATTGCCGTTTTATAGTAATAGATACTTTGAATTGACATAAAACCTTCATGGTGTGAGATTTTAGAGTGAAACTTTTTTCACATGATACCTATGAGGTTCTTGTTTTAAAAAATGTGCAACATTCGATTTTCGACTTTCAATTGTTTTTTTTATTCAGCTTAGACGGGAAAGATGGATACTTCGAAAATCCGAGTAATCTTTGAATACGAGTTCCGACGCGGAACTAACGCGGCAGAAACGGCTCGCAATATCAATGCTGTGTTTGGAGAGGAGACTGCTAATGAATGAACCGTGCGTTTTTGGTTTAAACGCTTTCGTAATGGAAACTTCGACTTGAAGAACGAACCACGTGGAAGACCGCCCACACAGGTGAATAACGCTGAATTGAAGGAGACGGTGGCAGCCGATCCGAGTCAAACTATCCAGGAATCAGCGGCATGGTTTAACGTTACCTTAACTACAATATTGACTCATTTGCATCAAATCAATAAGATAAAAAAATATGAAAAATGGGTGCCTCATGATTTGACTGATCTGCAGAAAGAAACGCGTGTTGAAACTTGCGTTGTCTTGTTGAATCGGTACAGAAATGAAGAAATATTGGATCGAATTGTGACATGTGACGAAAAGTGGATTCTTTACGATAACCGAAAGCGAAAAATGCAATGGCTGACCCCAGGTCAAACGCCGCAACAGTGCCCTAAGGCAAAGCTTACCAATAAAAAGGTAATGGTAACTGTTTGGTGGTCTATTCATGATGTTATTCACTATAGATTTCTCAGGTCTGGTCAAGCAATAACAGCAGATGTTTACTGTGCTGAACTTCGAACAATGATTGCGAAACTAGCAGTGAAACAGCCCCGACTCGTGAATCAATCTTCACCATTATTGCTCCATGATAACGCAAGACCTCACACTGCACGAGAAACCGTTGTAACTCTACAGGAGCTGCAGTTAGAAACCATACGTCATCCTCCGTACTCGCCAGACTTTGCTCCAACGGACTACCATTTTTTTCGTGATTTGGACAATTTTCTACGTGGTAAAAAATTTTCTTCCCAAGAGGCAGTACAAAATGCTTTCACACAGTTTGTTGAATCTACATCCCCAGAGTTCTATCGCAAAGGCATAAATGAACTTCCGATGAGATGGCAACAATATATAGATAATGAGGGTAAATATTTTGATTAAATAAATATGTTACATTTTAGAAAAAAAAATAGTTTTAATTTTTCAGTACAAATCGGCAATTTCATACTTTAACCCCTAATATTTAAAACCATCGTTATATTGACTATAAGATCGCATATCACTTAAATCTGTTTGCCACAATTCATTCAAGTTAGACAAAATATATCTGTTCCTATGAAATCTTCTGTTAACAGGTTTATGTAGTGTGTAGATTTCTTGAGATAGCAACCATTCTTGCACACGTTTTCTATTCATTTCGTCCCCCATAGCCTCTGTTAGTTTACTCACACTACCATAGCCAGCTGGATGAGAAACATTGTAATAGATTTCTTCTATGTTATTCAGTATGGGGTCCATTTTTCCCAATCAATTTTACTTCTTGTTGTTCTTTTACATGTTTTGCTCGACTGGAGTAATAGATTTACTTTGATCGTTGGTGTTCACTTCGGAAGTCTTTTTACTCACGAATTCATCTGAATATAGCTTTCGCATATATTCGAGTGCTACGGGATTGCCAATGCAAATTATAGGTATGTGTATATCTTTTATACGATGGCCCGCCGGATCGTCGAAGTCTACTGTATAGAAATAGAGACGAAAATAGAGCCAGAACTCACGAAAAACTAATTACTAATATTTTACAATACGTAATTCTTAAAATATATAATATGTAACATTATCTGAGACGAACGATCTCATTGTCGCTCATAGTCTTTGAAAATTTAATGACTTCTTAAAAAGAAATATCGCTTTATCAAAAATCAGATGCTCGAGTATGTTTTATTTAAACATAGGTAATCTTGAAACAACGATATTACAAGTCAGAAAAAAGTCGATAAGTCCATACCGCCAATAAAGTATCATTGCTAAGATAGCGTCACTATAATGTAACCAATCAATTCCTGAAGCTTGCACTTCTTTTGCAATAAAATATATTTTTTAACTTTATGCTTTAGCAAAATTTATAAATTTACTTTTAATCGATATTTGCTAAATACAAACCCAAAAAGGTTCTTTTTTCACAATAAATATACGCAATATTTTGAAAATGTTTACAAAAACGCAACTAAGAATCATCAAACAGTATTCATGGTTTCAGAGTTTCGAAAGTAACCGGTTATACCCTGTATACAGGGTAAATACAAAATCACGACCAGAAACCATGGTTTTCAGGCTTCGAAAAGGGTTTGGGTACACGTTGTCTATAGTATAGTCTGCTGTACAGTCTATAGTATATGGGGTATAGTCTGCTCGTCATATATACTCAACCATATCACTTCTACCGGTTTCGTTGTATTGCTCCGTGCGACTGTCCCAGATTGTCAAAAAAATTCATCGTTATCCGTAGAAAGAACGGCCTAGTAATTAAATATTCACAGTTAATCCGTCTGACCTTCTACGTCAAAAAAGGTAACATAATTGTGTTAGCATTTTTTACCTTAATAATTATTAAAGAGCATATAAGGTGTAGGTATATTATATAGATCACACTGAAAATTTCCTTAACTGGCCACTTACATAAACAATATTTAAAAAGTAATTATAATATTTGAAAATGGAACTCTTTGGCTGTAGAATAAAGTTTGTTTCATCTAACAGTCATTTGTTTTTGATTGTGACGTCATTTTAAAAATTGCGTGTCTGCATTACGATGGATTTAACTTAATTTCGTTGTAATCGTTGTAAAATTTTCGTTGTATGATTTTCTACGATTTTAAGTGTAATTTGCCAGCTTGAAGTTATTGATGAACTCCGTAAAAACAAATGTAAACGCCGCATAATCTTGCACTATGACAATGCCAGCTCTCACACGGCTAAACAGACAAACAACTTTTTTAAAGATAAAAAAGTAGAACTGATGAGCTATATTTTGTTTACAAAAATTAAGAACCAATTACTCGGTCAACGATTTTCATCGCCAAAAGAGTATGAAAAACGTGATTCCGAGATCATCACGGAGGAGTCCACTCCTAACATTTTTTCCAATAAAAGTTATGGAAATTGGTTTATTTGTATGAAAAAATATACAGACGCTCACGGAGAATATTTTGAGAAACAATAAACTGATTTTTGGCTATTCATTCTATTTTTTTTCTTATTCATTCAGGAAACTTTCAGTGTGGCCCTCGTATATCCCGGCTGTCAGCAGTCTATTTCTTCTTAAATAAGGACGACATTGTGGTAAATTGTTTCTGACTTGAAATCATCAATCACCTTTATTTCGTTCTATTCATACATTCAATAGTGTCATCGAAGGGAGGTAAAGATATAAAATGGCTGTGGGAAAATTGTATCATTAAAAATTGGCTGCCAGACCGCTTAGCTTTAATATAATGGGGTAGATAGAGTGCCCTGATTTCCTTTAGTAGGACGACTTTACCACTGTCAAAAGTAATTGAGACATTTTGCAATGTAATTACAACTGACTTTGTTGAAAAAGGTATACACAAATAACTACAATAATTTAGTTTATATTTGTGTCACAAAGGCGTTTGTTGCTTTAAAATTTAATTGCAAATATCATTTCTGTCCTTCAATTTAGCGGCAAAATTTGCTGAATTTGATTCCAACTTCGCTAACTTTGGCCTACTTATCTATTGTACTAGTGTCACTTGTCGGAATCATCGTTAGACCTTATTTAGGGAAAGTGTGAAAATGAATTTCGCAAATTGTTTTCTGTGGCCATATAATTTCCTTTAGGTATCTATTTATCTACATAACCTGCTTTCATACGTAAAACTGGAAGTGTACTGTATAAATCCTAATAGGTAGATGCCGTAAATAGGTGGAAGTTGGATTTGCGAAATCTCTTTATTCCGCTATAATTGTGCAGGAGACGTTGAATTTCATCGCGCGCGAACACGACATTGATCCAAGCCTATCCACAAACTTTACCACCGGACAATCCCAACTTATAATCCAGTTGTAAATCACCTTCTATGATTAGATAGGTTGGATAAGCTGAAGAGACAGACAATCAACTTCGTAATTTGAAAGTTTTCTCTATTTGTCATTCAACTAATTCCGTTAAGGAACATTGAAATATATGCGACATGCCAATCCCCAGAATTGATCTGTGTGTGAACCGCAACAATCGAAAAAGGAATCGACCCTTTTGCAGTAACACAAACGCGGGTATTCAATTATGTGAGCATAGAATACGCCTCGGGGATACGACCCTACAGATAAGTGGTCTCAGAGGCGGATCGGCTTGATGCAATCCCTTCGACCGATCTCCCAAAAAGTAGGATAGTCACGGATTTAAAAATTTTAGGGCTCTCTTTTAGACAACAAAGCACATATATAAGAATATACATGCTTCTGTGAAGGTTTGTTCACAGACAGAATATACTGAGATTGTTTCGTCGTTCATCGTTTTTCAATATTATTGTAAACAGCGATCTTGTTTTAGTCTGCTCTTACATAATTAATTACGGAATATAATCATACATGAATTTAAATATATCGCGAACCATACTATAGATTAAATTGATCCAATCAAAGTCTCCTGTCCAATAAATAAAATAAACCGGATTAAATTTCACACTGGCCGCCATACGCACGCCGATGATATGAAATAAAAAACAAACAAGCATGGATCTGTTGCTTTCTATCAAAATTATCAGATTGAGTTCAAATAGAACATATTTTTGTCATGAACAATAAACCAGTTTCACATTACATTCAATTTAAGTCTTGCGTGATTTTATTAAATTTACAATGCGAATAAAATATTAAAAAGTAACAATATGAATGACTTCGGAAATTTAGAAAAAGCCATAGTTCGTGAACTTTCTTGTCGGTTGTGTTTATGTACAGATGTAATAAAATTGAAACCGCTTAATACTGAACTGAAGCGCAAGATCAAGAGACTCTTTGATATTGTTGTAAGTTATCTTGACAAGGCAATTTTAATCTAAAACTCCGTGTCAAATGTGTTGGCGTCCGATTAGCCGCGGAAAATGCTTGCGTCTTTTCTTTAGTGTGCTTTAACTTTAGTGCTATGGCCGCAGGACTTGGAAACCTAAATGGAAGTTTCTAATGCATTATATTAAATGTGATGTTAGAATGTGGTAATATACTTTAGTAGCTATTCTAAATCCTATATTCTTATTCATGACAACGTCTTATTGCTTTATATAAGTACGACTAATATACACAATACTTCATATAACATGGGCAGTGTCCTGTGCTTGCGCCGCTTACAGGGCCACTGTAAGTAGACATAGATAGCATAGTCAATCAGGGGACAGCAAATCATGTCAAAAAAGATCTGTTGGCATTACTGTTCTCAGTACGGAGAGAAGCAGTACTTATCTCTGGGGCAACGCTTTTCGCTTTATAAAACTCAAGTTAGACCCCATGGAGTACTGCTCACACTTCTGGGCCGGTGCACCGAAGTACCAGTTGAACCCTCTTAACTCCGTCTAACGACGCACTATCCGAATTGTCGATGATCCCACTCTCATTGGTTATTAGAATCGCTCAGCATCCGTAGAGTCGCTGCGTACAGTGAGGTCAAAAAGACACTTTATACCGCGAACCCAAAAGTTGTGGAATGAACTGCCAGCTGAGGTATTTCCGTTACGCTACAACATGGGACTCTTCAAGAGACCTGTAAACAGGATTCTGCAAGGTCAGCAGCGCTCCTGCAAGCCCCCTGGTCTTGCAAGTGACCATGGGCAGCGATGACCACTTACCATCATGTGGCCCGCCCGCTTGTCTGCCATCTATTATATAAAAAAAAATTAGTCGAATACAATTTATTAATAAAAAGTTGGTTACTTAAAATCTCTGTGACAAATTGCATTTTGTGAGAACACATCTATCAGTATAAAAAACTAAATTTCTTTAATAAGCTTCTGCAAATCGCTACTTTCGCTTTTGCGCAATTTTAAAATTGAAATAGTACCATTATACAAATTAACATTTTTGGCCAACGATCGCATGAAATTATCCAAGTACAAATATATGTGCTAGTTATTTAAATCTTGATGGCATAACATTATTTATTTTTCAGGTTCGCAACGACGATAACCTACCAAAAGCGATATGCCACGACTGTCTTCAACAAGTTGGTGCCATGCACCTCTACACTGTCAAAGTGGAAAAAAAACAAAAATTCTTAAACTTTCACAAAACAAAATCCATCGAAGAAAAGCACGCGCAGTCACATGATCCTAAAATGTATCCTTTAATAGCAAGCATATCAATAAACAATGTCTCCGAACAAGACAAGAAGGTGGTTAAAACTCCAAAATTAAAATCTTCTAATGCATCTGTTCATCAACAAGGTGATGTGAAAACTTCCAATAGTAAACTTATTCCTAAGAAGCAGTCGCCAGCAGATATGAAGTATATGGAGGCGATGCCTTTAGAAGAATTTGCAGAAACTGAAAAAGTAGAAAAATCTCTACTTCAAAGTAAAGGAATTATTAAAACCAACATGCAAGCCTCTTCAAAGAAAGAATCAAAGAAAAAAGAGATAAGTAAAAATGAAACTATTGATATTCTGTCTGATACCCTGGACCCTATAGTATTGATAGATGGACGACCAGCAAAACAAGGACCCGAATTGGACAGACAAATAACACTTTTCTATAAAATGGAGTGCTGCATTTGCCATGAATCAAATTTCCACTTTAGATCGCTAATGAAACATTACAAAGAGAGACATGGCGTGCCAGGCTACGTAACGTGCTGTGAGAAAAAGTTCCATTATTTCTATCCAAAGAAGATTATTGAACACATGGCGTATCATCTACAACCTAATATATTTATGTGAGTATTGATAATCATGTTTTTCTTCAATGTCACCAAATAACTTTTGTTGTTCAAACAAGAACGACGGCAGTCCAGCGTTATTAATTATTCTTGCATCACATTTATGAGTTCGAACCATAGCCTAAACTAAATTTGCTTCTTAAGTAGGGACTATTAATAATAATTCATTCGTCAGTGAAGGAAAATATCGTGAAGAAACCATAAATAAAAAAAATCTGGAGCATGTGCAATGTCTACCTACCAATTCGCACTAAGCCCTTTTAATAGATTAAGATTCGAAACCGTCTTGCGATTGCAAGTTGAGGCTTATGTTATGCCACGCCAATGGGCGACCAAACTACACAAAATCGTTAAATAACGAATTTGGTCGGACTATTCCGGGATATACTGCCACCTAGCATTATCGTTTTTAGAGCATGGTTATGAGTTGGAAAAAAACCGGATGTCGCTTTCTAGACTGTGGGATTATGACTTCTAGACTGTGTTATATTCTTGCTTGGAAGATAACATTGGCGTGTGTTCAGCGTGTCTCCGATAGAAATTCAGCCCAGCTAGTCTTGTTTTAATCGAATATCCGATTTCACTTTCTAGCAAGGATTTTTGTAAGGCCTAATATTTAATGCTCAATAGAATAGGATCATAATAACAATCACACAGTCCCAAAGTGAAAAACTGGTGCAAAAAAAATTAAAACATTTTAATTTTTTTTTAGTAGGTAGGTAGTTGTAATTTGATGAAACTTTTCAGATTATTTATTATCTGTATAATTAATTATACTTTGTAATGAGATACTGCTCTGTTACTGCTCGTGCGCATTATTAAATTTTGAGATATATTGAATGATTGGTATTTTAATCACTATCGCACAAGGGGTAAAATGCCTCCTTATCACAAAAAATAAACATACCTTCAAAACGATGTTCAGCGCTGGTCTAACAGATTCTCAACCAATCAGATTAGTTAGAAGCTTCTTAAAATATTATTTTAAAGTGTAGCTATATTTTATATTAAGTCAAGAGTTTTTGCAGGTGTGTAAGCTGTCACCAGAATTTCCAAACATCGCAAGAGTTGGTAGAACACCAAAGTAACGGAGGGCGTGCAGAAGGCAAGATCCTTTGCCCCAGATGTACGGAGAAGTACCCCACATACCGGGAACTTGGTTGGCACGTTATCACGCATCGCACGGACAAACTCCAGTGCGATTACTGTGGAAAACTGTACGTGATATCTGACTGTTTTTAGTGCAATCATTTAGCGGTAGCTTTTCGTGGAAGGGCATCAGTGCTAAATAAATCTTTTAGAGGCTCTTACGCCACCCATAATATTAAATCGTAATCTGCCTCCTGAACCCAACAAACATTCCAGTTTCTTTTTCTACGTTCAGCAACAAGTCAATCGTACTAATCCAGTAAAATTAAACGAAAAACAGAAGCGAATTATCAAATCTCCTGTTTTCATAATATTCCAAATTGTTCTGTCGGTTAGAAAGAGATAACCACGTAAACAACTTCTCGTGACAACTGAATGTAAATACCTAATGTGAGAAGACAATAAATAACATTTAACATTTAACCAGCTCTTTTATAGTCCACAGGCATTGGCTTCCTCATGCACCTTATCTTGTGCATGAGGGATATATGACCTTGAAACGCGACGCTGGCCAAGCGGGTTGGCGAGTCCACTTTTTCAAAGGTGGTATAATTCCTCGGCGCTTGTGATAGCGGATTTATTATCCTTTAGTCGCATTTTACGACACTCACAGGGAGAGATGGGGTGATGCAATTCTAAAACCGACCGACACCACAGAGGAGAAATTTACTTAGCTATATTAACTAAATAAAGGCGTTTGCAAAAATGCAGCAAAAATACGATTTATTTCTGAAATTGTATACCCATTGTGCCGTGTGGTGCTAGCTGGGTTCAGAATAACACCACCCATACCCATTAGAACTTTAATGAGTTAGTAGTAAAGAGTAAAATGCAATAGGTTTGGGCAGATTAACAGTTCAATTGCAGCTACCAGTTCAGTTTTATCACACCATTTCTCATAGCGGTGAATTGCGAATGACCTTTATATCGAAGTAATCAAGTTTGAGGGAGATCGAGAAGTTCTATGGACAGTTGTATACCTCGGTCGCTAAACCTGTTGGCAACTTGGCCAAAGACCCAAGAGCCAAGTTGACCCGACACTATACCGAAGACATCCCGGACATCAGCCTGTACGAGATTAGGATGGCCCTCAAACAGCTTAGAAACAACAAGGCGCCGGGTGAAGACGGAATCACTTCAGAGCTTCTGAAAGCGGGTGGAACACCGGTACTGAAAGTCCTTCAGAAGCTCTTTAATTCCGTCTTGCTCGAAGGTATTACGCCGGAGGCATGGAACAGAAGCGTGGTGGTGCTCTTCTTCAAGAAAGGTGACAAGACCTTGTTGAAGAACTATAGGCCCATCTCGCTTCTGAGCCATGTTTATAAGCTGTTTTCGAGGGTTATCACGAATCGTCTCGAGGGCAGGTTTGATGACTTCCAGCCTCCCGAACAAACCGGTTTCCGAAAAGGCTATAGTACCATAGACCACATCCATACGCTGCGGCAAGCTATACAGAAGACCGAGGAGTATAACTTGCCATTATGCTTAGCGTTTGTGGACTATGAGAAAGCCTTTGATTCGATCGAGACTTGGGCAGTGCTACAGTCCCTCCAGCGGTGCCATATTGACTATCGGTATATCGAAGTGTTGAAGTGTTTGTATAACAACGCCACCATGTCAGTCCGAGTGCAGGAAGGGAGCACGGAGCCGATTCCATTGCAGAGGGGTGTGAGACAAGGAGATGTCATCTCTCCGAAGCTCTTCACCAATGCGATGGAAGACGCTTTCAAGCTCCTGGAATGGAAAGGTCTCGGCATCAACGTTGATGGCGAATGCATCTCTCACCTTCGATTTGCCGACGATATCGTGGTCATGGCAGAATCGCTGAGGGATCTTAGCACAATGCTCGGAGACCTCAATCGAGTTTCCCAACAGGTGGGCCTTAAAATGAACATGGACAAGACGAAAATCATGTCGAATGTCCATGTCGTGCCCACCCCAGTTTCAGTTGGGAGCTCGATTCTCGAAGTTGTTGACGAGTACGTCTACCTAGGCCAAACGGTCCAACTAGGTAGGTCCAACTTCGAGAAAGAGGTAAATCGACGAATCCAACTCGGCTGGGCAGCGTTCGGGAAGCTACGCAGCGTCTTCTCGTCCAAAATACCTCAGTGCTTGAAGAGGAAGGTCTTCGACCAGTGTGTGTTGCCAGTGATGACCTACGGCATCGAGACGTGGTCTCTGACTATGGGCCTCATAAAAGGAATGAGGAGATCCGTAGACGAACTAAAGTCACCGACATAGCCTCTCGGGTTAGCAAGCTGAAGTGGCAGTGGGCAGGGCACATAGCTCGAAGAACCGATGGCCGATGGGGCAGAAGGGTTCTCGAGTGGAGACCTCGTACCGGCAGACGAAGCCGAGGACGTCCATCTGCTAGATGGACAGACGACCTCATAAAGGTTGCGGGCACCCGCTGGATGCAGGTCGCTGCCGATAGGTCTAAATGGCGGACAATGGGGGAGGCCTATGTCCAGCAGTGGACGTCCAAGGGCTGAAATGATGATGATGATGAATCAAGTTCACGAAAGTGAATGTGAATTAGACAAACTAACTACTAAACTATAGATTGTTACGGTCCGATCGTCTTAAATTATTTTTTTTTTTTGTATGGCATTTATTTTGTGTATTTGTAAAAGATCACACGTAGTTTTAAATAAAGAATTCTACACTAAATTTCAAACTTATCAAAAACATGTGTCACAATATAAAATTGGAAATGGAACCAGATATCTTACCCACAGCAGAAAGAACACTCCAAATTGCAATTATTTGTCGTCAAAATCCCATAATTCCAATTTCAAATAATTATTTTGATTTTCATTATTTATTAATATACGAATAGTTATAGATATTTTTAAGTTAGTCTTGCACGAGTTAGACTTTTTTTAATAATTTAGTTTTAAATAGTTATATCTGAAATTGATAAAATCGAATTAAATCATTTTTAAATATATTTTCAGTGTTAAACACAATGGAAATTACCCTTCTATATTAATCAATTCATTTAAAAAAAAACTATAAAAGCGAAAATAATATCAGTTACGGTAGTAGGAATGTTCATTTCAAGTTATTGTCGAACTCAGCGATTTTTGCGAACTAAAGTCGAATTCCTGTATGATCCTTGAAAGTTGTAGACATTTCCCAAGCATCACTTAGATATTTCAACTTTTCTTTTCTAGTTCCCACATTTTATGTTAAAAGCTCTTGTTATATAGCTTTTAGCATTGATGTATTGACTCCAAGCCAGACAATAAATACACGTCAAAAATAAACAGTAAAATAATTCAATTCAATTCAATTAACGAAAATCCAATTCACGAAGTAAGCTTTAAACAAAGTGTACGGTATGTTCTAGGGATGTACCGAATATTCGTATTCGTTTTGGCGAATACTCACCATTTCCTAAACGAATAAATGAACAGTAAGAGCCCAATGTAAATAGAAGATAAAAAAACGTTATATACAAAAAAAATACTTTTAAGAGTAAACATTCATTTAAAATCTGTTATGAATCTGATTGTTTAGTTTAATTCAAGAGTTTAGTTTCTTTCATTAGTTTCTTCAAGAGAGCTGTGAATAGGATTTTGCAAGGTCGGCGGCGCGCCCGCATACCCCCTGGTGTTGCAGGTGGTCATGGGTGGCGGTAACACTTACCATCACGTGGGACCGCTTGCTCGTCCGCCCACTAATCTATAAAAAAAAAAAAATTAGTAATTAAAGTTAAAGTAATTAATTAATTTAAAGTTAGGTAGGTACTTAAAATTAACCCAAAAAAATATTTATAGCACTTTAAACTTTACATAGTTACTTACTAATTTTACAAGTGGCTGCGTAGTAGGTTAGGTATTAGGTATTTGTAATCGTATTGGTATTTGTATTGTACCAAGGGTTGCCACTTTCGGAATTCCCTAAACCCGGAGATTAAACAAATGGGACAAAAGAACCAAACAGGAAATTTTGTAGTAAATTTTTAATTTAAAGTTATAACTACTCTAATGTTATAGCCTATTATCTATTATTATCTCACTATTCCACTATTCACTATATTAACTATAATGTATACCTCCACATTTAATTATACCACTGTAATATCTAGTAATGGATTGCAGCGTGCACTCTCCGCACGCTGCAATCCAACTGCCGCTGGGCGAGATTGACTGACCACGTTACCCCTCTCTCACAGAAGACTACCTTGAAATGTACTGCATTTCCGGCTTTTTCTTATTTCCCTAACGTACGGTACGCGTTTCGATAGTGAATGAGATGTGCCAGAGCCCATTCCCACCCTATCCCTCCCTATTTTCCTATTCCTTTCTCCAAAGGTAAACAAGAGTGGGCGTGCCAGCGTTTGTCATTTTGGACTAATGTTGGCATGTATTGCGGATGTCTGGGCGACAGTATTCACTTACCATCAGGTGGACTGTATGCTAGTCTGTCGCCTTCGTACATAAAAAAAGTGTAAATAAATGCAAATAAATTGTGTTATTTTTTTAGGTTGAAACACCACCATCGTAAGAAAACCGTTAACCACATGGAGGATGTCGTACTCTGTTCAGTTTGTGTTCGTACATTGAAAAATATCGAAAAACAAGAAAAAGAAATCGTAAGTACTCTATTTCAATATTAAAGGAATAATACGTAGGTATGTCACGAATACGTATGTCATCATTATATTTTAATATTTGAAATGATGTGTTTATTATACATGATATAATTTTAATATTGCTTACACAAAGGTATTTCAAATTTAACATGACGCACTTTTATTTTGAATTTATTGCAGAAAGAAAAAGTAAAAAGTAAAAGCGTCGACGCTGTAACGTTACAAAAGTATATGAAATTCAAACAGGCGATGGGGTTGTCTGGCGACGAAGACGGATCCACAGACTAAAAACATTAATTTATTAGAGACTTAAGGGAAGCGAACAGTTTTTTATATAAACTATTTTGATGATATATTTTAAAATATTTAATAAAACCGGAAAATTTTATATAGCATTATTTATTGAGTACTAGTTTTAAAACAAAATTTACGACTATATTAAGCTTAGTCTAGTCTTCGTTTCTTGACGAGTGATCCAAGCAGGTCTGATATGGCCGGTAGATTATTGGTCTGGTCGTTGGCCCCCGTGTTCAAATTGGACAGAGGTATGTTCAATTGATTTGATGAACCCTTTTGTTGCCCTTTCATGTTTCTGTGTTGAGGGAAGCTCGGCATTAACTTCGGATCACAGGCTGCAACAAAAAAGAAATCAAATTGTGTGGTGAAATAAATTTTACTCGGCTCGGTGGATTAACAGTTTGGATTTTAAAAATGTAAATGGAGGTTTTACAAAAAAAAAATGTCGGTAACGTAATAGGAATTCCACTTAAATAAGTATTTTGATTTAGCTTCCAAATATAATGAAATTGATAAAATATAGTCTAAACTAAGAAATTATTATTTTTTTTTAAAAATAACTAAATTTCCAAAATAATTACAATTTTATTTCGTTTCTGTTCGTAAGAAGTTCCATTACGTCACTAATTTTAAAGGGGTTTTAAGGAAAAAGTTGAATATCTGTAAGTCTGTTTTAAGGTTTAATATTGAAGTTAGGCTCACAACTGACCAGTGTACATACTAAACAAGTTTGAACAATATACCAGAACATTATCTTTTCGACTCCGATCTTGTCATGGTTGGTGTTGGACATGCCAAAAACACCGCCCCTATAATTATTTTGGCATTATTTTAGATTTAAGTAAGATTTATTACATTATTTTAAAGTAATCCAGGAGTTTACAAGTTATTTATTGTTAGAACATGCATATATAATACGATAACAATCTTCATAAAAATTGAATAATTGACTATGAAAGTGAACGGACACTGACTTTTCTCAAGGGACAACTTTTTTGAAAAATGCCCAACTACTAATCGAATATTATCGAAAATACGTATGGGTCATGTCGATTTAGTCAGATATCGGAAAGGTTGTGGTAAATTTAAAAAAAAAAGTTAAGACTTGATAAAAGTATCAGTCATAATAAGTAGTTGCTCAAGACAAAATGAACTTAAATTTTATAAAAAGTTATCGTATTCAGTTTCTGTGATATTATTCCATGCTTATTATTCGTGAGCAGTGTATTTACAAACGATCACCTACTACACCGATAACTCTTAATAATGCTAAAGAATAAACAATTTAGTAAAGCTGAAGGTGAACCACTACTTTTTTTATAGAATAGATGGCAGATGGGCGAGCGGGACACATGATGGTAAATAGTCAGTGCTGCCTGTGGACACCTGCAACACCAGGGGGTTTGCAGGTGCGCTGCCGACCTTGCAGAATCCTGTTCACAGGTCTCTTGAAGAGCCCCATGTCGTAGCGTAACGGAAATACCTCAGCTGGCAGTTCATTCCACAACTTTTGGATTCGCGGTATAAAGTGTCTTTTTGACCGCAATGCACACAGCGACTCTATGACAAGGAAGTGAGGATGAACCGCAAGATGACAGTGGTGCGATGGTAAAAACCCGAAGTTGGCATCAAATTGAACAGCTCTACATAACATTTTCCATTATAAAGGCGATAGAAAACGCAGAGAGACGCAACATCTCTACGGATGCTGAGCGATTCTTAACTACCTGGGAGAATGGAATCGTCGACAATTCAGATAGTGCGTCGTTGGACGGAGTCAAAAGGGTCCAGCTGGTACTTCGGTGCATCGGCCCAGAAGTGTAAGCAGTACTCCATGTGGGGTCTAACATGAGCTTTATAAAGCGATAAACGTTGCCCTGGAGAAAAGTAGTACTTTGCTCTCTATTCAGTACACCGAGCTTTTTACTAGCAAGTTTTGTCTTGCTCTCCAGATGACTCCGAAACTCGATTTTGTTTGAAATATAGACACCAAGAATCCCAAAATTCTGAGAGATCTTGAGAAGTGTTCTGAAATCGAGATGCCACGACAAATAGCAATTCAAGCTTCTTAGCATTGAATGCACTTGTTTTGCTGGAGGGTTAAATTGGACGAAATTAAGTTTACCCCAATTCGAGACTCGGTTTAAGAAGTTCTCGATTTCGGACACAAGCCTTACGCGACTCTCTTCCACCTCGGGCCGACAAATATTTGCACAACTCTTATACAAAGCTTCCCCTATAGATACTGTACTCTGTATAACAACGCATGTTTCCGACTTGTAACAGGTCGTTGATATGCAGGAGAAACAGTGTAGGAGAAAGTACACAGGCTTGTGGGCCAGCCCAGCTCACTTTGGCCCAGCTTAGGGGTATCTCTTCCGATTCGTGAGATCCTAAGTTCCATGTATTCTACCTAAACTGAATTTCTACCTAAATACATCGTGAGGTGAAGAAATATATCGTATGGTGGAGAAACACATTGTGTTGAAGGAGTTGAAAGAAGAAAAGAATTTGACAAGAATAAAAAGAATTTGAGCGAAGAACACAAATTCATAGACTCAAGAATAAGGATGCTTGGAAAGATCTACACAAGTAGGGTCCGCTCCTCCCGCAATAACCAACTGTTAGAATGGTAGGATGGAGAGAAGGTGGAAAGACCTGGACCCAAAACTCCCCTGATAATTTCAAAATTCAAAACATTCACTTGTTCTGTAAAATCTTATTTCATAAATGAATATGGAGCATGTCCAGTAAGTAGCGGCGAACCTTGAAACTCATGAAATCATGACCTATCAGACCATAATTTGATCTCATTGAAAAATTTTGGCTCCTTTTTGATTTTTTGAAAAATTGATGCCTTTGTTCAGTTATTTGGATGATGCAGCTACAAATGAAGGAAAATTCACATTCTGTTTTGTGTGTACTAATGTCGAAGAGTTGTTCTGATAGACATAAATGAGTATTTTTCATTTACTGTTATGGTATCTTCGAAAAGTTTACGTTTTACTCAAGTTCAGGGTACCACCTTCATCTACTTATTTGAATTTAACCTTCAGTTATCAAAAAATAATGTACCAAACCTAGTGACCAACTATTATAAAAAAAAATACTTTTTTAATTTAGGTTCTACCCACGTGCGGTGTCCTCTTTCAGAAACGATGATATTGCTATTAAAATATTAAAGGAGCTGTTTTTACCAAATTAGAATTTTCAACAAAATTATTGTAAATTAAATTTTTCATTTAAATGAATAATGCAGCTAAATTGATTTTAATTTATTCATCAAAGCATGTGAGAGACTAAAGAAAGTCTGAAAAACGTAAACAATTATAACATATTTTATTTATTATTAAAATTACAGAAGATGCTCAATGGTTATTCTGAGAACTAGACGTCATGCTCCGAAGGGAATATAAATGGGCTATAATTGTAACTTACGCAGAGGTTGCTCCTTGAAGTAGGAACTCTGCAGACATTCCTCAGCAGTGGCCCGCTTGTTGGGGTCGTACATGAAGAGGAAATTGAGGAGGCGCAAACCGGCGGCTGACAGCCACGGGAAACGCTGCTTTAAGTTGTTATATGGCTGCTGTTTTAGTGTGAAGTTTTGTAAGGCGGGTAATGAACTGAATTCAGGCCAAATTGCGTCGGATGGGGTACCTGTAAAAGGAACAAACAGTGAAAATTACTTGGGATGGAATAGAAATGCCTGGTGCGTTAGTGACTAATTTGACTGAGCCCAACACAGTTTATAATACGAATACGAGTATAAGAGGAAATTGAATAGTCACAGACCATAGACAGATAGTCATGACAAACGCTACTTTAATTAACAACTTACAGCCTTATAAAAGTAAGGCTGTTGTTTCAGTGTGAAGTTTTATAAGGCAGGTAGGTAATGAGCCAAATTCAGTCAAATTAAATCAGATGGTTTACCAATGGAAACAGTATAAATTGTTTAGAAGAATCAGAAATACGCTTAGTAGTGGTTGTGCTCGTTACATGTACATTGTTCAAAGGCCTATTTACAAAAGGAGAGTGGAACGGTTCGGACGAGAATATTTGTATACATATCATTATCGTATGCGACCAAACTACATACTGTGCGTTCACAGTTATTTTACCTCTGACATTTGTCTTCGTCTCTGCCCGTTATGTTGGCGTTACATGCTGTCATGTACTTCGGTTGTATCGTGAAGCGTCTCGGAATTATTGCATTGTATCGTTGATACTAATCTCTAATCATGCCAAAAAGAATACAAGGTAGTGGTAGAAAAGTTGTGCTAGCAGTGTGTAATTTTTGTGAATGAGAAAAAGCAAATAAAGGCCCAATAATTCCATTTGGAAATGTTCGTCAACGTTTTGCTGCCATGACAGGTACGTAAAATAGTGTTGCCAGCCATTTTTCCCCCCATATTTTCCCCAATATTTTAAATCGAATGTCGAATGACCGCGACTTGTTCGCGTAATATTTATCATTATAAAAACTACCCACCCTGTGCTATTCTTAGTTATTATATTTCCCGTAAATATATGCAAAATGAGAAATTTAAAACTTCCCAATAAATTTAATGCATTCTTTTTGAATTTTAGGCATATCTGAAAAAACTCTCAGCACCATAACTAGAGAAGGTGTAGAGGACTGGCGGAAGCAATTTGAACATGTACGTCATATTGAAGACAAGTTTCACGAAACTGATGGACGACGGACGACGAAATGGATAAATTTATTATAGAATTAAATGATAACGAGTCTGATACAGAATCTGACAGCAGTTTTTATGATTCATGTTCGACTGACAGTGATTTTTCATCATTTGTACGTCTGGATCACTCGTCTCGTTCAATCGTATTCTAAAATATAAGTAGACTGATTTTACTTATATGCCAAGTATTTTACTTATACTTGGTTCATGCCAAGAATGTTACGCGAGGCTATTGAAATCAAGAAACACCCAAACTTCAATAGAGAAGATGGTTGGCAAGTACCACCGGCTTGGGATTCAGTCATTAAATTAATTAAATCCCAAGGCCAACACAATACTGCAAGACCTCTGGACACCGTGAGCGAATACTGCGTGCATAGGGAATATTATGATTAAAAAAAATTTCTGACGGTAGTTCAAATAATTTCTTAATAACTCAAGTTACAAATAAAATCAATTAGTCACCCCGTGACCACGTCCACTGCAAAGTGTTCGAAACGTCGGGATATAAATAATGTTAAATATACGCGATTTAAACCGTTCAAAGTTGTTTAATTGCTATGTATAGTAATCGCGAAAACCTAAGAAAATATTAAACTGATTTTATTGTTTTAAAGCTCCTTTTTTCGTAAACACCCGTACAGAAATTAATTTTCTCAATCTGTATTATAATTCATGTGTGACGGATTTAAAACCAATATAACGAATGATTCCGTTCCAGGGATCAAATCTGTCATATGACGATCACAACGTGACGACGAGGAGAGCAGCGCTTCGGGCTGGGGCGGCGAGCCAGTGAGCGAGCCCAAAGAAACAAACACTAGTCCTTACCTAATAAATCAACGATAAGCTCCAGCTGCTCTATTTCAGTCCTGCCTGGCAACAGCGGTTTATTCGCGAGTAGTTCACCCAGTATGCACCCAGCCGCCCACATGTCTAGGGCGGGCGTCTGTTTCGGAGACTGCAGCAGTAACTCCGGCGCGCGGTACCACAGCGTGACGACGCGGGGAGTAGCGCTACGGGCTGGGGCGCCGAGCCAGCGAGCAAGTCCAAAGTCGGCTGACGGAAAATTATAATCAATGGTTAAAAGGCTTTTTAGACTTAAATGCCATCAATCAAAAATACCATGGAAGTTGTAACCAGCGCTTATTTATATTATTTACATTCATTTATTTTACAAAGTGGTTATTTTTATGGAATGAAGGTGGCAGTCGAGTAGACTGTCCAATGGTTGTAATAAATGTCACCATCAGAAACTTTGGCAGATCAAACTTAGGCAATGCCTACCTTTGGATATTTAGGAATGGATTTGGAAAAAGGGTTGGGAATATAGGAAACAAGGAGTATTACACCAACCATTCCTCTTGAAGAGGGGAATATAAAGATTTCTTTATCCCATTATACTCTCTACTCAATAGGATGAGGATGAAATGGTTTAGGGAGTAGAGAATATACTCGTAATAGTACCTGTGAGAGGCAAATCTTATACCATTACACTTCGCATTTGATGGGACGGCATGGAACTTCAGAATAGCTCACTCATTCCCGAATTGTTTCGATCATTTTATTCAAGCTTATTCATTCATGAATTTCTAGAATAGTAAACTGTAGCATAGCAGTTTGCAATATATCACTGCAGTGCTACTCAACCGAAACATTCGAGTAAAAAATTATTGTAAACATTCGCGTTAAGACCCGTTTAGATAGCTAAATATCAAATCGTCTCAAATCAAATATCAACTGTGACAAAAATTATCAAATCGTGTTATGTTAATTTTAGAATGAAATAGTTTTTTTTTAAATTGCCAATTAATTCAGCTTTATTATAAGACTTTGTAGGCCTGCACATCAAATTATAGTGATGTACCTCTGCTTTCTCAACATATTTTCAAGGCCATAACTATGCAATAAATCATTTGACTATGAAATAAAAAAAACAGTTTTAAAAGAAAGTTTCAGTATTTTTTTTAAGTTACAAATCATAGTTGAATCAGTCAAAATGCAAATGAATATGATTTTGAAAGAATTCAAAATCTTATTCAACCGTGGCTGAATATAATTTTGAATTCTTTGCAAATATAAAGTGAATGAATAAATATAATAATAATGGAATCAACCATGCCTGTCTTACCTATTTTAACACATCCCTTGTCAGTAAGCAACAGATTAGAGACCTTCAAATCTCTGTGCACAATGAAGTTTGCATGCAGATATTTGAGGCCTTTCAACACCTGCAGCATGAGGCATTTGACCTGTGACTCGGTGAACGGTGATGTCATATTGTCAAGTAACGACGCCAGGTCCTGTTCACAGTATTCCATCGAAAGAAAAATGCTGAAAATATGATTAAAAAATATTACATCAATTATTTGCTCAATACTTAATACTTTACTCATTATTTTATTATTATCTTGAAATTTACTATTTTTCTGGATTAGATCCTCCAGGTGTACCTGATCTAGAAAAAGAGATGCTATATGTAAATGTACTCATAGAGTATCATTACTGTGAGTATCATGATAGGGATTCGGTGTAAAGAGGGTGCGCCGGTATTTTTTATTTAACACTGTATAAAGGATGCACGTGTACAAACCATGATTTACACACCAAAAAAGTAGATGTCATCTTTTTATTATGGTATTGAAGAAGAGTGAAATATCATGTGAAGAAGTCTGTGTGTAAACAAACACACTTGTGTATAGCTTATTTGCATTAATTCTCTAACAGAGTTTAACCCGAAGGTTGTTTAGGAGAGATTGCTTTTAACAATAACTCTGCCTTACGATAAGACAAATAATTAAATATATATTAATAAATAAGATTGTTATGTTTTAATTGGTGGTGAACAATAAAGAATACTTACTCCTAAAGAAATATAAAATTTCTCACCTTTCCAGTGAGCGGCCAACTAGCACTTCTTTCAACTGAACAATATTCTCATGCTGACAGGACATCAGTACCTGTATCTCTCGGAGACCACTAAGAGGTAAGCCATCCTTTTCCACATCCATTCTTACCTTCTTCAGTGCTACAATATTTCCATTTAACTTATCTTTCGCTCTGTCTGTAGATTAAAACATATTTTGTCAAAATAATGTAAGTAACAAGTAAATATTCATTTGAAATCATTTTCACTATAATAAAATTGAGCATGTATAGGAAAACAGGCAAACATATACTAGTGTTGTACCATGTGATTGCAGAAATAATATTAGCAATCGCAATTAGAACTTCATTAATACATTTTATTTACAACGGGTACAGTAAAATCAACGACATGAGCTTTGCATCTGTGTGTGTGTGCCGAATTGTCCAATCTGAATGTCGCCATGACCTTTGCATCTGTGTAAGTGGGTGCCGGATCGCAATGTACACAATCGGTGTGCACTCACACAAACGCAAAGGTCATGTATCTTTGATTTCACTGTACAATATCTTCTCCAGAGATAACGTCATTCCAATATTTGAAATTGAAAGAATAATAATGTGTTACTAACAAACAATTCCATAAGTTCCTTCTCCAATGCGATTCAGTTTTTCAAATTCACCGACAAATCTGCATCTTCCCAACTGAAAATAACAAGATTTATTTGTAAGCATATTCATCACGAAAATCGTTCGATCTCATATTAGGAGCTTTTAGCTGCTTTAGACTTCAAGGTGAATGCTTTCAGTATTACTTCAAAATGAATATATTAATTACAAAAGAATATGCTCAAGTTTACAAAAGTCATAGACATTGAGTTAAACCATAGGTCCCATAACTTGTTTGTCCTGTAGACCACTTGCGGAATAATTTTTTTTCTACAGACCAATACGTTTTGAAATTTGAGATGCAGAACTCATTTTAAGGGACCTTTCTACCGAAAAAAATATATACTCTTAAACCAATGGTACATATTGTACATTCCTTCGTTCATCTATGATGCAAAAGCTATCATTTCCAGAAAAAAGCAAGTTCACACCTCGGAGTGGTGTCACCTAGTCGTCTTTTGACGACTCTTTTGGGTTTAATTGCAGATCTATTTATATGTAAACAACTAACATTTAAGGTTATGTTTACATATCATTACTTACAATATCTTTTTCAGGTATTTCCATCGTTTTTCCTGTTCTGAAAGATATAAGTACACCTTTACGTGCTGCAGGACCTGTTGGATCTGCAACATCTTGATTTGACAACGGCTTTTCAGCATCTAAAGTAAACAGAACCATAACTAATTATACTGTGCTAATTTAATATCTATTCAAATAATTAAATGATAAGTACTAACTTTGCGACATATCTTTTGTGTATTATAGCTTTTTTCCTAGAACAATTATTTCCGGAAGGTGTAAATAAAATTTCAATTGTAAAAAATCGACTATTAAAGGTTTTCCTACGAGTTTCCAAAACAAATAGCGAATGTATTTATATTTTTTTATATATATTTATTTGGACACTGGCATAGTTATTGGTGCAGACCAGTGATCGGAAATAGTTATGGCTATTAATAGTTAAAAAATATATTTAAAAACGGATTTAGATTACACATGTATATTGACGAAAATTACAAAATAATATAATTTGCATTGAAGGCTTTACAAAAATCAAACGTAGGTCTAGTTAAATATTCCGACATATTTGATGAAGTGAGAGCTGTTCTAAATAGGTGTTTGGCTAAGCCCGCACAAATGAAACTAGAAAATATTATGGACAAAAACCCCGATCTAGACACGGTTAAAGACATAGAGTCCTCGCCACCACTGAAGTCTTGCGACAAAAATTGGAACTAAATTTGACAACTCCGCCATCTTGTAGTTTGTCAGGAGTGTACGTGAAGAGTATCGTTCGTGGATTTTCTTGAAATTACATTGAAATTAAATTGATCATATCGCGTAAAGTTGTAAAAAGTGCAGCCCGGGAAATGATCCTTAAAATGAAGGAATTTTGTGACTTGGAGTAGAAGAATAAAGGAGTATTGATCCCGTTAAATAATGTACAAATGCGAGTCGCTGCCATGACAGGTAAATTTTAGGGATGCCAGAGTTTAAGTGTTTGCCTAATAAATGGGTAAAATATTATTAGTCGGATAAAAACTATTACTCAAAAAAGGCCTAACTTTGTCTAATGGATTAGACAATGTATTTTATATGTCGTGTATTTTATCGTGTATTTTATACAAAATTATGATTGAACATAGAAATATCATAATGGATTAATTAACAGAAAATAATATATTTGTTTATTTCAGGTGTTTCCGTGAAAACGGTTTCACGAATTACTAAAGAAGGAAAAGTAGCGGCAAGCACGTCAAAGAAAATAGTCACCCCTGGATAAAGCCGTCCGCAACCAAAAAGGATTGATTTGGATGATTTCGATTTATGTGCTATACGTCAAAAAATCCACTTTTTCTATGTGGTGAAGAAAGAAATACCAACGGTAAATAAACTGCGTTTCGAACTAAAACAAGATATCAATTTTCAAGGCAGTAATACAACGCTACGAAGAATATTAAAAAAGTTAGGCTTCCGATCCAAACGCTGTCAGTCTAAACGCAAAGTTTTGATGGAACGCTATGATATTACCGCTTGGCGTGCCAGATATATTGAAAGAATAAAGAGAAATAGATTAATTGACAGGAGACTTGTGGTGTATTTAAATGAAACCTACATTTATCCTACTTATCATGGGAAGAGTTGTTGGCAAAGCGCAGACGAAAATGGACTATTGGTCTCGGAATCAGCTGGAAAACGGTTCATTATTGCACATGCTGGATCAGAAAATGGATTTGTGCAGAATGCATTGTTGATTTTCAGATCACAATCTCAATCTGCAGATTATCACGATGATATGAATGCCACAAACTTTTTGAAATGGATGACGGAAAAGGTAGTACCAAATCTTCCTGAAAAATCTTTGGTGGTGATGGATAATGCACATTATCACTCCACGCAGATTAATAAACCTCCAACAATGTCCAACCTTAAATCGGAAATGCAAGAATGGTTGAGAGAAAAAAATATTTTCTTTGAAGAGAGCTGGACAAAACCAGTTTTATACGACATAATATTAATAATAAAAAAAAACAAAGAGCCGCCAGTTTATGCACTTGATGAATTGTTAAGGCAACATAATCACGAAGCGGTAAGATTACCTCCATATCATTGCGATTTGAATCCAATTTGGAAAAATTTGGAGTCTTGCCAAAAGACGCGTTGCCGAAAAAAAATATTGCTCAAGACCCAAAACAAATAATAGAGTTAACACAAGCAGCTTTTGCAAGCATCACAGCAGGAGACTGGCGTATTCAATGCAAACATGTGGAAAATATTGAAACAGAATACTTCAAAAATGATGGACTCATAGATGTGGAAATGGAGAGATTCATAATATCAACAGCAAGTGATAGCGACACTGAATCTGATCATGATAGTGAATTTCTGGATACAAGTGATAGCGATTGTCATATGTCTGATATAAAAGAATTAAATCATGATGACCATAATTACCAATTACCTAATTTTTCAATTTAATCCAAATGTAAAGGGTTTTCCAATAGGGGCGCTCGAACTTTGACAGTGTATAGCGGCCGTCTCAAATTTATGGATTAAAGGACGGATTGTGGACTCTGTAGGACGGCCACGAAGACCATAAATTGGACGCAGCGCACGGAACGTTAGGCGAACAGAGCACTGATCTTGATAATAAATTTTAACAATTTCAACGCGTTGTATAATCGTGTAGCGTTCCATGGTTAAATGTCAAGACTAAATAAGTATTCTTGTCAAATTTGACAGCTGTAGCTTCACCAAGATGGCCTGTATCTAATAAAAATTAAATTAGTGCAATATGATAATTATTTTATTTTTATGCCTATTAAAAACCCTATTATCTATCTTTGCTTCTTATCCTAAATTAACAATGTGAAACGTGAAACTAGTTTTACAATGTGAATGAATTAGCAATTTATTCATTGCTTTAATTTTATCATATGCATTGATTTATTAATTAATTTATTAGAATAGGTTTCCTTCTAGAAGGGGTAAATTATTGCCCGTCTTGCTGGCAACATTTCATTACGCGATTTGAGCGCCGCGTCTATCGGACTTTAATGGTGGCGACGACTTTATGTGACGATTTAAGAAAATATGTGAGGAATGGAGCTAAAAAATCAATAATTGTCATACTACAAGTATGTACCTATAACCTCGAAAAACTCATCATTATTGATTTCAACTCTCCAAACGATATTTTTTTTATAGACTAGTGGGCGGACGAGCAAGCGATCCCACGTGATGGTAAGTGTTACCGCCGCCCATGGACACCTGCAACACCAGGGGGTATGCGGCCGCGCCGCCGATCTTGCAAAATCCTATTCACAGCTATCTTGAAGAACCCCATATCGTAGCTTAATGGAACGACCTCTTGAGGCGGTTCGTTCCACAGCCTACGGGTTCGCGGTATATAATAATTTTGACGGTTGAAATTGAACACTATGTTCCAGACACTGAATATGACGATTCAGATTAAGGGGCACCTCTCAACGTCAATAGAGATCTAGGAAGTTGTTATCTCTTTGTAAGATAAACATAAAAGGTGAGTTTGTTATTTAGGATTTAATTGCTGATTGTACTTTTAAAATTGTATGAAAGAAATCATGTTAAAAATAGATGTTTCTTACAACATAATAAACATATTTTTCCTTACCTTTGCCTTGTTGGTTGTTATTCACTAAGTTATCTTAGCGGGTCCATTGTTTCGCTCGGGCTTAATAAACTAGATTACAAGATTGTATGGAAGGATGGGGGTTCAATCTTGAAATGTACAATAGGCTGAACTGCATCCTTTCATAATAAAGAGGTCATCTCTAGTTTTTTTTAGAATCAGCGCCCCAAAGTCATCTGATACTAATTTTCAACCGAATCTCAATCGAGGGATGCTGGAATTCCTAGAATATCTAACAATGTATAAGTAATTTCATGTGTACTTAGTATGGCTATTTTCGAAATCACGGGATTCGATAAAAATAAATAAATATATTTCGTGGTTTTTAAACTCTCATGTTATACTTTCTCGCCAACTTTAGGTAACTTAGCCCTATTTATTCCGATTACTGGTCCAAAAATAATAAAACAGAATTGTTTTATCCTGTCATTGAGCAGTCCCATCGTAAAGTGATAGTAGATTTACAGTGATTTACTTAGGACTGTAATAACCGGACCATATCTACCACTTTACTGAGCGACTCCTGACTTCTACAGAACTAGATATTATAGGATACGTTTTATAGTTTAAAAAAATTGCTTCGAAGAGAACTTGACACTGGCAGATTGTGCTAATTGTACCATTGCCATAGCTAAAAAGAAAAACAGTGAGTGGAGTGGAGTAGAGATGTTCATGCAAAAAATACATTGATGTTTTTTTCGATGTGATGCATCGAAACGTTGCATCGATGTTTTACGATGCATCAAATAAAAACATCGATGTTTTCGATGCATCAGTTAAAAAACATCGATGATTTGTATGCTTTCTGACATCATTTAGAAATATAGGATAGGAAAATGAGACATAATCCAAGGTTTTCAATTTAATTGAGATTTATTAGAATGAATGAAAATTTTAGAAATTACAGATCCCAATACTTCTTCTCTAAGCTTTGCATAAATAAGATTTTATTAACCCGTTTTCCTTGTATTCTGTTACGTTGTTAATTCAAACCTTGTGAAGCTTTTGAAAAAAGTCTCTGATGGTACTGAGCTGGCTACCAAAGTTAAATATTTTAGGCTATTTTGAACAATTTCGGAAACTGTTGTTTATAAACTGACCATACTTATAATTCACATCATTCGTGTCATACATTTTTATTTTGTATATATTTTTGTGTTGTTTTTCTATATTATATGTTTATATATTGTATATTATGTTTATATATTTATATATTGTATTTCTATATTATTGTTTATGTTCTATATTACCAATGAAATGCCGAGTTACTGTGACCCCATAAATTTCTCATGTACTTTTATTAGAGGATTATAATGCGTGCGCCATTCGATGCATCGAATAAAATACATCGATGCATCGTTAAATAACCAAATTAACCGATGTATCGGATTGGTCCGATATATCGGATAGTAAACATCGATGTTTTCGATGCATCGATGTATATCGAGCATCACTAGAGTGGAGTCGCTCAGTATACTAATTGTAATAGATAAGGGGTCATCTATAAATTATGTCACACGTTACGGAGGAGGGAGGGGGTCAACAAAGTGTGACAAGGACGAAGGGGGGACGTGTCATAAGCTTCATGACGTCACATGTATAAATCTAATGTATTAAAACTAAACATCAACTTTGACGAAAAACTTTAAAATATTACCAACTCTATCAATATTATTATAAGGTTGTTTTAATTTCTTTCTTTCTTTTTCTTTCTTCTCAGCCCTTGGACGTCCACTGCTGGACATAGGCCTCCCCCATTGTCCGCCATTTAGACCTATCGGCAGCGACCTGCATCCAGCGGGTGCCCGCAACCTTTATGAGGTCGTCTGTCCATCTAGCAGATGGACGTCCTAATTAATTAATAAATAATTAAATAATAATAAATTATTATTATATTATTATTGTTTTAATTTAATAATTTTTAAATTTAAAATTTCAAAATATGTGACGTCACACCAGGGGGGGGGTCACACAAATGTGACCACCTGTGACAAGGACGGGGGGGGGGGACTCCAAAAATCATGAACTTCGTGTGACGTAATTTATGGATTACCCCTAAGGTCAGGTTATAAATTAGTCCTCAGTAAACCTACCAGTAGAGTCCTCAATAAATCTGCTATCATTTTAGTTACTGAACGACTCCTGAGTCTCGTCGAAGCATGTCAGGAGTCCTGACACGCTTCGATGAGACTGGACAATGGACAGAGCCAGGATACGTTTTACACTTTAAAATTGTTTATTACAAAAAAATACAACACTGGCAGAATGTACTAAATGCACTATTGTCATGTATGAAAAAAAAGAAATATGTCAATCAACTTTCAAACTTATCATATCAATCAATAATAATCAATAGGGATGTGACATTGAATGAAAAAAATCGATTTTGCTTCGCTACTTATAAATCGATTTAAAAAGAATCGGTTTTTTTTTTTTTAATACTATATAATAATAAAACCAAGCTTAAGGTCTTAAGACGAAGGAATATGGGTATCAATAATTGGGTTGGGTGTGGTATCTATCTATGATAGCTTTTTCCCAGGACAAAGAAGTACTCACGGGTTACTGGGAAATAACCACCATCGGCCTCAGCCGTCATGTTTTATAAACGTTAGTTTTAAGGAATAGACGACATAGAAATTATATTAATACTTTATTAAAATAAAAATAAACGAAAACGAAATAAACCAAAAAAAAACCTCTCTTCTCAAAACTAAAAACACCGTTCAAACACCAGCTGTTTGATATAATTGTGTGAATTATTTATATTAATGAAAGTTATTGTGTTTTCGAGCTCACACTGTTTATTTTGGTTGCTTTATTTTTTATTTTTGTCCCAACAAAAAGATAACTAGAAGTGAAAATACTTATTTTAAAAAGTGTATAAACAAGTACGAAAAGAAACAGTTACGTAGATTTTAATATTTTTGTAACAAAATACGACATACTCTATATTTGATACTAACACGTAGTAAAAAGATGTTATATTTTTAATTTATTCCGAGTGTTGTGTACCTGTGAATGTAGAAAAGTGAGTAAAGTAATTATTTGCGAACATTTTCATGTATAGCGAAAACGGAGTACCTTTAGTTATCCTGTCTGTATGAGCCCTAAAGATGACGTCACAATGGCGTCGACAGGTAGAGAAATTAGGAGATAACTTTTGAAAAATTATGATTTGTGAACTCGAAACATAATATTTCGTAATGATCTATACATTAAAATGTTCGCAAATAATTACTTTAGTAATTGGCTAGTCTGTACCGCTTTACCGATAGTACCTACCCCTAGCCCTACCTATTTCAAACATATACATACAGATGGCGCCGTTCGATCAATTTGTTCCTGTTAAGTGAACGGGAACAATTTCTTTCTTCCGGCGCATAGATGGCGCTGTATACAAAAATCGATTAAAATGTGTATTTTACATAATCGACTTTTATATTTCAAAAGACGTTTTTTAAAAATCGTTTATTTGAAACAAATAATCGATTAACATTAAAATCGATTGTCTTTCACATCCCTAATAATCAAACCTAATAATCGGTATTTTAAATTTAGGTGAAAGTTTAAGTTAAATATTATGTTAAATAAATTTATTAAATCTTTTTTTATATTATTATTTTAGAATCGTTTTATCATATTCTCTGTATCATGGAACTTTCAAGGAAAGCGTTTGGTTCCTTATGTCGATTTTGGCGGACTAATGTGTAAGGAATGCATTAGTTTAAAAATACTTTCTATTACTCGTAATGTTATTTTCAGTGCTGGAACTGAAAATTTTACACATTTCCATATAACACTAATTACAATTTGTCCCAATAACGCCATAATTGTACTAAATAAACTTACTTATTACATAAAATGTCTTATAAAGTAAGCAAGTGAGTGCAGTGTAGGTTACCGATCAACCAAAATACATTTAAATATCACAGAAGATGCGATTTCCTAAAGTGCTAAATCCAAGGATTCAAAAGCAAATATTGTAAGTTTATTTTGATTCAAGATTTCATTGTCAATATAAATTTAATTAATTTTTCCTGCCTAATAGATAACATATTTCGTTAGCAATAGACATTCTACATAATTATAGTTTTGTAATTAGTCAAAAGATCTGTACTGAAATATAAATAAAATGAAAATTAAACTATGTAACTATGTTATTTATTTAAACTTCGTGATAAAAGTGATACATAACAGACAAAAATTTCAACATTTTGGATTAGAGCTATGAATAAAGAAATTGTTTCTATGGTACTAATCCAAATAACACACCCACATATTTGATCCCCTTGTATAGTTAATGGCACATCAACCTTAGTTTAAAACATTTTCCATGCCGCTAAACAACTTTACAACCATACAGAGCCAGCTTTTCCTATGGTGCAGTGTGTGCGGCGCACACGGGCGCAGGGTTTTAGGGGGTGCTCTCAAAGACCCTGCACCCGTGTTCGCGCGCCTTCTAGAGGGCGCTAGGGTATTGATTGCACCCGGGCGCTACATGGGCTAGAGCCGGCGCTGCAACCATATAATAAAGTATTTTCTATATTCACATAAAAATATTCAAAAATAAAACAAAGAATAATAACTAACATAAAATCCACAGTACATACAATTTTCGAAATTTTACTTAGGTCATGAAGATTTTTAGAATTTCTAAAACTTCCAATAAACTCTAGCAGTAAAATGTTTGATGGAAGTTCTAGGAATTTTTCTTAGAAATCCCCATGTTATATTAAAAAATTACAGCAATATAAAAATGTATTTTTCTTATGTAGGAAGAGATTTGGTGTGTATGAGAAAGTACTACCAGTAGAGACAACACCCACTAGGACAGTTCCAGACCACATTGAGAAACCTTACTATGCATTAGGAAAGCAAGTACTTACACTTACGTCACCTGAAATCAAAGATGTGAACCAGTTGAGGGGTATGAGGAGGAGCTGCAAACTAGCTGCAAATGTTTTGACTGAAGTACAAAATTTTATTAAAGTAAGTATATGTCCACCTATTTAAATGTCTTCAAGACATCCTTAATGAAAAAAACATTATAGTATGATGTCTATATAAGGAAATACATTTGCTGTTTATTAATTTATTTATACTTTACTGCACACAAACAGTGTACAAAAGGCAGACTTAATGCTTTATGGTATTCTCTACCAGTCAAGCTTTGGGTAAATGGAGAATCACAAATGGGGTGTGGTGCATTAAACAATAATAAAAATACATACATGGATTATAAAGGAAAGATAATAATATAATAATACACACCTACATATAAGACTAAATAAAATAACAAGTCAATAATTTTCTATATTTACATAAATATATATGAATATACATTATATACTTACATATTAATAATAAATATATTATATACAAATAAAAAAAAATAATAAGAAAACACCTTTGACAAAATATGGAAATAGTTGTAGAAAATAGTGAAGAGATGTGAAATAAAAAACAGGGAAGAGAACAAAATTATTATGCTATTGAGTTGTAATGATCCCAGCAACCTTTTTCTCAGAAGTATTAATTCTCTTCCCCATCAGAAAAAAAAGATTAGAAAAAAACAATAACAAAAGGAAAAATATCTACCACTTTCTTTCTATGAGAAAAATCAAAAATTCAATGTCATTGTAATAATAACTCTATCAATATTACTAATAGGTATTCTTTTAAGAAATTATGCAATTTTTCATAACACTCATAATTTATTTATTACATTACAGCCGGGTATAACAACAGATGATATAGATGAATTAGTGCATACATTGTCCATACAAGCTGAAGCATATCCATCACCACTGCACTATAAAGGGTTTCCTAAGAGTGTGTGCACATCAGTTAACAATGTTGCCGTGCATGGAATACCAGATTTGAGACCATTGCAGGATGGGGATATTATTAATGTGGATATCACAGTAAGGTTCATAACATCCACAATTATAAATTTACTTAGTCTAGCCATAAATATTCTTACAATAAAGAAAAATAAATTACATTTGAATTTGGAATCTGTCTCAAGTGAAAAAATCCTGACAGAAAAAGGTCTGGCTGTCCACACATCTATTCATACTAAACAGATGATTAAAGCTATGAAGAAGAGAATCCAAAAAAATCCCATCCAGAACCAATAGATTTTATCCAGAGAGATGAATATAGCAAACAGAACCATGTTACGTATTTTAAAAGATGATTTAGGACTTGCTTATTGGTCATTTCTTAACTGATAATTTAAAGAAAAATAGCGCCAATAATATTAAATATTTTACTAATATTAAAATGAGGTGGGGTGATAACGAAAACCGTATTGCTGTAAAATTGCATTCCACAAATTAGGCAGGCATGGAGCTAAATGAAATTTTTAAAACTCGACATCCACTTGGTATAAGCCGAATGTTTGTGTACCAGGCTATTGGTAGGTACATTGAAACATCCTCTATTTGTGACAGAAAAAGGTCTGACTGTCCACACACTATTCTCGTACTAAACAGATGATTAAAGCTCTGAAGGAGTGAATCTGAAGAAATCCTATCCAGAAGCAAAAGATTTTATCCAGTGAAATGAACATAGCACCCAGAACCATGTCACATATTTTAAAAGATGATTTAAGACTTGCTGCTTACAAAAGTCGTACTGGCAATAATCGACAATTTAGAGAAAAATAGGATTGGAAAGGCAGCTCACAGAAAATCTTATTCACAGAGGAGAAAACATCGAGGAACATTTTAACAAGCAGAGTGATCGAATTTATGCTTATAACTCTAGAGAAGCTGCTCAATTGGTCAATAGGGTGCAACATGGTCATTTATCCGGTTTCAGTGATAGTTTGGTGAAGTGCCTGAATCATATTTTTGTTAAAAGGTATTAAAACGTCGGATCGGTGTACCAAGATACGATTCTTAAGAAGGTCGTAAAGCCTCTTAACAACACCATGTTCCATAACCAAGAATGCTCCTTTCAGCAAGACTCAGCACCAGTTCATAAGGCTAGCTCAAAACAAGCGTGACTGGAAAAGAATATTCCCGACTTCATTAGAGCTGAAGACTGGCTGTCCAATCCCGATCTTAATCCACTCAATTATGATTTATGGCCTGTTTTAGAGAGTATGTATGGCATGCTCTAAACTCCATGATAATATTGAATCGCTAAAACGTTCCATAAAGGTGGCAGTTGCCAATTTTCCCATGGAAAGTGTAACGTGTTTCAATCGAAAATTGGCCACGATTGAAAGATTGTGTTAAAGCAAATGATGACCATTTCGAATAAACATTATATCTTTAAAATACTTACCTATTTATTTCTCATATAACACAATTTCTTCTAATAAAATGATAATGTAAACATAGAAATATCAATCTTTTCTTTGTAACAATATTTATGGCTAGACTAGTTATATTAATTAGCATATAATGTCCCACTGCTGGGCAGTCCTGCCCTTGTAGTGACAAGGGTCTTTGGGGTTATTTATGCTCCATGACTTGGCATAACCACTCGGGCAAGTCGCGAGACATACAAAAGGTAAGCTTATGAGATTTCTTCCATTAGGACTGGGAAAGTGAACATAGACAGAAAAGACAGGCATAATGCGTACGGAAAATATGTAGGTAGGTATATATAATGCAATACAGCCAGCCCTTTCAGTATCCACTGCTGGACATGAGCCTCCTTATGCACATTGACTCGTGCATGAGTGTAAGGCCTGAAAACTCCACGCTAACCAAGCGGGTTGGCGACTTCACTCTTTTAGAGGTGGTGCAGTTCCTCAGGGCTTGTGGTAGCCGCTTTATTTATTTTTTTTATAGAAAAAAGGTGGCAGACGAGCATACAGTTGACCTGATGGTAAGTGGATACTGTCGTCCATAGACATCCGCGATAAATGCCAACATCAGTCCAGAATGAGAAACGTTAGGACGCCCCCGGATGCGCTGACTACCTTTGCAGATTAAGGAATGGATTGGGACAAAGGGTGTGGAAAATGGGGAGGGATAGGATGGGAATGGGCTCTGGCATACCTCACTCACTACCGAAACACGTACGTACATTGGGGAAATACAATAAAGTGGTAAATGCAGTACATTTCAAGGTAGTCTTCTGTGAGAGTGGGGTAACGAGGCCAGTCGAGTGCGCCCAGCGGCTGTGGGAATGCATTGTTTACGACACTCACGGGAGGAGATGGGGTCGCGCCATTCTATAGCCGGCCGACACCACACAGCACAAGGTATATATAATACTGACAAAATACATAAATATATATATTTATATACCTATATAATATGTACATATACCTAGCTAACGTTCCTTGGTCTCTAATATCTATAATGTTTTTTGTATTAAGAATATACAAAAGAATGCACCATATTTATAATAATTTGTCAAGGAGCGATTATCACACGTTTTGAATTATCTCAGTACAAGGAAGTGATTCCATGGAAGTTTATAACCAGATATTCTGAACTATTTTGAGAGATAAGTTTCCACTATTTGTTCAGGTCAATTTGCCTGAACTGTGTGTATTGTTATTGCTGCCGTTTTTGGACTTTAAGCCTAACATACACAATTTTTGATATTTATTTTTTTAACACAGCAGGCAAGAACGCTGCTGGTCAAACCAGTGATACAATGAGAGAAGTTAATTTCCTACTAATTTTAATAGTACTGTCTACAACCGTACCTCCCGATAAGGAGGTATCGCGTACTGTTCGGTCCAAAACCCAATTTTTACCGCGAACCCGTAGATTGTGGAACGAACTGCCTCCAGTGGTCTTTCCATTATGCTACGATATGGGGTTATTCAAGAAAGCTGTGAATAGGATTTTGCAAGGTCGGCGGCGCACCCGCATACCCCCTGGTGTTGCAGGTGTCCATGGGCGGCGGTAACACATACCATTACGTGGAACCGCTTGCTAGTCCGAATACTTTCCTATAAAAAAAAATGTGCTGAGTGAGCATTTTCCTTGTTTTAGGTTTTCTTCAAAGGCTTCCATGGCGACTGCTCTAAAACATTTCTTGTTGGGAATGTAGATGATAGAGGGCAGCAGCTCGTTGGAGTTACTGAAGAGTGCTTAGATATCGTAAGATTTTCTGTTAGAATGTTGCTTTGTAAACTAAACACATATGTTTAAATTGATTCTTTTATTAATTCCAGATTTTTTTTCTAGGCTATTAGATCCTGTGGACCAGACGTGCCATTCTGTGAGATTGGCGCCCGTATATACAGACATGCGAAGAGGAACAGGCTGACTGTGTTGCCAGCTTTCGTTGGTCATGGCATTGGACAGTACTTTCATGGACCTCCTGATATATTCCATACATGTAAATAATTTCTTTATTGATTTATCATCAAAAACATTGAGTAGGCTTATAAGTCTATAGTCTACATTATAGGGTTATAAGTCTGGCAAATGAAATGTTGCACAACGGTAGAATCGAAATTATTTACATGACAACATTCTTGGAATAGTAAGTTGAATGTATTGATAACGTATGATAAAAATGACTTGGATACTTATTGTTTCTTACAATAATGATATATTTAATGTATAAACTGCAAAATAATCAGAAACATAATTATAAAGTTAATAACTTTAAAGAATAAGTATAAACTGTTCTATAAACAAAAAATAACTAAAGAAGTGCTAAACAATTTAAAAAAAATAACCATCTCGATGTAATTATCTAATTCCTGTTTCAGTTTCATATTAATTTAACAAATATTTTATATAAGGCGTAGTCAGGATTTTATTCAGGGTGGGGCAAAAGCAAACAATTTTATCCAGGGTGGGGTAAAAGCAAACAATGTTCTTATAATTTAAATAGAGGTAGTGTAATGCAGAAAGTCTGTTACTTATTCTTCCCTATGCCAGGGGGGCAAGCGTCCCACCCATCCCACCGTGTCTACGCCCATGTTCAAGTTCGTTTTTTCTAATTAAACTAAATGTTGCCGTTCTTTGCTTGTGCCACGTTTCGCTATGTCAGACTAATAGTTTTTCTGACTGCAAGGTAAAGTGTCTCTAATATAACATCTAAAGTCCCTTTTCATTCGTAATTTATACTTGAGCATAAGAGATTTGTAGTTATGTGCCTTACAAATCCTACTAAACCACGATACACCACTCTGCGTTTAACAAGATTCGCCGTTTCCAAATAGTTGCACTTAATAACATTTGATTTTCTTTCTCACTTACGGTAACATGCATTCTCACACTTTTTTTTATGTATACAGTTAGCAAAAATATACAGTTCTGTGGTGGATGGAGCTAAATTTCGTCTGACATTTCCTTTGGTCAGTATCGTTGATGTAATTTAACCTAGAAATCATCCTTGGTCCTAGGAATTGAATGTTGCAGAAAACAATATTAAATTTTAAAAACTATTTATTACAATAACAATCCTATAGTGTTGACATAACTAAACGGATGAGGTTTGTTTGACTTTGGACGTTATTTACCCACAGCCATTTGAAAACCAATAAATCTAATCTTTATAATTTTTAAGTATTAAAAATCACATATTTTGAAACACAACCTTATTTAGTTGCTAGAGATATGACCAGTCAAGCTCGCCTCGGCCCATAGGATCATTAATACAAAAAATATATAATTGAAGATCATTTTACCAAATCTCATCTCTTTGACAGAATGTATTTTGGGAAACCTTATGTACCTATCGTCTGAGAATACAATCGACCAATCATGAACGCAGTATGACCTCCATTAATCTATTTTTTCTGTTTTCAGTGAACCGGTACCCCGGCCTGATGAAGCCCGGAATGACGTTTACAATAGAGCCAGCCATTTCTCACGGTGGCGAGTACACAGTGATTCTCGAGGACGGCTGGACGGTGGTGACAGAAGATAGCGCTCGTGTCGCGCAAGTTGAGCATACCGTTCTCATTACTGAGGACGGCGCGGAAATACTCACCAAATGATCATATGACATTATTCGTTAGGTTTTTTAATGTTATGGTTTTATGCATTTAATAAATTTTGTTTTTTTTTGTTGATTTCTTCTTGTTTTCGTGCTCAGATTAATATGAAATGTCTGTTTACCGGGTCTTAGGTCCGGAAGAGACATTTTTCAGTATTAAAATTATATAGTTCAAAACTTTTTTTATAGTGCTTAGCTTTTGTAGTCTGCGTAGAGTTTACTTTTCTGAATACGACTATTTACGGGTAAGCGGATTTTCTGTTCTGTCACCAAACCCCTGTGCAGTGGTCAAAGGTTTTACCCTACAACCTACGGGTATTATAGTCTCCGCCCCACACTACTACAACAGAGTCCCTCACCATCGCAACCGCCTTGTAGTTGCCAGCCGAACATGTCCCGAATAGGAATGCCCGTTACCGTCATCATCCTCTGCACGTCCTAGACGACCACAACTAGCGCTTAGGCTCGTTGCACACACTTTTTGTTCCTAGGTGAGCGCCTACTGCGCTCGCCGTAAACCATACATGTCCGGTGACTCTTGAAAGACCATTAGGGCCAGAAGAATTACCCATTCCGAAAAAAAGAGGATGTGTTTCATCTCACAAAATCGGGTTACGCTTAGTAATGGTTGTGCTCGTACATACCTATACATTGTTTTAGTGTAAGTAAACTTGGGAACGCTCAGTCGGGTTCACTACGCCGCGACGCACACTTAAACAATCTATCTACCTACATGTACAAACATAATCACTACTAAGCGTAACCCTGTCTTCGTGAGATGAAAGAACTATACCTAATTAAACGATACAAATACGAATGTAGCCGACCAGCATTTAGTAGTGGGTACTATCAAGGGCGTCGCCAGCTAGAGATGCCACGAATATTCGGCTACTATTCGGTATTCGGCCTATTCGGCCACTTTTTTTGGTATTCGGTATTCGGCCGAATAATGCGTACTATTCGGCCGAATACCGAATACCAAATCATGAAAAAAAAGACACGTCATATTACTCAAGATTATATGTATTCATTACCAAATTACAATACTTTAGTAAGTAAAATTGATCAGTGGTAAGTTGTGATGAATAAAAACAAGCTTTTCAGCATTTGTTGAAAGCAAACGATTACGCTTTTCGTCGTAAATGATACCAGCTTCAGAAAATAACCTCTCACTATATACGCTACTCCCAGGAGACGAAAGATAAACTTTAGCAAATTTCGAGAGGTTTGGGTATTGTTTTTCGTTTGCTGACCACCACTTGTAAGGATCAGCCGTCCGATCTAGGCGAATTGTTTTCAAATAAAAATCCAACTCATTTGCCACAGCATTCTTCTCCAAATCCTCGTCATTACCATGTCGCATATGTTCTGTAGCGACTTCCTCAAAGCAGTTCCAGAAACTGTCGTGTATTTCAATAGTCTTATCATTTTCATTCAAGTTTATTTTTTTACGAAGTGGAGAAGAATCGTCATCGGTACTACTAGAAGTACTACATTCATTACAATTTATTTTAAGAGCTTCTAGAAGAATTTTTTGTCTTGCTCTTTCTATCTGAACCAATCCTAGGAAACTTGTTTTGAATCGTGGATCAAGAAAAGTAGCAACCAGATATTTGTTGTTTTCATCAAAGTTGAATCGCTTTTCAAGTTGCAGTTGCAGTGAAGATCTCATTGTCACTAAATTTGGTACTCTCTCAGCTGTCTCTGCCTTTCCCAGATATTTTAACAAAGTAACTGCATGGGGAATCACTTCAGAGATGCAGGAGATACCTGAGCTAGTTATTTTTGTAACCTCTTCGAATGGTTTGAGGAGTTTGATACATTGTTCCATTAATTCCCATTGAGCATGTGTTAGATTGTTTAAAGTTTCGTGATCTGTTATGTACAAGGAGACAGTTCGCTTTTGTTCTAATAATCGCTCCATTAAATAATACGTAGAATTCCAGCGTGTGCTCACATCTTGTACTAGTTGGCGGTTTGGCAAGTTAATTTCTTGTTGAATGGATTTAAGTTTTTGCTCTGCTAAGCCAGAATGGTTAAAATGGGTAACAATTCGTCTCGCAGCAGCTACCATCTGTAGTACTTCTGGTTGAGATTTTAGCGACTCCTCTATAGCTCGCTGCGATGAATGGATAAAGCACCTGCCTGAATCATATCCTGCATCTCGCACACCTTTTATCATATTAGCCCCACTATCATGGACAAGTAAATGGATCTTGCATTGAGGAATATTCCATCTTTCTGTAATAGCATTGAGTTCTTTTGCAATATTGATACCAGAATGTGAGCCGGGAAACGGTTTCATAGCTAAAACGCCATGTTCCAGAATGAACTCTGGAGATATCCAGTGCGCAGTGAAGCTCAAAAAACTCTCGTTATTGTGCTGGCATGTCCAAATATCAGATGTCACTGATAGTGCTGCTGCCTGCGAAATACTGGCTTCTATTTTAGACCAAATTCTGTTGTATATATCAGGAACAACTTTCTCGGTCATGTAAGTGCGACCAGGTACTCTGTAATGGGGCACAGCGTTTGCCATAAGCCTGTGAAAGCCGACTCGTTCAACAAGTGACAATGGTTCGTTGTCTAAAGCAATCATCTCACCAATCAAGTAATGATATTTTATTGATTTCGGATCATTAATATCCCAGAGCAATTTCCTGTCAGATGTTTCCTTCAGGGTTAGCTGTCGTTCTCTTGGTCTGGACGTTCCTTGTACTGCTGGTATCTTGGAATCGGTGGAAGTAGAAGTACCGCCCTTATTGCTGCCACTTCTCAAGGGAACATCAGTTAAAGTAGAGTACTGCTCAGCATGTTTGGTTCTAAGATGATTTTTTAAAGAAGTTGTAGCTGTAAATAAAAAAAAAGAAAATTAATTACAATTATCTGAGTTATACTAACATTTACTATCCACTATAAAACGAAACTTTAGTTAAAGATGGCTTAGTTATTTAATTTAAACGCATATTTAGTTTTACGAGCGATCGCCCAAAGTTTGAAAAAAATTGTAATTAAAAAAATATCTTTCTGCTCTTTTCCTTCCTATAAATTGTCGCACACTCCTCCGTTCCCGCAGTATTTTTAAAAGGGGATCCAACCAAAGTTTTCGCTTAGCGTATTATATTACATATTAATTAATTACGATTTACTTATTTTATTTCCCTTGTCTGTCTTTAATTTTCTTTTACTTGTAGGTACTTACATACGTATTAAATTAACTTAAGGTTTTACTTACTAGCTTTCTTTCCTTCTCCACCTCTTGAGATCTTGCTGTTACACAACAAACATTCGGCCACTTTATTATTTTCACTACAAATCTCATAATATTTCCATATGGGCGATTTTTTATTAACTGGTGTCATTTTATAAATCTTTTGACGAACAAACAATTGAATAAGAACTAACGAACGAACGTCTCTGCAAAATAGTAATGTTTTATGTATTATTATTTATAATAATCTGACAAAGCGTGCCGTGACGTGATTTACTCGCAATTGAATGAAACGAAAACCGCCGCTCGCCCGCGCTCCCGTCAGTGCAGCCAGAACGCGCGTAAAGCATACCCCCCCCCCCCACTTTGTGACTCTTTACCATTCTTGTTTACGCGCTCGACAAGCATGTATTTTGTGCCGAATATTCGGCGCTTCGGCCGACAGCGTTGCCGAATATTCGGTATTCGGCCAAATCACTATTCGTGGCAACTCTATCGCCAGCCACTGGGACGGGGGGCGGGGGGGGGGGGGGCAAGATCAGAGATGGGAGAAATATGAATTGTAGGTACAAATAAATTTTTTTTCGAATCTAGAGGGGGGCAACTGCCCTCCCCTTGGCGACGCCCTTGGGTACTGTATAAGTCGCCGTACGGTTGCGGTCGAGACATAATACTCGTAACTATCTTCAGCTTCAGTCTACGAACGGACTTAAGGACCGTTTGTAAGCTGACAGAAACGACATTATTTCTGAAAGGGCATAGTGATGAGTTTGAATTCTGACCAGACAGATCAAAAGTCAATAATTAGTCGCGAAAAAGCAGAATTCGTTTGTTCAGTTTGGTGTTTGTCTTGGCCCTACTAGAATACGGTTATTCTGGTAGGGCCACCGCTGTATCTCGAGAACTACTCTACGTAGTCAATATCTGATTGCACCCAAAATTAGTGGTTGGTATCTACTTTATTTGCATAGATGTATTGTATACAGTATTATAGACTATGATTATAATACCACTTGTTTCTTTTTCATTTTCCTAATGGTTTTTGCATTTAAATGTTTTGTTGTTTATTGAAAATTTCTATATATAAATAAAAAGATAATGTTTAGTAGACCAGTCTCGTGAAATATTTATATGATTATTTTGACAAATGTGTCTATAAAATTTCTCATTTTTTTTACAGTAATAAAATAAGGACTTTATTGTTCTGATGTCATGAAATAAAACAACAAATTTTAGCGTGGTGTTTAATTTTTTGCTTGATAAATCTTAAAATAAAAACATGTCACTTGATACATTAAAAGCACAAGCCAATTATCACTCAGTTGTCAGTCAATAAGATAAAATTTCAAAGGCGTGGAAGGAAGGTATCACTTAAAACTAATATTTATTTATTGGGTAAAAATTTTATGTAAGTAGATAAAAGGCGTAACCAGTGGGACGTTACACCCCCAATAGTCCAATATTCATTCACACTGGGTTGATCCTAACCTCATCCATTCTTATTATTTTGGTCCCATTGTATAGCCCAGCTACGCCTCAATAAGTGCTCTAATAGGTAAATGACCTTAAATAGTAAATAGAAGTAGAAGAGATTTTAATTAACTACATTTAAAATTGAAAGAACTGAATAATTTGTCAGCGACAATGGTCATGACCAAGCAAAAAGGCTGGACAAATTACACTGCTAAAATAATAAATAATTATCTTATGCAAAATAATAACTTAGGTTTACACTGACTAGAAAATACTGGGTTTGAACACAGATCAATAAAATGATGCGAATGATCCATGATGTGTAGGTAAATGTATTAAATGTTTTGTATATAGAGATGTTAAAACAGTGTGCTTTTAAGTTATGGAAATCTTAAACCTAATAATAATTGTCTTTCATAATGTTATTGTACGTAGAGGTGTGATTTGTATATCTTGCGTGTTGTAAATAACTGTAAGGATATGTATCAAAAAAATTAACCTAGATTTTAATTAATAAAATGTTAACACTAATAATATTTTCTTAGGTTTTCGCGATTACTATACATAGCAATTAAACAACTTTGAACGGTTTAAATCGCGTACATTTAACATTATTTATATTCTGATCGAACACTTTACAGTGGACGTCACCCCGGGTCACCCCGTGACCACGTCCACTGCAAAGTGTTCGAAACGTCGGGATATAAATAATGTTAAATATACGCGATTTAAACCGTTCAAAGTTGTTTAATTGCTATGTTAATAATAATTTCGATTCAATAGCAATAAACTTTGTTAATAAAATATTTATAATAGTGCGTAAGACATCTCCACCTTTTTCTACAGTGATGACTAGTACAAATACTTAAAATTTATAAATCAACAACACTTATGTTAAAAAGTTAATTATCATAAAATATCCATATGACTTGTCAGAAGCAAAATTACTCTCAATTAGTATAACAATTTAAGATATAATAATATAATACAACTCACTAAAAGTGCTAGGGAAGGATAAAAAGAGTGTATAAAAGTTATTACAAAATTATTAAATAGATTTTAACAACATACAAAAGCTACTCGCGATCCATATACATACATACACTACCATAAAGTTATGTACTTAAATTTTAATTTATCACTCAAGGTAACATACCTACAATCCATTAACAAGGATCACCCTCAGTCGAAATGAGAATAAATATTAATACATGAAAATATACTCTCATCAACTTACGACAAATAGTATAATAATACAATAAAATTATAGAGAACATCAAAACTCTACTCACACGACTGTTTATAAAATCGAAATTTAAGCGCTAGCTTATTTTATCCTTAAAATTTATCTATCTATTTATGGCATTAGCTAATTTGAAATACTACTTACGAATATTTATTAGTGTCAATGAGTATCATATTATTGACTATTCAAAAGAATATTTCATATTTATCGTTGGTATATTATGCAATATTTGAAATTGTGAGAGAAAATTCGTACAATATTCCTATAAAGATACACAGACATTCAAGATAAGATTAATTACGAAATAAAGCAACAATTCATTATAACACGTAGGAAGTACCCGCATATGGATTTGAGCAACAAAGCTTAGTTGGAAATTTTATTTTTGTGCAATAAACACTTCTAAAGTGGGTAGGTAGTGTGCTCTGCAAGAATTTTAGAAAGACTTAGGACTATGACAATAAACATTTTTTTTCCTGTTATGACATGGAAAAAGGTGATGATGAATCACGAAAATTAACAATCGAAAATGATAGACAGCGATAGCTTACCGCCTCAGATAGTCTCAATCTTATATCTAAAATATTAATTTGGATTTATTTTTAAATCTCTAGTTATCGAGTAAAATAAAACATATCAATTTAAGTAAATCAATCGCCAATCAATTCTATCACGAAATGAGTACAAAATATGATCATATTTTTTTACTTATCATAAGGGAAACAGACGCATATATTCTATTCACCTCCATTTAAACATGTTTTAATTTTAACTTTTTCAACCCGCGCCGAAACATCGAATGCAAATAAATGATACACGAAAGCCTATAATTTTACGCCTTTAAACTCGCTTTACAATATACAATAAGTTTGAATTTTGTTAGAAATAATTTTATAAATTTTCATCACCTCTTTTCCACACCACCACAGCCCTAATCTTACAAAAGAAAATGAACAAAACAAAGATTATTAAAACATAATCAAAGTATACATTCTTAAACATTTAGAATTATGAAACTTATTGGTTGGGACATGTAAAAATTGGACTATCTAAGACTTCATGTTGTTGTACTACTTGTCCATTTTATAGAATCGCTGCACAAACTCTGTTAGATTGAACACTTGACCTGGGCCCGTCCCTAACTCCATGTTGATGTATTCATCCAGGTTGTGTGTTGAAGCTGAAAGGAAAAATCGTTTATTGAAGACACATAGTCGAACATTAAAACTTGAAATACGCACTAAAAAGTTAAAATAAATTTCGAAATGTAGATCAGTTTAAAACCTTGTCACAATAATAGCAAGAGGGCTTTTCTACGGGTCGGGTAAAATCGGTTATATTCGTTGCTTTAAAGGTTCTAAACTGGCCTACATTTCCAATCAGTTGATCTCCTGTACTCGCTTATATTCTCTGCATTAACCTTGGGTTGACAAGTAGAGAATGCCATAAGTTCTACAAAACCACTCATTCAAGGTATAAAACCATTCAGTGTGAGCCTCCTCATATACCTTGTCTCAGCATTCAGGTGATTTCTGGACAAATGCCACTCAATAAGTTTGGATACCTCATGAAAAAGACTAGTTCTCCAAATTGCGATGTATGTGGAATTGTTGAAAATGTCCAACACTTATTGGTGGAGTGTGTCCAGAATCAACAGCAACGAGAGGCCTTGTGAGGGCGCTGGATCTGAACGGGAATGATGTTTGTGTGTTCCATAAGATACTAGGAGAACCTAATTTACGAGCAGCATTTAATTTGTAGATTCATGAGCCCTCACTGGGGCTGATATATTGGTACCTACATTAATGTTGTAGAATGTAAATTTAGGATATGATAGAACTGACATTTGCCAAGGCATAAAAGTTCCTTAAAAATAAGAATAAAAAAAATATATAAGCTCAAGATTATATAAAGAAATAAAATAGATGGCAAAGCATGAAAACGGGATACCTTCGGGAATTTAAGAGTTCATTAGGAAAAATCATGTTGATTAAGAATTTATTGGGAAAAGAATGAGGAATAGGAAGTATTCCACATTCTTGGGGAATATTGTCCATTTGTTCCCCAAGGACAAAGGACAGGGGAAGATGAGAATTAGACAAAGGATGAGAATTAGAGTATAATCAAATAAGGAGTTCCAAGTTACTCTTTTATACTCTTTACTTCATGGGATGTAATGGTACTGGGTGGGATTGAGAGTTGGGAGACACCTCTTTTATTCCATTGTACCTATTACTTAATGGGATGAGGTGGGATGGGAAAATGCCCTATAAAAATACCTAGTCTAACCATAAATATTTTTACAAGGAAACATTGATCATTTTATTAAAAGAATTTATGATATTTTAGAAATAAATAGATAAGCATTTTAAAAATATAAAGTTTATTTGAAACGGTTACCATTTGCTTTTACACAATCTTTCAAACGTTGTGGCCATTTTCGAATGAAACATGCACACTTTCCATGGGAAAATTGACAACTGCCACCCTTTTGGAACGTTATAAGGATGCAATATTATCATGGAGTTTAGAGCATGCCATGCTCTCTAAAACGGACCATAAATCATAATCGAGCGAATTAAGAGATTATAGGCGGCGAGTCTTCAGCTCTAATGAAGTCGGGAATACTCCTTTCCACCCACGCATGTGTTAAGATAACCTTATGGAACAGGGTGTTGTTATGAAGCTTTACAACATTCTCAAGAATCGTATTTTGATACACTTGATCTAACGTTTAATCGATCCAACCTTTTTAACAAAAAATATGGTTGAGGCACTCCTTGATCGCTAACACTCCACCAATCCATCACTGAAGCCGGATAATGGCCATGTTGCACACTATTGGCCAATTGAGCAGCAATAATTGGTCAAATAAGAAATGACCAGTACAACTTTTGTAAGCAGCAAGTTTTAAATCATCTTTTAAAATATGTGACATGGTTCTGGGTGCTATGTTCATTTCACTGGATAAAATCTTTTGCTTCCGGACAGAATTTCTTCAGATTCACTCCTTCAGAAATTTAATCGTCTGTTTAGTATGAATAGTGCGTGGACAGCCAGACCTTTTTCTGTCAGAAACAGAGGATGTTTCAATGTCCCTACCAATAGCCTGGTACACAAACATTTCAGCTAATACCAAGTGACTGTCGAGATTTAAAAATTGCATTTAGCTTCATGCCTACTTTGCGTAATGCAATTACAGCAATACGGTTTTCGTTATCACCCCTCCTCATTTTAATAATAGTACAATATTTAATAATTACTGGCGCCAAAACAAGAAAAAACATTTATTTTTCACGTAAGAGACGGATTCCGCATTCAAATGTAATTATCTATTTCTTTATTGTAACGATATTTTTGGCCAGACTAAGTACAATATATGAAAATGGCCTCAAAAGCCACTTTATTAAATGTGCCTGCACCGTAAGTGATATTCTCTGAGCAAAGCAATTGTATAACCCGGTATGGACTTACTGACTGGTTAAGATTTTTTTATTTGAATACTTTGTTTCAAGATTCTGTTTAAATGAAACCAAAAATCCAATATTCAAATTATATTTCTAGGTAAACAGAAACAATCAAATTGCACATTGGCATTCATTATATTGCACTCGAATATAATGCTTCCTGGAGATGTCGGCTATACAAATAAAAATATAATATTCTTACTTGAAGAACTAATTGCTGGGTATGGAGGTGGAGGTTTTATCCAGGAACCATCAGGTCTTTTCATATGGCGACGATCAGAGCCAAAATGTTGCAGGAACTGCTTAGCAGGCACTACACGAAAAAATCTAGAAAAAAAAAATTATGTACTAGCAGTATATATCACATTCTATGCTAGAAACATTTCTATTGATAGTCCTACCTGGGTATCAATAATAAAGCATGCAGTAATTTTGTGGTTGTAAAAAAAAATTGTTAAAATTCCTGATTCATTGTACAATAGTATTTATAGCTATTTTGAAGACCCCCAGTCATAGCACAGTGGAAAAACCTCAGTTGGCAGTTCATACTACAAGTTTTGACAAAAAAAGTCTTATATACATAACTGAATCTGAATTTTTAATGGAATTAGAGCCACGACTCCTTTATTATTAAGCATGAGTGTATGAATACATAAGGGCAATTTAATATGAATATAAAAAAATGTCCCAAAATTAAAAAATATATGCAAGGGCCTGGTAGTGAGTACTCATAGTAACGCATCCATACCACGTGACGTCGTATAATAAAAAAAAAATGCAAATATTGATAGTAATTCCTTAATAGAGTAATTACGTCATGGGTCTAAAACCAATGAAATTTCAGTGAGTATATTCAATGATGTAGGTAAACCACTTCCCAATGTTCATCATCACCAGTGATTATTTCTTTTTCAAATGCATTGGCAACTTCTGTCAACTCTTATATTTTGTATAATAAATTAATTATCAGACTTGCATACCTGTGGAAATCTGATTTCAACACTTGATCTGTGCGGAATGTTTCAGTCACATATTTATGGAAGAAGGTGGGGAAAGGCAATTCAGAGTCCAGATCATAAACAAGACAAGTCTTGCTGTCCCAAGAATACAGGAATATTACATGGTAATCCTGAAATTTAAAATAAAAGTTATTTTTTATTGATTCTTTTCTTTTTTATATTATTGTTTTCAGATTATATTTTTACTAGTGATGGAAGGAATGTGGATTCTGCCGAATGTCGAGTTCGGCCGAATATTCGGTTAAAGCATGTGCTGAAGCTGAAATTCGGCCCAACTTTGGTTGAATTTCGCACGCCTTTATGAGAGCGACAGTCCTCCAGCGGAGTCCTTTTCTGCCCTCAATAAACCTAATATCACTTTTCTGAGCGATTCCTGAGTAGATATTGACAAAATACGTTTTAGACTTTAAAATTATTTATTGCAAAGAAAATTTGATATTGACAGAATGTGCTAATTGCACCATTGCCATATATAAATATAAAAACAAACTATCACATTTATAAGATAATAATTAGAGATTAAATGGATAGTCGTTTGGCTGGGTACCGAATATTTGGCGAGTTGCGAAGCCGGATGGCCGAATATACGGCTCATTGTCTCGTTGCATGTTGTGATGAGTTTAGCGCCGCACAGGTGCAGCGAACGAACTTTCGGGTGTCATCATGAGTGATCGTGCGTGACAAGTGAGCAATTGTTTTGTGAAAACTAGTTGTTTACTTGCTGCGTGATTTGTGTGCAATTATAAGATTATTATAATTGTATGCAATTATTTATGCAATCATACGTTATAACGCTGAAAATTTAGTCTTTATTCACCATAATATACCACTTGTTAATTTTAAATATTCTCTTTGATAAAAAGAAGAAGAACAAGAGAGAATCTTAGGAATGTCTTTGTTTTTTAGTTCACTACTATGGTGATTATGATTATGATTTTGAGAAACTGCGAGGTTTTTGTAAGTTTTTAATTTAAATATATTTATTATTAAAGTGAATATCTTGGAAGGTAATTTTAATTTTTTGCAAGGTAACTAATGAATTTTTGTAACCTTTTCACCTTTAAATAAAAGTTGTCAGAATTATAAGCCATTTTATTATTATTTGAATATATAGCCAAATATTGAGTTACTATCCGGATAGTAAATTTAGGCCAGATACCAGATAGTTACCGGATATCCGTTTCATCTCTAATAATAATATTTAGTATTACTAAAGAATAATTTGTATAGTGAAAAAGTAAAAAACCTGGGTATACTTATAGATTGAACCCTATCTTAGGGACCTCTAATCAAAAATTGCTACAACCTGCTTGAAACATTTACGGGAATTTCTTCAGACAGATTAAAATTGTGCTAGTTCAATCTCTACTTTTCCCATTACTTGACTATGCTGATACCTGTTATCTTAACATAACGGAATACCAACTCAACAAACTTGAGTGCCTCCCAAAATCTTTGCATCCGGTTCATATTTGGACTGCGTAAATATGACTATGTTTCCGAATTTCATAATAAGCTCAAGTGGCTTCCAATCCAACTTTGCAAAAATATGCATATGCTTTCACTTCTCTACTCTGTACTTTTTAACCCCTTGACCCCACAATATTTGAAGGAGCATTTTGAATTCTTTACTTCACATTCACATACTTACGTTCTTCTGAAAATTTACCTCTTAAATTTCCCACCCATTCTTCAAATTTCTTTACTAACTCTTTCACTGTGCAGGCTGCAAGGCTTTAAAATTCTGTACCAATTGTCATTAGATGTACTAAGTTGCTGTCTAATTTTAAAAGGCAAGTTAGAAATCCTTATTCTAGTTAGTTTCTTTGGTTTTATATTTTCTTTCTTTACCAAATGAATTCCTCTCACTACCATTTTGTTTCTAACCTGTTCTATTTCACCCTCTCAGGAGATCTCAATTCCCTCTTATTTTTCTGTCCTTGTCAACTTTGTTATTTGTGAATTGATATTGAGTGCAGTATAGATGTAGATATGTATGTATGTATTTATATATTATTAGGTTATTTATTATTATAAGTATTTATTATACTATATATATTTTTTATATTGTAAGTATATATTGAACATGATCCATCCTGTGGATTTCAGTCATTTTGCTCCTTTTATAAAAGGACTTTTATTTTTCTCTATCCTAAGGTTGCCTGGAAGATATCGCCTTAGTGATAAGGTGGCCCATTGTATTGTCATTTATTATTTGTGCACATGTAATAACTATTTGTATGCAATAAAGAGTAATTATTATTATTAAAAAAGAGGAAAAAAACACATATTATGACAGACTGCAGCACTTGTAACACCAAGTTATAATTGCAAATATTGAGCAATTTATAAAAAAGGGAAGTTCAGTAAAACTAATATGTAAACAGCATCTATAAACTTAATGGGGACAATTAAAAAGTTAATACAATATCAGTACATACCCATATGACGAGCCGGTCTTCCTCACGACCAGCCCTTTGTTTCCACAGGGGGACAGTACGACAAGAATTCGATATAAAAACCACAAAACATCTGTCTAATTCCTCCGCAACTCTCAAGGACACATCCTGACATAGTTTCCAAACATTCTCTTCGCTGCAGAAAGTAAAAAAGCAAAAAAGCATTAAAAAATTGTAACAATGTATTCGATCGAATTCTTACCAAACAAGGAAAAAGTCTCAATACTTACCAATAACAAGACACATATGAACATTCGGCTTGTTTAGAAAACAAAGACTTGAGAGTTTTATCGCTCTTTTTATTATTTTCATTGTTACTGAAATGCACTTGAGCATTGACCGACATTTTAACAGTTCAGTTTGGTATTTGATTTCTGTACGACATAACGTTTTCTTTGTTTTGATTCACAAAAATCGATTGGACCAGTAAGTTCTTGAATGAAATCCACTCAAAAGTACATAGTAGCAAATGTGCGAGCTTCTTCTCTGTTCAAGACCCCAATCTAAACAAAAATTTGGATTGGATTTTGTAGATATTTGATAAAAGGAATTCTGAATTTAATTTTACTCGTATTTTAAAAATCTCTCAGTAAGTAATCAGAATCACTAAAATCATTTGAATTGAAAACATTCTTTATAAAAACTAGGGAATGATTGAGTGAGTCATTTTGTTTATTATTTTTAATATAATTCTTGTGGACACTGGCATAGCTATTGGTGGCACACACACACACACACTAAATAATAAAACAGAATTGTTTTTACTATGTACGTCATTGTCTAGTCCCGTAAGTCGCCTATGCCACGTCCTAATGATTTCGCAGACAATTCACCAAAAATCTTAGCAGAAGATTTGGCGTTGGAGTGACATTAAATTAATATAAAGCCGGCGCTAGACATAGTTTCAAAGATTTGAACACTTGCTTGAAGACCTTGCAACACATTTAAACACATGTCGCAAACAAGTGTAAAACCCACGCGCTCACTCACAGTACAGTACACGACGACAAATACGACTCACAGTAGACGACAAATAGGAGGGACGACAATTTTGTGACGCCGTTTGCCTGTATTATTTATATGCATGTAATTATTTATTACATGTGTAAAAAAATAAACTGAAAAGTCCAAGAAGAAGGCACGAATGGATGTGTGAAATGTATCGTGTATAAATTCAAGGACACTTTCGTTGCCCCAGTCCATCTTGAATGACTTTCGTGAACGAAACAACCACTTCGCTCAGTGATGCACACGCAACTGGACTTTACGCAAGTGTAGCAGGCTACGCACACATTTGAAATTTTGAACTTTGAACGCTTTGATGTGCACTTAAAAACCAACACGGGACAGCAAAGTGCAAATGTTTGTTCAAACTTTGAACACATGCTCCAATACCCATACCACACATCGAGATTGTACGTATCTGCGTATTGGAAACTATGTCTGGTGCCAGTTTAAACGTTGGACAATGGACAGTACATAGTTGTCTTTGGTCCTTGTGCCGCCATTTGTTGTTTGTGATTAAGCAGCTGGTGCCTTTTACTGCATAGTAGCCAGCTAGTCTCTTTTAGTTGTTTTCAAATTTCTTTCACATAGATAAAAGGAAGGGCGGTGCGTTGTCCTAGGTTTCGGCCGGACTAGCGTATCGTCCAGACTTTTAAAACATCGCTATTTCTTATATTGAGGCGCATTCAACCTTGTGGCACTGTTACAAGGCTTGTACCCCTTTTAATCATAACCCACGATGACTCGTAAGTACCTATTTGTTTTTATTTTATATTTATATAAGTAATGTGATACTATCTTGCTTTTCTCTCTGTTTTACTTTCTAATGAATGTGACTAAAATTGTTCGTAACATGAAAACAAACTTAGATCAAATTCCACAGTAAGTTCTAGAATATTTTTGATCGTAATTTAGACCGATGACATCAAGCTAATCGATGAATGAGTATTGTAGCGCTTTATGAAAATTAATTATTTCTGCCCGAACTTAAACTGCCTAACTACTAAAATATGGTTTCGAAAATGATACATCAAATAGCTTAAAAATAATAATAGATAACGTAAAATTATGTACTTATTACAGGCGGCAATCAAAGAGACTTGGCTCGCGCCAAAAATCAGAAAAAGCAGCAAGAACAGCAAAAGAAGAAAAATGCTAGTGACAAATCTGGCATGTCTCTCTCTGAGAGGAAACATAGGTAACTATGTTATTTATGACAAAGCACTCTATCACCATAAAACACGTGATAGCCCAGGGCTTCGTTTCTCAACCGTTTATGAAACCTGAGGAGGTTGAGAAATGATGTCCTAGATGTATCTATTATTAACTTTCATGCCTGAGATCCTGAGTTCAAATCTGCCTGTACCAGTGAGTTTCTACTTATGTATGATTTTTTTAGTGGGTCACTGGTGAAGAAAAACATTGTGTAGAAAACAAGAAAGAGATGCTTGAGAATTATAAAAACATCTGGAGCATCTGTACCCATTTATCCACACTGGGCCTGAAAACCCGTAGTGATTTACTAGGGAAGTCATACCCTGCAGTAAGATGTTATAGGCTGATATCAAATCACAGTAAGATGTTATAGGCTGGTATCAAATCAAATCATATTCACCATATTTACTAAGTTAGCATTTAGGATGTAGAGATAAGAAATTACTTTTGTATTTAGATTTAATTAAGCACTCAGATGAATAATGGCATCAAGCTCTGCCATTTTTCTTCAATATATTAGTTTTAGTTCTTAAAAAGTATTTTTCTTGCTCCCGAAACTTGACTACCTACCCTCAAGTTGTGTATAGATCAGAAAACTAGGCAGACAAGATACAGAGCGTAATCCCCATGTTGCTCCACCCTACACCCTTTTAATTACATAAATGAGGTTTCACTTATCTTGTTTCTCTATAAAGAATATTAATATGTATTTACTGTATTTCTTGAAAGTGTTGATTTCACATCTATGTCTGGTGGAGATTGCTATTAACGATAAGACTGCCTTTTATGCATTTCATGTGTTACAATGTCTGTTGCTGTCATGTTTTGTTTTGGTGTGCAATAAAGAGTTTTAATCTATCTACGAGGCGTGTTTTTTAAGTAAGTACCATTTAGCCACACCGCGGCGGCAGCGCTGCGGTCGGCGTTCTGCGCATGCGCACTGGGTACCTACATCTGTTGTCTACGCACTGACGCCATTACATTCTGATTCTTCCTTGTTTACGTTGTGTACTGAGTGTTTAAGATGCCTCCGATAATCGTGAGTCCCGCCGACTGTAAAGTACGGGCTGTTATAAGATTTCTTAGTGCTAAAGGCCTACAATCAATGCAGCAGCTTACTGTAAGACATTGCACAATCTGCGCCGTTCAATTCAGAACAAAAGACGTGGCAAGTTGGAGCAAGGGCATCGTTTTGCTGCAAGACAATGCCCATCCGCATGTGGCTAATCAGACCAAAGATCTCATCACATCTTTTCGATGGGAAACTCTAGATCATCCTCCGTACAGCCCTGATCTGGCGCCCAGTGACTACCATCTATTCCTGCACTTGAAGTAACACCTGGGCGGTCAGCGTCTTCAAGACGATGACGAAGTCAAAACAGTTGTGATGCAGTGGTTAACAAGTCAGGCGGCAGACTTCTATGAGGAGGGTATTTAAAAACTGGTACAACGTTATGACAAGTGCCTCAAAATTGACGGAAATTATGTAGAAAAGTAGATTAAGGTACAGGCTTTCATGTAAAAATAAAATTATTGAGATATCTTAGCAAGTCTTTTTTTAATTTCAAAACGGTACTTACTTAAAAAACACGCCTCGTACTAGGTACATTAAATGACAGTAACAGACATACAATGTGTACATACAATTTCTTGTAAAGTACATGCACTTTAACTTGTTAGTTAATGGTAGCTTGGTTGGTAGTTAACCACCACACTTCCGCTAAACTGTATGGCAGTTGGGCACTAAACTGTATGGCAGTTGGGTGGCAAAGACACTCATTAAAATTTTTGTTAGTACTTATAATAATTGAGTATATTAGATACTATAACACTGACTATTTAACCCCTGCCAACATCTGCCATAACTATTTAATATATATATGTATATAAACAAGTTATATTTTAATATAACACCTGTCATTCAATCAGTCTTCTCACTTGTCCATCACAGTTATATGAGACTTTAATTTATTTAATGAGAGGATTATAATATATGGAATCCATAATAGCCACTGATCATCCATTATCTCATCATTCCATTCTATACTTAAATAAGATTCTTGAATTATCTTTCAGGGATGCCGAATTAATGAGAGAAAAGCAACGAAAAAAGGAGGAACAACAAGCATCAACAATGAATAATCAAAAACAAATGGTAAACTAACAATTACATAGGCAGAAAATTGACGGCTCCATATTATGGACAATCTCGAAGTTTGTTTGCTGGAATTGTTCAAGTGATATGTAAGCAATTATTTATATAAGATTTTATATTTTAAAATTTTACAGTACAGTTCAAGCCTAACAATAAACAACAAAACACTAAACTGTGGTTTTCTTTGTTAGTATTTTAATGCGAAATGTGTAAGAAGAGCTTCTAACATGAAATAAAATGATCTGAGGTGTTCCAGAAAAGGAAAAAGTTGATGTGTCACAATATATTAGCATTTATGCAAATCTTAATGTTAATTTGACTGAATAGGTTTGTATGTATACTATTCAACATCCACTTTTGTACAATAAAGTCTTAGATTAAGTACAAAAATAATTTAGATGTTTTATTTCTACATCCTTGAAACATTACATATTCACTGAAGTGATGATAATAATTGTCAAATTCATTACCTACACGTTTGAGGTTCCAAGGTATATGACTGAACTTACTCTGACTGACTCTCTGAAGTCGAATGTTCTATCCTTTCGTTCAATATGAGATGGAATAAACTATTGTAATTCCTAGACTTACAAAGATGCTCGTTCATGAGTCTGCTTATTCATCTGTATTAGAAGGCTGCAGGTATAGAGTCCCAATGTGGTCCGGCCGTCAATGAATAAATGTACCTGGAATGTAGATACTATTTTGTAACTTTAATTGTAGGTATTAAGTATCTACTAAAGAAAAGGCCTACCGTTTCCGGGTTTACCTACTATCCTGTCAGAATGGCGGCACACTTTCATTATATAATTTCTAGATTTGCAATAAGGTACAATTATTTTCATTATAGATACAAATTAGTAATTTCAAGGACTCTAATGAACGAAAGTATTAGTAGCATCGTAGATTATAGAATCCTAGAAGTAGCATTTTTATTGAAACCATACGGTAACATTATATTCGGGAATTAAATAGCAAATAAAAAATGGTTATTATACTTTTTGTTTTATCCAAAACTAAAACTTTCTGTAGCTTCATGCAGGGCCGCAGGTTGTGTTAGGCCCGAGTGGGTAGTTGGCCGGGGGGAGGGGGGACAGTCTCTCAAGAAATGATATATAGAGGAATGACTCATAAACAAGAGAATTTTATAGCAATAAAAACTACAAAATAAAATTGGAAAACGGTTGATCCTGTGGGTCATCCCCAAAACTTCCCGCTATTTTCTCAAACCGCCTAAAAATTTAATTGTTCATACGTTATTGAGTTTGAACTCAAAAATATAAATGCTTATATTTTTAATAAATATGATTTGTTACATTTTAATTCTGCACAGTTGTCCACTGGGACTCGATAGATATCCCTAACAACAGGTACTGTACATTAGCATATATTAGACAATAGCTCTAAATAACAATGAGGCCGGGATATAATTTTAAGTAAAATAAGACACAAAGAAAGAAAATTCGTCTAGACATGAATTTTTCGAGAGACGAGGAAATCCCCTATGTCTAGTGACGTCAGTAACTTTCTGTCAAAATCCGAGTGGGTACTTTACCCATTCGGAAAATTCAGAGTGGGTAGAGCTACCCACTATACTCACATTATCCGCCGGCCCTGGCTTCATGTTATTAATTATGAACGTGGCCAAAAAGGAAACTACAAATCCCCGCCAACTTTAAACGTCTGTCTAGCTAGTAGCTGTTGTCGTGAGAGAAAATAACTATGCACATCTTTTTTGACTATTCAAACCCTGGGGCACAATTCACATCAAATTTCTCGCAATATAGAATATGTACAACCTAGACAAAAAATAGATAGGTACTCACTTGATCAATTTTGTATTATCATAAATCACACTGACTAGTTTAGAAACTGCATTATGTTAGTTGTTGCATAAATTATAGTCTGTGCTTTAGGATTGTCTATGGTTGTTTTTTTAGTCTATGGGTTCTCCCAATAAATGTCTCACGTGCAATGTAACACCGAGTTTTTATTTAAACAATTAACCCAGCAGCCCTGCACATATCTAGCAAATATGTGACAGTGGCGACGAGGATAAAAAGAAATCAGTGAAAGTTTTACGTGTTACGTCCGTAAACTACAAGAAAGATAGTAGAATAATTTCGTCTTGTTACGTCGGACGAAATTTCACAAAATGGCGGCTGCTGGGCTCTCACTGCCTGAGTTTTCAGCTGCAAAATGCACATTTAAGGTGTACAAACAGGTGTTTGAAAACAAAATGAAGATCCACGAGGTGGATGAAACGAAGTGGTCACAATATTTAATCTCGTTTATAGGTTTTGACATGGTCACGTTGCTATCAGAACTCTGTTTCCCGGAAACACCACAGGATAAAACGTATACTGAATTAGTGGAACTTGTTGAAAAACACTTGGAGCCACAGCAATCAGAAATCGCGGAAACATATAAGTTTATGAAACGTGAACAGTTGGCAAACGAGTCAATCTCTGAGTTTGTGGCGGCATTAAAGAAAATGGCACAGACGTGCAACTTTACCACACATTTAGAAAGATGTCTAAGAGATAAATTCGTTCATGGATTAAAGAGTGAAAGCATAGTTAAAAGATTATTTGGTGAAGAAAATTTAACGTTTGCAAAAGCCGTGAAGATAGCAATGAGCATGGAGCTGGCGGAGAAGGGAGCAAAATTAATAACTGCTGGCAGTTCTGGGCAAGAAAGCTCAGACATACACAAAATAAGTAAAAAACAGGTGAACATTAAATGTCATTGCTGCGGGAAGATGGGGCATGTAAAACCCCAATGCAAATTTAAAGAGGAAGAATGTTTTAAATGCCACAAGAAGGGGCATATGGCAAGTGTTTGCAAAGCAAACAGTAACAAAACTTTCAAACCCAAGAGGGTCCATGAAATTACAAATGATGAAGAATTTTCTGTTATGCAAGTTAGTGAAGTACAATTGAATAGTGAATTTGTGGGTGATAGTTATGATTTGTCTAGTTTATTTCAGAAAACAGAGAGTCAATTAAATATTAACAAAGTGGTATCAATAGATGAGAAGCGTCCAAGTCCTTGGTATATAACTTTAAAAATTAATAATGTAAATATATCATTTGAAATTGATTGTGGATCAGATGTCACGTTAATGCCTGAATCTATGTTCATAGCATCCTTTCCTAATGTAAAATTATTTCCATGTAACCTAAAGCTATCAGGATATGGTGGTAACAATATCACTGTATTGGGTAAGACAAATGTAAATATTAAAATTATAAATGAAAAATACTTAGCAACATTGATTATTGTCAAAGATGGTAAAAAGCCATTGTTAGGTAGGGATTGGCTGAGTGCTATGAAAATTGATTGGCAAACTTGTATGAAACGGTGCAATTTAATTATTCACCAAGATTCACAAATTAAACTTAACAATTTAGTAGAAAAATATAGGGATATATTTTCAGGGGTTCCAGGCGAAATTAAAGGTACTGTAGGCACTTTAAAATTAAAAGAAGCTAATATTAAACCCATTGCATTTAAACCAAGAAGAATAGCTTATGCTGTAGAAAATTTAGTTAAAAAGGAGCTTGACAAGTTATGTACCGAAGGTAAAATGTATAGAGTGACAAATAAAGAAACAGGCACATGGGCTACACCCATAGTGACCATCATTAAAGGACCTCATAATATAAGAATTTGTGGGGATTACAAGGTAACAATAAATCCATTTTTGGAGGTGCCAAATCATCCAATCCCTGTCATTGAAGACATTTTTGAAAAATTAAATAAAGATGATCAAAATGTTAAAACAGTATTTAGTAAAATTGACTTAAGAAAGGCATATATGAACAGGCGAATGGATGAGGAGGCACAAAAGCTTATGACAATTACCACACCATGGGGGTTGTATAGACCAACGTTCATGATGTTCGGTATGTCACCTTCTCCACAGGAATGGCAAGATTTTATGGATGAACACTTTAATATGCCAAATGTATATTGTTTCATTGACGATATTTTGGTTGCAAGTAGTGATGTGGATTGCCATTTAAAAACTTTAGAGTGTATATTTCAAAAACTTAAAAATTTAAATATTAAAGTAAATAAAGAGAAAACTGTGTTGATGTCCCCACAATTAGAGTATTGTGGGCATGTGATTGATAAGGAAGGCATTCACAAGACACCAGGGCACATCAAGGCCATATTGGAAGCACCACAACCTGAAAATATTAAAGAATTACGTAGTTTCCTTGGCACTATTAATTTTTATCATAAATTTCTAAAGAATGCTGCTGAAAATTTAAAACCTTTATATACATTACTAAAGAATTCAGAAAAATGGGTATGGTCTAAGCAACAAGAACTAGCATATGAATGGGCCAAGAAAGCTATTGTATCAGAGCAAGTATTAATACATTATAATCCAAAGCTACCAGTGGTATTGAGCTGTGACGCTTCCAAGTATGGGTTAGGAGCTTGTTTAGCTCATGAAATTAGGTTAGGTAATAATATTGTTGAACGCCCTATTGCTTTTGCAAGCAGAACACTCAATGAAGCAGAAGTAAAATATTCACAAATAGATAAAGAAGCCTTAGCCATTATATGGGCAGTTAAGAAATTTGATTTGTATTTAAAAGGTAGAACATTTACATTAGTTACTGACCATAAACCACTGATATCTATATTTAATCCAAATAAAACAGCTGGTAGTATATATGCAGATAGAATGACTAGGTGGGCATTAATTTTATGTAATTATAATTATGATATAAAGTACAGGACTTCACAACATAATGCTGCAGCAGATTTTCCATCTAGGTTACCAATTAAAAATAGTAATGAGGAGGATAAAATTAATCTGGAAGGCAACATTAACAGCATTGTGTTGGATAATCCACCTGTAACTTTATCTGAAATTGCCAAACATACTCAGAAAGACCCTAATTTAAGCAAGGTTTGTACTTACCTAAGAGAGGGCTGGCCAAAGTTGATTAATAGAGAGTTATGTAAATTTAAAGGCAAAGAAACTGAGTTATATATAATTAAAGATTGCATTTTATGGAGGGATAGAGTAGTTATACCTGACAGTTTAAAGGATAAAGTTTTAACTGAACTGCATTCTGGTCATTTGGGTATTAATAAAATGTTATCTTTAGCTAATAGTTGTTTTTGGTGGCCAAACATCACAAATGATATAAAAACATTAACTAATAATTGTGCAGGTTGTATCCAAAATAGGAACTTACCACCTATCAAACCTATACATAGATGGGAGTGGCCAGAGGAGCCATGGAAACGTATTCATGCTGATTTTGCTGGTCCATTTTTAGGGCATATGTGGTTAATCATTGTAGATGCACACTCAAAATGGCCAGAAGTAGTTAAAATGAACAATATTACCTCCAGCAGTACAATTAAATGTCTACGTAGTATTTTTGCTAGATTTGGTCTACCGGAACAAATGGTGACTGATAATGGTCCACAATGGACATCTGAAGAGTTTAATACTTTTTGTAAGAATAATAATATTAGACACATATGTACTGCACCTTATCACCCAGCCAGCAATGGCTTAGCAGAAAGGGGGGTTCAAACCTTCAAAAGGGCCATGTTAGCATATAAGTTTGATAAAAATTGTTTAGATCATAGTATACAGAATTGGCTATTAGCTTATCGTACAGCACCACATGCCACAACAGGCAAGGCACCATGTGAGTTAATGTTAGGTAGAAAACTCCGTACACGTTTATCTTTAATAAAAAAGAATGTAATTATTCCTCGGCAGTTGATTTGTAAGAAACCTGTAAAGCAATATTTGCCAGGTGATAAAGTACTGATCGCATCATATGATAACTCTCAAAAATGGTTAGATGGTGTTATTGAAAAACCAGTAGGAAATGTTATGTATGATGTGCACACTGACAAAGGCATACTCACCAGGAATGTTACTCAGTGTTTGCCTAACTATAGTGTACCTAATGAAAGTGTATTGGAGCAAGAAAAAGAATCGGAGAAATTAGAAGTAAATAAGCCGTTAATTAACAAAGAAATACCAAGTAACATTGCTAATTCTCCTATTCTAGTGCAGCCAGAAGTGCGTAGAAGTGCACGTACTCATAAGCCTGTTCAGAGACTTGATTTGTAGTAATTTAATAAAAATTAGAAGAGAGGAGTGTTGCATAAATTATAGTCTGTGCTTTAGGATTGTCTATGGTTGTTTTTTTAGTCTATGGGTTCTCCCAATAAATGTCTCACGTGCAATGTAACACCGAGTTTTTATTTAAACAATTAACCCAGCAGCCCTGCACATATCTAGCAAATATGTGACATTAGTAATAACTACGACCGACGCCTATCAGTTGCAAATTTTTTTTAGAATGGAACGAAGGACGCAGTTTTTAATAACATTTATTTATTTAAACATTTTCTGTACTTAAACGTTAAATATTTTTTCTTATCGGGTAGGTACCTTTAATATTATTCAGTAAAAGCAATAGTTAATATCTTATTAATGATGACGGAAAAATGTGCGATATTTTCGAACCGTTTCGCTAGGTAGTGAATTTTCACAATTTCTGTTTTCTGATGACAACTGCGAAATATCAGGGTTCCATGTTTGACACGATGAAAATGATTCGACATTCAAAATTAAAGTTTTGAGACACCCTTTATTATAGTAGTCATTATGTTTTTGCAATCCACGAGCAAGCGTCGGCTTTATTTGTGGTAAGTCGTGTAAGTGCACGATGCGCTAGTGTTGCTGCCGGAACGGTCAATGGCGAGCGGCCACTCACTTAGATCACTTGTCAATATTCTTTCCACGTCGCCCAGAGACACGAGATACGGTCAGCATGTCCAGTCACGATAATAGGCGCAAAGTAATTCACAGTGAGAAGAGTTTATTAATGAAATGTTTTAGGAATAACGTTTTTTTTTTTTATAGACTACTGGGCGGACGAGCAAGCGGTCCCACGTGATGGTAAGTGTTACCGCCGCCCATGGACACCTGCAACACCAGGGGGCATGCGGGCGCGCCGCCGACCTTGCAAAATCCTATTCACAGCTCTGTTGTTATTAGAAGAAACTTACTTTAACCTTATGCTTTAATTTGCACGGCCAAAAAAATATCGCGTCTTTCATTTTCTTCAAGAAGAGTAGTTCTTCAAGAATAATTTAATGAAAATGAACAATGGTGATAATTGTGATTTAAGTCCTTTGGCTAACGTACGGAAGCGTACTGTCGAAGCAACAAAGGTCAATGAAAGCACTGTAATCAAAATTTTGAAGGAAAAAAAAGAGTTTCCTTCAACTTCCGGCAAATTTGTTTCACCAATGAAAAGGCGACGAAAAAGAGAGCAAATTCGATCTGGATACTTTTAAAACCGCAGTCATTCGGTCTACTATTCAAAATATTCACATTGAACAAAAAGAAATTCCGACATGGCCATACTTCAGACTGTTTTGGAAAAGCTTGGCTTTGATGGTTGTTTAAATACTTTACGATTTCTGCTAAAAGACGTGGGTTATAAAGTGCGAAAAATTGTAAATAACCGAAAAGTATTGCAAGAAAGGCACGATCTGCAATTATGGCGTTTCCTGTATTTAAAAAAACGTTTAAATAGCCGTCCTACTGTTTACACTGACGAGACATACGTTTTAACTTCCCACGTGCGGATCCACCTGGGGCCAAAAAATTAAGATTTAATTAAGACCCCATTCTTGAAGAAACTGGATATTGGAACCCGTTTTACTATTATGAAAATTATCGCAAGGAGGTAAAACTTCTGCCAAATTTGCCCGAGAACGCAGTTATTGTGATGGATAAACGCATCTTACCACAACACTCACAGCAGTAAGATACCTACTTAAAATTCCCGCAAAAGCGTTATGCAAGAATAGCTGGCAGAAAATGGTATCTCATTCAATGAAATTTCGCATAAAATTGAATTATAAAACAAGAAAAAAAAGAGCGCTTCGCGAAATTTAAAATAGACGAGCTGATCCAAAGCAAGGTCTTTGAAATATTACGATTGCCACCTTATCATCCCGAACTGAACGCGATTGAAAATATTTGAGGGTGGTCTGAAAAACAATATTGCCTCAAAAAACATAGGCCAAATATGACCAGTAGAAAATTTAATTTAAGAGTAGTTAAGCAACATCTACAACCATGTGGAAAAAATTGAAACAGAATAGGTATATGAAATATTTGGATCATGATTTGGAGTCGGATCATCAATGTCGGCGATTCTGATGAAAGCACAATAGAATACAGTGACATTCCGTATAAAGGCGATTAGGATATACCTCACTCGACGACGTATGTGAAGAAAAATTTTTATGTATAAATTCCCGTGTATGACGACGTCCTCCAAAAAAAAACATATCGAGATGAAACCTACCCTAGATTATACTCTGGCCAATAAGCTAAATCAGCAGTGAAAACCGCATCGAAATCGGTCCAGTAGTTCTTGAGTTTTACGTGAACAAACAGACCGACAATAATTCCAAAAAAATGATTATTTTGCCTCTATATCATATTAGTTACGTACAGAGCATTTAATTTTTTGTATATACATGTACAGATTCGGCTCGTTTACAATTTTATTATAGGTACCTATAGATTATTATTATAATGTATGCGTTTAATTGTTAACTTGAATAAATTAATTATGAATGATTTTTTAAATAAAAAAAACGTAAATTAATTTGTCAATAAACATTTATTTTGACGCTAACCGTGCGGACCACCGCGCCCACAGATACGTATACAGAAATGTTTCTATTACAAGCAAGGACGCTGCTTCTAGGATGTTATCCTTTACCCAATGGGTATCGGCTCAGCCCGCGATCTTTCATCTCGACCGCAACGGCTTTCTGCTGTGTCTCGCCCACTTTGACTTTATTATCGCCGTTATTTCTATCGGGACACATCCGACGCAGACGGCCACTTTTCCGCAACGACTACACTCATACGGTTTAATTCGGCAATCTCCTCGGCGGTGTTGAAGGTTTCCACGCGCTGAACAAGTCCTCACGTGCAGTACTTCCACTAATCCCGAACCGTCCCGTTCGTTTGTCATAACTCCCGTCCCTAATTCCGGCCTTTCCAATGATTCGACCGCGGCTGTATCTCCTTCCGGCGCTTATGTAAAAGGTTAATTTAGTTTTTGTGAATAAGCGCTGCCTTATTGCATCACTCTTAATTTCACAAACGAATTGATCCTTTAAATTGCTATCTAGACATGCCCCAGTCACAAAATCGCGTCATTTTTTTTAATTCAGCCACACATGCATTCCCACAGGCGTTAGGCGCACTAGACTGGCCACGTTACGCCTCTCTCACAGAAGGCTACCTTGAAATTAATGTACTGCATTTACTTCATCGTAGTTCCTCAATAAACGTATCGAGCCCATTGCCATCCTACCCTATCCCTCCCCATTTTTCTAACCCCTTTCTCCCAATCCATTCCTTAATCTGCAAAGGTAGGCAGCGCATCCTAGGGTGTGCCAACGTTTATCATTCTGGACTCATGTTGGCGTGTATCGCGGATATCTATGGACGACAGTATCCACGTACCATCAGGTGGACTATACGCCCTGCTGCCTTTTTTCTATAAAAAAAACTTTTTATATACATATAATTATTAAAACTTCATATTTTAAAGGTTTTGGTGAGCGATTCGTTTTTCCAGCGAAAACTATAAGGTGTCCAATTTCTCTTCTCAGACACAGAATGGAATGAACGATGTCGGAAACTAAACTCTTTGCATTTCTTGTACCTTGAAATGTACTGCATTTCCTACTTTATCGTATTTCCCCAATCCCTTTATCCCTACCTACAGGTAGATACGTACGTGTTTCGGTAGTGAGTGAGATATGCCAGCGCCCATTTCCATCCTATTCTATCCCTACCCATTCTCCCAAATTGGGAGTCCCAATCCATTCCTTAATCTGGACAGGTAGGCCGTGCATCGGGAGCGTGCTAACGTTAGTCATTATGGACTGATGTTGCCATGTATCGCGGATGTCTATAGATGACAGTATCCACTGACCATCAGGTGGACTATATGCTCGTCTACAGCCTTTATCAATAATAAAAAAACACCCTGCAGTATTTTCGTGAGCACCCTGCTACCTCGGTAACGTTCCGCCAACATTGAAGTTTTGGGTTGTCTGGCCACTGAATCGACCGCCTCCTCATACTTCAGGTCGTGGATTTTCCAATTTCACCAGCAATTCGTACGCCGCGTGGTCCATCGATGCAATCAACATCGGCACCTTCAAATCCTCCGTTATATAATTAACCTAAAATGCATGTCCATTCTATCACAATACAATGAGCCGTTTCTATCGTGTAACTTAAATACTTCCAACTTCCCGACTGACATCGCGATGCCTCACTAGTGTATTTTGTACACGTATTTAGTAATGGAATCGTAATGGTATTGACTGTTCGTCGAATAAAACTAGCGAGGAAATCGGACGACATTTATTTTACGGCTGGCAGCGCCCAGCGCGCATTATTTGTCCAACAACCTATACAGCATGAGCGAGGCACGCACGCCAAGAGAGAGAGAGAGAGAGAGAGAGTATAGGGAATACGCATAATGTTTACTTTTGTGTTTATTAATACATTTCTTTAAGGATTTACATAATGGAAACAAAATTTGAAGTTTAACGAAGTAAAACTATATTTATGCACAATAATACTAGGTGAGTCGATTTTACAATCGGCAGCACAACGAACGTATAATACATATTGATGTATAGCAATTAGCAATACGATTTATATGTAGGAAAATGAAACAAAAACAGTACTTGATTTGCTATCAACTGTATTTCTATCTTCCTGTATTGTTTAAAAAAGATCATGGATATTGTGCATACAATATTTACATTATTTTATGTATGTTGAAAATACTACCTACATTTGTGTTTGACTTGTTACTGTAAAAGACTGTTTCAGTTTAAAAAATAATGGCAAAAGGTAACCAATTAAAATGATAAATGACTGCATATCGCTGGAATACAAATATAAAATCAACCGTTCAACAATATAAACTAACAAAATCATTAACAAAACATTCATACATAACATAAATCACTATTTAAATTGAAAGAAAAAGAAATCAATACTTCAACTAGCGTAACTATTATAGTAATTACTTGGAACATTAGCATATGCAATGTAAAAAAAGTTCAGATAATAAACATCCTACTTTTTTTTTTACTTTTATATATACAGGAGTAATTAATTAATTCCCGAAGCCTGATTATTATTCAGTGCCTGAATATTACAATGATTCTGCTTATTATTCAGAGTTAATTGACATTAAAGCTATTTTGCATAAAATTATTTTTATTATAATGATATTAAAAATATATACCATAAATATATAAATAAAAATATGTACCATTTAGTATTATTGTTAAACCTCTACAAATCACATGAATAATAATCTATTTATTGCCAATTAATCCAGCAGAATCACGAGCAAAATCTGTGGTTTCAGGCAAGCCCGAAGGGGAACTAATTGGTTATATCATGTACTCATTTAAATTTAAATACAATATGTCATTAGGCTGTGCCATTAATAAGAGATTTCTTTTCAAACTCCTCTCTTTGTTTATAAAGTTCTTTTACTAATTCCTGTATGAAGGGATGGTTGAATTTTCCTTCAGTTGCTGTGAAAAATTCCTGAAGCTTCTTCGGCGTGTTCTCACGTTTCTCATACTCAAATGCTTGGAGAATCATATCATACCGGTCCAGGTCCTTAGCAAATTTGGCTTCAGGTGAACTTTGGTTTTCATACTCCTGAAAGTGTAAATAATGAAACCAAATCAGTTGTTAGTTATAGCTGTATGAGCAGAGAAATAGCAACAAATAATAACTACTCGTAGCATCCAAATTTGCCGCTAATTTCTTATGCCACATTTGATTTGACGAACTATATAATTTAATATCAAAAATTTTAAATTCATTATGGAAATATTTTTTTCCTTTTATATCTTGCAACTGCATTTGTCTTTATTATTTACAAGTTAGTTAAAGATGTGACAAAATAAATAAATATCAGAATCCATTTTTCTTCTACCAAAGGCCTTCAACCTCTTCCATCTTTCTTGGTCCTGCAATCTTACAAGTGTAATAAATATGCTGCCATCCTTTTTGTTCATTTTCAAACTTATTGGACTACATTTTTTTTTCTATACAGATATTATTTTAACAGAATTCTATTGTTTACTATATTTATTTTGATATCTCCAGGGCATTAGACATACCCTAGTAAATCACTAAAGGATTTAGGGCCATTAATTACATGAATGAATGCTCCAGATTTTTTCTTAAAATTCTGAAACATGCGGGTTTACTCACCATGTTTTCCTTCACCGCATAGCTAGCTAGTGATGATTTTTACAAAATCCGTAATTAAGTATAAACTCAGTGATATGGGTCATGAATTTGAATTTACAACTTCACGAATGAGAGTCGAGAATTGGTAGCTCTAAGCTAAAAATGCTGAAACTTATACTATTGGTGATCTAAAGTAAAGAATTGTTAAATTTATTTATTGTACATACGAGTTATAATACAATGAACTTTCTCACTGCGTGATAGTAGGTTCGAAATAGCATGTCCGGTGAAATGATAAACAAAAATATATTAAAAATTAAGTTATTAAATTATTAAAATAGCAATAGTGCCATGCCGGACGGTGATGGAGGGCGTTAATTAATTGTTTTAGTGAATTAGCAGTTAATATACTCGTAGAATATAATGTAGAACTAGGTAATATAGTGATTGACCGTTTGAGCACCCCTGTCCTAGGCTATCACCGCTGTATATTGTAAATATTTTATTTATAGGAATCTGGGGGTCCACCTAAAGTATCCACCTATACTGTCGCCTTGCGACATCTGAAATAAAGGGTGCTCAACAAGAACTTGAAATTCCAATCGCGCGCCACATTCGGTTGCCAATTGTTCTGTCAGCCAGATTTGGAACTTTGACATTTTTGAAAATGCCGCATTACAGTTTCGAAGAACGCTTATTATTATATTAGTGAAAACCCATTACAAAAATTGAGAAATTACAATTCGCAAGTTACGTTATTTAGTCCGGAAATTCGAGCGAACATTTCAATTGAAAGATGAGAGAAACCTTACCTGCCATCGCCCTAAAAGAATACCTGAAAACATTGCGGACGTGAGTGTCAGTGTCGCAGAACAACCAAACACTTATACTTATCAGGCATTGCTCCCAAAAACCAGACCTCCATTGTAGCAGTGTCCAACGAATTTTAACGAAAGATTTGCACCTTCGTACTTACAAGATCGAGCTTACTCAAGAACTGAAGCCTACAGACCATAGACAGCGTACGATCTTTACCAACTGGACCTCGGAACAACTGCAAGTTGACTATGCATTTCAGAACAAAATCATCTGTAGTGACAAGGTTCACTTCCATCTCAATGTCTTCGTTAACAAACAGAATTCCCAGATCTGGGGATCAGAAAATCCTCGTGTTGTACACGAGCTTCAGATGCATCCTCAAAAAGTGACAGTTTGATGTGCCATGTGGGCACGAGGGATCATCGGAACATCTGACCAATGGCAATGTTGACCTAACATGTTGACAAACTTTGTTTGGCAAAAATTGGATGAAATGGACATAACTGACATGTGGTTTCAGCAGGTTGATGCCACTTGTTACACTGCGCGCTAAACATTGACGTTGCAAACCAAGTTCCCAGGTGGTGTCATCTCTCATTTTGGAGACCAAAACTGGCCGTCAAGTATGTAGTTGTGATTGAACTTGCTTAGATTTCTTTTTGTGGGGTTTTTTGAACAAGGTCTATACAAACCACCTTGAGATGATTGAGGAACTCAAAGACCAAACACCAAATTAACGAAATCCCGCGCTTGGAAAAGTATTCTAAAATTTAGTAGAAAGAGTCAATGCCTGCCAACGAAATTTTCACTCACTTTCACTCACTTTCACGGACATTTTATTGCACTGTAGTGTCAGTAATTGATATCTTTATGTAAATAAAAATTTCTACGAAATTAATTCAAATATGGTGTTTTTCCATTTATTCAAAATTCAAATTCTTGTTGAGACACCCTTTACATGCCAACATTGGGTCAGAATGATAAATGTTGCCATACTCCCTGATGTGCTGCCTACCTTTGAAGATTTAGGAATGGATTTGGAAAAAGGTTTGGTAAAATGGGGAGGGATAGGATAGTATGGGAATGAGCTCTGACATATGTCACTCGGAAACAGAACACGGACATACATTGGGAATGGGATTAAAGTTGGAAATGCAGTATATTTTACAGTAGTCTTCCATGCGTGTCAACTTGGCCAGTCAACCCAATGGCTGTGGGATTGCAGCTTCCCCCTCGCAAAATGTATACAAATTTATCTACTATCTTATGTTACATGTAACAAATTTGTGAAGCAAACTAACCTTAAAAAGATCATACATTCTATCACCAGCAATGCCAGTCAACTCTGCAATTTTCTTCATGGCTTCATCTTCTCTACGGTGTTTTTCTTCAGGTGACACACCACAATGAGGTGTCAGGTCACCAACAATGCACTCTGCTAAGTCATGAATGAGAGCTGAAAAAAATTGTTGTATTTTTTTATAGATTGAAGGTGGCAGATGAACAAGACAGTAAGCAGATACTGTCACCTAACATTTGCAATACTTGTACAAACAATAAATATCCAGGTCTCATACACACTGTCTTGTGCATGATGGATATATAGCCTTAAAATGCCACACTAGGTTGTGGAGTCCACTATTTCAGTTTCTCAGGGCTTGTGGTAGCCACTTTATACCTTAGTCGCCTTTTACAACACCCATGGGAAAGTGCCATTAACGTCATTGAACACCATTAAACAACACCATTACACCATTTACAACACCCATTAAAGTCAACTGACACCACACAGTCGTTTAGATGCATACTAAGAAGTAAATAGTTATAAGTAGCTATTGCACTGTATGTGATTTATCTCCACAGAAAATCGAGGAGTGCCTCAAGTTTATACAGAAAAAAATACTTTTGCATCTGTGATAATAACTTTGCAAACATTTTATGTTGTGTGTAAAACATGATAGTTTAAAAAGTTATAACTTTGCAAACAATTAAACTCACTTATGTATCTGTAACATAAATTAAATTCAATACTTACAATTGGAATACCAAAATAATTTTGGTACAAACTGTAATGCATTTTGTAATAATTAATTTATATCTTTACCCGAGTAGGCTTTACAGTATTTCCACCAATGTGTCTACTCGGAGCCCCTTACAATTTTTGCTTATGCTAACAGAATTCTGGTAACAATAAATACTACTTCAATACAAACAATCATTAATGAATATCCACTACAGCCCTGCAAAATGCTTGCAAGATGTAGTAAACAAGTCCAAACCTGGGTGTTGCTGCATAAGATGATTGAAAAAACACATGGTCCGCGACAGGGGAGAGGGGATGATTATATGTAATTATTGACCGAGATGCAAAAAAAAAGCTAGATGTGACTAGCACAAGACACAGGCAAATGGTGTGAAAAACAGGAGTACCCTGCAATGGGTTGAATAGTAACAAGCTAAGAATGATTGATGAGAACTAAATACATGCTATATAGGATTTATTTCACTTTGGCATTTACACAATTTACAAATTTTACCGTATAAGATTTTAAATTTTTGTTATCGTGATTGAACATACTAATTGTTATGTAGAGGTTACTCACGATCTATTATTTACATATTTATTATAGCCGATATTTCGGTCGATTTACATGAAGAGTGGTCGCGGCGAGATTGCGGTGGTGGGTGGTGTTGTTGCTATTGACAGACAAATCCGTCTACCCTTAACTATATATAGATAATACCTATTATTATATTGGTAATATGCGTTTGGGCTTACCTATCTGAAGGCATTTGAAACGATTAAGTTTCGTAGGATTATTCTCTTCAGTAAGCAAGAAGGTCATCAGTCCCATACGATACATATGGCCAGCTATTGATTCACACTCGTCTATGTCGCACAACAACCAACCGGTCCTCTTGACATGCTGAAAGATAAATAAAAACGTTTTTGAAAAATATAAAAATAGACAGTAGATACAAATACTGGATCAAAAATTTTATCGAAAACCTTCAGACGACCAACTAGTTCCAGGAATTCCAATATTTTCTTATTTTCCATTATCAGGGCCATTTCGGGTTCTAATTTGGGTATTGATAATCAGACTAGATTTCAAGTTCTTTTAGTTCTCAAAAAAACTAATTACGATTAGGTTTATCTATAAATATTCACTTTTCACCAAGACGAAGACATTCGGTCAGCCGCCTGAATGTCATTTAGTCTGTACTCTGTAGTCACTAGAGTCAGTCTGTCTAGCAGTGTTTCCAGTTTTGATTTTTGTTTCACCCTAGATTTTTTTTATATTGCCCTAAAATGGATCTCCAAAAATTACTGTTTGAGGGCGTATTACTTGAATTTTAATTAATAAAAAATATTTTGTCTTTAATGTTTTTATTTAAAGAAAATATTCAATTCATGAAGCGGCTTCTTCAGTTATTCGTGGAATTAGAGGCTGCAGCATCATTGCTTCTCATTTTTTTGCTGCATTAATCATGTCATCATCGGGCTCCAAAATGAAAGAATTGTGAAGCATCATAGATACCTACCTAATTTAGTATGAAGCAAACCCTTGAAAGTTTCATTATGAAGCCTGTTTCTTTTATGTGATTTTAGATTTTTAAGAAGACTAAATAATCGTTCCACCTCGTTATTTGATGATGGCACTATAAGTAAGAGTGAAATTATCACTTCAAGATTGTGGTGTATTAAATTGCCGCGATTATCCTTTATGCTCAAATGCTTTCAATTGCTCAATGCTCAAAATTTTTTCCAGTAAATGTCTGCCAGTAGGTAATTTCATCCTCATTTTTTGCTCCGAAATGCTTGGCTTCAATAAGACTGCTGTCTCCATTTCTTCATTTCTGCTTTTTGTAAGTCGCATTTTGTCGCCAAAAAGTTAAAATACCTAACATGATTTTCAATGATTCACGTTTACGTGTAACTTGTGGATCTATACATTTAAACATTCTGAAAAGGTTTTCATTAAAGTAAAATCTCGACTGTACCTGCAAAATTATTTATTTCTACTTATAATTCTTGGCAACTTGAGTAAAATTTCTTTACTACTTTTGTAGGTTTGATTGTATTTAAATCTTATAGGAAATTGGAAGGCAGTTCAATTAACGGCGTAGATTAACTGGGAATAAGAGCTCATAATAGGCCCCAGTAGGGTAATTACTCCGGTTTCGCGACCTGCGCCGGTAAGCGATCATTTAACCGACCTATTGCAGAAATACTTAGAAAATAAGAATTTCATCTCACTCGAACTCGAATTGAAACTCGACTTTATGAAGAGTGAAATAAGTACATTTAATAAAGGCCTATTACAATTGATACCTTAGTGATACTCATGTGTCAAAAAGTTGTCGCTCGTTTTGTCGTTCGCATCGCGTCACCACTGTGAATACGTTCGCGAATTGCGAAAAATATAGTGAGCACGCACCGCTTTCGAAAGTATTTTCTGTTTTAGTTACTTCCCGCTAATTCTGATTGCTAAAGATTTTTTTACTTTACTTTTCTATTAATAATGGGGGTTAAAGTATGAAATTGCCGTTTTATAGTAATAGATACTTTGAATTGACATAAAACCTTCATGGTGTGAGATTTTCGACTGAAACTTTTTTCACATGATACCTATGAGGTTCTTGTTTTAAAAAATGTGCAACATTCGATTTTCGACATTCAATTGTTTTTTTTTATTCAGCTTAGACGGGAAAGATGGATATTTCGATAATCCGAGTAATCTTTGAATACGAGTTCCGACGCGGAACTAACGCGGCAGAAACGGCTCGCAATATCAATGCTGCGTTTGGAGAGGAGACTGCTAATGAACGAACGGTGCGTTTTTCGAACCACGTGGAAGACCACCCACACAGGTGAATAACGCTGAATTGAAGGAGATGGTGGCAGCCGATCCGAGTCAAACTACCCAGGAATTAGCGGCATGGTTTAACGTTACCTTACCTACAATATTGACTCATTTGCATCAAATCAATAAGATAAAAAATATGAAAAATGGGTGCCTCATGATTTGACTGATCTGCAGAAAGAAACGCGTGTTGAAACTTGCGTTGCCTTGTTGAATCGGTACAGAAATGAAGGAATATTGGATCGAATTGTGACATGTGACGAAAAGTGGATTCTTTACGATAACCGAAAGCGAAAAATGCAATGGCTGACCCCAGGTCACACAACAGTGCAACAGTGCCCTAAGGCAAAGCTTACCAATAAAAAGGTAATGGTAACTGTTTGGTGGTCTATTCATGGTGTTATTCACTATAGCTTTCTCAGGTCTGGTCAAGCAATAACAGCAGATGTTTACTGTGCCGAACTTCGAACAATGATGGCGAAACTAGCAGTGAAACAGCCCCTACTCGTGAATCGATCTTCACCATTATTGCTCCACGATAACGCAAGACCTCACACTGCACGAGAAACTGTTGTAACTCTACAGGAGCTGCAGTTAGAAACCATACGTCATCCTCCGTACTTGCCAGACCTTGCTCCAACGGACTACCATTTTTTTCGTGATTTGGACAATTTTCTACGTGGTAAAAAATTTTCTTCCCAAGAGGCAGTACAAAATGCTTTCACACAGTTTGTCGAATCTACATCCCCAGAGTTCTATCGCAAAGGCATAAATGAACTTCCGATTAGATGGCAACAATGTATAGATAATGAGGGTAAATATTTAGATTAAATAAATATGTTACATTTTAGAAAAAAACTAGTTTTAATTTTTCAGTACAAATCGGCAATTTCATACTTTAACCCCTAATATTTATTTTTTATTAATAATATTAATACTCGTAGTTATGTGAAATTTTGAGTGGTCACGTACTGAAATATGAAATATCACGTAATTTTAGTTTACGGTCAGGTGGTCAAAAAACTGACATCTAGAAGCAAATTAATCTCTTTATTTCTAACAATAATAATTAAGTTCTGGGCTGTGTGGCGTTTTTTACATTTTCTCCAAAATATGCCTTACAAGCGCCAAAATATAATTAAACTCTGTGTAAAACTTTAATGTGATGGGATAACGAAATAATTCATTTAGTTTACGGGCGCTAGCTAATATGGTGGTGCCAGTTAACGGCCGTCTCAAAATATATGGGATATGAGTAGGCGACAACTGAAGTTGATATGTTGTATTTACGACCACACATGCGTTTCTATTTTTTTTAATAATGTTTAAGAATTTTTAGGTATAGTTTCTATTACGACGTTCTGTTTTTTATTACAGATGTAGTCCAAACCAGCAAAAAAAGAAAACTGCAAAATACGCACAAGAATCCCTGGAACTGGCCTTATGAGATATTAGAGAAGGCGGGCAGGATATTAGAGAAATCTATATGAAGTATGGCATTCCGAGGACTACAATACAGGACAGATTGAGTAGGAAAAGGGCTGACGAAATGAAAAATAGACGACCAGAACCAATATTAGGTAAAGCTGGGGAGAAAAAATTTGTCTAATCGTTAATTAGTATCGCCAAAATGTGATTTTCCTGTTTAGAAACAAGAGAAACAACATCGTGCAGAAGATTTTAAAAGACAATCACAAACCGAACCCATTTAAAGATGATCGCCCCGGTCAGGCCTGGTAAATCTGTTTTCTTAAAAGAAACCCTGAAATATCACGTCGATCTGCCGAAGGCATTAACAAAGCTCGAGCACGTGTGACTGAAGAGTCAATTTGTTTATGATTTCGGGAACTCGACGGTCTTAGTGGCTTTTAATGCTCGCGGACGAATGTTTCCGTCTTCGGTGGGAGAAGCGAATCGAGTTGGATAACGTATTTTTTTGACTACATTACCAATGACTAACACGTGGATAGAGAAAAACAACATACAGAAGCCCGTTCTACTACTTGTTGATAACCACAAGCTATGATGTGGGATTATGATGTGCGAACAACTGGGATTTATTTTATTTGCTCTTCCCCCAAACACTACCCGCATTTTAAAACCGGCCGACGTCAGTGTTTTTGCTCCGTTAAAAGTTCATTGGAGGGATATCGTCCGAAGTTTCTTGTCGAACCCCGAAAATTTGAATTCGTCTGTGACAAAGACAAATTTTTGTTAACTGTTCAAAAGTATCATTGAAGACCCGCCACGGCATCAACTATTATTAACGGCTTCAAAAGTAGTGACGACTAAGACTTGTTTCCGTTTGATACGAACGCAGTAGACTAGGAAATGCGCACTGAACACAATGGAACACCTAATAAATCAACAAGTGTTATTGAAAAAACGGCATAAATAATCAAGATATCTGTTCTACGAGGAAAGTTTACAACGTTTGAGATCAATCCTCAAACAGAAAAATGTGGAATGTAAAATTTATATTGAGAGAAGTGAAGAAGTTAAGAAAAAAAGAACCGAGGGAACTACAAATTTTGTCTGAAACTGGATCTGAGAACAGATGATACTCAACAGTGCGCCTAACAGCTTCATTGCAGACGAAAGGTGAATGAAGTAAGCCTCTGTAATGCCAAACCTGTAATGCGCTGCATTATCTAAATACACATTATGAATATAAAAATTGATGCCCACAGCAAAACTTGATACAATTAACACATATTAAAATTATATATATTGTTCTAGTCCTTGTCTTGGAGCCGATCAATTGGTGCTGCTACCACCAATGGAAAAACAATATCGCGAATGCTCTTCCTTCCCAAGATATTTTTGTACAAGTGAATTTTCATAATGCTTCCCGATCGTTATTAAAAAAAATAGAATTGGAAAACCAAAATACTATGAGAACCATTAAAAAATTTAGAACCACCCCACCTAAAATTGTACAAGAAAAAAATTACTATAGGTTTTCATCCTAACATATTTCTAGTTCTAGTCCTAACATCTTGAACAAGGATCCTTGGTATCACTGGACGATGTATAATAATGCCTATTCAAATAAGCACACCTGCGAGATTCAACTGTGAAACGTCGCCAGCTGAAGTACCAGTGCCTCCTATAAAAAGTAATACTTTAAATACGTCCTCTACAAAACCCCAAAAATCTTTGACTGAAACTATATTGCTCAAAGTACCGATCACAATCTTTGTATTTCCGTCTAAAGTAGGATTTCGGATAAAGTGTCATCTCCGTACAAATATCACTCTGTTTGACAATAATTTTACATGTCATATCGCCGACCGAATAAAAAATCCAACTTTACAGTAAAATCAGATCAGATTATTATTAAACTTCGCGTCCCTACAATAAAGTCTTCTTCGGCCACCACTCCTTTTGAAATAGTATTTCAAATACCTTTTTTATTCACTAATAGCAATACATAGAATATCTTTTGAGCAAGTTTGGTATGATAGAATGTAAGGGTGTGAAAGTTCCTATAGAGAAAGGATTTAAAGTTGAAGAAAGTAATAAATACAGGAACACTTACCCATATAGGTAGTTAGTAGGAAGCCTAATATACTTAATGGTGGGAATACGCTCAGAACTTAGTTTTTCTTTAAAATATTTTAGCAGATACTAAGAAAATCCCCAATATGGACACTCGATAGGATTAAAGAGAGTATTGCCTTATCTCAAACAAACATTGTCATTACGAATAATTTTGTAATATACATGTAAAAGTTCTGATGTTGCCTATGGTTATGTTGATTCAGACTGAGTCAGTGATATGAATGATAGGAGATCTGTTACGGGCTATTGTCTCTATGTACATGTAAATATAGTGTCATGGGGAACAAGTAAACAAACTGCAGTCTCCTCATCCTCCACAGAAGCAAAGTATAAAGCTTTGTGTACAGTTGTTTGTGAAGAAATATTCTTAAAAAGGTATTTTCTCAAAATTACTGCTCTCACAGCTCTAGAAAGTAATTTATTCTCTTTAATATTCGGAAATATTTAAAATTCTTTTAGTCCTCTGGGCTCCTATGAAATGTGCAAGTATATTACGTTACGGCACATGATTTTTAAATTTCTGGGTAGTTTAGGGGTGGCGTAAGCTGCAGCAAGATGAATTAAATGACATATGCAACCCATTAGTTACAAGATGAGGAATTTTCTTTTTAGCAAGGTCTGAACAAAATTTTCTTTTCCCATCCTAACATTTGCTGTATCTGATTGAATCCAATAAATAATTGAAGCAGCGGTATAGAATGTTTTTCAAATCCTTCTTTTATTGTTTTAATGATTCCTTTTTCTGTACCATTGGTAGGTAATATGAATCATACCTAAAAATCTGAAATCTACTGCTTTTGTTGCGCTTTTAAAACAAGTATAACAATTGCCAACTGCTTTTTCTGAGAAAGATTTGTTGTTTCGTCTATTATTATGTTTAAAGAGTTGCTTTTCATTATATATCGATATACTTGTTGTATAAAGTAAATTCTGTAACTTGACGGAAAATATTCGTTGCTTTTTGCTCCCCTAGGCGGACTTCTTTAAATTTCGACTTTGGAAACAAGTTTTGTAGTGCCAATAAATTATCGGTTATTGAAATGGGTAAGTACTGTCCCGGAATGAGCTAAATGCGCGCGCGGTGTGAGGTGTGGGGACACGAGCACATCCCCCTCCCAGCCGTCTCGCCGTACTTATGCCGGCTAGTTAAGTGATGCGCTTGCTCGCTTGCTATTGTTTCTCTTGCGTCATCGATATAACACGTGTTGGGTAGTTTTTTTACTATATGTACTTACTTGTTAAAATGAGCGACCAAACCTGATTCAGACTTGTCTGCATCAGGTGTTACAAGTGATGATTGTAGTGACTAATATTCATTCAAAACAATGTGATAGTCTTTTGTGTCTTTTAGTACTTTTAAGTTATTTTTTATTATTATTAATAATGTAATGCGTAGTAGATTTTTGTTGTTATAATATTGTTATTTTTTTTTTATCTCAATTAGTATTTTTTCCTTTTTGTTTTTTAGTAACTTTATTTTTCAAAACTAAATATTAAATACCTATTTAAAACTAAAAATTATGTATACCTACTTACTATATTATCTAATGTGTAATAAATAAATAAATAATGAAAGTAAATAAAAATAGTAAAAAATAAGTGATGTTTTTTATAATTACAAAGTCGTGTTTTATTTTTGATCGCGATATTTAAATTAAAAATATCGACTTTTACCAATATCGATATACCTATCTTTCACTAAGATCATTGTAGTACAACACCTAAAAACAAGTGACATAAAACGGTCACATTCCTTCCTCGCGCATTCAACTCGTTCCGGGACTATAGGTAATGTTGCGCGAGAAAACCGCATATTTTTAATTCCATTTCTAATACCTTCGCTGAATAAGATTGATTTTTACGTAAGAATGATGACGTACCAAATTTGATATAATAGCCATCTGTTACAAATGTTTCAAACTTTTTTGGTGTCTTAATAATTCAGACATACTACAAGCAATGTCGCACACTACACACTACGCTTTAGTTTCACCTTTTTCAGAGCTCTATAACCAACCTCTCTAAAAATATGATTTTCTAACCAAGATGTTTTAAATTTTTATACATACTTTTTGTCTTTGATCTTCGTCCACCTGTGCTGAGAAAAGAAGACTCAACTTGATCATCATTTTCTTCCATGTTCAACAATACACAAATCAGTCACTCACTACAGACAAAATTAACAAGGAGGTTTAATCTTTAGTTGAATTATAATTATAATATGGGCGGAATAGGGATTCACGATACAAAGTCGAATGAGATATGAAAAAAAAACAATGTTTATTTGCGTAAGTATAACACGACAAAATCCAATTCTATGCATCATCTAGTGGATTTGGTGAATATTAATACATCCTAACTTTGGTCGCATAATAACTGTGCAGGAGTTTCGTGGAAAAACCGATCATAGACAAAACTTCGAACTATGTCTACCATAAATAAATAGGTTAGCACTTCCAATTCGACTATCTAAAGGCACAGACTTCATCAGAATGGTTTTTCATCGTTGGCGTGGGGTTCAAAGGCCAAGGGAATCGTAAGAATAATCCTCGAATATGTGAATCGAAAGTAATTTTTATATTTCTTAATTTCAATTGCTTCACTTACAATCCTGGGATAATAGTGACGTTCAGTGGAAAGGATTTCTGGAGTGCAGAATTATATCCAGTGATTAATTCCAGTGTTGAGAATAGGTTCGGCTATTGCTGATTTACTAGTTTGGCGGTTTCTTACAGCTGCGATGTGTTCCTTGAATCTTTCCGCAACTGTACGCTTAGTTTGGCCTTTAAATGATCTACCGCAGCTGCAGTCTATCTTATAAACACCTGGCGTCTGATAACTTGATAAGGTTTAACATCCTTGGTTGTGCGTAGATTTTCCGCTAGTTTGGAGGACAAAGTGTAAACGGTCTTAATGTAGTAATCTTCTCAGTACTGTTTCAACTTTGTCCGCCACTCCTGTCACATATGGCATAAATGCTGGCTGTCTGTTAACCTAGGATGTTTCTCCCTCTGATTGCGCCTTAGTTGCCTTCTACTCCTTTTGTACTCATTTCGTTTGAGTACCTCCTGAACAGGTGATAATTCGTCTTTTATATGTTCAGGGTCACAGAGGTCTGTTATTTAATGTAGCAATAACGGATTGCAGATGTCGAGGATGATGATGTGAGGAGGCATGCCGGTATCTGTCAGTGTGTGTTATCTTTCTATAAACAGTGTGGGTTATGGAACCATATTGATTAAAACTATGACGAATGTTAATTCCCTGGCGTGTGGAATAAAATATATTATCGCATTTATTACGTAATTCTTTACAAGATTTTTTTTATTATTGCTAATTAAAAAAAAAATGCATCATGATTGCCAAATCATAGACCTTTTTTTCGACTTGTTTTTCTCCATATATGGCAATAGTGCAATTAGCACATTCTGCCAATGTCAAATTTTCTTACTATAAATAAACAATTTGAAAGTCTAAAATGTATCTTGTCAATGTCAAGATCCGTCGGAATAAGTCGGGAGTAGGGATGTTCATGCAAAAAATACATCGATGTTTTGATATACATGTGTTTCGATGTGATGCATCGAAACGTTGCATCGATGTTTTACGATGCATCGAATAAAAACATCGATGTTTCCGATGTATCAGTTAATGCTTTCTGACATCATTTAGACATATAGGATAGGAAAATGAGACAATCCAAGATTTCAATTTAATAGAGTTTTATTAGAAGAATGAATGAAAGTTTTGAAAATTAGAGATCTCAATACTTCTTCTCTAAGCTTTGCATAAATAAGATTTTATTAACCCGTTTTCCTTGTATTCTGTTACGTTGTTGATTCAAAACTTGTGAAGCTTTTGAAAAAAGTCTTTCTGATGGTACTGAGCTGGCTACCAAAGTCAAATATTTATATGCTATTTTGAACATTTTCGGAAACTGTTGTTTATAATCTGACCATACTTCTAATGGATTTTCATTGAGACGACCAACCGGTGTTCTCAAATAGACAGACAACTCATCAGAAACACTTTCTTCACTCCTGTTTGACTTCCAGTTTCGGTGAACTAGTTTGTGATGATCGCTCCAAAGACTGAAATCATTCGATGTTTTGTCCGAACTATCCGAATCAGATTCTGTACGATTTTCATTCAGGAAATCCCTCCTCATCATATCTTTGATCTTTTGGACAGCATTTGCACAAGCTATAGGGTTTTCAAAATGTAGTTTTTTGAACCGAGGGTCCAATAAGGTCGCGATAGCTAAAGACGGAACTTGTTCAATAGCGCCCATCCGTTTGCTGATCTCTTTCAGAATGAGTTTATGTACCTTATGAGACTTTGAAGATAGCTCCGTGTTGCAATCATTGTCGATAGTTTGATCTGCTGGAGGTGCTGGTGCACCAATTGATGTAGATGGCTTTAGATTTAGGCTGTTGGTGCTGACACATTCAATAAATTTCTCCACTTCCATTGTTGAAGTACTACTTGGTATGAATCAATTTTTTTTAACATTATTAGTTTTTATTAATTCTAAATGAACACTTTTGTGGATGTTCTTTATGTGCCCCATTAAATTGGTATTGTTTCCTGCCGTTCGTATATTTTTTTGACATAGTTTACACTTAGCAATTTTATCATCAATTTTCTCAAAATAATTCCAAACTTTACTTTTTTTATTAGGTGCCATAGTAAAATAACTCTGAAACAAAAATTATATTTGACAATTTAATAAATACTTTTTTACCAAAATGGAATCGAGACATCGATGTCGATACAGAAATAAAAATATGTGTCCCATCACTATCAATGGATATCGCAATAAACAATGAATTAAAAAAATCTTAAAATACTTTAATACTACTTGTGCCTTTTCGAAATCATTTCAATAATTATTAAAATAAGATAATTCACATCATTCGTGTCAAATTTAGTTGAAATCGAAACCAAAACATTACATAACCAACCTACGCAAAAGAAAACTGCTAATATTATCAATCAATATAAACTTACCTGTATTACACATTAGCCTAACAACTCGTACCTATAATAAATAGTAATACACTAAGAATCGTCGTTATTACTTTTATATATTAACAATAAATACAAAATAACACCAACTAACTGCAATGAACCAACAGTTATTTTTCAAATCGCGCTGGCAGACTGCCGCTAGAAATAAGGTGCTAACTGAAAACTGTAACTGACATATCAGACACTGGCAAAGGAAAAGAGACATACAGCCTAGTCCAAATTGAATATTACAATAATGGCTATAAGGATCGTGCGCGAAATATAGAGGCAGCACTACTGCCGAAGTTAGCACTTTCTATTGTTTTCTATAACGAATCAAATTGAGTAAATATTATATCAAATAATAAAAGAAATAATTAAAAAACGAAAAAGTTATTAAATATGGGTTCCGGCCAGTACCTAATCAATAATTGTGTTAACGATTATTAATTTTTATTTTAAATTTCACACCACTGCGTGGGCAACTCCCTTAATTCATTGAAATTCGGAAAAGGTGACAAAAGAGAGCTCACGCAGAAAAGTAAATGGAAAATTTAGTACCATTAGGTAAGCAACGCGCGCAAGCGCGCGTTTTTTAAAAACGTTCTTTATTTTTATGTCGTTTTCTATAAACACAACCAATATACACAGCCAGTGAGACGCCGAGTTATTGTGGTTTCATACATTTTTATTTTGTATATATTTTTGTGTTTCTATATTATATGTTTATCTCAACCAATGAAATGCCGCGTTACTGTGGCTTCATAAATTTCTTATGTACTTTTATTAGAGGATTATAAAAAAAAATGCGTGCGTCATTCGATGCATCGAATAAAATACATCGATGCATCGTTAAAAAGCCAAACTATCCGATGTATCGGATTGATCCGATATATCGGATAGTAAACATCGATGTTTTCGATGCATCGATGTATATCGAGCATCCCTAGTCGGGAGTCGTTCAGTAAAGCGATATTAAGATTACCGAGGACAGAAGAGGACTCTATGGAAGTACACGAAAAACGCAGTCACACGTTTTTATTTGATTATCACAAACACTAACAAACTATTAACCCACAAAACGCCTAATACATAATTTTTGCAATAAATAAAGAATAACTCAACTTTACTTCTCAAGTTCCCGCCAAAAGGTCGATTTTCGACATTGAAGAAGTTATATTATTATGTCTATGGCGGATATGGACCCGTCATAGAAAAAAAAAATCAAATATGCTATAGCCATTAAGCCCGCCAGGGGTTTAATTCTGAACCATTTTACATCTTCAATAATTTCACAGAGATTCAACGATTTCCATACGAAAGAAAAAAACAAATTCGAATTTTGAAAATGGAAGGAACTCTTGTATAATGCCATTAATTTTTCAAAGCTGTCATTTATTTTTATTTCTGGTGGCAATTTGAAAATTAAGTGTTTGCGGAAAAATGCGCTTAACAAGAGAACATTTTCGTTCAATGATTTTTTATGACTTTGCGGTTTAATAAACCAAAACAAGTCGTCCGTTGGTCACCCACGAATGTGTTACTTATGTAATATTTTTTATTAATAATAAGTACGTACAAATTTTGATAGGCAGCATATTACAAAACTTCACTTTTTGTCGTAATGCGTAATCCGTCACAAACAGTTTGCAAAGGACGGTATCATTCCAATAAAATATTACGCAATTATTAAGTATGTGATAGGCACACACGTGCACGCTCAGAACCCGTCCTGGGTTATGAGCGTGCACGGGAACGCCTCATTGCTATTTAGGTGGGGCTTGCTTCAAAACTCATATTTATTGCGTCTTTAAATGCTAATAAAAAATCAATAATTACTTTTATTTATACGTAATTGATAGATTGATTATAAAATTCAGTTGACTAATAAAAGTAAGAAATCATTATTAGTTTTAGACTTGACTTTGTTAACGTAATGAATTAAGTTATTTGTAGGTATTTTTGGATCATATATGTTTTTACAAGGGGTCATCCATAAATTACGTCACACGTTAAGGGGGAGGGAGGGGGTCAACAAAGTGTGACATTGTGTGACAGGGGAGGGGGGATGAGTCATAAGCTTCGTGACTTCGTGTGTTTCGTGTCATTAGCATGTATAAATCTAAAGTATTAAAACTCTAAAGGCCCCTCCAGACTCTCGCGGAGCAACTTCGGCGAGGTTCCTCGCCGAAGTTGCACGAGGCGAGAACTGGCATCCACATTCTAGCGTTACTTTGCGAGCACCTCAGTACCATGAGTGACACCGAAGTGGCAGCACCAGCAGCTGGTGCTATTTTTGCATATTGCTATTATAATTATGTTGATATTTTTTTGAACAAGAAAATTAAAAAACCGTGGAAAAAAAAGAGATGGTGGATGTTGTCCATACATAGGAATAGAACAAGGTAGGTATGGTACATTTTTGTATACGACTCATAAAAAGTAATAAGAATCAGTACCAATATTTTCTAGTTTTTTAGGGACTGGATGGACAGACAACGTGTTGAACTGGTTAAAGAACCTTCATCGGGTGAATTTGAAATTTTTTATAGAATGTCCCCTGAAGATTTTGAATATCTTCTGCTCCAAATTGCTCCTTTAATTACTAAGCAAGACACGCAATTAAGAGAAGCAATACCAGCTAAAGTGCGTCTCGCTAACCTTGCGATTTTTAGCTATCGGTGATTCATATAAAAGCCTTCACTTTCTATTTAAAGTATCTAGCCAATCTATTTCCAAAATTGTACCAGAAGTCTGTTCAGCTCTTAACCAAGTTCTTAAGGATGAATGTAAAGTAAGTAAAATATCAAGAAATGAATATATTTGTAAAACACTTTAAAGTAAGCTTACAATTTAATGACATGAAATTAAGAGTTCGAAAATGCTTCTTGGATTATGAAATTAGATGCTGTAGATAAGTTGGTATATTGCGAATGAAGGTTTTCATAAACAATGGGTTGCTGAAAAGAATGGGTTGATTGAACTGATGGGGAGGGAGGCGACATCGTATATACTGAATGTGGAGAGGTGAGTGATGGGGAAGTGGAATTATTTGAGTAATTAGATAGGAAACGACGACGTTCCAAACTTTTGTTATGAAATATTTTCTCTATTTCAAACATGACGTCCTCTTTATCATCTTGAGATAGTCTTTTTAACTTTTTTGCAATCAGTTTTCCGAATACGTCAAATTCATCTTCAACGTCGTTTTTTTTGTTCAATACGTTGTTTAGAGTATCAAATGCATTCTTCATTTGTTTAGCAGCATCCTGCAGCTCTGGTGGGTCTGCCCGACGACGAATCGTTTTTCCTGTGGCAGGTCTATTGTGGTTCAAATTATCTTCATTCTGTCGCAATTCCCCTATTTCGCTTTCATTGTCTATTACGGATTCACGATCTACAATTTCTAAATTTGAGGCCTCCTAAAAATAAAAATAATAATAATTATTATTTATAAGTACAATTTATAAATATTTTTCAGCTACCAGCAACAGCGGAGCAATGGTTGGAACTTGAGAGTGGATTTAAAGGGATGTTTCCACATGCAGTGGCCGCAATAGATGGAAAACATGTAGTAGTGCGATGTCCACCTAACTCAGGAACAGATTACTACAATTATAAAAAATCGTTCAGTATTGTACTACTTGCTTTGGTCGACAGTGACTACCGCTTTATTTTTGCTGACATAGGAGCAAAAGGAAGAATAAGTGACGGTGGTGTTTTCAGAAATCGTTTGTTATGGAAAAAAATAATCGCACAAGATCTTTGTTTCCCCGCTCCTTGTCCTCTGCCAGGCATTGAAGGCCTATGCCTCCCATACGTTTTTCTAGGCGATGGGGCATTTGCATTAGGTACGAATTTGATGAAACCTTACCCTGGAAATCATGATAAGGCTTCACCAAACCGTATTTTTAATTACAAGCTGTCAAGCGGCAGAGTTTATGTAGAAAACGTATTTGGAATATTAGCTTCAAAATTCAGAGTTTTCAATAAACCACTTGAAATAAATATTGCATCGGTACCAAATGTGGTCAAGACTTGTGTACTGCTACACAATTTCTTAAGGAGAAGTGCTACTTCTAGAAATATCTACACTCCCCCTGGTGCGACAGATATGTATGATGATAATGGTGTACTGGTCCAAAGTGGCTCATGGAGACAAGCGCTAGGTGAAAACTGTGCTTAAGGAGTTTCCCAACACTAGGACGACGAACAAGTACATCATGTGTGAAAATAAGGGACTCTTTTCGTGATTACTTTTATTCTGAGTATAATGTCTAGCTTATATTTGATAAAGTACATGTAATTTTATTGTTTTATTAATAAAATATATTAAAAAAATATTTTGATATTTTATACTTACTTCCTGTGTATTAATTGTAGCTCCACAGCTGTAAACAGAACCCAAAAACTGATCCATTAATTCAAACGCAAACTATACTGGTTTATAAACATCCTCAGATGACGCTCCAGATTTAATTGAAGCCGATATTTTTCTGCAATACCCGCGATATGTAGCCATTAAAGAGTCTTTTTTGCTTTTCAGTTCTTTGGTGGGTTTGCCAATTTCATTTTCAATTCTACCCCAGGCGTCGTTAATTTTTTTCTTATCTTTGTGGCTAGCATGTTTGGGATCCCAAATCACTGGTTCCCCTTGAAAAGCCTCAAGGAATTTTAGCTGAAGTTCTTGGGACCAATCACTCATTATAAATTATTAATGTATATTAATAATAAATATTTATTTATAATAATAAATTATTAAAATAACTAAGTTTGCTATTAACTAGTTTAACTACACAAATAAACACACTGAACGGCAAGCGAGGAAGCAGAGAGTGTGGAGGTTCACCTCCCTTCCCTCGTACTCGTGCCTCGTGTTCCTTTGACTCTGGTACCAAAGACCGCCTCCGATGCGAAATTAGCCGAGGCGAGCCGAGGAAGCACGAGGCGGGTCGAGCAACGCCTCCACACTCTCGTGCCTCGGACAACCTCGTGCTACTTCGCGAGACTCTGGAGGAGCCATAAACTTCAACTCTAACGTTTTTAAAACTTTAAAATATTACCAACTCTATCTCATTATTATAAGGTTGAAATTTGTCTGTATCACTTTTTGGCACGTGGCCGCGAGGTCATGCTCGCTGTACCTACGGTGTCGCGCGTCGGCCGTCTTTGACATACGCCAAAAGGCCAATAACACCTTTGAAGCTTTGACAAAAGCCGCCGCCCCGATTTCATCTATGTTTAGTAATAATTGTTTATATCATTCATTCGACACTTGGCTTTCGCTGAGTGATGGAAGTGTTTTTCTTAGTTCTACTATTTTGTGATTTTCAATTTATCTAACAAATTTAAAATGAGTAAAAAAAATATTTAGGTATTCTTTACCGCAAACTATATGAAGCATACAGTGCAGCTTATGCTGATAAAAATAAACAAGACGAAGTTAACACCTTATGGCGAAGTTTGAAAAGTAGTAACAATGTTGAAGGTGAAGTGAATTCGAAAATCAAAGAATTGGAAATAAAATTGACGAAAAAGAAAGCGACATATATACATTTTTTTTTTTCCAAAATTACTTCGTTGTCAAAACCATCAAAACAACTAGAGCCCGTGGGCGTAAAAGTAAGTTCGAGTTTTATATTATTTTAATATTTCGTTCTCCCCCGCTAAAAATATATTTATTGTTCGGTGGCAAATTGAAAAACGGAGCAACCCAGTTGGTTTAGTTCAGTTGTTATTCACTACTTATTATAAAGTAGTCGGCAGTCGCATCTTTCTGTCTGTCTGATCGGGGTAATCTCGAAAGGTAACACGATAGTGAAAACCGTATAGAAATCGATCCTGTAGATTTCTATGCGATTTTCACTATCACGCCTCTTAGTCGCGAACTTACTGGTGTTGTATTAAAACATGACAATTTCGCTTCACATCTTGATTCCAGTAATCGAACTACTGACTTGGAGCTAGAAAAACGAAACTTTGAGAGTGTAGGCATCGTGTTGGCTAATATTTGAAGTCAATTGGTCATTGACGATTTTCCTGTGGTTGCCGAATACATTGTGCCAACAGATACCAGACTGGATATCGTACAGGCTACGACATTGAAAAATGATGCTACTTGGTACGCAAATCATGTACGTAAATCACAATATTTTTTACAAATAGTATAATGCGAGGTTATCGCGTGTTGCGGTATGCGACGATCTAGCCTGTGGCGATTATTACGAGAGCGGATTTTACCACCACCTGTTTTGATTAAACAGATGTCAGACGGGTATGTACCCGTAGGAAATGATGACTCCGAAGGTAAATAAAAGGACTCCAAAGGTAAATAAAAGGTGGGACTCCAAAAATCATGAAAATCGTGTGACGTAATTTATCCAATTATTTTAATATTTTGCATTGTAATTTTTTCTTTAATTTCCTGCGGCAATTCGTTAATTAATTCTGGAATTAAATAGGTACTCTAGGTAACTCTTTTTCCGTAGAAGTTGTTATATCTTGTTTTAATTAGTTTTTTTGCTAGTAATGCTTCTTGTAGTACATTTAAATATTTGAGTTTCACAATTATAAAATCTATAGAATTAACCATTTTACTTTTACTTTCTCTTGAATTAGTAAAACTTGAAAATGTTTAAAAATTATGTCGTTTTTCTATTATAAATATATGAAGACCTTTTCAGTGACAATCTCTTTTAGTATTCGTTTTTATCGCGAAAAGATAGAATCGAGGTATGATTTGAAGGTTCATCGGTAGCTGATAATTCTATAATCTATTTGTAATTCTTTTCAATTAGTCTTATGTAGGTATAACACGATACGCACTGAATAACCTTGATATGCACCTTGTTTTTAATAAGGTAGAATTTGGATAGAATTATACATAGTTCATCACAAATGTTATTTATATGTGGTCCCCAGTTAAACCGGTCGTCAATTAACGTCCCCAAATATCACCTATCCACCTATACAGCTACTTGTTCCACCACCGGACAATCACATTGCTTTCTTTTTAGGTCATTGTGAAGACAATAATGGTCGTCGGTAATGATTTGAATAGGAATTGCAGATTTATTATGGCTAGAGTCAATATGTACCTAAATGTTTCGTTTTTTGTGCATTTAGTACTAATCCAGCATTATGAGACTATTTGCATGCAAGAGTTGAAGTCTTAAGAAACATTAAATTTTAAAAATAAATAAATTAACTATAAAGATCAATTAGTCAATTAATTGTCTATAGACTTAAGTAAAGAAACGTGGGAAGTGTTATTTGAACAATCAAATGTAGAAAATGCCTTAAACATTTTTCATAGTCAACTACGTAAGCAAGCAAGCATATAGATAATAATAACACGAGAATACATTTCTCACCGAAAAAAGGAACTAAAACCATGGATGACAAATTCGTTACTACATTGCATTGAAAAACGAAACAAACTTCACAAACTAACTAAAAAAATATTAATAATCCCCTAATAAAATCAGACTATTTATATTATCGTCGAATTTGTAACTCAACATTAAAAGCAGTCAAAGAAAAATATTATAAATCTCGTCTAGATAATTGTGCTGATGGTTCAAAAAAGATATGGTCAGTGATAAATAAGCAACTAATCGTAAAACTGAAGACCGAAGACGTATAACAGAACTACACATAAATAGCAACATCGTAAATACTCCCAATTTAATTGCGAATTCACTAAATGACTACTTCGGTAACGTACGTATAAATCTTGCTAATTTTCATCTACAAACGATGAACTCTACTGAGGAATTAGGTACCTACGAATGGAGTGATGTTGTCACCAAGCAATAAAACATTTTACATGAGACCTACGAATGAACACGAAGTAATGACAGTTATTAACACCCTTAAAAACTCATCTGTTACATGAACATGTATCGCAACTATCTAACAAATTAAGAAAGCTCGGGTTTACCTATAGAGAACTCAGAAATATTCATAGATGATAAATTTCTCATGAGGATTTAGTTTGTATTAACACAATCATTAACTATGTATGGTATATCTGCATGGAAAGCATGTGCAAACTATATAATGAATAAATTGGACAAAGCACAAAAACTTAATTTAAAAATAAAAATAAAAGGCCAATATTTGTATTCTACTCGTGCCCTTTTGGAATTATGTACGAGTAAAGTATTGCCCACGTAAAATGTACTTTAGACAAATTATACTACAGTTGTTAGGAAGTTTGCAAAAATTACAGCCCACACCTAATGCCCCAGAAACACGAGGCTCCATAAAGTACAGATGTCTGGTTCCAATTATAATAACAGGAATAGGGCGCCGGCATTATATGGTATAGCTATACTTCCACGATTGTCTAACCATCTACCGGAATCTATTAAAAACATATCAATCTACTAATAGCCAGTGTTAATCTACAAAAATCAAATTTACTAAAGAACGATTTAAATAAACTATTTAAATATATATATATGTTTACCCTTTATTCCTTCTAGACGTTTCGGCAAGAGTTACACCAACTGTGGCCACAAGTTGACTGAAGGAGGCGGTAGGCAGTTTTATCAACTATGATCTTGACATTCTTGCGACACACTACCCTAACAATTTCCGCGGACGTATTCGACGGTAAATCGCAAGGTTTAAATTTGTTAATCATTGGATTCCACTGGTTTCTGGAAAAACGTTGATTTTGTCAAAATTGTTACTTATTAACTTTAACATCAACGACAAGAATTTGATTAGGAGAATGTTCTTCTTAAAATGTCTTCAAATTAATTCGTTGAAACATAAAATTTAACAGACAAACAATGACGTCCTAAACTACGAGTACCTACCTTCATAGAAGTTAGAACAGTGTGGGACGCCCGCTGGTCAGGTGGACCGACGACTTGAAGAAGTTTGCCTGTGGTAGCCGGGTGAGGAAAGATGAAAATTGTCTGTGGTGACGAGCCTTGAGGTGTCCGGTGACTCTTGAAAGGCCATTAGGGCCACAAGAATTTAGCCATTCCGAAAAAAAGGAGGCCTATATCCAGCAGTAGAGAGACAGGCTGGTGGTAAGTATGGCATGTTGTGGTACAATAGAATCAGTAACAGAATATATTAAGACAAAGATTTTTGGTAATATTAAATCATATAAAAATATTAAATTCCACATTGGCCCAATAGCGCTTAGGTATATCTATGATACTTTTGACCTATATTGTTGCGTCAACAGGACTAGTCGTATCAATATCCTTGGTATTGTGACAGCGTTTCCAACAGTTTGTTTAATATGATCGATGGACGTACCGACAGGCCGCACCGTGAATCGTAATGTTTCCCGATACCGCTACCTACGCGAATTTAAATTCAATTTCTACCATAGGTACTTACGCGATCCGCCAGTCACCAGTGAAAATGTGGGAGTGCTCGTTGTCGGTCCTCCAAGTTGATCGAATTTCAAAATGAACGTTCAAAAACGTATTTACGGTATAACTACTGATGTGTGGAAAGTGAATTTTAGCATTTTTTAAGTTCTTAATTTTTTAGTTAATTAGTACCAGGAACACCTACCTGTCTGGAATGTTTTTGTTGTTGTTTGTCATTTGGTCAGGTTCGTATAAATTTAGTTTCATTTTTATTTATATTTTAATTTTGAATCTCAGTGATTTTATGGTTTCTAAAATTTTATTATTCTATCAGTTTCTTTTAGTACTCCCCGTAATCAGTTTTCTAGTCATTATATAGTATTATAAATTAAAATACTATATATTACAACTTATCTTTATAACACAAGCATTAACATTATAAATAAAGTTATTTATTGATTCTAATCAGATCATCATTTCTTCTCATTTGAATAAACGATTTCATTCATTTTTCGTTTTATGTACTAATAGATACTTAATATAACCCAAGAGCCAAAGTAAGAATGTATGTTTATAAATAACAAGCAATAGCTTAATAAAACATAAATTAATATAATGTAATAATCGCCGGAACAGAAAATAAATTATAATATGATTTATGTACATTTTCTACTCCTACATATTTTTTACTAATACATAGGCAACTAAGGACGTTGGTTAAAGTAAAAAAATATCGTGAAACATTCGTATGCTAATGTAAAGATAAAATCTATCCATATTCCGATTTGGTCATCACAAGTAAGACTGAATAAGTAACTTGAATAGAATGTTTAATTAGAAGAAACTAATAAAACAAAAGCGGATGTTTGCGACAAGACTCCCAGACCAAAATATTAATTCTAGAATACGTTACTTTCAATATCACTACAAAGTGCTTGGGTAAAAATAAAGTCAACGAAACGCGTTTGTTGGATATTTGCGATAAACTGAAACTACATATTTACCGTACTTTCATTCGGTTTTTACAGTTGTAAGTGCAGGATATTTATCCCTAAAGGTATGTATTTGGATATTTTTCCAATTACAGATGTTTATCAACGTTTATAACACTCCAAGCAAGTTAATAATTGAAGCAGAATAAAGAAAGCAATGTTTTTAATGAATGCTAAAAGTTTTAAGATAATAATTTTACACATCAGAGTAAACTTATATTGTAACAAACACTAATAGAAATTTAGACGCAGTTACTTAGTATCTAAACTATGGTTGTTAAAGATATGATATTTCGGATCTGGATTTCTTTTTATAGAAAAAGGCGGAAAATTGTTTGCTTTGCCCCATCCTGGATAAAATCCAGGATCTGGGCTGTATATATGTCACTTTATGCAGCTGTATAAGATGCTTAAGCTTAAGGTGCTTTAATTTAAGTAGCTACTTAAAGTAGATGGTACCTCTTTGGTATATTGCAGTGTTATTGACTGTAACCAAAGATCACGAGAGCTACATTTTTGAAGCTCATCGAACTGTAAAATACAGCTCGCATGGATCAGTAGGCAGTAGGTTTTGGAACTAGGTAAAGAGAAAGAGTAGTGTCAGTATACAGATTACCTATATATTGATTTTTTTTAGGCGACTGGAAAACATCAGTAGCAATAACAAAACTGATAGTCGTTCTCGGTTCACCCACGTTAGAATAACTTTAGCGGGCCTATTGTAGGGGGAGAGTGCACGATGCATTTCCACAGCCACTGGGCGCTCTCGACTGGCCACGTTTCCCCTCTCTCACAGAAGACTACCTTGAAATGTACTATATTTCCTACTTTATCGTTTTTCCTCGTACCTATATGTACGTACCTGTTTCGGTAGTGAGTGAAATATACCAGAGGCCATTCCCATCCCATCCTATCCCTCCCCATTTTCCCAACCCTTTCCCTCAATCGGTTCCTTAATCCGCAAAGGTAGGCAGTGCATCCGGGGGTGTGCCAACGTTTGTCATTCTGGACTGATGTTGGCATGTATCGCGGATAACTATGGACGACAGTATCGTATCCACTTACCATCAGGTGGAATGAAAGCTCGTCCGCCGCTCTTTTCTATAAAAAAAAGATAAACAGTAAGTAGTGAAATGCTGAACTCTATTTGTCTGCTTGTGTGAAATGCACGGCTCTAGCCTTAGCTTAGCCTGTGAGGTCCACACGACACAGCGACTTAGTTACGTCGCCAGTAACTCGACAGTGATTTTGGTTGTCATAAATAGGTACCATTTTCTTAAAATGACAGCCATAAGGCAGTAACAATGCGATATAATTTAGTATAATTGTATAAATCACTCGTTTTACTTAGACTCGCGGTGACAACGTCATCGCGATCGTCCTCACAAAGAATAATGAATCGCTATTGAGTCGCTGGCAACTTAGATCGCCCCAACTTTAGTAAGCAACGAACTACATATAAATGATCTATAAAATTATATCTCCAGATTTATGTATATCCGACTTTCATTTCTAGTTTTAGCTATAAAAGATAGCCTAAGCGCAGACTTTAACTGCAATCGACAGATATATGTACAGTATAGTCAGAAATGGGTAGATTTGCAGTAAGCACGATTAGTTATGGACGCTAAGTAAAAAAGCTGTATCGATTTGTTTAATCTAGCTAACAAATGTGACAACGGTATATTCGGAATTCTTTAGATAACTACATTTTTATATAGTACCTATGGTACTTAGCTTGAATTTTTAGTCTAAGTAGGTACGATAATCCTTTTGATGTCTTAATTTTTGTTTTGTCTCGTTTCATATATTTATTGTGAAGGTTTATCGTACGGATCGTAAAATAAATGTTAAAATTGTTGTAAACGATTAAGTATAAACTAATATAGAATAGAAACAGAATTAGAAAAACTAGTTTTAGAAATATGAAATATCAGGTTAATAAACTTTCGTTTTAATACCTACTCCATTCATACTTCAAACTTATATACTCAGTCCTATATCATAGACTGAGCCATTTTTTAAAAATCGACAAATATTGGAGGGAGAGGGTGCACGTTGCAATCCAACAGCCGCTGGGCGCACTCAACTGGCCTCATTAACCTTCTCTCACAGGAGACTACCTTGAAATGTACTGCATTTCCCACTTTACCCTATTCCCCAATGTTCGTACGTGTTTCGATAGTGAATGACATAGGCCAGAGCCTATTCCCATCCCATCCCATGCTATCCTATCCCTACCCATCTTCCCAACGCTTTCCTGACGTGAAGATAATTAGTTTTTATTTTAGTAAGGCAGTTATTTGGCGTTATTAGAATTTCAGAGTTACCTGATGTGCGGAGTTTTCTGCAATATTTAACTCTACATTTGTCTGCGGACATGTACTCGTAGTTTGAATACAATGGTGTCATGCGGAAGTGGAACGACAAGGCGAAAACTTCGCGCCGTGTAGTAGTTGGCTTCTGAGTGTAATAAGGAATTTGGCTTACTCGTTTATGCTCTTGGATGCAATGGAATCGGGAGTGACTCATACCACTATACTACCCATTCGATCGGATGGAATGGGGTGGTAAATGTGTGCTATGGCATATCTCACTCACTCTCCGAACAGTACATTTCACCGCAGTTTTTTGTGTGAGAGATGTAACTCGACCAGCTGCGCACGTCCAGCGGCTGTGGGATGCTTGAAGCTTCACAGTTCTGTCCATTTGTTACTTATTATAATTCTTTTGCATCCAGGCAACTAGCGTGTCTTGCATATCACGGTTCGCTCAGTCAGTGCTACTCTTACCTTGGCGCAACAAACATTTTGTAGTACGAGCTCTATTAAACCAAGCAAAGCCTGCTTTTCTCACTCTTTTTTCACTCTCTTCGTACTTTGTCCAAAAGCGATGCGGAGTGTTAGCATTGCCTGGGCAGTGTTTATCTGCACATTATGTGTATTTCGAACATAAAATTAAAAATATATATATAATTTTCCTTTCTTTTTTATCTTAGATATTGTCTAATCTTAGACAACTATTTGTGAAAACTTATTAGCTTTTAGTTGACTATCCATTTTAACTCTTTGATTATGTATTGTTTTATTAATGATTAGTTTTCCATGTGAACATAAAAAATATTTATGTTAACATAATTACATATATTTTGTTGGTCATGATTCAGTATCAGCGATACATTGGGATGCTCCATCGCCATACGACCCTGTGTGGCTCGCAAGCGTGCAGCAGTATCCACCCATACCGCCAGTCAACGAAACAAGGTTCTGGTTCTGGAGCTGGGTTTATGAGGAAGATGTCGAGTTCAGGCTGTTTACCAGGTGAGCAATTTACAATTACACGTTTATAAAAAAAAACGGATTTTGGTAAATATAGGTGTCAATAGTTTTGTTAACTCACATTCACCGCACTCTTGTGCCCGAGACGAATCAAAAAAACGTGTAAGTAAAAAAAATATTAAAATATGTCTAGGTAAATATTATAAAATATTAAAAGTATGCAATTAGAAGTACGGTAATTCATAGACGTGGATGACGCGTTCGGATGTTTCCGGATTAGCCGACGGCTAATGTTTTCGTAATGTAGGATAATCTTCAATAATTCAGGGAATAGGTAGTACCTACTTTTAAAAAGTATTTTATCTGAATGGAAAATTTCTATCTCGCTATTCCCATAAACTGCGCAATACTATAATCTATTTATTAACGGCCCTTTAAATTATTCTAATTATAAAGCAAATAGCCTCTTACCGGATCTCACAGATATAACTTAGATATTTTAAATGTGGTTTAATTAACCTACTTACTTTATTACAAGTAAATAGTATCTAATTAAATGGTAACTTAAAGAAAAAAATATTTTGGTTAACAATTTCTTTACTTTTTTCTCTCGAGAATGAACGTAACGTTTTTATTCTGGACAGCGGAAGAGTTTGCAGATCGCAGCACCAAACTATGATCTCTTTTTGCTCTTCGGGCTTTCTTCTAGAGCAGCAAACATGTGAAATATTTGTGTTATAATTTATTAATTACATTCCTTCGTTCATGACATCTAGTGCTAATTAAATTTTATATTTGATATGGCAGAATTTTAAATGATAATTCCCCATTAAATATTCGCAGTGGTACCTCTAATACTACTTAAAGTATGTCTCGTGGTTGCCAATGTAATAAGGACTGTCACATAATCGCAAACACTATAAACTTTTATACTTAGTTTAATTACAAAAGTTTTTAATATCTATTCCAGGAATCGCTCTGATAATACATATGTAAAGTAGACCCGCCGTTGTATAGGTACCGTATTCTCTCATATCAACATAATTAATATATAGGTATGTTTAATTAGTTTTTTTTTTATGGACGAAGGCGGCAGACGAGCATGAGGTCGACCTGATGGTAAGTGGATACTGTCGTTTATGGACATTGCGATATATTCCAACATCTGTCCAAAATGATAAACGCTGGCACGACCCCGTGTGCGCTGCCTACCTTTCGAGATATAGGAACGGATTGAGAGAAAGGGTTGGGAAAATGGGGAGGGATAGGATGGGATGGGAATGGGCTCTGGTATATCTCACTCACTACCGAAACACGTACGTACATGGAGGAAAAACGATAAAGTAGGAAATATAGTACATTTCAAGGTAGTCTTCTATGAGAGAGGGGAAACGTGGCCAGTCGAGAGCTCCCAGTGGCTGTGGAAATGCATCGTGCACTCTCCCCCTACAATAGGCCCGCTAAAGTTATTCTAACGTGGGTGAACCGAGAACGACTATCAGTTTTGTTATTGCTACTGATGTTTTCCAGTCGCCTAAAAAAAATTTCAGGTTTCGATAGTAGGTAAACACGCTAGGTAGGTAACATGTTCAAAAAGTACGTACACTCTCTGGAACGCGATTCCCACTAACATTAGAAAGGCTTCGAACAACGGAAACTCCAGGCACATCGTCTTTCGTCATCACAGGCTTAGTGTTGTATATATGTATATGTACATATTAATAATAATATATACATATACATATATACATCATATATATGTATGGTATATTTATGTATGCATGTTGTATGCTATGACACTGTGTTTTTATCAGATATATTTATTTATTGGTAAATTACTTATTTTTCCTATTTGTCTTTTAAGTTATAAAATATATTTATACCTCTCATCGCACATCCTAATGTATCTTTCTGTTTAACCCAAAGACTAGCTGATAGAGAATGCTTTAAGCCATTGAGGTCGCCTTTTGTATCACAATTTGCAATAAAGTTAATTTAAACAAATAAATAAATGAACTAGCGCAATGCTATTTTTTATATTTTGGTTACTCTTAATTGTAAAAAGTGTCAATAGATTGTGATAGTTCCCCGAAGACGTAAAAAAGATATGTATATTCGAAAATTTCACAAAAACTAGCGTGCAGTGTGATTTTTCCGGATTTTCACACTGTTTTATTTACTTTATGTTGCAGGCGTAATCCATACGAATATCAAGTCATTAAAATCAACGACTCAGACTCCCTATGGGATTCAAACTATGAGTTCAATAACAAAGTGAAGGTGCTCACACACGGCTGGCTCAATCACGGCAACAGTCCTATGCCGGAGTCAATTAAAGAAGGTAGGTGATGAACCGGGGTAATTATAAGATTTTGAGATTTTCGCGTTTTTTACACATATTTATTTTTTTAAACGGGTCTCAACGCGTATGTTTTTACCTTATTTATTTTTCTCGACGTTTCGGTTCGGTACACTAATCATGGTCACTTTATTTTTTAATGAATGTGGTTTACATTGTAGGTAGTGTGGAATTATCTAAGCGAATGTAGTTTACATTGTAGGTAGTGTGGAATTATCTAAGCGAATGTAGTTTACATTGTAGGAATTATCTAAGAGAATGTAGTTTACATTGTAGGTAGTGTGGAATTATCTAAGCGAATGTAGTTTACATTGTAGGTAGTGTGGAATTATCTAAGCGAATGTAGTTTACATTGTAGGTAGTGTGGAATTATCTAAGAGAATGTAGTTCACATTGTAGGTAGTGTGGAATTATCTAAGCGAATGTAGTTTACATTGTAGGTAGTGTGGAATTATCTAAGAGAATCTAGTTTACATTGTAGGTAGTGTGGAATTATCTAAGAGAATGTAGTTTACATTGTAGGTAGTGTGGAATTATCTAAGAGAATGTAGTTTACATTGTAGGTAGTGTGGAATTATCTAAGCCAATGTAGTTTACATTGTAGGTAGTGTGGAATTATCTAAGAGAATCTAGTTTACATTGTAGGTAGTGTGGAATTATCTAAGCCAATGTAGTTTACATTGTAGGTAGTGTGGAATTATCTAAGAGAATCTAGTTTACATTGTAGGTAGTGTGGAATTATCTAAGCGAATGTAGTTTACATTGTAGGTAGTGTGGAATTATCTAAGAGAATCTAGTTTACATTGTACGTAGTGTGGAATTATCTAAGCGATTGTAGTTTACATTGTAGGTAGTGTGGAATTATCTAAGAGAATCTAGTTTACATTGTACGTAGTGTGGAATTATCTAAGCGAATGTAGTTTACATTGTAGGTAGTGTGGAATTATCTAAGAGAATCTAGTTTACATTGTAGGTAGTGTGGAATTATCTAAGCGAATGTAGTTTACATTGTCGGTAGTGTAGAATTATTTTCGCGATCGATGGTTTGAGCACCCCCCCCCCCCTGCTATACAGCGTGTCACTGTAATAATGCGAATGCTGATAGTAGGGTGTTCATCGAGTATCGAGAGAAAAATCGATTCTACCAGTATTTACCATTTTCTACCCGTATTTTTAATTTTCTCATAAGAATGTTAAGAAGATTTTTTTTAATAATGTTTTATTGACTAACAAGTGGAAATGATCAAGTTTCTCTAATAATATACCTCTTAATATACATGCTTAGCTAACTTGTTTATGTTGTATCGTATTACGATCCTCAAAGTTACGTTGGAGACAAGTACATAATTGAATTGAAATGAAACGGCAACTCGACTAATTGTATTTTATAAGAACCTATTTAGTCAGGGGAGACCTCTATATATATACGTAAAGGAATTGAATAAATTGTATTTTTTAAATAACTAGTATTTACCTGCTTCTTCGTCCACTTGGAATCCGATTTCCGAATCAATTTGTCGGTGTGCTTAGATAGGTACCATCGAGATGACTTCATTATATACTTACCTATTAAAACTTATTCTAAACGTTAGTACTTATACATTTATGATTTACTAGCTGTGCCCGGCATGCGTTGCATGCCCGTTAATTTTTTTGCACATAATATATAGCCTATGTTCATCTGGAATAATGTACCTTTTAAATGGTGAAAGAATTTTTGAAATCGGATTAGTAGTTTCGGAGATTACCTCCTACATCCAAACATACAAACTTTACCTTTTTATAATATTAGTATAGATTGGCTTGACTGCTGGGGACGTGTAGTCCACAGCAGTGAACCATAAAGTGACAGTCTAACCTGACCTCTATCCTATTCAAGATGTTCAGTAGTTTCAAAATTACGACGATGTAAAGTTTTTAAACAATCCTAAAAAAAATACAACACCAATATGTTATACAAAGGATTTATGTTGTTGAATAGGACTTTTGAAACTACAAATTTTGTCCAAACATATTTTTTTCTAAAACTGAGTAATTTTACAAGTAATCAATCAGCTAATCAGGGCTAGGTAGGGTTTTTTTTTTTTTTTTTATAGAGAAGAGGGCGGACGAGCAAGCGGTCTCACGTGATGGTAAGTGTTACCGCCGCCCATGGACACCTGCAACACCAGGGGGTATGCGGGCGCGCCGCCGACCTTGCAAAATCCTATTCACAGCTTTCTTGAATAACCCCATGTCGTAGTTTAATGGGAAGACCTCTTGAGGCAGTTCGTTCCACAGCCTACGGGTTCGCGATATAAAATAATTTTTGGACCGAACAGTACGCGACACCTCCGTATCCAGGAAATGCGGATGGACCGCACTCCTGTGACGGGAGGTGCGGTTGTAGAAACCCGAGGTGGGAATTATATTAAACAATTCTTCAGAGCATTCCCCATTGTACAGGCGGTAGAACACACAGAGAGATGCAACGTCTCTCCGAACGCTGAGGGGTTCTAAACTGCCCGTGAGAGTGGGATCGTTGACAATACGAACAGCACGTCGTTGGATGGAGTCAAATGGGTCCAATTGGTATTTCGGTGCGCCGGCCCAGAGATGTGAGCAATTCTCCATATGGGGCCTCACCTGAGCTTTGTAAAGCATAAGGAGTTGCCCAGGGGTGAAGTACCGCTTCGCTCTGTTCAGCACACCGAGCTTTTTGGAGGCCATTTTGGCCTTACTTTCCAGATGACTCCTAAATTCGACTTTGCTGGAGATGTCGACACCAAGGATCCCAATACTCTTCGAGATCTTAAGAGGTATGCTCTGAAAGCGAGGTGCTACGACAAAAGGGTTTTTTTATGTAATATTGTAAAACAAAAGGTAATATTGTTAATGCACCCTAAAATGTGTTGAAATTACCAAACATGGATAAACTAATCTATTTAACAATTCGTCCTCAGCATATCTCAATGTCAGCGATTTGAACATTATCGTGGTTGACTGGGGCAACGCGGCCAACGTTAACTACATCCTGGCCAGTTACAACGTTGCGATGGTTGGCCGTCTCCTCACAGACTTCCTGAACTTCCTCATCGAAGAGGGTGTGTCTATGGATGATGTGCACCTTATTGGGCATAGTCTTGGCGCTCATGTGGTCGGTATTGCTGGAGCGTATGTTAGGGAGGGACCTATTGATACTATTACAGGTAATTTACTGCGTATTTCCAGGCGTTCATTGTTTATTAGTCCAATGTCTACTGTTTATTCTTATATGCAAAGTTTAATGTTTTGAGACATTATAACTTTAGTAGTTACGTTTTTCCTTCTATATAAATAGGTATATTAAAGAAATATGTAACTAAAAAAAATAAGTAGGTATAAATCTAATCTACAAAATAACGAGTACACTAAAACATTGAATAATAATCTGAAAATCTGATATTTCTGATATAATCTAATAATATTACTTTTCCTGGTTGATTTAATCTAGACATTGAAAATTAGATTCTTCATTTGTTTACCTATTTATAAAATAAAGAATTTACAAGTAATTTATTACTATCAAAATTAGAGTTTGAACCCTCCATTATGCTCATTTTTAATTTCATTTTGTTGCCAGACTCTGAAAGTTATTGAAGGTTTCTCATATTTTTCCATTTAAATACCTCATTCAAAAACACGGTTTATTTTTTTGCTTGAAACAGAGCGATACCATTAAACTACTACGTAATTTAAAGACAGAAACGTGTTGGGAATTAAGATGGTTATCCTGTAATAATTGCACAGCCAAATAATTCATAATTGAAAATGTATATTTCAGGGTTAGATCCAGCACTACCCCTTTTCACTCTCACCAATAAGGATGCACGCTTGGACAAGCACGACGCGCGGCATGTAGAAGTCATACACACTTGCGGAGGCTACCTCGGATTTGCAGACCCACTTGGACACATTGACTTCTATCCTAACGGGGGCACAAGGCAGCCTGGCTGCGGATGGGATTATAGAGGTTAGTTACACTTTCATCTGGTAACCAGGAGACAGACAGGTAGCTAACATGTCAGGTGGAAGTCAGATATTTGTGGGAAGGTTTGTAGACTTCTTTGGACATGTTGGTCTTCTACCTTAACAGATAACCTTAACCTTAACGAGGCAGCTGGTTTACGGTAGAGATTGTAGAAGTTAATTACAGTCTCACTTATACTTATAAAAGAATAAATAATACTTCATAAATACCTTTGAGAATTTGCTCCTTATTCTTCATGGTTCATAATTATCATCTATGGCTTTATGTCCTTGGCCTGGTCGAGCATCTTCTCCTTTCGGACCCATTGGTCGCCTTCTCTTTCTAGTTGCCTATGCCAATCGTTTTCCATTCATCCATACGCTGAACGTGCCCAGCCTAGCGCAGATGTCCTAGCTCAATGAACTTGATGACGGTACTTATTCCTTAATCGTTTAAGGTGCGTAGTGCATTTGCAGATGTGTCAACATACGAGGGGTGTGGGTGTGTCGCATTGGAAAATTCACTTGGGGTTATTCGCTTATCATCAGGTGAACTGTTTGTATGCCACCCGCTTTCTATAAAGAACAACACTTTAATTACTTTCATATACTTAAAAACCAGTTGATTTTAAGTTAGAGTTAGATTTTAAGAAAGAAGCCGCTCTATTTTTTTTTTTTTATAGAGAAGAGGGCGGACGAGCAAGCGGTCCCACGTGATGGTAAATGTTACCGCCGCCCATGGACACCTGCAACACCAGGGGGTATGCGAGCGCGCCGCCGACCTTGCAAAATCCTATTCACAGCTTTCTTGAAGAATCCCATGTCGCAGTTTAATGGGAAGTCCTCTTGAGGCAGTTCGTTCCACAGCCTACGGGTTCGCGATATAAAATACTTGTTGGACTGAACAGTGCGCGACACCTCCGTATCGAGGAAATGCGGATGGACCGCACTTCTATTACAGGGAGTTGCGGTTGTAGAAACCCGAGGTGGGAATTATATTGAACAATTCTTCAGAGCATTCCCCATTGTACAGGCGGTAGAACACACAGAGAGATGCAACGTCTCTCCGAACGCTGAGGGGTTCTAAACTGCCCGTGAGAGTGGGATCGTTGACAATACGAACAGCACGTCGTTGGATGGAGTCAAATGGGTCTAATTGGTATTTCGGTGCGCCGGCCCAGAGATGTGAGCAATACTCCATATGGGGCCTCACCTGAGCTTTGTAAAGGAGTAGGAGTGCCCAGGGGTGAAGTACCGCTTCGCTCTGTTCAGCACACCGAGCTTTTTGGAGGCCTTTTTGGCCTTACTTTCCAGATGACCCCTAAATTCGACTTTGCTGGAAATGTCGACACCAAGGATCCCAATACTCTCCGAGATCTTAAGAGGTATGCTCTGAAAGCGAGGTGCTACGACAAAAGGGGTTTTTTAGCGGTGAATGTACAGACTTGTGTCGTACTGGGGTTGAAATCCACTAGGTTCAGGGAACCCCAAATCGAGACTAGATCTAGATCTAGAGTCTTCGATTTCAGACACAAGCCTGGCGCGACTCTCTTCCACTCCGACTCGAGGGATGTTGGCGCGGTCCCTGTACAAGGTGTCTCCAGTACGGTCATCCGCATAGCAACGTATGTCACCAATTTGCAACAGGTCGTTGATATGCAGAAAGAACAGAGTTGGAGACAGCACGGAGCCTTGCAGGTAATCACAGCGTTAATAGACACGGTGTCGGAGCAGCTACCATCGATAACAACTCTGATGCTCCGTCCAGTCAGGAAACTGGCAACCCATTCGCATAATCCCTCGGGTATCCCGAAAGATGGTAACTTGGAAAGCAGCAATTTGTGCCATACCCGGTCAAAAGCTTTCGCAATGTCTAGGCTTATAGCCAGAGCGTCGCCTCTACTCTCAATGGCGTCTGCCCAGCGGTGTGTTAAATACGCTAGAAGATCACCAGCCGAGCGATTATGGCGAAATCCATATTGACGGTCGCCAATCAGCTGGTGATCCTCTAGGTACCAAAGGAGCTGTGTGTTTATAACACGCTCCGTCACTTTGGAGAGGAGGGAGGTGATCGCTATTGGCCTGTAGTTGGCTGGGTCGGTGCGGTCACCCTTTTTAGGCAAAGGGTGAACATGAGCTACCTTTCATGCTGACGGGAAGCTTTTTGTGGAATATGAGAGCCTAAAGAGTCGCGTAAGCACCGGAGATAACTCGGGAGCGCAAAATTTGAGTACCACTGCAGGAATACCATCTGGCCCACTCGACTTTCGGATATCAAGAGATGCTAGAGCTCGCCGGACTTCACGCTGGGTGAAACAGATTTCTGGCATGGAGCTTGTGCACCTCGAAGTAGACGGTGGTGAGGCACCTCTATCGTCCAGAGTCGAGTTTGAGGCGGAGAGACTGCCCAGGAGATCAACTTTCTCCTTCGCCTCATGGCCCAGTGAGCCATCGAGTTTCCGCAGTGGTGGGAGTGACGACTGACAGAAGTTACCCTCAGCAGCCTTAGCGAGCGACCAGAAAGCCCGACTTCCAGAAGGATAGCTTGCCAATTCTGCTCATTCCTTGCTCTGACAGTGATCCAGTGACAGTGATTGCAGTTCGAATGATACAATGGTCTGATGATCCTAACGGAGCATCAACAACAACATTGTAGTCATTCGGCCGCGTAGTCAGCAGGAGGTCCAGTAAGGAGGGAGTATGACTCTCGATATCGGGTATCCTCGTGGGTGAGGACACCAACTGCGAGAAACCATGGGCCAGGGCAAAGTTATAGGCTGCTCTCCCTGCGCGGTCGGTAGTTCGGGATCCCAACAACTCTTCGTGGTGAGCGTTGAAATCACCGAGGACCACCACTTCCGCGCAGGGGAACTGCTCGAGCACGCTATCAGTCGTCTCTTGTAGACGCTCAAAAAAGCGAGTCATCTCCGTATCACCGCTGTGAGACCTGTAAAGGCAAGCGTAGACTTTAGTGGAACCTCCGTAGTCAATACGCGCCCAGAGAATCGACAGGTCCCCGTCTTCAAAATGGCTGAAGCGGCGGCAACAAATATCCTCCCGGACGTACATGCATACCCCAGCACGTCGCACAAAACAGTGCTCCAGTTTGTAACCGGGATAATGAAGATACGATGTATTGGCCGGACAGGATATCTGTGTCTCCGTCAAGAAAAGTAAGGCCTGCTTTGCCGTCTCAAGGTGGTAGTGGACGGAGTAGATGTTACTATGCATCCCTCTGATGTTGCAAAAGTCCACTTCAAATGTGGAACTTACAGGATGGGCCGCTGAGTGCATATTATACATTTTCTTTTTCTTGGCCATTGTAAGTGTGAATAGGGAAAAGAAGAAAAGGGGGGACGGAGAGAGAGATGGTTGCATGTGGATCACGGGGCGGAGAAAAAATCAGGTCACATAGGTTGTGTGACTTGCTGGCGCGGGGTACGGAAGGGCCCCCGGTCCCCCCCCGGGGGCAGCAGTCGGGTTCCACTCCGGTCCCCTCCGGTACAACTGCTACCCCAAGGGATTTTTCGCGTGCGGCGGGTCAGCCTCCAGGGGTGGAGATTAAAGAGAGATCCCGCGGGCGGCCAGCGGACAACCGTTTCACCGGGTCTCCCTGATCCCCGCGCCACCATGTCACGCCCATGTGCATCTGTAATTCCCCGCAACCGCTGGTCCTCCTTTCCACACGCAACAATCTCTCTCTCGGGACGTTTTCTTCCGCTCACCGCCGGAACACGATACGGGCCTCGTGGCTAATATGGCACCATTATGGCGGCGGACTTCGACGAAAGGGTGGTAGCTTTGCCGACGGAGTAACCCTCCCACCGCAAAAAAGGGAACGCCATTGCCTCGTTAGTTAACAGCAGGTTGCACCACTAGCATGAGCCTCTTACACCCCTACATACGATATTTCTATATCGTATGTTATTATTTATGTATTATTGTACATTTATCGATTAGCATTAAAACATTAAATAAAGTCGAGAAAGATACTTACGAATCACAATTCCTTTAATGCAGGGCTGCTCAAACAGTCGACCGCGAGAGCTTTTAGAATCGATCGCGGAAATAGTTCTTTACTTACAATGTAAAGTACATTCACTAAAAAAATAAATCAGCCCTCGATTTCTGTCCGGCACGGCATGATCGCGAACGCCACCTATGATTTATGTACCTACACAATTTCACATTACCAGATATTTTTTACTATGTCCGGATGCGATTTTGAACTTATTGCCTATCGATTGTACCAAGAGTCTATATAATAAAACTCGTATATATTTGCAATAAATACCATTTAAAATACGTTGTATTTTTCTCTGCCGGGCCTACTCGATTGCTTGCTATCCAATTTTTTTTGTCGTAGATCGCCGATAGTAAAAGTTTGAGCACCTCTGTGCAAACGTTACAAATATTTGTGTATTCGTGACCATAGTTGGCTTTAGTCATGACTATCACGATGACCTCAAGCTCATTTCTCAACTTTAAAACGTTGCACCGCATTTCGAAGTCTGTGGGTATGTAAAGTCCGGCAAATGAAATCTGGCACAACGGTAAAATGGAAATTCTTTATATGGTATCATTTTATAAATAGTAAATTGTCATTTTGTAAATTTTGTAATGTTCTTTTTGTTTCTTTTGTATCTAATGATTGAAATTGTTGACAATAAGGTATATAAACTACGGAATCATTTAACAGAAATTGAATTTATAGTCGTTACTAGCTTTAGACAATAAAAATAAACTGTTTTAAAAACCAAAAACTGCCCTCTATGACGCTCTACCAAGATTAAAATAACCACGATCTGGATATAATTATCTAGTTTTTTCTGCATTTACTTTCAGTTTCTTATTAGATTTAGAACAGATTAATGCAGTACTTTTTGGCGGGAACTCTAGAAATGAAGTCGAGTTTTTGTTTGATTATTATAAACATTCTGTATTATGGGTTTTGTAGCTATGAAATTTAAGAAATTATCTCTATTAATTTCTTAAATTTCAAAGTATTCTGAGCGTAAAGTTTGTAATAATCTAATAATCAATTATTGTTCTGACTTAAAAAATGTTAATTACAAGGACAACTCGACACTAACACAATATGCTGATTGCGCTATTGCCATGTATAAAAGTATAAAAAGAAAACACAGAAAAAGTATTAATTTGTTTTTTCTGATATAAAATAAGCTTTTTTATTTGGTGCTTTTTCTTGTGCCACGTCTCGTTTGCTAGACTCTAGTACAGTGTTAGTACAGTTACTCGCAAATCATACTTGTTACTGTAATTACGGTCACGAACTCATAACACCATAAAGGGAGTGATGTAAAAGACGGTTAAATCGATTTCGAGGTAATTTGTTTGAACTAACATCAAAGGGCGCCCGTTTTCACGGCGCGCCCGGTGCTGTATGCGCTTTGCCTTTTTCTACTCAATTAAATCTCGTTGATCTGTATCCCATTCTTCTTGGGGGGGGGGGGGGGGGGGGGGAGCATGCGATGGAATGGGGAGTAAATAGATACATGCACTTTATTGTACACCAAAAACATACAGAGAAATACAGAGTACAAGTATTTAGAAGTACATCCGCGGCCTTATCGCAAAAGCGATTTCTTCCAGGCAACCTATGAGAGTACTATATAGGACAAGATGTTTAATTTATTTCATTATACTCTTCTCGTATTTCATTCTATCACAGTGCGATAGATTGAAAAGTGGGCTATAACAAATCTCACTCACTCCCGAAACACGTACGAGATACATTTATAGCAGTATTTTGTTGAGATAACTCATCCAGTCGGACGCGCCCAGCGGTTGTGGGATGCAGCATGCGCTCCCCCCCCCCCCCTCGATTATATTACAGGTTTTAAAGAAATTGGGTTGATTATGGATCGAAGAATCCCGGATGAGCCTCAGAAATATCACAGATAGTTGAATTCTGACGCAATATTTCGATGCCATAGAACGTTATAAGAACTTATCGAAATAAATATTAACTTTTGTACTAAAAATTAAGTTCTCTCTTTCTTTTGGACACTAATGTACCGAATAACTCAATATGAATCTACTGTAAGAGGGAACGAGAGAATATATTTTCTTTATAACTGTGTAAAATTAGTGTAAAATGTGCTTCTACGGTATCAATTTCTTTGATATTTTGTTAGCGCATGTCAAATGTTTTACTATACTTACGTCACCTATGGTTGCACTTGTGATGAAAAGAAATAAACAATTGTGACAAAAGTAACAAACATGTATACATACGAAGTGCCTATTGAGTAAGAGATGTGAAGAGGAAGTATATGTGCTTTATTAAGATTTATTACCGAGATACAGGATAATGTTACTTTAAAAAATCGATTTAGATATGTACGAATTGTTTATAAAACTTTTCTACATTATGATATCAAAGTAGTGGTATAGTCGGATTCTCTAGTCTAGCATCTACTTTATTAGTTAAATTATGTTTAAAATTGTTATTCATATACGTATGGAGATAATTTGTTAGATATAACTAATTAATCTAATTATACATGTTTAAAATAAATAGCAGCTGAATAACAAACTCCTTACTGCAGTACTGCGTGACTGATTCGACATCGACAGCAGCTTTCACGAAGTTTTCAAAGTGAATTAATGTGACCATCTTTAACTAGATGGCGCAAGTAGTTCTGAAAAGCATTACGGAATAAACTGTGCCTTGGCTTTCGTAAGCCAGCAGTTTACAAGAAGGCTAATACAATTTACCAATAAATAATATTTGGTTGCATTGCGAATTCGAATTTCCGACGACTTTTTGTTGTGTAATGTTAACATTCCCTTGTGGGCAATGTTGACTGTATTCATCCTCTTTGGTTTGAAAACAATATGTGGGCGTCCAAAGTAAAAAGGGTCCAAATGGGTGGTATTGGAGTTATGGAGAGATTTGGAAACTAGATTAGATGTCTGACTACATAACGTAAACACAACTTAAGGTTAGATAAGGAATATTCAGAGTAAAAATTAATTCAAAAGTTCAAAGTATTAACGTACTTTTCGAGAAAATAGAATATTTTTTTTTCTAAACAAGGCAGTTCCCCTTAGCAGATACATAGAGGTGATTTATTGTGAAAATTGAACTAATTTTCAACTTTTATACTGATGCTATAATGTTCAATATAATAATAACTATTACAATAATTTTGTTAGTATCATTATACTATTATTTTACATGAGTATATTGTATATACTAGCGGTGCCGGCGACTTCGTTCGCGTGAACTTTAATGTGATTCCCGTGGGAACTCTATAATGTATTGCGATAAAATGTACTCTAAATGTTAACTCAAAGTCATAATCTATAACTATGGCAAATTTCATTAAATTCTGTCCCGTGGATTTTGCGTGATGCTGGTGCAGACAGACAGAATAACAGACGGACAGACAAAAATTCCAACAATATCTCACTTTCCCAAGTCTGCTGGAAGAAATCTACGCCTCTACTTATTAGGGGATATCAAAACTAGTTAAACTTGAACTTTTGTTACTTGAACTAGTGAATTCGAACAGGAAATTGCAACAGTTGTTAATAAGGGCGTAGTCAGGATTTTATCCAGGGTGGGGCAAAAGCAAACCATTTTATCCAGGCCAGGCAAAGCAAACAATGTTCTTATAATTTAAATAGAGGTAGTGTAATGCAGAAAGTCTGTTACTTATTCTTCCCTATGCCAGAGGGGGTGGGGGGATCAAGCGCTCCAACCTGCCCCACCGGGGCTACGCCCATGTTTTCTTATTGGGATTAGCACGCACAAACTGATGACTATAGGTATCCTTTATATGTGTATACAATAACAATAGCATTTTAGGTTGTAGATGTAGATATGTTTTATTTATCTTTGTTGTTATTAATATAAACTTGAATAAATATCTTCAATAAAGATTTGAATCTTATAATACGAAATAAAACAAGGCACCTTAGAGTTGTAAACTGACTTGCTTAGAATTTGACTTTTTCAAAGTTCATAAATATGCATCCAGGTTTGTGTGCCCACAACCGCGCTCACATGTACTTTGCTGAATCTATCATATCGAGCGTACCCTTCACGGCCGTTCGGTGCGAGGACTACGACGAGCTGTACTACGAAGGGTCCTGCAAGGGCACGGGAGAGATGCTCATCATGGGCGGGTTCGACATACATTACGGGTAAGTTACTAGGTACTTAAATAAACATTGTTTTGAGTTGATTTGTGTGTGTACAACCGCATTCACGCTGTAGAGCACCGAGGGAACGCTTACCCTTTGCGATTATTACCTACTGCAGCTATTACCACTTTGCAGTTAATCGAGAGCTTGACTATCTAGTTCATTGGCTAGTGTAAATTTACCTACTCTAGGTTTAATGATCAATTGTTAAATTGTAATCGTTGCGATTTCTCATCTTAAATATACACTAGGAGCTCTTTTATAGAAATTTGTTGCACTATACGAGACAAAACACCTGACGAATCGAGCACTGCCGCTATCCAATCACGCCTTAACAAGTCGGAACAGTTGTAGAAACCATTGTCTAAAAATGCGAATCCAACATAAACCTGTCGTGGAAATTTTGTAGAGGGCAAAGAACAAAACAATTCCTCGATGAATTGTTATTCGCGCTCGCTAAGCAAACGCTTTCGCTGAGAAGCTCTCAACAAAAGAAGTCATTTTAACTAAATATCTACTGGCATTCATGAACAGTGGTAAATTTAGCTGCTGCGTTTAATTAAACAAAGAACACTCGTTTGTAAAACAGTGATCATGGAGATCAACGTCTATTGTATTGTTGCAGAAAAGATGGAATTTACTACCTCAAGACTAACTCGGAACAGCCCTTCGGCCTGGGGGACCCGACATGAGTTACGATAAAATATTAATTCTTCGCCAACTTCGCCTAAATATAAAAAAATTCGAGATTGTTTTACGTTTTAATTTAATTTCAGTATTAGGTGTTTTATTTTTAAGCTGCTTTTGGTTTGGTTAGGACTTTTGGTTAGTAAATATTCGATTTCGCATGCTAAAATCGCAAATTGTAAACTGAAGTCCTGGCGCTCATTGATCTTACCCATATAATGTTTCGTACTCATCTCACTGACATTTCGTTTTAGTTCGAGTCTATAACAGTTAACGCCCTACTCAGGTTCACTAGCGCTCAGTTAGAGCTCGAGCGCTCAGCGCTCCATTTTACAATACTAACGATTATTCAATAAAGAACAGTAAATTGAGATTTTATTTTCAGAGACTCAGAACCTTTCTCATATTCCTATAGCCTATAGTGTTGACTATTGTATTAGTTCACCGTTCAGACGGCGGTCGGTGTATACGAATATGTTCCAATGAAAATAATTAACATGTTTTAAGCTTAACAGTTTTAATTTATTACTATGTTACGATATATTAATTAGTTTTAGTAATTATGAACCTAATAGAATGTCCTACTTAAGTATGAGTGTAATTTAATAAGCAGGTAATTAATAAAAGTATTTTTCTCAAATGTCTTTTTATGGTTTCTGCTTTTCTGTTAAGTAAGTTATATTAAATAATCTGTTATAATAAGGTAGCCTCTAACGGTAGGCCTGATCCATAAGTTTAAAGTGACTCAGCGAGCTATGGAGAGAGCTATGTTCTGAGTATCTTTGCGGGACAGGGTTCGACACGAAGACATTCGCCATAGAACACCGACATACGTAGCTCGTAGAATCGGCATGTTGAAGTGACAATGAGCAGATTATATTTGTCGCAGGACCGCTAACCGATGGGGTAGACGACTCCTCGAATGCAGGCCACGCCACGTGGACTGACCACTTATAGAAATTCGCCGGTGGTGATTGGATGAGAAGAGCCGAGGATAGTGTGTGGTGGCGAGCCTTGGCAGACGCCTATATTCAGCAGGAGAGAGACACAGGCCGATGGTATGGTATGGTATAAAAGGGTAAAAAGACACTTTTTAAGAATTTTATTACCAAGAGACACTAATGTCAAGAAGTATTTCTTTAATAAATGGGCCGATAAAAAATTGCACAATAACACATTTTTCACATATTTTTATAAAAAATGTTGTAGGTAACGTCAAGTGAAATACACGGTGAAATAAACAGTTTGGGTAGTAAAAAACTCGCTCACAAATATTCTATTTAAAATAAGTTTTAATTGTAAAGTAAATATTTTTAATTGTAATTTGTGTTGTTTTGTTACTTCAGCTGACGCATTTTTCCAAGTGATCGATATGATTAATCTGACGATGAATCGCAATGAACGGGTAGAATCTATTTAAATCTCGATATTGAATCTATTTTCAGCTTTTGCATTATTTCATGGTGAATCTTAAACTATAATTGCAAACATAGAGTTAAGATAATTGGGACGGACTATCATCGCAATAGTAAACACCTACTCGTAAATCTGTGTACACGGACAACTATAAGTTTTTTTACCTATGCTTTTACATAGTTTAAGAATAGGTACACCTTATCTCTATGAAAATAAGGCTAACATTATCGACTATCATTCGCGAGATCGGAAGTTCAAATATGTATTTCTATGTTTGTACCATGGAATTTCTATTGAAGTACGATTTTTTTTTTAATTATCATTAGCTCGGCGGTGACGGAAAACATCGTGAAGGAACCTGATTGCTTGAGAATTTTAAACAATTTGAATGCATCAATTTGCACTAGGCCGGCGTGGTGGATTTATGACTCGAGACCTCATGGCCTGTGCCCTTCAGTGTGACACTAAAGGCTGATACCAAGACTAAAGTGTGCTAACGCGAGCGAATAAAGTGACGGTTATTCACAATGCTAAATGAATATGGCTCTTTCGTAATATATCAATTTACATGTGATTTACCCGAGTTTTTGGGGCGCATAGTCCGACGCCCCGATGTAAGTCGACAGACTGTCAAGCCTTGCAATAATGTCATTACTCATTACGCTGAATCCTGTTTGTTTATTGAAATGCTTTTACAAAGATTCATTATAAGTATTCTTTTATTTTACGAAATAACAAATGAATCAATACTTTTGACATTAACTATTATTCCATGTATTGATCTATTTATACATCAATTTTTGAGGGGGGAAGTGCACGCTGCAATCTAACAACCGCTGGGCGAGCTCGACTGGTCACGATACCCCTCTCTCACAGAAGACTACCTTGAAATGTACTGCATTTCCCACTTTATCTTATTTCCCTAATATATCTACGTGTTTCGGTAGCGAGAGAGATGTGCCAGAGCCCATTCCCATACTATCCCTCCCCATTTTCCCAACCCTTTCACCAAATCCATTCATATGGCTCCAAAGGTAGGCAGCGCATCTGGGGGTGTGCCAACGTTTGTCATTTTAGACTGATTCTGGCATGTATCGCGGATGTCTATGGGCGACAGTATCCACTTACCATCAGGTGGCCTTTGTACATAAAAAAAACATATATAATGCTAACAATGCTGTGTCTGTAGATGAAAGTTTGTTTGAAAAAAGTGATTGTAATATAATGATATTTACGAATGATTAGAGCCCAAAACTACTGGACGGAGTTTACTAAAACTTAGCATAGTTATGGCTCTTGTGCCGGTTTAATATGTAGAGTAGTTTTTATCTAATCCATTATAGAGTTACCCTAAATACCATGCGATCGAAGTCGCGGGCACCATTAGTTCAATATAGAATCGGATTTGTGTTGTAAAAACTTGTACCGCAGTTCAAACAACTTAAACTAACCGTCTCGTGTTCTGTATCAACTTGCGCAGCGTTTGCCAAACATTTCACAGTTGGCGTAGAAATGTACAGAATTTGTATTCTCTTTGGGGTTGTACGGGACACGGACTGAATATTATCCTGGGTAGAAATAATGTGGAATAAACCGTCCGCGGCGGGACGTGCATGAGGGATGCACTGTTGTTATGCACACGTGGTTACTACCTACCTATGCATTTCGGCAAGCTTTCTTGCATTATTCCTTGAGTACCTGCAGTCTTTGTTGAATTTAGTTTGTTCTCTACTTTTTATTTTCTATTTTGAAATAACAGGAGAATAAAAAGTACTTTCTAACCAAGATGCAATAAATAACTGATTCACAGACATCGAGTAACTTCACTATCAGAATGCTTATTCCAAAAAATAGTATACATCATCTGTATATTTATACAATACATCCTTGGCGGTCCGTAAGTGCAATAAGTGCGTAGTCCGTAAGTGCGAACCGATATAATTTAATAGAATATTCACCAATGGTACGTCCATATTATCTCGAATAATGACCAAGATACATTAATATTGTTTTTATTATCACAAAATAAATAAACTTATTGGCTAATAGTCAATAAACACCACTTTTGCAATATGAAAACAGCAAATAAGAACGAAAAAGAAAGAGCTCACGTAACAAATTGTTCGTTATTCTTGTATCTGTACGTCGGGCCTTGTTATTTTTTACCGTTTTCCAATCATTCAAGATGAAAGTTACAATAATATAATACCTAACTGTAGCTATGTAAACATGAGTAACCCTCATGATTTATGTTTACAATTTCATATTCGATATTTTGGTCCTGTTATATACTTAAACGGTGGTCATGGTAATAAAGCTGTGACCACGGTTTTAAAATTTAAGAAAGTCATAAATACAGGATATATCAGATGTATTCCAGAAAACTCAAGACATTAATTCTGAGTTAATTGATATGAATATCTTTGCATTTTATGCAAATATTTTTTTAGAAGAAAATAGAACTTTAAAAAATAAATATGCAACATGTTATGTTAATTAATTTAAAATCATGTGGACATGATTCTGCAAGGTCGGCAGCGCGCCCGGAAGCCCCCTAGTGATGCAGGTGTTGCAGGTGCAGGTGCAGGTGCCCTAGGTTGCAGGTGGGCGGCGGGGACTCTTTACCGCGTGGCCACGTGACCCGCCCGCACGTTTACCATCTATTCTATAAAAAAAACTTTCATAACTGTCTGTAGGTACATATCCTCCTCCTCTGATTAGACACTACAATTATTGTGAAATATCGAAATAGTTTAATTACCCTAAACAATCTCTCTTCATGGCGCCTGCCTTTATTTAATTACTGTTTAAAATTACTTTTTATAAAAAGTAGGTACTCTCACCCACGAACATCCGCGATCAGTCCAAAATGACAAACGTTGATTCGCCTGCTTGTTTTTTCAATGATTTAGGGTTCAATATGGGGAGAAGATTGGGAAGGATGAGTAATAATAACAGGGTGTATACGATGAAGAGTTTTCCTCATTCCATTACACTTTCCAGCCTTACTTGGCGGGAAGTAAGAAATAAGGCGCCTATTAACGATCAGTTCAAGCAAATTTTCAAATCGAAGACAAAAATTAAAGCTTACCGTTGTCAATAAACTTGAATTTTTATTCTCATATGTAGAAGTCAAGCTTATTTTTATTATATGCGCCTTATTTAGCCTTTTGGCCTTATTTGCCTTATTTAGCGCCTTTAGGTTGGCTTAGAAAAATAAAATAATTGATAGTGAAAGTCAGTTTTCTCCATTATTGTGATCTATAACATTACAGTGTACAATACGATACAATACAGTACAATACAGTGTTTGTATAGTGAGAATATTATTTCGTATACCGAGTGTAGGAACATTCTTTACATTTCTTTAAATCTTTTATCTTTTATTTTATCTTCTTGGTATTTCAACGACTTGTAATAACGTTTAATACTAGACCCGATGAATTTTCGACATATGATTACATTGGCTGCGAACATGAACTCGGATCCGCCTAATTGGTTGCTGACATCGGCTTTCTGAAACTGGATCGTTTTAGATTTGCTACTTGAATACGAAACTTATGTGTTAATTGTGGCTTGAATGTCTCGCGGATGGGAAGACACGAGAGAATTTTGATTTTCTATTTACACCCAAGCATTTATCTATTTACCCGAGTGCGGCGGAACCAAACGGAGGGTTATCATTAGAATTTACCTTTTCGGAACAAGTCCCCGTTTCCCAAAATACCGGTCTCCAAAAAGTCAGATTTAAAATCTGATAACGTAATTAAAATTTAATAATTTAAACACGCAATTACATAAAAAAACGATCATTGGGGGCTTTAGCTAAAATTACTAGGGTTTTCAGGCATTCTCCTTTATCTTATTGATGTGTTATAAATAGTTCATAATGATAAAAATGAGCCACTTCGCATAACTCATTAATCATTATAGACTCGTAGATCAGTAATAGTTATAATTTTAACTTAAACACAAAGATGTCATATTTGTACATAAAGTTTCTGAAGAACCATACCTACAGCATCGATATGGAAATAGACTAGATGATATATCATACGAACCTGGATACGAATCAAAGAAACCTGGTTGGCAACTTCTAGGAAGGGGTGGCGGGAGAGGGGGGTAGATGAGAAGGAATTCAAAAAAAATTGAAACTACGTAAATAAGAATGTTCCATTTGCAAAACACATATGAAATAAAAAATTCGAGAGCTGCTGAACATAGAGCATTATTAGATTGTAACGTGACTGCCCTAGAGTACTTGCATAACATATCTAGTATGTATTCTCAGATCGATGACCAACATACTCTCCCGTACATGAAAAATCGCGCGCTTGTATGGAACGATCTGCACTCTCGCTACCCTCACAGTTATTGGGGTTTTTTCTTCTTATACCGCATAATTACATGCACTAATGCAAGCTCAATTCACGCATAATATTTATAATATATGTGTATGCTCTTTTAACCTTCTTTTAAAAACCCAGGTGATGTAGTCACCTGCCGGGGATAAAAACAAGTTATATGAATGAGTAGGTGATAGGTATCAATTTTAAGAGGGTCGTTATTAGGGATCATTACCTTATAATGGGATGAAAGACTACCCTTATCACTGTCATTACGTTATATCACTTGGATAGAATGCATGGCATTTTCTCATAATGCCATGCAGGATAATCTTCGAAACAAATGGTTGCGAAATTGAAATCAAAGCCATTTCGAAAATCAGGAATTGATATAGAATCTATCGATTTGAAAATTGTTTGATTAAAAGGTTCAATTTACCGTAAGGAAGAAAGTTCTTACGAGAACTGACACTGATATCATGACGATTAATATGGGTTCGTTGTTGGTCTACGCACAATCAAATTCAACAGAATATTCTCTGAGAAAAGTAACCAAAACAAACCAATCAGCGTCTCTTGACCCGAGCGCTATCAATCAATCTTCGCCAGTTGTTATCGCAAAGGTACACTTCAAGAGGTAAAGTGTTTCGTTTTAACATTTGAGTATCAATATCCATTTGAATTTAAATGACAATTTTGTTTACCCATATTTAAGCTACCAAGCAAATATGTCATTTTAACAAATGAGCGATATTTTAAATTTGTTTCATAAAGTATTATGAAGAGTACTTCACAATTGTGTTAACAGTGGACTTGCCAACCCGCTTTGCTTGGCGGTTTAAGGTCATAAATACCTCGTGTCCAATATTAGACGATAAAAGGACTGATTGCCGTTGCGGTTGTATTAATAGCCCATAAAGTACTCACAATCGTTGCCTATCATATGTACGCTTAGCAGAGTCTTACCCCACAAAAACACTACTTGGTACCTAACGCTAACATTATTCTCGTATATTCGGTGGTAAACATAAGCATGTGACATTATCTGAGCAAAGAGATCTTGTTTTTCGTAAGCACTTACTGACTGGTTACTAATTACTAATTACAAATTTCGTCGTTTCAAGATTTTCTGTTTCAAGCAATAAAAAACTTAAGTTATTCTTTTAAGATTTCATTAAAGTCTCTCAATATCTTGGAAACTAGAAACCGACACTAACGTTTTTTTTTTCGCAGATATCATCAAATATTTCAACATTTGAGATTTTCCCGTTTTTCACACATCTATCTAAACGGGTCTCAATAAGTATGTTTACATTATTTATTTTACACGACGTTTCGGTTGGGTTGCACTAATCATAGTTACTAACCACTAACGAGCTGACTGAAGAGGCGGGTAGTCCACGTCGAGAGTTGCGAGAAGTATCATCAACTACCCGCATTTGATCTTCATATTCCGGAAAGTTGCGGCACACAACACCCACAATATCAGAAGTAGCGTCACAAATATTATTATGTATATTGTGACGTAATAGTTCAAACATTATGCCCACAGGAGGCATATTTCAATCCATTCAAGTCGTTGCAACACATTCATATGTCGCGAGAATTGTGGAGAAACACCTAGGTATCTGGTCCATTAAATAAATTGCTCTCCTTTGAGAACGTCTCACAAAGAACATGTGTGAGAGATGTCTTGCGGGACGTTCAAGTTATGAAGCGGCGGAGAATTGAAAAGTTCTATTCTTACATTTTAGATGCATTTTAGATTTTGTTAATTTGCACAATGATTCAACAGAATATCTAATAACAGCCCCCAATCTAAACATATTTTATTCTAAAAGAAGTAAGATCTTCCTCAGAGGCAAATATTTTTTTAACGAGTTTTATGGTAAAAATTGAAAACGAAATTCATGTTTAAGCGGTAATCCTATAAAATTTTACAAAATTCATTATTCTCTTTATACCTATGGAGTGGAACGAACCTTTTCCGAAGTCTGAAACCATGAATTCCGTTCGTGTTTCTCAGTTCATTGACGTGAAACATTTTTAATTCTTCACACAAATTTGCTAAATGCAAAACAAAAAAATAAAAATATTTTTACAAAGAAGTACATGCAATATACGAATATTACAAGCTGCGTGCCGGCGACTTAGTTTACGTCGACTTTTTAATGAATGTCGAGGAAATTTTGCAACGTATTTGGATAAAAGTAGCGTATGTTCGTTCTCATTGGCTTAATATTAGGTTCTATGCTTTTTTGAAACAGTTACTTGTTAAAATAAGAGACTTTCGGATTTATTGTACGATGTTTATGTAATGTGATGATTATTAATATTGCTCATTTAATTGAATGATTACTATTAATGATATTGAATTATTAACATTAAGTTTGTTTGTTTGTCGTGGTAAGTAGCTAATTTTAGAGGTTTTCAACAGGAAGGAGTATTCCCCTTTGTCTCCATGTCCTCGTCGTCGCACCCACACGACAGATGAAAACTCAATTCCACGCGAACGAAGTCGCTGGCGATCACTAATGTTTAATAAAAATGTTGTAGTTTTGTAGGCTTAGCTTTCAATAGTTGTTATTATTAGACTTATCCCAAAGTTTCCATCGATCGATCAGCTGATGTAAACAAATCTCTATTCTGTCGAGCAATCGACAAATATCGAGGTTATATATGTTATCGAGGTACTAATCCAAACTAATATTTTGTTAAAGATTTTTTTTTATGGACGAAGGCGGCGGGCGAGCATATAGTCCACCTGATGGTAAGTGGATACTGTCGCCCATATATATCCGCGATACATGCCAACATCAATCCAGAATGACAAACGTTGGCACGACCCCGAATGCGCTGCCTACCTTTGGAGATATAGGAATGGATTTAGGTAGGTAATCTCTGAGTTACTATATATAATAAATAATACATACAGGAATATACAAATAAGCACACATATATAAAATACACATACCTACCGTATATTTTGACGAATCTTGCAATGGGGCTTAATTCCAACAATGGAAAGACAGAGGATATAAGTCTTATTTCAATATACACGAAATACTATCACTACGGAAAATTATTAGGAGCTGCTACACTCGTCTAGAGTATATATCTATTTATTGACAAAACACCAAATAGGTAGAAAGCTTTTTGAGGCACTAAACCTCAGAAGATCTTCTCTTCCATTTGTACCGTACCGTTACTTTAATATTTTTCATTGTTCTTTTACTTCAGGAGACATTTAGAGAATTTATATTAAATTACCAAATGAACATTTCAAGAATATTTATTATTTGAACATTTGTTATTCAAAGCAAAAGCGCCGTAAATAATAATTCCAAAATTGTAATTTCGTTTCATTATTATTTAGCTTACAAAGATTAACGAATTTTTGTAAATAAAATATTTGTATCTTTTTACGCATTTGTAAAAGTTGGTATAAATTACCTAGTGTATTTTAGTTTATTTTAAATGTTATTAACTACGAATATTAATTTACCTCTTCACGCAGGGGCGCTGAGAAGTTCTACGTTGTGGCTAATATTATGGAGTATTTTTATTATACACGCTATTTATGTATAAAACGCTTGTAATACATGCCACTTAAATATTATAAATACTGTTATATACTAATAAACCTTTATAAGAAAAATACCGCTAACTTTACTAAACAAGATACTAAATTCCTGACGTCAAATCAATTAACCCTTGTTCTATGACTTTTTCTTCTTTCTTCCTTTTTCTTTTAATTAAAGTCTTTTTTTTCTCCTTTTCATTAAAATCTGAGAATTTATAATAATGCACTAACAAAATTCATAAAACTGGCAATATATTCCTTTATGGGCGCTTTTTGAATAAGACACGTTTTAATAAAAATATTATTAAAATATTTATTATCAATTTTTGTTCGAAAGAATGAAGTGATTAAAAATAAAACATCTTAGAATTTCATTGTTCAATATAACCATTGTTAATATTTCAATACATAGGTATTTTTAGTTGCCATTTTATAAACACATTATTCCTTATGGAAGACGTCTCACTTTGTTAATTTATAACCATACTATACCATCCGCCCATGTTTCTCCACTGCGGGATATATACCTCTCCCAAGACTCACCACGTTTACTTATCTATCTATATAAATAAAAATGTAAACGTTCGTTTGTTCAAAATCTTAAACCTCCGAAAGTTCTTTACTGATTACTTTGAAATTTTGACACAACGTTGCATTCGAATCCGTGCGTGTTTTTATATACCTATCACAGGCTAAAAATGTTTTTTACCCAAAAACAGGTAAAAAGAGGGTAAGCGCCATTTGTTAGGCAGCCACAGCAACGCGTGGTCGGGCACAGCTAGTAACAAATATTATAATTCCGAAAATATATTATGTCAACATATGTATATATCGAATAGAAATTGAATATGTAGCTAGTTATTATTGTCCTGAGTCGTTATTTTGCTATCTTGTAAAATCATAATTGAAAGGTCACTAGTAAATAATCTCTTACCTATTTGGTTACCTTGACATGGTTATAATTAAAGTTTATAACTACTAATAAGCGATACTGAGTGGCGCGAAAACTTCAGTCAACCCCACCCTATTCCTGGTCTTGAGTAGTGGGTCTACTCACCGATCACGGGTTTTTATAATCACTCATAAAAACCCGTGATCAGTGAGTAGATGCATTCTTGAGTAATGAACCAATATCGAGTTAAGTTCCAATAAGTAGTGCGTATATTCTGATTGTAGTCGTCTTTGATGTTTATTGACTGTAGCGTCAACGTTAATTCTGTGTTATAACATCACGAAGTCAGTGGTCGCTTTTAGGATTCTAAGCTATCATCTTCCGAATTTAGTATGCACCTCAAGCAATAATGAGAGCTAAATAGTGACCGTTATAGTGTTACAACATAGTTATAGTGAGATTTGTGTCAATAGTTACATTAACTTATTGTTTCGAGTGGAGGTGTGGACCCGTTACTAAATTCTTGTTGTCAGGTTAACTGAGATTAATATTACCTTGAAATCTACTGCATTTCCCACTTTATCATATTCCCCAATGTACGTACGTGTTACGGTAGTGAGTGGGATATGCCAGATCTCATTCCCATCCTATTCCTACCCAACTCAAAAAAAAAAATCCAAAATCCAATCTTTCATCAACAGCAGCACATCCGGGGGCGGGCCAACGTTTGTCATTTTGGTATAATGTTGGCATGGTTCACGAATGTCTATAGGCGACAGTATCCACTTACCACCAGGTGGACTGTGTGCTGGATTACTACTTTCGTTCTATAAAAAAGAAACTGCATCTGCAGAATAATGATCCAAGAAGCTCACTAGTAATAGTTAAAAGAAACTGGTCAGATGTACCCCTTTCTTTTCAATCTTTTACATATACATATCGACACTTGTTAGCTAATGCTTAAGCTAAGTAATTTGGCGTAACTGAAATGGACTGGAATGGATTGCATATAACGGAATGGTATGTAGGGCAGATTGTTAATATTACTTATCTAATTAATTTGTACCAAGTCTCATTGTTAAATCTAACACATTACATCACAATGAAATACAAATTGAAACTTCATGAAATTAAATTTTCGTATAAAATTATTCAAATTATACTCATCTCCTATGCGATAAGTCTGTCGTGGGAGTGAGTTTACATTAAAGTTCGGAGCGAGAAACAACCGCAGTTTGCTGAACGGTTGAACATGTTAAAAGCCACTAACTTTATATTACCTACTCTTTCTCTTAGATAATTACGTGAGATTTTGTTCTTATAATCCTTGCTTTTAAATAAAATATAATCATAAAATGTACGTGTTTTATGGGTGACAAAGAGAACCGCGCGGAATTCTTCCTTCCTTTCCTTCCCCATCACCTTTCATCCTATTTCCTTCACACTTTCGATCCTATACCTTCCTCTTTTCGTCTCTCTAATTATTCACAGATTGGCAACGATATCCGCGAATGTTCACTACGGATATTCTTAGCGGGAGTTATCATATTGTTGGCATTTGGCATGTCTATCAGTGACAATCTAGGGTAGATTGTCAATTATATCGTTTCTTAATTAAGTTTTATCATTTTCTTAATTAAGTGATAACAAAATTCAAATTACATTGAAAGTCGTGAATTTTGAATTAGGATTTTTTATTACAGATTTTTCAATTACTTAATTAGTTCAATGGGTAATTCAATTACATAGTTTCATTTTTCAATTTATACTAGTTTGGCGGTCAAAGAAACATTTATATGTTTCTTTATTGATATGATAAACCATCAACATGTTCACTAATACAACACTATGAAAATGCTATACAGCCTTAATCGGAGTACCATGTTACAACTGACTCACACAACATTAGCATGATTTGTTTTAAAAATCATCAAAGTACTTTTGAAGAAAACTGAATTACACAGGGTTTTAGGTCCAGATATACCCAATGACCTTTCCAATGGTGTAAATAGCATTAAATCAAATCTTCCAGAAATCGGCCATAAAATAAAGACATTTGATTTAATATTGTTATTGGGTAGAGCGTTTGGACATTTAGCTTTTATAGACATTTAGCTATAGGGTCTGTGTGGTTATATTATTATGGCCCGAAACAATATCATAGAAGAATGAGACGTCTCATGCCTAGCAATTGGATGCTATTGGCTGATGTATCTAATTCATCTTGTATAAGTACACACATTTTACAAGTCGTATTCGAGCACACATTTTATTGTACCAGTTTTATGATTTAAAAAATTATACGACAATAATAGGCTCTTGTTTAGGTGTCTGTCCTGCCATAAAATGATATTTCAGATACGCCGAGGTAGAAAGCCGCGCGTGATGGCTTGGTTGTAAAAAAGTTATATTAGGAGGTGAGTTCGATCGTAAAATGCGTTGCGGAAATACTCAGACATTGTTTAACAGGACAATCTGCAGGCTGTTCGTGCTGTTATTACATTTCATTTTGCTATTAATTAAGAAATGGAAGAGGTCAGCTTGCAATCCCTGAACCGGTTAGTGCACCCGATTGGCCAAGTTGCCCCTCTCTCACAGGAAACTATCGCAAAATGTAGTACATTTCCTATCGCTAATAATCGCTATTCACTGGAGTATAACGGAATAAAAGAAACTCCTTATTCCACTATGCTCTCGACTTTCCATTCCACTTCATCCTCCCAAGGAGGGTTGCGAGGTGTATTGGGACGAGGAAAACTAATTTTCCCTATATATTATACTTCCTATTCCCTATTTTCCCAACGCTTTTTTAAATGTAAAAAAGGCAGGCAACGCTCCAGGGTCGTGCTAACGTTGGTTATTTTAGACGTTGGCATGTATCGTGATAGGCGACAGCATCGACCACGCAGATTGTTTGCATCAACCTTATCCGTAAAGTCTCATTCGTGGGATCCAGATCTAAGGAACTCACAACCCGATATCAACTACGCTCCAGTGTTCCGCTTCTCACGAGTCTGCTACTGCGGCTGTTGCACCTTTATGGAGGATCTATGGATTTAATTTTCACCTAGTACGTATCAAATTAAGTTCAATTCAATTATTAAATCAATTATAGTTAGTCTGCATGCACGTGAAAAATCCGACAACGGGATGATAACGCGAATGAGTTCACTGCAAATTAAAAGGATTCATGTTTACAAATGGATTTTATTGACTTCACTAAACACGATTTTTAAAGATCCTATATATATTAACGATTAGAGCTGTTATCTATCTTTCCCTAGACGATAACATTAAATTATGTACAGACTAATTTATCTATCATAAACGAAAGATTGTGATATCTATTAGTACTAGCTTCTGCAAGCGGGATCGCTCGCGTGTACAGCATCTCATGGGGATCTTAGTTTTGTAGTCTATCTTCTTTTTGTGATCCCCAAGAAGTTTCATGTAAAATTTCAACTCGATTCATCCAGCCTCGATTCATTTCAAATAAACAAACCGAGATCGTTTCATTTTTATATATTAATTAGGACTTGTGAGATGGATTTCAGTAAAATAATACCAATTCTTTATTATGTTATTTTAATAATGTTCATTATTTTTTATTAATTTTTATTTTTCAGTATGTCAGAAAGCGTGAAAATTCGGTTCCGAATAAACCGTTGAAAATATACCTTTCTTTTATTATTTAATGAATTTTTGAACCGGTGCGAGCGGCTTCAGGTATCAGGGCCGCATATCCAAGCATCCGAAACCGCTCTCATTGTAAATTTAACGCGTTAGGGATTTTCTGGCTTTTTGGTTAGACGCCAGTTTACCGACCCCTGGCCTTACTTTTAAAATATGTATTATGAATTTCATAATTACCCCCTTCTCACAAAAAACTGATTAATGTATGTTAATGATATGTTGATCTGTAGCGGTTTGGTAGTGTGTCGACTTCAGGAAGTTAGAAAGTTTCTGATATTGTTTATAGTGTAGATAACGTGACAGGCATAGTTTACTTACCAACATAGAACTTAGAACAACATACCAACTTGTTTATTGTAACTGAGTAACTGATAAATACACAATATGTAAGTGACAGATGGTGTTTAGAGAATAGAATAATGTAGATTATAACGCGGCAATATGAACCACCGTAGCTCCTCCTAGCGCTGCCGCACCAAAGACAGCGCTAGCGAATGCCAACAGTACTACACCACGCCGTAAGCGGTAGAGCCGGGTAATATAGCTTTTTAAGAATATCAAATCGAAACTATATATCGATATTTGATATCGGATTCCGAAACCATATATTTTCTGAAACTATATATTGATCGATACGCATAATATCTTACGATATTTGATATATTTTCTGAAACTATATATTGATCGATACGCATAATATCTTACGATATTACGATATTTGATATATTTTCTGAAACTATATATTGATCGATACGCATAATATCTTACGATATTACGATATTTGATATATTTTCTGAAACTATATATTGATCGATACGCATAATATCTTACGATATTACGATATTTGATATATTTTCTGAAACTATATATTGATCGATACGCATAATATCTTACGATATTACGATATTTGATATATTTTCTGAAACTATATATTGAGAGATACGCATAATATCTTACAATATTACGATATTTGTTGATGTTTCAATGATGTTATAGTTTTTTTATAGCATTATTTTAGGTGGGTATATTCGTGCGTTCTCGCTATCATAAGATTTTTTCTAGTTATGTATTACGAAGAATACATAAATCGACATACACAATAATTGTACTGCAAAATATAGTTAAATCGCTACTTATTTACACATTTATGTTTCAATGTTCTTTTGTTTTATTCAAATAATCCAAAAACAACAGGTTAATGCGATAACTCAATTATTTCGAAGCATGAACGAAACTAAAAATAGATTAGGAAAAAGAAATGTGTCACTAATTTCTTCAAATTTTAGTTCACGGCCAAAGGTTAACAAGTGCGTGAAATAAATCGGAAGTGCATCATTGCCATCATTATGTTTTACAAAATAAAGTCGAAGGTTGAAACTGGCAACTTTTTATCATGACCTTGCCAAAATATAATTAATAATATGAGCGTTACTAACTTGTAGAGACTTGTACCTACAATTTTGTAATGTGATAAAAAGTGTTAATTTTCAATAGAGAGTATCTGATTCATTATGTCGTGCGCTAGAAATACTCCAAGCAAAGACTTTACTGTTATTGTTACTATAATAACCTACTGAAACCGGTGAAACTACAGAATTCAGGGTTAAGAATGTAATACTAGAAAATAAAACGATCAACGACGCGTTCCAGCGCTTGTTCATTGCCACAACGCGCTATGGTCGGTTTCTTAAGAGAGCTACAACATGAATTTCACTTTGAGGGTCTTGAAATATCATAACACGTTGTGAGAGTTTATACAGCAGATATACATCGCATTTTTTTATTTTTTTTATCAAAATTCCTTTTATGCGTATTTTATCCTATGAGCATTTTCCAATTTTGAGCCTCGCGTATCCTATCTATTACGTTCAAAGACCGAAAAAGCCTATTGAGGGAAAATCCTACCGATTCTGGAGGATTGAAAATGACATGACTGCTGTATATATGCTCACAACGCGTTGTGACTGACAGGCAGAAAATAGACATTTCAACTTGTGACTTCTCTGTGTGTATTTATCTCTGTGCCTTACCTATGGAATTGATGTTTATTCATAGCGGCCACTTTGAACTTAGTTATTTGGCTTGGAATTCCAAATTCAAATTAGTTTCAATTTAAAGCGATGAACTTCTTTTTCAAAATCAATTATTCATTTGTTTTACCGTCAAACAACTTTTTGCTTAGATATCGTTGTGTTTGCGACCATGGAAAAGTTAAAAAATCACGTTACTTTCGAATATGAGTTCCGTCGTGGCAACAACGCAGCATCGACGGCACACAATATCAACGCACGTACGGACCAAACATCGCAATCGAACACACTATGCGTTTTTGGTTTGATCGATTCCATTCAGGAAATTTTGACTTCAAGAACAACTCCCTGGACAGCCGAAAATTAAAGTCGATAATGACGAATTGAAAGCAATAGTGGAAGCGGATTCATCTCCAACCACGTCTGAGTTAGCAGCAGCCTTCGGCGTAAGTGTCAAAACGTTATTGATTCATTTGCGCCACATCGGCAAAGTGAAGAAGCTCGTAAAGTAGTTACCGTATGAGTTTAATGAAAGTCGTATCGAAGCTTGCCTCACTTGTGATGAGAAGTGAATCCTGTATGATAATCGTTAACGTTCGTCACAATAGTTAAACCCAGGAGACACCGCGAAACAATGTCCCAAACGTAAACAACTGAGTCAAAAGAAGCTCATGGTGACTGTATGATGGTCCTTTGCCGGTATTATCCACCACAACTTCTTGAAATCCGCCACAACAATTAATGCAGATGTGTACTGTGAAGAACTGCAACGCTATCGAACAACCAAGTCTGGTCAATCGTTATAATCCACTGCTTTTCCATGATATCGCTCGCCCACACACTGCACGACAGATAGTCTCAAAGTTACCGGAGCTTCGACTGGAAATGCTCCGTCACCCATTGTACTCCCCAGACCTTGCCCCTACTGATTTCCATTTTTTTTCGAAATATGGATAAATTTTACAGGGGAAAAATTCAACTCCGATGAGGCAGTGAAAAACGCCTTCAGATAATTCATCGATTCCCATCCCCAGGAGTTCTATAGCAGAGACATTAATCAACATCCATTAAAATGGCAAATGTGCATTGATAATAATGGCCAATTAAATATATTCATACAAAAAATATATTTGATTTTTTTATATATAAAACTGAAAATTCATTAGGTAAATATAATTTTTATTGCTACACACTTATAAAATCAGTCTTAATTTCATTTTCGATTTCCGGTAAAATTCTATAGGAAGCGACAACTCGCCAAGCCGCAAGATTAAAGTCTTTACGTGATCCCTGAACAAATTGGCCGCCTAATGAGATAGTTGGGCAGCGGGCGGCGGGATTACGTCTAAATGAATCAAAGTTACCCCAAGCCCACGATCAATTGCCTTCCAAACACATATAACTTACACTTTAGACATTTGTAGCTGTAGGTACACTATATATAGACGTCAACAATTTCCCAATTCGGAGAATTCGAGGTGAAGACCATTCTACATTAATTAAATTCAAAGTAACTGCAAATTGAACATAATTAAACCTACCTCAGAAGATGAGAACATTTTGTTAGCTTCTTGTGGTGGGAAGTTATCAATCTAAAGTTGCCGATCTAATATGTTGTCCATGGAAAGATATATTCTAAGCCTCTATAAGCATATGTGTCACTACATTACAGATGAGACTATCGAGTGATCGGGACTTAGTCTACTTGTTTTAACACATTACGCGTATACAACCTGCGTATAGGATGCGTTTTCCTTTGCTACCTCTTCCCTTCTAGAAAGGGAAAGTAAGGAAAAGTAAGGGTAAGGGTATTCTTGATTCTTACCCAATTTGTTCTATTGTAGGGGAGAGTGTACGCTGCATTCCCACAGCCGCTGGACGCACTCGACTGACCACGTTACCCCTCTCTCATAGAAGACTACCTTGAAATGTACTGCATTTACTACTTTGTCGTATTTCCCCAATGTACGTACGTGTTTCGGTAGTGCGTGAGATATGCCAGAGTCCATTCACATCCCATCCTATCCCTCTCCATTTTCCCAATCCATTCCTTAATCTGCAATGGTGGGTAGCGTATCCTGGGACGTCATTCTGGACTGCTGTTGGCATGTATCGCGGATGTCTATGGACGACAGTATTCACTTACCATCAGGTGGACTGTATGCTCGTCTGCCGCCATTTTTCTATCAAAAAAAATAATTACATTTTGCCTTGTTCTTAACTATATTGAAAGTATTGTTACTGAAGTGTAATCCCACCTAGCTTTATAGCAAAAGAATGCAGCAGCAGGACGAACGAATGAAGGTTCACGAATCTGGCGAATTATACGCGAGTAATAAATGTTTAAACGTAATAACGTAATAAAGTAATAATAACGTTTTAAAAGGTACGTATAAGCGGGTTTAATAAACGCGCTGAAACAACATCTAGCCGGTAAGCAGTCTACATTTATAGTCGCACTTCGCAATGCGCATTTAGGGGTCTTCACTTTGTACTATAGATCTGAGACCTACATAAACCTCGTTGCATATTGATAACGCAAATTATACTAAATTTTGTTCATTCATATCTTCATACTTTTTAGATGATAAAAGTATGATTTAAGGTCAGGATAATAATGCTTATACTAATTAGATACGCAATTAGGCACCATAGTACTCATTAATCGGCATTGCAAATCCGCTTACCTCCACTGATTGTTTTGAAATGAAAAACATATCTACCTACATGTTTGAAAGATAGCTCATTCTCATCACCAGTTTTCAAAGGTAGAGTAAAATGTAAGACAAAGGAGAAATGCCGAGGAAGTATTGTGCTTTCCGACTAAAACCCTAGTTTTTACTGCACAAATATTACCTATAAAATCTTTGCAGTACTGTGAAACAGCGCTGAACGAGAAGTATAAAAATTCTGCTCTTTCTATCTACGAACGGCAATCTGCAAATGGATATATTCTGCGATATATTCTATACTAATAGAGAAATTGATTTGTTTATTTATAAAAGATATACTTAATTTCTAAATCTACTTAGTTAATATATTTGGAAAAATATCGCGGGAAACTTGTCTCTCTTCTGGTGTGCTTTTCATTATGTTGCAGCGAACAAACATGCATACATACCATCATACATATGTTCCCAAGGAAAGCCACTACACACGGTGAACAAATCGAGATATTTATTAGTAGTTTTACTAGTAAAATATTAAAAGTTTTTGTATTAAAGATATTAACTTATGTTTGTCAAACAGTTAGACGTTAGAATGGCAAACTAATGGGAAACTCATAAACAATTAACACTGTAGTGGTATTATAATAGCCAGAGTACGCTTGTTAACACCAGGAAGCGGAATCATTAACGTAGCCAAGGAAGTGTGTAATAATTTCTGGAACTTGATTAAATAAGGAGGAAGTGATTTATTAACGGACCATAGATTTAGAGGTCCTTGTTATTTGATATATAACTTCTCTGGCTTATGTTTAACATATTTAGTTCATAGAAATTTATTTCTATGAAGTCAAGGACTGGATGAAAATAATTGAATTAAAAAGAATCGATAACGTATTAAATTGTCCTGATTTTTCATAAGAATTTGATTAAACGATTGTCCGTTATTCTTAAACACATCGTTATATGTTGACTGCCATTTTATACACTTAATTTTATAAATACACTGTCAAAAATGCTAACTTAAAAATTGCACAGCGAAATAACAATTTAGAAGTTAAAGATATAATTGAATATTCTAATCTTAAGCTGTTTGTTTCCTACCTGTAGTTCTTAAAAGTTTAAATAGTCTAACCATTCATCTTAAAGCGTATTATGCGGTAGTTACATAAGTACTAATTAACGTGTTTAGTTAGATCGATATCGTGACGGTAATTTGCATACCCCTTCGAGATTTTTCCCGAGGCAGTCGGCCGAGGCAGAGGCAGATATCGCACGAGCATTAATTCAAATTGCAGTATCACTCATCCCTGTAGTTTGTGTGTAATACGTACCTCTCACAAGCGTAAAGTGAATTCGAATCCAGGCCTACACTCCTTCTGCATAGATTACCTTAGCGGTAAACGACAAATGAGGAATTTAAATGGACGTGAATAAAAATAGGAGGATTATCTAACAATAGCCATAAGCCATGCATTATAGCCAATAGCCAATGGCCAATAGCCATGCAAGCATGATGTATGTATTATAACAGTGGAACGGTACAAATGGTATATTTTAATTAATATACGTATTACAATAGGATTTTTAAAATTGATATTTCATAAGTTCATGTTCATTTCTAGCATATCCTTTATTCTATGGGAAGTTAAGCAATCAATACGGCACGCTGCCGTCACGAACAGTATAGCGCGGTACTTTACCCTATACTACCCTGTACTGAGTAAAGAGAGCTGTGATCATTTTAGATAGAACATCAAAATCTTATATGTTAGTAACTTTTGATTTGTTATAAAATAATTATATTTCTCGTTGGAACGATGTTACGATATTTTAAATTAGTTAATGTGTATTAGGTTTTGCCTTATTTCAGTGATACGTTACTAAACTCTATACCACGAGAACTTATAATGACGTCATCGCGTCATATCGTACTCCGTTATACACAAGAATGTAAATATCGTTTTGTTGTCGCTAGTTGTCTATAATAAACAATAAAATAGATGAACAAAACAACGTTTCGTAGTACCGGTCGGTGTTGTCATGTCTGTTTAAAGCTGATGACGTCACTATCAGTTCTTGTGTTAAAGACTATATGTATATATTAGCTTAGCAGTGAAGAAAATGAAAAGGATGAAAAATCTACCAATTCGCATTGAAAATGGCTGGTGAATTATAAAAAATCCTCTCGGAGGGTGCCGATGCGGGTGCCCTGTAGTGGCGTGTTATAAGCTGACGCAGATCCCGTTGTCATATCACTTGCTCAAAACACTAGTTTCGGTTTAGTCTGACAACAGTAACATGAGTTCCTAACTAAGCGATCTTTATTGTCAAGTGTTGTGACACTTTATCGCGAGAACATTGTCGCGGGAGGGTCGTGTTGATTTATTGTGTACGTTTATGATTTGTGGCACTTTTGGGGTCTTCCTACATTCTAATAATATAGGTCCTCTTCAGTCATTTGTTTTAGTGTGCATGTTTGGCGATGTGGCGGAAAATAACAGGTGTACAACTAACTTGACAGTCATTTGTTTCATTGTGCTCTCAAAATTGACAGTATTTTACAATGACATGTGTCTAACTGTGTTTAAAATAATTTTTCATATCATAACATAAATCATAACATGAAATGTGTTATTTCTAATTAAACTTTCTGTTTTCTATTTTTGACAGTATGACAAAGAATTCGCATCCGTAAAATCTGTAAAGGAAATTTTTAATTATTAATAATGACGAAGGGAAATTAAAACGCTTACTTACAAGCATGGTTGCACGCATGCGTGACAAGACAATAAAATAAAACATCCTTTGCACACTGTGGAAGGAAAGGGGAGAGGTAATACTCGTAGGTCTGTCCAGACAAATGGCTACCTGTCCAGTCCTACTTTCATTTTTCACTTTGTATTTTTCACAAAGCACGAAGTAGATTGTAGGTCTGATATTGTTGATAATGATATTGTACGTCATAACTTTTAAGATTATGGCTAGTATTATCTAAAGATATTTTGTTGTTGTATCATACAATTGTCTTCGGTGATGAAAGTGATTAATTGCCACAATAAGTAAATTACTGTACAGCAAGAATTTTGAGAAAGTTTGTACAGTAAAATAACGATCTGCACTAGCCAATACAACTCCTTTAGGTGCAGCCCTTTAATTAACATATTCAATGGTCGTCTAGAAGAGGCTAACGCAAATACGTTTTCTTTATAGAGGAGATGACAGATGAGGAGCGGCACGTATATGGTCAGGGGTCACCTCTGCCGCCTATGGACACTGCCAACACCAATTTGTCAAAATGTCCTATATTGTCAGTTTTTGGACTTTGTTCTAAATATCGACGTCGAGGATCCCAATAGTCCTAACAGTTCTAATAGTCGCTGAGATCATGAGAGCGGTGTTCTGAAATCGAGGTTCCACGACAAACGAGGCTTTTTAGCTATAAATGCACAGACTTGTGTTTAGTGGGGTTTTATTTGACCAAATTAAGTTTACCACCGGTCCAGATTCGGTGTAACGAGTCCACTATTTCGGATATTCCACGAGTCCACGACCTTATAAATACTCTTTGTTTGTTATGTGTTTGTTGGTTCTTGTATTTTGTGAGCAGCATAATATATAAAACCTCAAAACTAGGTCATACCTATTTCCATTTCAATGCGCTTGTATAGCACGTGAGCCGCGTCTCAAAAATTTAGGCAAACCTCATTCAGTATAAGAATCATGTAAAGAGCATTAAAATATAAAGTTGTGGTGTTTTCAAAGGAAAACTCTGTCTCAAAAGTACTATAGTTACGCAGCTCGAACTACAGTAACAAAATTTCCTTCCTAAATTCTTTTTTCTTCTTGCTGAAATGATAGAAGTCTTAAGCGTGTATTTTTGTGATTTAAGTTACGGCTGAAAATGGTAGAGTAATTAACATAAACGCAAAAATAAAAGTAACAATAGATATCTATCGATCTATTTACGTCAGTAATCTTATTATTAGGTGTGCGTCTCCTGAGTCCAGACGTTATTCGGAGCGCCCTATTACCCACCCAAGGACCTCAGTTCATTTTAGTGATGATATTCTCGTGCTCGTGGGCTTTCTGCCCGCTGACCTCGAAGTTGTAAGGAACACAGTGTCGACACGGTGACGAATACTAGACACAGTGTTTTGTTGACTCAACAGTAGAGTCTAAGCGGCACAGTACTGCCCGTACTACCTTCTCAGGTGCCTCATGCGAACCGAACTGTGTAACCGTTATTGGTATTCATCTAAAATAAAGTATATAGGTTAAGTGTTTCAATTAAATATACGAACACTCAACCTAACTCAATAGACACGTAACTCAGAACAGCCCCAAACTCCTAAAAGGTCATTCGTGCTGCAAGGATAGAAGAAGAACGCTTTCTCGTAACCGTGAGGTGAGTGCTCGGAAGCTCGATGTTTGGGCTAAAGTAGTGAGATAGTGACGGAACGGCACAAGAGATGGAACCTGACTCCACAATGACGAATGAGTCGAATTGTAGAGAGCTTTAGCTTTATTTTTCCTGGACGTGTCGTTTGGGCTTAAGTCTCATCGAGTGGGCCAGATGGTATTCCTGCGGTGGTGCTCAAATTTTGCGCTCCCGAGTTGTCTCCGGTGCTTACGCGACTCTTTAGGCTCTCATATTCCACAAAAAGCTTCCTGTCAGCATGGAAGGTAGCTCATGTTCACCCTTTGCCTAAAAAGGGTGACCGCACCGACCCGGCCAACTACAGGCCAATAGCGATCACCTCCCTCCTCTCCAAAGTGACGGAGCGTGTTATAAACACACAGCTCCTTGGGTACCTAGAGGATCACCAGCTGATTAGCGACCGTCAATATGGATTTCGCCATAATCGCTCGGCTGGTGATCTTTTAGCGTATTTAACACACCGCTGGGCTGACGCCATTGAGAGTAGAGGCGAGGCTCTGGCTGTAGGCCTAGACATTGCGAAAGCTTTTGACCGGGTATGGCACAAATCGCTGCTTTCCAAGTTACCATCTTTCGGGATACCCGAGGGATTATGCGAATGGGTTGCCAGTTTCCTGACTGGACGGAGCATCAGAGTCGTTATCGATGGTAGCTGCTTCAACACCATGTCCATTAACGCTGGCGTCCCGCAAGGCTCCGTGTTGTCCCCAACTCTGTTCCTTCTGCATATCAACGACCTATTGCAAATTGGTGACATACGTTGCTATGCAGATGACAGTACTGGAGACGTCTTGTACAGGGGCCGCGCCAACATCCCTCGGGTCGAAGTGGAAGAGAGTCGCGCCAGGCTTGTGTCTGAAATCGAAGACTCTTTAGATCTAGTCTCGATTTGGGGTTCTATGAACCTAGTTCAACCCCATTTCAACCCCAGTAAGACGCAAATCTGTGCATTCACCGCTAAAAAAAACCCTTTTGTTGTAGCACCTCGCTTTCAGAGCATACCTCTTAAGATCTTGGAGAGTATCGAGATCCTTGGTATCGATATCTCCAGCAAAGTCGAATTTAGGGGTCATCTGGACAATAAGGCCAAAATGGCCTCCAAAAAGCTCGGTGTGCTGAACAGAGCGAAGCGGTACTTCAAACCTGGGCAACTCCTTATGCTTTACAAAGCTCAGGTGAGGCCCCATATGGAGCTCTCATCTCTGGGCCGGCGCACCGAAATACCAATTGGACCCATTTGACTCTATCCAACGACGTGCTGTTCGTATTGTCGACGATCCCACTCTCACGGGCGGTTCAGAATCCCTGAGCATTCGGAGAGACGTTGCGTCTCTCTGTGTGTTCTACCGCCTGTACAATGGGGAATGCTCTGAAGAATTGTTTAATATAATTCCCACCTTGGGTTTCTACAACCGCACCTCCCGTCACAGAAGTGCGGTCCATTCGCATTTCCTCGATACGGAGGTGTCGCGCACTATGCGGTCCAAAAACTATTTTATACCGCGAACCCGTAGGCTGTGGAACGAACTGCCTCAAGAGGTCTTTCCATTGAGCTACGATATGGGGTTCTTCAAGAGAGCTGTGAATAGGATTTTGCAAGGTCGGCGGCGCGCCCGCATGCCCCCTGGTGTTGCAGGTGCCCATGGGCGGCGGTAACACTTACCATCACGTGGGACCGCTTGCTCGTCCGCCCCCTAGTCTATAAAAAAAAAATAGGTTGAATAGGAGTATGATATGTCTCTCGCTCATTGGGCATGAATACTTCCGAAAGAGCCTTCATGGCATGAATCTGAATGAATCTGGCATGACTGAGTGGGACTTGAAAGATGAGGACCTTCACCACGTGGTTATATACGAATATATGAGAAGAAGCTTAAGGAGGCGGTCTTATGAGTACCTGTAATAATATAGTGAAGTGAATGCAATAATTTCAAGAAGTGAAGGAGATTTAAAAATAGGTTCAGTAGTTTTTGAGTTTAATTCCTCAATAAAACAAACAAAAAGCAAAGACACCGTCTCTCTTTGTAATTTTAGTATAGACTTGTAGATCTATCTACACCGACAACACATTGTGGCATACGCACAAAAGCAGAGAATGTCCCTGTTTATAAATAGGTATGTTTGAAATCTATTTGGTCGTGTATCGTAAGGGAATTCGATACGTTATTATGTCAATAAACAAAAGCAATGTATGTTTTCATCTGCGGATGGTATTATTGCTTCCATTTGTATTCCCACATGGTGCTATGTTCGAGCCATGTTTCTTCTATAAAGAAAAGTTTTAATTCGTTGTGGCGGTGCGATACAGCAGTTGTCTACACAGCTACACTCGTACATATAACACAACCACACTAACGAAATACTACCTATGTACGTACAGTCAGCAAAAAAGCCGCTAAAGATGTAGGCTTTTAAAGCTAATGCTGCTATTTTCGGCATTTAAAAAAAATGCAAATTAATATTTGTTATTATACGCAAAACGAGTGTCTGCCTGCTTTAGCACCACCCTCTCCTCGTCGGTGTCGTAAATGGCGACGGATAACAAAGCGGCTACCACAAGTACACACAGCAAATATCTCTAGCAGCTCTTTTGAGGCGTCGAATATTTATTTATACCTACTTTGTGTAAGGCTTACACGCGAAAATGAAAATATATTTTATGAATTCCAAGTTTCATCAATCAATCCAATATAACATTTACAATTAAACTACAAATCGCTTTAAACATTTTTTTTTAATCCTTTTTAATGGTGTTATAAATTCTAATATAAAATTGCTTTAAATATTTTAGTGGGAAATACTCGCTTGACATTTCAAAGTATAAATCTGTATTCTTTTTAATATTTTTTTACCATTATTAATAATTTGCGTACCTATTAAGATTAAAATAATTACGGAACTTTTGTCAGGAAAAAGGCACAAAATTTTCCGGAGGAATTATAAGATTTCCAAACCGTACATTGCCTTCATTATAATCCTTATAATGACGAAATAAAGAACTTTTACTCATTTTGTATATATTGTTCATTTTGTTCAGATTTTTTCAAGTATTTGTGTTTATCTACATTTGTGTTGTTCGATATTTTTTTTAAATAATAATAATATAATTCAACATAAATTAACAAATAATAATAAAAGAACGCATAGCGCGTGCGACATTCTTGATGTATGTCCCCTTGAACCGGTTTGTCACAGGGGGCACGTGAACCTGTCGGTGAGCGGTCACGCACACATAGCTGCGCTATAGTAGTAGGTACACATATTACATAGGTTCGCGTCGGGTTTGTTTAAACCTTATATCTCTGTACGAATATTTATTCATGTACCATAAACTCCGCGGCCACCACCTCCGAAAGAATGGACTCGCCAACCCGCTGGGCCAGCGTGTCGTTTTAAGGTTCTAAGGTGTAGCTCGTGCACAAGACAATGTTCAGGAGGAGGCCTGTGCTTAGAGGGGTGTTTGATGTTTGATCGGGGATGTTAGAGGGGCCCCTCACGGGGCTGGTGACGGATCTACCGAGAGCTGTTAATTAGGAGGATTTATGAAGCGATTTTTCTTCTATCCGTACATCACCTGCGGCGAACGTAGAATGCACGTTTCATACAGAACTCAGTTAAAGTTCTCGCTGTTTTCGCTACATTCTACCAAATATTCTGACGAAGATATCGGTGTATTGGTGTGACTAATTGTATCAGCACTCACAGTAGTACAGGACAAATAATTTTAATTAGGCTCGAAACTAATTTAGTTGGTCTAATTAGTGTATTAACAATAGATAGATAGTAAGGCGATGGGAAGTTCATATTGAATATATTCCTATAGAGTGTTATTGTGCTAAGTGTTACTTAACTGATTTTTTAGTATAAATAATAACTGAATTTGTGTGCTCTTGTAGAAAAATTGGTGTAGCATGTGCGCAAAAGGTTTGTAAATACCAGTAGCGAATCTCGCTGTGTTATTCGTGATAATAATGGAACTACTAATTTAGTACTAAATATAATCTATATCAGCATACCATACCGTACCGTACCATATCGTAACCAGTCCTTTCAGTATCTATTGCTGGACATGGGTCTCCTCGTACACATTGTCTTGTGCATATCAGCATAATAATATGAAGTCTCAACATCGAGCACAACTCTTTCCTTTATATATGTTACAATTTAAACCCGTTTTTTGTAAAAACGCGTTTCTTCTAGTAAAAACTAGTTTTGACTGAACGCCTTCGTTACAACTAGTTTTTCCTAGTAAAATGTAAAATTTACTGACAAACAAATTTGAATGTTAGTTATAACTAGTTTTACTAACACAGTTAAAACTACTTTGAACTAACATAAGCGCCATAACGGATCGTTGGTGAGCATTGAAAACGTACTGAGCCAAGTTATCATATTCTCCAGGTCAAACTTCCTTGTTTGATGTAAAACTTAGTGATGCTAAATTTTGCATTAAACATATACAGAACAAAGAAATATTCTTAAAGAAAAATACTTGAATAATGAAGTATTAAAAGGAGTACTTGAAAACGAAAAGGTTAAAACACTATTAATCGGATTTATGTAGCGAGATAGAATTAACATACGGCGAAATTTTAAATTTCAACACGGAAAATACGGATTTGGCTATATAAAATATATAAATATACGTACTAAAAATAGATATTAAATATATAGACCATACATAAGATACTATAAATATACCCAATACTTATAATACATACGTACAAATAATATAAATTGGGCAGATTTTAAAGTAAATGGAGAAGCATTCGATTTTCGTATCGACAGAGGAGTTTCGATATCGACGATTAACTATGATCACATAAAATATTCTAAGATCCCATACATAGAGATAGAATCGAGATTATTTACTCGGCGTAGGAGAAATAAGATTTTGTTATTGGCAATAACATTTTGTTCGTTATTGAATTGAAAACATACTGTGTAATATGGTATAAATATTTATAAGTACTGTGTGACTTTGTTTATATTAAAAATAATAAAAAATAACGAAATGAATCAGTTAAAACTGTTTTTGACCGAGGTAAATGTTAATCTGGCTGGGAGTTTGTCATAAATAAGCGCAATAAATACCTACAAGTATTTATTGTAGTATAAGTATAGTATTGTAGTGTAAGTAGTATAAAAGTTAAGAGCTAAAGCCCACTTAACAGCTTAGCGAGATACGCCCGAGCAAACCGCGAACTCAGAACAGGCTTGATTAGAAGTCTGAGGCAATCGCTAAGCGCAGCGGAGCGATCAGTCTCAGACTTCGTGTTTATTTTTTTTTAAACAATGCAAATATTCTTTCTGCCCAGGAACAATTCAAGCGCATTCGCGGTTTGTCCGGCCACATCTCGATGTGCTGTGAACATAGGCACTGATTTTAATTGGTTTTGTCTGGTTCATTCCGTTAGACCTAGTTTTCCCTAGTTAAACTAGTTTTAACTAACATTCAAATTTGTTTGTCATATTTGTTTGTTTTTACTAGGAAAAACTAGTTGTAACGAAGGCGTTCAATCAAAATTAGTTTTTACTAAGAAATACGTTTTAGGCACTGAAAACTGGTTTTAACTGTAACATTATATGTTGATCTATATCGAGGTACACTTTCTTCGGCGCTGCAATCTCTTTGTGTGTCACGGCCTTCTCCACTATCGTCTTCCTCTTTGAATGATTCTTTGTGTCTCTCTTTCAGGTGGTTTTCTTTTTTAGTTTGGAAAGATCTCCCATAACAGAGTTCAGTATACATATAACACACGTTCCCGAGTATATAACACATGCCATACAACGTTAGATCAATGTGAATTATGGCTCGATACATAATCCACGTAGACATAATGTCGAATGGGAGTATAATAATAGCGATTGGTAGCTCAGTTGCTTGGCTTCATTGTTAATAATTTTAAAGAAGTCAACATGATTTTCAACGAAGATATCAAAGTGTTATATCTACAAAGATTAGATATACTTAATTTTAAGCTGAACAGTATAAATCCGTGGTCCATAAACGCATTAGGTTATCACGTGTTCATCTTCTCGATGAAACTTGTAAATTGTAAGGTAATAAAAAAACATTATGAATTATGTATTTGTGTTGTTTCTGTTTATTTCTAACTCAATAAAGCGCGCTCAATAACAGGGAGGTGGATTCCATCCGACCCGTTGAATCCAATAACGTTTCCAATTTGGTCTCACCTCGCGAAATGCACTTTGATACGTATAAATAGGCTTTAGAGCTATCTGTGAATAGCAATTTCATTAATACAGTATAGTTTATGATACGTACCTATAATACTTTTCAAGTTCTTCGTAATTCGACTATCTTACCATCGTTTCACTGAGCAGCTTAATGTGTTCTGAGTTCTGATATGCGGAAGAGGCAGTTACCAATCAAATGGACTTTGTACAATCTATTGATATATAGTATATCGTTACGAGTTTATTTACATACTAACAGATAAGGACACAAAGTCACCTAATTTCTTATTTGCCATCAAATATATTTACAAAATCAGAATTAGTCATTTAGGAGCATTCAAAAAACGACGCATGAAAAATACATAAGATATAAGACATAATTAATTTACATAAAAGATAACGATCCACAAAATTCATATAAAATACAGTTATTTGCATAATTTGAGTGAAAACAACAACTTACATGACACAGTTTATTTATAGTTGTGGCAATCAGAGACACGGTCAGTCGCGTGATTACGCTACTGGTCGCTCGATAAAACTATAATAAAAACCATCGCTATAACTATTTAGACAAGTGAGGTCCAAACGTTTTTGGCCTGACATATTTCTAGATGTCTAAAAAAAAACAAATTATACGTCATTGTAATTTTCATTTATCCTGCTAATTAGTTCCTACTTTTAATTCATAATTTTTAGAGTTCAACCCTCGTTAGTTTTGATTCCTCGACTCTTAGAACAACAGGAAGTCGCAAAATCTTTTAGATGTTTATATAGGAATATCGTTCCGTGATTAACTTCCTTACAAAAGAAAGTGTCAGTCCGACTGATATAAAACAAAGGTTGGATAATGTGTACTGGGATTCTTCTCCGTCATTTACCATCGTCAAAGATTGTTGTAAGCAATTTCGTTTAGGACGAGAGTCCATCGACGACGAACCTCGCTTCGGTCGACCCGTTGAGGCACTCACTCCAAACAACATCAAATTAGTGGAAGAAGTAGTTCTGAGCGACCGATGGCTAAAGAAGAAAGAAATAGCAGTGAGAACAGGGCTTTCAAAAACTATAGTCCTTACGATTCTTCATGAACGTCTTCATATAAATAAAGTGGGTGTGGGTGCCAAAACGTCTTTCAAGTGTGCAGCGAAGTGAACGAGTCGCTACTCGTCGCTACTGAGAGGCCTCCAAAAGTTCCTTAGAGCACGCTTGCTCTAAGGAACTTTTGGAGGCCTTAACGGAAACGGAAATAATTTTTGGAGTGAATTGTTACCGGACATGAAACTATAGTTCTTTACTATGATTATTTTTTCAAAAGGGATCGCGATGGAGTGGCGTCGTTCTAATTAGCACCGCACACAAAGGCAAAGCTAATTCAGTCCACCAAAAAGAGTATGGTTTCGAAATAGAACAATACTACGGTGACTAAAAGCTATTATGCTAACCTTATAGAGCAATTACGAGAAGCAATCAAGCAGAAACGTCGTGAAAAACTAATCACGCTGGGTTCACGCCGCCATAGTTGCGAAAGCTGCTTTTTCAAAATGTGGTTTCACGGAAATTCGTCACCCACCCTATAGTCCTAACTTGCCTCACAGTGATTACTATTTGTTCTCAAAACTCAAGTGGAAAATCTTCTACCCCTTAAGTCCTTAAGGGGTAGAAGATTTTCCACTAATGACGAAGGGATCGATGCGGTTGTCGCCCATTTTGAAGACCAAATTTCTGACTATTTTTATACTGGAATAGAAATGCTAATTAAACGAGCCGAAAAGTGTGTTCAAATAGACCCTATATTGAAAAATGAAAATAGTTTCATAAACTTGAGTGTCCTTTTTCTTTGTCGGGCCGGAAACTTTTGGGCCTCACTAAGTCAGTTATACTGTCATATGTCGACATTTAAAAAAAAATGCTGTTGTATATACACGGTGAAACAAGGGAAGGGAGTGAATCATCTTAAGCAGGGTGATGGGAGACCTCAATACCTATCGATTTAATCCCCATGTATGTTCTGAAATATTCATTGGTTCAAAAGTTATTTGGATATTTGTAAAATTTTGGTAAAAATCAGATTTTAGACTAAACTTCGTAACTACATCTAAACTATTAGGTCTACAATCGTGATTTTTTTTTTGAGAGTATTCCCATAGTGGGCCATACGTACCATAATATCGCTTTGAGTCGTGACCCCATAAATTTCCACTTAAAACAAATCTTAAAATTCCTAAATATATAGATTTTTGGCACTTGTATCGTTTGAGTAAATTTTTCAACATGATACTCTGGCAGTAGCCGACTGAAACTTGCAGGGTTAATTCTCCACGAACGTGAGCAGTTTTGAAGATGAGTTGTAGAAAATAAACTTTTGTGAATTTTTTTGCCCTGAAAGTTAGTGGAAAAATTTGACGTAAAATTTTTAAGATTTTTTTTATTTGAAAATTTATGGGATCACGTGTCAAAGCAATATTATGGTACGTGAGACGATTTTTACTAAAATTTTACAAATATCCAAATAACTTTTGAACCAATGAATATTGCGGAATATATATAGGGGTTAAATCTATTGGTATTGAGGTCCCCATCGCTCTGCTTCCGACCTCCCTTGTTACACCGTGTTTAAAAGCGCATCCAGCTGCGATTGGTCGTTCGGTCGCGTGACTGCTGTCAAGTTGTATACTGCAGTAATACGGCTCAGTAATCACCAGATTACTGAGATCACAGATATCTGGGCCACCAGGCCCATATACTCCCGGAGGCCTCAAGGAAAAAAGGTAAAAAGGCTTCCGCATTTTTCGAGGGAGCTGGGGTGGCTTGGTGTAGCCTCAATTACGGAACATCGATACTGGGAGTAAACAAACAAGCACAATGGTCGCAGAGTATAGCTCGTGCCAAACTTCTTGTTCGCTCTGAACCCGAGGCGAGTGAGCTCAGGTACCAATACTCCCCAATATATTTCAAATTACCCCAGGTACCCCGCTATTTATGCTAATGCAACACCACTCACCTCGTGTTCAGAACCAACAAGAAATGGGCGCTACCTGCAAGACTAAGTGCGGAAACCTGCCAGTTTAAGATGAAGATGAAGATGCTGTCAAGTCGACAAGCGACACCGTGTGCCCGACGCTTTACTGATTTTTCCAGAAAAGTTTTCGCTGCTCTCCTGAATTAGAATCCGGTCGCTGCTCGTTTAAAGTTTTTTTTAAATTATTCATTATTTAACGTTTACCTTAAATCACTTATTATTTGGAAATAGGAAGCTTAATTGTAATGGAATATGGTTTCTAAGTTTCATAGTAACTATTGTCATTTATTTATATTTTGTTCATATGTAGATACTACACGTTTATACATATGTTCATATGCAAATACTGAATAAAAAGCCACTACTACAATACAGCAAATTCTCTTGTTTGTAAGGGCATGTAAGGCAAACACGATTAGACATTTGCAATGGGCCCAAATTCCGCGGTCGAAGTGGAGCGTAATTATTTACTCGGGTACCAAACTAAATAGAGGCCCACGTAATGCCCCGAGCACCCAGGACAAATATCCACGCACATTTTGCTTCAAGGGCTGAGTTACACTCCGTTTAATACACTGTTAATGGTATTATGAAAGCGTAACAACAACGTCACATGAAGTTAGGTCAATGTTAGCGAGGGACGACTCGTAATTAAGTTTTCAATAGAGCTGAAATGTGGTTTAAGCAAACGCCGCTGCGCAAACTGGTCTGTCACAACTTCCCAAGTCACTTGTCTACCCGTACCTGTGGACTAGTTGATTTAATATGCAAAAGTTGATCACTCTGTGCAGTATAGTGTTCCATTTGATGGAACAAAATTTAAACTCGTCGGGGAACGTAAGAGAAGTTAAAAAACCTATCAGAGGAGCGGCAGTTAAACATGATGTTTTTCAAACGGAGTTTATTCTTTCTTTCGCGTATTACATGGCGTAAAAGGATCGTTGAAGGCACTCGCCTCGTGCGATCAGTGTGTTTACACCCCATTCGGCTCAAACTGTCGGCCTAACAGCGCACTGAAACACAAGGACCCCAGATGTACCGCTTTAGCACCGTGCAATTTAAGAGTAAGTTGAAATGTACTTTCAAATATGTGGTGTGGTAATGACTAGTATTTCTTAAAGTGTTTATAACTAGACCATTCACTTGTAAAAGAACATCAAGCACTCCATCGCTCGGGAAAAAATATGAAAGTTAAAACTTCTAACTTGTAATTTCAAATTAAAACAAAGAGCCATTACAAAAAGTCTAACGGTACATCACTTTCCCGCCAGTGATCTGTTGCCAGAAATATAGCATGCTAAAGTCATACGTGCAAAAAGGCCGCGAACTTTTCCGACTACCCATTTTTATACCAATAAGTATTATATATATATATAATTATACAAATTTGATATAGAAAGACGATTCACATTGTAAATCGCTATAACACTTCTAGCATAAAGCTATTGAAGTGTGAGAAACTATCTCCGTACATTCTTTTTAAACTTAACCATGCGTACTTTCAAGTATCGTTTTGGAGTTTTTTTATTTCATGCCGGTTTCTCCATATTGCAAGCGAAGTCGAGAACTGCAGTTGAACGATACAAGTGCACTTTAAACGTCTTTCAAACGGAAATATTGTTTTCAATCAAGGAAAAATCTATAAAGCTTTACATTTTCTCATAATACAATCAGTAGACTTTTTCTTTGTAACGTGTATTTTTTGTATGAGATGAACCTACCCTTTAATACCCACTGCTGGACGCAGCCTCCTGATGCACATTGTGTTGTGCATGAGAGACATATGGCCTTAAAACGATATGCTGCCCAAGCGGGTTGGCTAGTCCAATCTTTTAGAGATGGTGTAGGGCTTGTGGTAATTCGTTTTGTTATCCTTTAATCTCATTATACGTCACTCACGGGAAGGGATGGGGGTGGAGCTGTTCTAAAGCCGGCCCACACCACATAGCAATCCTATTGCCATAAAAATAAAATACATATATACTAATTGAAATAATACTATGTAAATTAAATTGAAACGTCTTAACTCAGTTAAGCTGAAATGGTTGAATAGAGATAAACTGAATCTAGCTTAGAGATACATTAACACAAAGACTAGGTATAAATGTTGAGATATTGCAGTTGAACTGTTATGTGCACGGATTTACTACTGCTAAAATTGGAACAGATTTTAATAAAGCAAAAGGCTTTAGTTAGATAAATAACCTAAATAGTGATAAAATTTTCATTAATTGTGAAGTATCGAAGCGGGAACATATATTCAGATAAATAGACGATGCATTTGAGTAAACTAGTCATTTATGTACACTGAAATCTTTCATAAGATGTTAAGAGACTGTGGAAATCGTTGAAAGGAAATCATTGGAACAATAGATCGTTGATTTTTATTTCCAACCATTTTCCTAGAATTTAAAGGAGACGGTTGCACAATAATTCTCTACATTGGACCCATTAGTGCACAATTGGAGTGTATTGTAGGGAGAAAACTACAACAACTGAGTCGTGTACAATAGTTTGTTTGTACTAAACATTTCTTAGACAGACGCACGTTCAAACTTACTTTGTAATTACGGTGGTTGAATAACTTGCATAATTTCACGAGCAACTATAGAGTTTCTTCTACAAAAAAATAAGAAACTGTCGAAACAGTGTTTAACATTGATTTAATTGGCTCTCGACTAATCAGATTCGTTATTAAAACGAGCGGTTTCGCGATTGATCGGTTCGTACATTTGCTGATTTTGTCTTGTTTACTGAAACCTTACGGCAGAAATAACCTACACCGTAGTCATAACCGCATCAAAATATATCCAGTAGAACCCAAGATATAAGCGAAAAGACAGACAGAAAAACAGACGTTTTGAGTTTGTTAATAGGTTTGCCCGCGCACCGCTTATAAAAAATCTAAATATCGGTTCAATTTTTTTTGAGATTACCTAACATAATAAAAAAATAACTAATAATTTTTTCCTTCTAATAGAAAAAAATAGAAAAAATATATATATAGCTTAGAAAAAAATATCCAGTTATCTTATATAACATAATAATAAATAATAAAGAAAGACATTCCGAGCATCTGTCTATAGTTCGCAGGGCTACTACAAAGTCGAGGTCGCCGCACTGATACGGCGATGACCACACGACGGCGAATTTACTAAAACAAACTTCTTTACTAAAACTAAAACAAATTTATTTTAGTAAAGAAAATATTTTAGTAAACGAATTTACTAAAACAAAGATGGTGGCTGTTGCATGGCAGCAGCATTCGACATTTTTTTGTTTGTGTCGCTCGTAATATCAAATGTTCTCTAGTAATGTGTCCGTCCGCATTGAATATACGAGTATTATGGACAGCGACAAGCGACGACATTTGATTTTAGTAAAGCGATGGTGGATCAACGGCTGTGAGCTGTGAACAAATCGTATAATAAAGCTTACCAAATACCGGCCCCATTGTTATGTGATTAGCGTGAAAGAGCGAGATGTACTTCGTGCAACGAGTCACGAGAGGTGCGGGAGAAGCTGTAGCAGCATAGAATTTAAATACAGTAACCAAATTTAAGAATATAGGTACAGCATTCTAATTAAGCCACTATTGAGCATATAGTTTTATAAATTATTTGTTTTTAACCTCTGAACTAATATTGATTTTTTAAATTGAGATTAAGAGTGTGTTTAACGGAAATTAAGTATTGTTAATTTAGCGAAAAAATTAAAACAGTAGTTAAATTATTTTTAGAGTTTATCAGTAAAGAGCTTTCTTTTATTATTTTGTTAGTTTGAATACATTTTATTAACGTATATGTAGACCCACTAAACAACTTTTAAAGAGCAACTAGAATTCTAGAAGAGAATTGTATTTACAACTACTAGAGTTTACAGAGATTTTCTTACTACTTTTAAGCAGCCCACAGATGAATTAAGAACCGGTCGAAGCCATTGTACAGATTATTAACTTATGAGAGTTTAGAATGCTGATATGTACTAGGTACCTTTTTTTGCTTTTGGCTAGCCAATGCGACCAGCCATTGCGCAATGCAGAGGCGGTTCGCTGGTTTATCACTAGTGCAGTGCGGACACACATTTATTCGCGTTGCCGACGCGTCATCTCCTTATCGGTGCGGCCTCGGCCTAAGAAGCGTAATGTGCGACGCCCTTCGGCCAGGTGGACGGACGGCGATTTTTTTCTTTTTTTTTTTATAGAGATGAGGGCGGACGAGGAAGCGGTCCCACGTGATGGTAAATGTTACCGCCGCCCATGGTCACCTGCAACACCAGGGGGTATGCGAGCGCGCCGCCGACCTTGCAAAATCCTATTCACAGCTTTCTTGAAGAACCCCATGTCGTAGTTTAATGGGAAGACCTCTTGAGGCAGTTCGTTCCACAGCCTACGAGTTCGCGATATAAAATAATTTTTGGACCGAACAGTGCGCGATACCTCCGTATCGAGGAAATGCGGATGGACCGCACTTCTGAACCCGAGGTGTGGTTGTAGAAACCCGAGGTGGAAATTACATTGAACAATTATTCAGAGCATTCCCCACTGTACAGGCGGTAGAACACACAGAGAGATGCAACGTCTCTCCGAACGTTGAACTTGAACAAGTTCGCAAATAGTGGTTGGATGAGAAGGTCAAATATCGTGTGTGATGTGCAAGTCGTAGAAGAGAAGCCTATATTCAACAGTAGAGAAACAGGCTGAAGGTATAATAATAAAAATAGAATAATAAAAAGATAAAAGATTTTTAGAGAAAAAGATAAATATAGTTATTTTCGAATCTATTGTTCCAAAATTGTTGTTGCTGTGATTAATTAAATCAAGAGTCGCGGACGTCAACGTTAAAATTAGCGGGAGAACCTTCAAAGGCTAAAATTGACTTTCAAAATTGTTAACATTTTATTCCAAAAATATTTACCGTTATTAAAAATATTAAATGCGCCATTAAAATGTGTTGAAGCAATTTATGTTACAACAACCTATCAGCTGCTGATTTTACGCATATTAGATTGTAAGGTAGTATATATTTATAGTTGTAATGCTTTTGTTGTAGCCGTTTTTTATAGTATAGATGGCAAACGAGCGGGCAGGCCACATGATGGTAAGTGGTCACCGCCGCCCATGTACACCTGCAACACCAAAGAGTTTGCGAGTGCGCTGCCGACCATTCAGAATCCCGTTCACAGCTCCGTTACATTTTAGTGACGTCACTGAATCAGGAAAAAATAAAACTTATGTTTTACTTGTGCCTGTTTGGATAGCTATGGTTTATGCACCCTTTCTGTGTGTTGACATGTGCTTGTCTTTAAAATTCAGGTGTAAATGGTCCGTAAGTTGTGGTTGAAATAAATAAATAAACATTATTAATTTATTTAAACAATTGAAGCTAAATTGAATAATTTCGGTAAGAAATCACCTACATGACATTGAACAGAACATCGTGGGAAGGGCAAGGTGCACGCTGCAGTTCCACAGCCACTGGGCGTACTCAACTGGCCAAGTTATCCTTCTCTCACAGAAAACTACCGCAAAATGTACTGTCTTTCTCACTTTATCCTGTTTCCCCAACGAACGTACGTTTTTCGGTAGTTAGTGAGATATGACAAAGCCCATTCCCATTCCGTCCTATACTATTTCTTCCCATTTACCCCATTGTTTCTCCAAATTCATTCCTAAATGTCCGAAGGTAAGCAGCGTATCCGAGAGCGTGCGGACGTTTGTTATTCTGGACCGATCATGGCATTTATCACGGATGTTCATGGGTTCTAAGTGAACTGTCCGCTCGTCTGCCATCTTCGTTCTATGAAAAAAAATCTGCCTCAGGACCGACAATAGACGAGACGACTACTCCATAGTAGATGATCTCTGTATAGTGATCACATACGGTGAAGCGCAGTGTGGAACGCTCTTCGGCCAGATGGTCCGACGACTTGTCGGTCGGTAGTGGATAAAACGGAAAACCCGAAGGTCACCGAAGCATGTGGCGATGAGGCCTTTATCCGGCAGTGGAATGACGCAGGCTAGTGGTATGGAGTATGGAGTTTTTAATGTAAATATATTTTTTATGTTTGCCTTTCATCTGATAGAAAATTGGCAAGCCGCTAATGTCCTTAAAATCACTCGATTCTCTCAGTAGCACATGTTATTTATTTTATGTATTTCAATTCATTTATGTAGATAGTTCACAGCTTGAATTTAAGTAATGGTAGATAGCTAATATTAACAAAACATATAAGCCAATTAAAACTAATATTATGTTTAGTTAGTTATATTGAGGAACAGTTATAGATAAATTTGGTACTTTATCTATAACTATATAACATATCTATAACACGGAGGCCATTATGAAACCATTATAGCAGATTTATAACATTGTAATAGGTAGGTAGTATCGGTTGGCTTGTTATTAACTGCTAACAATCTAAACAAAAGCAAAGAAACTGTGTGTGACGTACGTCCGATATTAATAGTTGTAAGGAAGGGTCTTTCCCACGGGAATAACATCATCATAACTTGGTGTAACTTGAATTATTTAGTTACTAACTAGTTTCGGCAACTCGTTTGTGCATTCCGGACTTAATTAAAGTTGTTATAACGAATAATCTGTCATTATACTCGTATCATGAGAGCGAGTGTCGGTGATTCTGCGCTCCAGAGTACAGACGACAACAGGTCAACGTATATCCCACGAGTATCTACTTTATATAACTAGCCCTTTTATCGTTCACTTCTGGACAAGATAACACGCATGAGGTATGTATGGCTTTAAAACGTCATGCTGGCCAAGCTGGTTGGCGGATCCATTCTTTTAAAATTAACATTTTTCTGTCAGAAGCATTCCATCGATTATTGCGAGCTACTGGAACTAGGAATAGAATTTATATGTTTTGTTGTTTTCATGTGACGATATATATATGCCGTTCTTACCACCATTTACTATTGAAAGATCAGTTGAACATTACCTATAGAACGCTGCTTAAGTCTTAAAAGCTGTTTCCTCCAACCAATGCCGATCAAAGCGCTGCATTATTCGTGATGTTTTTGATGTAGTAGCCATAGTAACTTCCACACAATAAGCACTTTCTTGTAAATTTATAAAGACGTAGAACGTATATGTAGAACGTAGGTAGGTAGTATAGTGAGTAAAATGAGCGAATGATTGAATGTGAATGAGCAAAAATGATTCAAAAATGATTCATCCCCATATTATGTAGACAGTCGTTTGTAGTCGAAATCGTTTGGAAAATTACTGGAAAGTCAGTAAGTAATGTTACGGTGTGTAGAAGATCGGTGTTGTTATTATATTTTGATGAGGGAATTGGAAACTACTAACTGAGGAAAAATCTGTATGAAAAAATTACAGATTGTGAAAATCTGTACGAGAAATGTGCGAATGGTGAAAATATGTATAAAATTAACTCCTAATTTAAAATCTGTAGCTCTTGTTAAAAATCTTTATATCTGGCAGCACTGGATTGACTTCACATAAAGAGTCACATATCGCCGTTTTTTGTCTATTTTTGTCTCGTTTTATATTTCTTTCTCTTTCCGTTAAGTTGCGCTCATATCATCTTGATTCTAGTAATATTTTTAAATATTTTTTTTTTATTAATTTAAAGGACAGTATTCGATATGGTGCTCAATAATATATTTTTTACCCACGGTATATTAATATACCGTGTATACCGGATATATTAATATACCGGTATATTGGTATATTAATATGCATTTGGGATAAGAAAATATGACTATATATATGTTTGTATACTCTTTTATAACAACTTTTCTCTGAAAACGCTGAGCCGATTTTTAGCACGTTTTTTGTAAACATTTAATCGTACTTTAGAGTGTATTCCTGGATGGGTGTTGCGGTTCTAACTCATCAGAGGTGCTGCTGTACAAAATTACAAGTTGTAATGCTTTATGTATTCTAAACTAATGTACTTATTGGGATGCGTCTTTTTAAAATGAATAGTTAAAGAGGTATATATTGTAAGCATTTGATGCTGAGGCCGAAAGTGGGTAAGGAAACTCCTTGAAATGTGACTGTGATAGTGGGATCTGAGAAAATTCACACAGCGCACCAATGGATGGAGTGAAAACATAAGCTAAAAGTATGGCACTACAGTCTGCTACTATATATTATATTTCTATAAATTATTTGCGCATATTAATATTTACAATTTATTCTCCATTTGTAATTATTACATTTGTTTATTATTTGCATTTTTTTTTAAATTAAGGCATTAAGGTCGCCTTTTATAAATAAAGTTTATAATAATAATTTTTATATGTTTTAAAGTCGTTCATTATATTTAATTTCACTTTTATAAAATGTAAATAATAAGTAAACTTTATTTAATACAAACTTTATTTATTTAGGCATATAACACAAAAATGGCTACATAACTTACGAAAATAAAGCATACAATATTGGTAATAATAATCAAGATTTATAATAATAATAATAATAATAATAATGTTGCAAATATGAATGCAATTTGCAATTATGGGGTTTCGTGTCTTAATCCACCATGCGGACCAGGTGGTTTTATTTCTCAGGTACGCTTATTTTCCTTTATTATCAAGTGATATTAGAAAACATATGTAGAATCTCACAAATGTGAACACTCAAAGATCTGTACATGAGTCGAATCTCAGTGGCACGGGACGGGTTTCGAACTCAATATCTCACGAATATGAGTCGAGATTAAATGCCGCCATTACCGTTTTCAAAGTACTTGTGCTATTTATTATATTTAAATCAAGATTTAAACCAGTAATAACTGTGTCGATTAGTACTAGTTAAATATAGGAAAATAATTATTTAACAGAGAAGAGGTTATTTTTAAGCGGAAATTACGATATTTTTTTTATTTAATAAACGGTGTTGTAATGTAAATGTAATGTAATCGTTAATGTAAGTGTTATCCAAACGGCGACTCCAACTTGTTAATGGTCCTGCGAATTTCTCTAAAACCCACTTTAATTATCAGGAAAATGGTGTTAAATTAGAGAATCCAATTATATCGTTGACAGGCGCCAAGGTGCCTACCTGAGTGTGTGCTCGATGAAATTTTAATCTGTAAGAACTTTAAGTTAAATAGATCGAAGGCAACAACGCGCCAATCGGAGGAAGAATGAACAATGAGGAGTATGACGGAACGAAGAGCTTTCCCCATCCCATTATACTCGTCATTCTCCTATTATACTTAGGGATACGGTGGGCTGGGGAAGAAACCATATTGGAATAAGCAGATTCTTTTATCTTATATTTCTTGTTTCTTTTATTTCTTTCATCTTTTCTCTCACACATCACTCGAATAGGAAGGGATAGAATGGGATGGGAAATCAGCTCTGGCATATCTCACTAACTCCTGTTACACTTACGTACTTTCTGTCGGAGAGGGGTAACTTGGCCAGTCGGTCGCGACTAGCGGCTGTGGAAATGCATCCTCCACGCTCATTGATTTTAGCGGTCTTTGCATTCTAGGTTTAATTAGGAATGAAATCGAGGTACTAAATATCATGTGGACTTTTTGGCGGGAACTCGAGAAGTGAAGTTGAGTTTTTGTTTAATTTGTTACAAAAATTGTGTATTGTGGGCTTGTGGTTTAATAGTGATAGTTTATTGAACTTCAAAGTGTTTTTTGTGCGTAATGTTTGTGATAATCAAATAAAAGCATAGGACTGTACTTCCAAGGAGCCCTTTTCTCAGTAAACTTACAATCACTTTACTGAGCGCCTTCTAACTTACTACGACGGGACTGGGCATTGAGGGGATGCGTTAAGACGGTATAACCATTGAATAAAAGTCACTAAACCTTTAGAAAATTATCTAGAAACAAACAAAATATATCGTTTTCAAACGAAAATTAAGTACAAACGAAACAACATGTATCTCATAATATTTTCTTAGGTTTTCGCAATTACTATACATAGCAATTAAACAAGTCACGGGGTGACCACATCCACTGCAAAGTGTTCGAAACGTCGGGATATAAATAATGTTAAATATACGCGATTTAAACCGTTCAAAGTTGTTTAATTGCTAAACATGTATCCCATTTTGAATGAAATAAACACAAACATTCTCGTTGATATGAGAACAAGACAAATGAGATTTGCTTGAGTTTGACGTTAATCACCTACAGTCGTTTCAAAAGCAACAAGTCTTCGGAAACATTATCGTCTATTTCTTTCTTTTCTTATGAAAAGAAGTATCAGTTTACCTGGCGGTAAGTGGATACTGTAGTGTATGGACATCTGCGATACATTCCAACATCTGTACAGAATGACAAACGTTGGCAGGTCCCCGGATGCGCTACTTACCTTTGGAAATATAGGAATGAATTTGGAGAAAGGTTTGGAGAAATGAGGAGGGATAGGATGGCATGGGAATGGGCTCTGGCATATCTCACACACTACTGAAACACGTACGTACATTGAGGGAGTAGGATAAAGTATTAAATACTATTACTCTTTACCGTAATGTTTTAGTGAGAGAGGAGTAATGTGACCAATTGAGTGCGCCCAAAATCTGTGGGTTTGGACCGTGCACTCTCCCCCTCACAAATTTTCTATTTGTCTCTTAAATTTTTGTTTTCTCTCTTTCTCTCTAATTCTCTCTAAATAAAATTATCATTAATTCTCTTTCATTAAAAGAGTTACACTTTTAATAAAAGTCTGGGTTGGTTTAAAGACTTTCGTCTCTGACTGTACAAGTACATTGACACTGAAAACAGGCGACAATCAAATTGTTTCTGTCCAAGTGTCGGAATAAACGAGTATCATCCTGAAGGGTGGGGGGCGTGTCTCCGGTCCGGGGTGAGGACGCAAGATAGCTGCGTCGGGTTGATAAAGGCTTACAACGTATTAAATACGCCGCATTTATTGGATATTTTCGTAACAATTTACATAAGTCAACAAATAATAAGACCCTCGTCTTACTGAGAGATTTGATCTTTCTGGGAGGGACTCACAATGCAATGTTAGGATTTGTGTCTCTCGAATCTGAATATCACTTAATTAAAATCAACAGCAATATATAGCTTGGTATATGATATTTGAAGAGCAATAGGTATATAAAGAATAAATACCACCAATATACTTTAAATGCGATTCTTGTTCTATATTATTAGTATATGTTGAGTAAATAATTGCACGTTTGAATAAATACGTTTTAGAAAAGTAACCTCATCTGATCCCGTATCGTAAAAGTCGACGCAAACAAATACAATTTTACGCTTGTTTTATTTTAAGGAAAAAAACAAATAAATGTCGTCACAAAAAAATGGCTACACATCGCTTATAGATTAACAATGTTCGCTATTGTATGCCACAAACAGGACCGTTGTCATAGAGGTGACATTTGTGTAAGTTTATACCTCTCAATCTTAGGTCCCTGCCTGACAGAAGTGGAAGAGTCGGTAAAATAAAGAAGGAAAACAATAACTACCTGAACGGTAACCAGCCCTTTTAGGATCTTGCACGTTTAGGATCCACTTTGTCTTGTGCACGGGGGATTTATGGCCTCAAAATTCCCAGATGGCTAATCGGATTGGCTACTCCACCCTTATTGGCGGTGCTGTAGTTCCTCGGGGCTGGTGGTAGCAGCTTTGTTATCCCTTAGTGGCCTTTCAGGACATCCGCGGGATGAGGTGGGGTTGTTCATTAGTTAATACATATTATTTAATATGTACGGTCCTCAGCACTTTTGTCTTGTTCGGGTTCATCTCGAGACCAATGCGTCGCGAAGTCGTACTGAGGTCGTTCAGCATCCAACTCAATTCCTCCAGCGATTCTGCCATGATAACAATGTCGTCTGCGAAACGAAGGTGAGAAATGTATTCGCCGTTAACACTGATGCCGCAATGTTTCCAGTCCAGCATTTTAAACGCGTCTTCCAGTGCGTTTGTGAACAGTTTCGGGGATATTACATCCCCCAGTTACACTTCACGACGTAGATGTATTAAAAATTGTAAGTAATAAGATAAATAATGTATAAAAATACATACGGTGGAGGGCAAATCATTTTTTTTTCCTCTTTATTTTATTTAGGGGCTTTTACACTATTGTGTATGTCAGCCCCATCGTACCCTAAAAGTTACAATTTCACTATCTATCTGTCTTACTCATCTACATCTATCTATACTATAATTACGTCTATCTTAATTTATCTATGACTCTGATAGCGACTCGCAAATTCACACAGAATGTTTGCAGCTTTCGATGTTGGCTCGGACAGAATTCTATGGAACATTCCTACATCACACCTGTTCAAATTTAGAGTTTCTATCAGGGCAAATCATAAAAAAGTAAGTAAATGGAACTGATACAGAACATACCACATACAAAATATAACAGTAATTTATACATTATAATTATAAAAAATTATAAAAGTACATTATAAAAAATATACACATAAAGAACTGTACCCCCTTGACTCTGCAAACGTGTAATGTGTGTAATACGGACCATGACTACAAAGAATCCATAAACAAGTAGATTCAAAGTATACATAAAAAAATCATTACTGATCTTCAATTCAATTTTTGTTCTATAATAGTAGATACTAGTGCATTATTATTATCACGCCTGTTGCTCAACTTAATTACTAATGGTGAAAGTCCAACGTATTCAGATGATGATTGTTCAGCCAGTTCAATTGAGTAGCTACTGCGTCCATTTAAATTAACATATTTCCGCGGTCGCTAGGACTCAGTACTTCCCTTTATAATTGCATTGTTATTCAAATACTGAGCGATAGACAGAGATGTTGCTATTTACAGGGATATAATATATTTTCCCTGTCGCACATATTCGAATTAGCAACCAGTAGGCTTGAATATGATAAATGCTTTCACACACTCACATTACCACTCACTGTATGTCATTGTTGCGTATTACCCTTTCAAATTTTAATTCCGATTATAGGTTTCCATTTTAATCAATATATGTAGTTACCATGACAACATGCTGGTTAGGTCTATATGTATATTCTTGATTCCGAGTAGGTAATATGTTTGCAGGTGGTAAAGTGAAGATAATCTATGTATTATAATTTTTTTTACAAGTTATTCTTCCAGCTGCTGATTAAATCTTTCCTAATAATTGGAACTTGGGTGGTTTAGCTTTTATTATAATCCGTATAAATTAGTGGATATTACATACTTCACTGTAGAAGTCGTAACGAATTTGTTGACTAAATCCAACGAAGGCTATGGTAAACAAATTTAAAATTGAAATTGCATTTTAAAAATTTTGATATCTCAGCAGCGAAAAATCTGGGTAAAAACTTTGCCAGCAGAAGAACAAACAAACTTTCAATAATCTTTCTTTATAAATTTAAAACTCCACGGCTCAAATAGTTCGCGATGGGAAACCGAGTGTGGAGTTTGAATTAATGTCGCCAGAGAAAAAGAAGAAGTTTTACATTGCAGCTATTGGTTTTAGATTTTCATGAAAAATAAATATTAGACGGGCGATTGGTCTCAGATACGATATTAGAAACATGATAGTACTTTCATTAAACATAACCCTTTAATTTGTTTTTAAGTTTTAAAGGTAAAATATTATTATCAAAAGTAAAACGGTCCTGTTACAAGCGAACAAAAACATTATATTCAATTAATGTAATTTTGATACTATACTTACTCGTATTAGAAATCTTTCCAAAAATTTATTTGTTTAGATTTTATTATAGAAGTAGACAACTCATTCCGAATTATAATTATAGTCATATATTTAAAATCTATAATAATTATATCTACTAAAAGCTTCAAATTTTATTTTTATTTTAAAAAAAGTGGTTGTTTATTTTAAGTACAAAATAACGTACCTAAATTTTTTCTTCTTTTCCCCGACTGAAGCACGCGAAGGGGATATGTTTTTCACTGTTATGTATGTACCGACGTGACCGATTTTTATGATCGAGATGTCGTTAGATTCATCTTGATATCGCGAGTACTAGTGGCGTATTTTATTTCTTTAAAATTGGAAATGGCGGATTTTAGATGTCATATTGTTAAAGTTTATGATTCTCATTTAATGGGATATCAAATTAAAGGTTTTGAAAGTGGAATTCCGAAAATATTTATAATACTAGTATTTAGACCGACTTCTTTAGCAAAATTGATCATAACTTATATTGTAGGTACGTTGATCGACACAAAACTTGCCCTGGAAAAAAGCTATTTGATTCAGATGATACTGAGGTAAGATCGTATCATAAGGTGGTATAGAGAAATCTTCGATGAATATTACAAAAATCCGACCATGTACAAAATATTTTGAAAGTTCTTTTCAACGGTAGCACTTAGTGATTGTGAGTTCAAATCTTCGGCCTGTACCATTGAGTTTCTATCGTACTTAAATACGGATTTTAAAAATTGTCACTAGCTCGGCGGTGGGAGGGAAACATCGCGAGGAAACTCACATATCTACTACAGAAATAAAAAAAATCTGGAGTGGTGGATTACGGCCCGAAACCCCCAGTGATTTACTAGGGGGAGGTTTGTGCCTTGCAGTGGGACATTTAAAGGGTGTTACAACAAAGGTGTTTTATAATAATGTGTTACCAATGAAGTATTAATGGGTGAAGAAGACAGGATATGATACGAATACAAGAGCGGTGATAGCCTAGGACTATCCATTCGTAACTCATATTTGTAAGTTCAAATTCCGGTCCATACCACTGACTTTCTACTAAAGTATGTTTTTTTTTTCATTTATCCATATTTCGGTAGGACATGGTGGAAAAACTTGGCTACCTGAGGATTAAAAACATGTGCAATATAACCTGAAACCCTCTTGTGATTGCTTGTGCTATTGAAGAATAAAGATTACTTCTTCACAAACCGACGTAATGTCTCCCAACGTGTGTATCGCGAGAGATCATCAGGCGTGTATATCAACATATCAAATTGATACTTAAGTGAACACAAGTTTAATAAAATTAAAAACACATATAATCTAGAATAACGTTGGCAAGCTTTAATAATTCTGAAAGTGCGTACTCAACTACACCGTTCGGTACGAATTTAGCGAGCAATTATTATTAATCTGTAGGTTACGTCAACGGTTCACATTGGCTAGGCGTTGGCTAATGCGAATATGTTGATTTCGCGCCCTGTTTATTACGCACGTCTTAAAAATATTATATTATATAAAATATGTATAAATTTGTTTTTTTTTATCATGAACATACTCGTATGTGGTAAAAATTAAAAGTAACTTATAAGTTTGGGAAACACTGCATTGATGAATTCTTCTCTATGATATATTGGTTTCTATTCGTCTTATATTTGTCTCTATGAGAGGTAAAATTCGCAAAGTTCAGTCTGGCGTTCTATTCAATCAGTACGCATCGAGTAATTTAACGTGGGAAGTGTTGATGCGACAAAAAGTGTTTTATCTGTACAAAGGCTGCGTGTCGTAGAAAATGGCGGGCAGCATTCCAGCTCTGTCGCCTTTGACATCCTGTGTGGTGTGAACGAATTTAGCCCGAAAGTGAGCACAATCAAGTCCTCTTTTTCCAATGAAGCGGCTATGACACGTCCCTGCCGTCATAAGCCTTTGTGAAACCACTTTCAGCTTTATTGGACGGCCGGACAATGGCTGATGGTATAGTGAACTTCATTGTAAATAGTTATTATTGATGAGGGTTTGGTTTACCTAACAAACTTGTTTGCTCATTGTTGTAGAACTTCCTGAAACCTTTAGCGTTAATAGGTACTTAACCCTACAAGTTTCAGATGTACTTATACTCAAGAGAAACCGCAAGTTTTAAACGATTTTCTGTTTTATTCAATGCAGCAAAACGAAGCAATTTTTAATAATTGCCTTTTGTGGAAATTCGGCTAAGATCTTATTACACTCTGTAAAAAAAGCAATCTTAATATTCTTGTACTCATGACAAAAAAGATAGCTTAAATATAAGAATAAACCTAAAAAAGAGCAACTTAAGTATGCCAAGCAACTTAAGTGTTCCATTCAGCGAGCGTCTTAAAGATGGCGAATGGAATCCCATCTCGAGCCTATTTTCAGCTATAAGCTCTCCAGTTAAGAAAACGTCAAAATGTTCTACGTGACTTCCATAGTATAAAGCAAAATAATTTTAGTTATTCAACCTGGCCAGGGTTGACATGCCTCGAATGAAAATGTTGTGTGGAATGCTAACTCAGTCCGCAGTATTTGTGTGATTTAGAAATTTCGTACATGACTACAAGTATGTGCGAATGTTACTTCCCATGGGGATTTAATACTATTTTTACATTTTACTTAGGATATTAACGTTTTGTTGCTTGCGTCATTATTAGTAAGCAAATTTATATCTTTACACTATTCGTAATTTTAGAATGAAATGAAGGGTATTTAGAGTCAAAAATGTAAGAGTACTTAAACAAAATTATGCAAGTCTATATTAAGTCCTTTTTAAAATGCATAACTCTTGAAAGAAGGGATAAAATAGTTACCTCAAAAGACGGCCAGGGGTCAATTGACTCCTATATATTGAAAATATATATTTTGTTATTATGATAACCGGAAGAAGATACGCTATAGAAACAAAACTATATCTTAATTACAATAAATGCATTTATTTAAATAAAATAGAGAAAATGATTAAAAATAGAGATCTTCAATGAGTAGGTATAGAAAATTTGGATTGATTGCAGCTGCAACATGCGGCTTTTTAAAATATCCCAGACTTTTTTAAGTTCGTATTAACAAATAAGCACATAGTAGTGACGTCTTTTTCTTGAGCTGGAGATTTTATCAACATGGATTGTATTATTATACGTATCTGAATATTATTTGAATATGACCATGTTATTATCTTGATGATAACTCGTTGTCTCTCTTTGCTCGATATATAATACCTACCTAGATGTATGGTGGTATCTGAATCATCAATAGAATTTCATTTGAATAATCGCATTAATCTCCTAATCTGGTTATAAATGCACATCTTCACCTTCACTATATTATTCATTTTCCGGAAAAAAATGAAGAAATGATATTTTTTCTTTGTCACGATATATTGATATATTACGCACACCAAATCGTCATAAAATATGCAGTTAACACTATGACAGCATCAAGAGATAATGAAACAAAGAAATATTAATGTGTATCAATCTCATAAACATATTAACATATAGAATAGCATAAACACGGTGCGGTGACCTATCGACCAAAATATATTACTAACATTTTAGACGGACGCCGTTTTTCTAGATAAATGTGCTATTTATTTAAGTTTAAATGACTTGTAATCTTGTATTTTGTAATCGACTTTATTATATTTATGCTATTTTAATAAAAGTAACAGAAAATAACGCTAAAATAACAAATAGTGTTAGAATTATCGCCCTTCAAACTTCAAATTGGGTCAAATGAGGCCCAGGGGTCTTTCTAGTTTTAGGTCTTTCTAGTTTCTAGTTACAGTGGGGGTATGATTTTCTATTGCGATGCATCGCGTTGCTTGTTTAAAACTGAATAAAAATAATTTTAGAATAAAACGGAATGAAAACGAATTGTTTGCAGTAGATGGAGTTCCTTTGTGCCAGGAAGGAAACCCGCGAATGTTTGTTAGCGGCAAACAATGAGCGTGCAATTTGTGGGCGACGCGACGGCCGCTTTGTTGATGCAAATCAAAACCTTAACAAAATACATACACCCTTTAGTTTAAAAGCAAAATTTAATTATTTCGTCCGAACCACTTTGGATGAAATAACTTGCGTGAATGAATTTATTTTAATCAAACGTAATACTATATTTTAACGTACATCAGTAATACTTGTACACATTCTGTTTTAAAGTAAAAAATATTAATTAATAGGTAATACCGGCTCATTTATCTTTAAATGGAAAACATTTAGCTAAAACACACTTATTGAAATAAGTAACATTTTTTATACATCTTATTTCGTTTTTTTATAGTGTATTTCGCAATGGTAATAAAATGCTGTCTGTGGTTATTGATTGTGTGTGAACACTCGGACTTCCTCTCAGTAAAAGTCCACACTCAGGTACAACACTTTATATTTTATATGGAAGGCAAGATTTACAAAAAAAAATAGAGATATATAAAGAAAAGCATTAAAAACTAAACATTTGAATAAACGGATGGTAAAACAAAATACAAGAGAAAAAACAATAATGGCAGCTGTAAAGAATAAGACGACGTAAGACGTCATGATCAACTATCGATGTCGATGTCGATCTAGTTGGCTTCGGCCGGCAGATTCCTACAGTAAAATATTGTTAAGGAATTTATATTATGTAGTCATTGTATCGATTAAGCACATATATTCTTTAATTTATTATATATATTAAGTTTATTATTTATAATATTAGTCTACTACTTATATACATATAAGTACTTATATATTATATACATACTTATATACATTATATAGTTCGGGATGCGGTAAATAACTGGCGACCACCAAGCACATGACATACAAAAAAGTTGTAATGAAAACTCATCTAACATAAATAAAACACCGTGTTTTCGTGTGTCGAACACCGAGTCGCTATCCCTTTACCCCATTCCCCTTTACAAAAAAAAAACATGTCAATTTTTTTTTAAAATAAGAGTTTTATCGATACAAAATCGATCGATATACAAAATTAACAATTACAATTTATTTAAAGTAATAAAAGTTATGATATTTCCGTAAAATAATTATTTAGGGACAAATATAAAACAGAACATAAAATTTGTATACATTCTCACTTCCATCCCAATCTATTTTAATCCTCCTCATTTTCGTAACCCGTTCACCAAATCTGTTCCTAAATCCTTAAACATAGGCAGCGCATTCAGGGGCGTACCAATGTTTGTCATCTGGTGTGATGTTGGCATGTACCATGGATGTCCATGGGCTGCAGTATTCACTTACCACCAGTGCCGGCCCGAGGCAAGTTTTAGGATAGAGCTAGATCCATTTATGGCGCCCCCTTGCTTGCTCCTAATACATACCAGTTATGCGTGCAAGCATGGAACTTGGACCACATCGATAAACGCGCTCCGTGTCGATATCCAGTCAACGGTCATTCACATACTAGCTACACGCTCGCAATCAAAATATGGAAAAGCGAAATAAATGTTTTTTTTTATCACCGAGGCGCCCCTTTGGTCTGGGCGCCTGGAGCGGCCGCTCCGTTCGCCTTATGGTAGGGTCGGCCCTGCTTACCACCAGGTAGACAGTATGCTCGTCTGCAGCTTTCTTTCAATAAAAGAAAATAAGAACAAGGATTCATTCACAAGTTGACTATTTCTTCAATATGTTCACAAATTTTTAGATAGATGTCACTACTGTAAAGGAATGTTATTATATATTTATATTATCAGAAGGTTGATTAACTAAACAACAATATTATCTTCTAACTTATTATATTTTAGTTAAGCACATAAATACATTTAAACTGAACTACTTCGTCGGGAGTACAGGAGACGACTGACGACCGGCGAGCACGAACAAAAAACATTATACAGAAAAAGCTCTGTTAGGAAAAATATAAATAAAACAACGTGTCGTCCTATATCGAACACTGTATAGCTACAATATCAATGCTTTTAACAAATTTCAATGAAAATAGCTTGTCACCTCAGCAAATGGAGATATTCGTTGACAATTGTGTTGAGGACTGTGAAAATGTAGAATGAATTTTAGTGACACTCATATTTCCACGTAGTTAATTGGAAATTTTTCACTAGTGCTTTTTATTCTATTTTAAATTTCATAAACAAAAGATGATACCGGACAAAAAGAATATTACCTACTATCCAGTCACGTTATCCAGTCGATTAAAAACAATTTTTATATACGTACTGCATATGGCCACTACCGTTTATCAAGTTTCATAACGAATTCACAGCACGGGGTAACTAATATTTAATGTATTCTTAATAGGCGAATAAGAGATAACAAAGCCGCTAACATAAGCCCTGAGGAAGAGATAACAAAGCCGCTAACACAAGCCCTGAGGAAGAGATAACAAAGCCGCTAACACAAGCCCTGAGGAAGAGATAACAAAGCCGCTAACACAAGCCCTGAAGAAGAGATAACAAAGCCGCTAACACAAGCCCTGAAGAAGAGATAACAAAGCCGCTAACACAAGCCCTGAGGAAGAGATAACAAAGCCGCTAACACAAGCCCTGAGGAAGAGATAACAAAGCCGCTAACACAAGCCCTGAGGAAGTACACCGCTGAAAGAGTGGACTCGCCAACCCGCTTGGACGACGGAGTGTTTTAAGGCTATATATCCCATGTCCAGCAGTGGATAATAAAAGGGTCAGTGACGGCAACGCGTATGTTCACATATTTTACTTTAGCCGACGTTTCGTGTTCGCGTGGTCAAGAGTTAAAATTTATACTTAAATAAGACATAAGCATTTCATTTTAACTCCGGTCCCAAAATATATCATGTTTGACGCGTTTGTTTGTATGTCTGTCTGTGACCTCGTACCTCTAAAGAATTGTCGGTTTTTCCATGCACTTTTTTGTAGAAAACAGATTTTAGGGTATTATGACTATTCATATGACTGCCCTTAATAACTGCAACCACCTTAATAATAACCTTAATAACTGCATAATGCTTAATAATGCTTAATTACTGATATAACCTTAATAACTGCAACCAGCCCTTTAACGTTGACTACTGGACATTGGCCTCCTCATGTAGGTTCACTTGTACACGACGGATATATAGTCATAAAACATCACGTTACCCAAACGGGTTCGCGAGTCTACTCTTTTAGAGGTGGTGTTGAATCTTTCAGTAATAAACTTTACTTACTTTAGTATTTTCGTGTTGAGGATTTTTTAGATTTATAATTTAATCAATTATTATAATATATGGATGTTATTTAGCGGAAGTAAGTTATGCAATGCAATAATGATGAATGATCTTTGCACAATCTTCCGCTAAGTACGGGTTTATGCATAAAATGCAACGTGTGACCGAAATAACGTAAAATCTGGAACATGTCAATTAATTTAAAATAAAACGGCGAAAAAGTAAATTATGAATATCTTATGAAAAATAACATCTATTGAAAAAACTGGGAGAATCGATTCTTTACTCTCGATACTGAGCAACCTATATTCAGTTTTTACTTTAAACGTTGTATATGCGCGCGCAGTTGTTTACTACTTTTTTCTTTGTAAACTTAATATAAATCACCCACGTGAAATCACTTTGTTTAAAGCTAAACATTTTACATAGAGACGGCACGCTCGAATTATAGTTTAAAAGTATCGCAGTCTACAATGAACAAAGTTTGATTTAGTAACTAGTGCTGTATAATGGTGGTGGTACGACCCAGTTTATGACAACTAGAATTTGCCATTTAACGGAGAGCGATTATAAACAATCTGTGTGAATCAAATAATAGGCAGGAAGGTTTGTTAGTGTCAACAACTTGTGTATCCAGTATCAAGTTAAAGTTTATACGATTTCCGGCAGCTAGGAAATCCAATTAGCAATATCATCCGGTTTGAGAGTGTAACGAGAGCGGAGTAGCAATAAGCGTTAGCACAGTTAACATACTGCAAATTGGTGTAAAATTTACTTAAACTGCCTTTATGCTACTTAAATGATGGGCCGGAAATAACGGTGATTTTAAATGCACTCCGGGACGTGGCAGTTGGTCTACATATGTTTGGTAAGAACGTTTGGTCAACTTCTTACTAACCTTACTTTGAACATGTCTTGACTGTGACATCGATTATAACATTGAACATCTATTTATTGTTTATTGTCCATCATCTAGTAGCCTATTTAGGAATGTTAATTGTGGAACCGTCATTCGTTATTTCTTTATCATTGTCAAAATCGTATGTAATAAAATTCTATATTCCATCAATATTTCCATCATCAATATATATTGTTGTTGCTTCTGGATGTTGCCAGAACCAACAACAATAATAACAATATTCACGGAAACCGGATTGATAAGGATTTGGGATATCGTTTTTATTACGGAAACTGCTTAATTTAAGCTCATAGGTACATTATATCAAGAATACTCCTGATGGTTTAGTGACATTCAGTAAGTTTTATCTAAAATTTGGTTTAGGAAAAATGTCAGCCTGTATTTAGGTCAAGTTACGCTAAGATGCATACAGATCCTAACGAAGCGTTGACCAGCTTAGCGCTTGTAATAAGTTAACAGCACAAAGAAACGGCTAGGTCAAATAGTACTGATCTCAGGTGTTGCACAAAGAATGCGTAAGCGGAGGCCAAAAATATGATACAGAAATGTGTACTAATTATATCAATAAAGTGGCAGAAATACTGGTTTGGGAAAGTCCGAAGGCGACAAAAATAGCTCGAATTAGAAAAAATCTACATCAACATCAACATTGGAATATACATAACAGTCACTATAAGCGAATCTTTTGAAATAAGGTAATGAAGACATATTGTTAACAACTATGTGAATTGAAAATTAGAGTAATAGACTTACGCTATTATTTTGTAATGTCTAAATGTTTAAATAGACTGATAATACTAATTCCACATAATGAATCATGGAATAATGTATATAATAAAGGTAGTGTTTGATTTACTTCTCGGTACCATATTCGGAAAATATTTATTATATATCTCTCTGACATTGGGGGTATCGGTAGAAAATAATCCGTCCCTCTCAAGAATCTGATTCGACTTGGACACAATGTAATAATTGGTCAGATTTTGATATAACTATTGTTATCTTCCTTACTTTGAACAACTTTAGCATTAATGCGTGGCTGCTCATGTGGAATGAATGCAACTTTGTAAGGAGTTTCTAGAGGTTATTAACTGTAAGAAATTTCATTACCGATTAGAGGGTATAATTTATTTTACTTACAAAATCTTGCTTTTAATAGGACTAAAATGAAAATATTATGTTAGTTGAGTAGTTCTAAAGTTACCGCACTATGAAATTATAAAATTGACAGAAAATATGGTCTGCATATTTTAACTTACATCAGTTACATCAGTTCAAATAGCTGTTCTTCTGTTAATGGACCATTGTTTATTTAGCACTTACGTGTTAATATTACTGTATAACATAATTCCTGTTACATTAACATTTCTAATTGTTTACATTATCATCTTTAATACAATGTTAATTTACAAATTATGTAAAATATTACAGTCTGCAATTTCGCCAGACCTACAAAAGGTAAAAAAACATTTTTTTAATATTGTTACTAAAGAACACTGCAATCTACTCCATAATTAAGCGAAATGTCTAATAAAGCTTGAAAGGCATTTTTTGGTAATAGAACAAAAAGCAGGCGAACAACTAAATACTTTTAAACGGACTTCTGGAGAGAATAATAAATGAAAGAACCACGAACTCGACTCCAGAATGGAAAGCCAGTTTATAAGAGTATATTTTGTTCTTATTGTGTTCCATTTTATATCATACTGGAGTCAAAACCGAGCTTATGGCTTCCAGGGGCTAGATTAAGACCTCGTTTTGTCTTCCTTATCCATTTCTGACAACAGTCCATAAGAAAGGAATAAATTAAAGGAGAATCAATATGTCATATAAACCAATAGAATGTTATCCGTACTGTTACATTTAGTGTTACTAAAGAATTTTAATAGCATTGATGTCTGATAATTTTCTTGTATTTTCACAGTGATTTTAATCTTTAATAAGTCTTTAGCCGCGTGTACTTTTAAATAGAAAGAAGGCGACTGAAAAACAGACCATCTACCTTATGGTAAGTGGATACTATCGCCCAAGGACGTCCGCGGTACATATCAACATCAGTCAAGAATGACAAACGTTGGCACGCTCCCGATGTTCTGTCTAAGTTTGGAGATTTAGGTAATGGATTTTTACTTTATTGTATTTTATTTGGAAAATATGCAGTATTTATAACATAATATCGACTAGAAAGAATTAAAATATCCTAAATCAGTAAAGTTTTCCACTAAACATAATTGTTTAAACTAATTTGTTTAATTAACAATTAGTAAAATTCAGTGACATACGTTGTTAATATGTCACTCAATTTCACTTAATATCATATAGAATTGACATTATATAATTCTTGACTAGGCTGTGAAGAATAAATTGTAAGTAATGTATTGGACGCTTCTGCAAAAGCAACGGTCTTATGATTCGGAGATTGTTTTTATTTAAAGGTAATATAAGCCTCGTATAAAATATGTATGTCAATATCCTATTTGAAGTTATTGTAAGCAATGCAAGAGCGTCTAACACATATGTTTTTAGCGTAATTGTGTTTAAAGGTAAGCAACGTGAAACAAATTTTAATAACGACTATTGAAAAAGGACATCTCAGAGAAATTTGACTAAGTAAATGTAATATTAATTTGACAGCAAAGGAAAACTATAATAAATTATATATATGGTAATTAAAAGGAATACAAGAAGAAGAAAGATGACAGAAACAGAAAATTATCTAAAACATAATGCTATAAACCAAAAATAGTTTTCAATAAAGAGGTCTGTCCCCAACATTAGATTTGAATAATCGATTTTATATAAGAACATTAAATGTCTCACATTTCGCCTTATATTAAATGGAAGTAAATTATCAAAATTACATACTTTTAATTGTCCAAAATTACAATATTTTACAAATTTGTTCTATATTCGTCCTTTATCGTAAATGTAAGTATTGTATCGAGGGGATTCCCGATTACTGAAGCAAAAATTCTAAAATGCTCCGCACATAGATAGGTAACATAAATTATAACGAAAGTTCTATAATATTGAAGTTTTTACTAATTTAAGATGAATTTAAGATTTAAGATGATGAGATGTTTACAACAAGTTATATGACTTGTTTGTAACAGTATTTTCGTTTTCAAGTAGACTCCTAAGTCTCTTATTGCACTGACTCTTGTGAAAGGTTTGCCATAAAGAGAATATGTAGTTTTAACAAAATTAAAATTACGCGTAAAAGTTATAGTATAACATTTAAAGATATTGAGTTACATATAATTAATAATACCATCAGTGCATAAATCGTCAAGGGTTTTCTGCAATGTAGTATAGTTATCCGGTGATTCAATTACCTTGTTTCAATTGGTGTTTGAACTAAAATCTTAGTGTCATCAGCATATAATAGCATAGATTCCCGAGACAGTTATGACATCCTACTAAAATATTTAGATTATCTTTCACTACACTACATTACACCTATATATAAGAAGGGAGAACACCACATAATTGAAAATTACAGAGAAATATCTAAACTCTCCCTTCTTGTTAAACTTATTGAGAAGGTTGTTTATGATCAGATATATCCTGTCGTGCGTTCCCAAATAATTAACAATCAACATGTTTTTGTCTCCGGACGGAGTATAGAGACAAAATGCGCATTTACTGATATTGTCCTCAATGCCGATTATTCTAAAGCTTTTGACAAAGATTCAGCGCATTCAAAGTAGGGATTCAGCGCATTTTTTTAAGAATACCGGACGAATTCCTTCGGGTCCTGTGCCTTTGTAAGGATCCAGTTCCTTGAGATATTTAATTATAATTTCTTTATTAACTATAATTCTATTAATACTGAAAGATGAGGCAGATTCATTACTGCCACACATGGTATGTCCTATTGGAGGTTCAAATACAGATTGTATAAACTCATTAAACATTTCAGCCATTTCTTTATAATTAGAAATATTTTTGTCATTATAGTACACATTCTTTAGAATATAATTAATTTGCCGTTTAGATTTAACGAAATTCCAAAACATTTTAAGGTCTTTTGATATATCAGTTTCAGACTTAGAAATATATTCATTTTAACATTTATCCTGAACATGTTTCTGTCTCTCGTGCAATAATGAAAAGATATTGTAGTCGGGGGTATTTGAGAGTATCGTTTCCATCGCTTGTGATACTTGAGTTTTTCCTTAACTATTTTAATCAAGGACTTGCTGTACCAAATAGGGTAGCGACTAGAATTTCTATACAATCTAGAAGGCATGTGTCTATTGATCTATTCATTGACTATCTCATAAATGATTGTCGTGGCTACATTTACATCTTACGTATTTAATTTATCGTCAAAGTCAATATTGGTAAATTTCATTCGAATAAATTCATAATTAGCACCCTGAAACAAGAGGGCCACCCAGGAACATATATTAATTTCACATCAGGTGACCAATCGAGACCTAAATCAAGAGCTTTATAGTGAAGGTCTTCAGGCATCAGAGGAGATTAGCTAGATACCGCTGTAATGTGTATGTTGGAAATTCTTAGATCCAGAAGCCTATTATTGTGATTAAATTACATATTATATTGCTTGAAATGAGTAAAAGACAAAAAGTTATTTTCAAATCAGCAACCAAGCAACAGTTACAAGGATTACCCAATACCCCATAACAGTCTGATAGTGAGTTTGCCCAGCTAGCATCTGATATATTAAAATCACCAAGTAAAATAAACAAATGGTCACCCTGACGTCAGGGTGTGTGTTATAAATATCTGTGATAAAATTAAAATATGTAGATAAAGAATCATGATGTCAGGGGCCATGTGGGTGGTAAGAACAGTATACTCTTAAGGTCTTATAAATGGACTTGCAATGTAACGTTAAAGCAACGGTAATGAGCTCTGCGCCGTGCAAACTGTTGGGCGATGGCGCTAAAGATTCTCGCGCAGGCAACGTGCACAGATGTTGGTGAATTGCAATCAAGGTGCCATCGCCTCGTGACTCTTGGCATAGCTCATAAGCACGATCGAAACGATGCCCTGTATACCCACTAGTGAAGAGTATCCAGTCATGTATACTAGACAATAACCACGTTTCTGTGTAACAAATAACTCATATTTGTGATTAAGAACGTTTATTAAGAACTCACTTGTTTTGCTTTTTGAAACTTCATAGATTTTGATAATTAATTTTTAAGCCCTTCGCAATGTTTGAGAAATCAACACATAGACAAAAAACATAAATTATACAATAAGTGATCAACTGATCACACGCATCAATACAGAAATTTGCACAATATATCGATCAATAGAAAAAAACGGCTAACAAAATAGTCAGTATAACATAAACAGTTCACAACAAATATTTTAAACTAAGTAAATACATACCGGTATGCGAACCAGTGTAAATATAAATTATTGGTGGATTGGCCGAATTAGGGAACAACAATTAACGGACCTAGCTAAAAATTAGGCACGCTACGCACATAAGCAATAAATATTTGCGCACGATTGTAATTAAAAATAATTGCAATAAAATTATCAGACCGATTCGCACTTTACATAATCATAAAAAACAAATGCATAATGTAAATTTTGGAAAATAACGAGCACAACACGCACAGTATCAGCCAGAATAACCACGCACAGCATAATATAGTAGATAGAGTATAAATAAAATAAATTATTAAATTTCATAATCGAGACCCTCAAATTAACAAAATGAATGCAATATATAAAAACATAAACAAGTTTGATAAGAATTATAAAACAATAAAAGTGTTCTACCCTACAATATTAATGATAAATGATTAATATCTACGGTTGTCAAACTCGGGCGCAATGAATTTGTATAGGATGCGTATCAAACTGGGTTTTCGGGGTGTGGACTGTATCGATTAAAACAATTACTATTTTCCAATAGAGCCGGGGTAGCGCAGAGGTATTTTTTTCTTGATGTTCTTTTCGGAGTTCGCTTCGGAATGCCGCTTGGGACTGTCGCTTCGGAATGTCGCTTCGGAATGCCGCTTTGGCTTGGAGCTTTTTTTTTTTCGGAATAGCTAAATTATTGTGGCCCTAATGGCCTTTCAAGAGTCACCGGTCGTGTTTGATTTAGGGCGAGCGCTGAAGACGCTCAGCCAGGAACAAAATGTGTGTTGCAACGAGGCTAAGGGCTCCCCGCCGGTAAACCGGCGGAAGGAAAGGACCTCGGCTTAGGGTGTTGCATTGGGGAGGTACCGCGGGATCACGAGTCGGTGAGAAGCGCCCAGGCACGTGCCGATACCTGGTAAAAGTGTTGGCTGAGGGCCGATGTGTGTTGATGGTGTAGCGAGGGGGACGTCCACGTCTCCGCCGGCGGGGACGGTGTATCTGTGTAGTCTTTGAGTGTAATGTAAGAACTGCATTGTCGGCAGTGATTGGGTCATCAGGGTCGTCTAAGACGTGCCGTGGACGACGGTAGCGGGGAGGGGCCCTCCTATCTGGAACATAGGTGAGAGAGGGAACGATCAGGGGGTTAGGATGATGCGGAATCGCGTCATAGTAACGTCGGGCGGTGTCTTTCACGTATTTGACGATGGAGGGAAGTTCCAAGTCCTTATGGAGGTCGACATTGCGTGAGTTTGGAATCTATTTTGAAGGGTTTGGAGGATTTTGATGTTGGAGGGAGCTGCGTGTGCGAACACAACGCTAGCGTAGGTCATTATAGGTCGAACGAGCGTTTTGTATAATGTCAACTTATTTGTAAGCGACATTTTACTTCTCTCGCCTATGAGGGGGTTGAGGCGATCGAGTGCGAAGGCGGCTCGGTTCCGGACGGTTTTAATGTGTTCTCGGAAGGTGAGTGACTCCGAGATATTTGGCCTTCCTAACCAGGGGAATGGTTTGACCGAAGAGGGTTATCGGGAGAGGGGAGGGCCTAGGATTACGACAGCCATGTCTGGGAAAAGGGAAGAGTGGACGAGGCGCGCGGCTGCGCGACATATTTATATTAATTACCTCGTCCCCCGCGTCAGGAGTATAAATATTCGCCAGTTCGGCGGCGGGCCAACACAGCACACAGACACCGTCCCCACCGGCGGAGACGTGGACGTCCCCATCGTTACACCGATAACACACTGGCCCTCAGCCAACACTTTCACTAGGCATCGGCACATGCCTGGGCGCCTCCCGCCGACACGCGATCCCGCGGTATCCCCCAATGCAACGCCCTAAGCCGAGCTTCGTTCCTTCCGCCGGTTTACCGGCGGGGAAGCCCTTAGGCTCGTTGCAACACACACTTTCCTCTTGGCTTGAGCGCCTTCAGCGCTCGCACTACATCAATTACGACCGGTGAATTTTAATAGGCCACACGGCCACAAGAATTTAGTCACAAAACACGATGTTGAGGCAATCAGGTTTTTTAGCCGGTAGGAGTCCGGCACTACCTGGTACCACCTAGGCTAGCCTTTATAAAGGCTTGACTAGATGGTACCAGGTGACCATGAAGGGTTTTCCTGATTGTCTCTCCTAACATAAAAAAAAAAAAAAAAAAAAAAAGCGGGCCATCAGTTGTTCTCCGGACGTCATAGCGTTATGTAACCTATCCCTAGTATGCCTAACTTATGCTATACATACACCAACTTATATCCTAATAGGTAAGTAAAAGACACACTAGGGAATATTTTACCATCAAACTTATAAACTAGTAGAGAAACTATTTTAAACAATATAAAAATATCAACATAGAAACTATATATAAGACTATATGTGTTCACATGAGTTCCCTAATCCTATCTACATTCCGTCGTTAACAGAATTTTATTATATTTTGAGTTAATAATTAGCAGATACAAAGAACATAAAATATAGTCACATAATAAAGTCTTACTTATACTATTTTCTTTAAATCCTGGTCGCTAGAAATACGCACTAGAAATACGAATAACAGTACGCCATTACGCATTATTACGCCGAACAAAGATTATACAATTATTGACCAACACGGTTGGGAAAATGGGGAGGAATAGGACAATATTAAATGGAAATGGGCTCTGGTATATCTTACTCACTACCGAAATACATACAATGGGATAGGGGAAAAGGATAAAGTGGAAATGCAGTACATTTTACGGTAGTCTTTTGTGAGTTTTTTTTGTATAGAACACTCATTCATTATCATTATCCTTTCTATGATATAAATGATAACGTTTACAACAATCCTTGTTATAAACAGAAAACGTGTTCAGATCGGTTTTGGTTTCGATAATTATCCGTAAAACGTAAATCAAACGTGAATGGTAGCGTTTTCCTATATACGGCAACACTAAAAGGCCCGGACCAACGAGGCTGCTAAATGAAGATTTGTGGCTCGCAATAAAATATAGAGGCATTGTATTCGGCCCTCATGTATTTGGGCTATTGACAGAACCGAACAAAACAGGAAATCACGTGATTTTATTCTAGATATTTGCAAATGTCCATTCAAATAATCCGCTCTGATTTAGAGCCGCAAACGTGATGTTCGGGTTTCTTGATAGTATCTATCTATGTACTTCTCGCTAATTTATAGACCAGTTAGTTTACCAATCATGTAGCAGTGTCGTGTCGGCCGGCGGCCGGGTGTAGTAAAAGGCGACTAAGGAATGTGGTTACCACAAGTGCTGAGAAACTACATCATCTCTGAAAGAGTGGACTTGCCTACCCGCTTGGCCAGGCGTGGCGTTATGCCAGCTCATACATCCCTCGTGTACAAGACAATGCGGAGGACCGTGTCTAACAGGTGATATTAAAAGGGCTGGTTGCATAGCTACAATCATTTTACAACTCAATTGTCCTTTAAGAATATTTATTTTCTATTTTTTTGTGTTATGTTATGAGTTGACTTAAGAAATAAACGGTATTTACATAAAATTCATTATATACAGAACTGTCACAGTAATTCCTATGTAAATCGGACTTCTTTTATATCATAGAAATCTGATGGTAAGTGGATACTGTCGTCCATAGACATCCGCGATACATGCCAACATCATTCCAGAATGACATACGTTGGGACTCCCCTGGATGCGTTGCCTACCTTTGCAGATTAAGGAATGGATTGGGAAAAGGGTTGCGAAAATGGGGAGGGATAGGATAGGATGAGAATAGTTTCTGGCATAACTGAGGGGATGGGATAAAGTGGGAAATGTAGTACATTTTACGTTTTTTTTTGTGAGAGAGGGGTAACTTGGGATAACTTGGAGTAAAGTCTGGCCAATAAAATGTGGCACAAGGAAAGAGCGGCAATTAAAATAATTTTGTGCTTTTAACTCTAATTTACAATGAACTTGATATAATTTATATTTTATAAATTAGCTTTTACTGTTAGCTTCTTTAATTTAGTTCACATTATTTTGTTCTATAGTTATGTGTTCTGTTTGGTTTATACTCTTACTTAATAATTTACAACAATATCTATTTATATTGTTTGATCCTTAGGTACGAGTATATTTATAAATCCACGCCATTTTATACATTCTTATGTTGGCGGATTTTAAAACCTTAATATTTTAATAGACCGAATGAAATGTAATAAGGTGTTCCATTAAATAATAAAGGGTGTCTCAGAAATATTTTCGTTTTTGAACTGTAAAAATTATATTAACATTATTTAAGATTAAATGAAATTAAATGAGAAGTGAACAGTGCTCATTTAAACGCGATTGTTTTTTATAAATGAGAATTTAATAATCGCCCATTAAAATTATAATAAATATGTATTAATTATGCTAACATTTAGTTTTAATTTTTACACAATTCAACAGTTTAGTTTAACAGCTCCAGATCTAGCTAAAATTTTTTAATAAAGATTCTGTTGTATCATTCATTTTTGTGATAGCCGCCAACATGTTTGGTTAATGTTGTCGATATTCATTCAATACTCGCATCATCTCGGACATTCACACAAATGGCTCATTTACGCAAGGAGAATTTCTTGGATGCGAGTTTCTCTAACATCAGTCAAAAGCTAAACGACATAAACAAGTGTTATGATCATCTGATCGCTGTTATCCTTGTTATCATCGAGTCTTTATCTTCATTTGAGTTGTAAGCGAGAATTGTATGAACTCGAATAAAAATCGTATAAAAATATTCTCATCCGAACCGTTCGAGAAACTCTCTTTGTATAAACGAGCCTTAGGTAGACATCATTATTCGTTACATTAGAGTTATTTTGAAATACATTTAAATTAATTTACGATTCCCGTTGAAGTTAAGTAAATAGATAAGAAGAGGAAACGAAATGACTGAAAAAACTACTAAGATACCTAATGTAAACGTTTCTAAATTTACTTAAGTTTGTACGACTTGACAACTGCAAATTGAATGACAGTAATTCGGTGACCTTTAAACCGTTTGTATCAAAATAATAATAATCTGTTAACATAAATTTTACTCCCACGCTAAACTTAAATAAACTCAATAAGCCACAAATACCTGGGAATTGGATTTAAGAAAAGCTGAACTTCCATTAAGCGAATAAGAGGCCAGCAATTACACTGAACGTGAACGGTTTTAATAAGTTAAAATTATCGTTGTGAAAATGAACGCTAAGCGTTTGACGCTCGAATGTTAAGTTATCGCTTAGGAACCTTAAAAATCGAGCATTAAGCATCGAGCATCGAGCATTCGTGACTCGTGAGCGTTATAAACTCGAGTCTTTATTTCTCAAGGGCAGCCGTTGAATATGTACTTAAACTAGATTAATTAATAATATTTTCTTAGGTTTTCGCGATTACTATACATAGCAATTAAACAACTTTGAACGGTTTAAATCGCGTATATTTGACATACAATATTTGACTGTCACCCCGTGACCACGTCCACTGCAAAGTGTTCGAAACGTCGGGATATAAATAATGTCAAATATACGCGATTTAAACCGTTCAAAGTTGTTTAATTGCTAGATTAATTAATGCTTTAATTAATTAATGCTCGAGTCTCAGATTAATTAATGCTGATTCAGCCTTCGAGCGCTGGCTACTACAAGTCCTGAGGAACTACACCACCTCTAAAGAGTGGAGTAGCCAAGAAGCTTCGTTAGCGTGGCGTTTTAAAGCAACATTAGACAATGGTCATGACAAGATCCACCACCATATCCAGCAGTTCGGCGCTCGAACGCCGAGAACTTAAGACACATTTTTACAACACTAGTTAATACTAGTAGCACGAGACAGATGAGCTCTCAACAATCGAAAAGTGATGTCGTCTGTGTATTCGTGAGCGAGCGCAAACAACGGAAGCGAGTGCATTTAACTGCCCTGGAAAACAAGCCTCTCATAGATTTATTGAGGCAGGTAATGTGTACGAACGTTATGGATCGCTATCCGAGCGTGTAAGTACTCCAATCGTTTATTACTCTGGATACAAAACTCACCAAATGAAAGCACAACCTTTATTGCTATTTGACTTATCAAGCTACAGGATTGGCCAACCGAGGGTTTGCACGATTTACATTATTTTTTTTGCGTTCGTAAAGCAAATATTATGGTGATTTCATATTCGTTGCTCTACTGAATGAATTGGTTTATTCTACAATGTTTTTAGGTAACTTTAAATTCCTTTGCAGGAATATGGTAACATTTGAACGCTCAATTGGCCGATACAGTATATGACCTTTGACATTCAATTGTTATTTTTTGTATTATCTCATAATAATATTGTGGATCTGACTCGGCAAGTCGATCAAATGACATTGCACTTCCATCACCGCAAAAAGATATATTCGAATTTACAATAGGCGGTCGTCAAAGAGGCATTTAACAAACAAATGTTAATGGTTGAGATCATATTAGATCATTGTTGTAATTTTTTTAAACTTTTATTTTTTGTGTAAAGGAAAATAATGTTTCAGTTCAGGTTCTAGATTATAACCATCCTGAAATCTCCTGTATAAGAATTAGATACGACATATTTACTCTAGCTATTTACTGTGAGTAGGTACATATGCCGTTTCTGTAAAAGCTGGTCGAGTAGAAATCAATAATAAATAATTTTATATTTTTAGATTGATTTATATTTTGACATTTGTGTACAATGGTTCTGTTTTTTAAATATTGTTTATTTGTTTCATTCATTTAGTCCTCCACTGCATGTCCTGCATAGCCCGAAAGGTTGCCCGGGGGAGATAATAATAATTTGCAAAAAAAGTAAATAAATAAACAAATTGAATCCTTTCAAATTCTATTTTTGAATTTGTCAGTCGAATCCTGACAGAAGTCTGTCTGACATCTTGTCTAATGTGTGATAGACAGTAATTGTTAACCTCGTCAGAACACAAATTAGCAATGTTAACATTCAAATTCAGTGTTATTCAGTGAATAAATAGTTGGGAGCTGCAAGTGGTTCCAATCGAGGTTGTCTGTAGCGATATCCTTTGTTTGCTTTGCTTTGAGAATTAATACTCCAATATGTAATTTAATAAGTCGATAGAGATGTATTTGTAAAGGAAGAGTATTACTATATATAATAAGATTCATGTTCACTCATATTATTCAACGGGGCTCATATTAAAATTATTTTTAATATTATTAGCGAGTTTTTCAAAATTAGAGCCAATATTGAAAAAGACTTAAATTAATCTTTGTGATATCAAAGAATATCAACTATGAAACTATTTTCATACTTTACAAAAAAAAATCTTTAAATACTCACTAAACTCATTAATAATTAATACCAAACGGCCAAATCCGTTGGTTCAGACAAAGTTATCCATATACAATATTGTTCTAACAATTACTAAAACAAAAAGGTTTACTCTTATAGGTTTTAGAAACAAACAACTCAATTATCTTTCTCGTTTGAAATCGTCTTTGAAAATCCTTTTTGATATCCGATTGGAAAATTAGGTACAATAGTTTTGTTCAAATATAAAAACTCATAAACAGTACTTTGATTTGAGGAGAAACTAGTTAATCAGAACAAGAAGCATTTGGTGAACATTTGAAAAACCTGGTGTACGAGAATACCGCGAGTGTGAGGTTTATAGCAGTAGGGGTTTCGACACCGATGGCTCCCGTCCCAACAAAACGTAAAAAGCCGTAGGGCAAGGGCCGTGTCTCCAACTAAAACTTTTAATTGCCATTCTCGTAGCGGTTGCCCTTGTTACATACCTTTGCTATATGAATAATGGAGACTAAAATTTATTATCTGCTGCCTTTCCTTGTTAAAATTTTACTGAACACACCCCCTTTCATTTATTATACAGAATTTTGATGGAAGGACCCTGCGACAGCGCCATTCAGTTAAATAGCTGGATTGAAAAGGTTGAATATTAACTGAGATTTTTGGATCCATTGTCCCAGAATCTCTTGAATGATGTCCTTGCTTATAGGTTGACACTTAATTTACATTATAAGTTTAGGAGACCCAGTTCTGGAGACCTTGCAAGCCTTATTTAAACGACAGTTCTGGTTCTTTATAGACTCCAATAAATTTATTTTAAGAGACCCAAATACAGAGCCTATTCTATTGGAAAGAGCATAAAGTTAGGGAATTTTGTACGACAAAGACATAAATAAGCATTTCTTATTATTGCAAAGAATACGACAACATTTTCTGTCTTTAATATGTAATTGATGATATTTCGTTTTAATTCCGATTTATAATAAAACAGATATGGAAAATCGGAAGGAAAACCAAACATTCATAGCGACTCTGAATTTAAGATTTTCTTAAATCTTAACGCTTACAAAGTAAGTGCGCTTATTTTATCAGAAATCTCAGAAGGCTTGCCAGAAATCCTAACCTTTATTTGGCAAACACAGGGAATTTCACTGCTCGCAACCGTGCTTAAAGAGTTGGCAATGGGATAAAGAATAGAAGCATATAAAATCAAATAAAGTATATTACGTACTAGTACTAACACTGATCTCTACTTGAAAATTAAATTTTATACATACTGAGAGATATAACAAACATTATGTGAGTAGCTGTAATATTATTTGTGTCATTGTTTCACCGATTGTTTTACATTACTCCACTTTTATTACTGAATTGAAAAGGATTAACCCTTTATCGCTCGTCAGTATACTTTTGAACATTTTATTATACACTAATGCAACTAGATTGCTGTGGTAGATGTGACACCTAAAGAGGAAACAACGGAACGAATGAACAGACAAAAGAGCTTCAGTAATACGATATTCGGTGACAATTCCCTAAAATACAGGTACTTAGTCACAGTCTAAATTAATTTAACTGTCACCGGCACGGCGGTGCTTTGAGCGGCACAATAAAAGTAATAGGATCGAAGCCACTCACGGCACGCGCTCCAACTAAATCAATTTATGGGCCGCAATTACTAACGTTGTTACACGCTTTGACAGCCCTGATGGCAATCGCAGTGCCCTCAACTCTACTAGACACGTAAGAACGTATTCTGTTGTCGCTAAGTTAATTTACCAATAGGTTGAGTGTTACGATTTGAGAGTTGCAAAATTAATGTAGGTTACTAAGTTTACTGTTTAGAAAAATTTGAACAAGTGCACAGTACATTGAACTTTACGACGATTGGTGCTCGTTGCTAGATGTTTGTGGCAGATTTGAAAAACGGTTTTATAATTAATTTAAATGATCAAACATTATATTTAATAATGGCCATATGTCGTGTAATCTTATTTATGTAATTTGCATTTATGGTTAATGATTATGAAATTATCACAAATAAATTTCGTTTAACCAGTCTGTCATATAGTGTGCTTTCCTCCTATCTATACTTCGCCTTCGATAGGGTTGAATAGTGAATGCTGAATCGATCAATAGCTAGACAATATATAACATCGTTATTTGCCTTCACTGAAATTCAGCACAGAATGGAATATAAATGAGAGTCTCATGAAAGGAATAAATTATCTTATAACATAAAAGACTTCCTTAAAACTCGGACGGCGGATCACAACCGAACTGATTTCTAAAATTGACGGAGTATTTGCGTCAATAAAGTTGGCGGCGAGTGGCACCTCTCCCACAATTGCATTATCGCTACTGATTTATACTACTATTGACTTATACTGAGTATAGTAATGTATACCATTATCACCAGTTATATTCTATGAACCGTCCAAGCGTATATAAATATGAGCTATCTATAAAGACCGTTAGTTCTTCATAAACCCGATTCTGTCATGTATAACGGATATATACCGTATTCAAATTATTTATTGCTGCAGTATTACTCCCCCTTGAAAAATATTCTTCTATGAAGAGACCATTACTAAATGTGTATTATTGACGGTTACTTTAAAAAAATCGCAAAAAATCTGGTACTAAAATATTTAAAACGAGTGAAGAAACAAAATACGCTTCAAAAAAATATTATCATTTACATAGGCGAAATACAACATATTTTTGGGTAAATATATATGTTCATTTATAGATAACGATGATGATGATGTCAGCCCACAACGTCCCACTGCATGGCACAGACTTCCCCTAAGTAAATAGCTGGGGGAGAGTTTAGGGCCATAATCCACCACGAGGGCCTGGTGCGGTTTGATCGATACACATATTTCACAGGTTTTTCTCTATTTCTCGAGCCGAGAGTGTAAGTTTTTACTTATGTAGCAACTCAGAGGTACGGGCCGAGGATTTGAACGATTACACAAATGGGACTTGAATATTTAGGCTAATCACCGTTCTATGTATATTTATTTATAGAATCATTGTCAAATCTATAATTTTCATTCTACATTCTACAAGCGCTTGAACTTGTGACGTGTGTCGCGTTTGAGACAACAGGATATTAAACTGTGCTACGCTTGACATTACATTAAATGGAGCAATAAAGATAAAAGCAAATGACTCTAACAATTAAGATATTGTTAGCGTAATACATAATTACAAACTGTTTAATGAGTCTTCAAAGGCCTTTACGAGCACGAGAACATAAAAGATAATACAGGTGTGTATGCGACTGTTCAAGTTAAGAAAAAACTGACGTTATCACTGTCAGTCATGTGATTCCAGTTATTACTATTTTTTTTTTATGGACGAAGTCGGCATGATGGTTAGTGGATACTGTCGCCCATAGACATCCGCGATACATGCCAAAATTAGTTCAAAATGACAAACGTTGGCACGCCCCCTTTGAAGATAGGTATAGCAATGGATTTGGAGAAAAGGTTGGGAAAATGGGGAGGCATAGGATAGGAATGGGCTCTGGCACATCTCACTCACTACCGAAACACGTACGTACATTAGGGAAATACGATAAGGTAGGAAATGCAAGGTAGACATTTCAAGGTAGACTTCTGGTAGTCAACACCTCCGACGTTTTTGTCAATTGACTCTAATTCTCCCCGCTCTATCTACCGCTATCGGCTTGCGCTCGCGTGTCAATCGCGTTAAGATAGTCACTATCATAAGATAATATGGTACATACCTACATAATTTGTATACTAAACCTAAACCTAGAAAAATAATGGAATTAAACAAATTCCAATAAAAGATTACTTCTTCATTTATTATTGACTATTTTTCTTTTCTTTTGCTTAAATACAATGCACATAGATATGATTATTACAAGATTTAAATATAATAGGTACCTACGTCATGAAAGCCGGTACAAAATGGAGTATTTTTGTTTAACAAATCATCGCGTGTTTCGTGGTGAGTGAGATAGGTATGCCAGAGGCTCTTCTCATCCCATCCTATCCCTCCCCATTTTCCCAATCCATTCCTTAATCTGCAAAGGTAGGCAGCGCATCCGGGGGCGTGCCAACGATTGTCATTCTGGACTGATGTTGGCATGTATCGCGGATGTCCATGGACGACAGTATCCACTTAACATCAGATGGACTGTATGCTCGTCTGGCGCCTTTTTTCTATAAAAAAAAATACAATAGATAGTTTTCACTTCTACGGAGTTATTATTTATTTTTGTGGTAGACATTACATTACTGACCGTACCCTATCGGGCAATGTTTATAATAAAGTAAGTAATAAAATATCGTTAAAAATACTCGTGTTTTTTCAATTATAAAGTATAATATGTTTTTATTTATGGATACAAATTTACCAAGAAATGAAATTCTTAAAATACAATTTTATTGATTTCCTACGGTAGGAGTTCATCAAGCAGAATTAATTACTTCTGTTTTATTGTAGATTTTGTACATTGACTAGTTATTTTTTCTATTCACTCAAAGACGCGGTATATATACCTAATGTGACCATACGTCCGTTTTGAACGGGACTGTGCCATTTTCAAGTGTTCTGCCCCCTTGCCCTCAACTTATACTTCGGGGTGCCAAAATGTCCCGTTGCCACAAAGAAGCAACCTGCTACAATTATTTTAAAGACAAGGCGGAAAAAAACAAATTTTTACGACGGCATGGCGGGCGACAGCATATCAGTTCAAAGTGTGTTCGATGGCAGCAGCGCGGTGGCACTTAACAGTGGCGTGTGTAAAAAATATGATTAGGAACCCCATTATTTTTCTATTTAATATGTTTCGCCATATTTTTAATATAAATACTACAACAATATTTTTAAATTTGACTATTTAATTTTTTTGACGATAACAATGTTTTTATTATACCTACTTTTATTTACTTAAGAATTGATAGGTATACTGTTTTGTGGAGAAAAATAAATGGTCACATTAGGTATACCCTACCACATCATCATAGGCCTGCCCCAAGGCTCGCCGCCACACAAAGTCATCGGCGCTTTTCATCTAGCCACCATCGACGAACTTTTCAAGTCGTCGTTTCACCTGGACAGAGTGTATCCCACACTTAATTAAAACACGACATAACGTCGCTCTTTTCTTAATTATTCTCGTGACCTACTGTGAATAGATTAGCACTTTTACTGAACATTTAATTAACTTACGACACTATTTAATTTTGAAAGTTTATTAGTATTTAAAACTTTCTAGGAACAAAATATTTTATAAAGCAATGTTGCACTCCCTACTTTTGAAATTTCTAGTTGTTTAGTTAGAAATTAAAACTTTTAACGAGAATGCACTGAAGTTAAGTAAAATACAATGTTCTGTCATATTTATGAGTAAATTTGAAGTTGTTTTATGAGGATTCCGACTGAATGATGTTGGAATGAGTGTGACGACTCTGTGAGTGGGTGTCATCTAACGTTGGCTATAAACAAGCACGGAGTTAGTCTCAGCGATGCAGTCTCATATTATTGTTGCAAATAGCATTGAGAAAGCTTCCTCAAACGGATTGTTTCTTGTTACTTAGTTTATTCTTTGTGATTGGAAGATACGTCTGGTATTGTCAATATTCTGAATTTGGATTATTGTTCTATTAGCTTGCAATGTTTTGGTTACCCACAGACGATTGTTTGTTGATAGTTCTCTGTTAAATGTGTGTTGTTATGTACACTGAAATATTTTGAAATTTATATAATTGAAATATTTTTTTAATCATCCCTGGATTTTAACTGTTACGTATCTAACAGTAAAAAGATACATGCTAGCAGTATCTGTGAGTGTAGTAATTTTCCAGATAAATAGGTTGTTCATTTCTTGTGAACTTTCATGGTAAGTTTTAGAAAATAAAAAATACAATCTCAACTGTATTCAATATAATGATGGTGGGCGACGATGCACTCCACATCCGACGCGGTACAGCCAGACACCCGACTGGCCGTGTTACCCCATTCACACAGAAGAATGCCCTAGAAACGTACCAACGTGTAACCTTCATAATTCTTTTCTAAATCTACCTACTAGTAATTTCCAAAAGGTAGGCAGCACATTCGTAGCGTGCCAACATTGTTTATGCTTGACCGATACTGGCATGTATCGTAGATACACTTACCACATATGATCCTATCCAGCGTCGTGACTCTTGAAAGGCCACTAGGGCCACAAGAACTTAGACATACACGATGTTGAGGCAATCAGGTTTTTAGTCGGTAGGAGTCCGACACTACCTGGCACCACCTAGGCTGGCCTTCAGCTAGACTAGATGGTGCCAGGTGTCCAATGCAGGATTTTCCTGATTGTCTCTCCTAACGAAAAAAAAAAAAACCTATCCAGCGTTATGCCACATTCTTTCTATAAAAAATTGAATTGATTGTATTCATTTTGGAAATATAAAAAATGTGAATAATCTTCTTCTCATTAGCAATTGGAATTTTCTAGTTCAAAGTATCAAAATGACCTAAACTAGTGAATAGTTAAATTTTTCTTAGGTGGTCAATGCTTGAGAGTTCTTGTGGAGACCCAGCGCCGATATCTAAGATCTGGATTACACATGATACTTAGCAGTGTGAAAGCACGCTATTTTTGAGCAAATGCTACCTAATAAGAATTTATAGCACATGTATACGAAAAGCACAAGCTTGTAAACTAACATGCTATTTATTCACAGGGCTGTATATTTTTCTGTGACTAACTATCACGGTAATATGCGGTATTTGGTCCCCACCAAAGAGGACGATGATCAGAAGCAAGTTTGAAAGCGTTCACTGCATGCTAGTTTTGCGTTTGTTTTGTATTGCACGTGAAGTATGCTCATAACAAGTTGGTCTCAGGTTGTGCTAGGTCACTAGCATAGTATATACAACACGAACTACTAGTATCTAATAGTAACCAAGCATGCTTTTTTCATATCAAGTATATTCCAAGCCTTAGAGTCAGACATTGGGCGAAGCCTTGGCCTCATTAATAACGGCCTAACGTGTTAACCCGTATCCGATGTAACAAATATACAAACACTGTTTTAATGGTGTTGTAAGTGGTACATGATAATGTTGTCTGATGTTATGTCACAGCTATAATGATTATTCATTTGATTATACATAAGTATTACCCATAATGCAGTGTCTACCAGTATTCCCAGAATTTAGTTAGATTTTAGTAAATTAGGTAGGTACATTCTTAAATGAAATTTGTTAAACTCAATGGAGTTATTTTTAAGTCAAGAAAAAGTGAAAATAACGATCTTCCCTTTTCATTTAAGTAAAAACACTTTTTGGCGATAATCCACTATGAAAGGGTTTAATCAAGTATCGAACGAATTGATAGATGAACAACTCTGTCTTGTCGTCTTAGAAAGTTTGTTTTAATAAATTAAAAAGCGTATACTCGGAGCTAAGTGTTTTAAATGTCAAGTGTCCTTCACGTCAAGGGTGGCTTTCATTAAGGGTTTCACTAAATATTTGTTTTCGTGATTAATCAGCGATTGTGGCCCTTTAACAGAAACATTACAACCCAAGCAAGTAATTCTGTCGCAGTTTTTATTTTCTACTTTCGATACAGTAAGTTTATAGCACGTGTATACCGTTTATTTGCCGCGGCTATGGCGTTTGATCGCAACGACCACAATGTTATCGTGGTCAGAACCGTGGCTAGATTTACGGCTAGTATCGCCAGTATGTTACAAAGTGTCTTTCAGATAGCAAAATGCTCATATCTCTCTGGTCGCTGCAATCTAGCCACGAACGGTCTGCAGCAGCGGCTAGATTGGTGGAAGGTGACTCCATATATCAACGAAAATCTTGTAAGCGATTGTAACTTTTAAATGCAACCAATATTTTAACATTATTAATACTTTATCAGAAGTTAGTTGTGTGGTGTCAGTCGTCTTTAGAATAGCACAACTGCATTTCTTCCCGTGGTTGTCGAAAAAGGTGACCACGGAATAACAAAGCCGCTACCACAAGCCCTGAAGAACTACACCAACTTTAAAAGAGTGTACTCGCCAAACCGCTTGACCTGTGCGAGGTATTAAGACCACATCTCCCCTAAGCACAAGACAATGTGAATACATAATAATCGATGATATTTGTTATATTAAACATAATTGTATACAATTTACGTGAATACTGTCGAACTTACACTGAAATCGCCATGGAACTTTTCAATGTGGCAAAATCAACTGAAATGACGAACATCCGCAATTGCTATATCTTTCGGGATCTAGGAATTATGATTAGAGGGACGAATAGGGAAACTATTAGGGAATAGAAAATCTTATTTTATTTCCTGTTTGAGGGAATAATATATAAAGGAAAAGGTGCTCTGCCAACTCTCAATCACTGTTGAAATACGTTGCTGTATTTCAAGGTAATCTGTGACAAGGAAATAACTCGATGAGTAGGGCGCGACCAATCGGCGGTACGATTGAAGTATCGTCCATCTCCGTAAAAGTGACCGATGACAAGTGTCTTAAATGACAATGAGAGGAACGGACGATCATATATGTCCCAAAAAACACATAGTCTTATGGAATGCAAATAAGATCTTCATTCGTATTAAAAAGGTATATAAGGCTAGTAATGATGACGGTGATGACGATATAGTAGAGAAGGTTCTAAATATCTTTTCTGAAAGTGATAATTCAAATTTTGCAGGTAACATACAGGTAGGTAAACGTTGCAGGTTTAAACTTTGTGGTAGGCTTCGTATGTAACTTTATTATGGAAAGCAAGCAGCGAGCGAATTTAACTATTTTCATTTTTATAGGTGAGCAGGCCAGGATATTGCAGACGTTTCTAATTTCCGCAAACCTCCCTCGCCACCCCTCACCCGCGCCTCGGAGTTATTACAAAGATATTATGTATTTTACTGTAAATATTTTCCTCACCTGAAGACCTGCTATAAAAAGTACAAACTCGTACTGTAATATTAAATTATTTGCTGAATGGAGTTCCTCTCATATTTTTATATATTTTTTATGGAATACTTAATTAATAAAAGAAATGCTTATCGTCAGTTTGTTCGCGAAGGAACTTATTATAATTGAAATTTATATAAAGGTGTAGAATGAAGAAGCAAATAACCCTTTATACTTTTCTTTTTGGGTTCTATTTAAACGGACAGTAAAAAATACCAATGGGCAGCAAATCATGATCAAAACAAACTATTTTTTAATAAGAAAAATAAAAAAGTTGAATATCATCACCAAGTCGACGGTTTCCTATTTCTTTAGTCAATTTGTACTGATTTGTACTGATGTTGCATGAACATTTGGTACATGCAATCCAACAGCAGAGTATAGAAAAAAGATGATTTTTTAAAAAAAAAACACCATGTTCAGCAGCTACACAAAATCTCTAACTAACATGTCGGAGAGACACTAGCAAAACATACAAAAAAACCTATGGTAGAAAATTTAAAGTTGAGTTAGGTTTAGGTTCTCTGGTGACAGACAAAAAAACATACAAAAAACCTATGGTAGAAAATTTAAAGTTGAGTTAGGTTTAGGTTCTCTGGTGACAGACAAAAAAACATACAAAAAACCTATGGTAGAAAATTTAAAGTTGAGTTAGGTTTAGGTTCTCTGGTGACAGACAAAAAAACATACAAAAAACCTATGGTAGAAAATTTAAAGTTGAGTTAGGTTTAGGTTCTCTGGTGACAGACAAAAAAACATACAAAAAACTTATGGTAGAAAATTTAAAGTTGAGTTAGGTTTAGGTTCTCTAAAAGTTGAGTTTTCTACCAACTTTAAATTTTCTACCCATGCACCATCAGTACATGCATGCATTTTACATATATTATATATTTATCCTCAAGACTTTATACTTATATCTTTATTATAGCTACCATAGGTTTGCTACTTATTCAGTATTTTTTGCTGCCCATTTGATTATTTCTCGTTTTTTTTCTCCGTCGATTGGAGATAAGAAAATATTTAAAACCAAAAGTTACATTTCAGTGTTATCTTGTACCTCATTAGGCGAATTATGCTAATAGCCTAAATTGAAAATCAAATTTTGTCCGGATAAATTTATCAATTACTGGGACGGAATTAATCGAATACGACGTTCCACTCACGGTTCACACCGAGCCCGTTGGAATTTCGGAGGAAAATATTTTTTACTATGGATTGCGTGGAGATTGATATTATACGAGATTGAAGATTTATTTTTATTATGCAGATTTATTTTTAAATTTACTTATTTTTACATTTGATGGCATGGCGTTAATGATTATTGAAGTTTGAAGATACGAAGTTAAATAACTTATTTTTATTATGATACAGAGATTTATTTTTAAATTTATTTAGTTTTACATTACTTCACTTACTTCAATTCCAAACCAGCTTTATCGATTAGTTCTTTATGTCGATTACAATATTACCTATAAATAGTTAGGGGTTAAGAGTTGATAATTGAGTTGTGCAGGCATTATACACTAATGATTAATTTGATTGCAAGGTAGATATTAAACGCAAATGACACATTTATCTATAGTGTAATCTTTTCTGATATTATATTTAAGAGAAAAAAAGGGAGTTGGCGAGTCCACTCTGTTAGAAGTTCCTCGGAGTTGCGGCAGAGACTATATTATCCCTTAGTTGCCCTTTATAACACCCACGGGAAGAGATGTGGATGGTGCTCTTCTAAAGCCAGCTAAATCAACGTTGATTACAGACGGCCAAACTCATTTTAATCAAACGATTATTATAGAATTATACATGAATAAAATTGACGTTTTTACGTACTGGCCACGTTCGTTTGAAATTTATATGATAGGTACATGATTCCAAGAAATTAAAAAGCATTTCGTTATTCAACTGTTCATACTCTCAGTTGTTTTTAAAAATTTGCATTCGTGTTCAATATGGACAAATTAAAAACTCGTATAGTTTTTTAATACAAGTTCTGACATAACACAGCTTATGGTATATAAACAGCAGCCAACATCAATGCTGCGTTTGTGGAGAAAAATAGTGACGCGTGCACGGGTGCGTTTTTTTTTTGTTTAAATGTTTCACATTAAAATTGTTTAACATTTAAAATTTTAAGAGACCTAGTTCGAAAGTAATACATTTCATAAGACGGTGGAAGCTGATTTGTCTGAAACTACCAGGAACCATCATAGTTAGTTTCCTACTATCAGTGTTGCGATCAAGTAACAGAGCTTGGATAGGTTGTTTTTTTGCGTGAGAAAAGCAGTTCTTGCTATTACAAAAGAGCCAGCATTTAATTTTCATCGCTACGTAAAAACAACCTTCCTGATATAATAGGTCGGGGAGAAAGTTTTTTCGTATTTTGTATGTATGAAGTTGTGATCCAATATCTTTGATTGAACTGTTTGTACCCGGCTGGTTATGATACCATTAAAAAGGTAAAATTAAAAAAAAAGAAATAAAAAATAAAAAACTGTTTCCCGCCATTTTTCAATTGTTTTTCTGTCCAAGAAAATGAGTGATCTAACGAAGAAATTCGATACATTTTAAAGTTTTATTACAAAAAAGGGAATAATGCGACACAAGCCGCGAAAACAATTTGTGCCGTTTATGGACCTAATGCAGTGTCAGTAAGAGTAGCACAAAGTTAAGCGTTTTCAGTCAGGAAATCTTATTGTTAAAGATGCAGTTCGCTCCGGTCGCTCTGTTTCCGATAAAGTTGATGCCATTTGTGAAAAAGTGCAGCAAGATCGGCATATAAGTAGTTACGACATTGCTGATGAACTGGGCATTGACCACAAAACAGTTTTGTTTTGATTTGAAACAGTCTGGATTCACAAAAAGCTCGATATTTGTGTACCACACGAGCTCAGTGAAAGAAACCTAATGAATCGTGTACTCGTTTGCGATTCTCTATTAAAACGCAATGAAACCGAACCATTTTTGATAAGATGAGGTGATGAGAAGTGGATCACTTACAACAAGAACGTGCGGAAAAGATCATGGTCTAAGTGCGGCCAAGCTCCACAGACTGTGGCGAAACCCGGATTAACGCGCAATAAGGTGATGTTGTGCGTGTGGTGGGATTGGAAGAGCATCGTTCATTATGAGTTTTTACCGCCGAGCAAAACCATCGATTCGGATCTCTACTGCCAACAGCTGATGAGACTAAACCAAAAAATTGAGAAAAAACGCCCGGATCAATAGAAAGGGTGTAGTATTTTATCATGATAACGCCAGACCACATACATCTTTGGCCATTCAGCAAAAATTGAGAGAACTTGGTTGGGAAGTGTTGATGCACCCACCATATAGCCCTGACCCTGCGCCCTCAGATTTCCACTTGTTTTGGTCTCTTCAGAATTCTTTAAGTAGTGTAAGGTTAACATCAAGAGAGGACAGTCAAAATTATTGTCGCAATTTTTTGACCAAAAATCCCAAAATTTCTACAGCAACGGGATCATGTCACTACCTACAAGATGGCAACAAGTTAGAACAAAACGGCACATATATATTATAATTAAATGTAATTAAACTTTTAAAAAAAATGTCTTGAATTTGTTTATAAAATACGAAGAAACTTTTTCCCCGGCCTTATATTTACGTCCTCGAGCATCGCTAGATTGGCTGAATTCTAACTACATTTGTTTTATTCTAACAATTTATTGCAGATGCGTAATCTTTAGGCTAATTGGTCTGTACCCTATTCCCTTCAATGTATGTATGTTTGACGGTAGTGAATTTAAACTTTTACACCGAAACTAATTGACTAGTTGGGCGTTTAGTAAATGCTTTATTTATACAAATTTTACTATATAAACATTATAACAGTAAATAAAACCGATCACCATTACAACTGAAATTAGACAATTAAGGTATTGTCTAGGGAGATCGAGACTTTATTACTCCGTAACTAGATGAACATCGCATTGAAAAGTTTTTCATATCTATACCGTCTTTGTTAGTAAGATTGCATAAAAATCCGTATTCTCAACTTATAAGGCGCGTGTTCCATGAAAATGGCTGAGAAGTTTGTTCAAGCAAGGAAGTTTAGAGTTTCAAGTTATTAGTTTGCTATTTTAAGTCGTGAGTCGCCGCATCGTCCAACTTACATGTTATATTGGGCGGTTATTGTCCGAAACCGTTCTGGGTCTCCGGAACATAGTTACAGTACAATCGCCAGCATCTCCACTTACACAACCCACGAACTCGTTCGTATTAAGTACTTTAAGTTTCATTCAACATGCGGTGTACTGTACGATGCATTTGGTTATGCGTCATTAGGCGCGCTATCTGTTCCGCTCGCGTATTTCACTTCCGCCTTACTGACTCGCTTCCTAACACCCTGACAGGAGCTTGCCTCTCTTTATTCCAAAAGGACTGTATGATGCTACAAAACAATTTAAGCTTTTAATATCATTATAAGAAAAGATTAATTCGGGCACTGATTAGTTACAAAAAAGATTATGACCAATTTTGACGGTAAATTGCGTCGTGCATAGTAATATGTTTTTTAGAAATGATGAAGCATAATTAGGCCGCATTTTCTAACGGTTTAATAAATACGTAGTCATATTACCTTAATTGGGCATTTAAGCCCGCCGAGGATTGCGCGACATGCCCTACAATGTTAACTGTCTCCAGTCGGCGTTTATCGCGATCCATCGGAAATTCAATTATGAACCTTCGTCGCCCACGATATTACGACTCTCTGACCCCTCCCACGTGTCCCCCCCCCCCTCCCCTCAGCTCCCGCGGTCGAGTACGTCACTCACTCTTCACGATACTGACACTAAGCACTTATTTATCTAACGTCAGATCTTTCAGCAAAATACATTTAAGTTAATAAGTCAGCATTGAAGATAAATTCTTAAAAAGATTCTTCATTTTTCCACTCGCTCGAGACCGACAAATCTAAAGAGCATCGTGATAAATTACTACTGGACAAATTCAATTAAAATTTTCATTTACGAAAACAGAGGCTGCAAATATTCAGACAGAAAACTGGATTAGTGAATAATAAATATAAACAAATGTAGGGGTCTTAACTACGTTTAGGGACTTAGTGCGACTTGTCTCGGCCGGTTGAAATTTAAATGTGCCCTTTTGCCGTTGTTTACTGTGCAAGTTAATTTGTTAATTTGCAAGTTACGGGCACATAGTCAGAATTATTGTCCTGGCGTGTTATTACTTTGTTCACATAGAAGTCTATACGGCATTGAATTATAATGTTAGAGTAGTTGAAGTTTTCAATATGAAAAATATTAATAATAATAATAATAATTATTTATTTATTGCTGAAGAATGCCGGTACATACTGGCCTTAACTTTCAATATGAACAATATTAATAATAAATGTGTATGCGATGGGATGGACACTAAATGTGTCTGCGACGAGGGGTGTGAAATAAAGAGAAATGAACTGTGATGCGTTATATATCCATGGGAAACCACTAAATGTGTCCTATGGACCAGCGGTTGAAGGACCTGCGGCATGCGAAATTAAAGAGAAATGATTACTAAATGTGGGCGCGATGCGAGGGGCATAAATAATTGGGGACAAATACGAAAGTGCTTAATTATAGAAAATGTCATTACATACCCGCAAGATTCCCGGAGCAGAACATCCAGCGGCCGGCGAAGACGTGGTCATTCACTTTATAACCAGTTCACTGCGCTTGCAACCCTTTTAATTGTCTTTATAAACGATATGCACTGGGGTTTAGCGTGGTAACCAAATGATATACTCGTAGCAAAGAAAATGATATGCGATTTTTCTCCAGGTGACTCCAGGTGAATTTTCTTCGCGAACCAAAACGTGGTCAAAACAATAAAGCGAAGCGAACAATAATAATTATTTATTTATTTCCTCAAGAATGCGAGTAAATACTGGCCTTATGCTAAGTTAAATAGGCCTTACACATTCTGCCATATGACTGGCGTGCAAATGTTAAATAGTAATAGTTAAATAGTAGATTTTATGATCCTCAAAATAGCCTCACGTTATTATCACAAAATCCTTAGGTTTTATAGTCCTATAAATTTTATAGGTCTATAAAAGTCCACTTTTATAGAAAATCTTGGAAAATATGATTTAAGTGTACGTAGAATTTAATTCTATTTTAAAAAGTCATTCGCTTCAAAGAAAATTAATAATGTAAACCAGTGGTTCTCAAACTTTTTAAATGACGGAACCCTTTTGGGAAGCAAAATACTTGATGGAACCCTACAATAAAACAATTATTTTTATAAGTGTATTCTATATTAATCAGCATAATAAAAGTACAATGTATCAGTTACTAATTATTATTTACTTCACCACTTGGTAAGGACAATAATAGAAAACATTAAAAAAGAAAAAATCTAACTAGTGGGAGGTATGAAACTGTTTTTTATTTTTCATCAATTGCTTGATATCAGGTTTGATGGAAGAAAGTTGGAGTCTCATATCAGCTTCGGCGTCCAGTCTATTGCGATATTTTGTTTTCGTGGCTGCGTAGGTAGAGAATCCTGTTTCGCACAAATATGTAGTTGGGAACGGGAGAAGAATATCCAGAGCCATTTGGCCAAGCATTGCATATTCATCTTGGATTCTGCACCAAAAATCATTAAGAGGCGTCGTTTTGAACAATGACTCCATACTTGTGTCTGATGACATTTCTAAAAGAGATTCATATATCTCATTTGACATGTTTTCAGGCTTTTCCAAGTTGGGTAAAAAAGGATTATGAATCCAGGAGTTCACTTTAATTTTTGTATTGTGTTCTTCGGGAAAATACTTTTCAAAAGATGCGCGCATCGAACTGAGATATTGGACCAATTCTTCAAACACATTATCTTCAAACATTTCTGAGTCGTTTTCGCTAACAAACTCACTGAGTAACGTAAAACTTTCTATTTCTTTCTTACCAATGCAAATGATCCAAAAATCTAATTTTCTTTTAAAAGCAGTTATTTTATTATAGGCCTGAAACACTGTTGTCTGTTTACCTTGCAACGATAAATTTAATTCGTTAAGTTTTTGAAAGATATCCGTCATAAAAGACAATCGGAACAACCAAGTTTTATCATACAAACGGTCCTTCAAATTAAAAGAAGTATCTGCTGAAAGAAACATTTGTAACTCGGCTCTAAGTTCAAATAGCCTTGTTAAAGTTTTTCCCCGAGACAGCCATCGCACTTCTGTATGGAGCAGCAGTGTTTTATGTTTGCTGCCATAATCTTCACACAATAATGAGAACAATCGGGATTGTAGTGGTCGTGATTTGATAAAATTAATTATTTTTACCGCTTCATCCATAACTAATTTTAGATTAGACGGCATTTGCTTCATCGCAAGTGCTTGTCTATGCAGAATACAATGACTGGAACTACAATTAGGCGCTTTATTTTTCATTCGTGACACTGCTCCTGCTGTTTTACCTGTCATCGCTTTGGCCCCATCTGTACAAATGTCAATGCAATTGTTCCAACTGAGATTATGTTCTTCAAAAAATATATTTATTTTATTAAAAATTTCTTCCCCGGTAGTGTTTGTAAGCAGCGATGAACACATAAGCATGTCTTCTTCAAAAGAACTTTTATATGGATATCTCACAATAACCAGCAGGATAGCCAAACCAGCGACATCAGTCGACTCGTCCATTTGCAAAGCGAATCGTGTATTTTGTAGACGTGTAACTAGTTCTTGTTTGACGTAGCTTGCCAGATCATGGATTCGTCGTGAAACAGTATCGTTTGATAGCGGAACAGTAGAAAGATGCTTTGCAGATTTTTCATCAAGCATACATTTTGTTATGTCTAATACACATGGTTTTATTAATTTCTCAGCGATAGTGTGCGCTTCACCTGCTTGTGCAATGCGATAGCTAACTAAGTATGATGCCTCCGTGGCCTTTTCGTTGGTAGTTTGTGTTACATGCATCATATTTTTTTGACTTTCTAATAACTGATCTTTTTTGCGAACAAAAAATTCTTTATTCTTGTCTTTAGTCTCGGGGTGTACGGTTTCTAAATGTCGACGCAATTTGGCAGGTGCCATGGAACTATTAGGAAGCAGTTTACTACAGAGCATGCAGAGAGGTGAGCCGTTGGAATCAACAAATCCGAAACTGATATAAGATTCATCATACTTCCTTTTTTTCGTCTTTGAAACCGTCGAGCTTGACGTCGTGGCACTCGTGGCATCATCTTCTGGATCGGTGATTGCTAAATTCTCCGCGCGCATTGCTTTTGAACATTCAGCGTCATTAGAAGATGTTGTTGGAACACGTTTAACACCTTTAAGCCAACGTTCCATTCTTCTTTATTTATAATGTTACAAGTCAGGATAGTGGGGTTTAAATAATGCACAATCGTTACTGCGTATAAGAGACTAAATTTAGAACCTACAGGGAAGAAATGTATAAAACTGAGACAACAGAATACAGCAGGCAGTAAAACAATGAACACTAGTTTCTCGCTAGCGAGCTTGTAAGTAGGTAGTAACTTATCGCTCCGAACGCTAATCATCAACTGACGACGCCAACGCGCGATCGCCGCTTTTATACTTAGTCCTAGACTCGATCTCAAATATTCTCGAAAATACTCGAGTCGGCACCTTTGATAAACAAAAAGCAAAAATAAAAACAGAAATTTAAAAATAGCGTTGTAAACAATATCGACTTTATCCTTTGAAGTTAGAGACGAAAGTCGCTAGTTGACAACTATAGCGTCTAATTCAGAGGCGGCTTTTATCAAAGAGACTGAGCGCTTACAAGTATACTACCCGCTCGTTTTAAGTTTGCCGCTGGCGATAGGTATGAGTGTATGACGTTCGAAATTTTTTATTTAATTGTAACAATAAAAATTGTGTACGTTAGATATTTGGGTAAAACTATGACACATTATAAATTTTGTTGTCACGTGGGGGAGGGTACGCGCATTCCACAGACCGGCAAACTTAGAGCGAACGCGTTGTACAAGTATAAAATTGTTGAGACCAAACTTATGAGATATTGTACCAGCTAATGTAACACAAGCTTATACAAATACAAATAAATAAATAAATAACATTCATAGCGTTTTGTCTCCGCGCGGCCGCGGAGTCCGCACAGCCGCGGAGCGACCAGAGAGAGGTGTTTTGATTTTTTTATTTCTAAATTCTTGCGGAACCCCGACAGAGGTATCACGGAACCCTAGGGTTCCGCGGAACACACTTAGAGTATAGCTGATGTAAACTATACTGTTAAAGGTAAGCTCTGTCTACCTACTTATGTTTTATTACAGTCGATTTGTAAGTATTGAGAATTTTAATATAAATAAGACCAGACCAAAGGTAGAACAATATGTTGTCTGTTAAAAAAACAATCATATACACAGTTTGTGTTCTTATAGTAAATACATTATTACAGCAAATAAAATGTAAGAAACGAGATCTTTCTCGCTGTTTGACTCCACCCCAGCAATATGTTACAAGGTTAGGCTCATGAAAATTCCCGCGCCCTCGGATCCTTTTCCACTGTGACGAACAGGAAACATCTTATTAAACTTTCTCCTCGAGGAGCTGAGGCGTGACCCTGCAAGGAATTCCACTCAATAAACGTTTCACATTACCACTTTAAAAACTTTGAAAAAAAGAAACAAATTAGCCTGACGCGTATCCTACAAGATACATTAATAAATCACACCAAAAGTGAAACATAAAAGAAACTCAAAGTGCTAAGTTAGTTATATTTGCAGACAAAATGTGCTGTCAAAACAAACTTTTCGAGCAGTTTTGTTGAAGGACACCATAAAACTAATTCAGAACGGCCTCCAACAAATCAAAACTGCTCTATTAAGATAGAAAGGAAAACGTTTATGTGAATATCAAAACTGTGTTCTTTTGAATATGTATGTATGACACCACACTTGATAAAAGTGTAGATATACTCGTAGCTGTCGCTTATTCGAAACCGAACTTATCGTGTCATCAAAGTGAACACTTTGATGACACGATAAACTTTGATGACACGATAAGTTCGGTTTCTTGAATTGAATAAATATTGAATTGAATGTCTTCAGTTTTCACGGAAACATTAGTCTATTCTATATTTATATAAAGAGACCTTTATAAGTATTTTCACTAATGTTATGGGATTATGCTATGGAAATTCTAATACCTACCTACTGAAATGTATTCAGAATTATTCATTCGGGCCAATTCGTGCAGCTTCTCGGAGCCGGTTGGAGATTTATGTCCCCACAACTTTACCTAAGTAACGTACGGTCATGACGGCGTTCTGCACGAATAAATCAAATCATTTCATCCTGAATTCCAACGTAAGTACATAACTATCGAGGACACGAAACTACACAGGAATCTTGCTCAGTTAAATATGATAAACAGAACATTTCCCGAGCAACAGTTGAGGTAACATCTATACATTATACTTACAATATTGTATTGTGTACTGGCGTAACAGCGGGAAGTATACTCCTTCAATTGCTTCAAGCAGATTTATTGTTTATTTTCCCTATAGTCACTGTGATTCAATGTAAACATTAAAAAAAACATTTGTCCTGAAATTAGTCATGATATTCTCTAAATGTAATTAGTAATGAAATGCAGGTATTTTGAAATTTGAATTTGTCCATGACAATTGCGGTTCATTTATCTAGAATTTCACTAAATTCGGAATAGAGTAGTTACGTGGTATTCTGTGTCATAGGTATACTACATGCCTAGTATTTTACAAAGAAATAATAAAGCTAATGAAGATTGGTAGCCAGGTAAGGCTGCACTTCCCAAGTCGTTATTTCTGGTGGGAAACATAATTAAAATGAATCTTTCTAGGATACGGCTTTTTGGGAGCCGGGAGTTAAATAAGGGTAGGCTTTTAAAATTATGTATTTACTAACAGAACCAACGTTTATTTGAGACAATATTGAGCTCATAAGGCTTTCTTTAAGGCCTTTTAATAACATTTGTTGAGTGAATACTTATAGCTCATTTTGGAGAACGTCTCTAGATGAAGCAGAGTGTCGTTAAATCACATCAAAGTAGAGATGAAACTTGAGTTGTCACATTACACTAGGAAAATTAGCTCGAGCAACGTACGGAAGGGAGGTTACCGTGTTTTATCTTAAAAGACCTAAGATGTTTATCTTAGTTTATTCGTATACTTAATGTATTTGCAAGCAAAGAGTTAGGGAATTAAAGTGCAGTGGGGTGTGAGTAAGTCGTCTTTCGGTGGGTATTAAAGTACATTGTACCGACATTTCTGCATCTCGCAAGCAACCAACCTATATATGTACGTGGGTGTTGTTATTCAAACACTCTCGTCTCGTCGTACCAGAGAACCGATGGAAAGATTTGTATATACTATCTCTAGCAAATAAGTTATTTATCTATTTATAATAATTATTATAAAAATGTTATGTGAATGAACTACATGTACAATGTGGTACATTGGTACTGGTACATGTAATCAAATAACGTGCACTTTGAGGTTTGGTAAACTATGAAAGTGTATAGCAGGTAAGGTAAGAGAGATTCAGACATTTTAGTACTGGCTTCCGGTGGCGAAAGCAAACAGGATCCATAAATAATAGTTGCGAAAAATAATAAAATGGAATTCCATAATGTCACTGTTCACGACATTTATAATTGTCTTGCTTTGTTTACATGTTGTTTGTAATATTGCATTATAGGGAAGCTTCATATTGAAAAATAATATGATTAATTAAATTAATAATGAAGCTCTTGCACTCAATTATTATTGAACTTAACAGTCAGTAAACACAGTAGCCGTGTGGCAGTCAGCGGTGTGATGTCAGCTGGCTTTATAATTACACCACCCCCATCTTTTCCCATGACCTGCCACAGGCCCTTCGGAACCACACCACATTTTAATAAGTCCATACATCCCTCATGCACAAGATAATGTGCATAAGGAGGCCCATGTACAGCAGTGGACAACAAAAGGGTTGGTAATGAATGAATAGATAAGTAAGTTCTTGCGCTCATCCATACAGTGAAGAATGAAAGCCGCCGGTAGTGGCTGGAAGACAAGAGCAGGAACCACGTGTGGCCGTGATCCTTGGGAGAGGCAGTGGAGTGAAGTGTGGGCTAGTGGAGACACAAAGGATGGTGTGGTAAACACAGTAAGTATAGCTAATCTAGCTTTTGCCCGTTCTTTGTTCCCTTACAATCAGATTTCTCTTGCATAAATCACATTGTTTTTAAGAGTCGCTATTATTTTCAAAATAAACGGCCCAATAACTATTTTCCGGAATAAATATACTGCGCAAATATAAATAACACAAGAAAATCAGTTCAATAGATCATATTTCTTTATATTAACTAGGAGGCAGATGAGCGAAAATTTAGCTACACTTCCCGGCCGAAAGTAATACACATCGGCTTTTAAAAAGATACTATCGGCTAGTTTCGGTATATCGGAACTAGCCGATCATAGTCGATGTACGTTTTACTTTCGGCCGGGCTGTGTAAACAGGTACACAACAAAAGCTAAATATTACCACGTTATAAATAGACATTATTCTCTTCTTCGCGTGGGCGAGTTAATAAGAAAGATGACTTTGATACATGTGCCGTTTATTGTTCTCTAATAAAATTATATTACGAGAGATGAATAGTGCACATTCATAAGTAGCTACTACTTATTATTTCTTTATAATATTTGTTTCCAATAAATAGACTGGGTGAAACATAATGAAAGCAGTGGATACTGAAAAGACTGGATATTTCTCCAATTGCAATGCTGCGTGTAGGCACAATTCTGTCTAAAAGATATGGTATAGGGCAATCTCTTCACACAATCTTCGGGTCTTATTCTGTTAATACTAAGTCTCCCGTCCACTTGACTGGATACGCCATCCGGCATCATTATGTGTGGCCTTGAGAGTGCACTATATTGCATATATTAGAAACAGGATGGAAATTCGCGTTTTCCCGCTAATCAATGTCATAAGTCTCTGAAAACTATATTTAAGTAGATAGATATTAGTTACGTCGCAATTTTACTCTATGTAAATTTGACGCGCATATAATGAAAACAAAAGAAACCTTCATCGCCAAAACAAAAGACAACAATGCGTTAAACTTTTATAGTTTCAGGTAAAGGCACGGGAGAGATTAGTATAAATATAGGTGTAGTGTAATGACCACCTCGGGAGAATTTATGAGGCGACTCGTAAAACCGGCGTACTTATCCATGTTCATGTTCATTGATGTAGCCTTATATAAACGAAAACCATAATACGAGTATGATGCAATACTAGTAAAATAATTTATATGATTCATACTAAGTGTGTGCCCATTTATTTGATGGGACAAGAATTTGGACTATTAAGCACCTGTTGGCTAGAAAATTCTTAAGATTTATTTAGTTTTATTTATTTAATTACAACTTAATATTTAATGAGAGGGGGAGAATACGCGTTACAATCCTACAGCCGCTGTATTGGCCACTCGACTGGCCACGTTACCCCGACCTTACAGAATACTACCGTAAACTGTACGTACGTAAGTGTTTCGGTAACGAGTGCGATATGTCAGAGCCTATTTTCAACCTATTTCCCACTTTCCCAACCCTTTCTCCAAATCCATTCCATAATCTTCAACGGTGAGCAGTGCATCCGCTCCAAATCCATTCTTAAATCTCCAAAGGCATCGCATCCGGAGGAGTAGCAACGTTGTCATTCTGGACTGATGTTGGCATGTTACACGAATGCCCATGCCCAAAATCGTCCATTTACCATCAGGTGGACTGCCGGCTCTTTTGCCACCTTCTTTCTATAAGAAAAAAACGTATAAACTAGTTTATATCCAAAATTCAAAGTCAAGCATACGTCAGTAGACCGGATATATAATCTAATATCCAGACAGGCCAGACAGCCTGGGTTAGGATACTAATTGAAACAGGTGTATTCATTTGAAACACAGGTGAGGAACAGATAATAAATCTGTTTAGATTTAGATTTGCATTACAGACAGTGATTACAGATTGTGAGGGGGAGAGTGCACGCTGCAATCCAACAGCCGCTGGGCGCACTCGACTGGCCACGTTACCCCTCTCTCACAGAAGACTACCTTGAAATGTACTGCATGTCCAACTTAATCTTATTTCCCTAATGTACGTACGTGTTTCGGTAGTGAGTGAGATGTGCCAGAGCCCATTCCCATCCTATCCCTCCCCATTTTCCCAACCCTTTCTCCAAATCCAGTCCTATATCTAAAGGTAGGCAGCGCATCCGGGGGCGTGCCAACGTTTGTCATTTTGGACTAATGTTGGCATGTATCACGGATGTCTATGGGCTACAGTATCCACTTACCATCAGGTGGACTGTATGCTCGTCTGCCGCCTTCGTCCATAAAAAAAAAAAGACAATAACGCTATTTATTTAAATAGTTGCCATTGATTAGAAACGTAACTCAATGGCGAAGAGTTCAAACGAATTCAGTATTATTAATAAATTAATTTTAAGTACATATTTTTTAATGGAAAGCGGGCGGTAGACGAAATAAAAATAATAATAATAGTAAAATAAGTATAAATATTGCACGTCTTCAACACAATCATAGCTGTTCGTGTCTGGGTACGAATCGTTAGGTCTGTGGTTAGGTATATTAAGAGGTCTGGTAGTGCAAAATAACAGGTGCAATAATTTTCTAAGTATGTATTCTTAAATTGATGCTTTGTTAATAAGATTATTTTGAAAAAAAATTATACTAAACTGTTTTACTAACTTACTTTTGGTGAGAGTTTATTAACTACTTTAACATAAGAAATTAATGTCGTTAATTTTAAAATCTCTTTCAATAGTGATGTGGACCAATTAAAAAAATTATTTTTATTTTGTAGCTCTATAATTATTACACACACACAAAAAAGATAAAAATACATCCCTATATTTATAAATATTATAGCTATTTAGACAGAGATCGACACCCCTTGTATATATAGTTGCTGCACTATCGAAGTAAATGGGTCGTCAACACTTTGAATTTAAATGATGACATTCGAAAGCCAAATATAGCCAGCCCTCTGGAATTTTAAAACGACAACTTCCTCGCTTCGCTGAAGTAAAGAATGCGTTCGGTTTTTCTTGCATAGTAAACCATAAAATTACAGATTTAGCCTTTGGCCTCTCACTGTGCCATTGTATTTATCAGAGATAGAAAGGTTATGAAATTCACGTCACTCGAGACAGTAGGTACTTGTAAAATTATTAGCCTCGGGAGAATTAACAGTTAATAGCTGTTTGAACATTCCATAATTATTTAAATAAAATAAAACAATAATGCGAAAGAAATTCAAATGTATCCCCATTCTATCCAATAACCCCCCATATACTAATTCTTTTCCAAATCTATTCCTTCATCTGGAAAGGTAGGCAGCATCATCCGGGGACGCGCCAACGTTTGTCATTCTGGACTGAAGTTGGCATGTATACCGCGGATGTCCATGGGCGACAGTACCTATCCATTTACCACCAGGTGGACTATATGCTCGTGTTTCATAATTCGTCTTAAATTTCTCAAGTATAATTAGAAAGATTATTACGAATTTTAAACATAAAAAATTAAGATGTTTTGTTACTTTGTTAGTGAACAAAAAAGTTCCAATTTATTAAATATTTTTACAGGAGATTTGGTTAAGTAGAGATTGTATGAGTAAGACCACCTCTTTATTAAGTCTATCGCCATTCTATTTATTAGTTAGCGTCCTCAAAAGCGGTAATGTCGCGTGTACGTCAAACTTTGTCCACTGAATTTATACTCGATTTTCCCTACTCAGACTGTCAATTATTATTTATTACATAAAATTTTCATCACTGTCACGATAACAAAAACAGCTTTCATTAATTATTTTGTTGTCTTCTCTTTTGGTCCTAGTTATGAAATGTAATAAAATAATTTAATTCAAGTCTGCTGGTATTTACGGAGCCTATTTTAGATTTATTTTGTACAAAATATTATAAGAAATTTTATATTTAATTAGACTGAATGCTGGAGGGGTATGTCTATATTCTTAGGTCTTTATTAATGCTCTCTTCCTCCACATTGTATTCTATACTGGCCTTTTTGGTTTTATTTTTTTTCTCAGTATGTCATCAACTGAGGTACTGCACTGTCGCACAGCCTTTGTTAATCAATTAGTTTTCTTTTCATTAATAATAATTCTTGGTGGTGTGATGGATTGTAACAACATGTTGTAGTAACACTACACGATCTAGGTCATGATAGGATCACGTACTATTTACTTACTCGGTAACATCGATTTTGATCAATAATGAAATTAAAATCGTTATTGTCCATCAAGATCTGAAGTTTTAACAAAACGAATTTTTTTTTTTAAAGGTTATTGCAGAAAGTATAGTGGGCCGGCTTCATGCTATATGGCATTGTCTTCCTTCCTGCCGACCTTTAGGAGAGGAAATATATATAATAACGGTGGTGCAATCAAGGAAGGAGAGAAGCCAAGGGAAAGTAAAATTAAACAAAGAAATCAAATTAGATTAATTCTTAGTTAATTCTTAATGGAAGTATTATTAAAAGATGTGCGAGGTGTTAATTAATAATATAGATACTTATAAAAATGCATACGTATATCTACTTATTTATATTTTATACATATGACTAATTGAATATACCTAGACAGATTAATTAAGAAGTGTATTGGAACAGAACCTTTAAATGTAAATTTATCCTAATGATCTCGTTAAAATAATAAATTTTTGAAAGACTGTCTAATAGCGAAATAATGGAAAAGAGGAAAGTAATTAAAAGCAGCATCGTAAAGTAACTAATAATAAAGTTACTGCAGTTCCCGTTGAAATGGTGCATTAATACCGACTCGGTGATTAAAAAAGTGCATTTTAATTTTCATACTTTGTTACCTACAATTTTTTAACGAAACAAAGACAGATAAATCGTCTACTTGACAGTAAACGGTTACCGTTGCCCACATTTACTTCTTTAGATTACCGTATTGACTCATGATTAATGAAATTCTCTATTAATAGGAAGAACATGATATTGAGGAAGAAGTTCTATGAATGAGGGATGCCTTAAAACGTCACTTTGGCCAGGCGGGTTCACAAATCGATTCTTTTAATCTTGGTGTAGTGCTTCGGGGCTTTTTGTAGCCGCTTTGTTATCCCTTAATCGAATTTTACATCTACGGGAAGTGGTGGTATGGTGTTATTCTAACGCCACCGACCGACAACTCACGTCTGTGGCCTTACTTTCTGTAAACACCTTTCAAAACGCCTGATCGATAGCACTGGCGACCCTAGGGTTGACCATTATCTCCCGTAACGTATCATCCAGTAATGCAGCATGCTGCATTACTGGATGACAAGGATGATACCTTACTTGATGATGCATGACTATGCAGCCAGCATATTGGGTAACTTGCCACGGGGACCAACTCTGTACAATATTCACAATTGTATTTGCTGATTTTCAGTTTGGCGGAACTTTTTTCATTCGAGAAAGGATTAGTGTATTTGAATAAATTGTATTTTATAATATATATCTATATGTGTGTGTAGTTCGGTACTTTGGGCATTTCGTGCAATAAAAACGTATTTTTCCTTATATTTTTCCTTAGAGCGGTAATAGACTAGGGGTATATTTTCGTTTAAAAAAATTATCACCGACATGCATATTCCAGAATTTAAAAAAAATCTTCGCTCTGGGCCGGCGTGGTACATTATGACCTGAAACTCCCTGGTGAATTACTAGGGGAGGCCTGTGTCCTAGAGTGGGATGTTAAAAAGCCCGAGGTCATATTTTTACCTTCGTTTATTTTAAGCTACTGTTAAGTGACATTTTAGTATAATTTACTTAACAGTTCTTGAATAAACAAAAGTTCAAATTTTCTCAATATAAAACACTACAAAAAGTCTCAGCAAGGATCCGAAACGCTCAAGTTGTTTAATTAGTGTTCTGTTAGCCCATCATTAGGTTATTCCAGTACCGTGCTCCAGTACCAATAATTTTTAGAAAGGCATTTATCACTGGTAAAACGAGTCAAACGCTAAATTTTTATCAATTTAGAAGCAAGCGCTGCTTACACAAAACTATGAACAATTGGTAATTACATTTGAAGCGTCGTTCAAACATCTCGTCAAGACAGCTGATTTTAAAAATAGAACGCTACTATCGTTTTTTTAAGTTTTAGCCTGGATATTGGGTTCTTTGGTCATGCCCTATTTAGTTTTGATAAAATATATCTTCAGTGCGGCAGGTACGAAGTACGAAGGCAGTTAATGCGGCAGGTACGAAGGTACGAAGTTAAGTTAAATACGAAGTTAATTCTAGATTTTCAAACACATGTAGCGATTTCTCTTCTTCGAAAACTATTTAATATAGTTCTTTGAAAACTCTATAAAATATAAAATTTTAGATAATTTATAATAATAATAATGCTACACACAATGGGGCCACAATATAATTCCGTGTGTATTGGATCCAGGGACAAATATAAAGACAGATGAATACTCGACCAGGAATTTAATCTAGGACCTTTTCCACAGCAGACAGGAAGAGGCACTACCCTTTATACGGGCGTATGTTTTTTATAATTTAATAATATTTGTTTTTTTAAAAAGCTAGAACAAGAAATAAACTGTCAATGAAACGAATTTTATTACGGCTCAAAATACGTTCAGTTTGTAGAACGTCGCTCTGTTTACGCGTTGTGGCGTTAAAATCATTTATAACCCTGTACACGGGGTGTTATGTAACTTTTTAAAAAGCCAAATAAATTGTTCCATTCAATTGGAAATGGAAATTGCAAACGAACTTTATTTTTTGTTCCGTGGACAATTTCGTTATTGATTAAATATTTTTATTCCACACCCAACAATCCAGATAGAATAATTTAGTTTTGTGTTGTGCAACCACGTGATTTGCTTTCGTAAATGTTAGTAAACGTGGTTAATATAAAAATCTGATAAAAACATTAATATTAGATTACTTAATTACAATACACTCATTTTAGTCTAGACATTGAATTGGTTCTGCATTGTAAGAAATATAGCTTCGTAATGTTTCTTCTACTAGAACTTTCTGGCTTCTGTATTTTAAACATTCCAAGATTTAATTGTTTATTAACTTGATAATAAGATATATTGTTTTATGTGTGATTGGCACATTACCTCTGGGAGAAGCTAGTATTATCAAACAAAACATTAACGAATAACAAAGGTGAAATAAGAAATAGGTACGTAAACAATTTAGCAAAATAATTCTATAAGTACAGCTGATTAAAAATAAATAATTTATCGGGATTTACTTAACTCGTTTTTATACAGTGTGAAACATGAAATTTTTGGAAATCCGTGAAGCACCTTTATATGAAATTATGTAAAAATAAGAATTGACTTTGTAAGGATTACATTTACATTTTCCATTTCCGACCTTCCGTAAAATGAGAATCTCCAATAGTGTGGTCACAGGGTAAACGATAGTTTGCAAATTTAATTTGGATCCCGAATATTTTGTATCAAAAATAAATGTTAGGGTTATGTAATCTTCAGGTAGTATCTTTGGGTTTTAAATATAAATATTTTAGGAATTTAAGGGCGAATTTTTTTGTTGTGCGTTGGAGAGAGTACTTTAATTCTTTAATCAGAAATCAAAGTATCAGAACACTCAGAAATCAAAGTGTTCCGAAAGTGATCTCCAACATCAAATGCTTTTTGAAACTCGCTCAGATAAGTGCGTTAAACGCCCTAAAGCCTCTCCAAATAGATAGTTCGATAGACTGAAATGCCCATGGAATAATCGATAACCACTCGGCAGCCGCACTAGACAGTGACTGTGGTTGAGACGGCAAAGACGCATGAAATCCCGCCGCCCGTGGAACGCTCTGCAAAGAGCTCCCGCGGGACGATTCGTCCCGTTACTACAGCAAATAATACGCTAGACTACCGACTAAACCATTTTTCACTCTTTGAGACAACTGACACCGACGTTTCGATAACTCGGTTACTATTAAAGCCTTGGAGACTGTTTACAACTTCACATTTAACTGTTATTTACCGATAAAAGAAAACACAAAAGTAGTTTTCTCTTTTGCCGTATTTTTATCGGACGTGTGTGTACCACTTGATGGTAAGTAGTTGACATTTCCTGTGGGCTCTGAGAGCGCGAAACAAAGAGCGGTTTGAATGGAACAGGGTGATGAGTAGTTTCGTACTTATGTGAGTATGCTAGGTATGATGTATTTGTATTTACCACCGAGAGTAATAAGAAGCCGACTGAAATAGATAATCGATATCACTACAGAGCACAGACTTCACGTGGAATCTAAAATTACTCTAAATATCGAAAATTACTCTATAACTTAAAGATTTCAAGTTTATATGTAAGACAACAAAAATGTAACATAATGTAGGTATTAATTTTATAGCCCAAATATGTAGAGGTAAGTATTTATCGAAATAAATATGTTATTAAGTATAAAACAAAAATATTCAAATAAAACTAATTGGTATCCTCAAGTAAGACATAATAAAACAGACATCCAATATAACAAACCAAAAATATTCTACACGTGTATCTGTTTGATTGGTGGCAACACCGGCTTGTTAAGATCAACTTCACACACGGCACAACATAATATATTTATGAAGCAGTATAGATTCCTTTCAATTTACAATTTCAAGTAAAGTTTGAATTTGACCGACGAACCGAAGACATTTTACGCATACAGAAGTTATGTTGAAGGTTGGTACCTCCATACCGTTGCTGCGGATAGCCTATTTAAAAAATAGCCCTTTTTATTTCAAAAACAAAAAATAATGTTATCATTTAAATCAACATTCATGTTCCTTTGGGACGTATCATTTAGCGAATGAGACAATAAAATGTATAGCCTACATAGCGTTACGACAAGAAGTTCTATTGGGAATAATTCCGACGCAGTTGAATTTTATATATGCTTATTACTTCATTACAGCATTAGGTGGTAAGTGGATGCTGTCGCCTTTTGACATTCTCGGTACGTGCCAACATCAGTCCAGAATGACAAAGGCACGCCCCCGCATGCACTGCCTACTTTAGATATTAAGGAATAGATTTGGAGAAAGGGTTAGAAAACTGGGGAAAAATTGCATAGGAAACCTCCATACCGTTGCTGCGGATAGCCTATTTAAAAAATAGCCCTTTTTATTTCAAAAACAAAAAATAATGTTATCATTTAAATCAACATTCATGTTCCTTTGGAACGTATCATTTAGCGAATGAGACAATAAAATGTATAGCCTACATAGCGTTACGACAAGAAGTTCTGTTGGGAATAATTCCGACGCAGTTGAATTTTATATATGCTTACTTCATTACAGCATTATCCTAATGAAGAAGAGTGTCTAAAAAGTCGGATTAGTCGTATTAGTCGGACGATACTCGTAATTAGAAATTGCCGATTCAACGATTCTGTAAAAAAGGTTTTATGGGTACACTTTTTATGTGTAACCAGAGCAGCCTTCTTACATTTTAATGTATAATGTTTCTGATTAGAAAAGGACAATTTTGAATTTTCAAGTATAATATTTTAGGTATATGATACCTAAAATTGTTCACTATTGCCCATGAATATCTGCAATACTGCCAACATGACTTAAAAATAACGTTAAAATAATAAATAAGTTAATAGATGGAGTCGATGAAAGACTTGGAAAGGATGGGTGTATATCCTAGGCTAATATTATAAGTTGACATACTTTCTTCCTTATACTGTGCATTCGTCCTTGTATTTATTACTCCTCATATACTTCGGAGCTGCGGATATTGAAAAGCATTGTAATTTCCGCTCGGAAAAATACATAGTGCATTCTGTGGATTTTCATTTCATATAACGATCTTTTTATAAATATTCAAAGAACGCTTAACTACACTGCGTATGGTAAAATTAATTATTCTTCTACTTTCTTGGAAATGGCATCATTATTTTAAAAAAGGAATACGTCAATCGGCTCTTTTCTGTACGCACGCCAGCAATTTCCAACACGACAATAATAGAGATTGGTGGACAGTAGCGAGGTTATTTTTAGTGCACACTAACATAAATTAGATTTTTTTAGGTACACGATATTTATTATTATAAAGGCTGAATGTGCATTTCTTTTCAAAACTTTAAAAAAAGAACAAAGACCGCGCAGTCGTATTGGCGGGAATGAAATTCAGATACCTACTTTGTATTGTGGATGTTATGTTCTCACAAGTTTATCACAATTTTAAGTTGTCTAATAAACAATGAGTACTAGTTCGTTGGAAGGTGAATTAGATTTAACGCCACCAGACAATATCTAGCTGAAGAAGCAAAGATACTTTCTGAAAACCTATTACCACCGAAACCGAGAGAAAAATATGAAAAGGCATATGAAGACTTCATCAAGTGGAAAACTGAAAAAAAAGCGAATTCTTTCTAGGAAAACTTCTGTTTATTGAATTAATTTGTTTATTGTTTCCTCGTAAATTAGAGAAAAATACTATACAAGTCTCGACCGAAATAGCAATTAACGGCCTCGTTCATTTAAATTTATTTTTAAAAATCACTCCATAAGGACTCGGCTTCGCCTCATTCTTCCAATATTACTCGGCCGTCAATTGCTTTATTTCGGGCCTGGACAGTAATGTACTATTACCGTGAAGAATAAGATCGTGATTTTAATGATATATGTCTTAGCATAGGTTTTATTAGATTTTTAATTTAGAATATGCGAGAGAGTGACTTTTATTTTAACCGAAAATTCTCTGTGACAAGTTGTACTTTTTTAAGCTTTTTATATTTTTTTACGGTATACCTACTCCATTAATGGCGTTTTCCTGTATTTATTTCCATGTATAATAAGAACTGTACCGTGTCATATTTTCATGATTGTAAATAAGTGATGAAAATTATTGCGCTTGTGTTCATGTTTGTCTAGGATCTGACTCGTTTATATGCTAGTGTGAACTTCAGTGTGGGCCGTTGAACTACAAGAGGCCTTCATTAAACGCCCCTTATACCCACCACCGTTTATGTATAGGCAATATTGCACTTGTGAGCTTATTGTCTTAATAGCTTAAACCGCCGGTTTCACGATTTTCTTATCGGATTTTTCTTTTAAAATAAATATTTGTATATTGCTGTTCCTTAATAAACGTTCTATTCAAACCCATCCAGTATTTCTGCATAATCTAGTATAAACAGATATACATTCCATATGTTGTCGCCTTTAAAGTATTCTACTGTCCTATAAAATTAATTCCCTGTCTTCTAAAAATCGCCTGCATTAAAAATATGTCACACTATATACGTAAGATGACCGACCTTATTGTGGGTTCCAATTCCTAGATATTGCGTTGTTAGTAAAATATTGAAAAGTAACAATATTTTTATTGCTTTATCTTAAAAATCAAATGTTTTTTAAACAGAATCTTATTTATTTATTTAATAATTTATTGTACACACATAATATGAAATATATAAAATGGAAGAATAAGAAAATATGTTCAAAAGGCAAGTTTAGGTATCTCCCGCAGAGAAAGAAGACTAGATCTGGTAATGCGAAATATACGGAAAGACAGGCGTAATCTTTTTTGAGATCGAAAATCTTAACGAAAATCAGTTATCATGCCGACAATATCACAAAAGTTTTTTTTATAGAAAAACGGCAGCAGGGGAGTACCAGACAGAGTCCACTTGGTGGTAAGTGGATGCTGTCGCCTTTTGACATTCCCGCATGCACTGCCTACTTTAGATATTAAGGAATAGATTTGGAGAAAGGGTTAGAAAACTGGGGAAGAATTGCATAGGATAGGGTGGGAATGGGCTCTGGAATATCTCATTTACTGCCAAAACACGTAATAGGATAATTGGAAGAATAGGATAAAGTGGGAGAGGGGTCATGTGACCAGTCGAGTGCGCCCAGCGGCTGTTGGATTGTAACGCACGCCTTCCCCTCCTATTGTATTTGAAATGTATTATTTATTATAAATAGTAAATGAAATCAAACGACATTATTACATTTATTTGTCTTGTAAGAGATGTCTTACCACTCAATTTCAAAGCTTACTTGGTCTTGACAGACATTAATAACAATAGTAGGTATTGTAGTTACGTACTCTGGTACTTCAGCGCTGTCCCTAGAACCAAATGCTGTCGAGATTACGAACAACTTCTAAATACGAGTGTAACAAATGATTCTCTCTGACGTCGGCAACCAAATCACAGACAAGGAGGAGTCAATCTGTTTGTGACAACCCATTTATCAAGTTATCGCGTCGCAAACGGGCTAAAGCGAGGTAATTATGAGAATTCGATGTGAGGTCGATATAATAACATTCAGAAGTCGTTTACACTCCTATATGAGGGTATGGTATATATATATTTTAATCTTTTTACAAGACAGGTGTATATGTGTTTATGCATAAAGGGCAGTAGGTATAAGCCACTTTCAATGAAAGCCTCTTGAACTTCAATAGCCCACATTAGGATCCCTGTATCGTGAGACGAACTTAATCAGATTCCGAGCAAACATTTGTTTTTAAATAAAGTTTGAAGTTTAAGTCTTAAAAATATGGCCGATCGGGAATGTTATTTAATATTTTGTGGTAATACATATTTTATACAAGGGGAATGGGTAATACTGGGATGCGCGGCACATACTTACTTGTTAGATTTAGAAGTCGTGTTCGGTTTGTAGGGTAGCGTTTCTTTTTCTCGTATAAGATTTTTGCTACAGCGATAAAGTATGCGAGTGTATGTACTTTCCGAGAAAGAAGGAAATGCAATAACATTTTATTTACATGACAAGTTAACATTACGATTTTATTTTCAGTCTGAGTTTTCCGGAAACTACAAAATGTTGTGAATGATAAAATAACTTTACGAGAAGTAAGTACCTACATATCATTTTTTTTGATCCACAATAAATTGCGTCATCATTCCTATTTATATTTTCTTGCGTTTACAGGAAAATACTGTATAAAAATCATTTTTCGAAAAGTGCGGCCGTTTCCCTTATTGTCTACAGCGTTTCACAATACAAGTTCAGATTGCAATTGTAATGTTTGTTAATACAATTGTCTTGTGTTTTCGTCCGATCCTCTGTATTCCGCGGAGACGCGTGTGCAGTTACGTGAATCAGGATTCGACAGAATTCCCTACGAAAATTCCCAAACGAGAACGGAATATCAATTGCTTTCTGTCCAATTTTCCAGCAAATTGCTACAGAATATTGTACCGCGAAATATCTAATATTTACATACTGCTACGCGCATTGGAATAACGAAAGAGTAAAGTAAAAGTGAGCCCTGTAACAGGTGTCATTGATTTTAGGCCAGTTTTACAAATGTTTGTACTCTGTTACGATATTGGCAATTTCAGTAAAATATCACTCGGCAAATGTAACCGTATGTTCGGTGCCGACACGTGGCCTGTGACGGTAGGCTTGATCCGTAATGTTCAGTTATCCGTGAGTTTGAGTTGCTTTTGAGTTGTTTGAGTAATTTTCCAGGCAATCTCAATCTCTTGGTTTCAAACAAGATCTTAAAATACATCCGGTGAGGTTCAAGGTACTATGAACAATATAAATGAATTTAAATTAATGACTTAAATTAATTAAATGTAATATATACCGAACTAAATAGTGATTTTTGCTGACCTTGACATTGCAATATCTAACCAAATATTGCTATTTTAGCAATATATTTTTTTACCGTTTATTTAAACTAATTCTTTTTTCCTTATTCCATTAACACGAAATTGGTGTAGCTTTGTGTCGTTTGTCATTGCAGAATTGAATGAAGAACATTATACAATGAAATCAAATTGGTTTTGCAAAATTTCACACAAACAAACTTCACCGGAATTTTGTAGCAAGCCTCAGAGAGAACATATTTTTCTTGTTATAAAACGTTGTCCTTCACGCAGTACTAGTGAAGTTGATAGAAGTGTCGAAAAAATGAACGGAGTCACACAGAATTCCGTTCTAAAAATAACCTATGGTTATTAAAAATCAATACACTGAGCCGCCAAATCGTCTGTCACAAAAATAAAATGAGTAAACGTGATCTGATCTCTGAATGTGTTTGATATTAATACTAATTTCTTAGAAAATCGCAATAACTAATGAAAACAGTTACAAATGTTATTTTCGTCTGAACAACACGTGTAGTCTATTACACGTTAACCTACTCACAATCATTTTAATGCAGCTCTTATTACACACTTATTAATGTTTCTATATAGTGTTTTTATATAGGTACTTATAACAGCCTGTTGCATCTAAGAGGAATTGTCTCAAAGCTGTAAATATCAATTAATTTTTATTTAGTATTAAAAACATAAGCAAGCCACCCTTCCAATAAAGTGTATGTACGCATGCCATACTTTCTAATACTGATTATAGGCCTTTCCCAACGCTTTGCCACCATACACAATCTTCGCCGTTCTCATCCAGCCAGCAAACTTCTTCAAGTCGCCGGTTAACCTGACCGTAGGCCGGCCGAGGGCGTCCAATTGTATGTACATACCCTACACCTTTCATGAAATTAGAGTGTACATGAATTATTACACTGTCAAGTGAGAGTGGTACCTTACCATTACATAACCACGATAACTTATTCCATGCCATCACGATTAATAAATAATCTTAAAAAAGTGGGTTAATAACTTTAATGGTAGCCTACTTTAGCTCTGTGTGACAGTGTCACGCCCGCAAGGCGGTCACCCCTCTGGTGCTAATTGTAGTTCCGTCTAGACATTTCATTAGGATCTATTACGCATAATTATTCCCTGTAAAGGTGATAACAATAGATATATAATTAACTTCATTAAACTTCGACTTTCAATTGAAGTTAGAAACTAAAGTATTTAATCTGAGACAAACTATGGACCGATAGTTTAGTTCGCAATGTGCGATGACTGTTACTTCTTTTATAGAATGAAGATGGTAGATGAACTAACATTCTACCTGATGGTAAGTGGATGTTGTCACCTCGCAACCTTCGCGATACATGCCGACATCATCGCGTTTGTCCAAAACAAACGTCGGCGTGTTCCCGGATACGCGGCTTGTTTGGAGATTTAGGAATAGATTTAGGAAGTGTAGGGAAACAGGTAATACAACAGAACAAGGAGGGGATGAGAATATAAAGGTATGAGAGACCACTATTATACTCGTTGCTTAATGAAATGGGTTTTGATTATCAGTTTCTTCTGATCTTCTTTTCTAACTCACTGATGTGAGTAAAAAAGTTTAAGAAATATTTTTTACTCACATTTTTTTTATTGACAAAGGCGGCAGGCGAGCATACGGTCCATCCGAGGGTAAGTGGATACTGTAGCTCATTCACATCCGTGATACATGCCAACATTAGTCCAAAATGACAAACGATGGCACGCCCCCGGATGCGCTGGCTACCTTTGGAGATATAGGATTGGATTTGGCGAAAGGATTGGGAAAATGATGAGGTATAGGATTAGATGGGAATGGGCTCTGGCATATCTTAGTCATTACCGTAACACGTACGTACATTGGGGAAATGGAGTACATTTCAAGGTGAGACTGCAACATTTCTGTAAGAGAAGAAAGAGAAACAGCCGACTGGTCACATTGACCAGTCGGCTGTTGGATGGCAGCGTGAATTCTCAAAAGCTAAACTATAAACAACCTTTATATACCGGGCTATATTCAGGGATATTCAGGAATATCGTTGCATAATTCAACCTAGTTTAAATATTCCCGGGTAGACTATACTCGTAAATTAAATAAGTAATAAGGTAGTCGTCGCCTTCGACCTCATTTCACCACGATTGACGTGGAGGCGACTCATTCAACTTTAATTAGTATTTACCGTCAATATTTGCCTACCTGGTAAGTATTTTGTTCCGAGTCTACTGGCTAAATAAAGGGCGAATTACCTTCCCTGTAAAGTGAACAAATTATAGTATTACTAGCAGTGACCACGACTTAGTGCGCATAGGCGTTAGGGTATATTGTGTACTTGCTTGATTCCCGTTAGAACTTTATAATTGATCTGGATAAAAAAAACCTAAATGTTAACACGTTACATAAGTTATGCTTGAGTTTCATTAGAATTCGTCTAGTGGTTTTTATGCTCATTCATGTAATGCTGAAAATTCTGTAGTTTTGATAATTGTTCTGATTTGTTTAGAGCTTTTTCAAATGTTATTGTATTAATTTACATTTCAAAATTTTCTTTACATTTTATTAAAATAACTTGTGCATGCTACGTGTATATTATTAGGAATTATGGCTAGTTGTTATTTGTTTTAGGTTTGATTACTTTCTTATACATGTAGTATTGCCTTAATTCTACATGTGTGCTTTATAAATTAAAATAAAAAGACAGACAGACAAACTGACAAGAATTCTTAAAAAATGTTGTTTTGGGTTCGTATCATTCGTACTTTACACGGGAACGACTTTTTAAAAAAAAGATTTCATGATGGTACAGACAGCTTTGTTACAATGATAAATACCTGTAGAGTGCAGAAGATAGAGTATTTAATATGGAACAGATCTATATGATATATAGACATCTATAGATTGGAATTGTAATTATTTAAAAAAATAGTATCATTCCATTTCGTTTCTTTTGGTAAGGGAAGACGAAGTAGAGACGGTATAAACCCCGTCGGAAGCACAATGAGCCGTAGGTCAGGGCCCTAGAGACAAACCCGGCGGACGATACGCACAGTATCGAGCAACACCGTCTTCCGCATCTTCATGGAGAACCAGCAGTCACAGAAACCCAATTGCCTCAATTTGGTTTCGAGGCTGGTCGTGAATAGTTGGGATTAACCGAAGACGACTGGAATGGTTTCAGTCGACGTCACGCCCCACACGTCGGTGATCTGGTGCGTGGAGTCCGCCAGGTCGAAAATATTTTCTTCTTTTTCTCGGTTTCAGTTTTCACAAGGCCCTCGTCATAATTGCAATTATTTGTTATTATGATATTTTATTGTAATACAATTTAACTTCATAATATAGATTTCGTCGTTATATGAACGTACCTTTTCGTATTTTCAATGCGTGTATTACCAGATATCACTTGTAGATATCGGACTTATGTATGTATACAAAGAAAATCGGCTTATAAAGGACATCTCTCTGTCCGTTTCCCTTTGTTTGTGCTAATCTATTCACTGGTGCGATTGCGGTTTTACCATTATATGGGGAATTCTGGAAGATTTCAGTATACATATTTGTCCAAATCCTTCCAATAGTTTAGATAATACAGTGAGTTTTTAAGACATGATGATCAAATTTTGCAATTTCAAAATGGACAAAGCTACGGGCATTTGCCCGTTTCTTTTGATTATTATTGGGTTATTATTTGGTTATTTAGTTGGTAGGATTATTATTGAAGATTAAGGGCTCTACGAGACAATAAAGTCTCATACCTATTACTGCGACCATTGCTGATCGCCTTATATTGCAAGATAGTTTTATCAGTTAGTTTATAGTTTTGCAAGATAGTTACTAGACTTTATTCAGTTTTAATAGGTGAGCGCCGAAATGCTAGTGTGTTTTTTTTGTGTGTAAAAGGTTAACTCAAAATACTGAAGCGATTTCGAAATTTCTTTCACTTTACGGAAACTAAACTAATGCGCTTCTCTAGGAAACAGCAATATGTGTAAATGACAAATTGCAATATAAAAAAGGAGCGGCCAAAGCTATACCACATGAGCAATGTCAGGGCGAAGTGAATAATGAAGTGAATAGTGAATAATAATATAATCGGTGTGTCCGACCCCATTTCACGATTGATATGAAGGTGATTCATTCAACGATAATTAGTTACCGTCAATATTTACTTATTCTGTATCTCCCGAGTGAGCGACAGAAAATAATAATTTCTTATTATTGTCTACCGATAACGTTTTCATACCGAATCACTTTGGAATCACTTAGCATTACGTGGTCTCCACTCGTTTGCTCCAAACAGCTGTCAGTTCTACGACATACGTGACTAGCCCACCGCCATTTCAATTTGTTTGTGCTTTCTACAATGCCCGTAACTTTCGTTCTTTTGTGAATTAATCCGTTCTCAATTTTATCCCTCAAAAAACTATAATAAGCTAATTAGCTTATAAACCAACCACACTGTTAACAACATCCCCATCTCTCGTTACTCATTCATTATAATACTATACGATTCTTTACACGTATGTATTCATTACAAATTTCATTTTCGCAGACTGTTTGCTAAAGGTAAAAATAATGTATGTTAGTTTGATAAAAATAATTGTAAATTATTCGTAGGTGACATTATAAAATTGACTAGAGCTCCAATCTACTTGTAATACTGCTTTTCAATTTCATAGTCATGTCATGTGGGAAATAGGTAGGAAAAGTTCGTGTAATTATATTAAACAGTTCTTCAGAGCATAGATATAGGATTCTTCAAGAGAGCTGTGAATAGGATTTTGCAAGGTCGGTTTAACCGCAAAGATTTAAGTTGATTTAACCCGCAGAGCCTGGTGTTGCAGGTGTCCATGGGCGGCGGTAACACTTACCATCACGTGGGACCGCTTGCTCGTCCGCCCACAAGTCTATAAAAAGAAATATCTAGTCAATGGTCAATGACTATGTCAATGATATGATTGGAATAACTTTAAGTAATTAGAGTTTATTAACTATGAAAAACAGTCAATAGTGCATCGTAATTTTAGTTTTTTTAACAGTTATTTTCTTTTATAAAAGTCAATATAAGTATTTCAACGTTGCCACGTAATATAACTCAATGCACACAGAAGCCATTTGAGGAAATAAAGTTGTTTACTCACGAGGTGATTCAAACCGCCGATGAAGGTATTAACAGGGTCGCCTAGCTGAGTGTCCACTCTAAGCCAGCCGCTATAACCTGCAATATCCACGTCCTCCACGAAGTTATGTCGCCCTTAAATCTCGGGAACCACGTCCAAGCCTCTAAGAAATATCATCTAGAGAAAATGTATTGCCATTTTGTTTCGCATATAACGTTTTATGACTTCATCCGTTAGCTACAACTATCTGCGTTGTGGGTGAAATATTCTCCAGGAGTTTGCAAACTGATTTTCTTTGCACTTCGCGAGGAAATATTATAACGTATAGTATACGTGAGTTTTATAATGGATTAGAATATTTCTTGCTATCGTTGCAGTAACATTGTTTAGGCAAATGTGTTTTCAGAGGACTTCAGGGATCCTTCATAATGTATGTTGCAGTTATGTAGGTACAAATTTAATGGCTTATATTTAAACGGACAGGAATTAAGTGAGAAGCTGAATAAATAATCATTATCAACAAAACAACATGTTTCTCATGTATGAAGTAAATAATTTAAGTTACTAAAGGCTCGATGACATTGAGCGAGTTTACTAGCTACTAGTCGGCGAGTTTAAAAGCGGGCGAGTTAACTAGTGCGATAGTGATGATGACACACAAAACTTTACACTCGCTCAGTAGCCAACTAGCTAGCGAGTTGGAACCATTTCCGTCGACATTTTGTAGACAATGAAACTAAATGACATTGAGATACTCGCAGCTAGTTCATTAGCAACTATGATGACACACGGTTAGTTTACTAGCTCACAAGCCCACACGCCAGCGAGTAGCGAGTAAAGTAACTCGCTAGTCGCTGAGTAGCTGAGTAGCGATGAGAGGCTTTCAACTTTACTCGTAGATTTTTTACAATCTGCGAGTTAGCTAGTGAACATGATTACACTGGGTGAGTTTATTAGCAGATAGTGATTTCGCCGGCTAGTAGCTAGTAAACCGCTCAATGTCATCGAGCCTTATGAATGTCATCGAGCCTTATGAATGTCATCACCAAGTCCACGGACTCCTATTACTTTATTTTCACCAAATTTAACATTTGTTCCAATAGCCTCATCCTTTATAACCTCTGTATTTTTTTTTTAAATCTCTGTATTCTGCATATCCTACTGTTTAAATTCGCTTATTAACCCTTGTATTTCACTACTTAATCATATTTTTTATATCATCGTATTAACCGGCCGAAAATAATAAATATTGAATGTGAACCACCTTACGTCAATTTTAAAATTTTTAATGTCTATTGGGACAACTTACCTCTTTCCTTTTATAGTAGTTAATTTTGTGTGTACCACATGTGGTACACGACACCGCAAAACCTGGACCGAACCCACTATAAATTTTCTACCGTAGGTTTGCTGCTCAGTTTTTTGCTGCCCGTTTAATTATTTCTCATTTATTTTGTTTTTACATGCTTTTCGAGTTTTTAACTAACAACGAAATATTATGAAACACAATAAAGTTTTATAAATTTTATGTTATCCCATGTCTGTAAACAATGTTAATCTCATATATAAATCTATAATCCCAAATCATAAATCTTATATTATTATATAAATTTTATTTTATAGATTATAGACGTTATTATTGTAAATTATTATTTTAATTTTTATAAATGTAATTTAACTGATGACGGTCACTCATCAATTATTATCTAGTGTCTTAAACTTTCAAAGAGTGCCTCTGTCAATAGCTGTTAAATTTGAAGCATTTAAAATAAACGATATATCATGATTCGACAAGAAAATTCCGATGTTATGAAAGCCTCTTGACGCAGCGTTTTTATGAGTGGTGTCCGAAAATAGTCATATTTCATTTCGGAGCACGTGAACTGACATTTATTAAAAGTCCTCGCCATCGTGATTGCCGCCTTGAAATATGTGATACAGAATTTTAATTTTATATTTTTATTTAGTTCTCGAAGTTAATAAATAAAAGTAAAAGAACTAAATAAGGATATGAAAGGGAACCCCACCTTATTTAAAATGACGTTAATAAATAAAAGTAAATTTCACAAAATATACGTAGGTATGTACATTCTTGAATTAGCACTATATCAATTACTCTAATATTGATTTACTACAAGCACGCGTCTTAACATAACAAATATTTATAAATAATTTACTAAAAAATTGACACTTCTTAAAGAGATTGTTAAAGAAGGCTTAAGGAAGAATCCTTACATTCTCAGTAATTTTTGAATATAAATCACAGGTAAATGATAATAAAAACATAATATTAATAAAAGTGCAATTTAGTAAGGTCTAGACTAGAATTTTAAACCGAAACAAACATGATGTAAAATGGTATGTAACTATTCGAATTGTAAACAATACTTTATTGGTAATTTTGATATAATAGATAAATTATTCAACTGAATTTAAATATTTGCACGTTGGTGGATAAAAACTTTTTAAGTTTTGATCATTGTATTAGGTACCTACCTATTATTACAATTACATAACACTTTTCAGGCAAATAAATCCATTCATTTATTACGAGGAATGTTACGATATTTTTTATTTCAATATATTAATTTAGACAATCTTGACATTATAAATATTGAATTAGGCATCGACGGACAAAATTGTCCTGGGATGTAGGTAATGAGGGGCATCTTTGTTAAAATTTTCATATCAAAAGTACATTATTGGAACGCCCTACATCAAGGGTCAATTCGAACAAATTATGGATATAAAACATGTTAATTTTAGATTTAATTCAATTTAAATTACCCAACGAGGGTTTCGGATTAGTCAAAATAAAAAGGGATGGTTACTTTCCTTATTGTGGTGTAATTGGAATTCCACAAAATGTAACTACTTATATTTAAAATTCATTTAAAACGACTAAGGGATACAAAGTCTGAAACCGTGGTTTACTTAAAATCAGTTTACTTAAAATATCTATTATGAGGCTAGACTTTGACAAATACAACGACTTTTCACCTTTCAGAGGCATGATGACCTTTCACCTTCAATTGTTCTCTTTTGTATTAGTGTCCACGAGTGGAAGACCCGCGCTTGAGCTGTAGTCAATAAGTGTACGCGTGCACTACACGCATGCAGTTATTAAATGGCACCATTTCATAGTAGTACTTTAGATTTATCTTAAAACTTATACTCAAAACTTTATTAGCTTCATAACCTGTTATCATTTACCTATGTCCATTTCTGCTATGAAATCGTACATCGTTATGCCGCGGAAATGGAAATGTTAGCGGAAATTTTACGAGAGCCATATAAACGAGTGCCTAGCTAGAAATTATCTGTTCAGAGCACAATTTATGTCGCTGCAATTAAAAGGTGCTAGATCTTCTTGAGTTGCTAGGACTTCGTAATTGTATTCGCCGCTAAATAAGGAGTACCGTATTACCTCGTAAATATAAAGCGCTTAAATCTCGTTTAATTTTCTTGTTTACTAAGGCTGAGAGCGTGGTATTGATATCGCAGATATAATATACAAATATGTTGTTTAAAAGTGTGTATTAACATAGTTTTATTTATACTTTATTGTACACTAACATGATACTGTATATGAAAAGAATATTCACAAATGACATACAACATCTTATCTACTTAGGAGTTTTTTCCAACAAACCCGGCAACAATGTTCATGTATGAGACAGGTATATAGAGTAAACGGCCGAAAGTAATACACATCGACTATGATCGGCTAGCTTCGGTTTTGTAGAGCGTAGTCTCTGTAGTGTGCCGTTACGTTTACTGTACGTGTAATTGGTATTTAATAGTGGAAATAAAAACTAATCATTATTGCTCCTTTATGTATCCCAGGATCGGCCGTGATAAATCCCGTAATCCCGGGATTATAAAAGTGGATTTGCAGAACGAGAATCATGGAGATCATGGGAGATTCTGCTGAGCCGAACAACGTAGAAATAGCACGTTTGTATACGTGGAGTGTACTCTAAATTTACTACGAAACATTACTTTAGAACTATATATTTAATATTAATTATCTCAACGGATTTTTAATCATGTTGATTAAATAGTATTTTTGGATGCTGATCCTAAAATCTAAATGATTAAAATTACAATCAACCGTTTAGTTAGTGAGCGGTCTAACAGAGCCCGAACTTTGTTGGTATATCATTTCTCGTGGACCGCCGGTTATACTGTCAGGTCGCTATAATTATGTGTTTAAAGCTACACCCTCGGATGTGCGCAGCGCTTACCTACTGTTATGAATTTTTTATGTCATTTATAATTGAACCCGAACAAAACCCGCATCACAACTTTTTTCTAGAAAGAAAGTGACAGACGAGCGGACAGTCTACTGATGGTATGAGTTTATTATAGACATACGAGCACATAAGATAAGTAATATGCCTACTTGTGTCGAGATTGTGGCATCTATGTCGGCCGTATCTGTAGATGTGACTGCTTATGTGGAACAACGGAGAAGAAAGACAAATGTCCAGGAATCTGAATTATTGTAGATCGAAGAACATAAATAGTATAATGTAATGTGGAAATATGCTCTGGCAGTTCTCATTGTCGAAACATGTTGGAGAGTCTTCTGTAAGAGTAGGGCAACAAGGTTACTCGGGCATATGTAGGGGATGATGTACTTTTATTCGAGATAGGACTAATTCAGGAATACTGAATAGATACTGAAAGACTGAAAACACTGAATGGATAGCAGCTGAATATACTGATAGATATCAGCAGAAAATACTGTATAGATAGCAGGAAATTTAAAGGTGGGTTAAAGCGGGATTCCGTCAACTTTATAATGACGTTCTAAATCAAGTCAAATTAAAACGTTTATTTTATGAATTGTAGGTGTAAAGGTGTCCTTGTCATTACAAATTTATGTCCTCATATCCCCTTTGGGCATACAAATTCTTATAATTAAATGAAATACAATTACATATAATAATAATAAGTATACATAATGATTAGTTAACGTCTACATTTCTTTTAAAGTCAAATAGTTCTGTTAGAAGAAAAATCATTTAGATTGTAGTAAAATTTGTCAATAGGAAAAATAGCGGAGTTTTTTCTTAAATATGCCTTTATTTTGAGAGACTTTCTATTGTGATTGGAATTTTGTTATAGATTTTCGGGGCCATACAAGAAACACTACAATGCAAATGCTTAGTCTTAGAGAGCACTAGACATAGTTTGTCATTAATACGTGACCCAATATTTGGTTCAAATAGGTACTGATTATCTTTAACAAAAAACTGTCATTTCATATATACGAGTATATAATAATTATATAGCGAAGTAAGGGACATTATCTTGAGGTTTGTGAAATATGGCTTACATGAGTCAGTCTGTCTTAAATTACATATAGCCCCAGACATCTTTTTTGCGCTGTAAGTATTTTTTTTATATAGAATAGATAGTAGGGCGGGCCCCATGATGGTAAGTGGTCACCGCCGCTTATGGACACCTGCAACACCAGGGGGCTCGCGGGTGCGGTGCTGACTTTGCAAAGTCCTGTTCACAGCTCTCTTGAAGGGCCTCATGTCGTAGCATTTATTCATTTATTTTAATTATTCAACAATAGATTGTTTTGCTGACCATGATTTGCTGCTCAATAAGTATTTTCTGCTCGTGTAAATACAAGCCATTTTTTTCCGAAAATTAAAACGATTGAGTTTATACTAGACATTTTAGAGTATTGTAGATTTGAATCAGTGTTTTTATGAAGGTGTAAATTAGACTATAGCTTAATAGAAACTCACTTTAGTTACACAATGGTTTCCAAAATTGCTGATACTCTCGTAAATAGAGTAAAAAAATCGAATTGTATTAGATGTGCTAATTCGACTTGTATTAGATGTGCTAATTCAATAACTCAACTAGTTTATTATCCCCCGTCTCCTTAAAGTATTATTGTTAAAGCAAATGACTATAAAAATAAACTATGTAAAAAAGCACTATCTGCCTTAATTTGATACTGTTATCTGTTTTATCCTTACCACGCAAAGGTTGTCCTTTTGACGATAAGGCTCCCGTTCTACTTTTCGTGTTAGTTACTCAAATTGTCTTTTTGCAACATGAGTGCAATAAAGAGCTTATGTATATATAAAGTGCAACACTAGAATTGCATTCATATTTGATTGCAAACGCTGAACGCTTTCTATTGTGGTGACTTTACTTTGCACCTTCCTACAGCTGGATAACGTTATGTCATCTACCTGTATTCTCGACACGTTTTAGCTGTCAGCTGGGATGGCATAACTTAAGAATTCACTTAACTGGCATAGAGTTCACATGCACATGGTGTTCACTTTAATATAGTATCTACTACTACTCTTATACCTACAAGTAATATTTCTATTGATGATCAGGCACTCTGCGAGTCGATTAACTTATAAGTTTGTTATAGCCACTAACGATCCACCTGCAACTACGACAATGCGCGCTGTCATCACTAGCTGCGTTACTAATCACCGCGATCAGTCCCGTTTCTAGTTATTGCGACTAGCAACCTCGACAGCGACGTATGACGTTAACAACGAAAAATTCCAATGCGATGAAAAGCAGCCAATGAAAAGTAGCCGTGATCAGCCCCTATTTCTTTTCATCCACTGCTAACACGGGCCTCCTCATACACATTATCTCGAGCATGAACGATTTATGTCCTTAAAACGCCACGCTCGCCAAGAGGGTTCACGTGTCCATACTTTTAGATGTGTTAGTACCTCAGCGTTTGTGGGAGCTAGCTACTTTGTCATCCCTTTACGACATCAACGGGAAGAGATGGGGTGATGCTATTCTAATGGCGTCTACACAGTATAAAAAGCAGCACGTCAACCAAAATATCACCTACATAGAAAGAAATGTTAAAAATTGCGGATTATTTTTTGCTATCTTCATGTCGTCGTCGGTTGAAAATGTAACTTCCTCACCCCATAAATTAGCAAAAAAGAGATGGATGGCGATGAAATTTGTTGGCAGTGGCCTTGCACGACAAAAACGCCATGCGTCACGTGTTCATAAGTCATGATAGTAGGGGACGTGGATCGGCCACTTTAGCTTCTAAACCCGCTAGATTTATGGTCGCAACGTGAAGGTACACTCGATAAATCTAGACATTATTCCATATTTCACCGGCTTATCCACTATATTACCTCATTTGCAAGTTACCGCTCCGTCTAATAATTGATATGGACGTTCCTTCTACAGATTACAACAATGATTAAAGGTTTGACAAAGTTAACCTAAGACAAAAAGAAGTTTATTGACGTTTACAATGCTCTATATTTTGCCATTCAAATCGAATCTCTGCATGCTTTGTTTAACGCTATTTCAACCCTGTGCCCCTATAGTGATGTATAATACGTATGTTTTGTAGAAGCTCGTACCTAAGTGAACAATAAAGTATATTTTATTATTACAATGCATGTGGACTAAACTGTAAATTGACGCCTGAATTCAAATTTACTAATAACCCACTTAATACAAATAATAGTTTATTTATATTATATTTTCATAGTGGAGAATATTGTACGTAAATCAAAGATACAAACTTTAGATAATATCAAATGATGATAGTTGCGGATAATAATAACGAATTATAGATCGCAGCCGGTTCTTTCGCAGCCGGCTTAAATCCGTTCAAGATGAGCATACTTCAACACGGATAAAAATGACTAACCCACCTTCTTAGACGTTAAGGCTTGTTCTTGATTAATAGGCTCGAGGTTTGCTACGAGGAATAAAGGGAAACAAATATAAAAGGTAACTAGACAAACGTTTTTTGCTCATACTTGAGATCCAGATAAAACGACAGGATCAGGATCCTTTGTAGTTTAACGAGCTGATGAAACCTACACTTGCGTCTCCTCACTTATCCTTTTTACACGTAACGGCTGCTCGTACCTTTTGTTACATTCGGCTTAGATAAAATTGAGATTGTGGAACAAGTAGCAGGCGGGCAGGTAGTTCACCTAATAGCGAGTTATTATCGTCAGCTACGTAACTCACGGAGGGTTATTTTAGATCTTTGTATAAATCAAAACCAAGATGATGCTTTTAAGAAAATAAGGACAGTTGACTTTAAAGGTATTAACAATGACTAATTGTTGTACCTCTATGTTTTTACACAGCAAATCGTTTATTGGCAAAGGCAAGTTGCTGGATTACATTTATGAAGAAAATGAAGATCATTCCTTACACCAAAGTTAATACTCGTAGACAGTCGTCACGCTTCTAATTCATATAAATGTCGCAACTCCTTGTTGCGCAATTCTCTTACTGGTAGTAGGGGCACTAAAGGTATTGCAATTTGATCGCGTTTATCCTTTGCCTACGTATCGTTGCCAGTCTCGCCTGCAATGGTAATTGGATTGTGAATATATACTTGTAAATATACAAAGATATAAATGTGTATACTATAGGTATAGGTAAATAGACTATAGGTAAATATGGTATCGATTCTGTTGAGTAATATAGTACAAATGGTTACAAGTGTTGTAAATATAATATTGGGTTGCCCCATGGATGACATGGGTCAATCCAATTTTACATTTACATTTTAAATTTATAAGGAGTAGCTTATACCCTGCATTAAACTTTTCAAGTGAAGGGAATTTCAGATCATAATTCACCATCCAGGTCAAATGCAGGTTAGTGGTTACACATGTTCAAATTTTACGAGATACGTGTGTTCCTCGCAATGTTTTCTCTATAACCGAGCTGTTGGTAAATGAAATCTCTGTACTTATGTCGAAGCCCAGTACTACATAAGTTATAAACTATATTTTGTACAAACATCACCGATCATTGTAGTTCTGTCAAAAATAGTTGCATGGTCCTACAATTTTCTATAACAGAACAGCAGGTGACCTTTTATACTTCTTGTAAATTTTCGCTGCACACTGATACTGCAGAATTCAAAGTATAAATTAAAAGTAAATATGTTAGAACTAGCTACATGCCATTTAACCAAATCCGTACCTTTGTTAGCGCAATCTAATAAAACCTCCGCGTAGAATTGCCTCCGCGTCAATCTCGTCAAGCGGGCCAAAAAAATGGCTGGAAACCCTTAACCGTGGCCTGGGGGATTATCGGTGGTGCGGGTGAAATCGCGGATAGCCCCGCACTACTCACCCATTAGATGGGCAATTTGTTTGGCTACTGCGGGGTAAGCTTTTAATCCGGCGTCGCACTCTGCTCGGAGTGACGCTTCCACATTGTGCCGCAGTAGAACCGAAGCAATGAGTAACGAATCTTCAAGCTGTTCTTAGTATAATCTGAATGTATTTGAACACTATTAGGAAAGAACAATTTCTAGGAACTTTGCGTTTTTATACATTTAAATCTGTTCCGTCACACATTATATACATTGTCTTTTGTAGGAGGGATGTAAATGGGTTGTCGAGTCCACACTTTTACAAGTGATATAGTTCCTTGGGGCCTGTGGTAGCGGCTTCTTTATCTCTTAGTCATCTTTTACTACACTCACAGGAAGAAATGGGATGGTGCTTTAGCCACAGACACCGCACGGCCAATTTATTTGTTAGAAAAATAAAATACGTGTTTACGTATTTTATTTCCCGTAATATTTTTATTTCACGTGTTCCGTTTTTTATTTTACATATTCCGTTGTGGTTACACCAACCAAAGCAAATAATGTTGGCAAGCCGTTTAAATTTATTTTTTCTATAGAAAGAATTTGTCAGATATCCGCTAATCTGACATCTCACATGGTGGTAAACCGCGGTAACACCGCATGAGTAAGTTTCATTGGTAACTGTAAGGAATCTCTTCATTACGATGTGGCACTTGTGTGGCAAACTAATTAATTATTATTGCATCAACAGCAGCAGTCAATTGGGTACCTATCTGTCTAATAGGGCTGCAAGCACAAAAAAGAACGACTCACTGTAAAAAGCCAAATAACGTACATCTGCCGTACAGCCAGCCAAATACGTTAATACAGATTAACAACACGTGATACTTATATCGACATATTTATATAGGTATATGAAGGTTCCATAATGTTTCGTGTTTATATTGTGATTGCGCCTTCATCCGTCCACGCACCGTACGTTTTTCCCTATTATTTTCACAGTATTCGGTGCCCGGTTTAAATTGATTCGTACAAAGGGATGCCTATCCTGTTAGACTAGACTATACATTAGGCAGTGACTTTATGCCATATGTTTTCCAATATGTGCACGTCAACACTATAACTTAAATTGCTTTCGGTTAGTTTAAGTTGACATTTGAGTATGCAATTAAGGTATATAGTATATATTAAGGTATATATTAGTAAAGAATGAATAGCAAAGTTTTTAAAAAAATGAGTTAGCCATCGAAACGCGAATATGTTACTGTCCTATACAATGTGATAAAACTGAAAAGTCTATTCGTTTTACTGGTTACTGATTTCCATACCATACCATCAGCGTTATGTCTATCTTATGATATTGGCCTCTCCCAAAGCTTTCCACCACACACGACCTTCAGCTCCTCTCAGCCAGTCACTAGCGGCGCACTTCGAACTTCTGCTTCCGGGAACCGATTCCAGCCATTAATTTCAAATAAAATTGTCCGTTTTCTAAAAAACTAAAGCAATTTCAATATTGAACAATGTGTTATGATTGTTCAATTTCTACTTTGTATAAATAACTTTTAGTCCTGTTTACAAAACAAAAAAGGCGGCAAAATAAAGTTATTCCACCGTAATCTACTAGCTTGGTAAGTGTAAACAAGCTCTACGTCGGAATCAGACAGGTGTCGGCAGTGACGAATGAAAACTATTTTTCGCAAATGTACAGCATCCATAACAGCCCTTCCTTCCGCCTAACAGCCCAATTTTTTTCATTCCTTCGTGTTTTATTTGTACTCTATGGGCTCACTTAACTTAATACCGTTGTAGAATCACATGCTTACTGCAATAATTAGCTATTAGAAAAGTAAATAATGAGTAAAGAAGAACGAAATACCTTTGTATTGACATTATTATTTACGTTATGCATGTTCAATTTAGGGGCAATTTCTCTTGAAATAGCTTCTTTTGACGTTTTTATTCAATGGTTATTTTTACTTCTATGAATAGGAAATGCGTTTCAAATTTATGTTATAACTTTATACGAATAAGTAACTTATTTTTATAACATTTAATTTATCGCTTTTTACCATGCTGGCCAACTTAGCCCCAAGACAGGGTAAAAAGGACCACAGCTCCTTTTTACCCTGTCTAGGGAACTACAGTGTGATTCGCGAAAATCCTATTTTTCAAGCGGAGGACATCATGGCTATTAAAATAATCACCAGATATGTGAAAGTAATCACACTGCAAAAGAAGGGGTCACGAGAAAGACTCGAGAAAAGTTGTAAGAGCTGCATCGATAGGACTCCAAAAACTGAAATTAACTTGCGCTAAAAATTCTTATTTTTTAAGTCGCCAGGAATAAAGATATGAAGGAGATATATTGTCGAGAAGGCTAAAACACATGCTGCGATGTAGCGCTGAAGTAAGTTAGTAACCTAATCGTAACTTGCACATGAGACAGTGTTACAAATATTCTCAAGGAAATCCGAGTTCTGTGTACTAACTATATGAGATAATCGCAATAGTACTATTAGAAACACTATAGTATATAGATGAATATTTATAGACTAGAGTCTGTCAAATGAAATGTAACATAGACTGAATTTCGTTCGGAATTTATTAATTCCGAATCGGAAAATATATAGAATATTTTTTTTTAAATTCAAATGACTGAGAAGCTTGTTTCTTATGCTACGTTTCGTTTGAAAGACTATCTTGAACGAAAACAATTTCAAATTCGAAAATCATATCGAATTACGACTTTCATACAGAAACCTTATTAATTAAATTGGTTTGAGAGAAATCGATTTTCCTGAAGCCACACAAACAAATTAATTTATAATGTGGTTATATCAGTAAGTTTCAGTCTGTAAACTGCATAGTAGCGTCAAGGCTGAATTCACCGCACACTGTTATTATAAACTGGTAACAACAAAGTAATGTTAATGGAAAGTGTCGTTAAATTAATATGTTTAATTACAATTTTGTTAAAATAACTCCGCCGTTAACGAGTTAATAAATATGCTCGATATTACCCGTAATTTTGCAATATCATCCCGCATTATTTTGAATTTGATCAAGCGGTCGTTTTTGACTATTTTACATGGGATCTTTGTAAGAAAACCTATAATGATATAATGTAATGAAATGTAATGATTATTGAACGGATTATTGAACATAATATAGTTCGATTATGTTGATTATGGGTCAAATTTGTATGGAAACGCATGTAACCACTCACATGGACCATATTAATGCAGTCCATTTGGACGGCTGTCGCAAAGCCTGAATACCTTTGAAGATTTAGGAATGGACCTGGAAGTAGAGTAGGGAAGGTGAGGAATACCTTATACTTCCCAGTCTTCTTTGGGGGATGGAATGGAATAGCTAGTAAAGAGTATAATACAATAAGTAGTTTCTTCTATTCTATTTGATTTGATGGAATAGAAGAGGATAGGATAAGATGGGATGTGGGATGAAATGAGATGGAAAATTGCCTCTGCCATATCTTACAACCGAAGCACGTATGTGGTACATTTTACAGTAATTGTCTTATGTGTACGATTGTAATGTATTCGAGTACGAGTATAAATATTTCCTCTTCCAAAACTCCGGCTACCGCTTTCGTATTCATTATTATTTTTCTTAGTATAAATTACCTTTTTTTACGCTTTCCTTATAAAACAGGTTAATAGGTATTCTCGCAGATATTTTAAGCAACTGTATATACGTGCAAGGGCTGAAGGTTCATTGTTATTTATTTGTAGCCGAGATAAACTCGCGAAGTAACTTCAATTAGCATGTCTGAACTTTCAGCCCACTTCGCCTCCTGCCATTTTGTTAAGTATCTTCCAAAGTTTTTGGAGAATATTTGGTATACGAGTATTTTGATTAGCTGAGAGAACAGTTTCTCTTACGGTTATCAGATTTAATGGAAATAAACAAAGTTATTAACAAGTTTTGATAAACTTCAATCCACAGTGTCAGTGGAATTACGCTTGCTCGCAAGAGAGAGTACAGGGGTGAATCTTGTTTTAATTGGTTTAGTAAAATTTTGTGATTGGTAATATTGTAATTGGTTATCAGTGTTTACTTTGGATCATTTGACGTGTGGTCGGCCGCCCATAAGAGGTCTGGGATACGTTTATACGTATACATCGTGTTAATGAAATAACGCAAATGCTGAAAATTGGTTGTTCGAGTGTAGAATCAATTTTACCGGTTGTTACGGTAGGTTTTTTTTCATAACTTATTTTTCATTTCTAGTAAATATTTTATTTTACTTGCAGTTACGCAAAACAAACCTACCGTAATAACCTACGAGGCGATGCGCGCTGCGCCACCGCCTGGGTGCCCGGGTAATTACCCTGTGCTGAGATCCTGTACCCTGCGCTCATTAGAGCGCTATGAAGATATATAGATTTTATTTGCGTAGAACATGTCAATAGGCTGTTGCATAATAATAAAAGAAATAATGTTCCGCCACATAGTGGCATGTAAATGTAAAAAATCACTACGATCATGGAAATTACAATATCAACTGATACGATGTCGTAGAAGTTTTGGATATAACAATAAAACTTTATTTGTTTGTAACTTTGACTTATTCCCCTAAAATAATTTTATTTTTCGCTAGAATAGTTTTATCATAAAACTTTTATGTATTTTAAATTAGATGACGTGTTTGTGGTTTCGAATTATTTCTGGGGACACGTTGGATATGTGAGCTCTGAATCTTTTTTTTTTAAAGTTTACATCTCCATAACAATGTTACTTCGAATTGTTTGTCTTTTGATTCAACCGGTCACCATTAGTCTAGATGTATTGAATTTTATATTCCAAATCGGGTCTGAATGCTTATAATGAAGATATTGGTTTACCTTTTATTCCCGTGGCGTGATGTAACCCGTGCTGAAACGTCGAGTAGAAATAAAAGGTAAACCTTTATTATAAGGTATGTCCACAATCGTGCGCTTTCAGCTACATCTTGCGCCTTCAGCTTTCATGTTGCGTCTAGCGCATCCATTAGCTGAATGCCTTAAGACGCATGCAGCTCACACCGTCTACACTAATACGCGTCTTCATTTCTTCAGTTATCATAACAATGGATGTGTGTGAACTTGTAACTATCATCAGTGCGGCATATTTAGTGCGGAGTGCAAGAAAAAACCTTAGTGAACGGTGGCAATCAATCCGGATGAAAGATTTATCTGAAGAAACAGATTTTTCAATATTAAACGATTTGCAGCTCATCCTTTTTAAAAACTTCACACGAATTTATGAAGCAAATTTCTACAAGCTTTTGGAAATAGTGAGGCCAATAATCACAAAACAGGATACTCGTTTTCGACAAGCGATAGCAATCACCCGAAATTAGCAATCACCCTTAGAATTTTGGCTACTGGAGACTCATTTATGTCGCTGATGAAATAAACTGCTTTGAGACTTTAATTAGATAATTAAAGTCTCAAAGCAGTTTATTTCGTTTCTGTTGCCAGTAGTCTCTGTGCTTGTGGCCCCATAACACTTGATAAATTCGATAATCTTCTATAAATTCCAATAAATTGCACTAGGATCCTTCGGCGCCGGATCGGTGTGTGCTGTCGTTCAACTAGTTTTAATGCATGTGCTATTGCATGCGCGCTTGCGCTACAGGCATGCTTCACAGCGCATGATGCCTATAGCGCACGAATGTGGACATACCTATACTCGTTCAGACCCGATTTAGAAGAGAAAATGTGGACAAAACGGGAAAGTTTATAAAGTTATGTATTAAATTTATTAGAAATTCGAAAGTTATGATCCTTCAGTAAGTAAATATCTTAGAAATCTCTTATAAATTAATTAATTTTATAACGCGCAGTTCTAGAGAGCGCTTCGCGTCGCTCACCCCTGTACCTTTGCCTCCAGTGAGGTGCGGCAGTCGTCGTGTGGCCGTCGATTAGGGTAATTACTACGTTCGCGACCGGCACATGGGCATCATCCTAGCGATCTGCGTTCGTGCTAAGAGTCTCACCTTATTTTAGTGAATCCCATCTTTAGGCCTTTTTCAAGTGGCTTCCAAAGTTGTGTCTTTACAATTTTTATTATTTAGTCACACAGATAGTGATAGATAAAGCTACTTACATCAATTTAAAACTAACCATTCAATAAAAATATCACAAAGAAAATGAATGTTGTCAAACGTAAATTTCTTGAAACTGCAGGTGCAAATCTAATATAAGGTAAAACTGAAGGAAATTCGGTACACGAAATACGTGTTTTTGTGAGATATTGCCTTGTTGACCACTACTTACACGTGTTGCAATCTCATGGGTCCCAACCCAAGCCACGGCGTTTATCAAGGTTGGGTTATTTGTGTTCTTAGTTTGTGTACACGGCGATGGATATGTTAGTCAATTAAAACCTTGTCCTGGGGTCGCTTGTTCTATCAGGGAGCCATGTACCTAGCAAAATGCATCAGTCTGGTCATTCAGCGAGGTACCTACTTGCTACAGGGACTAGAGTACAACGTTTTCAATAATATACAGGTATTATTAACCTATTATTATATCGCTTTGTCTGTCTGTCAATCTGTAAAATAAAAATAAAAATATCTTGAACTATGACTGTGTAGGGCTAAAAACCAAAGTTAGAAAAGGACAACGCTACTGTGTTAATGACGTCACACAGTTAAGTACCACGCCACTCACACATCCAAGCGTGTGTGACCGAGATAGCGTTTGCTTCTTATCTCAAATATTTTCAAGCTCATATCTACCTAAGTTTGTAATAGATTTGAAAAAAACTTCTTGATATGGGTTTCTTTTCTTCTATAGTTGTCGAATAAGAAACACATTTCAAGTGTACTTAACTAAGAGATCTGGAATGAAGAGATTCGCCAAAGAACGCAAGTTACACAGAATAGCTCACAGAAGTAAAAGTTAAAGTGGCAATGGGTAGACCATGGGCAGGCAGGGATGTGCTGGACGATTCCTTTAAAAGGGAGACCATGTACCGGACAGCATAACTTGGGCCACTCTTTACCCAGGTGGACCGAACGTCCTGTAGACGTTTGCTGGTAGTGGCTGAATGAGAAGAGCAGAAAGTTCTTGGCGAGTCTTGGAAGAAGTCTGTATCCAGCAGTGGAGACATAGGCTGAAACTATGGTATGGCCATCGATCAAGTGTGGTTCTATATCAAAGGGTATACTGATACTCAGATGCAGTATTGGTGAGTGTCATTTTAGAAATTTGGCAGGTAGTCTGTACAAAAAAATATCAGTCACTAATAGTGCTATAGTTTATTTCGTTTAATTCACAACTTTAACTTTTCAATGGGCACGAGTTAGTACCAATTTGAAAGTTTACATTTACAAAAGTTTACTTTATATTTTCCTTTCAAAGCACTAATATAAATGACTAAATTTACTTTGACTATATTTAAACAAAACAAATAAATAGTTCTGTTGTGGTTAAGGACTCTTTTAATAAAGCTAGTCTAGCGACGTTAGTGTAGGAACTTTCCCGATAATTGCCCATTGTAAACAATAAACAGGTGCTTAATTTAGGTAGCTATTTTAAACAAACGTTAAACATCACTTTCAAGGCCAAATTGAATACGAATATATTTAGTTTGAAATATAAACCATTTCAAACTTTGTATACTTGGAACGACATACGTGGAGGCATCATCAACATCATTTCTCTCTATCCACAGACATATATATATCTATATATTGTATATCCATACATTCATACATACAAATACATACATACTTATATACGCGTTAAATGTTTCTCTTCTTTTGGTTTCGTTGTAATCCTGTAAAAATAGCCTAGGTATTATTTCGGGTTATTAGCTAAGCTATCTACCCAATAAAGTTTTGTTATTATCTAGTAGCTTTTACATTAATCTTGGATAAATGAAGACATCGAATAAAGGTTAAAAAAATGTTGTTCTGATATTAAAAATAAAACACTTAAATAAAATCCTATGACAGAGAAATTTTAAAAAAGGTTCAATGTCCTTAGTAAACCTTCTGCTTTTCCTGGTTAGTACCGAGCTGAGTATACTTTCTAATAATACCGTAATCAAAGTTGAGAGGTCGTCTAATGTATTATTGTACGCGCGAGCAGGTGCGTGCCGCCCGCCCTAGGGCAGTCTCGTTCGGTTCATTGCGCGACGAAATTGCTTCGGCACCAAAGCAAACTAACCGTATTTCACACCGCACAGTTCAAAAACCTTTACTTTTTTTTTGAATATCCGATACGGGTTCGCAATACAAACAGTACGCATCCAATGCCTAGTCACGTGGACAAATATGGGTGCACGTATCGCCACAGCTACATTTCGTTGTGTACACAAAAAGGATTGCTACACACGCTCGATTTTATTTAATTGGTTGTTCCAGATCCCCACATTGCCAGAAAGTTATTATGTTTCAACAGTGATTCATTTCATAAAGTACGCTATTTATGTTTTCAGGATACCGTTTCGAAGATAAAATACAAAGAGTCTTAAGAAAAATTTCGATATTTTTCATAAGTTTTAGAAAAAATAGTTTAGACAAAGTTAAGGAGCTTTACGAGCCTTATCCAATAAAATATTGTACAATTACTTATGTACTTTATTTATTTGTTGCATACGGTTTACATATTATTGATAAATAGTAAATACCCTGTTCCCTGTCAGGGCGTAGCAATTACACAATAATGATATAATATATAATTGGAATAAATGTTAACAAAATATAATATTTAAACATTATACAAAACTATATAAGTTAGTCGACAGGAACAGGAACAACAGGAATTCGCAAAATCTTTAAGTGTTTAAACTGGCATATCGTTGCGTGATTGTGTTCCTTACAAAGGAAGGTGTTAGCCCGACCGATATCAAACAAAGGTTGGATAATGTGTACTGGGATTCTTCTCCGTCATTTACCATCGTCAAAGATTGTTGTAAGCAATTTCGTTTAGGACGAGAGTCCATCGACGACGATCCTCGCTCCGGTCGACCCGTTTGAGGTATTCACTTCAAATTAGTGAAAGAAAAAGTTCTAAGCGATCGACAGCTAAAGACGAAAGAAATAGCAGCAAAGTCGGGGCTTTCAAAAACTACAGTTCTTAGGATTCTTCATGAACATCTTCATATGAATAAAATTAGTGTGAGATGGGTACCAAAACTTCTTTCAAGTGTGCATCGAAATGAATGAGTAGTGTACTCATACTTTACATACGTCAGCCTCTGATGCCGGAGTCTAAGGTGGATAAAGGAACTCCTTAAAATTTGACAGTAGTATTATCGCGTTTGGATTATCGTTTTTATCGATGTTTAGTTCGATGAACAGTTCTAGTACTGGGCGTGTCCGACTGGCCGATCTTTCCCACTTATACAAAAGACTGCTATCTATAAACGTGTTCGCAAGGGAGTGAAAGCTGTCAAAACTTGAGTCCCTTCTTTTCCCATCTCATGCCATCCCGTCTCGTATTCCTCATCCGGCGAATTGAGGAAACCGAGATGGATTGGGTAATATGAGATATCCTATTCCTCTTCCTTCCCAATCTTCTTTCCAAATCCTTATTGTTAATTCCGAAAGGTAGACAACGAAAGGTAGACATACTTGTTTTCGTGTTATCTTCTGTAATTTTTGACTGATGTTGATGTAACTCAGATAATACCGAAATATACATATGACGCACTCGGCGCATGGAAAATATTCACCATAATGAGATGTGGTGTTGCCTTCATCACACTATATTGCCTGATAGATGAAATGCTGTGGGATGAGATTGGATAAGATAACATAAATAAAAAGACAAAATGGCTGTTCAAACACTCTAATTACCTTTGGAAAGGTTAAAATAAAAATATAAACCAGTCAGCAGTCTTATTGAGAATCTGCAATAGTTTAATACAACGTATCTTTGTTAAAATAATTCATTTTACAACGAATTGCATTATACATTTTCTGTACAACGAATTACATTGTAAATTTTCTATAACAAAGTTACTCGTTCCTTGTTTAAATAATGAAGTTATAAAACACACTTGTATATTTCTTTAGTTAATTACTATGATCACGCTGAAGAGGCTGAAAACTGCTAAGGCGGACTCCAATTCTAAACTCCAATTAACAAATGTAAAACTTCTGCCTTGTCGCAGGGGTCAATTAAGAAACGTCGCGTTGAGAAAAAGTGTAATTCAACTTATTGTTCAATACCTACAGCTCGCTTTATTTAACTAACCGAGGCCGTAACGGGGAATGATCCCTAAAGTTATTGAAACAATCAAGTGTCTGACCGATTTCGACAAATTGGCCTTTATTGGGTTAAGATATAGCTACAATTTCGTAACTTCTATTCAAATTTTCGCAGTTCATTACAGAGCAGTGAGGTAGAAATAAGACGGAAATGAATGAGGTTGGGTCGACTCCGGTGTCTATATGAGCAATGTTGTATCAACCTATATGGAAAATATACATAGTAGTTAATTTTCTTGTAACGACGAATTGAGCACAAGCTGAAATACGAATGAGCAACAGCGCAAATGATAGACGGTTTTCCAATAAATGTTCATGTTCATATCTATGAACATTTATAGGAATTTATGAACAAATGTAACTCGTGTCTTAGAGCACGTGCTCTAAGACACGGGTTACATTTGTGCTTAATTTGAACATATTATTATGTAATTATATTGTTGCTCATCAATTGCTCTCAACCTCTCCACGCAGACAAACAAGCAAATCAGTTTATAATAAGTAATATCGTCAATCGGCGAACTCATTGGATCAACTGCATTCAACTGGCGTCTGATTACGTCTATTGCGTCGCAACTGTGAGTTATTTGAATATTTATACAAAACTTCATCGGGAAATACTTACTTTTTCTATTTCAAATAACAACTTAGAGTGCAAAGCAAAGTATGTAGAATTTGAGGCCATTACTTATTCAAAGTTTACTAGTTGATGATTCTATACTACATTAATATATTCTGGTACATCGTTATGCCAACAATGTGGGTAATTAAAAAATAAAATTAAATTAAAAACGAACAGCCCGTTTCAAAATAGTTATAATATTTTTTTATACATAAATATTCTTGTAGCAATGCAACAGAACTATCGGGGGGGGGGGGGGGGGGGGGAACAATTACAGTAGCATAGTTCAGAAAAAAACTAGTATCATTATATACAAAGTGTCATTGAAATGACGCAAAAGCTAAAAGTAGATTGTTCGGTATCGAGGCTACAATCGATTATACCAGTTTATATAATAGGTTTTTTTATAACTTATTGTTTATTTCTGGCATATCTTTTATTCTTACCATCAGGTGGACTGTATGCTCGTCTGCCACCTTCGTCCATAAAAAAAAAAAAAAAGTTACATAATTAATGCGGTGTGCTACCATCACCCGCGCTCGGCCGCCGCGCGCCGCATTGGCGCCCGGTCGTCAATACCCTGTACTCAATAACGAGCACTAGGAACGTTTTAAATAGAACAACAAATCCTTACATTTTGTAACTTCAGATTTATTTCCTAAAACAATTTTACTTTTCACTAGAATGGTTTTATTGTATTCTTAATTAGTTAATGCGTTTCAAGTTTTCATATATTTCGGTGGCACATTGAATAATTTCAAAAACAAACTGTTATAATCAAACGTGCGAAGGCATATAAGTGAGCATAAATCAAAGAAGCTTTTTATGTTTGCAATGTGCTTAAGACTATTTTCGTCCAAATCTGAACTCTGAGGTCATTGAGAACTAGAAATGGGTAAAAGAACAGTCGCTGTGGCGTTGTATGGGTGACCGAGTTTATGCGCCTTGCATGAGGCTGACCTAGAGCCGCTAGGCATTCGCTTGCGTAGGATTTCATCTCATGTCATATCTGGATAACTTGACGGAGGAAATAATTTCTAATTATTTCTCTACTTCTACCAAAACACTTATAAAAATTTACGGTATCATAAACGTATTTCGTATAGTCCAAAGGTGGCGTTTCCACTTTCGGCGTGATGTATATATTGTCGATAAACGCATTATGGTAGTAATTTTGACTTCTTATCAATGGTTATTTTATTCACAGGTTTTAGTGATATGTAAACAAACTACAAAAAGCTGTGAATGTGCTATGGACGTATCGACACAATGTAGGTAGCATCTGCGGTTTTGTTTGGTTTGTTTTTATCCTTTGGAGGAAAGAACAAAAGAGTCTTTCATACACGCGGGCGCTAAAAATACGTTACTGCACTGATTCCGAGGCGAAAGGCGACGGAAAGGAGTTATGTTATTTTGCTCTCACTGGAAGTGGTTGTCATTTTGCATTCTCAATTACGCTTGTAAACTTGTAGCGGCAGGTCCTGTCTGCGTAATGAAAAGTTTTTCTTTTTGAATACTTCACGGTGTTCGATTATAGTACAGATACGAGCAAAAGTTGCAATTGCTGGCGCCTGTAAGATTTACCTCGCAATATCCTACACGTGTCCCCTGAATGACGCTAAATACGTAACAAACCGCAGCATCACCAAATATCAGATGCTGACATCTCGACCTCCTAGCTTAAGGCGACTACCACGAGCCGTGGAGCCCAAAGTAACTTTAAAAAGAGTTTACTAGCCAACTTACAATGGCCAGGCCTTAAACTTCCTTGCGAATATGAGGAGAGGGTCTGTACTCTTCGCAGTGAGACTTTAGAGACATGTAACAATGAATGAAACAATGTAACAATAGAAATTATGTAAATTTTCGTTAAATAATATAAAATACAATCAACGCTGACTTGCTTTTGAAACATATATGGTTCCATATAATTTCTACTTCCAAGTTTTACTCCCATAAATAAACACGTAGTTGTTTGGGGTTAGCTGGGAAAGTTAGGTAAGGGAATTACTATCAAGCGATCCAGTCGGGCTAGATCCTCTGTAACAATACTTTTTTTGAGTTTTATCCTTTACCTTCTTGCTCCTAATTCCCTGAGAACTGGCCGCTAATGAAAACTTAAATTCAAATTAACTCCTAACGTCAAATGCTATCTATTTATTCTGTTATCTATTTTTGATCCATAAGGACGTGCCTATTACACTCCAGTAAAGCCTTCTGAATAAGTATTGCATATATATGTGAATATTTCCATAGATCGCTTGTGTGAGCATATTACTCACCTTCTTCTGTATAACTATACATACAATTTAATATATTTTAATAGATCCGTTTTACATCTATGAAGTTTACTTTTGGAATATTTAGTTTTATAAGTAGGTAATAGTACCTAGTCTAAGAATAGTCTTTAAAATACCTCTACCGGCTGAGCATACGTTGTGTCTCTCACAACTGTTTGTAAAGCAGTCGCTAAATAGTTCAACATAGAACTATGTGTGTCGAACATAAACGTAAGCTTGACTTGCTATTTCTAATTAACCGAGAGCATGCTCAAAGTAATTAGAGTAGTTTAACATAGGCCTACACAGGAGAATAATAGGCATTCACTGCCTTGCACTAACTGGCTAGGCTGGTGGCAAAATGGTGCCTCTAGGCTAAGGAAATTGTTATACACCGGGTTATTGTTACTCTACCTATTGAAACTGGTGATTTTCAAGTAAATTTTATTATACAAGAAAATAGGTCTTTAGGAAATATTACTGGGTAATATAAATGACTTCAAAAAGAACGTATTGAAGGCCAAAATGTTATTTCTATTTAAAATGTTCAATCGGCTCGAGTTGCAAGTAATTTAGTTTTTTTGCTATTTTTTATATAGACAGCGCTATAACCTCTTTTTGATCGTTTACAATTACACGTAATCGTGTATTATCGATAAACGTATTCAACCCTTTTTTGTCCACATGTCCACCCTTCTCGTGCACATTGTCTCGTACATGAAACACCACGCTTGGCAAGCGGGTTGGCGAGTCCATTCTTTTAAAGGTGGTGTAGAGCTTGTGGAAGCCCTGAGGAGACATCCCTTAGTCAAACAGCCGACGTACCACACGGCCAATATAATTTAAAAGTTAAAGTTATATAAATTATCATTATCAATTATTTCATGGGAGGTGACTCTAAAGTTTCTCACTGCACAGCTTTTGAATATAAAATACTCTATTAGATTGTATTATTAAACACAACAATGTTCTTGTTACGAGTATATCACAAAAGCAATTTTGTTTGTGTCCCATATGAAAATTTAGTGTTACCTTACGGCCTTTTGAAATTTTATTTAAATGTTTTATTTCTGAGGTGTTGATACTTCGAACACAATTTTGATTTACACTAATAAATTTGAAAATATAACAATATTTTATATAAAAACTCTGTCACTAGTATGGCGTTTTCTTCAATGGTAAGTATGCCATGTACTTTATATTTTACATCGCAAGAAAAGGTGAATTATGAGTGAAAACAATTCTGAAAATGACGACAAAACCACTACAACTCTTGCATCTCACGAAAGTACGTGAAAATACATTTTATACACCTTATTGTCATAATCATAAGGCGCTATGAACATTTTTACGAGTTCAATGCATGAACTATACGAACACAAGTCGAGCCATTATTCTTATGTACAAGTACAAAGGAGCTGGCGGCAACTTGTACTAGAGCACCTATTTGTAAGTGTTACGCTAGTAGGTTTAAAAAAAATAGCCTTCATAAATTCTTATAAAACATTTACTTAACTAGCTACTGCAGCATTGGAGCCTGAATTTCTTGCAGTTTCAGACTTATGTAAACACTCAGTTTTCAAATATGCGAGATATGATAAGCCAAACTTAGAAATGATCTTAGAACTGGCAGTAGCCATTGTATAGTGTATTGTACAATACTCACTAGTAGTACAATCAACAAAAACAAGTTCAGTATGGACAGGTGAATCAAAAATGAACACGACGGAGGGTAGACAGATTTGTCGGTCAATACAACCCGCCTCCGCAGTCTCGCCGGGACCGCGGTTCATGTAACTGGACCGAAACATCGGCTATAGTATATAAATAATAAATCGTGAGTAACCCGTTTACGTAACAATTATTATGTTCAACCACGATAACAAAACTTTAAAATCTTATGTAACAAAAACAATTTATTTGTCTGGCAGATCATACATATTTTATCCTTTATCATTTTGTAAAAAAATTACATATTTAATTAATCGTAGTATTGTCTGTCTATTATTACCAATGCACTTTTGTCATTTTAATGGAAGTTAATAGATGCCTCTGTTATAGAACTCCCGGAGATCGGAATCGATGAATAAATGAGAATCGAACGCTTTTTTCATTGCCTCATCGGAGTTGAGTTTTTTAGTATACTGTAAAAAGTTATCCAAATTCTGGAAAAAATGGAAATCAGTAAGAGCAAAGTCTGGCGAGTACGGTGGGTGAAGGAGAGTTTCCAGTCGAAGATCCTGTAACTTTGAGACTGTCTGTCGTGCAGTGTGTGGGCGAGCGTTATCATAGAGACGTTTGAGACATTGTTCGGCTGTGTCTCCCGAGTTCAAACATTGTGACGAACATTTACGATTATCATACACGATCCACTTCTCATCACAAGTGACACTACGATTTAGAATCCCTTTATTTTTGTGCCGGTTCAGCAAAGTAAGGCAAGCTTCGACGCGTGTTTGCAGCTGACTTTCATTATGCTCATGCGGTACTCACTTTGCGAGCTTCCTCACTTCCCAATTTAACACAAATGAATCAATATCGTTTTGTCACTTACGCCGTAGGCTGCTGCTAACTCAAATGTGGTTTGAGATAAATCCGCTTCCACTATTGGTTTCAATTCGTAACTATCGACTTCAGTCTCCGGTCGTCCACGGGGCTTGTTCTTTAGGTCGAAATTTCAAGAACGGAAATGATCAAACCAAAAACGCACCGTGCTTTCGTTTGCGGTGTTTGTTCCGTACACATAGTTGATATTACGTGCCGTCTGTGCTCCGTTGTTGCCACGACGGAACTCATATTCGAAAATAACGCTAATTTTTAACTTTTCAATGGTCGCAAACACAACGATATCTATACAAAATATCGTTTGGAGGAAAAACAAATGAATAACTGATTTTGAAAAAGAATGTTATATCTTTAAATTTAAATCATTTTGAATTTGGAATTCCAAGCCAAACGCCATAACTACTTAATTCAAAGTGACCATTATAAACAAACGGCAATTTCATGGGTAAGGCCATAATAATTTATAATTATTGTGGGGCTTACAAAAGTTTAGTAACTAAGTATCTTTAACTCTTTCTTAGTTACTACTCTAGATACCATACCATCAATCCCAAGGTCGTCAATCTATCTGGCTAGAAGGCGTCCCACGCTACGTCTCCACGTAGGCGTACTCCGTTGAAAGGCTCGTCTACCCCGACAGTTATCGATCCTCCGACAAATATCGCCCGCTGCATGCCACAGCTAATTTACGTATATTAGCACGTAAATCAACTGCATTGTAAAATAAACAAAGCAATCGGCGATCCAACAGAAATACTTTGAGATATGCATCAGTTCCTAAATTGAGTTCAGTCTTCGTTACTTTACAGTCAGTTCCAGCTAAATGGACCTTCTGGCGCATCTGACAACAATGGCCCCGTTCATTTGCTAAATATTATATCGTTATTGCGAGGCTTATAAAAGTTATTATCTTCAGAGCGATTAATAAGGGGAACTGTGAGATGACATTTTCGTTTGTTTTCACGTAGATTCACCTTTTTAGAATTTGACAGTATACACGTGTAATACAAATTGACATAAACCTTTCACGTGCAATTTTAAGAGTACGCATATAACATTGTCCGCTTATTAATAGACGTACCATTGATATTGGATATATTGTGTATGTATTTATTGTTTACTAACAGGTACTCTGTCTATTCATTTACTATTTTTCTATAAATCCATCTGGCCGGAGCGAGTCCCACGCTACCTTTCGGTATGATTTGTTATTTTATATATTGTACATACAATAAAACTGTATATTTTTTGATAAGTAGAAGATGACAGACAAATTAACCGATCACCTGGTGGTAAATAGATACTGTCACGTGTGAACAATTGCGGTACATGTCAACACAATTTTGATGAACGTTGGCTTGTCCTACGTCGGAAATACGGTGCTTACGTTTCGAGATTTAGAATTCAAGTTTTTGAAGAATTAGATGAAAGGAGGGATGGAATTGAGAGTATAACAGGTTAGAGAGTTTTTTCCCGTTCCAACACATTCGATGAGATGGCTTGAGATGGAATGGGCAGGAGAAAGTATCTATAAAGAAACTAAAATAAATACGGAAACCGCTAATGTTGGTTTCATTGTAGGTATCGCCACTAACTAGAAAGTATCTTCGAGAAGTAAACTATGGAGTTGAGTGGAGTCAGTATTATGATTTACGTGAAACAAAAAAAAATATCAACAGCCAATACTCTACGCCAATACTACGCATAGGTACATTACGTTCAGACGTACAGAGACACAGGCAATAGCTAGTTAAAACAGTTCGCCTCGACTGTAACATAGTGTAGTTGCAAAATTTTTAGATTTACTACAACATCTTGCGGAAAATTCTCAAAGAAATTAAGAGTAAGTTTTACAAAGAACACAAAACCGTTGCGGAAATAGGTATTTTTATATTTAGCTACCCGTTCACGATTTAACTACCGTTAACAGAACCGGGAATTTTAAAAGATCCCCATTCCAATTCTAAAGTCGGTGGGACAGGTGGGGTTTCTCCACGGAGGTCTATCTAATCAACCCGCATTGCTGAGCAGTTTGTTTTGGCGTGGAGTAAGAAAATCAATTGTTAAATCGGATGACCATTTGACTATATTTTTAATGAAAGGTTCTGTATATTTAGGGCCTTTCTCACCACCTTCTGATAAGGGATCGGGAGGTATCAGAAAGTCAGTTACACTTTATAAGAGTCAGTAGGTATCAGCTAGATTTAATTGGTAGATAATTTATCGATTGGATTGTTAACAATTACTTTATCAGTAGGTTGTGAGAAAGGCCCACTTTCTCACAACCTCCTGATACCTTATCAGAAGTCCTTCAGAAGACTATCAGAAGTGCCGACATTGTTAGTTACTCCGCGAATATCGAGAACGTCAAATTTGTATTATATTAGTTATATTGTACGGATATATATTGACCAATTGAATATTCGACGAAAAACAAACTCTTTTCAGCTCATAATTAACATATTCAGACAGCGGCTAAATTGCGCCTACCGTAAATGCAACATTGTAGAACCAACCTGTTGTTTCATTCAGAGGAACGAATATTGTGGTAAGTTTGCTATAATAAATAACTCACCACGAACAAAAAAAGTTGGTAATCGTGCAAATGCTTAGCTGGCGAATGTTTTAGATTCTAAATTTAGATGGCTAAAATCATTTTCTATTAAGCGCTTTCGTCTACCATTTATACCTATCATAAAACAATTACATGTGGTTTCAAAATCAAGATACAATTTATTTGGTAAGTGTTCATTTTGGTGTCATCTCTTAGCAGAAGTAAATATTGATTGGAATAATGCGTTCATCGCAAGGAAACAAAGATTTTTGAGACAAGACTATTTTTTCACGTTATTATCAAGTCAAGCTGGTCGGACAGGGCCACTAATATAAAAGAGAATAATTGAAGGTCAAAAGTCATATACCTTGCTTTTTGTCACCTTACGGAGAAGCTTCTTCTGCATCTCTTTAATATGTCCTACCTTACCCACGGATTGACTGGTTGAGAATGCCATAAGATACTATGTTTGCCTTAGTACTTTTTAGCGCATCACAATTAATATTGACATAGGCAAACAATCATCAAAATGATTATTTGATGACCCTACCTAGTTGCTCAAAATGTCCGGGGTTTCATGGTGACACAATCAATCACAACGTTTATTTGGATCTACGAGTGGTGTGAAATCTTAGTGTGGGCTATTGAGTGTGGCGTTATCTAAAAACAAATCGAATACAAAATCTTGTCATATCTAAAACTTGAACTTTTTAAAATATGATTAGTTCAGGTGATTAATTAGATTAATTTAGTGCCTTTATGAAACGCAACGTATACAATTAGGAACTAGTTCATTATTAGTGCAGGAGAAGTGTTATCGCATGCGACCGCGTCTGTGCATAAAACATAAGCCCTTCATTCAAGGAGATTTAGTGCATCGCCCTATGTACAGTACACTCTCGAGCATAAATGTAAAATGGTCAGTTACCTGTACAATAATACCTGTGACCTGTCTAATACGAAATTTCCGGTATTGACCGATTGAGAATAATGGATACTTGTGGTGAAATTCAATATTGTCTGACTTTTTCATCATCATTGTTTTATATACTCTGAAAAGTTCTTATGTAATGTTTTGTTATTCAATCCGTTGTATTAGTTGATATTTTATATATGCGACATATATAAATTTATTATTTAGATTTATCAGTCATCACAATTAATATTGTAGAAAAACTACCATCCAAATCTTGACGCTCGGGACTATATATATTTGCGCACATAGACATACTAATTTATTAGGTAATAATATGAATAATATATGAGTGCGTTTTTACTCCTTTACGCACTGCGTTTACAATGCCCTATTTCATCCTTACGATCTTTAATTAGTGATTTTCAATGAAAATTAAACGTGCAATGCATCTCAATGCATCTCAATGCATTTCCTTTTTAATCAGTCTGTGTCGATGCACACACTTCACAGAAAATAGAATGTCCGTTGTAATTACATTCAGGAAGCGTTGAAAAGTATGTAAACAAAAAAGTCATTTCAAACAAATGCGAACGCCAGAAATGAATTCTTTGTTTCAAATCTGTATTCAAAAGAGTGAATAACATGAAATTTCGTCGACGTAACTTCTTAAGCAGATAATACGTGTTTTGTCAGTGCCAATTACTCACCAGCTGGATTTTAACACTTTACAAACTGTTTACGTCGGATGTTATTTAAAGGATTGGAAAGTTGATCCGTGTCTTGTTTGTAAAGAGCATGCGTAACGTTACGTAACGTTGAATTGAAGATATATTATTATCAAAAGGCACAGGATAGATAACGCAAATTGTCCGTCGCTGCGTGCCCTTAGTTGGCGCTAAGCTCCTACTCCTAGCGCTGCTCATTCAGTCTGTTCCGATCCGTGTCGCTAGCAAGTCGTTCTTACAAAACATGAGTCAATTACTAAAATATACTAGTGACGTCACACGTTTGGTTTCCAATTTCGCGATCTTGCGTTTTCTATATATGTCTATAGGTTATGTCAAACGATATTTATTAATTAACGTGATACCATGTATATAACATAATAGTCTCAATCTAAGCTCAAGCGTAAAATTGCTATAAAATTTTAAAAATGCGACCTTTCAAATATTGTGGCAACACTTCGCCAAGTGTTTAACAATGAACTAGGAATCTTCAGGAAGTTGTTGAGGTTAAGGGAATGAATATTTGCTATGCCCGCATGTAGTTTAAATTGCATTTCCTTTGAGTGCCGAGCGACAAAAGAAGTCGGTTGGATTTGAGGAACTTCATATAGTTGAAGACCCCAACACACGTCTTTTTCAGCGTACACAACATTCAGGAGCGAGCGAGCACAAACGTTGAGTAAGCAACCAACTCGTCGACTTATTTGAAGTAGGTAAGTTGCAAATTTCTTGAGACATGCAAAAATTCCAAATACAATTCCAATTTCAAACCAAAATACTTATGTTAATTCTCTTCCTTCTATTAATAACATTCATCTGTATGTCTTCCTTTAAAGCTGATTAAATTGAATTTTATGGTTTCTATAGAGCATTTTCGAACAATGAGTATTATCGGAGTTTGTTCGCGCTTATTTTAGGGTGGTAATGAACTATATTATAAAGTACTTTTTATTAAATCGGTTCAAGTGGGAGGGGTCATCAGGTTTATTTATCTAAATGATGGAATAAAATAATACCTTAGATATTGACTTCATCTAGATGTGGTTATATAAGTATCTGACTAATCAATTTGAAGATTAGGTTCCAAGTGAGCGAAGCCGTCGAATAATTCTAGTAAGATTAATCAAACGCGCGCTTAACTTATAAATCAGTAAGACGTAAGAAAAAAAATATTTGGAAATATGGTTTCGCCGCACCATTGTACGAGGCCACGTTAAAGGACTGCGAATTTTCTTTAATAAGTCGGTAATTAGTCCAAATTTTTGAAAACTGGCAGTACAACAGTCTTGTAAAACATTATATTTTATATAAGTTTAACAAATCGATGACAAAATGGACACGTCAGAACATCAAGTGTGTGAAAATTAGGTGCTATTCTAATATGAAATATTATCGATTAAGATTTTAACTATCATGTTTCTGAAAGTACTGCCCATTTGTCATATTATTTGAATATTGTATATAAAGCTTTCTCATATCGTTTTTTAAATAAATAAAAGTACATTTTTGAATAAAAAATATTCAATTCAAATAATATTACAAACAATAATTAAGCGGTGAAAAACGCGCATATCAGCTCATTTAGCACGCGCAAAAAATCCGCATTGTTTAGCAACGCCCTTAATGTAAATTCAAAATTCATATTCATATTCTTTATTTGTATTAAATATACATGATACAATTCGTAATGAGCTTAAACTCCCAATCTAGAAAAAAAATCTGTATTTTGGGAGCCTGAAGCCTGATATACTGAAAGTATATCACGTAGACGTGGTCTATATACAAAATAGTACTTACTGTATCGCTACAATAGATCAGATTACATAGCCAGTTTTGAAACAAGCACATTTGTTCCGCGAGATAGATCTCCAAATTTCTTACCTGGCACGGGGCCACTGCCAACTACGTCATAACTTCTTCCAATAAATAAATTAGGGCAATGCAGTGCCACTCACTTGCACCGATAGTAGCCATTACCGACTGGGGAAAAATAAAAGTACTTTTAGATCGGAAATATCGTTCAAGAGAAGTTTCTTAGAAATCTCAAAGGCAAGAAGCGGAAGTTAAAAGAAACGCGAACATTTCGAATGGAAAGTATAAACTGCGGCTTCGATCGGAATGATAAAGCTTCGTTACACTATTTGCTCAGGCTTTCCGGTCACATTCCGTGGTTTTGTTATTTTATATTGGCTGGTTTTCTCGAAGTCGTTCGTACTAACGACCTGCATTTATACAACTATGGAATACAACTAGAAAACACGGACAGTATTTATTTTAAACGAACATAAGGAAAAAGTAAGGAAACGCGCCCGAAATTCAACTATCGGAGTTAAGATTTTCGCGTTTTTCACACATATTCATGTAGTTAAACGTTGAATAAAATAAATAAGGTAAACATACGCGTTGAAATCCGTTTAAATAGATAAATACATATATGGGACTTAATTCATTTTATATTGTAAAATTTACAAAATTCCAACATGAGCCAGTTACATATCATAAAGGCTCGCGCAAATTACGGCGAGCCGCACCGCAGCGCATAACATTGCAAAAATCCTCCTGAATCACTTTCATACATTATACACCATTGCACACTTCAGGCGGGCCGCATCGTGCCGCAGCGCAGCGCACTGTCGGATGGCTTGCCAGCCCTATTTATGCGCCGATGTTATGAGCTGCGAAGGGCCGCCTTAATGTGCGTTGAACGTGTGCAGTTAACGGACGTAATTCGAGAGTTATTCGCATTGCGATGACGTGACGAATTGTATGTCAACCAGTTAACTGACTTAAATTATTGCGTTTAGCTGAGGTTCGCCGCGTCTGTAATGTGCATTGTTGCAATTTCGCAGTGCGTTGCGCTGCGGTGCGATGAGGCTGTAATGTGCGCGAGTTTTAACAATACGTTTAAAAATTAAGTACAGTCGGCAACACTTCTACCCATAGGCACCTCAATGCACTATTAATCTAATGAGAGTTAGACTTAAATGATTTTGGGAACTTCAGATGTCGTTGATTGCATATACCTATTCCAGCCATAAATATTGTTCAGACACTCCTTGATAGCTAACACCCCACCAAACCATCACTGAAGCCGGATAATGGCCACGTTGCACCCTATTGACCAATAGAGCAACTTATCGTAATCTCGATCATTCTGCTTCTTAAAATGTTCCTCAATGGTGAACATTTTCTCGTCTGTAAATAAGATTTATTTGTAAGCTCCCTTTGCGTACCGTCGAAGAAATTGTTTTGGTTTGTCAACCCTATTTTTCTTTACATTATCAGTTAAGAAATGAGCACTACGTCTTTTGAACAGGAAGTCCTAAGTAAAAGTCGTAACATGGTTCTGAGACGGGCTTCCGGACGGCATTTCTTCGGATTCTCTCCTTCACAGCTTACATCGTTTGTTTAGTATGAATAGTGCGTGGACGGCCAAACCTTTTTCTGTCACACACAGAGGACGTTTCAGTGTACCTACCAATAACCCGGTACACAAACCTTTGGCTAATACCAAGCGGATGGAGAGTTTTAAAACTTGCATTTGGCTCCATGCCTACTTTGTGTAATGCAATTACAGCAATACGGCTTTCGTTACCACCCCATTCCATTTTATTATTAGTACAATAATTAATAATGATTAGCGACAAAATTAGAAAAAGCATTTATTTTCCACTTGAGAATGACATATTTCAAATTCAAATGTAATTTATTTATTTTTCTTTATTGTAACGGTATTTATGGCCAGACTAAGTATACCTAATACATTATATTATTGATATTTAATAGTATTGATCTCTTTTTTAATTTACATGTTCAATTAAAATTGAATTAAAATAGGTATCTATATTAAAATTGTATCTGTGAGGGTAGTGTATACCTGTTATCGATATGTTCACCTGGTCCAATGTTAAAGGTCTATTATTGTGATAATGTTTTTGGTGTACTATAAATGAATACATAAATTATAGGTAGTTGACGCCACATTTGAATAAAAATATTGAAGTATTATTCATAATTCATTATTCATAATACTTCAATATTTCTCGTCAATAATTATATCAGCCTATATCTCTCCACTGTTGAATATAGGCCCCCGCTTAAAAATCGCCACCACATCTGTCTTCTTCTCAATCAGCCACTGCCGGCGACTTTCTTCAAGCCGTTAGTCGTTTTTAAGTACGTGGTATCCATTTGAGAACTCGTCTACCACATCGATTTTATATTAGTCATGTGACACATATGGCTTGCCCACTGCCACTTCAGCTTGCTGATCCTTTGAGCTATGTTAACAACTTTAGTTCTTCGTTATTGAATTTTGTACAGCATAAAGACTACGTTCATAGTTTTTTCTATCGCTCGCTGAGGAATTTGTGAATCAGGCCTCCCGCCAGAGACCACGTTTCGGCACCATACGTCATAACGGACAGGACGCACTGATTGAAGACTGTCGTCTTCATACTTACAAGTGGTAGACACTAAATATACACACCCATTAGGGTGTCTATATATATGTCTATAGGGTGTCCTTCTGCTTATGGCAGAAGGTATGTACAATGGATGTGCATACTTGCTTGAAGCTCCAGGTTTAATTCAAAATGTTCGTTCCAGCTATCAAGTGAATGATTCCATCTTTCCTTTTACTTCTGAAACTTTCATTTTTCAATTTTTTTCAATTCAACGGCAGGAATAAGCTGATAACTCGAATTATATGAATTGGACACTTTGGATTAGCAATAAATAAACTAAAAATTTTAAATAGTCAATAACTTTAGAGAAATTGATTTCAGTAGTAAAGTGATGTATTGTGCGTATATATAGCATATAATATCAGAAAGTTAACGGAAGAAAATAGAAAAGCAAAGATTGGATATATGAGCGTTATAATAACAGAAAGAACATATACAGAAAGAAATTAGGCAGCACTAAAGTTATTACGACACTAGCACTAAATAGAAGGGAAAACAATTAAACGTTCCCGAATTAATTTAGCGTAAGCGGGTAGCTGAGAGCGCGGAAAAAGCAACCCAGATTTCTCGTCCTAAGGCCGGGTGGCGGCGGTCTGGCGAGGCGACGACCGTTCAGTGCGCAGGCGCAGCGTCCCGTTATGTTGAGCGGTTGCACCCGTACTCCGTCAAAACATTCTCGGATCAGTCGCACCACAGTGATATCTCGACATTCAAGACGGAAACACAAGTATTAAACTTTTATACTGTACCTTTTATAAACTTAACAACTGACTTTGATTTTGACAATGAACATCAATGATTTTGACTTAACAACTTATTCTTGATATGCGCGTATTTACCTTATGGTATAACTGTTCTTGAAGTAAACACGTGAAATCAACTTCCAAATCTCCAAAAGTAGGCAGACATTCGAAGGCGTACCGACGGTTGCCATTCTTGGTTTATGTTTGTATGTATCACTATGGTATGGCATACCTTTGGCATATGGTATGGCGCTATGGTATTCGTTATGGTATGTCTATGGTCTATGGTAAGTGAATCTTGGTGACATTCACTTACCACCCGGTGGACTGTCTGCTCGTCCGCTACATTCTTTCTTTTATAGATTTACCTGACCCTTTTTTATAAAGGGCCAGGTGAATGTAGCAAGGAGCAATAAAATGGTATTTATTTTTCACGGTATAAAAATGAGTATCGGTATAAACCCTATACCTACCTAAAAAGACGTGTAATTTAAATTCAATGTGTCTCTGTGCGTACATACTCGTAAAATATGTGTAATTCAATTCAATTCTCATCTAATTTTGACAATATGGTTTAAATTTCTCATGACAAAAAGGCTCTCGATTTTTTCTGTCTTTTTTCTAAATTGTTATAGTACCTCTCATGATAACTTATTCATATATACCTTACACATAGTTTTTTTATATTTTACACATAAATATATAAATGTATTCATTAAACGGATCTTAGCCCTATGCATAGCGGTCAGCTCGTGGCCATGGTTAGTGTAACTCGGCCGATACGTAAAAACTGAAAAAAAATACCCATAAAAAAGTAAACATAGCCTACGTGTTAGACCCACTCAGTAAATAAATAAGTTATTAAAATATTTTGTATTACGCAATTTCAGCATTAGCAACCTCATTAGCCCTTTCATCACATGCATTCGCTTGGAGATTATTTTAACATTGTATTGTGTGCTAAATTTATAAAATTATTCAATGTTATTTCACATTTTAATGCTTTTTACTTATTAAGGTTATTAAATAATACACATTTTGAGTTCCGTTTATCTATTTCGGTGTAACAAACATTATTAATTATTTCATTGAATCACCTATTAAAATTAGTATTTCGTTTTACACTAATGTGTGTTACATTATTTACCTTATTTACATCTACTCGTTAAATTTTAAAACTATACTCGTATGTGTTAGATACACAGTCACGAAGAACAAAAACAGTGTCGTCAAATATAATTTTCAAAAGTGGTAGGTACTGTTCTTAGATACCCGTAATAAAAAACTATTATGTAAATGAAATAAGAACTGTAAAATTAGGCTACTATGAGCAATAGTATAACTCATTAGATTATTTAAGATCACAATATAGCCATACGTTTCGCCTGCTTCTTTGAAGATTGACCAATCGAGTGTTTTAAAGATTATAAACTTATTTGTGTTTGTGACTGAGTTAGTGATTTTAAGGTTCATATTAAGGGCATGTTGATAATCGTAGGGCATTTGTCGTACTTCACTTATTTATTATATGCTTAAATATAGACACATTCTCATAAACACATACGCAAACACACTAGCACACACACACATCCTCGCACATGCACGCACTCACACGCACACGCGCACACAGCCTTACATACACACCCTTGAACACATGCACGCATACGCACACACACACACAGAAGCACGCACACGCAAATACATACACACATAAATACAACATACACCATGCCCGAAACTGAACCGTTTTGATCTTTGACGCAAAACGCACCATAAACGATGTTTTATCATTGACCGGTGAGATGGTGTAAGCCATCGCTATAATGTGATCGCGTTATTACATTAATAATGCTGCAAACTTAGGATTATGGGATTAGATCGAACAATCAGAAGGAAATGTGCATGCTTTCTTCTAACATTACTAATACTAAAGAGGTCATAAACAGCGACCATTCTATCGAATCGTAAACATCTGCAGTGTGTGTTGTGGACAATAATAGAATATAGAGATTTCTGGTTGTTGAAAAGCAATTTTAACTCGATCAACACACTGTTCATACATAACATAAAATTGTAAAATAACTGTTACCGATGTCCCTTAAGGGCAATAAAAACACAATGCATTTGCATTGCAATGAACAGTTTATACATCTGAAAATATTGCATACTTATTTGGGTTGCAATACATGGTGGTGAGTAATCTACATTATAATAATATGCTGCCTATCAGCCTTTTGAGTTCTTTCGTCAGGATACGTAAAATATTTTTTTTAGTTAATATTAGGTCAGTAAGGACAGCACGACTGTTTTCCATGTCGTCTCACGCGACGAACGACAAAAGATGACAAATGTCGCGTATTATGTCGAGATACAGTGTATATAGTGTATACAGTGTATAGTGTATACAGTGGATATACATATACAGTGCTCTCGCTTAATAAATTGTTCCTTCGTGCGAATAAATGTAGATAACTCATTGTCTTGTCCGCTGTGCAGACCTTACACCGGTACAGTATCTATAGAATGAATACATGTTTATATTATTTGCAGTTCATTAATTGCTCAATTATGTTCACTAATACTCAAATGTTCATACATAATGTATGGGTTTCTAAGAACTGTTTCTATTTTCTTCGTGCAAATTAAAAATTACAAAGATCAGTTAGTTGCACTACTTTAGAATATTTCGGAGTCTCACTCCATGATTAAATTAAGTGCTGTTACACTACTAAATAAGCAATCAATTATATCAATACGAAGTTTAACAAACAAATGTCAACGTTTAATTTAACATAAAACATCATTTATTACAATATATATTCTATGTAAATAATATCGTTACCTATTGTAGTTTACAGTAAAAATAAAATTGATTATCTAATTTGCTCCTAACGTGCTAAAAACTGTTAGACAATCTCATTGCGGTGCATCTTTTTCGATCTTCCTTTTACAGAAAGAGACGCAGATGGATTGTCAGAATGATTTCCTCACGTTTAGGAACTCAGCCTGGATAAAATGTATTTGGTTGAATCAAAATTTATTCTATAACAAAAATTAAAAGAAAATTCAACCAACATCTACATTTAGTAACTTGTTTGTGAACAAATAAATATTTTAATCACTACTGCTTCAGTATTATGAAAATATTATGTCTGTTTGTAAAACAAGCGTCAAATGCAAAATATGTATTTTAATATACTTATTTCACGAGTTCGTTTAATTACCAGTTATACAATTAATTGACAGTGAGACATGATTATACATTGTGTAAATATATCAACATTATATCAAAAATTAAATAAAAATCAATTTACCAATTGATTAATCAGCACCGAGTCCAATAGCTTTAATGGATTTTTATTATAATCACATAAATACCTACCAGCCACGTAAGAGTATTTTATCAATAATAAATAAACATATAAGATTTATAAATATGTACTCACTTAATTTGAGAACATTTTTCACGGTAGCTACATTATTATTTAGAGAATTGTGGGAATGTATAATCTACTGTTTGCGAAGCAATTTTAACCAAGATTTTTCGCAGTTGCGATACGTGTGTACGGTACTATATAATATTAAAAAATGTAACCATCTGAAATCTATTTTCTCACTATACATATAGGCCATATGTAGATGCTACGTGTCGAGACGGATCATTATTGTAAAACAAAATCATTGAAAGTTCCAGAAATACATTGAAACCAAACGCCACTCTTTGTTACGTCTTTGGGGTGCAGGGCTGTGTCGGCGACACACGCGTCCCTCCCGCGGGGTCCACAAACATGACCAGATTTCTACATTTTTATGCCTTTCTATAACAAGATTTAGTGTAATTAAATGATATAATTATACTATTTGGTAGAATTTAAAATTACACATCGAAAATGTCGATGCCAAGTTTGTGATATAATGTAAAATCCTATATCTATTAAATCTGATCGTCCCGCTCCGCTCCTCCTCAATGATCTAGTACTGTGGCACCCCGGATTTGGACTTGTTCCACTACACCTTGCAAACATTTAGCAGAGCGATAGTATGCCATAAATTTAATGACATACAATGATAAGATAGCTTGTTTTTATAATTGTAAATAATAGTACATTACGTAATATGCACTTTTACAATTGTAAATAACATATGGTCCTGAGCCACTCTACACTCTGAAACTGTAATAAATATTTTTCCAAAACCTTAAATAATACATATCATTGACAAAAAGTGATTAAAGCAGGTTTACTTATAATTTCGTTATCTACCAATAAATTAACTACGATTATAAGGATATGCAATTCAGTTTTAAGACTCAATCTATACTTACATTGCAATCTCTGTTCTCAATTCAAAAATACGTACTCAACGTTTTAGTGGATTTATTCATTTTGAAAAATATATTTTCTTGTTTCTCGTTACTTTCCCATCGAAATCTATAATTAACTTACTCTATATGAATAAGCTTCAAGTGTTTAAAAAAAATATCATTTCGGTTAAATATATTTCGGTGCTGATTTTTAAAACTAAAAATTTAAATACTTTTAAGCATAGTTCAGACTGGAGATTTTTAATGGAACCTGGTCACCGGACTCAGCGAATAAAATCGAAAAATAAGTAAAACATGAAAGGGTTTAATACAACGTCAAAGTGTAACTAATTAGTGGAATTCGATAAGCCTGTTTACAAGTTGACATTTTAAGCGTCAATGGAGGCTGTAGAGGACGTACTAGTACCGTCAATTTTAACAAAATCTTTATCGTGAATTTATTTCCGACCTTTATTTGTATAAAAGTACCATTTATATAAAAATGAAGTATGTAGCTTTTATAATAAAAATGTCTTAAAGATTAAACATATCATTATTAAACACAGAAATACAAAATGGGATAAGAAAATTCTACTCTTAATGCGATGCATTCGCCGACGACACCTTAAAATTCTCGATTTTGCCCTTTCAACATTAAAATTTATTAAGTTGTATGTATATATGAAGCCAATCAAGACACCGTGTTGCAAAAAGTAACATATATTTAAAGTTTATTAGAATGCCAATAAACTTATTAGAACTCCTAATGCTCTACAGAGCTCAGATTAGGCCCCATATGGAGTACCGCTCACATCTCTGGACCGGAGCACCGAAATATCAATTGGACCCATATGACACCATCCAAAGACGTGCTGTTCGAATTGTCGACGATCCCACTCTCACGGGCGGTTTAGAATCCCTCAGCATTCGGAGAGACGTTGCGTTTCTCTGTATTCTACCGCCTGTACAATGGAGAATGCTCTGAAGAACTGTTCAATATAATTTCCACCTCGTTTCTACAACTGCACCTCCCGTCACAGAAGTGCGGTCCATTCGCATTTTCTCGATGCGGAGGTGTCGCGTATTGTTCGGTCTAAAAATCATTTTATACCGCGAACTCGTAGGCTGTGGAATGAATTGCCTCAAGAGGTCTTTCCATTACGCTACGATATGGGGTTCTCCAAGAAAGCTGTGAATAGGATTTTGCATGGTCGGCGGCGCACCCGCATGCCCCCTGATGGTGCAGGTGTCCATGGGCAGCGGTGACCCTTACGATCATGTGGGACCGATTGCTCGTCCGCCCACTTCACTATAAAAAAAATGTGCGGTAATGTAGTAACAATTTATTGTTAAATATTATTTACCATAAAGTGAGTCGTTTATTTGTTGTATTTAAAAAAAATTAGACAAATAGTGAAAAAAACATATTTGTGTAAATATTTCTGTTTTTACAGAAATATCTAAGAAATATTAAGTCACTACATTTTTTTTTATTAATAATTTAAATAGCTTTCATATCACTCACATGTGAAAATCGCTTACGTAGTTCTCGAGATATTCAAAAATTAATAAAGCGTCGCCGGTCATCTTGATGACGTAATAACTTCATAGTCTAGGAGAGCGACATCCGCTTTGTTTCAACTTGGGACACAATGCTCTAAAGTCTAAACGATTATGTTAGGTGTTGGTATTTCTCCGGTGAGACCGACCAAAATCGTTATTTGACGACTTTTTATAATTAGGCCGCCCTACTAATACGCGTATAGGAACAGAGGTAGCAAAGTATGTTTGGAGGTGAGTTTGCAGGAAAACTGGCTTTCAGCCAGAATAATACTACGGAGAAGAACGACTATAATAACAGTAACGGTACTCTAGCAGCCTCTTCGATTACTCGTTATTTAAATATATGGTATCAGTGACAGTCTGAACTAGGCTTTACAGTAATTATATGTATTTCAATCTGGAGAACAAATGTGTATGTTTACAGCTATGTCTATTTATTGTGAATACGTGTTTCGATTTTATAGTCCGATTGAATAGTGTTTGTATTTAATGAAATGGCGCTACACGATTCATCTCAATTTTCCGTGACACTTTCTATATCGTTTCTCTCAGTTGCAACATATTAAGATAATGTTCTATCACATACAAATTCACTATGCACTCAGCAAGGCGTAATTGTCAGCTTTGCGTCACTATTTCAAGCGTTTCACACACTATTTCTTATATCTGCCACATAAACTGTACATGGATAAAACTTTAAAGGCTCTCTACTTTCACCGCAGTGCGATAATCGTCGCTGTATGAAAGATTTCATACGATATATTATAAAATGTACTAGGAGAAATTATCGCATTACCGCGTTGCAATATTACCGGCCGGTATATTACAGCTGTGCGGGAGAGCCTTATAGCATGCACTCTTAACTGAATGCAATAACCGAAACTTTTCGTTTTGAATATCACTTTTCCAAAGGATGACGTTCATTTTTCGTTTTTAATTCTCGTTCCGAAACTCACTTCGTTTTAATTTATTTGTCATTGGTAATATTACATTTCAAACTTTACTTGTTTATATCATTGGCCGCAAGATCTTGTTAACAGCCATGAACATAGGAGGGTATAAATTACAATGTGTGTCACTAGGATGTCAGTTGAGCTGCGTGCGGCGGAGGCAGCAGGCGCAGGCGTCGGTGGTCCCAAACGGTTGTTTGCACGCACCACCTGCGACCTCCACCTAATCGTATACAGAGGTTGTTGACGTGACAGTGCCACGAGCCTAGGAAAGAAAATTAAGGATTATATAAATTTCTCTGAAAAATATAAGGAATTACTTTGGTTGAATCCTCCATTCAATCCACGCAGAATGTAATCTGGATTATCAGGACGCTTTAGAGGACATAAGAAACTCAAGCTTCCACCGATCTGATATTTTTATTATTGTAGGTCAGAATATCTTTCTAGATCAAAACGGAAGAATTAATTTTATGCTTTTGCACACGTTTAAATTAGACTGCCCGCGACTTTGTTCGTATGTTCTACATGAACAGTCATATATGTTAATCCCAATTACAATCTACCTATTGGTCAAGTTTCAAAGAAACTGGTTCAGCAGTTTCGACGTGATTGAATAACAAAAACCTAAATTTTCGCATTTATAATATTAGTAGTATATGTAAATATATTGGTCACGATTTTTCATTCATTTGTATATACATGAATTGTATACTGTATAATGTATTGTATAAAGTATGTTACATAAACACCTTCGTAAATACTACAATAAGTCTTGTACAGTAAAGGCATTAGACGTTGCTCTTTCAAAATCGAATAAAATGCCTCTTGAATTTCATTCAATTGAATTATAAAAGACTTGATGTGTAAACGAGTCGTAAGCTATATCAAATTTATTGTTCGTTTCAATATTAAAAACCTCCCTACGTATATTTGGAGCATTTGGAAAAAATGGAAGAAAATCCGACAGTGATGAAAAATTTATGAAGACACTGGGAAGAGCTTGCGCGATAAATTAATGGCAGCGTAATGAAAAGTCCGTCAATTATGGAAAGTTCCGACCAATAAATCATATTTATGACGACTTTGATATTACAGTTTTATATTATTGTGATACGTGAACAAGAAGTACGGGTACTACTTCTGTAATCTGTTTTGTAGAATCAGCAACACGCTAATATACCCAAAACCATTCGATTCTAGTCCTTATTACTTTCTCATTAAGATCGCGACAAATATACGTTGACCTGTTGCTGACTGTACAACACGCGCTTGTATAACTTACGAAAATTATTGACTTGTATAAAACGAAAATGTATACGGTATCATTTTAAAAAAAATGTTCTAAGAATTCTTCGAAATGAAATCACAAATTTACCTATTTATAAAACAGGTTTCCGTAGCAGCCTCCCGATCCGTCAACAAAGGAATGTTTTTACACATCGTTATTCGGATTCTGCGTGTGTAAATGTCAATTTGGAAACACACCACGTACGTTGCGGCCCCCCATCAAATATGCACAAAGAAAAAACACCTTTGTACCGAGAAAGGCAAGGAGATAAAAGCATGTGCCTTTACGTATTTGGCACGTCGGTGGTGTATTAAGGAGGTCCATTCATAAATATGTAATTTCCCAAATGGGAGAAAGACTTGAAAAGTATTTTCTGTCTTGAAAATTGTTTAGAGTAAAACCTTCGCAAAAAGACTTCTTTTCACCGCACTCTGTTTCATTTGTGTCTTTCGCTTTTTACCTAGTTTCACCTTGGAAAGTCCGTTAAAGTACAATTTAAAATTGTTGTGGTTTCCGCCCGAGGGCCTAAAATGAAAACGACGCGGGACGAAACACAAAACAATGAGTTATGAAATCAAAAAGCCGTGGAATAAAGCAAAAAAAACCACCGGCATCGCCGCGGGGTGCGAGTGGAACGTACAGTCCGAGCCAAAGTTACCTACTAATTACATAGATGACTTCAAAAGTCACGGACAATCAATTTGAAAATTGTTACAATGAAGAAGTTCGCTACGTTTAAAACTAGCGGACTTTTCATATTCAAATAAAAAATATTCTAAATATTACGTATGACGAAAAAAGTATTTAAATACGTTGGAAATGACTATTGAAAGATTCAAATGCGCTACTCGCGATGATGACGTAAATTCTTCTCATATAAGCATTATGTTGTAACATTCACATAGATATTTAAAAAATTTAGGTACTGCATTTAAGTTTTAATCTTTTCTTCCTTCATGTTGTAAAATTAGGTAAAATTTTGTTGCTGTTGTTTGTGTTCGTTTTTATTAATGTACACTATTGTTTATGAACGTTGGCCAATGTGTAATTTAAGGACATGTAGAATTATTTAGGACATGTAGACATATTTGCTTAAAATAATTAAATAAGAATAAATATATGACATCACGATATATACATTCCTTAAAATACTACTTTACAATCTTTAAAAGGTAGTTTCAGGTATTTTCCAGAATTCATGAACACTATTCAGCGATATATCGTTCATATGTATGTATGTAAATGTATCGTGACGTCACACGTTGCTCGGTTAACTTTGAAACTTTGAAAGGCTACTTCGTCATATTTAAAGATTGTATTCACGAGATTTCTTGTAATTTTTCCAACCTTTTTTTAGGTAAAAAGAATGAACTTCATTGATGCATGTTTGGTTCAACTACTTTTATTGTTCACTGTTTCTATTCATACCGTACATGTAGGTATGAGCCCTGCATCGAAAGTATTTTCAGTCTATTTAATCTATCAAAATAATAACAAAAGACTGTAGTTACCATGTGACTTCGATTGTCTAATAACGGCAACCGGGAAGCGGAAGGATGTATGTACATTTGACTCTTGATTTATATCAAGGAGATTTAAAAAGCTCTCCCCTTCGAGTAATACGGTGTCGCTCTACGCCTCTCAGCGTGACTGTTAATGAAGCCTATTGTTCCATGAAATCCACCTACCTAATAACAACAGTATTGAGCCGCCAAGGTAGCGTGTAAGTGTGGTTCTTGTGCCTCGCACAGAATGTGTACAGGAGTTCTCCGGCCGCCCCCGCGAGCCCGGCGTCGCTCTGCGCGCCGGAGCCCGACCATTCATGAAGCGTGATGTTCCATGAACCGCACGACTTGTCCTGGTGTATAAAATGATATTAAACTGATTAGTTAATTGTCCGCATTACAATGGACATTGTATAACATCCGTATAACATTTATTATAGAAATGATGTTTTAGAGGAACAGACGGCAGATAATGTCGCTTTTAGATAGTTACGATACACGTCGACATCAGTCAAGAATGACGTACGTCGGCACGTCCGCGCAGTCTACCTTTGGAGATTTAGAAATCAAGAATTGGAATAAAGATTTGAAAAGATAGGGAAAAAGGAACATAAAAGAAGTCATATCATTTCCTAATTATAGCAAATGCATACCTGTTCTGAAGAGATATCTATATACAGCTGCCTTTCAACGTTTGAGTCCAACACCCATGTACACTGCTGATAGAAGAACTCATTTAAGCTGCCCGTCACAGACACGTTCCTTGATGATATTTCACCTACACAGAGAGATTCAGAAAAATAAAACATGAACACGGAGAGGGAAGATAAGAAATTTAAAAAGCGACAGCGAAAGATCTACGTGAGTAATAATGAAATGAAAAGGCAGACACAACGACTCGCCGCAATAGCAACGCTGTAATTGGAACTTTACGATCTTGTTCGAGGTTTTTTTCGATTCGGTGTCACCCCAGGCGGTGCGAAACTGGGTCGTGCCACGTAATTTTCTCGGACACGCCCCGCGTCACCGAGAACAATATCCGACGAGTATTTCCAAACGGCCGAGACGCGAGTCGAATGTCAAATTGAACTGTTTGTTTTTCGCTTTATGCGATTGGGGTCTACAGAGTTCATTTGAGATAAATTGCCGATTATCTGGCACTTCCCTAAGACATTTCCATGGAATTTTATCAGGATGCGCGTCCCAAGGGGAAGTTGATAGAAATTTTTTTAGAATGTAAAATATTGAGCTTACCTGAATGCGTTGTAAACGTCCGTTGACCACAAAGGGCATCGTCATTAAAACTATAGGCGGCCGCATAATCAAACCCGCGGCTCGCGTATGTGTAGTGAGCAAGAGAATATTCCAGTCGAAGGCTCGTCCAACTTCGCACCACAACAGGCAACCAAGCCGCCTAGTAATAAAAACAAACGAATTTAAACACCAGCCAAGTAGAAGCGGTAGCAGTGCTAAAATAAAGAGCCAGTTATTAACGGTAATTCACTTCAGCCAAATTCTTCGAAAACTAAAACTGGAACCAATGGCCACTGTACACATAGATAAGATATACGTGCTCTAGGTATTGACAAATTTGTCCTGCAACGGTCTACGCAATACGCATACGTTGTCGGTTGCTAAGTAATTGAATTTTCAGGGACGAGACTACGGTCTGTCGCCCGGGGAAGTGGCGGCTGCTAATAACCGAGGCGGGCGGATGACACGCCACTGGTTAGCCCGTGTTTTATGACCATCGGGACACGGCCGGCCACGCGGTCACCCGTTTTGATATTGCCGAGGATTCATTTTGCAACAATGCGTGCCCATAACAATTTGGCACGGGTGTCGACTCACGGCCGGATTAAAGCGACATAAATAATTAAATTACATGCCTCTATGTAGCAAGATAATAAAAATTATGCCCCATATTCATGTTGTGAGACTGCTAATGAGATGAGTAGATAGGGTAGACATATACGCTATAGGGCAAATAGGACTGTAATTTTGTATCACCCTGATTATGTGAGTGCTACAAATAATTTGTGGTAATAGCAATTTATCCTGGTCTCATTCACCAAAAGTAATTTTATACCGCTGCGGTTTTTTCACATTTTACCAAATGCGTTTTAATCTGGATATTAATCCAAGGATAAATTTTAATTGATTGGGACGAAACGTTTTTGCGTGATTGGAAATTATATTGCTTTACATGTTTAATATTCATATCAAATTGTAAATATTAATAAAAATATCTTTTCGTGCTAGTTCCGAAACAGTTTTATTTATTACATTTGCTAAACTTAAGCAATAAGACTAAGTTGGCAATCAGTCTACTGTGAAACTTTGCAAGTTTGTGCCCGAGAGAATTAGTGTAGAGCCAAACTATATGAATAGATTTATTATTAAGTAAAACGGGTTCCGATCCAATATCTGACTTATAATAGTAAAATTGAAAGACTTTATTTATATTGTGCACATAGTTAGTTCAAGGGTAAACAAACGTGATGTAAATATTAGACCAGTCGTAAATTTCCTTCATGGAGAAATCCCTTTCTGTTGGGTGTTCGTTCCACGCTTTATTGCTGTTACATACTTAATAGTAGCCCTCTTACTTAATTATGCGGATAGCGCCACAGCCGGGGGTGTCAGCCGTGGAAGGGTTGGTTCATCCTGAGGCCATGTTTGCATAAGGGCCTAGTAACACGATTAATTTATTTGCTGCTTGCTCCCTTTTCAAAGAGCTCGATGTGAGATGAAGCAATAATTAGATAAGTATATCGATTTTTGTTAGCTTTGAGACAGGAACGTGATCATTAAATAAATAATTGCTGATCATTCAGGAACCCCGTAACGGACGCCCTTCATAGTTGCGACCTTTCGTTTAAAATTGCTACCTTTCATCTTTCAAGTAATTAACGTCAATTTTCTCGTTGAAATGTTTCACAAAAATATATTTCAGCTTTTATAATAAATGCCACTTTACTTGGACACTTTTCATGTTTCATGTAATAATAACTAACTTTTCCTTTGCTTCTTTGTTGTAACGCCTAAAGTGGATTCTATTGTAAAAATGCAATATAATCGTTAAGTGCACTTACTTGTTCAGGTGACTATTAGAATAATAATGACTATTAATTGGTACAATTACTTAAACTTGGAGGACCGTTCATATTCCTTTAAAAAAAGGTACAAGTGCATTTTGATAACATACAAGAAAATGCAGAAAATTTTAATAGAATGTTCATGAATTTAAAATCAAGCTAAACACATAAAACAGAAAAATTAACCATTATTTATTTTATTTTTAATTTCCAAATATAATGTATCTTTTTGTGTTCGTTACAAATGTTACTAATGCCTATTCTGCTCAGGATGGCAGTATTGGGAGTATAGCGGTATATATCAATAAAATATAGTTTATTGATGAAAAAGAAACTTTCTTTTAAAGATCTTTAAAGATTTCTTTTAAAAATAAAATAAGTCCTGCTATTTGACACCTCCAAAGATGTACGAAAGTGCAGAGGGAGATACCGAGAAGTACCACAAAACATGAGGGATCCATCGTCGTTAAACATCAGCACCAAGTGGTCGTGTAAGTGGAGTGGCGTGTTGGCTCATACCTCACGTTCTCGACCACGTTACCAGTGGCTGTATACCACAGACGATTCTCATACTAAATACGAGAACGTCACGTCAAATCGCCATTATACGACCATTTTGTAGACGTGATTCATTTGAGTTTGAGCTTATGCAAAGGTGAAATAATGTATTCTTACCTGAAAGTCACCACAGAGACATGAAAGGTGCGTGCCGTCGCCGGCTACTAATGCCACATGGTCGTGGTAGTGAAGCGGCGTATTGGCGCGGCACTCGCAGCCCGCGTCTCCGCACGCAGTACGACAACCTGCCGCGCCTACTGTACCAGTAGGCTCTGCACTCCACATGCGCTCCAAGCGTTGGATCTGTATTGAACGTGTCAAGAATGCAATAGTCCTCAAAATCATTGAAATTATTAAAGTAACTATATTTGATTTTATTTATTTATCTACTAGCGGTACCAGTGACTTTGTTCGCATGAACTATAGACTGATTCTCCTTTGGGAGCTCCACAATGGATCTAGATGAAAAAGACCCTAAATGTTAACCTGGTACATAAGCTAAAATTGAGCCAAGTTTTATTAAGATTCGTTCAGTAGCTTTTGCATGATGCGCGTTCAGACAGACAGACAAAAATTCCAAAAAGAAATTTTTGGGCTCTATGCATCATATTTACTTGATATTGCAATCACTTTTTCCAAAAAATATTTCATATAGATGTCTCTATTGCATTCTGTTGCATTCAATTGACTTTGACTGTTGACGATATCCAATCAACAGCAATTGGTACTACTTAAATGTTCTACAAAATGGAAAACAATTTTTGTGCTGACCTCAATAGTGACACTTTGGTTAGCAGCAGGCAGGAAGCGATGTGTGCAAAGTAGCCTCTCTTCAATATTCCAGAAGATGTGGTGGTGCGTAGGCGCTGACACACCTCCGTGGGGGGGCGACGCCAGCCCATAGTGTACTGCCGCACACGTTGCTTCTGGAGATACTGTGCCTTCGTGTTGCTCTACGTAATTTTATTACAGTGTAGTTGCTGGTGAAATTCAGGTCAGCAGAAGATTATGGATGGATTTATGGATTTGAATTATGTTGCGATTAGTTGTCATCGCAATTAGTGAAATTTCTAAAAGTCACCACTATTTCACAACAACAACAGTGAAGTCGTAGATTCGAATTATTAGTTGCTATATCAATTTCAACTTGAGAGACCACGCACCGGGAAATGTAGCGTGGGACACCCTCCTGCCAGGTGGACTGACGACTTAAAGAAAGTCGCCAGTAGTCGATTGAGGACTATATCCAGCAGTGGAGAGACACAGGCTGATGGTGCGGTGCGGTATATCAATTTAAATTAGAAGCTTTTTGTTGAGCACTAATCGTTGTCAACCTCGAATCAAACATAATTCTGACATCTATATATTAGGGGTTAAAGTATGAAATTGCCGATTTGTACTGAAAAATTAAAACTCGTTTTTTTCTAAAATGTAACATATTTATTTAATCAAAATATTTACCCTCATTATCTATACATTGTTGCCATCTAATCGGAAGTTCATTTATGCCTTTGCGATAGAACTCTGGGGATGTAGATTCGACAAACTGTGTGAAAGCATTTTGTACTGCCTCTTGGGAAGAAAATTTTTTACCACGTAGAAAATTGTCCAAATTACGAAAAAAATGGTAGTCCGTTGGAGCAAGGTCTGGCGAGTACGGAGGATGACGTATGGTTTCTAACTGCAGCTCTTGTAGTGTTACAACGGTTTCTCGTGCAGTGTGAGGTCTTGCGTTATCATGGAGCAATAATGGTGAAGATCGATTCACGAGTCGGGGCTGTTTTACTGCTAGTTTCGCCATCATTGTTCGAAGTTCGGCACAGTAAACATCTGCTGTTATTGCTTGACCAGACCTGAGAAAGCTATAGTGAATAACACCATGAATACAAGTACCACCAAACAGTTACCATTACCTTTTTATTGGTAAGCTTTGCCTTAGGGCACTGTTGCGGCGTTTGACCTGGGGTCAGCCATTGCATTTTTCGCTTTCGGTTATCGTAAAGAATCCACTTTTCGTCACATGTCACAATTCGATCCAATATTCCTTCATTTCTGTACCGATTCAACAAGGCAACGCAAGTTTCAACACGCGTTTCTTTCTGCAGATCAGTCAAATCATGAGGCACACATTTTTCATATTTTTCATACCCATATTCTTATTGATTTGATGCAAATGAGTCAATATTGTAGGTAAGGTAACGTTAAACCATGCCGCTAATTCCTGGGTAGTCTGACTCGGATCGGCTTCAACCATCTCCTTCAATTCAGCGTTATTCACCTGTGTGTTTCCATTACGAAAGCGTTTAAACCAAAAACGCACGGTTCGTTCATTAGCAGTCTCCTCTCCAAACGCAGCATTGATATTGCGAGTCGTTTCTGCCGCGTTAGTTCCGCGTCGGAACTCGTATTCAAAGATTACTCGGATTTTCGAAGTATCCATCTTTCCCGTCTAAGCTGAATAAAAAAAACAATTGAAAGTCGAAAGTCGAATGTTGCACATTTTTTAAAACAAGAACCTCAGGTATCATCTGAAAAAGTTTCACTCGAAAATCTCACACCATGAAGGTTTTATGTCAATTCAAAGTATCTATTACTATAAAACGGCAATTTCATACTTTAATCCCTATTAAAAGTACATAAACTTCTTATTTTGAATACAGTGATACCAAATATAACAAATGCAGATGAATTTTGTGTATTGTGTTATGTTCTCTAAATGAAGTTTATTTATAAAATACACTTAAAAACATTTTAATGAAACACAAGTATAGAATGAAGTACCTAGAGTCTCTTACCATCATGAAACGCGAATGCACCATCCACAAATTCCTCTTCATCAACGCTTTGCGTAGTCGCACGTCGCACTAATATTGTTAAGTTAGCACCCTTTGACGTCACTGCTTGACGAATTAAGAACCTTCCAGAAGGATCTCTGGCCTCTCTTACAGAGGGTCCACAGACCCTGAGAAGAGCTCGGTCTCCTCGTTCGGATCGCTCGCCTCTCTCTCTACTACCGAACTCGTGGAGTCCTTCTAAGATCTCAATGTGAGATCTACAGCTTTGTAACCTGGTAAGAAATCAGTAAACTAATTACGCGTTGAGGTGTAGAAAAATCTAAATATATGACACATTTAACATTAAATTGCTAAAACACTGTTTATGTTAGAAAAAATATTTTAATAATGTTTTATAAAAAATTGGAATTGTTTCGTTTAAATACCACACAAAAAAGTGTAATTTCAATGAAATAAGAACTTAATTAACCAGTGAAAGTAATTGCAGTTATGCTTAGAATAAGTTTGGACTGCTTTATAAGTTCTTTTGTATCGTCAGTTTGTAATTTATATAAAAATATTGATTTTATTTATTTTTAAAGCGTATTCAGATAAAATCAGGTGAAAATAATTTTAATGTCTTTTGTTTTGTACAAGTTACCTACTCGTATAAATATAAAACAGTCAATATAAATCCAATAGTTCTAAGGAGAACAGTATCACAGTTTACCAGCTTAACAGTAAAGTTTAACAGCTTGTAGGTACACTCCACACAAACGGCCCTATTCTAAGGCTCACACGCGCTTCTGTGTACGCGCGAGGCACGCGTTGCAAATAGCGAAACAATAACAATCCGCCAGCTACCCGCTACTCGAGGACACTTTACGCATTTTTGGCGTAGTATCACCGGCAGAGTGAATTTAGCTGCTAGATAAATAACCTATTACAGTTTAAGATAAATATAGTTTTAAGAGTCCCATTGCAAAATCAAATAGGGTCAATTTTAAGCAACGTTTAGATATTATTATATTAACAACCACTTTATGTTAATTAAAAGCAAAACAATTCTTTGGTACCAAACACATTGTATGAGCTGCCCGCATTGTATGAGCTTGTATGATCCCGCTATGTGAAAAATATGAGTTTTATTACATTTAGTTCAGTCAATTTATACATCGTTACATATAAATGGTCGGAAGTTTTTTTTTAGGTATATTACATGTACTGGGATTTACAAATCCAAGTTTTCGACCGCGAGCACTGTGACTGTCTGCACGAAACTTTCCACGACGATGTTTCGCTTCTTGCAAAATATCTCTTAAACAGTCTAATTAGTGGAAAAAATCATTGTTTTTTATATTAAATCAGAGTACATTTTGTATAAGACCCCAGTTCCCAAGATACGAATATTCAAAAATCGGAACAATTGTTGCCAAGAAATTATGAAATTTCAATTATTTATTGGAAGTTACTTTTTGCAAAATAACTTCTAAATAATCGGTTTCACAGCAAAAACCGTCATAAATGACTGTAAAGAGAAAGAAATCTTCTGAACTATGAGTACAGGACAATGTATGAACGCTTAACATTTTTCAAAATACAGCCTTATTAAATAATTATGAATTTGCAAATAAACATTAAAATGGGTTTTCACTTATTAATAATTATATTACTTAGAGATATACTTTATAAAACAAAAATCATAATAATAATATGATGACTACATATTGTGTATACACGCTATATGTATCTAGTTATTAATCAACATTAATAATCACCGTAAAATACCTAATTAATGCTAGTGTTATTAAATTTAATAAATGCAAGTGTTTATTAAAATGCTACGTTTTTGTTTTTCATCTACTTCAACAAGATCTATGTGACTCTCAATCGTTTCAGGATGTATACACTCAGTTTCGATTAGTTCTGTTTTGCTGCTACATGCAATACATTTGAGCAAATACTGTGGAGCTGAATCTCATTCAGTTCTGTGGGGTGAGGGACTAAAGGTGGTACTTACCCAACCCCAGTCCAGGGGATTTCTATTATTACCCAACTATTATTACCCAATAACACCGCAGAGCATGAAGGAAGGAAGTATCCAGATTATCCTCGAAGAAGAAAAATGAGTCCTATCTCAGCGATTACCTTCAGCACTTTTTGTTTTTGAAATGCCATATCACGGGATGTGGAGAAATCGCTCTGTACTCACTTTGTAAAACATCGTCTAGAATTTCGCGATTTTGTCGAGATGGCAGTGCCTGCGGCTATCTGCCGAGGTCGAAAACTTGGATTTTTAATAGGGTCTCGGTACGAATAACGCACCCAGAAATCAAAACTACCCGACCTTTTGCATTGAGTCACCTGTTTTTCGTACTATTTGACTGTAAAGAATTATGTTAATTAGTTATTAACAAAAACGCAGTTGTGCCTGCATCCACGTCCTCTTTTTGGGATTTTTAGGTTTCTTACCTTAAATTATAGTTGAAAAGTGACACCTGCACGACGTCAGTGGGCGAGCCCAGCAGGTGTATGGCACACTGGGCGCGCCACCCCGTTGCCCGAGTATCGAAATGCCCCGATCGGGCACCTCCCGCGCCGTAACCGCGCACTTTCGCACCGCACCCTATGCGACCGCCCCCGTTTGTGTTGGACATTTCGTTCGATACTGCATTACTCTCTATTTCTGTTATCCTATCCACTAGAGAAAACATATTCGTGTCATATATTTGGCTTTGGATAAAATTTAACAGAAAACACTTCCCAGTATTCTGTTTTTGAGAAATATAGGTTAAATGATATTAACATTAAGAAAAAGTGACGTCATCCGTCAAATGTATACATAACAAAGCGTTAATTGGTCAATGAAGGAACGCTCTCTCTCGTAATTGGTTAATAAGTGGAATCACGTGACCGATATTGATGATATTACTTTTTCTTAACTTAAACGGTATATAGTAAAACTGCGCGTATAACAGGAATGTAGGTTGATACTTTACAGATAGTGTTTGTTAGGAAATAAATAGTGCTAATATACCTTGAAAACCTGAGGGAATGTTGTGGGTGACCGATTACTATCCTTATGCCGTCTATTATGACGATTTATTATCATTTAATTTTTATTTAGCTTGTGGTAAAATGATGATATTTATGAACGTAATTATTATTATTAAATTAATGCCATATTATTATACTTACTATGTTGAGTGTGATGCGTAAGCGCAGCAAGAGGAGCTGATGCAGCAATGACTGTTGGCGGCGGCCCACTGCTGTCTAACCTCTCAATGAACTCCAATTTAGCGATGAATCCATTATAATCATATGGCGGTACTAACGATCCGGAGCTGCATATAAAAATATATTTAAGAATGAATTCAACTTTCTCATAAGATAAATTCATAATTCTAATTGTAATTGCTTACTTGAACTCTAGCAGTAAATTTGGTCCAGGTTGTTCCAATGTAGCAGTTCTTTCAGAGCAAAGTGACGCCAGTAGAAGAGCTGATGGCGAACTGCCAGCTCTTAACGTAAGGTAGTCTGTGGCACAGTGACTGCAAAAATACGAGAGCAATTAAAAATATATATTCTGAATGATATAGCAAAACATGCGATGATGTTACGTGAAACTCAGTTCAAGTGGATACTGAGAACGAGCAATAGCCTCGCAGATTACGTATCGGAGATAACTAAAATGGGGCTGGCACAGTTCCAAAGAGAATGGCGTGAAAGAGGGAAGTTTATGCCTTGAAGCGAACGGGTCCAAACTAACAATGATCATAATAAGGTTTCCACGTACATCCGAGTTGGCTGGCTGGATTAAAAGTATTTTTAATCTCCGTTTTAAGTAGGACATCACATGGGAAATGGATGTAACAGACTGAACGTTTTAAACTAGAATGCATTGAGCTAGGAAATAAAACTTCTTTATTACTTCAGGTTAGTACTCAAAGCATTATCCACTGCAGCGTAGATAGTAGGTATTTATCTTTGACTAATTAAAGCTTTAAATTCTGAACTTTGTTACTTTGTATTTTTAAATTCAATTTTTATTATACTCTCCTGAAACAGGAATGTACTGTATGTGTATTTACAGATACCGACGTTTGTTGGAAGTGGAAATGAAAGCTGGAGCAAAACGCGTTGACAAATTTCGTTGATGTACAAACGCGACGTGTACTCTTGTATAGTCGTAAGTTGTACCAACAAACATTTAACAGATCATAGAACCCGTACCGTTTTATTTGAACAGTTTAAAATGGGTTGTGTTTGCACTAAATCTGAGAGGTACGAGTAGACCGGGATACCATTCGTGTGAACCGACTGTTAGTATGTTGGAAAACATATTGCAGCAAGATAGGGCTTTTATTTTTCTTTCCAGCGCTCCTTTAAGTATAAATGTGTTTTATGTGGGAGATACGAACACTTTTTGTGTAATAGATTTATAGAACCGACAGGGTTGAAACTAACTTTTTAATGCTTTTGAGACATTTTGTGACTGAAATTTGGCTCATGGACGCAAGGAGAGTTTAATATTCCCACTTTTTTAGGGTATTACATAATATAGGTATTAGTAGGTCAAACTACTAATGACTAGAACAATATCTAGTTGAAGTATGTTACATTACCATCTCTTAACTGGGAACAACTTGGCGCTAGTAGGTTAGTTGGATTACAGACAAGGAGCCCATTAAGCGGCTGATATCGCAATCAACTCTAAGCCGTGTGCCTACGCTACGCATGCTAATCATGTTTAAGTTTTACCCTGAGCTTCTAATTTACCGCAATTTCACCCCAGGCAGATGCCGCGATGATTTATATGCCTCGGCAAACATGCTGAGACTTGTTTATGATTTTAAAGCGTTCACTCTACATAATTATGAATATGAAACTGTACAATTAAATAATGCAGATTGTGCCTCTTTGGGGTGTAGAAAGTCTGTTTTCTACACAGAGCTGCGAAATTAAAGTGAGCAAACGTGCCTTTTTGAAATGAATGACGTAAATTTACAGGCTCAACATGACACCGCCGGCTCACAGGGGTGGAAGGGAGATATGACATCCTTTATTTGCTGAAATGATTGTTCGCCAGCCTTTAAAAACGCGAACGAATGGTTTTCATACGGGTGCTTGATAAAAATACTTCCGGTAGCGTAACAGAATAGACCTCCAGAGACGTCATAACATAACACACTGATTAATTATTACTGGGTAAAGGCCTCGTTTCGCGAACATATCTCAGCTAACGTGCTGCGCTTTAAAAATTCAGATGCCGAATAATGCATTTGTTTTTTGTTTCGTAAAATACATTTTGCGTGAAGAAAGTTTGCTATGTAGTGACGATAACAACATTAATAACGTATATTCCGAATAGTCTTTCTTAGATATTTATTTTTGTGCTAGCTTTGAAGAGTCTCATTTGTCGCGGCAACTATTTTCACTCTAACAAAGAAATCCGTGCACAGTCACAAACATTGAAAGAATTTCAATTTTCAGCTTCATTGACAGCATGAACGTAATGTCTTTTACAAAATAAATTATTTCCAAAAGCAGATTGTTAATTAACTTCACGTCATGTGCAGTTATAGCAATTACAGTCTAAGGAGAAAAGTTGTATTCACTGAGCTTTATAAAATATATTTTCGACTATTTTTATATAACTGGGCCGTCAGCTTGTAACCATAGTTTGTGCAACCCGACCGAAACGTTAAATAATAAGGCTTGTATTTAAAGGAACAACAAAAAAATCTAAATGGCCAGCAAAACAAGATCAATAAAACAAACTGTTTTAACTTTACAACGTGTTACCGAAATAACACAAAACCTTGAAACCGGTCAATTAATTTAAAATATCTAGAGAATAATGAAATTGCTTTAGGGAATAAATCAAAAATTACAAACATATAAAGTTTTGTTGTTCTATCTAAATCTTTTGTAGCGGTCATTACTCAATAAAGGGTAATGACCGCGCATAGAATGAGCGACGCCCGTAGAACGTAACTGTCCGTAGAATAAAAGATATGTTAGAAATTAGATATATATATTTTTTTTAAAATCTATCGTTAAACTAGCACAATCGAATCTACTCTCTTTTACATTACTTCAGTAGCACGTTGTATATAAACGATCCTCAAACGCGTATGATTTCATTTTAGTTTACAGGACGTTTCGACTTATTATTAGTTAAACCAACCATAGTCCTTAGTGTGTAAAACGTGGAAATCTTAAAACTTATAATACTTATACTTGAATATACTTACTTCCTAGGCAACAATATTGACGTGAAGATGATCTTGACCCTCGTGTGCACAGAGTTGGTGGCGAATAGGTATTTGCAGCGTCGGTGTGGCGGATACAGGCCGGGATATCCCGGGCTGGCCAGCACACACGTACCGTGACCGCGACACGACACGTCTTGATACAGCCAGTCGCAGTCTGTCGTGGAAAACGAAATATTTTAATATGTATTTCTAATCTTTAACTCTTATTGTCCAATCACTAGTGGCGACAAGTCGTCGGTTCACCTTCCCCTCCCACATAAAGATCGTATGTGTTGGCGAAGAGGTCTTATATCCATCAGTTGAGAGATAGACGCTGATGGTACGACATAATGTTTCTAGTTAGTGCTATGAATAAATTCCCACCAATGTTGTATAAACTACGGCCTAAAACGTGTAGGCATCAAAAATACAATTTACTTTCGGAAATTGCCGTACCTGTCCTACTTTAAAACGGATAATGTTACGAACCAGTTTTTTATTTCTTCAAGTGTTAATTCTTGTATATTTAATATAGGTACTTTTATTGTCGGTGTTTTGCGATTCTGCAATGATTCTTCCACCTTCTTAAAGCGTCTTCTAAAATCCATTTTCAAACAGAGTTCAAATCAATTGTAGTCAGTGCGCGGGGTACCAAGGGGTACCGCGTTTTTATTTATTTATTTGATGTGATTTATTATTAAACTTACAAAATCTACAGTACACACCATGCAGTAGAACAATTATAATTTTGACAGTTTTTAATAAATTAATAATTTGACCCCTGAGCCTCAATCTTGGTATAAACCTGTATCTTGAGGGTCATCGTTCTCCTAAGATTATGTTACACAATTGACACAATTCTGTTTGTTTTACATTTATTCCAGTAGCTTGTGTTTAGTATACCTGTATATATCATTCCTGTATGCCTGTATGCCTGTGTATATTGTAGTGTGAGACAGTGTGTATGTATGTATATGCTCGAGTGAAAGAGAAAATATTGAGTAGAGTTGTATTTTTGTATTATACATTAAAAGTTACCAGTGCGCCGCATGAGCTCTAAAGTAGTCGTAAAATATTAGTATCTATATTATTCTGTGTCTATAGTTAGTTGATGATACAGTTACCATATTTTTGGAATTGTGACAGTTGACTGAAACTAGAGCAGTGGGTATAACTTTGTGACACTTACTGTGTGACTTTTGTGAGAACTTAGTTAAGCTTTTGGAAGCAGCAATATATAGGCCGAGGACGACCAGTCTGCAAAACATGTCACAAGTGTAGAAGGTTGTTGTAATATACACACACAAACACGTATATCATTTTATTAATTTACGCATTCTTATGGCATAAATTGACAAAAGGCGGGCTTAATGCTTAAAAGCATTATCTCCCAGTAAACCTTTAAGCTACGCAGAGATGGCGCGGTAGGTGAAATGTTGAGTAAGTTAAATAAAACTATAGTTAATAATTACGCATAAGTAGAACAAACCCATTCATTCAGAGCAAATAATATGAACTATAAAAAAACTCGTATTTAGACGGCAGCAAAAGAAGCAAACAGACAAAAAATGTGTTAGGAATTTATTCGGAGCACAATATTTAGAGCATTGCAAACCCATATTCAAGGAATTAAAAATTCTTCCTCTTCCTTGTCAATATATTTTGGAGCTCTGTATTCGTGTGAAGATATATTCTCATTTCTTTTCTTCACACGATGAAATTTTAAAAATAAAATAACAGTAGGGACTCAACTAGGCTTTTACATCCACTATTTTTGCTTATCTATTCTTTTACACTTATCTATTTTTGCGGATATACAGCGATAATGAGTATTGTATGGCGATAAAATTATTTAATAATTGAATACCATAATATATAATATACAAACTCATAAATACACTCATACATAGGTACTTAACTATAATATAATACTTAACTAAAATATACGATTAATTATACTAAATTATTAATAATTTTCCATATCATTTTCTTCTCTTGGTTGAAAGGCGACATTACAGACCTCTGCAACCTCGTCAGCATAGCAAACAATCTAGTTGACTATCTCGACGTAATGGCTATCAAATTATACACCAGCCAGTCAATATGCGTAAACATAAGTGTTTCATACACCTCGTAATAAGACGAATTATAGAAAACGCTCATATTTGCGAGCTATAAATTATTTTAATAAGTTGCCCATTGATACAAACTTATTCACCGGCAGTGTGATATCAAATAAGGAGAACCTTATTTTCAAACAACAATAATTTATTTATTAATATTATTAAGTAGCGCATAGTTATTGTAGCATCAGGCCTATAGTGTTATTATATCTAGTAAATACGTATCGGTGAGGACTCCTCGTCAGTAGTGTGTGTTGTATGTTGAATTTTCTATTTATGTTTGTTTGGAATTGAATTACCTGAAAAAAATAAAATACTTTTTGTATAGGTACCTATTTATTTCAATATTGTGTCACTTTCACTGTATTCATTGGTGGATAATAAAGTATACTTACTCGTACTTACTTAAATAAGTAAATAAATATTTACTGATTACCTACGTATTTTAAAAAATAAAATTTGTTAGTGAAATATGATTTTTATAACCTCTTTCCGTTTTGAGTGAGGGAAAATCATTTCGACAGCGGGATTGTACTAAATACGTCAATGTATGGAATGTCCTCGTATGGAATACCAAAAATGTCTTCCCCGTTTGTTGTATACCACTCGAATCCGTACATTCTTGTACACAATATACGGATTCTATTAAATGCGAGCGTGTTAAAAGAAACAGGTTTCTTGATTTTTGATATCACATTGTTTCCACAAAATGATTAATGAAAAAGAAATGTATATGTTACTTTATTCGATTTAAAATTGATTCGGTGAAAATAATTATGCACCAAATAACGCACATCATTTAAGTATTATCCTTATTCATCAGTGAGTTTTAAAAATAAATAGATATCGATTAAAATTGCAAAATTGTATTCGTTTTTACTAAATAAACATTGAATCAGATAACTCGGATAAAAAACAATTGAGTAAAATACGAGTACATTGGGTAATGTGAATAAAACCCAAGCAATTACTATTATTTACTAGTAATTGCTAGTATTTAGAATAAGCACTAGCAAATTCTATGTAGTAAAAGATTTTTCTCTCAGCAAATTCTATTTTTAAGTGAATAATCTATTACTGTTACTGGTTAGTAAATGCTTAAGAAACGTAGTAAGTCCTTTACGATAACAGGCGGATGCGGGTGAGGAAGAGTGAAGTGGGCGGCTGGTAAATCTACGCAAGCACATGTCCCTAGCCATTTTTGTGCATTTCAACTCTTTATTTTTTAATAATATTTAAAGAAATGAGTGACAGATTCTGAATCACAATTTTCTTCTAAGTACCTTTTATCATCCAAGAAATGATTTGCCTACATTTGATTCAGTGTAAAGATACAACTCTTTAAATCGATTTTTATCACATCTTCTACGTTCATGGTAATATTTTCTATAAAGAACATGTACACATCGGCCATGATCGGCTAGCTTCGGTTTTATACGTCGTCTCTGTCGTGTTAGGAATACGTCGCTGACTTGTCAATTGTCGTACAGGCACACGATGGAAACGACGCTCTACAAAATCGAAGCTAGCCGATAGTCTCTTTCTAAAGGTCGATGTGTATTACTTTCAGGCGGGAAGTGTATGTATACTGCCATTTTGTTCTGTTGTCTTATTATCATTAACATACTCGAAAGGGCATGTTAGACTTTTAGGAAATATTTGCTAAGGATATCTAGTAATTATTAATTTTGATTCAATCAATGTCAAGGATTTGCTAAACCTAAATAACATATGCTTAGATCAAAAACATTTGCTTAAAGCAAAAGCACTTGCTATAAAATTTACTCACACAAGATACAGCTTTTACTTAAAAAAATACTAGTAAAAGGTTATGGTTTGTTTTTATTCACATTACCCATGACTCTATAGTGGAGATACATCACGATATATAACAGTGCAATACGGAGCACTGAACTTTAATCTTAAATTGTTATGAATTAAAACATGGCCCAACTGGATGACTACCATTCCGTGACCATTCCCAAAAATACCAAAACTAACTAGTGTCTATAATATGCTGTACCACGGCGCGATATGGTAGTATTTTAATATGAAGCATTACGAATATGTAAAATAAATAAATGGAAAATTATTGCATTCTATTTTCGACACACAGATTAACAACATCATATAAAATGATACTATAAAACGATACTATGCTATCGTTAACGGTCTATTCCAGGCAATGAACAAATAAAGAACGATTTAAGGTTGGGTTTAATAATTTCAATTCATTTCATAAACCTTTCAATTCATTATTCAAACATCAAATGTCATAAGCTCTTTTAAAAATTTCAGTAATGATTGTCATTAAAAGGGAATTGCACATAAAATATATTAATTTTGTGCATTCTTAAATTGCATCTGGCAAAATCTAGTCGCATTATCATGTGCGATTTGAGTGTTCTCGCCGAGCTCGCATTCAACCAGAGGACGAAGTGTTCTCTATATAAATACATCGTTACGAACATTTCAATCGACACACAGCATTATCAGTGCTGAATTCCGCTGCATTTGGAGAACAGAATGTTAGTGTTGCCTTTAGTATAAAGAATTCAGTTTGTTGAATTAAGTTAAATAAAATATACATGCAGACATTATCATTTGAACTTCCTATTTACATTACGCTTTCGTGGACACCAACCTAATCCGTGCTCATTATATAATTCAAATTTAACAGTCAGTGTAAAATAAATATTAGCATAGCAAACGCGTATTTAATTCTATTAAAATCTCTCAACCCATAATAATCAATTTTTAGAGGTATAAAAAAGTCAGTGAACAAATTATAAAATATGAATCATTGCTAATTTTTTATGCACACACTCTAATGTATATAAAATATAAATAAAGTACAAATGTGTGCACATAAAATTTGATGTAGAACAAAAATTTTGTTTACCAAAATTTGAATATGGTCAAACCTACTGTGTCCTTTATACCTACTGCTTTATATGTTATGTTACTTAAATAGAGTCAGAATATTTTAATAATACCATTTACACAACTAAGTGGTCTAGCCATTCCAATGTATTTGATATTCTTTCAACCAAGTTACTGGTTTTATCATCACTTAGAAGGTTATAACATTCAATTATGATGCATAAAACTCAATGCTGTCAATGTCGTCTTCAAAAACTTGTGGGTTCCATAAACACCAATGACATAGAAGATAGGTATATGACAAATAACAATCCGATGAAAGACAAGTTTGTAGGCCGTTCCTTGAACGAATTTTATTAAAGCAGGGCACGGTAGCGTGCCTACTTGAATAAAAATGAAAAATGGTATTGGCATGACACGATTTTCGGCACGAGAAATGCAAATTTGATGTCGTATCTCAGAACCGTGAGTATACCGATATGGTGATGAAGCGATCGCTCATAATGGAATGTACATAATGTACAAAGCATAAGTATAGCTATAACATAAATACGGCGAGTGATAGGTTGTACGAGTATATGAGTATATGGGTTAGTAGCTAGTAAAATGCTAGTAATAAGAGCTAGAATAAAATAGTTTCGTATTCATTTATAAGCTGTAGATTGAAAGAATTGTACCTACCTATGCGTAACGATAAATAGAAACATTTTTGAAATAGAAAAATAAGTTATTTAATCATTCACTACTAAGTTTGTATAAAGTAGATACTTATTAGGTTGTGGCCAAGCACCTGTGCTATTTAAGCTACCTTCCGGTAACCGTAAAACACCAGAATTACATCTGTATAGCGATGAAAATATACTAGAACCGCACGCACAAATATCTCCTAACATAAAGATGTGTATTGGTTCCTTTTGTAATTTTAATATGTTTTGTGTATTGCATCGTACATTTATTATAAACAGACACGTGATAAGGGTCGCGGCCACGTCCGCCACACTTGTGTCGCCTTCAAAGAATTTCATTTACAGACAACAAAGCAATAAATACTGAATGGAACATATGCTACCAGTAAAAGATAACGGTAAAAGATTTTCTTAAATAATGTAAGATGAAATGAAACATAATTACTCTTATATAAAAGGTAGCTGCAGACGGACGGCGCCCTAACCACTCTGTGCCATTAGGCAGCCGCGAAAGTGCTGCTAACCTGTTTTCACTTGATATTTCACTATTCAGGATCGTAGATGAATTTACTTTCAAGATAAGGAACTTCATTTGACTAGAAAACCGGTTTTAACACTCGAACCGGAACACAGGAAGCTGATTGGAAAGTGTCACTTGTACCTCGCGAACTTACCGTTGTAGTAAATTCGTACGAGTAGAGTACCTAATTTTATTACCAAAAAAACTTATCATAAGAGAAACATTATCTCTTATGTTCTTCTTTGTTATGTAAGTACAATACACCACATAATCATGCTTGAATATAATCAATTTAATGTGACTTCCAAGACATTTAAACTGAATCAAATACTTATTAAAAGTATTGTCAACGGCGGTATTTTATTACGTGTCAGAATCACCATAGACGAAAGGTACACGCCTAATAAAGGGCCTTATAATAAATGTAAATAAGGGGCCACATATAATGGCAGTTATTCGAAATATTATGAATATGGTACATTCATCATTCCACCAATACACCAATGGGTGTCCATACGCCTTGAAGTAATCTCATTACGCCGATTCCTATATTTCTTTATTCAAAGAACAAAATATAATGTGCGCTGACGTTCAAACATACGACTGAGATGTTTGAACATGTGTTATGGACACGATCAAGCATAGCATCATAAATAACGGAAATTTGAATTTATTGTAAAGATGTAGCGGTTTGACGAATTTTTTAAAGTATAACGCAAACAAAGAAATAAATTTGATCCAATTCAAAATCTATGTTTATTGAAACAAACACGTCTCAGAAGTTTTTACGTTTCGTGTCAAAGCCCGCTGGATACATAGTTTATATGAAACAACTTTCAAATGCCACGTCAATCGTCGCAGAAATCATGTACATTTACGAATACAAACTGTGGTGGTATTTTGAACAAACTGACTTCGTAACATCTGTCCTCGACGTGTTTTTCTGACGACTAATAATTGCCTCTATAGTACTCAGAAACAACAAATAGCATCATTTGTTACATACTATGCATTTGCAAATCATAAAGCTTCAATATCGGCAGACTAAAGAGTGGAGCAGATACAAATAGTGGGTAAACCACTGATGGATGCTTACATAGCATACGTAGCCAGCTCACAACATACATATTAGGCAGTGAATACACTTAGAACGAGTACCTACCGATTATAATCGTATAGCACTAATCTTCCGACTGTCGGTTATACGATAAGTCGATTCTACTCTTGAAAATGTGACTACATATTTTTTGAAATTGCAATAGTAGTATGTAAAAAGGAATTCAATGTGTGTGTATTTATAGTTAAAAATTAGTACATTCCAAATTTTGTAAACTTTTAACAAGAATTAAAATTACCTTTTCCTGAAAAAATGTATTGCAAGGTATTGAAGAAGGTATTGCAAATTTAATGGCGATTTTTATAAAAGTTATCTTTGTATAATTATCTTTATAGAAACATATTAGACCTTAAAACATACTGGCCATATAGTGTCGGCCGGTTTTAGAATAAAACTGACTAAGGGATAACAATGCGGCTACCACAAGCCCTGAAGAACTTACACCAACTCTAAAAGAATGGACTCGCCAACCCGCTTGGCCAATGCGCAAGGTGGCGTTTTAAGACGTTTATGCATCCTTCATGCAAAATGCAAAATCAATATAAGTAATAAAAGGACTGGTAACGGTGACGATGAAGACCTTAGAAAAAAGAAGAAATGTAATCTTTTTTCTATTATTTTATAGACTAGTGGGCGGACGAGCAAGCGGTCCCACGTGCTGGTAAGTGTTACCGCCGCCCATGGACACCTGCAACACCAGGTATGCGGGTGCGCCGCCTACCTTGCAAAATCCTATTCACAGGTCTCTTGAAGAACCCCATATCGTAGCTTAATGGAAAGACCTCTTGAAGCAGTTCGTTCCACAGCCTACGGGTTCGCGGTATAAAATAATTTTTGGACCGAACAGTGCGCGACACCTCCGTATCGAGGAAATGCGGATGGACCGCACTTCTGTGACGGGAGGTGCGGTTGTAGAAACCCGAGGTGGGAGTTATATTGAACAATTCTTCAGAGCATTCCCCATTATACAGGCGGTAGAACACGCAGAGAGATGCAACGTCTCTCCGAACGCTGAGGGGTTCTAAACTGTCCGTGAGTGTGGGATCGTTGACAATACGAACAACACGTCGTTGGATGGAGTCAAATGGGTCTAATTGATATTTCGGGTGTTGGTACTCCATATGGGGCCTCACCTGAGCTTTGTAAAGCATTAGGAGTTGCCCAGGGGTGAAGTACCGCTTCGCTCTGTTCAGCACACCGAGCTTTTTGGAGGCCATTTTGGCCTTACTTTCCAGATGACCCCTAAATTAGACTTTGTTGGAAAAGTGGAAAAACTTTTGGGCTTGAAACCTGGACATTTTTCAAATATTTCTATGAATAAAATTTTCACGTTGTTAGATAAAAAATCTAGTTTGTATGACGAAAAATATTGCGCATAATAATTCAAAAGATCAAATACATATCTAGTTATAGTGGTCCTTTAATAAACACGTATTAAAATTATGATATAATCAGTAATTTCCATTCCCTATTTCCATGTCCCCAACACCTTCTCCAAATCCATACTCCAAAGCATCCGGGGGCGTGCAAAAGTTAGTCGTTCTGGACTAAAGTTGGCATGTACAGCGGGTGTCCACGGGTGACAGTATCCACTTACCACCAGGTGGATTGTATGCTCGTTTGCCACCTTCTTTCTATAAAAAAATATATTAATCTTTGGCAAAATTGATTGCTTTAGTAAATTAGATGAAAAAAACCCGGACTCTATCGAAACGCCGCCCGAACGCTCCAAACCAGGACAAATCAAGACGGATGGCAGTCCCAATTATGAGATTCAAATAATTGAGCGACTTGTTTGGTTTAATTGTATAATGTCAACAATCATGAGTAATGAATTGTAATGTATAAGTAGTACAACGCTCTACAAAGACCGTTTGTATGCGTTTTTAATACGAAATCACACTTCACATATGTAACTGGCAATAAAAGTTCATAATAGACCAAATAATGAAAAGCATATACGATTTCTTAAAAAAAAAATCATCCATATTATATTGTATTTTCTTCAATCAAGCAATCGTTACGTATCTATAGTATGACTGCAGCTTAAGGTTACAGTTAAACTACAAGCATATCACATTAATTAATGTGTAGTAATTATCGCCGTTGGATCTCAAACGAGGCGCCATAGTAAAAAAAGACAAATAGGTTATCTCCATAGCTGTACATATCATACATAACCTGTACACAAGCGTGCCGTTTTACGCACAACAACAGAATCTCACAGGGTCACTCCAATTTGTGGATTCTGTGTAGTTTATTTTATTAAAGAGCACACAGCACAATTTATGCAAAAGAAAAATAACTTCTAGGCAAAAAGTCTAAAGGTTTATTTATTTTATCTAAGTCTAAAGATATATGTATTATATCTACAAGGTTTATGAATACTGTTTGAGAGGCTACAAGTTCAAATTAACTTTTTTTGGAAATCGCTATCGAAATCTCACACGGTAATTATATGAAACATGACTAATGACTGGTATTAAGCAGAGCCCATATAACTACATTAATAAATGATATAAAATATACTCCCGAATTATATCAGAAAAAGAAAACAAAAGACAATTAAATTAAAATAGTTATCGAAATGATAACATTTTCAGAATTTCAGATTTTGTTTCTAAGCACATCCAAGGGCATACTAAAAACATAAAATCTTGAGTAAATCAATTGCACACATCAATTGCTCTGGGAAGCCGTGACTCGTACGTCTCTATGAAAATGACTTACTCGTATTTTATTACTATGAACGTGGATTGTCGCCGCCTTTAGAGTGGAGCATAATTTATGTTCAAACTACAAATTACCACATCACCTGTGTGAGGTATGCGCGAACCGCCCCGCGGATGAAACCCCACGCCTTGGCTATTACTCAGCGACGTGAAGCTGAAGAACGCGAGGAACTGCGATCTCACTGTCTTTTCTGTTATCCTGGCAACACAAAGGAACTATTAGTTTTCCTTACAATATTTCGCCCGCGGCTTCACTCGCATGAAATTGGAAACTTCAAACGACTGTTGAGCTTGTTGATATTGCGAAGTGATTATGCCGCTCATGTTTGCTATGAAACTAAGCTAGATTTTAGTGAACATACAGTCAAAATCAGTTCAGTGTTCACAACGGAACTGGATATGAAAACTGGAATGATATAAACCAGCAAACCACAAATTATTCAAATTTCAAAGTCAGCACATTATTGAGTGTCATATAAACAAACCAGCGAACGTGGCCACTGAAATTCGAAATATAAACTTTTTGGTTTTGTGGATTTCTGTTTTGATAATTATAAATCAAGTAGGTAGTTATATTAAACAGTTAGTCCCTATTAAGTATGTTTTGATAATGAGTCGGGATCCTGAGTTAATCACCCAACAGCGTGCAGCGGTTGGCCGACTTTATAAAGCGGTTAATTTTGTTTACATTCTAAATACAATATAATCTACTTTTCCCTTCTTTACTTTGTACATTTTAGTTTAAATTAAGAATTTAAACGTTTACCATAATTAGTAATTTGTTCGAGCGAGACTTGATTTACTATCATTACATTTTTATAACGCTAACACTATAGATTTATATTCTATGCCTAACCCTCAATGATTCTCACTAGGATTTCCTATGTGGTGGATTCAGAGACACAAAAACAAACACGAAAAAGAGATTTGTATGAAATCGTCGATCACCGACCATTAAACTAGATAGTCTAGATTTACCAGACCCCTAATATTATTAAACTAAAATATGAGGGGTCTAGTAAAGTGGTCGATGATCGACGATTTCATACAAATCTCTTTTCCGTCCAGTATTGGTTGATCTCGTGTCAATGACCGAAATTCTTCCTGCTCGTTTGTCTAACAGGGAATTGAACCCGGGACCTTTAGCACATCTTGCAGGCCTAGTCGATTGTTGGTTTGCCCTGTTGGTAATAATATGATAAAGAACATTTTTATAAGCCTGAACATAGAATCTTATGCTAAACTACAGATATTACAAATAAATAACGTATTGGCTAACCCAGGGGGCCAATTCCACTAACATGTACTGTTTATGGTTCAGTTGTGTTTGAGTTTCAGTAGACGTTGAACTTTGATTTAAAACCGCCTTCCACAAATCATTTTAAAATGTAACGAAACTGAGTCATTCCCCAATCATTACCCTTCAGTTTCAAAACTTATGAAAACCGCTCTCTTTTTGTATTATGGAAATAGAAAGGGATGCATTTATTAATATATTTTATGCCTCTAATAAATCATATATTGTCATTATAATTATATTTAGATAATCAAACAGTGATTATTGCACATTTTAGAAATCTGTTTTCAATTTCAATCAAAAAATTTCAATCAATTGATGTGATATAGGACCATTAATGTCATCATTGTGTCATTTAGTATGGATGGAAACTGAACCGTTGTAATTAATGGAATACGAAACATGACATTTAATTTTCGTATAGTTTCCGCTGCCGTTCAGATTACGTTCAGTTAGTTTTATGTTACTAAAATCGCCCTCCAACTGCTCAAACAATTACAATTCACTACAATTTGTTATATACTTAGACGATTATATTCCCAACCCTTTCTTCCAATCCATTCCTTAATCTGTCAAGGTAAGCAGCGCATCCGGGGCCGTGCCAATGTTTGTCATTCTGGACTGATGTTGGCATGTATCGCTGATGTTTATGGACGATAGTATCCATTTACCATCAGGTAGACCATTTACCATGCTCATCCGCCGCCTTTTTCTATATATATATTAGGTGCTTATCTATGAATAGACCGATTTGTATGAGAATATGAAAAAAATTTTTTGTTATAAAAATATTTATTACATTAGTCGAAATATTGACCCATATTATGTACACACTTTCGCAACCACACGGGCAGTTGATTGACGCCACTCCTGTGAAAGTCTCGTGGACGGATATCAATGAATTCTTCAAAAGCCCTTTTCACAGCTACTTCTAAATCAAATTCTTTTCCTTGTATAAAGTTGTCCAAATTTCGAAAGAAATGGACATCTATTGGAGCAAGGTCCGGTGGGTATGGTGGGTGAGGGAGAGTCTCTAGTTCCAGCTCTTGAAGTTTTAAAACTGTCGTATGAGAAGTATGAGGGCGGGCATTTTTATGAAGCGGAATTGGAGATGAGCAATTGACCAAACTTGGCTGCTTTGTTGTCAGCTTTTCCACCATCGTCCGCAGCTCCTTACAGTACACATCTGCATCAATCGTTTGACAGGTTCTCAAGAAACTGTAGTGGACAATACCGGCACAGGACCAGCAAACTGATTTATCTTGTGTTTTGTACATTGTTGGGCTGCAACTCCTAGATCCAGCCACTGATACGATCGTTTACGGGTTTGCATCGTACAGGATCCATTTCTCATCACAAGTCACGATGCGATTGAAAATTCCTCCGTTTTTGTGACGGTTTAATAACACAGTGCACACTTCAACGCGTTGTAGTCGCTAACGTTCGTTCAGTTCACACGGTACCCACTTTTCGAGCTTCTTTATTTTGCCGATTTGACGCAGATGAACCAACATTGTTTTATCACTAACATCAAACCCCGCTGATAACTCAGCTGTACTTTGAGATGGATCTGCTTCCATTTATAGCCTTTAATTCATCATTATTAACCTTGGTCGTAGGTCATCCGTGGGGCTCATCCTTAAGATCAAAATTTCCAGAACGGAAGCTTTCAAACCATCGACGCACGGTGCGATCGTTTGTGGTGTTTGAACCATACACACTATTGATATTGTGAGCTGTCTGACTTGCGTTGGTGCCGCGACGAAACTCATATTCAAAAATAGCACGAATTTTCAATTTATCCATTTTATTTTCAAGACAATCACATGAACAAAATTTAGATACAGAAAAACAAATGAATTACTGATTTTGAAATAAGAACATCGTTGCTATTAGATGCATTTTGATTTATTTTGAAATTCGAATTAGAAGATATCGAAACTTAAAGTGACCAATAATAAAATCGGTCATTTCATAAGTAAGCACCTAATATGACGCCGACTGGAAAAACTGCAGTTATGCAAACTTCTTCTTTTATAGTTTAGAGCACCGAATGTAAACCTTACTCACCTCAAGGAATTTTGAGTGTGTAATTGTTCGAACAAGTGTTGTTTAGTTCAGTGTTTATGTAATAAAAAATTTCAAGTCATGGTTCAATACCCGAATTACATGAAATAATTTTATAGCACCTTCGCATTTTTATATTTTCTCTAATATTTATTGCTCAAATAATCTCCGAATTTGTTGTTCGAAATTAATTTAACTGCGGTTCGTAATGATCAATCCATTCATATTGACCACTTAATGTAGTATCTAGATCCTGTGTTATTGACTATAGGTACCTTATTTTTGTTCGAACACATCCGTTTCCAAAATGTACATATAGGAAATACAGGATGCCTCGCTCAAAGCGAGTCAAATTGCGCGTACTATCCGCTTCCAACAGTTCATATAAAATCACACCGAGCAATGCAGAGTGTCGTCGGTTGACATAAGCATTTGCATCGGCCGCCGTCGTCACAATTCCGAAGCGTACATTACCGGTTCCGCTGCGCCGACCTTTTGTGCCGTATATTAACGGAACTCGCGTTTCCGAACTGAACTGCAAATGGAGATAAATTCTAAAACACGCTTCCAACGTTCGGAAATAATACTCGTTTCGAATGTCTGCCGCAACAATTAGTGGAGGAGAATGCGATAATTAATACTCATTTCGGTCCAATTCGTCACCGGCGTTCAACAACCGCGATATAATCTAACACACGGTATTTGACATTATTGGCGAGGTTTCAACTGTATGCAATATCATTATCGCTGCGAAATGAGTAAACGCATCACATATCAAAGATAGTTTGAAATTGGGTTTGAAGTTTGAAAATTACTTTGGAGAGCGAGAATAAGACATACAAAAACATAAGACAACACAATAAACATAAGTAAATGAGATGTTGTAAATACGTAAAAACAATAGTATATCATAATCCTTAACATTTTACATTATATCAATACCTTATCTAATCATTTTATATAATATCGACATCTTATGATAACGTGTTATGTATGTGTTAACATTTTATTATTTCGGAGGAAGGGCACGTGAATTTCGTTCTTGACCAAAATTGCGCCGCTTAAATTTTGCTACTTGCGGAACTCTGTTTAGACGGCCCTCTTTTCCTCCGAAATCTGTGGTGTTAGCACGTACATATTTCGCGCACTGATTCTATATTGTACACATAGGTATATAGGCACCGCACTTTCACTATTCACTATTCTGTCGTGCACATTCTCCCGCCGTCGCAAAGCTGCGAACAGACTGGTAGCACGACGACCTTCTTCGTAGGCCTGCGTAGCACGGTGCCGTTGTCCATGGTGATGTCGATGACTCGAACCTCGTTGTCCTTGCCCGGGTAGACACTGGTGACCCGGCCTCGTGGCCAAGTGTTGCGGGGCAAGTTTGGGTCGCACACGATGACTAGGTCGTTGACCTTTGGTTGTTCGCCGGTGCTGCGGGGCTCCCGCCGGTACTGTAGTAAGGGCATGTACTCCCGTACCCAGCGGTGCCAGAAGATATCTGCGAGCTTCTGAGCGCGCCTCCAGTGATGGCGCGCGCTCAGGTCGTCCTCCGTGAATTCTCCGGGAACCGGCATGTGACAGTTTGGGCCGAGTAATATAAGATTCGGCGTGAGTGCTGCGGGTTCATCGGGGGTCACTGCCACGTGAGTGAGTGGGCGGGAGTTTATTGTCATCTCCGCCTCAGCTAGTAGTGTGCTGAGTGTTTCGTCACTTGGATGTTGTTCGTGTAGGGTGACTCGCAGGGCTTCTTTGACGGAGCGCACCATGCGCTCCCATGCACCGCCCATAAACGGTGCTGCCGGTGGGATGAACCGCCATCTAATCATGCGGTTCGTGGCTTCGTGCTGAGTAGCTTCAGCGATGGATTGGGCGAGCTCTTTGTCAGCCGCCTTGAAGCAAGTTGCGTTGTCACTCCACAGCTCTGTGGGGCATCCTCTTCTGGCTATGAATCTCCTTAGCGCTGATATAGCGGAGTCAGCGCTTAGGGAGGTCACGACCTCTAGGTGTATGGCCCGTGACGTCATACACGTGAATAGCGCCACGTATCTTTTCTCGCGGTGGCGCGCGACGGTGACTTCTATTGGACCGAAGTAGTCCAACCCGGTGAATGTGAAGGGGCGTGCGTGATGGGCCAGGCGAGCTGGAGGTAAGTCTCCTGTGGCCGGACTCGTCGGCTTTGTCCTTCTTATTCTGCACGCCATGCAGCTCTTAATTACATTTCGCACGGCCGGTCGGATTTTCATCACCCATAGTCGTTGGCGTAATTCATTTACGACCATTTCTATGCCTCCGTGATGAAGTTTCTCGTGGACGCGTTGAATATATAATTTCGTATAAGGGTGTTTTCCATTTAATACGGCTGGACTCGCAGATTCTGTGTGGACCCCTTCGGCCGCGTTTATACGACCCTTTATTCGTATTATGTCGTCACTATCAATGATAAGGCTAAGTGACGACAATAAATCGCCGACAGGTGGCGCTTCGTTCGCTTGTATGCGTAGCTTTTCTCTATAATAGCTATCTTGCTGCGCCGCTCGAATCCATAACTTTTCGGCTTTTACAATATGACGCGTTTCTAGGTCAATGTAGCGGCGGGTCGATGAACTCGTGTGAACTAGGTCGGTCGATGTAGGTCGAGTTTTATTATTTTTCTTCCAGTCGGGGTCACATAATTTGTTTTCACGCGTTCGTTTATGACGTGTAGCGGTGATTTGGAATTTGTTTCCCCGACTTATCGCGACGAATTGCAGCACTCTGGCTGTCGTTTTTATTAGTCTGATCCACTTGGAGAATCGCTGGACATCTGGTAGGTGGTCGTGGGTCGGCTTATCATTTATTATAAAGCACTTTTCTCTCTCTTCCCCAGAGCTATTTATTTTAATTTCGACTTCTGTAGGCCATTCCTCTTTAGGTAGTTGTAAGTAGGATGGGCCATTGAACCATCGATGTTTCACATTGAAGTCGCGAGGTGTCGCTCTCGTCGCGTCGTCCGCTACGTTATCCGTTGTAGGCACCCATCGCCACTCACCCTTTTTGGTGAGTGTCTCTAATTCTGCGAGTCTGTGTGCTACGAAGGTTTTGTAGGCGCGTGGTTCGGACCTTATCCACGCTAGGGCCGTACGCGAGTCGCTCCAATATACCTTTTGTGCGATTTCAAAGTCATGTTCTCTCAGTACTGTGTCGGCTAGGCGAGCTCCTAATAAGGCGGCCTGTAGCTCTAATCTGGGGATGGAGACAGGCTTTAGTAGCGTCACGCGACTCTTTGCCGCCGCTAGTGTGACGTGTACGCTTCCGTCGCTACGTACGATTCGCCAGTAGATAGCTGTAGCGTAGGCCTCTTCGCTGGCGTCGACAAACGTGTGTAGTTCGTAGATGTTTGCCGATTCGTAGTTGTAACATCGGGGAATGCGTAGACTTTCTATTTCTCTTAGTAATGATAGCCATGCGTCCCATCTTTGCCTTAATTGCTCTGGGATGGGCTCGTCCCATTTGGTACCGTAGCGCCATGTGTCCTGCATAATTCTTTTAGCGGGCGTTGTCATAGGTGACAGTAGGCCCAGTGGATCGAACAGGGACATGATGATGCTTAAAGCTTCCCTCTTAATCGGTGGATGGGCGTTTTCAAGTACTTCAGGCGGTATTCTTATCTTGTTTAGGCGGAAACTTATACAATCGTCTTTAGTGCTCCATAGGAGACCGAGCGTTTTTTCTGTCTCGCTCGCACCTATGGGTATTGGGTTCGTTTCCGGGCCCGTACTGAAATCTTTTACGACATATGTGTCGTTGGATGTCCACGCTGTCAACTCGAAGCCGGCTTGTTTGTGTATAAAGTCGACTTCCTTTATTATTTTAATTGCCTTTTCAGGTGTAGGGAAACTTTGTAAGTAATCGTCCATGTAGTGATTTCTTTCTATTGCGCACGCCGCCTCTGGGTAGATGTCGACGAACTCGTTTGCGTTTTTGTTTTTTATGTGTATGGCGGTGCATGGTGATGAGCATGCGCCGAATATCACCGAGGTCATTCTATATTCTTCCGGCGGACCCTCCCGCCGGTGATCTCTCCATAAAAAACGCAGGGCATCTCTATCCTCTTCTCGGATGCTTATTTGCATAAACATTTCTTTTATATCGGCGGATACGGCATACGGATGTTGTCGGAATCGCATAATGACGCCTGGGAGGGACTGTAGTAAGTCGGGCCCCGCTAACAACATGTCGTTAAGACACAGTCCGTGTGCTTGAGCCGCCGCGTCGTGTACCATCCTGATCTTTGGTTTTGCTGGATTGATAACAGCAAAGTGTGGGAGGTACCATGTTCTATCGCCGGTCGGCGGGGCAGGGGCTCGCTCAGCGTATCCGCTTTTGAAGAGGTTGTTGACCCGTTCTTGATATTGTGTTTTTAATTGTTCGTCGCGATCTAGTTTCTTTTCTAAACTGTAGAGGCGCTTCAGTGCGTTTTGGTAGTTATTGGGTATCTTTAGTTCCTCTTTTCGCCACAGTAACCCAGTTTCGAATCTGCCATTGGAGAGTCGTCTAGTCGTATTCTCGAGGATTTCTAATGCTCGCTGTTCGGGATCGTTTTTAGGTTTTCTAGGTTCGATCCCTAATGACTCCAGTTCGAAATACTTTTTCATTATATCTTCCATTGCGTCACCCCGTGTAGTGGAGAGGTGACCGCAAAAGGTTACGGGCTTACTTTTTGATGTGTGGCGTCCGTGGAGTACCCAGCCCAGTCTAGTGAGGGATGCCACTAGTTGGTCGCGCCGACCTTCTCGGAGGTCACGTGACACTATTAGGTCCCAGTTATCTTGACCGATAAGTATTTTCGGGGACGCGTAGTCGTCCGTGAGCTCTTTCATTATCTTTTGTAGATGAGTGCAGCCTTTTACATTTTCTCTTTTTACTGATTGCGACGTAAAGTTCAGCCTTTCTACTGTTCTGGCATTTTGGATTCGGAATTCCTTGCCGCTGAACTCTCCTTTGATGCCCAGGTTGACACTTCGACTTTCTTCATGTTTTATCTCTGTCCCACTCACCCCTTGTACCCACATTGGTTGTTTGGGCCCGTCTATTCTCAATATATCGGCCAAAGATGCGTCGATAATGGTCACTGTACTCCCCTCGTCCAACAACGCGTACGTCTTTACCTTATTCTGAGGGCCCGATAGCGTGACAGGTGCTATTTTCAAGTAGGCCGGACGTCGCGTATCTAAGTTGGTAGCTACTGTTGAAGTCAGTACCTCTTCTTTTTTCTCTGGGATGTTTGACGGTTTATCAACTTTCTGGTGGTGGAGTAGGACGTGGTGTCTCATGGTACATCCGTCGCGGCCGCATGGTTTGGCGCGACACGTGCTTCGTTGGTGCGTGTCTTTTAAACACCGGAAGCAGGTATGGCTCTTCTTTGCCATTTCCCAACGCTCGTGAATGTTAGCGTTGAGAAACTGTGGGCAGTGCAACAATTGATGAGGTTGCTTGCATTGCCAACACTTTTCTTGCCGCTTTTCTTGCGGCTTGCGCTTTTCTTTTATTGTGTAAGCGCGTTCGACCTTTTTTCGTATAGGTCGCTCTCTCCCCGTCGACTCGTCGGCGATGTATTCTGGAAGGGCGTATGCGCCAAACTTATCCGCTTCTTCATTTAAGTATGTAGACATTTTCTTAAATTCGGATTCTTCAGAAAGCTCTCTCGCCGCGTAGTCTACCCATTTGCTTTTTAGGGTGGGAGTGAGCTTTTCCATCACGTTGTATAACATTTCGGGATGGTGGAGGTAATGTGGTTTCTTTAATGCTTCTATTGCAGCCACAATATTCGCTAACTTACTTGCGAATATACAAAGATCGCGTGGGTTTTCACTGACCTTAGGTAAACGCTTCACTCTTTCTAATTCTAGCCGAATGAGTGCCTCGGGCCGCCCGAATCTTCTCTCCAGTGTTTGTAGTATCACTGACGGGTTAGGCTCGCTTATTAGTAGGCAACTCACAGCTTCCAAGGTGGGCCCCTTTAAACATTTTCGTAGTCGGGCCACATTCTCGGTTTTAGTGAAGCGTTCTTCTGTTTCCTTATACGCTGCTCGAAAGGCGAGCCAGCTGTGGGCGTGTCCACTGTACACGGGTAACTCTTGTACATACCGAGGTGAGTCCCTGTTCTGGCGCATAGCCTGTGAGAAGGCCGTGGCTAGTGTAGTCACGTCGATCGCCGGTGAAGATTGGTGTGAAGACGGGACCTCTTTATTCTCATACCCGTGATTATTCAAACGGGTTCCGCCTCACCCGGGTCTTTTGCGTACCCGGCCGATCTCTTTATACTGCCCTCTCTGTGGTCGGCTGCTTCCATGGGTTTGGGACTCTTTTCCCCCTCGGTATTTGTGATGGCCAATATCTCCTTTTGATTATGTAGCCACTGTTGGACACGCTGTGGATCTGAACCCGGTTCGTCCTCTTCACTAGATGATGATGATGGTGAATCTAGTTTTAGTCGATCTAATTTGGCCTTTTCAAGCGCGGCTGCGGCTTGAATTTCTTTAGTTTTTAACTCGGCCTCTCTTAAGTACAACTCGGCGAGTCGCTCTTTCGCCTCTAATTCCGCGAGGAGTGTCTTGCGAGAGGGTACGGAGTGGCGCGACCGAGTGTGGCTCGAGTGTGGGCGTATCGTGCGTTCGGAGCACTCTGGCACAGGTGATGGTTCCCTGGAACGTACGGCGAGGGCGACGCCGTCCTCGACTGGTTTGTTATCACTGGAGGACTTACTTGCGGTTGTAGTCTCCGTAGGCGTCGTCCGGGTCGTCGTGGTGCGTGACTCCGTGCTTGATGTTGCGCCCGTGGTGGCCGTAGTTTCTGTTCGTGAGCTTGACGAAGCCTCTGCTCCCTCCTTGTCACTTTTGCTTCTTGTGGTCGGCATCTTCTTGATTTTCCGTATTCTAGGAGATCTTCTTGGTGATGATGATGGCTTGGAGATCGTAGTTTGAAGACTGGACGATGGTTGCGCTATCCCGACTCGAAGGACCAATTGTTAAAGGTGTACGCCGATTTGGCGATCGGGTGTTGGGTCAGCAATCTGGCTCTGAGAACCAGATGTTAAAGTTACACGCCGATGGCTATCGAAGGCCAATGTTGCAGGCCACACGCCTTAGCTTTAACGGGGGGTGTAGGGATTTAGGCTTTGCCGGTCTTGATGTTGGTGCAGGGATCTCGGCAGATCAGGTGTTGGGGTGAATACGGAAATAAAACGCCGTTCTGGTTTACATAAAAACACAGGGGTGCGGAGGGAGCGGCGACGGGCAGCAAGCTCACTTTTCTTCTTAGGTTTCTTGCTATACAAGTGCTGAGGACGAACTGGCTTGCTGGCTGTTAGGCCTTTCTCTTTTTATAGAAGTTTGCTGCCCCAGCGATCCCCCCGTTCCCTGAGGAAAATTTAATGCTATTAGCTCTCCACTTTTGTACATAATATCTAGGTTACAAGTCTTATTTATCTGGGCCGGTCCTCTTATTGCACGGAGGATAAAGACTATTTTCGGTGGCGAAGTTTAGGTATTTTCCTTTTAATTTCCTTTTTTCCTTATCGTCCCTCCCCCCCTCTGTGAGTAGCAAGAGGTGTGGGAGGACCGGGGGTGCACGGCTTTTCAGTGGCGCCGATACCGGAACTACGCCACCTAGCCCGCAACTTTTTGTTCTAGATCTTATATCTGAATGAAACACACTGCGGGCGGTAGTCTTTATTTTAAACCTTATTCTAATTCCCTGACTTATAACCTAGGTATCCTAGTACTTTGGAGAGCGAGAATAAGACATACAAAAACATAAGACAACACAATAAACATAAGTAAATGAGATGTTGTAAATACGTAAAAACAATAGTATATCATAATCCTTAACATTTTATATTATATCAATACCTTATCCAATCATTTTATATAATATCGACATCTTATGATAACGTGTTATGTATGTGTTAACATTTTATTATTTCGGAGGAAGGGCACGTGAATTTCGTTCTTGACCAAAATTGCGCCGCTTAAATTTTGCTACTTGCGGAACTCTGTTTAGACGGCCCTCTTTTCCTCCGAAATGTGTGATGTTAGCACGTACATATTTCGCGCACTGATTCTATATTGTACACATAGGTATATAGGCACCGCACTTTCACTATTCACTATTCTGTCGTGCACACTAACTATCTACACTCCTATACTAATTATCGTTTCCTTTATATAAGGTGCTGACTTTATTGTATTATTATTATAAACATATTCGTTTATTTTAATATATCTGTTGGATTATAAATAATTATTACTTAATTTACATAACACATGTCAATAATAAATTAATCCATTGGAATAAATACACTAACTATCTACACTCCTATACTAATTATCGTTTCCTTTATATAAGGTGCTGACTTTATTGTATTATTATTATAAACTTATTCGTTTACTTTAATATATCTGTTGGATTGTAAATAATTATTTATATCTTGGGGTTCTATGTTTCTTTGTCTGTCAGAAATTGTTCCATTGTTTAATTGCACTTTTGTATTAGGAGAGATTTTAGTTGTCGTATAGTATATCGCATAACAATCAAAACAATAAACGCAATACACTAAATTCTTACCTGAATTCTAAAGTAGAAGCCCCATGGTCAGCAAATAGCACAACGGGGGGCGAGTAACGTTCGTTTGCGCCGCACAACCGCGTCTCGGTTGCACCGCCTGCGCCTTGCACCGCGCCACCGAGCTGCAGCCAACCGCCTACACAACTGTTACACAACAATATTTTTTTAATATTTTTATAGTAAAAGAGGGGGCAGACGGGCAAACATGAACATCTGCAACATCAAGGGTGTACTGATGTGCGGGTGTACTGTCGACCTTGCAGAATCCTATTCACAGTTGTCTATAAAATGCCATGTCATAATGTAATGAAATTTCACCGCATAAAATGATTTTTTGACCATACATTATGCAACCTTCGTATCGACGAAATGCGAATGCATCACAGTTCTGTGACGGGAGGTAGAAACCCGGTGTCAGGTAGAGGTAGAACACCGGAGAAACGAGGTCGGAGTTATAACGATATAGGTTACATAATTATGGGATATATAAATAGGTTGTATATAAATAGTACTAGAATAGAACTACTAGAATCGTTTACATGTCGAAATGACATTTTCACCCTTTAAATGTTTAGAGAAGTCTAGGAACATAATAAACATAATACATAATAAACTAAAATTACTTCAGATGTAGCTACTGAATACTCATTACTTTTCACATTATATGGCACGTTGGGCTCATCCGAAGATGTCCGCTCCAAATATTCAATTTGACGGGACATTGATCACGACTGTGTGTTTGACAGATTCGGACCCTTCACGACCTACTTTTTACCTTCACATCCGGTTTTTCTGCACCAAATTACTTTTCTTAGAAATTAAATATTCCGTTACTTAATGACTCTGCAACAAAACTAACGAGGCGCTACGAAATTTTCAACACGTGTATTTCGTGTGATGGATTAACACATAGATTTTGATTCTAATTGCATGCGGGAGGAGTCGCGGACAACAAGTCGTATGCTATATTTTCGAAAACACTGAACTGCCTTTGATTGTATTATAAAACCTTAGAAACAAAGTATTTAACCTAAAATAAAAATTGTGTTAACCAACTTCTATTCAGTGTCTATCCCTATGACGACTTCTGTGGAATTCCAAAAAATTTCCATATTTCGTATTTCTGGGAAAAACCGTTTTCCTTATAACACAGTACAAAACAAACGTCCTGCTATCAATGGTGTAATCTACTAAGGGAAATATTTTATTTATTGTCATATTTTGTTGGTACAATATATACTCGTACTTACGCGCTAAACAGTTCTTGATATACTTTAAGAAGTATACGCGTTTGTGTACAACGATTACAATAGTACATGAATATTGTATTACATATGTATTAAATATGTACAGATTGTACTTACTTGTATATACAGAAATGTTATCAAAATCGAGAAGATATCAGAGAAAGATAAAAAGTAAGTAAGTACACTTTATTACTTTTTTATAGAATAAGTATAGTGAATGTGACACAAATATTTCAATAAATAGGCTAAATAAATTAAATGATTTCAAAATAATATATATTTCAATAAATTTCAAGTAGGCCTTATGGCTAAAGCGATCAATTACTTCCAGGTAACCTACAGATGTATGCAAGCACAAGAATAAATAATAAGTAGATGTAGAGTAAGAATAATAAATAATAAGTTTAATAATATAATTAATAATAATTTAATTTAATTAGATTCATTTCTTTTTTGGAGTGGCAAATTAAAGCATTATTCTATTCCATTCAATAGTGAGAAAATAATAAATCGAACACCCAAGGAAGTTAATAAAATTTGAAAAGCTTTGGTGGCGGAATCCCGAGGAATTGGTGACATAACGCGACAGCCATGACGCGTGCGAATGATTATTAAGATGCCGCGATTCATTGTTCTTCTTCAAATATTCACAGAAAACATTTCTCGTTCTTTTTTTCATTTTTTAATCTTGTAAATGGTGAATAAGTAGAGTAACCATTACATTACGGTCCAGAATTAAACCTTGTTGGAAGTAAGGAAACTGTGCCACAAGTAGCCGTCCTATTGTTATCAACTTATCAATAACCTGAGGAACATGAAATATAGAACCTTTTTCTTTTATTCATTGTGAATACAATTCGCAATCCATCGCATTAGTAGTCTTCACGGAAGGAATTGTCATATGAATGAATAGAAAATTCGGTCCTACGATTTTAACGTTGTTGCTGGCGTAGCTACTTTTTATAATTCTTGTTGCGGCAGCAACAAGAATATACGTAATTCACAGTAGTCTAATCAATCTAATCAATGTTTCAACGAATTGGAAAGAGGTGTAGTAAAAAAACAAGAGTATGATTCTAGCTTAAATTATATTAAACATTTTTGAGGTAACAAGGCTGGATAATGTCAAATAATCGACTTTGTTTTAATTAGACTGGAGTCTGTTTTAAACAGATTCATGCTTGCTTTTCCGTGATATGAAAACAAGTCCAATCATTTTGTCGAAATAGCGCAACTAAATTGTACTGCTAAATATGCTAAATTGTAGCTAAATGTTGTACATAGGTCATACTGAAAATTTGCAGAACTGGCCACTTACATAAACAATATTTAAAAAGTATTTACAATATTTGAAAATAAAACTCTTTAGCTATAGAATAAAGTTTGTTTCATCTAACAGTCATTTGCCTTTTCATTGTGCCGCCATTTTAAAAATTGCGTGTATGCATTACGATGGATTTAACTCATAAAAATTTTCGCTGTATAATTTTCAACGATTTTACGTGTAAATTGACACCTCAGCAGAGCTTCACTCGGCTTCAAAGTGTTTTAGCGATGAAGCACCAAGCAATACGACAATTTATAGCTGGTTTGCAGAATTCAAGCGCGGTCGTGTCAATCTCAGTGACGAATTTCGTGAAGGTCGCTTGTCCACCGCTGTCACCAACAAAAACATCGATGCTGTGCGCAATATAAACGAAACAGACAGGTGTGTGACCTACCATGAGATTCAAGCATCCTTAGGCATAGGCATGAGTCAAATATAATCAATCTTAGACAAGCATTTGGCTGTGCGAAAGCTGTGGTCGCGGTGGATCCCACATAAATTGACTGAGGCTCAAAAAACGGTACGCGTCACTTGGTGCAGTCAAATTTGGTGTGGAACATAGTAACAGGTGACGAAACATGGATTTACAGCTACGACCCCGAAACAAAGCAGCAATCGATCATTTGGGTCTTTCAAGATTAGCCCCACCAAAGTGGCGCGTGTGCAAAGTGCCGCGTAGCAGATGATCGCTTCTTTCTTTACAAAAACTGGACACGTGGTTACTGTTGCTTTGGAGAATCATCATACCGTGAATGCTGATTGGTACAAGACTGCTGGAAGTTATTGACGAACTCCGTAAAAACAACCGTAAAGGCCGCATAATTTTGCATCATGCCAGCTCTCACACGACCAAAGAGACAAACGACTTTTTGAAGGAGAAAAACGTAGAATTCATGAGCCATCCTCCATACAGTCCCAACTTGGCACCTTGTGACTTCTTCTTATTTCAAAAAAATAAGAACCAGTTACGCGGTCAACGATTTTCATCGCCAGAAGAGGCTGTCGAAGAGTATGAAAAACATGTTTCCGAGGTTACCACGGAGAAGTGGAATAAATGTTATACAAATTGGTTTATTCGTATAAAAAAGTGTATTGACGCTCACGGAGAATATTTTGAGAAACAATAAATTGATTTATGGCCATTCATTGTAATTTTTTCTTATTTATTCCGGAAACTTTCAGTGTGGGACTTGTATATGGTCGCATGAGAGTCACAACATCGAACCAATAGGTATCGCATCACGCCAAATGCTTATATTTATTAAAAATAAAAATATCTTATCAGAGATTAAAATAGTCCTTACCTAGAGCCGTTAAATCTACCTACAGACACGAGTCTGTACAGTTGTATTTCGACGCGCTGTCCAGCATCGGGTTGTAGGAAGTAGGAACACGCTCCGGGGCCTTCCATCGATGGTGACTTGATCTGCCCGAAGGTCTTGCCTGACTTGTTCTTCAGGACACGGGAATCGATCGTGATGTTGCACACTGTTGAAAAGGGTATTTTTGATAAAATTGACGTCACATAGACGTCACATAGAATATTTTTAACATTTTTAGATCATTAAAGTCCACTAATTCGATCTTTTCTGGTCAGGTAGTAAGTTCACTATTTGGTATACTTTAATCATCTCGTTAAATAAACCTGGGTGAATAAAGTGGAAAAGTGGAAGAAGGAAGAGATTCCGACACTGGAAAGACATAGGCTGTTGGTGTGGTACCACCAGCCTATTGATGGTATGGTACGATATAAATTGGAACAATATAATGGCTGACGACTGCATTGGTGCCGCTCGTATAGATTTTCGTTCAATCAGGATGACAAATAAGGTAAGCAACTACCACAGAGACCATGAAACCGGATGACTGGAATATGGTTTCCAATCGATACAGCTTTCGTAACACCATTATTAAATTATTTTTTTTATTGTCTCGTTTGTAAAATTTCCGTGTAATTTTCCTTTAGGATAAAGCTTTAATCATAAAGCTTGGAAAGATCAAAGGAAAGTCCATTAAAGTGAAACAAATAAATAAATAATCAGTAAGACTCATAAAAAATAATGATAATAAGGAAGATTTTGTATGAAATAAATTACCTTCAAAGTAATGTGCACGATTTATTTTTTTTATGCATACTTAAATTACGACAAACCGTGACTAAGCAACGATGAAAGTCGGTGGATTCTCTCGGGTAAATAAAAACATTCAAAGGCTTTGTTATTGGCCAAGGGTTAATAATGGCTCGTTATTCCGTGGAAAAGGTAAACATCGTTCGGTCTCTAATACTCCAGAGATTCAGAAGTCACATCCAATAAGGGTCCTTTCTCAAACTGTCCTTAGTTTCTTGCAAAACATTTCTGTATATCGGGAGCAAGCCCGATACAAATGTTTGTATAACATTTGTTTATATCAACATCTTGATTTTGTATAAACGCGATGAATGGATTAAAAATTAAAAAGTGGATTTTAAGGAGTTTGTAACCATAATAAAGAAGCCTAATATCAGCATCAAATGTGTACTATATATACTCCATGACGAGCGAAAAGTGCTTTTAGTCGCAATTTCTGACGCAGAAAAATGCAGGCATAAATTTAAATGTGCGCAGAATGAGGAAGCGTATTTGGTTTATTTTTATCCACTCTATTTCTACATAGCGCGTCCCCCACCTACTTGGATGAAGATATGGGATAGGATAGGATAAGATGGGATGGGAAGAGGTACAGACGTGCCATGTAAGTGGTATCCGAAACAAGTTGCTACATTTCACTTCAGTCTTCTGTAGTAAGAGCACACTTACTGTTGGAACAATATTGCTCGAGTCCGCATTGGGCGCAGCGAGTTGGTGCGATGTCTCCGCAAGGGCACGCGCCCTCCCGTACACAACACGCGCAATCCTCTACCCCGCCACCTGGGCATGCGCACCCAGTAGCCGACTGTGTCCATAAGTCCACTTGACCTAGGAATGAAATCAGAAACATTACTAAAGGAATATCAAGGTTAAATGTAAACCGAGAAAAAGCGGATGTTTATTCGCTCTTCTTCGAGTTCTTCGGTCGGCTGTATTGTCAATACATTCATGAAACGAAGTTAATTTATTAGAAAAAATTAAGTATTTAATATCTTACTTGTAGTAGTTATACGAGTATTAGGACCTTATGTATGAAATTGCTGTTTGTTCATAGTGGCCACTTTGAATTTAGTTATTTGGCGTTTAGCTTGCAATTTCAAATTCAAATTAATTTCAATTTAAAGCTATGACATTCTTTTTCAAAATTATCTATTCATTTGTTTTTCCGTTAAACAACTTTTTACTCAGATATCGTTGTGGAAAAGTTAAAAATTCGTCTTATTTTGGAATATGAGTTCCATTGTGGCAGCATGTCGTCTGTGGTAGACGACATGCAATATCAACTATGTGTACGGACCAAACACCGCAAACGAACGCACGGAGCGTTTTTGGTTTGATCGTTTCTGAATCGTATTGTCACTTAGGATGAGAAGTGGATCCTGTATGGTAATCGTAAACGTAAACGTTGGTCACAATGGTGGAACTCGTGAGACACAGCCGAATAATGTCCCCAACCTCTCCATGATAACGCTCGCCCACACACTACACGAATGCACACGACAGACAGTCAAAGTTAAAGGAGCTTCAATAATAAACAATCACTTATGAAAAAAGCCTATTGGAAAACTCTACACTCAATACTTAACAATCACCTTTTGTTTTACTTCAGTTTACATCAGTTGAATATAGATAGCAAGATCGAGGTACTGATTAGATTATATCAGTTTTTTAAAATCTATTACTTATTTTTTTATTTATATAGGTACTTTAATGCACGCACAAATGATAAAAATAGTTACAAATTAAAACAAATTAAAGGCGTTTATCCACTTACTGCTGCCGTCAACAAAAATCGGCGTCCACGCAATCTGCGCGGCGGCAGCAACGCACGCGGCGGCGAGCAGCAGCACCACCAACGCCAGCCGCATGGTGCGCGCGGGCAGTCACCGCGCCTCTCGCCCCGCACGCCCACGCCGCCTTCGCATTCCCCCCAAAACCGCCCTAATCACCACCAGAAAAACAAATCACTGCCACGAACCGAATACACCCCGATTCGCATGATTGAACGGGAACCTCTAAAGTCTCTTTATTGTTACGTAGCTAGTTTATTGCGGTTTTATTACAGAACTCCTGATCTTCTTTTTTCCGTTTGATTGCGTTCCGGATTTCGACCATCGTGTTGTCTGTAACAAAACGGTATCAATGTTACTGTGCAATATACGCTAAGGGCTCGAATCAATGTAATAAGGCAGATTGTAGTTACATTTTACGATTGAACGCCCATTTGTAACCCTGCCGTTTTTACTCTTAACGCTTTACTAGATTATCCTTCGTATTTAAAAAAAACTTCGAAAATGGTAGATATTTAGTAAAAAGTGATAAAAAAACATTTTATTAACCGTATGTAACAAAAAAATATTTTGTTCTTGGAATATTTACAGACTTTGATAAACAAAATACTAAATAACTTTTATTTATTAATATGCAATTAGTTTTATATGGGACTGGATGCGTTAATATCGAATAAAAAGAGAGAATTGGGGCTCAATCCAATGCGATGGGAGAGCCGAGGTCAGATGGTATGTGATGTATCCAATTACATGCGGTTCCATCACGTTTCCTTCATTGGGGGCATCCAATCACAAACCGATCTATTTTGTTTCCGTCATTGAGATAGGAGACAGAGAATGGGACCGTGCTGAATTGAACTAGTTCCATAAGCTCCCATTTGGTTTCTTTAATCTAATGGAAAGAGAAAGTGGGAAGGGGTAATATAGGGGTAAAAGAAAGAAAGGTGAATGGGATAAGAATGCTTCCTATTCTCCATCTGGAAGGAATAGGGAGCAAATCCAATCCTATCCTTTTCCAATCCTACATCTGCAGATGTGTTAACGCTTGTAATTTGTTACTATGTTATTTTCTCGCAAAATTAACACTATAGAATCAAATTACAAATTACATGGAGTCCTTATACAAAAAATAAACACAATTAAGGACCTAGGTGTAATACATGACTCAAAACTTACTTTTGGTGAACACGTGTTGATAACTAAATAAGGAAATCTTCCAAGGTTTTGAGCTTCGTTATAAGAATTTCAGTAAATTTCAATGACATTAAACCCGTTAAAATCTTATATAGTTATGTGCGTAGTCAGCTGGAGTACGCTTCACAGGTCTGGAATCCCCGATATTGTATTTATAAGACCCGTATAGAAGGTGTACAAAAAATAATTCTACGCTTGCTTGATTATAAGACGCGACATAATTCACCGGACTACGCCTCCAGATGTAAACATTATCATTTCTAACATTAACATTATAGCGGATATCTGCCACTTAATGATCACAGTTAACGGTTCGGTAGATAGCTCAGAGCTACTATAGAAAATAAAATGTCGTATTCCGCAAATCAATCTTGGCGGTCCCTAGGGCCGTCCTGAAAAACTAAATACGGGCAGAATACATTTATTGCTAAAGCCAGTAAAGGTATGGATAAATTTTGTTTTAATTTAGACATGTTTTGCATAAAAACCACCTTTAAAATCCATGGCAATCGATTATTTTGGTAAATTATAACTTTTTGCACTCTCTCCTTCTCTTTTATTTCTTCGGGTGTATTTCAATTTCCATGTGGTTCATTTTTCTTAATATAATAACGTTTAGGCCTATTATATATACTTAAATATACTTATATACTTAAATACATATTTTGTGGAAATTTTAAATGGAATATCTACTAATTTTATTTTCTAGTTAAATTGCTTCAACAATATTTTTAACATGTCTGTAATCTTCCTTAAAAATAAATAATGTTGGCTTGTACCTATTGCAAATGTTCATGGGCGATAGTAACCGATTACCATCGAGTGGACTGCCTGTTCGTCTGCCAGTTTTTAAAATGTTCATTCCCCAGACGTCCCTTACCAAATATTTTTAAACATTCGAGTATAACCTAATGTAATGACTAATGAGATGGGCATTGAATCTGTACATAGTCATGACCTACAAATTTCCAATAATGTTAGTATGACGCATTTTTTGTGTTAAGCATATGTAATGATATTTTCTAATTACTTGGATCGACACTAATAATAAAATCACAATTGAGATTCTCTGTGAATAAAAGAATTTATTAGGTTACATATATTTTATAATTACAATATATTAACATATCTTATAACTAAACTTTACCTGTGAATAAAAGAAACGACATTTAATGTTATTAATCGCAATGTCGATTCTTATTTCTAATATTACAATATAAATATCGGTTTTAATAATTTGTTCACGTTAAACGTCAACGTATGAACGTCAATCATAGTTTACAAAAATATAAATCTATGTTCGCGGTCCACCATGAAGGCGCTTGTAATGCGGCAAATTAAAAATAAAGAAAAATATTTTTTTTTACATATATATATATATATCGGAATGGCTTAATTCTTGTGGCCCTAATGGCCTTTCTAGAGTCACCGGACATATATGAATTAGGACGAGCGCAGAAGGCGCTCAGCCAGGAGCATGTGTGTGTGTGTGCAGCAATGAGCCTAAGGGCTCCCCGGCCGCGCCGGTAGACCGGCGGAAGGAACGGAGCTGGGCTTAAGGCGGAAACCATAGTTTTCCAAAACAAAACCACATATTATGAGAATATATTTCACCCCTAACTTGATGTTCAGATTCATATAAACACTTACAGCCGTCTGGAGTAGGGGAAGGCCGGGTAAGTCGGGGTGGTGGGCAAGACGGGGTACTAGGCTTTTCACGTGATTCGAATCAACCCATCATGTTCGTTCTAGCAAGGAACTATTCGCCGCCATGACAGCTCTCAGTCGTACGAGTACCAACAGGACCGCTAGTTAATTGTTGCTGTTATTGCAAAAAAAGTGAATTTGCTCGTTTGCACTAAAATTTCTTCATTATAAGTTTGGTACTGCGAAAGTATTAGAACTTGTGAGTTTTCTGTGGCCTTTACGCGAATCTTATCAACAGGAGACTGTAGTAACAGGTAGAAACTTGTTTTTCTATAAAATATTCGTTGTAAATTTTATATTTAATTTTAAATTTCAAAACTGATTAACGGGCAACACGGGGTACGGGTACCCCACCCCATCTTGCCCATCACAGTGATTTTAATTTTATATCTGTTTTGTTGTTGTTTAAGGATGGTATATAATTATAAAAGAAAATCGGAGAGAGGGAAATGGTCTGAAGAGGCAATGAAAAAGGCAGTAGAAGCGGTTCTAGAGGGAAAAGTGGAATACATGTTGGCTGCTAAGTCCTTTTTAGTCCCACAAACCACATTGGAGAGAAAAGTAAAACAGGCTCGTGAAAACAGTAATGAAATAGAGAACCTGAAGATACCATTGGGGCCCAGATCAACCAGTATTATTACTATTGGATGGACACAGCACACATACTCAGAATATAGACTTAATTAATGAAGCTAGAGCAAATAGATTCTTAATTTTATGGTTCCCACTGCACATCACTCATCGTCTTCAACCCGCTGATATGGTTTTGATGAGGCCATTGAGCATATACTATGACCAAGCTGTATCGACATGGCTCCGCACCAATCCAGGAATGGTAGTTACCATGCGTCAAGTTGCTGAGCTGTTTGGCAAAGCTTTTGTTCAAGCTGCTACAATGCCAACAACTATCAATGGCTTTAAAACTACTGGTATTTGGGCACATGACCCCAACGTTTTTACAGACAGCGATTTCATGGCATCTTTAACAACCGAGATTCCTTTTAATGAGGAACGTCCTTCCACTACAAATCAGGAGTCTGGAGAAGTGAGGCTATCAACAACTCTAGCCACTGCCACAACAACATATACCCTGGCAGCAACTATTGGCACAACAACAGTAACGACTGCTGCAGCTATTAGTACATCTCCTGCTACAACAACAACAATGACAACTACAGCTACTCCATCCGCAGGGTGCTCTCACTGGCCTGACCCAGTCTCAGATCAAAGTAACTTTACTTTGGTCAGTCCAAAGCAAGTGATGCCCCTTCCAGTGACCAAAAAAATATCAAGAGTTACAAGAAGGCGTGGTAAGACAGCCATCATAACCTCGTCACATTTTAAACGGGAGTTAGAAGAAATGATAAAAAAGAAAAGTGACGCAGAAGAGTTAAAAAAGAAAAAAAAGGAAAATAAACAGAGAAAGAAGGAGGAAAAACAACTCAAGACAAAAGGTACAAAATCTAAAGCAAAGAAACATACTAGAAAGTCATTTTCTAAAGAGATGGATAGTGATGAAACGGAAAACACTCCATATTTTTATTGCTCAGGACGATACTTGGACTCTAATGAAGGTTGGATAGCTTGTTCGTTGTGTTTTAAGTGGGCACATTGTAGCTGTGCCGGTGTTGATGACGAGGATGCTGAAGCCACACCTATTTGTGAGTTATGTTGTCCTTAGATCAAAAGAATAAGTGTACCCCATCTTGCCCTATAGCATCACCCCATCTTGCCCGATAGTTCGGGTAAGATGGGGTGATATCTAGTGTTCTATATATTGTAATTTAATTACCAGTGCAGTGGTTAGATGTTCCTGTTTTCATGTAATTATTCAAGACTGATAACAAAATGATTGAATAAGAATAAATACGATTCTAAAACTACTAAACCCTGTGAATAATTGAGATTTGATCCTTAACCACCCCATCTTACCCGGCCTTCCCCTACAAGGAGGTTATATTTGTCCTAAAGACCTTTAACCTAAGAGGTTTTACTTGCTTTGTAATCTGAAAATACATTAGATATCTTAGCGAAGTATGTGTGGTATCAATAGGAGAATACTCGTATAAGCCACTTATCAGTTGGTTGGCTGTCTGCCTCTCAGCTACCTACCCACTCCATAAAAATGTTTCGATTTTATATCTGTTAAAGCGGTGACACATTGGCGAAGGCGCGGAGCCGGTATTTATTGAACACCGTAACGTACAGCATAACATATAGAACGTTGCGTAAAAACTCAAGTCTATCAACAAAGAAATCTGAAAAAAAGGAAAACAAACAACAACGTTTTTGCGTAGATCCATTTTGTGGTCGACATTTGTGGGAAAGTGACATGAAAGTGAGTATGACATATTGTGCAGAAAGTATATAAGGCGTAACACGGAAATTTAGAGGCACAGAAACCGCGCTAAAATGACAACAGAAAATATTAGTTCGTACTATTCTCTCCTACGTACTGTCTTTGCAACAAAAAAAGACGACTATAGTATTGTCGATTTCGAAAATGTGTAGGTTGTGATGGGCTTCTTCATGATCGTAGGATTTGGTCGTCACCGTCTGGCTGGCATACGAGACGTGTCACAAAAGTGGTAATTTTAACAAATCTCAGGCTTTTAACACATCTCATTATACTTTCTGTTCTGAAACTAGTATGAAACAAACGTATGAAATAGAAAGATATTATTACACCTATTTATGTTTAAATCTTGTATCATGTTTTTTTAAAACATTTTACACGGTTTCTAATCAGACTCTTGATTATTAAAATAATTAATTTAGTTTTTTAAAACTATTAACTTCTAGATACTGGCTCTATTAAATTACAAATAAGCTACAAAAGAAACAACAACTGTCAAGATGGTGCGTAACAATACTATTTTAATAGGAAAAAAAAAAAGATAATTTACTATATAGAGAAATAAAATAAATAACAAGGGTGATCTTTTTTTTTTATAGACTAGTGGGCGGACGAGCAAACGGTCTCACGTGATGGTAAGTATTACCGCCGCCCATGGACACCTGCAACACCAGGGGTCACATGGGCTTGCAAAATCCTATTCACGGCTCTCTTGAAGAACCCCATATCGTAGCATAATGGAGACCTCTTGAGGCAGTTCGTTCCACAGCCTACGGGTTCGCGGTATAAAATAATTTTTGGACCGAACAGTGCGCGACACCTCCGTATCGAGGAAATGCGGATGGACCGCACTTCTGTGACGGGAGGTGCGGTTGTAGAAACCTGAGGTGGGAATTATATTAAACAATTCTTCAGAGCATTCCTTAGTAATAGTTCCTTATTAGTTCTAATATCAGTTCTACCGTATATGTAATGGAACTTCTACTAATGGAGGACTGATTCTCAATTGAATCAGTTCTAAACTAGTAGAATTAACGGAAACAAGTGAAAAACGAGCCATCATTAGGGTAGATTTGATAGTAGAACAATTAATATGAACGAACACAGTGAACAGACCGACGAGATAGACTAGGTGTGCAATTAAATAGCCACACATACTGAAAAATACACGCGAAAGAAAGGGCACGGCTACTATTTAATATTACAAGACAATATAAATCAGACGTGATGGATGATTGATCGACTGTTTATACCCTAATTTGTGTACAGTACACAAACGGAAAATAACAGAAATAAAATTCAAAATAATAAAGGTTCAAAATAATCTTTAATCAATAACATAGCCGCCATATTGTTCGGGATCACGATGCAATAACATCACAACAAATTTCCTAACAATCACGAGACCTTCAACACAACATGACATGAGACCTTCAGCAGCAGCGGTAGTAATAGCAACCGTTAGGTGAATCGATGGGACGCGCTCGCACGCAGTCCGTATCCACATATGGAGAGCAGGAATAACAGGATTTGCAGCACATATCCTTATTATTCTTTTTCTCGAAATGGTAGCAACAGTTACCCTGTAGGCGAAAACCAAATATCAATAAATAAAAACTAATATTTATTATAAAGACACATTATTTTATGGAAAGAAGGCGACAGACGACCATGCAATCCACTTGGTGGTAAGCGGTTACTGTCGCCCATAAACTTCACCCAGACTCTTTATATGATCGAGGAACTTGGCGGGATGCTATGTTGATGGTGTGAGCGTGAATAACATTAGATATGCCGTTGATGAGCTCTTCGATTGGTAGTCTACGAAGGTTACTGGGGGTGTGTCAGACCCATGTGGAATGGCTCGGCCGTAAAGTGGAATTCTGTAAAGTGCAAGGTCATGTTCTTCGGGTGTAGTGGCAGTGGTCCCAGTTGTGTCGTGGTACACAATAAGTATTCAATGGCGGCGCAGCGTCTTAGAGAGAGTAACTCTATTTAAATATCTGGGACACATTGTAGCAGACGATCTAAAAGACAACAAGGATATTGAGAGGGAACATAGGGCATTGGCAATGACCTTACCCTTATCAAAGCGCCCTACCAGGTATTCTACATGGGCAGTCTGTGGGTAAACTACACGCAAAAAGCTTACAATGCCTTACGTGTCCAATATATTAGGTGCTTACCTATGAAATGGCCAGTTTGTATGACAAACTATAATTTTTTTTTTGTTATAAAAATATTTATTATGTTAGTTGAACGGGCTGTTGATTGATTGAAACCGAAAAAACAAAGTCAAAACCACTCAAAAATCAAAGTCATGTCGACAGTTTTCTTTGATTATCGTGGTGTTGTTCACTCAGAATTACTTCCGGAGGGTCAACAGTCAATAAACATTATTATCTGGGTGTCATGAGGCGATTACGAGAGAATATTCGTCAGAAAAGACCAGATTTGTGGAACAAATAATTCTGGATACTGCAACCACGACAATGCGCCGTCTCACACCTCAATCATTGTACGGGAATTTTTAACCAAAATTTCGACGAATGTCATCGACCAAGCACCATATTCGCCAAATATGGCCCGGTGTGATTTTTTCTTATTCCTCAGACTCAAATTACCACTTCGTGGCAGACGTTTTGAGTTCGTAGACGTAATAAAACAAAATTCACAAAAAAGAGGCCATACCGGAAAGTGGCTATACAAAGTGTTTCGACGTATGGATTATTTGCTGGCGAAAGTGTATTGCGTCAAATGGAGCCTATTTCGAAGGCGACAAAATAAATTTAAACGATTGAAGCAATATTTTTTGTTTTATTAATAAAATTCCGACACATATTTGACAGGGTAGTATATCTCGATAAAGTTCGTACATGAGATAAATCGGTTTAGTACTTTAAAAAATATGATATAAGTTCTTGTTGAACATTTTCAAACGTCTATATACCGGTGTAATATTGTTGAATAGGGCTCATTAAGCTCATTTTATCTAAATCTTATTAAAAGAAAATACACAGAATATAACGAAAACTTTTTGTCTGGCCCCAACTAAAACCATGACATCTGTCTAAAATGACGTATGTTGCCATGTTCCCGAATGTGTTGTCTACTGGGGAACTTAGTAGATAATTTGGGGAAAGGACTGGGAAAGATGTGGAATAGGGACCGCAACGGTATAAGAAGGTTATCTCACCCTATTACATTTGCGGTTCTCTCCCGGGGACGGAATGGCACGGGGAATGAGATAATATGTTGGCTAAAGGAATTCCTGAAGTAACCAATTACTCGATAGAATGAAATGTAGGAATCATAGAAAGAGAGAATTCCCTCATCATATTATACTCCCTAATCGACGGGATGGGAAGGAGAATAAGGGATATAGTGGGATAGGAAATGTTCTTTTCCATACCTAAGGAGAATGGATTCCATAAGGAGAATGTTCCATACTCCTTTTTCGATAGATGGGATTGGAAATGGACTTTGGTACCTCTCACTTACTCCCAAAACATATTGATACCTTTCACGTCAATTTTCTGTAAGAGAGGGGAGGGGTAACTTGGACAATCGGGCGCGTTCAACGACTACGGGACTGCAGCATCTTCTGTACAATTTGATTCGAAATGATCTAAATGACAAGATCAATTATGGGAAGGTACCATAGTAAATTATCACTACCATTCTATAAAACTGGTAAAATCTTTAAATAAGAATAATCTTATTTGCATAAGCAGATAACTTTCTCGACTCAGGACCTCGTAAATTAATTAAGTTTGTAGGTAAAAAAGTAGAAACCGTAAGACGGAATTCTTATCCGGAAACTTTACTTATTTCGAGTATTGCTACGCTTTTTGTTAATTACTAAGCTTAAAGAGAAGTCCAAAAGTTTAAATTCCAGTCTGATCTCCATATTTAATTCAGAGAAGATTTCCGTTGCAAGTATTTAAGATTACGATTTTATAGATACTAAAGTGTCGTGTCTGCTGGCTTGAGAATAGCGACACCACATCTCTTGACGCGGGTGCCGTAGAAGGCGACTAAGAAATAACGAAGGAATGCAAATGGAATCACAAGCCCTAAACTATGCCACGTCTAAAAGAGTGGACTCGCTAACCCGCTTGGTCAGCGTGGCGTTTTAGTGTCATACATCCCTCATGCAGTGGACAATGTACATGAGGGGACTGGTGTCCAGTAGTGGATACTAAAAGGGCCAGAATACGGAAGACACTAAAATGTTTTATTTATATTTGAGATAGCATTCAGGTTATTTAGGCAAAATAACAGCGATGTTAAGTAATAATATTTTAATGCAGAATGGCGTCAAGGCGCGGATGCTTCGATGTTTATACGGGAAGGCGACCCAGGCGAGCCTAGGATTACGTCCCAATCACGCAAAACCGTATCTTGAGCCCCGGTCGGAAATAAATCCCCATCTGAACCCTCCCCGCGTTCAAAGAATAAACGTTGCGGTCCGAGAGACTACACGATCGATGTCAAAACATGCCAAACAAACCAGCCCTGAATAACGTCAAATCTTTGTAATTCGCTACGAAACGGGAGCACAACGATTCAATTAAAATTCTAATTCTGCGTTTAACTTGATTCGCGCACACTTTCGTTTCAAAGTTGTTGAATTTAAAATTAATATTAGACAAATTATTCTTAAACGTGATTAGCATCTAAATTACTTTATCACTCATTACTACTACCTGTCTTGGAACTAGCATTATTTATACAATTTCCTTTGTATAATTGGAATGTTTTTAATTCTACGTAATAGAAGTATTTCACCGGCAATTTTGGTTATATGTAAAATTAATTTTACAATGACTTTGATTTCGACTTTTTAATAAAAGAATATTTCTTTTTAGCGAGGTCGTAGGTATTTATTCGGCTTTTTGCTTAGCTTCTGTGAGGATATTGCGTGGGAATCAATTCAGGTGGCGGTCTTCCACATTTCCAACTTTTATTACTACTGGTTAGTTGTAACTGAATAATACGATTTCTTGTTGTTTTTTTTATATACGAGGCGTATTCGAAAAGTAAGGGCCGTTCGCTTATATTTCAAAATCGACAAGTCGTAACACGTTTAAACTTGTGCATATCTGTACGTGCACTACTCGTGCAGCTATTTCAGGTGTTGTTTTGATTCAGTAGTCATTTGCCTATCTGTGCGTACAGTAAACAATGTCCGCGATAATCGTTGCTCCCGCCAGCTGTGAAGTTCGCGCTGTAATAAGATTTTTGTGTGCAAAAGGATCTTTTTCCGTGACAATTGTGTAGACAGTAGTGCGTCCAAGATGAGGAAATTCATCAGCCAGGGCACTAATCGTCAACCGACGATCAGATCGCTGTTTTTGGTCCACCAGAGAAACAATTTCATCGGTTTGCATACTGGGCCTACCCCTCCCGCTCTTCGTCATGAACATTTGTTCGTCCAGTTTTGAAATCACGACACCATTGTCTAACCTTTCCTTCATTCATTACAGTAGGTCCATAAACTAGGCATAACTCTCGATGAATTTCAGCAGCTGAAGATCCTTTTGCACACAAAAATCTTATTACAGCGCGAACTTCACAGCTGGCGGGAGCAACGATTATCGCGGACATTGTTTACTGTACGCACAGATAGGCAAATGACTACTGAATCAAAACAACACCTGAAATAGCTGCACGAGTAATGCACGTACAGATATGCACAAGTTTAAACGTGTTACGACTTGTCGATTTTGAAATATAAGCGAACGGCCCTTACTTTTCGAATACGCCTCGTATTTACAGAAAACCTAGGCGAGGGATATCCGGACCGTCTGCCAGCCAGATGGTTAGTGGTCACCGGCCACCGCCGCTTATGGACGGTTTTCGGAATACTTTAGCGTCAGATTTATAAACAATGTCGGTATAATACAAATATTATAATACCTGTAAACTGACATACCCGTTCATCTTCAGAGTGGTAGCGGCTGATCTCGTGATCAGGGCTGCAGGTGTAGGAGGAACAGACGTAAGGAACCTTACGTGGCCTTAACCCTACAGCCACCTCGCAGGCACGCTTCATCAGTAATGTCGGCTGATTGCGCTGAAACAAAGGAAATTAGATTTAATATACTATACGAACTTTTAGTCAGTATATTCTTAGGATTTATTTAATATTTTATCCTATTCTAAAAAAAATTACAAGTGTAATATAACACTGTAATTTTGTAGCAGTAGTATTTATTACTTTGTAAGAGTATTACCTAATATATCCACGTCAGTTCAAAAATAAAAGAGAAAAGATAAATTATTTACAAGACAAGACGACCTTTTTTATTTGCTGTACATACTCATTGTATAGTTGGAATAAATTTATTTACTATTTTTTAAGGTGCGATATATTCTTGTTAAGTTATTTATTTTTTACAAAATAACCGTTTAAAAGAGATTTAAGGAAACCCAAATGGCACGCATTGCTCTGAATAACAATATTTCGCTATTAATGGTACGTATTCAAAACAAATGCTTATATAAGTATAAATCGTAAAGTTTCATAAACTCTATTCAACAATACTCGTATGCTTGGCAATTTTATGGAAACTATACAGAGCAACACGTATACAGAGGTACGAACCTATACAGAGTAATTGGGCACACACTTAGTAGATAGTACCTTATATGAAGAAAAAACATAGCAAAAAGTTAAAACTTTAGGGTTAAACGAAGTTTCTTCTAATTACTTCTTTTAAAAAATCGGAATACTGAAAGTTACACAGAATATGTTCACTAAACTTCAGGACTCAGAAGTCGTGGTCTATTTACCGAATATTTTACCGTAGGTAATATTTTACCGAAATCTAAATATTAACGATTGGAATAAAATCCCATCGATAGATTTAAAAGATACCTTTGCAAAGAATGGACATCTCCTAAAGTGGATGGTGTAAAAATTCTCTCAATTGCTGCTGCTGAATTTACTCTTTGTTTCGAACATCATCATTCACAATTTTATAAACTTCACTATAACTTGGATTTATTTGGCTTTAAATCTATTCTTAGTCGTCTAATATGTCCTCGAGCGAGACTTCTATTGGTTTCTTTTTTAAAAATCTACAGTCCAGAGCCGCTTCATTGCATTCGGGTACTTTCACTGGATCGCATACTTTAACTGCAGTCTTGCACACATCGCACTCAACAGACACGTCCCGTGGACATCGTGTTAGGAAACTAGTGGAGCCCATCAACTTAGAGTGCTCCTGATCTTGCATTCCATTGCGCTTGAATGCAGATACGGGTAGCTGGCGTACCTGCAATCGACCAGAGATAATCAATTTTAGTTCCTCTGCTTAAGACACCTGAGAAAGGGCTTTATGACAATTAACTAGTCGGATAGTTTCAAATTTGACTGATGTTTATTTAATACAATTATAAAAATATCTATTTGTGGTCGGCATAAAATGTTTGTTCCTCAATTTTATATGTTTTTATACTTTCATCATAGATTCTTTTATAATCTAAACATGTATATTTCTACATAAATCCATTAAAGTCCTTCTCAGTGCCCAATATTAATTCTCACGTCAATTTCTAGGAAGCTATTGATTTTACGCACCATCATCGCCTTTTAGAAACGACGGCTGACACTTTCTTGTTAGGTTTGACAGGAAGGAGAATTGGATAGTCACTCCATATAGCGTTATGCCAACTTTTACGGATGTACGAAATGGCCCCGCTCTCTAAAAACTTTTGATCTTGAATTCCATTCCTTTTTAATGCAGATGAGGGCAGAGGATTTACCTGTCGGATACATTCTGTCGCATCATTTTTATATTTTTTTCTTAAACAACTCTACAATATATCGGATATTATAATCAAATCTTCATTTTTTATCTTTCTTCTTTTTGATTGGTTGTATTTCATTGCTAATTTTAGAGTATATTTTGCTTAAGGGTTCGATAGCAGTTTGTACACAGCAGCATCCATCTGTTCCTTCTCCTGCACACAAATACCTAATCGCTCCTCTGTAGCCGTGCATTTGATCCTGCATTCCATTACGTCGGTACGCAGACATTGGGAGCCTACCATAACGCGTCGGAACGAACCGTTCCTGAAACTAACAACCAGAATAGATCAAATTACGTGTTGGTTTCAGGATACGGCTTTAATAGTAATTTAATTTATCCACAAATAATACTAATACTACTTTATCATTGGAAACAGGCCAATAGCTTATCTATATTAGACTATAAAGTTCCACTGCAATGGACTGATGGGGTTTCAAGACCTTAAAATGCAGCATTGGCCATTGCGAGTTAATTTTTCCGGGATTTTATAGGCCCTATAGCTTTCCAAGCCAGGTCAGATTGTCTCTAGCCCATATTCGACAGTGTGCATAAATTATACTACTTTGAGTGTGGAAACGGGACATGCGATTCAATAAATACAGTACTTTTTGTAAAACATAGCAAATATTCGAAGCAATATTATGGTACATGTAAATAATGGACATAAATAGGTAATGACGTAAGATTTGCTAGGATTTACGACAATAAATGTAATGAAATCTGAACTTACAATTCGACCGTCTTCGTATCGATAACATGGTATGACGAATTTCGTCTTGAGTGGTTTACAAGTGGGTTCGCAGTGTTTTGGACAATCCGTTGGAGCTGGGTCGCAGCAGTGAGTGGAAGGAGGTGGTGAGCAATATTGTGGGCTACACGGGTTGCGCTCACAAGTATCCCTACGGCCACAGTCACGTAATTTCTGTTGTCGCCGACAGTTTTTAGACTGTGATGGCGGTGATGGCTTTTCACAACAATAAACCACTTGACCCTTCGGACAACGCGGCAAACAGGGAAAGCATAGCGGAGATTCCTCGCTATAATTTATTGGAGCACAGGGCGACACTAACATTGGCGTCACCTCGTATTGTCCACAATCATCAAAACATTCCATGTTTTTGTAGTTTACTTTGATATCGTCTTTTCTTCTTAATGATTTTACATAATACTTGCAAATTTAGCTAAAATTCTAAATTAATAATTTTTCAGAAATTCTGGACTATTAACTTAATGTCAAGTGAAATTTGAATTACCTCCATATTTTTTCTTTATATTGTAGAATTCTTCACGGTAGCCAGTATTTTATTTTTCAAATACATTTTTACTGATCAAATAGTATTTATTAGTAAAATAGTAATATTTTACATTGTGTCTGTCTACGACTCAAGCATGCCGACGCGACGCGACGCCAACCTTATGTCATTCTTAGTCCACGAGTAAACACTAAACACTTTAATTGTTTAATTAAATTTAAATATTGCCAAATCTGTACTTTTAAATACGTAACAGTCTTATTATTATGAGTCTGGTGTTACCACAACAAATAAATATTAGTAAAAATATTAATATTGGACCATGTGCAACAGTGGAATTTGAAAGGTCTAGTTATGGTTTACAGTTAATAATAATGTATACCTTCTTATATTCTGGTAACTAAAACCCAGAATCATATACAGTTCCTTCACTAGCTGGGCGCATCTTCGACCAACGTCGTGTTGCTAGACCCAGAACGAAATTCTAAAACGAAAGCTTTCGCAAACATTTGCACAAGCCACCTCCTTGTCGGCGACGACGACTCGAAAATGCAATTTTCCCAATGCAAATCGAACGTTCCAGAATCCAGACAGATTTAATGCCTTTTACTTGCCGGTTCCGCTCATCATTTCCATAAAAAGTGAAGGCGGTTGGAAAACTCAACACTTATATCTCTCTATTAAAATATTTGATATTCTTTTTAAAACTATTTGTGGCATTGTCTGAGCAAAGAGACCTTACTTTCAATACAGGTTTATAGACTTAAGTTAAGAATTTCTAACTTAAAATTTCCCTTTTTCAAGGTTTTTTTATAGAAAGAAAGCGGCAAACGGTCATACAGTCTAGCTGGTGAATCGCTTTGAGAATACATATTAGATATGTTATATAAGCACTCTAAGGCGGGCACGCTAGAGTCTAATAGTGTTCTTTCTACGCTCAGTCCCTCTCGATTTTTTAATTCATATGTGTTTTGAAAATGGAACATTCTTATTACGGAAAACCCTTTTGTTGTAGCACCTCGCTTTCAGAGCATACCTCTTAAGATCTTGGAGAGTATCGGGATCCTTGGTATCGACATCTCCAGCAAAGTCGAATTTAGGGGTCATCTGGACAATAAGGCCAAAATGGCCTCCAAAAAGCTTGGTGTGCTGAACAGAGCGAAGCGGTACTTCAAACCTGAGCAACTCCTTATGCTTTACAAAGCTCAGGTGAGGCCCCATATGGAGTGCTGCTCTCATCTCTGGGCCGGCGCACCGAAATACCAATTGGACCCATTTGACTCAATCCAACGACGTGCTGTTCGTATTGTCGACGATCCCACTCTCACGGGCGGTTTAGAATCCCTCAGCATTCGGAGAGACGTTGCGTCTCTCTGTGTGTTCTACCGCCTGTACAATGGGGAATGCTCTGAAGAATTGTTTAATATAATTCCCACCTCGGGTTTCTACAACCGCACCTCCCGTCACAGAAGTGCGGTCCATCCGCATTTCCTCGATACGGAGGTGTCGCGCACTATGCGGTCCAAAAACTATTTTATACCGCGAACCCGTAGGCTGTGGAACGAACTGCCTCAAGAGGTCTTTCCATTGAGCTACAATATGGGGTTCTTCAAGAGAGCTGTGAATAGGATTTTGCGAGGTCGGCGGCGCGCCCGCATGACCCCTGGTGTTGCAGGTGCCCATGGGCGGCGGTAACACTTACCATCACGTGGGACCGCTTGCTCGTCCGCCCTCTATAAAAAAAAAAAAAAAAACTTAAGTTTCAAATTCAAGTTTTTAATTCATCATATGTCAAAAAAATTTACATCAACTCGTCGCAGCATAAATAAATATGTCGCATAAACATAAATATGTCGCAGCGTGAACTGCGACGCTGATTTCCAATTCGACCCACACTGCAGCATTGGTGACCCTTACATAGATAAAATAAGAGTTCTACTTAGACATATCTACAGGCTAACAATGTTTATAAATTAAAAACTTTGTATTTATGTGTGTTATATTTATTAAGCCCTCAGGAATCTCTGTTTCAACCCATGTTTCAGAGAATCCTGTCGTAGGTTGAGAGTGTGTTATTAAAATAGAAAAGAACTGGATACTTCACAACAAAGAGATACGAAACTCTCTCTTATACCCCTATTACGACACAAAATAGAGATAAGAGACGTAACAATCGCTCCTAATAATACAACCTGGAGAAAAGGCGATTATTTCCAATCGACTTAATCCTTTCAGTGTACATAGCGATGTATTCGATACACGTGTAGACTTGTACCTACTTCCACTTTAGTGGAACACTTGAATACACTATTCGTATAACGTAAAGGCTTTGGTAGATGCGCTATTTATGTTATCCTTCAGTACGTTCTTCACTCAGCTACTAGGGAATGTATTCTTATTTTGTTACATGATATTATTTTGTGCTTAGGTTTTATGTAAATATACCCATATTAGGCGTAGTGCACACGTACGCGGCGTCGTTAGTCGCTACAACCAGTAAAGGTATGATGATTTCAAAGGCGGCGATAGCGACTGCGACAGGCGATAGCAAGAAGTCGTCCCGCTGCCGGTCACCTCGTCCATGGAGTGTCGCGAAACTTGTGACTGAACTCAGAAACTGACTCCTACAAATCAATAGAATCAGTAGTGTCGCCGTGCATCGGCAACAGGTATAATTGACGCCTATCAATGACTGGCGACAACGAAAAGACGCCGGTCACCTCAACGACACGTAGCTCCAGCGCGGAGTGTAGCGCAACACTTGTCACTGCATTCATACACTAGCTCATACAAATCCTTAGCAGCAGTAGTGTCGCCGTTCATCGGCGACAGGTGTCGTTGTCGTCAGTCGCTATCGTCTGCCGCTGTCGCCACCTACCTCCGGAATCATATAAATATATACATTACGCGACTGGTCGGGTAGTCGCACTGCACTACTTGTCATTAAGACCACATGATCTATCGCTACCGATCTTTAAGTCTATAAAACATATGTCAACATTTAAAAAAAAATACCGATAGTAGCACCGGTCGGAAAGAAGATTTCATTATTTTCCGTACGTATTAGGAATGAAGTACCTACTTAGAAGACATGTACCTAGTTGTATCCAACGATATAATTTGTGTGTATGGACATCGAATGTTTTACTTGGGATCGTTTGTAAAGTTTACACAGTCGTAATTTTAGAACTACTGAACTAATTTGACTCATTTTGACTCATCACTTGAACTTCATCGAGATATAGAATCAAACTATGTATTTTTCGTCCAATTTCATTTCAATCTGTTAAGAAATACGCCCTTCAGGTTGTCTACAAATACGCCCTTCAGCTTGTCTCAAAACATGCTTTTTTTTCTATTATTTTCGAAAATGAATATATGTATTATTAAATCTCATTATATTTTATAGTATAATAAAAGCTTACTTTATATATTTTATAGTATATAATATAGAGGCTTACTTACGTGTTTACGACTTAAAAAACACCTTCTTAAAGCAGACACTGTCTAATCATCTTTGTGTGGTATATATTCTTATTTTGCCTAGCCATAAATATTGTTACAAAAAATAATGATATATTTTTAAATTATATTGTTATGAAAAGAATTTGTGTTATTTTAGAAATAAATAGGTAAGCATTTTAAAAATATAACGTTTATTGGAAACGGTCACCATTTGCATTTATACAACATTTCAAACAATGTGGCCACTTTTCGATTGAAACACGCAACCTTTCCATGGGATAATTGGAAACTGCCACCCTTATGGAATGTTTAAGGGATTCAATGTTATCATGGCGTTTAGAACATGCCAAGCTCTCTAAAAGAGACCATAAGTCATAATCTAACGGAATAAGATCGGGACTAGATAACTGTCAGTCTTCAGCTCTAATGAAGTCGGGAATATTCCTTTATAGACACGCCTATGTTGAGCGAACCTCATGACCTGGTGCTGAGTCTTGCTGAAAGGATCATTCTTGGTTATGGAACAGGGTGTTGTTACGTGTTTTACGACCTTCTCGAGAATCGTATCTTATATTTGTTACATTTATTTACTCCCTACCACTTTATGTCCTGCATAGCCCAAAAGTTGACTGGCAGATAATTCTCTAAGGCATTAAGTCCGCCTTTTGTAACAATTTACAAAAATGAGTAAATAAATAAATCCACAAGTTTTTTACTCTGTCTACAGGGAATAGACGTGATAGAATACAAATAAATCGTTTTTCCTGTGTCAAATAACACGCGACAATTAAACACGATTCAATCCGCCAATAACCAATTCCAATAACAATCTTTTACTATAGTCATATTAATATCAACATTTCTTTGAGCTACATAATTCTTAAGCTGCGACCATATGTTTTCAATCGGATTGAAATCCGGATGATATGGCGGTAATCTCAACACAGTGTGTCCATATTTAGCAAAAATTTTGTCAATAGAATATTCCACAATTATTTCGTTATGAAAAAGAATAACTTGGTAAATTTGTGGCTTCGTCCAAGTTGGATCGACGTTAATATGATGTTTTACCACGAGATAATCATATCTTGCTTCAATGTATTTGAATTCGGAGGCTTTTTTCCACGTGCAACATTATCAACGACCAATACCAAATTTTTAGGTAAGTTAGTAATTAAATGATTTCATAGCCGTTTTTCATTATTGTCGCTGTTCATCTTATTATGATAGTCTTCTGTTGTATCAATAGATTTATACATTAATAAAGCCCCGGGAATAAATAAATTTTTACTGCCTGCATCTACTATAGTAATACTTAGTCCTGTAGAAATGGCTCGTTTTATACCTTTTCCTGTAGAATCAGTCCATTTTATATATGATATGTGACATATGTACATAAGTACCGTATACAATTTCTCTGGCTTCAGATCAAAATCTTTTAATCAAACCTAAGAATTTTATCCGTTTCAATCTTACATCAACCTTTCCCGTCAAAACTTTCCTGTTGTTGTAAGTTTCAGTGAACCGAAAATCTAACTAACGAAGAATTTTTCGTAATATACTCTTGCATCCTTTGAAATCAATGGCTTATATTAGTTTCAGTTTTAAAGACTTGAGTATCGGCACTTGCTTAATCCTTAAATTATGCACCATTCTTCTTACAACAGAATAGTCAAAATCGTCAAGATTCAATGAGATTCTTTTTCGGTATACAGTGTTTTTGAGTTTCTAATGAATTCAAGCTGTCGTCATGAGCTTTTACAATTTTACAGATATTTGTACGGGAAACACCAGTTGCGTCAAAAACTCTTTGTTGTTACAATAGTTTTGCTGGGACGAATTTATAAATTTAACTGAACTATCAGTTAAAAAATACAGATATATATTAAAAATGATTTAACCGGCTTGTTTATTTATGGGCTTTCATTGTCTTGAATTGTTCAACATCTTTATGAAAGCGACTCTTATAGTTGACTGTAATGGATGGCTTTTTAAGGCGTTTGTGAAGGATTTTGACATCCATAATAATATCATTATATTAGGGGTATGAAATATGAAATTGCCGATTTGTACTGAAAAATTAAAACTTGTTTTTTTCTAAAATGTAACATATTTATTTAATCAAAATATTTACCCTCATTATCTATACATTGTTGCCATCTAATCGGAAGTTCATTTTGCGATAGAACTCTGGGGATGTAGATTCGACAAACTGTGTGAAAGCATTTTGTGTTGTATCACGAAAAAAATGGTAGTCCGTTGGAGCAAGGTCTGGCGAGTACGGAGGATGCCGTATGGTTTCTAACTGCAGCTCCTGTAGAGTTACAACGGTTTCTCGTGCAGTGTGAGGTCTTGCGTTATCATGGAGCAATAATGGTGAAGATCGATTCACGAGTCGGGGCTGTTTCACTGCTAGTTTCGCCATCATTGTTCGAAGTTCGGCATAGTAAACATCTGCTGTTATTGCTTGACCAGACCTGAGAAAGCTATAGTGAATAACACCATCAATAGACCACCAAACTCCACCACACCAATGGTAACTCCATTACCTTTTTATTGGTAAGCTTTGCCTTAGGACACTGTTGCGGCGTTTGACCTGGGGTCAGACATTGCATTTTTCGCTTTCGGTTATCGTAAAGAATCCACTTTTCGTCACATGTCACAATTCGATCCAATATTCCTTCATTTCTGTACCGATTCAACAAGGCAACGCAAGTTTCAACACCCGTTTCTTTCGGCAGATCAGTCAAATCATGAGGCATCCATTTTTCATATTTTTTTATCATATTGATTTGATGCAAATGAGTCAATATTGTAGGTAAGGTAACGTTAAACCATGGCGCTAATTCCTGGGTAGTTTGACTCGGATCGGCTTCCACCATCTCCTTCAATTCAGCGTTATTCACCTGTGTGGGCGGTCTTCTACGTGGTTCGTTCTTCAAGTCGAAGTTTCCATTACGAAAGCGTTTAAACCAAAAACGCACGGTTCGTTCATTAGCAGTCTCCTCTCCAAACGCAGCATTGATATTGCGAGCCATTTCTGCCGCGTTAGTTCCGCGTCGGAACTCGTATTAAAAAATTACTCGGATTTTCGAAGTATCCATCTTTCCCGTCTAAGCTGAATAAAAAAAACAATTGAAAGTCGAAAATCGAATGTTACACATTTTTTAAAACAAGAACCTCATAGGTATCATGTGAAAAAAGTTTCACTCGAAAATCTCACACCATGAAGGTTTTATGTCAATTCAAAGTATATATTACTATAAAACGGCAATTTCATACTTTAACCCCTATTATTGACAGAATGTCCTTTTGAAAATTAAATTTAAAAAGGGAATTAAAACGAGGTCGGTATCAGTTGAAGAAAGCAAATACATACGTATACAAATTATTATATAGAGAAAAAAATATTTTGGTGTAATAGTAGCTCTATATATTTAAGAATTCGATATTTACCGAAGATACCCGAATATTCCCGATTAGCAATGTTTTCGTGTAAGATCTGTAGGTACCTTTATTAGGCTGAAGTATAAAGTTGACTGTACAGTATACATATCTTTAGTAGAAAACACTACGCTCCCTATAGTCTGTACTTTTCCTCTTATCATATCGCTCTCTTTTTAGTAGTACAAAAGGATATTATATATACACAATGATATATTATATACCTACAATATCAAGGAAATGGATGATACTTCACACGTGCAAATATCAGATGCCCATTGCCATTTACATAAAGGTCGCATCATTTCAATGAGTTATGTTGGAAATGAATAAGAAAGTACGTATGAATGTTTATTTTTTTATCATCACGCTTTTGTCAAGGGAGGTTCGGGTTCATTCGGGTGATTTACGACCTATTCCACAAAGAGGGTTCATACGTACCTATTTGTCGAGACGTAATAAATTCCTCCGCTTGTATTGGATGTACGATATTGAATGCGGGGATTGGTATTCAGATAATACACTTAACTTTATCCAAGACATTATTGTGTGAACTTTCCCTAGTTTCAAGTTTCTGCAGTAAACAATAATTTCATTCAAATGTTATTTCAATGAACATAAAAGCAATCTTGTTTTCAAACGGTCGGGACGGAAAGACAATAATGGCAATCTATATTTTCTCTTGCCTGTAGAATGTACGTAAAAGCTCATAATGGCCACAAAAATACAGTAATAAAAGACGAAGGTCGGTAAACGAATACCAATGAAACGGCCTAATTTATTGAGAAAATGTACAAAAGGATATTGAATACGTTCAATGCGGAAACATGAAATAGTGTACAGGTTTACGATATGACATCAAATAGGTGAAGGGAAAGATAAAACGTGATGGACGTTGAAACCGATACCGGTATTGTAACGAGCTACGGTATCTGTCAATAGCACCGAATACATTTGATACAATGAGGGAGCAGATTTAGTGTTGGTTTTATTGCATCGGGGACTGGATGCGCGACAGCTCGGAATAACCTTAACAACCCGAAACTTTATACTCCGTTCAGTTACCGTAAATATAACGAACTATTCAAAAGGAAATGACACCCCGTGTTTTATGAAAGCGCCACATTTCCTTTTAGAGCTAAAGCTTTGGCTGCAGTATTCTACATAAGAGTTATATTTGAAAAATAAATATATATCTAACAAAATATTGAATCTTATTTTAGTTTCAGCTTTGTGATTTTTTCCGCCAATTTAAACGTAAAAGCACGTATTTACTAGAAAACACAATATTCTGGTTTCCGATAACTTTTGTATTGTATTCTATTTTTATTTATAAACTATGTTTGAAATTGGCGCGAGCGTCTGCATACCCGCATACATTGATTATTTTGAAGCAACATTTTTTTGTCCCCGCCATATTGAAGGCGGTTTGATATTTTGAGTAGTAACACGCGCTCGGCGGCGAGCAGAGTTAAATTGAGATAAATTCACACCGCGGCTTCGGACAGTTGTTATTTGTTATTAGCGCCTATTAATAGGTCTTGTTCGCGATATCCTTGTGCCACGCGATTGTTTTGGTTGGATTTGCTGTGATTGTGCTTGCATTGGAAGTGATTCTCGAGGTGATTTGCTGCCGGGTGTGAGGTGCCGAACGATAGCGGCCACCGGCTCACCACAGGACGAGACTTGGATTACTACACAAGTATTTATTGGGAATGTATATATATATTCAATCACACTAAGATAGGTCACGTCTAGTAGGGACTAGCGTAGGTACACTTTCCAGATTTGTGTGTGGGCAAAACCACTTGGGGTAAGTGAGACCTTTAAATTGTGTAAATTATTGATTATTTGCTTACCCACCATTTTGGTGGATATATTGAGTAAGTTTACTACATTTGGGCCCGAGTGCACATTCCTCGGGCTGCTTTCGCGTAACGCGAGGCAGGTGCGCGCCTAGTGTACGCATCGTAAACATCGTAAACGTAACATACGTTTAACGTTTTGTGAGGAGATTAACCAGAAATATTTTATAATACAATTACCATAATTCCTTATACTGCGTGTAGTCGAATTGATTTCGCTGCTTGAAGTGGGCTTACCCAAAGAAACATATCTGAATTCCGAGAAACATAGTCGTGTCACGACTATGTTTCTCGCCATTAAATAAATAACATTCAATTTATTTATTTTGCACAATTTAACATTAAATAAAATTATATCATTTATTTTGCAAGCACACAGTAAGTTTTTTAGATGTTGAGAATATGTTATCCCTATATGTTTTGCGTGCATAAATTTAAGTTATTATAACATTTATAGAGTAATTGTATTAATTCAATAAAGTATATAATTTTTATGGATATTTTCCGCAGACGAGCATACAGTCCACCTGATGGTAAGTAGATACTGTATTCATACACATCCGCGAAACATGCCAACATCAGTCCAGAATGACAAGCATTGACACGCCCCTGGATGCGCTGCCTGCATTTGGAGATGTAGGAATGAATTTGGAGAAAAGGTTGGAAAATGGTGAGAGGATAGCGTGGGATAGGAATAGGCTCTGGCATATCTCACTCCACTACCAAAACACGTAGGTACATTTATCCACTACATTAAGAAAATGATAATAATTTTATAATACATTAAACTCAAGTCAATTACAATAATAATTCTACAATACTGAACCTCCCTCGCTCCTTTTAAAACCTACTCACTCTTTAACGTCCCACTGCAGGACACAGGCCTAGGCCTGTATCCTCTCTTCGGGTAGTGAATCACTGGGGAGTTTCGGGCCATAATCCACCACGCAGTCCCAGTGCGGATTGATGGATACGAGATATATACGAGTAATATTTATCTCATACCTATCGATTAATTACAGAAATCTATTTAGTGATAAATAGATTATTATACTTAGAAAATAAGAAAATATAATCTAAATTTAAGTGTTGAAAAATCTGGAATTATAACCACATTTAAATGTTGTTACGGCATTCCGTATACCGTGCATCAATAAAAGGGAGATTGGTGGGCGTACACTCGGTTAGGTACCCGCATTAAGCCCTTTCATTGTTTTGGAGCACATCCCTTTTATTCCTTCCCTTATTACGCATTTCCTTCATTAATATGGATTAATGTATTTATTAGTATAGTAAACGTAGTGTGGGACGCCCTCCGCCCAAATGAACTGACGACTTGAAGAAAGTCGCCAGTAGTGACTAGATAACAAGAGCAGAAGACCGTGTGGAGTGGCGATCCTCAGGAGAGGTCTATATCTGGCAGTGGAGAGACACAGGCTGATGGTATGGCATTAGGAAAGTAATAAGTAATTATAATATTTAAGTATATGCCTACTTTATTTAACAACGCGATAACATTAATTTGAACATTTACTTATTATAAACAAGATTACAATCAACTTAAGACATAGGAAACCGCGATGTCGACAATTTAGTGACAGCACTAAACGTGCTTGAGAAAATTGTTCTGTCAGGGTAACTTCTAATAAAATTACGTTAAATTAATCAATCTGATTTGAAAAAAATATCTCCAAATTGAGACGTTATCTCGAAAACTTCGTTCAAACTTTCTTTTTTTTTAAATTAAAGAAAAGGAAACCTGTTTAAGAAAGCTTTTGATGAAATCTTTTGGTTTTCTTCTTGAGCATTGGGTATAGGGTAAACATTTAAGGTAAATCTATATTATTATTAAAATTAATAACCCTTATCTTATACGTTATTATTTACAGTTAAAGGGTTAATTAAAAAATCGTATTAACACAATTATTAAAACTACATAAATATCTCCTTATATTTTATAATTATTCATATTTTTATTTGGTAAGAACCGACACAACATTTTTTCTAACCTAGTTTGCTATATTTGTATCGGTGAATTTTTTTATCTAGTGATACATCTAGTTTTACAATATTATTTTTATCTAGTTTTACATTAACTACTTAAGTAAGCTGACCAATTATAAATAATATAGGTTTTGTGGTGCTAGCAGCGCGGCGCGATGCGTCGCGTCGACGGTCGCGAGGCGGTGCGGCGCGTCGAGGTCGCGTTGTCCTACGTGGGAGCCGTGGACGCGTGATTGCCGTCAGTACTATTCGAATTTTAATATAACAGCACATAAAATTTGTCGCTCATTACTTAATGAAAACATTTACTTAAAGTATTTATATTTAGAAAGGCAAAGAGCAAAATAAGTCGATAACGGACTGCTCACTGCTCACACAGGACACATGTGGGCAGCGAATATTTGACATTTTCACGACGCGACGCTCGACGCGACGCATCGCGCCGCGCCGTCTAGCAAGACATGGGGTTAAAGGCTGCATTTCGGAGCGTTATAAAGTAAAACTTAATGGTAAATTGTGTCCACAGACTACAAAACTTAGTAGCATTCAAAGTTTTGTAATGTGACATCTTAGCAAGAACATAATTTTTGAACGCGATGACAACAACTTTACCGTTGTTGGCAACTTCTTCAAGAAACTAAAACAAAGACTTATGGTTGGTGAGATTGAACTATTTAACTTTATTTTTATTACCGGGCTATAAGTAATAAACTTTAACTTATTTAAACCTCTGAATTAGTCCTAATGGAATGATAACGACTAGGTAAATAGTTAAAATACCACAGTTATTCACCTAGTACATGAATTAAAACAATTTAATTCCACATTGTACACTCAAACAATTTAATTAATAACAATTAATCATCAACAGATCCACTATCCTTTATTCTTAATTTTAGCTTGTTATAATACTGTCATGTTTGATTCGTACGACTGTATAGACATCAATAGAGGTAGTATATAATGTTGTGGATATTTGTTTAACACTGCCAATAGGAATAAAGGTCAATAAATAAAGGAATAAATCGACGATTAAATCTTGCGACTGTACTAAAAAGTCAGATTTTGTAAAAATCAACGAGAAATGTAATTAAAATACGAGTCATCCCAGAATGTACCCAATTTGGATAAATAATAATCTCAAAATTATTCCGAGTTGTGTTTATAGGACCTTATGTAGTCTGCGTAGAGGTTAATTTTGAACCACTCAATCTATATCAAAGACATAGAATTGTGTTACAGTCTGGATTATCTGGATTTATCTGGATCCTAAAGTCGATTTACTCTATTGACATATGCAATTATTTATATATAATTAAAAACTGTAAATAACATATACTATAATAGACGATTTCGAAATTCCATTGCCATAATTTGCTTACAGAAGATTCAAATAAGGTATGTAAACTGTGAATATTAAATTATTATGTCTAATACACATGGTTAATACACACGTATCATTTTAGAATAGATAGCAAATATTTACATTACATTATTCAGGGTTTAGCTAATTTAGCTGAGTAATTCCGAGGGAGCCTTTACCCTTTACATAAAGGGACCTACATCATTATTATTAGCCTGGACATAAAATATGATGATGTGTCAACACTTTTAGCAGATAAAATAAAACGCTTTCCGAGTGCAAAGGAGTGAAATACATTTAGGTGAAAGAGTAAGGTTAAACAGAGAAAAGGAAACACAATTTATTTTTATGTGCTAGCTGACCCTTTGATGTCGAAAAAGAGAGAAGTTCAAACTAGAAGATTTATGTTTTCTGCAGAAAAAGGGGTGATTTTTTTTTCAAGAAAAATGAAACTTTTCCCGTGCTATTGTTTTTTCACTAATTGCAATTTGCTCTTAAACTGTGAGCACAAGGCAAAATGGAATATTATTTCCGATTTTAAATCTACGTACAGTATAGTCAGTGCCCTCGTATTTTCCAGCGTAAATGTAGATGTTTACCCTATAAAACATTTTATTGTCATTAAAATTAAATAGTTCTTGAGTGAAACATCGACAAACATACAACAATTCCAAAAATTTACATTTTTGTTGTCAATCCTTTCAAATGATCCTCTGGAAGCAAAACAAAAAATTAATGTAGGTACGCACTTAACTTTTCGAGGGACTTTTTGTACAAATCAACATCAGACCTATTTTTTGTTAATATGAGCTTGACGGAACTAAAGCAAAACCTTTATTTTAATACGTCTTTCGATGGATTTTGACATCTATCTGGAAACGTAGTAGAATATTGAATGACTTAATGAGTGATTTATAAATTACGAGTACTGACAAATTCAATAATTTGCCAATGCAACAAACAACATTATATAATAAAAATTCTCGTAGTAATTGTTTTACCACTGACGCAGTAGAATAGTCACTACCTTAGAATAATCAGGTACCAGTTTAAATATATTTATTATGTCGATTATTTGCTGCACTGTTAAAATTTATTAAGCAACTTGACACAAGATAGAGACTGTACTGGATACTTTGACAAGTCTCGACGCCAAAGTTTTAAAATACATAGTTTAGGGTTGTGACAAAATATTTTTTGTGCAAATGCGACAAACGTATTGATGAACTTCAAGAAGCTACTGGCCTTAATTTGTGATCACTTTATTATGTGGATTTCCCACGGGATGCGCTTATTTAATTCCCTACTGATATAAATACTCATTTGCAAATATTGAATTCCGTCAGTGCTTCATTTGTATAACTTTTTGTCTGCTTATCTAAAATTTAAAATTCATAGATCAGATCTCATGAAGGGAAAACAATTATTTATTTCAAAAATGGCTCTTTGACAATTGTCAATTGAATTCAATATTCACATAATGTAATATAGACAATTTAATATTTCGCTGAGTCTCTTTTTGTATTATGAAGATAGAAAAGGATGCACTATAATTACATTGTAAAGGAGATTTTTTGCATTTTTGGAATGCAGTCTAGATTAAAATATTTATGTATTATGTATACTCTATAAAGTCTATAGGAATAGAATAACTTGATTCTTAGTACTAATATTTTTTTTATGTAAAAAAGGCGGCAGACAAACATACAGTCCTGAACATACCTGATGGTAGGTGGATACTGACTTCAATAGACATCCTCGATACATGCCTACATCAGTTAAGAATGACAAACGTTCGCACACCTCCGGATTTGCTGCCTATCTTTGGAGACATAGGAATGGATTTATCATATAATATGAGTATAAGATATAACAGTTAATTCTCATTTTGCAATCATAGAAGATAACATTTGTGCACTTAATCCTTCCTGCTTTACGATTAGGATATGAAGATATTCAAATTCTCAATAAAAAAAAATCAATTACTATTTATTTTAAGAAATTACTTCATTTCTTTCACAGGCAACCCTACTAAACGTTACTCGTATTCGTCTCGTCGGGTCTTGTCGCGTAGCCAAGCCTCGCGCCACGACGCGGGTGGTGCCTAACTCTTTGTAACTCCGTCAACATAAATCGCACTAACTTCATGAACTTTAATGAAAGCACCATCATTGTAATTGTGGCCGCTCAAGCAAAATTTCCACTGCCATAACTTTGTGTTCCTAAATTTTCTAGAGTTACGTTTATAATCCTCTGTTTAATTTGGATTTATATTAATCGGAAGTAAGTATAGATAGTAAGTGATTTATAAAAATATTAATTTATTTATTTATCTATTTAAAAAAAATCTTGCCCTTGGTCGTACTTGAGTGTAATATCTCGAAGCCACCAACCTTTGGGTTGACATAGATAGACACGTTGGGAGGTGCGTTGAAACGTATTAATATAATTTAAAAAATGTTATTAGTACATAAATATTTTACAGAAATATTTATAACAGATATGTACCTACTCGCACTTATAAATAATACGATATTAGAACTAAATTCATACTTACTATGTATGTAACTAAACACCATATAATATATTTAGTTACGAAAAAAAATCAAAGTAAAAGAATGAAAATTTAAGTGCCATGTCAATAGTTAATATTATGTACAGTCCAATTTTTATTTCCATTGATTTATGGCATTTGTCATTTTATGACATTCCAGTTGTCTCAAACATTTTTATCTGGTCCGTTATTAATTATGTACCTAAAGTTATTGACCATTTTTTGTAAAAAAATATTTTATCAAGCAAAATGCAAATAATATACCTACTTGAATTTTTGCTACATTTGTATCTATACATATTCAATACATGTAATAAAATCGCAACAGAGCAGGCAGTGTCTGTAAATACAACATTTTATTTTGAAAAATATTTGCAGTGTAAATTATGAATAACAGAGAGCCCAAAACAATAGTTTTTGGAATTTCTGTCTATCCGTGTGTTTGTCACTCCGAATAACCGAAAAATCACTGGACCGAATTTAATGAAACTTATTTTATATATTAACATAAATCCACAAGGAAACCAATTAAATTAGCTTAGCATAGCTATTTGTTCACGTACTTTATATCCAGATGCATTATAAAGTTTCCACGGAAATCACTAAGTTTACGCGAACAAAGTCGCGGGCAGTGCTGGTATTAAGTATATATAATAAGTTACATATATGGTTAGCTTGATACCCGTGGGAACTCTGTAACAGACCTACATAAAAATTACGCTCAATTCTAACCCGGCCTATAGGCCGGTAAGTTACATTTGTATATAACTTAAAAGTGACAACTATGCTAAGTCTCCGTAAAATTCGTACTAGTTTACAGACGGACAGACTGACAGACAGACATACACAAAAAATCCCAAAAATTGTTGTCTTGGGCTCAGTATCTTTCGCACTTCATACTGCAATGATTTGTTTCAAAAAATATTTATTTTACAAACACTGCTTTGGTATGATTTTATTATATATTGTTTCAACATTGATATTTATTAAAGTGTATAAATTACAATAACTCTATGATAATGAACATTTAATTACAAAATTACGATTTTACATATTTGAACCTTGGAAACAATAGGCAACCACGACAAAATATTTTCACAATAAATTGTGAAAACATTTTGTCGTTTAGTAACATCAAGTAACGTCAGATGTAAGAGTACCTTCGTTTCAGATACGTCTTCATTAAATTAGCAACTAGAAATTGATTAAAATACCTTGAACTTCAGTTTCCATATCATGTTTATGCATGAGTAATATGTTTTATCATTTTTAATCCTTCTACCTTTCTATACTAAATATACACTAAAATATACGACGCTGGGCTATAACACTAGGGAACGTGCTTTCTGCTTATATTAGAAAAGCTTCTATGTATTAAGAATAGTTTTAAGAGGATGTTTGAGAAGAAGTAGCTTCAAAGTCTACAGAGCTAATGTAATATTCTCAGTACCTCCTTTGTTTATTTAATTCTAGATTTTCCATAATGTTTATGGATTAATTGCCAACAAATATTCTGAATACTTGTTGAATAGGTATCACGACACATTTTTATGTTACAACTTTTGTCTATATGTTATTTACCATCTACCACGTATTATGTTATACATTTTTATGTTACAATTAATGTCTATAAGTTATTTACCATCTATCACGTAATATGTTACACATTTCTATGTTACAACTAATGTCTATATGTTATTTACCATCTACCGCGTATTCATGAAATGAAGTTTAATTTATGGAATCGAGCGCTACTTTGAAAAGTTCATAATGGACTAATGAACGATACTTTGCTTTCATTAGGTACCGGTTTATACATATAATATGCCCAATGGTTATAGAGTACTTACAAATAGGCAAAAATTGTAGCCAATCATGTCGTGACGGGATCTATGACTTTTAAATAGTTGGTTTCTTAATAGTTACAACTCAATAAAACAACTGTTTACTGTGGAAATACAATCAAAACTGCTGTTGAAAAATTACAATTGCATGCAATTAACCAGCAGGAAACAAGTACGCAAATACAACATTGATATATTGACGTATTTTGACTTGAATTGAATTGATTGATTTTGAATTTTGAATTGATTTTGTCAATTCCTATAACACAGCGATGGGGCAAAGACATATATGACTTATGTATATATGAATATAAATGTGTATCATGCCATAGCATACCATTAGCCTACGTCTCTTCATTACTGAATATAGGCCTCTTGCCACCACTCACGATTTTAGGCTCTTCTCATCCAGTGATAGCCGACGAACTTCTTCAATTGGTCGTTCCAGCTGGGCTGGAAGGTGTCTCAAACTACGCTTCCCAGTACATGGTCTCCATTCGAGGACTTGTCTATCAGCCGTTCTGCGGTAAATGTAAAATGTGTTGTGTATGTACCTAACTAAAAATATAACAAAGTAACTCATCTTTGATTGCATTCAGTAAAGATAGCAAACTACCGTCACAGCAATAATTACTTTTCACTATTACAAGAACAGTGACAAGTAATTATTGGTTTTTGGATATGATTGAATTGGAATTCAATCATATCCAAATGAGATTCACACCAAGCCGTAATATATTCTATCCCTGTGATGTACAGATAATTAGATATTAATTGAATGTCTACGTTTATGAGATTGCTGGCCTAATGAAGCATTTAATTGCTGTGTAGTTATATAAATTGATTGTTAAAACAGATTGTTAAAACCATCACGCTTAGGGTACAATACAAACATTTCCATTAGCAGTTTACCCCCTTTCGGGATTATGAATTTTATTTTTAAAGTTTCGCTCAAAATCCTATTTAATCTTTTTTGCCTCCTGCCTACTCGTCCTTCGGGAAATAAGCCTATAACAAAAAAAACAATCTGTACTTAAAAAATCACGATGCCCTTCACGTACCGTGACGGTGAAAATCACTTTGTGGCGTGCAAGAATGCTTTCATTGAGTCATGTATTATTGAGATCGTAGTAAGTACTAATGAGTACGATAAATACCTAATTTGACCTATTTGCATTATATGACTATAACCAAACAGTATGAACGGGTTGCGCCGTGTGAGCAATGGACACGCAATTAATATAGTTTTGATATCGATATCAGCCTATTCCGTCCCACTATATGGCCTCCCCTAGCTCACAACTAGAAGGTTTCGGGCTGTAATCACCACGCGGTTTCAGTGCGGGTTGGTGGATACATATGCTCCAGATTTTTTGATTCTCGAGCATGCGGGTTTCCTCACAATGTTTTCCGTAGTTAAATAAAAACACTAGTACGGGTGGTACGGGCCTGAGATTCAAATTCCCACTTCATGAATGGGAATCGAGAATAGATACCCGTACGCTATCCCCGCTCTAACAGAACTTATTGACTATCATGTTATCAATTATCAAACATCAATTATCCTGTTAGCTCATAATGAATAAATTAATGAATACAGTGTTTTATTGAACCGAATAAAAACTTAGCCTGGTACCAAATTTAAACATTAGCTTCACTCCAAAGTTAAACTACTATCGCTTATTTACAAGTTCACATAGTCACCACTTATTGTTTGAATTATTAACTATATGTTGTTGGGAACTCTGACTCTGAATCCTAGGAATGGAAACAAGTAAAAGTTATTTGGATCGATAAAACAATTTCGATTAATTACTACCGATTTTCCTAATTAGTTTCGAATGTTTCATCAAAAGAAAATATTTGTTATAAGAAACTGAGCCCATGAAATTGGTCCGCATTTAATTACCTAAATGCGGGTCTTAGTAATAATTTAATTCAGGGTATTATGTTGTCTTCTCGGGTCCCCTACATACTTGACATTTACGTAAAATGGGTCATTATTATTGATTTTGCGATGAACCACAGATAATACCATTACTCGCAGAAGTAGGACAATCGAAATGATATAAATTTTAATTAACTAAAACAATTTACTTATTTCATTTAGGAAAGTACCTTCCATATTCTGTTACGAATTTTTAATTAGCGAATTACGCAAAGAAATTAGGACTCTTTTAATTAAACAGTTTTAATTATTTTTTTCAACTGTTTGAAGAAAGCATTAGAGGAAAATATCTGAAAAAGATTTCAATGTTCGTTTAAGTAATGTAGATCCAGTAGGGTTCAGTCCTCATATCTATTGACCTGTAGTTCTGTGCCGCGTGGACTGAAGACTTAAAAAAGTACATAGACTGATAAAATAATGTAGGTACGAGTATGTAAGTGAACTAAGTGAACTATGTAAGTGGTTAGGAGCGAACAATAAAAATATGAGGAAACAAATATAAAAAATACGATTTTTTTTGGTACATTATAGAGAAGTTTTGTAGAAAACATCGAGTAAATAATTCATATTTTTTTTTATTAATACAGCATTTTTTAATGTTTACATTATTTTTTTTGAAAAAGAAAGGAAATTTTTCACGTAAAAAATTGTTGATTTTTTTTTCTATATTTAGTTAATATTTATTTCTTTATGCTTAATCGATAAAGAAACACTTTAGTTTTTAAATAATAATAATAATATGAATAATTCGAAAAATATAGCAAAATTGAATTTTCTTACAAAAAGTTTAAATGTGAACAAAAATTAAACTAAATTAATTCATTTTATGGTACTTTTTTCGATAATTCTATCTATATTTCTTACTTTCCTATATTTTAATACTACAAACGGTCGGTCCCTCGCGCCTGGATGACATTGTATACAATATATACAAATATATTTTTAATATCTACTAATCCGTATTGGGTCCGTTTGATGAATTATGGTCCCAAACCCGTTGTTAATTACTAGGAGAGGTACTTGCTCTGCAACCCACTGCTAACTCGTAAAATATATGTATTTATTAATTGATTCATTCACCCTAGGGAACATTTATTATTAGTATCAATGAAGAAGGGAATCTCTTACCATAAACTTATGAACATCAACGTCTGAGGAGAATTCTTGCCCCTAAAGCAGATATTTTGCATGTACGGAACACGGACAGGCGCGTAGCACACTAAAACGTAATACAGCACTGTAGAACTCCGTAGCGCTGTAGCACTTCGTAGCACCCACACGGACATTTTGTTGTTACTGCGACCTACAGCGTCGTAGTTCAGTACAATAATAGCACTTCACAACAATACAAAGGTACATAAAATAATTTTAATGAAACGTTTGTATCGTTGAGCATTGACTTCGTAGAACTTGAAAGAATATCGAAAGTAGATAGCTGCCTATTCGTTTTTTTCAAATCAGTTCCACAAAATTTTACGTTACCATCTATTGGTCTCTACGACACCATAGCAACTACGAAATGATTTCTTATAAACAAATTTTAGATATTTATAACTTTGGCATTTATCTTTTCATTCACATATGTTGAACATTATATTTATCATTCCACGGTCTACATTATTATTGTTAAAATTTTCTTATAACGAAAACCATAATGGCACTTCGTCAATTCATTGGAATGTTTGACAGTTTCGTAGACTAATAATATCAAGTGATCTTAAACCTTTGTTCCGAACCACATGAAATAACATTTATAAAATCGCTATGTACTGAGATTGAAAAATAAACCAGAAAAATATTTCAGTAGTGCAAGTTCGAACGTTGTTATGGCCGAAGCGGTTTGCGAGCCATTGCCCAAAGATCTTGGCAATTTTTCAAGGTGAACGTCGGTCCACTTGGCCAACGAATGAGTGCACTCGGCAACGCTTGAAAGTGGCCTTGCAGGTTTCCATACTATTAACCCCTATAACTTTAGGCTCATTGTTTGGTACGTCATAATTCATGCTATAACTACAGAATGTACATTGTAAAATAACTGCTAAACGTAGTTTTTGAGTTATAATATGCCAAAAACGGACAACTATATTTGGCTAATGGGTTTCACTCTTGGTGGGACGCTAAAAAAAGACAATTTATATCGACCAATAATAAGTGTTTGTATAAACAATATAATATTTATAATATGAATACATGTCACTGTCATCAGCTCTTTTATCGTCCACTTCCGGAACATGAGCCTCCTCTTGCCCTTGTCTTGTACAGCCTTAAAACCGCGTTGGTGAGTCCACTGTTTCAGAGTAGTGTAACTCCTCAGGGCTTGTGGCAGCGGGTTTGTTATCACTTAGTTGCTTTTTACGACACACACGAGATGAGGTGGAGTGGTACTATTCTATAACAATATTGGCCGTGTGGTGTAGGCCAGGCTTTAGAAGTTGAATACTGGTATAATTATTAAATTTCTTCAGATAAAGGAACGTTAAAATTTCTGATAAGTTATAATTTTTACTATTTTAACGCTTAGTTGTATGCTAAAAACCTTCACTGTAATAAGCGGAGACTCTTCTATGCAAATGTGGTGTGTCGTATATAAAATACGCCGGCGGTGGCTAATACGGTGACTAAATACGGTGGCGCACGCGCGGAGGTTTAACCATGAGCGCCGAGCGATTCTACCTTGTAAGGTAAGTATTTTATATACGACACACCACACAACCTTCTCATTTATAATTCAAAAAATTAAACGAAATTAGTTTCTACTACTTACTTTATAGAAAAATTAAATTCGTAGTGACATTATGTGTATCAATATGTCGCCGGCAATCTTGTTAGTAATTTGATTTTTTTGTAATCAATTTAGTAATTGTATTTAGTATTTTTTTGTAATTTGTAACTTTATAGTATTTGTATGGTAATTTTATTGTATTTATTCCGGAAACCTTTTTAAACAGGTATATTTTTGATCAAAATTTATCAAAAAATTTCCAGGCCTTTCATTTTCAAAATTGAGGATTCTTTTAGATGAGACCGGACCTTAAAAGGCTGATTTTTATCATAATTTTTCCAAAGTGAAGGAGAGTATTGTATAAGTACGCACTTAAATCCTAACACGAACGTTAGCGCTCGACCCACCGCCCATCCATCAAGCGGCTAGACGAGGATAATGCTTTAATCACGAGTGATCCTCTAGCACACCACTCCTAGAGAATTGCTGGACAAAACTGTTCTTTGTTCTCACTAACAGATAAGCTAAGCGCATCGCTTCATAACAAGAAAACTAATACACGAGCTCATAAAGTTATTAAGTTATTAAGAAATGTCTTTTAACCTAGTCTATGAGCTCATACGACGTGTTATTGACGTAAAACCTGAAACCGTCAACTAATTTAAAATATTAAAATCATTGTAACAAAACTAAAATTATTTTACGGAATAAAACATAAATCATGTAAAGTTTTGTTGTTCTATTTAAAACATTCGTATCGCTCTTTACTCAGCTCTTTGCAATAATTGTATTTGTTTTGTGTTACTGCCTGTAGAATATAAAATATACTGAAATGAACAATGTAGCGAACTTTTTGTCACCGGAGTAGGTTACGCGTTTATAGAGGATATATCACTATGCCGGTCAGAAGGGGGCTTGAGAAAGAAGCACTCAAAAGACAAATTCACTTGGATATGCGGCTAAAAACTTTCTTCGTCAGAGGAAACTGATTATTGTATCGCTACAACAATAAGTTATGAAAAAAACCTATTGGAAACTTTTAATCTCGATCTACTCTTGATTCTACTCTCGATATTTTCAACTTTTGCGTTATTTCAGTGATGGGTTGTACAAAACTCAAAAATAGAATCAGAATAATGGCGCATATAGAATTATTTAGGATTGACCATCGATTTGAGAATACATACTAGATATGTTATACAGAGTGGAAAATATAAACGGGACATGGAGGAAAAGTGCATTAAATATTGAAGATATACAATTTCACTCAAAGGAAACATTCTTTTCTTTTTTAAAATAAAAATAACCGCATTCAAACACTTCAAACTTCAAACTCCATGTCCCGTTCATATTTTCCACCCTGTATAAGCACTCTCGCAGGCACGTTATAGTCTAATAGTGTTCTATGTTATTCAGTGGCTCTCGGACTCTTTAATTCATATGTATTATGAAAATGGAACACTCTCATTACGTAATACTTAAGTTTTAAATTTCACTTTGTAATGAACTCCTCCTCATCTGCTTCACCGCCCCTAGAGGTTGTCACCCATGTTTATTTGATAAGAACGTATGATGTATCATCTAGTCTAGTGCCACATCGATGTGGATCAAAGGTTGTTTTTTTTTTGAGAATAGTCCATATACAATTAAGACAGAACAACTGTGAGTTTTTATGAAAAAAAAAAATCAAGCTTGGTGTCAGATCTCATGTCTCGTGTAGAGTGTAGAGTGTAGATGGGTAATCAGCCTATTATAACTTCATAACTTTTAAACTTTCGCGTTTTGTACACATTTCATATTATAAATCGAGTCTGAACGCGTAAAATTAAATGCTTTTGGTTACCTTTAATTTGTACTCAACGTTTGGGCACGGGTTACTCCAGCCGTGGTCACGAGTTCGCATATAATATATAGACTATAGTATATAGTGTATTACTTTGTCTTTTTGACATCATTGCTGCACTGTGACTTATTTGCTAATTTGACAGCCATTTATCACCTCTGAAGTAATCAATAAAAAACTTTTAAAATCCTATCTCATGAAGAAGTCCTATATTTTATATAGACTGCGACATAAAGTACCTATTTACTGTATAATTTACTAAAAGAGCCTTTTACTAAAATAAGTATCTCCGTTATTACGCCGTAAACAGTTCTATTGAACTACTAGGAATAATATTGACAAATGGTTGGTATTCATTTGCTGTGAATAAAACATTATTGTCGTTACGATATACCGTGTGTTTTTATTGTCATTGCTACTAAATGTATAAATGATGTTCACAAATGAACAGAAATAAACTCCTTATACAATTTCATTAAAACCGGTGTTAAATCTACGACTCGGGACACACGCCGACGTCATGACGCAAAGCAAAGGGCTCCCACTGGCCACGGAACCGTAATGTGAAAAGGCTGGAAAGTTCAATAAGTTTGAAATGCGGTGAATAATGTAACGAAATTTGAATTGGCAAGTTCATCCCATACATATTCAGGCGGTGGAAGAGACGCAGTGCGGAAAACTTTTGGCACTCTCGCTTGCATACAAAAAATGAAAGTGCCTCGAGATGCCGTGCGCTGGATAATACTGCGACATAACACGTTGGTACGTGTTATGTCGTCTTACGCTGACCTACATCTGTGACATCTTAACTTGGTGCGTTTAATTTGTTTACATTTATAAGGGTTGAGATTGCACTATTTAGCGTGCCTTACTTACAAGGAGCAGTGATAGCCAAGGGCCAAGGTGATAGCCAACTCCACCCACATTCGTGTGTCCGTACCACTGATACTGAAATATTTAAAAACAGATTTAAAAAAAAATGTCACTAGTTCGGTGGTGAGGGAAAACATCGTGACGAAATCCCCTTCCTCCAGAAATTAAAAAACATCTGGAGTTTGTGATTCACTAATCCGGACTGGGCGCGCGTGGTGTATTTTGGCAGTGATTTACTAGGGGAGGCCTGTGCCCTGCGGTGGAACGTCATAGGCTAATACAAGTACAAATACTTAACCTCGTCGTCTTAAACCTCTTAGCGAGCATTTAAAGATATCGTTCCTTTAGTACCACGTGGTAACACCACGATTATTTTGATGAAAACTATTATGTTATGCTTGTACACGCTCCGATCAGCGTTCGGGTAACGGACATTTTTATTCGTAACTGAAAAATATTTTGAATGAGAAAGCATCTGTGGAGAAGACTGCTATAATAATGCCGGTTCAAAGAAAGAGAACTTTGAAAACGTCGAAGAGCGACTCATCTGAACGTAGCCTAAAAAATATTTAGCTCCTTATACGTCTAAATAAAATTGAATATAGTGGGTAAATGTCACATTTATGATTTTTGAAACTCAACATAAACATACGAGTTCTAATTATTTTATATATTTGCTCTGAGATAAATATATTTATCTTGTGACTAATATCTTCGTAAACATTTAATTACAAACTATTAATAACACGGTTCGTGTATTCCTTTTTAATTAAATGTAATTATTCATTTAATTTTACAATAAGCTACAATAAGTTACAGAACGCTGGATGTTATAAATTTTGCACGCTATAATAATTGTAGCTAATGATATGTCAGTAATTAAGTAATTACTTACGTACTCACGTGTTACGTACTCACGTGTTATGTACTTACGTGGTATGTACTCATACCACTCACATAAATACAAATAAAGAATTATGAACGTATTATACAACATGCTCAATATATTAGGGGGTAAAGTATGAAATTGCCGATTTGTACTGAAAAATTAAAACTCGTTTTTTTATAAAATGTAACATATTTATTTAATCAAAATATTTACCCTCATTATCTATACATTGTTGCCATCTAATCGGAAATTCATTTATGCCTTTGCGATAGAACTCTGGGGATGTAGATTCGACAAACTGTGTGAAAGCATTTTGTGTTGTATCACGAAAAAAATGGTAGTCCGTTGGAGCAAGGTCTGGCGAATACGGAGGATGACATATGGTTTCTAACTGCAGCTCCTGTAGAGTTACAACGGTTTCTCGTGCAGTGTGAGGTCTTGCGTTATCATGGAGCAATAATGGTGAAGATCGATTCACGAGTCGGGGCTGTTTCACTGCTAGTTTCGCCATCATTGTTCGAAGTTCGGCACAGTAAACATCTGCTGTTATTGCTTGACCAGACCTGAGAAAGCTATAGTGAATAACACCATGAATATACCACCAAACAGTTACCATTACCTTTTTATTGGTAAACTTTGCCTTAGGGCACTGTTGCGGCGTTTTACCTGGGGTTAGCCATTGCATTTTTCGCTTTCGGTTATCGTAAAGAATCCGCTTTTCGTCACATGTCACAATTCTATCCAATATTCCTTCATTTCTGTACCGATTCAACAAGACAACGCAAGTTTCAACACACGTTTCTTTCTGCAGATCAGTCAAATCATGAGGCACCCATTTTTCATATTTTTTTATCTTATTGATTTGATGCAAATGAGTCAATATTGTCCGTAAGGTAACGTTAAACCATGCCGTTAATTCCTGGGTTGTTTGACTCGGATCGGCTTCCATCATCTCCTTCAATTCAGCGTTATTCACCTGTGTGGGCGGTCTTCCACGTGGTTCGTTCTTCAAGTCGAAGTTTCCATTACGAAAGCGTTTAAACCAAAAACGCACGGTTCGTTCATTAGCAGTCTCCTCTCCAAACGCAGCATTGATATTGCGAGTCGTTTCTGCCGCGTTAGTTCCGCGTCGGAACTCGTATTCAAAGATTACTCGGATTTTCGAAGTATCCATCTTTCCCGTCTAAGCTGAATAAAAAAAAACAACTGAAAGTCGAAAATCGAATTTTGCACATTTTTTAAAACAAGAACCTCATAGGTATCATGTGAAAAAAGTTTCACTCGAAAATCTCACACCATGAAGGTTTTATGTCAATTCAAAGTATATATTACAATAAAACGGCAATTTCATACTTTAACCCCTATTATTTATTGAGCACCTTGTATACTAATGGATTCAACTTATCATTATTTTATTTTGATTATTAACATAGTTATAGATAGATATTTTAAGTTAGTCTTAAATAAGTTCATTTTTCTTTTTTTAATAAGTAAATTTATAAATTGTAGATAATATTATAAGTCCCCTCTTATATACTTAACATATCGAATAATATAATAACATATCGTCTTGAATAAAAAATATATTATCTATCGCTTTCCTAATTATATAATAATTTCATATGTCTTTATTTGGCCAAAGAATGAAAGGTAATGCGAAACGTAAGTGCTTATTGGACTTAAAAGGACTACTAGCAGTCAGGTCTTGAATCCAATGAATCCAGTTGTTGAATCCAAAAAAATTTTTTAATTTTTAATCTTAACAGTACTTTTATACAGAAAAAATATATGGGGACAGAACCTAAAATTTGTAGTAGAGACGAAGTGCACTATCGTTCGCCTCGGTAGTGGGGACGAACAGATGAGAACGAAGTGGAGTACCACATGTTTACGCTTGTTCTATCATTTCTCTTTACTATCATTTCACGTCACTTTTCTGTTATAAAAGAAATAAAAACTGAAGTGGCAAAACCCATGTTTTCACATCTTTATACGTCTTTCTTACTAGGTTCTCATAAGTATTAAACACAGCCGTGTCTAGTTCAAACCTTTTACGTGTTATCTCATGTTTTTCATCGCGCTTATCTCAAGAACACCTAAGACGAGTATCATTCAAAGTCTCCTCGCTAAAAGTTGCTGAACATCTGCAGAAGCCACCCAATTATCTTCCGCAATCAGTCAAGGGCGCGGCGACAGATTAAATCCAACTGAATGATTCAATTTTAGAGTAAGGCTCAGTAAGGCTCAAGTAAAGACGTTGAAACGGTTTAAAAATACCGAATGATAAAGGTTAATGTAGGTTTTGATAACGATTACGTACAGAACAAAATTGATTTGCGAACGTTTCATAAACTAACCGTTTTATCGCAGTTTGGATAAGGCAACGGCATCGCTTTGGCGGCGCCTTTTGTAAGAATTTAATTCTAAAGATAAACCAATATAGCAGTATATAAGTATACACGTAAACCGACGTTGAAAATTTCAGAAGCGCTCTTTAATAAACCAGATTAAGTAATTGTTTTAAACGAAAGAAAACATAATCAAAGCGTTTGTACGTAGTTATGTCGACAGCAGTTTGAAAATGTAATCAGTCTCTAAGAGCTGACTACAATATATTTCAAACAGTTACAGATTACAGAGGAAGGAATAAACATATACCAGTATAACGATTGCATTAATTATTTAAATATCAATTAAAAGCATAAATTATTGAAAAATCGTAAGTAAACATTAATAGCATCGAGATACAAATTTTAAACGATACTGAGAAATTAATATTGATTGTATAAAGTAAATCAACACATGATTCACTTGAAGGTAAGTCAAAGGATGTTTATATTTATATCAGTGATTAGAAATAGTCTAATTAAAACAGTATTCCATTAACATACACATACAAATACATAGGTAATTGCAATATTTCACATAATTAAGATAGGTAAAATGAGGCGGCTATTTAATCGCCTATTATAGAGGTTAATGTAAACCGTGCATTTAATGGCACAAGGACATTTGAAAGAAGAATAAAAAGATAAATAGGCACTAACAGATACTTATAACTAGGTTCCTAATTATGGCCTAAATCAACAAGAACGAGGGCTTATAAACAGGTACATCCTATAAAAACGAACAGCCAGTAAGAAAAAATATAAAGAATGTAAATTGAAATTATTATCGACTACAATTCATAAAATTAACTTAATTAAGTCCCTTTTGTAAATTAAATTAGAAATACGTGTATTTTAATTGCATTCTGTACAATTTTGTACCTGAATTCTAGTTATTAATTACTACGAAGATGGAAAACTTAATATTATTCATAATGGTTAAAAAACATCAATTACGAAAACAATACTGCCAAGCGTCAATACTCGTTGCTGTCTTATTTTCTATTCGGTTTCATTCGGTCTTTCTTAATGAGTCCCTTTCAGAAACTGTACGAAATTAAACCTGAATCTGGAACTCACCTCATTATTACGTTCGCCAGTATGTAAACACAATTCAGCACTCAAATGTCTACAAACACAGATATGTTCACTCACATATTTTCTCACTTTAAATAATGTCACAAGACCAAACTATTTTTAAATTTATAAAATATAGTGGACACGATACGAGTGAGTTGTCTGATGATTTTTTTAATTATCACTTACGTAAGTCGGCACGAGGTGAGCCGCGTGTCTGGGCGGGCGGCGGTGCTCGCGAGCGAGCTCCGACACGACGGACGGCACTGTGCCGAGCCACCCGCCAAGCGTACACCGCGCATGCCTCCATCACAATAAGCCTAAGCTCACACAGACCAGACATCTCGAGAGCTTGTACGAACGGCTGAACTATTTTTTAGGCAGACAACAACTGTATCGGTTACTTGACTCCCAATTGACATATCTATTTATATGCGATAACGGCCTGAACTTGTCATTGTCACGAAGAAAACGTTACTTTATCTACCTAATAATTTCTTTATTTATGAGTATGCTCGGGCCCTAAGTAGCCCACCTCTTAACAATTCATGAGTGGTGGGTCCCTATTATTACTGAGCCGATAACCAACTTAGTGATACCTTTCTTATCGTATTTTTAAGGCAAACCGTCGATCCTTCAAGTCGGCAGTTAAGCGCCACCTGCGAAATCCTTGAAAGTTATTGCGCTATCGACGTACGATTTTTATGACCGTATTTGCATGTTAAATGAGGCAAGCCGAGGATTTTTCTTTAATAGTTTAATACTTTTGCGAATGAATAATTCATGATCCACCATGATTATTGCTGAATATGAATAATTATTACTGACCATTCATTAAGATTGTAGGTACGACATGAATCTTTTTTGTTCATACAGAGCAAGATAGTATAAAAACATATCTAGACAAGATTCCGCCGCCAAACTGCCATTCAGTTTGATGACATAATAAATCTTAAATGCACTAAATAAAAAATATTGAAAATCCAAAATTGATTCCTTAAGCACTAAGGTCCCTACAGCATATTTTTTTATAAATTCTCTAATTTATTTCTCATATAAGGATCATGAAAACCACCCTGTATAGCTTTATAATGTTTTCCATACAGAAAACAAATTGACTCAACAAATGCTTAAGTTTTTCAGAAAAACTATTTTTCTGACAATATAGATAGACAACTCCAAAAATACGATAATTACATACAATATAATTACACAAAAATCGTATAATTACAAACATGAGATATTCACGATATTAAGAATTCAATCGTGACACAAATTTATTTCAAACAAAATTTTACTTTCCTAGCGATAGGAGTCAAGGAAGGAGGAAATGTTCGCTGTAATCAATATCCTGTTAACAATACAAAATAACGGCAAGCTCGCTCATAACTACGTTATACTTTGACGTAGTTACTTAGCAAGAAATTGATTAAGTTGGTTGTATTAATCATTTCTGGTTCCCTCTATCCACTACTTAATCCAATCTATCCAGTAAATTGGGACATTTTTAATTGTGTTCTTGAAAATAAACATCAATCAATACCTGCTTTAAAGTTCATTTTGATACTATCACCTATATATTAGGACATCTACCTATACCTTTAAACTAGGAATGCTCAAAACGTCTACTATCGAGGGCAACCTACAGCAAACAAGTTTGATGGCAAGCGATGTCCTAGGCTGGGCAGGAAAAACATCTTTTATTAAAGTGCATTTATTGCACATGTGAGTTATACAAATAGACCCTTAGTACTAATGAATACCATTAGTTAGTACTAATGGTGATAGCACCACGCCATAGGTTAGTTCGAAATCGAATGTCCGGTGAATTATTGAATAGGCAGTGGAAACTTATCGTCTTGAATTTGTTCATCGACTTTACGAAAATCTAACACTAAACGCCATTTGTGTTTTCCATTAATATCGACTATCTTGGGAACTAAAAGATTAGGACAAGACCAATCTGAGTTATTTTTTTTATTATGTCGTCCTGTAACATTTTATCTGTTTTTTTAATTTCATGTTTCAAATCAATAAATTAACGATAAGACTTGATCTAAACGGGAGTATTATTCGGTTTCGAAGTAATCATTTGTTCCGTAAGAGAGTTTGTCACTATGCAAGTGAAAGTGAAAGGATAAGTCAGCGTATTTGGCACAAATAATTTCTATTGGTTCCTGTTCATCCAAATTTTAATGATTTAATTTTAATAATGTAATATTTAATATTAATCATAGTTTCTTTAGGCGGTCAACACTTTTGTTTACGTGACTGAAATTACATACTCGTATGTCACAATCTTTTAAAAAACACAGATTTCAGTAGTGCTGTGACTTAGTAATAGTGTTGTATGTGGGAGCTGTGTCATTAGCTGAGTCATTATTATGTACGAATTACCCGCATGAATTAATAATTGTAAAAGCACTCAGAATAAAACAGTTTATTATTATCTCTTAACTTGGATGCGCCTGAACTACCACAAATAGGTATAGATTCATTACGAAATCATTGGCCGTCGGTCATCCACGTCGATGCAATAAAGTATACAATTACAGGTACGGTAATTCATAGACGTGGAGGACGCGTTCAGGTATTTCCGGATTAGCCGATGGCAAATGTTTTCGTAATGTATATGTACGTAAATTACGTTTACTATCAATGACACCACTGCATGGATAACGTTCGCGCTATCGAAGAAGTGAAATAGAGGGCGGTAAATTAAATGTATAAGTGGATGTAATCACATGGTGTATATAAGTGTTTCCGCGATCGAACGTAAAAGTCCTCGCGATCGATAAGTCAACCGCGATTTATCCTACACCCCTGCTTTAAAACAAACGGTGAAGTTAGTCTAAATCAGATAGAGACATAATTAAATGACAGGATTAAAAAAATCCTTGCTTGTTCTGCCAATAAACACCGCAGTTCAATACTGTTCGCATCTTAATTGCAAATAGAAAGGAGTTTGTTACGCCATCGGACTCAATCTTACCCGTTTTATATATTCTTGCAAGCAGATGCGTACAGATGTTTGTCGTTTCATTGTGCGAATGCCATACGTGGCCCGAATTAAGTGTATGCCAAACACTTGCCTGTTTCTTAGATGCTCAATGTCCCGAACCAACTAAATATCCATGTAAACACGGCACCCACATATCTTTTTCAACTTTCCAACTATTGTCCCTTTTTTTTGTATACGGAAATTGACTCCGAGGTGCGGACGCTGCATACAAAATGAAACCACCAGTAGCTTGACCACGGGAAGAGAATGATTTATTATGCCGCTGACGTCTTGAGGAGTTAGGTCTCGTGATGTTAAAATTGCTTTTTTACTGCTCGTAATATTTCGAATAAACCACTCTAGTGTTTTATTGCTCCGACGTTGACGTCTCCAGGTGGAACATATACAGCCTAATTCTGTATTGAATCATGAATTTAATTTCCTCCATATATCTATTTTTGTAATAGATTTATGGTCATAATAATAAGAATAAGTCACATACGAGTATATATAGACCCTTGTCTATATATCCAGTAGGTAATTACGAGACAGGCTGATGGTATAGGACAGCAATAAAATAATAAAAATAAATACACATGATATTAATGACACGTATTTATTCCAATTCTTCTTATATATGTAAGAGAAGTTAAAGATGGCGAAGTAAATAAATTTTCGTTGCTCCTTCTCGTCACAATTGAAGATGTCTGAATGGATAAGTTTACAATTTTGTTTATTTCTGAATTAAAAAATGTTTTCTTACAAAAAATCTACACATTTTACAAATCTTACAAATATTTAATGACAACCTTTCACAGTTGAACGTTGACCGAGCATCGTGTGAAGTCACAATACTTTATATAGAAACGATATTATATCGTTGAATAGTGTTCATAACACTCTACAATGTTTGTTTAAACATTTTTTTTTCTAAAATATACGATAAAAAACTGAATATTCCGTTTAAAGATTTTAAAGTAAGGCCATTTTAAAGTATTATACATATTGTGACGTCATCATCGCCAGTAACGCTTTTAAAACTTTGTCTAAACTTTAAAGCCTATGTGGCGGTCATTTTCCAACGAATTTCTAAATTATTCTCACCATACATTATAATATACGTTTTATAATATATTTTTATTTAATACTAATAATATTAGTTCTGCATCTATTGAACTTCGCCATTGACAATAAGTAGTCAACTGTAAGTGTATAGGCATCTTTCGGTGACAACTTTGTAACCTAGATTTTCGAACCTAATATTACGTTCTTGTTGTGTACATAAATAGTAGCCTACGTATTAATCCATATTACAATGAACCTATTTGAAAAGTTTCAACGAAATCGGTTCAGCCATTTCGACGTAACTGAATAACAAACATACAAACTCTCACATTTATTAGTGGGACGGATAGAATAAAAACATTCGACTTTTAAGATTTATAATCAATGAAAGTAATATGTTATTTTTTAAAGATTTCATAAAACCTCAATAATAGGAAACTCGATCCGAAAACAACGAACGTCCCTTTTCTCAGGTAATATATTATTATATTTTATTATTATTTACTAAGTGATATTTATATTACAGTTTCTATTTTTTTAGCTAATGATATTGCGTATGATACTAACTAATATCTAGTTATAGGGGGCTCCGTTTTCTCGCAGTCCCTCTATAATAGCCTTAAAATAACATCTATCTTTGCGTGCTCAACAATAAATTTATAAAGTTGAGGGGGAGAGTGCACGCTGCAATCCAACAGCCGCTGGGCGCGCTCGACTGACCACGTTACCCATCTCTCACAGAACTACTTTGAAATGTACTGCATTTCCCACTTTATCTTATTTCCCTAATGTACGTACGTACGTGTTTCGGTAGTGAGATGTACCAGAGCCCATTCCCATCCTATCCCTCCCCATTTTTCCAATCCATTCCTTAATCTGCAAAGGTGCGCTACGGATCCGGGAGCGTGCCAACGTTTGTCATTCTGGATTGATGTTGCCATGTATCGCGGATGTCTATGGACGACAGTATCCCTTCACCATCAGGTGGACTGTATGCTTGTCTGCCGCCTTCGTCCATAAAAAAATAAATGTTACCATACTATCAGCTTGTCTCTCCCCTACTGGACCTCTCCCAAAAGCCGCCGCCACACACGGTCTTCTGCTCTTTTCATTCAACCACTATCGGCTTCCACTTTCTTCAAGTTGTCAGTCCACCTGGCCAGAGAGAGTCACATGCTACGTTTCCAGGTACATAGACTCCGTTATTATTAAAAATAGAAGGTATTAACTAAAAAATAGTACCCGAATACCCTGACAATCTCTACATTCAAACTAGATTATACCTATCCCTCGAGTACACAATGCAATTGTTAGGTACTCATATAAAAAATAGCCTTTTAAAAAAACAATTCCACATTACAGTAACGAAATATTCGACCACATAACTCACTGATACTCCTCACTCGAGTGGAGTGCATCACTAAATTCATTTAGCAATTGCCTCTATTACCCGGAACAGTAGGGCAGTGTAATAGATGAGGCGGACGGCTGCGGTAGCATAAGTGATGCTGAAAATAGTGACAATCAATAGCTACCAGTGAGTAATCCGCCCCTCTAGTGACCTACAAAAAATAACAAGTCACTGACTGGACTAAATCATATTAATACTATTACTAAAGCAAGTGTTCAAGCAAGAAAGTGTTCTTGTTTGTTGCGTAAAAGGTACCGGATTAGACTCTATTGTGGATCAAATTTTATTTAAAAGCAATTTAAATTTATGTTTGTTTGAGATTTGGTTCAACAGTGTAGGCCATTGAAGTACCTTTCAATGACCTACACTGTGACCTACAAAATGACCCTATAAAGTGTCTAAATGTAACTAAAAATTATCTTTTTATACAACGAGTATAATTATATTACTTTAGTATCTATAGTATACTTTAGTACAGACGTACCCTTATTATTCCCCTCGGACTTTCAAAACATAAGCCACCACGTGAATCTAATACTAAATGGCAAATATTACATTTTATTTTGCTAATGTGTACATTATTGTAAAGTGTATGAAATGGTGAAAAATCGCTTTTCTTGGTTCCCTTGCACGCGAGTTGGCTCGCTAAGTTAATTTTCACAAATTACAAATCCGTATTTAACGTAAGTAGAAACTAAATTTAATTCCTTAACTAGAAACTTAATTCAAGTACTTAAGTCATCGATTTATCATAAAGCATAGTAACTAATTAAAAACTGTAAATTACTTCTCCTTTACTCATAAATAGTATTCGAGCGGAAATCTACTGGAGTAATCCACTGTGTACAACCTCCTTGCAACATTGTACAACGTTGCAAAAATCCTCCTAAATCATATTCATACATTTTGTATAAACCATGGCACACTACAGGCGGTCCGCATCGCGCCGCAGCGCAGCGCACTGGCGGATCGCTTGCTACCCGTATTCATGCGCTGCGACGCGGCCCGCCTCAATGTGACGTAATTGAATAATTACTCGCTGTGCGACGACGTGAAGACTTGATTGTCAACAGCTAACTGATAAACTGACTTAAATTATTGCATTGAGCCGCGGCCCGTCGCGTGCGTTGTTTCAGTTTTACAGTGCGACGCGCTGTAATGTGCGCAATCCTTTAAAATTCAATTAAAAATTGCGCTACGGAACAAAAACTAAAATGCCACCAGAACTTAGAACGCCTGGTCAGTCGTTACAGTAACAGTCGTTTACGTCTAACCGCTGTAGTGCTAAAGACATACGTCAATGGTCGCTGCAAAAACCACGAAGGCAACTCGCAAGCGACCTAATTAATGGGTTCGACCCCCGGGGGGCAGATTAAGCCGCACATAAAACCTTTTCTCTGCCCATGACACACGCTCCGCGGGAGGCCATTGATCCGTTCTTGTTAGATGCTGTCAATCAAATGGGCAGACATTTTTCCGATTGTGTGTATTATAGCTTATTTGCATTACGATTATTGAAAAAGGAAATTGTAGGGAAAGGTAAATAGTTTAGAGTTGTGCATTACCCACAGATTGAGGATTTTTTTGCAACACCGATTGCTTTGAAGGTACATTTACAAGTCGATAATAACTTGTAGTAGCATACAGTGAGTTAGTGAGTAGTAACAGCAGAGACACAAAGTCAGAGATTTCATTAATCTGCCAATCAAATGAGCAGATAAGTTTCCGGTTGCGTGTATTATAGTTTATTTGCATTAAAATTATTAGAAAAGGAAATTGTAGGAAGAGATAAATAGTTTAGAGTTGTGCCAATAACTGCATTACCCACAGATTGAGGATTTTGTGGCATTACCCATTGATTTTAAGGTACATTTACAGGTCTAAAATACTTCGTAGTAGCGTGCAGTGAGTTAGTGAGTAGTACAACAAAGAAACAAAGTCAGAGACTTTATTTAAAAAAACATGATATTTTGGGTCAAATTTAAAATTCAGAAAAATGTCGTATAACAAATAAATGTTAGTTATAATGATATAATTTCAGTGTTAAGGGGATGTAGGTATATTTTATTTAAGCCTGAATATAACTTGCCTATAATGAGAAGACTTCATGAACCAACTAGGCAGCATACGAGTAAGGTTAAATGTGCATTAACCCTTGTACATATATCAGCCTATAACGTCCCACTGCAGGGCACAGGCCTCCCCTAGTAAATCACAGGGGCTTCGGGACGTAATCCACCACGTTAGTCCATTGCGGATTGGTGGATCACATACTCCCGATTTTTTTTATTTCTGGAGCATGAGGGTTTCCTCACGATATTTTCCCTCACCGCCAAGCCGGTGACAATTTTTAAAAATCCGTACTTAAGTAGAAACTCAATGGTCGATCCTCATCCGTCTCATCGGGTCGAGGATTTGAACTCACGATCACACGGACGTGTGTCGGGTATAGATACCCCCGGGCTATCACCGCACTAACCGTTAACCCGTATTAACCCTTATAGCAACTTAATTAACAACCAGAAGAACGCTACCTAATTACTAGCTAGCTCTGAACGACGGCCAATAAATTTTGTTACCGACAGATTTACTAATAATAATTTTAATAAGCGTTATAAAAAACTGCTGATATTAAATATTCATGTTTCATTATCCTAACTATGTCATTCAGCTGTATTTTGTCATTTACTAAATTTATTATTAAAATTTCAATACGAAACTCAATCACGCTCGTTAAACACTCGTACGGGTTTAAATTCTGAATTGTGTGGATTGGAAACGATATATGGGGTTTAACAAAAGTATGATTTCAATTGAAAAGTACTTATTTCTAATATCCTTCAGACAATTCTGTTTTAGTTGGCCTAAAATTTCGATAAATTATTAAAACTACAATGGCATTTGCCAGTCCATAAGTTATTTTTGACTATTTTCCGTACTGTAGACTATTTGGCTGTAAAAGAGGAAGTGTTAAATAGTTTTGATTGGAAAAAGTCCTCACAAGCGCAGCGATGTCCTCGCGTAATTCGGGGAAATTAGTCATGAGTTTGACGAAAGGGGGGAGTACAGATACTTACGTGCAATATGTGGATTATGCTATTATTGATTCGCAATTTTAAATCGTTGGGCATTCTTTGTAATAATTCTTGAATATTATAAAGAATGCATAGAAACTTTAACGGTAATGGATAAGTATGCCCCAAAAAATTGTGAATTTTTTACCACTAGTTCAGACAACTTTTTCACCAAATTTCATTTTCATCGTTTAATAAGTAGTTTGTAGACATATTTGGTTTTAGATAAAACTCTAAGCCGCTAAGATAAAAGATAAGCCTCTGAGCACGCCCAAATAGCCCAGCAGCCTTCGCTGAGAATGGAGTCACTTGGCCAATCGAACGCGTCCAGTTGGCTGTGAAATGCAGAATCATCCTTCACCATCTAAATGTATAGTTGACATGGAAAATACGCTCACAGAAATGCAGCGAGTCCGCTCAATATGTGCCCCGGAAAATTCTTAAACTATATAAGAGCCCCTGCAGACAGACATCAAAACTATAATTAATTAAATTTAATTTTTCAGATAATATAATATTTTTTCATTAGGCTGCGTGAACAAAGCTATTCTTTCACTGGACCAACAACCAATAGAATAGAAGATCCTAAAGTGGAATCTGCGTAAAGAAACCGCTATGTGAAAAGTCTCTGAACTTTCAACCTAGCGCAACGAATTACTTCGAACTATGTATCTGGTGATCGAGTCAAACTGGCTAGACCATATCTGGATTTGACAGAAACTACAGACAAACGCAAATTCTCACTAAATCACTAACGATCCTCAGTTCTAACAGAAGTGTCAATTGAGGTGGAAAATTAAAAAAGATATATCCGAAACGATGTTTTCATAAACATTATTTAAAATTAACGATTCCTTAAAATTCCTTGCCCCTTTCCAAAAGAATTAACTTTAAACTGATTACAATTTTATTGAATTTTAAGCAAAGCTTAAATACAAATAGCCTTCATGATTTACGAGCATTTTTTTATTTCCCTTGCAACAACTAACTACTAAAGTAGTAACAAAGACAATCAAATTACCCGGATTACTACTGGTAGTAAAATTGGTAACACGCGCAACAAAGGTAAAAATCGCCAAAATTTTTGACTCTATTTTTTAATCCTAAAACTAAATTGTAAGTAACTAAATTATGAATAAGGTCTGTAACTATTCGCTGGCGACACCTACGCTCACGAATTCAGCATAAATTCTGACAATGTCGCCAAATGTTCAGTACATTTGCTGCTGAATTTAAAATTTGTTGGACGTGAAACCTTGTGCACACGATAATGACAATCATCGAGAACCATAAAAAATCAATTTAGAAACTGACAAACGAATCGTGATAACACTAATTAGATAAAACGAACTTTGTACTTAATCTTAACTTTTATTTATTTCTAGTATTCATATTTGACATTATATATTTGGATAAACACATCACAAAACCAAATGTCGATTTGTCGGCGATGTAGTTAAACATATTTTATTCTGCGTCAATTTTGTGTATACAATTTATGATAGTTAAGGTAACGTTGCTCACGATTCACGTAGATCGTTTATAATATAATACAGCTATGGGTATGAAAATAACACAACAACATAAAATTTCTCTGCCTTCAGATTGAAATCTTTTAATCAAATCTAAGAATTGTATCCATTTCAATCTTACATCATCCTTTTCCATCAAAACTTTCCTGTTGTTGTACGTTTTAGTGAACCGAAAAAGAATTTTTTTTCAGTATACTTTGTTATTGAGTTACTGATGACTTCGAGCTGTCGTCATGAGCTCTTACAATTTTACTGATACTTGTACGGGAAACACCAGTTGCATTACGAACTCTTTGTTGTATCTTATTAAAATAGTTTTTCTCGGACGTATTTATAAATTTAACTGAACTATCAGTTTAAAAATAAAGACATATATTAAAAATAATTTCATCAGTTTATTTATTTATGGATTTCCCTTTTCTTGAGATGTTCGGCATCATTATGAAAGCGACTCTTATAGTTAGACTGTAGTGGATAATAATGGGGCCTTTAATGGCCACAGTGTAGGTGTAGGTGTTTGTGAAGGATTTTGCCATCCATCACAACATCAGTACATTGACACCATACCTTTTTAAAAATTAAATATAAACAAATATATACGCAAATATATTCAATGTCGTATGTGTACAAGGCCTAAAGAGATGTGTAGGCGACATAGTAGAAGTGCGGTAAGCTCGTTTCCTGCATGTAAGAATGTGAAATACAACTACAATACTTGTTGGTACTGGCAGTTGTATTCAATCGTAAGTATCTTTTGACGACACATGGTGTTACACTTCTGGCAAATCGATTGCAGCGCCCATGAGCACTAATATGATCAGCTCTCTCCAAACTCCAAGAGGGCCAAACTATGCTCACATTCTTGCTATAATTATAATCAGTGCCCATAATATATGTAAACTTCTATTGTTTGCAGTCGTTACTCCAGCGTTCACGTCTGCTGTTTTTGTATAAGAAATGTTTATATTTCTAAATACGATCACTAGGGGTCAGTGCTTGAATCTCTATACAGAAATACAGTTGACGCATAAGTTACATATGTTGAGGACGTCCCCCTCGCTACACCCTCAACACACACCGGCCTTCAGACAACACTTTCACCAGGTAGGCACGTGCCTGAGCGCTTCTCACCGACTTGCGATCCCGTGGTAGCCATTCAAAGCAACGCCCTAGGCCGAGGGCGGTTCCTTCCGCCAGGTTATCGGCGAGGGAGCCCTTAAGCTCGTTGCTGCACACATTTTGTTCTGCGCTCGCCCTAAACCATACATGTCCGGTCACTCTTGAAAGGCCATTAGGGCCCCAAGAATTTAGCCATTTCGAAAAAAACATACGTTATAATTACGTTTATCAATCAACAAACTGACTCTTAGGCCACTGAACATTAGCAATACTCGCCGAGTGGACAAGTTGTAAAAGTGAAACCGACATATACTACTGTAGTAGTAACAGTAGCCTTAGCAGTAGCCGTAGTAGTAACCGTACCAGTAACAGTATTATATGCCGGTTTATCTCTTCCGACCGGTTCACTACTACTCCCTACCACTACCAGTACTACTGCTACTATAAGGATATCCAGCCTAGCTAGCTGTGACTTATTAAGCCATTTTTATTTTGTGAAATTGTTTTTCTTTCTTACTTTAGGTAGGATCTTGTAAGGTCGGCTGGGGACCCACATCCCTCGTGGTATTGCAGGTGTCCATGGGCAGCGGTGACGTCGTACCTATAGTGGACCGCGCGCCCGTCGGCCACTTCTTCTATAAATAAATTATAATAAATAGGACAGAATAGAAAAAATTACACACACCAGTGCAGGAAATTTGAACCCGTTGTGATATCGATTTTGACCTTTACAATAGACATGATCATAATAGTTCAATTTTGATTTGACAAAAACAAAATAGCACAGACCGATTATATACTCGTAAATATTTAATGCCGCGTCTGGTATTTGTAAGTTGATATTTGTATATTTATATTGATATTTTGATTTTGATATTTATATTTGTATACTCTTTTACGGGGTTATTTAGACGGCCGGCCACGGCTTAAGATAGTCACAAGACAGGTGGATTGGGTTGTCGGTGCCCAATATCAGGCACAGCATTGTTGCGCATTTAGTACCATGCAGATGACATGGGAGCTAATTTTTATTGAACGTGGGCAATAGTTACTCCCCGACAATGTACAATCAAATAAATAACCCCATATTAATACACAATATACAACCAAATAAATCTTTTTATTGCAGGAAGGAAAAAAACTCCATCCCTTTCCGAAATATAGAGCCACGAATCGAACTTAGGCGATACATACAACGTATCGCAAACTTCCAAGATGGCCGAATGGAGAACTTTTCAAGTAAAGTTAGACAAACTTATCCGTGCGTGTAACTGATGGTGCTACTATTATTGTTAAACGTCGAGAAATCATTTTGTATGAGATACAATAAAATATTTCTGTGCAATAATGAGTTAGTCCAACTAAATTCAAAACAATAACAAACTTAATAAATTATTAATAAATTCAATAAACTAATACACATTGTAGATATCGGAGCCAAGTAAGTCAAATATTGGTAGTTAGTTACTAAATTTGACGTACGCAAAAATAAATTTGTCGGAGTGTAATTTAGGAGGCACGCGAAGCGCACGCCAGTAATTGGGCGCAGTTAGCTTAACGATGGGGCCAACCGTGGTAAAAAGTTTCCCCAGTTATCGAATGTCGGCATTGTGCCCATCAGTTAAAGTACGTGCCAGGAAGGGAGCAGATAAGTAACTCTAATGCTTGCGACGTTTGTATGAAAATGGTAAAAAACTAAGCTTTTTCTCAGGAAATAATACATATAGGTAACGTTTTAAACTTTTGCGTTTTGTACACATTTTGTATTGTAAATCGGGTCTGTAAACGAGTCAACTCGTGACCACGGCTGGTGTAACGGTGCCGAAACGTCGAGTAGGAATAAAAGGTAAAGAAATGCCTTTGTTATATGCGTTCAGACCCAATTTACAATATAAAATGAATACAATATAAAAGGTATTTTTTTCCTGGTTGTTTTGTGGGATTTTCGTGACCGTAAACTGTAATCAGCCACTGTTCCACTGTTGGACGTGGGCCTCAATCTTTCCAAATTCTATTTACTACACCCTAAAACAACGCAGTGCTTCTACGGACGTGCCAACATTACGTGAGCATTTTTAAATGGCGTTCGAAAATAAAATTAATAAAATAAAAAAAAAAAAAAAAAAAAAAAAACTCCTTATTGTACAACAATACATGTAGTAAAAAAGACAATTTAAGTAAAACAATTTAGGAGGGGGACTGTGCACGCTGTAATCCAACAGCCACTGGGCGCGCTCGAGTGGCCTCGTTACCCCTCTCTCACAGAAGACTATCTTGAAATGTACTGCATTTCACACTTAAATTCTCTCAATGTACGTATGTGTTTCGGTAGTGAGTGAGATATGCCAGGGCCTATTCCCATCCCATCCTATCCTATGCCTCCGCATTTTCATAACCTTTTGTCCAATACTATTCTATATTTCCAAAGGTAGGCAGCGCATGCGGAAGCGTGCCAAAGTTAGTCGTTCTGGACTGATGTTAGCATATATCGAATGGGCGACATTAGCATCTTATCACCAGGTGGACTGTCTGCCACCATCTCCTACATAAACAAAACTTCCATTAGTACAAGTATTTAATCTCATCATCATCGTCATTCTGAGCTATTTGTAAGCCCATTGTAAGCCCACTTGTTTAAGCCTCTCTTTCACTCCATTTCTCTCTGTCTTGCGCTAGCTAGTCTAGTGATATTACTTTATCAACGATTTGGAAACCAACAACTATTATTGATAACAATAAACATTTAATTTAGATACAACAGATCCGTATGAAACCTTTACTTTTAATTAAAATAATTAAAACTTCTAGTTTAGTAAAAATACAAACTAACACCGGTAGCTTCAGTATGTGTACCTATATGCAGTGCAATGCAACCAGTCCTTTCTGCTGCTGGACGTGGGCCCCCTAATGCACATTGTTACGTGCATGAGGGATGAATGGACTCAAAACTGGTTAAGCTGGTTAAAAATTCGCTGGCCAAGCGAGTTGGCGAGTCCAGTCTTTTAGACGTGGCGTAGTTCCTCAGCGCTTGTGATAGCGGCTTTGTTCTTCCGCGGCGAAGAGATGGGGTGCTATTCTATAGTCGGCCATCACCACGCGGTACCTTTGATTAAAATAAATAAAATCTCTGCTTTAATAAAAATGCAGAATAACACTTATAGTAAAGATTCTGCAGTAAATCGTCACACATGTGAATATACATGTGTATAATTGTAACATGTGTATTATATGCGGCGTCCAACGTACGTATAATAAATCTCGCTTTATCTCCCGCCCCATAACCATTACCGTCTAACAGATTTCAAGGTCACCATAATATGTAGCTCGATTATTCGGTGATGTTTAACAAATAGCAGCTCAATAAGTTGATTATTTGGTCAATAAGTTGGTAATACGGAAATTGATGTACGTCTTCAGACGGCAAGATTTGTAGGAAGCTCTGAAATCCTGAGGATGGTGGACTTCGCCCTGTGTCAGTCGACTATCACCTACCTGTATTACAAAATAATAATAATAATAATAATAAACCCACTTTCCCAACTTCTTCACTTTACCTTTTCTTTACCTTCAGCTTTGACGCAAATGAATCAATATCGTTTTGTCACTTACGCCGAAGGCTGCTATTAACTCAGACGTGCTTTTTATTAAATTGCTTTTACTATTACTATTGCGCTTATTTCGTCATTGTCGACTTTAGTGTCCGGTCGTCCACGGGGCTTGTTCTTGAGGCCCCAATTTGCATAACAGAAACGATCAAATCAAAAACGCACTGTGCGTTCGTTTGCGGTGTTTGATCCGTACACATCGTTGATATTGCGTGCTGTCTGTGCTGCGTTGCTGCCACGATGGAAATCATATTCATAAATAACACGAATTTTTAACTTTTCCATTGTCGGAAACACAACAATATCTAAGCAAAATGTCGTTTGCTGGAAAAACAAATGAATAACTGATTTTGAAAATGAATGTCATAGCTTTAAATTGAAATTAATTGGAATTTGGATTTCCAAACCAAATGCAAGACAACTAAGTTCAAAGTGGCCACTATGAACAAACGGCAATTTCATAGGTAAGGCCCCTATACTTAGATACCACAGAAATGCACTAAAAAGGTGTATAAATCTATCAAAATAAAAAATAACTACACAAAATGAAGAGTAGGTACCTAATATAAGGACCATTGCAGCTAAAAAATCCTTTTCGTTTTTAGGCAAAAAAAATGTACACTAAATTGAACAAAAATTGAACATTTGTAATCTGCTAAAGAACCCATGTAACACAAAAAGTTGATGCATTTAAAAAAAAAACTAAGCTGTAATGACACTGATAACATCATGAATATAGTACAATAAATTAAATATGCTCATACAAACCTACGCATATGCATACACACACTCTCACACAACACTCAAACTCTCATGCCCAATTTCATTTTGTAAATATACATAATGTCAAATTTGTTAGTAGAATGAACTAGTCCTCACGACACCGGGGACCCTAGTGTGAGGGGCTAGCCCTTAGGTAAACCCTAGGGTTTTCGTATAACTTTGACATATGTTTAAATAAATTCCGCTATGTTCTATTCAATTCTATTCTAATATTTAAATGAGTTTAGCGCCACGTACGCCTTATTTTATAGTTTCTAGTCGTATACCTTATTTATTATCTACCTATAGTATCTGCAATTATCTTGGGGTCATTTGTAACAAAACTTTACTGCTGAGTTCCAAGAGAGGTATCCCGACTACTATCTCATGACCTACTCTATAACATGTAAATCCCACGTAAAGAATACTCGTAAAGTTAAATATGCTGAAAACTTAATTATTCATTAGTAAAGAATTTGTATTTAAATGAGTTCTTCAGAGGTTCGCTAATTAGAAACACATTTTAGTTTTATAAATCACATCATTAATAGAACGTTTGTCACATAGGAGTGCAAAAACATAAAAGTACAGTACCTTCAACAGTTTATTTTTGTGGTAATAGCTAGTCCGCAGCGCGTGTCTAGCAAATGTCCAGCTATTACCATTTATTAAAGTTGAAGTAATTTGAGCTTTTCCACCATTAACCACATTAGATATACCGATAAGGAATTACCTTATACAAGCCACATGTCAACAAACTTAAAATGTACGTTAGTTAATTAGTCATTAGTCTACAGTTTCTGAAGTATAAACAAAAAAAATACATATGTACATGTTCGATAAAGCATTTAGCAGAATGAGAGCTGAGTTTTGAAAATAATAAAATGGTAACAAAATCACTTGCATATGTCTGAACTCAATTGACAAGACAATAAATCTTAGGTGTCTAATGAATACAAAACACAGGTCAAAACTAAGAATTCGACGACCGATTAACCCAATTGGTAGTGCCCCTGTCTGCTGTGCGAAAGATCCTGTGTTCAATTCCTGGACCGATATTCATTTGTTTAAAGATAAGTGTTTGTCCGTGTCTCGATGGTGCTTTGGTCTTCTATTAATCCTTGCAAATTCTAGTAATCCTAGGAATTCTAGGTAGTTGATTATAGTGTTATTTATTACTATTATTTAAAGCCAACATCACTCGCATAATCACGTATAGTGGATAAACCCCAGCGCATAATTCGATTTTGAAGCTCATTATATTTGTAAACACAGACTGTAGCTTGCTGTTTAATTTATCCGCTTATATAATCTGATGGGTGGTCAGGAGTACAAGAGAAGGGGGTCCGAACTTCGTGCTGACTGGCAACCTCCTTATTATTCATTGCAACACCGGCTAACTGATAATAAAATTTATGAACTCTTAATTTAAATTGCAGGTGCAAGGGCGTTTCTGCAAGAGAATTTTACAACCCAAACATTTAAAGAGCATCGTGAATAATCGAATGTTGAGATTCGTTAATATTTTTTTAATCAAATCAATGCGAGTACCTAAATCAAACAACTTCAATACACGTGTGCATTTAAACTTTAGGAGGATAAAAAATAGTTTACCCCTCTTTCTACACTATACCTACTAATTAATGGGAAATAGTACTAGAAAAGTATTTAGTATTGGGCCGCATGGTGTCGTCTGGCTATAGAATATCACCACCCCATCCGCGGGTGTCGTAAAAGGCGACACCCGCGGATAACAAAGCGTCTAGCACGAGCCCTAAGGAATTACATCGCCTCTAAAATATTGCACTCGCCAATCCGCTTGGTCAGCGTGAGGTTTTAAGGCCTTACATCCCTCGTGCACAAGACAATGTGCATGAGGAGGCCCGTGTCCAACAGTGGATACTGATGGTTGCATTGCATTGCACTTGAATTCAATGTATGAATTATTTTTCCAACTATTTTTAGTGAGAACCCGTTTCTTTTTAGGTGCTTACCTATCACATGACCGATACTATTACTGGCCACTTTGAGTTTCAATATCAATTCAATTCGATATCGATTTCAAAATAAAACAAAATTCATCCAATAGCTACGATGTTCTTATTTCAAAATTAGTATTTCATTTGTTTTTCTGTATTTAAATTTTGTTTATGTGATTGTCTTGAAAATAAGTTGAATAAAATAAAGGATAAGTTGAAAATTAGTGCTATATTTGAATGTGAGTTTCGTCGCGGCACCAACGCAAGTTAGACAAATCACAATATCAATAGTGTATATGGGCCAAACACCACAAACGATCGCACCGTACGTCGATGGTTTGAACGCTTCCGTTCTGGAAATTTCGATCTTAAGGATGAGCCCCACAGACGACCTACAGCCAAGGTTAATAACGATTAATTAACAGCTATAGTGGAAATAGATCCATCTCAAAGTACAGCTGAGTTAGCAGCAAGGTTTAATGTTAGTAATAAAACAATGTTGGTTCATCTGCGTCTAATCGGCAAAATAAAGGGGGTACCATATGAACTGAACGAACGTCAGCGACAACAACGCATCTAAGTGTGCACTATGTTATTGAACCTTCACTAAAATGAAGGAATTTTCAATCGCATCGTGATTTGTGATGAGAAATGAATCCTCTACGATAACCGCAAACGTTCATATGAGTGACTGGATCCAAGAGTTGCAGCTCAATAATGTGCAAAGTGCAAGATAACTAAGAAAAAGCTAAGAAGAAACTTCTTTTTCATGACAATGCCCGCCCTCACACTTCTCATTCGACAGTTTTAAAACTTCAAAAGCTGGACCCGGAGACTCTCCCTCACCCACCATACTCACCGGACCTTGCCCCGACAGATTTCCATTTCTTTCGAAATTTGGACAACTTATTGCAAGGAAAATATTTGATTCTAAAGTAGCCATGATTAGGGTCTTTGAAGAATTGAAAGCCTTCAAAAATTTTGAAGTGGCATCAATCAACTGCCCGTGAGATGGCGAGGTGTGTAGATAGTATGGATCAATATTTCGACTACCATAATAAATATTTTTATAATAAAAGAACAAAAATTCTGTTTCTCATACAAATCGGTCCTTTTATAGGTAAGCACCTAATATTTTTCCTCGCTTTTCTGGTCTTAATTTTCATTTGACAGACTCTATCAATTTATTAGACCCAGCAACTTATTAATGTCGTATCTAACTACTAATTACTTACTAACTTACTAATTAGTAATGTCGTTTTAAGTGCGAATTAGCACAATAGCATCGCTAAATTTACAGATAATTTAATTTCAATATCTACTGCAATAATATTTTAGTGGAATTTAAAATGGAATGTTTCTATTCGACGCGAGACTTACGTTTATCTATTCTAAGATAACAATTGAATACAAATAACGATTTCCATTTTTTTTTTCATAAATTCCAATAACGAAGGATCGAAACAGTCTATCGCCCATTAGCTCTGCGTGTTTTCAAGGGACACCGTGTGACAATAAATTACATAGAGCTGGGTCTCAAAGTTTAATCGATTTTTCAAAGTACTTTTTCTAATCAAATGGGTAACGAATAATGTGACACTGCGATATATTATGTTATACATTGCAGAATGTCTACAGTTCTATCGGCAATACGTAGATACATGAAGTCTTTGAATCAAACAAAATGTCCTAATTTAAACAATTTCGATGAATGTTTTCCATGTAATGTATCACGATGACAACATATTCGATATTTATTTAAGAAAAAAAACGAACCTACTAACAATATAAAACCAATACATTTGCTAAAGTATAATCCCACATAAATGCGAAAAATAGAATAACCACACAACCGAAATGAATACTTTTGAGGGAGAATTATATGGAAAAATAATTTTGTTGATATACGAATACCTATCCACAAGTATATAAATCACGCACGAGTAGAAGTATAAAAAATCTAACAATACAATGCCTAAATAATACGAAACTCGATCTTTTGTGCTGTACATAACGTTATTTCTTGACTTCTTACAATAGAATGTCGCCAGTTCCACTTAAATTTAACCATACGCTATTAGGGAAATTTTGAATAAAAGGTGGGAAATTATGTTTTTACGTGAAAATAGTGTTGGACTCTTATGAATGTGCCTTTATTCATTGTGTGAAGTAACGAAAATTGCTCCAATAATTTTGAATGATGGATTGCTTCGTGTGAACAAAAGAAAACTAAGTAAATTGTAACAAATAGTTTTGGTGTTCACTAATTCTCATTTGCGACACAGAATATTAATGTCTATAATGTTAAATAAGCCTTGAAACACATGTTGTTAAAAACGACGGCCTTATAAAAACCATAAGTATTGCAATATCAAAATTTTACAAGCACCTTATGAAAGTATAAATATTAGGCCTGAAGTCGAAAACGCTAATAATGTTTTTTCCAAATTTGGCAAGAAGTTGAAAAAATATACGACAGTATAATGGCAAAATTAGGAGTAAAGTATAGTGGTTCATCGTTTATTTCTTGCGACCAGGCGAGTGGTGAACATAAATTTTGTAAAAATATATGAACCTAAGGAACTTTAAGGCGGAGTCCAACGATAAAGCTCCATTATTAATATATTTATGATCGCCATTTCGAGCACATGACGCCATCGTTTGACTAGATAATAGGACTTTAATTGGGCCTGAACAGAATAGAGGGCAGTAAATTTTTATTCATAACCGTTGCGGTCACTTCCACTACGAGCACGAAATATTAAATGTTATGGGACTTCGGTAAATTGCGGTGAAGGTAGCGGCAGCGCTTGGAATAAATTGCGTTTGAACGCAGACAGCGGCAGCACTTAGAATAAATCATTAAATTAATTTTAGTTCATTCCTCTGAGCTTGATAATGTACTGATAACGGTAGAATAAAGAACAAGATTTTAGTTACTAAAGTTTTTCCAAACAATCTTTCTATAATGGACAGCTCATCGGCATCTTTTATGTCGCAATAATCCGACAGTAGCTACACTTACCGCCGATGAAGTTAAAATTACTAAATTGGGATTTCCCAAAACGCTCTTTATTTAAACATGATGGCAAACGAACAGACAGGTAAGTTTATACTGGCGCCCATGGACATCCGCGATATATGCCAATCAGCATCACACCAACTTTTGCCGTCTGTGTCGTAAAAAGCGACTAATGGGTGAGCCTGAGCCCTGACTCACCACAAGCCCTGAGGATCTACGCCACTTCTAAAAAGTTGACATGTCACTTGTGACAAGTAACGTTTGACACATTGACTTGCGTTTACAAATCCTGACCCAACAAGTAAAGCTTAGAACCTTAGTTAACCTTAAAACCTTAGTAGACAGTTACAGTAACGAACGCTGGAACGTCCCCGGATGTTGTTATTGTTCTTTATACGAGTATATCGTTGCCATAAGCCGTAATTTCAGTTAAACGTTGGTTAAATCTATCCTAAATATTGATGTCATATTAATTCTTTTCCAGGGACTACTTTCCAATTTGTAACTTACATAACTTTTAATATCATTGTCTACACCACTTCCAATATAAAAATTGGAAGATCATAAAACCTGAATGCGCAGTATTTCAGCGGGGGTCCATTAACATGACACATTAACCTTTGCCGTGACCGCCTCTAAAATTAACGGAACCTGCGTTGCTCTTGCCAACTGCCTATTAACGACTATTTGCTTTTTATCCGTTAAAATGTACATGTGCACCACGGGGGAAATTTTATTATTTGTTCGTGGTCCTTTGTATTTTAAAGTGGGCTCTGTTTATTGCTCTCGCCAATTACATATTTTTTTCTATTTAATATTGTGCTTTCGAAAATAATTCCTTATTTATACAGAGACGATTTATAGACCGTAAAGGGCAAGTACTTCGAGTACAAGTATATAGCTGCAACAGCAGCAACGAAATACCGATTATTCTAGGCCATGATCCCGACTAGCATTAATAATATTTTTACAGAAGAATAATATATTGACACTTATTTTAGATATTAATTGAATCTTCCGGGCTACTTGGCCGAGGTCTTCTGGAATCTTCTGGAAGCGGTTGACATCTTCAGTGACGACTGCGTTCACTTTCGGAGAGATGTTATCTCTTCGGCTTCTCGAGCGCAACTGGAGCTGCGCTGCGCTGCGCCACTGAAGATGTCAACCGCAGTTGTTGACGAAAAGTTTGGAAGAAAGAGAAGAGATTCCAGAAGACCTCGGCCAAGTAGCCCGGAAGATTCAATTAATATGGACACCGGCCGAGAAAGCCTACACTCCACTATACTTATTTTAGAATTTGGTAGCTCTAGCTACTGTGAACCCCTGTTTGGGAAACCACAAAGCGGATTAAACACCTCTTTAGGCAGCCCGTGCCGGTGCAAACAACAGCGAAGTTTTGAGTGTTTCATAGAATTATGCGAATTAAATTCCTTAATAGTATTCACCACACCGCTAGGCGTTGCGACGTATCATGGAATTTTTATGTTGTCAGTATAGCTATTCCTCAGTTCACAGTTTGTCACAAGAACTTCCCCTACAAAAGAATACCCCACCCCGCCCAGAGTGACACAACGCAACAGTCTCGTTGTTCAAAAATTTCATATAACATCTATGTTCACAAGCGTAATGCCGTGACACAAATATTCTTAACACGTTGACGGACAATTGCGGCTATAGCCGTCAAAGCGAAGTTCACAATGTGGCATGACTGCTATAGCCGTCCAAAACGAAACGGTCGTTTTTAGACACTACGGCTATAGCAGCACAAATGTGCACTTACTGGCGTATACGTAGAAGCATAGTGTCGTGTTTTGAAAACATCTTTTTAGGTTGAAGTTCATATTTCACCTGTTATACGAGTTGCAGATTCAGTATGCACGTGGTTGTGAAGGGAGTAGTGCGATCGTGTTTTCTATTGAATTTATAGTTCTTATTGATACGTTTAACGATATTTATTATTATTTATATAACTATACTGGTATGTATTTGTTTATTATTCATTTTATACTTTAAACAAAAATAAAAGTTTATTTAAGCAGAAAGAGTAAAACTATACTTCTAACATTCTAAAAATCACAAAAACATATAGTGTCAATTTTCGAACTTCGCTTGTTCCTACTGTCCGTCAACGTGTTAATTAAACGTATGAGAACAAACATAGCTTGAGAAGTTTCTATTGTGACACTAGTAAACTGTAAAATCGTATGATGCGGCATTTTATCACGCGCTTTCATGGAATCTATACATATAATAAAATGGAAATAAAGCCGAGTTTGTACATGGAATATTTTGTGTTAATAATGAATAATGAAGGTGTTCTATATGAACGCTACCGAACCCAAAACAGCCGTTTTAGAATGTTTGTCTGTCTGAAGGTGCATCACGCAAAAGCCACTGAACAGAATTTAATGACATTTGGTATAATTATGGCATATGACTTGGGTTAACATATAGGGTACAATCTCGGGAACATCTCGCACTCCCCCTTACAGGCGGCGGAGGAAACAGTGCCGGGATTTGCTCCCTTTTTGTAGTCCGCCAATACGGACAGCTCCCTGGAGTGACCCTTTTGGGTCGTGGTACCACCTCAGAATTCTTCACGCCACCCTCTCGGTACTAGTCTATAGAGGGGATTCCGCTGGTGGAAATCCCATAGGCGGCGACATAAGTAGCCCCATCGGTTGACGCGCCTTTGGGCGCGATCAGGTCGCGCAGAAAGCGTGCAAGGGCGCCAAGCCCTCTGATATGTGGGAGGCGCGAACCATCGGCGAGGGAGAACATGATACCTTGCCAGCAAAGCAGGGTACATTTTATCCTGATCGGTTATCAAGTTGCTGAGAGAATTATTATTAAGTACCCATGTACAATTTCAGCCGTTACATAAAATCCACTAAATAGATTTTGTGGTGATGCGCGCCTGATAACATCTAATAGCAATATGTTGGTACAAGGAGAAGTTATTGGTATTGGTATTTTGGATCATTAGAATTCAAATACAATGACGAGGAAGCTCTGGTGAATTAAGCAACGACATGTACAACAGAATAAAGTAATAAAGTAAAACTAAAATGAAATACATATAATAATACATACGTAGTGATAACAAAAACACAACTACGAGGGTAGTTCCTTTATAATATATCTACCCAACCAATATTAATACTCTGCTCTATGTGTATGTCATCGCTGTCACTGTCCTGTCAGTCTCACATGAATCTAATTGGAATTACGTACTAAACTTTAGCTATCGACTAATAGGCGTAATTTAATTTTCCCTGTGTTCTAGAAAATTGTGTATTTAAGAATCCAAGATCTGTGGACATCTGTATATCAGATTGGAGTACCGTGTTTCCCACTATCAACCGATTTTCTTTCCTTCTCATTGCTACAATTTTGTGGAAGCGTCAAAGCCTGTTGAGATTAAACGGAGTCTGGGTTTGATACTATCTTGGCTGATACTATTTTGGCCATTACTAATGAAACAGAAAGAGCGAGTATTCGAGTGTCAGTTACACTTTATCTACTTATATCTATACATCGTAATAGACCATTAAATACTTAAGAAACAGACAGTGCCAAAACAATATTTTTTGAAATATTTGTCTCTCTGTCTGTTTGAGCTTTACCTACGTATAGGTCTTATGAAGACGTTTAATATTTGGATCCAATCTATATAGTATAATGAGAATTCGAGTATAGTGAGGGGACATCCCAGGTGACTAAACTACGAAAAAAATAGCCACGGTCCAATGCAGCAGAAGATAATCATAAGTCCACGGGAAAGAAGTAGCGGCCACCGCTAATTTTATATAAAACCTTCCAGTTATATGTGTACCGGGAAGTGCAGTGGTGGTTTGCTGCGCAGCATATGCTGCATGGGCCGCCCTCCGGCCAGATAAACCAGCGACTTGAAGAAGTTTAACAATGGTGGCTGCATGTAAGAGCCGAAGATCACTTGTAGTGGCGAGACATATCAGGAGAGCTTATATAGGCCTATTTTAGGCAGTGAAGAGACCTAGGCCGATGGAATAGTATATGTGTAGTGGAATTTTGGGTACAATTAATTACAACTAAGAATTAACGTTTTTTTATAGGAAGAAAGTGGCAGACTAGCAGACAGTCCCCTGATGCTAAGTGGTTATTGCCGCCCATGGACGCCCATGGACATTCGTGATACAGATGTATCTGTCAAGAATGATAAACGTTGCCCCCGGATGCGTTCCATTGCCCGCCTACTTTTGGATAATTCCAAGTGGATTTGTAAAATGGATTGGGATAGTACAGGGTCTGGGGTATATAATGGAATGAGACATTACACATTCTACTCAATAGTGTGGAATAGGATAGGAAATGTGCTCGTGAAAAATTAACTCACTCCCTGCTAGATTTTAGTAGATTTAGATTGCCTGCTTATCAGACATTTTCTTTGTATAAAAACGTTGATACGACTATGTTTCACAATAGTCTTCTATAATCGCAAGACATAAGCATTCTAAGACATCGCCTCGTACAATAAAATTCTATAATAATGTCATTGCACAATATTACTGCATCGCGCCTTGCACCCAAACGAGTTTCAATACATTCCCTAAACGATTATAAACATTGCGCAGTCCGTAAAATTGCACGATATACTAGATCGTCTATCGTAAAGAAAATATTTGCTAAACTTTTATTTCATCAGATGAAAGCTGTTGACCATGGTTTTGTTTCTTTTAAATGTGAAATATATGTAAATTCAATTTCAGTGCAATAAATACAACAATACATTTATGCAATACTGAAAATGTTTATTTCAAGAATACGTGGTAAATTACGATTCAAATTTGTTTTTATAACCACGATAAAATGCAAATTAAAAATCTTTGACAGAAGCTACTCGTACTAAATTTCAGAATTCCACGGAATGTTACACGCGGGAGACTGCCGTGCCATGTTTCGACTGTGAATGACAGTTCTCGTCGTTCACTGCCCTCATCCAGAGCTCGTCCCTCATCTCACAGTCCATTCCGTCCCCATCCTTATTCAGAACTGTAGGCAACACATCTGTGGGCGTGTCAACATTCGTCATTTTTAATTATATCGGCAGCCGGTGTCTATGGACGTTGACATGTCGTACATGAACATCTTCGCAGATATCTATGAACAACAGTATTCACTTACCTGCAAACGGGACTTAAACGGTACTGTTTAAAGAAAATCGGGTTTGAAAAATGACACTATATAGCATCTAAATAGTGACTTGACTCTTTTATACTTCAATAACTTAACACAGCAAGTCATTTAATGGTCGCTACAATGTAAAAGAATCTAGAATTTTCGTAGGATTATCATCATCAAGGTAAAAAGCAAAGTAACTATGAGTTTTACGTTCTAGTGGAAATGGAATCTAATCTACGTACAAAATAAAAGGCCATCCATCAGGAAATTCTCTCACAAGATTGTCGTCTATTTCCCGCAAATGATACTGTCACCTGTTTGCCATTTGTTTTCCGCAGACGCTTTATTTTTTCGTGTTTACCTTATAAGTATATTATCTGCTTCTATTTTGTTGCTCTTCCAACCTGATGATTGTTCGGAAATGGACACACTTTAGGTACCTAGGGGCACACAAAGTTGGCCCATGCAAAACTTGCAGGGTGTTTTGCATCGTCTGCTATTAGTGGAAAAGCGTCATTGTCCGCACTGTACCCTCGCTAGCCTTCTCCAGTTCACCGAACTGTGTTGCACATTTTAAAGTAAGTTTTGTAGTTCAATCAATATGACAACTTGGATATGATATCTATCTTGTCTTGTAGAACAATATCGAATACGATCTATGGCAATTTCAATAATTCACGTTCTGAAGTAGTATTTTTGTTTGCCAAAGTAAACCAATTAGGTAACAGATAACAGCGTGGCACTATCATTAAACTTTTTACCGCCTGGACCGCTAAAAAGTGCCGCATCCCAGGCACCGGCCGCTGATAAATTCGAGATTGATCGTATCTGCGCAGGCAATTAAGATAAGGGAACATTGTGCTGTCACAGTATCTCACGGTGTACGTTTAGCGGACACACGCTCGATTTATGCCGCTTAGGATTACGGAGCAGGAAGCACACTCGCTTGGTTATTTTACGAGTACCATGGTATTTAATTGTGCTCACACGGCTCTATATTACATCACAGAGATCACGACTTGTTATTTTCAGAAACAATTCACTACATCTTGACTAACGGATTCAAAATGCTGGACACGGATTTAAATAAAATTTGGCAGAAAAATAGATTTGGTCTATAGCTCGGTTCGAATTGGTTCGAAGTTGAGCCAAATCGGTTCAGTACTTCCCAAATTTGTAAACATTTCAAAAATCCCAAAAAAAATTGACAGCCCTCCCTTCCGATTGACGCTGCCAATGGCTTTTCATTTTTGTTATGTTTTTAATAGTTCTTTCTAGAATAAAGATTTGATAAGACTGTTACGGCTTCATGTTCGACTTCTTTATTCCAGATAAAGTAAGATAATAATGTGCTTTCACTTAGCATTATCGTGGGTATTTCATTGTGTATTTAATTGTTTCTTTTTTATTGAAAAAAGGTGGCAGACGAGTGGACAGTCCACCTGGATATTATCGCCCATAGACATCTGCAGGACCTGTCAACATCAGTCCAGAATGACAAACGTTATCACGGCCCGCATGCACTGCTTATCTTATTGTTTCTTAATTCATTGATGTCACTTTTTACTTTGATTTAATGATGGACAACCTAGGAAATGTTGTATCTACTATTACAATAACTCACGATGTACATTTAGCGGACACACGTCAGATTTATGCGTCCCACATAGAATTAAGTTGGAAGACAGCACTCGCTTAATTATTCTACCATGGTATTTAGTCGTGCTTGCAACTGTTTCTATTCTTTGTGTAATTTGTTTGCTCGTTAGTTATTTTTTTTATTTTAAACTACGTATAAAAAAAATCCAGAGCGTCGGTAATACACATATAGTCTCTATGTTTCTCGATACATGGTCTCCAATCGAGGACTCATCTACCCTAATCAGTTATCGGTCCTTCGACCTGATATGGCCTACTAGCTTTTTCCCGCGACTTCGTTCTAAACATTTTCGTATTTATAATATTAGTGTAATGAAAATTAATTACGATCAAGAAACAACATTTTAATTGGCTCGAATGGTGCCCTGCCGAAACCAGGAGGGATTATCAGATTTCTAGTATTACATGCAATAACATCTACACACTTTTTCCACCGAAAAGCAGTAAATTAAAAAGTAAACTCCGTTGGCTTTTGTTACTAAATTATACATAGTAGATAATGTTAGCGGCCTTCCTTTTACGCTCTTACGCGCTGTTCCCCAACCTCCAACCTCTAGGCATAAAGGAAAGTCAGCAGGATGTGATGAATGAGCCGACTTTCTTATGGTAATATTAGTATGATAAATAACACATCCCTTATACATTGCAGGAGGGTCGCGGATTTTTGTGCTTCGCTTGTTTTCTATCGAGTTGTTTTTTTCTCGTTTTATTCACTAATATTCAGTAAATACGCAGTGATATTTGATCTTCACAATTCCTATGGAAATAAATATAAAATATATTTCAGCGTGTAAATCTGAGTGTTTGTAGAACATTGTTTAAACTAAACGAATATGTAGCATAGCAATATTTCTTATATTTGTTACTCTTGAAATGTTAATTGTGAAATGTTTTGTGAAATGTTAATTGTTCTCCGATCAATACAAGTCACTTCGGTTCATACTTCAATATCAGCCTTTCACATCTGCAGGGCAAAGACCTTTAAATTACTGGGCAGTTTTAGGTAATAATTTTCCACGCAGGCCCAGTGCAGATTGGTGGATATATATGTTCGAGATTATTTTTGTTATGGAACATGCATGCAGGTTTACTTATGATATTTTCTTTCATCGCCTACCTTTAGTGATATTTTTTTTAAATCCACTCTTAAGTTAAACCGAAGATTTGAATTCACAGCCTCACTCACGAATAAGATTCGAGAATGAATACCCCTAGGTTATCACCAGGTACATACCTACATATCCTGTATTTTATACATTTATACTGTTTATTCAATTGATTTGTTATATTTATATAAAAATTTCGACTTTATAAATAAAATCCAAAGGGGTACTGCAAGCACTATTCAAACAGTTCTGTTTGCCACAAAATTAAATTCTCAATCTAATGCATAAGAGCTTATAATAAGTTCTCATTAACAAAGTTAATAACAGCAATTACCGTATTGTAAGTAGTATGAGAAAGCGTGTTTGTGCATACGCCGCACGCTACCAGCGTAAACGGAAACACCTAAAAAACTAATTAAAATTAAACCGCGCTTTAAATTGAAATAACGACTTTGTTTTTCTTACCTTACACAACATTATTGTCTCTACGTATTCGCTCCAGTAAGGCGATACCACAGCGATTATTGTATTGAAAATAATTTACATTTTGTCATTGCTAATGATATATATACTTATATAATTGACAGTCAGGATTAAACTTAGAGATGATTGGTACTAAAATGTATATTACTCGTATCAAAAAACTTCCGTTAAATGCACTAACGTGTTTCGAAAGTGTGTGACATTTGCTACATCCATTTTCCATCCCATCTCATTCCATGGATTAGTAAATGTAATTAGATATGAAAGTCTCTCATCCTATATTCTCTACTCCCCATACCATTCCATCCAGTCCCATCGAGTAAAAAGTACAACAAAATAAAGAGTATCTCACCCTATTAAACTCCCTGTCTATTCCAAGGAAGAATATGGTATGTAATTGAATGAGAAAATTATCGTCGCCGTGTTATATATTCCCCATACTTCTTAGTCCTATTATAGGAAATAAATTAAAATAGTTCGTTTTGTCCTTTTTCATACTAGTTTGTCAAAGGCACGACTTTTGTTCGCGAACACGTAATCACTTATGTCTCGCGGGCGTTAAGTTTCTGTAAACCGAAGTCGCTCGAGCTCTCGACTCTAATCATTGAGTCCCAAGTCGGTGAAAACAACAACTCGAAACGACCTCGCTTCATTCGTGCCTTCAAGTTGGGGAATAACTTAGAAATTCAATTTGCAGTCGGGGAATGGTGCAGCGGTGCCCTGTTGTGATCCCTGAAACACTAACTTAAACATTGTTGACAGCAATTGCTGCGTTAATATTTAATTGCAAATAACTTATACATCAAAAAATAAATACTTACCCTCGATGCCTTATTTAATCATTGATGACCGCATAGCTCAGCTGGAGTTAGACATATGTAGATAAACAACGCAATTCCGAGAAATTGTATCGAACCAACATTGTCACTTTTTTCCTTCATATATGGCAATGGTGCAATTAGCACATTCTGCCAGTGTTAAGTTTTCTTCTTAATCAATAATTTTACAGTCTAGTCGTAGGTATATAAGAAGTGACACTGTAGACTTTTGGCGGGATCTCGAGAAGTGTAGTTAAGTTTTGTTTGAATAATTATAAGAAATGTATATTAGATGTTTTGTGGTTTAAGTCATAGTCTATTAAACTTCAAAGTGTTTTTCGTGCGTGGTGTTTGAGATAATAACCAAATAAAAGCGTGGGACTGCCTTTTCGTGTGCTTCTAAGGAGTCCTCCTTTGTCCTCGGTAAACCTATTATCGCTTTACTGAGCTACTCCTGGCTTACTTCAACGGGACGGGACCACGAATAAAATTTAACAATGGGAAACCACTCATCAATAAAACGAAACATCTGTCTGAACTCTGTTCACCTTTAGACGAATTTTCACAATAATTGATTATAGCGCAATTAGACGTTTGTGTTCTGTAACAACAACGAGCACCGCGTGAAGTGGGAACTTAGCACCAACTTCGGAACACGCAGCGACGGTCACCTTGCGTTTTCTATTCCTCGTGGTAGTGCCCATACCAGCTGTACAAAGTGATTTCAGATTATTTTCCCGGTCGGACATTCACTTGTTTAAGAAACAACAATTTGTTCTAGTTTTGGTGAAGTGTGTTAGTCTTTGTATGTGTCTCTGACAGCCAGGACACATGGAATTCCAGTATGATTCCAGTATTCCAATAGGCTATTGATGTGATGGTAAGTGGCTACCATTCCCCATGGACACCTGCAACACCAGCTACGATATGGGGTTCTTCGAGAGAGCTGTGAATAGGATTTTGCAAGGTCGGCGGCGCGCCCGTATACCCCCTGGTGTTGCAGGTGTCCATGGGCGGCGGTAACACTTACCATCACGTGGGACCGCTTGCTCGTCCGCCCACTAATCTGTAAAAAAAAAAAAAAAGAAAAAAAGGTAGGCGGGTGCGCTGACGGGAACCCTACTTCATAGCGTAGCGGGAAAATGTCAGCTGGCTTTATTTATTATTATTATTATTCTTTTTTTATTCTTGCGCTCGACTGGCCACGTTACCCCTCTCTCACAGAAGACTACCTTGAAATGTAGGTACTGCATTTCCCACTTTATCTTATTTCCCTGATGTACATACGTGTTTCAGTAGTCAGTGAGATGTGCCAGAGCTCATTTCCATCCTCTCCCCCCCATTTTCCCAACCCTTTCTCCAAATCCATTCCTATATCTCCAAAGGTAGGCAGCGCATTCGGGGGCGTGCCAACGTTTGTCATTTTGGACTAATGTTGACATGTATCGCGGATGTCTATGGGCGACAGTATCCACTTACCATCTGGTTGTCTGTATGCTCGTCTGCTATACCTTGTCTTCAAGTAAAAATTCAAGTCTTGGTCAAAAAAAAATGACGCCTACCATCTAAAGCGATGACTCACAGCATTCTTAACGGGAACCGAGTTGAATTAGGTTATGGATAAGGGGCGACATTGTAACGTCTGATAAAACAAAATGGCGCCGTAATGTCATTTTCGTATTGAAGAAAATCACGAAAAGGTTGCTTACACGCACATCTTCCATAAATCACCCTAAATGGCAACTAAAAATACTTCGAAGCAGATATAATCAGTTAAATAATTTTCTGTCATAATTAATAGCTTTGTGCTAATGACTTTAGATACTGATGTGAAGCAACATTCAAATTAACTGTATAAATTACAAAGTAGTGGTGTAATTAATTTAATTTCATGTCAAAACACAATGTGCACACGGCAATTTGTTTAAAAGAGATAGAATAATAATAAATAAAATGTAACAGCGCGCGTCCCACCGTCATGGATGACAAATGATCACGATAACAATTTTTTGGTCGCCAAAATTCACATTTTCAACATCCGCATAAAATAAATTGTCATATTTATTTCGATAGTCATTTTTGTGCTAAAACTGAGCACTTCATGAATATCATAAAATACATCTGAAAATAAAGTTTTGTATAGTCATTTCAGTCGAAATTACTCAGAGTTACCTACCTACTCTTGTATTTTTATAGCAACTTGACTTAATTAAAAGTAAGAAAAAATACGAGAACTTAAATAAGTATATTTCAATTATTGTGACCTACTGATAGGTTTTAATTATACTAGCGATGGTAGCCAACCAGTTGACCACTTACCAATCTCAAAAATAGGTATTTTTATATGTAAACAATCCCAGAGCTCATGGTAAAAATAATTTGAACGTATTCTCAAGAGGCCGCGTAAATCTACGTCAACCTTTTATTTAAGTAATAAATCAAGTTGAGTTATTTATTAATCAACGACCTAAATCTTAACTTTATATTAATAAATATGTAAATATGTATTTACTGCCTGCTAAAACAATTAAGTTATTTTAATTCTTGGGATCAAGTCTGATTTATTGATGGTTCGTTAAAATTCATATTTTCAATTTTGTGGTATCATCATTGATTTAAGTAAAATAGTATTTTATATTTAGCTATGGGTATTATTCGACCACGTTATCCCACTGCTAAATAAGTAGGTACATATACTATGACTCTTTCAAAATGTACTCAAATTCGTCATAATTACAGAAATCAACTTGTTTAATTTTTATAGTATCTTTCTCTCCTCCGTGCACACGTGCACCTAAAATGAACGTGCGTGCATCACGTGCATCCGTGCATGAATCCCGCAGATTCATTCCTGCGGTATGATGAATTGAAAATAGCTTAGAACTTTTCCCAAAGAAGTGTCATCTTTCGTACAGGAACACACTTGCATCAAAGAGTAGTTTTTCTTCGATTATTTGCAGTTTTTTTCATAGGTTTGAAAATATACTGTCGTGAGAGGATCCATAAGATGACATAAAAAACTGCCCTAAATAAATATGTATGGCAACTTGTTCCAGTTAGATGTTGTTGACCATACTATCGAAATATATACAGACAGTAAAAAGGCTAAAGTTCAGAAACATACATAGAATATGCACTTTTTGGAGAGTGTAAATTCTATTGGGGCTGACTCAGCTCATCATGGACTGATTATTTAGTTTATTAACAAAGTACACACTAAATATATAAGTTACACATGAAAAAGTATGTTTTTTATAGGAAAAGGCGGCAGACGAGCATACAGTCCACCTGATGATGGTAAATGGATTCTGTCGTCCATAGACATCCGCGAAACATGTCAACATCAGTCCAGAATGACAATCGTTGGCACGCCCCCGGATGCGCTGCCTACCTTTGCAGATTACGGAAGGGATGGGGAGAAAGGGTTGGGAAAATAGGAACGGATAGGATGAGATGGGCTCTGGCTTATCTCACTCACTACCGAAACACGTATATACATTGGGGAAATACTATAAAGTAGGAAATGCAGTATCTTTCAAGGTAGGTGAGAGACGTTCTGTGAGAGAGGGGTAACGTGGCCAGTCGAGTGCGCCCAGCGGCTGTGGGAATGCAGCATGCACTCTCCCCCTACCACCTATGTAAGTACTTTGCTTACAAATGCACTCAGCTTATAATTAAACTCTAATTGTGACTTAATAGATTTACTACATTTAGGTCATAGATTTTTTTTATATATTTCTTATATAAAAGATGTGAAAACATGTAAAAGTTAGAAAAAAAAAAAGTAATTAAGATAATAATAACAATTGTAATATTTATTTATGTTTATCGAATTATTCATGAGAGGCCGTTTGCTTAAGCGACGCTAAGTCACTCTAATCTATATATAGAAAACTGTACTTCTTATAATTATCGTTTCAAATAATTCGAATTCTACCTTGGATTCAATGAAATTCATATTCAGAAATTCACTCTAATGGATGATAATATATAAATATATCGACATTCGCATGAATTACGTCTCGCCATAAATTATTCAAAATGAATTTGCACGTAATTTGGAGTGAAAAATGTGGACAGCTCTCATCTCTGGGTAACATTTAACGCTTCTATTCATATTATGTTTGATGTGTTTTAGAAACCCAGAGGTATAAATAGAATATGTTTGATGCTGTTCAATTTAAAAGAAATATAACATTTATTTTATTTATTTATAATAATAATAACAATAAATATTCTTTATTGCATACAAATAGTTATTACATGTGCACAAATAATAAATGACAGAATACAATAGGCGACCTTATCGCTAAGGCGATCTCTTCCAGGCAACCTTAAGACAGAGAAAAATAAAAGGGACCTCAAAATGACCGAAATCCACAGAATGGATCATATTCAATATACCTACCGACAATATAGATAATAAATATAGTATAATAAATACATAATAGGGGTTAAAGTATGAAATTGCCGTTTTATAGTAATAGATATTTTGAATTGACATAAAACCTTCATGGTGTGAGATTTTCGAGTGAAACTTTTTTCACATGATACCTATGAGGTTCTTGTTTTAAAAAATGTGCTACATTCGATTTTCGACTTTCAATTGTTTTTTTTATTCAGCTTAGACGGGAAAGGTGGATACTTTGAAAATCCGAGTAATCTTTGAATACGAGTTCCGACGCGGAACTAACGCGGCAAAAACGGCTCGCAATATCAATGCTGCGTTTGGAGAGGAGACTGCTAATGAACGAACCGTGCGTTTTTGGTTTAAATGCTTTCGTAATGGAAACTTCGACTTGAAGAACGAACCACGTGGAAGACCGCCCACACAGGTGAATAACGCTGAATTGAAGGAGGTGGTGGAAGCCGATCCGAGTCAAACTACCCAGGAATTAGCGGCATGGTTTAACGTTACCTTACCTACAATATTGACTCATTTGCATCAAATCAATAAGATAAAAAAATATGAAAAATGGGTGCCTCATGATTTGACTGATCTGCAGAAAGAAACGCGTGTTGAAACTTGCGTTGCCTTGTTGAATCGGTACAGAAATGAAGGAATATTGGATCGAATTGTGACATGTGACGAAAAGTGGATTCTTTACGATAACCGAAAGCGAAAAATGCAATGGCTGACCCCAGGTCAAATGCCGCAACAGTGCCCTAAGGCAAAGCTTACCAATAAAAAGGTAATCGTAACTGTTTGGTGGTCTATTCATGGTGTTATTCACTATAGCTTTCTCAGGTCTGGTCAAGTAATAACAGCAGATGTTTACTGTGCCGAACTTCGAACAATGATGGGGAAACTAACAGTGAAACAGCCCCGACGCGTGAATCGATCTTCACCATTATTGCTCCACGATAACGCAAGACCTCACACTGCACGAGAAACCGTTGTAACTCTACAGGAGCTGCAGTTAGAAACCATACGTCATCCTCCATACTCGCCAGACCTTGCTCCAACGGACTACCATTTTTTTCGTGATTTGGACAATTTTCTACGTGGTAAAAAATTTTCATCCCAAGAGGCAGTACAAAATGCTTTCACACAGTTTGTCGAATCTACATCCCCAGAGTTCTATCGCAAAGGCATAAATGAACTTCCGATTAGATGGCAACAATGTATAGATAATGAGAGTAAATATTTTGATTAAATAAATATGTTACATTTTAGAAAAAAACGAGTTTTAATTTTTCAGTACAAATCGGCAATGTCATACTTTAACCCCTAATATAATAATAAATGACTTAATTCTATATATATAAAAATGGATGTTGGTATATCTGATGTTAATAGACTTCGACACCGTTTGACTGATCACCATGAAAGTTGGCACATATATGTGTAACTCGCCACTAGATGGCGCTGCAGCACATCAACTTCTATACCGTTCAACTGACCGGCATGAAAATTAGTATACATAGGTATTTGAGCATGAAAAATATTTTCGAGTTATCGAATTTGTTGTAATTCGCCACTAGATGGCGCTGCAGCACATCAACTTCTATACCGTTCAACCGATCGCAAAAATCATATCGACGACAAAACAGAATAATTTGTGATACAGACGTAAATAAATATACACAGGCAGGACAACGTCTGCCGGGTTTTGCTAGTAATATACAAATACATACTTACATCTACACTGCACCCAATATCAATTCGCAAATAAGAATCAAAATTGACTAGGATAGAAAAATAAAAGGGAATTGAGATATCCAGGGGACGAAATAGAACAGGTTAGAAACAAAATTTTAGTCCGAACAAATCATCTGGTAAAGAAAGAAAATGGAAAACTAGAGGAACTAACTAATATAATAATGATTTCTAACTTGCCTTTTAAAACTAGACAGCGACTGAGCACGTCTAATGACAACTGGTAAGGAATTCCAAAGCCTTTCAGCCTGCACAGTGATAGAGTTAGTAAAGAAATTTGAAGAATGGGCAGGAAATTTAAGAATTAAATTTTTAGAATAACATAAGTACGTGGATTGTGAAGCAAAGAATTCAAAATGCTCCTTCAAATATTGTGGCGTCAAGGGGTTAAAAAGTAGAGAGTAGAAAAGTGAAAGTATAGGCGTATTTCTGCGAAGTCGTATTGGAATGCACTTGAGCTTATTACGAAACTCGGAAACGTGGCCATATTCACGCAGTCCAAATATGAACCGGATGGAAAGATTTTGGAAGCGCTCAAGTTTGTTGAGTTAGTCTTCTGTTAGGTCCAGATAACAGGTATTAGCATATTCAAGTAAAGGGAAAAGTAGAGATTGAACTAATGCTATTTTAGTGTCTGTTGGAAGGAATTCCTGGAAACGTTTCAAGGAGCATGTCGTAGCGAACATCGTCCTGCTCACTTCATCGATTTGAGGTCCCCAAGATAGGGTTCGATCTATAAATATACCCAGATTTTTTACTTTTTCGCTATACGGACCGTTACGGATTTTTTACGGACGGACATAGACCATTAAAATATACGGCAGGGAGGTGTTGCCAATCAATTTTACTAATGAACTTAGAACTACCGACAATATTCAACGTGGCTTGTGTATAAATCTGTAAATCGTTTGCATAGAGATAGTAGGAAGAAGCAAGCTGATGGATAATAGAGTTTATGAAAATTGCAAATAGGAGAGGGGACAACCCGTTATTTATTTTATTTATTTATGTAACATTTAATTATACAAAGTACAATGGGCGGGCTTAATGCTACATGGCATTGTCTTCCAGCCAACCGTCAGGAGAGGAAAGATATAATAAAGGTATAATAATCAAAGAAGGACAAAATAAAAGTAAACAAAAAATTTGAAAAAATAATGGAATTATATTAATACAAGGTGTATTATATATACTATTAATAAAATATAGGTATAGGTGCTTATTTTATTTATTTATTTAAACTTCATTGCAAAAGTAATTATACAAATGGAGGACATTATATTCTAGATACTAGTATACATATACGACATTATATACCGCCATGCCATTTTTTTTATTAGCCTATGTTTATGTCCCACTGTTGTGTAAAGGCCTCCCCTCTTTTATGCCAAACCGCTCTGCTTAACGCCACGCTCCGCCAAGTCCTGTGATATGCATCAAAGTCGTCCCGCCATCTCCGCGGTCTGCCTCTACGTCGGTGTCCATTTTGTGGCATCCACTCGGTAACAATTTTCGCCCACCTTTCTGGGTGCATGCTACAGCGACGTGTCCAGCCCAGTCCCATTTCAGCTTAGCGGACTTCACCAGTAATAAGTGTTTTAGAACGCAGTTCGATGTTCTTGATATGGCGGTCCTTTTTATACACAGTATGCTAACCAATCAACCAACAATCAATCAATCAACGATATTTAACTAATCAATTTATCTTGCATTTGTAGATTATAGTAAATCATTCGACAGTGTAACACATCCAGCAATATCAGCACTACATAGATAAGAAATACAGCCCACGTACACATCCCGGCCAAAAGTAATACATATCGACTATGATCGGCTAGCTCGGTTCTTAGAGTGTCATCTTTGTGGTAACGGCCACACGACTCGTCGACATGTGTATTCTGCCTATTCTAACCTATGGTACCTACACAAACATGGTCACTGACTGAAACCCAAAAGTCCAATCACAAGATTCGCTAACGGGCGATGGAGCGAAGCATACCGATAATAAACAGATAAATTGGCTATACGGAGTCGGTCGGCTAAAGAATAGCACTACCCCGTCTCCTCCTGTGAATGTCGTAAAAGGCGACTAAGGGGTTACAAAGCGGCTACCGCAAGTCCTGAACTATACCACCTCTAAATGAGTGGACTCGTCAGCCCGCTTGGCCAGTGTATCATTTTAAGGTTATATATCCTACGTGCACGGGACAATGTGCATGAGGAGGCCCATGTCCAGCAGTGGATACTAAAAGGACTAGTATATGTGCTATACATATATATAACACATATAAAAATACTTACATATGTATTTACATACTTAAATAACAGAAAAAACGATTCCAGACGACACAATAAACACACGATAGTATCGTGTGTGTATGGTGTCCATTCCAGACGTCTGGAATGGAATCGTGTGTGTATTGTGTACATGACGCAGGTGAAGACACAGGAGAAGTATGTTTATAACTGCTAGTAATACCGGTGTCAATTGTGATCACGGAAATGAACTTCCGACTCAGCGTAAATGCGGTGAACCACAGTTGTAAAGTTTTGATTTGTATAGTTTAAAATACTGCAAAATATAAACAAAAACAAATGAGTCCTCGCTTATACGGTTGCAGGGGTGCGTGAGCGGGGCAACGTAGGGATTGCGCGGAAAGCGGGCGACCTGCTCCCTTTCCCCAATCCCTGCGTTACACTGCCCCCTCACCCCCACAATAGCGCAGGCGAGGACTCACTTATCTTGTTTGTCTATAGTCAATAAATACATTAAAATTGAAATAAAACTTGAACTTTCATTACATACTCGTACATCTGTCATCCTAAAATGTTTTGAAACATTTACCTTCATAAGTAAATACTGTTAACGACGGAATAAAGTCGGTAGGAGTCCGACACTACCTGGTACCACCTAGGCTGGCCCAGCCAGACTAGATGGTACCAGGTGTCCCATGCAGGATTTTTCCTGATTGTCTCTCCTAACAAAAAAAAAAAAAAAAAAACCAGCGGCACCACTCCGAGAACAACAAGTCAACAAGAAGAAGTACCTCTGCGCTACCCCGGCTCTACTACTAATCAAGACAAATAAGGCGTTATTTATTTATTCAAGAAAAACCTATATACAGTCCACATCCCCCGGCGATCCATAAGGTTGTAGTTGACAGTCCTGTCCTCAACAAATACAATACAATGTTTGTGTGTCTGCCTATTTGATAGCCCTAAACTCCTACAATTTGATGACGCCGCTCAGTAACCTATTTATTCTGTAAGGTTTTATTAATTTTTTATCGAAATGTGTATGATAAATTATTGATAATACCTATAAGAAACTATGATCGAAATTAATGATTTCCGATTGAAATCGTATTCCAAGCGAGCGGAGCCTCGGCTAAACACTGTTTTGTATTAAAATAGTACCGTAAGTAAACTTTGGTAATATTTCAAAAAAATAATATTTAATGAGAAAAATCCTTTTAAAAAACATACGCCTACGCCTAAAAGGCTTATGTAGGTCCTAAAGGACCTAACGTTTTTTAAACTTTTTGCATACTCCAGTTTTAGTTTTAATCAAACAATCCTTGTTTCTTATACCTTTTTTAAATCCTTTAACAGAACCAAAATGACGAGACAGTGCCACGCATTGTTCTCCAAGGAGCCCACTGGGAGAGTTCTACTTCGTGTAAATCAGTCACTGTCGCTGTCAGTCGCACGTATTGAGTGATTGCATTTAGACCTAAAGGTAGGTTTTATATGAACACGACTGTAATAGACAAGACCCCTATAGAGCAAGAAAGATGGAAAATCGATAAAATGCAATAAATTCCTAACATTTATACGTGTGAATCAATTGGCACGAACGAGAGAGAAGAAAATATTATCGTTAATATTTGTGTTTATATAATCACTAAAATACTTATATTGAAAATCTAAGTAGATTTCATATGAAATCTTACACCTGAAAATCGGTTAAGAATTTTATATTGTAAATCAGGTCTGAACCCGTATAAAGTATAAGTAGTATCGGGGGTTATCTTGATAGAAATGAAGACACGGTGTTACAAAAAATAACATAAGAGAATCTATGTTATTTTATACGCAATTGTTATTTAAAGTTTATTAAAAAGTGCAATAACGTAGCAACAATTTATTACTAAATATGATTTACCATAAAGTGAGGCGTTAGTTTGTTATATTAAAAAAAATGAGGCAAGGAATAAAAATCATTTTTTTTTTAAATATTTCTGTTTCTATAATATCCATGCTATTAAGTCACTAAAACATTTTAGTTTTCATGTGAAACACGTGAAAATCGCTTAAGTAGTTCTCGAAATATTCGATTAATAAAGCGTCGCCGGCCATCTTGTCGTCATAACTCACCCCTCCACAGTCTGGTGAGCGACGTCCGATTTTTTCCTAATCGGGAAACTATGCTCTAACTAAACGATTACGCTAGATGTCGGTATATAACCGGTGAGTCCGACCAAAATCGTTATTTGTCGACTTTTTGCACTTTGGCCTAATATGTTAATTGATCCATATTTAAAGGATGACTCTTACAAAATGGCTGTATAACAAACAGTGTTAGTCACGAAAGTGGAAAACGGTGAATGTACGAAAGTGGAACGGTGGTACAACACGTTCTTCGTTCTAAATTTTTCATTTCATACGAGTAGGCTAGTTTATTATGGTAAATTCTTGCAAGTCCATTTTATCCCACTTCTACTTGTACTACTACCTTGAAATTTTACACGTATATATAAAACCAATGACAATACAATAATTTGATGACCCTGCCCTGATGCTGCAGCCAGAAAGGCTGTCGCGCTATGGAACTCCTCAACGGCAAACGGTAGATATGTCGTGTTTGGCCTCGTTTGGCTTGTAGTTTTAATGACAGCACCTTAATGCCATGACCTTAATCTGATGCTGAAGCTAAGAATACCAGCACACTGTGGAACTTCTCAACGTTTTTGGGCTCGTTTTGATAATCTCGTAAAGAAGTTACTGCAAAACACTAAAGAGAAGAAAATAAATCTAATCGTTATGTTAATGTCAAAAGCTTATAGCGAGATTTGTAATTTGAAATTATTGTATTTCTAATTAATTAAATTGATACGAAAATCTCGCCATAAGCTTTTAAATCACATAAAAACATTAACTTAAGGATTAGATTTATGTTCTTCGTTTTAGCGCATTTTAATAAAAGCTTGTTTTTAAAAGCTATTTTTTTTTACGTTCAATCCCTTCTAGAAACAAGTGAAAATTATTATACTCAATCGTATCCATCCAAAATGTATCTCAGAACTTAGCTGTGACTTATCCTTCAGCATCCTCTTTCTCGTTTACAATTCATTGCGTTTATAGCGATCGTTTTTTGTACCTAAATTAACTCAGATATCGTCCTGTCCATGTTTCGGGTAAGTATGTAAAATGTATAGAAACAGTAGTGATGGATCACCCATCAAAGAATTTTTTAGATTGATTAAATAGTGTGTAAATATGAACTTATTTGTGGTGAAGTGATGAGAAGACTGTTCCTGTCTTTGTCATGTGTAAGAGGTTGTAATGTCACTAAGAAGGATAATGTCATTGTTCTATATTGTGTTCCTTTTCTTAACACCTAAGCCTTTATCTCTAAATTTTAATGGTTGTTTTAATTTACATTTCACGTATTGACTTCTTGAATCTTAAATTATTTAGGCAATATTAGAAAATAAGTCAAAATATCCAGTTATTTTATGAGACTTTTAAATTATAAGTATAGTATATACTTATAGCAGTAGTTCTTGGAACGCGCATCTGGACTCATCTAATAGAAATAAAATAATATAGATTGAGAAACATTTTCTAAACGTTTAAAAAAAATTTAAAAAACGTTAAAAAAACGTTTTTTAAAAACAAGCTTTTATGCAAGCCATGTACTCAAACAAATAAAATAAGTTTATATTGAATTATTTATTCTCAAAAAGCTTATTTTATTCGTTTTAGTACATGGCTTGCATAAAAGCTTGTTTTTAAAAAACGTTTTTTTTTATGTTATTTTATTTACACCTTTTTAGTTATAAATATTTCTCAATCTATCCATTTCAAGTAACGCATCACTACGGTAGAAAGTCATGTTTTGTTTTGCAAAGTTTCATGTGCATGCTACTAACCGTTGAGTGGCCTCATGAGCAGACAATCCCGGCTGCAGTATCAGTTCATGATGAAGATCATATTTCGCTATCAAAATTAAACGTATATGCAAAGTTTCGTGTCCGTGGTATTGACCGTTCAGGAGTGCCCTCGTAAGGAGACAATCCTAGCTGCATCATCAGGTTATTTCTATCATTTTAGTATATTGTCATCAGAACTGAACAAGCATGCAAAATTTCAAAGTCGTAAGTCTATAGGAAGTGGTTCAAATTTGGCTTGCAAGATTTGTTCCAAACATACTAACAGGTGAAGTTAAATAAAAGCTTATAAAATAATCATAGAAAGGGATTAAATTCGCAGCAACAGATAACATCTAAGGTTGTCATAGATTTTACAGCAAGTTACAAATTAGCTGATAGCTTTTGTGTATACTTTTTTATATTTCATCATTAATAAATATTAATAAAACCTAATATACGTACATGTTATAGCAATCAACGCTTGATCTCATATTACACCCGAGACCTGACGAAGCCACTAAAGGACTGCTAATTTCACATAATATTATGGTAGTAAATTGCTCTTCACATCCGCGTTCTATTCCAATAGAACGTAATCATAGGATTAATCAATTTCTCAGCCCCTTTTGACGGTCTTTACCGTTAACGAACTAATTTTTACTTTTATGTTCCATTTGACAACCATCAATCAAAATAAGAGAAAAAAGGAACATTTACCAGAGGTGCTAACGGCCGTACCTATTGTACCTACTTATGATCTACCGACACCTTGTTTACTAACCTAGCTAAAATTATGTAACATAACATTGTCATAAAGTCATAACACTCTCATAACATTGTCATAACACCAAGAAATTAACCGAACGTAATTATCTAATTCTAGCACTGGTTAAAGGACTTAACGCACCTGACATGGTTATATTATACATATTGAGTTTATAAAATAATAATAATGATACAGTAATAATAGTCTATGTTACATGTGTTGTTTGTTATTTATTAACAAAGACAATACGTTAGTATGTTACAGCAGAAATATATGTTGTTGTAAGTTACACTAGTAAGTATATATAAACATGTTGGTACAAAAGGGAATAATTGGAATTTTGTATTACAACCCGAAAATTGCGTTTAGATACAATAAAGAAAATATATTAGAACGGTATTTATTACAACAAGTAGGTAGGATAGAAAAAATAATAGATCCCAATTATGGTACATGGTACCGTATCTAATATGGGCGAACCTTATTTATTTGCAATGTTTTTATCGCCATTAGGTGATTACGTTTTTACGATCAATGGCGTCATCTAGGTGCTGTTCTGAACTAGAAAACTTAAAGCGTTTCATAGCGTTCTCTTTTAATGCAATTTATTCCTAATTATTTTCATATAAGTCATTGTTATTTTTTAAAACGAATCTAGTATTAATAAAGGTTTATTTATTACTAGCGATGCTTGCGACTTCGTTCGTGTTAAATTGTGATTCCTGTGAGAGCTTTATAATCGATCCGGATAAAAGGTACCCTAAATGTTAACACAGGCTATAAGTAACTATACCAAGTTTCATTAAAATTCGTCCAATTGTACTTGCGTGATGTGCGTTCCTAAGGACAGACAGGCAAAAATTACAAGAATGACTGTTTTGCGTCCTCTGTCGTTCGTAGAATACACTGGTGACGTTTTTTTTAATATTTCATGTACAGACACGGCTCTTGTAAAATTTTATAATATATTATCTTTAAATATTTCATCACTTTTGTTTAAAAAGTAAATTGATATTATTTCATCTTTAATTAAGAACAGATTAAAAAAATTATGGAAGGTAGTTAGTTCCTCGTGGATCCTTGTTCACTTTTCCCTCGCAAACATCCAAGTGATGTAATTATTTATAGAATTATAATAAATCACTTCATCTCTGCTCAAATTGAGTCTTATTCCCTATTTAAATTTCATTAATAGAGAATATAATGAGGATTGCCGACATATTCATAGTACGTATACAATTAAATCTTCTAGCATTTCTGGAATAAATTGCGAATACATTTTAAAAGCCATTTTCAAAGAAATACTTGATGTTCTTATGGAGCATAGAAATCTAGAAGATCTTCAAAAGGTATTTTAATAAAAATATAAACATTTTATTTTCAGGAGTAAGAACTACTTTAACCAGAGATTCCACCATATTTTCGTAGATATAATTTTCGTCAATAGAAAATTAAGCGACATTCATTGAAGATCTTATTAAGTCTGTGCTAATAAGATAAAACATTATTCATTATAAAATATACTGGACAAAATTTAAAAAGTAAATCTAAAGGGTATCTAAGTATATAATTGTTTCTAAAAATAATCTTATTAGTATCATTATACAAGTCTTTATCGGTAAACTAGACCTTAGTGCTAATAAAACCACAGATAAGTTAGTCAGAAGCACAAACATGTACGGCTCTGCAAACACAAAAAGGCCCTTTGTTCTATTGATGGGGCATCTTGAAACTTGTTAAGTATTTACGAGGCGAAAATGTGTTTCTTTTTTGTGCTTTGAAAAACTGAAACAAACAAGGGAATAATGTAGGAAGTTGGCGAGGAAGTGCCATAAATAAATTTTTCTTCACAGTAATCGATATTGTCAGCGATTTGCCGCGTAACCGCCGTGATGGATGTTGTGCCAACGTTGAAAACATCGCCTTATTTTGTCTTTTATTTGCTGCCACTTTTTCTTTCATGACATGAAACTCAAATTGGTACCGAGCTATTCACAATGGTAAACATCTTAATGGTTCCAGTTCAATCTTAATTAAGTCCAAATAAGAGAGCCTATTGCTTACAGTTTCATTATTTTCTGTCTTAATTTGTAACTGCTACTGTCGACCTCATTGTTTTTCTAGCAACTTTTCCGGTGTAAACAACGCTAATTTAATTAAATTTCCGCCGCCTCTGTAAAAGTCTCAGTTCGAATCCAGTCAATTAGTTTAGTTCTGAGCAACATTACACGGTTCTACTAAAATAGAAACCTTATTACAGAAGCTCTTTTATACGTCGCTTGTTTGCAGCGTAGCTCAAACATTACTGGAAAGATTCAACTGTGGAAGTAGAATGTAGAACACACTGTAGAATGTAGAAACTAAAAAGAGATTTTGCTTGAATAAAGTTGGTTTAAAATATATTACTTTTAATTAATTACATTAAATTTCTAAATATCAGTAATTAAAAACCAGGTGAAGAATGAAACTATTCCTTATTTATTGTGACGTTATCGTTTTAAAAAATCGTATTGTGAGAATGAATTTAGGGACTTTGCATAATGGATAACGTCACTATTTTATTGCTTATTAAAGCAATAAAAAATTATATTATTTTTATAAGATATCACTAAATTTTCAATATCGGCGACACCAACACCAGAACAGTAATTTACATAAGTTATTTTAATATATTTATTAATTATTTAAAAAACACATTTTTTTATAGATAATGTGGCAGACGAGCATACAGACCCCCTGATGGTAAGTGGATACTGTCGTCTATAGACATCCGCGATACATGCCAACATCAGTCCAGAATGACAAACGTTGGCACGCACCCGGATGCGCTGTCTACCTTTGCAGATTAAGGAATGGATTGGGGTAATGGGGAGGGATAGGATGAGATAGGAATGGGTTCTGACATATCTTACTCAGTACCGAAACACGTATTAAATATGGGGAAATACGATAAAGTAGGAAATGCAGTACATTTCAGGGTAGTTTTCTGTGAGAAAGGCGTAACGTGGCCAGTGGAGTGCGCCCAGCGGCTGTGGGAATGCAGCATGCACTCTCCCCCTAGCACTCATATAAGTACTTTACTTGCAAATGCACTCAGCTTATCATTAGAACTCTAATTGTGACTTAATAGTAGTTTATCTACATATAGGTAATAGATTTTTTTTACATATTTCTTATATAAAAGATGTGAAAACATGTACTCGTAAATGTTAGAAAAAATTAAGTAATAAATATAATAATAACAATTGTAATATTTATTTATGTTTACCGAATTATTTATGAGAGGCCGTTTGCTTAAGCGACGCTAAGTCACTCTAATCTATCTATAGAAAACTGTATCAAATCACTGTGGGAATGCAGAATGCACTCTCCCCCTACCAGCATATGCGGGCTGAATACTACATAACATTGTCTTCCAGCCAACCTTCAGGAAAGGAAAGGTACAATGACTGGCGATGCAATCAAGCCAGAAGAAAAGCAAAAGAAAAATAAATAAAACAATTGAAAAGAATAATGAAAGTATTATTAGAAGAAAATATGCAATAAAATATATATGCAATATAAATAATAAGGTATATATACAATAAAATATACGTAATAGTCTTAAAAGTAAGAGTTTTTAGACGCCAAAAATAATAAGAACACAAAAAACCGAGAGGAATTCAACTATAGTCTAATTCAGCGTATCTGCCTATAATTTGTCTACTTACATCTATTACTTCACACATAATGGAACTAATAGAATTACATAATAGAATACTTCACAGCACCTCCTCGTTAAAGCGTACGTCGTCTTTGCTGATCTTTCACTTTAAATATAAAAACAGAGAAAAATTGACTAAAATCACTCCATTAGTCTTCATACCAACATTTTATGGGAATTTTCTCTCTCGCTTGATGTATGTCTGGGTGTCTATAAATAAACGGTTTTAATTTCCCTTGAGGAGAGAAAGCGGGCTGGGCTGAGCTAGCAATTTGCCGGGCCGCGTCTCATTATGAAGCTCGTTGTCTTGAGACAATATTCCCGACTATGTCATATGACTACGACAACTCAAATGCACAACGTGCACTCACAAGACGAATTTGCAAATGTTCTACTAAGCTAAATACAAGCGTCGTGACACCTGAATTAATGGTTGTTTTTGTGTATTTCGGTTTACTTCGCTACCATGGAGCTGTCTAGTATTTGGAAAACAACAATATAAAATGGTTGAATTTATTTGTCTGTGTCCCTTAAAAAAGCACGTTTTCACATCACCGTCAATATCACCAGCTCTTTTATCGTCCGTCCACTGCTACACGTTGTGCATGAGGGATGTATGGCCTAACACGTCACGCTGCTGGCCAAGCAGGTTAGTCCACTCTTTTAGAGGTGGTGTATTATATTTCCGCGGGACTTGCGGTAGCTCGCTTTATCATTTAGTCAGCTTTTACGACACCCGCGGGAAGAGATAGGCTGATACCATTCTAAAACAGGCCAACACGACACGGCCATGTTGTTACACACATGTTATAAGCAACACATGTTGTTAGTAATTCGTTCTACGCCAATACAAATTGCTATGGTACTTAAGCTCACGGCACTACATATGTAAACAAATTTCGAAACGTAGAGCACTTTGGGCTAATTCACACAAGAAATATCCCGCCGCCAGTGCCGTTCCCTCGAGTGCTCTCTAAAGACTTGCTACGAAAAACTCAGACCGCTTCGCCACTTGCACAATTTATGACGGTAGTTAGGCCAACGCAGCACCTTAGTCCCGCAAACAGGTACTACCTATGTAATAGGAGCCTCCTCTCCCAAGAAACATAAAAAAATCTAATGCCTTGTCCACACCAGGGCACAATTGTATCGGCACATGTGCCTCGCTAGCTAGTGGAACGAACTTGCATTGTGAGGTGTATTCTGCAAGGTGAAAGTCGCGGGACATGTATTGCGACAATATATCGTGACTGAAGCATGATTGCTAAATCCATGTTACTGATACATGTGCTCGGATTCAAGTATCGCGACTTATGCCCTAGTGTGGACTAGGCATTACAAGGGAAGGTAATCACAAAAAGTATTAGAGGTCTATCTGTGTGGTGGTAGATGTGACATAGGTCTGAAGCCGATAGAATATACCAGCACGCCGAAGACACGACGCGACTGCCTGATGAACTTTAATTACAACTGCGCTACCAACGTGGAAGCAATTGCCTGGATATTAGCATAATCATTTTGTGGCCTCACCGTGGTTAATTGAAGTAAAATCGGCTGTATCCTGATGCTACATAGCGTTCTACAAGCTCGTCATAATAATAGGAGAACCATGACGCAGTTCTCTCAATATTTCTATAATATTTTACGGGAACTGCTCTTCTATTTTGAAGCAATCTATGAAATTATTTTAAAATGGAGATAATTTCCACTTTCATCGATATAAGAATACCGATATCCGGTTCTTTACTGTATTTACCCAAAATTGTTACATTACATTACCTCCATGAAGATTAATGGACTGCGAAATAAAGAGATTTTTAAGGTATTAGTTTATTATACCAAAACGAAATTACTCCAAATGATTTCTTCCAAGAGTATTGTTATACATTTTAAAATGCAAATATTATGGAGAAATAATGTTCTCACCAGAAACGGAGCATAGATAAAAATATTAATGGCGAGGTAGTTTTCCGTAGCAACCCTTGCCTTTGCGAGATTTATAGCGGATTATCCCCGCAGTATCGGGCTATTAAAATTCGTATTATACTTTATGACTTTCAATCTTATCTTTTTTGCAGAAGTTCGTGAAAATTTTAATTTAAATATTTTTTTTTTCCTATGTACTTTAACATTTTCTTTCTTGAAATACGAGTACTCTTTCAGTTTCGCATACTCATAGCTCTATAGTAAATTGAACAACTTTTTCTGTAGTTCTTGTTTCTATTTATATAAATAAAACTCCAATAGCATGTCCCACACTGAAAGGTACAATTCGCTATTTTTGTAACATGACAAAATAAAACAAATTTATACAGGTTTTACTGTCCGACAATATTTGTATGATTTTGTATGTTTTGTGATTTTAGAAAAGATTAAATCGTTGCAATTTCTGGAAATACTGGTACTGAACGTATTTGGCCTATATATGATTTCGTTTAATTAAGAACTCTCCTTAAGATATAAAAAGAATGCCCCTATCATATAGATTAAATTTTAAACAGTTTTTGTGTGCTAGCGAGATAAAGTGATTTTTTCTTGAAATTATAATATCTGTAATTTCTGTGATCTCTGACATCCTTACATGATAATTCATCTAAAATTTGAAGTTAAAATGTGCAAGAACTATTAAAGAAATTAATAAACAATTTTGATTTATGATTCTTCATGCGAAACACTATTTACTTTATACCAAGTCACTTCATAGCGCGAACCCGAAAGTGTGGAATGAACTGCTTGCCTGCTGAGGTTTTCCTTTATGCTACGACATGGGGCTCTTCAAGAGAGCTGTGAACAGGATTCTGCAAGGTCGGCAGCGCGGCATGCCGTATGGTGTTGCAAGTGTCTATGGGCAGCGGTGACCACGTGCAGCCCGCCCGCTCGTCTGCCATCTATTCTATAAAAAAAAATCTTTATTGACTAAAACATGAACAAAAATAATAAAATAGAAAATAGTAATTTATCATAACTGTTTTAAAAAAAATTAAAACAAATTTTTATTCAAATAAAACAAGGCCTCAAAAACGCATATTGTTCCGTTATAAAGAAAGTACAGGTACAGTGAAATGGTTGGCAATAAACAAAAGCGGCCGGTGCCACAGATTTTGATAGCTCCATGATGGATAGACGTAAATACGCAGCCGCCCGCGTCCCGCCCGCGCCCCGGGGAAAAATGACGAGCATCTCATTGTTGAGACGAGAAAGTATTTTAAATTCAAATCAGACGGGGAAGAGTTTTTAGATGTTACCTTGAGAATACGCCCAAAGGTGAATATTATCAAGTGCTGAAATGGCGTGGAAATATTCGGCCTACTTTGAAGAAAACAAAAACACGTGAATTAAGCAAGGCTCATTTAAAGAGATTCATTCAATAAGTTAGTGAACTAAAGTCGTTGCTACAATCCCTGTGAAGGTATCGGGATCATTGTGTAGAAAACAAATAGAATTAAAGAGAAAGTGTCGTTACTGCGCCTAAATTATTTCTTTTGATACTAAACGCGATGTTATTTTAACCTACGTTGGACTTTTTGGCGGGAAACTCGAGAAGTGAAGTTGAGTTTTTGTTTGATTATTTTAAACATTGTGTATTAGGTGTTTTACGGTTTAATAGTGATTCTTCTTTAACTTCAAAGTGTTTTTCGTGCGTGTTGTTTGTGATAATCAAATAAAAGCGTGGGACTATGTTTTTCGTGTGCTTCCAAGGAGTCCTCTTCTGTCGCTTTACTGTGAGACTCCTGACTTACTTCGACGGGACTGAACGTTGACAGGGTACGTTTTAGACTTTGAAATTGTTTATTACGAAGAAAACTTGACACTGGCAGAATGTCCTAATTGCATCATTGCCATTATGAAGAAAAAACCTACTTACGTTGCTTTGCAATACATTTCACGTGCACAATTAGGTAAATAAAGTTTTTTATAAACTCTTATTTTATGAACTTTTATTTATTTCTTTAATTCTTGAAGCAATAACCATTTATTACCGGTTTTCTACGAGTATATAGTGCTTTTCTATGTGCCTATAATACAATTATTTGTTATTATTCTTTGTAAAGAATAATAATAATGTCACAAAATAGTTCATGCACAGACACGGCTTTGTTACGATTTTATTCTATGTATAGATAATAAAGCAACAATTGACAAATAATGGTTTCTTCTCCGTAGGATGTGGATGTCGAGAGGCGCTAATTCTGAAACACTTCGCAGCTAGAATCGTCGCGTCACCTGCGACCCGTCGACGAATGCATTAATTTCGCCCCCGCTGCGCTCTGCGTAATTTTTTAGCATTAAATCTAGCTGGGGCTGTGAGAAATTGTTCTCGGCAAAATTCATATAAATTCTTTCCTTTTTTCACTTTTAATACGAGGCGAAAAAATCGCAGTATTTCTGTTATGAAACGAAACTGATTTGACGGTTTAAAATTTCCGGATTACCTTATCAAACAACACAAATATTATTTATCAGATCAATAATGACACAATTTTATATTATCAAATAATATATTTATTAGTTTATGTATATATTGTATTTATTCTTATGAATATTAATATGTATATGAGTAGGGTTGTATGTATATAGTATTTTATACATACCATACCATATTCTCATTTGAGTCTTTATCGCACCTCGCAAATTAACCTCTGTGATCAATTCAACGGTTAGCTGGTAGAAAACACCTTCCGGCTTTATTAGCTCGCCTATTGTACGACAACAAATAAATAAATAAAAATAGTATAATAATAATACCATAATGTACAATAAAGTTATTTTTTAATAATTTAAGATAAATGTTAAGATATAAATTTTTATTATGAATAATTTCTTAATTATTACTAATTACTAAATATTGGTAGTTACAGTTTACTTCCACTCGGAGGCCACTGGCAAACAATTTAGTCATTTTGTTAAATAGCATGCCCAAGCTCAGACCATAGGTCTATTTAGGTTGCTATTGCATTTGCACCGGGTACAGCTTTATACGAGTACTTAGCTTTCATTTAAGGTGTAAAAAATAGCAAATAAGCTTCACATATAATAAATAAAAAGAAGATATCCTGAAACGAAATTTAATTAGAAATAATCTGCGAGTTCCGATAGATAGATAGCGTCACAATTAAGCTAATGCAAAACCAATCAATCACAATTTCCGAATAAAGAAAAAGATGCCTTTGTCCCAAGCTTATTCGTCGTTTTTTTCAATAGAAAATTCACGTACCTATATAGGATGTGGAAAATCAGAGAGAGATACGATCTGATACTTTCAGGCCGTCTGGGGCAGAGCTACGAATAGCACGGATCAATACGACGAACCAAATCTATTTTACTCCAGCCTCAAATGAACGGGCACGATATAAATGTGAATGTGGACTTTGTTTGTCTGCAAAACGCTCTTTTACCGGGGACGGTGCGAACGTAATTAGTACTGAAACAGCCAGTTTAAATTTTACATTTTCAATAACATTACCTAAAGGCCGTACGCTCTCTTTATCGACATACACTAATACAAGTTAGAGCAAAAAATTTTCTTTAAATGTTCGGCCGAACGAGAATTGAACTTCGCTAACTACAGAGGCTCTCACTGCGCTAATTATTTGTCAAAATTTTATATTTTATAATGAGTACTAAATAAAATAAAAAATTAACCAAGGTATTTTTTATTGTGAATTCACTGCCTACAACAAGAAATATTATTGTAAATGTGAGATATACTAAAAATGTGTACATAACATTATCTGAACAAACGGACCTTATTATTTTTATGGTGTTATTGACTTCGATTAACGCTTTATAACTTAAAATTTCATTGTTTCAAGATTAAAAAAAACATTTTCTTTAAGATAAAGCAAAAAATATATGTTATTTTTTAAGTCTTAATATCTGGGAAACTAGATCCGACAATGAGATCCCGTTTCTCAGGTAATGCCAGATTCATACTATGATGTATGTGTGACATATAATGTATCCTATGTATGCTAGCTATCCTTCTGGAAGCCGGGCTTTCTGGTCGCTCGCTAAGGCTGCTGAAGGTAACTTCTGTCAGTCGTCACTCCCTCCACTGCGGAAACTCGATGAGTCACTGGCCCATGGGGCGAAGGAGAAAGCCGATCTCTTGGGCTATCTCTTTGCCTCAAACTCGACACTGGACGATAGAGGTGCCTCACCACAGTCTATCTGAAGGTGCACAAGCTCCATGCCGGAAATCTGTTTCACACAGCGTGAAGTCCGGCGAGCTCTAGCATCTTTTGATGTCCGAAAATCGAGTGGGCCTGATGGTGTTCCTGCAGTGGTGCTTAAATTTTGCGCTCCCGAGTTGTCCCCGGTGCTTACGCGACTCTTTAGGCTCTCATACTCTACAAAAAGCTTCCCGTCAACATGGAAGGTAGCTCATGTTCACCCTTTACCTAAAAGGGGTGACCGCACAGACCCGGCCAACTACAGGCCAATAGCGATCACCTCCCTCCTCTCCAAGGTGATGGAGCGTGTCATAAACACACAGCTCCTTGGGTACCTAGAGGATCACCAGCTGATTAGCGACCGTCAATATGGATTTCGCCATAATCGCTCGGCTGGTGATCTTTTAGCGTATTTAACACACCGCTGGGCTGACGCCATTGAGAGTAGAGGCGAGGCTCTGGCTGTAAGCCTAGACATTGCGAAAGCTTTTGACCGGGTATGGCACAAATCGCTGCTTTCCAAGTTACCATCTTTCGGGATACCCGAGGGATTATGCGAATGGGTTGCCAGTTTCCTGACTGGACGGAGCATCAGAGTCGTTATCGATGGTAGCTGCTCCGACACCATGTCTATTAACGCTGGCGTCCCGCAAGGCTCCGTGCTGTCTCCAACTCTGTTCCTTCTGCATATCAACGACCTGTTGCAAATTGGTGACATACGTTGCTATGCAGATGACAGTACTGGAGACGCCTTGTACAAGGGCCGCGCCAACATCCCTCGGGTCGAAGTGGAAGAGAGTCGCGCCAGGCTTGTGTCTGAAATCGAAGACTCTTTAGATCTAGTCTCGATTTGGGGTTCTCTAAACCTAGTGGATTTCAACCCCAGTAAGACGCAAGTCTGTGCATTCACCGCTAAAAAAAACCCCTTTTGTTGTAGCACCTCGCTTTCAGAGCATACCTCTTAAGATCTTGGAGAGTATCGGGATCCTTGGTATCGACATCTCCAGCAAAGTCGAATTCAGGGGTCATCTGGAAAATAAGGCCAAAATGGCCTCCAAAAAGCTCGGTGTGCTGAACAGAGCGAAGCGGTACTTCAAACCTGGGCAACTCCTTATGCTTTACAAAGCTCAGGTGAGGCCCCATATGGAGTACTGCTCTCATCTCTGGGCCGGCGCACCAAAATACCAATTGGACCCATTTGACTCCATCCAACGACGTGCTGTTCGTATTGTCGACGATCCCACTCTCACGGGCGGTTTAGAATCCCTCAGCATTCGGAGAGACGTTGCGTCTCTCTGTGTGTTCTACCGCCTGTACAATGGGGAATGCTCTGAAGAATTGTTTAATATAATTCCCACCTCGGGTTTCTACAACCGCACCTCCCGTCACAGAAGTGCGGTCCATCCGCATTTCCTCGATACGGAGGTGTCGCGCACTGTTCGGTCCAAAAATTATTTTATACCGCGAACCCGTAGGTTGTGGAACGAACTGCCTCAAGAGGTCTTTCCATTGAGCTACGATATGGGGTTCTTCAAGAGAGCTGTGAATAGGATTTTGCAAGGTCGGCGGCGCACCCGCATACCCCCTGGTGTTGCAGGTGCCCATGGGCGGCGGTAACACTTATCACCACGTGGGACCGCTTGCTCGTCCGCCCACTAATCTATAAAAAAAAAAAAAAAAAAAAAATATGGTCGGCTAGTGTCAACTGGCTTTAGAATAGCCCGACTCCATTTCTCTCAAAGACAAAGTCTTTCAACAAAGTCGCTCCCACAATCACAGGGGAACTACACCACCTCTCTAAAAGAGTAAACTTGTCAACCCGCTTGGCCAGTGTGGCTTTTTGAGGCCATACATCCCTCATACACAAAACAATGGGCCTGAGGAGGCCCATCTCCAGCAGCGGACGAAAAAACGGCTGATTACGGACACATATATTGTAACACAGCTGACCCAGAGGTTTGAATATTAACGACGACGGGGTTGAAGAATTAAGAGAGGAGATGACTTTATATCTTTGGTGTTGTCTCGTGAGACGTAGGAAGATGCTTAACAAATGTTTATACAGTAATGGATAAACATACAATGGATATAAATAATAATAGATCTCAACAACTGTAAATAACTTCTAATTGTGACGGAAAATCTCTCCACAGTGGCGTACTCGTGGCAAGGTAGTACAACAGGAAGACAAAGAAATGTTAGTGATTATTTAATGTAATCAAGCACAATGGATGTGACTCCCGGGACTCGGGATATGTCTTGTCCTATATCAACTGTGCATAGTGTCTAATTGTAGCAGGGAATTGCGTCATAGCAGTGTAGATAACACTGAGCATTGTTTATAAAGAGGAGGATTCGTCAAGCAGCGGGTTGAATTATTGCAGGTCGTCATGGCGCGTCGGAGATGTGCCCGCTCGTTACCGCGTGTCACACCATTTCGCCACAATAAATTTGTACTACACTGTCTTGCTACATATGTACTGAACCTACATGAAACATACTTATATACAGTTATGTATCTGAACTTATACCGAAGCCTGGAACCATGTATTCTGATCGTGCCTCTGAGGTAGATTATTGACATAATAGCTTTAAAAAATGTAAATTTTTGAGGAATGCTTTTTATTTAGTGAACTTATGCGACAAATATGGAGAAAACTCAAAAAAAATATTTTAGTACCAAAAGATACGTAAAATGTTCATGTAAGTATGTATATAAATGAGATTACCAAATAAGGACATTTCTAATATAGATGATACATAAGAGAATGTTAATCACATTGTTTTTTTATTTGCACAATATAACATAGCTGTATCTCAGTAGATTATTAGAATTACTTAATTTATAAAATTCTAAGGTAAAAGCTTCATTTTATTAAGAAATCGCTCGAACATAAAAACAGTGATTCTGACCTCGTTTGGGTTATATTTAGTCAAAACTAACTGAAAACCAATTTCTTATTTTCCCTCAATTGTTGTCACAAGACAACAGTTTTTCTGATGGTACTCCGGCACTCATTATGAGACCGTAACACCGACGAAAATCAAAATGCCTGACTCTCACTACCTCACTCCTACCGACTCTCACTACCGAAACCTCATGTCCTTACTAAAGATGACTTTACTAAACGTTCTTAGAAAATGTAACCAAAAATTAAAAGTTAGTTAAAAATTAAAGTTAAAGGAAATGTTGAAAAAATAATTAATAACGTAAAAACATTTTTTTTAATTAATCTATATTTGTGTCAAACAAAAATAAAACAGACTTTTAATTTTAATAAATTATACTAGATAATTGTTAAATTAATTTAATTTCGTGGAACTCGCGACTTTACGCGACTTCGCGTGGACCTTCAGCGAAAGCCTTGTATCGTATGAAATCTGGATAAAAAGAAGACTTGGTCCTTTCCCATGACCTGTTCTCCTCCTTGGTAATTAATATTCGCTCATACAAAATTTAATTATAATTCCCTGTTTGATTGAGTTTCGGACTTATGTACCCGTATTAGCATGATTTCTACAGTACTACGGTTAAAATAACACACTTAACCTGAAAGTTTCAGTTTCATTTCGTTTATAAAGGCTTGTGACATATAAAGGCGTTAGAATTTATAAAGGCGTAAAAACAAGTGCCCAAGAAAGACCACCTCTCGCGTCGTGGCCGTATCACAGATTAGATAATGTCACTGGCAGTACTTCGCGGCGTTAATCAAACCATTTATTATAAATTATTTTATTAAAAATATTTGTAACGTTATTAGAAAAAACTTATGTATTTAATTTAAAATAACCTTTTTAAATCTTACAAAATCTTCGTCAATTTTCGTAATAGTGAATAGCAGCTTTACTGATAACACTTGGGCACTCATTGTGAAACCGCAACCCTAACAAAAACCGCAGGCTTTGTCACGGCAGTGTGCCACATCGCACTGTACGTAAATCGGACTAATTTATAAGCTAAAAGATCCCGTCGGACTAGTCATTTTCAGCTGGATTATTTTGAGCCATAATCCAACATTTACATTCCAAATTTAACGTGTGGTACCTCGACAATGGGATCACGGGAGGCAAAGCAAATTTAGATCTCTCCGACCTTGACAAAATTATAAACAAATTCCAGAGTATTGGTTTAGATCTGAATTTAAGCTATTGCGAACTATACATACATTTCGGGCAACCTTTCCTTGGATTAAAAAGTTGAAATAACACAGAAGTTTAATTGCTTGGCTCCTAACATTAAAATAGTGAATTATAACTAACTCCCTTAGCCTCCTAGGATTTCCAATATACGACGTATGTCTCATACCCTTTATACATGACAAAATCTCTAAATTCAACGAACATTCAAATCGGTTGTACAGTGTCAATGCTCATTCAGCTATTTGTGTTCTTAAATTCTGCCTTTTCGTTCCAAAATTCACTTACCTTATTCGCTCTTGCCCTGTCGGGAAACATCAAAATTTAGCTATTAACAGACAATGTGGTAAATATTAATTTAGATTTTTTGTTAAATATTAAACTGAACGAGCAGTCCTGGATACATGCATCCCTGCGCATGCGCTATGGTGGGCTAGGAATACGTAAAATCTCTTGTATAGCCCTACTCCTACCCTATTCCTATCCTTCATCAATAGTACAATCAGCCTCACAGGAAAAAAAATCTCCCACAATCTGCGAGGTTGCGTGCTTCGTGGAGGTTAGGAATGCTTGGAAAATGGTTTATCCGAGCGAACCAATTTATACTAAATTTCAAAGGAGCTGGGATGATATATTTATACTAAAAAACCGCTCTAGGGCCATGGCCAGACTGAGGGCAGTCGCGTACAAGGAGTCTGGGTTATTACTTATTGTTATTCCTTCAACAAACTTGGGGACTTACCTAGATCCCAATGCCTTTCGCATAGCGATCAGCCGCCTTATGGGAGCCGAGGTACGTGTCCAACACAAATATTCCTGTGGCAAGGATGTCCACCAGTTAGAACACCACGGACTATCTTGCCCCTCGAGTGCGGGCAGATTCTCACGCCGTGCCACACTTAATGACATCATACGTGGTTCTCTTGCCACCGTCAACATACCGGCTTTACTGGAGCCGAACAGGTATCGTTCCCAACGATGGTATGAGACCCGAAGGTATGTCATTGGTGCCATGGAGAAAGAGTCGTCCTGTTGTGTGGGACGCAATGTGCATCGAAACACTGGCTCCGTCTCATCTCCACGGAACTTGTACGAAGGCTGGGGCAGCGACAGAGGAAGCAGAGAAACTCAAGACAGTTAAATATAGGTAAATAGGCTCCGAATACATTCACGAATTCTTATGAATAAAAACTTTTTGAACCAAAAAGAGAAGAATGTATGTTTGAAAACTTATCTAAAATATTTTTTAATTACTCTTACATTTCACGCTAAATCACTTATTTCTTTAATAAAAAAAATAAAAATAATTGCAAAATATAATAATGAGACAAGATTTTTCTAAGCATCGACAAAATACGTACACAACTCTACAAACATACAGTGATAATCAAACTTAACCCGTTTTTTCAACAATTCAAACTTTTGGTAAGCAAATACCTCCGTGATCTTCGCTGATAATTAAAGGTGAAACATATTAGTGGTATTAACTATTTGTAAAACTCCCATCATATAGAATTACCTATTTATCTCGATTTACACCGATTTACATTAATTATATCATCACGAGATGAATAAAAATAGTATTACAATATTATTCTTTCAGACCAAATACCTTATAGGTACCAAAATACGATTACAGCTAAAAAGTTCGCGGAAATTCAAGCGAATTATATTAGCTAAGCAACTGTTTGTTTAGGAGTTTAAATGGAAATTTAATTTTCTACTACACCCTAACATCAGCTTAAAATGGCGTGCCGATAGCGTGAGTTGTAGTTTCAAAGTAAATATAAATTTAAATTATCCCCCAGTGGCGGATCCAATTTCAATTAAATTGTGCTCAAGTTGCGGCGACGCGACACGAAAGAAGAGTACGCTACGAACAAGAATAGAATGTTCTTGAAATTAGGAGCCAATCTGACCGCTAGTTTCTTCATTTCACATAGTAACAAAGAATCTCAGGAACAAAAATGGCAAACGAAAAACAAAATCACAGGTTTCTAGTACTCAAGAATCTTTTTTCTATTAAAGAAAAAAGGTGGCAGACGAGGCTATTCTCCTGGTGGTAAGTGAAATCAGTCGCCTGTATACACGCCAACATAACTGCACTATGGCAAACGTGGACACACCCCCGGATGCGCTGTGAAACTTGTAAGGAAGAAAATAAGGAGAGATAGAATGGGATGGAAATGAGCTCTGACATATGTCACTCACTCACGAAACACTTACTCGATAAATTGAGGGAATAAGATAAAGTGAGAAATGAAGTACATTTTACGGCAGTCTTCTGTGCGAGAGGGATAACGTGGCCAGTCCCCCTCCAGTTTGCATACATTCTTGAGTAGGTACTAAAGAAACAATTAAAAATGTTTAGGACATCAAGCTTCAATTTCTACTTTTATTCCGCACTACAATGACAGATATGATTACACAATATAGAAACAAGAACAAGCGAAGGTTAATTCGAATTTGATTTTTCTCGTTCGAGCAGTATGAGAGTACATCACGTAAGTAATATGAGTAGGGTTTCGCAGCGCTATTTTCCGGGACGTCGAACAATGCCATAACCTCAAGGCTAGTCATGTAAAATGACACCTTACGCCTGCCACCTTTTGAACATTATATTGATAAAATAAAGAAAAATGTAAGGCCAGTCGACCATTGTCAACATTAGATGATTCAGACGAAACAAAACCTAATAACCCACTACCTGATAGGTAGTTGACCAAATCTTCGTAACTGTTATTCTATAGATTCTGGAAGTGATTTTTCCACATGAGAAGCACACCTGTGGGAAAACCAACTCCAAAGCCTATAAATCAAAGTTATGAATCTGAAAGAAAACGTAGAAAGGAGTTATGGTTTATTCATTAAATGTGGTGTTTACGGTAGCATAGTCCTAGGCGGTAGTTATCCTACCCAAAGTAAAGCAATAAACTCAGTAATATCAGGGCCGGCGCCACGTAATCAAATAAAGAGGGGAGTACAGGCCACAGATTTACGACTGGCGAAGCGTATCCTTCGGCTTACATACATAAATACATTACAAGAATCACCGCCAAATATATCTCCACAAAGTAATCTTATTCTCTGCGAGAAATCTTGTTTTATGATCATAAATACTTTAGAGAGAAAATCACAACGTTAATTAAATCTATAAGCAATATCTATACAATGTACAAAATAATGTCGAAAATCCGGGACTTTACGTATTTAATATAACAAATATTCTGAAATCTTGACATTAGCCGCTTTGATGACGTTTTCATTGGTAAGTGGAACAGCTGCGAACAAAACATAATTTCTATAATTACATACTTGTAGGCTTCTCTTTTTTAAGTGATACAGTGTTTGTTGTTCTTCTAGCTGTATTGATCTTTATTGTATTATCGTTACAACGAGACATTACATTATTATCATAAGTAAAAAGGTGGACTTATTCCTAGAAGGAATTTCATCCGCTTTCAGTCAACCTTAGAATAACTGAGAGAAGTTATGTCATTAGAAAAAAGTATGAAAGTTTGTATGCCGTCCTCATACATTTCAACATGTGTTATGTGCACATATCAAGAAGCGACTTCCGCAAAGCACCTTTTAGACCTACTAAATAATTAAAAGAATCACACTTTATTTATCAAAATATATAACTTACCCACATCCAAAAATCCTGAAGTATCATACCCACTATCAGATCTTGATGCCTGTATTGCGAGTCTCAATGCGTCGACTACAACATGACCCATACATGACGGAGGTTCACCCACAGCTGAAAATTATAAGAAAAAATTATAGCATCTTAAAATCACAAAAAATATGATCAAAAATATTAGCTGACACGGCTGTACCCCCCCCCCCCCCCCGCCAAGAACCGCCGCAACACCGAAGACTGCACCCCTTTCTGGAAGCAACTCAGCGTATTATTGACTCCCTCGTAAAAAAAACATAGATGGCGCAAAAAGATATCGACGTATCGACGTATCAAGAAGTTTGGAAGCTTAATCAAACTGATAAATTTTAAGTTTCTGCGACTTTTAGTTTGATGGCCCCACCGAGTTAAGATGTAAAGGGATTTACACAAAAAAAATGTAGTTTCGCATTATGACGCATACCCTCATTTTTTTTAAAAGTCTAATGTTCTTCATTTTACATAATTTCAGTTCAAACCTTTATGCTAGTGAAACACCTCACATAAAACTCACACGAATACACACTTCTTAACAGCACTGAACGTATTTTAAAACAGACGAATAAACGTGTTAAAACAAATGAATGCATTTTCGAGGCCTTTCGGCGTTTGCGATTTTGTCCATTATTAGTTTGCACGTTTCTTCTTGTGAAAATAAAATCTTGCATTTATCATAAAAACTTTTACTAATTTATAAAGTAAAATAAGAGACTACATTACGAATTGTCCTTACCCGACTGCGGCACGCAAAGGAGGGATGTATTTTTCATCGTTATTATATGTACATATATTCATTTCTTATATCACAGAAGAAACCGAGAGTATATCACAGAGCTTGAACGGACCGAATGATTTTGATAAATTTTAATGAGGTGAAGTTTGATTCGTCTGAATGTCGCAAGCGGTACTGGTATTTGATTTTAAAAAAATCAAAATGAATGACTTCCGGCGCAAATTGTTTGCTATAAAAAAATTAAAGTCTTTGAAACCCACTGAATGTTTTGGGGTATCAAATTAAGGGACTTGAAAGGGCGATTCCAAAAATATAATACATATTACTAGTATTTAGTCCGACTCTTCTTGCGAACTTGATCATAACCTGTCTATATCAATTTTACCCACATCAATATTACGTTTGTATCAATATATCAATTTACGTGAATTAGTGTAAAGCTCGCATTGGAAAAAAAAAATTTAAGACGCATTGTGATTTTGGAGAATATAGGGATTCTCGACGTTGATATTACCAGTAAAGTCGAAATTAGGAGTCACCGAAGAACAAGGCCAAATCTGATATCCAAAAAGGTTAAGTTCTGAATAAAGGTTCATCAATCCGCAACATTGTCTTATGTTCCGCAACTAAGCTTTAACTGCAAAGTGAACTTTATTCATAAGTGAACTACAAAATGAATTCCGTATTAGCCTAAACTGAGAATAAAATACTCGGAAACATACACCGAAGTAATAACTATACCGTATTTTTACGACGCGCTCCTTGAATTGTCGTCGTTCCCACAAGCGGTCTGAAACCTTTCAGCACTCGAGACAGATGTCGTGTCTTTCTGTATATTCTGTAGTCTGTGTTCACAAGTGCTATGTGATCATGGCACTTGTGAACAATTTGGGAATCTTCAAATCTTTAAACGATTTAGTAATGATAACTATGTCATCGGCGAAACGCAGATGTGAGATGTGCACAACACTGACTTCACCTCCTTTTCAGTTCTTCTTTCCAGTCCAGCATCCCAAATGAATGATCTACCTCATTGTGAACAATTTCGGAAATACGATATTACATCTCGCCTCTCATCCATCTAGGGAGATGGGTAGAGCGTTGAGAGGATGAACTGCCCAGCAAACTTAAAGAAATTTGTCAGTGGTGGCTGGATGAAAAGAGTATATGGTCGTGTGTGGCGATAAGCATTAGGAGAGGCCTATATCCAGCAGAGGAAAGATATGCTGATAGAATGCTACAGTATTTTTGCCTCCACATTTTGGTCAAATGCTGATAAAATCCGTGTGGTATGTGGTATGTCGTATTGTGACGGCCGGTTTTAGAATAGTACCATCGTGTCTCTTCCCGAGGGTGTCGTAAAGGCGACTAAGGAATAACAAAGCCACATGCGCTGAAGAACTATTCAACCTCTAAAAGAGTGGACTCGCAAACCCGCTTGTACAATGTGGCGTTTGAAGGCCATACATCCCTAAGAATTGCGCTCATAAAATTCATAAAAACAATTTTCTTTTGCACAATCAATATATCTCCATAGCAACAAATAAGAAGTCAAATGTTTTCCTTTATTGTTGATCTAATAATTGAAAACTTTATGTACAAAAAGATATTAAATTCCAACAAAAACATAGCGATTTTCAGATCTCACCACTTTTATAGGCCAAACATTCGCGAGGATTGGCAACATTTTCACATAAATGTTTTTGTTGGGATTGCTTTTACGAATCATATACCTTTGGATCCTAAAACACCAACTGGATTAGGCACTCTCCGTCTCAGATATACGCGAAAATCATACGGAATATCCTTCGCGCCTATTATTTTATAATTCCATGTGCGATCAGTATATATTTCTCCAGTGTTTTCGTTATATTCTATATCTTCTATCATCCACAGTGACAAAGCTTGAACAAATGCACCTTCGACCTGCGAAATAGTTACTTAGACATTTAAAATATTTTTCAACACACAAAATTTTAAAGGAGAAAAAATATTTTACGGATTGCCATGCAGTCAATTCATCTCGTATGCTACTATACTCTACTCCGTGACTGTATAAAATTATTTCATACCTGCCCTACATCCAATGCCGGATTAATACTGCGCCCCGCATCTTCAAATACATCAGCTCGTATTATCCACTTGCGACCAGTTAAAACGTCAATTTCTACTTCAATTACAGCAACACCGTAAATGGAGTAGGGTGTTATTGCAGGATCATTAGGGCTTGTTAGATAATTTGCTTGTAGTAATATACCGAGTCTATCTGCTTGGAATACCACTTCTTCCCATGTAGCTGTTGGCATAGCTGTTCTTACTGGTGCTAGTCTTGCACTGATTTGCTGACAAGATCTTATAACAGCATATGCACAGAACTCCGTAGTGAAACTAGCAGAAGTAGCGAATATATTTGGAGTAACAAAATTTATGGTAGGCAACACCGCAACCATTTCAACCGGTATACGGAACTCATTGGCTGCTACTTGAGCAACTCTCGTAAATATTCCTTGTCCTATCTCTGTGCCGCCAATATTAATGACAACACTTCCGTCGCCATGATATACAGATACTAACGCTCCATAGTTACCAATAAATTGAGAAGGAAACGCCATGTTGGCAAATCTTATACCTCGTTTCTTCCAACGGTTAAGAGTATTGTATTGTTTTATTTCATTTTCTCGATTTCTATATTCAATTCTCTCTAAGAACATTGGCACTATTTCTGGTAACTGATTGTCAAGTTGTCTATAATTTGCAAATCGTACTAACATTGGATCTCTATTTATTTCAGCTGCTATGTGTTCCATGACATGTTCAATACCTGAAATCCCTTCAAAACTTCCTGAAATTATACATGTTCTTCGTTATTTTTTTGCTTTCATATAGTGTCAAAATTCATATCCTAAATTGCTAAGCAACTGACCTGGAGCTCTCATAGCACAATTCGGTACAGCATCTGTAATGACTCCAAAAGAATCTACTTTCCATCGATTTGGGTTATAACAGTTTCTAAATGCTACAATGGCGTTTGGATTCTCATTTTCGTTACGGGCGAACCCGTCATTTATATACAGTTTGCCATCCATGTATTGTATTTCACCATTATCATCTACTCCCACCTTGAGAAACATTACGGTATTTATAATTATTCCTTTATTTATTAATACATACATTAAAAAGAATTGCTATCATAACAACTTATCATACTATATCATAGCTAATATCGCTCCATTGCTGGACATAAGGTTCTTTCAAAGCACACCACCACACTCCGTCTTCCTCTCTTTTAATCCAACCACTACCAATGACTTTCTTTAAGTTGGTCTCCTCTACCTGGTGTAGGACGTATCATGCTACAATTTCGGTATTTATTCTTTACTCGAGGACTTACCTACGCCATCGGTTGTCAGTTCTACGATAAATGAAACAAGCCCACTGCCACTTCAGCTTACTGATTCTTTGAGCATATTGATATTTGTATAATAATAATATATATTAATTATTATCATAATATTAAAATAGTTAAAGTTTATATTATTTTAGAAGGTACCTCATAGTCCAGTCGAGTGTTGGGTCGTTTGCCAGTTGCTCGCATTATATCGGTTAACCCCATAGACATTCGACAAGTGTTATTCATTTTTTTTGCTACTAAAGCAGTAGCACAAGCGGACAAGTTCTGCCGGGTTATCTTGCAACCAAATCCTCCTCCACATCGTCTGGTTTTTACTGTTACACTTAATTATAAAAATATATTAATTAAAAAAATGTTTTTAATTTTGTGTATAAAATGTGTGTGTTATAAGTATATAACTAAGATAAAACATACTCACAAACTTTCTGGTATATTCAAAAATTGCGCAATAACAGATTGAGTAATGTCAACAAATTGGCTAGAACTATAAACTTCTAGCCCATCGTCTACAGGTATTGTAACACAAGTATGTAACTCCATCATATTGTGATACTGACGTGGACTGGTGAATGTGCCTTTAATAATTCTTCTTACGTTGGCACCTCTATCAACTGGCACGATTCCAGGGTATGGAATTAGCCTATTCTCTTGCTTCGGTGCATTTATAGCGTCTTCAATTGTAAAGACAATTGGTTTGCTTGTAATATTTTTATAGTTTACTTTAACTAAGCATGTCATTTTGTCCGCTAAAATTTGAGTTTTTGCAACAACTATAGCAACTGGTTGATTGTAAAACTGCACCCTTTCACTGGCTAAAACTTCTTCATTTTCATACATAAGCAAAAAATCGCTGCGAATAAAACTATTTATGCCAGGAATATCAGTAGAGGTCAATACTGCAATGACACCTTCAATTTTCTGAAAAGCATTATTTAATATATTTGTGTGGTTATTTAATTAATTGGTATTAAATATGACAAACGATACACTCGAAACTTACTAAAGCTTCCGAGGCATCTATAGATTCAATATCAGCCTTTGCAACAGTAGATAGTACGAAAGATGCAAATACTTCATTTTGAATAGTAGGCAAATCATCACTATATACAGCTTCTCCAGCACATTGTAATAATCCTTCTTTTTTTAAAAGGGGTTGTGTAATGGGATAGTCTTTCTGGTCAGTATCATATTCTTGGTAGCTGCGACTAACTGGCGGTCTATCGTCACTAGGTGTAGTGGCTCCAGATTTATATATAGGTTTTAAAATTTTTGGTGGACACAATTTTATTATACACTGCAAAAACATTTTACCTTTAGAAATTATATAATGCAAAAAATAATATTACATTCATAATCATTACATTCAATTAGCACATTACCTTATAGAAGAGATTTAAAGCCAATTTTTGTACGAAATGCGGTGATGGTTCAGGAGGATTAACATCTGGATTAATTTCTGAATGCAGACATTGCAAAGTTGCTTGTAAATTCTCATTATTAAAAATGTAGCGGCCAATCAAAAATTTTTCTGTTTTAAAAGCATGCGTAAATGTCGGATTTATACCTCCGTAAACAATAGACGCTTCTAAAATTACATGAGTACCAGGGTCAAATTTAAATAAAAAGGCGGAATTGATCTCGGCGTGGGCATTTTGTTCTCTCGGTGTAATCTAAAATTAAGATAATATAATGTGCAAATTATATTTTACGAAATGTTTACTTTCCAATAAAATTCGTAAGTACTCGTACCTTGTAAGTAACTATTTTGTAGTTATGTGACAAAGGCGGAAGTCTTATTTTTGTTATTACTTTTCCCAGTAAATTTGTATGGAGGAATGTTGGTAAAGGCATTTCCATTTGAGCCTCATATTTATCAACTGAAACATAAATTATCCAACGTTTAAATAACCCTGTATTTTTAAATTGTATTTTTACTGAATATGGAAATATCATTACCTAAAGTAACAGTTGCGCCAACACAATCAAATAAAAGAAATATGTCTGATTGGAAGTCAGGATGCTCATGTTTTAAGACCAAATTCCCGGCGAGCGTGCCAATCTGAAATTATATTCGTGTTCGAAAATTTTACACTATTTTTTTTCGTTCGGAATATAAAGGCAGTATACGAACAAAGTACAAAATGCAAACATGTGGTATACAATGGCATAAAATAATTTTAACTAGCTTACGTTTCGGACAGGAATGTGAGCCACTCTATCTATGTGATCATACAATACTTTTAGATACCAGAAATCTCCATTAGTCTTGGAAAGTTTACAAAACAAATTCATTGTATCAGATAACGTAACGTTAGCTCCGAGCACCAAATTGACGTCCAAGTAATATTCTCGGAGTTCAATAATATTGCTTATATCGATGATTACCTTGGGATAAAATTTAAATGGACGCACTCCTGTAAAATAGCATAGCAAATTTTAACGAAAGATATCCGTATCAGAAAGGAAAAATAATATCAGTTCTCTAAGATGGATAGATTCCTAATTAAAGAATTAATGTAAGTACCTCTTGATGTATTCCCAGCAACCAACATATAAGAATCATAACCGTTTACATTTAGTGCTTCAAATATAGCGCTCACACTGTTAACTGTATACCATAATCTGCCATCAACAAGTAATATTTTTCTTGGTAATGAGGAATTATTACTCGTACTCTTCATATTGACCATACACCAATCTTCATTATTGATATCACAAGTACCACGACATTTTATACCAGTTTTTGCACAAATTTGTTCAGAAATGTCTTCAATGTCTTGAATTTTCTTCAAGACGTTAGGATTAGGGTGGATGGCGAAAGATTTGAAAGCTTCTAAAATAGGCCGATATCCAGTGCAACGACATAAGTTGCTACCAAATGAATTTTCTATTTCTACTTCACTTAAATGGTGATCAGATTTTTGAACAAGACTGAAAGAGAACATTGTAATTTACGTAATAATTTATAAACTACCATATACGAGTATACCTCTAATTTAAAATATATTTTATTCACCTGTACATGCTCATTACAAATCCAGGACTGCAGTATCCGCACTGGGAACCAAAATAATGATTAAGTCGTTTCTGTATTATGTTGTAGCCAACTTTTCGATTCCCGATTCCTTCAATAGTAGTTATGTCCCAACCATTACAAGATAGAACTGCCACGAGACACTGAAAAGTAGATGATAGTAAAGGTAGTAATGATTTTTTTATATAGAAATAAGGGGGCAGACAAGCATACAGTCGACCTGATGGAAAGTGAATACTGTCGCCGATGGACACCCGCTGTACATGCCAACATCAGTCCAGAATGACAAACTTCAGCTCGCCTACGAATGCGCTGCCTACCTTTGGAGATTTAGAGAAAGGATTGGGAAAATGTGTAGGGATAAAATCGAATGGGACGGAAATGGGCTCTGGCATATTTTACTCACTACCGAAACACGTACCTACGTACATTGTCTAAATAGGATAAAGTGAGAAATACAGTACATTTCACGGTAGTTTTCTGTGAAAGAGGGGTAACATCAGTAACGTGGCCAGTCGAGTACGCTCAGAAACTGTGGGATTGTAGCATGCACCCTCCCCTAAAATAAAAGTAATAGAAGTAATTAGTGCATTTTTCCATTAGTGAAATCAAGTGAAGATACTTGTATATGTAAATTTACAGAGTTAACTGAGAAACTGGTGAACTCCTGTGTCACAGGATCGACAGTGCGTACATGGACGACGCACGCACCGCATCCGCCCTCACGACACATATATTTGGTGCCGCGGAGCTCCGCATAACGCCGGATGAACTCATTCAGGTAAGTATCCACAGCAAACTCACTTCCAGCTGGAATCAAATTATTAGCAATATTATTTTCTAGTCACTTGGCATCATCACCAAATTCAATTATTTTTTTATTTTGTCACAACGATAAGGAGACTGACATCCTTAATTTTTTTTATGTAGGCAAGCGGCCCTCGCAAGTGGCTACCGCCGCCCATGGACTCCTGCAATACCAGGGATATGCGCCTGCGTTGCCGACTTAAAAATTCTATACACAGCTTTCTTAAAGGATACGCTTGAACACTTAACAGTAACTTTTTAACAGTAACAGTTTCAAGTAACACAAACGAAAATAATACCACTATATTGTTTTCCATTAATTGTGAAATAAACTCGTTCATTATTTTCTCGGTGTTCATTCATGTTGGAATATTCGAACACTAGTGTAATTCCACTTGATCTATTAAATTATACACGTTAGAATCTAATAGTGATTCACTAAAATAAATAATTGATATGAAAATTATAATGCTCCAATTTAATTTTACGACGGAGATCCGTAATGGAAAATTATTTCCGTCTAAAACTCATATTATCCCGGCAATATTATTGAATGATTTTCGAAGAAAACTCCAAAGAAACAACATTGTCTTGTGATAACAATATACTTAATATATACTGTTATCAATACAACCAATAATTTATATATTAACGTATACTATTATTTATCCGACAGTTTATTTATACAACCAAGCGTGTGGGAGAAATTTAAAAAATGCGAGCAAACAATAAATAATCGAAACCCTTAACTCCATGTTTACTTAAGTAACTACTGTTCTGTAAATTATGTTGCAAGGGAAATCCTTTAATTAAAATAATTCAAGGTGCGTTCCACCAATTTGTTTGGCTAGCGACCAATTATTGGATGCAATGTATATTAATTACTTTGATTAAATTAGAATCCATTTATCCTTTAATTCCGGTGATCATTTGGATTAAGATACTCATGACAAGTAGCTATAAGATTTCGATTCAATCTTAAACGTAGTTTTAGACTAGCAGTGCCCATGACTTCGTTCGCATGAACTTGCCCCTTTCCCGTCCCAGGCCATTCCATTCCATCTCATCCAACCGCATCCCGCTCCATTCCATTATGAGCCACTCCATACCTTTTCCTAGATTAACTTTATAATGATTTCCCACAGATTCGTGTGATGAAAAATATCCTATAAGTTGATCCAGGATAAGTACCATTGTACTAAAATTAATAAAAATTTACCGGTAGTTTTTATGTGACATCTGATATTATATATGCGGCTTTGGTTACAATTCCTGTGGGAACTTTTTAATGAATTTGGATAAGAAGTATCTTAAATATTAACCAGGCACATAAGGTAACTATGCCAAGTTTCATTAAAGTCCATTAAGTAGTTTTTGCGTGGTGCTACGTCTGAACAGACAGACAAAAACTCGAAAAAATGTTGTTATGGGCTCTGTATTATTCGTAATTTACACTGCTTTGTTCAGAAAATATTTAATGCACAGATGTTAAACTCTGTTACGACTTTATACCATATATTGAAGATATTCAGATTCAACTTATTTTAATTTATTCAAACGACAAGCAATCTTCTTCTTTAACCTCTGTTTAAGTTCCGATTGAACAAATAAAGGGAATAATAAATTGTTTGAGTTTAAAGTGAACTATTGATTCCAGTGAACAGAGGTAAATATTAGGGGTTAAAGTATGAAATTGCCGATTTGTACCGAAAAATTAAAACTCGTTTTTTTCTAAAATGTAACATACATATTTATTTAATCAAAATATTTACCCTCATTATCTATACATTGTTGCCATCTAATCGGAAGTTCATTTATGCCTTTGCGATAGAACTCTGGGGATGTAGATTCGACAAACTGTGTGAAAGCATTTTGTGTTGTATCACGAAAAAAATGGTAGTCCGTTGGAGCAAGGTCTGGCGAGTACGGAGGATGACATATGGTTTCTAACTGCAGCTCCTGTAGAGTTACAACGGTTTCTCGTGGAGCAATAATGGTGAAGATCGATTCACGAGTCGGGGCTGTTTCACTGCTAGTTTCGCCATCATTGTTCGAAGTTCGGCACAGTAAACATCTGCTGTTATTGCTTGACCAGACCTGAGAAAGCTATAGTGAATAACACCATGAATAGACCACCAAACAGTTACCATTACCTTTTTATTGGTAAGCTTTGCCTTAGGGCACTGTTGCGGCGTTTGACCTGGGGTCAGCCATTGCATTTTTCGCTTTCGGTTATCGTAAAGAATCCACTTTTCGTCACATGTCACAATTCGATCCAATATTCCTTCATTTCTGTACCGATTCAACAAGGCAACGCAAATTTCAACACGCGTTTCTTTCTGCAGATCAGTCAAATCATGAGGCACCCATTTTTCATATTTTTTTATCTTATTGATTTGATGCAAACGAGTCAATATTGTAAGTAAGGTGCAATATTGTTAAACCATGCCGCTAATTCCTGGGTAGTTTGACTCGGATCGGCTTCCACCATCTCCTTCAATTCAGCGTTATTCACCTGTGTGGGCCGTCGTGGTCTTCCACGTGGTTCGTTCTTCAAGTCGAAGTTTCCATTACGAAAGCGTTTAAACCAAAAACGCACGGTTCGTTCATTAGCAGTCTCCTCTCCAAACGCAGCATTGATATTGCGAGCCGTTTCTGCCGCGTTAGTTCCGCGTCGGAACTCGTATTCAAAGATTACTCGGATTTCCGAAGTATCCATCTTTCCCGTCTAAGCTGAATAAAAAAAAACAATTGAAAGTCGAAAATCGAATGTTGCACATTTTTTAAAACAAGAACCTCATAGGTATCATGTGAAAAAAGTTTCACTCGAAAATCTCACACCATGAAGGTTTTATGTCAATTCAAAGTATCTATTACTATAAAACGGCAATTTCATACTTTAACCCCTATTATAAACGAATTGACAGAACGCTCGTTTCCCTGCTCGCTATGGAATCATAAAAATGACTTGAGAATTCCCATTGAGAGACGTTAGATCGAGTTTGAAAAGCGTCGTTCGTAAGAAATCATACTCATTTTAATGAACCATTTGACTTTTCAACAATGCCCACGGTTCTTATCGGACTTTTAATTAATTAGTGCCCAGAATTTGCAGAATGCTCTGCAATTAAAGAATACTCGTAACTCTTACTATAAAATAGAATCATCTTCAGCATTTGTGAGCTATATAACGACCTCATTTTCGAAAACAATTGAATTATTTTAGGTCACAGAATTTATTTTACTGGGTGATAAACTAGTACGCTTCATAATTTATATCTACTAAAGGTTACAGTTGTTATAAATAATTATTATAAATGTAAGATAACAAAATTTAAAGTATTTTAGCTGTAGTTAAATAATAACTATTTAACTACGATGAAATTAGTTCAAAGTATTTAGTTCAAAAAACATTATTTTTGGGCAAGACTTCATTATAATTTTAGAAGGGGGTACATCCCACGGAAGCAGACAGTCCATAGGGTGGTAAGTGGATACTGACCTTTTTCGAAAGTGAGCGAGCTTTGTTTCCCATTTAATTTAACCTTAACTAATTTAATTTAATTCAGTGTAACGTAATTTAATATAATGTAATTATATTTAAAATAATTTATTCCAACACACAATACAATCCAAACTAATCTAATTTACATTAATTGATTTAATTTCATATAATTTAAGCGTAACGCAGCGCAGCCAAGCCCAGTCCAGTCTAATCTATTCTATTCTAATCTAGTCTAAAATTTAACCTTAATTCAAGAAGTTACTAGTTTTAGAATAAGAAAAAAACTCGTTATCGCGTTCACGTTTCGTTTAACGGTCTAATAACATAGACCTACTGATAGACACGCACTAACCAAACATAAGTGCTGGCACTGAAGTGAATGTTTAATGTAACACATCGCGGAGGGAGAGCTCACTAAGACACTGGAGATTTAACCAGTAATTGCTCTGTTGAATATTCAAAGCTGTTCACTGATCATTCGCCTTACAGTCTCCGTTTTAGCTTATGTCGACTAACAGATCAAATGACTGTAGATATCTATCATACGAGCATCTATCTATAGCATAGAAATACGAGTAGGTACTTCACAGTACTTTGTGCGGTAGCGTACCTATTGAAAATCTCTTATTGATTATTATCGTACCTATTGCGCCCATCGTGCGAACGTATCGCTTATACAAGACTATAAAAATATAATTATAACTTGTCTGAACTAAATTTAATAGTTTATTCATCTAACTTTACATGTAAGTATACCCATTAGTATTAACAAACATTTTAATTAATGAGTATTTCTAAACAATATCTTAAAATAACAGAAAAGAGAATCCTCAACTTCCCATATCAAAACCTTTAACTAGTTTTACAGGAACCACCAACAACATTTAAACAGCTAAAACAAACATTTAACAGTTAAAATATAGGAAGTTAAAGTAAAAATTTGATCGATATTTCACAATAGGTGATCGTAGGGGTATATCATGCTTAAAATATTATAGTTACTCCATATATCACATCTTTTATAGGTTTTCTTAGTACTGCTCATCACGTGACGCACTAACTAAATATCGAGGCATACATTCTGAATAAATACGAAAATAAAATTAATATGGGCGTGTTTACATAGTCTCCAGGCTAACATTCTAAATCAAATTTTGTCAAATACATTGTTTTTTCTAAATTACTGAGTATTGATATGAGACAGCCGTTTTGTATTACAGATAAAAAATAAAGATAAAATAACGTCATAATTTAAACAAATTTGTGTTATCAAACAAATAATATTTTTAAGTTTCTTTGTTTCCTATGAATCCAAACTCCTACTTCTGATGTAATACCTTTGTTCAAAAAACAATTATCGATATTAAACTCTAAAAACGTTGCTAATGATATCTGCTTCAGATGTTCGTACTTAACGTGGCCATCTATACAATTTTACAATGAATGTACTTATCGATCTGTTATACTCGTAAAAGTACGGTGTCCGAGTTTACACGTCGCCATTACAATGCCGATTGAAATGGGTCACCCGCGATAGCAACTGGGCCGCACCGAAACTTCTCCGAACAGGGAAAGCCAATTCAAACTGGAAAGTTTTTTCCAAAGAGATTAAGAGGCACTCCAGCTTACCTTGTTCATCGATTTTCAACTGCCATTTAAGCGTCATTTATCCACTGTGATTGTTTTTATATATTGCTCAAAACCAGTATCAAAGGTAGTTTGAGATTACCACAATGAGATTAATTCAATAAGTTTCACCCAAAATTGGTTTCATTAACATAAGGGAATAAGAATATTATAAAGGTATATAAAATTTCCTACTCAGTCGCAGAACGGTTTTTGCCGCACAAGCGTTGTTATTCTGTTACCATCTCCATATTACTAGAAAACTGTGTAGTGTTATAGTGGATCGTAAACAATGTTACAATATAAGCTGTAGAGATTTTGTTTAAGATGCTCAAAGTGTAGAATGTAATCATCGTAACAACATTGCATATAAACAAACATTATTGTGGGACACATTTGTTCAAATGTATCGTATTTTTTCATTTGTCAATATTAAAAGTAGTAATTATAAAGTATATAAAGGAAGTTGAAGTTTTGTGATTTTTTGTATTTATACGCAGATATAATAATTCCTTTGATTTTTTAATTATTTTAATTTAACATTTTATTGTACACATAACATGAAACAAATAAAAAGGAAGAAATAGAAAAGACGTACAAATGGCAAGCTTATCTCCTGCAGAAATTTCTTGCACTAGACCTGGGAAAGTGAAATAAAGGTAATATATTGTAGAAAGGCAGGCGTAGTGCTTACGGAAAATTTGTGTAATAGTATAATAATATTTAAAAAAATATATAAATATATTTTTATATACATATACAATACACACACACACACACACATATATATATATATATATATATATATATATATATATATATACCCAAATAATAAATATTATACATATATGTAATACATATTATATACAATATCGACTATTTAGAAATTGACAAATATGGATCTTGGAAGGAATCTTTAACAGGGAGAAGATTTGGGTACTAAGGAGTCTAGATCTTGAAAAAATATACGAGAAACGGTCAGAATGTTTACGAGAAATGTTGCCGAAAACAATCTACATGTACTCTGTACATCTAGATTAAGACAATCCCCATTATCTGTAGCTAGAATTATCACTAAACGTACCATTCTTATTACATCGATTTCGGCCAATTAATCGTATCAAGCAACATGACTACAAAGGGTTTGACAGCGCGATTTGATATGGATACAACATAAATCGTGATTTTTGTTGCTCTATAGGTTTCCACTATTAACAATAGACCGTTTGCTCCAGGCAACTAGCGATGTAATAAGGGTAGATTAACGAGTGGCCGTGTGGTGTCCACCGGCTTTAGAGTAGCTCCACTCCATCTGATTCCCTTCCCATGGGAATCGTAAAAGGTGACCAAAGCGACCTACCGCTGTCTGTGAGGAACTACAGCACCTTTGAAAGAATGGACTCGGAAACCCGCTTGACCAGTGTGGCGTATTAGAGCACATTCCTCGTGCACAAAACAATGTGTCCACTGCTAGACATGGGCCCCATATCTAGCAGCAGTGGACAATATAAGTTAACTAACATTTATCCACACAGATCAAAATTACTCAACTCAATATTCCTCACATAAAAGGTACGTCATTAATTCTGCTTGTAAACTTCGTCGGCTTCTATCAATTTTTTAATCTTCATTATAGAAAGGAATCAGTAATTTCGAAAACATTTTTCCTAAATTCAAAGTAATTATTCAAAGTAGTTCAAAGTAATATCTAGGTATATCGTAATTCTATCTTATTTCGTAATTGCAATCATAATTCGTAATGCTATTTCGTAATTACCAATCATAATTCGTAATTCTACAATATTTCGTAATTACAATTCACAATTCTATCACAAACATTATTGTACAATACAATATAATCGGATTGTACGAAAGTAGGAATGTTAACGTACAGAAAGCCCGCGAGAAATCGTAGATATTACCAACAGATTCCAACATCGCCTAATTAATTACGTGCCCAGACTTCTCTAACGCCATACATATGTTGCTTTTCTATTAATGTTGTTAACATTGTTCGCATTTAACACAAGTTTTAGTTTTGGCGCCGGATTTAAGATTGTGGTGCAATCAAAAAAGTTGGCATTTTTATATTATCTATGAATACTTATCTCATGTGCCTAATTCGTCTTTATTTATGTAAAAGATTTTAGTCGTTAAATAATAACATGCTCTCAATAAGATACTATGGTATTATGTAATATGGTATTATGTTTATTAATTATTAAGTAATATGGTATTATGTTTATATTGTAGTAAATAGGCATTGATTGTGATATGTGTACGTAATATATGTTTTTTTTACAGGAATAATGTGGTAAACGAGCATACAATCTACCTGGTGGTAAGTGGATACTGTTACCCATGAACACCCGCGGTATATGTCAACTTTAGTCCAGAATAACAAACGTTTGCACGAGCCCGGATGCGCTGCCCACCTTTGCGGATTAAGAAATGGATTGGGAGACGGGGTTGGGAAAATGGGGAGGCATAGAATGGGATGGGGGTGAGCTCTGGCATATCTCACTCACTACCGAAACACGTGGGGAATTAAAATAGTTATAATTTAAATTTGAAAATCAGACAGGCGTTTTTTGGTATTGCATAACAAGAAATATGAGCTCCTTGGAATCATTATACAAGACAAGAGGAGGGCTGAATAAAGGCATCCTCTATAAATAACTTACACCATTAATATAGTAAGAGTACTCTGTCACTATTTCGATGTACAGTTGCAAACTACAAGTAGTCATGATGATTAACCTTAGTCAGTAAATCGCGTTGCAAAAATTAATTTTACACTAAAGAAAGATATACTCATATATGTGACATTTTAACAAGAAACTAATATATTTCATGTTAGAAACTAATGTTATCAACTTTCCAGACAGTCTACACTACACTGTAATAGTGTTGATCGGTACATACTCGTATAGACAGACACATACTCGTACCAAAACGGGGCTTCCTTATCCTCTTATCGTTCGTCCCCGTACTTTGCTTTGTTTTGTCTTCGTGTGGCGAAAACGGTTTGGTACTTTTACGGATTGCAAGTTTTATTGTTCAGTATTCTTCTATGAACATAAAATTCTAATCACATTTTCACATTCGTTAATCAGTGCATATGTCTTTTTATTACTTTCTTTCCGTCATATACATTGATTGAAATTACAAGAAGCAATATTGATGATAGTGAACACATCATACTAAAAACGCAGATAAGAACAGAAATGAACCGAAACGCATGGTACAAAGAAGACTACCTAACTATGAATAAAATAGGGTTGCCAAAAACGATTACAAACAAAAATAACGTGACTTATAAATATTCAAGCTTACATACATTCCATATACCAAAATACCGTAAACCGTAACCAACCTTTTAACGTCCACTGCTAGACATGACCCTCCGCATGCACATGTCTTATGCACGAGGGATGAATGACCTTAAAACCCTCACGCTGACCAAGCGGGTGACCAAGAGTTCACTCATTTCGAGGTAGTGTAGTTCGTTAGAACTTGTGGTAGCGGCTTTATGTATTAATTATAATTATAAAAAGCAAAGTTGATGATTACTATCATCAACTTTCAGACGAAAAACGCAGATAAGAACAGAAAAGAACCGAAACGTATGGTACAAAGTCCTCTTTACGATACCCACGGATAGAGATGGGATGGGGTGGTGCTATCCTACGGCTAAATTTAAAATAAATATGTAATATTACATATAGAATTATAGAAATTCAATATCACAGATTTTTGTCGCAGAATCAAGCAGAAAGTATTGTCGTTACTCGAATGGCTATTGTTACTTCGTCACACTAGTACCAGAGTAGGTATCAGAGCTTTAAATTTCTAATATTTAAATTCAACCCCTTTATTACACTACTTCTTACTATAAATAAATAGTTTTATACTGCGTTAAATTATACTGTAAATAAAATGGAACCTACCTAACCACCGACGTAATTATTATAACTTTAATTACAATAGCATCTTCAGTTGATTTTCGAGTGTATTTGTATAACAGACTCGGAACGCCTAACAAAAGGTGTAATAAAATTTTGTGAACCATATCGGCGGTCAACGAGGCGGGAGATATCGTTACCTCAATGCTTCTCTCTACCCGCACAAGAGTAATTATTTTAATGTCATAAGTAGCGAGTTATTAAAGACGTTCCTACATTCCGTATAAGGTTTCTCTATTGCACATTCACTACAGATTAATAAACTGCCAAGTTACTTTTTGTTGCTAAATTGCTAAAATGACCAACAAATCGGTTTTAGAATGTTCCGATCATAACGAACATTAATTAAAAACATTGTTAAGAATATTGATTGGGTACAAGAAGTAGAATATCTAACATTAGATAGATAAACTTTAATAGAAAAAATTAAAAGACGTTAGATACAGCTTACAACAAAAATAATTTTTTTATTGTATTTTTACTTGAAAAAGTTCGGCGATTGTGGTGACTGGTTGTGAACAGCTGAATGGAGGTCGTGTGTGGTTGCGAGCCTTGGCGGCGGCTTATATCCGCCAGTGGAGAGACATAGACTAATGGAATGATATGGCATTTTACTAAAAGGCTTAGGAGATTCATTCAAATCTTAATATTTTTCAATAGTTTCACTTCAATATTTTTCTAATTTTAAATGGCGTGACCCACCACTATACAATGTGTTTCAGGTATAATCGTGGTGTGTTAGTATTTAGTTTTCTAAACTGTTTTATCTTATCACTCAAAAGACACTTTTAAAAAAATCTTCATCACTTCTCGATCAATCAGATTTCTTTCAGTAAAGGGATTAAAGCCAATCCAGGTAATCGGGAACAAGGATAATGAAGAACATACCTTAATTTATGGTAAAATGAAAGAATTTTAAAGTCTTTTTAATTATCTCTGTTTATAATTACCTATAACAGATATAGAGAGCAGATATGTTGATATAAAGGACTGTGATAGCCTAGGGCAGTGGTTTCCCAAACTTTATCGATTCTGGGCGCCCGGCCTACTGAATCCAGATATTTCAAGACGCCCGTGTCAACTTCTAACAAGTACTTACACTCTGCAAATTACTTTTGCAAGAGTTACAAAAATCCTTCTGAATCAATTTCATACAATTTGTATAAACCATTGTACACTTGAGGCGGGCCGCAGCGCAGTGCACTGCCGGATCGCTCGCCAGCCATATTTATGCGCAGATGTTATGCGCTGCGACGCGGCCGGCCTCACAGTGGGTTGAACTGAACAGGCGCAATTAACGGACGTAATTCGAAAGTTATTCGCTGTTCGACGACGTGACGAATTGAATGTCAACAACTAACTGACTTAAATTATTGCGTTGATCTGGGGCCCGCCGCGTCCGTAATGCGCGTTGTCACAGCTTTGCAGTGCGACGTGATGCAGCTGTAATGGACGCGAGCCTTAATTGCATGGAACTAAGAACACAAAAAGGATTGTAACAGAATCTTTAACTAAGCTGCAATCGTAAATGTCAATTAATGTAAATTCGAGTACGTGAATAATATAGACTACAAATCCTAACCTTCTTACACTTAGCTTCTAATTCTACCTTTATAAGCAAAATGTAGCCAAAACACATACATTTCTGTAATATTAACATTATTCCCCCTGCTCTAAGTTATTTATTAGACTAAATTAAACTTACGTTATTGATATTATTACCATAGCCTTAATTTACATTTTTCTCTTATAATAAATACAGTCATATATAAAAATATATGATTTTAGATTAATTATTAAAAAATAATTACAATCAGTACCTAGTGATTGTAATATCTTTTTTATAGTAAAAGATAAAGGTTTTTTTTAACACATCGATTAACTGTTTATAACGCTCTCTGTATTGACTGTCGGTAGCCACCCTCTTGTCTCAAGCAAAGAAATAAACTGGGCTATATCAAAACCGACGCCGCGTAAGCAAATAAATTGTAGACCACGAATTTACGGCTGGCAAATATCTATACGTATGTATTATTATCTATACATTCGGATAATCAGGGAAAAGTAAAGTTCCTAACAAAGTAAATGAATGACGAAAACGATTTCGTTTTTTTCCGTCCTCCTCCTATGGTTACGCCATCACGTAAACTATTGCCTTAAAAAATTCTAAAACCCCTAACATCATTTAAATTACCGTATTTTTCTAATATTTTCATTAGAAAGGAATCACTTATAATGAAAAAGGATCAATGTTACAGAAAAAAAATTAATAAAGCAAAAATTCGGGTATTTTCACATTAGCGGCCTTGACGACATTTTCATTGGTAACTGGCACACCTGCAAAAAATATTTACTATGTTTATTAAATGATAACAACCTTATACTCTGTTCAAGTTAAGAAAAAAGTGATGTCGTCGCTGTCAGTCACATGAGTTCACTTATTAACCAATTACGAGAGAAAGCGTTCCTCCATTGAACAATTTATTTATGCTACATTTGAGAGACGATGTCACTTTTTTCGTAATGTGAATTGAGTATAATTCTCTAATGAAATATCAGTCTGTAGGCTTTAAAACAATATGTCAATATTTTAATAATGTTTTGGTTAATAAGGTATTTGATTATTTTTAGACACGTTTGACTCTTTCGATCCGTGAAATCAAAATATCGTCAAAAATTAATGAATTATAATTCAATAATTATAGAAAAACACTGCCTACTGTGATGATGACGTCACGTAAGTGTTATTACAACACAGCGATAAATTCCAACCTCAATTATTCGCAAGCTCACATCTATCTATGTGATCCATGTGATCACATCTATCTATCTATATCTCAAATCTCTAAGTAAATTAAAAACCTTTCTAATATGAGTTTGTTTTCATCTCCATTAGTCCAATAAGTTGTAAAACGGGAAATTCAATTACCGTTAACTACACCATTTCTTTATTGCATTTATTGTGTAAATCTGACTTATCCGTTATAATGTAACATTTGGCAACAAGAATAACTACAAAATTGTAAAATAACATATCTAGACACGGCTTATTTTAAAGAACAGCTTTTACTCACAGATATCTAGAAAACCGTTGGTAGTGTAGCCACTGTCATGCCTAGACGCCAGGATCGCAATTCTTAGTGCGTCCACAACCACATGGCCCATACAAATTGGAGGTTCTCCTGCGGCTAATATTCCAAATAATAATATTAAATACAACAGCCAATATATAAACAAAATAGTTGTGATAATCATACACACATTTTCTATACCTTTGGATCCCAAAATTCCTACTGGATTCGGAGCTCTACGTCTCAAATATACCCGAAAATCGTAAGGTATATCCTTTGCTCCTATAATTTTGTAATTCCACGTACGATCAGTGTATATTTCCCCCGTGTATTCATTATATATTGTATCCTCTAACATCCATAGAGATAAGGCTTGCACGAATGCTCCTTCGACCTAAAATGAAACAGTAAAAGACATTTTGAGCATTGAGACAGAGCAATTGCGTTATGAATTTAGCAAGTATAAATACGGCAAAGTTATGTTTTATGTATAAGAGGACGACGGACGAATAATCATACAAATGTCGTATTTTCTTGCTGGTAACCGTAATTATGTAAATACTTGCTCTGTTTTCTTACCTGTCCCACATCCAAGGCCGGATTAATGCTGCGTCCAGCATCTTCAAACACATCAGCTCGAATAATCCATTTTGTACCGGTTAATATGTCAATTTCTACCTCAATCACAGCTACGCCAAATATGGAATAATTAATCAATCTTGGATCATTTTCACTTGTTTGATAATTCGCCTGCAATAATATGCCTAGTCTGTCTGCTTGGAAAACGACTTCTTCCCAAGTAGCTGTTGGCATAGACGTTCTTACTGAAGCTAGTCTCGCATTGATTTGCTCACACGATCTTATGATAGCGTATGCGCAACATTCCGTTGTGATACTCGACCCTGTCGCAAAATTATTAGGCGTAGCAAAGTTTAAGCTTGGTAATACTTTTACTTTTTCAACAGGTATACTAAACTCATTAGCTGTTACTTGAGCACACTTAGTAAATATTCCTTGGCCTAACTCCGTACCACCGATGTTGACGATGACGCTACCGTCTCCGTGGTAGACCGACACCAATGCTCCATAATTACCAATATATGCAGTAGGAAATGACATATTTGACAACCTAATAGCTCGCTTTTTCCACCGATTACGAGAATTAAATTGCTCTATTTTGTCAGATCTTTCTTTATAGTCAATTCTCTGTAGAAACATTGGAACTATTTCAGGTAACTGATTGTCATCCTGTCTGTAGTTAGCAAAACGCACTGCCACTGGGTCTTTGTTTATCTCTGCCGCTATATGTTCCATGACATGTTCAATAGCAGATATCCCTTCGAAACCACCTAGAATTAAATAATTTATTTTATTATCACCACCCCTCTAGACTTTTAATCTGCAATGCAGTTATGTGACCAGAACGCACAATCAGCATAAATGCAGCTGCATCCCAAACCCCTTAGTTAACATATTTATTAGATAAGGCCCTCGGGCACAGTAATGAGAAATAAGAATAGGACAGTCTCACATCGACCATGTAACGAATCGTTCGTTTATTATTTTAATATTTTTGTCTTTTTAAAAAGACCTAATCCTGCTCCCGCGTTTTGACTATGTAATAAATGTTTTTGTTTTTATTATTATTTATAAAAATGTATTTATTATTTAAACTTCATTGCACAACTAATTATTCAAATGGCGGACTTAATACCATACGGCATTTTCTACCAGTCAATCACCAGATCAAACAGAAATAAGTTAGAATACATAGCAATAAAACAACTTTGAATGGTTTAAATCGCGTATATTTAACATTATTTATATCCCGACGTTTCGAACACTTTGCAGTGGACGTGATCACGGGGTGACTGCCCGGCAGTTAAATATATAAATATAAATAATGTTATAATGTTATATTATAATGTTTAATTATAATATTATTATAATGTTATATTTATATAAATAATGTTAAATATACGCGATTTAAACCGTTCAAAGTTGTTTAATTGCTATGTATAGTAATCGCGAAAACCTAAGAAAATAATAAGATAAAATTGTATTACAAAAATTACCTGGTGCTCTCATAAAGCAGTTTGTGGGAGCGTCAGTTATAACTGCAAAGGAATCTACTTTCCAACGATTTGCGTTATAACAATTTTTCAATGAACTAGTAGAATAAGTATTCTCATTTTCATTAAGAGTTATTCCGTCGTTTACGTAAAATACAGCATCCATATATTGTATTTCACCATTGTTATCCACTCCAACCTTATTAAAAGAAATAGTATCTGAATCGAAAATCTTATTACAAATTATACATGCACTGTTATTAGAAAACCATAAGATACAGTCTAATATTTACACCAATAGTACGATAAGATACCTATTGATAATACTTTATTTATTTGTATGTAGCGGTAAATTAATTAAATTATATGAATTATATTAATACATTAGATGACAGCGAAGATAAAACTTTCAATCTGTATTTATAGATAGAAATAATTTCCGAAAGTATATGTTATGCATAAGATATAAATGAACATTCAACCACTATTATTCTGATGAACATATCAATGTTATTATTTTTATTACAAAAGTGAAGTTAGTGAACGATGATAATATCAAAATACACAAAGTCACCTCATAGTCGAGCAGAGCGTTGGGTCGTTTACCTGTTGCTCGCATGATGTCAGTTAAACGCATAGACATGCGGCAAGTCTTGTTCAGTAATTTTGCCACCAAAGCAGTAGCACAAGCAGCATAATTACTTCTAGCTATCTTGCATCCAAATCCACCTCCACATCTTCTGTTCTTTACAATAACTCTACAATATGAGACCACGAATTATAAAGTATTATTATTTTATTTTATTATACAGTTAACATGCCTATTATCATATCAATAAATGAAAATAAATAAAAAAATTCGTAAACTTCTTATATCTCTTTAGACAATACTAAGTTTAAATATCTTGAAACAAATAAATGCTTTAAAATATTTTTTATTTATATAATAAGGCACTCACAAACATTCCGGTATCTTTAACATTTGTGCAATAGCAGCTTGAGTAATATCCATGAATTGAGTGGAACTATGCACTTCTAACACATTATCTACTGGAATTGTAACACTTGTATGTAATTCCATCATATTATGATATTGACGTGGACTAATGAATTTTCCTTTAACGATTTTTCTTACATTAATGCCTCTATCAGTAGGCACGATTCCAGGAAAAGTCACAAGCCTCTTTTCACTTTTTGGCGCTTTTATAGCATCTTCTAGTGTAAAAACAGCTGGTTTGACAGAAATATTTTTATAGTTTACTTTTACTAAATGTGTTACTTTATCAGCCAAAATTTGAGTCTTTGCTACAACAATGGCTACTGGTTGATTGTAGTAAAGAACTTTCTCATTAGCCAAAAGTTCTTCGTTTTGATACATAAGCAAGAAATCACTACGAACAATACTGTTTACTCCTGGAATATCAGCTGAAGTGAAAACTGCGCACACACCTTCGATTTTCTGAGTATAAATAAAAATTACCTATTATTAGTAATAAGAGGTATATATTGTTAACTGTACTAAACCTGTATAAATAATGTGACTCACCAACGCTTCCGAACTATCAATTGACTCTAAATCAGCTTGTGTAACAGTAGACAATACAAAAGATGCAAATACTTCATTTTGAATTGTAGGTAAGTCATCACTGTAAAGAGCTTCTCCACTGCACTGTATAATTCCTTCCTTCTTTAACAGTGGCTGCGTAATAGGATAATCTTCTTGGTCAGTGTCATACTCCTGATAGCTCCGACTAACTGGTGGTCTGTCTTCAGAAGGTGTAGTAGCTCCAGATTCGTAAATAGGGTTGATTATGTTTTTCGGACAAAGTTTGATTACACACTATTCAAATAAAAATAAAATACATGTACTTATATGATTAACTAAATTGATAACCGAAATATTAAAATACTAAATTAAATAAAATATTAAATAGTAACACCAGTTACGACCTACCTTGTAAAAAAGGCTTAAAGCTAATTTTTGTCTAAAACACGGTGAAGGTTCTGGTGGATTAAAATTAGGATTAATCTCAGATTGTAAACATAGGAAGGCTGCTTGTAATATTTCATTACTGAAAAGGTTTTGACCAATCAGAAATTGTTCAGTTTTATTAGCATGTGTAAATGATGGATTTATTCCACCATAAACAATAAATGCTTCTTCTACATTATGTGAATTAGAGTTAAATTTAAAGAGGAATGCTGAATTAACTTCTGCATGCGCATTTTGTTGTCTGCATGTAATCTAAAAATGAATTATGTTTCCACTTTAATATTGTTTTAAAATAATACAAAGGTAATCTAAAATAATAGATATGAGTACATACCTTGTAAGTAACTATTCTGTAGTGTCGAGACAACGGCGGCAGTTTTATTTGGGTCATTACTTTACCTACCAAATCAGTCTTAATAAAATCGGTCATTCTCAATTCCATATGCACTTGGTTAGAATCAACTAAAATTTTTAATATAGATACTATTAATTATTGTGTGAAAATATATTTTGAACAGACTGCAGATGATAATAATATAATAAATACCCAAGACTACAGTAGCTCCGATACAATCGAGAAGAAGAAATATATCCGATTGAAAATCAGGATGCCTGTGTTTTAAAACCAAGTTTCCTGCAAGCGTAGCAATCTGAAAACAAATTATGAAGAATTATTAACTAAAATTATGTATAAAATAGTGAATACAAACTTAATAAATTAAACATTCGATTAAATTTAAACATTTCAATCGCTTTCCCATACCAAAATAATAATGACATCGAAATAAATGAATATGACACATTGATCATAGATTGAATCCAAAATCACAATTTCGAAATAAATTATACTAAAACCAAAATAATGCAGTTTAGACTCCACCAAAAACGGGCCCTTGATATGAATTTTTGAAATCAAAATGGAACATTGGAAGACGGTAAGACTAAGCTTTCTAAATTTAGTAAATTTCTAAGGAACTAAAAAAATCAACTGATTAGAAAACAGCCATCTCTGTCTATTACGCATATGCCCGTGCTTGGTTATGAGACGGCATAATACTCGTAATATGGGGAAATAGCACAGGTGTGAAATGCGTAAAAATTTTAGGGAATATAAAACAGTATGAAAGTTGCCGATCCACTTTTTCCCAACTAAAACTCTTTACGTCAACATCCACATACAGACTAGAATCTGTATATTTGTAAGAAAATATAGTTATATGTTTCCTGATCCAAAAGACCAACACACAACCTCCCTAAACTAGCGAACGGGGAATAAAATACTTCTACTGGTTTCTAATATGAAAATGTTTAGTCCGAGTCCCTACGTAATGTGCATAAAAATCTATAATTCAATTCCTAAACTTATAAAAGACGTAAAAAACATTACTACATATATATAATTGACAAATGTTTGTACACACTACAAGAGTTTTTCGATGGTAAAGAATACCAAGTAGGTATATGATATATATACATGTAGGTGATATTATATAATAATAATAGAAATAGAAGTATAAATACTTAATGAGCGGTTCAATAACTTCACAATTTAATTTGCTCTTGCCTTGACGTGTGTGTAACAGAATTTATTAAACCTAATTTAATAAATAATACGAAATTAATTAAGAAGCCAATTAATAATTCATTTAATAATGTGCAATTCAGTACCTAATGTATTCGATATTTAATGTATGTATTTTAAATTTTTAACTTTGAATTGCTGTGCCCTTTCAGGGTGTTGTACGTCATTAGATATAACTTTAATGTACCTACTACAATGTGAAATAAATAAATGAATGAATGACTGAATAATAGTAACGGTGCTGTCAACTTACGTTTCGTACAGGAATATGAGCTACTTCTTGTAAGTGATCATAAAGTACCTCTAGATACCAAAAATCTTCATTTGTTCTCGAAAGTCCACGAAACAACTTCATTGTATTGGACAATGTAATATTTGCTCCAAGTACCAAATTGACATCCAAAAAATGGGTCTGAAGTTCATTTATATGACTTATATCTATTATTATTTTAGGGTAAAATATATTTGGGCGAACTCCTGAAAGAAAATTCACAAGACACAAAATTGTATTCAAATACTTTTATCGTTTATTCAAAAATCGAAATACTTTTTTTTTCTTCGTTTTTACGTTACGGCAATGGTGCAATTAGTACATTCTGCCATTGTCAAATTTTCTTGGTAATAATTTCAAAGTCTAAAACGTATCCTGTCAATGTCCAGTCCCGTCGAAGTAAGTCAGGAGTCGCTCAGTAAAGCGATAGTAGGTTTATTGAAGACTCCTTAGAAGCACACGAAAAACGCAGTCCCACGCTTTTATTTGATCACATACACCAGGGACGAAGAACACTTCGAAATTTAATAAACCATCACTATCAAACCACAAAACGTCTAATATACAATTTTACAATAAAATCAAACAAAAACTCAAGTTCATCTATTTCGAGTTCCCGCTAAAAAGTAGGGAATACTTATTACTCTAGAATATTACAAATGTGATATTTACCTCTTGATGTATTGCCAGCTACTAACATATAAGAATCATAACCTACTTCATTTAGAATTTCAAATATAGATTTCACATTATTAACTGTATACCACAATCTTCCATCAACGAGAAATATTTTTCTTAAGAAAGTAGATTTAGCGCTATTTTTTACATCCACCTTACACCAGTCTTCATTGATACCATCACAAGTATCATTGCACATTTTACCACTTTTTGCACAGTGATGCTCGTTGATGTCTTCAATATCTTTAATTTTTCGTAAAATATTAGGATTTGGATGAGGGACAAGAGATTTAAAGGCCTCTAAGATAGGGCGATAACCAGTACATCGGCACAAATTACTGCCAAAAGATTTTTCTATTTCTTCTTCCGTCAAATGGCCATCAGAGCTTTGAACTAGGCTGCAAACAAACATTTCTGTTGTATATCTTAATTATTTACTATTTCATTGTTTTTATAATAATTATGTATATAGACAATACCTGTGCATGCTCATGACAAAGCCAGGACTACAATATCCGCATTGAGAGCCAAAATAATGGTTTAAACGTTTCTGTATGATATTATAACCTATTCTCCGGTTACCAATACCTTCAATGGTAGTTATATCCCAACCGTCACATGATAGTATTGCTACCAAACACTGAAAAAATAAAATTAAAAATTATAATGCGACGAACAATTCTCAGTAACATTTAACATCATTACAGAATACGAAATTAACATTTTAACAAAAACCAATCGATATCATTTTGCAAGATCGGTAGTGAACTCGCATTTTGCTCGGTGTCTAATTACCGAATCCGTTTCAAGCGTCTATAACAGCGGTAACTATTCAGTTGTTTCAAAACTAATTGGTCACCACATTTCATGAAAAATAGTTCTTCTATACATGCCGAAATCGATCTCGAAGTCTCCAAAGGCAGGCAGCGCATCTGAGGCATGCCAACATTTGTCATTCTAGACTCACTCCAGAATGACAAATATACATGCGGACATCAGTGTTGGCATGTATCGCGGATGTCCACGGGCGACATTACCGCTTACTACCAGGTCGACTATCTACTCGTCCGCCACCTTCTTTCTATAAAAAAAATACCGACATCCGAGTGTATCACTCTACTCATATACCTTGAAAATAACTTACTGAATTAACTGAAAAATTGATAATTTCATGTGTGAGAGTGTCTACGGTGCGAACATAGACAACGCACGCGCCACACCCTCCTTCAAGACACATGTACTTGGTGCCGCGGAGCTCCGCATGACGTCGGATGAATTCAATCAAGTACGTGTCCGTTGCGAATTCGGCACCAGCTACAATCAAACATTATTTAGTTATTTGATTATTTAGTTTTATTATTGCATAGAAATGTTTAATGGCATTAAAATGTTACGTAATTATAGTCTTTTAATATAGTGCTTGTTTAACCTTTTTATATTTTGAAATTCGTTCTATTTATTCTAGTATATGAAAATATTTTTATCTATTTAAAGAGGCGGCTAGTCCACGTCGATTAATAAATAAGGTAAACATTTGCGTTAAGGTGCGTTTAAGTAGACAAATAAAACGTCCAAAATTGATTTTTTTAACAAAAAATATATAATACTCGTATGTCAATTAAGTCTGAGTCATAAGCAGAATTCATGATTTCCGGCTTCGGGATAATCTCTAGATCTGGAGTCAATTAATTGCATATTTCATCGCAGATTATAATACATACATGTTCATAAAAACTATGAAAGTTATAAAGGTGCTTACGATTAACTATAATTATTTCATCATAACTCACCACTATATTTTTTACCGTTTATTGTAAAATACACCCTTTCATTGTGTTCCTCCATTTTCATAAATTACAAAGAACAAGCGGGACCTTACTTAATGAGGTGATACATTTAACATCACATCTAAACAAAAGCAATATTAGTGTTTCAACTGATAAAACTGTTAATTAATTAACCAATTTATAAAACGAAATTAAATAATGCAAATAACATTTTAATTGTTAGTCGTAATTGCAAGGGAAATTGTTAGATCATAAATAATTTTAGAACATAGGGCTGCCAATGCGATTTCTTTAATTTCCCCAAATTGATTTTTGTTTTTTTCCCAAAATACCTTTTTGAAATAAGGCATAAAATATTATTTATTTCTTAAAGGTCCTTATTAACATACACGGTACATATTACGGTACATACACGTTCTCTGAATTAAAGAAACTATAGATAGGAGAATGGGGACCGCTCGCATGCTTTCACGCTCACACTGTTTGAATGCTGTCGTTATCTTTCTTTAACACTTTTTCTTTCTTTTTCTTTTTCTTCTCTTTAACACTGTAATTGCCCGCCCGCATTCTCCTATTGACCACATAATAAATAAATAAATTAATAAATACTCTTTATTGCGTACAAATAGTTATTACATGTGCACAAATAATATAATAAATGACAGAATACAATATTGACAGTAGTAATTTTATAATTCAACCATTCGCATAGGCAACGGTATTGAGCCATGGCAACACCCAATATTCCCCATTGTGATTATTTTTCCCCCTACATTTCCCCAATTTTTCCCTAAGAACGAATTTTTTCTCCAAAATCGCAAAAATATCGCCAATCTGGTGAGCTGCTATTAAATACACAGTTAGAGCCGTAATAATCGTAGCTAAGAAATATCAATTCTTGCTCTCATCATTGAAGTCGTAAGTTCAAATCCTTGGTTCGTAAAGCTAAATTTCTACTTAAGTACGGATGTTTTAAATTATCACTAGCTTGCCGTTGAAGAACTCCTGGTGTTGAAAAACATCATGAAGACATACGCATAATCGAGAATTAAAAAAAATTGGAAACGTGTATCACCAATCCGTACTGGGCTGCGTGGTGCATGGTAGTGACACCAAACCCTCTAGTAATTTACTAGGGGAGGTATATTCCCAGCAGTGGGATATTATAGGCTGATATCCAGATAAGTATCCTCCTTGAAAGTTCAAATCCCAGGGGGTGCCACTGGATTTCTCCTTAAATAGGTACCTACTGATTTTTAAATCATCGCTACCTAGACAGTGACAGACAAACATCATGACAATATCCGCATTCCCGCAAATGGGATAAAAATTAAGTCATATGTAAAGCCCCCAAACTACACTTGGAGATCTGCGCACTGTTGCGATCTTATTTATTTTTAAAGAAAATTTCAATTTGAAATTCATACCACAAGGTGTCAGTCAACATTAGCTTTGAATGAATAATGAATAAAGGCTGTAATTGAACTACTTTAGATCAGATGTATGCTCATTCGTCCTTAATAGCTTGTTTAACAACGGTATAAAGTTTTATCCAACAGACACCCTTCATAAGACGTAAATCAGTTTCAGGAATTATTTTAAACTACTGCATGTGTCTATAAATTTTCATATAGTCAGATTATATTGCGTGCGGCACGCGCATCGCATTATGTTATAATTGCGCATAAGCAGTATATAAAACGTAACATAATATCGAAAGTCTGTATTACAACGATTATTGTAATATCGAAAAAGTACAGAGGCGGATTCTTATTGGTTTCTTTTAAGAATCGTTTAAATCGCACTAGAACAATATCAAAATGTTTGATGTATTCATAGTTGATCTTGAAACAACTGGACATAACTGTCGTACTCGATGCGAAAGCGCGGGAAAAAATATAGACGGAATATTTTACTTGGGGAATCTATGAATATCAAGGAACTGACGAATCTTATGAAGTTTTTCTATAATAAAGAAATAGATAGAGCGATGGATTGATGTAGCAATTAAACAACTTTAACGGTTTAAATCGCGTATATTTGACATTATTTATATCCCGACGTTTCGAACACTTTGCAGTGGACGTGGTCACGGGGTGACTAATTGAGATAGAGATAGAGTGCTATCTCAATTGACTAATGACTAATAGAGAAGATGGTTGGCAAGTACCACCGGCTTGGGATCCAGTCATTAAATTAATTAAATCCCAAGGCCAACGCAATACTGCAAGACCTCTGGACACCGTGAGTGAATACTGCGTGCATAGGGAATGTTATGATTAAAAAATCCAGACGGTAGTTCAAAAAAAATTTCAGACGGTAGTCCAAATAATTTCTTAATAACTCAAGTGACAAATAAAATCAATTAATCACCCCGTGACCACGTCCACTGCAAAGTGTTCGTAACGTCGGGATATAAATAATGTCAAATATACGCGGTTTAAACCGTTAAAGTTGTTTAATTGCTATGTATAGTAATCGTGAAAACCTAAGAAAATATGATGGATTGATGTGTCGAGGGTAACATGACAACACGTCGTCGGTACACATGCGTGAAAACTACATTTTTTCTCTTATGGTAATAACGCAATTAACACATTGCGAGTGTCGAGTATTCCTCGAAATTAACAATTTTAAAGTCCAGTTCCGTCGTAGTTATTCAGGAGTAGCTTAGTGATAGTAGGTTCACTGAGAACAGAAGAGTTGGACTCCTGGAAGCATACAAAAGGCGGTGTTAATGTAGTCTTTTGATTTTATATGATTATCACAGACATTATGCACAAAAAGTACTTTGAAGTTTAATAAACTATCATTATCAAATCACAAAACACACATTTTTTATAATAATCACACAAAACTCAACCTTTACGTCTTCTCAAGTTCACACCATAAAGACTAACTTACATTATAGCGTTATTATGAGTCTTTTTTTCTCATATGACAATTAGCGCAATTAGCACATTGTGCCAATGTCAGATTTTCCTTGTAATTAACAATTTTAAAGTAAAACAATTCAAACCACTAGTCGTCAATATCCAGTCCAGTCGAAGTAAGTTACGAGGGTAGGTTCAAAAGTTTCAGGCCTGTCAAAGAAAATGGACACTAAAGTTCATGAAACTATTTTTATTTTTCAATATAGTCTCCGACTATTTGAACATACTTTTCGGATCGTCCAATTACGAGTAGCATTTCTATCCCAGTATAAAAATAGTCAGAAGTTTTGGCTTCAAAATGGACGAAAATCGCAGCGGGCACTACATCATCAGTGGAAAATCTTCTACTCCCTAAGTCCGACTTGAGTTTTGAGAACAAATAGTAATCACTGGGAGCCAAGTCAGGACTATGGGGTGGATGACATTTTTTTGTGAAGCCACACTTTGAAACAGCAGCTTCCAAAACTGCGGCGGCATGTCATGGAGTCATGGAGGTGCATTGTCATGGAGAAGCCGCACAACTGCTTACTTTTCCACGACGTTTCTGCTTTCTCGTAATTGCTCTATAAGGTGAGTTTAATAGCTTCCAATCATCGTAGTATTACGTTCTTTTATGTCTACAAGCAACCTCATAATATCGAAGCCATAATCTTTTTGGTGGACTGAGTCACTTTTGCCTTTCTACACGGTGCTTCACCAGAATAACGGCACTCCATCAAATCCCTTTTAGAAAGGGGATCATAGTAGAGAATCATAGTTTCATCCGCAGTAATATTTGACTCAATGAAATCGTTCATTTCGCTACTCGTTCTCATCGCTGCACACTTGAAAGAAGTTTTAGCACCCACATCCAACTAACTTGGGGACTAGCCCACGTCGAACTATCCCACGTCGACCTGGCACTAACTTTATTCATATGAAGATGTTCATGACGAACCCTAAGGACTATAGTTTATGAAAGCCCTGTTCTCACTGCTATTTCTTTCGCTTTTAGCCGTCAGTCGCTTAGAACTTCTTCTTCCACTAATTTGATGTTGTTTGGAGTGAGTGCCTCAACGGGTTGACCGGAGCGAGGTTCGTCGTAGATGGACTCTTGTCTTAAACAGAATTACACCAATCTTTGATGGTGGCAAATGATAGAGAAGAATCCCAGTACACATTATCCAACCTTTGTGTGATATCGGTCGGGCTAACACCTTCGTTTGTAAGGAACTTAATCACGGAAGGATATTCCAGTTTAAACATTTCGATTTGGCGACTTCCTGTTGTTCGAAGAGTCCAGGAATCAAAATTAACGAGGGTTGAACACTAAAAATTATACACAAATTAGCAGGATAAATGACAGTTGCAATGACGTATAATTGTTTTTTTTTTAGACATCAAAAAATATGTCAGTCCAGAAACTTTTCGACCCACTGGTAGCGAGTTACTCAGTAAATTGATAGTAGGTTTAGTGAGAACTGAGAAGTTGGACTCCTTGAAAGGACACGAAAAACGCAGTCGAATTTTATTTGATTATCACAAACTATTACAAACACAAATACTTTCAAGTTTAATAAAATAGGTATCACTAATAAAGCACACAACTCACAATTATGATAATAATCAAATAAAAACTCGATATCATTTCTCGAGTTGACGCTAGAAAGTCCATTATTGGGAGTTATCACTACATTTGAAACATTATGCACTTTACGTTTATTTTACTCACATAAGCACGAAACGTCACGTAAATATAATGACGTGCTAAGTATTATAGCAACTATGCTATTATACTCTACGTATTTTCGCTCTGTAGTTACCCCATAAGTAGTCAATATTAGCACGATTCATGCTTTATTAACATTTCAGCGGCAATGGGTCCTCCAGTATGCGAATATTGCGGGCATTATGCTGGATATCACGCATTCACGTTGGCATCTATTAAACTCCCGCGATTTCATCCCAGGGCAACTTGGCCTGAATAATGAATACCGCGACCTACTCATATTCCCCCTTTTTGATTTACCAGCCACATCTAAGTACCATGATTACATGTACAAATATAAATATAATATTTGTTACATTTGGAACAAATTACCTAACTAAATCCTCCTTGAATTTTAATATGATCTTTAAAAGAAGACCAGTAATCAATAAATTCAATGTAATATAACAAACAATAACACTAATGAGAATCAGTAAAGTTCTAGCAAATTCAATAGAACTAGTATCCACGTTATTTTTTATGACATAAGAATGATATATCTTTTTGAATTATCCAAATCGGACCATTACTTACGAAGATATGAAGTAATAAACATACGCCGTTCCTGTCGCTGAAAGTCAATGTACGCGGGTGCGTGTGACGTCACTGTGACGGAACCGAGCGCGGCCGGCCGGCACTCTTACTTCACGATTCTTGGCATGAATCGGGTCTCTCTAGCGAGGATTTGTGGATTATCAAATCGAATGTAATGGCTGGGTTTGTCCAGAGCATGTTCACAAACTGCAGACTTGGTCGAGCGTCTGTTCTTCATGTCAGCTATGTGTTCTTTTATCCGGATACCGATGCTCCTCTTTGTTTGCCCAATCTATGATAACCCACATTCACAATCAAGCTTGTAAACACCTGCATCTTGTAGGGGGATATTGCTCTTGACCGGTCTTAAAAATTGGCTAATCTTCTTGTGCGGCTTGAAGTAAGTTTTAATTGAAGCTCGTCTTAAGATATTGCCAATTTTGTCAGTGATGCCCTTGATGTATGGTAAGATGGCAGGTTGTCGCTCAACTGTAGGAGGCTTGGGGCGGCTTCTGTGACGCATTCGTGGGAGTTTGTGATTGTTGCTTCGCAGTACTTGTTTCACATGCAGAAGCTCTTCCTCGAGGTGGTCAGTGTCACAGATGCCGTGTGCTTTCTGTAACAAAGATTTGCCTACGGTAGCCAACTGACATTGATGGTGATGGGAGTTACCATTGAGATATTTATCTGTATGGGTGGGTTTCCTATACACAGTATGACCAAGAGAGTTGTCAGGATTTCTGATGACTAAAATGTCAAGGAAAGCTAAGGATTTATTGACCTCAGACTCCATAGTAAATTGGATTTTATCATGTAAAGAGTTTAAATGATTTAGGAATGCAGAAACATTATTTTTGGGGAGGACGGCAAAAGTATCGTCTACGTACCGTTTGTAGATCTTCGGCATAGCCACAGCTCTGGTGAAAGCCTTCTCCTCGAAGTCTTCCATGAAAATATCGGCGACAACAGGGGAGACTGGAGAGCCCATTGCTACACCATCGATCTGTATGTAGAATTTATTATCCCAGAATAGGTAGCCAGATGTTAGGCAGTGTTCTAATAGTTCTGCATATTCTATGGGTAGGTCGTGCTCAGTTAGTTTTTTCTTGACAATTTTAATGCAATCATGTACAGGTAAGCATGTAAATAACGATTGTACATCAAAGCTGACCATTATTTCATCATCAGTCAATTGTAGATGTTTGATTTGGCTGACAAAATGATAAGAATCCTTGACATGCGCACTAGTTTGACCGCGAAGTGGAGACAGTATTTTAGCAAGATATTGAGCTAGTTTGTATGTCGGCGAGTCAATTTGGCTTACAATTGGGCGCAAAGGGACGTCATTTTTGTGTATTTTCGGTAATCCATACAGTTTTGGTGGTTTCACACACGAAGGTACCAGTGCCGTGACGTCTAAACCAAGTGTGTCGGAGTGCTTACTAATTATTTCTTTAGTTTTAGTTACAATTTTGGCCGTGGGATCGCTTTTTACTAGTTTGTAGGTGCTTTCGTCCGACAATAGTTCTTGTATTTTTAGGTTATAATCTGACGTATCCATGATCACAGTGGAATTACCTTTATCTGCTCGAAGTATGGTTATGTCTGGATTTTTGCGTAGGTTGGTGAGTGCAAGATATTGTTCACGAGGTAGATTCGGTGTGGGCACTTTACTTCGACGCAAGACAGCAGAGATATCTTGGCGTAACGCCTCCAAATCTTCCTTCTTTACATTGTTTTTTGTGAGACAATGTTCCACGGAGCAAATTATCTCTTCAAAAGGCACTGATCTCGGGGAAATCGCGTAGTTTAATCCATTTTCGAGGACCTGAAGGGCGACCGGATTTAATACTGTTTGTTTCAATAAATTTGTGACACTATCAGCTGTTTTTGACGGTCGCGAGGTTACGTTTCGTTCCGAATGTAGCAATTGCTTTGCCGCGAGTTTTTTATATTTTGCTAAATGACGGTTTTTGAATGTTCTCGGCAGCAAATCTAAAGCTCAAATTCAGTTACAAATGTTTTTTTGCAATAAAGTCAAGGCCTCAAGGGATTGTTTTGTGTAGCTAATGAAAATTTTGAAAGCAATAAGAAAGTAGAAATATTCGAAGAAGATTATGATGAAAACTATTGTAGTGATCTTTTAGAGACGTCCACACATTTTTGGAAAACATCAGTGTTTCCGAAACTGGTTGAGACTTAAAATTACTCTTCTATTAATAATATGACATGTGCTTTTGATTATGCAAGGTTGTCGAAATAAAACTCTATAAAAAAACGAGAGCATTGTTATTTTTACACTTGATTACTAAATAGACAATCCTGTAAATTAACTAAACCACAGGCTATTGTTACAATATTATCCAAAAATTTTATGTATGAAATATCGACACAAGCGTGAGGTCCGATCATTTTAAAGTCTCTCAACTTCCCTATGCTTCTTTCAACGTGAACTCTTATAGCAGCGATTCTCTTTGTTTGCAAGACTTCCTCTGCTGTAGGTTTTGAGTTGGAACTCACACTAGGAGGCCTCAGGAGTGTGCAACCACGTTGTTCCAGTAAATGGGAAATATTTTTGAAACCCCTGTCAGCTAACACAATACTTCCTTGTGGCAATTTGTCAAGAAATCCGCTGTCTTAAAATATTGTTGAGTCTGGGGTCCTCCCTCCATATCCCTCAGAGATAAAGTTTATCAAACCGTCAGGTGTAATTGAAACCAAGTACTTAATAGTATTGCAGCTTTTATATTGAGATCACGTAAGCGCTTGGTGCGAAGCGTTGCTAGGTTTCTCGATTTGAATTTCGATTACAATCGATGATTGAAATCGCTTTAGAATAGCGCTTCCTAAAAGCTATCGGCAAGTTTTCTTTGACATCATTTGCTGATGGCCAGATAATAAGCTGATTCAGGCATAGTGCAACTTTTGGGAGAGTTTTTTTTTTAAATATTTAGTTACAGAACTCTCAGAGAGACCAAAATGTATTGCAAGCATTGAGTTAGGTTCATGCCATCGAATTTTTCGTAAAGTCACTAGGATTTGAATAGATGATATTCCCGTGAAGTTTTGTAAATGTTTAATACAAAAGTATGAATGGGCAGGAATGCCTATCAGTAATTTTGGATCTCGAGATATAGCCATTAAAGCGCCCTTTTGCATATGCTCATTGAAGAAATATTTATTTATCGTTTTTGTTATTTCCAAATCATTTGACTCGTTATCACTAGCATTAACACCAAAAGAACGAGTAATGTCACTTGAGTTTGAGTTGCTGATCGTGAAGCTAACGTTTGGATCGAGATTTTCAGGGATTGCTTTTTTTTTAACTATGCGTTGTTTCCATTTTATTGGCGTATTATTAGATTTAGTTTTCATTTTTGGTTTCATATTAACCTGCACTGCTTGTGTTTTTTGACCCCTTCCATTGTTTTTTGATAATACGTCTATTTCTTCAGGTATGTTAAGGGGATCACTGTTTTGGATGATAATTGAGTCTTGATTCTCACACTCTACTACTTCAATGGAATGCGACAACAGGTCTTCGTGTCCAATGTCTTTACTTAAAACTCTTTCAAAATATTCTATATCTTGTCTTTTCTTAAAACCAGGTTTGTCAATTTTCTTGTTTTGAAGCTTTTGACATTCAAACTTATGAGACAAAACTCCCTTCTTCAGTTTAAGCTTTCCTCCAACCAACTTAAACTTTACGTAATTTTCCATATCTTCTTCCAACTGAAATATAAAAATATATATTAATTTAGTTGCTTCTAACAATAAGGCATAGCCGAGGCAGATACATAAATGCACCGCTGTTGTGTAAATGATTAAAAAATATTATCATTCACTTTTTGATTTTTACCCGAGTACGTCCCTGTGTCATTGTTTTAACCTTGGAATATTACATAGAAATGGCAACGGGCAAATAGGTAGGTACGTAGGTTTATCCACAATACTCAGAAAAAGTAAGTAGGTATGTTTCTATTAATACAGCAGGCTTAAAATAAGAGAATATACAAAAGGTACACTACACGTAATAGTAGGTACCACCTTATTTCCATAAATATCAACTAAATAATAGGTATAGTTATGTAGGTACGTACATCGAAATGATCTTCAAAGCAATGTCTTGTAGCCTGGGCAGAGGGTGGAGTTTTATCATGTCTTTTTACAACGGAATACCATATTTTACGAAGTTTTGGGTCTTTCGGCACGTTAAAAAATAGTTTTTCTGGCGTTTTAATAGAAGTGTTTGTACATTTCGGCACTATACAATATTTATACATAGTTAAAAAAGTGAATTAGACACAAATCGGACACTTAATTTGTTTTAAAAGTCACAATTAAAGAAACAAAACACTGCGCGCAACGGCAACTGGCGGCGACCGTCACAGTGACGTCACAGCTACCGGGACGGCCACTCGGTGAACTTCACTAGTAATTCGGTCATCATAACTTCGTCAATTTTTGTCGTAGAACAAAAATTTTTGCACTGTATGTTAAGGATTTCTTAGTTCTATAAATCTGCATTCTCAACTAAAAACGTTACGGATCCTCATTATCGCGTAAAGCTGAACCAAATGAATCTGAAATATCTTTTAAAACTAACCTTGTTCTGGATTGAATTGAGAGAGAATGGGGGAATAATGAAGACGGTCCTACCTCATCCGGAAGACATTCCTCCGTCGCTCGTTCCGGTGCGACGATATCCGGTGCAGCTCAATTTCCGGGACCGTGGAAATTCCCGCCTAGTTTTTATTTGCTCTCCTGATTCGTTCGCTTTGCCCCGCTTTTATCTGTGACCGTTATCGGAACCCTGTGTTCTGGAACTGTAATTTGGAAAGGTTTCTTATCGGTTACATGCAATGGACACATGAATCCGACCTGTTTAGACTTTTGACAGCTGTCAGGAGATAAAACGTAAATAAACGGAGATTAAACAATTTTGCCCTGTAAAAAGCTGTCATCGCTGTAACAAGATTTTCTTGTTGAGGTTCAAATCGGAAAATATGCCGTGGGGTTTTGAATGTAGAGCGCGATTGCTGAAACAAGTTCCTGCGAAACCAACTGAACGTATAGGACCTAAGAATGATTCTCAAACCCCGGGACCCAATCAATACGAACCACCGCAAATATTTTGTAACTATATACATCAGCTATTTACATTGAGTTATTATATGGTTATTGTGACTATTTATTTCAAGACAAAAAGCATGCCACGTTAAATTATTGCTTAAAGGTTTATATCAGATTTTTTAAAATAAATAAGTAATGCCAGGCTCAATGGCCCACACTAGGATTCCCTGTGTCGTGGGTCCAGAAACATTCAAAGACGAACACAATACATGCAACACCCAGATACGAACAAACACCTGTCTTTTAACAAATGATTGTCCGGCCGGGAATCATACCGGGGACCTTTTGCACAGCAGACAGGATCACTACCAACTAAACTTACATTTATAACTTAACTTCCTTCTTTAGGTAGACCTAGTGTTCTTCAAGACAAGAATTTCAATTGCTGCCAACGCGAACTGTACCTACGTTAAGACGCCGTTCACGATTTTCATGCATTTTTCACGGACAAAATAACGGCAATTGTGACAATAACTATTTCTGATATGAAAATAACTGTCCTTCCTTTAGACATTCGATTGAAAAGAAGTTTCATTTGAAACATTAAAAAAATTACTTGTCTCCACAAGCGTTCACGCATAATTCAGAATTTGTCTTTGTTTAGGATGACTATTTCTCATTTATTTTAAACCATAGCGGGAAAAAATAGCTAGTAAGCTTATCTTTATTAAACTACAAAGACATTCGCTTGCAAATATTTTTTATTTCCATTCAGAAATATTTTGAAAATCAATCGGATTTTTATGTAATTTTAGCAAAATCTTCGTTGTGTTTTGGCCTATATTTCTCATCGTTTTAATAATACAGCAACAAATTATTATACTATAGTATACTACATGTCTCTAACTAGAGACATATTACCATATGTAACTACATAATACCATTATTTTTGTTCACAATATTGTATTTAAAATTGTATAAGAAATAAATAAAAGCATAATTGCCTTATTAGTACGAGTGAACGACGATTGTCTCGTCAGATGCCCGATGGGCTTCACTATTTCTATTTCTGTCCCATTTTATATTTATTTCTCTTTGCGCTCAGATAATCTTAATACTAATAATGTTTTTAAGTCTATATAATTTTCTTTATTAGTTTAAAGGACAGTATTCAGTATGCTGGATAAATAATATAATTTTCAGCCATGATGGAACGGATATGGTATTTTATTATTTATTTTGCATTTGGTGAAAGAAAATATGTGTATGTATGTATGTTTGTGTAATTTTTGGAGAGGGAAAGTGCACGCTTCAATCCAACAGCCGCTGGGTGCACTCAACTGGCCTTGTTACCACTCTCTCACAGAATACTACCTTGAAATGTATTGTATTTCCCACTTTATCATACTCTCCAATATATGTACGTGTTTCGGTAGTGAGTGAGATATGCCAGAGTCCATTCCCATCCTATCCCTTCCCACGTCCCCAACGCTTTCTCCAAATTCATTCTTTCATCATCAAAGGTAGGCATCGCATCCGGGGGTGTGCCAAAGTTTGTCATTTTGGACTAATGTTGGCATGTATCGCGGATGTCTATGGGCGACAGTATCCACTTATCACCAGGTGGACTGTATGCTCATTTGCCACCTTCTTTCTATAAAAAAAAACTTTAAACTTACTAGGGGGCGCTGCTGTACCAAATTAACAATTGAATGCTTTATAATTTCTAAATTAATTTAATTATTCGAATGCGTCTTTCTCAGGTGAATAGTTCAAGGGGTATATATATTTTACGTATAGCCGTAAGCATTTGATGCACCCGTAGGCATCCGTAAGCATCCGAAAGCCAAAAGGGGGTAAGGTAACTCCTTGAAATTTGACGGCACAACCATGATGTTTGAAAACATTTTTTGAAGTTATTTGGTCCAATAAACAGTTCTCATACATAGAAAAGAATGATGCTGTATCTGACAGCCCACTGGCTGTGTCCGACTGGCTGTTATCTCTCTCACAGAGCAGATTGACTTGTACCAATGTGATTAATAATGTATGCATTTATTCGATTACGTCTTTCTGTAGTTAGTGGCTAAAGAGGCATACTGAAGAAGAAGAATATTTTATCTGCATGCTACTCTTGTAGCCACAGGCCAAACTCAACTGTCTAAGTTACCCCACGTTTGCCATGAAACGTACAGTATTTACATAACTGATGCCGGCCCCCATTTTCGTATTTAGCAATATTTTCCGTATGATTGATTAAAAAAAAAGAAACAAACATAGTTTTAAATTTCATTGTTAACGAATACGTTCAATAAATAAGTCCGTAATTTCGGATGCCAGAAGCGGCAGTAGCCACAGGTGATCTGTCCAACCGACCATTTATTAGATATTTTTAATGCATTTTGATTTACAGGTGGGCCCGGATATTCTCACATAAAACGGAAACCAGCATTTACTTTCGGCCACCGAACGCCAGTATCTCTCTGCAAGCCTATACTTAAATCTAACGCTCCGATGCTCAATGTTCAAGGTTTAGGAAGAAACGGTAAGTCTTCCAAATTTATTCTTAAATCGTCATAGTTAGGCAGTGCATCCCAGGGGCATGCCAACGTTTGTCGTTCTGGACTGATTTTGGCATGCACGGCGGGTGTCCATAGTTGACAATATCCATTTATCACCAGGTGGATTGTATGCCAGACTGCTGCCTCCTTTCTATAAAAAAAGTTTTTATTATCCCTTTAATTCACTGCACAAGTCACTATAATTCCTTGTACATAGACTAAATATTAAATGTTCAAAGAATGAAACTAAAACTTTTTCCTTATTCATTAAGGTACGTACATACATTTATTATTTGAATTAACTCATACAACCGATCTGAAAATGACTTGTATTGCCACGAGATAAGCGTTGACGTACAAATCAGCAATGAGTGTACTTATCGCTAAGATTGTCCTCTAATTGGCTCCCCCTTTGAGTACCACTTTACACGAATGTAGCGCTGAAGACGTGACACCAGAGGAGTCAGTCAACAATCTTCTTTGCACCCATCTGACACCCGAGTGTTGTGTCAATCTTATTTAGTTATGTGTACCGTATCTACATAGAATTGTCTAAATACCAGCATATATTTTTTAATATGCTAGCATCTCTATAAATGTTGGCATGTATCGCGGATGTCTATGGACGACAGAATCCACTTACCATCAGGTGGATTGTATGCTCGTCTGCCGCCTTTGTTCCATAAAAAATAACGTCGATTGTATACTCCCACAAATAGGTACACCCCTTGCTGCATACACAATACTTATCATTATACCACACCCACACACACATACATACATGCACACATATAATAGGTGTGGGAAAGTCTTTTTGTATTTTGTATGTATGAAGTTGTGATCCAATATCTTTGATTGAACTATTCGTACCTGGCTGGTTATGGCTGGTAACATTTTAAAAAAAGAAATAAAAAAATAAAAAGCTGTTTCCCTGTTTCCTTGTTTTTCAATTGTTTCTCTGTCGAAGAAAATGAGTGAATCTAACGAAGAAATTCGATACTTTTTAAAGTTTTATTACAAAAAAGAGAAATCTCGACACAAGCCGCGAAAAAAATTTGTGCCGTTTATGGACCTAATGCAGTGTCAGTAAGAGTAGTACAAAGTTGATTTAAGCGTTTTCAGTCAGGAAATCTTAAATCAGGATGCAGTTTGCTCCGGTCGCCCTGTTACCTATAAAGTTGATGCTATTTGTGAAAAAGTGCAGCAAGATCGGCATATAAGTAGTTACGACATTGCTGATGAACTGGGCATTGACCACAAAACAGTTTTGACTCATTTGAAAAAGTCTGGATTTCCAAAAAAGCTTGATATTTGGGTACCACACGAGCTCACTGAAGGAAACCTAATGAACCGTGTACTCGTTTGCGATTCTCTATTAAAACGCAATGAAACCGAACCATTTTTGAAAAGATTGATCACTGGTGATGAGAAGTGGATCACTTACGACAAGAACGTGCGGGAAAGATCATAGTCTAAGTGCGGCCAAGCTCCACAGACTGTGGCGAAACGTGATGTTGTGTGTATGGTGGGATTGGAAGAGCATCGTTCATTATGAGCTTTTATCGCCGGGAAACACCATCGATTCGGATCTCTACTGCCAACAGCTGATGAGACTAAAGCAAGAAATTGAGAAAAAACGCCCGGAATTGATCAACAGAAAGAGTGTAGTCTTTCATCATGATAACGCCAGACCACACACATCTTTCGCCACTCAGCAAAAGATGTGATGATTGAGAGAGCTTGTTTGGGAAGTGTTGATGCACCCACCATATAGCCCTGACCTTGCGCCTTCAGATTTCCACTTGTTTCGCTCTCTTCAGAATTCTTTAGGTAGTGTGAGGTTAACATTAAGAGAGGACTGTGAAAACTACTTGTCGCAATTTATTGGCCAAAATACAAGATGACATATAACCTACAAGACACTACCTACAAGATGACAACAAGATATAGAACAAAACGACATATAACGACATACGAAGAAACTTTTCCCCGACCTTATATATACATACATACCTACACTCACTTGAGTCTTACGCGATAATTCATTGAATAAGTAAGCCCATCGCCTACAATAAACTACCTATTTTGTATTGTAAACCTAGTAAAAATCCGATTTTAGCAACAAGCTTTATTTACATGTATAATAAGTTCACATTCCTGTATTGCAGTGGATTTTTATTCACGTATAAATTAAAATGAATAAAAAATCAGGCGTTTAAGAGCCTGATAGCGCTGATACATACATACGAGTATGCATAATACAAGCCATATGTGTATTTGAAACGGATCAATCTCAAAAGTCATGTAATCCGTAACTGAGGAGTGAAAGACATGCAAAAGAGGTGGGACGAGAAATTGGTCCATTATATTTCCCAGAATATTACATCTTATATTTAATAACAGACGCGTGTCTAGATTTTACACATCCATATTAATACAAAGTCATTTTCATTACAATTACAAAGTCAGATCGATAAACTCACCGACACCGAAGCATGTTGAAAAAAGACAATAGTAATTAACACAAAAAGTATAACAGGCGGCCTTATCGCTAAAGCGATCTCTTCCAGACAACCTTAAAATAATTTCAACATAATCTAACTGAAATAAATTATTTTATACATATATACACTTACTTGAAATGCGTACAATACATAAATACATATTTATGCGTTATACATAATACAATACATAAATGCGTACATACATAGATAATATATGTATAATGACAGAATAATGACTTCAAATACACTCTTAAATTTTTGGGAACGAAATCCTGAACGAAGATATTGTTATCCACTTCTAGGTCCCGTCAGGATAACGCACAGCGTAGTGACACCGCAAATCGCAGCCCCCTACGACCATCTCAAGGTGCCCGGACCGGGTGCGTACGCGCCACGCCCGGAAGTACAGTACAAGCGGCCGCCCACCTTCACCTGCCAGCCAGCTGCTCGACCCTCTTACCAACCGTGGGATATGTGGACTCCGCCGCCTAATATGTACTGGCCGCCTGTACCGCGCGCGTATGACAACTTTATATTCACCTATGTCATATAACAATAAGATACTCTAATTAAGTATTCTAGCTCTATATTTCTATTTTATAAAAGTCTATCAGCCTGTCGTCTGCCAGTCTATTTTTTCTGTTTGTGTGCCTCTGTTTTTCTCTGTGTCTACGTGCTTTTCTGTTCTGTTCGCTGTTGTTCTGTTCGCTCATGCTAATCTAGAGCAAGTATAATTCTACTGTAATTTTCCCCGTTGTATATAAACTCTTTATTCCAGAAAGTTTTCATAATATTTTTTATCAAGATCAATGCAATAATTTTAAAAATATAATGAGTTTTGTAAAATAGTTCTAAAATCAAATATTTCATCATAGTATCCTATAGATAATAAGGCTATAGATATAAGCCGGCATATGCATCTGTGTGGTAAGTGACACATAGTTCTAACTGAGAAGTTTCGAGGTTATTCAATAAAATTTTATTTCTCCAGAAATCCTCCAGCATACTCTCTAGGCTACACGGCAAGAAGCTTGAAGCTTTCAGATATACCAGGTCCCGGAGAACACGAACCCAACTTCAACTATGTGAAGATAACAAAACCGTCTTTCTCCTTTGGAGCACCATACCGGCATATTGGACCAGTCCAGTCACCTGCGCCAAACAGATACTGTGAGAAAAAGGTATTGTGAGATGTAACTAAGAGTTTACCTATATTTAAAGTTGCAAAACAGGCGAAATACTTGCAAGGGCTGAATATCATACCGCATAGATATGAAGTTCTTGAGATATAGACACATAATACTTATAATAGGTTCTCCGATGCTACAAGTATAGTCGAAATAATTTAAAAGGTGTAGGCTGTAACAATAATCAACTATTGACGTATTATTAATAAGTCATTTTGGGATATAGACATTACCTACCTAAACGGACTCGCCAACCCGCTTGGCCAGACAGCGTGACGTTTTAAAGCAGTACATTACCTATGCATAAGGAGGCCCACGTCCGGTACCATGAGTCAAGGTCATCGAAATTTTTCTTGAATTTGTCTCGTTCAACTCTATCATATCCACATTCACATAACGATCAACGAGCCAGTCCCTACAAATGAAGTTAAGTCAAACAAAGAAACTACAATTTTCCTCATTCATCACGGCTGCTAGATAAAGGTCTTTCATGATTGACAGTTATTTGCTAAGTCCACACGCCACACGCCGCTTTGGTGATTGATCGATTACAGATAATACCCGTGCTCAGACAAACGGCAAACACATAATATACATTATGTCTTCATAATAAACACAAATTAGGACATGTCACCTTCTTCACTTTACGAGCTTTCAGTTCAGAATTATATATATTATTAAATATATCGAAACAGATAAATAAGAAAATTATTCTATTGTCAATAACATATTGGACATAATAAATTGAAAAGGTAAAAGGAAAGGAACATTAATTGTTGCGCCAATCGGCACCAAGTCATCATATGTCGCAGCGTGAACTGCTACCGCTGATTTAATATACATATATTGCTTGAGTAAATCGTAGTAGATGGCATAAAAAAAATATGGATTTAATTTAGGAAACCAAGTTACTGCAACTAGGCTACATTGACCGATTGTAGGGAAAAAATATTCAATCATACATTGTGGCACCGTACAACGCGGAATCAATAATTATAAACTAAATTGAGCTCTTATCGAGAAGAATGAAATGCCAACTATCTCTATACTTTGTAATCTCTAAAAATAATACCCGAAAACCGGTTACCGGATAAACCGCAAACGGGATAAGCCCGATCAATTAATTAATATATTAATTAAATTGGTTAATGTCTACGTACTAAGCATTTTTTGTCTGTTTACAGTTCATGGTATCTAAGAGGACAATACCAGTTCCTTCGTTTGGTATCCGACATAGCCAGTACTGCGGTAAACAAGAGGTGTACTTGAAGGATTCAAAATTGGACCTACATTTAGTGGCTGGTACATATTGATGGTTGATTTTTTGCATGCATGCATATTTTTTCTATTTTCTACAGAAGTTTTTTCAGATTATTGTCTTTTCGTACATTTGATAATTTAATTATTGAATAAATTGTAATTTGTTTCATAATTTAATTGTTACACCAATTTTGATACAGACTTTCTGTTAATGCGTATTTGACTCTCTTACCTTCTCCGTCGCAACTATCCTTTTTTTTTTATAGAGAAGAAGGCGGACGAGCAAGCGGTCCCACGTGATGGTAAGTGTTACCGCCGCCCATGGACACCTGCAACACCAGGGGGTATGCGGGCGCGCCGCCGACCTTGCAAAATCCTATTCACAGCCTTCTTGAAGAACCCCATGTCGTAGTTTGATGGGAAGACCTCTTGAGGCAGTTCGTTCCACAGCCTACGAGTTCGCGATATAAAATATTTTTTGGACCAAACAGTACGCGATACCTCCGTATCTAGGAAATGCGGATAGACCGCACTTCTGTGACGGGAGGTGCGGTTGTAGAAACCCGAGGTGGGAATTATATTGAACAATTCTTCAGAGCATTCCCCATTGTACAGGCGGTAGAACACACAGAGAGATGCAACGTCTCTCCGAACGCTGAGGGGTTCTAAACTGCCCGTGAGAGTGGGATCGTTGACAATACGACCAGCACGTCGTTGGATGGAGTCAAATGGGTCTAATTAGTATTTCGGTGCGCCGGCCCAGACATGTGAGCAATTCTCCATATGGGGCCTCACCTGAGCTTTGTAAAGCATTAGGAGTTGCCCAGGGGTGAAGTACCGCTTCGCTTTGTTCAGCACACCGAGCTTTTTGGAAGCCATTTTGGCCTTACTTTCCAGATGACCCCTAAATTCGACTTTGCTGGAAATGTCAACACCAAGGATCCCAATACTCTCCGAGATCTTAAGAGGTATGCTCTGAAAGCGAGGTGCTACGACAAAGGGGTTTTTTTTAGCGGTGAATGCACAGACTTGTGTCTTACTGGGGTTGAAATCCACTAGGTTCAGGGAACCCCAAATCGAGACTAGATATAAAGAGTCTTCGATTTCAGACACAAGCCTGGCGCGACTCTCTTCCACTCCGACGCGAGGGATGTTGGCACGGCCGCTGTACAAGGCATCTCCATTGCTGCCATCCGCATAGCAACGTATGTCACCAATTTGCAACAGGTCGTTGATATGCTGAAGGAACAGAGTTGGAAACAACACGGAGCCTTGCGTCCCGCCTGCGTTAATAGACATGGTGTCGGAGCAGCTACCATCGATAACGACTCTGATGCTCCGTCCAGTCAGGAAACTGGCAACCCATTCGCATAATCCCTCGGGTATCCCGAAAGATGGTAACTTGGAAAGCAGCGATTTGTGCCATACCCGGTCAAAAGCTTTCGCAATGTCTAGGCTTACAGCCAGAGCCTCGCCTCTACTTTCAATGGCGTCAGCCCAGCGGTGTGTTAAATACGCTAAAAGATCACCAGCCGAGCGATTATGGCGAAATCCATATTGACGGTCGCTAATCAGCTGGTGATCCTCTAGGTACCCAAGGAGCTGTGTGTTTATAACACGCTCCATCACTTTGGAGAGGAGGAAGGTGATCGCTATTGGCCTGTAGTTGGCCGGGTCGGTGCGGTCACCCTTTTTAGGCAAAGGGTAAACATGAGCTACCTTCCATGCTGACGGGAAGCTTTTTGTGGAATATGAGAGCCTAAACAGTCGCGTAAGCACCGGAGATAACTCGGGAGCGCAAAATTGGAGCACCACTGCAGGAACTGCAGGAATACCATCTGGCCCACTCGACTTTCGGATATAAATAATCTATCCTTATCCTAGCATAATCTATGGCTGAAGAAAAATACACGTGACGCCCTCAAATGACATTGTATCAAACTTTGCCTTGCACTCTGTAATCTAATGACGCTCTCACATAAAATTACAAAATAAATGGAAAAATCAGTGAAGTGCATATCAATTCAAAATGGATTAGGAAAGAGGATGTCCCCCAGTACGTCATAGCATCCTGTTTTTTTTTCTTTTCAGACATTAATTGTCGACTTTAACAAAATACACTAATATTCCAGAAATAAACTACTAATTATTTGAAAGAAAAATTGAACATGAAAAAAAAAATTATTTACAATTTCCTGTTAATGAAAATATTCTTTAACAGGCAATTTTTGGGCTGTCGTGTGTTGTAAATCGGGTTACAATACATTAAAAATAATATCATATTTTTTTTTAAACTTCATTTCTTCCATAAGTCGCTTAAATTGGAAAAATGCAAGGTAGTACAGGCTGTGTTCTGTCCCGAGACCACGTGCATAAAGTGTAATTTGACAGCTAAAGCCCTTTAAACTGAAGCAGCGACCAGCGGGCATGCAGGCGCCGACATTAAATCACGATCAAAGTTAATTTCACAAAGTTTTATTCGAACTGAGCCAGTGCGCTGATTTGTATGCAAGGGGGATGTTTTACCGGCCACAATGAGGCACCCACTCGCAGGCTTCCACGGAGCCAGTTAGAAAGTTATCCTGTTTTTCCTATGCATTTCATTTCATTTTGCTGTCGACGCTCTATCCTTTTTATCGACAAAGAATTCTTTAATTATTTATTTATTAACAGGCAGCGTTTTTAATTACCCTCATAGCTTCTGTTGCTTATAAAGTATATTTAAGTAATCTAGTCAAATAGGTAAAATATAACATTCCAATATTTAATGAAAAGAAAAATACTAATAAATACCAATGCTGTATATAGAGGGTCTCGAGTAAGAGCCGCAAGCCCCAGCGAGAAACAAGGCACACGGTGAGGTTTGTAATCGTTCGCGCCCCGCAGCGGCTAAAATCACTTCCGCATAACCGCATTGTGATGAAAATCTAACGAACCACTCTGATGCTCAACCTAATCTCGACGTGTGTCAGTGTTGACGTGATGGGGTAACGTTGAGCACATCAAGGGGAATATTTGCTGTAAGTTTCATGAAAAATATTTATTAGGAAACGATAACTCCCACGATTTTGTAACTCATCTTCAATACAGGAACACTGACAGTTCATTGCCGTAACGATGAAATGGATATGTGCAACGTCGACGAAGGTATAACATCAAAATCAAGTAAACGTCAGAAGCAAATAGAAACCTAGATGACGTGTTTGCCCTCAGTGATGTTAGATATGATCCGGAGTGAGATTTGTGCATTCGAGCCTTAGAACTACGAACATAGCAAAATCAATACACGTTTATAATCAAAACAGACCGTTAGAGCAGAGATCACAATCCAAACATTGGAGCCCAAAACGTACTAAGTCAAATACGTCTGTGACTGTAAATGGCCGTCGCCTCCGACTCTACACACTATTGGTTTTCTATGATTAAGTTTGCGTTGCTTAAGTGATCGATCGCGCTTTCGTCCTCCTTACTTGGCGAACAAAGATAAATACAATTTGAGTGAAATACACTTAAAATCACTTTACGCCATGATTTTTGTAGATTCCTGTTAGTGTATTTGTTTATTCTCGTATGTGTTTAGTGTGGTGGGTACTTGAGCAAACTTCGCTTTATACCTGCATAGGTATAAGGCGCTACTTACATGATTCCCTTTACACATCGTAGCCCGTGGTTTCTTTGAGAAACGATTTTACATCACGATTTTGGCATTGCTAACTAAACATTTACGTATATGAGGTTTTTAAACTTGCTTCAGTCGTAATGCACAATTTCGCCAATTGCTGATTATAAATTCTGTGTGTGTAATCCTTCTTGTTCCTCTACCAAACATAACCTACTCGGGTACTACTTACATATTTTGTTTTATATCGAATGAATCTAATATAATCTTCATGAACTTGAAAAAAATGAAAAATTCTTTCTTTAATAGAAAGGTGACGCTATAACATTTGAGATATTAGCGTTTTTCACACATATTCATCTATTTAAACAGTTCTCAACGCGTATATTTATCTTATTTATTGTCTGACGCTACTTCAGATATTGTGAGTCCTGTGTGCCGCAACTTTCCGGATTACGAAGACCAAATGCTGGTAGTTGGTGAAACTGCTCACAATTCTCGACGTTGACTACCTGCCTCGTCAGCTCGTGGCCGTGGTTGGTGCAAACCAAACGAAACGTCGAGTACAATATATAAAGTAAACATAGGCGCTGAGCCCCTTTTAAATAGATCGATAAAACACGTGGTAGACGAGCATACAGGCCACTTGCTGATAAGTGAATACTATCGCCCGTGAACATCCACGATATATGCCAACAACAATTCAGAATGGCAAACATTGACATACCTCGGATACGCCGCCTACCTTTAAAGGTTTAGGAATGGATTTGGAAAAAGAGCTAGGGAAATTGGGGGAACTAGGATAAGATCGGATGCGAATGGGCTCTGGCATATTTCGCTCACTATCGCGAACACTGCAAAATTATCATGTTTTATATTCTTTTTTACTGTCACTTTATCAAAGAAAATACGTCCCAAACGATAAACGGAACTAATTTAGACGCTTTCCTCGATTCTTCGTTCAAAATGAAACTCGAAGTTTATCGTATTCCTCTTTGTCTTCGTCCTAAGTCATTAGCCACTCGTTTTCAGTAACCTCGTTATGGAGCTAACTATCCTAATGGGCCGTCCAAGCCAGCACGTCGTGGACCCTGGGGTAAACGGCGTTAAATTAATCCAGTGCCTGTACAGTCCATAATTACTCCTAACGCTTCCTGCCTGCCAAACCACTATCAATATTCAATGTGCGATGGAATATCGCAGATATTTTTATACAAATATCTATACATACAAATATCAATCCATGGCCACGTGATCTTCCAAATAATCTGTATGTTCTCTATCAAAATATGTTTGAGATTGCCGAAAAATACGAGTAATGTTCGAAAATCTATTGAATATTGTAAAGATTCACTTTCACACACTTTTGATCATTAAATAATTTATTACAATTAAAATGGCAATCGTATTTACCTCTAAGTGATGACAGTGGACGAGAGAACTTTGCTATATTCCACACGAGCCGGGGCTCTTCGTACAGATAATAAGCTTAACATGACGAAACCCCTGTATTATAGGTAACTATGATTATATAATTTACCCGTTAACTTCTGAAAGTGCTTGGCGAGGGATAAATGTTTAATACAAGTTAACGAAAATAGATTTTACCGTAAATGATTTGGTATGTACTCTCCTTCTAAAACTACAAACTAATCAGCTAATGCCAGACTTGCGAATTTATAGAATGAACAAAATAGTTATAAGTCAATTATAAACTGTTTGATACTTTATGTTTACGAATTTTGTTACAGACAGGCTTATGAACAAAGTTTCGAAAATAATTTAAGTGCAATTAATTATAAGACTATAACCTTATCATAATATAACCAATAATATAATATTGGTTATATTATCAATAATATAACCAATAACCAATAACCAATAAATACTAGTGTATTATTAACATTTTGATTAAAATATTGACATGTTAAACATTTAATGTTGAAAAGAATAATACAAACATTTATAAAAATATATTTAATTAATCTCCATATTTTAAAATAATGAACACTATCTGAATCCCCGCCTAGACACTCCCCGAATGCCCTTCAAACCAGGACAAATCCGGGAAAACCAGGACGAATGGTAGACCTACATACAATCGATTTATTATCATTTAAAGAGTGTCTGCAATAGATCGCTTTTAGCGATAAGGTCGCCTATTGCTTCTGTATTTATCTTATGTTATATTATGTTAAAGTAATGTAAACAATTAGTTAAAACAGGGATGCAATATAGAATTTTCATTCATTTATTAGTGAAATCGGAACGATTTTTATCCACACAATAATTTAACGTAACAAATTAAAAATATCCATTTAAAATGAAATAAAGGTCTTGCTTACTCTTCATTCCCAACGAAACAATGGGTTAATACCGAAACGTGTCATTTTTTATCACAATTGAACCTATTCATTTGCATAATAATTAATCTTCTTCGACGTTTTGCGACAAGCGCTTGATCACAAAGGAGTGGCCCAGAGTAAAGGGGTCATTTGAGCTTTGTTTAACTGAAACAGCAAAAGAGGGTTCAATCTCTTTGTTTAGTTCTGAAATATCATCCCCTGTACTAACAAGTGTCGCCCGCTTTTAAAAAATCGCTTTTTCTTTTATACCAACTTTGCATTGACAATTTAAGTAATGAAGGAATATTGTTAAACTATTTTGATGAAATGCTTATATCTTACAATATAAGAAAAGCCTACCATACCAGCAGCTTCTCTCCCTCTCTCTCTCTCACTCTCTAATCCTGAAGAATGGACCACTGCTATATTTTTTTTACGATAGTCTTCTATGAGAGAGGAATAACTTGGCTAGTTAAGTGTGCACAGATACTGTGGGATTGCAGCGTGCACTCTCCTTCTTCAAATGATGCCAAAGCCAGCCTTTCGAATGAGGAGTATAAAGAAACAAGGAAAGTATTTCATTCCCACTCGTCCCAACTCGTCCTATTGAGTAGGGTATATTAGAATAAAAGAAAGTTCTTGTCCCCTTTAATTTAAACTCCCTATCCTATTTTCCCCGCTTTCCCAAGGAATAATGGGGAGTATAACGGGAACCTTTCCCAAATTCACTCTTAAGTCTCCATTCGGAGACGTGTCAACTTTTCTCATTCTTGTTCGATTTTAGCATGTATCACAGATGTATGGGCAATACATTCATTTTACACCGTGGGATTCGTCTGCTAACCTGCCAGTTTCTTCCCATAAAAAAATGTTGACGAGTTTGGGGTGCATACAGGTACACAACCCATTCTCGACATGCAACCGGTGGTCTTGAAACGCGTCATTATTAGAATATTGACACAACACTAGATTGTTGCATATTTTGCTTATTCGCAATCGCAGCGACCAGTCCTTTTCTTCGTCCATTGCCATTTCTCTGGCACATTGCCTTGTGCATGAGCCTTAAAACGGCACGCTGCACTATGGGTTCACAAGGCGTTTGCCGTCTCAGAAAAGATTTTTACGAAAGCAGGCATTTCACGAATGTATTTTGATAGCTAAATAACTAAATAATTTAATATATGTATTTTATATTTTTATATTGAATAAAAAAAGGGTAATTGGACCTTGAGGAAATGAAATAAATCGTCTAGCTACAAACATATGGACACTTTTCAATAAGACTTTTGAAGAAGTTTAAATGAATGACAACTACTACAATAAGTTGTCATTCATTTAAACTATATATATAATATTTACTAACTTTACTACATAACTAATATATTTACTATATAATATTTACCAAAATATTATATATTTTTGGAAAGCTTAGAGTATCTGTTTGTTAAATATGTAGCTTCCAAAATGATTTTATTATTTAATGAGAAGAATATGAACTTCTCTTATAACTACTCGAATTTTACCTTTTGTTAATATTCATACGGAGACGATGTTTATCGCTGGTTAGATATTTATTGTCTATTATCTCTAGTTATTCTAGAACAAAATACGAAAAAAAAAAATTTTTACTCCTTTTTGCTCCATTTTTATTATAGGTTCAAAATGTGGTACATATACAAAATTTGACGATTGTATGAAGCATATGGTGATCCTTCGATATACAATAAATATATTCACCAACGCTACGTTTGCATCATCTTTCTCAAAATATGCTCTATATCTAATGAAGGGCTAATAAAAATGTAATTTCATTTTTTTTTTCATAAATTATGGAACAAATACTGTAGACCTGAAAATATCTACAAAAAAATTTTAAATTGTTAGTACCATCAGTCGCGATTGTTATAACAAATCTTGCGATGAAATTACTTGCGAAATTCAATAACTGGTGGGAGAAGGCAATAATAATATAAGACCGCTTTGAAAACAACTAATCATCTTGGTTCGATAGTGGATTCAGAGTAAAATTTAAAGTCGTTGCACCCTTGTCATCTAACGGAGACCGTGAACGACCTTCTAAATTTTACGAAGAGTTTTGGGACAAAAATGAAACACTAAAACATGGATAGTGAATACAAGCATAGTAAATTAAAATTATATTGTATATTACATAATGTTTATGTAGAGGGATTACGATTTATTACTGAAACAGACGAAGCTTCTGTTGTAAATATTATGCTAGTTGGTTCTACCTAAGTAAGATAAGAAGAAAGTATTTCAAAAATTACGGATGTCGATGCGTCTGTTATTTCTTATTCGAAAGATGAAGATTAAAGCATTTATATCGACTTAGAGTTATCGAAATTTCTTCGCGATTTTTCCAGTTGGACTATAAATAATTTAGCTTACATCATACTAGAAAATGCTCGCGATCATCACATAACAAATATATCTTCCACGTATTATTATTTACATATAACCCGTATGTATCGAGTATAAGAAATCTAATTAAAACAATTTCTAAAAAACTTTGGAATAAGCCTACGGGAATTTTAGAGCTTGAAAAATAATTATTTCCTTTTATCCATAATTAATTTTGTTAAATATGATGTCTCTTTAGATATAATTTATGTTTATACACAAATAATAATATTAATTAACATATAAATTGTTATTTTAAGACTTAATTATATATAAATGATTTTAAATTTTATTATTAGCATAAAAACACATATAATTAAAACAAAACCTATTTAATTTAAAAGTCCCGGTATTCAATATATTATATAAACCAATTCAAGTCTTTATCACCATAGAAACGGAAGATAGAACGGAAGATTTTTGAGACGGCAAGCGCATGCGGGCCCATAGTACATTGGCCCGAGCGCGTTGACAAATCCATTCTTTTAGAGGTGGTGTAGTTCCTCAGAGCTTATGGTAGCGGCTTTCTTATCCGTTAGTGGTCTTTTACGACACCCACGAGAAGAGATGGGGTGTTACTATTTATTCTAAAACTGACGGCCGACATCCCACGGCCTTACTCGCTGTTGGTAAATTATTATTGTAAGCATTTCAAAGACGGTTGTGATGATTATCTGTGTCTATATACACAGATGAGACAGGGTACCCGCACGTACTCACACACATGTGTGCGTGCATGCGCCGCATGAGTGACTATTATTTTTGCTATTGTGAAATCATAATTTATGGAAAAACGTTAGTCAATATAATCTCTGCATCATTTCGATTTGCTTTCGAACTATCGATATCGATCTGGGCATGGAGGTACATACATAAACCCGTACCAAGCGAGATAATGTACCTGTAAATCTTTGAAAGTAATCTGTATTTGATAATCTTACTGTTCGATAGATCAAGCCATATATACTTAAGTATAACGAATATTACGTTTTAACACATATACAAAGAAACCGTTGTCAATCCAGAAAAAGTGCAAGAACGAAGATATAAATTGCTCTTCCTCCCTCCCTTATTGAGCTTACTATTATTTCCGTACTGCTCCAGTTTGCAGAGCTATAACTGTTAAATGCTAAAAACAAACAATGTGGCTACCAAACATTGCATCCGAAGACTAGAATACCATCTATATTGCGAAATAAGAAATAAAAAGCGATTCTCATTTTCACTGCATCTACACAGTGTTCGCTTTTGTTTTTAAAGATCTTTATTAAATGAAGAAAAACTAATCAGAAACAAACATAAAATGAAGTCCAAATATAATTATAAATCAATTTGATAGCGATATATCTATCTATATATATAAAACAAAGTCGGGTTAGTTACACCATTTATAACTCAAGAACGGCTGGACCGATTTTAATGATCTCTAATTTGTTGGATTCGTCTACGCCCTGAATAGCAGAATAACTATTAAAATATCTGAAAAATTCACGGGAAAAAAAGAAAATTAATCTAGAAATATATTGAAATAAATAGAAAAATCTCGAATCGAAATTTAAACAAAAATGCTTTTTACCCAAATAAAGGTAAAAACTGGGTAAGCGCCATCTATTGGGCAGCCACAGCTAGTTAATCATAAAGAACCATTTTGGACTTGTATCAATTTCAGGTGATCAATAGTTATTTAAGCAACTGTAACAGATAATAATACTGCAAGCAACCCCCAAAAAGACGTCAAAAAAGGAAATGTGGCTATAACTGTACGACACTCTTATTCCATTTCTAATCGATAGTTATTACTTGGACAATACTTAGAAAATATATTTTTTTGAAGATTGGAGTTGGGGAAGATGAAAAATGTGGTCGGAAAGTGCGCATCGCTCACTCTTCCATACCATAACGTAAATAGTTCTGTATCCACTGATTACACTAATTAATTAGTTTGTTAATTACTTTCCAAATCGGTTCAGTACTTTAAAAAAACATAAAAACTTAAGAAATTTTCGTTTAATATATTTTTTTTAAACTGTTGGATTATATAATGAAATCTCTCTTCTGACTGGAACATGAAATCAGTCTTTTATCTTTGGTCTTTTGGCGTCGATCGTTCTTATATTCACTTAATCCACTATCAATGAATCGATAAATTACCAAGCACGAGTGCAAGAGAATGGGTGAGTGCAATATATCGCGTAACCCACATGGTGTCGATGTGCCATAAATCGCCGCCGATATCGTTTAGAACTAAATTGCTTCATGGCTCACTAGATCTTCATACCTTTAAGTTTCTTATTTTATCTCGCTACCATGTCAAACCATTTTCCTAATCTGACCAAGATTTAGTACTAAATTAATTGTCAGTACTCGTTTGATTCAGAAGATGTATTAACACTTAAATATAACATTAAGTACATGAATTACATTTAAATTTTACATTATACTAAAATATTCAATTAGATTTTTAAGAAGTCTGGTAAAAATTATATAAATAAATATTTTCACCGTTGTTTTGAAATAACAGTAATTATAAGGGGGAGAGTGCATGTTGCATTGCCACAGCCGCTGGGCGCACTCGACTGGCCACGTTACTCTCACAGAAGACTACCTTGAAATGTACTGCATTTCCTACTTTATCGTATTTACCCAATGAACGTACGGGTTTCGGTAGTGAGCGAGATATGGCAGAGCCCATTCCCACCCCATCCTATCCCTCCCCATTTTCTCAATCTATTCCTTAATGTGCAAAGGTAGGCAGCGTATCCGAGGACGTGCCAACTGACTGACGTGCTTGTCCAGACTGACTAGGCAGTCCTAATATGTTGCAACATAGTCCTAGTAGTACTAGTAACATCAATATGTTGGCATGTATCGCGGATATCTATGGACGACAGTAACCACTTACAATCAGGTGGACTGTATGCTGGAGAGCCGCCTGTTTTCTATAAAAAAAAATACAAAATGACCGGCATAACATTAAACTACGGGGAATTTATTTAACTCGTATATGCTGAATGACAACAAATATAGAATTTCCCGTATTAAGGTCCACTATTATGTTTATGTCGATTTACACTTGTTATTTCAACATTTTGATAACGCACGGTAACCTTTGACGCAGCGGAAATTAAATCGTTCCCAAATATACTGCCTGAAACGTGAATGATTTTATAAAATGTTAACTTATGAGCCCTAACGTGGCAATGACATATTGCCAGTTTATTAATACGCTGTTATTTCCCGTGAAAACGCAATCGTGGCATAATACTATTTGTCAAGTGTTCATAGGCTTACTCTGAGCGGGGGAGAGCTCAACAACCTATTTGCATTTCTCATTTTCACCCCTCTTCTTACACTCCCTCGTGTACAATTTTCACTCGACACCACGCGAGAAGGTTTTTTATTCTTTATACAAACCGAAAATAAAAAGAAATTCCTCGCTTACAAAGTCTTTTGAGCACCTTCCTGTAGGTAGGTACGCTACAATTCTGAAACTCATTGAATTACACTTTTTTTTCTAATTTAAGTTTCAAACTATTTCTCACAATTTCTACGAAATGGTTATTGTTTGAGTAACATAACGTAATATCATTATTCGTAGACACTGTTTAATCTCAACCCGATACAATATCGAACAGGGGAGGAAGAAGAAAAGCAATAAAACGCCTATTTATTTGAAAGCCAACAAGGCTTGCAGTAATGAAATTCCTTGCGAAATATTAACGCATTTTTTTCCAACAAAGAGGTGATGTATTATCAGGATGAAACCCTCCCGGCGCTCTTTGTACTATAGTAACATTTTTATTTTATATTGGCCGACGCTGCTATTAAACGAGCGTATATTATTTAAAATATTTGTATGCTACACATTCGTTGTATACCAGAGTAAAGGTGTGTACCAATAGTGAACCGAAAGAAAAAATTACATAGCAGATCCTATTATGCGCTCGGCACTTCGAAATCCCTACAAATTACATGAGTTGTACTGGAAACGAGACAATCAGAGGCGATGATCCGCGCCGTGTTATGCAAATCTAGGCTTTGGTCGCAATACAAATTGTGCTTTGGGTATAACAATCAATGGTAGCGCCATCTGCCTACTCAACGGCGGCCGGCCAGCAACTAGATAATGTCGAGGACAAGTTAACCCGCTTTTGTTTCTAAATTGCTTCTATTATGATTATGAACCACTGAATATTTGTAGTTGAGAACGATTAGCATAGTGTGCCGCTTAGCTGCTTGTTTTTGTAGATAACACTAACCGTACCGTTTTATTATTAGGGCTAAAATGCTATAATTGTTCAATTGATAAAATTGAACGTAGTTACAGCCATCCTTTGTTCGTTGCATTTTCTATGACTTTTAGGTTATTTAAATAACCTTTAAATTATTTAAATTTTATCATTTATATTTTTAAATGATAAAAGCTTGATTTTTGTTATATCTGTTCAAAAACTTTTTTATCAAAGAACACAACTCCCGTTTCACAAGAATGTTTTATTAAATTTAATCTTGATAAATATTAACTTTCCCCGAATAAGTACGCAAAATGTTTAATACCAACAAGACAGAGGTCGCTTTTCATTTTCAAAATTAAATAAGAATACTTTTTTTCAATTTATTTCTTTGCAGTAAGTTTACAATTCTGCAAATACTTAAATAATTATACGACATCTATTAGAAAGTTAATAATTGGTGTCGCGTTGGGGACTTATTAATTCTCTTGGCGTTGGCTGACAAGGAACACACATTATACCAGCATTTCCAGTAGGTAAATTTTGTTACATTTTACATGTACATTTTACACATTTATTTGTTCTTAACCTCTTAGCGAAACCCAACAACGAATTTCTGATTATTTAAGAATCTATCCATATAATAAAATCTAAACAAAACTGTGTCCGTACTTTGAATTTTTTTATTCTTGCAATGTATAGGTACTATAAATGATACAGAACCCAAAACAACAATTTGTGGAATTTTTGTCAGTCTGTCCGTCTGTCTTTCTGTCTAAACGAACGCGCATCACGCAGAAACCACTCGACGGATTTTAATGAAATTTAATTAAATCTATTAAATTGAGATAAAATGCTGATCAAATTTTGTTAATAATTTTAATACTGGTAGAAAATTATTAAGTCAGTTAAATATTTATTTAGCTGATTAGTAATATTTAACAAAGAAATTAATTCAAAGGTCAAATAATAATTTGTTCCCTTAAAAATGTGCGCGGTAGAACATCCAGATCAGCTGGGCAGGCATCAAAATGAAGTTGTATCAATGTTCAATTCACTCAAGACACACTACCTTTTTTGTTGCGATGATTATTACACTTTAGAAGTCAGAAAAGCAACTAGGCACACCACTCAACGCAAAATGATTTAAATTTATCACGGCCATAAAATTACTGGATTACCTTTAACACGGTATAGCTATGCAAAATCTGCTGGGCCCACTCATTACATATTCCGTTTTGGCAAGCGAATATTTCGACAACAAACATTATGGTAATTTGGCCGCATAACGATCCATTTTACACCTGTTTACGTAAATGTGCTGCCTAAGCTCCCGAGACGACTTTAAATATGCTCGTTAGTTTTGGATCTTCCATTTTTTGTCATTATTTGGCTACATTTTTTTTTATATTTCTTTACAATTAACGAAACTATACCTATATATTCGTATATGACGTTATCCAATTTAAAAGACCTTAATCGACTATTGAAATAGTGTCTTAAATGAAATCTTCCGAAATAACTTTTTTTTTATTGTTTATCTTCATAAATTCATGTTATAGAGTTTTCGTTTATAGACTATGTTATAGACTCTTGACACAACGAAATTTTAACTCAGGAAATCTTAATCAAAGTCAATAAGGTCAAAGTTCATTCCGTCAATAAGGTCCCTTTGTCTAGATAAAGTCATATTAACTTGTGAATGTTACTTAAAATTCGTCTTTTCTAACATTCATATTTTTAATTTCGCTACAAAATAAATCAATAAAAATAAATTTCCAGACAACTGTCGATACCTATTCAAAATTCAATTTTGATGAAAGTACGTGGTGACAATTTACTTATTGATTAGCCACTTCAGATTGGTCTAGGCACAGTACGCAATGAATGGCAACCACAACGTCTTGGCTGCACAGACCCATTGATCTCCGGCGAAACGCGCCGACTCTCATGAATAGATCAAAGGCGTCAAGGTGACACGGAAAGCGCATCGTGTCGGCCGACCTCCGGTCACTACCAAACTACATTTCCTGGACATGTCTATAGCTCAATATTAAATGGGATTTATGCGACCTTAGTTAGTTACCTATAGCTACGTACCCAATTTTAGGAGGGGCACACACTAAACGTAATGCCACACACTAAGACTGCCAGCCTTGACGTCTCGGCTTTGAATTTGAAGTCCAATCAGTTAGTTAACAAACATTGTCGCCAACACTTAAGTTTTCATAATATTTCCATTTACGTTTTACCATCACACTAACTAGGTCTAGATGTTGTTTGATATTGTCTGGAAAGTAATCATTGACAATATATTTTCTCCCACTTGCACGGAAATGGCTCCATTATTTTAAAAAAGGAATATGTCAATCGGCTCTTTTCCGTACGCACGCCAGCAATTTCCAACACGACAATAATAGAGATTGCTGGACAGTAGCGAAGTTATTTCACACTAACATAAATTAGGTTTTTTTAGGTACACGATATTTTTTATTATAAAGGCTGAATGTGCATTTCTTTTCAAACGTTTAAAAAAAGAACAAAGACGGCGCGCAGTCGAATTGGCGGAAATGAAAATCAGATACTGTATTGTGGATGTTATGTTCTCATAAGTTTATCACAATTTTAAGTTGTCTAATAAACAATGAGTACTAGTTCGTTGGAAGGTGAATTAGATTTAACGCCACCAGACATAGCTGAAGAAGCAAAGATACTTTTTGAAATCCTTTTAAAATCACTACTTAAGGACTCTGCTTCGCCTCGTCCTTCCAATATTACTCGGCCGTCAATTACTTTATTTCGGGCCTGGACAGTAATGTGGACTTTGTCACTTTGTGGAAATGCATAGTAAACAAAAATTTTTACATCGTTTTAACTTTTTACCTATGATGGAATGGAGATAGTACGTAGGAGGAGAGGTCCAAAAGTTTCCGGCCTGACAAAGAAAAAGGACACTCAAGTTCATGAGACTGTTATTATTTTTCAATATAGTCTCCGGTTATTTGTATATACTTTTCGGATCTTATAATTAGCATTTCAATCCTAAAATAAAAGTAGTCAGAAGTTTTGTCGTCAAGTGTTTTGTATCAACTTGAGTTTTGAAAGTTTTGAGTTTGAATACATTGCGAGCGAAATCACGACTATAGGGTGGGTGACGAATTTCCGCGTAGCCACACTTTGAAACAGCAGCTTTCGCAACTACAGCGACGTGGACGGGTGCGTTGTCGTGAGCAAACCGCACACCTTTGCTTAGTGTTCCACGACGTTTCTGTTTGATTGCTTCTCGTAATTGCTCTATAAGTTTAGAATAATAGCCTACAATCATCGTAGTTATTACGTTCTTTTATGTCTACCAGCAATCCCAGAATATCGAAGCCGTAATGTTTTTGGAGTCACCTTTGCCTATCTAGACGGTGCTTCACCAGAACGACGCCACTCCATCGACTCTTTTTTGCAAAGGAAATCATAGTAAAGAACCATAGTTGCATCCCCAGTGACAATTGACTCGAGAAAATCGTTTCCATTTCTCTGAAAGGCCTCCAAAAGTTCCTTAAAGCACACTACTCATTCACTTCGCTGCACACTTGAAAGAAGTTTTGGCTCCCATCTCGCACTAACTTTATTGATATGAAGATGTTCATGAAAAATTCTAAGGACTGTAGTTCTTGAAAGCCCTATCCTTGCGCTATTTCTTTCGTCTTTAGCCGTTGGTCGCTCTGAACTTTTTCTTCCACTAATTTGATGTTGTTTGGAGTGAGTGTCTGAACGGGTCGACCGGAGCGAGGTTCATCGTCGATGACTCTCGTCCTAAACGAAATTGTTTACACCGATCTTTGACGGTGGAAAATAATGGAGAAGAATCCCAGTATACATTATCCAACCTTTGTTTGATATCAGTCGAGCTAACAGCTTCCTTTGTGAAGAACTTAATAACGGAACGATATTCCAGTTTAAACATTTTAAAGATTTTGCGACTTCCTGTTGTTCTAAGAGTCGAGGAATCAAAACTAACGAAGGTTGATCTCTAAAAATTATACACGAATTAGCAGGATAAACGATAATTACAATGTCGAATAATTTGTTTTTTTAGATATCTACAAATATGTCAGGCCAGAAACTTTTGGACCTCACTGGTTAATTATGCATTTCGAGTAAGAGAATGTATTTATATTTGTTACCACTTTTCTCTGAAACGGCTGTAATTTTAAAGCGTTTTTTGTAAACGTATAATCGTACCTTGGAGCATGCTTGAAGATGAGTGTTGTTGTTCTAACTCACCAGGGGCGCTGCTGTACAAAATTTGCGATATAATTCCTAAACGAATGTACTGTACTTATTCGATTGCGTCTTTCTGAGGTGAATAGTTAAGAAGACGTATATTATACACATAACCATCTGATGCACGCATCTGATGCTGTAGCCGAAGGTGGGTAAGGTGACACCTTGAAATTTAGCGGTACAATTTAGCGGTGTTTGGACGCATTTTCTGGAATTGTTTAATTCAATGTACAATTCTCATACATTGAGGAGAATGTTGCTGTATCCCACAGCCGACTGGATGCGTCTGACTAATCGTATTATCTCATTCCAACATAGGATTGATATGTACGAACGTGATTATAATTTCTAAATGAATATATACATTTACTCGAATGCGTATTTATGTTGTTAATACTTAAAGATGCATACTTTACATATAACCCAAAGCGTCAGATGCTGAAATCTAAGTCGAATAAGAAACTCCTTGAAATTTGACTAAGTTTTTAACAATGTTTATTTCAATAAACTATTCTAGTACAAAGGGGAAGGAGATGCTGTATGTTACAGTAGAGTGGGCGGTCAGTAGACTGACCGAGTTTCCTCACTTTCACAGAAGACCGCTATGTAGGAACGTGTTCGGAAGTAAGTGAAAGTTGTTAAAACTCAAAACCCTGCCTTTTCCATCTCATGCCATCCCGTCTCGTTTTCCTCATTGCGTGGGTTGAGTAAAGCGAGATTGACGCTGTGATATGAGATATCTCATTCCCCATTCTTGCCAATCCTCTTTTTAAATCCACATTTTTAATTCCGAAAGATAGACTAATGTTAGACTTTTGACTTTTGATGCAGATTATAGCGAAATATAAATATGGCGCGCGCGGCGCATGGGAAATATTCACCATTATGATATTGCGTTCATCGGATTATATTACCTGAGAGATGAAATGGTGTGGGATGGGATTGGATAAGATAAGATTGGATGTTAAAGCATCCAACTAGTCAGTTGAACGTGTCTACTGTCCACGCCAACTAGCTCCTATTCGTCGATAATGATAATTAATACAAAGAGCAATTTGTATCATTAACAAGTATTTACTTATTATATTCTTAACGAAAAATCTCAAATAAAAAGATTTAAAATTTTGATAAAACCCGGTTGAAAAACTCTCATTTACCTTTGAAAAATACCTGCTGACAATCTGCAATAGATTAATACAGATTGTATCACCGTAGTCGTGCGTAACGAAAAATCGGGGGTTTTATCAAAAATTTTAATTTTGTCTTGACGATTCCATACAAAAAATGTTTTTACTTTTGGAGAATCAGACCTTTCTACCACATTATATCTATCTCTTGAGGTAACATTAGGGTTCAATATACAAGAGCTACAACATGTGTTTGCTATGACTGCAAAATAAATGGTCAGTGTGGTCGCCTGCAGTTGTGTCGACGTGATATTTTCCACTTTCATTTTTGTTACGAGTGATCGAGTGTGTAACAGCAGTGTGTATGCAATGTGGTTGACACGTGTGCACAATTTGGACCGCAGTGAACCATTCGTATAAAAGTCAATATTATTTTCCGACATGAACGTGTGGTGGCTACATTTTGTGGTTAACTCAACCGCACAAAAGAATCAAATGTGGACTCTCAGAGCCAATATTAAGTAATATCAAAAAGAACAGCAAAATTGATCTACACTTTTACCATTTAAACATTTCACGTATAAAGTACATTGGTTTGTGAAAAGATGACAAGGGAAATAAAAATTACTGCCGGTGCAGAACTACGAATATAAAAAGCCTTCTCTGCAGACAGTAACTGTTGTTACAGAGCAATTGTCTTAGTGGTTTTCAAAGGTTTTTCTTTCCGCAGCCCTCTCGAGACGATACTCACATATTGTACGCGCATACAGGCGGGTATGAACATATCGCATACTCGTGATTTGTGAAGGAGTGACAAGCACTCGTTGCGGGCTCTCAGCCGCGCGACGACACTCCACCACTCTCTATTGTTGACTTTACATGCACAACCTATAAAGCCTTGCACATAGCGATCCGAAATAAATTCTGTACAAATCCACAGATATTTCAAAATATAGATACAATCTCTACATGGACTGAATTTTGAAATGCAAACACAGACGAGCGATGTATAACAAAAAAACAACATGTGCAGTGCTCAGGACGATTAATACCAACCACGCAGCTGAAAAACAGTTTTTTTTTAAATAGAGCCTCGCTAAAAGTTGATGCTTTAAATAGAAAAAACTCAATAGCAGGATGAGTTGAACAAGAAAGAAAAACATAATATGTATATTATAACCATTATACGTTCATGCAGACAGCTATTTGGCGTGTAAGTATGAACATGCACGAAGCCTCTCCATACTGCCAAATAATTTTTGCAATTTTTTTATCGATAAAACTACTTGTAAAATTGTGTATGTTTCATTATCGGGTTTCTTTAATTATTATATTCCTGAAAACTTATTAAAGTATAAGTATATATTTATGTACGAGTTACCCCAACCATGGCTTTGCTATGGTAAAGTTTTATATAGTTTCACATATTTTACAATCAAAGTAAACTCATATGAGTTCCATATTAGGTACTTGTATATAGTGTCCACGTGGCCGGCGGGCGTCCCGTAGTGTGCTTCCGGTACGTGGCCATAGTGCGCTTCCGGTACGTGGCCATAGTGCGCTTCCGGTACGTGGCCATAGTGTGCTTCCGGTACGTGGCCATAGTGCGCTTCCGGTACGTGGCCATAGTGTGCTTCCGGTACGTGGCCATAGTGTGCTTCTGGTACGTGGCCATAGTGTGCTTCCGGTACGTCGCCATAGTGCGCTTCCATTCGATGACTCCTCTACCCCATCGGTTATCTGTCCTGCGGCAAATATGACCCGCCATGGTTGGATGAGAAGACCCGAGGATCATGTGTGGTGGCGAGCCTTGGGAGAGGCCTAAATCCAGCAGTAGAGAGACATAAGTTGATGGTATAATATGGTATATAGTGTCTAATCAGCGAACAGAGAACGTATTTAAAATTAATATCAATTTACTTTCCTTTTTCTTTTAGTTAACTAAAATATGAGTACAGCCGTCACTTTAGAAAATATACGCGTTTAATCAAAGTAGCTAATAGTCTACCTTAATATCTGAAGCATCTATTTGAGTTTATCGGGCCAGTTAAGCCGTGGCCGTCCCACCCACGTTGCCGGGCTCTTAGCCGACCAAACTTTAGCAGATATTGTTGATACTATAAGCCTACTGAATCAACTCCTAATGCCGACACGTACTCAAATTGTTTTATCTTATCGGTAAAGAAAATGAATTCTGCAAGTGAAAAGTAGATCTGTTTTGCAGATAAAGCGCTGAGATAAATCGAGAAATGTGCCTATATCTTTTTAGGTCTAAAATAGTAAATAGACATATTTGAGATCTAATAAAAATGTGTTTCGGCAATGACTAAAACATTGTCCTCCTTTCTTGAAATTGTCATTTCTGTTTGTTTATTAGCACTTGTCACAAATATCTGCATTGTTATTTAAATTAAATTACCATTTTACCTTGTTTTAAAATAAAATAGTAAAAGAACAAAAAAAATCATCAAGCAGATTGGCCTAGAGCCTGTAAAGCTTATTTTCTAAAAGAGACTTGCTTGTACAGGCTTTTTTTCTCATTTGAATTCCAGAAGAACCACTTTATATATGAGCGTTTATTATTTCCTTTGTCTCAAGTAAAGCTGACACTACAGAACGTTTCCTTTACATTTTTGATGCCGTTCCGTGATTAAAACAGACACAAACAACGAAAAACAACTTCGAGGGAAAGAAACGTGTGGGACTATTGGTCAGTTTCCTCTCGCTTGGAGCAAAAATACCTGCGTCGCGTTAACTGCCGCCATAAATCTTCGACTTCCGAGGAGATTTCTCGTCGGGCGCCTTTCCTAAGAAACTTTCAGTACGTGTGCTTCAGACAGCCGTCCTACAGTTCAAGCGCTCTGAGGATTTCCACTAAATTATAGGTATTTTTCTCAACGCCCTGTTTGTATATGGTTAAGATTATGTTCATAATTTGTTATTTCCTCTGTGCTGAGTACTGCTGAGTCCATCACTTTACTTTGCCTTAAAAATACAAGTAGACCGTATGTTGCAAGCTTAAACCAAAAATTGTTTTAAAATCCAAATGTGTAGCTACTAAACGCTTCTACAGCAAAATAGCGTCCTATTTACTTGTAAGTTTATTTTAGAAAATTTAAGTGCCCAGGTACATATTTCAAACCAAATCTTAGTATTATTATAGTAACTTAAATAGAACAATGGCCGTTAGCAAAGCTCCGAAAACAATAAAACATTTAGGCGTTTTCCCATTGTTTGGCGGCAATGGCGGCGGTTCAACGCACAGAGCTAATAACAATCTGGACAAATGGTTGGGTGATGTTTAACTTGGCCTTTTTCATATTTTTGCCTTTTCATACAAATTTGTATCGTCCACCCCAATATTATGCAAATACGATGTTATAATCTTTAATTGCGCCCTCGGCGCTACTGCGGCTGAAAACGCCTTCAAAAATAAAATATCAAAACGCTAAAAGTTTCCTTTCCCGTTTTTATTTTGGCCGTATTTATTTTAAACGACGTACGTTTAAAGAGCGTTGAATTACAGAATTTTTCGTTATTAGTACCCATTTTATTTTGCTATCTAAATCATAAAAAAAGGAACCGTTAGCAGAGCTTTTTAAAATAAATGCATCGCCAGGAACAAAATAGAAATACATCCGATGATGTTTATCTCTATTTCTATGTAGAACAACGACGGAATTTACAAACTGATTTTACTAAAATATGTTTTAGTTACTCATATTTACAAGTATCTACTGACTCTACTACTACTAAATTAGTAAAGTCTAAAAAAATAAAACATTTATAATTATCTCACAGTTCAGAATTAGAATCGGAGTCATCGATAAACTAAATGTATTCCGAGATCGGAATTTACGTATTTTATTCACAAGAGTGGACCGTAAATATAACCAGCACATTTATCGTCCGCTGCTGGACTCGGGCCTCCTCATGCACAATGTCTTGTGCAATGAGGGATGTACGGTTTTGAACGCCACGCTGGCCAAGCGGGTTGTCGATTTCACTCTTTTAGAGGTGGTATAGTGCCTCAGAATTGGTGGGCGCCACTTTGTTATGCTTAATTCGCCTGTTACGACACCCACTTAAAGAGACAGGGTGGTGACGAATCGTGATTTGGCGAGAACATAGAACCCGTGTGCAGTGGCGAGACTTAGGCTGATGGTATGTATGGTATAAAGAAGTCCACGCAATACTTTGTTGATTCATTAAAGATTCGTTGATTGTTCTTCATTAAAGTAATGTCATTACAACCAGGCGTGAGTTAAAGAGATTAGATTGTTCTTTAAGTTTGTTTTCTCCTCTAGTTGGTGATTAAGCAGTAAAACATATCAATTTCAACTTTCAGCTACCTTATTATAAGGATTCAGTTTAGTGTAAATATTTTAACTTTAATTATAAGCTTCACTAAACATTATACTTAAATCAGAAATAATATAGAGTGAATAGTCATAATAGTCATAATAGAGTGGAGTGAAAAAGGAAAAGTATGCTCTTTCTACAAATATAGAGTGCACTTAAAGTCGGCGCTAATTACAAGAAAAAATATGCCATTGTAAAAGATATTTACTGCGTAATTTTTGTGAATTTTTAATTGCTTCCCATTTCCATTTAGAAAGACGGTGCCTTTTAATACTTTGTGTTCGTCAAACTTTCTCATAATAGAGGAAGGAAATTCGCAACATACATACATACATGTAAACATATTGTATTAAAGATTCTGTTAAATATTAATCGTTTATAGATAATTTAAAATTGATACTAAAAGTCTCATAATCTTCTTTACTAAAGTAAAGTAACTGAAGTTTATAAATATGATTTTTAATAGAATTAAGCACGTTGGCTGACGGGAATACATACAAAAACTGCACTTGCTGTAGTCCATTAAAGACGTCAGCAACATTTGCTCACCCTCGCCAATATTATCTACTTAGGCATATTCACATATACCATTGTACCTACTTTTGGACACTGGACTGCGGAGGATAGCAGTGAAAAGGGGTGAAAAAAATTAAAAATTAATATTATCATACGAGTTCTGCATAAAAAACGTCCTGTCCAAGTGTTGAATGTTATATGACTATTTATATTCACCTCTAATATATACATATATAAGAAAACCTATACCTACCTATACCTATAGGTTGCGGGCACCCGCTGGATGCAGGTCGCTGCCGATAGGTCTAAATGGCGGACAATGGGGGAGGCCTATGTCCAGCAGTGGACGTCCAAGGGCTGAGAAGAAGAAGAAGAAGAAGAAGAAAACCTATTCGAATACATATAAATACATATACATATAAGGCTGTGGAGCGAACTGCTTCAAGAGGTCGTTCCATTACGCTATGATATGGGGTTCTTCAAGAAAGCTGTAAATAGAATTTTACAAGGGCGGCGGCGTATCCGCAACCCCCTGGTGTTACAGGTCCCAGTAGGCGGCGGTAACATTTACCATCACGTGGGACCTCTTGCTCGTCCGCCTACTTCCCTATATAAAGTTACATTTACTATGGCATATATGTAATGTAATATTTACTGCCTACAAACTGTACTGCAGCTCGGCAGTTACAATTCATAATGGTTCAGTGTATGTTTAATAATAAAAAAATGAAATTTTTAAATAATTACTCGTAAATGATTTCTCGTAAAGTATAACAATTGATAATATTCACGATTGTTTACTTATTTTAAATAGCAAATATTTCGGTCCAATTACATGAGCCGTGATCAGAGAGAGACTGTTAGATTTCATAACACTTTCATAGAGAACAAAACAGACTTCCTACTATATTCTAATCTACTCGTATAGTGTGATACACTTTCAAGTATATTATCTTTTTGTTTTATTTATTTCATTTATCTTTTTCAAGAAAAATATCTGATGACACCACATTCCTTCATAGTAGGCAAAGACAAACGACTCTCGAATGCTATAGGTATAACGCAAACGCGCAAATGATACTGATTTTGACGGATGTTGTATTCAAAAATATATAAATATATAAAAATATATAAATAATATATAAATATATAAATTTATGAGCTATTAAAGTACATGAATTTTACATTTCAGAGGAGCTCTATAATACTAAAGGAACATTTGTCTGTAAATGAAGTCATAAAACTATTTGTATATTCTTAACGGAACATTTAAAGCTTCAACTTTCAGAGGAATTCAGTGTTCTGTGCAAAGAATTATTTCTAGGCCATTACCTCTCGCAGCTGCCACTCGGTACTTTTATATGTCTAAAAATATGCATAGCCTTCTACCTATGGGGAATTTTATATATAAATAACGTAATTTTTTTACCCATTTATAATATTTTTAGCAGCTTCTCTCATATAAACTCTTATTTAGTATACGATTACTATATATACCATTACTATATCTTATATATTGTAGGGGGAGAGTACACGCTGCATTCCCACAGCAGCTGGGCGTACTCGACTGGCCACGTTAGCCCTGTCTCGAAGACTACCTTGAAATGTACTGCATTTCCTACTTTAACCTATTACCCCAATGTACGTACGTGTTTAGGTAGTGACTGAGGTATGCCAGAGCCCATTCCCATCCCATCCTAACCTATCCCTCCCTATTTTCACAACTCTTTCTCCCAATCCATCCCTTAATCTGCAAAGGTAGGCAGCGCATCCGGGTGCGTGCCAACGTTTGTCATTCTGCACTGATGTTGGCATGTATCGCGGATGTCTATGGACGACAGTATCCACTTATCATCAAGTGGACTGTATGCTCGTCGGCAGCCTTTTTTCTATAAAAAAACCATCATAGCATTAGCCTATATCTCTCCATTGTTAGATATAGGCCTCTCTCAAGGCTCGCCACCGCAAACAATATTCGGCTCTACTCTTCCAGAAACATACCTTTTATCAGCCCTTTTAACTTCCACTGATGGACACTGAATGCTAAAAGGGCAAATTGTCTTGTGCATGCGCTCAACAAACGGATTAGCGAGTTCACTCTTCTAGAGATGGTAGGCGCTCAGTTATAGTGTTATAGTGGTAGCCTTTTGTTATTCTTTAATCACCTTTTACGACATTCATGGAAATAATGACAGGACCGTGATGACAGGGCCATGATATTGTATGATATTATAAAACATGTATTATTATGTATATATTCCCTAGCACAAGCGGAATTAATTTTATTCTATAACTATTTTAAATACATAGTAAAAACAACCTGCCTAAATTGCTATTAAATATTACGATGTAACGATATGATAATAGGGCTGTCTACTACGAAATCTTTTTTAATAAAGTTCAAGAGAAATTCCGATTTGAATTGAAAAATTTATTTCCATTTCACAATTTCTTGGAAAATCAAACTCCGATAGGACATGCTTATTTATTAATGTTTACTGGCAGTTGGAAATAGCTGATTGCTACTTTTACTGAAGCCAAACCTACGTATTTTATGTTGTCGTTTGCTTTTAAGCAACATTATCTTATCTCAGTTATTTTAAGGTTGTCTGCAAGAAACGCCTTTTAGGAATAAGTTTGCCTTTAGACATAAGTTAATAATGCTAGTGTTTGTTCAGGAATGAGATCCGTGTTAGTTAAAATGTGGCGTTTAGGAAAAGCAATAGGCAGAGGCGCTTTGAATACATTATACCCCTCGATAGCTGACTCCATACTGTCATACGATTTAAGCAGCTATGGTCTCACCCTCAAGACGTACTTGCATCAAATTGAGTAATTACAAATTAGATTTATGAAATATTTAGCAGATGATAAAATTGAAAAAAAAATGTAAATAACATTTTTTAATTACTTTTTCACTTCTGTATAATTATGCCAGTGCACTTGAGGGTGGCATGTGTATTGGCTGTGGAGCAGTTCGACAGCAAGGAGTTTAAAGAAATCGTCTCTCACTTGCATGCAGCATGCGACAAGGCAAAGAGAAAATATGGCCCTGGTCGTTTAAAAATCGGGCAATTATTTTGGGAAAAGAACCAGAAAATACCGGACCCCCGAATTTTGAATGAATTTCCTAACAAGCTAAGATTTCCACACTGTTCTTCGCAAAGTTACAAAAGATATATTTGTAATAGGTGAAATAGACTAGATTGCTGACGGTTTTCCCACCAAATGTACTGGTGAGGAAACTTTCAATAATTTACGCGCAATATATATTAGTCATAGTTATTATAAGATGTTATAACATACATAGTATGTAAAGAGGGCCTGCCGACAAACTGTACTGCAGTTTGCCAGTTACAATTTGTAATGGATCGGTGTATGTATTTGTATTTAAATTAAAAAAAATGAGTTCACACTAATACATTTTAACTTTGCATTTAGACTTAATAAGTAATTATTGTATAAATATTGTGCACTAGCGTTTTTTCCATGAATTCGCCCGCGTGGATTTTGTTTTAAAAATAATGAACAGTCCCTGGAAAAAAGCGATCAAAAGTCTGATTTCAGGCTTCTTCTCTGCCAAAATTTCATTGAAATCGGTGCAGTAATTTTGTCGCGAAGTCATAACAAACAAACGGACAGACAAACACACTTTCGGATTTATAATATTAGTGTGGATAACGCCAGTCGATATCGAGTATTGATTTCATTTTATGATTTTTGCTACATTAGTGTGAATTTAATTGCGTTTGTCGCGTGGTATTTTGGCACAGAAATAACGATTTATTTGTATTATATTATGTTAATCAGAGAATAATATAATAATAATAAATCCTAATAAGAATAATAATAACAGAGAATAATAGAACAGAATATAATAGAACATGTTTACTTGAATGGCACATCGTTAAATACTGCGAGATATTGGCGATTTTAGTGATTCTTAATTACTAACAACAAACTAAAAAAATAATCTTAATTAACAAAAAAATACTACCCTGAATTTTAGTCTCTTGACACAATCTTGGAAAACGGTAAAATACGTGTTTAATTACATGTATTGGAGAATATTTACAGCAAGTTTCAAATTAATAGGACCATCAAGTGTTTTTCCATACAAATTTTGACACCCCGTTTCACTCTTTAAAGCATTGAATTTCGAGAAGTCTTTACTTAATCTCAAAAGCTCAAAAACTTAATGAACAATTACAACCATAGTGGAATACAATAATATCCCCATCTTGCCTAGTCCTTATTCCTTGAAACATTTATTAAAACCACATTTATGGAAGTTGATTATATTTATTTGACTGATGTTGGGCGTGTAATTTAACCACTCAATCAATGACCTTTGAACTTCTATTATTTGTCTATTGTTTATTTATTTACTCTTTATGCAGTATATTGTACAGAGGAGGACTACTATTGCACTATTGTTTGTAGGATGCAGAAATTCCAACGCCACCGTTGTGGTTAATGCGTAATTAGGTATCCAGTCAAATTACAAATTTTCAAGTCTCTAACTTAAAAAGTTTTCGAGATACATACAGACTTTGCGTATAAAATCATCCTCTCCTTTTTATGTCGCCGTCCAAGTCAAATTTCAAAAAACGCAGATACACGTCTTTAATTATTTCAAAAGAGAAGTCTATGTACTAAATCTTGAGATACAGCCATTGCATAAAAAATCTTCTCCACCTTTTTTACCCTCTCTTCCCAGTGAGATTTCTAAAAATCCTTCCTTGGTGGAAACGTATGTCATAAAACCTATCCACTGTACACATTGAAAATGATATGCTGCGCTGACGCTCAATTCTACCAGGAGCGCTCGTAAACTAAACATGATGTCTTGATGGTACGGCGAATCGTGGCAAAAAGATAACGTGATGATGCTGAACTGCTCTACGAGCGCTCGTAGCCTTAAGCGTTAGACACACAGTGTTGACCAGTCGTTAAAAAGGAGTTATATTTAGTATCTTAAAAGTTCTCACACGCCAACTCTTAGTAAATAGAGAAAAATAACTTGAGAGTGCTTGCCTGTAAGAAAAGAAAAAGCTTCACACTTCCGTCAAAGCCGGCATATTTTGCCGTCAACGCAAAGAAAATAATGCTGCATTTTGTTACAGCTTATAACTATGATTTAACCTATGCATGTGAATGTCATGTGATGTGTGTACATATTTATTAAAGACACATTTTTGAATGTTTATTTAAATAATATGACTACAGTGTTTCAAATTATTTAAAACCAGGTAATAAGTAAGTTTCACAAAAAATAATATTGTAGTTTATGGTGAGTTCGGATAAACTAAATTACGAGTACAATATTCTTACTCAGTTGGGAGCTCATTACTTGAAAACAATCTGATCCGACTGCGGATTAGACTTCTCAGAATAGCTTTCCTCTTCTCTTCACTACAAGTGATATTAATAAAACTTTTGCAATCAAGCCCTTCCACGGTAAATATTAACAAAGCTATAATTAGTTTATTACTTTGTTAATGTGATTGCTTTAAAATTAAGTTTAACACCGAAGTAACGGCTGAGTTGTCGGCAAATTCCTAGACGTAATAAGATTTGATACAGTAAGAAGATTTATGACTGTTAATTTCATGAAAATTAACAGCGCGTATTGTACGCGTATTGTATTGAATTTATGGAGTAATATATTAAAATAAAATAAATAATTCAGATGCTGTACGAAGACTTAACACTTCACCGATAATAAAAATACTAGGTCGATCAAAAAGTTTCCAGAATCGGTATGAAATAAACAAGAATAACTAAAAAATATAATTTATTTTTCTATATAACCTCCTCCTAAATCAATATGCTTAGAGTAACATTTTTCAAGACGTCTAATTCCGTTTAAAAAAAAATCATGATCAACAGTCTCTAAAAATCGTCTACCGTAGACACAAACTCATCATTTCCTCATTGTTGTCGAAGTTAATGCCAATGACGATGTTATTTTATAACGGAAAAAGGATATAAATCACTGGGGATAAGTACCGATGAATATAGAGGATGTTCCATCAGTTCCATCATCCCTGTCTGCTTGATGGCAGCGAGCGCAACTTCATACTCGTGCGCAGGGGCATTATCTTGATGAAAAGTCACACGCGCACTCAATTTTCCTCATCGTTTTAATTTAATTTCGTCGCATAGTTTTTGTATCAGTGGGGCATAATGTGAACCAGTTGGTTACGCCATTATGAAATATTTATTTATTCCTTTATATGTAATCCTCATTTTTAACCCCTTCCTTCAAACCACTTCAAGCGTTGCAAATCATTAGTTATTTTTATTTGGTGGTTTACTTCTGTTTATATATTTGCGAGGGTCTATGCATATCGGACCTCTCGCTCGCACGCGCAACTAGAGAACCCCGTGGCCGTGTTCTAACAGTGACGTTTTGACCGCCCGCACGCGCCGTTCATTTATATAAATTAGTCGAAAACCTGCTTTTTCCGCCGGTTCTGGACGTTGTCGGGAGTGCCTCCGAAAATACCTGGCTACGAGTAATTGTTGGTTAAGTGATTACGGATCCCAATCTAACAAGCACATCCTGGAAGCAGCATCACCACCCCAGCGCGCCACCATAGCGTGCAAGGAGATCAGGCTTGCGAGAGGCGCAATTGGAACCGACAACGGCGCCCAGCCGATACGCAGGCAGGTAACAAGCCATCAGATTAACTTATTTCTATTGATTTGCAACGTGTATTGATATCTACCCGTAATCCCATTTCCCATAAAACGAACCAGCGAACTCCGGTCTATTCTTTATTGTCTATCCTTTATTTAAATAATCAATGGACATTATTATATCAGCGTTCCATAGGACAGAGGCCATAACTTTGCCAGTCGATGCAGTAACAGGATTGTTTTCAGTAACACGCGTATAGTAAAGGTATTTGTTTACATTTACTATACTGGTTCAGACCCAGAGACCAGATAATATAAAATGTGTACAAAACACGAAAGTTTAAAAAGTTATAATTTTTCAGTGTTGGTGAAAATGACCTTTTCTACGTCATGCATTGTTTTATTTTTATTTTGAACCGAAGACCCGACTTTTTTGAAAAATTAGGATTTTAAACTTCATGATACCGAGTTTTCGATTTCAGCCACTGGTAACCCTAGTCCCGGATCAAATTAGGCTAACTCGACGGACACTCGGTACGTGTCGCCGTTCGCCCGGTCGGATGAAAAATACATTTAGATTGGTATACATTAAGTTAAAAGCTTAACGCCAAAATGCACTCAAGCCACACGTCGCGCGTCGCCCTAGTTTCGCCTGTCCGTTAGCCTGCTTGTCATGCAAATCACAAGACGCTTTGTTTTTTTTAGCGAAGGAAACTGTGGGCCAGGTAATAACATAGAATATTTTGTTCTTAAAACTGTCGTACTATTCATAATTTTGCATTATTCATATCGTTCGCAAACAGAGTTAGTTGCAGCCCAATGAAGTAATTTTCATTCTATGCTTCATTCTTCTATTACTTATTATTATTACTTAATTGTACATTATTATATTGTTAGCATTGTTTTTGGACGCAATATTTATACGACTGAGTTGACAGAAAACTTGTACTTCACTAAAAAATGTTTTGTTTTAGATGTCAGTCACCGTTATTTATAACTTACAAATATGCTAAATTATTACTGAAGTATTAATATTTCAAATAAGAGTTAAAACTACAAAAGGGAAAATATAAATGCAATAAAGTAGTGTGTAGTGAGTGTCATGTCATAGTAGACACATATATCTATAATAAAACTTCACGTTACATGTAATCTTGTGCAACCGTCAGTCCATATTATTATGGAATTATTAATCGAATAAACTTACCAGTAGGCGCCTCCCCGTAAATAACTTCATTAATATTAACAAATGTAAATAACATTGCAATGCAATGCAACCAGCCCTTCCAGTATCTACTGCTGGACATAGGGTTCTTCGTGCACATTGACTTGTGCATGAGGGATGTATGGCCTTAAAATGCCACGCTGGTCAAGCCGGCTAACGACTCCTTTCTTTTAGAGTTGGTGTAGTTCCTCACCTCTTGTGGTAGCGGCTTTGTTCTCCCTTTTGAGCCTTTTACGAGCATATGGAGGTTGTTAAGGGTCGTGGCTTGGTGTCGCAGACCATTACAAAAACATAAACACTGAACCAAGATATTTCCCTCCAATCTTACAGCAACAGAGATGAGGCTCTGACAATATGTTTAAAGAACTGCCAGAAATTCGCGTTCCGTCGGAACACGAGATCGATTGTTTATCGAATCCAAGGCAATCGCCAGAAACAGTTCTTTGATTTCTCTATGTCCTTTTTAGACCACAACAAAATCGCCTTTACGACACCCACGAGAAGAGATGGGTAATAACATTGTAAAGCGAAGCCGCGAGCAACGAGCGTCACTAAATTAATCACGACAGAGTCTGCGTTCAGTATTACTTTCAAGGTAATTCAATTGGGTGACATATATTACATATTCATTAGCTCTATGTTAATTAGGTACCTGCCCGTTCCTCCACCTCCGCTACCGTCTTGCAAATACATAATACACCTCGAGATGAAAATGTATAAATGAAACATAAATTAATTATCAAAATGGTATTTTTTTGCGCGATTAGGCGTTGGGCACACGGTGTAGGTGGTCGCCGCGACCAGGCAACCAGTTGCAGTTGGATGGATAAGATACCGGATTATGGATAAGATTATGTTAAGAAAAGATACCATTTGGCGCTATTTTCGAGTGACAGCCGGATGGAGCGTTTTAAAACGGAAAAAAAAAATAAAGTCAGAACGGAGAATTGTGCGGGAACAGTGGAAGGCGATCACAGTGAGTTCGGTGGCAGATGATGAGTTAGTTGTCTTGGCGCAATCTCGAATAGTAGTCCAATAGTGGTTTCGAAGTCTCTAATTATTATTTAAATTCTTAAACAGTTATTTATAGATCTTGGAGTAGATTGCATCGTATCCTTACTGTTGGAAAAAATAAGTATTTTAACAATATGTGGTAGGTACCTACATCTTGTCGTGTTATTACTATGACAAACTGTAATGTTATAACTATGAGCTAACTGAATAAGGCGGTAAACAACTCTAACTAGAAAGGAAAGAGGTAGCTAAATTTGTTCCAATAGCTTGTATAATTAGTAACTAAAAACCTAATACAAAATTTAGAAAAGTGTCCATAAAATAAAAAGTCTGTAAAAGTGTCCGTTTCCTTGTTCTGGAGCACCAAAAACTCACGGTAAGTCGACAGGAGAGGCGGCGCCCAGCAAGGCGCACGCTCCAAGCGATGAAGAGCGGGCACAACCGCCAGCCGGAAGCAACAGCGGTCAGACGGGGCGTGGGCGTGCGGTGGGGGCCCGGCAATACCAATTGGACCCATTTGACTCCATCCAACGACGTGCTGTTCGTATTGTCGACGAGATGGAGAGACAGAGAGACGTTGAATCTCTCCGTGTGTTCTACCGCTTATACAACGGGGAATGCTCTGAAGAATTGTTTAATATAATGCCCACCTCTGGTTTCTACAACCGCACCCGTCACAGAAGTGTGGTCCATCTGCATTTCCTCGGTGCGGAGGTGTCGCGCACTGTTCGGTCCAAAAATCATTTTACACCGCGAACCCGTAGGCTGTGGAACAAACTGCCTCAAGATGTCTTTCGATTAAGCTACGATATGGGGTTCTTCAAGAGAGCTGTGAATTTATTATTATTTATTATTATTGCTGCTGCCTTTATTATTTTCACTACAAAAAGGCCGCGAACTTATTCGACTACCTAATATTTAAATTTTAAATGAACGTTTCCATACATATTACTTACTTCATTTACCTTCTATCAGTGATCGTAATCACACGAATTCTATTAACAGAAGTTTCATAAAATTGTGACACCAGGGTCTCACCAATCTCTACATTCAGGTAGTAGGTTGGTCCGAGACCACCCACGGTCACCTGTCACGAAATAAAAATTCAATTTTGTTCGTATTCTAATTTTTTTCGAAATAATAAAATCGTATGTTGTGGTATTATTGGCTCATTTACTCAAGGAGAGCTACCAGAGCGCGAATTTCTCGAACATCGGTCAAAAGCTAGTATAAACAACTGTTAGCATCATCTGATCACTGTTATCCCTGTTATCATCGAGTTTTTTTATCATCGTGTGAACAGTTGTAGGCGAGAATTATATTCTCGCCTACAATAATATATTGCAATTTGCAATATTATCACCCGAACCGTTCAATAAACTCTCCTTGTGTAAATGAGCCAGTCTTATGTCTCCAAAATAATCGCCAATAATCCAAATCCAAATAAAATAATAATCCTAAATATTTAAAATATAATTATTAACACGAGTATGTGTGGTTTGTTGATGTTAATCTCTTAAAAGTTGCTTCAGTTTTATTGACTTTATATATAAAGTTCTTAACCAGGAGGCCTAGGTGCCAACTAATTCAAACCCCTATTATTCATCATTGTCAATGGGCATATCTCTATAATTGAACCTGCAATACCTACTCAACTACAGTTGAACATTAACATACCTACTGAACAGTCATTTACATAATAGCTCCACGGTTCTAAATTAAATAGAAAAGGACGGGCAAACATACAAAGTGTAAAACAAACACTGGACAGGACTTCACAAGCTCTATTAAACCTATGTTAGACCACTGACCGACTGTCAGCGATAATCGAGGAGTAACTACGCATATTTTTTGCCCCTAGAAGCGTAAAATATATATTAATATGTAAATATATATCGATTATTAACTAAAAACATTAATTTAAAATGAATCTTATCTCTTAATTTCCTTTAAGCAATGAAGAACCTAAAAGAATCAATCATTTTCTAGTATTTCTTGTTGTTAGAAGTGTTGTTTCAAATTCCCTTTTTAAATTTCAAATGCAATAAACAACGAAAGTTAAAACAAGATGGGCAACACAGAATGTATCTACATAGAGATCATTGACAAATATATGCATATATTTGTCATATGTGTTACTAGTTTGTGTTCAGTTATGCTAAGACTGCACCACCCTCATGCATTTCTGTTTAACCAAACGATGACTGGCAGAGAATATCGCTAGGCATGTCCGCCCTCATACAACCTATGTGCGGAAAAGTTTAAATGATTAAATAATGATTAATAATTACTTGTGGGAAATTAATCAAGTCGTTTCCTAATTAGGCAATCAATATTTTCATATTGTACCTCAGTTCCTCCCTGCACTCAGTAATGCAACAAGTGATCTGTTTAGTAGTTCACAGGTGGCCGTAAACACGAGCATCGAGTAGCTTCAGGACTCCAAGGAGAATTTCATCATTTCAATCATCAGCTCCTGGTTGCACCACATGGACTTCTAAAAGACGTCCCACAGCCTAAAAAAGAAGCTGTACTGCAAATAGAACATCCATTTGTATAGAACATCAAGCATTGTCTGGTGTAAACTGTTGACAGAATCTTGCGCCAAATGTTACGTATATATGTATAGACGCTTGTAATTCCGGTTGAACGTTAAGTATGTACAGCTTTTTTTTTTGTTAGCAAAGACAACCAAGGAAAATCCTCATGGACACCTGGGAATGGAGGCCCCAGGTAGTGCCGGACTCCTACCGGCTAAAAACCTTGAATTGTCTTAACATCGTGAATGTCTAAATTCTTGTGGCCCTAGTGGCCTTTCAAGAGTCACCGGTCGTGTTTGATGTAGGGCGAGCGCAGAAGGCGCTCAGCCAGGAACAAAGTGTGTGTTGCAACAAGCCTAAGAGCTTCCCCGTCGGTAAACCGGCGGAAGGAACGGACCTCGGCTTAGGGCGTTGCATTGGGGGGATACCGCGGGATCGCGAGTCGGCGAGAAGCGCCCAGGCACGTGCCGATACCTAGTAAAAGTGTTGGCTGAAGGCCGGTGTGTGTTAACGGTGTAACGAGGGAGCCGTCCACGTCTCCGCCGGCGGGGACGGTGTCTGTGTGCTGTGTTTGAGTGCAGTGTGAGAACCGCATTGGCAGCGGTGATCGGGTCGTCGGGATCGTCCAGGATATGCCGCGGGCGACGATAGCGGGGAGGGGAAGTATGCACAGCTGCAAGCAGGCCAACATAGTGGCAACGGTTTCAAAGGCAATTGCACTGCATTCATTAATTTTATTCCGGCAATTTACCAATGATTGGATATCTCCTTTGTGACATGACCATGGCAGATACGAATGTTTCTCCATGATCCCGAATCTTATCTGTCAGCCATTCGTCCAATTTGAGGTACGAGAGTACGGGACGCCAAGCAAGCCAAATCAATGACAAATGGGAATGACTGCACATTCAATTTGATAATTTTGATTGATCACTTTCTCCACGAAGGTGCCAGTCTGCCATAGCATGTATGATGACAAGTTTTACATTGGAATTTTGTGTATGCCAAGCGTGATGTAAAATGATCCCCGAATTAGGATGGTTAGCTAAGAATATTGGTATCAGCGTGGTCAATAACTCTTAAATACAGTAGCAGATGGACTGATTTGAAGTAGAGCGAGCAGTAAGGACAGCGCTGTAATGGGTACTCGAATAACTCAATGACCTGCATGTAGTGGCTGCGTTACAAAACTGCAATGACTTCGTTGTCTGCTTCAGGAGGTGACTTCAGTAAATCAATTGACACTTGATAGAAAGGATAGTCACCAAAGCTAAATATGTCTGGGTGTTTGATGATACTGCTGATCAAGCTCATTTGTCCTTCCAAGTTTGCCCATCGTCAGGAAAGATATTCCACTAGACAAATATTAGATGGGTAGCCTGCGCTTTGTAGTCCAAATCTAATATGGTGAAAAGCACTTTCAACCCCAACCGATAGGGAACAATAAATTCTGGATGATCTAGTTGTAAGATGACTTATTTGCATTTCAAATTGGAGGCTAATTCTTTAAGCGTTTGCACAAATACTTCCACATTCCACGATTCACCATATCCGTGTGTCATAGGATCCTTTTTTATTTCAGAACTCATCCAAAAATCTCCGAGCGTTTGCATCTGAGGTCCCCCGAAGACTGTGGCATGATAACTTACCATCATGGGTATAATCCTGGCCACGTCTATCGCAGTGGGTTCTAAATTCACCAAATTCATTTCATGCAGTGCACCAAAATTTAATATGTTGTTCTTGCATTCCTCAGCCGAGGAAGTGAATGTGGTAGCCGAAAGCTCGGATTATTTCCACTAAGGACGTGTCGATCATTGCCGTCGCCATGTCCTCAACTACGGGCATGGCCCGCAAAGGGATCCGAGTACCGTCACTGTAAAGGAGTGGTGATAAAACTACAGCCACAACTTCCCAAGGTAAGTCGGTACGCAGATGTTCTAAAAACAAGTCCTTTGTCACGTTAGCTAATCGAAAAGTTTCGTGCGTCAGGCTGATTAGAAGTGTGTGCAAAACTTCAAGACTGCATTCCTGTAGACCCGCACGCTCGACCCGATGGCCTCGTTCTGAATATAATGAAGTCGTTATGGTTATTCATGTTTATTTTTTTATATATCTTTGTTTCGGTAAAGGATGGTAATTAGGTTCATATGTTGCGTAGGTATTTGTGAAGCGCAAATACTTAAACCCAGAAGAGGAATGCGAAATGTGAAATGCTAAACATTTAAATTAATATAATCTTTATTGTTCCTCTCACCGATTGTACAAATTGCGAGTTAGACGTCTTGCTAATTAGACCTTTAGGTTTTTGGACATCCTGCATACTTGTACTTTCACCGACAATTATTTTTATTTGCCTTTTCTTATTTTAAGTACATTAAAAAGGTTTATCACGGAGTTTCAACACATTATTTATCGTAAATGAATAACAAAAAGGAACAGCATGTGCATTCAAAGTTCCCATCTTCCTTGAGTCATTTTAATTTCATTGAAATAACCCAAATGACTTGACCAAGGTGTCATTCAATGAAATTTCAATGTCTTTGGGTCATGGTCATTTCTTGACAAGTAAAAGGCGTATCGAGGGACTCTATTCAATATAAAACAATAAAAACAGGCCAGAGCTCACATTTGGTGGTGAAATGTACAAAAAGTACGTACGTATATACATACGTACATGTACTTAACATCTGTAGAAAGTGAAGGGCGCCGTACATATTGTCCGGTGGATATGTGAAGTACTTATAATGTGAGTCGTTAGTTGCTCAAGGTCCAAAGCAATATTCGTGTGTATCCTCCCCTCCACCCCCTTCGCTTTGTCAGGTGGATGAAACTCAATTAACAGCAATTATTCCAACGACGACGCGACGCCAACCCAAAAGTTTTCTCGACTATTTCGTAATTAATTTTGTTTCCAACGATCCCTACCGAACCCGCAGTTTGACTTAACACGTTTTCATGCCACGCTGCCCTTTAATATTTATCTATTCCACACTGCGGCCCGTTTCCGAAAATTCTCTCCAATATTAGTTTTAATTTGTAATTCATAATTTATTTGATAACATTTTATACTACAACAAGAAATATTCTAAAAGAATTATATCAAATGTTGCAACATAGAAAAGTTTCGAATGGTTTTCACGCCCGCTACTATATAGTGGTCCATAACGACCATATAAGGCCGATTGCTTTCTTAAACTTAGCCCATTTGTACCCCAACACCAAGGATTGGAACTTCTTTATTGTGCCAAAGTTTCGAATGAGAGAGGCCATTTCCATTTCTATCGAGTTAGTAAACCCGAATCAATAAATTATATTACACTATACAATTATGGTTATGAATGGAGGAGTCGTTATGAAACTTGGGTGATAAATGGAGTGGCAACAACTACCTACTTCCTGACAGTCGGGGACATCGCAAACAAGAAACGGGAAAGCAGCGTCTGAAACGGTGAAAACACAAGAAACTTAACGATAAGCCCTTCGCGATCTAAAAGAGATGAAAGATGTTGAATTTTTTCAAATAAATTTGACATCCATGAAACCTTCCATGAATTTCACGCAGCAAACACGTAAGATATTGTACGAGTATGTATGTTTCCCAGAAACTCGTCACGATTAACCATTCAACCCGCTCTCATTGAGCTTCATACGTTGAGTAATGCTTGCTTCTACCGTAATTAGGCGGCATCATTACAGAGAGCATTTAAATTATAGACCCCACCTAGCCCTGCATATTGCTTGAAACAAGGCGCGAATTGGTTCGCTCAGTGTAAAGTCCCATATTAACATCGTAAGGAACCCATTTCCATTACCATCCCCAATTTCGTGCTCGGGAGGCACTTAAGCACTTAATGGATCTCGGCTCCCCGTAATTTACCGGCACGGTGGATTGAATAAAATCGTAAATCTTAACACCGACTACCTGAAGTGTGATATTGCGGGGAATGATACGCAATTATTTATCTAAACCATATTATTATTATGACTAAACAAACACTCAATCCCACCAAATTAATGACTATTCTAATATAGAACCAAACAAAGGATAATCATAAATAATCACAACTAGAAAATGATGCTCTCTAAAGATAAACGAACACTTACTAACGTTTCGTAGTATTGTAGTTTGAATTAATATAATGACGTCTATATAAAATTACTGTTCAATGATTATTTATTTAAACTAAACAGTTGATTATTAAAGTACAAACATTTAATAAACACAAAATTTATCAGTGCATTAAATGTACTTAATTTTAATCAATATGTGTAGGAATTGTTAGTTTAAATACCGGATGTATTATTTATTAAGGTTTGCGCTAGTTATTAATAAACCACAGAACTCTCATTAAATATGCACGCGTCTCTCCTAGCCCCGGGAGCAGACGTGCCAATTGATGGGCTGCTGCAGGCCACAAATAAACCGGATCAATACCTTAATAGCATCGTACCTCAGTATCCCGAGTGGCTCGCTACTTTACTATCTCATCGCAAAATTACGGCTACCTATGAAAAATATGTCTCCTGGCTATTTTATATTCTGACGACCAAATTTCTACATAAAATGCACAAAGCATATTGTACTATATTGACTTCATCTATTTAATTATCATTGCGAACTTAACTGCGCCAACCAGTCGACATATATAAATAATTAATAAATAAACAAATATTACATACATACTTTATATTATTTTTCCAAAAAATACATACGATAAAGCGTCACTTCGTAGCCTTTAACCAATTCTCCAAAGAAGTATTTTCTTTAGCCAATCAAATGATACATTATTAACTCACCGTTTTTAATAAATAGATACTTCTAAAAACTTTGATTCAATTAACCTATCACCTATTTAATGAATACTAATTGATTGTAAACTAACTAATACGCTTAATGGGCAGTCTTTCGCATATTTTGGTAGTTATTACAGAAATAGAACGAGATATTGGAACCAGACGGATTTTGGATCGAAATTGCAAATCCAAATACGTTTCTGAAAGCCTTTGGGAAATACAAACTCTAATAAAGCCTTGCTACAACATTGTTCGACGCGTGTATGTAGATCCCATAACTACGCTTGAGCCCGGGATCCCGGTTGACTTATAGTTTCGAGCTTCACTCATATATGCTGCTGATATAAAAGTGCGTATTTGAATATATATATATATGTTATATATAGAAACGAAGCATGTGCCTATGAAAGTAATAATAACAATAATAATCACAAACTCATAGTCTCAAAACGACATGTATAGAACAAATCTCAAATCGCTAGTTTTTGTTTTTACTGAATCATAAATATACCGAAATATTATGATGTTGTATCCATACAAGTATTATTTGATTTACGACCCGTAGTTCCACCACTTTTACCCACCGGTGGAACCACAGGTAATTTTTTATACATAAAAACTATTTTTTTTTATAGAAAAAAGGCGGTAAACGAACTTACAGTCCACCTGATGATAAGTGGATACTGTCGTCCATAGACATCCGCGATACATGGCAACGTCAGTCCAGAATGACAAACGTTGGCACGCCACCGGATGCGCTGACTACTTTTGCAGATTAAGAAATAGATTGCGAAAAAGGGTTGGGAAAATGGGGAGGGATGAGATGGGATGGGAATGAGCTCTGGCAAATCTCACTCCGAAACACGTGAGTACATTGGGAAAATACGATAAAATAGGAAATGCAGTACATTTTCAGTACATTTCAAGAGAGTCTTCTGTGAGAGAGGAGTAACGAGGCCAGTCGAGTGCGCCCAGCGGCTGTGGGAATGCAACATGCACTCTCCCCCTACCAAACACCATTATTGCACCAGTATTTTATACAATGTGTCACCTAAATAACACAAAACCTAGAACACGTTAATTATTTTAAAACACATGATTCTAGCGAAAAATAAAATCCTTAACTAGGAATTAAAAGGAATAAATTAAAAGTTACAAACTTGTTTAAATTTTGTTGTTCTATCGTAACGCTCGTTATTTAATATAGTCAATAAATGTTATTGAAATCAATATTGTGTCCCTCTTCAGGGGTTTATGCAGAATAACCTATAAACGTTTGATTTTAATTCATAGTAGGTAAGTATATTTAATAATGAAAATATCTGAAACAGTTTTTTCATGATAAGTATAATGTAACAAAACCAACCTTTTAATCCATTAATTTTTTTCTTTCTTTAAATCACTCTGGTGAATGATGTCATACCTTCAGTTTTTACAGAAAACATACACCTAACGTAATTTGTTGACTTCTTTACGTGTATATGCGCCCCATGCATAATAACAACTGACAACAGGTCACGCCAAAACGCCGCCGCTCTGCGCGATGATGCTCCGATTGCCAAACAGGAGCTGCCAAATTGGATTTTGTGAACAGTTAGCCCTCCTGCATTGAAACACTGCCGAAGTTGCACTACCAAACAAAATACGCATTTCTAAATATCTAAACCATACAATTAACTAAACATCTATTAACTATCATTAAAAGCGTAACAGGCTTATTAATGTTTACTATTAATGTTTAATTAACTTGTTAATGTTTCAATCTTTTCAATAACTGTTACTTCCTATTAAAATCAACAAAATTCTTTCAACTACCCATTTTTACGTACTGATAGATGAATTACAAAATGCCAAAATGCATACTAATTAACGAGAATGTGACGAAAACTTAGAATTCAAATTTTATTCTCACAGAGGAATTCATGAAATATTAGAGGATTTTTTAAAATTAACTTTCGAATCGCCAGGTGAAGGATATTATGAAATTAAAATGGCTCTATCCGGGCACAGGTTCCTCGCGCAGCTGCCCATTGCAACGTAATCCGATTACTAGACAGTGCAGTCTCATGTCGCCTCCCCATTCAATTATCTATCTGACAAATAATAAGGCTTGTTACCATTAGCAAAGGCTTGTTCTCATGAATCAGACGGTTTAATCTCCAAAAGTAACTCAATAAAGTAAATGGGAAAAAATCCTTCACACTTATAAAATATTCAAGATAGTAAAGGAATTAATTTCTCAACGTCCGCATTTACTGTTATTATAACACTGAAATGGCGAGTTTTAACGCAATTTGAAATGATTCGTAATAAGTAGCCGACGTGAACAAAACAAGTTGAACTAAACGATTTTATTTCCATTATATTTCTAATTAAACTTCTTGCTTGGCGGTATTGCTTGGCGCTACAAAATCGGGAACAGTTTATGAAAAACTTCAGTTGCATACAAACTAGTTAAATTTGCAAACCTTCTGTAACAGCCGCTGAGTTTTCGATGTGGTCTCGACGTACACTCCTACAATTACAATTTGCTAAACGAATTCAGTTCCGATACCTTTTCGCGTTGTACTTTTTCGCTGTGCTTACTGTTTCGCTCTTCTCGAAGCTGCATCGTCAGGAGTTTTAAACATTGTTTAATGATATTTGAAATGGAAAATTATGAATTAAAAATTGCGGGCTCCTGTAGGTTTTACCGTTCGTTTCGTTAAGTCTCAGTGCACTTTTGCCTACTGCACTTTCTGCATGTAAAATTAAAACATCTTTTCAAAACCTTTTTGCCAGTTAATACGTTTGATTTATTAATGGGTTATATTTACATTAATGGCATAAATTCATGTGCCCACTTTGTGTGTACGTAACTAGGTGTTAATATCGCCCGTACAAATATGCAAATGAGCACACACACGTAGTATACTAAGAACCAATATTGTCACCGCATTCTCTCGGTATGTACTAATTAAGCAAATTCCAACATTCGTACATTCCTCATCCATTACACATGTAATATTATTTGTACTGTTTCTAAAGCGAATTTGTGGTTAAGGTTCTCTTCTAGGTATACAATTGTGTGAGTAAATTAAAAATTAATTGCTTACTTTACTTGTTTAGAGTAAAACTTACGCCTTCGGACACATAGGTTTCATCTCAATGTCTTCTTTCACATCCGAATTGTGACAACTAAAAAAATCCTCACTCAAGTAGAAATGAGCCGGGATACAAACTCAAAACCTCCCGCATGAGGCGAGCATAAATAACCCTAGATTCTCTATTCAGACGTATATATGGGTTTGCTCGAAATCCTTACTCTTAAACATTATTTATAGCATGACTTATTGTTTTATATATATCCAGTTTAAACTTGTATCCATCTATACCTAGTTAGTAAAGGTCCTAAGCAAGGCTGGTACATTTTCGAGATGAGAAAACGTAATCGGAAGTACCACACGCACGTGGTCCCTTTTCTCAGTTTTTTTTTATCAGAAAGAATACGTCCGACTATCATACATAGAGACCACCTGGTGATAAGTAGATACTGTCACCCCGCAGTGCATGCCAACATCAGTCCAGAATGAGCAACGCCCCCAGACGCGCTGCCTTCCTTTGCCTACCTTAGGAATGGATTTAGAAAAGAGATGGGAAAATCGCAAAAGGTTGTGAAAATGGGGACGGATAGGACAAGATGGAATACGTACGTACATTGGGTTTAGTAGGAATGCAGTACATTTTACGGTAGTCTGCTGTGAGAGAGGAGGAAAGTGGCCAGTCGAGTACGCCCAAAATCACATATGAATAAACATTAATACTCGTATATTCAAATACATACAGTATGATTACTGCATTTCAATAAACACATTCAATGTTCACTCCATTAAAATTGTCATAAGTTTTGTATCGTGGATGTGTAACAAGGGACCTGAGGCGGCCAAAACATTCAATCGCTGTATCCTAGGCTGGCCTGAAGCCAGGCTCCTCTGCATATCGATGTGCCAACTTTTACCGCCGACTCGGCTCATCGGTCCTAACTTCTACGGCCATCCGCCAAACTCCTGCCTGGGATCATAGCTGTTTAATGAAGGGTAATGACCCGAAGTAGCATAACATTTACTCAACACACAGAATACAGAACACACATATATATATATATATATATATATATATATATATATATATATATGTTTTTTTAGTTTTTCAGGCGGAAAGTCAAAAGACAGTCATTTTTCCCTTACTGAACTTTAAAATCACATATAATGTGTATATAGCGTACAGTTATTATACATATTTTTAGTTTGTATAAGATAAGTATACAGAATTGCTGGTAAATGAATATATTCCTTTTAAAATGCGACTGAGTTGCTAAAATTAAACTTTATCCTTCAAATGTTATATGCAAAAGTTCATTTTTTTCTAGATATTGCAAATACATGTATTAATATTTTCAAAAATCCCCCAAATTTCATATTTAAAAAAGTGTAAATATTAAAAAACTACGCATTTAATTTTACTCATTTTAATTTTCACGTTTAGCTAACACTTCCATAATATATAGGATGTCCCTGATTGACCGCCGGATTTAAATTTCGCGCCATTATTTTGCATTAAAATTTCGCTTAACGAAAAACAATTATAAAAACTTGCTTATTAACAATCAGCTACGAAATAAGTCGGAATTTTCAAAAAAAATCTATAGCAACATAAGCATGCTATACCTACCTATGCGTGCGCAAGCGTCAGCTTTCAGGAATTCAATTACTTATTTAGTCTGTACATTTTGATAACTGTAATGTCGCGTACTTTAAAAGATCTCAATTATTATATTTCATATTTTACTTTGTTTCGTATCTCTTCCATATTTATTTTTTAATTAAAACGAATAATAAAATTCAACTTTTCGCAATAAAGCTCTACAATAAATAAGTAATGTAATTTTATTTTGTCAAACACGCCAATATCTCATAAAGTTTTTCAATGTGACGGAAATTGCCCCACGTAAAGTAAACTATCTGCTTTCATAAATTGAACAAAGATCAACTGTGATGGATGGGCTCAGGCGGGTCAAACACGAGCTCGCGAAACCGGGAAAATAACAGCATTGTCATCGTACACAATTATAGATATCCTCTGACAAAACAAACACCATGAACTCTGTCAATATCAAATATAAATTCGATTGACTTAGTTTAACCAGAGACCAGAATTACCGTAGACAGAGTTATCTTAGAGTTATCAAGTAGTGGTATTTCATTTCTCGTTATAATAGACGAATCTTAAGACAAAATTGATGAAAATCTCATTGAAATCAGTACAGTAACTTCTGAAATTACCTTAAACAACCATCCGAATCTCATTTTTCATTATATTACGAGTAGCTACATATAATACTGTTAAAACTTACATGGAGAACAGGAAGGAAACGTGTTCACCGTAGCTATAACCAGCTCTTTTTTTCGTTCACTGGTGGACATGGGTTTCCTCGTGAGGGATATGGGCATGAGGGATGTATCACATCTATGGCCTTAAAACGCCACGCTGGGCAAACAGATTGGTGAGTCCACTCTTCAGAGGTGGTGTTGTACGTCAGGGCTTGTGGCAACGGCTTTGTTATTCCTTGCCCACTTTTTACGACATCCACGGCGAGGTATGGAGTATGGTAATTCTATTGCCGGCCCACACCACACGACCACACGACACGCACTGGTGGCTGTATGCACCACTCACCTTAAATTCCGCCTCCTGCCGGTGATCTTTAGGATGTCTCGTAATGTGTTCTAATATCCACAGATCACTAGATTAAATTCTCAAGTAACTTGTACTAAAACACTTGTACTCGATTTATTTCTTAGAATAACGACCAGTTGATAATTTTTAAAATTTTACTAGATTGTAACGCGTCGTACGCACTTGACGTTTTGTGTATGTAATGAAGAAACAAAGGACTATTGACAGGTAGAAGATGATATGCGGCGTTGCGCGATAGATAGCAAGGTCCATGTTCCATTTTATGCGGTTCATTCAATTCAGAAATTAAGGCGTCACGTCGACACACAGAGTCGTTGTTCGCAGCGACTGGTGATGTGGCTGGTCGCATACTCACGGTCACTACGTTATCTAACACAACTGATCAACAAAACTGCAGAGAAGTTAGCCGTACTGTCATGCTTTAACATTAAAAAGGGGTTCCCATATGTGTAAAGGCCCAACCGACTACGACTATAGCCGACTGCCTGCGGGCAGCTATCAGTAGTTAGAAGCGAGACTATCTACGGCCGCTAGTGACGTGACCAGCACCATCTCGCACGACTGCGCGATCCCGTGTGAATATTTCAAGCGACCAAATACAACTCCTGTTCACTGTCAGTCCTAGATCTAACACCTTAATGAATGTGAAAAATAGTTTTCAGAATTGTTAGTCCATATGTACCATGTGTCCGACGCCTAGTAGAAGAATGGTGAAGTTCATTATTTTCTAACTTATTACCTAAAAAGTTTAAAAATTATAAAAAATCCAGAATTTTTTTACGATAGCTTTTTAAAAATGAGGACTTTCAAAGTTGTATGTTGAGAAATAAATTCGCGCGGCATGCTGAACAGCGTGTGATGTGTGTGTTCCTGTTCATTGCTCGCATCCGCGAGATGCGTTCTCATTTTTAATATAAATAAAGCTAAATTACCACCGACTCACTGACATAATTGTTCACCCACTCGTTCATCAGCGCCGCAGACAACTTTTAACGGCCCACCTCAACGGTAAGAGCAGTTAGACGAGGTTGAGAAAAAAATTTGAAAATTCAAGATGGCCATCATACTGAAACGGTAAGAGAAATCGGACTGGTATTCAAATTAATATCGCTTGGCAAAAAGATGTCCTTCCCTTGAGTGAAAACTTATTTCTCAATATAGTGAATTGAAGATAGCGAACATTTTTCAAATTCCTCCGATTCGAATGAAATTTGTAATCTGGGGATTTCAGAGGGTCTTCATTACTTTTTTAGAACCAGTTTATGATTTCGCCATTTTTCAAGATGGCAAGGTTGTAGGCCGAGGTCCGCACAAGGTGTATCCCGGAGCATCCCCTTTTGAAAACGGCGGTCCATCAGCACCATAGCCAGAAAAAAAAATTATAAATGTGGATTTAAAATAGCGGTAATTTTTAAAAATCTCAAATTTCAATCTCGTCTACTCAGTAAAAAAATGCTAACAAGAAAAAACACAAAAAGTAACAAAGATGACAAAAAAATACGAAATACAAAAATGACACAAAAGGATAAAAGTGACAACCAATGATAAAAAAATGACCAAAACTCGACAAGTACCTATTATATTAGTCATTGAAGAATTTCACCTCCTACCTTCTGTCTCCATCTTCAGACCCTGGTCACCATATGTGACAGTCCATCAAAACAAATCAAATGAGCCTAAGCCCACCCAATCTACTGGTAGTCATTGAAGAGTTCCAGTACCTTCGGCTCCATCATCCGACCCCGGTCACCATATGAGATAAATAAAACCCATCGAAACAAATCCAATGAGCCCCAAACTCGATAAGTCTTCTATTAGTCATTGCGGAGTTCCACTACCCACGAGCGTTTTAGCGTCGACTCGACCCTACATGGACCCCATGCCAATTATCCCACGGCAATTTTCTCACCATTATATTGGATTAGGTCGATACAAAGATCCATTTGGTCCTTAACAAAATTCACTTAGATTTAAGTAACTTGGATTAAATATTGGGCACTAAATATTTCATATACAGAAAGTGCCCAAGATCCCGGACATTTTTTTTTTCATTAGTACCTCTCTATCTCTGGTGGACCAGCTAAAGCTGGTCCACCAGGCTTCCACGTCAGGTTTTGCGGATTCTCAAACTTCAACAAGATAATATTTTATTGTCACCAGACTTACCTAACCAAAATTTGCAAAATTTCAAGTGAATACGACAACTAGAAGTGGGTCAAAATTGAATTGCAATTTATTTTAACATAGTTACAGGTCATGTGAATAAAAGCGTGTTAATAATAATTTAAAAAAAATCGATCTCCTTACAAACAAATGATATATCGTTGAATGGTATTCGTGATTCTCTATAACTTTTGTATAAATACTTTTTTTCAAATACTTACGGAAAATAACCAAATCTCTCTTTTAAATATTGTAAGATAAGATATTTTAAGGATTACGAGAACGTGACGTCATCGCGAGTAGCACGTGGGCGGATGGATCGAGAATTACAGCAAAACTTTGAATAGCTATATCTCAGTCATTTTCTAACGGATTTTAATTTCTTTAAATCATATGTAATATTTTATCATAAATTTTTATTTAAATACAAACAACCGCTAGTTCTGAACTTAGTGGACCATTATGAAAAAACAAAGAGTATTCCGTGCTAACTATTAGGATTAGAAAATTCTAGGTAGATTAATAGAAAAGCTAGAAATAACCATATAAGAAAATATAGGTATACAAATATTAAAATCTTTTATTAGACGAAATTAGTTCTCGTATGGACCTTTCTTTTTGTGTACCAATTCACCTGAATCTTCATTGTGATTAAAAAAGCATTTATTGAAGAGAAACTTCGTTTTATGAGATAGGTACCTGACAAATAAACGATGAAGAACCCCGCCGCTCCTTTTCTTTTAACTTCATCGTGGAGATGGAAATTCTACTTAGAACAAAGAAACATTTCAACTTTTATAAAGCTTCGTTGATGCGTGCCAGCAATTATAATATCAAAAGAATTGACTTTAAGGCCGTTCGCGCGTTTTCTACGCATAATTTTCAATGTTTTTCGGACCATTATGGAAATTTATGATGATGGAGTAAACATTTAAGCTTAACTCTGACATTTAGGAGAAGAATGCATACTGCGTCCCACAGCCGACTGGGCTAGGCTCTCTCTGCAAGTCACTCTTCTCTCACACAGGATTTCCACAAAACGTAGGTACCAAAATGTTTCGGGAGTCAGTGAGAATTGCCAGAGAAAAGTACAACTTGTTTTTTAAGTCGTCACTTCACTTCAACAGAAGTCTCTGTTAAATAAAGTTTAGATACACTTAAATTGACAGACTTAATTTCCACAAACAGTTAAATTTGGAGGTTGTCAAAACCTGCAGTAATTCTTACCTTACAGGGAAAGAGAGCAATTGGCGCAAGCTACTAATTAAGCGACTTTATTATACATGTCATACATTACTCAGGTAATGTGTAGTATAATAAGGTAGCTTAATTAGTAGATACCTGAGAATCCAACTCACTTAGTAACTAAATTCAGGATGATGTAATAACAGTTTTTACACCGTCCTGAATTTTGTCACTAAGTATATGATAGGATTCCTGAATAACGTAAAGTATAATAAACCGATTAGTTGGAAAGGAAAATTTATCACACGTCCTAGAAAAATGTTAAACAAAATTTTAAAGCAATAGAAATTTAATTTAAAGGAACGCTATCTGATAATAACATATCAATTATATTTAACATACTGTTAACATATTTTAGTTGTGCACATAGATTTATTTTTATTTTAAAATGCGACTACCCACGTGTAGCATTTTGGAAACATTATAGTAATGAGACGAGGGCAGGCTGAAAATCAGCGCTGTGTAGACGAGTAAGTACTCATAGCATACGCTAAGCTTGTGACCTTTTGTGCGCTGAGTAGTATGTATATATTTTTTCACATTTAAATACCACTGTATTTTTATGTTTTACGTATCAATGTAGCAAATAAAGAATTGATTTATTTATTTATTATTGCAATTTCTAATCTGCTTTTGTTTTTTATTTCTTAAATTTAACTCTCAGTTCTGGACAATCCATGAACGAACTTAACTGAGATATAGACCCATATTGTTTTTGTGTCTAATTTCATTTCTATCGTTTTCTTAACCGAATTAAGAATGCGATTACGCTGATGCACAGTTTGCCTATCATTACGAGTATATCTCACATACATCTTCATAAATTAAACGGGGTGCTTTAAAAACGACAACTAATCATATTTGATAAATTTATTTGATAAATCATATTTGATAAAAGAAACACATTATACTTACAATTTTAGGCATTCTAAAGAAATCTGAATAAAAAATATCTGAAATTAATCTAATCGCTCAAAGATAAAATATTACTAAACAAGAAACTTACCAACGGTCAACATGCACAACAAATATTAAGCATCAAATAATAACACTAATAACTGATATTGGATGTCGACTGCGTGCATATAATATATTTTACTACTTGAAATATCAAGAATATTCCTGCAAATTACGGTTTACCGGTCCGCTACTTTGGAAGTTTGTTATATTTCTCGTTACGAGAGAGCGAAAACGTAAAACTTTTGCGTGCCCAACTCGTTTACGCGGTTCGCGCTATCACACCCAGGAGAACCACATTCGCCTCCTTACTTATAATACTAAAAGTCCTAGGTTCTACAAATCTACATACAGTACCTATTTTCACCTAAGTTATATCCGTCAGATAATTGTTTACTAGATTTTCATCTATTTGCATCAGATATCAAAGTTATCAAGACTCTTTAGCGAATGAGTGACGTTCCTTTGACTGAATAGTGTCGATCCATTGTTATACGATAAAATATCTCCTTACTAATGCACGAGAATGATTGATTGATCTCCCAATAATGGCCTATTTGTTACATAGTTGACTATGGCGGGTGGTAGTTCTTACATCGATATCAAATGTGATTTGGAGCCCATAAATTTTTATGTCCACTTTTATAAAGAAATGTGGTCTTGTGGAAAGAAAACCTCGAAAATGGGGGTTAAAAATATGCGACGTAGAGCCAGGGCCGTCTTTAATCTATTGGAGGCCCTGGGCACTAGGATAATGGGGCCCCTATGACTATGACAGAGGACTATTTTATTAAAACAGGCACAAGGAGTAGATGAGCGGATAAACGAAATTCTAGATTTATTCAACTGTTATTTTTATTTCTTTGCAATCGCATTAAATGAATAGGTAATTAGAATATAATCCGGAAAAGTAACTATTTTAGCATTCACTATACGCAGGTTAGTGCTTAAAAATCTATATTGATTGAAGTATTTTAAATGCAGACATTCCATTTCCAACTCTTGTTCATTGGAATACCAAAAAAGCTAATAAGTAAGTAGGTATTATAGTCAGTAATTATCTGTTATAAATCATTTGATTTTCGCAAAATGAATATATTTATCGGTAATATCGTTTATCGGTTGGTGATCTGGCAGGAACTAGGGGACCCCATCGATCGCGGGGCCCTGGGCACTTGCCCAGAGTGGCCAATGGAAAAGAGGGGCCTGCGTAGAGCTCTTAAAATACCATAAAATACGTCTTACTCGAGCAAAGAGCAGCGCTAAGCGCCCACATTACATTACATATGCCGCCTCTACAGTCTCCGGCAAGCATTATGCCGAACCTAACGGCATGACTTATTGCCACTTACAACATATGATAGCTTATTGGAAACCTGACGATCATTTGCTTGAGTAGTAGGTAATAATCTTCATACATTATTAATAATACATTATTAAACAAAATAAAAGGAAGACGTTGACAAAATTTTGATTGTAAATTAAAAGATGTGAACTGATGATGACACGATTAATTAATAGTCACGTCCCGCGTTTGCGAAGTATATTGTGACTGACCGTATTGCTGTGTGCACGGACATTACAATTACTAATTTTGTAATAATTTGTGTAATTTTTTGTATAATCATCTATTGGCTTCAAATTGTTAAACTACAGTAGTATTGTATACAACTATTATCATATTTGCTGTTGGACTACCACTAAATAAAAAAAATCCACGATTTAAAAAACACCTACAAAGAAAGTAGGTGCTTTTTGGACTGTTCATATTTGCTCATTTCACCTCTTTACAATCCTAGTTACAATAATTGTGTTTACCTGCCTGTAAATGTTTAATGTAGACGTTAACAAAAAATCGATATCGGTTTTGGACATATTGGGAGTTCAATTCGCTGAGTGAAATTCGTGTTTTTGTTGGCAACGACGCGCGTACCAACTGTTGTAGACAGCTCGTAAATATCGACACAACGTCGCCCTCATTCTTGTGTACCGGTTAAAAAAATAATCATTGGCGGAAATTTTTTATCATTCAAATGAATTTTTAGGTGTCCGTGTGTTCTATGCGCTGACTTTGATAACGCTGTAAATGCCTAATCTGATGCTCATAATATTCGAGCCCAGCTACTTAATGCCTCCTATTATTTGCTAGAATCACCATCTAAAGCTATCTAAGTACATATCTAGGTATACTTCATTATTTCAGCATGGATTGAAATCCGTTGGTTCTATTAATATATTGATCTGAAGGGAACGATTAAAGATTCCTTCTTATCAACACCTTAGCTCACAAAGTAATATAATTTTTATCTAATCTGTGTACAAAATTGGTCATTCTCAATACCGATTTACATTAGTACAAAATGTAAAGTCAAATTTAGTAAATATAATTACAAGGGCATGTGGCCTTATGTAGAATTTTTCATTTGTACACAACAAAAGTTTAATCACATTTCCGTTTTTCTCAATAAAGAAACAAGCGGCGCCCGAAACGGTCGTATAAAATAATACTGATTAATTATTTATAATCACTAAAATATTTACAATCAACTATATTTAAGTGTAGCTACTAGTATTGTTAGTATGTTAATTTGAGCAGTTTTTACTATACCATCAAAAACAATATAAATAATGATTTGATTACACATACCAATAAACAGTTAATTTCATTTCACATTGTGGATGTGCAGATATTTTCATGCCTCACAACAAACTGGATTTAAAATATTCTCGTAGTTCGAAGTTCTGGTAAAAAAATGATGCGAAATATATTCCTGTCACAGTAATGATAGGGTCCTGATTTATAGGCAACATTTACGGCAGGTATCTACTATCATTTTGTCATGAACATCCGCACAGACACGATATCTGTCTTAATATACATATATCTTATCATATTATACACCCCGCCCATTGGCCGTTTCAGTCGTGCAACCCTGATGCCTACATCGACTAACGCTCCATAGCTCTCTGTACTACTTGTAAGCTTGTGTTTAACCCCTGTACGAGTACTTCCAGTCCATAATTCGCAAGCGTAAATCACGATTTAGGGACTTTAGGGATTGTCTAGAACATATCCTTGAAATTTTCGAATTCCCAGATGAAATAAAACTTAGTATTAGTACGAAATAAAAATCTAATTGCATTAAGGTCACCGTAACAAACTTATTACGAACTTCTTTGAACTCAAGTGGAATATAACCCGTAATAGCAATAAATTTTAGCAATACTTTTTAAGTCTGACTGTGAAATAGAAAAAGCTTGTTATAACGCCTGCCCATGCATAAATAAAGACCAATCGAACGAACACGAAAAGGTCATTCGGAAGGTTTCGACGATGAGTGCTTAAAATTTCATGAACTGGGCATTATTCGATACCAATTTAATACGAATCATAACATAATAAACAGTAATATTCAAATACCGTATCCCCGATACGCCGCTACTACATTTGACGCCTGATTAATTTTATTAGCAATGTATACCGTAATATCAACATATTGTATTGTAAGATTAGAAATCGCTGCAATATACACATAGTGTAGATATATATACACATAGGTACATAAAGAATAGTTTCTGTCTATCTGTTCACTCTAATTTCTAGAACCACCTTTTTTGTTGTGGTTTCCGCTATAAAATTCTCCAAAGCTTTCATATTTTTTTATCAAAATCGGTCACATAGTTTTGAAAATTCCATTGTAGATTTTGAAAAATAAGATATAACAAAGAACGTTAACCCGGGTGAATTAGATTAATAACCGGGTACTTAATTTAAATAACTTACTTAAACTTAATTTAGCAATAAGCAACTTAAAGTTTATTATTAACTAAAAGTTTATTAGTTCTAGATATTTTATATTTGTTAGATGAATTAATTTATTTAATAAGTTAATTTTAAATAGATATATCATACGAGTTGTATTGAAGTTCGAAAATGAATATTATCACATATTAAAAAAATACGCAGGTTAAACACAAAGATTCATAAAAATAGATTCTACCGACCAAAATTCCTTTTTGTTACTTACGGGAGAAATATGATCTTTCAAGAGTAATGGCAGCTGTTTGTCGAACAATTTGGTGGAATGTAACGAACAAACTGTGCTCCAGAGACGCGACGTAATATTCCGCAGGTACAATAATGAATATTTAACTGCACACACACACGAAACGAAAGAGGATTCAATTAACTTGCTCATTATAACGGGACAACATTTTTAATGATGAATTAATTAAGTCTTTGGGAGTTTAATTTATACGTCCCTAGCGATTGCTTGTGACTTTGTCCGTTCCAAATTTGATATATTTTTTTTATAAAGATAGACGGCAATTGTCGCAAACTATTTTGGATATTTAATACATTCGAACCAAAATGGTAGTAGTCAGGGAACTTCATCAAGTATACAAGTCAGGTGTCAAGTATACTTTTATTTGTTTTTAAACATCATCTTCTCAATCTTTGCAAATAGGTACAAACTTTTTGGCGGGAACTCGAGAAGTGAAGATGAGTTTTCGTTTGATTAATTGTAAAAAATGTGTACTATACGTTTTATGGTTTAATAGCGATAGTTTATTAAACTTCAAAGTGTTTTTTTTGCATAACGTTTGTGATATTCAAATAAAAGCATAGGACTGCGTTTTTCGTGTACTGGAAGTACACGAAAGAGTCCTCTTCTGTCCTCAGTAAACCAGTGACTCCTGACTGCTTCTGACTTACTTCTACGGGACTGGACATTGACTTAGATTTTGAAATTGTTAATTACGAAGAAAACTTGACACTGGAAAAATGTGCAAATTGCACCATTGCCACATATGAAAAAAAAGTAGCTACGAGTACTATTATAAATAATCCCCTTAATTATACATATAATACAGTAATAAAATAATGGTAGTGGGAAAAGTTTGCGGCCCTTTTGAACGGATGATTTTAGCATGCTATATTTCTGGCAACACTGATCACTGGCGGGAAAGTGATATACCGTTTGACAGCTGACTTTTTTGTAATGGCGGCAAATTGAAATAACAAGTTAAAAGTTTCATCTTTTCATATTTTATAACAATTTTAAAATGGAAGTTAATAAGTAGAACAATAGATCTGGAGTGTAGGCTTCTCGGCCGGTGTCCATATTAATTGAATCTTCCGGGCTACTTGGCCGAGGTCTTCTGGAATCTCTTTTCTTTCTTCCAAACGTTTCGTCAACAACTGCGGTTGACATCTTCAGTGGCGACTGCGTTCACTTTCGGAGAGATGTTATCTCTTCGGCTTCTCGAGCGCAACTGACTCGACGACTGTGGCGCACCGGTACTTATAGTGGGCGAGGGTAGTTGTGATTGTGTGTGTACCGACGCACCGATATTTATAGTGGGCGAGGGTAGTTGTGATTGTGTGTGTACCGAGTCTATTTTTGTCCCCCCCCCCCCCGCGCGGCTCTCTTCCTCCGTGAGTGGGTGATTTGAGAAATTCACCACAGTTTTTGCGTTGTCCAATGCTGGTCTTGTATGATTGCCTGTAGTGTACTGTAGTGCAATCGGTGCCCCAACATACGACCTAGCCAAATATTTATCCCACAAACTTCAGCCACACATCGGCAACACACTTCGTACATAAAGGATTTAGCCCATTTCGTCGAGTAGCTGAAAAGCATTACAGTAAGACCCGAAGATATATTAATCAGCTTCGAAGTGGTGTCTCTGTTTACAATGGTCCCAGTGAAGGAGATAATAGAAAGATTACGGCAGCACTTCCCCAAGGATATAGTGTCTCTTTATGAACACGTATTAACCACCACTTACTTCCAGGTGAACAATAATTTCTACGAACAGGTTGACGGTGTAGCGATGGGCAGTTCATTGAGTCCTGTGGTAGCCAACTACTACATGGAGTCATTCGAAGAGAGTGCACTGGAAACAGCACTACAAATCCATCGTGCTGGTTCCGATATGTGGATGACACCTTTGTGATCTGGAGTCATGAGGAGGAAGAGCTCGAACTCTTTCTGAAACACCTTAACAACATCCATCCAAGAATCCAATTCACCATGGAAAAAGAAAGCAATGGGGAGCTTCCGTTTTTGGATGTACTGGTAAGCAGAAATGGAGATGGCAGTCTGGGACATCAAGTTTACCGCAAGCCTACCAACACCGACAGATATCTACATCAAGATTCCAATTATCATCCTAAACAAAAGAGAGCAATGATGAAGACGCTGATGGACCGGGCGAAACGAATCTGCGAACCGATACATCTACAATCGGAAGTGATACATTTAAACCAAGCCCTTCAAAGCAACGGATACACAGTCTCCGAAATCAAGAGGGTGCAAAAACCAAAAAGAGGAGCCAAAAAAGCTGACAATATCGACACCAACCCAGAGAGAAGCAGGGCGTTCTTACCTTACTTAAAAGGCGTAACAGATCGCATCAGCAAGATCTTATAAAAGAAAAACGTGGAGACCATTTTCAAGCCTGCGAGACAACTCAGAAATATCATCAGATCAGTCAAAGATCCCAGAGTTCCGTTGTCCTCGACTGGAGTATATAAAATACCATGCTCCTGTGGGTCAGTGTATATTGACACTACAAAACGGAGTGTCAATACCCGCATTAAAGAACATAAAGGCAATTGTCGAAGAGGAGAGACTGAGAAGTCGGCCGTAGCTAAACATGCCTTTTCGGATGAGGACCATGAAATCTGCTTCAGGGACTCAAAGATCTTGTCAACCGGGAATCATTATTATTCCCGTCTCAATAGGGAAGCTATTGAAATCTACAAGTATCCCAACAATTTTAACAAAAAAGAAGAGAATCTAAGACTCCGTATTATCTAGTATCCAGCACTCCGAAGACATCAAGCTCACGGGGAAGAGAGACGAGAGGGGGGGGGGACAAAAACAGACTCGGTACACACACAAATACACACACACCTCGCCCACTATAAATATCGGTGCGTCGGTACACACACAATCACAACTACCCTCGCCCACTATAAATACCGGTGCGCCACAGTCGTCGAGTCAGTTGCGCTCGATAAGCCGAAGAGATAACATCTCTTCGAAAGCGAACGAAGTCGCCACTGAAGATGTCAACCGCAGTTGTTGACGAAACGTTTGGAAGAAAGAAAAGAGATTTCAGAAGACCTCGGCCAAGTAGCCCGGAAGATTCAATTAATATAACAATAGATCTGTTTTACAATTTTCTTTCGACAAGGATATAAATGCATCTAGTGCTCGAAAAGAGATTTGTGGTGTTTATGGAGAAGTTGCTTTATTTAAAAATACTGCAAAAAAAATGGTTCAGTCGATTCAGGTCTAGTAATTTTGATGTGAATGAAGTTCCTCGCTGTAATCGTCCTATTAAGTAAATGCTGATGTTATCATCGAAAAAATTGAAGCAGATCGACACATAAGCAGTCATCAAATTACGAAAGAGTTTTAGCATTCACCACTCAACAATTTTGGATCACCTGCATAAACTGAATTTTGTAAAAAAAAAGCCCCATGATTTAATGACATTTAAATGACTTGGTGAATAGAATTTCCATATGCGAGATGTTGCTAAAACTAAATGAAATCGATCCATTTCTGAAGAGATTGGTAACAGGCGATGAGAAGTGAATCACATACGATGACAATGTTCGAAAACGATGTTGGTCTTGAGCCATCACAAATAGTCCCAAAGCCTCACTCCGAACAAAGTCGTGTTATGTGTATGGTGGGACTGGAAAGGCATTTTGTATTGGCATTAGCATTATATGAGCTTTTGCCACATGGCCAAACGATTAATTCTGATGTCTACCGTCAGCAATTAGTAAAACTTATACATCTATGACGACTAAACAAAATTGATGGAATTTGGCTGAGAAGTTTTAATGCATCCTCCATGCAGTCCAAACATAGCACCTTAGGATTATCATTTATTCCACTCTTTACAAAATTCTCTAAATGGAGTAATGTTACATTTTCAAGAGAAACCTGTGTAAACCATTTGAATCGATTTTTCGCTAAAAACCCCAAAAAATTATGAGCGATGGGACAATATTCAATTAATTAAATATTTACGTAATACAAAAAGTCTTTATTATTTTCACTATAAAATTACCTAATATTTTTATTAACTAAGTTACATAAATTATTCGTAGAAGGTGACAAAGTACATGATTGGTTATTCAAGCGATTCATGGTCATTGGGACCACTAAACGCTCATTTATTCAAAGAGAGTTACTAAGACTATTCGCGTGAATTGTATAGGTAGGTACTATTCTCATATGCGACCAAACTACATACACTTGTCGCTTACAACTGTTCACATGATGATAAAAACTCGATGAAAACATGGATAATAGTGATCATCAGACGATGATAAAGTTGTTTATATTAGCTTTGACCAATGTTCAAGAAACTCGCTTTCACTTTATTTCTATATTGTCCACCATAAACAAAGGCAATATCATTTTTGTTTATGTTTTGTGGTCTTATCACTAACAGCGATCTCTTCCGGACAACCCATTACTTAGAACAGTTGAAGATCATATATGTAACTTGATAAGTTAATCGTAAATATGTAGTTCTAATGATTCCAAAAAATATTTTTTTCAGTTATTTTACTTCGTATCTTTATTAGTACTGATTTTAGAGTAAACTCGCAAAGTTAACAACTGGCTGTATTTATAAAAGTAAGTAAATATGTAAGTTATGAAATAACACTGGAAGTCAGAACACCTGATCTTTGTAAAGCGCTTTATCTGAGAACAAATTGAACTAAAATCTTAATTCCGAAAGACATTTACTGCATTTATCGCGATACAGGATCCTTTTCTGTCGTTAATAATGCTCCCATAATAAACTGAAATATTTAAATTACTAGAAATAGGGAAGGACTCGCATAATTAGAATATTGTTTAACTTTAAAGCGACAAACACTCACTCTGGAAACGCATTTTCATAATGAGGGAAAGCGGCTAAGCTTTGGGTTTGTTTAGATAATACGCAGCTAATTAGGTATGTTTCGGTAAAATCAGTCAGAAATTGGAAAGACTTATGAATAAAGTAGGACAACGTAATACGCATCTTATTTCAATTAATAAGTGACACCATACACCATACAACACCATACAAGAGTTCTACAACAACATCTCGTGTATTTAAACGATCACCAAATTTATAGCAATTTAGTCAGCTAATATACCCGTGGTAGCAAAAATAATAGTTTAGCAGCAAATCGTTATCAGCATACAATGTTCTAATTGTCAGCAATTTTTACTATTTTAGGCAGACATTAATTGGGGACATCGCCTGAAAAATAAAATTATGTTGGAATTTATATACATAGGTATACTTTATTGTACAACAAAAACAGAGAGTAATACAAGGACAAGTTATTAGAAATTCAACGGACGGCCTAATCGCTAAAGCGATTTTTTGCAGGCAACCTTTGGGTAGTGTAGAGAAGTCAGAAATAGATGAAATATGGTAGAGGTAGATGGTGCAATAAAGAAATAATGTCTGTATATACATTCAGAGATACATACATACAGAAATATATAGATACCTACATTCCATCTCGTACTAACTTCCGACGTAATGCACCAATGTCACTTCTACGTTATATTAATAAAATGTTAGCGAGGCGTATTGACATAGATGTTTTCCTCTCAAATGAGCGGGTTCTGAGCAGGTATACTGTGGAATTCTTAGAGAAATCGTTAAGTATAAAGAATGGTTTTATCACTATAATAATGTACCTTCTGTTATATTTAAATAAATAAATAAACAAAACCAAACCAAACCCAGAGTATTTCGGACAGCAGACAGGTGCACGACCGGACAGTGAAAAATTGACAAAAATAGCACTCGAATACAAGGTTTGAATTACAGAAACTAACACTGTTCAAAGAACCTCAAAATTGAAAGAAAAAAGTTCACGTATTTGAAAATGTTATCAGTTTCATAATTGTGACATTATCTGAGAAAAGACCGGATGTTGAAACTATTGATAAAAATAATATATTTTTATTGATTTATCTTAAAAATCAGATATTAGAGCGTGTTTATATTGAAACATAGTCTTGATCTCGCTATTTTTTGAGTTATAGAGTCTTACCCAAAGTCAATACGTCCAGAAATAGAGAAATATGTAAGTTTTTAGATGAAATAAATAAATAATCTGACATCTGAATCATATGATTGTACTGATTGTATTACTATGATGTGTTAATCTGAAAATGTTTGTAATTTTTAAACTTTTCAATTTTGTTACCTGTAAATAATAATAATATTTGACAATTTTAATTAATTTTGTCATTTGTAAATAATAATAATGCAGGATTTCTAAATTTGTATACCGGAGACGATTAAGTACGTGGACGATGTATATTTATACTGACCTACTAACTGATGTACCGTACTTAGAACAAATAAAAATATTCTATTCTATTCTACGAAATACGCATATAGAGAGGAATGTTTAATGAAAACTAAACTTAATCTTCAAATTACTAGTGCCGGCGTGTAGCGAATTTACTGCTACATTAATACGGCAGGAGGCGCTTAATGACGTATCCTTCAACATGAACATTCAGTAATTCATATTGCTAGATGAGGCTTCAAAGGATTTAAACGAACGATAAGCCTGTGCTACCGTCAAACTCATCACTTATAATATTATAATTGCAACGCTGTTACAACACAAAATGTGACCATTTATTTTTGTCCACAAAACAGGACACCAACCAATTCTTAGGTAAATAAAAGTAGGTATATTAAAATACATTGTTATCGCCACAGTATTTATAAAGAAATGCTGAAAAATATTAAACAGAAAAATAATGTTCCTAATAATATTTTTTACACACGACACCGTTTGGTGCTACCGCGCTGCCGCCCTCGAACACTTGGAACAGATATGCTGTCGCCAGCCATGCCGTATAAAGAATTTGTTTTTTCCAACTTTTCTTTAAAATAATTGTAGCAAGTTGCATCCTTGTGAAAACGGGACATGTTGGGGACAAAGGGACAGATCACCAAAAACGGAACGGTCCTGTTCAAAACGGGGCGGCATATTGTGAAAGTATCACAATAATTACATTACAATACTTTTCAGTAGAGTACCATCAGTACGATTTAGATGTTTTAAGTTATACCTACAGCACATCCGGACCTACTGTTGTTTCCGACAACATATACGAAAACACGGTAACCCACTAGTGTTATCTTCATCAAATAAAATAAATCAGAACTACTACCCGGGGGAGAGCAATACTGCATCATCCGAGTACAGTCACTTTGATACACCCAAACGATCAACTTAACCCACTCTCACGAAAACCTGCTTGTATAACGTATATACTAAGTTGATCAATAAGCTTCTGGAATCGAATACTTTACATTAAATTATAGGAATGCATTCTATTTCATTTGAATCTGAAATTCAGTAGTAGCCAGTGCCAAAAGAATTAAAAAAAAAACTGTCCCCTATCTTTTTTTCGCTGTTTACATTTGGCGGGAATTTTATTAGTGTGCAAAATGGAGAAAATCGAAGTTCGTGCGGTAATTAAATATTTCTGCCTGAAATTTTTTTCTACGAAATGTGTTTTTGAAGAATTGCAGTCTACTTTGGGAGACAATGCTATGTCTTATTCTACAGTAGCATATTGGTGCGCGGAATTTAAACGCGGCAGAACCGTATGTAACGACGAGGCGCCCAACAACCGCTGCTACTGAAGACAACATTAAAAAAAATTAAGAAATTGTTAAGACAGATCGACGTGTGACTATTCGTCATTTAGATGAGATTATGAAGCTTTCGTTTGGGACCATTCAGTTCATTTTAACTCATACCTTAAAATTCAAAAAGGTGGCCACGCGTTTGGTTCCTCGAATGTTAACAGACGCTCAAAATAAAGTAAGAGTAGACATTGCAAAGCAAAATTTGGCTGCTGCACCACGACAACGCACCCGCTGAATCAGCGCTTAAAACAAGGGACGAGTTGGCTACATTCGAAGAGGTTGTGAAAGAGGTACCTGAGGGAGAGTGGAAAAAATGTTTTCAAAATTAGTTGTGACCCCTTAATTAACTTTGTAAAGGTGCAAGCGGAGAGTAATTTAAAAAATGAAATAAAAAAATTGGCACCCGTAGAACATTTTTTTTCTTTTTCGCAAAACTTTCCGAGTTCCCCACTTATAATATATTGCATGTTAAATGCCAAGAGTTTAACTGTTTATAATGGTATTATTTTGTGGCTGATAACCCCAGTAGATAAAAAATGGAAAAATTATGGCTGTCGCCTTGCTCTAATAGTAAAAAGTAAATCGTAATATATCACTATTTTCTTTGTCCTGAATCTTGGGTTTAAATTATTTACCCTCAAGCCATCATAATAATTGCATCTTGGAGCATACAAGTACGTGGGTGACACTGAAAGTTTTTAGTCTCAAAAATGAAATCAGATATAAAGATAGAAGTTGTATTATTGTTTTTCGAAGTATTCTCCGAGACAATCGATACACTTTTTCATGCGACAAAATCAATGTGTGAAGCATTCTACCCATCCTTCTTTAGGTACCTTTTCAACAGCCATTTGGAAGGTCGTTACTGCCTCTTCTGCATTCATAACACGTATTCCTCTGTGTTTATCATTAATTATAGGAAATAAATAAAAATCACAGGGCGCAAAGTCGGGACAGTATGGCGGATGACCCACTAACTCTACATTTATAGTACGATTTACAAGAGAGTGCACGCTGTATTCCCTCAGCCGTTGGGCGCACTCGACTGGCCACGTTACCCCTCTCTCACAGAAGACTATCTTGAAATGTACTGCTTTTCCTACTTTATCGTATTTCTCCAATGTACGTACGTGTTTCCGTAGTATGCCAGATGCCATATGCCAGAGCCCATTCCCATTTCATTCTATCCTATCCCTCCCCATTTTCCCAATCTATTCTCCAAATACATTCCTATATCTCCAACGGTATCTCCATTCCTTAATCCGCAAAGGTAGGCAGCGCATCCGGGGGCGTGCCAACGTTTGTCATTCTTAACTGAAGTTCACATGTATCGTGGATGTCCATGGGCTACAGTATCCACTTACCATCAGGTGGACTGTATGCTAGTCTGACGCCTTTTTTCTATAAAAAAAAAAAACAAAAAAAACTTAAAAATTGCTTTGTTTGTCTTGCGGACTGAGCTGGATCATTCTGCTTCGTTGACGTCGTTCTTTGACTTTTTTCCAAAACAGAAGGCAAGCAGCTGTTCATATGCCAGTCCGCAGTTACTGTTCCTTTATTTTCTAATTTTATAGTAGCAAAGTGGCCCGATCTGTCAAAGAAAGAGGCATTCATCTTCTTTTCAGCGCTTCGTCCTTTCTTCACTTTCGTCGGCAACTCTTCGAAAGGAAGAGGAAAAGAGGGTCTTTACCCACTGAGCAGATTTCCTCTTAATTTCAGGCTCATAGCAGTAGTACCAGCTTTCGTCACCTGTTACTATATCATAAACAGCATTTGATTGACCATTGTCAAGTTTTTCAAGGATTTAGAAACATCATTCCACGCGGCAGTGTTTTTGAGCTTCGCTCAAATTGTGAGGAATCCATCTAACACAAAGCTTCCTTACCCGTAATCGTGGTAATCGTGTAAAATAGTTTAAACTTGACTCATACCGATACCCAATGATGCCCGTATCTGCTGATATGTCGTTCGTTAGTCTGCTTCAATCATGAACCGCACAGTTTTGATGTTTTCCTTTGTCACCGCCGTCACACAACGCCCTTCTCTTACATCATCTAATATCTGAGATGGGTACGACTACGTTTAAATTAACTGAACCGGTTATAAACAGCGGCACCGGATGTGGCTTCATCACTACATGCTAACTTAAGTCTTTGATAACTTTATTTCTGGTTTAGACCGCAACGAAAGTCATAAAAATCATTGAACAAAAATGCTCTCTTGTTAAATTCAGTTTTCCGGAAACACCTAATTTTCAAATTGCCGCCTAAAATAAAAGCAAATGACAGCTTTGAAAATTTAATGGCATTTGACAAACCAAAGAGTTCTATTTTCAAAATTCGAATTGTGTTTTTTCTATCATATTGTACTGTAGCCAGTTAGAAGAACTTTTAGTTTGACCGAAGAACTTATAATGCAGTGTCTATAAATAAATATATTATAATCAGGGGGACTATCTGCTCGTCTACCACTTTTTTGTTTATATTTATTATGGAACAGAGAGACGAAATATTTTCGGCTCTCTAGCTCTCTTTTTCTTTTCAGCGGTTATTAAATGTCGGTACCTACATATTTCAGTAATTTAAATGGCATCGGCGTAAAGGACATAATTCTAAACAATAGCTCTTTACTGTACAACTTATATAACATTTTCTATTAATAAAAAATCTTTTGCTTGTCCTTGACAATGGACATAGTCGTTTCTCCTTGCATTAGTTGGTATATTTATCGATTTTCTTAGTTGTATAAGAAAAATATACACTAGTAAAAAAATAGGTCAGAGAGTTCGGTACATTACCTTAATTATTTAAAAAACCGAAGTTGGATTTTCATAAAGAGATATTAATGGCAAGTAATATTATAGTCTCTGCTTTATTAATAAAAAGGCAAAATGTTACTAATTATGTATTCACAAAGAATATTTCGTACTACGAAAAAGTTGAAAGAACTCCCGGCAAACAGTAAATTGAAAAGTTATTTCCCAGCGTTTATCGTGATAAAGTTCAATGGCTATTAAATTCGACTTTAGAATGATTTTTCAAAGTATTCCTTCTCGCTTCCTTGGAACCAATTCAGAAGTTTACTTAGCTTTTAACAAGAAAAAGTGTTTTGAATTTTACGTTGTAAATGAAAATATAGCTACAATTTTAAAAAAATATTCGTATATGTGCACTGATCTGATGATTTGATGAGATCTGGGTTAACTGAGACTCAAATTACCTAGATACGTAAATATTAAGAACCAACATTATCTACTCGTACATAGCCGTAAATAAACCCACTGCAAGATACAAAAGCCTCCACTTATGAGGCCCGATTTCTGGCCATCCCACCATGCGAACCCAATGCAAGTTGCGATATCTTTAACTAGTGGGTTACCACTAGTTAAAGATATCGCAACTTGCATTGGGTAATATTGGTACATATATAACGATGTTAAACCACGACTCATTAGTGAGGTCGTGACTTCGAACCATTGAGTTTCTACTTGGTACTTATGAATTGTATTTGTGGATTTTTCAATTATCATTATCTCGGTGGTGAATATAAACATCATAAGGAAACCCTCGTGTCTGCAAATATTTAAAAATCTGAATTATGTGTAACATCCATCAACCCGCCCACATAATGGAGTATAATCTGAAATCTCCTTATGATTACAAGAGGAGCTCTATGCCCTGCAATGCCCTGTAGCAGGGTTTTACAGGCTGATGTCGAAAGAATGTGCTTTACCATATATTGCATGTTGTACATATCTATAGAAATAATCTGCAAATCATTATTTATCACACAAAGGACGATAAGTAAGTGTCCCAAAAAAATTAACATATTCAAACACTTGAGATACAAATCAAATCAATCAAACCTACCGTAAATCAAAACTTTTCTTTTAATGCCGTTCGGATTAAAAGGAAGCCCCGTGGTAGCAGACCTTGTCTGCAACTGTCATAACGCTTAGTGAACTCTACGAATGAACCTTGTTGCCTCTGGATCTGTGCTGGTGCGCAAGGAGAACCTGTGAAATCGTAGGCCCTGTCTGCGATCTGAATCCACTTATTGAAGGATCTCAAGAAGTCGTGAGCTCGAAGCGTGTGCCTGCCTGTCCAGTGTGCCCTGGCCGAGAAGAGGAGAACTACCAGGCCCCACGACGACCAGGTGCGCGCGTACAGGTGCCATCATTAGATTTGGCTCGGTCTCACACTTTGTTTCCCGCTCTTATTCCGCTTTAATCCTATGGAGTTACTAATAACCGAAAATCGTAGCACCCTTCACATGTCATGGTGTACGCATTTACACGTCCCTTAGAATTATAATATCTTGTTCCCGTACAGATATTTAAACCTTAACCTATTTTTCCAGTTAAATATATGTACGCAACATTCATCTTAGACTTTGTTAGAATAGTATTAAAACTCAATAAAGAAAATAGTAAAAACAAATGATCACAAATTACTAAAAGAACTGTACAAAGTTAGATTCGGACAAAGAAAAGGTCAGTTGGAGCAACAAAGTACGTAAACAAGGGGCCTCATCGGTTTTATTTGAAAAGTTGGGATGATCGCGGTTTACTACCTACTTCTCGGAACAAGAGTTTCATTAGATTTTAGTTTTAAATCGAAAATAGACCATGACCTACTTAGCTTAACAATTTTCGTATCAAGTGGAAAATCTCGGTATGATTGTAGCTCTGGGAAAAGTGTTTGTTTAAACTTCGAGAAAAGTCAATGTAAATGTGGGCGAAAGCTGCAAACACAGCTTTCAACACTTTCATTTTCATTTACATTTTCAACCTATTACCAAACGGTAATAAAGTTGAAAATGTACCTATGTTAAAATAGACGCATTTACTTTTCTCTATAAAATTATAAATGGAAGTAATTATTTTATAACACACTACATGTTGCCCGTGTAGAATTAAGAATAAATACAATCCTATGTGTTAAATCAATCCAGCGAACTACACGTATGCCAAATTTACTAGCAATTGGTTGACTGATTGCATTATCACTTTCGCACCCTTACATAAATGCAGAAATTGATTGGTTAGAACTCTGCATTAAATTAACGAATCGCTACCAAATTTCGCACACATGTAGTTATTGAGACAGATTAACACATGAAATTCAATGCTAATAAAATGCGTCTTTAATCCTAATTAATTGCAAGAAAACTCACGAGTAAAAATTTATTACTAAAACGAGCAAAATTAGTTAGGATTATTATTATATTGTGATTTGGTGTGGTGTGCCTAGAGGTCATGTAAAGAGTCCTCTTGGACTAACCATTTTTTATTCGTTCAAAGATAATTTATACATATACATATACACATATATACATGTACCCATATACACATGTACATATGTGTTTAATAATATAGCATACTCAACAACCATAACGTATAGGTAACATAAAGATATACAGCAACATAAAATATATAAGTTTCATAAGCTAAAATTACGCAGTAAATGAAACACGTCCTGATGACAAGGCGTTCCCGAAGAAAATGGTTCTATTAATCTACCGGATCAATACCGTCAGATAAGTCTGTTCCGTCATTATTGAGTTGTAATTAATCTCTGTCATTGTTGCCGAGTTTACTGATCTGTTCCACGCTGATAGAAGAAAGTCTTCCGTACACTTTTTTGGTAATCTCTTCATTCGGCTGTAAGTTTCAATCAACGAAGCCGATTCATTTTCTCTACTTCAAAGCGGGCGTTACGAAACAAAAGTGAAGTCGATATCTGCCTATAAGGCGGCCGCTAAACCTACAATAAAATTTTACAATAATATCAGTGCACAATAATTATTACCTTGCACATATTAATATTGGGTTTCAATACACTCCCTAAACAATCAAAAACATTGCGCAATCCGTAAAATTATATTGATAATTAATTGATCGTCTAGGGGGCCTCTAACGTCCCATTGTCGGGCGCATGCCCTTGTTAGTAATCACGAAGTGTTGTTAGAAATCACATGCGGGTTTCCTCACGATGTTTTCGTGAGTTAACATCGTGCTCCAGAAACTAGTGACAATTTTTAAAAATCCATACTTACTAGGAAGTAGAAAACTCATTGGATTGGGGCCGAGGATTCGAACTCGCGATCACACGAATGTGAGTCGAGTATTGATACCCCTATCACCTGGACTATCACCGCTCTATCAGCGACGATCTCGGTCAATTTATTCAAGAGAAGCCACTGTAACAATTTTTTCCGCATTTCCTATCAGATCTTTCCTCTCGTAATTTCACTGTCAAACTTAACAAGTTTAACGCATTCATAAATTTTTTAAACACATTTACGCTATGTCCCGAATAAGTGTATATCTGTGAATCTACTTAGACCTGTTAATCTAATGTATATCTGTTAATCTATAATTCGGAATTATAGATTATCGGTTTCACGTGTTTGTTCAGAAGATTTTAAATAAATGAGGTAGACCTCTGTGTGCGTTGTATAGCATCTAAATGAGGTCCATTGAAGTTGAGAATTCATAGTGACTAATAAAATAGCGCGATCGGCTCGACTTCGATTACGATTCGAGCTAAAAACATGCTAAAACCACCACTCTTTGTGCTCGCTTATTTTACGGTCTTTTTCGGCGGTAAAACGGCGGAACGACTTCATAAAATACTCTATCTAAAGTTAAGCAACAAATATCAGTCGTCCTCTCTTTTGACGTTGATTGCACTGGAATTTATGAGTGCAATAAAATCATTTTCCTCCCTCGTCGCTCACAATCTATTTTACTGTTCGGAGGTGTAATTTGTGAACTTGAACGTTACGATTCCAGGCTATTTCCCACAGGACGAGGATGCGTATCCGATGTAAAGATCCGTTGGGAATGTATATAAAGTTGGTTATCTTTATCTTCCAATAGCATAAATGATGAAAGTTTATGTTACCGGCAAAATACACCTTTGAAAGTGTATTTATCTGTCTGTCTGTTTGTTAGTTACATCTTCGTGGCTAAACCACTGAACTCATCTCAATAAAATTTGTCAGAGACGTAGCCTGAAATCCGGAGAAAAAGAATCGATTTTTCATGTTAAAAAGTATCCTAATACTTTATATCTTGGAAAATCGATAGCTTTTTGCCACAACTCACAACTCATATGTGCCATCGGCTAATAGTCAAATCGAACTTTACCGAATGTAATGTTTAATCAACGTATGACGCACGTGCAATCCATTTAACGCGCTCCGCATACCCGAGGTGGCCCGAGACGACAACAAATAAGACGTTGAGGTGGGTAATAAATCGATTTCCATTGGTAGAGCGAATAGGTACATCGTTTTAACGTCTGAGTTGTGTGCCTGTACTTTTTAAAGTAAATCCACGCAGGCGAAACCGCAGGCAAAAGCTAGTATGGTATAAAACTCTTTTGTGCGCGAGATTAAAGAGGCGATGGCGTGGACCGATGCCATCCATCTCCGTTAATGCTGTTTCGATGCCAACGCTATCCAGCGTCGGCGTTCGGTAAACGCTGGAAGCAGTGCTATGATACATGGCTAGATCGCCTGCCTTCCAAAATATTATCCCGACTAAAAATCTTTCTAACAAAAGTGTATATTTCAATCGGAAGTGAATGAGTTCACGGAATTAAATGGTACTTTCTTTACATCTAGTTTCATAACACACACTTCCAGTTATTCAGGACTCATACTCGTACATTTAATCACATTTGCTTCAGTATAAACACTCCTTTATTCTTTTGTTAGAAAATGTTTACGTCGACAGGAATTATACATGCGATCTCTGGCTTCACATTCCTCTAATAATTTTGAATTATTACATTGAAATCTAGGTTATCTCATAGTTATATAGCGTATAATTATGTAATAGGTACGTAAATAAATAATTGATATTAATAAAAATATTACAAGTATAACTAACATAACATTAAAGAAATATGATAGAACAACATAATTAGATATTTTGTAATGTACATATATCATTTGACAGTAAATACGTATAGGTATTGCTTACAAAAAATAAAACAAAAATTACTCTCAAGTTACGAGTAGAATATCTAACTAAATATTCACATTTAAAAAGCTCATTAGTCAGAGTCGAATAAAAAGAAAGAGAAATAAATAGATTTTTTTAATTTACAAATTGCGTTTTTTATTTTTTTTTCACACCACATACACACTGAAATTATCACATACGTCTTAACAACATGTACTAAACAACATAATCAACAACCTTATCTTAAAATATCTTTAGCACCATTCCTCCACTACGTAGCTAGGGTAGTAGGATCTGCAACAATAAATTCAGGATAAATGCAACAAACGCGTACATATGGCCTGCAGTTGATTTTAGTAACACACAGTTCGATTATTGTCGATGTTTGATTGTGCAATCGTAAATTGTATGTTTAATAGTTGATCGACATGCAGTGCACACATTTACATTAACAATATCATTTTTGACCATAACGGTGATAGCCTAAGCATCAATTCTGGACTGCTATTCATGTAGTCGTTAGTTCAAATCCTCAGCTTCTTGGTTTCTTTTTATGTTCGGATTTTGTCAGCGGAAAAACCCGCAAGGAAAAACTCTTGACTTTTAAAAAAATCTTAAGTACGTGTACGAATCGCTCTATTGGTCGATTATAGCCCGACATTATCTAGTGATTTACTAGAGGAGGCCTGTGCCCTGCAGTTGTAGGTTGATATCGATTGACTAATACTTTTTTTTTCGGAATGGCTAAATTCTTGTAGCCCTAATGACCTTTCAAGAGTCACCGGACATGTATAGTTTAGAGCGAGCACAGGAGGCGCTACTTACTAATAATATGAGGCCCTTTACTATCTCTTATAACAAAACAAAAAACATTATGCCTACCTATAGCCACCACCGTAACCACCGCCGTAGCCGCCGCCGTATCCGTATCCACCACCATAGTGATATCCGCCGCCGTAACTCCTGCCGAGACCGCCCACTAATGCTCCTCCAACAAGGCCTGCTTTAGCGCCAATCAAACCAGCGCCGAGAGCACCCGCACCGATAGCGCCTGCACCGAGAGCCGCAGCACCGAGAGCGCCAGCACCGAGAGCCCCAGCGCCGAGAGCACCTGTTTAATAAAAAATAAAGTACCTATATAGAGATGCTGTAATTATAGTTAACTATTTTAATCCTTAATTTATTTTCTATTAGCGATTACCGGTAAGAACTGCTCTACGACCTATGCAACATCGAGTAAAATTAAAAAGGTAAAGAACCGGTCAATCGAGCATTCATACAAATACAAATTCCTACTTTCAGTACTGAAAAATTTCGCTACCTACTATTCTATATTCTAACTTGCGTACAATTTATAAGATGAAGCTAAGCTACCAACCGACCGACGCCTGAAAAAACAACGAGTTCTGCTTATGATATTCAGTTAATTGTTACATATTTTTTGTAAAATATCAAATATTTTAGCTATATGCTTAGCAAATTTCTATTAAAAAAAGATTTAAAATAAAAATATATCAGGTTTTTCATAAAAAGAAATTAGAATTATGAATGGAATCCATGGTTTGATGCTTGGGTAATTGTTTGGTTATAGCTTGTATACATTTAGTTTTAATAATGTTATATTTTGTCACTACTGTTGAAATTTATATAGACTCCTTTTGCATCGAAAATCACAAAAAAATGCGACCATTTCCTATTAATTATGAGAATCCGACGCGAAGTTCAAGGTAGTCGTCAACGGCCTCCAGTAACCGGTCGCTTATGTAATAACTTGTTTACACAAAGTTCAATACTTTTGTTACGCACGTAACCGGTATTTTCAAATTTTATTCATATTTATACTACATTCTTGTCAATGCTACACTTTCTAAGGTACTTCCTACTTATGTAAGGTTATAAATATAATATCAATACAAATCTTGTTACTATTAAATAAAAATCGTCTCTTAGAACTAGACTCTCAATCGTCTCTTTCTAGTCGGTATCAAATTTCTCAAACCTAAAAATTAACTTAAACATTAACGTCGGAAGTCTTAACACCTTTAATGTGTAATTTTACGCGTCAATAATTCTTTAATAATCAAAATTCATAATAAGATGGAATACGAAAAGCCGTGATTGAAAAATGTTATTACTTTTAACAATATAAATAAATCGTACCGAGCAACAGATGCCTCTTCTGTCTGCTATGTGTGGCGGGCTCGACGACAAGGATTTCCCTTGGCACAAAGTCCTCCGAGGGCTGAAGTGCAGTCATCAAGGGACCGTGTTCAACCGCCAGGGCAACGGCGCACATCGCCAACACTCCCAACGCAACAGTACACACTTTCATTTTGATATCTGCCAAAGAATTTCTTTATAAATACAGCATTCTTATCATTGCTATTTAAAAGATGTTCGCAAAGTATTCTTGGCAAAGACTTCATGTAAGTCAACTTGAACAAATTAAACAATATAGGTAATGTCGAAATCAAAAACCTACCTGTTAATAAATCACCACCTAGCACACTCAAAAACCGACACAAATCTACTGTCCGCTAAGGTCCAGCCACTGGCTTTTATAGGTCGACCCGATATACACACGCGGTGTGCCGATGTCCTACAGAAGATATGTCACCGCCTGCCCCACCTTGCTATATATTTATAAATATATACCTACATAATAGACCAACTTATGCCAGGTGTTCAATATTCATTAGACGTTATTACAAACATGAAATTGTTGATGGCCATAGTTTGCAAACTACAAAGTTTAGTGGAGTTATTCATCAAAGGATATTCAAAGTTGTTACAAGATGCCAAATAAGACATAAAACTTTTGTTAACATAGTTTTCTTTGTTGTGCAATGCATTGAATGCCAATAATGATACGTACCCTATAATAATTTTCAGCAAACATAAAGAATTTCACTGTTAATCAATTCATTATTTATAAATGTCAAAGTACCTACACAATGAATTAAGGAAAACCCTAATTTGAATATGAAATCAATTGATAAACTACAACAAAAGGCAATCGCATCACACTCGGATTTCCTGTATTGTGTGTCCGAAAGCACACAAAAACAAACATCTATTCCATACAAACATCTGTCTCATATCAAATGAAAAAGTAATTTTCTCAAGAATTCTCAAGCGACGTGATTGCACAATAATACTCGTAAATTAACGAAGCTGTCATAGGCGATACGAGTTTATTTAAAAAAAGTGTTTTAAGATAGACATAACGTCAGATTTCGATGTCACATACGTCATTCACTAGATGAAATACGAATCAACCGTGACGATGCAAATTTTCTACTTATTTGCTTATTTAATGGCTTGTAACAAAGATCATTCTACGAAATGTTAACCACTAAGAGACTGAAAACCATTTGATATTTGAAGAAATACAAAGAGATGATTCAAGATCTCGTCTGGCCCCACATGATTATAATTTATTTTTTACCATTTATACATTATAAAGTACCATTTATAAAGTACGATGCCGGTCTGTTTGTTTAAGGTGCTTAATTTCAGGTTCAGTAGTTTTAAAATATTAAATATATGGTCATCACGGTTATGTATGTATAGATGGTGAGCAGGAATGACGTCTCCATAGACAAATAACTAAGTCGCCTCCAGACAGATCTAGACAATCTAGGCAATTATGAAATCTGGCATGATTGCCTATAAATTGTGTGCCCGGTCAATATTTACGGCACCTTTTATCCAGATCGATCAAAAAGTATCCACGGGAATCAAGCTAACCACACATACTGTAACTTCTACGCACGTGATTTCGCAGGCACTTCTAGTTTTAAATATTTAAGAAGATTGTGCCCCGTCTATTTATTCATCGAGAAAATATACTTGCGCTGTTTTTGTTAGTGTTCGTTCTAGTCAATCCAAAGACTCAGAGCACCCTGATGTTATTATAAGCTGTAGATTTTTTTACAGAAATAACCTAGCAGTCGAGTAGACAGTTTGCCTAATAGTATCAGTCAAAAATGATAAATATTCCCACATAGGCAGATGCCTGTTTTAATACGAACGAAGAATAGTAAAAATATCGAGAAAGATAGAGAGAGTATCATTTCACACACATTATACCACCCAGTCTCATCTCCCTACCCTATTGGACCATGGAATCGAAACGGGATCGTATGGAATTCATGGGAAAGAAAACGAATCCCCACTTATTCCTGAAACAGAGTACTTTTCAAGAAAATTTAATGTGGGAATGGAGTAACTCGTTAAGGCGAACGCGCTCAAGTATCCTGTGAGCTGCAGCATGGCTCTCTCCGCATTTGTTTGTTGTTCTGAACATAAATAAAATTATATACTTACTTTCTTATATATGCAACATATGTGGTAACACCACATTGAAACTGAATAAATATTACAAATCGTATAAAGGGTTTGCAATATTTATTCAGTTTCACGTTTACGTTTACTTTAAACGTTACGTTAACGTTACGTTACGTAAACTTTACGTTTACGTTTAGTAAACTTACGTTTACTTTCATTCAATTGTAATTCACTGCGTCAACTCATTAGTGAATCGACAATGTTTATTTCCGCATAGAGAACATAATTACTTCGATTTAGTCTTCTGATAGCGATAGCAATGATAGCAATAGCTAATGGCAATAACCGACAACTGATGAGGTAGACAAGTTCTTGTATTGAGAGCAGGTACCGGGAAGTGGACCAGTGTAGGGCACGTTCCGACCAGATGACCGACTACGACTTGAAGAAATTTGGAGCTAGTGGCTCGATGAGAAGTGGTGGTGAGCCTTGAGAGAAGACTATATCCTGCAATGGAGAGATATAAACTATAGTATGGTATGGTATAGGGGTCATAACCCAGGGATAACCTAGAGATTTAAGCCCCGTCCCGCATCATTAGCGTTCTACTTAAACACGATTTTTTTACTAACTCGGCAGTAAGGGAAATACATCGTGAAGAAACCTGCATGCCCGAGAACAAAATAAAAGAAAAATGATCGGTACAAAGATTTCGATATTTTCCGCACGTTTTAGAAAAAGTGTTGAGGCAAATTTGAAGAACTTTATGAGTCCTATTCATCGACACATAGTTTGTTTGTATATATAGATGTATTTTTTTGGGGATTTATATATATTTATTGGAACTACCTACTGAAGCAATTTGGCTCATCACAAAACTTAGATTCTGCGACTCTGATATTTAGACGAGATGTAGCGAATTTTTTCCGAAATTCCAGTTGTGATATCCATAAAAGTAGAATTCTTCGAAATCTCCCTAAAAACTTTAGATCGTGTATAATATCCGCTAATCCGCACTGAATCCGCATGTGCGTATTATGATCCGCTCGGGATTGCAAGGCATGGTTCCACTTACGTAAGCCCCCCAGTGAGTGGGAAATTATAAGCTCATATCGAATTATTATGATATTGATATTTATTAAGATAGAAAATTTGTTTGTCCTAAAACTTGTGTTTGCATGTCGGGATGCACATTGCAATCCCACAGCCGTTTAACTAATTTACTCCTGTCTCACAACCCTAAATTCCTTATCCCACTGTATTCTTTACTTCATTGTACCCATTGTATTCATTGAAGTTTTTTTTTATAATAAAAGCGGCAAATGAGCAACAGGCCCAAATGATAGTGAAGATGGTTTTCGCCCTCAGAACAGAAAATATAAGTTGTTATTCTGTGTTTTCGCCTCCTGTGAGCACCTACTACACCACGGAACATGCGTAGTTTTTTAAAAACTCCATGTCGTAGCATAACGGAAAGACCTTTTGAGTCAATTCGTTCCATAATCTATAGGTCCGCAGTATAAAGCGATTTTTTTGAACGCACAGTGAGCAAAACGACACAGATGAGTGCAATGGGATGGAGAAAACTCATTCCGTTATAATTCCTTTATAGGAAAAATTCCCAATCCTTTTCTTTTCCTAAATATAGGAACCTTCCTATATTTAGGAATATCCTATATCCTATATTTCCGGGTACCTACCCGGAAGCGTCGTCAATGTGTGTTATTTTTGACTGATGTTAGCGTGTACAGCGGATGTTTATGGGCGGATACCTTTATACTTATCGGTTATCACCAAAAGTGTTATTATTAAAACAAAATGTAAATGATTTCATGCAACGAAGACGCTGATAATGTCACCTACACAAATTAGACTCATATGTTTACAATGTCAACGCCTCGCAGTTTGCCATCAATCAATTCTCACGAGGTAAAAGACCTCGCAAGGCTGAAAAAGCCACACAACAAGTTAACCCTTATATGTCATAAATACAGGGTCAACATGCACTAGGGGCCTTTCACCGAAATGGACCCACTTCCGCATTAAAAATTCAAGGTGATATTACAGGTGAAATTATAATAAATGCCAAAATTAAGTACCTACTTGACATTTTTGGAATGAAACAACTCATCCAATGGCTTCCCTGTCTTCCCAGCTTTAGTGTACTAAAGCCGCTGTCAAAAAGCGGGAGGATTGGGACGCCACGGCGGGGCGTGAGCGTGGCATGGGCACGACGCGCTGTCACACTAGAAACGCGCCGGCGCGCGCCTACTCGCCTGCTCGTCGGGCACGACTTGATTTTGAGTATATATTGATTTGAGTATATACTTATTAGTAAAAATCTCAAGCGATTCAGACGTGATTACTTCTTACTTTTGGTTGCATTAACTAAAGCCACTAACTAAGATATATTCAAAGTACCGATTTTATAACAAAAAATTAAAAGTACCGATTTTATAACAAAAAATTCAAAGTACCGATTTTATAACAAAAAATAATACTTCAACAATAAAAAATTGAAAACAATGCAACTTTAACTATCAATTTTATTTGTTTTCATTTCAAATCTAATAAAAATATGATACAGAAAACAAAATAAATATAAAAATATGCTTTTGGGGGACTGAGGGGATAACAATTTTGTTATTTTATCTTCTTGGTTCTAATATTCAACGAAATTGTTTTTATGTAATACTTGAAACCCGTGACAAGACCCGTCCCGCCGAGCGTACGCCCCGCTCTCTGTGTCTAGGTAACACGTATTCTCATATAACATAACGCTGGCGCCCAGTCGCCGCCACGCCCGACCGTTGTCGAACCGGCGCTACCGTCCGGCCGGACGCGACGGCAGCAAGCAGGACGTGTCTATTTCATTTCTCCCGTGCAATTCAATACACTATAACGCGGCCACGCCAAATTGATGTCCCGTCGCCGACCCGACCCGCCCGCTGTTTGACCGCCGCGGCTGGGATAACAAAGCCGCTACCACAAGCCCCGAGAGACTACACCACATCTCTACACTTGCCAACTCACTTGACCAGCGTGGCGTTTTTATGCCATATATATAGAAGTAGTAAATAATTGATGATTAAACACACTTACCTGAAATGAAGGTTTATCGTAATTATTCGAGGTGCCTCGTCCGAAGTTGTGGCACCTATGCATTATTACTACAAGTAAATAAATTAATACTAATCTTGAGGACGAGGTACGAAGTATATATAATAATAATAATACTACATCACCTCGTGCTAAGCGCAATTTATTTTCCTTAGAAACCACATTAGTTAGTTATTGTCCTTAGTTATTGAGGGGTAGAGTGCACGCTGCAATCCAACGGCCGCTAGGCTCGCTCGCCTGGCCACGTTACCCCTCTCTCACAGAAGACTACCTTGTAATGTAGGTACTGCATTTCCCACTTTATCTTATTTCCCTAATGTACGTACGTGTTTCGGTAATGAGTGAGATGTGCCAGAGCCCGTTCTCACCCTATCTCTCCCCATTTTTCCAACCCTATTTCCCAATCCATTCCTATATCTCCAAAGGTAGACAGAGCATCCGGGGGCGTGCCAACGTTTGTCATTCTGGACTGATACCATGTATCGCATCCCTATGGGCGAACTCTATGCTCGTATGCCGCCTGAAATAAAACATCTTAGTAGGTCTTAAAAATACAGGTATCACTGCATAGTAGGTTTTTAAAACTTCTAGCAGCCAAGAGGTTGCTATGCTGGAGATAACTATCGATACTTATTTATAGATCAGCTACCTACTTATTACTTCTAATATTCCTATAAAATAATTATACCTATTATTATTGATTTTGTAGCAAATATGAGAAGATGAAACGGAAATATTATTATAAATTCATAAGAATCTACATTAATATTATTTGCTATTTTAGTTTAGAGTACCATCTCCATTCTGATTGCTTAAGCCATTTATAGATTTTATCGAAGTTTCTCAAGTGATTTAAAAAAAAATATTTTCCTTCTTTTATTTTAATTCTACTTGTCAGGAAGGCATTTATTTAAAAACAAATCATTCCACAATAATAAACATAATTATTATTAATTAATTGTTTATAAATGTGTAATAATAGGTATAACAATTAGGCGATGTCCAAATATATAAATAAGGAACTATTAACAAGGTAATTCTGATTATTTACTAAAACAATGTTTAGTGAACATTCAACAGACGAAAAAGAATAAATATTACTATTTTTTTCTATTATTATTACTACTAATGTGTAGTGTGACGATATTAACGTTCATAACATAAATCACAAACAAAATTTTTTTTTTTATATATTACCATACCACCATACCATCAGCTTGTGTCTCTTGACTGCTAGATATAGGCCTCTACCAAGGACCGCCACCTCTCACGGTCTTCGACTCTTCTCATCCAGCCACGTGTACACCGTGGTTACCGTGGTCACCGGTAGGTGACTTTCTTCAAGTCGTCAGTCCACCTGGCCGGAGGGGTGTCCTTTGTTACGGATTTTGTCCAGCAAAGAAACTCCAAACACAGCTCTTTCCATCGCTCGCTGAACGACTTTGAAGTTGTGAACTAGGCCTAACGTCAGAGACCACGTTTTTCGTCTTGTCGTTCAGCAACCAACTCAATTGCTCCACCGATTCTGCTATGATAACAATGTCGTCTGCGAAACGAAGGTAAGAGAAATATTCGCCGTTAACACTGATGCCGCAATATTTCTAATCCAGCATTTTAAACGCGTCCAGTGTGTTTGTGAACAGCTTCGTGGATAATACATCCCCATGTCTCACTCCCCGACATAGATGTATTGCATTAGTCTGCTGGTCCTAGATTCTGACTGTTATTGTTGCGGCTTTATATAAAGCATCTCAACACTTCAATATATCGCCAATCGACTTGGCATCGCTGCAAGGATTCCAGAACAGCCCAGGTTTGGATTGCGTCAAAGGCTTTTTCGTAGTCCACAAATGCGAGACAAAGTGACCGATTATACTCGTTAATCTTCTGTATAATTTGTCGAAAAGTGTGAATATTGTATACAGTACTGTAGCCTCTTCGAAACCCAGCCTGCTCCGGAGGCTGGAACTCATCTAACCGCCGGGCGAGACGGTTCGTGATAACCCTCGAAAACAGCTTATATATGTGGCTTAGGATCATTCCATCTCATGATATCATGGTCGGCCTATAATTCTTGAATAGTGTCCTGTCTCCTTTATTGAAGAACAAGACAGTTACGCTCCTGTTCCACGCTTCGGGTGTGATGCCATTATGGAGACCTGTATCAAAAAGTAGTTGTAACACCCTCAGAACGGGAGCCCCTCCGACTTTCCTGCACCTTTCCTTCTGCCGTAACTCCATCATTACCCGATGCTTTACCATTATTAAGCTGCCCAAGGACAATTCTAAACTCGCCCAGGTCGTTATCTGGGATGTCGTCGGTGTAGTGACGGGTTAGTCTCGCTCGACGATCGTCATCGGGGTGAGCTACAGGCGCAGTATTTCTAACGCAGAAAATAGCAGAAAAATTACTAACTAAAATAAAAAAAATAACTCGATTTATACAATCTGAATTTATAATTAAGTACAAAACATTTTTAACAGAAATGGAAATGTTTAGGCAACCGTTCCAGCCGCACGCCGAGCTAAAAGTCAAGTCCTGTCACACGATACCACATGATCAAACTTCTGTATCATTCGGTGTGAAGTTAGTATCCGACACCAGTGACATCTGCTTCTACAGGTCGTTCCTCTAACACAAACGCTAGCGACATCTGCATCCCTGTGTTATTTCTTTAACATTATATAAAATAATGTGTTTTTAAAGAATAACATAGAATAATCTCGAATAAGAATATAATAAATATGATTAACAAAGAATAATAATAGAATAAGAATAATAATACCCTATGATCTTGTTGATAATTATTGTTTTGTCGTTGATTTTTTTAGGCACGCTGAATATGCATTATCTAGGTAATTAAAGCAAAGAAACCTGTACGTAACCATACAATTGGTTTACAATATGTACCAATTTATTTTCCTAGTTATATGGAAAAATTTGCTTTTATGTTTATTATGTGCAAAATAAAATATAAATAAATAACCATCTCTGTTGGGTTAACGACCTTATTACGAAGGAAACGTTTTATTATATTACAAAAGGCTCGTGATATTGAAATTACTGAAGTGTAAATTAATGGCATACAGTTGTAGAAGGGAATCCCAAAGGTGACATCACTCCTATCACAAATTACCGCCTTGGTATCGATAACAGGCGTCTCGTTTAAAACACAAAAATTCACATAATATTTTATACATATAATGGAAGATCCGCAATGCGTGGACCTTATATAGTTATATTGTATTAAACCTGTAACTTCAAGTCGGTTGGTTAATAATTTATTTGCTCGATAACTGTATTTTTACGGCCTGAGAACTATACTCGAATATTAATTTTGTAACTTGTCAACCCTAAGGAAATTATTGGATAAAGTTGATTAATTTTATTTTATTAAAATGAAATTAAGTACGTAAGTATGTCATTTTAACGTATCATTTAAATTTAGGTCAATATAAATAATTTAGACGATGGGGGAGAAGAGTCCTGGAGTGGAGGAAACGTAGCGTAGGAGGTCCTCCGGCCCGGTGGACTGAGGACTTGAAGAAAGCCGCCGGTATCTCTAGCATCTAGCAGTGGACTGGACAGTGGACACATTCAACTGACTAGTTGGATGTACTTTAACATCTTATTTTATCTTATCCAATCATTTCATCTATCAGGTAGGTAATTATAATGTGATGAAGTCAACACCATATCTCATTATGATAAATTATTTCCATGCTCCGAGCGCGTGATATTTATATTTCGCTATTATCTGCATTAAATGTTAGCATCAGTCACAAATGACAAATGTTGACACGTCCGTAGATGCGATGACTACTTTTCGGTATTAGGAATAAGGATTTGGAAAGAGGATTGGGAAGGAAAGGGAATGGGATATCACATATCACCTCGACCATCTCACTTTCCTCAATCCACCGGTTGAAGAAACCGAGACGGGACGGCACGAGATGGCAAAGGAAGGGACTCGAGTTTTGACAATTTTCATTCATTTCCTAACACGTTTTTGCATAGCGGTTTTCTGTGAGAGTGAGAAACTCGACCAGCCAAACACATCCAGTCTACTGTAACATACAGCATCGTCATCCTCTTTGTACTAGAACTGTTCATCGAACTGAACATCGCCAAAAAATTAGTCCAAATACGATAGTTCACTGTCAATTTTCGAGGAGTTCTCTGATCCACCTCAGGATCCAGTTATATGTAAAGTATCCATCTTTAATTTCTATTAACAACACAAATACGCATTCAGACAAATGCATTCACTCAGAGATTATAATCACATTTCCACACATCATTCTTCTGTTGGAATGAGATAACACGACCAGTCGACACGACACCTAGTCGACTGTGGGATACAGCATCATTCTCCTCTATATATTAGAAATGTTCATTAAACCAAACAACTCCAAAAATGAGTCTAAACACCATCATTGTACCGGCAAATTTTAAGGAGTAGGTATCCTTACCTACCTTCGGTTACAGCATCAGACGGTTATGCGTGTAATATACACTTCTTTAACTATTCACTTCAGAAAGACGCAAACGTATATATACATTCATCTAGTAATTATAAATCGTTACAAGTTACAACTTTTAACTTGGTACAGCAGCCCCCGTGGTAAGTTAGACACCTATTCTCAAACGCCCCAGTGTACAATTAAACGTATGCAAAAAACCGCTTCAAAATCGGTTCAGTTCAGACAAAAGTGGTATACAAACATACACGCATACGTTATCTGACTTACATACATCGTCTACTGACTTCTCCTTACAACCTAAAGGTTGCTTGAAAGAAATCTTTTTAGCGATAAAGCCGCCGGTTGTAGGTATATCTAATTACTGTTACTTTGTATTTCTCTCTATGTGTTGATGTACAATAAAGTGTATCTATCTATACATATACGAGTACCATCTCCTTTCCGTCCTTCTATAATGACTCATCAACATTTCAATCGTGCTAAAACCAGAAAATAACCTTTGACTATTGTAGAATCATTATGACTAGTATTCTATTAACTGATCGTCGTAAATTTTATTTAATGATACAAGGATGTGGCCATTTATATTTTTAGAATACATAAGTAAATTAATACTAAAATACAATAATGTTGAGTAACGTAATGGTGATAGCCTAGCATACTATATCACAACATCAGCCTATGTCCCACCACTTCATAACAAGTGGAGGGTCTCCAGAGGCTCGCCACCACACACGATGTTCAGCTCTTCTCACGCGACCATCACCGGCGAACTACTTCACGTCGCCAGTTTACATGGTCGGAGGGCGTCCGGTACTGCACTTCACGGTACGTGGCCTCCATCCGAGGATCCGGGTGGATAGGTCCTTTAGCGTCGCTTCCGGCTGCTTATATTTTTGAGCAAAACTTTTTGAATGTAATAATCAATATGATTAATTAAGTAATACTTTCAATATGATTACTTATTATTACATGATCCAAGGATTAAATGATTAATATACTTTAATATCGTCGCCAATGGACATCCGCCATACAAAACAACATCTTTATTTATTTTTATTTTTTGTTTTAGCTGTCAATAATCACACACATCCACCACCACACACATCCGGCACATCCCATCACAATTCACACCGCCCCCATCGATAATGGTTGCCGCCGATTATCTCTGGAGATTTATGAGCGTATTTTGATTACCTTGCAAATTTATCAGCAAGCAATTGCAATTTATCAGGTTAAGTAAAAGTTAATTGTAAGTATAACGGGATGAGAAGTTTTCCTTACCCCGTTACACTCCTCATTTTTACACGAGTTAAGTAGAGATTATAATGGGGTAAGATGTTTCCATTATCCTATTTTATTTCATTTATTTTATTCCTCTCTGTTATATTTTTTATTTTTAATATAAACAAAGTCACACAGCACTTATTATTATTTACACAAAATTAAACAGTATGTCTTCAATCTTACAGCCAATAATGGACTTATTTCTTTTTCTTTTTTTTATGTATGAAGGCGTCAGACGAGCATACAGTCCACCTGATGGTAAGTGGATACTGTCACCCATAGACATCCGCGATACATGCCAGCGTTAGTTCAGAATAACAAACGTTGGCACGCCCACGGATGCGCTGCCTACCTTTGCGGATTAAGGAATGAATTGGGAAAATGGGGAGGGATAGGATGGGAATGGGCTCTGGCACATCTCACTCACTACCGAAACACGTTCGTACATTAGGGAAATAAGATAAAGTGGGAAATGCAGTAGGTACATTTCAAGGTAGTCTTCTGTGAGAGAGGGGTAACGTGGCCAGTCGAGCGGGCCCAGCGGCTGTTGTATTGCAGCGTGCACTCTCCTCCTCAGGTATTAGGTATTATTTAGGTAAATGAAACACTTATAAACATCTGGCTAGAATATCCTATTATTGTTATGAAACATGTAGTTAAAGCTCCTCTTAACATTACCAGTCCTCTTTAAACTTGAAATCATGGTAGGTACCAAGAATGGCGTTATCCATTGAAAAAAATGCCAATGACGAATCAATTAATTATCAATGAATAATTAAAAATTCTGGAATCACTTAAGCCGCTCTATTTTTAAATCAACAAGTATGATTATTGACTTTTACGTTCAAGGTCCACCAACTAACTATTTGTGTATAAAATATGTAAAGTTTTTGATACATACTTACGAGTATGTATATGTAACCGTGAATCTACAAAAAAGGCGATTTATTTATTTCTGCATAACAAAGCACGATATCAACATATCAAACACAATTTAGTATAGTTTATCCAGAATTGTTAAGTTAATTGACATGTCAATAATGTGACGACAGCATGATTGACATTTACGCAATAAATTTAATTGTAAATAAACTAGTGGTTAAAAGTTAATAAAAAAAAAGAAAGTAAAATGAGTGTAAGTATTATGATTTGTAAGTATCATGAGTATTGTAATTGTAGTAAGCGATTGTTAAGTACGTATTAATAATAAGGTTAGTAAAAGACTGAATTTCCGTTAAATTATTATCTTGCGTGTTATTATTAATAGATTCATAAAATCGCTTTAATCTATCTAAAGAACCTGTTACAGCCTATAACGTCCCACTGCAGAGCACAAGTCTACCCTAGTAAATCACTAGGAGGTTTCAGGCCATAATCCAAAACGCGGGCGCAGTGTGGTTTGTTTGATACACATACTTCAGATTTTTTTTTATATCTCAAGCATGCTGGTCCTTCAGATGTTTTCCCTCAACGCCAAACTATCGACATAATTTATAAAGGAGACATAACAGAAGGAGGATTTAAACTGACGATCACACGAGGCCGAGTGAGAACGATGACAGGGTCTGAAGAACATGTCTGATTAATTATGTGGAAAATTTTTGTTAATGTTTAGACGGTTCCTCACCACATGATTTACGCAGAAATAGGACCTACGTTAGAAGGTCTTATTCGTATTTATTTTAGAGAGGTTGCTTATATATTCTTGTTTTTTAGCCTCTGTGGGATTTCTGTACCATCCTGTATTTGTTACTAACCTAAGTAATGAACAATGAGAGAAACTATTTTAGTTCGAGTAAGGTCTATTGACCGAAAAATATTTTTTAATGTATGATTATCATATCTCATTATTGAGCTATAAAAACACCGGAACGTACTTAAAAAAATGTTCTAATTTCCGAAATCATTTCGCCAATGACAACATTCACCATTGAATCTTTAAGTTAGCGATAATTCGGAGATTCACAGTAGATAACATACTATTGAGTACTGAGTATGTTCTATTTGTAAATCTTCTTAACCTCAATGTTAACTAATCTCCTAAATTGTTAATCATTCGCTTTGGTATCGCTGACGATAGATACTTCTGACTACACTGTCTCGGAATTTTACAAGTATCTATCGTATCATAAAAATGTTATTTTTTTTTATAGAGAAGAGGGTGGACGTGCAAGCGGTCCCACGTGATGGTCCATTACCGCCACCCATGGACATCTGCAACATCAGGGGGTATGCGGGCGCGCCGCCGACCTTGCAAAATCCTATTCACAGCTTTCTTGAAGAACCCCATGTCGTAGTTTAATGGGAAGATCGTAATGGTAAAAATGGTAAAAAATACTTGCTCACCGTAGCATCATCGAAACGGTTACTGTATTTTACTGCATCTAAGTATCTAATATATCTGTGTCATGTTACCTACCACCTAAAACATCAGAATTATACTTTTGAGTATTTTACTTTTTAGGTCCTCTCCATTACTTAGTTACTCCATTACTCCCTACTCCATTACCCCATTAGTTATCACCATTACTTTCGATTAACATCTTAAGAGACCTGTTACTGGTGCCGTAGATAATGGTTCGACCTGTAGTGTGGGATGCGACCTGCGTCGACACGTTGGCCCCATCCCACCTCCACGGAACCTATATGCAGGCAGGCACAGCGGCAGAAGAGGCAGAGAAGCGCAAAACTTTCAAATACAGGGGCATTAGCCCTGAATACACTTTTATTTCATTCGGTGTGGAGACCCTGGATCCGTGGGGTTCTAGTGCGCATTTGTTTTTTAATGATATTTCAAAACGCTTGGTCGACAGTACTGCTGACCCTAGGGCTAGCCTTTACCTCGCACAGCGAATCAGCATCGCAATCTAGCGAGCTACGAAATTCCGGCAGTATGTTGGGTACCTTACCACAGGGGCCAAATTTATACAACATGCTCTATAGGCAGGGCCGTCTTAAGTCTATTCTGCGCCGGGGTGTGGGAGTGTATCCTAAGACAGTCAAACATCCTATTGTGTATCCTATGACAGTCAAATATCCTATTGTGTATCCTATGACAGTCAAATATCCTATTGTGTATCCTATGACAGTCAAATATCCTATTGTGTAATTGTTTACTATAGCGTTATATTTTTTCATTACCTTTAAAAGGTAAGCGCCCGGGGTGCACCGCACCCCTTGCACCCCCTGGTAAAGACGGCCCTGTCTATAGGTGTATATTGTACGAGGCGTGTTTTTTAAGTAAGTACCGTTTTGCCACACTGCGGCGGCAGCGCTGCGGTCAGCGTTCTGCGCATGCGCACTGGGTACCTACATCTGTTGTCTACGCGCTGACGCCATTACAGTCTGATTCTTCCTTGTTTACGTTGTGTACTGAGTGTTTAAGATGCCTCCGATAAATCGTGAGTCCCGCCGACTGTGAAGTACGGGCTGTTATAAGATTTCTTAGTGCTAAAGGCCTAAAAGCTCGATATTCATCGTGAGATCTGTGCAGTTTACGGAGAAAACATTATGAGTGATGGAATGGTAAGAAAGTGGGTGAGAGCATTTAAAGATGGCCGCACAAATGTGCATGATGAACAACGGAGTGGGCGTCCTTCGGTCGTTAATGAAAGTTTGGTGCAGGAAGTGGACAATAAGGTGAGAGAAAACAGACGCTTTACGATTTCCTCCTTGCGGGATGACTTTCCTAATGTTTCTCGTAGTGTTTTGTATGGCATTGTGACCGAGCACTTGAATTACCGAAAATTGTGCGCACGTTGGGTACCGAAAATGTTGACGGATGTGCACAAAACCAAACGTTTAGGCAGTGCATTGACTTTCCTTGAGCGGTACCACAACGACGGTGATGATTTCTTAAGCCAAATTGTTACGGGCGATGAAACATTGGTGGCCTACGTCACACCAGAATGAAAGCAACAGTCCATGGAATGGCGGCATTCAGATTCACCCAGAAAAGTGAAGTTTAAGCAAACAATTTCTGCCCGGAAAATCATGTGCACAGTTTTTTGGGACAGAAAAGGAGTATTGCTTGTGGAATTTCTGCCTCGTAATGAGACAATCAATGCAGCAGCTTACTGTAAGACATTGCACAATCTGCGCCGTTCAATTCAGAACAAAAGACGTGGCAAGTTGAGCAGGGGCATCGTTTTGCTGCAAGACAATGCCCGTCCGCATGTGGCTAATCAGACCAAAGATCTCATCACATCTTTTCGATGGGAAACTCTAGATCATCCTCCGTACAGCCCTGATCTGGCGCCCAGTGTTCCTGCACTTGAAGAAACACCTGGGCGGTCAGCGTCTTCAAGACGATGACGAAGTCAAAACAGTTGTGATGCAGTGGTTAACAAGTCAGGCGGCAGACTTCTATGAGGAGGGTATTCAAAAACTGGTACAACGTTATGACAAGTGCCTCAAAATTGACGGAAATTATGTAGAAAAGTAGATTAAGGTACAGGCTTTCATGTAAAAATAAAATTATTGAGATATCTTAGCAAGTCTTTTTTTAATTTCCAAACGGTACTTACTTAAAAAACACGCCTCGTATATAATAATGCACTCAACTGTTTTATTTTGATTATTTTTGTTTATTATTATAATTATAGATATTTAATATTTAAGTCTTTAATACTCTAGTTATTAGTTAGTTCATTTTTAATAGATTTAGTTACTTAATAAATGTGTATTAAAACAATAAGTACATCTTATCGTAAAGCTTAAATCAATATCTAAAGGTCTGAAATTAAATACACTCTGAAATTAAAATGCTCAATCCATGATTTTTAGAGTAAAATTCTGGACATTCAAAAGCTTCATGTCTAGATCATTCATGTCAAGGTTTTTCGACATTAGTGTTTTCTTGTAATATTATAATGTATACGTTTTTCAAAAGTAACTTACATAAATATTGGGTATTTATATATATATTTAAATAATTGTATTTACTTGTTCGAACATTCATTTTAGACATATGCCCATTTTTTTTTGTACGTACGTCACATGAATATTGTGAATGTATTCGAAGGTTAGATAGATGTTTTTCCCACCTGTTCCACCTATCCCTACCGGCCAATCCCCACTGGTTGAAAAGAATGGAATTTTTTCCACGCTTCCATACCAGTAGGGATAGTTTTCCATCTATCTCCACTGTGTTGTCAATTATAAAAATTCGTATGATCATGTTGAAAATGTTTAGTGCTTCCTTGAATGCCCTAATTATTTTGATAAGGAAACTATAAAGGCGAAGGAAGTTGCTGTCTGGTATACTTACTTTATTAAAATTTTCTTTTCTCGTGATTGGCTTTTAGACACACACCATGCTCGTAACAGACATAACCAGGAATGCTCGAGTTTAAATGCTCATCTGACGGCTACAAAAATATCTATATTGTGTATGTAGGTACATATTCCATGTTTTACCGAATAGACCCAAATTATCTAAGAGTCCTCCTTTAGTCTAACTTGAAATTCCTGATTTTCAAGTAAAATCGATTGAAACTGTAAAACTTTATAAAAACTTGTGTTAAATAGTCAAATAAGCATTTATACTTCTTTTTTTAACTGACACCAAATATTAAATAAACATTATTTTACATAGTGCGAAAACCAAAAAATTGAAAATACACCAGTTTTGTGTGATTTTTTAGTTCTAATCTTGTTCTAACAAGTTAGTTTTAGATATAAAAACAAATAAAACAAAATTTTAATTTTAATAACATTTAATTAACAAAACAATGCTACTTAACTAAGTGAAAGTCTTCTTTTGTCGTAAATATTACTACAACTTTCAGTCCTTACTCAAAACACGTTTTTAGCTATGAATTATGATGATGAGAACATATAACGTGGGCAGTGATTTGAATCTTAGATTATATGGCAAATGTTTATTTACAATCGTTTAATTCTAATATACCAATATATACGTATACTATCTTTTTACATTAATCAACAAAATGTACATAATTCTAGCTCCTCGGGAATAAAGATAATGTGGCTGCGACATATTGATGCAAAATTATGTATGAGAGATATCATCTATACATTTACTGTTTATATTTACAATCTGTTCATGTTTACCGTCTGGTATGTTTACAGAGCTATTAGTATAGTTTAATTTTTATTCAAGATCACCACGACTTTCTCGAAATTGAACGCACTACTTGCGATATTTACTGTCCTCTTCAAGAATACGCTACCCATAACGACTATTTATGATCTACTGTTCCCCATAAAGTCTCTCAATTTAGTCGCTAAACATTACCAAAATTTACTATAGATACACGTTTCTTTTTTACAATACTTGTCTTGTTATTCTGCAGTACACTTGAAGCGACATCAGAAAACTTGCAAGCCGGAGATTTTAACCAGACCAGCTGTAAAAAAATAAATAAACAAGAATTATATTATAAAACTATATTATACCACAAAAGAGGAATCCGCATTCCTTCGCAAAGTGTGTATAATTTTAAAAAAAATCATGTCGTTGTTGGGTTTTACCGAATACTCTTAACGTTTCTTAACGCCTGTGATAAATTAGCTCCCATAATTTATTCATAGATCACACATCCTACAACAAGATATATTGAAGATTCAACATTCTTTTACGACTGGTACCTAATCGTTCAATAGAAACCGGTTGGTTTGCCGTGTAAACAAAACCCTATTTAAAGCAGGTAAGCGACGCCAAATTAGCAAATTAGATTGTTTATACTTTGTCTACAGCTCTTACTACATATGAACGCGTAATGCTACGGCCATACTGTCGGGCTTCAGCGAAGGTTCGCGTTGTCGCAATAGGTATGGCCTAAACGTTCGTCACGTTTCCCGAAGAAATACGAATACTTCGTAATGTCGCGACATCACGCCACGAATGTTCGTCCGATAGTGTGGCCGTAGCATTAGGGATCACAAAACCGCCCCTATTTACTAAAACCGGTATTGACAGTATTAAATAACGGAATCAACATTTTAAAAAAGGAAATTGTACGTTTAAAACAAATAACTACAGTGGTTTTGACGTTCGAGATAGTGTTTTAATTCTAATCAAACAGAAGTAACAAGAGCTTTGTACCTATATTGTGTCTATAAATATTTAAGTGTTAAAACCAACTTTGACTGATCTTGACTTGACTTTCATATACAGGACCTTGCATTGAGATGGACCAGTAAGGATATCGTTGTGTGTGCCTTAGAACCTGGTTCCTTAGAACGAATTTCTCTATTTCTAACAGTTTCAAACTTTTCTATACTGACCCGTCACAATAAAAGAACATGTATAGGTTTGTCAGAAGAAATAGAGACAAATCACATATGGTCACGATCCTCATTAGTGAGGGAACGACAAAAAGAGAAAGAGATAGGTTTGTCTTTAGGGACCAACATTTTCATTAATTAAATTTTGTGAAGATATTATGTATATAGACTTATTTATGGAAGTACTATATTGTCTGTGACCAAGTATAACACATATATTATATTTCCTTTAATAACTTAGTAAATCACTTCTCATTCCATCCCGCACAGATTAATAAATTTCATTTAATTAATGTAATTTGCACGACCCACGGAAGCATCGACGTTTCTGCCGACATCGGTTTAATAATTTTAAAACTTAAAACAGTACGTTATTTTATAACGTACAAAATATCAAAGATTTTTTAGTTTAGTATTTTCAGTTTTTTTTTTAATTTTACACATTATTTTTGGACCGGTATCTCGGTATTTTCGAGATCCCGGGTCCCGTTTTCCGATCCCTAGTACGCGTTCCACATAGTCACAATATTATGAAAAGCAAGACCTGCGTAGGTCTTGCTTTATTAATTATTATTATTATTTATCACGTAATTATTAAGTACATACGTAGGTATATGAAATCGTTTAATTCATTAACAAGTTGTTCTTCATTTAATAAATATCAAATACTATACATACTATATACGTTATGATTTATGAACCATGGTACAATAGACATTTTACGCGAGATTGAAAATCTTCACTCGTGGGGATCTATAGTGAGAACAATACCATATGTCCCATCGTGTTTCAGTGAACGGACGGTCGGTACCTACACACAGGGCCGTCTTTACCAGGGGGTGCAAGGGGTGCGGTGCACCCCGGGCGCTCACCTTTTAAAGGTAATGAAAAAATATAACGCTATAGTAAACAATTACACAATAGGATATTTGACTGTCATAGGATACACAATAGGATATTTGACTGTCATAGGATACACAATAGGATATTTGACTGTCATAGGATACACAATAGGATGTTTGACTGTCTTAGGATACACTCCCGCACCCCGGCGCAGAATAGACTTAAGACGGCCCTGCCTACACAACTTCACACTACCTACCATCGGTGAAAAATTTAATAATGTACACAAAAGGAAAGCTTATATAAAAATAAAATACCAACAATACCTAAAACATTATTAACAGAGGGAGTACAAATCAAAATTGAAAGCGATAAACATTAAAACACCAATATATGTCGGACACACGGCGCGGCGCCGCCGCATGGTGGGCTCGATTACGAGTTTCATAGAAGTAGAACTAATTTTTTTCCAAAATGGAGATTTTTGTATGGAATTTGTTTAGGGGCTATTAATATGCTTCGGCACATAATATTTCATGGTTATATTCAGTATATCTATTTTAAAAACAATAAGTTAAAAAAAATTGTATGGAGGTGGTGTAAAAAAATTGTATCTCCAGAACCGCACAAATAGCCATTATATCCCCTTACACACGGTGGTTCTTCTATTTATTTGAGATTTTTAGACCAGCATTACCCAATTTAGTTTTATAATGCAGTAGAAAAGTATGAAATATATATATATATTTTTTTACACTACCTCCATACAATGTTTTTTAACTTATTGTTTTTAAAATATATATACTGAATATAACCATGACATATTATGTGCCGAAGCATATTAATAGCCACATAAACAATTTCCATACAAAAAACTCCATTTTGGAAAAAATTAGTTCTACTTCTATGAAACTCGAAATCCAGCCCACCGTGCGCCGTTGCGTCGCTGGTAGCAGTGACACGTGACCAAGCGACATACTCGTTTGTAAGTAGCTGGAAATGTATTGTATTAGCTCGCTAAAGTATTCACACCGGGCGGCGGCGGCGGCGCGGCGGCGCGGCGTTGAGCTATCTTGTGATTTGACTTGTACAACTTGTGATTTGTACAACAGAATGGAGTGGTCGCAAATTATCTCCCCTCGATAGGACCAACGACACCCTGTCTTCGTCGCTATAAACCAAATTTCCTGTTAAATCTATATTATTTCGTGAAATGCTTAATAATAAAAACAGTATTAAGCCCCAAACACACTGCTAGAGCGCGCACGGGCGCTGGAAAATTGTTAATACCCGCCTAGATACTGTCGTGTAAAAGAACCCACCTCTTCGCCCATCTTATTGTATACTTAGGATCCTAAAGATTACGGAAGCAGTACATCAACATTGTTTTTTTCTTTTCATATATGGTAATGGGATAGTTGGCACATTCTGTCTATATCAAGTTTTTCTTCGTAATTAACAATTTCTAAAAAGTCTAAAATGTATCCTGTGAATTTCCAGTCCCGTGGGAGTAAGTCAGCAGTCGCTCAGTAAATTGAAAGTAGGTTTACTGAGGACAGAAGAGGTCTCTTTGAAAGCACGCGGAAAACGCAGTCCTATAAAAGTATAAGGACTGCGTTTTATTTATTCGATTATTACAAACATTATGTGCAAAAATCACTTGAAGTTTAATAAACTATCACTATTATACCACAAAACGTATAATACACAATGTTTACAATTAATCAAACAATATTAATTGAATCTTCCGGGCTACTTGGCCTAGGTCTTCTGGAATCTCTTCTCTTTCTTCCAAATGTTTCGTCAACAACTTCGGTTGACATCTTCAGTGGCGGCTGCGTTCACTTTCGGAGAGATGTTATCTCTCCGGCTTCTCAAGCGCAACTGTCCAAGAGCAACGCAACGCAAACAAGAGAAGAGATTCCAGAAGACCTCGGCCAAGTAACCCGGAAGATTCAATTAATATGGACACCGGCCGAGAAAGCCTACACTCCACTATAATCAAACAATAACTCAACTTCACTTCTGGAGTTCCCGCCAAAAACTGTGCATCAACATTTCTTTATAACCAAAGCTCCTTTTCTGTGTTATTAGTTATTAAAAATGAAATAGAAAACAGCTTAGTATCTACTTCATTAAAACAATCAACTAGTCCGTGCTATGTATATAATGCAAAGCAGAATAAAAAATTAAAGAGAGATATATAAACTGGAAGAAGGTTTGTAGTGAAATTGTAGGAAAACTATTTAACTCTTGTGGCTATGGATTACGGAAAACAGAGTTTATATAAGTACTTGGAGACTGATCAATTTTAATTTTACATTTCTATAAATACTCCTTAGTGATTGTTACATAAATCACCCGATTTTATTGTATTTAAAATAATACAAGACTAATTTATAAATTATTTAAAAATATACCTACGCGCTACTGACGCGGTCAGAGATTAGACATTGAATATTAGAAAATAGATAATCACATATTGAAATTATGCAACAAAAACTTTGTGTCCTCCTAATAGCAAGTACTTGGTATTGTAACGCATTGGTCAATTGACATTTGAATATAATGTTTGTTAAGAAGTGTTTTGCGATGTAACCACCATAAGCCACTTTCGAATGATTTGGTAATGTAACAATAACAATTGAGTATGTTGGGTGGGTCAAAAGATGATCAGCCCATTTCATCTACAATATGAGTTTTTGATATGTAAATATGAGTGTATCGCATGACTGTCAGTGTAATAACTGCCTTAAAACTATGTCATAAGCTGTTATGAAAGTAATAACATAATGTTAAAGTTTCTATGTATTTTTTAACGCAGATATTACTGTAAAAACACCGTAGCATAGAAAAAGTGCATAGATTATAAAGTGCATAAAGAAAATAATAACAAAAAGTTTTACTGCATTTACATAATTAACCTTATATGGTGTTATAAAAATTACAAATGGTGCACAATTTCATTAATAATTTATGCAAATAGTTTAATAAAATTATTAATGGGTTTAAATTGCCCTTTCATTACATCAGATTTTTTTATAACAAACGTAACAGGATTCTATACTTCATGCTTAGGTAAATCCAGTACTATACAGTGCAACTGTGATATGGGATATATAACCCAAAAATATTAACTCACCTATGAACATCTACTGTCCATGACGGAGCATGGCTGTAAATCCAAAAATAGCATTTAAAAAAGTATCTACAATTTAAATAAAAAAACATTATAAAATAAGAAAAGTTTCGAAAATATGTACCATTTAATTTATAATGCTTTAATACATTTCTTTTAATTTTTATTTAGGCCCCGTTAACTGCTAAATTATTGTACAGCCTTGCTAAGGTTTATTTTGTGGTTAACACGATACGTATTGAAACAACCTCAAATGAGCGCTGCCCTCAAAATTTAATACAAACAGATTGGTTAAACGTCAGTTTATATATTACTTCATTATTTACAATCTCCACACTAATGTGTTTATGTCTGAATTTAACACTTGTACTTAGGTAAGTACGAATTAGGTAGTACCTAATTAGGCCTACCTAACCTATCTAGTAGTTAGGTATTATGATACCCCATATTCCTTATATCTATATTCCCGATTGATCAAAATTAACGTAAAGGTTAACGTGAAACCAGCCTGCGTACTTGCATCAAATATACTCATATGCAAGAGCATAAAAAACTATTCTATATACCTATTCCATCAAACAATCGACGGAAACAATTCAACTGCAAAGTATTTTTTGTCCAAAACTCTAAATATCCTTCTAGTGGAAATTATTGACACGTAAGAAAAATTGGAGCATGGTTTTTCATAGAAATTGGCAATTTTCATGATTGTCTCGAATTTTGACACACATGGGTCTAAATCAGGGATTCCCAAAGTGGTCCCATAAACGAAAATTGAATTTGGGGGTCGATGAGATCTAAAAATCGACCCCTATTAATTAACACAAGTTCTTATTTGAAACTTTCAAGATACTGTATAATTTGTGTTACGTGTACCAACTTGTTATAAGAATGACTAATATTTTAGTAGGAAGTATCATTGTTGTACTTTTAAAAAACTCAACAAGTCGATAAGCGTGCACAAGTTCGTACAAGATGAAAAACTCGGCAAGTCAATAAACGTGGACAAGTTCGTGCAAGATAATGTGTTCGAGCGTACAAGTCTTTCAGGCCTTTCAGTTTACTCACTTAACCAACCGCTAAGTTTTTAAATTGGTAAGTATTTTGTATCAATAGGAAAAAAACTAGAGATAGGATATTTAAAGTAATTTGGCTATGGGGGTCTGAGGTATCAGTTCATTTTGGAAAAGGGGTCTCTTGCCCAAAATAGTTTGGGAATCCCTGGTCTAAATGATATTTAAGTTTCACTTATCCAACCCGCCTAGTCGTAATATAATAAAGCTATTTAGTTTGATCAATCAATTTTAAAGTCAAAAGCATTATACATTATGGAGTTCCTTAATGATAGCTTTAGTTCAGAAACAAATGAATAGATGACAAATGTTTAAGGACATATTATGAAACGACATAAAGATTAAAGAAGCAGATGCTAAGGGTTGTTAGTAAGTCACCTGTACCCGTAATATGAGTAAGTTTTGACGCGGGGAACTGACTTTGCTTTGCTCTTCAGTGCGATGATACCAGCTGCACCAGCGCCCACTGCTGCGATCTTCGCTGCCTTCAGTCCTAAGGCTCCTGTACAAACATACAATATCCAAGTCAGCGACCTCCTAGAAACAGCAAACTGATATGACAATAGGCAGGAAAAATCAATAAAAAAAGGACTGATCGCCAACAGGATAACAAGCCCTTGAAGACCACATAAGTACCTACCTATTTCAATTCTTAGAGACAAGACACAAGGGAATTTTGATGTCATTCGAAAAACGTGCAAAAACAAACGTGGATAAAACAAAAAGAATAACCATAGTTTGTTCTCTTTGTTTATTTTTAATATTTGAATTTATTGTTACTTATGTTTTCCTTAGTGTTCCTACTGCAAAAACATTGCGAGTACTGACACAAGTATATTATAATATAAATATAATTATAATTCATAATAATTGTCATTATAACACATATTATAATATAAATATTACACATTTCAAATAACTCTTATTCATACATATTATTTGAAAAAAGTGTAATTATACTCAAAGAAACTCTACATAGGGTTTAATGGGTTTCTTACCTCAAGGCTATCTGTACTCTACCCTTTCTTTCACCAGGGAAAAATAATCCTGACCTAAAATCCTATAACCAGTTACATATCACCTCCTGTTATGTCTCAGTAATACTAATATATATCAGGAAGTAGGAACAGCCTTCAAAGTAGCGTGACTAGTAAGTGAGAGTACCTCAAGTATATATTGATAGTATTCGTAAATAAATACCAAATTTTGTCGTAAGAATAGTTTAATTTGATACTTCAGCTTGGTTAGTATTGTACTATATTGTATTATTTGTGATATGCAGTGTCCTTTGTAACTAAATATTATTAATTCTCAGGAGGTCCACTATATGTCACAATAATTTAAATTTTGATCCATTATATGCCATAGCCGCACCAATTACGAGAAGAGATAATTCGTACAATAAATTACGACGAGGTCAGGTTGATTTATCAAGGTTCTACATATGGTATAAGAAGATTCTGAAATAATCATTTTAACAAATTATTTCTCATGCAATTTTATTCAATCTTTGTATTGTAAAGGAGAAGGGAGTAATTTTCTTGGTAAACAATCAAAACTTGCATACACAAGTGCCCAGTGTTCCCGCGCATACATAACTAATTGAGAAGTAAACAAATATTGAAAATCGCACCTAGATGGCAATGACCAAATTGCGGTATCTTTACCTGTATAATGATTACACCTTGTATAATGATTTTACCTTGATTATATATTGCTTATAATGTTACAAATAACTTTCTAAATAGGAAGACAAGGTAACATCTCCAAATAGTGAATCAGTTCATCGAAAAACGTTTCATATGACACTGAGCTCATTAAATTTTTATGACAAGTATTTTTTGTTACTATAAATATATTAAATAAGATCTTAATAAAGACATGTGTCTAGTGTTTCGGCCATATCGTACGTGTAACCTTTAAAACAAGAGGCCTTGAACGCAAGGAACACGAGGCAACAACTGCAATTAACGTTTCTATATAAAGTTTAATCATCAACTAAATGTTACTCGTCAGCCAAGTATGAGGTTCCTGTATTGACTACATGCCACAGTACCTGTTTACTTCATAACGTGCATTTAATAATTGTTACTACATAACAATACACAATACTGCACGTAAACAACTAGTTCTAAAAATTTGCATGTACTCGCCATGTTTGGTAACCCTGTGGGCACTAACCTAACCAAATGTTTGATCAGAATGAGTTATAATGTTAATGCAACGATCAACGTAGGTAATTAACATGAACAGAATACAAACAGAATACCGCGTTACTCGTGTGCATCAAAATCACATATGAGTATTTGTGGTTTTGACTTTGCAGTCAATTTATGTGTTGTTACTAGGATATTAATAGTTTGATCAAAGTCAAATAAAATATGTTTTTTATTTATATTAGCGAGGACACATAAATAGATGTCAGAAATATTAATTTTCTTAGATGTATGCCATACCAAGTAATAATTTCTTCTTCAGCAGCAGTAGACCTCGCTTAGTCCTCGGAGACCTCTCGTGTGCGGGACTGTCGTAGAGAGTGTCATCTGACTGTTGTACCGCATCCACCGCAGGATAAATGTCGTAGTGCGCCTGCGCTACAACGACCGCGAGAAGGCAAGCCAGCACTATGATCGTAGTTGACTGCATGCTGAGTTCTGAAAAAAATTGCAAAGATAAAACAATGTTGAGTAAGTGGGCGGTTTCTCATACACTGCATATTTAGGACAAAATAAGCACAAACGACAGTGGATTCAAAGTTCATACGTATTACATGTACTCGTATCTCGCAAACGTAAGGTCATGTAAATATAATATAAAGTAAACTTAACACCGACACTATATAAACAGAAATTTTAAAATTAGCAGTAAGTCACTCTTATATCAAATTTAAAGTCAGTAGCTAAAAGTCATCATGTGTTGTCTGAAACTGACAAAAAATACCTGCCAAATATTCCATTTTTAACCACAACTTCTATTTTTAACAAGAATTTATTTAACCAATGAAGCGCAGTTTGGCTCAATAGAGAACTATACAAAAGACAACGATTAAAACTATGACCTTTAGGTCATAGGTTATATGAGTTTAGCTTGATAGGGTACCATGTGGTGAATCTAAAGATGAAGGAACCTTTTTCATCAAGTATATTTCTCATTTTAACAGTCTTTTTAAACTTGCAAATTAATTAAGTGAAAACAAGTTACTAAAGCACTTTTTGTTAAGATATATTGATTAATAAATAAATATAAGTAAATTGATATATAGAATATCTTTAAAATTCTTCACAAAGCAGCAAAGAAAATTTGTATTCGAGAAGGATAATGAATATGCTTCTTAACTACAACTAAGTTGCAATAATAACAATATTGACAGTTATTACAAATTGATTAATAATTTGCAAACTGGTCTACGCACCCACCATTTATTTTGACAATTCACAACAGCTAAGAATGGAATGGAAGAAAGAGCTAAGGAGCTGTTACATACAAATGTTTATGAAATATAATTTGTCTGCATTCGACTTTAAAAGCAATAAACAGTGGAAGATAAAAATGTTTTGATATAAAAGTTTGCTGCAAAAAGAGAACGTAGTGAGAAAGCATTCCGGCGGAAATTGAGACATTTCTATTTGGTTTTCGCTCAACGTTTCCTTGCCGTGCCATCTCCTCGCCGATCCGGTTGCGGCTGCCGCCAGGATAGCGTTTTCATACGTATCTCTTTTACTGTTGTGTTAACGAATACAGAAACAACATTTCTGAAACAAGTAGTATAAATAATATACAAACCTAGTATAATAAATAATAAACAAACTCGTAGATACAATGCTTTATAAATTATTGTCAAAGATTAACGTACACTGTTACAACTGTCCTGAGATTCCTCGTATTGATAACAGTATCGTAATACGAACTTGCTTGGATATTAGGTTTCTGTGAATCGGAAACTATTTACTACCGCGAACCCGTAGGCTGTGGAACGAACTGCCTCAAGAGGTCTTTCCATTATGCTACGATATGGGGTTCTTCAAAAGAGCTGTGAATAGAATTTTGCAAGGTCGGCGGCACGCCCGCATTTTCCCTGGTGTTACAGGTATCCATGGGCGGCGGTAACACTTACTATAAAAATCTATAAAAAGTCTATAAAAATAATCTATATAGTCTATAAAAAAAAACTAATATTAAAAATATTAACAGTTCGGTATTATATCTACTTGTAACGTTCGGTGCAAATCAATTACTTCACAAGCGATCTATTACTCGTTTTGTTCAATCATTTCCTTAATTGAAAGCATTAATTGATAGAAATCTTTTTATTCCCAATTGCAGTAAGAAAAATTATAAAAGTCAAAGATGAAAAGGGGAATCCAAGAGAACAAACGAAGATTTCTTGTCGTATAAATTTACTCAGAAAAAGAAGATTACAAGGTGGACAGGTGAAACGTCCATTTTGTTTATTCACAGAGAAGGCTGCGTCGTAATGTCGATGACCATGAATTTTATTTTGTTTCTAAATCAGGGCTGGCCGCCTTCCACATATGCAAAGTAAAGGCATACTAAATTTACAAATTATTACTTTATATAATTCTATTCGTTAGTATAGACGATTGCGAGTAATTTATATTGAAGTTGATTAGTGTTATACTGATATATTAAAATCATTTAAATATATTCATCTAATATGACTTTTATGATTCATTTTATTAAATGTATAAAATATCGCGATCTAAATTATTTTCATGAAATATTTTTCCTAGCAGTTGTGGAGACAGACTGATAATTTAATTAGCGATTGTAATTGAAATGATTAAACAGTTAACTAAGTAGAAATTAAAAATCAGTAGATTCTTTTGTAAAAAAATATCCTTTTATAAATCTTTATTAATGCTTTTGGTCATCTTTTCTGTATAAAACAAAGTAGCAAGTAGAAAACATTAGGTGTATCAAAGCTCATACAAGAACAAGTCTTACACTAATTGGTTTAAGTATAAGTATCATTCGTAGCTTAGAAGGCGGTATGTTACAAGGTAATTTATTAAATGTATGAACGGCCTATAAATGTATTATAGCTGATTTATTATTATTGTCGTCTATTCTAATACATAGAATAAGCCTGCGGTCAGTCATGAATTGCAGGAGCATGCCCAATGACTTAAAAAAATAATTATAACAAGTTTAGCAAGACGTACATCCAGGGCCGTCTTAAGTCTATTCTGCGCCGGGGTGCGGGAGTGTATCCTAAGACAGTCAAACATCCTATTGTGTATCCTATGACAGTCAAATATCCTATTGTGTATCCTATGACAGTCAAATATCCTATTGTGTATCCTATGACAGTCAAATATCCTATTGTGTAATTGTTTACTATAGCGTTATATTTTTTCATTACCTTTAAAAGGTGAGCGCCCGGGGTGCACCGCACCCCTTGCACCCCCTGGTAAAGACGGCCCTGCGTACATCTATAACACATAGATGGTTTCTTCTCGAATGTGCGGGTTCCAAGCAAGTATGCTGTACAATTTTTAGACATTTTTTGTACGCATGTAGAGATGTAGCATGTACGCATTATAAATTAACAATGTACGCATTGTTTTTATAAAAGGTAATGTACCTTCTGTTTTGTTTAAATAAATCAAATCAATAGGAATAATATAAACATTTCAAAGAAGAAAATACCGATCGCGTAGGCAGCTCCAATCGGAAGGGAGGTTTAACTACATTTTGAAAATAAATATTCAGAGAATAGTTGTAGAGCTTCATGAGCCCTATTCAACGACATAAATAGTGTGTATGTTTTTACGTGTAATTATTTGGGGGGTTTTGAAATCTTTACAGATATAATTCCGAAATTAAACATAAACGTTGAAACTGATTGGTGTTTAATGATGACTATTTTCCGAAATTCGTTTATTTAAGTCGTGAACTCCGTAATAGGTATATTTCGGTAACACTAAATCGTATCAATTCTATATTTTCAGGGAACACACTAGAAGCTACTCTATCTAGATGCAGTAATCGTGACTAAGCTTGAGGAGGACCGTTTGCAATTAATTATTACATTGTTCTTTACTACATGTAATTTAGATAATTAATTGATATAGTTACACTTACACATACACAAAATACATTATTCTTAAATAGTGTTGTCAAATCTTCTAACGTAAATAAACACGAGCGCTCCTAAGCTCTTTGTCCGCGAAAAAACACGTGGCGCAAGTCACCTTTACGTACCTATTACAAAAAATAAATACCTTGTTTTTAATAAGTGCACAGAACACAGCACTGCAATCACTAACTCACAGATGTGACGATGAATCGGTGTCGAATTCTTATATAGACTGCAAAAGTGATGCCTCTAGGGTAGGGCGGACGATGCACGCTCGATGATTATGGCCGAGTGTCATGGCTTATAGCCATGACACTCGGCCATGACTACTGAGAAGTGGCCATTGTTTTATTCATTCGTGCATCCTCTGTGTCTGTTCAATACATTGTCTTTTAAACTTTTCAAACCAGATGGACATTATTACATAAATTTTGCTAATAAATATTTATCGCATTTCTATACCAAACTGTACTTGCTCATAAATGTACACTGTTTATATTGCCAAAGAAATGCACGACAATAAATCAACCGCTTATATAATAAAAGTTGTGTAATTACAACATGTTAAACGCAGATATGTGTATTCTAACGGAACCACTGTTATTTTGATTGTTGTTATTATCGGAATATCAGCTACTAAATTATTTCCTATATACAAAAATGTGTATCTTAGAATATTCGTATAAATATCGAATAAAACAGGACGCCTGTCCTGGACATAGAGTCTTTACAATGGTAATTGAGAGTTTTTTTTTTGTAGAACAGATGGCAGACGAGCGGGCGGGTTACATGATTGTAAGTGGTCACCCATGGACACCTACAACAATAGGGGGGCTCGCGGGTGCGCTGCCGACTTTGAAGAATCCTGTTCGCAGCTCTCTTGAAGAGCCCCATGTCGTAGCGTAACGGAAAAACCTCAGTTGGCAGTAGACGTAATACACTCACCGGCACGGAAAGTTGGCCACGTGTGATTTTAGCTGTAGCTTGCATTTAAATAAATTTTCTTCAATAAATTAAGTGTAGGTGGGCTCGATACGTGTCGCTTTTATTTTTTTGTAACTTTTTTGAAAGATTACCATACAAATTTAAAGTTAATTTAAGACCACGCACTTTTACACAAAAAAAGAATTTTAAACACTCAATTTTAGAACGCTAGAAAATGAAGAGTTTGCTAATTTTCTTTATCGTCTATACGTATTAGAATCGGGTGTTTCCTCCTCTGGCCCTGATAACCGCCTGCATTCGATCTCGCATGCTTTGAATGATGTTTCTGACATCAACTTGCGGTATGTTTTCCCAAGCGTCCAGTACTGCATGTCGTAGCTGATTGAGTGTCTGTGGCAGGTTAGAGCTTGACTTTATCTTTCTTTTGAACATGTCCCAAATGTGTTTTATTGGATTTAAGTCCGGGCTACGAGCTGGCCACTGCAAGTTCTGAATGCCGACCTCTTGAAGGTACTTATTCACACAACGTGCGACGTATGGGCGTGCATTATCGTGCATTAAAAGGAATTGGTTGTGTCCAGTGAACCCCAAATAAGGCATAACATGATCCTGAAGGATCTCCTCGATGTATCGAGTTGCAGTTAGCCGATTATCGACGATAACCAACTCCATACGAGCGTCGGAATTTATTCCTCCCCAAACCATTATGGAACCTCCGTGAAAATTCACTGTTTGTGTGGTGGTAATGGGTAAAAACCGTTCTCCTCTTCTTCTCCAGACTCGTTCCCGACCATCTGGAGCACGTAAAGCGATTCTGCACCCATCTGTAAACAGAACTTTAGCCCATTGCTCGTGGGTCCAGTGTGCGTGGTCTCGTGCGAACTGAAGTCGAGATACTCGGTGCTCTCTGAGAAGCTGTGGACCGCGTGCTGGTCTCCTTGATTTAAAATACACTTCCTCCATGCGTCTTCTCACTGTACGTTCGCTAATATTCACGCATCTCGCGATTTGGAGCCGCTAGCGGATCTCAACAGCGGTAAGATGGCGGTTTCTCAAAATTTCCAGGGCAATAAATCGATCGCCCCGGGCTGATGTGCATCTTATGCCTCCACTGCCTGGTCTACAGATGTAGTGGCCAGTCTCCTGGTATCGTTTCAAAGCGTACTGCATTGATGAACGTGGTACATTAAGCGCTACTTCATGTTGTGTCAGGCCCTGGTTAATTAATGCTACGGCTTGTGCAACCTGAGCTGGTGATATGGGCATTTTGTTTGGTTTTAAGGTACCTCTGAATATTGAATTTAAATTACAAAATCACGAAAATGCAGTAATCTAACGGTACACTTTTCACAATACCAAATTTAAGACTTCAACTTCGTCGCTCAAATTACCAAATTCCACTAAAAGTTAAAAGAAATGTCACAGTACACTCAAACACAATGAATTACCCTCTTGAACTAAAGGTAAACATTTTTTCAAGATATCGTCATAACAAACATTCATTAGAAATACTAAAAACTTTATTTATCGCGAGATAAGCGCTTGGCCAAGATTTCGTGCCGGTATTCTTGAGAAATAATATTTAAATCAGAATTCAATATTGATACAAAGACAAATACACCACCTAGACCGAAATAAGGACGATCAACGTTATTCCCGGTTAGAGAGATTAGAGTATTGCGGTAGTGAGTAAGATGTGCCAGAGCCTATTGCCATCCCATCCTATCCTATCAATCCCCCTTTTCCCAACTATTTTTCCAAATTCATTCCTACATCTTCAAAGATTTGTCATTCTCGAATGATGTTGGCATATATCGAGGATTAAGCGAGCCCGCCGGACAATCAAACACTACCAACTGGGCTTATCGGTCGTCTAATTCGAAGATAAATAATATACGACTAATAAATAGTGCGTTGCGTTATTCCCGACAGCTGCATGTACGGCAGTACGGGTGAGTACACAATACGCCTATCCAACCGAATACGCAATAAAGTGGGTTAAAAGAAGTCTCTCATCCTAATACGAGGGTGACACTGAAAGTTTTTAGAATCTTAAAATGAGATCAGATAACATGGAAGTTGTTTTCTCCGCGACAATCGATATACTTTTTCATGTGATGAAACCATTGTGTGAAGCATTCGGCCCACCCTTCTTTAGGCACCTCTTCAACAGCCGTTTGGAAGGCCGTTGCTGCCTCTTCTGCATTCATAACACGTATTTCTTTGAGTTTACCTTTAGCTTTATGGAATAAATAAAAATCACAGGACGCAAGGTCGGGACTATATGGCAGATGACCAATTAACTCTATATTTACAGTACTCAAAAATTGCTTCGTTTGTCTGGCGGAGTGAGCTGAGGCATTATCCTGATGGAGGATCATTCTGATTCATAGACGTCATTCTTTGACAGAAGGCAAGCAGCTGTTCACATACCAGTCCGCAGTTACTGTTCTTTTATTTTCTAAAGTTATAGTAACAAAGTGACCCGATCTGTCAAAGAAAGAGGCAGTCATCTTCTTTTCAGCACTCCGTCCTTTCTTCACTTTCGTCAGCAATTCTTCGAAAGGAAAGACCCACTGTGCAAATTGCCTCTTAATTTTAGGCTCATAGCAGTAGATCCAGCTTCTATCACCGGTTACTATATCAACAGCATTTGATTGACAATTGTCAATTTTTTCAAGCATTTACAGACAACGTTTTTTCAAGCAAAAGTTTTCATTTTTCAAGCATTCCACGCCACAGTGTTTTTAAGCTTTGCTCAAATTGTGAGGAATCCATCTAGCACAAAGCTTCCTTACCCGTAGGTGATCGTATAAAATAGTTTAAAATTTACTCATACCATTACCTAATGATGCTCTTATCGACTGATATATCGTTCGTTTGTCTGCTTTAATCATGAGCCTCACAGTTTTGATGTTTTCCTCCGTCACCGCCATCGCATGACGCTCTTCTCTAACATCGTCACTGAGGTGGGTACGACCACGTTTAAATTCACTGAACCAGTTATAAACAGTGGTACTGCATATGGCTTCATTTCTACATGCTAACATAAGTCTTTTATAACTTTATTTCTGGTTTAGACCGCAAAGGAAGTCATAAAAAATCATTGAGCGAAACCTTGTTAAATCTCTAAGGGTGTAAAAGTTGCTGAGTTGTTACCGATGAGAAATCCCATCGAGCACACGTCTAGTCGTATATAAAAATGAAACGATGGCTATTCAATTTTGTTTGTTTGAAATACTTTCACGCATCAACGAATAGACGAATTGACCTGAAATTTTCCGTGATCTCTATCCGTGATCCGTGAACCTCGAAAAGGATATAAGCTACAAAATTAAGGCTCCCGTAGGATAGTGCAAAAACTCATCTTACTTTAATGCCTGCTCCCCGTGCTATACTTTTTCCATCCTAATGAAATCGGAAGAATAATGAGATACTTCCCACTGTCCACCCCAATCCATCCTATCAAATAAAGGACATAATAGGATAAAGGAAATCTTCATAATTATACTTGTACTCGCCGTCCCATCTCTTTTTAACTCCTGTGCAGAAGAATGTGGAGTGTAAAGGAATGAAGAAAACTCGTCATTTCATTATTCGCCCTATTCGCTATTCTTTCCAATATTTTTCCAAATACACTCCCAATTCTCCAATGACTCACCTAGGGATTGGCAATTTCGTTATTCTTGTCTGATATAGGTACGTAGGTATGTACTCAACAAAGTCTACGGGCGACAGTCTCCACTTATAATATCACCAGGTGAACTGGCTGCTATCTTCTTTCTATAAAAAACTACCAAGTCGGGCTACTATAAATAAAAAGTGTAATAAAAAATGGCTAGAGAACACTGCGTATTTTTTGATTTAGGTGGTATTATATAAATTTAGATGCAACAGTAGAACTTAAATACATACTGCATAGACGGCCTTCATATTTAGTTTTAGAATGCCTTCCTTAATGAAACAAAAACACGACTACCGCGAAGCTACCTAAATTTAATTCTAAAAAATTTAAAAGAAACAATTATAAAATCGAAAATAACAAGAAACAAAATTAGGTTACGTCATTAATCCCTATTTCGCATTTTGTAAATCATCAATGTAGTGTGTGGCTCCAAATATGACAATTTAAGATTCGCGCACATTACGACAGCGCCGCGCCGCGCTGCAGCACATCGTACTGCAAAACTGCGACAACGCACATAACAGAAGCGGCGGGTCGCAGCTCAACGCAATAATTTAAGTCAGCTGTTGACATTCAATTCTTCACATCATCGCACAGTGAATAACTAGCGAACTACGTCCATTAACTGCGCCCATTCAATACACATTGAGACCGGCCGCGTTGCAGCGCAAACATCTTAACAATACGGCTGGCGAGCGATCCGGCAGTGTGCTGCGCTGCAACGCGATGGTGGCATCAAGTGTGCGATGTTTTAGATGGCCCGCCGTAATATGCATGAGCTTTGAATGTACTTCTGACAATAACTGACTGATTGCAAGAACATTAAAAATATCTCAATATCTTAAATACAACAACACTTTATACCTTAAACATTATCATATTAAACATATAATGATCTTTTAGTTTATTTGAGTACAGATGATTGCAGATATTACACGAAAATCTTTGCTTTCCTTTAAACGCTTCCCAGTTGATTTCACTAGCGGCGTGCATTGGTTTTAAAACTAAGTAAGCATTTGTAGTAGGATTCGGTCTATAGATTATTTTTATTCTACTGGAAAATGTCAGTATCGAATGCCGCATTTATTTATTTAAACTTTAGTGCACAAAGAAACATTGTATAAAAGGCCCTATTGGCATTCTCTGCCAGTCAACCTTTGGTTAAACAGGAAGAAGGGCGGTGCATCGTGCAATCAATAAAAAATGACTACAAACCATACATATAATATACAGTACACATATAATACCTATGTACATTAATAGATAATATATATATAATATATATGTCGGAACAGAAGGCCGAGAATGTTCATTGTCCAACATCTTTTAGTTTTAATATTGAAATGAATACAGTCACTAAATAATGTTTTAATTGTCTTACCCCGTCACAGTCACCCCGTGACCACGTCCACTGCAAAGTGTTCGAAACGTCGGGATATAAATAATGTCAAATATACGCAATTTAAACCGTTCAAAGTTGTTTAATTGCAATGTTTTAATTGTCCTAAACAATAATTCTTAACACTACATAGTTACAATAAATGTCTAAAATCATATTAATTTATCGCCGTACACAATTATCGCTATATCGAGTTAAAGTATACGAACGTAATAAACCGAAAAACAGTTCCTCGGGACGCGCGTGCCACGGGCTCTCACTCTCTCTTCAACTCTGCTCTCATGTGGCGGTGCATCGAAACTTTGCCAGCAAAGCGTCGCTCCTGCGTCGCTTACGTTTTGTAGCACCCATTACCAATACCAATCTGCCAATAACATTACCAATCTGTCAATAACTTATCAATCGCGTGTGGGTCACCGGCATTATAGTAACTAGGTATAGAGAAAATACTCATGAGCACTATAGTTAGTAAGTTCTGCTTATCTGCCTATATGACATGCAACTGATATTTTACCAACATTGACCATGCTACGACATGAAGATTCCATAATGGGAGACAACAATAACTATAATAACAACGATTGTTATTGTACCGCACCGGCTTCCTATTAGTGGACTGTATTTAACGATGTGGATGCAGGTACGATTGTTGCTTGCTGTATATACTGGTTATTTCTTCAGGATGCCAATACAAACATTTCATCAATTTTCTTGTTTATTGTTCAACTGTACAGCTCGGAATGAATCTACTTTTTTTTTTTTTGTTAGGAGAGACAATCAGGAAAATCCTGCATTGGACACCTGGCACCATCTAGTCTAGCTGGGCCAGCCTAGGTAGTGTCGGACTCCTACCGACTAAAAACCTGATTGCCTCAACATCGTGTATGTCTAAGTTCTTGTGGCCCTGGTGGCCTTTCAAGAGTCACCGGTCGCGTTGATGTAGGGCGAGCGCAGAAGGCGCTCAGCCAGGAGAAAAGTGTGTGTTGCAACAGCTAAGGGCTCCCCCGCCGGTAAACCGGCGGAAGGAACGGACCTCGGCTTAGGGCGTTGCATTGGGGGGATACCGCGGGATCGCGTGTCGGCGAGAAGCGCCCAGGCATGTGTCGATGCCTAGTGAAAGTGTTGGCTGAGGGCCGGTGTGTGTTAACGGTGTAACGAGGGGGACGTCCACGTCTCGGCCGGCGGGGACGGTGTCTGTGTACTGTGTTTGGTTGCAGAGTGGGAACCGCATTGGCAGCGGTGATCGGGTCGTCGGGATCGTCCAGGATGTGCCGCGGGCGACGATAGCGCGGAGGGGCACTCCTGTCCGGTATGTAGGTGAGGGAAGAAACAATCAGGGGGTTGGGATGGTTTGGGATAGCGTCATAGTAGCGTCGGGCAGTGTCTGTTATGTATTTGACGATGGAGGGAAGCTCCAAGTCCTTGTGGAGGTCAACGTTGCGCAAGTACCATGGTGCGGCCACGGCCTTGCGCATGAATCTATTTTGCAATCTTTGGAGGATTGCAATGATGGAGGGAGCTGCGTGTGCGAACACAACGCTAGCATAGGTCATAATGGGACGGACGAGAGTTTTGTATAATGTCAACTTATTTCTAAGCGACATTTTACTTCTCCCGCCTACGAGGGGGTTGAGACGACCGAGCACAAAGGTGGCTCGGTTGCGGACGGTTTTGATGTGTTCTCGGAAGGTCAGTCTATGGTCTAGAGTGACTCCGAGATACTTGGTCTTCCTGACGAGAGGAATTGTTTGACCGAAAAGGGTTATCGGGAGATGGGACAGCTTAGGCCTATGAGCGTTAGCCCTGGGAAAAGGGAAGCACATGGCTGCACTTTTCGTCGGGTTTATCTCTATCCTCCACCTCGCAAACCACTCACCTAGGGCGGTGACTGCGCGTTGGAGGCGTAGAGATACCATACGTAGGTTCCTATCTGAGGCGTAGAGGGCGGTGTCATCCGCGAAAAGGGCGAGCTCTATTCCTGGGGTGTGGGGGATGTCGTTAGTGTAGAGGGAATAGAGCGTGGGTGCTAGAACGGAGCCTTGTGGGACTCCAGCTCTGATTGGGCGGGGGCTAGACAGAGTGCCTTCGACTCTCTCGAACGTAAGGAAGTCTCTGATGATGAGAATGAGACTTTCTGGCACCTCCAGTTGGTACAGTTTATAGATTAAACCGTTGTGCCAGACCTTGTCGAAGGCCTTCGCTACGTCGAAGAAGACAGCTAGGGTTCGGAAGGGCCTCTTTTGATTGAGACGCGGGAGTATGTGCTCCGTTATTCGGTGAACCTGTTGGACACACGAGTGCTTGGCTCTAAAGCCGAACTGCTCGTCAATGAGAAGCCTTTTTGAGTTAATGTAACTCAGCAGGCGAGAATGGAGGACTTTTCCGTAGATTTTAGCCATTGTATTCAATAGGCTAAGGGGTCTGTAACTAGAGGGATCCGAGCGATGTTTGCGCGGTTTGGGGATGCCGATGACGACGGCTTCTTTCCAGGCGACTGGAAAGAGATGATTTCTCATGGCAGCATTGAGGATGGCCACGAGGAGAGCGATCAGATGGATCGGGAGGCTTTTGAACACCTTGTTGGGTATTCCGTCGATTCCAGGAGATTTTTTGATTTTGAGATTTTGGATAATCTCCTGGATTTCTGTTACCGTAACCGGTAGAAGGGAGTCAGAGGGGGGGATGGAGGCTCGACGCCCCACCTCTCCGTCAACCGAGTCGACGTGGGATTCGTCCACCGGCTGACGGCTGGGCCTCCAAACTGTCGGCTAGGCATTCGGCCTTCTCTGCATCGTCAAATGCGGGAGGTCCGTTTGGTCTTGTCAGTGGGGGAAACGAGGCTGTATTGTCTGTTTTCATAGACTTCGCCATCCGCCAGTAGGCAGTGTGTGATGGCGAAATCTCTGACAGCAGGGATTCCCAACTGTGATTTTTGAATTCAGCAGTGCGATGCTTTACTTCCCTTTGTAAGGCTCGCATTCTACGCCTATTCTCGTCACAGGGGAAAGAGTCATAAGCACGGATGGCTGCGTTCTTGTCTCTTATCAGCTCCCTTATGTCCTCAGGCAACTCCCAGCGGCGATCGTACGCCGCTGGGACTCGCCTGGAGGAGCTTTGGATTAAATCCTTAAGGTGGCTGCCGAGGCCAGAGACCGCCGTGTTTGTGTCATCCGCACTGGTCAGGTAGTCGGGGATGGGTCGAGGTGGGGAGAGCTGGAAGCCTTAAGGGCTTCTTTCAGCTTGGTCCAGTCAATAATCGTTTTGTCTTGGAGAGGTGGATCGGTCTGTCGTCCTAGTTTCATGACTACGGGGCGATGATCGGAGTCTAACTCGGAGAGGGGTTCTAGCGAGTTTAGACGTAGGGTAACGTTTTTAAATAGGGCAATGTCAAGGATGTCGGGTCTGTGGGTAACATTACCAGGGTAATGAGTTGGCGTCATTCAATATCACGTCAAAGTCGAGTAGGTCAATGAGTCTGTTAAGGCGATTTCCGTTAGGGGTGGAGGTATGACTATTGAAGCTGGGGTGCTTACAATTGAGATCTCCTGCCAGGATAACTGAGTTACCTAAGTCGAGAAGCGACTCGAGATCAGTCCTGAGCAGTTCTCTGTCGGGGGGGGGAATGAATCTACGGACATTCGTTCCTATATTTATATAATTTTCGCTTAGTATGTCGACCAATCAGAAAGCTTGTTTTAATTCTGTCGTCCAATGACAGCGGCTACATTTCTCTATTAATTCCGGCTCTCTGATTGGTCGAGCAAAACGACAAAATTTTGATCTTTTGACAAAATTTACTAAACAATTTGTACTTTACGGCTTATAACTATAATATTAACTAAAAAATGTAATTTGCGTAACAACCAATCAAACAATAACAATGTTATCTATAAGAAAAATTAAATAATAAAATTATGGAATCTATACAAACAAAGACTTAAAACTATTGTCGCATCAGTCGTCCCGAACAGTTATGACTTTCACCTTCTCTTTAACCACACTATAACTAAAGTATTGAAAAATAATAAATGAAACATTAAGTAATTTCGTGCGGAACTATACCGATGCGCGGACTCATCCCTTCCACAGACGTCCAGCGCTCTTTTTACGTGACGATATAGTACACCTAATCTTATTTTCTAAATGGTTACAGTTGGAAAATGCACAGACCATTGATCAATTAAATTGTAAACTAAATAAAATAAATTAGATTATAAACTTATTCCGAAAGTTTTATACACAATATCTACAAGATTACATTGCTATCAACCTACTAAGTATTTACTTAGTAAGTTACTAAGTAGTAGGCAATGACTTCAATAGAAGTCATTGGTAGTAGGTACCTACTTATGTAGATAATATGAAATATAAAATAAACATTTTGGAATTCTAGAATAGAACCCCTTTAGATGGGAGCCCACTCAAAGGAGTCGAAAACTATAGGCATGCTTTTATTTTATATAATAATAATAAATACAATATTTATATATAAACTTTGAAAACCGAAAAAATAGTATCAGTTACACAATATTTGCGGCTCATTGACTGGCATGTAGTAACGAGCGCTTCCTCGAACGGTGCGTTTATTTAGTAATATGAGCGTGCACATGTAATTTCTAATTACGTCAAATTGCGTGGGTGAAGTGACATAAGGCTGTTACGATTTGTGGCCGACAAACGTAGCACGTGTGTGCTTTTCGAGGACTGCAAATGAGCCTTGATTCACGCGCCTGTCTTACAAATTAGCGCTTGCGGCGGCAAAAACCATAAATAAAAACGTCCTGCGCCTAGTTTTCACACATTAATCTTATGTGATGAAAGTCTGCCACCATTGAAATTTTTTAGATTTGAATGTGAGTTAAATTTGTTACAAAATTACATTAAAAATTAAATATAGGTTCTCTTACAGCATATCTTCGTTCGTTGATGGTTTCTTCGGCACTGTCTTCAGCGTGGCGTGTTGAAGAATCTACAGGAACATTTGATCAAAAATCTACAGGATTTCCTGATGTTTCTATTTCTACGACTCGTACTTCTGAAATTTCTTAAGTATCTGTTTGTTGCATTGACGAGGACAAAGGTTAAGTCTGAGGGTCTCGTTTTTCTAGGATATGGACTTTGATCAGATCGGGTGATGACAGGAGAACTTGAAGTGGTTGGTTGGTGGTGGTTGGAATTCGGCATCATGCGGTCGGTCTGTTTTCAATGAAAACGACGTCTCTTGTATTAACAATTGCTCTGAGATTCTGGAAATAGACTAGGCGGTAACCTTTAGAGTCAGTAGAATAACCCACGAAAGTGCAGGCTTGAGTTTTAGATACGAGTTTTGTGCGCTTTTCCTTTGGAACATGCACATTAGCCACGCAGATGAGAAGAGTTGACGTGTTTCCCAGTCCGTCGCTCCTCTGGGACTTTATTATTTAACGCCTGAGTAGGCGAATGATTTTTTAAATAAATAACTGTATTAACAGCTTCAGCCCAGTATGCTTTAGATAGCTTCGAGTCATGACGTATGGTTCGCGCTTTCTCGAAAACCGTGCAATTAACTCGTTCACCAATTCTATTTTGCTGAGGATTGTATGAAATTGGAGTTTGGTGGACAGTTCCGGTTTCCCTCAGAAAAGTGTTCATCTCGCGATTTACAAAGGTCACGATAATTATCGGAGCGTAATATTTTAATTTGTAAACCTGTTTGGTTCTCTATAAGGTGTTTGAACTCCACGAATTTGGAAAATACTTCGCTTTTGTTTTTAAGTACTAAGTATCCAAACGTTTTACGTGTAAAACCATCACTAAAAGTAAGTAGGTAAGTAGATGCCCTACCTAGCACCATCCCATGAATGCGTACTTCCGCATAAATCCGAATGAATTAATTCTAATTTGCTCGACCTACTTGTAGTATTCTTAAGCGACCTTTTTGCGAATTTCCCTTTTAGGCAAGGAATGCATAGTACAAGATCCCACCGCGTGATTTCTACGTTCATCTGTTATTTAATCAAAATACAATTATTAATAGAGAAATACGGTTCTGCCGGGTTGCAAGTACTTTTAATTAAAATTTAATTATTTTTTTTTCGAACAATTTCGTTCACTTGTTTTGAAGATAAAATATAATTCATTTCAAAGAGAGATATGTAAAGAACTTAAAAAGTTAGGGTTGCCGTTTTACACTTGGCCGCAACCCCTTGTCAACCAGGTGTAAACAGGTATAACTTCGTTAAATTTATACGTTCATACAATAATTATCTATAAAAATTGTATTTTGATTAAATAACAGATGGACGTACAAATCATGCGGTGGGATCTTCGACTAGCAGGTTTGATCCAATTTGTCAGAGTGGTTTATGCCCAAATTTTTATTTGTTAACAGGTTCATTGCCTTGACATTTAGATGGCCTAGACGTCTGTACCACAGTGACGCAGACTCTTTGCAAGAAATAGCTTGCGTCGCAGTCTCAGATACGTCAAGCCTATACATGCCTTTCGTAATTATGGGCGGTTGCTATGACAATATCTGAGACTTTGCATTTATCCTTGATAATAGGGGCACCCTTTTGAAAAAGTAAAACAACAATATCCTTTTTGGACTAAATTAGGTACTCACCGATAAAAGGTTTGTAGCTAGTTTCGGTACATAGGTACAAAACGTCTATAATTTCGTTATTATTAGAAGAAATATTTAAGCTCACTGTACCTTTATCTTCATTTAGGATTTGCTCATTGTTCGCAACTGTTACAGGTTTGTTTAACTGGGACATATCCTTGAACCAGTCTCCTCTGTTACACATATGAGTACCTAGTTGCGCCAGAATCAATAAACCAATCCTTACTTGCACCTACGGGAAAAAACATGAAAACAAGTGTTGTGTTATCAATCTTAACTACATTCTTAAAATTTTTCTTTTTGTATTTGTTTCGTCGTTTCCTAAGTTTTTCAATAACATGACCTGACTTCTTACAAACAACACAGAACAATGTGTTTAAGGAAGAAGCTAAGACACTGTCTGTGACACGAGTGGGTTTCCTACGCAAATCTACTTTCTTCAATAACTCTGAAGCGACGAAATCGGTCGAGATCGCTGCTCCGGAGTGCTCGAAGGTCATCACCATGGAGTTGTACTCTTCAGTAAGTCCGGCAAGCATGGTTATACCAAGGAATTCGTCATCTACGGATGCGTTGATATCCACAAGCTTCTCTTGTGTGTCTCGGATGTCATTAACGTAGGTTTCCCTAGTTTGTGCGAGGAAAGCTTTGTATTAACTAGCTTTCTGAGAAGGTTAAGGCGTCGTAATAAACCACAATCTGCATAAGTAATCTGAAGTCGCGTCCACATCTCCGCTGCTGTCTTAGCTGGCATTATGATTGGATAAATGTGTTCTTTGACAGATAAGGCAATTTTAGATCTTGCTTTGGCGTCCTTGAGATTGAAGACGTCAACTTCCTTCGCATACTCCCCTGGACGCTGGATGCAGTCCGATAGCTCACAGTCAATCAGAAACACTTTCATCGCAAAACTCCGTGACGTATAGTTCCTTTGGCCGTCTAACATTGGAATGGCTGTTGAGCCTGCAGACACAATAATAGGTTGCTGTTGGCCGCTGCGTGAACCACGTGTACCGAATTCATTTGGTCTCCTTTCATTGTTTATGAAAACAGGAATCAGAATTTCAAAAGACAAAATTATGGGTAGCCCGCAACCTAAAGGCTGTTCCAGATTGAGCACCGGATTTAATTTAGAAAAAAAAATAAAGTCATTGTTTCTCCAGTTACGTAACATGTGGCACTGTCCTGTTAGAACCACAGTTGATCGAGCTCCATATCTTCCAGTTGGTGCCAACTCCTGTAGCATGTTCGGATACCTCTTTATGCCTACCTAAATACCGATTCCTAAAACAAATGACCCTATGATGCCGCCGAACCAAAAGCCGCACCAAACTGTAACTATTTGGAGTTCTGTTTTTCATGAATTTCATGAGGAGTTTCCAAGCCCCACATACGATAATTTTGCTTATTAACGTATTCGTCAAGGTGAAAATGGGCCGCGTCACTAAAAATGATTTTTTCGCCAAAATGATGGTCCACTTCATTCTGCTCTAAAATTCATACTACCTACATTGCTCTTTCGTGTAGCGTTCCATGTTGATTAATTACAATGTCAAATGTGACATCTATAAATAAACCTGGGTTGCCAACCGCCAAACAAAAAAATGGCGGTAAATTTAAATCCGGTGCTCAATCTGGGACACCCTATACTATTCTTTAGGATGGTAAAGAATATAGCAGAGTGCCTTTTACATAATTTTATTATGCAATTTTATTATATACAAGGTAAGAAACTATTTTCTCTTACACTAACAAAGGAATGATCCAACATTATTTTTTGTATATAATATTTAAAATACTTAAACATGGTATATGGCCAGGTGTTCTATAAATATTAACCATGAAGGTTTATCAGTAATAGTTATATTAACTTATTAAAATAATACTTTCAGTGGCCTCTTGGTCTAGGGGTATGATTCCTGCTTTGGGTGCAGGAGGTCCCGGGTTCAAATCCCGGAGGGGCCCTTTTTTCCCCATTTCTCTCTCTTGTGTAAATTTTACATCACTACATAGTACATTACTATAAATGTATCTAGGATCTAATTTTATAAACTCAGAATTAACTTCTTAATTCCTTTTTAATTTGTCTCAAATGGATAAAAACTATTATTACTACGCCATCTAGTATCACAGGTATAAAATACTTACAATTGAAACAAAACTGCGCCACCTCTGCACAGAATATGTCAATACCATCTATTGGCGTATTTTAATATAAAACTAGTCAAGTGACGCCCTCTACAAATATACATATGAACATACTCGGTGAAGATGGCGTCCTAATCGAAAAAAACAGCTGTTTGATGACGATGTTTTGCTTTCCATTCGTTGATAACTTCATGGCGTTCAGTCACTAACCAGTGAGAATTCTGTGTTCGCTTCTGTGACTTGTGTTGTGTTGATACGTTTGGTATTTTGCAGACAAAATTATTTGAGCAAGTGAACTAGTTTGTTTATTCTACCTTTTCTACGTATAATCGTAGACGGAGTAAATATTTCTTATCGATTGACAAGGTGTGAGATTAAAAAGCTTTTGTGTTCACCTGACATCTTTCACAAAGGATAAACGAAGATTTTATTGTATTCCACTGTGTACACTTCCAAAACACACATTACGAAACATGTAAGTAAAACCTTTAGTTTAACAATGATTTACTGAACAAAACAAGAATTTGAAGAAAAAAAAAGTAAGTTTGTACAACCCTTTCAATTTTTTCGTTATTGATTTATTTACCTACTTCCATCAGCGCACGAAAGGTACCTTACATTCGAAAAGCCTGTGGAGGTTCTACGTCATACAAATTGGACTTAATGAGTAATTACCTACGTTTTCAGTGTATTTCGGTCACAGAAGACCATGTTTTACATTGTTGCTGTGCATATTTCATAAAAAAATATTGCCTCTATATTTATTATTTTCATTAATATAATAACAAAAACCAACAATGTAGGTATATCATGTAGGTAATGATAGTATATCATTATATGATATTAGTAAATATCATGTAGGTTTTCAGTCCTTACATCCCTCATGTACTAGTCAATATGCATGAGAAGGTCCATGTCTATTAGTGAATACTGAAAGGGCTGGTTGCATTGCATTGCAAGCATCAAAGGAACAGAATTACAAATCTCAGCATGAAAAATGTTCACTGGCAAAATTTTTTTAACACATGAATGACATGACATGAAATTTTTTATTGTAGTGTGTCACATTGGATCATAATATTATTTTTCTTTATGGGTCTTTCTCCTTCCTTCTACCCTCTTTCCTAATTCACCAGCAGTCTATATAAAAACAATTACATTTTAAATAAGATGTCAGTCAATCTTTAAATGTAATTTATTTGTGAGTTTTCCTCATGGTCATAATCTCTTGTAGTGTGTAGTACTTTTTGTAGCTTGTCGCTTACTTTAACTGTGAAATGAATAAGAAATATGGTATTGACAGTGTTTATTTAAATATTACCCACAATGCCTTCTACCAATTAAAATTCAAACAATGAAGCAATATTTTTATTTATAGATAATTATATGTGGTTTCCATATTGTCTGAATGAAAGGGGGCAATACATACCATCAAATGTCATACATACCCAAGTAGCAACCTTGGTAGACGTAGAAAGTACACAAAAGGACAACTCAGTGTAACTCGGCTTTTACTGAAATTTGTTTCCATAACAAATGGTTCGCTTAAAGAACATCTAGGGATATGCAATCATAAACATGAAATAATTGGACTTTAGAACATTCTGCATTTTTTATGCAAATTGCTATAAATTTTGCTTACAGATACAAAACTACCATCATAGATCTTACACTAGTAAAATAGTGAATTGTGAGCTCATGACTAGGTACTATGTGATTAATTCTGTCAATTAGATACACAAGGAGGTATGGGGCCCACATGTTTTATAATATAAAACACATATATTTATGTGAATGAAACAGTTGGACTTGACTAAGAGACTAATAAAATCAGGGGACAAACATGGAGCTAAACTACTGTCCAGCTACAATTATAAGCAGATACAACACAAATAAATGTATTGCAGAGAAAAAATAGTTATTCTGATATTATAGCTCATCATCTTAAAGGCAGATTAATACTAACAGCCTTTAAATCTCATAATACAACCGATTGGTAATTTGGTCTGATCCCAGATTCAAAGCTCAATCAGACATTCATTGTTAAAGACAGATGTTTGTTTGGGTATGGTGGTGTGTTTGTCTTTGTATGTGTTTTTGGACCCACAACACAGGGAATCCTAGTGTGGACCATTGAGTGATAAGTTATTAATAAAAAGAAAAGATGAAGAGATCATAAATTGAGTTGCAATTTATTGACATGTTATGGCACTAAACAGTCTAATGACATTCTTAGATTAACAAAAGCACAGATTAAGGACGAGTTCCAAAACATCTTTCACCATCTATGTATTTCATGCCATATCTTATGAAGATAGAAAAGGTGCACCACATTTTGGAACTCATCCTAGGTTAACCATTTTTTTTTTTTGGGTTGTTTTAAAATTATATTGCCATAAATCTTATTGATAATAAAATAAAAGTCATTATCCCTGATAAGAAGTGTTTAAATTAAGAATTTCACTCGTCACCTACGCAATAACGCGACCCTACTTTTTGTAGCTGATGTCGAAAACTCACGTTCACTCGCGCTAAGACGCGCTAACATTATCAGTTATCATATCACTGCTGTGTCGCCTCGCCTTTATTCTTTTAACCGTTTCAAACAGTCACATACTCAAATTGATCGAAAATCTCATTTTAAACACCTAAGTACCTATCTAGGACAAGCACTTATCGCAACGGCACATTGGCCCGCCTTACATTGCACATGCACACATAACATGACCCGCCCTTCCGCGTGCATTGCACCTTCACTTTGCAAGGCCATATATGTAGTCATTTGTAGTCTTTTCTCTTAGTTTCCAATGTTCAGGTACCTATTCAACGGACAATATTGTCTGGCCTGTTTAGCAACGCTATATAAATGCTACCTTATTGGGTATATCCAGTATCAAAACTTTTATATTCGTACTTCGAAGATTTATGTAGGCTGTGATTATAGGTATTATCTGTGTGGTTCACACTATTCGTGGTGCACTGTATTTGAAATTTATCATAAAAGAACGATTTAGTATGTGTGACTTTCGGATTTGCATTGTGCGCTAAATAGAGGAGCATGTAGGTCAGTAAACACTTCCGCCTCGACGCCGGCGCATATACGCTCAAGTCTTGCCAACTATGCGCTCTTTGCGGCGATCATCAGTCGACCATGGAGTTGTATTAATTTTATTATATATTTGCCGATTACACGACTGACGACACTAGTTACCTATCATTTATTTGGTTTCCCCTTTAAGGCTGGAATATCAATTATTTTATTGCCAAACTGCGTTCTGCCTATTTTAGAGACCTACTTTACAATTGCTTTTTTTATTTTGCGTGCTCGTGAAGATATTACAACGTGTCCGGGTTTCCTCATTAGAGGCTCCTATTGATACGGAACTTCCCACGAGATATTTTTTACAACACTACACTTTATATACCGATCACCTTTATTTACTGCACGCAGCCCAAGATCTTGACCCACATGATCTCGTTATTGTTGTTAATTCACTTATTCACTTAGGCAGACATCATGATATTTTCAGCCCCACTGCGTGTGCACCTACGCGTCATCCGACACATCACAAACAACACCAACTACGTCGCACAAATTACCATGTTTACACGTACAGTTACTGGAATTAAACCATCAATAAAGACTTCATTTCTTCACCTACTGAACTCGAATAATGAAAAACTAGCTTTGTATGAAATATTAAATTTGTAAATGAGGTTGTGACCTAAGATTAATAAAACAAATGTCATTAATTGTGACATCATTTCCTGGTAACCTAACTAAACAAAATGTCAAAGCTAAGAAACTTACACGACATTAACAAATATGTGTGTTACTATTACTAGCCTACTTACCATCCTCGTGAAGTCTCAACATACAATAGTAACCTTTTATCTAAATTATTTAAAGAACAAGAAACCCGCCTGCGTCCCAACTCCTATATGAACACAATATATTAAAATAAACTAAAATTAATGAAACAAGGGTCTGATACTAAATTGTCAAAATAGTAGAGTCATTTATAAAACGAAACAAACAAACCATTTGTAGTATTTTGTTGCAATTATGCAAACTCGTTTCGTTAATTTTTTAATATATATGTGTTCACATGGAGTTGAACGCAGTCGGGTTATTTGTTCTTTAAATAATTAACTTATTTTGCAAAGAATCATATTTTTGCTAATTGATGTACAACTTCTTGGCAACATCTACGACCTTTTTTATTTATTTATTTATGTAATCTACAGCCTTTTATGTAACTTTTATGTTGTTTAACAATTATGTTGCCAATGCTAATGGCCAATACAGATTACACTGACATTAAGTACAGTATTAAATAGATTGTGGGCAAGTAAAGGTGATTCTTTATTATTAACAATGTTTGCGTTGATGTGTCCGTTTGTGTGTGTGTGTGTGTACCCAGAAGAGGGTGTGTAGTGTGTATGTGTATTTGTTTAAGATGAACTTTAAAATATTTGTGAGGAAATGGGTTTCAGGAGATATTATAATGATTTTGATGCTTTTTTATGATTTCCGTTTTTAATTTTTTCTTACTTAATAAAAATATATCAACATCTGCGTAATATATATTGTAATTCTGCATAATGCGAGAAAGGACTGAATTTTGGGCGTACCTTGTTTTGACCAGAGGAACATCAAACAACTCGGTATGCCTAGTACGGCTAGTTGGCGCCCGTAAGGACACTTCGGTCAGTAGCTGGGGACAGTCGACTTCGCCTGACCATAAAGCGCGCAAAAGCAAAATTCCATGTTGACGACGCCTAAACTCCAATGGGTCAACATGGAAGAATTTACAGTTAGTTAGATAACAATCAACTGATTTATTATCTTTAAAACATAAGAATTTTATAAATTGTTTTTGAACATGTTCTACTGAGTCTGTATAGGTTAAATATTGAGGTGACCAAATGCTACAAGCATACTCAAGTGTAGTACGCACATAAGTAAAATAAAGTGCTTTGATGCAGTCAAGGTCCCTAAAGGGTTTACAGACACGTTTGACAAACCCTAGCCGCTTGTATGCTTTATTACAAATTAAATTAATATGCTCTGCCAATTTCATCTTGGAATCCAAACGGACACCGAGATCCCTAATAGGGCCATTTCACGTCAGATCACTCGGTCAATATTTTTCATGTCTTTCGATTTTTATGAAATTTGGCATGCTCGTTCGGGTACCCAAGAGGGTTCCAAATTCCAAATTTGAGGTCAGTCGGTCAATGAGTCATGAAGTTACCGGTCACTGAAAACGGGTCAATTTTCGGGTCACGGCCGGACATGTATTAGATTATCGCTTATAACTCCCTCATTTATTGAGCTAGAAGGTCATGTAATATATCATTGAAAAGGTATTTGAAAGCTGAATCAAATGGTGCCAATATCTCAGAAATAGCATCATAAATAAAAAAATTACGTTTCCTAAAACTTCATGGACCTTGTCCTTGACCTAAAAAAAAAGTATACCAACAGATTTTTTAAATCTTTGTGGAATCTGATTCAGCATCAAATGTACATGAATACTGCAAATAATCAGGGTGGGTAACTCATGGGCTCATGAGATATTGGTGTTTTTGTGACACTGCTGCGTCGCGATTTTGTGACATTTCGCAATTTGATGTATTCAGCAAATCAAAACTGGTAAGTTATTACATAGCAAGTGATGAGAGTCAGTTAAAGAGTAGTGAGTTAGATAATATAAGTGAGACAACATATTGCTATCAGATGGAAATATATATGTTATTAGTTTCAACGTTTGGCGGTAAACGTCATTGCGCATAAGAGTTCTTGATAAGATTTCAGTGTACATAAACGTGTTGTTGCTATGTATTCTTCATATTCAACTTAGCTGTAGCCTCTGCTGCTACTGCAGCGCTTAACTGATACGTCCTTCCTGTCGGAGTTGTTGGATTCACAGCCATTATTACATGTCCATGAGCAATGACCAGATCATCATTTATCTTTGGAAAAGTGAATGAAGGCGATGGACCGGCGGGATGCGGAAATCGAACTTTCACTTCATGTCTCTCATCAATACGTTCCAACACAAACGCAAGCCACCACTGTTAGTCATACTCACAGATGATATTATCCACTAATTTCGTTCCTTGGTATCAGTTCGCGGAGATTTGCCAGTCTTACGGTGGTAGAAGACACAGCATTAGAATACCGCTTAACAGTTAAATGATTTCTGGTCGTCGCCAGTGGCAAATACGCATGAAACTTGTGTGTTCCAGTCTCTGCTGCCTCTAGTCTCTCATGAAGAAGCGACTCTTCAGACTCAATCTCCGATGTCTCGACAAAACGAAATTCAACTGATGTGATTTGATTTGTTACAATGCATTAAATTGTCCATTGACCCAAGTTATCAATTATAGTTAATGATATAATCTGTCACACAGAAGTCTAGTAGGCCTAGATGCATTTTCTATCAACAATCATGACTATGATAATGAAAGTTTGACAAGTTTAGAAGAAAAGAAATTTTTGTTTTTTTAAATTAAATATTTTGTTAAGACAAAGATGGCGGTTTTCTTGTACTTCTTTGTAAACTTGTTTGATGAGCATTAGTCATTAGCTTTAATGTCATCTATGACTAATATATTAATAACTATTAGGTAATGACAAGTTACTGGCTAAACTCCGAAATGTCACAAAATCGCGACGCAGCAGTGTCACAAAAACACCAATATCTCATGAGCCCATGAGTTACCCACCCTGATTATTTGCAGTATTCATGTACATTTGATGCTGAATCAGATTCCACAAAGATTTAAAAAATCTGTTGGTATACTTTTTTTTTAGGTCAAGGACAAGGTCCATGAAGTTTTAGGAAACGTAATTTTTTTATTTATGATGCTATTTCTGAGATATTGGCACCATTTCATTCAGCTTTCAAATACCTTTTCAATGATATATTGTATTACATGACCCTCTAGCTCAATAAATGAGGGAGTTATAAGCGATAATCTAATACATGTCCGGCCGTGACCCGAAAATTGACCCGTTTTCAGTGACCCGTAACTTCATGACTCATTGACCGACTGACCTCAAATTTGGAATTTGGAACCCTCTTGGGTACCCGAACGAGCATGCCAAATTTCATAAAAATCGAAAGACATGAAATTTTATTTTATTTATTTTTGAGTGATCTGACGTGAAATGGCTCAATAGAATTAACGGATTCAATGACTGTGTTGTTTATTTTATATTGATAAGAAATAGGTTTAGTTTTCCGTGTAAAACTTACTTGGACACATTTCTTAACGTTCACAGTTATTCTATTTCTTTGATAGTACTTTGCTAGGTTATCTAGATCATTTTGTACTAATAAGCAGTCGTTGATCGTTTTGATATTTAAATAAATCTTATTATCATCGGCGAACATCAGAAACTTGGAATATTCAAAGCTGGTATATATATCGAAAAGGTAGGCATTATAGAGAAGAGGTCCTAAAATTGAACCCTGTGGAACTCCTGGGGATACATGAACATAATCACTACATGAGCTGCCAATCCTAACCGCCTGTCTTCTATTAGTGACGTAGGATAAGAACCATCGATGCAGGTTTCCGCGAATTCCAAGAATTTGAAGCTTTTGGAGCAATATAATGTGATCCACTCGATCAAATGCCTTCTCGAAATCCGTGTAGATCGCATCGACCTGATGACCCCCATCCATGTTTTGACAAATATAGTTTGTAAACAGCGCTAAATTGGTTACCGTCGAACGTCCCTTCATGAAACCATGTTGTTGATCTGGTATTGACCTAGTTAGTAAGGGATACACACTCGTCTTAATTATTTTTTCAAAAACTTTGGCTGGAACATTAAGGATTGATATGGGACGATTGAAAGAGGCTTAGCGAGGCTGGAAGCGCAATTTAAAATTCTGGGATTTTGTCACTCCCAGGACCCTTGTTGGGATCTAGTTGGATCAGAAATTTATATACTATAGATTCAGATATAATTAAATCATGTATAGTATCTGGGTATAGTATGTATAGTATCTTTTTTACAAGTATTTGACTATAATGTCGAAACGTAAATACCATGTCATACCTAGGATCAACCTGTTTTCTCTGCTGGATATAGGCCTCACGCAATGCTCCACACATGACCCTGTACTCTTTGAATCCAGTTACCGTAACTATAACCAGCCCTTTCAGTATCCGTTGCTGGACGTGTGCCTCGTTATGCACATTGAGGCATCACAGATGTATAGTATAACCCAAAAATGCCACGCTGGCCAAGCGGATTAGCTAGTTATCAATTAAATTTTGTACGGCAGCCATCTTAAAATTTTATATTTTGATTTATTACGCACTCTCGTTAGATTACTGGAGGTTTTCTATATCATTTGTTCAAGTTAATCCGGCTAAATGAAATCGTTGAATCGAACTTTTGAAATATTGTACCTACAATATCTGATGATATTCGAAATGTCTGATTTTTATAGTATTCATCGGAAGTTTCTCTGTACGACCTTATTTATAAATTTAAGTACCATCTGAATCAAATAGTCTTTCTTCCAATGCAAATTTTATGTCAATCAACGAAGTACATACCTACAACATTGATATAAGTTAAATCTAAATACTAGTATGATATATATATATAGATATATATTGGGAATGGTCTTTTCAAGACTTTTAATTTGATACTCCACTCAATGAGTTTCATAAACTTTAAATTTTTTGAAGCAAACAATATGACGCCTAAAATCCGACATTTTTCTTTTTTAAGAAATCTAATACGGCAGTAGCACTCGCTACAGCGAGACGAATCTAACGACACCTCGTACATTAAAATCAATCACTCCGTTTACGCTCTGCGAGGGAATAAAGAAACAAACATACATACGAGTACATAATGGTGAAAAACTTATCGCTCCTCGCGTTCCGCAGTCGGGTAAAAATAAACTCACTGTATATGAAAATAAGTAAACGAATCAATGAAATCCTAGATTTTTGGTAAAGCAACGCGCAAAATGTGCAAGCAGGAGGCCCGATCGCGGCCGGGGCCAAGCGCTGACGCAAGCAAGTTGCGCAAACGCCTGCAGCCGCCGACCAACCGTGCAGCGCAGTTCGAAAGCCGCTTTCGGAACGTCTCTAAGCACGATATAAGGCTATTTTCACTAACAACAAGAAATAACCACATCATTTTCTTGTCATCGCTATCAGTCACGTGATTTTACATATTGACCAATTACGAGGGCAAGCGTTCCTGGATAAATATATGGATAAATAGCTATGGATAAATAGATAAAATCCTGGATGGATAAATAGGGTCATTGGATAAATGACGTCATTTTTATCATAATTTGAATAGAGTATAGTAGTTTTTGTACACTTCCTTTTCCTTGGTCTAAATCTCCATTAAATAATAATGATCCAAGGAGAAATCGTATAAAGATAAACCCCATAAAATATAAGCAACAATTTGAAATGTATACAAATAAACAGTACCCACAATTTGCCTAACATATGTAGGTGTGCCTTATAATACGAGGGCAGTTAGTTCAGGTACCCTCTTTACTTGTAATACCTACCCTATACTACATAAGCTACATATCACTCATATAATATGTACATAATGTGTATATAATTATACACATTATGTACATATTATATGAGAACTGCAAAGCAAAGTAATTATTGTCCTTAGACAAAACTCACAGGTGTTTAAAATGTTGTTTTTTCATGTTTTATCACGCCAGACCTGTACCTTAATTTTTGAAATACCCACGTAGCTCTAAATCTAACGTTAACTGGCTTCCTTTAAGTTCATTGAATGTACTTTTAAACAAGCCGTTCAACATTAGGCTTAGCTACGTTCGTAATGAAAAATATCAAGGGACAAAATTGATCGGCATCGAAGTTGCTTAGAAATTAAGGCTCTATTTTATAATTAAAAATTTGATATATTTTTTTATTGAAAATATCAGGATTTGTAGGTACCCAATGCAAGCACCGATTATTAAAAATAGACAAATATTATAAAAAATATTAAGATACAAAATTACAAAAGAAGAACGTATTTATTACTTATTAAAATGTTTAAACACAACGACAAGAATTTTCAGCTTTTTCAGTACCTAGTCGGTTCCAGACTAGGTCAGAGTGTATAAAGCCAGACGTTGAGAACAATTTTTCTATTCCTGCCCTGGAAACCACAGCGGTACGCAGCTGCTTACCCAATTTTAAAGTTGTGTTGTTGATTTGTGCCCTTAGACAGCCACCATTCTAAGGCATTGACGTTCTTGATGACGTTTTCTTCAAATAAGAAGCTGTGGAATAGCGCTGTCATTACCTTTCATTTAATTACATCTGGCATTGCTTCTATACACTAAATTTCTATGTACTGCATTGCATTGGGTCCAATGAATTAGCTACAAAATGTGCTGTTGTCATTGCCATTTCATACCGTAAATCGAACTTTTCTAAGTCGCTATATTCATAATCGACATCAGCATCCTCAATCAGTCGAGTTTGATTGATTATTGGGTATCTGGATGCGTAGTAATATCTATATAAATAAAAATTAAATGCTGTTCGTTGGTAAGCGCATCACTTGAGAACGGCTGGACCGATTTGGCTAATTTTTTTCATAAATGTTCGTAATAGTCGGAATAAGGTTTTTAGAGAAATAAAAACTGGAAAAGTTGCCTGGAAAATTCGGGAAGAACTGAAAGCGTTTTTTTCTATAGGATTTTTGTATGAACTTATTGAAATTATCGTATTATTGAAATTTGGACAGGACAACGTCTGTCGGGTCAGCTAGTTTGAAATAAAAACTTAATCTTCTGAAAATAAGTTTCAGTTCTACTGTTGTTTCATAAACAGGTAAAGTAGGTATCAGTACTCTCGGTACTTTCAAAGACCAATTAATGGCGCAATAGTGTATCGACCGACAGGTAGATATACATATCTACGCCACCATATATGTATTAGATTATAATGTAAGTAGGTAGTACTTGTTACCTACATAAACTTTGCTTATAACTAAACGTGGATTTCAAATATTTCTAACATGATACAAACATGTTTTTTATTGAAATAATAAACACCTATTTTAAACAAAAAACAATGTCAGAAACAAAAAATACTGTTTTTTTCCATCCCTGAATATAAGGGAATAAAGGTAACTTCTTATCCTCTTACATCCTTCACCCCCCATCCCATCTAATCTTCCCCAAGGAAGAATGGAGATGTAATGGAATGGGGAAATCACTCAGTCGTTATACTCGCTCCCCATCCTTCTCAATCACTTTTTCAGTTCCACTCGTATATCTCCAAAGGTTCCTTACATACTTTTGGTGTATTCGTGGCGTACCAATGCCACTTACAGTAAATAACAATTAAACGTAATGAAACAAGAAATAAAAGATAAAACGTGCTGTTTCACCGAGAAGAGAGGTTTTGAATAGATTCATATTTTTAATTCATCTTCAGTTTTTCTTGAGCGCCTGTGAAACGATTAAAATGAGTTAATTACGAGTATATGTTGCAAAAAGCATAGTTAGAACCAAATAATATGTCCAAATATTCCTAATAAAATTCATCCAGTTACTCAGTCAAATCCATATTCAGCTTCAATAATATACTACTTTTTAACGTTTTTGCGCGTAGCTGTAAGTCTGTCTGTGTGGTGTCGGCTGGCTTTAGAAGAGCACTGGATATCGTAAAAGCAGGACCGGGTTAAGGGCTTGGCAAGCTGGGCGGTCGACCAGGACACCAGACCTGGCGTCCTGGGCGAGGGATGCCGCTTCGCAAGAGGAAAATCTGATTTTTCATCCGATTTTCTGATTGATATACATATAAATAAACTAAGTATGCTTTCAAAATACACATTAAAAAGTCAATAATTAAAAAAATATCGGTATTTTTATAAACGCGAAAAACGCTGCTCTTAGGGGGGCGCTGTAGATTTTTCCGCCCAGGGCGCCAGACACGCTTGATCCGACCCTACGTAAAAGGCGACCAAAAGGATCACAAAGCCAGTACCACAAGACCTAAGGAACTACACCACCTCTGAAAGAGTAGACTCACCAACCAGCGTACCACATATCCTTCATCATTCATATCTTCATATGCAGATAATGTGCATAAAGAGTTCCATGTCCAGCAGTGGACGAAGAGGGGCTGGTTACGGTAAGTCTTCGTCTTTTACTCGTTACAATAAATTAAAAATCGCGTTAAAAGCAGTTAAATAATTTTTAAATGATTTTTTGATATATTGTATTTTAAGCTAACACGACACACACGATAGGTAGTGTAATAAATACTATTTTTTTTTGTCATAGCGATCAAGAATAAAAAAAAATGCCCATTATTAAAATTTATGATATGTGTACTTTTTACACGGTCTCTGCTCAGTTTCTCTATATGAGTGATATTACTCGTATTACACGAAGGAAGAATATAATCTAAAACATCATCAACTATAATTACTTTAAACTACCAATTTTGTCATTTTTACTCAGTATCCTATTGACATTTAAATACTGTCTGTTAATTATCTAGCATTAAATAAATAACCGGATCTAACATAGAGTAATTTAGATTTAACAATGCCTGAGCCCCGGGGTCTGACATTTTATACAAGGTCCATAACACTCTCGCTTTGTACTGAAAGTAAAGAGTTAACAAGGTCACGCGGAACGTGAACTGATCTCTCAATGCAGATAATAATTTAATCCGCATCAGAATTCATTACACTTCTTTAGCAGTAGTTAGTATCTACCACAAGTTCCATCAGTGTCGCACATAGTGAGTTACGAAACTAAGAGAATGTAGTTATCTAGTCCATTTTGGATTATATTTAAAAAGATCAGCTAATTTTATATGGAGCATAAGCTTACGCTAATTGAGAACTTAGCAACGAATTCAGTTAGTTTAGGAAATTTTGGGTAACTAAACACGATAATCTGCCTTTCTATTTATGTACTCGAAGCTCAATTTTACACAGAGCAACAGCTTAAGCTAAAGTAAAACTTAGCGACAATTTCAGTTGGGTTAAACAATTTTGGGGAAATAGACGCGGTAATCTGCCTTCCTATTTATGTACTCTAAGCTCGAACGTTTTTTTTAATATTGCATGCTTAAGTGATGCTAATGACGTATGGCTGTAGGACATAAATCCAAAGTAAACTAAATAGTAATCAATCACTTGTACCTAAGTGATTTAACTGACTATATAGAAAGAGAGAAAGCTATCCTCGCAAGCCTCATTCCTTGCAAAGAATCGGATCTGCATTACTCCTTGCTATTGCGTACATATTTGACATACTGGAATGAGCAGATTACGTATGTCGGACAAAAAATGAACAGCAAAGAACAAACAGGCTACTTGCACGTTACCACGTTTAATGGTCGCGAACGTGCTTGGAGAGATCTTGGACAAGGAAAGTACAAGACGGATTAATAGATTAAACGACAGATGGGCGGGCCTATGTTTTAGATTTGACGAAAAGAGGCTAAAGAAGAATAGAATCACTTAGCAAAATGTGCAACATCCTAAATTACAACTTGAAATATGAAAATACAAACACAACACAAAGATACTTTCTAAAATAATCTTATCTATCGCGTTCCGCCTTGTGGTCCGTTTTATGGTCAATGAGTATTTCTATCATTTGGTAATAAACAAATGAACACTTTGTTTTCCTACCTCTAATCTAAGGAAACTGTTAACAGTTCTAAATAAAGACATCTCCATCCGAAACGTCTTCAAAACGATTCCAATTACGCTCAATGAACGGTTGTTATAAGTGTAGGTAAGAATGATAATGATATTTGTAAATGTCTGAATAATGCCTGCGCTCTATTCAAAAATAACAAGCTTGCTTACCCAAGTTCGTGCGATAAAAGGTGTTTGCTGGAGAGATTTGCATGTGTACTCTACTACTATGATACCGTAAAGTACTTTATCTAATATTTAAATGATACGAGTATCTGAGAGCTTGGAATAATAGGAGTAATAGTATAATGCAGGCGGCAACGGAAAACTGTGCAGACTTGCCATTCATATTCACAGCAACACAATAGGTCGGACAAGGACACACCGAGAACAACCACATCGTTCACTATCATAAGCGTCATTCTCAAAACTGCTCGGTAACTTTCGATTACCCTGATGCTTATTATTGAGCATACTTTTTTTTTTTTGTTATTCCTTAGAAATCATCGGTCATGATTAGCCACACAGATCCAGTAAAGAAATTTTGTCTTTAGTTACTCATCGGAAACGTAAAGACTCTTTATTTACTCATCGGAAACGTTTTTCCGACTCTTTCTATGGACGGCAGACTAAACGGAAACGGAAGACTCTTCTAAACTAAACGGAAGGCTCTTTTCTATGGAACTTATTTTTTATTTTATTTTTATTTAAAAAATATAAAATAACCGCTCTTTAATATTTCTTAGACTTGCTTTAAATAACTTAAAACTTACTACGAAAATAGGTTACCATTCTTTTGTCATATATCCTTCGGTGACTTTAACCGTTTAACCGTTACAAATCTAGATCACAATCTAAATTTTGTAATATCACAACACTTACCCATCTTACATCTTACAACATATGAAACGACAGAATTCGCAAAAACAATATCCAGGACTGTAACTAAGAATCGCCCGAGAACTATTATTTGCCTTCTCATTGTTTGTTGGACAGCATTGTGTAGTGTAGTGTAGGTACAACAGACGTGAACACCAACAGAAATCGATGAAAGTAATATTTCTAATGGTGATTTTTAAAAACATGGAAACGAAAACTTAGAAACACTCATGTTTTCTATATTTGTCATTTGTAACTCCTATCATTTTTATATTGTAAATCGAGTCTAAACGTCGATTAGAAATAAAACGTAAACAGAACCTTTAATCAAACCTATAATATAAAACAATATAAAATGTGTACAAATCGCGAAAGTTTAAAAAGCTATATTCCTGTCATTATTTTTTTGCTATAAGCTATTTTGTTTTAAAATTAATATTATCAATAGGTATAAAATAAAAATTGCGAATTTATATGATTGTTAAGAAGTTTTGTATTGTAACGTAAAGTATTCCTTCCACGAACTCTACCTCCGTATTGATTCTTGACAGACTGACTGAATTGATTTTCCTGCCCATTAGGTCATCTCTGAGCTTTTTGTTTTTCAATGATAACCCCAATCTACAATATATCTATATACTGAATATATGTCCTATACGTTTCAAGAACAATTCAAACTAAGGGCTAGTCGGTAGTGTTTGCTTCATTTTAGTCCAGAACTTCTCTAATTAATTATTAATGCACACAACAGCTTTTCTATTTTGTCGTAGTTAAGGCCTGTCGTATTGGGGAGGACAACCTGTGACCTTGCAAGGTCGTTGGCGCGAGGGTGCGCTCCACACCATGATTCGAACCATCTAATGACATAATATCAGATTTTAGTTATATGATATGGTAGATAAAATCAAATGATATTATTTGCTGGTAGGAATACCACACGGTTGCAAATGTTTTGAATTTACAATTTAACAGTCGAAGTAAATTTTAGAAAATCTATATATAACGTGTAATAAACTAGTGTGACTGCTAGTATAACCTTATTTTACTTTCATTGCGGAATGTAATAAATGTAATAATTATTTAGAATTTTAAGAAAATTGTTGAATATCAATGAAATAATAATGTAGGTATACATGTGTTTTATATTACATCTACAGTAGCCCCTTAGAATCACGTAGTTTAATTTTATTACACCCTTATAATATCCTGTTAACAATATTATATATTTATTCCTTAATTTGTAAACAAACAAATTGTAACACAAGACAAGGATAAATACATATATAACTTTTCAGTTACTTACACATTTTCAGGCGTGTGTAGGTAAATAAATGAAGGCTATTTGACCTGGTCGACTATAATAACTAAGTTGTTATCGATTTCCGCAATAAATAACATTAAAGCTCTAACGGCTCGCCTGTTCATTATTTTTTTAGTGTTTTTATGTGTTTATGGGTAATACTATTATCAATGTTTAATTTATAATCAATATAAAGAATATGTGTCGCAACATGTTTGCAAAATTCCTTTTTAATAATGTCAGAATATAGTCTAATAATAAGCTATCTGACTTTTACCAATAATGAGGATATCTACTTATGTTTATTTAACTGACTATACGTACCAATACATAAATGAAGAGTAAAAGATTAGTTAACTACAACTTACATAGGCTCTACTAATTCAAACAGAAGGATGTTTGAAAAAAATTTTTCAGAATAAAAATACGGCTAACCTATGTACCTACTGGTATTACCAGCCTTGTCTAAATAATGTAAATTATTTGTATCTGCTTCAGGGCAAATACATGTTTTAAACAATAAACAATCAGTTCCGCTTGTGTTTATTTTCAAAATTACATCCGTCGTCGTTGAAAACAACTATACTATGTTTCGTTCGTTTCATTGAAAACTTCCATTACTCCTACCTACCTTTTTGCTTTAAAATATTATTTTTTGTAGTACTTTTTAGAATCTTGTTTTTGTTTTGTTGTATTATTATTATTGCCGTCATCAGACAGTGTCTATCATAGAAATAATATCGCTTTCGAAACATCCTTTGTTTGACTTCACCAATCCTTTGTACCTCAGACAAAATATATTCCACCTTATCGTATGAATTATAAGGATTATTTTACAATAAGAAGGCTTTATTGTTCATCGTAGAAAGTGCAGCACGAACTTGATCACGGCGAGCATTGTAATTGCGCTCACTCTACGAAAGGATAATAATTCGAAAGGATAACTTCTTTTTTAAGTTCCACCATGCTACTCATGTTCATAATAAAATTATGATAGTTCTGATATATTGAACCAATTTCATAACATTAGACCCTTTCTAAGGACCTGTGTTATTCCGGCTCTCCTTTTCATAAACAATTTTCTAATTGAAAATAGTTTCATGCGATTTCTATTTTCGGAAAGTTCTAAAGCTGTTAGTTTTCCATTCAGAATATTCTACAACAACTGAATTAACAGTTACGAAAACTTAAAAAAAAAAAAACAATTTAATAACAAGTAAGTAATACCATGTCTATAAGCTGTTTTCGAGGGTTATCACGAATCGTCTCGGGCGCAGGTTTGATGACTTCCAGCCTCCCGAACAAGCCGGTTTCCGAAAAGGCTATAGTACCATAGACCACATCCATACGCTGCGGCAAGTTATACAGAAGACCGAGGAGTATAACTTGCCATTATGCTTAGCGTTTGTGGACTATGAGAAAGCCTTTGATTCGATCGAGACTTGGGCAGTGCTACAGTCCCTCCAGCGGTGCCATATTGACTATCGGTATATCGAAGTGTTGAAGTGTTTGTATAACAACGCCACCATGTCAGTCCGAGTACAGGAAGGGAGCACGGAGCCGATTCCATTGCAGAGGGGTGTGAGACAAGGAGATGTTATCTCTCCGAAGCTCTTCACCAATGCGATGGAAGACGCTTTCAAGCTCCTGGAATGGAAAGGACTCGGCATCAACGTTGATGGCGAATGCACCACTCACCTTCGATTTGCCGACGATATCGTGGTCATGGCAGAATCCCTGGAGGATCTTAGCACAATGCTCGGAGACCTCAATCGAGTTTCCTAACAGGTGGGCCTTAAAATGAACATGGACAAGACGAAAATCATGTCGAATGTCCATGTCGTGCCCACGCCAGTTTCAGTTGGGAGCTCGATTCTCGAAGTTGTTGACGAGTACGTCTACCTAGGCCAAACGGTCCAACTAGGTAGGTCCAACTTCGAGAAAGAGATCAATCGACGAATCCAACTCGGTTGGGCAGCGTTCGGGAAGCTACGCAGCGTCTTCTCGTCCAAAATACCTCAGTGCTTGAAGACGAAGGTCTTCGACCAGTGTGTGTTACCAGTGATGACCTACGGCACCGAGACGTGGTCTTTGACTATGGGCCTCATAAATAAGCTCACTGTCGCACAGCGAGCTATGAAGAGGGCTATGCTCGGGGTTTCCCTACGTGATCGAATCAGGAATGAGGAGATCCGTAGACGAACTAAAGTCACCGACATAGCCTCTCGGGTTAGCAAGCTGAAGTGGCAGTGGGCAGGGCACATAGCTCGAAGAACCGATGGCCGATGGGGCAGAAGGGTTCTCGAATGGAGACCACGTACCGGCGGACGAAGCCGAGGACGTCCATCTGCTAGATGGACAGACGACCTCATAAAGGCTGCGGGCACCCGCTGGATGCAGGTCGCTGCCGATAGGTCTAAATGGCGGACAATGGGGGAGGCCTATGTCCAGCAGTGGACGTCCAAGGGCTGAAAAGAAGAATACCAATACCAATACCGATCATGAAAAGTCGCGTTTCTGTTTATTTTGGTGGTTTCCGAAGAAAAGACAATTGTATTATCAGTGTTTATACGAGTATATAGTGTTTATTATTTTATAGTGTTTTCTGTACATCATTTTTACCCGACTGTGGAAAACGAGGAGGGATTATGTTTATGGAGGGATTGTTTGTATGTCCGTTTCTTTATTCCCTCACAGACCTTACGTAGTGACACGATTTTAAAGAACGAGATGTCGTTATATTCGTCTTGATATCGCGAGTGCTGCTTGGGTATTTGATTTCTTGAAAATTCAAAATAGCGGTGTTTTAGTCGCCATATTGTTTACGTTAGAACACTCATTAAGTAGTTTATCAAAGTAAAGGCGGTTCCCGATACTATTACTAGTGTTCCGATAATGATACTAGTATTTAGACCAACTTCTCCCGCGAAATGGTGTATAACTTATGTCAATGTTGTAGGTACGTTGATTGACATAAAACTTGCGCTGGATAAAACACTACTTGATTCAGATGGTACGGGTTATATACAAGGTCATATAGAGAGACTGCCGTGATATAAATCTTTAATTACAAAATTTAACTGATATGATAACTCGCCAACTCGCCTGGCGAGCGTGGCGTTTTGAGGCTATATGCACGAGACAATGTTTATGAGGAGACACATGACCAGCAGTGGATACTAAGAGCGCTGGTTACGATTACATTAACTGGAGGCGAAAAGTACAGGGTCGTGTGTGTGACATAGAGCGTTGCGTGACGCCTATACTATACGGCAGAGAAAAAACAGGCTGATGGTATGACATGATATTTACGTTTCAACACTATGGTCAAATACTTGTAAAAGGTATCGTAGATGTTGCGAAGAAGTTGTACATCAATTAAAAAATATGAATCATTGCAACTAAAAAAATAAAAACAACTTAATTATTTAAAAAACAAAAATCCCTCAAGCATGCAACTCCTATATGAAAACATATATTGAAATAAACTAAAATTAATGAAACAAGCATGTTTGCTTTAAGTTTGATACTAATTGTCAAATAGTAGAGTACATAATTCTTATAACAAAACAAATAAACCAGTTAGTGTATGCAGTAGGTAGGTGCCATATGCAACTTGTTTAATTAATTTTAGTTTATTTGAATATTATTATATGTTTTCATATACTAGTTGGACGCAGGAGTGTTTATGATTTTTAAATAATTAACTTTTTATTTAATTATTGTGTTATTCTAGAAAAAAACTTTTACAGTTTCACTTTCGCTTAACAAAAACTGTCCTGAGATTTCTAACCGATTTCACGGTTTTATTAACTTTCCACTTACTATTTTAGCCTACCTAATTGAGTTCGTTAACCCTTTAACTGAGTTACTATAAAAAGTTAATGAACGTAACCGTAATGATATCTCGTGGCAACCTCGAAACTACTTACCTACCATCTAGTTACAAACTAGCTAACGAGGTCATTAATGATACGTTGCATAAGTAAATAGGTTTATTATAAGAACACAGATATTGCAGCTCCGTAACATGTTGCATCATTGTGCTCTAGTCTGATATCGTTAAGCCACTTCACAGCTATACGTTTAGAATTTTAATCAAGACGAGTTACCTAGACATTTAAACTTGATAGACATTGAAACTTAATCAACAACTTGTATAACATAGGAACCTGAAACCAAAATTCTGTCAGTTAAATTTATTTTTCCAACATAAATGACGTGAGATATTCACATATTTATTCGCCTATTTACTATGATTAACTAATTATAGCCTACATAGTGATAGTAAAATTTGTAACATTACTAAAATTATAAATATCATTCATTATTCATTACAACCGATACAGATAAATAACTTCCTGCGCTCGATCCTATAATAAGTAATAACATACATGGATACCAATTAAATTTATTAGCATCATATAATTAATATATTTTTCTGTTGTAACGAGTAAATAAATATTGTAGCAAATTGCGCAATATGTAAGAGATGAATCAGTGCAGGAGTGCGCGCGACGATGACCCGCGCGTCGGTCGCTCACCTCCAGCAAAGAGCGCACTCCGTGGTTCTGTCACGAGTGTCACGATCGCTGTTTGTAGTACCCCCACGCAACGTGAGCGAAGTATGAGACCGTCTCCTGTGTCTTGCTTATCAAATTACCGAATGTTTTATACAACTCATCTTTATTTTTGACCATCTACTTCAACATTAATTCTGGGTAACATTCAAAAGAATCTAATTTTGCTATGTAGAGAGGTACTCATAAATTTGATAGGAGGTTACTGACGAATTCTATCTTCTAATTCTTTAGTTTTCGTTTTAGCTGACTTACAAATATTGTACCTATCTATGGTATATCTCATGTATTTTTTATGTAACCTTGTTGACAGAAAAATGCCAATCTATTATTTAAAAAAGTTAGCAATTGTTTTTCCCAATAAAGCTAGGACTATAATGCTATAGCTATAATGAGGCTACAATGGTATAAATTTGTATATACCTTGGGCAATCAATTCAACTAGGCAAGTCTAAGTTCAGTAAGGAGGTCGATAGACGCATTCAACTTAACTGGGCAACACTTGAGAAAATGCGTCGTCTCTTCTCGTCGCCTATACCACAATGCTTGAAGACAAACGTCTGCAATCGTGTGTCCTGCCAGTTACGACGTAAGGTGCCGAAACGTAACCTCTAACGGTAGACCCGATCCATAAGTTCAATGTCAATCAGCGAGCTATGGAAAGGGCTGTACTCCAAGTTTCTTTGCGGGATAGGATCCGAAACGAAGACATTCGCCAAAGAACTAAAGTCACCGACATAGCTCGACAAAGAATCGGCATGTTGAAGTGGCAATGGGCAGCTCATATTTACCGTAGGATCCATCCCCGATGGGGTAGAAGAGTCCTCGAATGGAGGCCACGTACCGGGAAGCGCAGTGTGGGTCGCCCTCCGACCAGGTGGACCGACCACTTAAAGAAATTCGCCGATTGTGGTGGGATGAGAAGAGCCGAGGATCGTGTGTAGCATCGAGCTTTGGGAGAGTCCTATATCCAGCAGTGGAAAGATATAGGCTGATGGTATGCTATAATGTGCGAAAATTCGGCAGGAAGTAGGTTGATACGTCACATTATTCGTAAATTGTATTATTCAGTTACACATAATTCACACCTTTATTCGTTTTCATTTGTCATACATACATTATCACTAAAATTTATGATACTATATATCTTATTTTCGGACAAAGTTCATTCGGAAAATGTCACAAACGATGAAATGAGGTAATTAGGAAAATTGTGACCAACGTGTACACAACAGCGGAAATGAATCAATAAAAGTGGATTTACCATTTTGATGCCATGGCTTTACTACGGACATTTAGCTCGAACCAGACGAAAACATCACAATACTATTATAATATTATTTACAGTTACATTATTTTATCATATTAAAAATATTCTTGTAATTTTTTTACTACTCGAGCAAGACAATAATATCGATTGTAAAATTATTTTGCTGACCTTAATAAAAGCTTTAAGTCTCAATAACTTTTGTCAGGGCTGTGTTAAAGGAAGAAAAGGGCAATCAATAGACAATAAGGGCGATACCTCTGCATCGCTCCCCGAGAGTGAAAGCTCGTCCCGCCCACATGTTATCCGCAAAACGGATTATAGTTGTATGTGGTCCGTGCGTCGCATAAAAACGATCATTGGTGTCGTCGAACGAGGGCAAAGCCAATATTGAAAGCAGTAAATTACAGCAGAACCGTGAATTTAGAAACTTTCGCATGCATTATAATATAAATAACGGCAGAATTTAATGGAAATATTGATCAAAATCTAAAAGCCACTCACTGTAGTAAACGAGTCACAGAGGTGTGACTAACGACTTAAAGATTGCGATTGATAAAGTATAAGCATCGCGTCGTTTGACCAATAAATTCTTATTATTGTACTTAGTCTGGCCGTATATTCTGTTACAAATAAACACACTTGTAATTTTGCAAATTTAAGTATAATGTAAAAGAAATTAGTGTGAATACATTAATTACTAACTAAGTAAAAAATTAAAAAAGATTTTTATTCAAAATGACCACCTTTCCTTTGACCTTTATGCAGGCCTTTAGTCGCTCAGGCCACGCGTCTACGGCTTTACGCACCGTCTCCATAGGGAACTTAGCCATTGCTTCCTCCTAAGATTTCTTAAGCGACTCATTATTGTTGTGTCTCTCAGAGCAGGCCATCTCTTCCACTGACTTCCACTCAACACTGACCACAATTTGTAGGCCAGGGGATTGAGGTTCGGCCTAGATGAAGACCAATCATCAGCCTTAATGAAGTCCGGTACATTGGCCTCCAGCCAGCCTCGAATGGTCCACGCCTTGTGACCAGGTGCACAGTCTTGCTGGTAACTCCAATGTTTGTTTTTGTAAAGTGTCCTGTTAAGAAGCTTCTCAATGGCTTCTAAGACAGTATCTTGATACACCATGACTGAAATTTTCACACCTTTCTCACAAAAATGAAGCTTTGTCACCCCATAAAGGACACCCCCACCAAACCATCACAGAAGCAAGGAGGTGCCCCCTCTGTACCTTTCCAACTAATCGAAAGGCTTCCTTGGAGCTATGGGCACATTTTGTTTGTAGAAATGCTCCTAAATTGTGAACTATTTCTCGTCAGTAAAAAGGATAGGTAATTGTTTTGGTCTCTCACCTCTCTTCGCCTTTAGGGATTGATTTAGGGTATATCCTGTATATTGTCATATCGACAGCACATAGGTTTAAATCTTATTTTATGATATGCGATAAAATTCTGACGGGTATAATTATTTCGTGGGATAGAATTTTTTGCTTTCTTGTGGGATTTCGGCGAATTCTGGCTCTAACAACTTCAAAACCTGCTGTGCTGTCCTGACATAACGTGACCGGCCTGATCTATTGTAGTATTAAAAGTGCGATTTAACTTGGTATTAAAAGTAGAGAAATGTCCAACATATCCCAATATCCCTGAACGATGCGTGTCTTATATTACATTTTAGAACAATCTGTATCGTACCTGACGCAAAAAATAAATAAATATCGTTGTGTTTTCTTACCTCATGAGGGGGAGAATGCACGGTGCAATCCAACAGCCGCTGGGCGCACTCGACTGGCCACGTTACACGTCTCTCACAGAAGACTACCTTGAAATGTACTGCATTTCCCACTTTATCTTATTTCCCTAATTTACATACGTGTTTCGGTAGTGAGTGAGATGTGCCAGAATCCATTCCCATCCTATCCCTCCCCATTTCCCCAACCCTTTCTCCAAAACCATTCCTATATCCAAAGGTAGGCAGCGCATCCAGGGGCGTGCCAACGTTTGTCATTTTGGACTAATGTTGGCATGTATCACGGATGTCTATGGGCTACAGTGTCCACTTACCATCAGGTGGACTGTATGCTCGTCTGCCACCATCATCCATAAAAAAAAAACCTACAAAGATGAAAGATTTTGTCTCTATTTTTATTTTTTTATAAATAGGCAACTATTTCAACTATAAAAGAATTTAATATATGTTCTCATCTTTCTTTTACCCTTATCATGTTTTCAGAAATATGTACGCTATTATAGTAAATATTTACATAGCTGGTGATAGCGTTTATTCACATCGATAACACATGTTGCTCTGGCGCCCAGTTTTGTGCGTCGTCCTCGACTTACCAATATATAACTTATATCGTTGTGACTTCAAAAACTACTGTTTTTGATAAATATAAAATCTTTCTATTATTTCTTTTTTTCTATAAAATCTATAGACTCGTGGATCGATTGGATATATGAACTACACTTTCAGCGTGGTCATCTGAAGAATTATTTTATTGTAGTTTGGGAATGTAGTTAATATCTAACACATTGGCAGTTTGTTAAGTTGTGGAATTTACAATAGTAGACTTAAAGGAGGAAAATATATAGTTAAGTTAGTCAGATTTTTTTATCGCGAAAAGGGTCTTATCGATCAATCGTGGCCCATATATTGACTGAGTCGACGCGGGTCGCGACCCCACTCGATTTATGACCTCATCGTTGAACGATATGTTCACATTGTAATACTATGTAAAATACTACTATTGTAGGTACAACACATCTGTACAGTAAATGCTAAATGGAAAGAAACACTTTAAAAAGACTACCGATTAAAGTGATTAATTTCAAATATGTATATGAAATGTTATGCTGTCGACGTATGATTTAGGTATAATCGGAATGGAAGCCCGTCATTAATGTTGCAATGATTTTGTTTCAGATCCCGGAATGTCAATTGCACACATCCGGAGTGCGAGCTCGTGGTGAAGGTAAACACGTTTGTCCTTGATACAAATCGTTCTCAACTCTGTTGACGTTCCCCAACCACAGCATAGTGACCGACCTCATTTGAAGACTTGTGGAACACTACCGCGAATACTAGATATCACCTGCCATATCCGCTCTACTTACCAACACTTCAAATATCGATATATTATTTTTACTTGAAGGTACTTTACAATGTAGTAGAAGGAATATTCAATAGGAACGTTTATTTTACATTGTGATTACAATGTTTTTACTCAAAATAGAAACATTAAAACGTAAAATTGTTGCAAATATTTCCATGGATTTCGTTTTCGATGAAGGAGTAATTAAGTTTGTGTAGTTAAAGCCAATCAAGGGCCAATTAAGATATAATATTCCACAATATACTACGTTTATAATTTAAGCCTGAAACCATTAATTTTCTACTCATGATTGGCATATCATCGTAAAAATATCATTTTCTAACATTTGTATACGTATATAGCAAATTTGTATGAAAAATTTGGTAATAACTTAAAAATTATTGCTTTTTTGCAAAAAAAAAAAAATTCGAGTATTCCAATGAATGGAATCTATCCTTTCAGGGTTCAATTACATTCTATATATATTTGATATATAAACAATATGTCTTCTCTCCCGTTTAACAAGAAATAAGAGGTGATAAAAATTCAGTGCATTGTGCAATGCATCCCAGTGTTTTTTAACGCGCTACAATCCTTTGAAAGCTTGGAGAAGATAAACAATACAGTATGCATGCATCCAAGAAACTTCATGACACATTCAGTGTATTTTAATCATCTGGCTTTTACTTATATCTTTCTCTTCTAGTTCTCTCAAAACTCCTTAATCTATAACATTTTTCATTGCCGTGATAAGCTTTGAATAAGCTTATCACTGTCACCAAATACCATTACTTTAACTGTGTGAATCTGAGCAGCGTGTTAGACGTGGCAAGCGATTAACTTCCTAACTTCTGCAGACTCATTTAAGTATCAAGTTCAAACAAAAATGACCTAGCAGATGTGTTTCCAAAACGCCTTCGGGCTGTGCAAATTAGTATTAAAATATATGAATTTTTGTTAACGCCTTTTGTTGCTCCCACTTACCTTCACAACTATTAAACAACAATTTTCCGTGACAGCAGTTAACAAAGATTTTGTCAATTGTATATTTTTAGTATCTATTCATTTTCTGAAATCTATATAAATAAAAATTAAATAATGTTCGTTGGTAAGCGCATCACTTGAAAACGGCTGGACCGATTTTGCTATTTTTTTTTTTTTAAATGTTCGTAATAGTCCGAATAAGCTTTTTTGCGAAAGAAAAATTGGAAAATTCGGGAAAACTGAGTCCTTTTTTATGGGATTTTTGTATGAAATCCAAATTTGGACAGGACAACGTATGTCGGGTCAATTTTTAATAAAATATACATGATGTATAACAGTCCCTTGACGCAATAGGATGAATATTCATTCCGACTCGAACGCGATTTCTGCGAACAAAGCCCCGCATGGTGTGTCTCGCTTAAGAAATGTAATAAATATTATATTGTAAAGCATGCAAGCAGGCTGATATCGGTCGACAAATGAGTCATTTTAGTCTCGGAACCAGTCCGGCTGTTGGTTCTGGCGACCACTAAACGCCGTTCGTTACCGCTGCCTGTAGTAAGTCTGTTAATTGGTACAGGTACCGGTTCTGCAAACCTAACAGAAACTGTGTAGAAGAATACTCGTAAATTCTAGACCAACGTTTCTACGTTATAATAACCCCGTTTATGGACTTTTTGGCAGGAACTCGAGAAGTGAAGTTAAGTTTTTGTTTGATTATTGTAAAACATGTGCATTAGGCGTTTTGTGGTTTTATAGTGATAGATGATAGATAACTTCAATGTTTTTCGTGCGTGGTGTTTGTGATAATCAAATAAAACCATGGGACTGCGTTTTTCGCGTGCTTCCAATAAGTCCTCTTATGTTCTCTGTAAACCTACTATCGCTTTAGAGTTTGAAATTGTTTGTTACGAAGAAAACTGGACACTGGCAGAATGTGCAGAATGTGCACCATTGCCATATATGAAAAAAATCCGCGTTTATGTAATTTATTTTTATTAAATTTGTTTTAATGGACACGATAATATCGACACTGCGAACTTTAAAATAAGGCTATAACGCAATTCGCAAAACTGCGCGTTAAACCGTTACGTATGCGCAATTTTGTTTCCCCATCGCTGTTAATTGCAAAATACTTGAATAATATTTTACATTTATAAAGTAATTTCATATCAATTTACATATTGACCTTCACCTGTTTCATCCCAATTACAGCTAAATTCTGCTGAATTAGCATTTGTTTGCTGGCAGATGGCCAGCCAGAGCCATCTCGTTTCCTGTCGCTGCCATGCCTATTGCCTACCAGTTGATGCATAAATTTCAAGCTTGTTTATAGTCTTACCTTGATGTTACCTCATCGATCTCACTCCAGAGCTTGCCAGTTTCCTAGTTGAAACGTTTTTGATAGTTATTCCTTTCCTATTTATTAAATTTGTTTTCTATAATATTATACCGTATTATAGATAAATAAATGACAACATCTAATCTACCACAAAAAATTGCAACATAATTAGTTGCCATTGCGCTAGATGACATAACTGTATTTTATTACTTACTTTTAAATATCCTTGCGGTGTTTTGCCGCAGTGAAAACGAATTGTATGACATTTGAATCGATCCTAAGCGGGCAGCGTCGCCGTAGTCGCCCACACCGCGGCCTCGTGCCTTTCCCTCGCTCCGGTGACGCAGCCTCGGAGGCCGGCACGCACTAAAACGGACCTGCCACACTAGAATAATAGACCATTAGATTAGTCATACAAGTCATGTGCGAGATAACACAAGTCCTTGTAATTTCTTTTTATACAACACCTTATGGAAGATGCACCACCTAGTTGTTATATAAATCATACATAACATAATTATGTAATGTAATTATCATCATCTATTATAATTATCATCTATACGTCATATGATTAAACAGTAAAAGTGTTAAGTCGGTACATTGAGTTAATTTAATAAAAGTAATTTTACGGCAGTTGTTTAACCACTGATTTTCTTACGGCGGAATGACGCCGCAAAGGTTTATTAAGTTAAAAATCAGTTTAACTCGAAAACTCGAAGGTTTCGAGACTCTTGAGACTCGAAAACAACATAAAATATATTTAATTTAATAAACGATGGTACACTCCTTTGAATGTTAGAAAGAGATCGAAAAGCCCAATAAATTGAAATTATTCGCTTTAGTTACACACCAATACAATATTAAATACGTTGCACTATATTTTGTCAATAGATTCCTTGGGTACTAAATAAGAACAAGTAGTTATTGCTCGCCTACCTTTATATTTTTCCTGGAAAATCTACTGCCTTTTATCCTTTTTTCACGTATATATGTGCATATTCATTCTTGTGTGACTGAATGATGTGAGGACGCCCTTCGGCCAGGTGGACTGATGACTTGAAAGAGTTCGTCGTTGGTGTCAGGGTGAGAAAAGCCGACTGCGGGGACGAGCCCTGGGAGGTGCCTCTGTCCAGCAGTGGCGCGACATCGGCCGATGGTATGGTATGATACTCTCATAAGCGGTTTACAACCCATTAGCATCCAGAGAGATATTGCAACGTTTGGCGTGTTCTACTAACGCAATTGCTGTGCAGAACTATTCACTTCACGCCCATCTCGGATTTATAATACCGTGCCTTCCGTTATCAAAATACGATGTACACCCACTTCTTTCACAAGGAGCGAGCTTCGCGTATGATGCAGTATACAAATCGATTTAATTCACGTAATTAAAGGTTGTAGAAAGAACTACTCCCTGTAGTTTTCCGCAATGCTACCTACAACTTCCAAATCTTTCTAAAATCACTAAGAAGCATGAGGAATTTTTGGAATATACCCGATAAGGCTGTGGGAAAGTATGCGTGATTAGTGAGAATTTAGTATTTCTGAAAGTAGTGATGAGCACAAACAAAATTTGACATGCAGTCCAGGAGGCTATGAATAAATACGAGAGAAACAAGAAGATAGTGTTGAGTCTGAAATTGAGGGCCTTCGTGAGCCTATATCATTTCTTTTACAGCTGTTAATCTATGCGAGCGAAGCCGGTGGTAAAAGCTAGTATTAAATATAATAATAATCTGACAAGCATTTAGATCTCTGTTTATAAACTCAACGTTTCATCGTTTGTGTTTGTCTACTCGTTAGTTTGTTAGCGCTTTAATGAATAGCGTATACGAAGGCACGTTCAGAAAAGACGTTTAATAAATCGACTTATTCGTTCCTGGGTAAAACCAGTAGGTACAATCGTTAATACAAATGTTTTGAAAAACATTTCATGGTAGTTATTTTGACATATGTAAATGCGTGAAGAAAAGAAAACGTTTTAAAAGAACAAAACAACTTAAAACGTGTCCAACGAAGACGTATTGTATCGACCGTAACGCATGACATAGCCACGACATTAACCTTGGACTCACACCTAGTTTCTCATAAAACGTTCCCCATCATTCTCAAATAGATTTTACGCCCGTACAGTACATCGTACGTTCGAATTACGGATTTACAGGCGTACAGAACATCGTGCGTTCGAATTACGGATTTATTGCTTAACTTTAATTAATAACACAATAAAATTAGATACCTATATTTTAAATAGGTATTTTTGCAACACCATACACACCTGCTCTCGATTAAGCGTCCCTTTTAGCGGCTTTCTGATCACTGATCAGGTATCTAATTTTAACCTTAAAATGAAACTCCTTATTCTTTGTTTTTGATTTATAGTATAAACAATACATTAACAATAATTTGTTTCTTAATATTACACAGTCGATAACCATCTGTTATTTTCAAATCAGAAAGCGGAAACTGCTGTAACATACTCATATCTTGATTATTATTTTATTATGCAAGAAATAACACACAGTCTTCTATTAGCTGCTTAGTCCAATCAATGTGAAAGTGTTATGTGTATTCGTATTGCATTGCGGTTGGAAAGCAAAACTAAAGTAATGTTAAGCCGACAAAGAATTTCGTTCGTCTCCTTGCGTGAGTAAAATTTTTGGCAAGCACTATATTGCTCTGCAAAATCGTTATGTAACATTGCAGGTTTTATTTGAAGGACAAGTTCTGTAGCTCTGACATATCTGTAATAAAAACTAATGTATCATCAGATAGACATATCATATTTAGATGTTCGTGTAAAGCAGGTGTGGAAGTAACCATGAAATGGAACAATGTGGAGGAACAGACCCGTCTATTGCCTTTACTTCTTTCAACATATCTGATTTCCACAACGTCTACGTCAAGTGTGGGTGGTATTGTTTATGTATATCAAAGACGAAGTTATCAGTTTAATAATATAGCTTAAAATAGACCCGTTTGACTTGTATTTATGAAACGGTTTCACACGAGGTAAAACGCTTTGTTAAATTTGATAAATACCAATTTCAAAACCGTAATTAATACCGCTAGATCTAGTTATTATGTTCTTACATGACATTATTTATAATTATCTTTTCCTCTACTGTTCTGTCTTGTTTATGCGTATTGTCTGATCATACTGGTCTCATTGTGCTGCTGCGCTAGCTAGCTAGGTGCACAGTTATTCGTGCGAGCTCATCAAGGTATTGCGACAGCAAGCTTCAACTTTGAGATTTCGAACCACAATTCTACACCACGAGTAAGTTACAGTAAATGAAAATTTTGCATTTGTTTACTTGATTTGATTACTAACTAGAGTAGATAGCCGTACTTTCGATCTTATAAATCAAAACATGTAATACAATATACAAATCTTGATTGATATGGAGACATACGTGGTATTTTTAGCAAAAACAGCCGATTTATTTAGATTATGCAGATCGCAGTCACGCCATTAACATTAACTTAATGAACCGGTTCTTTCAGTCGCAAACTAAGCAACTAACTAAGCAGCGTAATAACATCCAACGTTGGGTTAATAAACATGAACCATCTACCTACATTAATAAAATAATAATGTAGACTTTAATTAATGAAACTATCGTATCGATATAAAAAATCATTACCAAATAATGTTTCCATATAAACACTAAACAGGTGAATGGGGTCACATCGCAGACTGAATAAACGTGTAGAGTACGAGTATACATACAAGTGGCATGGCAGCCATATCCAGTTAGTTATACACGGAGCGAGCGAGCTGGAATACTGCTAGCTTTGTCTCGTAACTTCTGTTATTTCGAAGTAAATAGTTGTCGATGAACGAGTTTAACGGTCAGTTTATAGCATTATAGAGTATAGAAGCAATTTTTGCGAAATTACGAAGCATTGACCGCATAACATTTAGCTCGTACCGCGGCCGATTAAATATTAACCCGTTAGAATACCAACGGAGTAATGTTTAGAAAACAGCCGCCATTTTGCTTCTAATCACCAGATAACCAGGCAGTGAGAATGGGGTGTGGGAAAGTCTCTTTTAAAGACACTTTCCCATTATGACAAGGGTCATGAACCATGAATTCATTTTATCATACTCGGTTCAGTGACATGAAAATTTAAAAAAATATATAGGTAGGTATATAATTATATAGATTTTTTTTGTGCAAAAAATACAATGGCCTTAAAAAAATATTTTTACGTAAAACGACATTCTATGTTACTTAACTCAGAATCATGAGCATAATCCATAGTTTCAGGCTTCGGGAGAGGTTCAGACCGGGAGAAATAGCGAATCTTATTATTTTGATAATAGGTACTTAAATTAAATCAACCTTTTTAAAGTACTCCATACCTCTAATTTTATATGTTACACTATTTTTGTTAACTTTGTTTATTGTTGGTTGATCTTTCGGCAACATGACTAAGCAGTCATGTTGCCGAAAGATCAACCAGCCATGTGTTTGTCCAATGATAAAATTAGAGCAACGCCGGGGGTCAATCAGCCGCAGACCGAACATCCTGATACCAATAATAGCCTGCGAGCCCACGGGACGCGCCTTCAATTAAAAGTGACACAAAACCCCGCTTCTTTATTTATTACGAATTGCACTCTCCTAAATCACAGTAGGCCTACTGCGTGGGGATCCGTCTTATAAAGTATTGACAAACATGAGATATTTTAGACAACGCACCAGTATATTGCCATTTTTAAATGAATTGATGAGTACATTCCTATAGTATTAATATAAACTTGAATTCCCCAAGGGCTGGCACCCCCGTTTCAGTTGCCATTAATAACTAGCTTCAGCGTCGTCCACGCGACCTTGTCACATCAACATGATTCACCTTTATAAAGGCGTGACTTCGTATTGTATTACTTTGCTTACCAAAATGTCGTTTATTTGAAAAATATAATAACATTTTCTGTTTATGACATTCTATTCATTCTATTTTACCCTGTTTACAAAATATGTTTGTGTTCTACAGACAATAAAGAAATACCTGAAATACATTCCTGATACGCCGTTGTTTCTTTAAAATTGAATGGTTTCTATATATTCATTTTCTAACTATTTTTTCTATGTATTTATCTATTAAACGGATGAATGACACGTTGAACAATGAAGCTTATATAGCGAGCTTTCTTTCTTACTTCATCTTTATAACATATCTAAAAATAAAACCATTACATTATCTGTAGTTAATAAATACAACAGAAGAACAAATGAATGCGTCTTGGTGGTACTAATTCACTCAATTAAACATCAAACCAACATTATTACGATTCATTATTACGATATATAATAATAAATTTACAAATGTTTTCTCGCTTGTTCAGGTGGAGAAGTGTAGTGGGTGTTATGGGCGTACGGTGAGATTCGCGACGCTCCACCAGGATGACAGAGGGAGAGAAGCACCAGAGCGCCGGCGGCACCAACGCCGCACCGCAGCACAGAAAGGGACACAGGTAAGTTTCTGCGCAGAAGTGTAGTGGAAAATGTTGTGAACGCACTACGAGAGTCGCGCCAATCCTCCGGCATGACGATAGGAGAGATACAGCTGAATGCGGAAGGCAGCATTGCAGCACCAGCGCGCCGCAACACACAAAGGGACGCAGGCCATTTGTATTGCCAAAGTGTAGTGGAGATTGTTATGGACTTACAATGAAAATTTAATGTTACAGGACGACCGAAAGGGAGAATCGGCAAGCAATTGATTATAAGTTTATAGAAACTGAAAATTTATATTTAATTCATAGGATCCCAAAAATCTACGCAATTTCACATAAGAAACTCAATATACGCATCTTACCTAGGCTACGTTACACCAAATAAGTGTATGCGTTTGCAATCGCCCACGTTATTTCCAGCATCGCTGTTTGTCTTAATTTTTGTTAACAAGTATATTTTTACACTCAGACTTTGTTAAAATATCTACTAATTCCAAAAGCGACCGTCAGTAATCTTTTCATGAGTGGTATAAAACATAGCAAAAAAAAAAAATTTTTTGCTTTCAGTTTTTGACGTATTTTTATATTATAGACCAATAAAAGCTAGTCTCAAAATCATGGTACAGACGTGAAGTTGCGTACCAATTACGTGGGTTCTATAAATTATATGATCTAAAACACCGGCCATGTAGGTACGAGTTTGTTGTATCATGTATGAAAAAAAGATCACAATGTTTTGATAGTGAAACTTAAATTATTTAGTCATTTTTGTACAAAAACCATCATTGCTCATCAATCCTAAAATACACAATATGAATAAGCATGTGTTCGGTACATAGCAGTAAAAAATTTAATGCATTCGCTTTATGTTTGATCTTAACAGCCAGAATGTTTAGGCAGGTCTAGATCGAAGCTCCATATCCAATAATATTTACTAATTTTATCTGACCTTTGAAGAATTCTCTCATAAAGCGAAATGTTTATTTATTCTTCAGTGCAATGGCCTTGTCTTCCTCTGCGTACGTTATTAGATAACTCGTTGGCACAAGGCTCAGTGGAGAAAATAAAGTGAGAGATTCCTAGATGACATAGGAATTCATTAAATATCATTTATTTAGACACCCATCATCATTGGCTCTTTAATATTTTATAGATTTCCATCCTATTACTGTTTCTATATTATTTAGTGGAGCTCGTCAATATGTAATTAATTTACTTGAAATATAATTGTTTATAACAATTACAGTAGCATTTATCTTAGGTGCATATAAAATTTTTCATTAACAAAATATTCGTAAGAGTATCCCAATATTCTTACATCAAACGCGCTCCTCGGTGTGCCTCGAGCAAACATTATAATTTTTGCTTATCAACAGATGCTAATAATATCACTGTAAGCGGCTAATTCTAACAAAATTATATTCCGGTATAATGAAATTTATAAGACATAACTCAAATAGATTACAAATATACATGGCATCCAACCACGCCGTGTGCTTGTATTATACTACATTGTTATCTTGAAGACTAATTAATGTTTATATCCCATACCAATCCAATTTGTCCAATATAAAGATGTATTGAAAAAAAGAAAATACATCGTCACAAGATAATAATTGAATACAAAATCAAATGAAATCGTATATATATGTACTATAAACGTTAAAACGTTAATATTATAGATAATATTATAATTAACGATATAATTATAGATTTATTTAGTAAATACTCTTGATAAATGTTATGATGATCAAATTCTATGTTAATAATCACTCTTAATTTAAAGTTTAAGTAAAAAATTACACGTATCTAACTATGGGTTTATCGCAAGGACAAAATTAATGCATCTAAATAAGAATCATTCGTTTAAAACCACTGCTATAAACGCATTGTCAAAAAAATATTTTATTTACCATAACACGAGGTACCCAGGTGTCTGGATAAAAAAATGAAACATTTTAAATGAAGCAGCTGTTCGTATGTTTTAAAGTAAAATGTAACTGTACCTATATCGACAATGCGATAAGATAATACTGACATCGTGAGACTAACCGATATTCAGATGGCATTAAGATTTTTTAGTAGATACTTACATAGATACGTATCTCTTTCTTCCTCTTTCATGTTCTCTTTCATGTATATCGTAATTTATCCATGAATTACGATATACTCGCGATCCGTCCTCTATCGATATTCTGCTTAAAATGTTCAGTTAATAATTTTATCAATTGTCTTTTTATCTATATCTATGTACACTATAACAACCATGGCTTATCTTCAAAATATTTTAACCGCCTGTCTCTTGACATTGAGTTTTATATTTTTAGCTTATGTACACAGATACGCATAGAATGGAGGAATTTAGTGCGAGAAATGTTTGAAGTTATTACTCTTGTATACATATTTTTATTTTCAATTGCAAATCATTATCTTAGAAATGCAATTACAGTTTAATAATTGCAGAGTATGCTGATATTAGCTGGAAATTACAAAATAAAATGTTAAAGTTGACGAAAGAAAAACATTATTACCCTGATGTCCTCTTAAATCGAACTGAACGCCCAACACTGCACACTAGGTACAGGGTATTATGATATATAACGGCATTAACAATGGCACATGGCAATGTTAATGGATTATCTGCATTAAGCGTGCGAGATATAGATGAAATTAACACATCCTCCGGTCCAGTAGCCGATAAGAAGTGTCATCATGATATGGCAGATAACGGTGGATTTGCGACACCTGGCCCACATTTACACCTAATCACACGTTATTCTGATAACATGGAGCGCAGAAGCTCTAAGTTTAGTCATCTTCGCGTTTAGTTCGTCATAAAGCACGTGCGGATCGTGTCATTTTAACAAAACATTTATTGAACTCATTTTATTCTTAATACATAGTTGAATTCGTTTTCGCGTTACTTGTTCTTCTTTTTGTTAATGTAATGTAGTCTTATGGTGTATCCGTGTTTATTATATGCTGTACTCGTAAGTGGCGACGTCATCACTCGATCATCATGTCTGAGAATACCGCTGATCAACTTCGTGTTTTGTTATATAGGTAAACAGATTTACTTCCTACTGTTAGCTAAGAATTATTACTGGTATCGTTATTTTTTATTTATTGTAATCGTTATCATAATTTGTTATATACAAAAATAGCAATTCTAAGAAACCTACCTATATCGGTAGCCAAACAATGCGTTGCGTTCAACTGTAAAGCAGTTCCCACAGTTTTCTACGCACTTTCTATTTTTATTACCCGTCTGTATGAAGTACATATTATATGTTATATACCTCTCATCTGATTACTGGTACTTTTCGTTTTATAGTAGTTGGCCGAAACTGCAACTAGATAATGATTCATTATTCTATTATTGTGAAGTTATGATGTAATGGAAATAGAAGGTGATTACCGGAAAATAGGACGAGTTAGTCACAATTGCGGTTTATATGTAACTGGAACTTTAGAAACTATTGGAACTTAACATTTTTTTTTAGAAAACGGCGGCTTTCAGCATACAATCCACCTGATGGTAAGTGGATACTGTCGTCCATAGACATCCGCGATTCTAAGCATTGAATGAGCACATATTCTCTTATGGTATTTATCTTCTATATTTATAAAACTTATCGTCTGCTTACATTATTAACGTCTGACTGTCCTACTGTCTGCCTATTCCTCGCATATCGTGTAGATTATTTTGTCTGAAAGGTGGTGTGTGTGTATCCAGCGAGTGGAGCCGAGAGCAAAAGCAAAATTAAGCATACAACACTTTGCTTTCGTTTCTCAGTAACTATTCGGAAAATATTCGGTACTAGCATCGTTTTGAGATATATTGTACAAGTAGTCTAGGGCAACCACGTTACAGTCTAATAGTGTTCTATGTTGAGTTGCTCTCGAATTCTTTAATTCATATGGGTTTTGAAAAACCGAACATTCTTATTACGTAGTACCATGTTTCAAATTTGACTTTTTAATGAACCCCTCCTCATCTGCGTCACCCCTTCAATAAGCTGCCAACCAGGCCTTTTTGATACGAACGTATGATGTGTCATCTAGTCTATTCCCATATTGATGGGTACTGAGGACTCGTCTCGGCTTCGTTGAGGTAGCATAATACTTCCTAGAGACCCTTTAGGATTGTTTGTTTATAGCCTATTCCATCTGTATTAGTTTCGCTTCTCAAAAGTTAAAAAATCTGGGAATTGATCATTAGTTTTTAAGTATACCTGTTACATATAAATATAACCAAAAGTCTCTCTTTATAATATTAGTATGGATATTTAATTAAATTACCCAAACAGAAATAGCGCTAACTTCTAACATGAGTATGAAACACGTCCTATTTAAACTTGTCAAGCTGCCGTGAATTATTTATTCATACCATGCCCCAGAAGGGAATTTCTTGGCATACATAACACAACACATTGTTTACACAGAAGGCAAGAGTCAATGTATGCGATGACGGGACTTTACGCGGAGTCCGGGTGTGCGGACGGAGGTGGCGACGACGTCCCCGGGCCCAGCGCACACTCACACCCGCCTCACCCGCCTCACCCGCCGCGGGAGACCATCAAGTGCCACAGCCGAAACCCATCGGCTGGTATATGCGACAGGTAAACAAAACAAGACGCGATAACAGTGTGACTAAAGATCTTACTAAAGTCTCTAATCTTTAGCTTTTCCTTATTGCCTAGCCAATGAAACGTTTATCTCATTTAATATACGTCTATTACAATATGTGTTTCCCTTTCTAAATAATAGCTTTATTTGCAGAGAACGCGAGAGGGAAAAAGAGAAACCCCATCAAATGTTTCCAGAAATATTAGACATTCCTCATGACACACGAGATTGCGGTATCTTGTCGTGGAGACCGCTTTTTGTTCAGAAGTTTTCTAGTATTAAAGTTAGTATTATAGTTTTAACAACATTTATATAAATAGACAACTATAGTTAGGCCGTCGACAGATTACCGATTTGACATATGTTAGATTAATCTAACTACTGATGTGACTATAGACAACCCTAGCAGTATCATTAAATACTTTTATTAACCCTTTTTATTATTATAATGATAATACTTTCGTTTATGTGATAGAATAGGCAATACGGTAATAAAAAATGCCATTGTGGTTAAAATATGTTTTATTGAGTATATTACACTATTCTGAATCAGAATCACGTGGACTACTGCTATCGTCGTCACTAGCAGTTAGTTACTAGAGTAACTATTCCATTGTTAATTACGGAATCAAATCTAATATCGCGGTCATAGTCATCTAAAATTATTTTTCTTGTTTTTCAACTATGTTCGCTCAGTCTTCTTTTGTGACCTTCCCACGAGCTTCTCACACACTCACAAGGCGGTGCCGTATTGTGGCGAGCTCGCCAAACAGCATAACTTGTAATATAAATATAAAAAAAATATTTATCTGGTGCTTAACTTTTTAGTCTTTGTGTAGGATAAATCCGTGCACCAAATACATATAACCGACTGATTGGTATATTGAATAGAATAGAAAACCTTTATTTGACATCTACACACACAAATATACCAAAATATTTATTATATAGCACTGTCTTTAAAATGATAAAGAAAGTCAATTTGAATATTTACCTTTAATTTGGGCCTATATTAACTCGATGGCATTGTAGTGTGGTACAACGGAGTTCAGAGAACGCGATGTCTGTGTGGTAGAGCCACTTCGTCTATCTCGTATCGCAATTTTGTCGCCTTGTTCTCTTTCAGTTGCTTTCAGCATCTGGACATTGGTTTCAATGTCATTTTTAAGCCAGGCAACCAGTTCTACTTTTTTACTGACCTGGGTAGGCGCTTTATCCAACTGCATGGAATGGTATGAAGCATCTCCCATTAAAATAACTGAATGCTCCGGCAGGCTGGGTAATTATTGACGTTCAAACCACTGTCTAAAAGTGTCAGCATTCATCTCCTCATAATAGTCAGAAGTGCTATCATGAGTCAGCCAGAAGTGACACGAAAGTCAGCAACGCCCTCTCCACGAAGTCTAATCCAGCAGAACCGGCGTTACAGATAATCAGTCGAGCTCCTTTGCCCATTGGCACTTTGGATGTGGAAGCTTTCGTACCGTCCTTCCACGAGCGTGAAACCGTGTGGTTCTTAGTCTCGTCGATAAACACCACGTATTCCCAATTTGCAATATTCCTCGCTTTCCTTAAAAATTAGTTTCTTATGTGTAATCTTTCCAGAACAATTTTTCTCTTATTAATTGAACCTTCCGGGCTACTTGGCCGAGGTCTTCTGGAATCTCTTCTCTTTCTTCCGGAGTTGCGCTCCAGAAGTCGGAGAGATAACATCTCTCCGAAAGTGAACGCAGCCGCCACTAACGATGTCAACCGCAGTTGTTGACGAAACGTTTGGAAGAAAGAGAAGAGATTCCAGAAGAACTTGGCCAAGTAGCCCGGAAGATTCAATTAATATGGACACCGGCCGAGAAAGCCTACACTCCAATTTTTCTCTTGTCAGTTTTCTTGTATTCAAAGCCAATCTTTTTTAATATGTATTTGTGACAATGCCGTTTTTCCTCCACTGAAAAAGCCAAATTCTTTTAACGACATCAAAAGAATTAATCTATTCGGAAATTCATTTCTTGAATATTAAAATAAAGTCTTGTAAATATGATTTCTGATAACCCGGTATCAAAATTCTCAACATCCATTACGGGCTTTGTTCTTTTCTTTTTCTTTGGTGTCCGTAACCCATTTTCCTTACTTCCAGATAGGCCGAATTTTATCTTTATTGATCTTGAAAGGTATTTTTATACTGATTCTATGCGCCCGAGAAACGCGCTCTTCTCAGGTGAGGCATTTTTATGCGCTAAAACAACACGTCCAATGTACAAACCATAATCAGAATCCAATTTCACGCCAAGGTCAATGTAATGAGCAGGAACAACAAACAGAAGATAAGCGGGTCATAAAAAAAACACCACACAACAACAAATACTGGGGGAACGTAGTCTGTGGGCACGAAAAACGAACGACTGATTGACTGACTGTTTTGCAGACATAAAATGGCGGCGCTAGTGCTGGTTGGGGTGACGATAGTTAGGCCAGTGATACCGATAATATTTAAACAAAATGCAATGATTTAATGATCGTTATACATTTTTTTTAAATTGTAATTAAGGATCGTAAGCGTAAATTACCCTACTGGTTCTGTCACAGCTTAATATTAGACTTAATCAAATCACACCCAAGTAATCGAATTAGTAAATTCATTCAGTTCTAACATTTTACTCAGACTACGTTACAAATATCCGGTATCGGTATTCAGTATCTTGAACTACATCACTATCTTTAAATAACAATATGTTACAGGCCGTAACATTGTAATAGCGCATCACGCATTGACTAAATGATAATAGTTTTCGTAGTTATTTAAGAATATTTAAGGCTCCAAACAATTACGTTCAGTGTAAAATTGCCAAACTCTGTCATTTTCGCGTAAAATTTCTTTTGAGAGCGCGTATTGACAATGAAAAAATTTTTGGCGTCATTTGTACGCCACTTTAAAGTTATCTCAACCGACTGTACATGTCAATGTACAACCGACTCAACTGTCAAATCGGTAATCTGTAGACGGCTTAACTATAAACAAAAATATTGTCATAACAGCATTTGACCTGGAAATCTAAATCCGTTTTTTCCTTTTTTAGGTGTTCGTATTTTTCCTTTCCTTTCTGGTCACGCTACAACAAGCGTTGAGTTCCGGATACATAAATTCTGTGATCACAACTATAGAAAAGCGCTTTGAGATCCCATCGAGTCTCTCGGGCCTTATCGCGAGCAGTTACGAAATCGGAAACGTTATCACCGTAATCTTTGTATCATATCTTGGCAGTAGAAGACACATTCCTGTTTGGATTGCAGTCGGTAAGAAATATCTTGATCACGATGACCATGCGATGTGATCTTCTTATGAACTATCTTAATTAATTCGAGCAATTCGTCCATACTTACAGGAGCGGTGATAATGGGCATCGGCTCCTTAGTATTTCTTGTTCCGCACTTTATAGCGGAAGTGAATAGCGAGACATTATCAAACAATAAGTCAGACGACAACATTTGCCGGCTGCCTAGAGCTCTCGAGGACATGGGTGGACTTGGGCGTTTATCACAGGGTCTACCGCCCAGCAATTTGAGACCCGACAATTGTATTAAGGTACATATCGTCTCTTTAGGTATTATGTCGAAATTTTTTTTTTTATTTTCTTAAGTATCTCCTGTGCTGGCGAAAGAAGCAAGTTTTTTCTTCACCACAAAACGTCTTCATAACTGGTGATTTTAAATGTTCAAGGGTTGCAAGAAAGAAAGCACTGAAGCGAGGAGATGGTTTATTTCTCGAGCATGCAGGTTTTCCTCGCGATGTTTTTCGTCACCGCCCAACTAGTGACAAAACAATTATAAACGTAACAAAATTCCAACTACATACAGTGCATACATTACAAAAGTTTCATTAAAACTACAATGTCAAATATATAATAGATAAGTAATATTAATAATTAAAAAGAAGTAAATGTCAAATAATTCCAAAATTAACTACATACGTATATATTGCTTAAAATTATCTAAAGAAAACATGATCGTAATTACATATTTTTGCAGAGTTCCCCGAGCACGTTCATGCCGGTGATGGTGTTCGTGGTAGCGCAACTGCTCCTGGGATGCGGAGGTTCGCCACTATTGACTCTTGGCACTACGTACGTTGACGATCACGTTCGCCCGGAATCTTCTAGCATGTATATCGGTAAGTTGTTTCCTTTACGATTCTCATAATGATTCATTCAAGGCTCAGCCACATTACAGCCGCTTCGCGCTAAAGTGCGTCGCACATTACAGACGCGGCGCGGCGGGCTCTGCAGCTCAACGCAATAATTTAAGTTAAGTAATAATTTAGTCATCGCACAGCGAATAACTCGAATTACGTCCGTTAAATGCGCCCTTTTAACGCACATGGCGGCAGACCGCGTCGCAACGCATAATTACGGCTGGCAAGCCATCCAGGCAGTGAGCTGCGCTGTGGCGCGATACGTCCCGCCTGACGTGTGCGATGGTGTATACAAAATGTATGAAAGTGATTCAAGAAGATTTTTGCAATGTTATGCGCTGCGGTACGGCTCGCCGTAATATGCGCAAGTCTACCGTTAAATACAGTTATCGATGGTTCTTGTGATACAAAATAACTGTAGAAAATATAAGCGTTATTGTATATTGCATATCTTTATTTACTTAACTCCTTACTGTTGGTCGTAACCGCACGTTGGCCCTCTCGTAAAATGCGCAGACTACGAAGTTCAACGAACTTAATCAAACCAGACATGTCGTTTTATTATTTTTATATCGGGATTGACCTGATCCTGTAATAAACAGAAGTGCCCCGAACCTTATTAGCAATGTTTGTGAGCAATGCACTACGTATGTTTATGAACTACGCACTTCACGTTAAAAGTAACAATTTCTTCGAGTTGAGACAACAATGTTTGAGACTGCTCAAAAATATTATGATTAGTTATTGTTTTTTCATCAATGACGATCTAATAGTAAATTGTTAATATATCGATTGATAAACATAAATCGTATTTTAACAAAGCTGTGTCTATTACATGAATTTTTACTTATAAAAGTTGTTGCAGTGTATACTGCCATGACGCAGAGCTCATAACAACATTTTTTAAACTAATGACTGTATGAACGTGCATCGCCCAAAAACACTACGGATTTTAATGGAACTTGGCGCATTTCCGGGATTATTATTTAAGATGCTTTTTATCCTGTAACATTACAACTTCCTTTAGAATCATTATACATACAGTTTATATAATCTGTGGTAAAAGTTACACATGCTATGGATATGAGAAGTATGGAATATGAGAAATTTCTCTCATCCTAATATACACCCTATTCGATGGAATTGGTGTGATTAAATTATAGGATGGACTTACCACATACTCCGGAGTAAACGCGAAAGAAATAGCTACATCTAGTATAAAATAAAATGATATACTGGTAATTCTAAAGACGCCTTGGTAATAATTATCGTAGTCGCTTTCTTATCTTAAAGCAATTCATATTAATTTACGTCTTCATAACTGCATCGATATAGGGCTAAGCTATAAACTGCTGGATCCATTTAATCAATGAAGCGGGCTATTGAACTCGTCCGAACGCTTCTTTGTGTGATGGATGGTACCATTTTATTTTTTAGTGTCTGGGTTGCTATCTATGTTTGCATACAAATGGCATGTCAAACATGTATAAACAAATTTTATTAATCTGTAACCTCAGTATTCACATCATAAACTTAAGATATAGGTATGAAGTCTCACTGCAGGTCAAACGCCTCCTCTGGTAAATCACTAGAGTTAATTATCTTACAAAACCCGCGCTATGTTCTCATAAATAATGAACCGATCTTGATAAAAAAAAAGGTCCTTTAATCTTCCACGATAAACAGCAAATAATACAACAATGTAAAACCGCTACAAAATCCCCCAATAGATATAAAGATTAACGCGAAGAAACAGACATAACATTGATTGCCCTTTATACTCGTGTATGGAGAGGGAAAATATCTTTCCTAAAAACCTATAAGGTTTTTAGAATTCAAGAGCATACGTTTTAAATTTCCATTTAACATAAATTGTAAATTTAACTGTGCACCAAGTAAAACTGTACAGTGCATTACAGCAGGGTTGACGCAGTTTGCAGGAGCGCTCTCCGCCTTACGCCCGCCTACCCTGACGTGAGGCCGCGCCCTTGACCTGCTGCTAGCTCACCGACAATCCAACTCACAACAACTATCAAAACAAATCAAATAGAAATCCGAATTAAACTGCTTTTCAGTCATGCAACAGCCATTGTCTATGGAACTAAAGTTTTCTACCTTCAAATGTCAAATCACCATTAGGTAACACAAAGTTCAAGAACATTATTTTGGCGACACGCCTAATTATGCTCATTTGTCAACGGTATCGATTTTCCGACACGGCGCAACTGTTACTTGCTGCAGGAAGCAGGTGTCCCGTGCCAGTTAAGAGAGAGTGCTCTGTTTTTGACACTTTTTTCCCGACCGCCATTCTCGTCTTTATGACGTCAAATTAATGGAAATTTTCTATAACATCGTGTCTCATTTTGACTGTAATATTCAAATATTTTTTTCAAGAAATTAAACTTTGTTACTTTCTTATAGACTGTACATTACTTTTATTTATTTCTCTGTTGAAAGATTTATATCGGGAAATTAATCATTTCCATTAAAGATTTCTTCCTTCCGTCCTATCCCATTGAATGAACACTATAATAGTATAAAAGCGATTCCTTATTTTTCCATCATACTCATCTCTCCTCATATCTGCCCAAGAAGGAATGGGAAGTACAATGGGATGAAGAAAACTCCTCGTCCCACCATACTTCCTTTTTCCAAAGCCACTCCTGAGCCTCCAAAGGTAGACAGCATATCCGACAACGTGCCAACGTCTATCATTCTAGCTAGACTGATGTTGACATGTATCACGGATCTCCATGGGCGACAGCATCCACTTACCACCAGGTGCACTGTGTGCCACCTTCTTTCTATAAAATATATTCATAAAAATGTACAATGAAACAGAGTAATAAACAGAAAAAATGAAACTATTAATTTTACTAATGAACTATTATTTTCGTTATCGTCTTATCGCACTCAGCGCAATAAACTTTATTACTAGAAGTTTTAATTGTAATTACAATGCGAAGTCGGTACTTACATTTTGTAAACGTAGAATTCTACCAACCATACCCACCTGGTATTCTAATGGTAATCGGAATGGATATAATTTATCGCCACTTCTGGATATGGTCGTTTCCCCGGGCTCGCCACCGCACACGCTCTTCTCATCTTTAATTTTTAGTAATACCTCATTTTTAATTATTTTTTTAGTACTTACTGGTTGTGTGTTCGTTGTTGTTTTAAGTGTATTGTAATATAATACATATTAAATTATAGTTCAATATAATTCCCACCTCGGGTTTCTACAACCGCACCTCCCGTCACAGAAGTGCGGTCCATCCGCATTTCCTCGATACTGTCGCGTACACTGTTCGGTCCAAAAATCATTTTATACCATGGACCCCGTAGGCTGTGGAACGAACTACTTCAAGAGGTCTTTCCATTAAGGTGCGATATGAGGTTCTTCAAGAAAGCTGTGAATGGGATTTTGCAAGGTCGGCGGCGCACCCGCATACCCTGGTGTTGCAGGTGTCCATGGGCTGCGGTAACACTTACCATCACGTAGGACCGCTTGCTCGTCCGCCTACTTCACTATAAATAAAAAATATAGAATTGTTTGACTAACATTGTAAATTTCAACTAATTTCCTTGATAAGGCTGATGATTACTGTACAGTAAAATGAATATTATTCAAAAGTTACTGTTTGCTTTCAGGTTGCATGTATAGTATGGCAGCATTTGGACCAGTTCTTGGCTTCTTGCTTGGAGCATATCTCCTCTCGTTTCACATGGATTCCTTTTCGGGTGCAATTATATCTATAGGTGAGTGTTCTACAGCCCTGAAATTAACAAATAACACTATATTTCTTATACATGTTGTATATATACTTATACTTAACTTGTATATGTCTACTCGTTTACGATTATAATTATAAATATACTCGTATTTAATTTGGATTCTGACCGTAACCAGCCCTATTGTCATCCACTGCAAGAAATAGGCCTTCTCATACACATTGTCTTATGCACGAGGGATATATGGCGTTAAAACGCCATATTGACCACGCGGGTTGGCGAGTCCGCTTTTGTAGAGGTGGTGCAGTACCTTCTTGTGGTAGCGGCTTTGTTATCCCTTAGTCACCTTTTACGACATCCACGGGAACAGATGGAGTGATGCTATTCTAAAGTCGGCCCACACTATACGGCCTATTTAATTCCTTATTAGTTGGTCATTGCCAAAGCCCACAGATTACTGGGAAATAATGCTGCAAGACGTCCGCCTTTTGTAATAATTTACAAAGAAGAGTAAATAAATAAACTGCACAAAACTATAATATGAAATAAAGTCTTATTTTTCTTTCAGATCCTGGGGATCACCGCTGGGTTGGTATGTGGTGGGGCGGATTTTTGCTGTGTGGCCTCTTGTTAATCTTAGTGGCGATTCCGTTCTTCTCATTTCCGAAAGTGTTAGTGCGTGAGAAGGAAAAGATCAGACTAGTGGAAAAAGCGGCTGCTGCCAGCGGGTCGGCCACTACGAAACCAGCAAAGCCACAGAGTGATATCAAGGACACTGGATATGGGAAGGATATAAAAGGTAAATATTTTACATTAATATTAATATACAATGACAGATCTCTTATCGATAAATATTTACAAGTAAACATGTTTAGGACATTATACCTAGTCTAGCTATAAACATTGTTACAAATAAAACATTGATATTTTTATTTTTACATTTGCTTTTATACAATACAACGTTTGAAAACTATGAGGCCAGTTTGCCATTGAAACTCGCATCCTTTCAATGGGAAAATTGGCAACTGCCACCCTTAGGAAATGTTTTATGGATCCAATATTATAATGAGTAGTGACGTTTAGAGCATGCCATGCTCTAAACCATAAATCATAATGAGCGGATTAAGATCGGTACTCGATGACGGCCAGTCTTCAGCTCTAAAGAAGTCGGGAATATTCCTTTCTAGCCACACCTATGTTGAGCGAACCTTATGACCTGGTGTTGAGTCTTCCTGAAAGGACCATTCTTGGTTATGGAAGTGTGTTGTTAAGAGGCTTCACGACCTTCTCAAGAATCGTATCTTGATACACTTGAGTCATTGAGCATACACTTGACGTTGTAATACCTTTTTCACAAAATTATGGTTCAGTCACTCCCTGATAGCTAACACCCCATTATTCTATCACGGAAGCCAGATAATGCCCACGTTGCACCCTATTGACCAATTGAGCAGCTCCACTAGAGTTATGAGCATGAACTCAATCATTCTTTTTGTTAAAATGTTCCTCAATGGTGAACATTTTCTCGTCCATAAATAAGATTTGTCTGTGAGCTTCGCGTACCGCCGATGAAGTTGTTTTGATTTGTCAACCCTATTTTACTTTAAATTATCAGTTAAGAAATGATCAGTACGTCTTTTGTAAACATCAAGTCCTAAATCATCTTTTAAAATACGTGACATGGCTCTGAGTGCTATATTCATCTCTGGATAAAGTCTTTTGGTTCCGGATGGGATTTCTTCGGATTCTCTTGTTCACAACTTTAATTGTCTGTTTAGCACGAATAATGCGTGGAAGGTCAGACCTTTTTCTTTCACAAACAGAGGATGTTTCACCAATAGCCCGATACGCAAACATTCGGCTAATACCAAGCGGACTGGTCACTAACAAGCAAGACTTAAAATCAATTTGTTTTACAAACTATTTTTTTTTTCTTTTCATTTTTCCAGAATAGAATTTAAATAATGGCTACATTCACTTAAAATAGTCCACAGAATGGATATAAGGAACGTTTAATGAAGGAACGAAATCCAAATATGGGTTACAGAGCTTTGAACTCGATCTAACTGATATTATATTTCGAATCGGATCTAAACGCATGCAATTCGGGGTTTTTAATTACCTTTTATTTCTTCTCAACATTTCAATCTAAGTGAATCTCAGTCAAAGCTACAGTTACAGAGCTGTTTGAAATATCGTTCCGGATTGAAAGAAACAAAGTAAAAAATCAGTTTATCTGTATCTCTAAATTTGAAACTGATTAAAAACCTTGCTAATAAGGCTGGTCTTTTGCAGACATACCGGTATCAATGTGGCGCCTCCTCAAAAACCCGGTGTACGTGGTAACTTGTCTGGGCGCATGTATGGAACTAATGATCGTGTCTGGATTCGTCGTGTTCCTGCCCAAGTACCTCGAGACGCAGTTCAGCCTCGGCAAGAGTCAGGCCAGTGTTTTTACCGGTAAGTTTATAAATTGAACTTGTCACTGCATACTAATAATCATGACGCCTAGTTTCTATCAAGAAACCGACTGGACTACAGTCCGTATTATAAATAACACTTGAACTTTATCAGAACATATGTCGAAAATATATGCACCGAATATATGTCAAAGAACATAAGAGGCTAAGTGATTTGTGTGCGTTAAAAACCTGCGGGGCGCCTTGCTTGGTGTACGCGAAGTGGGGCGAGTCTTCGAAACATTTAAGCGGGATGGACCAATACATATATGTGAGGTGGGTGCGGGACAGAGGAAGTCCGCGACATGTACATAGGGTGGGTGCGGGCCGGGGTGTCTTCGAGACACGTCCGTGGACTATAGCGAATCTTATGAGTGCGGGGTGGGCAGGAGACGGCGAGCCTTCGAATGTACGCTCGAATGTATTCATATAAGAAATCTTTGAGATATGTACGCAGACTAGGACGAATATTCGAGACATGTATCGCAGTGGGTGCAGAGTGGGACGAATCTTCAAGCGGTCTCTCGTAGGCACTATTTTTGTAATCCAAACCTTTACGCAGCTGTACCTTTCTGAATGTCCTTGTACCCATGTGTACAATATTACCAGCAAAGCAGCAGAGTGCATATAAAGCGAGCGAGCCAATGCTTTTGCACCCTTTTTATGATCAACAGGCCAAACTCGCGCTTAAACGTTTCCATCTCCGCCCTAGTTAATGTTGGCCATTTATCTTTTTGTATATTTTCAAACAACTCAAAATATATTTATGTTCTTATTAAAAATCCACCAAAGAAAATAAATGTAATTTAATACAGTTGTGTGCAACAAATTGCATTAAGTTTATATATTTGTCTATTGAGGTTTGTAGATCGAATGTTTTTTTTTCGTAGGATCAATCGCGATCCCAGGTGCATGTATCGGCATCTTCATGGGCGGGTGTTTGCTAAAACGCCTCGAGCTACGGCCGAAGGGCGCTGTGCAATTTGTCCTCATTTCCAACACGATCTGTCTCTCCTGCTATGCGCTACTGTTCTTCCTCGGCTGTGACAATATCAAGATGGCGGGCACAACCATCCCTTATACAAATAACAGGTATTTTCTTTATTTGTACATCATGTCATTTTTATATTATCTTAACCTATTAAGTTATTAACGTATCAAGTTATTTTGTCCTCCAATTATTTCCTTTTGTGGAAGTGACCGTTTGCGACATGATGCCCTTGACTGTGGTTAGATAACTGTTCAAATATTTTATTACAACTGACTTCATTTTGTGCTTTGTAACAAAGAATTTGCTCCATGCGTAATCAAAAATTTTACAATGCGCGGCCTTCAAAGTTCTATCTTTAAGGTTACTAGGTCGATATTTGCGTCTAATGTCCCACTGCAGGGAACAGGCCTCCCCTAGTAAATCGTTAGAGACTTCGGATTATACTCCGCCACGGGGTCTCAGTGCAGATTGGTGGATTTTTAAAAAAACTTGAAAAAAGTTATAATTGCTGTGTTGTTGTTGCAGCAACGTGGAGCCGTTCAAAGTGAACCTGACGGCGGCGTGCAACTTCAACTGCCTGTGCACGGAGACCGACATGGAGCCCGTGTGCGGCAACAACGGCCTCACGTACTTCTCGCCGTGCCACGCGGGATGCGCCGCCTTCTCATCCAGATCTAACTTCACCAACTGCGCATGTTAGTATATACTCGTACTAGCCTTTGACCGTGGCTGTGCCCGCGTGAATTTTGGTTTAAAAGTAATGGACTTCCTTTGGAAAAACTAATCAATTTTCCAGAATAAAAAATATCCTATAACTTCTTCGTTGCGGATCTTATCCCGCAAAGAAACTCCGTGCATACCTCTCCATAGTTCGCTGAGCGACTTTAAACTTATGAATCAGTCTAACCGTTAGAGGCCACGTTTCGGCACTATACGTTATAACTGACAAGATAGATAGAAATTTTTATTTCATAACATGATAATTTCTTATTCTAAAATGTTATTAAAAATGTATGTCGAAAGGGCATCCGTCACAGCTCAAGCTGTATACCGTAAGAACGGCATACAGCGCTGATTTTCAGACGGAACCAAGGCGCACTAATTGAAGACTCGTCTTCTCAACCATAGACAGAAAATGATACTATTAATTTTAGCAATAAACTATAATTTTCGTCATTCGTTATCTAAAGTACAAATAGTCATAATTGGTCAATCTTTGTTAGATGGAACTGCAAGAAAAAGAATAAAATCTATTCTTTTTTTATACATATAATAAAATCGTAACATGAAATAATGCTGTATGTCTGGACGCACGTCGCGCAAAATAAATGGATTTTAAAGAAACTAGGCTTAGTTATAGCTTATGTACCGGATTATTAATGGAACAATGAAATCAAGCTGTAATGTAACACACGGTAATGTCAACGCGCACGAAGTTGCAGGCACTGATAGTTCATAACTTTTTTTTTTTCATGGAAAAAGGCGCCAGACGGGTATACAGTCCATCTGGTGGAAAGTGGATACTGTCGTCCTACGACATCCGCAATACATGCCAATATCTGTCCAGAATGACAAACGTTGGCACACCCCCGGATGCGCTGCGTACCTTTGGATATATAGGTGGAGTGAATGGTTAATGGTTAAGTGGGGAAGGATAACATAGGAAATGAGCTCAGGCATATCTCACTCACTACCGAAATACATACATTGGGGGAATAGGATCAAGTGGTAAATGTTACGTTTAACGGTAGTGATCTGTGACTTGTGAGTGCGGGAGTAACGTGGCCGGTCGGGTGCGCTCAGCGGCTGTTGGCTTACAGCATGCACCCTCCCCCTCCGATATGTATCGGTATATACCCTCGATATGAAAGAAATCAAATCCGTTCATTTGTGAACGTATTGCCGTAAGGCGTACAAATATATCACATAATTATTACGTTACAAAGTTTGAGTACAATCATTAAAATACATCTTCATAATTTAATCCTAATCTAATTAAATGCAATCTAATTAAATGATTAATATATTCAATTAAATCATTTTACACAATGATACAATTCACATGGCATATTATAATCTATTTATAATATCCTGCAATGTGTTGTTGAAATATTTGTAATCGTAATTAACATCTGACATGTGTGACGAAAATATTTTTTGCATGCCTCTAATTAATAATAAACCTGTGTTCTATCAAATAAATAATTTGAATTTGCATTTTTTCACAGGTGTCCACGAGAACAGCCCAGCAGTGGCCGAACAAACCGTAGCTGGTGCGATAGTGAACGGCGCATCCGCGGCGGCACTGACAGCGGGCGCGGCGCGCGAATACAGCGAAGTGACGGTGGTGCCGGTGGCCACGGCGGGCGCGTGCAACCCGCCCTGCACCACCATCTTTCCCTTCCTCGTCCTGCTCTTCTTCATGACCTTCATCGTCGCCGTCACGCAAATGCCGCTGCTTATGATCGTGCTCAGGTAACATTTATAACCACATTTATGGTTTGATACCGTTGTCCCCACTGACATCAACGGGGACAATGATAGTGTTTCGTGTTCAAATTTCCGTTATTCCTACTGTAGTTGTTACGAAATATCCTTTTTCTATAGTAATTTTTAGTTTCTCGATATGTCCGCTAGGGGGCACTTTTTGATTATCTGTGGCGCGAACTACACGAGCGAATCTCTCGCGATGATATGAGGTGCTTACCTGTGAAATGAGAATGAATTTGTATGAAAAACGAAAAAAAAAAATATGTTATAAAAATATTTATTATGTTAGTCGAAATATTGACCCATATTATCTACACACTTTTGCCACCTCACGGGCAGTTGATTGATGCCACTCCTGTAAAAGTCTCGTATCCATGAATTCTTCTAAAGCCCTAATCACAGCTACTTCAAAATCATTTTTTTTCCTTGCAAAAGTTGTCCAAATTTCGAAACATGGAAATCTGTCGGGGCAAGGTCCGGTGAATATGGTGGATGAGGGAGAGTCTCCAGGTCCAGCCTTAAAACCGTCGTATGAGAAGTGTGAGGGCGGGCATTTTCATGAAGAAGTGGAGATGAGCGATTGACCAAATATGGTTATTATCCTTACTGCACACATTTGCATCAATTGTTCGACCGGCTCGCAAGAAACTGTAATGGACAATACCGGCACAGGAACACCAAACTGATACCAGTAGCTTCTTCTTAGTTATCTTGCGTTTTGGTCATTGGTGGGGTGCAACTCCTGGATCCAGCCACCGATACGAACGTTTACGGTTATCGTACAGGATCGACGCGTTATTGTCGCTGATGTTCGTTCAGTTCATATGGTACCCACTATTCGAGTTTCTTTATTTTGCCGATTTGACGCAGATAAACCAACATTGTTTTATCACTAACATCAAACCCTGCTGCTAACTCAGCTGTACTTTGAGATGGATCTGCTTCCACTACAGCATTTAATTCATCGTTATTAACCTTGGTCGTCCGTGGGACTCATCCTTAAGACCGAATTTCCAGAACAGAAGGGTTCAAACCATCGACGCAGGTGACGCAGGTCAGGTGCAATCGTTTGTGGTGTTTGGCCCATACACACCAATGATATTATGAGCTGTCTGACTTGCATCGGTGCCGCGACGAAACTTATATTCAAAAATAGCAAGAATTTTCAAATTATCCATTTTCTTTTCAAGACAATCACATGAACAAAATTTAGGTACAGAAAAACAAATGAAATACTGATTTTGAAATAAGAACATCCTAGCTATTAGATGCATTTTGTTTTATTTTACAGTTCGAATTAGAATAAAATCGGGCGTTGATAAAAATAATAATAACGGTGGCCAGTAATAAAATCGGTCATTTCATAGGTAAGCACCTAATATTCTCGCCCTAAAAAATTGAAAAAAGCGATGGTCGCGCTTGAAAACGAGATTGCCTTGTTACAATAAGGTGTGTGTGTCAGGTCTGTGAGTGAAGAAGAGCGTTCGTTTGCGCTGGGCATGCAGTTCGTGATCTTCCGGTTGTTCGGGTACATCCCCGCACCCATCGTATTCGGCAACCTGATCGACTCCACGTGCCTGCTCTGGAAGCAGTCCTGTAGCGGCGAGAAGGGTGGCCGCTGCCTGCTCTACGATATTGAGCAGTTCCGATACAGGTAACGTTGCCAGCTCTCTGGATTTTTTTGCTGATTATTTAGGTGGTTGTCAAATTCGTTACACGTTACTAAGTCATTACTCGTCTAAATCTGAACTTGTCTAAAGTTTAGATTAGACAACTAATTAGATTAATCTAAAAAGTTGCCCAATGAATGTCATATAATTAGTATTTTCATAAATTACGGGGCATCTTTTAAAAACGATTTAGAATCTCTAGTTAAACATATTCTTTGGAAATAATTTAAAATTATTATGATATTAAAAAACGCATCTAAAGCATTGGCAAACTAGCCAACTGTTCGCACGATTATAAACTTTTTCTGCATTTGTAACGAGTCATTACGGTGATATTAATAATTACTTTTTATAGAAGTAATGTGGGAGACGGGCATACAATCCACTTGGTGGTAAGTGCATACTTCTGTGAGAGGGGTAACCTGGCAAATCGAACGCGCCCACCGGCTGCGGGAATGCAGTGTGCAGTGTGCACTCTCCCCCTCAAAGTTTATTTTTGATACCTCTAACGTAATAAATTTGTTTTACTTTTGTCCTCTTTTGTCGTAGCAACTCGCTTTCAGAGCACACCTCTTAAGATCTCGGAGATTATTGGGATCCTTGGTGTCGACATTCCCAGCAATGTCGAATTTAGGCGTCATCTGGAAAATAAAACCATGACCTCCAAAAAGCTCGGTGTGCTGAACAGAGCGAAGCGGTACTTCATCCCTGGGCAACTTCTACAAAGCTCAGGTTAGGCCCCATATGGAGTAATGGTTACATCTTTGGGCCGGCGCACCGAAATATCAAATGGACCCATTTGACTCCATCCAACGACGTGCTGTTCGAATTGTCAACGATCCCACTCTCACGGGCGGTTTAGAACCCCTCAGCGTTCGGAGAAACGTTGCATCTCTCTGTGTGTTCAACCGCCTGTACAATGAGACAATATGCTCTGAAGAATTGATCAATATAATTCTCACCTCGGGTTTCTACAACCGCACCTCCCGTCACAGAAATGCGGTCCATCCGCATTTCCTCGATACGGAGATGTCGCGTACTGTTCGGTCCAAAAATCATTTTATACCGCGAACCCGTAGGCTGTGGAACGAACTGCCTCAACAGGTCTTTCCATTAAGCTACGATGTGAGGTTCTTCAAGAAAGCTGTGAATAGGATTCTGCAAGGACGGCGGCACACCCGCATACCCCCTGGTGTTTTGCAGGTTTCCATGGGCGACGGTAACACTTGCTCGTTTTGCTTGCTCGTCCGCCTACTTCCCTATAAAAAAAACTATACCTATATTTACATTATATTATGAAGATAATACTGACCAATGTGACAGCCCCATGCATGCCTGGTCACTCACTCAAAGATTGCTGCAAGGAGAGATTGCTTCAAAAGAAAAAATAAAAACGTTATATTTTCGGTGCACGCTACCTAACCGCTTATTTATTGAATGAGTTAATAATGAACTTCAAAGGAGTTTGTATTTGTGCAAAGGCGCGATTAGCCGATACTTTATCAACTGAATGGTTTTCGAATTTATCACGAATGTACAGAGTGCTATGTAGTGATATATGAGGGTACGTCGTAGATACGTGGGCCTGTGCGGCGGCATAAAGATCGTGGCGCTGGGCATCTTCCTGGCGGACTGGTGGCTGGTGCGTCGACGCCGCCACCTCGAGGCTGCCCCGCCGCTCGACCCTCACAAGGACATCGCCGGCTCCATCATCAGCCTCGACAAGCGTTAGTCACTAATATTGATTCTATCTACTTATAAATAAATTAAATCTTTATTAAGCTAAAACAATGGTTTTAGTTACAATATGTTACTAATACGCAGTGGCGTGCCAAGTTTGGAAACTTGATAAGCGATAGTGGCTTATATAGCGATAGCGAGGATCGTGTGTAGTGGTGAGCTGCAGGAGAGGCCTTTATCCAGCAGTAGAGAGACAGGCTGACCGCTGATGGTATGGTATTGTTTTTATAGAAAGAAGGTGGCAGACGAGCAGGCAATGGACCTTGTGGTAAGTGGATACTGTTGCCCATGGCCATCCGCGATACGTGCCAATATCAGTCCAGAATAATAAATATTGGTAAGCTCACAGATGCGCTGCCTACCTTTGAACATTTCGGAACGGATTTGGAGAAAGAGTTGGGTAAAATGGAAAGGGATAGGATGGGATGGAAATATGCTGTAGTATAATATCGTAAGATAAAGTGGATTATGCGGTTCTGTGGGTGTGGAATAACGTGGCCAGTACAGTCCGTCTAAATAATAAATACAGTAGTGTGTATTGTTGTGTATGATGTAGCACCCTTCTTTGTACAAGGTCACATGTTATTTGAAGGTTATTGAATTATCGAACATTTTTATTAAAACTGAAATGGAAACAGTCACACTTATAGTTTGTTCAAGTTAAGAAAAAAGTGAACCTATTGACACACAAATACACCTATTAGCCTTTTGACCAATTACAGGAGCATTTCTCAATTAATCCAATTAATGCTACATTGAACGGATGACGTTGATGCTACATTGATGATGTGAATTGAGTATAATTGCTGTTATTATATGTCCCATGGTTTCCGTTTTTCCAGTATTCGAGGAGCTACCCTCAATTGACAACGCGAGCGGGTTCCGTTCGGGCGTCACCTCAGGATTAAGCTCGGCCACCAGCACTCCCATGGAACCGCCCGCCGTAGATCCCGCGCGCGCTTTACAACGCACCGAGTCTCAACATTCACAAGACTCATGTGCCGGACGACACTCGAGAGTCCTTACCGCTTCACGGCACCTTCGTAACGACTCGAAGACGATACAGCTAGAACCGCGCGCCCGCCAGCACTCGCTAGAAGAACCCGAGCGGCGGCAATCACGCGACTTCAAAATCCACTCGCGTTCCAGTTCCCGCGATCTCAGCCTGGAACAGCTGAAACAACTCGCGCTCAAGAGCGTAGAGAACTTAGATTTAACCGTGTTGCCGCTAAGTAAATGCGACGAGGAGAGCAAGCGGTTAATCGAAGGTGGTGTGCTTCGGCACCGGCGCACCGGGTCGCGGGACATGCGCCCGCCGGACGCGCGTCACAAACGCACTTCCTCGCACCACATCACGCTCGAGCCAGCCGCTGAACTTAGTCTACAGATACAGAAGGGACGAAGCGTCGATCAGCTCGCCGCCGCCGCGCCACTCGACCCGCGAGTATAAATCGCCGCTCGATTCACGCGTGACAAACGCCGCTCCATTCGCGCATTTAAAGCGCAGCGTATGCTCCCACACGTATAAAGCGCTGTGTGCTCCCGCGAGTATGAAGCACTGCGTATGCTCCCGCGGGTATGAAGCACTGGAGAAGCACTGCGTATGCTCCCACGAGTGTGAAGCGCTACGTATGCTCCCGCGGCTATGAAGCACTGGAAGCACTTCGTATGCTCCCGCAAGTATGAAGCGCTGCGTATGCTCCGATAGAGTGTCGCCAATCTTATTAGTGAAATTATTTTATCTCGCACACGAGACCGATTGTAGTAAATAGATAAATGAATGAGTGATTTGAAATCATATCTTTAAAAGTAGTTCGAAACTCCATTCACAGTTGAATATCGAAACTCGTTATTTACGATTAGTAGTGATTTCGTTTTAAAACTATATAGTTATTATCAAGAGAATCATCTGTTGTGTTAAAAATACTCGAATGTACATGATTACATACGCACTTTAGGGTTTTTACTGCATATTTATTCTACTAATAGTGAAATCTAAACCTGGCTTTATTCTTCTTAGGAGTTATTACTTTATTGTAATATATCGAACAAAATAAATTTAATTAATTACGCCTACAGAACTTGTCTTCAAAATCGCCTTTATGCATGTAAAGGTTTGTTTTTATTTTGTACTTAATCATTAAACTAGTGTTGACCCAATACTCCTTCACACTAAGAAATATCATAATGTACTTTTGCAGTTAATAAAAAGCACTAAAAATTACTATGTAATGTGGCACGCTAGCGCGCACATACTCAAGAACTGCCATTTTTGTGAAAGCTTACTTTTTTTTAACTGTTGTAAATGAATAAATATTATAAAATGTGTGACAGACTGAAGTGGGCTTTATAAAGCTTTGCATATCAAAGTGTAAAACGTAAAACAAGTTTTCCCTCTTAATCTTACATTTTAATTCTCAAAAACACTAAAATTCTTTCCTGTATGTACAAAATGTAGTATTAGTAATCAAATAATACCGGCCCTCTTCGTATTCCGAAGAAACACGAAAAGAGTAAAAAGAGAAACATCCAAACATACTTTCATAGTTCGTTACATTATGTTGTAACGTTCGCTCGCGGTCGAAAATACAGAGATGGCCGACCAGCATTATTTAATTAATATTTTTTTCATTTCGTTACAAAGACCTGGCATTATTCCACAAAAAATTTAATGGATCAAGTATGATTAGTGTGACATTCCTTCCCCTTCTCACAAGCACAAAGCTTTGATTTATACATAGATAGTTGTGATTGAACAAGTATAATATGTTGCGGGATACTGTAAAATCTATAAGATCACAATTTTTTTACTAAATTAAATGAGAGAACTGTCCATACTGTCTGTACGAACTTGCTCCACTTTGGTGAAAATTTATTAACAAAAAAATATTGTTCCATGATTCCGTTTAAATAGAAACAAAAATCACATGTTAGTGTATTCTTGAAATAACGGAATTATAAAAAAAAGTCAAATCTATGCAGATAATAAGATCCCTTTGCTAAGAAAGCGTCATAAATATATAAATTCTTATTTAGAGCACAGAACACGGGTCTCACCTTATATTCACTTGGTAGTCGTAGACCATAATCCATAACAGTGGGCCCAATACAAAATGGTGGATGAAGTAATGTACAGTCAACATTATTAATATGGGGCTTCAATTTAAACGAGTAGCAAAAAATACTAGTTGAGCAGTAAATCATGATCAGTAAAATAAATCTGACACCTCATGACACAAACGGTAATAATTTTGTACCTACATACTTAATGACATTGATTCATCATTTCATTATAATGATACAATCTTCTTTGTCATATGTGCAAATGTCAAATGCATTGTTGATAATAGAAATATACCTCTTCACCGGTGCAGTGGCACTAGATGGACTTTTTTTCCCTATCTATGCCATCAGTGCAGTGGCACAAACTGGCAAACCACAGAATAACAATCTAACTTATTGTGATAAAAACAATCTATTTTTGAATAACTAAAGTAAATAATTTTAAATTACAATTAAATTTAAATTACTAACAATGTAAAAATGTCGACATAGTAAAAGTGGTTCAGTTTCTGGTGACAATGGGAGTCTATTGTCACCAGAGTAACTGAACCACTTTTAAATTTGTTACCATTGATTTGCTGCAATTTCAGTATTTTCTGTTGGTGTCATTTAAATTATTTCTCATTAATATGTATCCATTCTAGCGTACTCCGAAATATAAGAAGAATATAAGAATGTATACACCGTTACACACTAAATAATGGTTACATATATTTGAAAATATGAAATCATATTTATGAAGTTGACTGTACCTATTGGCGAAAATACAATTAATGAGAAGAGGTGAAATGTTTGCAAAAAAATGTTTTATTTATTATCTTACTCATTTAACATTATGTATAAATTTACCTATATTTATTATGATCTCAAATGATTATTGAAATCTGTTTTATGATGACTGAAATGAGTGAGGTTTAATTACTTTAGTAACTTTTATTTTGTGCACATATATATATATATATATATATATATATATATATATATATATGTTGTTGCTAGTATTTTATTGTCCAAGATTGAGTTCCAATCTTTTTTTTGAGAAGTTTTCTCAATGTGTTTTGGATTTCTTTTTTAATATGATTGATATGAATATGACATTTTTATCAACTACAGTTGTACTACTTTATTACTACAAACAAATGTTTAAATAAATATTGTTTGTTCAATTGCATCCGGATAACTTTCGCCAAAATAAATGTTTGTTTAAATATTATTGGCTCTACTAAGCAATGAGGATATTGAGTCTAACACTATCTTGTTTTTAGTAGATACAAAATTGTCAATTCACAGGCTGCTACTTTGAATTAAGAATTCAATTATTATCTTAATAACATTATTTTAATACCAAAATTAGAATTTAAAAGCAATATATTTGTCTCATGTGTAATATAAAAGAAAAAAAGTAAATCAATGTAAATTTTTGTCATATAATTGTTAAGAGAGATACATAGTTTAGTTTGGTATGGAAGTGTTTTATCTAAAAATGCCTTATTATATTAGGACTTAAGACTTGATACTGACTTAGTTGTATTTGGATATGTTGTTATTTCAATCACAAGAACAATGTTTGATGATAGCAACTACTAAACTAATTTGTTGCATTTAGTGATTAAATAAAAATTGCATACATATTTTAAAACTTGCTTTTATTTAATTTCATAACCCAAAAAGATGTAGGAAACATTATATCCTCAATCTTGTAGATTTTTACTGTTTTTTCTTTATTGCAATAGCTTCATCCATTTCTCCTAGATAAAAATAAGGGTATTAATTTTCTTACAAACAGTAAACAGTTCTAAATCATACAAAAAAACACTTTGATAATCTAATTCATACTTTGTCTCTTTCTATATTATGAAGATAGAAAAACTTCTTTCACAATTATTATTATTGTGAAATAACCTAATTCTAGCTAAACCACACGCCACGAGCAGAAAGAATTTCGGTCATTGATATGAGGTCAGCCAAGACTAGAATGTAGAGATTTTTATGAAATCGTCATTCACATAGACCCCTACCCCTCATATTATTGGACCTTAATATGAGGGGTCCTATTATTGAACTTTATCATGAGGGTTCCAGTAAAGTGATCGTAAATGATGATTTAAGGCAAATCTCAAACAGACAGACTTGGGTAAGCTCATGTCAATGACCAAAATTCTTCCTGCTTGTGTTTTTTTTTTCGGAATGGCTCAATTCTTGTGGCCCTAGTGGTCTTTCAAGAGTCATCGGTCGTGTATGATTTAGGGCGAGCGCAGAAAGCGCTCAGCCAGGAACAAAATGTGTGTTGCAACGAGCCTAAGGGCTCCCCCGCCGGTAAACCGGTGGAAGGAACAGACCTAGGCTTAGGGCGTTGCATTGGGGGGGATACCACGGGATCGCGAGTCGGTGAGAAGCGCCCAGACACGTGCCGATACCTGGTAAAAGTGTTGGCTGAGGGACGGTGTAGCGAGGGGGACGTCCACGTCTCCGCCGGCGGGGACGGTGTATCTGTGTATTCTGTGAGTATAATGTAAGAACTGCATTGGCAGCGATGATTGCGTCGTCAGGGTCGTCTAAGACGTGCCGTGGACGACGGTAGCGGGGAGGGGGCACTCCTATCTGGGACATAGGTGAGAGAAGTAACGATCAGGGGGTTAGGATTGGACGGAATCGCGTCATAGTAACGTCAGGCGATGTCTTTCACATATTTGACAATGGAGGGAAGTTCCAAGTCCTTATGGAAGTCGACATTGCGCGAGTACCATGGGGCAGCCACGGCCTTACGCAGTAATCTATTTTGGAGGCTTTGGAGAATTTTTATGTTGGAGGGAGCTGAATCTATTTTGGAGGGTTTGGAGAATTTTTATGTTGGAGGGAGCTGCGTGTGCAAACACAGCACTAACGATGGTCCTCATTATAGGTCGGACGAGCGTTTTGTATAATGTCAACTTATTTCTAAGCGACATTTTACTTCTCGCGCCTATGAGGGGGTTGAGGCGATCGAGTATGAAGGCGGCTCGGTTCCGGACGATTTTAATGTGTTTTTGGAAGGTCAGTCTATGGTCTAGAGTGACTCCGAGATATTTGGTCTTCCTAACCAGGGGAATGGTTTGACCAAAGAGGGTTATCGGGAGAAGGGAGCCTGCTCCTGGTGCATTTTGACATCACCCACTAACTATTACATAAAAAAAGTTCAAACAAATTATCAATACATTACTTAGGAAAGGAAAAATAAAACTACATATTGAATCAACAATATACTTAAAAAAACTCTACCTACATTGATTACATTTCTAACTACAATCAATTAAGAAATGCATAATCTACAGGAAAAATCAATTTCAGTGCATAAAAAATTCACATTACTTTTACACAGGAGTCATGAAATTATGGAAACCGATTTAATTTTTTCAGTAGCAACTCTATAAAGACCTGATTAATTTAACTCACCACACTCTGAAATTACAACTTTCTTTAAAGTTTTTCCACTTTTAGATCCTAGGCTATCCATTTTGGCTACAACATCCATACCATCCACTACTGCTCCAAACACCACATGTTTTTTATCAAGCCAAGGTGTTGCTGCTGTAGTAATAAAGAACTGAGAACCATTTGTGTTAGGTCCAGCATTAGCCATGGATAGAATTCCAGGACCAGTATGTTTCAGTTTGAAGTTCTCATCTTGAAATGTTCTACTGTAAATGGATTTTCCACCAGTGCCATTATGATTTGTAAAATCACCACCTTGACACATGAAATTTGGGATGATTCTGTGAAATGAGGAACCCTTATATCCAAAGCCCTTTTCCCCAGTACAAAGCGCTCTAAAATTTTCTACGGTTTTAGGGACTACGTCATTTTCGAGTTTCATAACAATTCGACCGAGGGGCTCTCCATCTGCAGTAACATCGAAGAAAACTTTCTTTTCACTTTGGGTGGACGCAAACCTTAACGCAGCAGCTGAATATACAGTCGCGTTGAATACAGTACGGCGTAATATAGCCGCCATTTCTATTCACCACTAACCTTTTAAAACAAAATAAAATTTGTCAGAAATCAAAAGGGAATCAAGACCTCTATTTGTAATGAGTTACGAGGATACTTTTCTCAATAAAGGGTAAATATAGTAAAGTACGAGTATAAAAAGCAATAAAGTTAGCAATAAATTATTTTGTCAGTTCGAACGTTTATTTTAACAAAATCAAATACCTTTTTATATAAAAAAATCCTTTATTTCTCTAGAATGACAAATGGTAAAGTTGCGTTCCAAAATATTAAGATAAGCAATCAAAATGCAAATACCGCTATTTCTTTGACAATCTGAAAAGCTACCATGCTTTTCAGATTATTTCAAATCCTTTCGATGCTATTCAAAATCCTAAATCTGTGACTATGCTTATCAATTGATCGACCAAAGACTTCTTAATAAAATAGCATATTAGCCAAACAAAGATCTGGACAAAGGGCTATACCAGTATTGCCAGTGTCCAAATAAAATATACAAGGAACAACAACTGTCAATGTCAGTCATTTGAACAAACTAACCTCAATTAATTCATTTGCCCCAACAAGTATAAAATTCCAATCAAAATTCTGTACAAACATAATTTTTAAATTAATTACGGACGTATTGTAAGTGATTAAGTAATATAACAATGCATATAAGTACTACTGAATACTGATTTTTTATACAATAATTCTAATAGTAAGGATTTCCAAATATTTCCAAATTCATTTGTTTATTTTAAATTGAGAAGACATGTATTGTATTAGATCAGTTTTATCATATATCACGCAGTCTCGTAGTAAAATTGCTCTTATTCATCAGCCTTTATCTAAGTGGCACATAAATCAGCCAATGCGCCAATTTTCTCACGCAGTGGCAGAAGACGATTCAGGTGGGTGGTATAGCTATTTCATCCCGCAAAAGCGGGTTACGCTTAGTAATTGTTGTGCTCGTACATCTACATTGTTTTAATGTGCCTAAATTTAACAACGCTCAGTTCTGCCCGCGACATCGTCATAGAATGTAAAGGTAGCGGTTTGCGTCGCGACAGAGACAGGAAACGCGAGACAATGACGGGAGACCGAGACAAATGTCCTGGGGTGTGCTGTGCGCCGAGATTGCAGAAGCCATTGTTCAATCAGTATTGTGTAGTCAGTCGTTGGAAATACATATGTGCTAGAAAGTTATAGTTATTAATCAATGTAATGGAAAGCTATAGAGTTGTTAAGCTACTATTGGAAGAAGAAGAGGATGATGACCTACTATTATATTTTTATTATGAAACAAAACAAAGAATGTCTATCAACAAATTATATACCACTAGAAATCAAGAGGGATCATTTTCACTTTTGACCAAGAATCATTTATTGTTTGAAGAAAATATGTTCAGAATGTACTTTTGGCTGAATAAAAGACAATTTGATTACATATTCAATTTAATACAAATTAAATTTTCATCTCTGTACGAGTCAAGCTGAGAATTAAACAGCGGAGAATGTTGTCTGATTATTTCAATAAATCTTTCAATTTCTTCATCAGAAAACAAAGTGATTTTTTTACAAAATTTTGCATGTGCTTTCCGAGCGAGACGCGCGACACCACTGGTCCCGGACAGAGACCGTCTCACTGTCTTCTGTCTCGCGTCGCGGTCTCCCGTCTCAGTCTCGCCCACAAACTGAACTATACACTAATCATAAGTCAAGTAACGGTCTCTGTCTCGCGTCTCGGTCTCCTCTCTGTCGCGACGCGAACCGCTACCTACCTCAACAGTTATAGAATGTAATAAAACTGATGGAATTTTTTTTATTGTAGAATGCCTAGGGTTTGTATAGAATGTCTAGACAATGTATATAATATTGTAATATTTCGCACATTGCCTGCGACAGATTGGCATTCCATACAATGTCTACGAAAATTGCAATGCAGGTAAAAAATAATTGCAGGTAGTTGCAGGAACAACACGACTTTTATTTGCTCTGTGTTTTGAATTTGTTTTTTTGATTAATAAAGTGCCTATTATCATCTGGGACTTGCTTTTATGGCTTAACGAAGTGACCTATCTGCCGGCTAGAGTGTTGTTTCAATTTCAAAGTGGGACGTTAGTGAAATACGAATCGACGTTTTTCGCGTGTGTTAAGGTGATCCAAGATGGCCCATTGTTTAAAGTGTGAGAGGGCTGTACCTAAAGTGGACGATAAAAACCCAAAAATTACGTGCCACGGGTGTGAAAGGCAAATTTGTGTTAAGTGTAGTGGATTGTGCGCCACGGAGTTAAGAGTCATTATACTACAATCTTCGACATTAAAATTCCTATGCCCAGACTGCACACTGGGTGTGCGCCAATTGCCAGCTCTGAGGCGGCAAGTGTCGGAGATGAAACACCAAATCGAGGCCTTGAGAACCCAGCAAAGCCATGGCGCCAACTTGGAAACTATCCTATCGGAAATAAATGATCGTAAAAAGAGAAGTAAAAATGTTGTCATGTTTGGAATTCCGGAGGCCTCGTCGAGCGCCGATGTTGACATTCGCAAGCAACATGACCATGATGAGGTCAAGAAAGCCTGTGCGGGTATTCCCGAGTCGGAGGCACCGGTCGCTATCTTTCGACTGGGCAAACCGCAATCGGGTCGTACTACTCCACGTCCCATCAAATTAGTATTCTCTAAAAAGGCATTGGCGATCTGCGTACTCAAGAATGGGAAGAAGCTGCGTAGTGGAGTGAACGTAAAAAATGACTTAACACCATACCAGCGTGAGTACCTAAGAAAATTACGCGAGGAACTTAATGAGAGAATCCAGAATGGTGAGTCCAATTTGACCATTAAATACATAAACAATGAACCAAAAATAATAAATCCAAAGTCATTTCAAAGCAGTAACTAGCAATGACATCATAGAACTTACCTTCTTTTACACGAACCTGGCTTCCCTAATGGCTAAACGAGACCTACTACTAATTGAAATAAACAAATTAAGACCCACTTTCATTATTCTAACAGAAACTCACTTGAAACCCAGTATAAGTGACAGTACTATAAATATTACAGGCTACAGCCTCTTTAGAAGAGACAAAGATGGCGGCGTGGGGTGGGGAGGTGTTGTTATTTACGCTGCGCATGAACACTTAGCAACTCCCATCCATGTTACACCGCATGATTGTTACAACAACAATGTAAATGTCGAAGCACTATGGTTGAACATATCCTATGGCAACTTCAAACTTCTTATCGCCGGAGTTTATCGCCCTACTCATTATAACCTTGAAAGCACCGATGCTATATTATTTAATACAATAAAAGAAGCAGATAGTAATGAGACGGTCTTCATTATGGGTGACTTTAACTTACCAGATATAAAATGGCCATTGTGTACACCTGAAGGTTTGAACTTGTTGCATTATAAATTCTTTGAGATGTTTACTGACAGTAATCTCCAACAGTTAGTTAGAGGAATAACCCGTAAAAGAAATGAAGAAGAATCACTTCTAGATTTAATTATGTGTAATGAAGAGAACCTGTGTACAAACATAGAGCATTACCCAAACATCGGAAAAAGTGACCACAGGGTGCTTTATGCAACAATGCAAATACCATCACAAAATCCACATAAGACAGTAAGACAAACCCCAAGACGTAACTACTTTCATGCTAACTATAACATAGTGTCATCAGCCTTAGAGGATGTAAACTCGTTGACTGACCTGACTACCCCTGTCACTGATGTGTGGGATACATACATAAACAAAACACGCCATGTAATTGAAACCAAAATTCCCCTTCAACGCAAAGGACGGAAATACAATCGCAACAAGCCATGGATTGGGCAGGAAATAATTAAAATGTCACAAGAAAAAGCGTTACTATGGAAAGCATACCGTCTCGAAAACACTAAAACCACCTATGACAAGTACAGGAAAGTAAACAATAAACTAACTGCAGAAGTTAGACAATCAAGAATTAAATTTGAATCTGGAATCGTAAACAGTGGGCCTAAATCCTTTTACAGTTATATGCGTCAGCAAATTTCATCAAAAGTATCAGTACCTCCCTCGTTAAAAGACAATATTACAGACACAATAGTTTATGATCATGAACAAGTAGCGAACATATTTGCCAGACAATTTGAACAATCATATGTAAGAGAGCCAACGGATATACCAATTTCACCGATAAAATCCGAAAGAATCCATGACTCCATAGATAATGTGGTGTTTTCACCAGACCTGGTACAGAAAGCTCTAATGACCTTCAAGGACGATTCAGCTATGGGTCCTGACAGCATACCTGCCATTTTGTTAAAGAGATGTGGTAAAGTTATAAGTCCACAGTTAGCTTTTATGATGACACTCTCCCTGGATCAAGCTACACTCCCAGCGGATTGGAAAGAAGCAGTGGTAACACCAATCTACAAGAAAGGTAACAAACGGATTGCGGCCAACTATCGTCCAATAAGCCTTACAAGCATAGTATGCAAAACAATGGAAAAGATAATAGCTAAGGAACTAAGAACATTTCTAACAAAAGAAAATATAATAATGAATGAACAACATGGTTTCATTCCAGGACGGTCAACAGTAACAAATTTACTTGAATGTGTTGATATGTGGACTAAAAACTGGGACATACGACAACCAACAGACGTCATCTATCTAGACTATGAAAAAGCTTTCGACCGAGTGCCTATAAGAAGACTTGTTTCTAAATTAGAACACTTTGGAATCCGTGGCCAACTTCTGAAGTGGATAGAAGACTTCCTATCAAACAGGACTTATAAAGTACGGGTGGGAGAAGCATATTCCAAACCCCACAAGGTCCACAGTGGAGTTCCACAAGGATCTGTGCTCGGACCTATCCTCTTTGGAATTTTTCTGACCGACCTGAGGCAATGTGTACAGTCTCAACTATCGCTTTTTGCAGACGATACAAAAATAATGGGCAACCCGCACATAGTCCACGATGTTATCCAAAACGACCTTGACAGTATTTACCAATGGACCCAAGACTGGTTAATAACCCTAAATGAAAATAAATGCACAGTACTACACATTGGCAATAAAAATCCCAAAATGAAATACTACATTAACAAAAACCAACTAGAAGTTGTGGAGTGCCAGAAAGATCTTGGAGTACACATCACATCGAATCTAAAATGGGAAACCCATATTATTAAAATAACTAAAAAAACAAACTCCATTCTATACACAATAAGAAAAGCTTTCTCCTACATAGACGAAAATCTCTTCCTAAAGATCTACAAAACTTACATACGTCCACTACTAGAATATGCATTCCAGATTTGGAATCCTTACTTCAAGAAGGATATTGATCTTCTCGAAAGAGTACAACGCAGAGCTACCAAAATGGTCCCATCTCTGAAAAACTGTACATATGAAGTTCGACTCCAAAAACTAGGTCTAACCACCTTAGAACAACGAAGACAAAGAGGAGACTTAATAGAGACATATAAAATACTAAATGGATATTACAACACACCAAACATGGCAACCATTTATACTATGAACGAAAACAAAAATCTGAGAGGACACTCACTTAAATTCGCAACTGTGCCGACTACAAGCAATCCTAAGAAACACTTTTTGCCCAACCGTGTAGTGAAAGACTGGAACAAATTGCCGGAAACTGTTATTAGTGCCCCTTCGGTGAACTGTTTCAAAAATAGACTGGACAATCATTTAAAAAAAGTGCAACAAAACAATGTACACGCATCAGCTTAAAGCTGCTAGTGTATCGGAAATAATAATAATAATAATAAGAATTCTCTAGAATACCTGAATTATATACTTTGCCTGTAACATACACCAACGAAATTTACATATTGACAAAACATGTTCGGGATAATGTCCAGTCACAAAGAATGAAAGAACACTATTCCTTACGAAATTAAACACCGTAGTAATAAAAATTCATGAAATAAATTTTATTTTTTAGTTAGATATATAACCTAATAGTTTTAGTTTACAGAATGACATATTAGAATATTTCACACTATTTTTGTAGGACCTTATTTTTTAGCTTTTGCATTATTTCAGTGACACATTGTATAAGCATAATATTCAAATGTACAGATATAAAATTATATTATATTATAAAAATTATAAAATATACTTACATATACATTATACACCATATCTTAATAAACATACAGAAACACTAACCCTGTGATGATGCAAGATTTAATGTATAATCCATTTACGTTTATTTGAGTATAAATTAAATTAAATAAAAATATTTGCTTAGTTTTCTAACGCAACCGGCGGGAGTCGGCGTTCCACGCACAGAAGTGCGTGTGTATTTATGTTGCACCATTGCAAACAAGGCTAACCCGCCTTCACGAGATGAAAAAACTATACATACTTATGTGATGTGTGATATAAATGCTTATGTGTTTTTTACCCATAGAGATCAATATACATACAATATATTCAAAAGGGGTCATCCATAAATTACGTCACACGTTAAGGGGGTGGGGAGGGGGTCAACAAAGTGTGACAAGGAGGGGGGGGACAAGTCATAAGCTTCGTGACGTCACATGTATAAATCTAAAGTATTAAAATTGTAAACTTCAACTCTAAAGAAAAAGTTTAAATTTTGGAAATGCCGTTTTAATTTAATAATTTCTAAATATAAAATTGCAAAATATGTGACGTCACACCGGGGGGGGGGGGTCACATAAATGTGATCATCTATGACAAGGACGGGGACGACGACTCCAAAAATCATGAAATTCGTGTGACATAATTTATGGATGGCCCCGAAATAATATTTTTTCATAAAAATACTTGTTGCAGACAAAGTTATTGATGAAATTTGCAAAGGTAATGAAGAACTCGAAAAAAAGTTAAAAATTTTAATGCTAGAAGTGGAAGTAATGCGTCAAGATGGCAGATGTGCCCCAAACACCCTTAAAACTAGACACTGGCAGCACTTAATGGAGTTAACCGGAAGAAATCAGAGAACAAACTATCTCCTATATCTTTTCAAAACAGAGAAATCAAAAGAAAACCAGAAAGTAAGAATAGTTAATTAATTCAATATAATTGATGATAATAATTTGGCCAGTATATTGTATTGATGATAATTTTAACACATCATATTATCTTAAATATTTTTTCTTTAGGCAAAGAAAGAAGCTAGAAGAAAAGAGTTTGAAGAAACTCGACCTGAAGAAACAAAGGAATATCCTGATGATTTACTCTATGGCATTTCACACCAGTCATTGTTCCTACGCATTCGAGACCAATCAATAAACAATTTTGATAACTACAGGTGATTTACGTTGCATAACTTGGTATCTACGAGTCTTACAAGTATTAACAGACATATTTAAAGTTTACCCTTTTTTTTCAGGGCATTACAAGCTATGATTTATGGGAAATCAATAGTTATGGACTGTTCTTATGAAGATCACATGGTGCTGCGTGAAACTATAAATGCAGCGAAACAGTTAACATTTGTGTTTGGGGACAATAGGATCCACAAAGACCCTTTTAACATTCATTTGTGCAATGTCAATCTCGAAGGAGAATTAATGAAGCAACTTCGAATAAACATACCCTCCTTAGAGGAACCGTGGTTCCCTATGAATATTCATACAAAAAATTACTTAGATTTATTCCCAAAAGAAAAGTTAGTTTATCTCACTCCACACTGTCGCAATGAACTTACACAGTATGATGATGATGCAATTTATATTGTTGGGTGCATGGTTGATAAGGTAATGTTATAACCATTTTTATTTAAATAGAAGTATTTTACTTTTTTTTTTTTTTATAGAGAAGAGGGCGGACGAGCAAGCGGTCTCACTTGATGGTAAGTGTTACCGCCGCCCATGGACACCTGCAACACCAGGGGGTATGCGGGCGCGCCGCCGACCTTGCAAAATCCTATTACCAAAAGCCCCAAGGTACTACACTTCTATAAGAGTGGTCACCAATGCGCCTTGGCCAGCGTCGTGTTTTTCAAGGCCATACCTCCCTCTTGGACAAGACATTGTACATCTGTAGGCCTATGTCCAGCAGTGGACGATAAAAGGGCTGGTTACGATTATTTTATTTACTTGCAAGTGTAAACGCTAAAATATGAAATTCTCAAATGATCATAATTTTGTTTAGTATTTTCATATGTAATGATTAAATTGTTGTTTTTACAGATCAACAATGAACCTCTTTCTCTTGCTAAGGCTAAAAAAGACGGAATCAAAATGGCCAAATTACCTCTTGATAGGTATTTAGAATGGGCCCCAGGTTCAAGGAAGAACTTAAATATAAACCATATGGTTCCAATATTACTGGATTTAAAGCTAACAAGAGACTGGGAGTATTCTCTACGACACATCCCAAGGAGAAAACTTATGGAAACAAAGATACTTGCAATGCAGAATAAAATTAAAAATAATCCAGCACTTAAAAGTGAAGTACTGAAAGGTTTTAAATTGGGTTCATTCAAAGACAGGCGACAAAAATCTAGAAAGTCTTTGTTGTATGATGATGATAGTATAATATAATAAATCATATAGGTATTCTTTGTTTTATTAACACATTATTAATATTTAGCCATTTATAAGTTAACAAGAAACCTCTTACAAAAAGTGGTAAGTGGATACTGGTGCCCTACGATATCCGCTATATTGCCAACATCAGTCCAGAATGAGAATGTTGCCACGCCCCCGGGTGAGCTGCCTACCTTTGTAAATGTAGGAATGGATTTTGAAAAAAGGTGAATTAATAAATATAATAATAACAAACAACTGGAAAGGTCTCGACGTCATCAAAAGTAACACATAACGCACTGAACAACAGAGGTGTAACCACTTAGAATAGATTGCAACAAGCGGTGGATTCCTCAACGGTGGGGATATTCAAGTCGAGACTAGACATGGATGTCCGACCAAGATTAATCCATACACCAGCACACGATATAGCCACATAAGCTGCTCGCCTATTATATCATTTCCTCATCCCATTACCACCTCCCAATAAAGGAGAGGATAAGATGGGGTGCGATAGTAAATGGTCTACAACACGCACACTACGCGGGAGTTCGGTTGACGTATTATTATGAGTTTAGTTTAATCGCTTTAATTTTCTTGTTTGATTTTGTAAATTATTTTTACAGCACAAGTATATGATACGATTCCTCATGTATGCTGTCGACAATAAGATGTATCTCTCTATACATGACTAAAATGATTGTTTGAGAATGCAGGAAGACCGCCGTGGATTCTTAGAATATTGTAAAAATAATTTGTTAGATCTTAATGTTAAGTGTCAAATCATAACTTTCATTCTCAATAGCTTCGTTCGCGGTAAGGATTCAGAACTGATTCGGAACTATACGCATGCGCAGTTCAAATAATAACACACAATTCAGAATTTCTAGTTACAGTTCTGTGTTCGCGGAACTGTCGAACTCGGTTCAGGATCGGTTCAGAATCAGTTCTATCAGTTCTATAACTTTGGCAATAATCGTAGTTCCAGACATGCGCAGTAATGTGTTTTGGTGGGTCCACTTAAATACTTGCCAACTTAGGGGTTTTCCCCCCAAATTTAGGGGGTAAATAAGTGGGATGGGTTCTTTTAGGGGTTTTATATTTTTAGGGGTATTTTTAGGGATTTTATGACTCTTCATATATTTTTTTGAATATATATTTTTCATATATTATGTGAAAGTATAGGCCCTGGGACAATCCAAACTATAATAGCTAATCATATTTATTTGTTGACCTAGCGACTTAACGACATCTAGTACAAATATATTACAACTACTCTGTGGTGACTGGTGGTTATTGTGCCTATGCTTACTGGAAATACATATGTACGTTGATTATTGTTTACTTGTTTAATTCGATTTTGTTGTTGTACTGCTGTGCCGACAAGCAATTTGTTAATGATGCCTAAATAAACTAAAAATAAAAAAATGTACACTCAGAAGTACACGTAGAGTTGGGAAACAGATCCAGATTTAAAAGGTAAAGAAATTTCATTGCATTTTTGTAATTTATATTTTTTCTTTTATTATATTTTTTTTTAGGGGGATTTCTAAGTAATTGGGGCGATTTTGGGGGTTTTTGACTTAAGCTTTAGGGATAAATATTTTTGAGAGTTGGTAACACTGCCGATGACAGTAGATCGTACGCAGTTTGGTTCCGAAATCGTTCGCGGAAATAAAAATCACGAATCGGTTTATAACCGAGCATGCGCTCTACTACGATTCCAAATTAGTTCAGTACTAGTTCTGAATCCTTACCGCGAACAAAGCTAATGTTAAGCGTCGGGGTTATACTTAGCTATCATTTAAAATATTGAGTTATTGAGCGAGCTATTTGAGCAAAGTCAAATATTTAGGTGTTAGGCTTGGTGCTAAATTAGCCTTTAGAGAACACTATGATTACTTTTATCAAAAATCACTTAAAATGTTAGGTTTGGTTTTATTCGAAAACTAGTAAAATCTTTGCGTAGGTGCGCAGTATTTTAGAATATGCATCTCCGGTATGGTCACCATTCTATGGCTACACATACCTATATGCAATATTGAACAAGTACAAGAGAAATTCATAAGATTCTTTAAATACCGCCTACGGCGAAAGATCTACGTCTATGAACTTGCGTTAGTACGTCATAAATTTCTTTCCCTTCTGATACGAGGGTCGTAGCAGATATGGGACTCCTACATGATATTCTGCACGGACGCTTAGATTAGATTGCCCTAATCTATTGTCACACATGAACATCCGAAGTCCGAACTCCCCTTTATAATCGACGCGAACCCAAATTATTCCATGTTGCTGTAACTAGAACGAATTATGCCAAGGATTCCGTCCTTAACATATGTATGATCTGTTACAATAAAATATTTTTTTCTGTTGATATGTATACTTCTCGTAATCACTCTCTTTCATTAGTTATCTATCAAGGTGCTCACATCTGATAGATTGAATATTTATCTACTCGTATTAACACTGATTAATCTCATTATTATAGTTCTATATATACCTTTATTTAACGCACATACAATCACATTTGTCTCGGTGCTTTCATAGAATCACATGTGCTACGTAGGTACAGACCGCCCCAACGAACGTCAGGGAATGGGTTTCGGTGGCCTTCGTTAGTTCCGTCTGGACGGTTTCGCGAACGGCAATCGTTCGTTGTTTGGCGTTTGCCGGCAATCCGCATAACATCAAAGGAATCGAACCATTCGACCGAACGCGACATGGACGGAAACCGAAAGCCAACGAACGAACGCTCAGTTGAAGCGAGAGAGCGTCTAAATCCTTCCCTAACGCCTTAAAAAACCACATTATTATCCAGTACAGTCAACAATAAGAATATCAAAAACAACGTAGACCGAAAAAAAATCTTATTATATCTTGACGATTTTGTCTATTCTGTTGTTAAGAATGGTGCATAATTCTCATTTGAGGTTTAAGCGAGTGCCGATACTCAAGTCTTTAAAATTGAAACTAACAGAAACCATTGATTTCAAGGGATGCGAGAGTAGGTACATTACGAAAAATTCTTCGTCAGTTGGGTTTTCGGTTCACTCAAACTAACAATAGCAGGAAAGAATTTTGATGGAAAGGGTGATGTAAGATTGAAACAGATAAAATTCTTAGATTTGATTAAACGATTTCGATCTGAAGGCAGAGAAATTGTATAATATGGATGAAACTTATATACCTACATACATTCGGTCCCTAAACATACATACTTTTATACATACCTACGTCTATAGAAAATCGGTCCCTATTGGTGGTTGATAATGCTGCATACCTATCATAATAAATATGAGGAAAAGCTTCCAAATTCAAATACATTGAAGCAAGATATGTTAAACTGGTTAGTAAAACATGGCATTAACGTCGATCCAACTTGGATGAAGCCACAAATTTACCAAGTTTTTGGAATATTTTATTGAAAAAATTTTAGCTGAATATGGACACTATTGAGATTATCGCCATATCATCCCCATTTCAATCCAATTGAAAAATATGGTCACAGCTTATGATCTTAGGTTTTCGCGATTACTATACATAGCAATTAAACAACTTTGAACGGTTTAAATCGCGTATATTTGACATTATTTATATCCCGACGTTTCGAACACTTTGCAGTGGACGTGGTCACGGGGTGACTAATTGATTTTATTTGTCACTTGAGTTATTAAGAAATTATTTGGACCGTCTAGTAGTTCAAAAAATTTCAGACGGTAGACTTATTTCATGACGATGACACTCAATTTTGGGCCGTTATTGTATGCCCTTCTCCCAAATAAAAGCGAACACACTTATATAGGACTACAATTCTGAGAGATCAGTTCAAATTAAAAATGGACGTGTTCAAGTGCGATCACGAACTCGCAACCATAAAAATCAAAAGAAGGTACTAATGCCACAAAACTTTTTACTAATTTGGGTTTGAATCCTGCAGTTCTAGTACCCGAGGCATATTTTTCAATTTGTGAAATGCGGTCCCTGTTGAGTTTTCCAATTTTTGTGACTATTTTAATAAACAATGGATGAAGTTAATATCTTATGACATTTTCTGTTGTTACGATCAAAAATTTCGAACAACTAATGCGATCGGTCGAGGGTTGGCACCGTAGAATAAACGGGAAAATACCTTCGATATTTCTATTTACAATGTTATTAAAAAAGGAAGCAGATTTCCAAGATGTTAGAGACAATCATTTTTTGCAAGGATAAAAATTATAGAATGGGGACAGAACGGAATTTTTTATTTCGCACTGTCCGTCCGCTCGACATATATTTTACTACTGGATTGTATATGTATAAAAAATGGTGGATAAATATATCTATAAAACAGATCAAGTTTTAAATAAAGCCTAATAAGTAACTAATAACATAACTACCTAATAAGTAGGTACATAATAAAAAATCATTTTTTACTTTGAACTAAAAATTGTAGCGTGCTGTTAATCGGCCAAAATGGACCAAAAAGAACGCTGTAGTGTGTAGTAAACACTTACTAAGAAGTAATTTATCGAAGTACAACCCCTAAAAAGGTGAAACTGGGTAAACGATGTGTTGATATATATATATTTTTTTATTTATAGAAAGGTATCAAACTAGCATACAAATGTCGAGAGGACAGTCGAGCTGACAAAAATCGCTTTATGCTCATTCTTTAATACGGTAAAAAGTACGATCTGTCCCCGTCGGACACAGGCCGGAATAAACCAGATTTAATGAATAATTTACGTGTAACTGTACATATGCCGAGTCCAGAATCTGTCATTCACCGAAAAAGGGCTTTGAACACCCTTCGTAAGAACAAAAACTAACAAAATCTCCCCCGTAGATGAGATTAGCGTGCGAAAAGCTAATGATGTCACATTAAATTGTTGAATAACGAATAACTGGCTTTTAAAATAGAAAAACTGTGTGTCAGACCAAAAAATATTTAATATTATTACTTTTGTACAGTACATATTAGATGATTTATAATTTCATTTTATTTACATAGACATTCAAATGACCTCGTCAATATCCACAAGATGTACATATAATCTTTAATAGATGTTTCTCCTTCACCATCTATTGCACACATTTTTGACTGTAATGGTATTGCATTTTAGAAAATACATATAAACATACAGAAATTAATATCATTAAAAATCGTACTACAAGGTTATCATGCTGCAAGTATTACTATCATGTATGTTATTTTAAAATAATATTAACTGATACCTTCGAAATCCTAAATAAGTTTTCATTATGTTTAATAAAATCTTAAATTCACTATTAGTATTTAATTAAAAACATAACCTCACAGGTTATGTTTTTAAATATAACCAGTAAAAATTAGAAATAGACAAGTCTTATTAATATACATTTATAACAACTCTACAATCTAGACATTATTAAGATATAAGTAAAATATTAATTATATGTCAATACTTAACATTATTAATATATAATGTAAAATTAAAAAACACGAAAAATTGTGTTTACAATTTACAAGAAGGTGATAGACGTTAATTTTACAAACAACAAAATCCCTTCCACCAAGTGTCTCAAAGCAGCAGGTCCAACATATTTAGTTCAATTATAATACATCGTTACAGGTCTCTAGTGGCCAAAAACTAAAATACGGTACAGTACTACTAATTAAATAATGCCCGTCGGCCATCTTCGTATTCTGCAATAATTTCAGCACAAGTAAAAAAGAAAGAATCACCCAAACACTTCAAAGTTCATTATGTTACGTTGTAACCACTCTCGTTATAATTAGTCTTTCAGCGGTCGGAAATACGAATATTGCTGATTAGAAACGGTACTTGACTGTAGTTTTAATTGTTTTATAGCTCATTCTACAAGTGGAAAAATAAATTAATATAAAAAGTATTCTTCAAATACGTTAAAAAATTAAGTACTTGGGAGTGTGATATTCCCTTGCAGCGCCACCACCATCGATCGTGATCGATTAGACTTGACGGATTGTAATGTACATTAAACCTACAGAATGTACATTAGATGGAAATAACTGTACGTACACCAGTTAACGAGAAAATGTACATTGATTGTGGCGCTGCGGGAGAGCATCTCGCAGCGGCATTCAGACCTTGCACTTGCCAATGACATTTGTTACATTTTCTTATGTAAATCAACGTACGAACGCTGTTTGTGTACTTATTGAAAAATATCGATAACCAAAAAGAATTTTACTTTATTTAAGTGTTAATATACTTTACGTTGGAAACGCCTGGATATTCGAATTTGCAAAATAAAAACGTTGGAAATAACTATTTCCATCTAATGCACATTATGAACGTTTAATTTTAAATATTTAAGGTGGGGAGCTATCGCTATCTGTGTTGCCCACGCAAGAATGTTAATGGAACTATAATTACGCCGTCGAAAGATTACCGATTTGACCAGTTGGTTGAGATAACTTTGAAGTGGCGTACAAATTACGACAAAAATATTTTTGTCGTTAATACATTTCGGATTAGTTACACCAACCATGGATTAGTGTGACTCAACTAAAACAGAGTAAAATGAAAAGAATAAACATATGTTTGAGACTCGTTTAATAGATAAATGTATGTGAAAACGAGAAAAGCAACTGTAATAATAACAAAAATAATTATCTTTTTTGTTTATACTTACAAAGAAATTTGCATACATAGCTACAAAACAACAGAAACCAATAACTATAGTTACTTTTCAGGAGAACACGTGAACACAATTGAAAGTACTTGATGGAAAGGTTCGTGGACACACTGGCAATACTTGTGCATGAATAAGTCCAGGCACAAATACACATCACCGTGCATTTAACGAAAATTATCTTCTTCGTCTCATATTATAGAACTCAATTAGTAAACTGCACACACTATCACTTCCGGTAGTTTACACAAATTCCTTTTTCTAAACACACCTTAACACCTTCTAAACTTTTTTTTTCACTCACACCTTAACCCATATCGGCATACAAAAACGTTACATTTTGTCACTAAAGATTTTTTTGCACTTCCAAGAATGTAGTCGGCGTCTCTTTATGCATACCTACCTTCGGCGCCACACTGGGTATAATATCAACTCAATAGTTTTATTTGATTGTGTTGTTAACATATACGAGGGTGCATCAAAAAGTTCTTAGAAATGTATGTTAATAAAATCTTTTTGAGGGTAGTTTTTGTTTTATTTTAGAGTCACTATCACACAATATTTACGTCAAGTGTCACTCGATTCATTCGTACTATTCTTTAGCAATGAATTATTTGTGTTAAGAGTTCCTGAAAATATTCAATTATGGAAAAAAGCGAGTTACGTGCTGTAATAATGTACCCGTGTCTGAAAAAAATTTCACGAAGGTAATTTTTTTGGACATCCCGCAGACATTAGGGGCTGATACTTTACCCTATTCCACGGTCGCTTACTGGGTTGCTAAATTTAAAAGGGATAGATCGAGGTCTGAAGATGACCCCCGTTCTGGTTGGCCTTCCATCTTCGTCACGGAAGAAAGCGTCAGAAAAGTGGAGAAATTGATTATAGAAGCCAAGAATAACGATAAAATATTTAGCAGAGACTCTTAAAGATTTCATTTAAATTGGCAGTGTTCAATCCATTTTAACGGACATTAAGATTCAAAAGTATCGGTAATATGGGTTCCGCGAATGTCAACTGAAGGAAACAAAAATCGACGTTTAGATGTTTCAAAGCGGAATCTCAAAATCTTGCAGCATGATCCTGATAAATTTTGTCATCATTTTGTAACCTTGGATGAAATGTGGGTCCACCATTTTGATCCTGAAACGAAGAAAAGCATGTCTTGGAAACGGCCATCTTTTCCACCCATGTAAAATTTCGAGTTGCTCCGAGCGCGTGCAAAGTTATGGCTTCTATGTTCTGGGATTTTGAAGGAATATGTTTATTGACTACATGCCGAAAGAAAAAGCGATAACAGATGCCTATTGTGCAAATTTGATCCTAAAAGTGAGTAAAGAGATTAAAGAAAAACATCGAGGAAAATTGTCATTGAGCGTGCTGTTTCACCACGATAATACTCCAGCTCATCGATCCGAAGTTGCACTCACGGCAATCCGCAAAGGTAGCTTCGAAATTCTTAATCACCCACCATATTCGGACCGGACTTGGACCCTGGTGATTTCCACTTATTTCCAAAATTAAAGGAGCATATCTGTAGAACAAAATTTTACGATGATGACGCGATTATGACTGCAGTAAGGACTTTTTTGAGACTCAGGATTTTTTTTTTCCGGAAGTAATAAGGAAATTATAAAAACGTTATACTAAATGTATCGATTTACAAGGAGATTACGTAGAGAAATAAATTGCTTTTATTTGAATTTCTTTGTGTTTTAATGACTATTCGAAGAACTTTCTGATTCACCCTCGTAGTATCATCAAACTGAAGTGGTAATGAGCAGGTCATATCTGTCGCAGAACCTTTAGATGCAAAATTGAATGTAATAGGCCTCACACCGAGAAGCAGTGTGGGATGCGCTCTAGTTATGTGAATTAACTTCGTGAACGAATACACCAGTGGTGATTGAGTGAAAAGCTGAAGATTATGTGTGGTGGTTAGGGAGAAGTGTACACATTTCTTAGAGATCAGCGGCGAGACCATTAGACAACGAAAGTTCGTGAAATTGTATGGATACCAAGCGTAACCACGTTACAAGTAAATTTTCGTGAGGGGGAAAGCAGGAAACGTCTCCATTAAATCGGATCACCACTTTTGACGAATAGATTATAGCGCAATTAGGCATTTTGGTGTATTGCAATAATTTGCGATATGGTTTGCAATAACTTGCATTACCGCCAATTTCGGGCACGCAGCGGCGGACAGCTTAACTATCCTTCTCATCTGTGATCAACATGCTAAAGTAATAATGGGCGGTTCATATTGCAGGACCGTCAATCGATGGGATAGACGGGAATGGAGGCTCTGGCCACGTGGACAAAGCAAGTTCGTGAAAGTGTATAGAAACCAAGCGTGTCATTTAGTTTGTACCTACGACTAAGTTATGGTAAATTTTAGTGATGGTAAAGAACTCGCCGCTGAAACAAAACATCTACCTTGACTCGGTTCACGACTTTTGACGACACAGTAGGAGCTTAACGCCAACTCCGGGTATGCAGCGACGGACAGCTTGTGTTATCTATCTCTCAATATCTATAGGCGAGACACCGGCTGACAGTATGGTACAGGTACTTGTTCCGTGTTAGTTTCACTGCGGTTTAACCCTCATGTCGACGTCGGCGGTTGTCTCGCGCTGCTTGATAGTGGCGAGTATCTCGTGCAAGTTGGAGGGTAACGCGATCTCCGCGAGCGGCATCACAGCCACGGGTGTAGGTGGCGTCATCGGCCGCGACGGTGAGTACGCCTCGTCCTGTGGAACAGTACCAATATTGAAGAGCTCAGTGTGTTCACTCTATGAGGGCTAGGATTTACTTGTTTTTTATATGACTGTTTCTGTCTCCTAATCTTTTATATTTCAAAAATAGGTATAAAGAAATGTTAAAATCATTTTAGATTTTGAGTAATACTTAATGTAGTATTTGCCACTCCGATTAAGGCTATATAATATTTTTAGTATAAAATAGTATCAGTTTAACATGTCGATGGTGCATCATGACAATAAATAAATTATTGTAAAATTTAAATATCTATGTGAAAAAATATTACGAGATGACTTTTCTGTACGTCTACCCAGATTGCGGCCGATCGACTGCGATTGATGACATCGACCGATTCAGTGAAGCACAGCACCAATCGACGTTCATTGATATTTACAACTCGAGCGTTTCCATTCGATGCCTATCGATAATGTGGAATTGATCAATACATTTGAACATTCATCCATCAATCATTAGTCATTGATAATCTTTCGACCATCGAGTGTCCATATGAATTCATCGATCAACCAATGTCATCTATTGTGTATTTACTAACAAATTACTAATTATACGTGAAGATATTATCTTAAAACAGAATTATCTTATAAGCAGTGGGTCGGGGTTAGGTAGTGTGATTTTGGTACTTGTGACAAAATGTACTTATTATCAATCTGTGCTACTCTAACAAACGTGAAAATAAGAATATAATAATACACAGTATATAGTCGGATTATTTATTCGAGTCTAGATGATTATTATTTATATGATATGTAGAACTGTCAATAAAGTGTCATCTCCGTACAAATTTTACTGTGTTTAACAGTTGTACATGTCTATTCCTGACTCGAATAAATAGTAATCCGTCTTCAGCAACATTTTCTGTATTGTTTTGAACATTATCTTTTCATGTATACTGTCACCTTTAAAATAATATCTAAAATATTTATGTCACCTGCAATTCCTGAAGCACTTGTCTTAAAGTAAAAATAAATTCATATTCATTTATTTAAAGAAAAAGATATTTCGACGTTTGCCGAGATGAGAGGAGGAAACTTGTAACATTCCTGTACAGCATTTGCTGTACCCTGACCTATATTTTCAGATATTTGTCAAATGGTATTCAAGTAGATTTTTGTTCCTAACATTTTATAATTTTATTTGTACACTGTAACACGACCTCCAACTCAAAAGCGAATGTGGAATGTATATACTACAGTTTTTATATTGCTGTCATCGGAGTGGTGTACTCACGTCTTCTACAGATGAAGAGTCCGCGCGCGCCATGTTGAGTATCTGCTGCTTCTGCTCCTCAATTTGCCGGTTGAGCTCATCCATCTTGGTGCGCAGCGAGGTGGGAGGGCCACTGCCGCCGCTGCTCGAGGACCCGGGGCTGTACGCCTCCTCCTCGTCCGTGCATGCTGTAATAAATAGAACACCACTCTGTGCAACTGGCTGTTTTATATACATTTAATCTGTATTAAAAACATAAAAAACCCATATATTTACAAAGTATATTTATATATTTAAAATAGAGAAAAATAAAGACAGTAAATAAATGCACTTAAAAGTCAATAATTACAAGTATATATATTAACGAGCTTTATATACATATTATAATTATAAAAATAACTTTGGCGTCAAAACTTATTTTTCGTTCACACTCCGGTGGACGAACAACCAATGTTTAAAAATTCTACCAGTGAAGTTGCCACTCACGGCTTTTAGGATGACATTGTCAGTTGTCCGCAGTCTGCTCTAGAAATGTCCTGATAATGGAAAAATAGTCGTGCACCTGTGCTTCAGCGAATGCGCCTAGAACCTAGGCAGACTCCTTGGCGGGAACTCGAGAAGTGAAGGTTGAGTTTTTGATTGATTAATGTAAAAATTATGTACTCTACGAGAGAATATGAAATACCCACCGCGCATCAGCCCTTTTACTTATCACCATCGGTCAACCAAAATAATAAGATGCAGTATACGAATCATCGTGCATTTGTTTCGCGGCTCCTTTTTCGCACTTACACGAATCGTAATTAGTCGCCTTTGAGACAGCATAGGAGTAGCTTGCGTTCAATTCGAATATTTATATAGAGCAATTATAACATAAATTACAAACATTTATGGCACCTGATTTTAAAAGAGGGAAAATTATTAATTCACAAGTTGGGCAGGTTATTTATAAAGTATACATAATATAAATTACTGTATACAGTTTTTGAACCTTATTAAAAAAGGTTTTCTCATTAGTTTTGAACTTATATTATAATATAAGTTCAAAACTAATGAGAAAACCTATTTTAATAAGGTTCAAAAACGTGTAATTGAAGCTACTGTTATTTCTCGATGCACTTTGAAGAAGATACTAAAAGAAAAGTTTTTGTTTAGATCTGGCTGACAGACTATGGGGTAATAAGAAGAATGATTTAAGATTTCCATTTAAGATCTAAAGAACTACCGACCTAATTGACCTAAATCTGTGAAAATGAAGTTAATTGATGGTATTAATTTTAAAGGTTCTGTATTTACATTAAGAAAATTTCTTCAGAAAATGGGGTTTAAGTTTACAAAGGTTGAAGATAATCGAAGGATTTTAATGGAGAAAAGTAATGTGCGTTTAAAAAGAATTAAATATGTATTTAAATCAAATAAAGAAGTATATAGCGGAGGGAAAAATATTGTATATATGAATGAGTCGATATACACATTAGTCACACAAAAAATAAACGTTGGAAAGGTGCTTTGAAAAAAGGAGTACAAAAACAAATATGCCATAGGGCCAGCGTTTAATTATAGTACATGCCGGTAATGAGCAAAGGTTTGTACCTGGAGTCTTTTTAATTTATAAATCTTCCGATAAAATGAATGCCTACCATGCTGAGATGAATGATGACAATTATGAAAAATGGCTTCGCAATCAATACCCAATTTGCCAAAAGAATCAATTTAGTAAAGACAACACTCCATATCACAATAAATTTGTTGAAGGACCTCCGAATTCCAACAGCACCAAACAAACAATTGGAAAAATTCTCAGTTATATGAAATTATTCTTCAGCATAAAGAAACTCACACAGAATATTTCGTAGACAAAAATCTTGCAGAACATGGCCACTCTGTGTTGAAATTACCGCCTTACCACCTTCATTTTAATCAGGTAGGAAAATATATGAAAAAAACTTAACGTTGCAAAAAATAATTTTGACATAAATTACTATTGGAAAAAGAAAAAAATATTAATATAGACAAATGGAAAGGCCATAAAATGTGAAAACGAATACCGCAGCTATGAAGACGCTTATGATAATCACATTGATATTTTTTTAAATAAATGCTAATGAGTTGTTAGGCTGTACAGTATACTGTACAGCAGGGGTGCTCAAACTTGAACTGCTGGTGATCTACCTCAATATTGTTAGAGTACGATCGATCGACTCTGAGAGGCTGCAAGTATGTGTCATGCAGGATTGTCGTCTAGGAAGGGTGTATCGTGGCATAGATATTAGTTTTCCGCACAATATGCATTTTTTTAGTCAAGGTAAGTCGGTCAATCGCGATCGACCGTTTGAGCACCCCTGCTGTACAGTATAATGAGAACAATGAAAGGGGAAGTGAAATAGACATAGAGTAAGTATTGAAAATGTTATTTTATATAGAACTAACTTTTTTCTCACGGCTTCGCCCGCAAGTTTCAAGTTAATAGGACCATCAATAGATGTGTGATCAATAGATCTTGTGGCCACTAGGGCCACAAGAATTTAACCACACCAAAAAAGAAGCAAAAATACAATTGTCTCAAGAGTTTCATTTCTTCAAGAGAACCCTCCAGAGCGCCAGTTGCGTCAGGACGCGATCTGCCTCACGAATGAAGCACTCACGCGTCTTCGATTTAGTATACGAACGGGCGATCCGCCAGGCCCACCGGTGTTTCGTATCGTCGTTAACAATATTTATAAAATTATAACGATAATAGTTCAAAAACAGTCTACAAATCAAACAATAACAAATACAAAAGAAAACCTTAACACAAATAGTCCAAAAACGTAACAATAACAAGCGCCAAAATAACCCAAATTGTTGGGAACAAACTACACGCCTCAGTACCGATAGCGTCTTTGTTACCAATTCGGTAACAAAGATGCTATCGGTACTGAGGCGAACGGGAGGAACGCGGGGCGGTAAGCGGCGTAGCGGGAAGGTGGCGAGTTATTTCAACCGTGTTGTACGTTGTACTTACATAAAGTTACTAAAATCGCATAAACGTTAAAGGACAAGAAATAAACTATATCCCAAAACCAAAAAAATGGATTGAAGTATAACAAATAAAGCTTCAAAGTCATAGGACAAAATTTTTCAAATCCATGTATAATTACTTTGACTACAACCCATATATTTGTATCTGACCTTTTTCACTAATAAATTGTGGTGGGCCCAAAAACACCGATTCCTTTAATCTTCTATTGGAGAGAGTGAGAGATGTGCGTTTAATAGAGAGAGCTTGTGGGTGTACAGCAGCAGATTATAACATGTCCGATATTCTGTGAATATTGAGTATACCGACATACACACGTAAGTATCTAAAGCTATGATAATTAAGAGACATACCCAAGGTAGCCGCGATCTTGTCTTTGACGGAAGAGGAGAGAGCGGGCGACGTGTAGGTAGGCAGCGGCAGGCGGCGGCGCGGCGACGTAGGCGGCGTGTACGAACCCTTGTTCAGCGGCGGCGTGTAAGAGCGGCGCGGGTGTGACTCACACGACACCTACAAATAAAATTTCAAATATTGGGAGGCCTGTGCGACTTGCAGCTTACTGCAACGTCATAACGTTATTTATAAGATATATTAGGTGCAGTTTAACGTCCCTAATTGTCCAAAGTTAACATAGTTAGGGGCTATATTAAGTAGTTTAATGTCCCCAATTGTAATATTAATATCAACTTTTATGTAACTACGCATAATGTTGCGAAATATTGAATGTTTTCATTGCCTATAATAGGATGTTCCCAAATTGATATTCTAATTAAAAAAAATCTAATTGAACAAAATTAGATGGATATCAGATGTATGGTATAAACTGCATATAAACAAAAAAATATAGAATACACGTAGACTATACCAATCTTATATCTAGTGCAGTAGGTATCCAGACTATTAACAAATAGATTACGGCAGTGTTAGAATAGTATAAACAAAACGACGCAGTATCGATTACTAACTGCACTTTGAGATCATTGCATATTCATTTTGGAAATAAAAAAATTGTGAGAGGATCCGAAACCACTCTGGCGTCTCCCATAATTTTCAAAGGTGTGATAGAAAATTCAGTTTTTATCAGATACCTCATCAATATGGTTCGCTCTAAACTTTGCTTTGATATGTCGCTTGTATAATAATAATTTATTACAGAATTTTGCAGTTTAACTAAATAAATTTTTGAAATAACGAAAACTATGATATAGGTAGGTGTATTTACATCCAAGTCCTTAACAATAAATTCATCCAAAATTTTTGGAATGAACAATCCGTTCTGTCTGCGATTACCTTCAGAACTCTGTTATTGCTGCTCCGCAGACTATGCCACATGGATATGGCATATTCTTTTTGCCTCATAGTATGTCATCTGTGCGTCCCTCGACAAATATCGGCAACGGTTCGTAGTTACACCAGCTACTGCTGGGAAATATCCTACCGATTTGACGGCCCCTTCTATCCTCAGAATGAATTCCGATTAAGAGAATTATTATTTTTCGTTTATTGCAGCAAATATATACTAGGCGAATACATTAGTAGGATTCATTGTTAATTTGTCGTGGAAGATGGGGCGGATGCAGATGCGAGTACGTGTTCTATGGATTTTTCCTTTCTCTTGTCGTCATCCTCCCCACACCTTTCCTAATCCTAATTCCATTCTCCATATGTTCTCAAATATTGGTCGTATTCTCTTGGGTTGCTGAGTTACTAAGGGCAAAGCGACGTAACGTTGCGCTGCCATCGGTTAATATCACAACACGTAAGTTGAAGAAGTTCCGGTAAATATATACTAGGCGTACATAAATCAGTGAGATTTATTGATCGTTCTTTAAAAACAGTCAGGAACTGTCAAAAAACGGTTAAGCTCTTGATGATTTATGTTTTTCTAGTATTTACCGAAATCAACGCCTTGAGGTATTTATAGAAAACTTTCAAAAAGATAGGATATGAGTTTAGGGTAAGATCTCGTCAGTGCTACCACGGGTGATTAAAAATATTAATTTTGCTGGTACCATGGGAAGAACGCAGGTTCGGCGGGCGTCCATCCCTATTTTGGTTAAGCGCTCAACCTATACTAACGGTGACTAACGTGAAATAAATGGTTTCGAAACTTAGTTCCGAGCCGCCATTTTGTTTTTTATTTCAATCTGCGTCGCACGATGAGACTTACATATAGGTACCTATCGGTAGGGGATTCAAAGACAAACAAACAATGTTATATTATATTATGTCTTAGTGTCACGTTAACGAGATATTAAGATTGAAGGATCGCTATATAAGCGTATGACCTTGGCTATTCCTACCTCTGTGTATAATAAAAATTTACAAATCACGCGCTTCTACTAATTAAATTATTTTATACCTGTTGGTAAAAATAAAACAAATATTTAGAAGCTGACTTTATAATTTGTTATCTCAAGGAATGATGGGAAATCAGAGATACATGAACACGTTAATATGCGACCAGATAATTATTATGACCTACCGTATAGTTTGTAACCCGTTAAACTATCGATTTCACATCGATATTAACTATCGTTAATATAATTAGGTTTATAATTATTAAGTATGTGCTTTATTTATTGAGAATGAGTATTCACAATTAGATCGTAACAGATAATTAGACAAATGTGAACAGACATTCACTCATTGTCACTTAAATCAGGGCAGATAATGCTGTCTAAAAAGGCAGCGGGAAGTTGGACGGGGGTTTCTCGGTGTCGAACGCAAGTCAAACAAACAATGCACATAACATGAACACAGCATGCGAGTGTTCCTTTCCCCGTTACACAGTCGCAGTAATGGCCGATAATTTAATTTCTGCTTTCCAGTGTTACCCAGTAAGATATATACAAAATAAATTCTAGTACCATGGTGTCTCGAAAGTATTTTCGCCTTTAGAAGCCAATGATCGGATGCCACAATGCCGTAAGAATTTAAACTATAATCAATGTCATTATCTTGGTAAACTTCGATCAAGAATGTGCTCACCGTAGTAACTTCTCGCTTGCGCTACCTGGTACGGCGCCAAAGCCATTACTAATAATTCATTTATGTGGAGTTTGAAAAGTTTTCGAAGGCCTCACAAACATCTATGGGCTGAAAAACGGGTCTACGCAAGTTGAAATTATTTTCTATACTTAACCAATACACTCAATCGGTTTGGAGCGTGATATTTCTAATATTTAGATAATTATCTCACCGGCGAGCTCATGATCTATCAATCGCGATTTTTAGCGTTTCGTTTAAATGCGGTACAGCCAGCTATGTTCACATACGACGATTGCAATTGGCCTAACTGGTTTTTTAAACGACCGTTGATACTACCCAGGGGCATAATTTCACTTTGCGAGACTCGTTTGCCTGTTCAGTAGCAAGCTGACATTCATTTTCGTCTTTAGTCACTGGCATGTAGGGTTTATAACCCTAGCTTAAGCATAAGACTTCGCTCATTTTTTGACATAATCTTTTTCAAAAAATCAATGAATAGGATTATCCTCATGTACGCGTATAATTGAGCCATAGTAGAGGCATCAGATTTGATTGCTTTATAGGGACCAGTATATTTCCATCACGACTCAGAAGCAAAGATATTTTCAATAAATTGCGGAACTGTAAGTTTTTCGTTGCAATGCATAATTTGAGCTTTTCTGTATTTATAAACAGGTTCCCTTTGCACATACTTATTAATTGGTTATCAATGGTATTTAGCAATTAAACAACTTTGAACGGTTTAAATCGCGTATATATAACATTATTTATATCTCGACGTTTCGAACACTTTGCAGTGGACGTGGAAAGTTGTTTAATTGCTATGTATAGTAATCGCGAAAACCTAAGAAAATATTATCAATGGTATTCTCAGAAAACAATATACTAGGAATTATCAAAATTCTTTCACAAAGCTGATCTCATATATGTAAAAGCGTTACCCTGTCCATAAATGTGATCAAACCACTTTATGGGACACTTTAGGACATGACATATCTTATAACATTTTTTGTTTTATCTATGCATCTCCACCGATATATGTTGCCACCGTGCGAAGCAGATTGAAATAAAATCAAAATGGAGGCTCGAGACTATGCCAACCTCCCCAGTAAAATGTTCGAACCCCTTTTCCGTTAGTCACATGTCACGTGTGACCCACGGATACTACACCCAAAACCAATCTTTGGCGTTGTGCGAAATGTTTTAAGCCTGTATTAAAACCGTATTTACAGAGGTATTTATACTAATATTAAAATAAAACTGTATATATGACGTAATCTCAGGAAATTCAAAACCGTTTTTGTTCGAACCTTCTAAAATGTTTCGAGAACTCTCCCTTGCTTGATGCAGGCAATTCTCTCATTATTTACTTCTCAAATATTTGTCTACTTCTGCTTATAAGACGCGCTCTGAAAGAGTTTCCACAAAAGTGCAGATAGCAAACCGTTAGTCGTTAAAAAACCATTACTCGGCTCAGAAGGTAAAAACATCCATGTTCTATTACATAAAAATTGGAATAAACAATAATAATAATTTGAGGCTCTCATTTATTTATTTAAAATTCCTAATTCAATAAATATACATAAATTATAAGGTACATTGTGCAACGTGAAGGAAAATATTGAAATAATCGCAGTAAGTTAATAACCTATAGTACTTCAGAAACGAGCTAAAATATTAGAAGTGGCTTATTATAAACATTTTTACGTGTCATAAATGCTATACTTACCTGGAAGACAATATTTCCTGTTGTGAAGTTCCTCTAGCTTAAACCTACGTATACGTATATTACAGTATCAATGTACTGACAATTGACAATATATGTTGGAAACCGCATTAACGTCGATTAAATTCTTAAAACCCTATTTATAGTACCTATTGGCCAATTGGTTAATCGACCTATAGATCGGCGAATACAAACTAATATGCAATTCATTTTTAACAAATTCAAAAGGCAGCTAAATAAGCATCAACCGCAAATACAATGTTGTAGAACAAAATTGTTTATTTTTTAAAAATTTAGAACAACGAATATGAACATTAAAGTTGCCATAATAACTTTTAAGTATGAACTCGAAAATGTTTGTAATGATGCAAACATTTGGTTGGCAAATTCTTTGTGTTGTATATTTATATTCAAGAATTTTTATCTTGTTATAATATAATATTCTTTATGATGCTGATGACAATGCGATCGCCACTTGGAAAATGTCTCGGGCACATTATCAAAAGTTATAGAGAACAAATTTGTGAAACTAAAATAATGTATGAGTTAGGAGAGAACTACAAATCTTTATGCATATAAACACCTTTAATAGTCTTATAAATAGTTTTATTTTTATAATATTAAGATCATGTGTATCATCCAGTTCTGAAATAGAAGCATGATAAAATAAAACCAGACAAGTCAACAAACGCTTTATTTACACGCAGTCATTACTGACCTTCGCCGGTATAACGTCTTTAGCAAGTTGCGGTGCCATTCGTTTCCTCCTTTGTCGGATGACGATGGCCAGCAGCAGGTGCGTCCTCACCTCGCCGAGGCCGGGCCCGTCGAGGGGCAGTAACACGGAGGGTAATGTTGTGTTCGCTGCCAATGGGACAACGTAAAAATCTTTCACCGTAGTCGTATTCGCCACCTTTACTACCCCTAACCTATAAATACGAACATCATTACATGCATTAGCACTACATTTATAAAAAATAAAAAAGGTCTCATTATCTTATTAAAATGTTTTTAATAAGATATTGAGACTAGTAGAATTTAAAAAAAAATACGTTTGATTGGTTTATCTTAAAAGTTAGATGTTAAAGCATCTGATTTTTAAGATAAACAGAATCTTGAAACAACGAAATTTTAAGTTAGAATATCTTAACCAAAGTCAAATAAGACCATACTGACAATAAGGTCTCTTTGCTTAGATAATGTACCATAATCGTTTCACTATGCCAACTGAGTTTTGCACACGATTTTTTTTATGTTTCACGCATACTGCGATTACGAAAAGATTTTTTTTTTTAAATAGACTTGGTTATTCAATATAATCATACCTATACATTATATTATTATATTCTAATATTAAAATGATGCTATTATAAAAAATACAAAACATATTTGATAAATAGACATTTTTTTATAAAAAGCGCAGCAGTTCCACATTTCGTGGAACGGAACTCATACCGCGTTCAGTTCCATATAATGTAGAAATGAAAAAAATCACATCAACATATCTTTAAAATGACTGAGATAAACTTTCGGATGTAACACCATACAAATAAGGATCATTCTTAAGTATCAAATTGTCAATACGGAAATTATTCCGTATGACGCTTAAACAATTATGCGTAAGATAATGGAACGAATGGATAGATTATGGACGCGTATAGAAATTATGCACTCATTAGAGTGCACCAATGTTTCTAAGAACCTCTTTGAACGGCGCCACTTGTATCTTGTTCTTTTACCACCGATTTTACCATGTATTAATGAATTTTTACTTCTATTCTCAATTAAGACTGACCCTAAAACAATGCATTTATAATAGCATAGTACAAACCTATTCCGACTACTAAGATAGCTGTACAGTGCAATGTACTGCATTTTCTCCTCGTCGTTAGCGGCCTGCAGCCTCAGTATGATTATGTCCTTATTACTGGCCCTCTTCATCTTGCTGATGTAGTCCCACACCGTGTCGGGGTTTATTCTGCCCACTATGTCCAGTTCTGTACTCAGATCATCTTCTAAATCTGTCGCACTGCCCGATACCTGGAAATAATAAATAGTCATGCAATTTAATATAACAGTTTATTGTTCTCGATACTCTTTTAGAGTTTCTTCAACAAGGAAAATGCATTGAAAAAATTATCCAATTTCCTTAGAAAATTAGGTGATTATGGGTGGGGAGCGCTAGTCTGGCAAATGGAACGTTACAGTGATAGAATAGGATTTTTTTATAAGTTCAGTTTGTAGAGAGTACCAGAAAGATTTTGATACCTGTTTCTTTTGTATGTAGTAACTGTTGTGTAGGTTTGCAAATGTACGATTTAATACTAATAACAGAAACTAGAAATAGTTGGTTTAAATTAAATAAATAATAAATATGTTTTCAAAACAAACAAAAACTATTTAATTTCAAAGGTGTGCTAAGTTTAAAATAACTAGAAGATAACTATACATTCAATTATCTAATTTCTTTTTGTATTCATTTGTTTAATTTTCATACTAGTTGTTTGGAATTGGCGCGAGCATCTTTGCATACCCGCATACCTTGATTATTTGAAGCAACATTTTTTTGTCCCCGCCATATTGAAGGCGGTTTGAGAATTTGATATTTTTGAGTAGTAACACGCGCTCGGCGGCGAGCAGGAGTAAATTGAGATAAATTCACACCGCGGCTTCGGACAGTTGTTATTTGTTATTAGCGCCTAGTAATAGGTCTTGTTCGCTGATATCCTGTGCCACGCGAGTGTTTTGGTTGGATTTGTTGTGATTGTGCTTGTGGTTTGGAAGTGATTCTCGAGGTGATTTGCTGCCGGGTGTGAGGTGCCGAACGATAGCGGCCACCGGCTCACCACGGAACGAGACTTGGATTACTACACAAGTATCTATTGTGAATGTATGTATTTATTCAATCACACTAAGATAGGTCACGTCTAGTAGGGACTAGCGTAGGTACACTTTCCAGATTTGTGTGTGGGCAAAACCACCTGGGGTAAGTGAGACCTCTAAATTGTATAAATTGTTCTATATTGTGCTTACCCACCTCCGGTGGATATATTGAGTAAGTTTACTACATTTGGGCCCGAGTGCACATTCCTCGGGCTGCTTTCGCGTAACGCGAGGCAGGTGCGCGCCTAGTGTGCGCATCGTAAACACTAGTTTTAGAACTGAAAATATAAAGTATCAAGTTCGATTTTTTCTGATTAAGATAAGTGCGAACAGTCCATTTTTTTTTTAAATCTCTATCCTTGTGTCAAGTTTCGTTTGCCATTCATTCATGGTTGTGTCGACAAAAAATACACCATTGTTCTGTATTGCTATCTAACTTATGTTATCTGCCATATATATTTTTTCAATATTCAATATATATCAATTTTTGATTTCTAAAATAAAAACAATCAAACACCCAATTGGTAACCATCCTAAAGTTAACTGACAAAGTAAAATAATAAGGGCGAGTTTTTAAAGCCATTAAGATAGTCTGGTCAAGATAGCAATGTATCATACATACTTGAATTAAGAAAACTTCAAGGGATTTCTCATGGAAAAGTGTCACCAATTCAATTCCGTGACTCTATACCGAACAAAAAACTTTAGATATAGATATATATATATATATATATTTCACAAAACGCTTCCATACCTCATGAGCGGCCACATAAAACCTGGCGACGTCCACCATGTTGATGCAACCGTTCCACACCGCCACTGTGGAGTTATCCACTGTGCTGCTTGGCTCCTGGTCGCTCTCCGCTTCTACAATACATAAACATTTTTAAACCAATACATACATTTTTTGACCGATTTAGAGGTTATTAGACTGGTTAAATAGTCTGGTTGGATGGATTGACCGTGTGGTATCGGCCGGATTTAGAATAGCACCACATCTCTTCCGGTAGTTGTCGTAAAAGAGCGGGTTCTCACTTTGGCGGACTGACACATTTCTTGTTATTGGACTGTCAGAGAATCCTATTCACACCAGCACCTGCACGATAAAACTGTTATTCTTCAACTTTTATCGCCCCGATAATGTGTCGGTCCGACATAGTAGGAACCTGCTCTAAGGGATGACAATGCGGCTAATACAGCTCTGAGAAACTACACCACCTCTAAAGAGTGAACTCGTCAACCTTGGCCAGCGTGGTGTTTTAAGGCCATACAGCCTAGTCTTGTGCATGAGGAGCCCCGTGTCCAGCAATGGATACCAAAAGGGCTGGTGACGGTGAGCCTTATTAGAAAGGGAGATCATAATAGAACAACAATTTCAACACAGCAAAAACTCACACGAGAATTACATATAAAACTAGTAAAATACAACATCACGAATTTAACAATTCCATAAGTCACAGCGGCATACCGAAAGGTGTATAGATCAGCATTATGTCGAAAACCACTAAATGACTAGACGTTGATTCCAATTAAATCCCATAATGATATTCAGATGGAAGTAGCAGATATAAATTCAATTACCTCTTAAATCAACATGGATAAATTACTATTCATTAGCATTACACTATTCGACTCCCTCACCTGACACTCGTTTTTCCACATATTTATCACTGGGCAAAATAACATTTGTATCAATCACAAATGCTTTAGAAGAATCATAGTCCATAGCATCCTCTTTACATTCCTTTATATCATTTTTAGAACTATCCTCGTACACATCTTCTCTGGACTTTCTTAGGTCCTCTTCTGAAAATGCTGAAGTGATCATAGGCTCATGAGGATCGTACTCAGGGTGAGCTTCCTTCAGCATTGCAGACTTGGGCCTTTCAATCGAATCTGAATCTGTGGAGCTGAATTAAATTTACATTTTTATAGTAATAATAGTAATAATTTTTATTTTACAGACAAGCAGACAGTTCGCCTGCTGATAAGTGGGTACTGTCGCCAATACATAATGACATCCGCAATACATAATCAAAACCAGTTCAGAATGATAAATGTTGGCATGTCCTCGGACGCGCTGCCTAGCTTTGGAGATATAGGAATGACTTAAAAAAGTTGGGAATGATGATGAATAGGAGGAAGTATAAAGAGACGAGGAGTTTCGTTTCATTACACCTCTCATTCCTTCTTGGGAGACATAACAATGAAACGATAGTCATTTTATTGTACGATAGATAAAAATACTTGGTCCACTTACTCATTTTTGATTTTACTGTTCTCCTGTGATCTAGATCTATGTTTGTGCTTCTCATCAGTACTGAACCTGTGTTTGGAGGGAGACCTGTGCCTCTTTCTAGAGATGTCCCTCGAGCGTGAGCGCCGTTTGGAGCGTGCGCGCGACCGCGACCGTTCCCGGCCCTGTGACGTCGATCTGGAATGTTCCCGGGACTTGGAGCGCCTCCTCGACTTCCCTCGAGACCGAGACCGGTGCCTCTCTGTGGACTCCGACTTATGCTTCTCCTCTTTATATCTCTCTCTTGACGGTGATCGCGCCCTGCTCAATCTCCTGTCAGACTTCCGCGTACCGCGTTCCTCCTTCTCCTTTGTGTCAGATTTCCTCCTAGACGACCGAGATTTTCTGCTCTCTGAATTCCGCTTTGAATCTCGATTGCTTTTCTTGGAGTGAGCGAAATTATCCTCTTTGTTCCTCTTTTTACTGCTGCCATATTTCTTTACAGCTTCCTCTAACTTATTGGATGTACTGCTACTAAAAAAAATAACTATTATTTTTTTTTACTTGCATAGACTAAATTAAAATATATCAATAAAACTTACGTGTTAGTTGGCTCTTCAATTGTTCCGTCAGTCACAGAATCATTGAGAGCTGTGACCAAATCCTCGACAAGCACATTTGGGTCTAATTCTGTCGATACAGACTCTTTTGTCTCCATTACCTAAAAATAATGAGGCATTACGTTTTAGTATGGACATAAATAACAATTTCTGATAAATAAAATGTATACCTCTTCTCCTTTGTGTGTCTTGAGAACATAAGTCTTGCTTGCAGCCAGAAGGTCCAGTTCAGATTTCTTTATCAATTCCAACTGGTGTTTTGCTTCCTTGTCCCTCCATTGAGCCAATTCTTGACTGGCCAATTCTTCTGGAGATAGTCGAACCTGTAATATTAACAAGTACATGCAAATTACATACATGCAATAATTAAGTATATATGTATACACTTATAATGATTCATAATCTAAATTTAACAATTACACACAGAAAGATAAAAGTAATTATTTTACCAATTGCTTCGCGGTGATAGTGCGATCGCAAATTTTCTGCCACAGGCTTAAATTTTTACGATCTTTAATGTTGAACATCAGTGATCTGTATTTGGCCTTGTATTTTATCCCGACATCTTTAAACAATTCGTGTAACTCATATTCGGTGTCAAAAGCAAACAGGCGTATTTCTTCTTCAGTGAACTTGGGTCCTGTGTTTTCTGCCATTCTGATCTGCAGTTGTTCCTGCAACGCTTTTCTAACGTTTTCTCGAATGGTGTCGTTGGAATTCATTTTGCTCTTATGGTCTGGGGTACTACTCTTGCGCGAAGTTGACGGGGTCGCGGGGGTCTGTAATAGATATGTACATGTACGGAAGCTAAAAATCATACATACAACACAATTAAAAGATTTTATACAGAATTTGTTATAAAACTAAATGTTTCGCTTATTTTTTTCTTTTTTAACAGAACAAACAGATAATCCACCTGATGATAAGCGGTTACTGTCGTCCACGCTACTGTTAATGTAGAATGTCATGTTCTCTTATTGGGTATGAAATGGAGAGAAATACTTCCTTTATTATATACCATTATTCTCCTCATTCAATGGATAAATGATCACTGTCAACTATCTCCCATTCCCAAAACACTTTGGTATGTTTCATAGCAGTCTTCTGTGAGTGTAGGGTAACTCGGTCAATCGGCTGTGGAATGCAGCATCGCCCAACCCCCTTTCAAAATTTCTAATAAACTTCAAAAGTGGAAATATATAAAAGATGTTGAAGTTGAACTAAAGAAGTAAGAAACTAAGAATTTGCAGCTGTAAGAAGTACCCACTCTTCTACAGAAAAATATATTAAAAAATAAAGAACATATTTTTTAAAGATTCTCAACCCTGAATTATATATAAATGGATATAATAAAAATAATTTATGGTCTGAATATTAATTAGCTGCAGTAAACTGACAGATTAAACTGTCATTTCGTAAAATAGTGATACCACATTTATTCGAATAGTGATGTGACTTAGAAAATTGATTTAATCCGATCCAATGAAATAAGTTAATATTAAGTACGTAAATAATGATAAACACATAAACATAGGCTGTATAACGCAATGGTCACTCCCAGATACGGGTAACAAACACGATCTCACGGGTTGGCAGCGCACTGGTACGCTACAGCGGGCCCGTAGACAGTCAATCTGGATCGCGATCCGTGATCATAATCCGTGATCGCCATCCAGATTGACTGTGTATGAAGTAGATTGATACATAGGATAGCAAGATTTCTAGATATTTTGAAATCAAGACTGCGATCCGCTGATCGTGATCAAGATTGAATGTGTATGCACAGGATCGCACCGATCGCGTCAGTCTACGCTTAATTTTTATATGGAGTTATCATTTGTAACAACTCATCAAAACATTTTTCCCCCATCCTGAAGTCATTTCTATAGTCCTCATCTTCAGCAGTTAGTCGTATTTCTTTAAGTAGATTTAAATGAGTATAGTATTTTCTTTTCCGTAACCGCTGTTTAACCCAGCGCCGTCTTCGAACTCGTTTCAAGTTAGGCCTAAAACTAAGGCTACAACAGCTTTAACTTCATCTAAATCCATTATAAGAGGTGTTAACGTGGCGGTTTCGATGCATGGACTGATGAAATCAGGATTGAACGTGTAATGTTGAGACGTGATCCTGCGATCCGTGATCGCGATCAGAAGTGAGGGGTAGGTATAGGATCGCGATTCAGATTGACTGTGTACGGGCTCCCATAGAGGCGGAGATAACGCGACGCCACGTCGGCCCCCAGGGAGAATGCGTCGCAATTTTGTTTTGCTTGCCATTCGGCTTCTTACCTCCGGTCTGAGTGCACAAATATTCTCCTTTTGCCCGTTACGTGTTGTTTTAAGTGTTTGTTACGTTGTGTTTTTGTTAAGTTTTGGTTCTTGTTATCTGTTTTGTTAAGTTTTGGTTCTTGTTATCTGTTTTGTTTCCTTTAATTTGTTTTTGTTAAATTTTGTCTCGTTTGATAAAACGAAGACATGGATGTTCAGCCGAGCACACTATTTATTATTATTATTTTTTCACAACAAGACCAGTCAATAATTGATTGAAACAATGAACGTGTCGCGTGAAGCATTTCGTGCAATGTTTTTCTATGACTACAAACGAGTTTTAACGTTTAAAAATCTCATTAAAATTTACAAACTGCTTTTGGTGAATCTTCTCCTTCGCTAGCAACCGTGACCTATTGGTACCGTGAATTTAAATGTGGCCGGGAAAGCCTCGAAGGTGATCCTAGGCCAGGATGACCGCCGACTGCAGTTACCCACAAAAACGTCATCAGGGTGGAGTGGTTAATAAAGGATGATCGGAACATTATACATCGAGAGATTCACGCTGAACTAAAGATTGGATCACGGGCGGTGTGCATTATCCTGCATGAACCTCTTAAAGTCAGGAAGGTTGCCTCACGATGGATACCTCATTCTTCCGCAGAATAGCAAAAATCCCAATGTTTAGATTAGTGCAAGTTTATGGTGGAAAAGTTGGATGGAGGGTGCAACGAGTATCCTACATCTTAACTACTGATGAATCTTGGATCTACAGCTACGACCCGTTTACAAAGCATCAATTCACACAGTGGGTATTCGAAGAGGACGATTTACCCACCAAAGTTGTTCGCGGCCGAAGTGTAAATAAAGAAATCTTTGCTGTTTTTTTCCGACGTAGTGGTCCAGTAGCGATAATTCTACTAGAAGATCGTAAAACGATTACTAGTGAATGGTATTGCGAAGTTTGCCTGTCCCAAACGTTAAAGGAGTTGAATGACGACCGCCCAAGAACTGGCGCTCGTGGCATTCTTTTTCACAAAGACAATGCTCCTGCTCACATGACCGCTAGAACCATCGACTTTTTAGACACTACAGGCGTTCAATTGTTACCCCATCCACACTACAGTCCAGATTTGGCCCCGTGCGACTTTTTTTTATTTCCCACCATAAGAAAAATGCTACGTGGAGAAAAATTTAAGACTAGGAATTTTTCGACCGGAAGGTCTGTTTGAAAATGTTTGGAAGCTGGTTCAGTCGAATGAACAAGTGCATAGACGCTGGATAGTATTTTGAAAAACTGTATATATTTTTTTTGATACACTTATCTTTGGTTTCACTAACATTTTATGGAACAGCTTAGGTATGCATTTATCTATTTTAGAAAGAAATGTTTCATGGAACCTACACTTTACCAGTTTACTTTATGATCTGACACGGATATGAAGAATTATGGGTGTACAAAACAAAAAAAGACCTGTGGCATTAAACAAATAAGCTGTTGCCGACGAGTTCCGCCGCGTAGAATTAGAAATAAAACCCATTCTGTGTTAAAATACTTTTGTTCCATGAACTACAGATAAGTGAAAAGTAGTGATTAGTATATTATTCTTGAAAGTTACTAGAAAACAAACTAACTTTAGCATGTAAAATTTTAGTATTTAGTATATATAGCATCTGTATAAATATAATGGAAAAATTAATTATCCTACCTTATCATATGAGGAATGAGATCGAGCAGAGATGCGAGCAGCTTTCCTCGACTCACTAGCAGGTTTTGCTGTAGATGTGCTTGGTTTTGGACTATCAAAAATTGATGACTGGTGAGATTTGGAAGTTACAGGAGTTTTAGGCGAATGAGTGACTTTCCTTTCTTCTCTCACATGTGCCTGAGTTATAGGAGTACTGCTTGATTCTTCTTTAGAAGATAACTTAGCTGGCTGGACCTGAACTGACTGACTGATTGATTTCTTAGGGATCCTTTCAAAGTTCAAAGTGGTCTGGATTTTACTTCTGTCATTGGAAGTCATTTTCTTCACAGCAGTGTTGGGTTTGATAGTGCTGAGAGTCCCCGGACGTACAACTTCAAAAGTGGGGTTCTTTTGAAGCCAAATCCTTAAGTTTTCAGCTGTGGGAGCATTGGGTCCAGCCAGCAACCTTCCGGTTTTACGCTCGTAAACAATTACCTAGACAAAACATTTGATGAGTAATTGATTATGTAAATGTACAATATTGACAAATATTTAAAATATTGTTTTGTAAATATTTAATCTATCACTTTAAAATCTAAAAGTACATAAGAATGAATTAAAAAATAAATACATAAGCAGCAGAAAATCGATGTCAGCAAAATACAGGTGGGTTAGGTTAGGATCTCCCGTGACAATATACAAATAGGCGTCATCAACTTGATTTCAACATTCTTAGTGGTTTGAAATTGTTTCAGTTATTCAAAAATAGTTTGTTTTGTTGATCATGATTTTCTGCTCATTTATTATTTTTTGCTGCTCCTTTAAGTACAAACCAAATCAATTAAATACTTTTTTCTTTGACTTAACAAAATGTTATTAGCCTAAAAAATATCTATGCCCCGGTAAAAACAATATATGTTCCAACACTGCATACCCTAGACTCAGCCTTCTGTTTGTCTTCAGGTCTGCCTGGTCTGTCAGTTTTAGTTGGGGAGCCCTGGAGACCCAGTGAGTCCTGCGCATGCTTCAGTATGCATCTGTCACTGCAGTAAATACTACTAGCTCGAGCAGGCTTCTTACAAACAATGCAGCTTGTTTTAGATGCTGTTTTTAAGAATGCAGGCTGCACTGCTGTTGTAGTTACTGCCTTTCCAATGTCAAGTTTCTTCGGCGTCGCTGAAACCTATCGGTAAAAAAGAGAAATTTAAATAAATAATCAAACTGTAGACATATGTATTACAATATACAGAATGTAAACAAAGCCTTTCCCAGACTTGAGATGGATTTATTTAGAGATGTTATTGAGATCCTTAACGGAATCTATTAGAAATCCAAAATAATACGATTATTCGAAATCAATTTTCGAATGATATTACAAGTAATTTTGTTTTGATGATAGCAGTAAATGTGCAATTAAGTGTATAAATAAATAAATAATATGTTACATTTTTTTATATCAATTTTAGTCTAAGACTAAAATTAGTATAAAAAAATGTTATAAACTATAGTCGGAATTTTAATTCGATTCCAGATTTGACAATTTCAGTGTTGCAACGTTATGACAAGTACTAAATAGTAACGTTGCGAAATTATTCGATACGGAAATGGAATATTTCCGGATCGATTCTTCTCGTTTATAATTTTATTCTCGTAAACTAAGTATATCAGGAAATTAAATATTTGTGAACGGATAATTTAGTTATGACGATTAATTTTATTACGGATCTGAGAGTTTTCTTTAATAATTGTGTGTGAAATAAATAAATAAATGTGATCATGAAGGAACATGAGAAATAAAACAAATAGATGTATTATGGTAATATTTTATTTTATAAATCGTCGCCGTCATCGCTATCGCTATCGCTGTCACTTTCTGTAACATTTATTATAAATGTGTCTGTGATATTGTCAATTAACATATCTAGCCTACTCATTTTTTCCTCTTCTTTGACAACATGGGATACGCATTTAGACCATTCGGTGGCCGTAATTTTTTGAATGCCTTCCTCAAATAAATTTCTCACGTCTGTCAGTTTGAAGGTTTTATTATTTTGAGCTACATGCCCCTTTACCTGAGCCCATATCAATTCGATAGGGTTCAGCTCGCAATGGTAAGGGGGCAGTCTTAAAACTGTGATCCCATGTTGTGCTGCCATTTCGTCTACAGCGTACTTATTAAAAGACTCGTTATGTGGAATCAGTTCTAAAAGCGTAGCTTTAACCATATCTGGTTCGTAATGAATATTTTTATTTAAAAGCCAGTCTTGAATGGCAGCTTTTTTCCAGCTCATTTTTGGTGCCGTTTCCAATTTTCGGGAGTGGTAAGGTGCATTATCCATCACCACAATTGAGTTTGGTCTTAATTTTGGTCAGACTCCAGCGAACCACTCCTCAAAACAAACTGCATTCATCTCATCATGGTAATCTTCACAATTTTTCTTTGCTTCAAAAATCATGAGCCCCTCTTCCAGGAAGCCTTCTTCACTACCTATATGGCTAATTATGAGACGTTTGCCTTTTCCAGATGGGTTTTTTAATCCAGTGGTCAGTCCCTCCAAAAACGCTTGCCGAGATGATGTGACTTGCTTGTCCACCCAAGTTTTTTTTACAGTATGACCTTAAATCACATATAGTACATGAACATTCAATATTACTATTAAATTTAATGTAAATGTATATTAATTCAAAATGTTAGCCTTACCTGCGTTAACCCAAGTTTCATCTTGATAATATATATGTCTCCCTTCTCGTCGAAACTGACATATAGATCGCAAGTAACGCTGGCGCCATGTTATTATATCATTTCGATCAATAAGTGTGCTCTTGCGTGACCGTGCAACAAATTTAAAATTAAGATGCTTCAAAATTTTTCTGAGGGTGTCTTTGGAAACCTTGGGCATTTCTGGATCATCGTTCATCACTTGTAAAATCTGAAATAGTAAATTTTATAATAGTTTGGAATCATTACTTATATATAAAAGATGTAGGTATAAAATAATACTGTCTGACTGATTGACTAACCTTTGCAATGGTTGGAGGTTCATTTCGGTAAAAGAACTGATGAACTATTCGTCGTATTGCGGAGAATGTAAATTCATCAATTTTATCTTTGAAACTTCGCTTTGGTCCAGTTTTTTTAGGGGGAGTTGGCGGCGCACCTTTATTTACTTCCTTCAAAACGTTACAGACAGAGCGTGAGGTTATTCCCAATATGTGAGCAACTTTGTTCATACATTCATTTTCTTCCACAACTTCAAAGGCCTCCAATTGCGCAGAAGTTTCATTTTTCACGTACTTATATGCGTTGCGGATCATTACTTTTTCAGTAACAGTGAAAGCTTTTCGTGGACGTTTTTTTCTTGGAGACAAGAAAACATCCACGTCTTTTTGTGATGTACTTGGCGGAGGATCCATTTTGATGGAAAACCAAAACAAATAGATTCACTCAAAGTTCACAAAAAACTATAAACGTAACAACAAACACAACGTAACAAAACTTTAACAAAAACCCAACAAAATAACAAAATATCGATTCGCAATGAAACGAGATATTCGTGCAGTCAGACTAGGAGAATGAAGCCGAATGACAAGATAAACAAAATGGCGATAGCTGCACGAGCGCGCACGGGTTGCCAATACAGAAAACTATCTAGGCTCTTTTATTATAGGTTTTGTTTTTAATATAAAAAAAAACAAAAATATTAACTTTTTATAAAATAAAGCAGCGGTTACTAATTAATAAATAATTGTTATGAATAATTATGTATTTATTTAAATAAAAATCAATAATTTAGTCTTTAATTGGCACACCAATATTATGATTACATAAACATAAATCGCGATTGTTTATCGATTTTTGTGTTCATCACTACACTATTATATGTGGTATCATTATTTTACAAAATGACAGTAGCTAATGTCAAATGTGGAATCGAATTATAATTCCGACTATAGAAAAGAATTCTTAAAAAAAAAAAAAAATTCATTAAATTTTCATGTCTAAAAACGTAATGTTTATAAATAGAATGAAATCTATACTTTCAGCTTTCAGATACAACTTGTATAATATAATTATAACAGAACTTCAACTTACTTTAGTAGTGGGTGTTTTGGGCGCTGGTTTAATTTTCTTCACACAATTGGGACACCTCCATTCAATACCCTGTTCCTCCATTTGGTGACCCATGGCTTTAGTAATGTTAACACATTTGCCGTGGAACCAATCTTCACAGCCATCACAGCATATCATGAAGCGATTGTTATGTGGCTGTTTACATATACACCACAACCTATAAAAAGTTTACAGAGTCATAAAACTAATTGCTTTTCAAAGGCTCTGATTTAAGCATGCAGGTTTCACGTGTGAGCTATTGATGCATGTGAATTTAAGATAAAGCAATACAAAAATAATTAACTTTTTTAAGATTCCACTTTTGGAGAAATTAGAATTGACATTAAAGTCTCTTTTCTTAAGTAATTTTATTTACAAAAGACCGATAAATTTTTTGCCAATTTGCATGCGTCTTTACAGTACGCTTGAATGGTAAAGCCACGGGAACAAATCATACATAAATGAAATTACATACATAATTATTACATACAATCAGCGTGACTTAACTAAGAGGTCAGTTGGCGAAATGGCTTTCAATTATTTTATATTACTCCTATTCAACTTCAACTTTCACCTAACTGGCCTTTATTGTGACAGCCACAATAATTCCGCCACAATCGATTGTTACTCCTATTACATGAAATCAAATTGAAAACTGTCATTCAGTGACAGTTATATGTAAAAATTATTTCACTGTCCAGTGACTGAAGAAAAGTTTGCATATAAAGGATGCTCCAGTCCATTTCAAAAATCATTATGTCTATGATAAGCAATATTCCCTCGAAATCTACCTAATGTGTTTCACAAAGATAAGACAGAAAGAAAAAAGTGTATAATTTTCTGAATAAATCAAACTTAAGAAATAAAAGTACCTGTAAGGATCATCTTCTGAATTCCAGCTTTCTTGAGATTCTGCAGGCATTTTCTCAATTACTGGTGCTTGAACAATGGGTTCCTGTTTCTTATTAGACAGTTTCTTGTTGACATATTGTTTTGAGACAGGTTGCACCTGTGGCTCAGCGGGTGTAAGCATACTCTGCACTGATGTAGGGGTAGCCAAGGTGTCTGTAATGGTTACAGGCTCCACTTGACTCTTCCGCTTGGATGCTCTAGTGGTCGGAGCCTCAATAGGTGGCAATGTAATTACACGACCATCGCGACGAACTATTTCAATGGGATCTTTACGAGGCACCAGATTTTTAACTGTTTTGGTTGGTGTCTGTGTATATGGGTTACTGGGAACCTGCGCTTGTTCGAATGGAGTTTGCACTGAGGGTTTAGCAGAATTATCTGAAATTATATCAACTTTACCTAACACTTGTTTATCGATAACCTCCTTCAAGTTAGGAGAACTCTCCACCAGTTGCGCTACACGCATTAACAAGTCCTCAGTTAATCCCTCCTCCTCAGGTTGCAAACCAGCTAATAAATCCAATGTTGGTGACAGTGGACCAGCCAAGCCTGGACTATTCATTGTGGTAGCACTTGTAACACTAGGTTGTACTTTCACTGGGTTAGTTATACTTGTAGTATCTTGAAGTATTTGTGCAAGACTTGCATCATCAAGTTGTGGAATGAGATCATAACCTTTGGAAACTCTATCAATAAGATTAACATTTTTGTCCTTCTGTTTTGCATAAGTTTTTTGTGGAATCGCTCTTGTAGGTTTAACTAAATTATCAAGCAGTTTACTATTGTCTAATGACTTCTCATAATTTGTCTCTGGTGTTGTAACTTCTGACTTTTTGTTACTAGATGAATCTTTGTCACTTTTGAGTGTTGGTTTGTTATCAGTAGACACTCGGCGAATGACATCGGGAGTTGAGAACAATGAAGTCATATCTGACAACAAGGCTGTGACATGTGCTGGTGTTTTCTTTTCCTTTCTTATTATTTTTGGTGTATGTTTTTGGTGTACCACAGCTTTAGTTGTGTCATTGCCACCAGGGTTATTGAGGGGTTCACCAGTTGGAAGAGAACTCTCTCTAGATATTGAAATATTGAAATCGGATTGTTTCTTTATCAACATACTTGTCTTACTTTGAATCTTCTCTTTTATTTCTTTCCTTATAATGCTCCTATTAGATTTTAATCTGGAAGCAACTTTGGAATCTATCTTAGTGGCTTTTGTGGGCTGAACACTTTTTAATATCCTTGGTTTCAATTTACTCCTCCTTACCTTTAGTGAGCCAGTCCTGTCTTTAGTATCTTTATAGTCAGAATCAGAATCTCTATCAGGAATACTCTCACCAGAACTTATTGAGGATGACTCAGTGTTTTCCTCAGTTTTAGGTGATCCCTCATTACTCTTTTCCAAATCACTAACATGCTTAGATTTAGTCAAAATAGGTAGAGGTTTATTTAGTACATCATTTCCTTTTAATATTATTGAAGGTTCATTTGGATTTAAAACAATCTTTTTGCCTTTAGGAATTATCTGTTGTTCTAGTATAGTTATCTTTTTTGTAGTAGGAATAGGTTTTGGTGGTGGTGTGTGTGTAATCTCAATCACTGGATCATCAAATGCTGTGAAACTGTCACTCCTCTGTGGTAACATTTGGCCGGGTGATGTAAGCGGTGTGTAACAGTGGTCATTTTGGAAACCAACCAAACTATTTTCTCTTGTCTCAATCCTCAATGACTGTAACATTTCAGCTCCACTGTCTAAAAGTTATAGGATATATTTTAATGTCAGTCTACATTTTTGCTTAATTTTTGGCAAAACTAAACTCAATTTTTAGAGACCTCTCTAGAAATTGAGTTTAGTTTTGCCAAAACCTACCTACTACTGGGTCCTAAACTTTATTGCTGCTGATGGTAGGTATGCAAGTCATGAAACCACATGCCTATTTCACTTCAGGAAGTAGGAAAATCACTTTTTCATGTTTAGTGCTATAAAAAAATTGATATCTATTGGCCTTTGCCTGTATACTGTTTTTCTACATAATAGGTCGGAGAGAAAATCTTTTCGTATTTTGTATGTATGAAGTTGTGATATAACTGTATGATTGTATAATCTATGATGATTGAACAGTATGTACCTGGTTGGTTATGATACTATTAAAAAGGTAACATTTAAAAAAAAGAAACAAAAAAATATAATACTGTTTCCTGCCATTTTTCAAATGTTTTTCTGTCCAAGAAAATGAGTGAATCTAAGGAAGAAATTTGATACATTTTAAAGTTTTATTACAAAAAAAGGGAAAAATGCGACACAAGCCACGAAAAAAATTGTGCCATTTATGGACCTAATGCAGTGTCAGTAAGAGTAGCACAAAGTTGGTTTAAGCGTTTTCAATCAGGAAATCTTAATGTTAAAGATGCAGTTCACTCCGGTCGCCCTGTTACCGATAAAGTTGATGCCATTTGTGAAAAAGTGCAGCAAGATCGGCATATAAGTAGTTACGACATTGCTGATGAACTGGGCATTGACCACGAAGCAGTTTTGACACATTTGAAAAAGTCTGGATTCACAAAACAGCTCAATATTTGGGTACCACACAAGCTCACTGAAAGAAACCTAATGAACTGTGTACTCGTTTGCGATTTAAAATATGTTTAAAACGCAATGAAACCGAACCATTTTTGAAAAGATTGATCACTAATGATGAGAAGTGGATCACTTACGACAAGAACGTGCAGAAAAGATCATGGTCTAAGTGTGGCCAAGCTCCACAGACTGTGGCGAAACCCAGATTAATGCACAATAAGGTGATGTTTGTGTGTAAGGTGAGATTGGAAGAGCATCGTTCATTATGAGCTTTTACTGCCGGGTAAAACCATCAATTCCGATCTCTACTGCCAACAGCTGAGACTAAAGCAAGAAATTGAAAAAAAAAATGCAGGTTTATATTGTAGACGCTTGAAAAACTCAATATGATAGACTGCAAGTGTCCCCAAACACTTTGTTTTCAGGAACTGAAAATATGGTGGCAGGGGATGTACTATATGAAAGCATCATGGAAGCTTTGAATTATCTTTCCATACAGTGGAATTATCCGCTGGAGATGGAAAATTACAACTACTGAATTTCCAGTTGTAATCTTCCTTCCCCTTAAGCGTTCACTGTAGATTTTTGATTTCGACATTTTTCTCAAAATCCCATAAATAAACTTCAGTATATAAACAAGATAATGAATTTGAAGCTACAAGGGCTTCCATTATACTCTTTTAATGGAAATTACAAGTCATAACCTATTAAAGAAATCACATCCTTTAGAATGAAAAGCATATACCTTGAAGACTGACATTTTTAATTTCAAGTAAATGCAGAACAAAAGCATACAACACTAAAAAAAACACTAAAAAAGAAAACAAGATATGTATTATAATGAGAAAACAACATATGTATTATAATACTATTTTAATGGAAATTACAAGTCATAACCTATTAAAGAAATCACATCCTTTAGAATGAAAAGCATATACCTTGATGACTGACATTTTTAATTTCAAGTAAATGCAGAACAAAAGCATACAACACTAAAAAAAACACTAAAAAAGAAAACAACATATGTATTATAATGAGAAAACAACATATGTATTATAATGAGGTTGTCTAACCACAACAGTAACAAATAAACATACATACCATATTTTATGATACTGTTAGGTTCATCATAATAACTGTCAACAGAGAGTGTTACATGGGGGACGTTATCATCATCACTTTCAGAGTCGGTAGCATCATCGGGTCGTCCCTCATGTCCAACACGAACCACACTTATCCCAGCTGCTTGAGAACCATCACTACCTAAAATAATAGTCAATAATATTAACGTTTTGAAATTAAAGCGTGTACTTTTAGGCACTTGAATGATGTGGAAAAGTTTTCGCGCCAAAAATATTTATCGAAATGTTAAAAGTATAAAATACTTCATCTCGTTTACAAAGTAATAGAAACAAATAAACGAATGGTAATATTTTTAAAAGAGACTTAGAAAAGGTTTAAATTCTCCTAAAAACAGTGGTTTTCTATGAGTACCTAGAACAAAGTGATTTTAGGCAAAATCTTTGTGAAAAAAGTAGCAACAAATGTCCATTCCATTAGGAATATATGTCACTTTGCAATATGATACCATACATAGCACTTACCCATTAGAGTGCCCAATAATTTCTGATCAACAGAAAGGGATCCATCCTTGTTTACAATAACAACAACAGAACTATCGGCCTTTGTTGAAGGACCATTAAGATCTGTATAGTTAGTTATCACTGTATTTGACATTTTTCATTGCAATTCTTCTAATGGCTTCATCGAAGTACTCTATTTTTAACCATTATAGATGCATTGCATGCATGGCGTCTATTTACGACGCATTCCAATGGAAAAACGCGCTAGAAGCCATCTTGAAATGTAACCATAAGAACGTGTTACTGAGTCGGTAAAGACGCAGAATGTGATGAATTGCGGAGATTTGTGAAAACATATAGTTACAGTATTCGAATTTAAACAGCACATTTGATTAAAAATTACTATTGAAAGCACAAAATATTTCACATGAAACAAATTAAAAGCAATTTCATAGCTTGGCGGAAATACCATAGACAATAAAGTATAAACACCACAGAAGAAATATAGTGATCAAGATTATCAGACAAAGCTATCTGAGGACTAAAAAGCCATTTAGGTATTTATAAGATATAAGGGAAATTTGGTAAACAGCAAATTCATTTGTCATTTTTCAGTAAATTATTATAATTAATTTACGAATAGTTTTTTTTTTGTAAAGACGATCATGAAGTAGTGGTAATTTTTTTTTTCGTCATATATGGCAATGGTGCTAATTGAATGAGGTCATTCTTCTTCTTCTTCTTCTCAGCCCTTGGACGTCCACTGCTGGACATAGGCCTCCCCCATTGTCCGCCATTTAGACCTATCGGCAGCGACCTGCATCCAGCGGGTGCCCGCAACCTTTATGAGGTCGTCTGTCCATTCTGTTCATCTGAGGTCATTCTGTTAGTGGCAAATTTTCATATAATTTTTAAACTTATGTGGCGCCCCCAGAGCAATTTTTTATTTTTCTGGTCAGGCATTGTATTCACTTCCAAAAGCAACTGGTAAACAAAATCAGAGTTGGCTACAGAATTTCTGATTTCACTACTGTAGTGCCCGACTGAAGGTCAGACTGAAAAATAACCGAAACCGAAACCGATTGCTCGGCTTTTGTTATAAAATTCGATCGAAGCCGAAGGTTCAATCATACTTAGAAATCACTGACTAAAATACATACATAACAATATAAATTCTGCATTGTTATTTTATTTTATACGTTAGTGTTAATAATAATTGTAACAATATACTTTAAATAAATAAATTATACGTTTGCATAAATGATAAACTCAGTTTTATTTATATTTATTTATTGAAATGAAATATAACAGTAACATAGTACCAAACTATTTAGGTTTTGAGCAATTCAATTTAGCTAAATTAAATGCTATTGTTTGGCAGCAATAAAAACATAAATCATAAGAAAATTTTATAGTAACAGTGCTAATAAATAGCGATAATATTTTTTTTGCCACACGCCAGGAAGTTAACATTTGTCATAGTTACATTATCAATTTGATTTTTATATTCTAAAAATCGGGTCTGAACGCGTATTAATAAAGGTATGATGATCGTACCATTTGTTAACGATGACGCCTCAAGTTAGCAACATAAGACGTATTTGTAAATATAGTTTTTAATGCCCTGTTATTATTAAGAATTTGTGTGTAGTGTGTGTTTTAAGAATAAAGATAACGACGGAAATTAAATATAACTCCGAAGGAAGACGCTAGTTGTAGGACTCAGAATGTAACCGTTAATATTATTGTCGTTGTTCTTATCTAAAATAGTCTGTCCTTATCACGTGCTATCTCGCTTCTACGTATGTATTAAATAAAGACAGCCTGAGGCACCCCCAGTCGGTCGATATACGAATCCTCTCGCTACCGTAGAAGCTAGTTGAGATACTTAGATCCGAAATATAAGTAGACCCGGTTTGTGTGCGATCATTGGCAACTGGGCTTCAATGGACATTAGAAACTAAACATTGGAATATTGAACAATAAATCACTGCAGCTCTCACTACTTGGAAAACCGCGCTCTCAAGAATAGTGTCTTAACGCCTGCTTCCACACATCTTGATCGGCACCTCAGAGACATTCGACTGTATGTTCGTGTACCGACAGTACGGGCAAGCTCCTCGGGCGTAGTTTTAAATGTGACTCGACTCGAGTATTATTTCACCACCCGTCGCCCGTACACCCACCATCCTTGGTATACGCAACACCATTATTTCTTGTAAATAAAAAATAATAAATATTTTTGAAATGTGACGTGTTGGATTTCTTTCATATTTTTTTCAAAACTCCGAGCACCTCAATCTTTAAGAAGAAACACTTTTCATTTCAAGGATAAAAACCCCGTAAACTAGTGTAATTTTTCTTGTGGGTCTTCATACGATGAATTCCTTTTAGACTTCTTCGGTGGTTTTTGCTTTGGAAAATAAGTCTTCAGTGAAATCCTGTTCCACGTCGTCACTTTGATTGGAATTGTATGAACATTGACTTGAAGATCTTATTTCAGCAAGTGGTTCTAAAAAGGGTTAGTAATTTGGAATACACGCAGGGTTTATCCGACTTAGCTCCAGATCTAATAGTACCATTTTTACTTTTTGATTTTTGTAAGCATCCTTTATGCTCTTCCATTTCTTTTGAAGCTCTATGGCTGAAAACATAAAAAATATTTTTATTTTTTGCACGTAGATATATAATGTAGAAGAGGGCTTGAACAGAAACAATAAGTAACTAGTAATTTTTGTATTGTCCGACAGAGCTTGCACTTGGCAAGTGGACAGTATCGTAATTCTCTCGATTTTTTTTTTTTTTTTATGTTAGGAGATAATCAAGGAAAACCCTGCATGGTCACCTGGTACCATCTAGTCTAGCTAGGCTAGTCTAGGTGGTACCAGGTAGTGCCGGACTCCTACCGGATAAAAAACCTTGATTGCCTCATCGTGTAGGTCTAAATTCTTGTGGCCTTTTAAGAATTACCGGTCGTGATTGATCTAGGGCGAGCGCAGAAGGCGCTCAACCAGGAGAAAAGTGTGTGTTGAAACGAGCCTAAGGGCTCCCCCGCCGGTAAACCGGCGGAAGGAACGGACCTCGGCTTAGGGCGTTGCATTGGGGGATACCGCGGGATCGCGTGTCGGCGAGAAGCGCCCAGGCACGTGTCGATGCCTAGTGAAAGTGTTGGCTAAGGGCCGGTGTGTTATCGGTGTACGATGGGGACGTCCACATCTCCGCCGGCGGGGACGGTGTCTGTGTGCTGTGTTTGAGTTTAGGGGGATGCCTTGAAGTGGCCAAGGGTGCTAAGTACGGACTCGTACTTGATTATGAGGTCCAGACGGGCCAAAGGGTTACCGTCGGTGATCCTCAGGGCTTGGTCCAGGTCTTTGATATCCTGGGGATTTATGACTCCCAGGAAGTTTCTGACCAGGGCCAGATCCTCCATTATACCAGGACTAGCCTGGCTTTGGGAGGAGGTGGCCTTAGGGACGGGTTTGGGGGCCGGCTCAGTCGTGGCTGGAGTGGTCCTCCGCCAAGATTGCGGCGCGGGGGCGGCTGGAGTGATCCTGCGCCAAGATTGCTGCTCAGGTTTGGGTGGAAGCGAGGGGAAGCTCGCGGGTGTGAGCACTGCGGCTGGGGTGGGTTGCACAGAAGGCGCGGGTATTGGTGCTTTCACTTACACCAACATGAGGGGGGCCAGGGGCGTAGGAGAGCGCTTGGCGGGGGGTGGGGGCATTGCGGGGACCCTCCTGGAGGGCCTCGGCGGCGCTTTGGGACATCCGCGATAATTCGCGGGATGCCCCAGTTGTCCGCAGAGGATACAGCCAGGGGGGTCCTCGGCGCCCTTGGGACGGGTGCAGCTGCTGGTGCCGTGGTCGCCCAGGCACTTTACGCAGCGGGGTCGCGCGTAACAGTTGCGAGCTGCGTGGCCGTAATATTGGCAATTGTGGCATTGCCCAATGCCGCCACGCCTATGGGGGGCCTCAAAAGAGAGACTGGAGAGCCCGCAGATAGTGCGGGCGTGGAAGATTTTCTTCCCCTCGGAGGTGAGGGGAAGGACAACCAAGATTAGGTTGAAAGGGGTCCTGTTGCGCCCCTTGTACAGACGGTGCACTTCCAGCACCGGGAGATCGTGGGATTTGAGATCCTCGAGGATCTCGTCTTCTCCCAGTTGGGGAGGGAGGCCACGGACCACAACGCGGAGACGACGCTCCTCTTCCGTGGCGTACGTGTGAAAGGAGATTTTTTCCTTTCGGAGAAAAGAGGTAAGGGATCTGAAGTCCCTTGATGAGGGGACTTGCACCTTGATGGCCACCGCGGAGTTGGAGGCCTTTGTAAAAGAGATCTTATGCTTCTCCATAGCGGCGCGGATATGTCCCCAACGGGCTTTGTCTTGAATGAAGACAGGGGGAAGGGGCTTCTCGGTGCGGGGAGCCGCGGGCGGGTGTTTGCTCTGGCGGGAGCAGGAGGCCGTGCCGGGCTGGGCTACGGGGGTTGGTTTTGCAGCCTTCGGGGGTGCGGAGGGGATAGGGGAGGAGGTCTTAATACGCCTCTTCCTTTTGCTAACAATGGTGAAGCGATTGTGGTGCTGAATCATGTTGTCAGGTTCGGACTCGCAGTCGGAGGATTCGGAGGCATGGACTATGTTTACGATGCGCACACTAGGCACCTGCCTCGCGTTACGCGAAAGCAGCCCGAGGAATGTGCACTCGGGCCCAAATGTAAACTTACTCAATATATCCACCAAAATGGTGGGTAAGCAAATAATCAACAATTTACACAATTTAAAGGTCTCACTTACCCCAGGTGGTTTTGCCCACGCACAAATCTGGAAAGTGTACCTACGCTAGTCCCTACTAGACGTGACCTATCTTAGTGTGATTGAATAAATACATACATTCACAATAGATACTTGTGTAGTAATCCAAGTCTCGTTCCGTGGTGAGCCGGTGGCCGCTATCGTTCGGCAACTCACACCCGGCAGCAAATCACCTCGAGAATCACTTCCAAACCACAAGCACAATCACAACAAATCCAACCAATTCCAAGCAAGACACTCGCGTGGCACAAGGATATCCGCGTGCAAATCCAATCAATAGGCGCGAATAATAAAATCAACTGTCCGAGGCCGCGATGTGAACTTAACTCCCAAAACACTCGCGTGGCACAGGATATCAGCGAACAAGACCTATTACTAGGCGCGAATAACAAATAACAACTGTCCGAGGCCGCGGTGTGAATTTATCTCAATTTAACTCTGCTCGCCGCCGAGCGCGTGTTACTACTCAAAAATATCAAATTCTCAAACCGCCTTCAATATGGCGGGGACAAAAAAATGTTGCTTCAAAATATTCAATGTATGCGGGTATGCAAAGACGCTCGCGTCAATTTCAAACAGACTATGTCCATGTCCTCCTGGGAGGTTTCACAGGTTTCATCCTGCTCGGAGACGGGGTAGTGGGACGCAGGGCTCTCGCAGAGTGGAGCTGCGGGTGCGGGTTTTGTGGGGGCGGGGGCCAATTTATGGCAAATAGCTTTAAAGAGTTCTGGATCGGAAGCCTTAATGAACGCAACTATGTCGTCGCTACTGAGCGGCGCCATAGTTGACTGGGGTGGGGGGATAGAGAGAGATAGTTTATCTTATCGCTATCTCTGTCACCCCGGGTAGGTGGGCCCGGGGTTGTGTAACCCTCCTTGGTGGGTGTAAGCAGGGAGGTGAGTGCCTACTTGTGAGCCCTAAGCTTGTAATCCGTCGCCAATCTTATTGTGCGACGGAGCCCTACGATGTCTAGTGCGAAGGGTGTAGACACACCCGACCGACACTAAGTGTGTGGCTGTGGAAGCAAACCAGAGACTAGGCTGACTAGGAGATCCCCCAAGGCCGGTTTACTAGCTCCCGTCCAATTGACTGCCTCACCCTGAAGGAGCTCGGCGGGTGTAGTTGGGTCAACACCCCGCTCGGATCGTTGGCACCGTTAGGTTTCCACCGTGGACCACGAAACAGTGGATTTTCCCAGAAGGGGCAAACTACAGTTGTCGAACTGCAGTGGTTTCGACGAAATCAACCGCCGCCTTGAGAAAGGCAACTTTTGATTTGAAGTCGGGGAGCCTACGGCTACGACGTAGCGTAGCGCAACGGCGGCAGCTACTCGGCGGCAGCTACGCGGCGACAGCTATGCGGCGGCGGCTACGCGGCGGCGGCTACGCGGCAGCTACGACGGCGGCGGCTACGGCAAGCGCAGCGGAGCTGGAGACGTCCGATCGCTAGCGCGATCAGGAGCGGAATGACCTTCAAAATTTCAATCCGCCGTTTGAATTCTCTCAAAATGAGCTAACACGTGCTTATATAGCTTTGGCTAGAGAGACCCCACTCGTGGCTAATGGCTGTGGCGTGAGAGTGGTGTGAAGTGTCGCTTGCTGGGTTGGCATTGGCTGGCTTGGCTGGCGTATCGTGATTGGCGGAAATGTGACATGTTACAATAGCCAATGAGGTGTCATTTTTCAGATATTCACTACAACTTTAAGTGTGGAATAACTACTGCACGAAATATAGTCCGTCAAACGGTAAAAGTAATATGGGATTAATTAAAAGACATTTCTATGCCAGAACCTGCCAAAGAATAATACTTCAAAACTGCTCAAGAATGTGAGGAATACGCAATTTTTTCCAATCTGGAATATATTAGGTTCATAAAACCACAACATACTGGATCAGAATATTTTAATTACAAACATTATTTTTGCATCGTATTGCTTGCGATATGCACGCAAATTACAATTTCATCGACATAGATGTTGAATAATATGCAAGCCTGACGGTTATAATTTTCGCCATACTTTGAGTATTGTTGGATTAGTGGACCCACTTGCCGTTGAAAATTTGGTTTCGATTAGAAGACGATTACAATTATTTTAACATATCACTAAATGTCAACAAACGGATCACTCATTGGCTTCATTGAATCCGAACATATCTAATAATGTTTAGGCTACGCCAAATTGTGTAAAATTGGACTTAAACTAAAAATAAACTTTTTATATAGCTTACCTGAAAGATTTTTCTTTACTGGTTTGTTCCTCAATATTTTCACGAAAAATTTGGTTGGAATATTCAGGCAATCGTGAATCCCATATATCTGGACGATTTTGTATTTCGCCTAAAAAGGGGTCAGTATCGAAAAATTCCATTTTTAATGAAAAGGAACAGACACGTGCACCACACAACAAAATATGCAAATGCAAATGGCGGAGCACAGCGGCCGGCGGTTGATGTGTTGATGTCCTTCCTCCACCCCTTTCTCCGATATTTGCGCGCGCTTGTATCGATGTAAACGCATCGATAATCATTATCGTGTTTCACTTGCGTTTTTATTGATACAAACATAAACAATCTGCCTTTGGAACGTTCTTCGGCGCAGATAACGCGCGTTCGTGAAACGCGCGTTACCTGCGCGCAGAAAAGTCGTGTGCTAGGGCCTTATAGCTCCAGGTTTGACCTCATAAAATTTGAATCCAAACTTAGAAAAGTTTTAAAAAATTACCTAATTTCCGTTTCCGTTATAAGGATTTTGTAATTTTTAGGTTATGCATTTGTCAAATTGTCAATCTCTTTACATCACGGAACATAAGTTTTTAATTTTACTCTAAGAGTTGTGTAAAAATAAAACCATCATGACGTATTCCAAGTTCGATCTAACCTTTAAAATTGGTCAATATCTAGACCGGCATTTATTTTTCGCATTGCTAGAATTTTTAGCAGCAAAAGAGGTAAGTGCAGTGTCGTCAGCAAAACACTCATTGCATTTGCAAATTTGTTTTACATCTCATTGCAAATTATGTAAATTTATACATTATAGAAATCAACAATCATTAAACACTGAGAAGCATATATTATTATTATGAGACAGCTGTTTATCTTATAGACAATAAAAATAAAGACACAATAGGTTAGTTCCATGCCCGATGAATGGTTAGTTCAGTTACCATTTTTTACGTCAGTATTAAAAATATTTAATAAAAATTATTTTCAGACCTACGATCAGACAGAGCTGCTGCAAGCAAAGTTAGAGACATTGAGCAAAACTAATATGTTAGATTATGCTGATGACATAAGGAGGATGCTTTATCCAAAGGAAGATACCCCTGCGGTATGTAGCACCTATTTCTTAAGTATCCAGTACATTTGCTGATATATGTCAGTGGCATATATTTCCAGCAAAATATTAGTCAAAATCCTTCCAACAGTAAGAGTCCTGTTGTGATTGTAATTAGTTGACATTCATAAGTTATTTTATACAAAATCCAGGCATTCCCCTTAGTCACTTTTCAAGGAAATATCACTACAATTTACACTAATTTACACACATAGAATCAACATTGTAGCTAGGAGCTGGTGTCAGGGGCGACTGCTAGGGCCTGTTAAAACCCAGGGGGTGCAAATTTCGACTCTTTGCTAGCAACCCTATTAAAAATACCTAGTCAAAAATGTTCATATAATCTATACTCAATACAAAACTGGGTATATAGGAATTTTTAATAGGAATAGGTATATAGGAAAAATAGGTATTTGTAATTTTTGAATTTTAAAGAAATATTTTGTGGGGCAGTGTATTTAAGCCTAACCTTCTTTAACTTCTAGCCTATACAAAAATATACAGAGCACAGGTATTTGACAAAATGGCTCCAGAAAAAGCTAGAAGTGTTTTTTTTAATCACTAATTTCAGTTGAGGGCACAAAATTCCATCTTGCCCAGGGTGCTCATGACCCTAGCTGCGACACTGCATGGAATGAAAAATAAAACAATAAATTGTTGTCACATCAAATATTTTCTTATAAAATTTATCCTTAATGTATATGAGTTATCTTATGATATTGTGATTTCTCTTCAAATTCAGGATTTCTTAAGCCTCGGTTTTACAATTACTGTCCGGCCACTGAGAGAATGCGTTCCTGACGTCTGTCAGTTGATCATGACTAGTGATGGGCAATAAGTAACACTATTATTTACTTTTTTCAACCGACCCAAGAAAAAAGTGACATAAGTTTCAATACTTGATTGTCTGGCATCTAATTTCTGAATGTATGTAACTAACGCAAAGAAAATAAAAATGCGATAGTAATATGTATTCCGAAATATATTTAATATAAAATACACAATAAAAGTATTTTGAAAAATAGTTGCCACTGGGTTCAAACAAATTTAATCAGACTGATTCCTTGAGGAGGTGCTGTCTTCGTGATCATCTTCGCTTATATGTATAATTATATTATTATCAATCATAGTATCAATTCTGATATCTCGGTCAAAGTTTTCGAAAATAAAATTTTTCGGTTTTTTCGTCGACCTTCGCCCACTCATCTCTTGTGACTTTTCCACAGGCTTCTTTTAATAGGGTCATCATCATCAGCGGAGAAGTATTGTGGCGGGCTGCGTAACCCTTGATTTGAGCCCAGATTAACTCAATCGCATTATACTGGCAATGATATGGAGGAATTCTGAGAATGCGATGACCGTATTCCAGTGCCAGTTCATCTATTTCATATCGCACATTTGCCGACTTTTTGTCTTTAACTAATTTGATCAGTTCTGCTTTTAACATCTGCATATTTGCGTCAATGCCGTTTCTTTGTAGCCAAGCCACCAATTCTTCTTTTCTATTGGCTTGGGTAGGTGCTTTCTGTATTTGCACCGAATGATAAGGGGCATTATGCATAAATATTACAGAAGGCTCCAGCAAGCCAGGCAACAGCACATTCTGGAACCACTCTTTGAATGTAGTGGCATTGATTTCTTCGTGGTAGTCAGTAGTGGTTTTTGATTCAAATGCCAGTAAGCCATTCTCCACAAAACCATATTTTGCAGAACCGGCATGGCATATTATCAGTCGGGCCCCTTTACCCATTGGTACTTTCGACGTCGACGCTTGTGTATCATCTGTCCAAGAACGAGAAAGCGTGTGATTGGCGTTCAGCCATGTCTCATCATCAAGATATTCTTTTTAAAATTATATCATATCATTCTAAAATAACTTTTCTTTTGTCTGTTTTTTTATATTGAAAACCAATATCTTTGACAATTTTGGATAAAGCAGTTTTACCTCCCTTAAACAAATCAGCTGCTCTCAAAGATGGCAAAAGCGTTGTCCTGTTAAGGTATTCATTCCTCGAATAGTAATAACCATATATATGATTCCTATCTGTATCTGTATATCTGTCACAGGTTTAGTTCTGCGTTTCTTCTTCGGTGCTCGTAAAATATTTTCTTCCGTGGCAGATGGGCCGAACTTTTCTTTATTAATATTTGTTATCCTTCGTTTGCTAACTCCAAGCGCCTGAGAGACGCGCTCTTGTACCCGTTCTACAGGTATCAAGGGTCCACCATTTTGCCTTTCACTCTCAAAGTAATCTTGTAGCTTGATGATTAGCTCACGGATTTCACTTTTCAATTGTCCACGTTTCGGCATTATTATGCACCAAAAGTACAACACAACACAATGCGAAACACAATCGAAGTCCAATTTAGCGCCGAGGTCAGTATAACAAGCAGGAACAGTCAATTAAACGAAAGCCGGGTCATAAGAAAAAACAGAACGAGAAACACTGGAGAACGTAATCTATGCGCACGAAATGACAACAGATGACTGTTTTAGCGTCACAAAATGGCGGCCCATTACGCCATTTGGGGTTGCTATTTATTAGCAAAAATATAAAAGTAGCTACTCGTATTACGATACTTGCCTTCGCGCGTTCGGTTTGGGCGCAGCTTTATAATATTATTAATTAACTATTATATATTAGTACATTCTATTATTATCAAATTATTAGAAAGAAAATCGTATTATTTTATAGTATAACGACAGATAACGTTACAATTGCCTAGTATTTTTGGCACATCACTACAAAAATAAACAGTCGACATAGCCTTGTAACAGCGCAGTATGGATTTAAAAAAATATGGTTTTCTTATTTATTTAACATTACATTTAGCGCAAAATTATAACATTTATGGTAAGTTGACATAATGGATATAGTTTTTTAATGATATTATTCGTTAGTAGAGTAAATAAACGATAATAATATTTTTATCGTAAATTCTTCGCCACTTCAAAGTTACATCGTCCATTCTCTCACGACCTGTCAGGAACGCATTGTCTCAGCGGCCGGACAGTAGACAGGTTTCAAATGTTTACTTTCAAGGATAGTTTCATAATTAACATTTAGAGTGAATCACACTTGATAGTATTTATTTGTCATACATAGCATAGGTAATAATTTGTGGGTTTTTCTATATAGGTACAGTATATTATTTATTTTCTTTTAATATATTTTTGTCTATTTTATTAATGTTTTTGTGTATAATATGCATATTATATATACAGGGATGTCCCGTAAGTAGTGGATCAAATGCATTCTGGAGACAGAGGGTGTCACAACCTATATCAGAAAATACAAACTAAATCAAAATTTAGTTTAAATCGACTTAAAAGTTATGGGCATTATTCTATTTTCTTAAAAAAAATCTCTAATGAGAAGTCTAAATATGAAAATACATATTGAATAGTGTGTAATTTTTCAAGATTTTTTTTATGTTAAGGGGTAATAAATAAATGTTTGGTTTGGATTGTGCTTTCGTTACATTAAAAAATAAGGCATTTTGTTAAAAAAAAATTAACATTGAACAATTTCAGTGGCGTTTGACCAATGCCTGTGTAAAAAAAATATAGGTACTGCACTGCACAGGTTTTGCCCATTATTTTAAAAACTTCTACAATTCATGCCGATTCTAAAAAGCCATAATACGGTAGTCTAAAAGAAACAAACATGAGTAGATGATTAGGGGCCATCCATAAATTGCGTCACACGAATTTCATGATTTTTGGAAACCCCCCCTCCCCCGTCCTTGTTACAGGTGGTCACATTTGTGTGACCCCCCCCCCCCCATCCCTGGTGTGACGTCACATATTTTACAATTTTAAATTTAGAAATTATTAAATTAAAACAGCACTTCCAAAATTGTATTTTAAAGTTTTTCGTTAGAGTTGAAGTTTAGAGTTTTAATACTTTAGATTTATACATGTGACGTCACGAAGCTTATGACTCGTGCCCCCCCCCTTGTCACACGATGTCACACTTTGTTGACCCCCTCCCACCCCCTTAACGTGTGACGTAATTTATGAATGACCCCTTACCCTTTTGGTGAACATTTGAAGGGAGCGTGATTTCTTAGAAATTGACTATGACTCGACTGTTGTTATTCAAGTGCATGGAGACAACATCGGATGTGGTGAGCGGATGTGGCGAACGCTTCCCTCGCCGTTCCCCCATTTGTTAATTTATTTAACAAATTTAGTGTTTTGCTACTAGCTCTGAACAGCACGCGTTTTTTATTTCGCCTTTTTTACAACTCCGCCTTTTTTGGACTTCACTGATACTTTACTTGTTGACCTGTGCTTGATTTCGGACTTTGATTGTGCTTGTAATTTCGATATTGTTTAACTTGAAAAATGTTATACACATTCACGCCTCGTGAATATGCAGATATGCCTTTCGTTTACGGTTCATGTAATGGAAACGCTCGCCAAGCTGCACGGGAATATCTCAACCGTTACCCAAATCGTGATCACTATCCAGATTACAGCCTTCATTCGAATGCACAACTCCTATGCGGAAGATAGGATTCCTGGTAATCCAATTCGAGAAGGGAAACCAAGGACAATACACGAACGTCCCAGTACTGGAGGCCGTACAAGAGGACCCCTCCACAAATGTCCGCCGCATTGAACGACCCACTGGAGTTGCAAGAACAACTGCACATTTTTTTAATAAAATGTCTTATTTTTTAATGTAACGAAAGTAAAGTCCTAAACAAACATTTACATCAGAAAGATACATTATTTTTTTACCACCATCCTTTATCCAATATTTAGTCTTCTCATTAGAGAATTTTTTAGAAAAATGAAAAATGCTCCTAACTTTTTAACTGTTGGTTCGATGTAAATTTAGTTTGTATTATCTGATAGGTCGTAAGTCACGACCTATCAGATAATACAGGTCATGGTGACCTGTCCCCAGAATCCGTTTGATCCACTGCTTACGGGACAATCCTGTATATTATAATAACTATAATATGCATTTCATTTTTAAATCTGGCTTAAATATCATAGGCTATTTTGTGAATTTCATTATTTTAGTATGTAAAAGTTTAAACTGTTAAGTTAGTTAACTTTAATTAGTTAGTTTAACTGTTGTTTAAGTTTAAACAAATAAAAATTAAATTATTATATTAATGGTGCTGTCCCATTTACTCTGAATCTCTTTCTCTCATCATCACACATTGGTCACACTAGACTGTTGTTACTCTTAATGCATAATAATAATATATATTTTTAGAATGGCTCCGTATCACAGAACACCAGATGTTCTATGCTTTTTAATTTTGCATGTTTATTTTTTTTTATTATCTAGGTAGTGTTAATACGTTGAACGCTGTGACGGACATATGGTGGTCGACAGTGTACTTTCCGTTTGGGCCATATGAAAAATTGTAATACTATCAATTTTCATCACTGTATTTTTATGATGCAAATGGATAAATATGTATATTATAATAATGGGATATCGATATTACAATATAATAATACATATTTGTGAAGGAAATAGCTCTCGCCCACCCGTGTCCATTGCGGCCTGTGTGGAACTCCTTTAGTTCCAACCGCGGGGGCCTCGAGGTCACGCTGTCGGTCACCCTTTCCGGTGCATCTGAGACCCATTTTCTTTTCGCGCCCTCTTACTTTAGCTCAGTATCTATAGCACATGATTGGCAAGTGGAGCGGATATGCTGTTTTTCTGGCCTTTATTGTTTTACATACGTAATTTGTAAATTACTTTCTTAAACATGGAGAACTTTGGAAACGTTTTTGAATTAACTGACAATCTGTTACAAATAGATAATATAGAAATATCTTTTATAATTACATAAAAGTTTTGACATAAATTCCGATGATGGGAACCCAGACGTTGAAATAGCAAATATGTACTATTTGAGATAATATTTGCTTAAAACAATTGTATGATTGCCAGTGGATCATGTTAGATCATCAATCGATTATGTTGACTTTATAACTTTTTTAGAACATAATTTATTACTTTTATTGGTTATTAATCCTTTTATATAGAATAAAGGTTATTAGCTTATCTTTACTATGCTATTTCTTCCTTTATTCTTGAACCTCACATGAAACCCGATCTTAATCACAAAAAACGTGACTTCATACAAATTTTGATTATTTATTGTACATAAAATAATATCAATTTAACATTATTTTGTTTATTTAAACAAGTAATATGAAATATAGCTTTTTGTTACCGGATTAGAGCATTTTGTTTATTTAAAAAAGTAATATGAAATATAACTTTTTGTTACCGGACTAGAGCATGGATATCGGTTTTCGAAAATATCGAAAAACCGGAATTTTAAACCAAAAATCCGAAATTGAAAAACTCGATATTGTACTCGAATCTTGGACGAATAAACCACGGACATAAAACTCGGCGGCTCTCGCCTTTACCCCTCTAGCCACAAACCTAGCATTTAGCCTTTTTCAGTTTTTTTAAGTGCTCGACGAGAAAGCATCCCAAAAAAAGGACGAATACGCCGTATTGTTTGGAAAAAATATAGTGGCGAACAGATAATGTTACTTTTCATCTGTAAGTATAATTTTATCCCATTTTAATGGCTATTTTTTATTATAAAATCAGTAAAATGTGGTCTGAAAACGCTGAATAATATTTGAAAATATCATTTTAAAAAGTGCTTAATTTTAGAATTCAATGTAACCAAAAATATGTTGTGCTGTAATGAATCGCATTATACCGTTCATTAATTCATTCGTTCATCATTTTTGTGTGTAACTACGGCTTGACACTATCGATGAAGGATATCGATATGAATGAAAGGGATTGTTAAATATTATTACAACAAAATATATATTATTATCGTGATTTGAATAGGTACATAGAATTATAATTGTGGGTACATATATACCTACTCCTAAGAATATAATATAGCAATTTTTTTGCGTCTGTACAATGTCATGTGCTCTACAGCCGTTGAACCGATTGTTAGTACATATTTAGGGGTTTATTGTGAATAACTGGAAGTTTTTTTTTCGAAGTAGCGTGCATATTTATTTAGATCCTTTCCTAAATTATTTGAAAGTTTCAAACATTCGTTCATCAAGTCACCTTCACACACACATATGTTCATCAATACCACTTTTAAAACTAAAACTGTCTGAATTTGAGCTTTCCTTAGATGGTGATATGTGACGTAGCAATCACTACTGATGGTGCCAGTGTCATGCGCAAGGTTGGAAGAAGCCTACACGCTTTTCATCAACTCTGTCTTACGCCTAGCACGCCCGAATACCAGAATTCTGATAGTAAATTATGATATTGAAGTAATAGCGGTATTAGAAAAGGCTCCGATAGCCCATGCTCTAGACCGGACCTATAAAACTAGTTATCTATTTTCGACAACTTTGAAATTTCGCGTGCTGAGGTAGATAGGTCACATAGGCCGCCACAGTCACATACACCTCATAGCTTACACCTTTGGTTTAGTCTCTGTCGGCTCTCTAGAAACATTTGAATGGAGCTCGGTCGCCGGCGTCCGACGCGAACCGGACGGAACATGGCCTGAACGCAAAGGTTTTTCTTTCTTCGGTGTTTAAAGTTTTAATTGGAATTAATTAAGTCCAATTAGTAATTCTCAGACGTTATGTTGACATTGGTGCAATTATTGTGGATCCTATACCACAATAGAAAATGCCATTATTAAAAAAAATAACTGAAAAAGTCACAATCTTATTTATATTATGAAATTTTCACTGATATTTCACTGAGTATTTTATGTTAAACTTTAAACTGCTTGGTTACATATTGCAATCAGAATTGATCCCTGGATCATGTAGGGAGACTGAAAAGTTCTAAGCCTAAGTTAGAACAATAAAAAAATGTAAATCAAGATGGTTACAAGGTTACAACAATGTAAAAAAATAAAATAATCAAGATGTGGCAGATAGTCTAGATAGTCTCAGCTACGATTGATTCTTCGATCATCTAATACTAATTTCTTGACTATTTCGATGTTTTCATCAGTCACTGCCGATACTGGCCGCTCTGAGCGGCGGTCGTCTTGGATAGACTTCCGTCCTTGTTTGAACAGGCGACTCCACTTTTTAACCGTGGCATACTGTCCCCATCCGGAGTCCCCATAAATAGTGGTCATTTCTTCAAAAATGTTTTGTAGTGATCTGTCACTTTTTGTCGTCAACTTAATCACAGCACGGTGTTCGATTTTCGTAAGATGCGTTGATGACACTCAGACATGGCGAAGTTTATAGTTTAATTCCTCGATACGTACTAATAATGCTAATGACACGAACTTTTGTTTAGTATGTCACAATGACTTACTTATCTTGTGGCCAGTTAGTGGCTACATAGTAACTCAAAATACCTTAGGCGTAGAACTTTTCAGCCTCCCGTCATATATAGGTAATACATGTATAACTACAGAATAAAATTCCTACTGATAAGTTTATTTATTCTAATTGATTTAAGCAACATTGCACTATCTGTAGTTCCAATCTGTCCCACTATGTCAGCAAGCTGTGACAGTTCTCTGAAATAGAAAATTATTATAATTAAATATTTAAAATTATAGGAGATCATTGCACGCAGAGGATTCGTACTCTCTCAACTGCTGGAGCTTCAAGAAGCAGTTGAACCTGTTCTGCGATTGATGCAAAGAGATGATGTCATGAAGACGGTAGAGACAATGAGAGACCCTAAAACTCTTATAAACTACTTGACAACTAATAAAGAGTTTGAGGTTTGACTATTTTGGATATTTTTTTAATAAAAAGGAAATGACCTTAGTGGAAATCCATATTATATGAGTAGTCCACTTCCAAACACTGCTATTCTACTTTTTTTTACTGGATTAAGGTTATGCAGGAATATTAGTCATCGATAAAAAGACGATAGAATGAAACAATTTTTATTTCTTAAACTTGTAACCCTTTCATTACCCTTCCAATGATATTTTAATTTTTAACACTCAAAGATAAATCTATACCTACTTTTTCCATTTTATGTAAAGTTTGGTTTTGACAAATTAGCAACTTCTACAAATTGCTAGTATCAATTTCAGTACTCATGTATCAATTTCTGCCAAGTATGACCAGTATTGACATTTCAATGGTTGAACAACCTTGACTTACGTTATGACTTAGGAGAAGAAATGTAGACTATAAAAGATTTTGAAGGTGAAAAAAGAGTGTGGAAGGGAAGGAAATTTAGGAGCTGATTCCTCTTATTTACCGACAAAATAAAAGAACACTTATGCAGTGCATAAGTGAAAAGTAAAATATGCAGCGTAAAGTTTCTATAATATCTATTTTTAGTATTTCCTAGTCACATTTATACAATTTGTCAGGAGATCGATTACGGATATTTTAAGGGAGTGTTATACACTTATTTATACTTAAAATACTTACTTAACCTTCCTACTAACTCCTTAGTCCTTAATTTTAACTCTATGCTGGTTAATTTTAGTGCTAATCTCCTTTGAACATGATCTATGCGTATGGGTCAGCGGCAGCATTTGGGAAAATACGTCAGCTCTTCTCTGCAATGCTTGAAGACGAAAGTTTTCAATCAGTGCGGCCTGCCAGTTATGACGTATGGTGCAGAAACATGGCCTCTGATGGTGGGCCCGATCCATAAGTTTAAAGTCGCTCAGCGAGCTATGGAGAGAGCTATGCTCGGAGTTTCTTTGCGGGATAAAATCCAAAACGAAGAGACTCGCCAAAGAACTAAAGTCACCGACATAGATCACAGCTGAAGTGGCAGTGAGCAGGTCATATTTGCTGCAGGAAGTAGATGTCCAGGTGGACCGACCACTTGAAGAGGTTCGCCGGTGGTGGTTGGATGAGAAGTGCCGAGGATCGTGTGTGATGGCGAGCTTTGTCAGAGGTCTATATCCGCCAGTGGAGAGACATAGGCTGATGGTATGCTACGATGTAGTAGGAACAGCAGTAGGTATAATTCTTGTGTGACTTTGTTGTCGGTGCAAAGGGATTACACAGTCACTAACATTCAATAATAAAGTGTCATTTATTTGTACACATATTTGGTTTCCTTTACATTCTCTCAAAGGAACTAATACAATAAAACTTAAACTTGTTATTGACATTTTAGAAAGTACATTTAAGAGTACACAGCTCACACTTGACCGTTTTTTATCGATAAAATTTGAAACGGCTTTTAAACACTCAGGGTACATTTATTTAATGTTACACGTGTGCGCTCGAGTAATGTGTACGAAGCGTCAAATTTGATAGCGCCGCCCGGCCTAGGAAGGGACCATTAAGGATCGATTCGTAATGTTTACAAAACCTTATCAAGTTATCACTTAACAGTTTTAAATGGCACGTGAGTTAAGTGGCATACCTGCTTACCACCGTTTTAAAAAAGTCCTAAAAAGTCCAAGCAAACCTAAATAAATCGATAGAAGACATCGAAACAAACAAAAAAATTCTGTAGATTCTGTTTTACTGTGCTCTCTCTGTGTGTAACTGCAAGACGTTTAGACCTTACGAATAAATAAGAACATCTCACTGTTGAACTTTTATTTATATAGAAACTATAATCTCAATAGGTTATGGGCCCAGGAAATTCTGAACAGTGAAGAATAGAAGAAAATTCAAAACAGTAAAGATTTATTCGTTTGAGAAATACACGCCACGCGCCGCCAACCAGGTAACCTCAAAATGGATAGTTCGTCGTCAATGTTTGTCGAGAGATTTAATGGAAATAACTTTCGACAATGGAAATTTCAAATCAAATGTGTTTTAAAAGCCAAGGGACTTGATATTACGATACCTAAACCAGAGGAACATGACGGTGGTGAAAATGACGGAATGACGATGTACATTATTACGTCATCAATGGACTTGAAACATTGATTGAGAATTGTGAAACTGCTCAAGAAATCATGACAAAACTTGAAGCTGTCTATGAGCAAAAGAGCGAGTTAAACAAAATGTTAATACATGAGAAATTCTATCAATATAAAATGTCACCAACTGACAATGTTGCTCAACACATTTCAAAGGTTGAAAATTTAGGAAAACAATTAAAAGAAAGTGGCGAAATCGTTAGTGAAATTGCTATAATGACCAAAATATTAGGAACGCTGCCTTCAAAGTATAGATCTCTTCGCCAAGCATGGATGTCTTTAGATCCAAAACAACAAACCATAAATAATTTAACTGCTCGTTTGTTGGATGAAGAAGCCAGTATCACCTGTGAGGAAGAGGCTGAGACTGCCTTAGTTGTTGTCAAAAAGGAAGTGAATAATAAGCCAAAATACTCCTATCACAAAAACAATGAAATTCAAGAAGATACAAGTAACAGTGGGAGCACACGCCACCGATTTATCTGTTACAATTGTAACAAAAAGGGTCACTTTGCTAACCAATGCAGAGCCCCAAAGAAGTTTGCAAGAAAACCTCGCAAAGAAAGTACAATGTTGGCATTCAATATAGAACACTGTGTACATAGTGGTTCAGAAGCTGATACATGGATAATGGATAGCTGTGCTTCAGCACACATGACTTTCGGGCGTGAATTCTTTAGTGAATTTCAAAAATATGAAAAAGATAAAAGGTATTTAAGTTTAGGCAACCAAGACTCCCTTGAAGTGCAAGGAAAAGGGACAGTTATCATAGAAAGGTGTATAAATGGACAGTGGGAAACTTCATATTTAGAAGATGTATTGTATGTCCCTAAGTTGCGAAGAAACTTGTTCTCAGAAGGTGTAATACTGCGTAAAGGTTATAGTATTGTGAAAAAGAACAGTATTGCATTAATTTACAAAGACAATGAAATAGTAATAAGTGCAAAATTACAAATTAATAATTTATATGAACTAAATGTTAAAACAGTATGTAATAACAATAGTGATTCGTGTAATATAATACAAAGTAACCTTAAAATGTGCCATGAAAGACCTGGTCATGTGAATTTAAAGCAGATTAAACTATGAGTGAAAAGAACTTAGTTAACAGACTGAATATTGTGGATAACTGTGTAGACTTTACTTGTGAAGCATGTGCATATGGTAAACAGTCACGTTTGCCATTTCACACATCCTTTAGAGGGGAACTGATGCCGGGAGACCTTATCTATAGTGATGTTTGTGGACCCATGAGTCATGCATCAATTCAAGATATGAAATACTTTGTTCTTTTCAAAGATGCTGCATCTGGATATAGACATATTTATTTCATGAAACATAAAAGTGACACTTTTGAATACTTTAAAAAGCTTAATGCTATTATTAAGAATAAGTATATGCATAGCATTAGAATTTTGCATACCGATAATGGACGTGAATATATAAATACAGCTTTTAAGGATTTTCTAGATCAGGAAGGAATATCACATGAATGCACTGCTCCATACACTCCGGAGCAAAATGGCAGAGCGGAGAGAGAAATCCGCACAATTGTTGAAAGTGCTCCGTCAATGTTGTATGCCCGAGATATTCCATTAAGCCTTAGGGCTGAAGCAATTAACTGTGCTGTTTATTTGCTCAATAGGACATCTTCAAGTCAAACTCCAAACAAAACATCTTTCGAAATTTGGAATGGTATAAAACCAAGATTAGAACATGTAAAGGTATTTGGAAGTGTGGGTTATGTACACATTCCTGATCAATTGAGAACTAAACTGGATAAAAAGAGTAACAGAATGATACTAGTCGATTTTGAAAATACCAATTACAGAATGTATGATACTGTAACAAATGAAATAAAGATATCACGGAATGTAATATTTGATGAGTCAAGAATTCCTGAAATAGGAAAGAATATTTCAAAAATATATTTAAATAATGATGAAGATGTAAAATGTGAATCCCGGAAGTCTGCTTCTGCTGTATCATCACCAAGATTGATGAAGTCTACTGATGAAAGTATGAGAAGCTGCGACAGTAGTGATACTACATATGAACCATCAAGAGAGATAGAAGATGATATTGTAACTAAAAATGTCAACCTCCGACCCAGGAGAAATAGAGATTATGAATTAAATCTTGTTGAGATGATCATGCCATCCACCTACCAAGAAGCCATGAAAAGCAAGGAAAGTCAAGAATGGTCAAAAGCTATAAAAGAAGAACTCTTAGCGCACGAAGAGAACAGTTGGTTGATAGAGAAAACATAAGAACTATTACTACGAAATGGGTTTTCGACATAAAAAGAGATAAAGATGGTAGAATTACCAAATATAAAGCTCGTCTCGTTGCTCGGGGCTTTAATCAAATAAAAGGTATAGATTATTTGAAAAAGGGGTTTCAAATTAAAGAATTAAGTTTAAGTCATTTTGTTGGAATGGAAATAAGTAAAAATAGTGAATATGTTTCTGTTTCCCAAAAGTTTTATATTGATAAGTTAATTAAGAAATTCAATATGTGTAATGCAAATCCATGTAGTACCCCAACTGATATAAATGTAATGATGTCTAAAAATACCAGTGACAATGTTGTAAACTTTCCACACAGAGAGGCCATTGGTTCATTGTTGTTTTTGTGTTGTGTTTTTCGGCCAGATATTGCTTATTCAGTAAATGTTTTAAGTAGATATGTGAACAATCCTAGCGCAGAACATGTGAATGCTTTAAAACACATAATTATATATTTAATTAAAACTAAAGAATATTGCATAATGAATAGAAGTGGTCATTATGATAATTTAATTGGATATACAGATTTTGCAGGGGATGTAGATACTAGAAAATCTACAACTGGTTACATTTTCATAATGAGTGGGGGACCTGTAACTTGGTCGAGTCAGAAACAAAGGACCATAGCATTATCAACTACAGAAGCAGAGTTCATGACTGCATGTGAAGCAGCTAAGAAAATTTTATGGTTGAAACAATTTTTATCAGATGTAAAAGAGCCTCAGAATTGTATACCATTGTATATTGATAACCAGAGTAAAATTAAATTGATTCACAACCCTGTTTATCATAAGAGAACAAAACATGTTGATATTAAGTATAATTTTATTAGAGAAAATGTAGAACAAGGTGTAATAGATATTAAATATGTTCAAAGTGCCAATCAATTGGCAGACATTCTAACTAAACCATTGTCAGCAAAATTGAACATATTAGAGATCAACTATTATATTGATTTTGTAATACCTAGTTCAGGGTTGTGATATCAAAATGATACATTCATTTTGTGGCATTTAGTGGGAGTGTTGAGGTTTGAAATTTTATAACGCTAGATGGCACCACTTGTCCCCTTCTGTTTTACTGTGCTCTCTCTCTGTGTGTAACTGCAAGACGTTTAGACCTTACGAATAAATAAGAACATCTCACTGTTGAACTTTTATTTATATTGAAGCTATAATCTCAATACTTTCAATATTAATTATCTCCGTTTCTAGTCGTTTTAGAAGTTTATAACAGAACATTTTTCGTTTTATTTGATGTCTTCTATTGATTTATTACATCTAATTTAGACTATAATTATGACTTGATTATCTCAGTTCCGAGACGTTTTAGGAGATTTACCTAAGGACATTTTTTTGTATGTTTTGATGTCTTCTATCGATTAAAATTTGGTTGGGCGCCGCAAAATCGAGAATTTTTCAAAATGGCGGAAATGCCAGGCTCCATACAAAAATGTCTTAACCCCTTTATTTTTTTTTTTCAGTTTAAAATTGAAATGATTGATAGCATGTACCAGTTGGCAAAATATCGATATGAATGCGGTAACTATGCAGAATCTGCTTCATACCTCTACTTCTGCCAGCTCGTTATGTCTCCAACTGACAAGGTAAACAAACATCTCTATGTGTATGAAATGCAATATCTGTGTCTGTCTGTCTATTCATACTTATCTCGAAGACAACTTTTTGATTTAATTTTTTCATCAGGTTATAGAAGAATATTTATTTTGAAAGTATATATTTTGTAGTCAACATTGATTTTAGTAATTTTGGAAATATAGTTTTGGAAATTGCTAATTCGCTTTAATGAAAGCTTTAAAATTGAAACAATTTAATGTATTATCAAATTTTAATTAGAATATCAATAATACCATGTAATACCATATAACACCATCAACATTTTATTCACCTTGGTGTTTGTCAATAACAGAGTAGTTATTTTGACATTCTGTATAGTTTGTATTCTGTAAACACAAAATAACGTGTTAACATGACACAAAACACTTAACAATTTTTACAGACATTTTCACTAGGCGAATGGGGGGGGGGGGGGGGGGGGTGGCTTTATTTGTCGAACGAATACCCCGAAGGCTGAATCGAAGGCGGTGTTTTTTATTGTTTTTGACATCTGTATAAGTAGGTGATTTTTTTTCGAAATGACAAAGTGCTTGTGGCCCTAAGGGCCTTTCAAAAGTCACCGGATATGTATAGTTTAGGGCGAGCGCAGGAGGCGATCAGTCAGGAGCAAAATGTATGTGCAATAACGAGCTTGAGGGCTCCCCCGCCGGTAAGGATGGGACCTCGGCTTAGGATGTTGCCTTGGGTGTGCGTGTAGGGTGTTGCGCCCAGGCACGTGTCGATACCTGGTAAAAGTGTTGGCTGAAGGCCGGTGTGTTCACGGTGTAGCAAGTTCTCGTCGTCGCCGGCAGGGACGGTGTATATGTGTAGCCTCTGAGTATAGTGTATGAACCGCATTGGCAGCAGTAATTGGGTCGTCGGGGTCGTCTAGGACGTACAGACGACGACAACGATAACGGGGAGGGGAATTCCTATCGGGGATATAGGTTAGGCCGGCAACTATTAGAGGGTTGGGGTAGACTGTCATAGTAGGGTCAGGCGGGAGCCTTTCACATATTTGACGATGGAGGGACGTTCCAAGTCCTAGATAGGTGGTCTACTTAATATACTTAATAGTCTCTATTTCATTATCCTGTAAATACGTTCAAAATTTTTTACACGATCACCCGCCGCTCAGTACGTCCATTGCCGTCGCCGCGCGCGCAGCTGTATGGACGTGGCATCGGTCCTATTCACCTGTGTATTTGTTCACGTCACGCACTATACTGTCAGCCGCTCCCACGATCCGCTCTATAAACATCGCGCGCTGCACCCCAAAGCGCGAAGCATATTTCATACGTTTCTATGCATTTGTTTCCACTATATCGGCGAGATTTTGTTTAGGCCATAAAAGCGAGTGTAAATTATTACTTACAATTTGGTATTGGAGCCCTGTGTAACGAGGATGATATTCGTTCCTATGACCCTGTAGTGACTGTACAGTTGGAAACCATTGCACACAGAGTTCACACTGATACACTAAGACACGTAGATTCATTTCATTGCCTTCATTACAATATGTCTTCTTCATGAAATGACCCACTTTGTACCTTTAATTAAGAATAATAAAATTGCATTAAAAATGTTATATTAATTAATTACATTGACTTGAATATCTTAAATATGGTAACATGAAACATTAAATTGTTAATTTTAATCATTTGAAGTAATATCATGATCTACTGCAGCTTATCGGTTTGTATTTTGATCACTTAACATGTTACAATGTGAATGCTGTGTTCTCCTGTAAGAGGCTACCCACATGTGTATATTATAATGTTTGTATAGAATGAAAATGTATGGTATGTCGTTGACGAACCTAATAAATTAAAATCGGTAACATTTATAGTTAATCCTCAATTAACTACTAGTGCGTAACTACTATTAATACGTTTCATGAAAATAAATATGTTGGAAATGACACATCAGACATCACTCATCTTGGCACTAATGGAACCACATGTTCAATTAGTGCAATTTATTAATTGCTTTAAAGCCAATTCGAATAACTCAACATTTGAATTGCCCAGTTTTCACTGGATTCAGAATCAATCAATGCCTACTATGTTTTAGGACTAACTGAAATGATGTTGTGCAAATTCTATCATAACTCACCTATGATTGTACAGTTGCTCATAATTCCGAAACTTTCGATCACAAGCATTACACAATAACATTTTTGGCAAAGAAAAATTATAGCTCGCTTTCAACCACGGACATATCAACCAGTGTTGTTCCGCTCTTTTGTACGATAAAAACGCTAAACCACATGCGTTACATTCATAGTTGTTTGTAGTAGTATGTATTTTAGAATGCCGCAATAATCTTGGAATACATGTAAATACTTTCTCACAAAATTCACATTGTAACAATGATGATGTTTTTATTTCTCGGGTACAATCCACATTAGCTGTTTGGCAACACTGATTCGAGTGTTTTAGTGCAATATCTTGCCGAGGCCAGACCTGGAAACATTCTATGCAAGTCCACACAGCTTGCCAACGTGGCTGTATTTCTGTCAATGCATGTCTCATTGAGTTATGTCTTCTAAGACCAGTTTCATACACGAAACATTTGCCGCAAGTATTACAAGGAAATGACCGCATTGATTTTGGACAAACTATGTCTAAAATTTCCTTCTTTTTAGTATAATTTAATGTTCTATTGAGCATATGGATGTTTTCCATAATTCTAGCATTATTTTCTCTTATCCTCTCAAGGCTATATTCTAATGGACTTGGAGAACCATCAAAGTCATTTCTACCACTGGTTTTCCTGTTATTTTCGATTTTGTCCTCAACAAAATCTTGATATGTGGATATCTGACTATGCATTGTTTCGTCTCTGCTTCTATCTTCACTATTAAAGTGACAATTAATGTTAGTAGTTACGTTTACTTTTGATTTTTCAGTACTGTTTATTTCATTACCTGAAAAGTGCCGATCATTATCAGTACATGCCATTAGTGTATTGTTTAATTGTGCTTCCAGGTTGTCGACTTCCTTAGCACAGGAGTCGAGATTAAGATTGTCAAATTCATTTCCAGAAATTATTTTAACAACAAGGCGCGGAGATTTTTCGATTTCTCTTTTGTTCTCTAGAGTTTTACCATCCATCCATTCACTGAATTTAGTTCCAGATGAATCAGTATCACTACCATCAATTGTAATATGTAAAGACATAAAATTGATGCCCGTTTCAAATTTGTGAACTATTAATTTCGCTGACATCTTTGCAAATGATTAATTTTTACCCTTGACATATTTTATAATATTTTGACTTTATTGACAATCGGAAAGTTTTATTATAAATAGGTTTTTAGAAAATAGGTTTTATTACTAAAAAAAATTACGTATATTCACAGAACTATCTCTCTATACTTTGGGGAAAGCTGGCTAGTGAGATCTTGGTTCAAAACTGGGACGGCGCTTTGGATGATCTGACAAAGTTACGAGAGTTTATCGACAATGGTGCTGCTGGCGCCACCGCTAACAATATGCAAGCTCTACAACAACGAACGTGGCTTGTGCACTGGTCACTTTTTGTATTCTTCAACCACGTCAAAGGTCGCGACCTTATCATCGAGATGTTCTTATACAAACCTTTGTAAGTGTTAAAAAAATCACATGACATGCATCATGTATTGTTTGAGTAAATATAGAAAAGCTTATGCTATATTAAATTATCACAGGTACCTGAACGCCATTCAAACAATGTGCCCACACATTCTTCGCTATTTAGCAACTGCAGTTATAATAAATAGATCGCGCAGGAATGCTCTCAAAGATCTTGTTAAAGTTATTCAGCAGGAAGCATATACCTATAGGTAAGTATAGAATTAAAAAGACTACAACTGAAACAATATGACATCATAAGTTTTGCAAATCAATTGATTTTTATGTAAATTTTCAGGGATCCAATTACAGAGTTCATTGAACATCTCTATGTCAACTTCGATTTCGAAGCAGCGCGTAGAAAACTAAATCAGTGTCAAGCTGTGCTGTTGACGGATTTCTTCCTCATCGCTTGCCTCGAAGAATTTGTTGAAAATGCTCGCTTAATGATTTTCGAAACTTTCTGCCGCATACATCAAGTAATCAGTATTGGGTATGTATGAATTGTTTCAATTTTGAAATGAATACTATTATTATATTATGATCTGTTCATATTGTTTTCATCGTTTCTTATAGAATGTTGGCTGAAAATCTGAACATGCAACCCGATGAAGCTGAATGTTGGATAGTAAACCTTATTCGTAATGCGCGATTGGACGCGAAGATCGATTCCAAATTAGGACACGTAGTAATGGGCGCCCAACCGCTTTCGCCTTACCAACAACTAGTTGAAAGGATCGACACCCTCTCTGTACGATCTGAAGCACTTACGTCAGTGGTTGAACGCAAACATAAAGCCCGTAATCAAGATGTAAGTAGTATCTATATACCTTCGGGGGTACTGGTCGGTTCTTAATTATTGTCTATTGAGATAGATTGCGTGTTCGTATATTAATTTGAGACACTTAATAATATCCTCCAATTACTTTACTTTACATGAATACAATTACCAGTAACGGTAACACATATTGGTTAGTAAAAGACGACTGAAGGTAGCAGGGGTAGTAAGGTGCCGCTTGGCGTCTACTGCCGAGTTAACAAAACACTGTCTAGCATTTGACATTGTGTCCCTACATACTGTAATGCGTTTAGAAAATTTACTTGTGTAAAAATGTAAATTAACTGAATATACTTGTTACAGATCCGTTGGGGGGCTCAAGAATTTTGATCTAGTAAACAAAGACTATATACGAGTACATGTTTCTTAAAAGGTCGCAAAATAATACCTCGAAACTACATTTCAGTTTTGTAATGACGCCATTTGTATTAAACATATTATTTACTATTACTATAGTTTTTATTTTATAATAATGTGGAGATGATACACTAAGTAACACTTTAATGCACTCAAAACCATTTAACACCCACTACTATTAAATAAACTTGCTTACAAAATATATCAAAAATAATAGACAATAAAAACAAATCAAATATAATTTAATAAATCTTTAATAATAAACTATTCTACTGGTTTAATAGTAATGAATCTAGACATAATAAAGGCAACCATTACTGTAGATAGAATAAAAAACACCACAAATATGTAGAAAGTGTCTTCTGAAAAGACATCGGTGAAGGCTGGAATCTGATTGTATATCTCTTCAACTACATGGAGGTTCCCTTTTGTAGTGCGAGTCATTTTGGTAATGATTTATTTCCTTTTGTCTTTCTTTTTCTCTAATTTAGTTTGGATTGTGGATGGCGGCTGTTCTACGGGTGCTAGTGATGAAACGTGTTTATTCAACAATTGAAGAATCTCTAAGCAAGTGAGATTACCACTTTTAAATGTCACTTTACTAAATTTTGCAGTTTCTGAAAATCAGTTAAAAAAATTACTGAATATAAGTATTTTGTATAACTACACTATTACATATAACATACTGTACCATATCAAACCATAAGCATATCATATCATCAACCTGTCTCTCCACTGCACTGCTGGATATAGGCAGCGCTCTTCTCTGCCTATAGAGCTCTTCTGACCCAGCCACTTACTGGTGACTTCAAGTAATTAGTATACCATACCACAAGCCCCTTTTCCTACTGCTGCATACAGGGCTCTGCTATAAAGGAGCTGAATGATCTATCACTACCCTAGGCAGGTGGGTCGGTAAACCCCATGCATCTTGCATTGGTGACACTATTCCGGTATTGAATATTTAAACCTATTTTTATTAAGAATCATTTATTTCTCCAAAGAATTATCTTCGCTTACTTAAGAAAAGAAAGTGTTTTAGGCTTATGTAGTGGTACAGGTGTGCAACAATGAATAAATCTAACCCTAGTAATAAATAAACAACAGTATCACAATAATCAACACAATAGATGTACACAGAATAGTAACAACTGGAAGTGACTGTGTAACGTGCTAGTATAACAAAGAGAAATCTTTGAATGTGATTTCTTAAAGATATTTTAATAGCACTCAAATATTTAGTTTTATTGACATTTGTAGAAAGTTTATTATAGAACCTGATACTTCCTCCTTTGTACATTAAATTCTTCCTACCGTAGTGTGTTCGAAATGATTGTAAATGTATATTATCAGCACTTGTTGGTGAAACTTATTTGTGAGTTATTTGGAGATCTTTATTCAGTATTTTGCAGATTAAAATACAGGTGTTATTTTATATTTATAGATTTGCTTAGTATTCATTAATTTTGTCTCTTGGTATACTGTTTTGGTAGGCCTTAGAAAGTTATAATGGAATAATACTTTGATTATTTTGTTTTGTGCTATTTGTATTATGTCCGGATTAGTTTTAGAAGCAGTGCCCCCCCGTATTTCGATAAAGTATTCAATGTGAGGTTTAATCAACGAGTTGTAGATAGTATACTTGTCACGCACGGCAGCGGACAATGCCACGCAGAACTCCCGTGAGGAATGATATTTTTCATCATAACTTTTCAAGATGTGGTTTCCATGTTAGTTGATTATCCTAAAATGAGGCCAAGATATTTTTCTGAATTTATTTTATGTATAACTACTCCATTTATAGATAGTGGATCATAATTTTTATTTTTAGTTGCAAAAATTATATAATTAGTTTTTATTCTGTTCTATATTCTGTCCAAGTTAAGAAATAAATGTGTTCATCACTGTCTGTCATGTGAGTTCACTTATTAACCAATTAATGATGATGTATTATGCTACATTTGACGGATGACATCATTTTTTTTCTTAATTTGAATAGAGCATAGAATGGTTATGCTAACAGTAGCCAGTCATAGCCATGTTTGCTAAGCAGAATGAGCTGCTTGCAGGGGGGATGGCTTGAATTTCCAGTCAGTCATTTTAGGACCACCAGTGAAATTAAAAGGTCAATTGTAGGAGTCACAAATTCCATATTTTAAATGCTATTAATAGCCAATGTTACGTTCCAAAATTTATAAAACTGAAAACTATTATTTTTTCCGGTCAAGATAAAAAATGTAGTTACCCTGAAAAGGGAATAGTTTCCGTAACTCACCTGCAATAGAAGGTACAATAGTAACATCAACAGTTGGTTCACTACGGTCACATACAATTTCAGTCTTGAGCAAACAGTTTGGGTTTGTCAAGCTTATTTTTGGAGAACTTATGTAGTGCAAGAAATTCCTGAAAGATTTATAAAACAAATATTAGTATGTATAGTTCTTTCATATCACGAAGGCGGGTTACGCTTAATGGTTACGCCGTCAGAGTTAAAAGTGTATTTGGCTTTGGAAGTGTTGTTTCAAGTAGCGTCAGCATGACTATAATGTACATAAATGTAATTTATGTACTTGTAATTTGTTGTAATGGAGTATACAATGCACCTGGTATGTAGTGGATACTGTCGCCCATGGACACGCACGGTTCATGCCAACTTTAGTTCAGTACGACAAACTTTGGCACATCCCCAGATGCGCGCCTACCTTTTTTGATGTAAGAATGGATTTGGAAAAAGAGTTGGGGAAATGGGAAGGGATAGAATGGGAATGGGCTCTGGCATATTTCACACAATAACGAAACACGTACGTACATTTGTGAAATGTGGGAAATGCAGTATATTTCAAGGTAGTCTTCTGTGAGAGGGGTAACGAGGCCAGTCGAGTGCGCCCAGCGTACGATGGGGTATTTGAATGATCTGGGCGTCCTAAAGTCTATTTTGTAAAAATGAACGCAATTAACAAAAAGGAGCAGGGCACCATAGAAGACTTACAAGGGAACAATGCACTAACATTCGTTCCGTTGTCCGCGTAACAACAGGCTTGCACGGGCCAGTCGGAACTTAATTGTCGTTTTGAGTGTTCGTGTATTTCTCGGCCCGCGACGCGGCGTTCTATGCGATACAATATTTTCTTAAGTTAATATTATAGGCTTGGGTTTTTGATAACAGTGAAGTGTTATGGATTTTAACAGAGTGGGTAAGTGTGTATACTTTTTAGATATTTTTATCGAAATAAAAAGTACTATGACTACTGTACAAAAAATTAAAAATAATTTGATTATAATCATTTTTTTGTCCCGTTTTTATACTAATCGGAGATTATTAGTAGTACTTCCCGAGGTTTCCCGGCAATTCTTTTTTCTGTATCAACTACCTCGATCTTTCTACTATACGATTATGTAAAAACTAGCCCCGGAATCACTTGGTTTTAGGAAATTAGGATGATCGTAATAGGTCTTAACTGCATTTATTTACTACGTGTAACTTTTAGTTTTATTTTTTGTTTTAGGATCAGCAAATGTTAAAATACTGACTCGAAGGGAGTTGTTTAACATGATGCAGCGGCAAAATTTACCAAACATAAACAAATAACTGGATTTTGTGGAAAGTTGCCTACTAAATTATGATGACTATACAGAAGATGAAATAAAGGAAATCAAGCATAATTTTTCCGATTTTAAGTCCGAAATGAAATGTCGATGGACTGCGACACACTGTAAGGAAGAAGCATTCATCAAGAATAATACAGATTGGCTGGAAAATACGTTTAGGATCCCCAAATTAGTGAATCGACCAGGGCGGCCAATGAAAACATTTGGTGAATCAAGTGAGAAATCAAAAAGAAGAAAAATGGAAGAATTAAGGAGCTCTACAGATGTAGAAGTACTTGCTCATGCTGCTCAGGTGAAGTTGGCAACTTCTGGATAGAGAGACGCTGCCCACATAGTCAAAGAAATAACTAGTACTTCACCAAATATAAGTATAAGCAAGCATTTGCTATGTATCATCAGAAAGACAAATCAAACACTCAAATGTCACCATTACAAGGATTTTCGAAGTTTGTCGAAGCTGGTCTTTCCGGAGGCCAATACGAAATCATAAGAAGGGCTAGCAAGAAACTTTATCCTGCATACAGTATTATACAGCAGATAAAATCGGACTGTTATCCAATTAATGTGACTAAAACTTGCGCAGAAGTTAATATTCAAGCTTTACTGGAGCACACGGTCACATGACTGTTGATGCACTTGAATGGAGGTTTAGAAACTTTGAGTGAGGAAGAAAGAAAGGCACTGTTAATAAGATGCAAATGGGGTTAATAAGATCCATCACATTGCATTTGTAATGTGATGGATCGCAACAAGCTCAATACAAACAGAAGTTCCAGACTGTTAAGCTCGGATCCATTATTAACTGGCATGAGGCCCTTTCCAAGGGAGAAAACACAACCTTTTTTAAAAAAAACAAAGATATGCTGCTTCCTACGGAACCCCATGTAGCATAAGGTACCGAAGAGTCTGATGATGGGGAAAATGGAGGTAAATCTGAATTGTCCTCTGACGAAGAAATCTCATCTTCTGACTGATTTATTTTGTGCCTTTTTCATTTTTCTTATGTCACGTAATTAAATGTAGTGAAAATTTAAAAAATAGCATTTTATTCAATGTTAAAATAGTACCACTAAAATTGCTATAATTTACTTGGATAATAATTTTGGCCGCCCAGATCATTCAAACACCCCACCGTGCAGCGGCGTTTGGATTGCAGCATGCACCCTCCCCCTCCAAAAATGTACAAGATAGTTGATAGGTACTGTCCCGGAATGAGCTAAATGCGCGCGCGGTGTGAGTGAGGTGTGGGGACACGAGCACACCCCCCCAGCCCAGCCGTCTCGCCGCACTTGTGCCGGCTAGTTATATATTATCTTGCGTCATCGATATAACAAGTGTTGGATAGTTTTTTACTATACTTGTTAAAATGAGCGACCAAACCTGATTCTGACTTGTCTGCATCAGGTGTTACAAGTGATGATTGTAGTGACTAATATTCATTCAAAACAATATGATAGTCTTTTGTGTCTTTTAGTACTTTTTTAAGTTATTTTTTATTATTAATAATGTAATGCGTAGTAGATTTTTGTTGTTATAATATTGTTTTTTTTTATATTTCTCTCAATTAGTAATTTTCGTATTTTTTTCTTTTTGTTTTTTAGTAACTTTATTTTTCAAAACTAAATATTAAATACCAATTTAAAACCAAAAATTATGTATACCTACTTACTATATTATCTAATGTGTGATAAATAAATAAATAAATAATGAAAGTAAATAAAAATAGTAAAAAATAGGTGATGTTTTTTATAATTACATAGTCGTGTGTTGTATTTTTGACCGCGATATTTAAATTTAAAATATCGATTTTTACCAATATCGATATACCTATCTTTCACTAACATCATTGTAGTACAACACTAAAAACAGGTGACATTAAACGGTCACATTCCTTCCGTGCGCATTCAACTCGTTCCGGGACTATAGGTAATATTCTTTGCTATATCACGCACTACATCTTCACTCCGCGGCGGTCTCGGTCGGTGCACGTCTGTTACATAATCCACAAAATATGATTTTTTTTATTATATAATAATCGTTTATATAATTGTTTTATTTATATACCAATGCCAGTATTGTATAGAATATCTAGGTAAAGTTTAGGTATCTAGGTAATCTAGGTACTTTGCCTAGATATTCTATACAATACCGGCATTGGTTATTCTAGGAATATACAGAGTGGTTATATAGTGCCTAGGAATTTTATAGAATACCTAGTTACGTTACGTTTTGACGATACATGTTCGGAAGAATACATGGTCACAAAAGAATGAAGATACACTGTTTAATATAAATGCTATAAGGGACAGCAACTTTTCTCCATTATAACACGCATTATAATGCTATCTCCTTTTTATTAGTATGTACTTGTCTATCTTCCTCCCGCCCAGTCGTCATTGGGATTCGGTTGAAGCCGGTGTCCGACCGGTCTCCTCCGATTCGACAAGAATGTGACGGCCGCCTTGTGATAATTAAATGAATTAAAAATATTGAAAACTGTTAAAAAAAAGTGTGCAATGGACGGAAACTAGAGTTTGGGTGTAATTTTATATATTTACTGTCCGGCCGCTGACACAATGCGTTCCTGACAGGTCGTGAGAGAATGGACGATGTAACTTTGAAGTGGCGAAGAATTTACGATAAAAATATTATTATCGTTTATTTGCTCTACTGACGAATAATATCATTAAAAAGCTATATCATTATGTCAACTTACAATAAATGTTATAATTTTGCGCTAAATGTAATGTTAAATAAATAAGAAAACCATATTTTTTTAAATCCATACTGCGCTGTTACAAGGCTATGTCAACTGTTTATTTTTGTAGTGATGTGCCAAAAATACTAGGCAATTGTAACGTTATCTGTCGTTATACTACAAAATAATACGATTTTCTTTCTAATAATTTGATAATAATAGAATGTACTAATAAAGTTAATAATATTATAAAGCTGCGCCCAAACCGAACGCGCGAAGGCAAGTATCGTAATACGAGTAGCTACTTTTATATTTCTGCTAATAAATAGCAACCCCAAATGGCGTAATGGGCCGCCATTTTGTGACGCTAAAACAGTCATCTGTTGTCATTTCGTGCGCATAGATTACGTTCTCCAGTGTTTCTCGTTCTGTTTTTTCTTATGACCCGGCTTTCGTTTAATTGACTGTTCCTGCTTGTTATACTGACTTCGGCGCTAAATTGGACTTCGATTGTGTTTCGCATTGTGTTGTGTTGTACTTTTGGTGCATAATAATGCCGAAACGTGGACAATTGAAAAGTGAAATCCGTGAGCTAATCATCAAGCTACAAGATTACTTTGAGAGTGAAAGGCAAAATGGTGGACCCTTGATACCTGTAGAACGGGTACAAGAGCGCGTCTCTCAGGCGCTTGGAGTTAGCAAACGAACGATAACAAATATTAATAAAGAAAAGTTCGGCCCATCTGGCACGGAAGAAAATATTTTACGAACACCGAAGAAGAAACGCAGAACTAAACCTGTGACAGATATTGATACCTTTGACGTCGATGCAATAAGGAATCATATATATGGTTACTATTCGAGGAATGAATACCTTACCAGGACAACGAAAGCTGTGAATAGGATTTTGCAAGGTCGGCGGCGCGCCCGCATACCCCCTGGTGTTGCAGGTGTCCATGGGCAGCGGTAACACTTACCATCACGTGAGACCGCTTGCTCGTCCGCCCTCTTCTCTATAAAAAAAAAAAAAAACAACGCTTTTGCCATCTTCGAGAGCAGCTGATTTGTTTAAGGGAGGTAAAACTGCTTTATCCAAAATTGTCAAAGATATTGGTTTTCAATATAAAAAAACAGACAAAAGAAAAGTTATTTTAGAACGATATGATATAATTTTAAAAAGAATATCTTGATATGATGAGACATGGCTGAACGCCAATCACACGCTTTCTCGTTCTTGGACAGATGACACACAAGCGTCGACGTCGAAAGTACCAATGGGTAAAGGGGCCCGACTGATAATATGCCACGCCGGTTCTGCAAAATACGGTTTTGTGGAGGCTTACTGGCATTTGAATCAAAAACCACTACTAACTACCACGAAGAAATGAATGCCGCTACATTCAAAGAGTGGTTCCAGAATGTGCTGTTGCCTGGCCTGCCGGAGCCTTCTGTAATATTTATGGATAATGCCCCTTATCATTCGGTGCAAATACAGAAAGCACCTACCCAAGCCAATAGAAAAGAAGAATTGGTGGCTTGGCTACAAAGAAACGGCATTGACGCAAATATGCAGATGTTAAAAGCAGAACTGATCAAATTAGTTAAAGACAAAAAGTCGGCAAATGTGCGATATGAAATAGATGAACTGGCACTGGAATACGGTCATCGCGTTCTCAGAATTCCTCCATATCATTGCCAGTATAATGCGATTGAATTAATCTGGTCTCAAATCAAAGGTTACGCAGCCCGCCACAATACTTCTCCGCTGATGATGATGATGATAACCCTATTAAAAGAAGCCTGCGGAAAAGTCACAAGAGATGACTGGGCGAAGGTCGTCGAAAAAACGAAAAATTTTATTTTCGAAAACTGACCGAAATATCAGAATTGATACTATGATTGATAATAATATAATTATACATATAGCCGAAGACGATCACGAAGACAGCACCTCCTCAAGCGAATCGAGTCTGATTAAATTTGTTTGAACCTAGTGGCAACTATTTTTCAAAATACTTTTATTGTTGTATTTTATATTAAATATATATATATATTTCGGATACATATTACTATCGCATTTTTATTTTCTTTGCGCTAGTTACATACATTCAGAAATTAGACGCCAGACAAACAAGTATTGAAACTTATGTTACTCTTTTCTTGGGTCGGTTGAAAAAAGTAAATAATAGTGTTACTTATTGCCCATCACTAGTCATGACCAACTGACGTCAGGAATGCATTCTTTCAGCGGCCGGACGGTAATATTTCTTTTGCACTCACAGACACCTGAATTGAATTGACCCACCCTGCATTTTAATGTATAAAGGCCTGAAACAAAAATAATTTTCAGCTTCGCAGACCTTGCAGAAGCTGAACGCTGCCATCGAGGAAGAGGGCAGGGGGGAAGTGCATGGGAAATGCACCACAGCCACTGGGCGTACTCAACCCCCCTTTCTCACAGAAGTCTACCTTGAAATGTACTGCATTTCCTACTCTTATCGTATTTCCCCAATGTATGTACATTAGGCTGGGTCACTTTTACAATACTTACGAAATTCAACAAAGCACACTGCGGAATAGTTGCCATTTAGGCTTGATATAACCCACAAGAAATTTGGTCCTCCTCCGATAACGTTTAGATATCCCGGAATTTGATCAAAAATTCGAAATTTTGAAAAAAATATCGTTTTTTTTAAAAAAAATAATTTTTAGTTCTAACGGTATCAACTAATGCTGTGAAGCATTTAATAAGTTTAAATACATGGGATTAACTCTATTTAAGAGGTTTTGACCGATTCTTCTAGTACAAAAAAAGTTTTTTAGCTGTAAAATTACGCTGAAATAACGAATTTTTTACTCAGCTAACCGGAATGTCCTAGTTTCTCGTCCCGCTTGGAAATTCGGAGTTGTTTGTTTTAATGGTTTGTTTCGGCTTGAGATTCCTTCGACAGGCTTGGACAAGTTCGAACATGCAGTCCTTGTGACGGAGGGGAGGGCAGGCATCTAGCGTGTATTGAAGCGGCCCCTCCCCTACCGCTTGCGGTAGCGCACGGCAGTTGCCCTCGAGCGGATAAACAGACCAGACGTGTTTTGTCACTGTATTTCGCGGAGTGCTGTGCAATCGGAAAGTGCGTGTGTTTGTGTTAGTTTTGACAGTGCGGTTAAACATTTGTTGATTTAAAATGGACAGTGAAAAGACAAAGACAATTTTGAACAGAACGCGAAAGCAAACCAAAAAGCCAATAATAGGACAGCCGACAGACTTTCAAGGAGGTGTTTTACCTACCGCTGAGGACGTTCTCCGTTACTTTGAATGGACCCGAATTAATATGATGGAAGAAGTATCCCATCCACAGAAAAAGGATATAGCCTTGGGAGTTTGCAAACGAATTGAAGAAATCTGGAAGACTGCTTCCATTCCGACAACTGGCACCAAAGCTATCGTTGCCAAAGTTCTAAGGCTACATAAAAAGTTTGAAGAAATTAAGAAATCTTACAACAGCGAAAAGAACGTTGCTAGTTTTGAGCGAGCTAAGATAAAATTTCAGCAGGAGGTACTGCGGAGACTTTTTGATGTCTGCTGTTGCCAGTGTCCGGACGGTACCTTATGCATCTGCAGCCTCGAAAAAAAGGTACCAATCCCAGAACGACCTTTTTTAAAAGATCAACGCACTGATCGGAAAATGCGAATCGGAAGTGTAGATTTCCAAGAAACGTCGAAGATGAAAAGGCGTGTTGAGGGACGTATCGCTAGAGGACCCACAAAGAAGAGCATGGAAATCCAAATGTTTCAACGTCAGGTCGCTCGGAATAGCGAAAGTGAATCAGGAAGTGAGACTAATTTGTCTGTAAGCGGCAGTGGTAGTGACTACGAAGAGACAAATCAAGGGATCATCCGTGTGAACAGGAAAGCGCATGAAGCGAAAACCAGCACTGTGACTGTCCCAAAAATACTCCCGCGCAAACTAGAGAACTTTTCTCGGGTACTAGACAGGCATGCTGTTTCTAACCGAACAGGAGCCGAACTAGCAAGTGCTCTCTTTCAGGACATAGAGTTGGTCACAAATGACAATTTGGCTGCCGTAATCGACAAATCAAAAGTACAAAGGGAGCGATCTAGGACCCGCCAGAAAATAGTTAGTTCTACTCGGACATCGGATTTCTTTGATGGTCGAAAGGATCAGACACTCGCCATCGAAACTATTGAGGGTGTTCCCCATCGAAGAACTATAAAGGAGGAGCATGTATCAATGGTAGAAGAGCCAGGTTCACAGTATATGGCCCACGTCACCCCCGAAGATGGTACCGGTAAAGGAATCGCATGCTGGGCTACCTACGACAAAACCGAATTAGCACCCAAAACTTCCGCGTGATTGGAAGTGATGGCACAGTGGTCAACACTGGACCTCAGTCTGGAGTGATTCGGTTAGTTGAATTAGAATTAAAGAGACCCCTTCAAATTATCGTTTGCCTACTTCATCTAAATGAGCTGCCCCTTCGAAAGCTGATGACTATTCTCGACGGAAAGACAAGCGGACCTCGAGCTTTCACCGGACCCATCGGCAAGGCTATTCAAGATTGTGAAAAACGTCCGATCGTCAATTTTGAAGTGATCCTCACTGATGAGCCCGAAGGTGATCTGAGTGGACTAAGTACCGATCAGCAGTATTTGTGGGACATCTGTCAGGCCGTCTCTTCGGGGATGTGTTCTACTAGCCTTGCAAATAGACATCCAGGGAACGTATCACATGCCAGATGGTTAACTCTAGCGAATAGAGTTCTACGACTCTACATATCGACCGACAACCCAGACAAAAACCTCAAAGAGTTAGCTAAATTCATCATGAAAGTCTACGCTCCAAGCTGGTTTTCGATCAAACGTGATTTCCTCATTACGCAAGCGTCACAGAATTTTCACAAAATGATAAGGCGCTCTGACTACTTGGAAGACAAACTAAAGGAAGCAGTTCACTCAACCTTGCAGAGAAATGCATATGCAGCGCACCCCGAGATGCTTCTATTAGCAATGGTTTTTGACCCTAGAAGAAGCGTAAGGCAGTTTGCCGTAAATGAAATTGAAAAAGCTAGAGAAAGTTCGACAACAGTACCGGTACGCGCCTTTTCCCTCCCAAAAGTGGACTTCACGGCTGAGGACTACACGGATCTAGTCGACTGGGAGATGGTGCAGGTGACTCCACCTCCCATTTTGAGTGACTTCTCCATCGACCAACTCAAAACACTGATCGAGAATGTACCGGACAGAAACACCAAACCCTTCAATGTGCCGGCCCACACCCAGGCAGTGGAAAGAGTAGTCAAGGAGGTGACGGAGGCTTCCAGACACGTATGCGGCGAGGAGAGACGCGACGGCTTCATTCGGAGCCGCCTGTTCAGCCGCCATATTCTGCCTCAATTCGACCATAAGGGCCAGTTCTTGGCATTTGGTAAGTAGATAATCATGTATCTAAACCTATGTTGTTGTTTTTTTTGTTCTTTTTTCAATTCTTCGATATAATATTGCCTGACACTTATTTGTATTGTTGCAGAAGCCGAACAAACCGAGTAAAACCTCTCCTCAATCACGCCACATAAAGTAAGTAACGCCAGCAATTCGATTAGTACTTTGCTCTTTTTTATAGACAAATTAACTGTATACGACTTTCTCTTAACAGGCAAACCATTCTGACATCGCTAGTCCTCAAAACTTTGAAACATTATTTTCTTTATGTAATTGATTTTTAACAGTCTTAACATACTTTTTGATAATAAATAACTTTTAAATTTTAACAGATATTTTTTTTTCATTTATTATTTATCCATTTTTTTGTTTTACCTAATCCTTTTCTTCATCAGGCGTTTATTAGTACCCGTCCATACTATTGAAAAGGAGGAGCCACTGAGTAAAAGTGTTATGGTAAGCAATAGCATCCGTTAATAAGGTCCGTTAATAAAGGTAGCGTTACAGCAAAACGCGAAAATCTCGCTCGAAAACAACATAATTTAGCACTCTTAACAGATTACTTTCTGTCGGAATAAACGGTCAAAACCTCTTAAATAGAGTTATTCCCATGAATTTAAACTTATTAAATGCTTCACAGCATTAGTTCATACCCTTAGAACTAAAAATTATTTTTTTTAAAAAACACGATTTTTTTTTCAAAATTTCGAATTTTTGATCAAATTCCGGGATATCTAAACGTTATCGGAGGAGGACCAAATTTCTTGTGGGTTATATCAAGCCTAAATGGCAACTATTCAGTGTGCTTTGTTGAATTTCGTAAGTATTGTAAAAGTGACCCAGCCTAATGTACATACGTGTTTCACGTGTTTCGGTAGTGAGTGAGAGAGCCATCCCATCCTATCCCTGCACATTTTCCCAATCCATTCCTTAATCTGCAAAGGTGTTCCTTAATGCGTGCATCCACCAGGAGCGTGCCAACATGTCATTTTGGACTGATATTGGGATGTATCATGGATGTCCTAAGTATGACAGTAGCCACATGCCACAGGTGGACTGTATGCTCATCTGCCACCTATTTTTTATATAAAACAAAAAAGAAAAATGGGTGAACATTCCACAACACGTCATACTAATGCTGATTGATTCCATGCCAAACTGCATGACGGCCGTCGTAAACGCTCTTAGAGGCAATACAAGTTAATGAATAAATGATTTGTTTAGGTAAACTATTGTTTTCTTCAAAAATCCAATACAAGTCTTCCCCATGAGAAAGGCGGAAACATGACTTGTTACACTTAAACTAAATTTTTTCAGTACTCTGAATTCAAATTTGGAACAATGGCATACTGAAATGATGGTTAGTATGCCAGCTTCAAAACTGCATAAAAACTTTTTCATCTATCAAACATTTTTTTTAAGCTTCGGGCCATCATAACTGAAAATGCAGGGTGACTCAATTCAGGTGTCCGATAGTGTATGTTTCAAGAGAATTTTATACAAAAGCAACCTTAAACGGACAAACAAGTAGGAGTGTTGTTTTTTAACCAGCCGGCCTGGTCCCCTATAAAGGGATGCTATTTTGGACTGACTTCCTTAAGAAATTAAACACCGAGTAATAAAAAATCATAAACAGGAAAATGCCTAATTGCCTATAAGTATTTCTACAAATGGTTTATTCGCTGGCGAAAGTGTATTGCGTCAAATGGAGCCTATTTCGAGGGTGATAAAATAAACTTAGCAATATTTTTTGTTTTATTAAAAAATTCCTTGAAACTTTTTGACAGAGTAGTATAAAGTATTCTTAAGCTTAGTTTGCAAATGCTACCGAGGGGAGTTCCACGCACACAAGTACATGTGTATTTTGTTGCACCATTAAAAGTAAACTAACCTGTCTTTGTGAGAAGAAAACTACACAAACACTAACTACCAGATTAACTGAGATACATTAACATATAAAAAAATTGAAGTAAAAAATGTTTCCAGAATAGATTAAAATCGAGACCCATAGCTAGAGAATATTGAGAAAATTAATAAACATAGTCCTAAAACTACAAACAAAAACATTAAAAATTATTTAAAATAGGTTAGATTATTTAAGACAACAGAGTTTGACTAAATTATAATTATATTTCAGTACAATAAACTGAAATGTTTTCAATTAGAGAAACTGAAGAACACTCTCATTACAGAAACAAATCAAGCACGCGGTAGATAAATTGACTAAGAGATAATAAGAAATTGACTTGCCTGGTGTGTGTAACATTGTCTCCAAATGGATCAAATTTTACAGTGATTCTCTTGGCAGCCTTTAGATTGACTCCTTTCAATTGTTTTCCTATTGCTGACACAACTCCTCCAGATCTCCTTACAGTACCCGAGTAAGAAATAGACATAATTTTCTTTCAGAAATTTCAGGAATGAGAAATCAATACAAACTTATGTTTACGAAGTTAGCTAAGCTAATGCTTATTTATTCAGCGGTTATGATTCGCGGTTATTTACTGCTTCGACCGAAAGATGCGTATACGTCGCGGCTAATATATTATAGTTTATTTGTGACAAAGGAATTGCCAGAAAGCAACGAAGAAAATGTCCGTTTGATTGTCTAGCAATAAGTGAGATTCTAAAAAAATAAAAGTTTAGATATGTTTTTTTATGCTTTAATCTTGGTTTTGCCTTTCAATAGTATTTAAGAAATTAAAAAATATAAAAACAAGATGGCAGACACGAAATGTCAAATCCGAAGCATTTGTATTGGAGTAACAGGCTAGTCCTCAATTTTATTGTGTGAATGCTGATTTTTTAAAAAGAAATAGTATACTTTAATTGTATATATGTTTATTTTAAATATTTCTTGATATAAATATACAATAGTATGTATCCCGTTGGCCAACGTAAGTAACAAAATCGTATCTTACAAGTAGGTACCTATTACCACGAGTTTAGGAACGATACTTCCATTGTTTGATTGCCCTAAATATCATAATGCTCCTTGTGGTGTATGAAAGTTGTACTTTGGGCTGATGTTATTGAATTTGCCATGGTTTAATAAAATGGTTATGTTATTGTTGATCGTGTTCAGCTCCCGCGGCAGAGACGAGTAGTGGTGCGGTAGGCGTATCTGGCACGGTGAGTGCTGCAGCGGGAACTACTGCCGCCGCCACGGGCGCACCTACCGCCGCCCCAGCCACCGCAGCGGCGGCGGCTGGAGTGGCGACACCAACAGGTGCCATAGCTCTCGTATCTCCTGCCGCCGCACCTCCGCCAGACCTCCCAGCACTCACATGTCCGCGGCGCCCCAATCTCGGCCACGAAGGGAGACCCATTATGCTCCGTGCAAATCACTTCCAAATATCAATGCCAAGGGGTTTTGTGCATCATTATGATGTTAATATACAACCAGACAAATGCCCTAGAAAGGTATGAAGTGATATAATCATTGTAACTAAATCTTAGTGGTTATTTTGTGATGATCTTACTTGGATACTAGATGAGACACAACTTTATTTTTACTATTACAGGTGAATAGAGAAATTGTTGAAACTATGGTTAATTGTTATAATAAAATATTTGGTACGCTTAAGCCAGTGTTTGATGGCAGGAACAATTTATATACAAGAGACCCGCTGCCTATTGGCAATGAAAGAGTAGAACTTGAAGTTATTTTGCCCGGTGAAGGAAAGGACAGAGTGTTCCGTGTGACTATCAAATGGGTTGCACAGGTAAGAAATATAATTTTTGAATTATTGTAATGTGACATTTAATATGAATTTATGGGATAGGTTGAATGTTTTTTTCTTATTACATTCCTTATCAATATTTAATACTAATTTACACACCATGAGAATAAATATATGTACATAAATATGTTCTTTTAAATTACATGAAACCACATTATAGATTACACAATGCTCAATGTGTTTTTAAATCAGATCTTTCAACTGAAACTGCTATCTACTGTCTCAAGCATGCTATTTGGTATTATACAGCATGCTTCCTGGATTTCTCCAAAGCATTTGACCTGGTGTCTTATGATGTTCTGTGGTCTAAGCTCTCAAATGAAACTAGTGTCCCAAAGGAAATATTGGTATCAGCGGCAATCTACTAATGTTAGGTGGACGGGCAGGCTGTCTGTTGGACATATAAATGGTTGAAATGTGGAGTGAGGCAAGGTGGGCTCACATCGCCAAAGCTGTTCAACGTGTATATGAATGGCTTGATCGCTGAGCTCAGTAATGCATCTGTAGGCTGCTCTATTGGTGGCAGATCCATTAATAATATCAGCTATGCTGATGATATGGTGTTGCTAAGCCCTTCGGTTAGTGCCCTCAGGAAAAGCACCTGGGTCATGGAGACGCTGGTCATGTAGTGATGACCTGGACATACATAAGGAATGTAGTGCATGCACAGTCACATGTAATATGTTGGCCTGTAAGTTTACACATTGTACTAGGAGTGTCAAAGTGACACAATTCAGGACTTATTGACAGTAATTTTACACATTTAGCCTATGAGTCAACTGAAGGAGAGGGCTCTCAGTGCTCTGCATGTCCAATATAATAATGCATTCAGGTTGCAGTTGGGCCTGCCGCACTTCTGCAGTGCATTGCAGTGTTTCGGCGAAAACCTGCTACTGCCCACCTGTACACCAACTTATCTGTGAACTGACGGGCGTCGCTACTGGCGTTTCATGATTGCCCATTTAATATTTTTTTCACATTAACAGGGTAATCTTTAAAATAAGTACCCTATAGGTTTTGATCAGTATATAGTCAGTCAGAATGAAAATACATATTTTCATTGCATTGAGTTAGAAAATTGAATTTTTTACAAGACTATGAGGCCACAGACCTTAGTATTTGATATTAATCTTTTAGATCTTTAAGTTTTGTATTTGCAAGTGGGCCTCTACTACAGAGATATGGCTCTTGGACAGCCGACAGCGTGCGGGGGATTTCCCGCTCGCCGCCACCCGCCGCCGCCCGCCGCGGACGTTGACCTCGCGACAAGTGAATTCCCCTATGACGTAAATCGAAACATTTGACGTATATTTGAGGAATAGTGTCAAAAAGTTGTTTGACGTAACTCGAGAACTGCCTGTATATCAATTGATATATATCAAATAATATTTATCGTCAAAACTAGAATTTTAGCAGATCCCAGGGTTTTAAATGATTACATTTAATGGTATAAATAAAAAATATGATCACTGTGATTGCCAATAATCTAACACTAAAGATTATAATTATATGTTAGTTGAATGTTGATTAAGTAGACTGATTATTAATCTGTTTCAAATTTTTTGTTACTCTTTTACTCTTATTTTTTGTTTTGTTTTATAATAAATAACTATTAATCAACCCAAAGATTCATTTAACAATTTTGACACATTATAACATTTTTTTTTTATCGACAAGTGGCGGACGAGCAAGCGGTAAGATGGACGTGATGGTGTTATATGGTGATGGATGGTGATAAGTGTTACCGCCGCCCATGGACACCTGCAACACCAGGTGGTATGCGGGTGCGCCACCGAATTTGCAAAATCCTATTTGACACTTGAGGGCTTATATTAGGGGGTTTATTTGCCATGAAAACGAATGCCGTCTTTTTATAATTGCATGAACTGCTTTACTCACACACAGAAAGCATTGTATCCCTAGCTCTGTTGCTTGATAGAAACTAAGAGTTTGCACTGGGTTCGCCATACTTACATCACCTATTTTGTCATATGTGTTTACTACACTGTAGGTCTAAAGACTCCAGTACACGACGTTGGCCGAGCGCGCTCGACGAGTGCACTCGGCCAACGTGTACTGAGGCTTTTTGGGTGTATTTGCCATTTGCGGCCAACGCTCGTCGACGACCCGACAAGTGTCGGTTTTCCGTGCACAAATCAAAGGGAATCAAAGCATCAACGCAAACGCAGAGTGAAACACGCCAACGTTTAAACAGCGTCATTAAAATTTGCCGAGTGCACTCGCCGAGCGCGCTCGGCCAACGTGTACTGGAGCCATAACATGCGGCATCCATAGGATAAATCGACTGTGACATTCTCTTAACCTGTGGCTACACGGAGTACATAATACTGGAAAAATAATTTTATACATTATTTTTTTATTATATTATGTAATCAGTTAATGACAACAAATTATTCTTAGGAACAAATTGTTAGGAACGATTAAAATCACAGATATACATTAGGCAAAGCTTGGTTTCTTTTCTTAACTAAATATTCTTTATTCCTCACTTTTTTTCTTTAAAATAATAATGATATAGTTATCGTGACTTGAAATGGAGGCTATTCGTAAATGTAATAGACTTAGACATGAAATTGTTTTAGGTGTCATTGTTTGCTTTAGAAGAAGCCTTAGAAGGCCGTACAAGACAAATTCCATATGACGCAATCCTAGCACTCGATGTGGTAATGAGGCACCTTCCCTCCATGATGTACACTCCAGTTGGACGCTCGTTTTTCTCATCACCTGAAGGGTACTATCACCCTCTAGGGGGTGGTAGAGAAGTTTGGTTTGGTTTTCATCAGTCAGTGAGACCTAGCCAATGGAAAATGATGCTTAACATTGATGGTATGCAATGAAATTTGTAATTTACACTGTTTTAATGATGTTTGTTCAATGTTGTACAATATTTAAAGATCCATTAGACTATGAAATCAACAAATACACTAATTAAAATCAAATATCTCATGACTCTTGAAATGTATCAGTTTACATTCAATATGACAAAATAATAATGAAATAATTTCATTCCAGTTTCCGCAACCGCCTTCTACAAAGCTCAGCCAGTGATAGAATTCATGTGTGAAGTATTAGATATAAGAGACATTCATGAACAAAGAAAGCCATTAACAGATTCACAAAGGGTCAAATTTACAAAAGAAATAAAGGGACTTAAAATAGAAATTACACATTGTGGTGCTATGAAGAGGAAATACAGAGTGTGCAATGTTACACGGCGGCCGGCTCAGATGCAATCGTAAGTTGCGGCTATATATAACATTACCTATCTGAGAATTGAGACCTCAGTAAAATCTTAAAAAAATAATATCCTTTTTATTGTTTTATCTTAATAATCAAATGTTAGATAAATTTTTATTTAAACTTTTATAGTAAATAAAGATATTTTATGTTAGAAAAACTTAACTGCAGCCATTAAGTCCATACTGACAATACTCAGACATATTTCTAAACTAAACTTATACTATTAGGCCCTCTCTTGGCTTCATCTAAACAGCTTATCTAGGTATAATGTAGGTTTTCTTGTGAAAAATTCTTAAAATCACCCAAAAGTAATCACATTAAACAAATAACACTAACTTTTATCTTCTTATTTTTTTCTTCAATGATATAATCCCCCCAGAAACTTTTTTATTAATAGTATATTTTTTTATTACTAAATTATTTCTATTATTATTTATTATTATAGAATATTGTTTTGTTATTATAAACTGAACTTACAATATGTAATTTTCTGTATAATCTGATGGTTGGCTGGTAGAGAATGGCATTAAGTATGGCTATTGTACATATTGTGCAATGAAGTTTAAAAAAATAAAAATAAATATATTTATACTAATTACATTTTTTATTAACAGGGAGAGGACTTATTGTGTTATTTAAAGAGAAGTAATTAAATGAGCAGCAAAATAAACTTAATGAGCAGCAAATCGATGGTAGCAAATTTAAAGGTGGGTTATTACTTTATTAGGTTCTCTGCTGACAATAAAGAAATAAGATTCACACTTGATGATGGTCATGACATTTTGAGTAATTTAAAATTATATAGGTACTTCAGTTAAAATTATATATTAAAAAAATAGGTTGTTTCCTTGGTCATGATTTGCTGCTCATTTAGTATTTTATTTCTGCTTGTTTAAATACAAGTTTTATTTAAATAACCATATATTGCATCATGTAGTTAAATAATTCCTAAATAGCATTTGATAAAATAATACAACATCAGTTATTTACAGGTTTCCTCTCCAATTGGATAATGGGCAAACAGTGGAATGTACAGTAGCAAAATACTTCTTGGACAAGTACAAAATGAAGCTAAGATTCCCACACCTGCCTTGCTTGCAAGTGGGGCAGGAACACAAACACACATACTTGCCTCTTGAAGTGTGCAACATTGTGCCTGGGCAGAGGTGTATAAAGAAACTCTCCGACATGCAAACATCAACAATGATCAAAGCCACCGCTCGCTCAGCGCCCGATAGGTAATATTCTTATCACTATACAGTAATATTATAACAGGAAAATGTAATTCTAACACATTAATTATATTATTTTTGGTGAACTGCAGATAAAATAAAAGTTCAGTGGGTACTGTTGTGTAATGCAAAACATTTTATTTAAATCTTCCTTGTAATCAATTAGTAGTTTTATGTTAATGACATGAAATTGTAATACTCATCTGTAAAAAGTATCATTAATGTTTCAATCTATTACATTAATTACCAATATTTATATTCTATAACTAAAATAGTTTTATGAGCTATATGTATTTTGCCCTTACCTTAGAGGAAGTTTCTAAGAATTTGCACAGCTTGCACAGCGTCGTGACCCATTATTTAAATCGTATTTTCCTTCCTGTTTACTAATTACATAATTAAACCGCAATTTAATACAGTTATAATAGCAATAGTCAAACCTTTAGTTAAAGCGTGTGGTATTTTAATTGATTTCCAAACTAATGAATTATATAGAAAACATTGAAGTGATGATTTGACATATAAATTATTATATTTGTGACACTGGGCAATTTATTTATTACTAGCGACCCGCCCTCGCTTCGCTTCGGTTTATAAGTTTTTTTTTTCAAAATTAAATATAGCCTATATCAGACACGGATAATGTAGCTTCCTATATGTGAAATAATTTTTGAAATTGGTTCAATAGTTCCAGAGATTACCCCCAACATACCCACAAATACAATTTTACCTCTATATATTAGTATAGATATAGAATATAGATTAGAATTTGCTTACACTGACTGTACTTGCTTAAAATCCGATTTTGCTAGAAAGTGATCTTAAATAGCTTTCTGAATTGGTTTACTGTGGTATATGATGTGATGCTGTAGTAATGAACAACATAGTACAGTCAAGTACATTACTTCACTACAATTACTCTGATCAATGCAATCATTATTCTAAATAGAACCTCTATAGTCATAAAAATATAGTGGCTTTTGTAAAATAAACAGACGAAGCTCCCTTTTCGGTCAAACTATCCCTTGGGCTAGGAAGACCAAATATTTCGGGAGTCACTCTAGTGGGCCACAGATTCATTACCTACCTAAACCGCGGCGTACTACCGCCGCGGAGGTGGAGCGCAGGGGTGATATTACTGCGTATGTAGGTACGGCTTTGGGCGCCAGTTCGGTGTACTCGTTCGTATCGCTCGCACGCTCCGCTACTCCAGTTATTTCGAGTTTGTTAATATTGTACTCTTACCTAAATTTTGTGTGAAACATGGCAGGAAAAAGAGCAAAAGAGGAAATTAGCTGATGAAAATCGAGTCTTACAAGAAAATTGTCAGAACGTATATTTTGTTGTTGAAGGTAAAAACGCAAATTTATTGTGGCTGATATGCAGAGAAAGCGTTATTATGAAAAAATATAATGTAATGCGCCATTTTCAAACTAAGTACTCGTATATAGCATTTAATGAAAATTTTCCTATCGGTTCACCTTTAAGGACCGAAAAGTTGAAAAATTTGAAGCGATCTTAACATCAACAGCAGAACATTATGTCTGTTGCAATCGCACAAGATGATGCGGTTACGAACGAATCTTTCGAAATCTACTACTTGCTTGCAAAAAAAAAAGGAAACCTTTTACTGACGCGGAAATGGTGAAAGAATGCGTGGTTATCGAATAACTCAAATGACCAATAAAATATTAATTAGCTTTTGAGAACAAAATCAAAATATACGCAGAGGAAATTGGTAATAATGACATGAAAAACTTTCCAACACTTTTGAAAGTCAAACAGGCCTCCTCAATACCAGAGACATGTAATTCAGTAATGACAGAATACCTAAATGAATGAATTAATGAATTTCAGCACAGATTTTCTGACCTAAGATCACTTGAAGACGTATTGGGATTAGTTGAAAACCCGTGGCATTTAAGGAACAGTACCTTTGATGGCTTGAGCAAATTGGGATTTGAATATTGTCGTCTATTTGACGAGTTTATCGAGATAAGGAATGATTCCAATTTATTTGCGAGCAATTTTTAATGAAAAAAGACGAAAATGCATATGTTGAATTTTGGACATTATTGTCTGACACGTACAAAACAATTAGAAACTGTGCGTTATTCATTTTAACCATTTTCTGACGTTTGACTGACGAACATCTCAACGATATTGTGAGAATATCATGCAGTAAGAAGCCAGATTTTAACAAAATAGTTAAGAATGTCTCTCAATTTCATTCGTCTCATTAATTAATAAGAAAAAATTTAAATATTTTTCGTTTTTTATTTTCCTAGCACCCTCCAATATATTTTTTATTTTTCAACTACGGTTGATGACACCCGCATCAGTGACGCGGGCCCCATAAAAATAGCCCACGGGCCGCGTTTGAGTATCGCTGCTCTAGACCATCAACTGACCTTCCGAGAACACATAAAAACTGTCCGAAACCGAGCCGCCTTTGTACTTAACCTTCTCATAGGCGGTAGAAGTAAAATGTCGCTTAGAAATAAGCTGATATCCCATTTAGCCAAGAATTTAGCCATGCCGAAAAAAAAAAAACAGTTGTAGCTGTGGGACAATGTTAGTTCTATATGTAGAGATTAGACTTTCTATATACATATGTAATTATATAAGAAAATGTACTTATATGCGGCCAAAATATTGAGTAACTGATAGATTTGTCCAATAGTGATGATTAAGTCTCCAAATGCTTACCGGCTACTGTGTATCGTTCAGGGAGCGCGAAATCAACAACTTGGTGCGGCGTGCAAATTTCAACACGGACCTGTACGTGAAGGAGTTTGGGCTGACGATCTCCAATAACATGATGGAGGTACGCGGGCGCGTGCTGCCGCCACCCAAGCTGCAGTACGGTGGCCGCGTCTCGTCGCTCGGCGGACAAGTAATATTTAGGCGCCAACTACACGAGCGAGTCTTTCGCGGCGATATCCTCGCGCGGGCGGAATTATCGCCCGTGTCATAATTGTCGAGACAGCTGGCGATAGCTCATATAGTTACTATTGAAATTAATGGCTTGGGCGAGGACATCCCGCGAAAAACTCGCTCACCACTTTTATCGAATTTTTACAATTGATTTAGCCATTTTTATGTTATGTTATGTAAGAATGACTTGCTAACGACACGGATCAGAACACACTGAACGAGCAGCGTGAGAAGTAGGAGATTTGCGCCATCTTCATGCACGCAGGGACGTACAGCTTGCGTTATCTATCCCTTTATATCTGTGGTTCAAATCTTATAGCCAATGCTATATAGAGTCTATATGTAGTATAGATAGACACATTAATTCTGCATTTGAAATGGAATTATTCTTGACCTATTATTCAAAAACATTTTTGTGATGTGTAGACGTAGTTATTTTTATGTTTCTTGTTTCCAGCAAGCGTTGCCGAACCAGGGTGTGTGGGACATGCGAGGGAAGCAGTTCTTCATGGGCGTGGAGATTCGTGTGTGGGCTATCGCGTGTTTTGCGCCACAGAGAACAGTCAGAGAAGACGCACTTAAGTAAGTCACATAACGAGAAGAAAAGGCATATTTTGTAACTTTTGTAAACAAGCAGAATAAATAATGGTAATTCTGTTTTCCAAAACTCCAAGTTTCTAGCTTAATTTTAAACTAATGAAAATTTTACCAAATCCTTAGCATTGAATGTCATCAAAATGCACTCGTGTCCTTTTATAAGGAGGACAGAATTAATAGACAGAATTTTTAAGGAGTGGTTTAGAATCGATAACTGAACGAATTTATCTCTTTGTCGAATAGAATGTTGACAATTTGCAAAAAGGTTTAAGATTGCCCTTTTTTATAGTGAAGTAGGCGAACGAGCAAGCGGTCCCGCTTGCTACTGGTACTGTTGCGGAACGAGTTGAATGCGCGTGGAAGGAATGTGACCGTTTAATGTCACTTGTTTTTAGTGTTGTACTACAATGATCTTAGCGAAAGATAGGTATATCGATATCGGTAAAAGTCGATATTTTTAATTTAAATATCACGTTCAAAAGTAAAACACAAATAATTATAAAAAAGATGAATTATTTTTTACTATTTTTATTTACTTTCATTATTTATATATTTATTACAATGCTATTGCCACATTTGTTAGCTTTTCTTCTTCACACAACTTAATAAAATTTCGCACCATATTTCAACTTTGACTTCGAATCACCGATCATTTTGTTAAATAAGTTTGGTCACTCATTTTAACAAGTAAGTATAGTAAAAAAACTACCGAACGCGTGTTATATCGATGGCGCAAGAGAATCAATAGAAAGCGAGCCAGCGTATCACTTAACTAGCCGGCACAACTCCGGCGAGGCGGCTGGGAGGGGGGTGTGCTCGTTTAGTGCCTCACACCGCGTGCGCATTTAGCTCATTCCGGGACTGTAAGTGTTACCGCCGCCCATGGACATCTGCAACACCAGTGGGTATTACACCATCTGCCGCCGACCTAGCAAAATCCTATTCACAGCTTTCTTGAAGAACTCCATATCGTAGCTTAATGGTAAGACCTTCGAGGCAGTTCATTTCACAGTCTACGGGTTCACGGCATAAAAGGATTTTTGGACCGAACAGTACGCGACACTTCCGTATCGAGGAAATGCGGATGGACCGCAGTTCTGTGACGGGAGGTGCGGTTGTAGAAACCCGAGGTGGGAATTATATTGAAAAATTCTTCAGAGAATTGGGTTTTTGAAAAAAAATTTTTTTTATCATTAATGGAAAGATCATATACACATTTTATAACAAAACTATTTTTAGTTTTTTTTTTCGCTTTAATTAAAAAGTTATATTTAATTACAAATAAATTTTTGAATCCAGTACCGAAAACACGGGGACAGTTCCCGAACAAACCCGAGCGCGTGTGACGTCACAATGTTAATTTCTACTCATTGTAGCACACAGCTGATACAGTATTTTGACTATTAATCGATTAAATCTTGTTATTATCGTCAATATATTAATAAATATATCGAAAATGTCTAACCTTAAAAGTTATCGTGCTTGCTTCGTACCATTATGTACGAATACTACAAAAACAACTCCTGAAAAAATGTTTTTAAATGTTCCACAAAATGTTAAACGTCGAAATAAATGGTTCCAAGCAGTGCGACGACCTAATTCCAAAACAACATCAAATTTTTTTTGTTGTGAAGATCATTTTGATATAAGTATTTTATAATAATATAGTAATTAAAAAATATTTATGTAAACGTATAAATGAAATAAATAGCATTCGATAAATAAAAATTAATTATATTTAATGACGAATAAATCATTTAATATTTTAATTTACAATATTATTTTTTTATAAACTTACCTTGATGCTTTAGCACCTCGAACTTCAGCTGAATTAAACCGAATATCATTTTTAAGAAAATCTGTTATCATAAATATATCCACATCAGGTATATTATCGGAATTAGCCTTTATAAATCCTTTATCACACGTAACTAAATATAAGTAGTTAATATAAATAATTTTTTAAACTAAATGTCGGATATTTGTCGTCAATTTACATGTAGAAGCCTGTGATACTGTACTATCGAGAAATCCTTTTAACATTATGACGTCACAAACATGGCGACCAATCGTAGCGCGTTTGTAGTCACGTGATTCTTTTTAAAATTTTATCAATTTTAAATTGTTTATAATAAATTAAATAAACATTTTTTAAGAGTATTTCGCATCGATTATTAATATAATTAATGATAAAGTTTTAAAATACATAAAAAAAATTGATATATTTTTTTTTTTAAAAACCCAATTCCCCATTGTACAGGCGATAGAACACACAGAGAGACGCAACATCTCTTCGAATGCTGAGGGGTTCTAAACCGCCCGTGAGAGTGGGATCGTCGACAATTCGAATAGCAGCGTGCTATTGGATGGAGTCAAATGGGTCTAATTGATATTTCGCTGCGCCGGCCGAGAGATGTGAGCAGTACTCTATATGGGACCTTACCTGACCTTTGTAGAGCGTTAGGAGTTGCCCAAGGGTGAAGTACCGCTTCGCTCTGTTCAGCACACCGAGCTTTTTGGAGGCCATTTTGGCTTTAATTTCCAGATGACCTGAATTCGACTTTGCTGGAAATGTCGACACCAGGGACCCCGCTACTCTCCGAGATCTTAAGAGATATGCTCTGAAAGCGAGGTGCTACGACAAAAGGATTTTTTAACGGTGAATGCACAGACTTACGTCTTACTGAGGTTGACGGTCGCTAATCAGCTCTAGGTACCCAAAGAGCTGTGTGTCTATGACCCGCCCCATCACCCTGGAGAGGAGGGACGTGATCGCTATTGGGCTGTAGTTGGCTGGGTCGGTCCGGTCACCCTTTTTAGGCAAAGGGTGAACATGAGCTACCTTCCATAAAGAGTTACGTAATCACCGGAAATAACTCGGGAGCGCAGAATTTGAGCACCACTGCAGGAATACCATCGGGCCCACTCGACTTTCGAATATCAAGAGATGCTAGAGCTCGCCGCACTTCACGCTGGGTGAAACAGATTTCCCGCATGGAGCTTGTGCACCACGTGATAGACGGCGATGAGGCACCTCTATTGTCCAGAGTAGAGTTTGAGTATCAGCCAGAGTATCAGCCCAGGAGATCGGCTTTCTCCTTCACTCCATGGGCCAGTGAGCCATCGGGTTTTCCCAGTGGCGGTAGAGACGACTGACGGAAGTTACCTTCAGCAGCCTTAGCGAGTGATCAGAAAGCTCGGCTTCCAGAAGGATAGCTTGCTAGTCGATCGCCATTTCTGCGAAAGTGCTCATTCCTTGCCCTAAGGGGTGCCCTAAGTGCTCATTCCTTTCATTCCAGTAAGGGGTTACTGCACCTCGAGGCAACATTAAATTTCTTCCTCAAGTCGGTGGTATTCGGATATTCAGATACCTGTGCTTTGGCCCAGGTCATGTATGCAGCCCATTTGTTATAGCGGGTCTCTCTGCAGGACTGATTAAACCAAGGTTGGCTCTGTCCACCTACGGGTTTCACGGAACAAGGAATATAACATTTCACGCCCTGCAACACCACGTCGGCAATGGAGTCTGCACAGGTATCCGCATCTCCCGACGAGAAACCAAGCTGCCCCAGGGATAGGGAGCGTAAAATTCACGCAACCCATCCTAATCTGCAGACTTGTAGTGCCCGACGTTGCGCATTCCCTGTGAATGGGTCAGCACGGATTTCTTAGCTGGCACAGCAGTTCGAACGATACAATGGTCGGATGATCCCAACGGAGCATCAACAGCAACAACAACAATAATCACCGAGGACTATCACTTCCGCGCAGGGGAACTGCTCGAGCACGCTATCAGTCGTCTCTTGTAGACGCTCAAATAAGCGAGTCATCTCCGCATCACCGCTGTGGGACAACCTGTAAAGGCAAGCGTAAACTCTAGTAGTCAATAAGCGCCCAGAGAATCGGCAGGTCCCAGTCTTCAAAATGGCTGAGGCGAAAGCAACAGATATCCTCCCATACGTACATGAATACCCCAGCACGTCGCAAAAAACAGTGCTCCAGTTTGTAACCGGGGTAATGAATATATGATGTCTCGGCCGTGCAAGATATCTGTCTCCGTCAAGAAAACTAAGGCCGGCTTTGCCGTCTCAAGGTCGGTGTCGATGCATCCCTCTGATGTTGCAGAAGTCCACTTGTAGTGCGAAACTTACAGGATGGACTTCTGTGTGAACATTAAACTTTTTCTTTTTGTCCGCCATACATGCCAACAATCAGTCTGGAATGACAAACGTTAGCACACCCCCGAATGGGAGATAAGCCTATTTTTGGGAGATTTAGGAATAGATTTGGAAAAATGGAGCGATATACCTTAGGATATGTGATGAGAATGGACTCCAGCATATCTCACTCACTAACGAAACACATACGTATTGAGGGAATAGGATAATTTATTCCTCCAATAAGTCATCCGCTGAATTAATTCACGAAAATATGATACATTCAGTTATTGGTTTGTTCCAGAAACTTCACTCAACAGCTTCAAAAGATCTCAAACGACGCCGGCATGCCGATAATCGGGCAGCCGTGCTTCTGCAAGTACGCCACGGGCCCTGACCAGGTGGAGCCCATGTTCAAGTACCTCAAGTCCACCTTCGTTCAGCTACAGCTCGTCGTCGTTGTGCTGCCCGGGAAGACGCCCGTTTACGGTACATACCTAAAATAAATAATGTTAACTTTGAACATAAAACACACACACGAGCACACACACACCCGGACACACAAATGCAAACACAAATCTATTGAAATTTTCACCTTCAGTACTGTTTTTAAATATCAGTGTAATCTGTATTTGGCCGTTAACACTAGCAATATATTTGTTAAATAAGTTACATAAAAGGCTGTAGATTAAATAAATACTTGCGCATTTGTAAACCAAAATACAAAGACGTGTAGCATTATGACCCTAATAGTAAGGCATATGCTAGGCGATCCAATTTACCTCCTGTCAATTCAGTCTGTCATTTGGAGGAAAAGCACCACCAAAATCGTATTATTGATAGTTTCCTTTTTTTTTACAATAACGTCAATGTAAAACATATAGAAATAATTGAAAAACAAAATTTTTTCTATGTACACTGAAATAATCTTTATGATATAATATTTCGCGGTAAATGTGTTTGCGTAATACTCGTTTATCGTGATAGTCATTTTATTTATATCACCGACATCACATCTACACAGTTTTGTCATAAGGAATTCATTATTCATCTACGTATTTTCGGTTGGTCAATGTACTTACGACACTAGAAATCGCTCCTTGAAATGAAAATAGCTTAAAAATTATTAGGCTCAGAAGCCGCAAGTTAGAAAAAGACCGCCGCCCTACTGTGTTAACGACATCATTAACATGTAATGCCATCACTTTTACGCGTAACAGATATAGTGATAGCTCCGCTCCCTCCTCTTTCTAATGAAGTAATGAGTCTATAGATCGGACTTTTGGGTGCTATTCGAACGTTGTCACAAACATGGATATGACATTCGGGAATTGGAAATTCCGTAATCCCGATATTTCTTTTTAAACCTTATTAGAGTTTTGAAAAATGTTTAGAAATTGTATTAATTTTAGAAAAATATTATTAACAAATATTTTAGAATTTAAAGCATAAAGTGGTATGCCTACTGAGTTTTTTTCATACATGCAATCTCACAATTTTAAGTTAACAATAACCATAAATAGGTACCCAAAATTGAACAAAAGGAACCTTTTGACGACAGCCATAAAAATTGCTTATCTCTTGCAAAATACCTAGAAAACTATTGAGCATACCTACTGTCACTATTGTCGGCAATATTTCAAAGGCGGTTTGTATATTTGTTATTTTTCTTCGAGCTATCGCGGTTATTTATTTAAAATATTGGAGTTATAGAGGTAGTAGATCAATTTCTGTATGTTCGAGATATGAAAGATATACACAATTTTTTCGATTTACGGGGGTTAAATATGTACTAAAATAGTTGTAGGGAAAGACTGATTATTTCGAATTATCGAGAATTAAAATTCGCGAAATGGAGGTTTTGGGGCTTAAAGGGAACAAGAGATTTTGGAATTGTAGAGGTTTTCAACTATCTCCTTTGCGAGGTTCTACTGTATTCTTTTTTAGCGTACCTACCATAAAATAGAAAAAAAAAGACAAACATACATATCGCTCTCTTGTTGCAACTAGTGATGTGCCAGCTTTGAAAAAACATGACTGGTCGTAATTCACGTAAATCGAATTGTTAATTTCCTGATTTGTTGATTTCGAACAAGATGCCTGACGAATTCGAAAATAATAAATGTTTAAAAAATTACCCTTATAAAATTGTAATGTAACATTATTTTGTAAATTCTAGAGCCGTGGCCCTAAATTTTAAATTTTGTTACTTTGGAACTGAGCTGGAGATCTGGATTAATACATAAACTACTTTTTATCCCGATTTTCCCACGGGTTAGGTGAAACCGCAAGTCGAAGAACTTGAGTTCGTGAGATCCGAATCAAGTTAACTTGAACTGAGCGCTTGAGTTGACCCATCTCTAATCGCGAGCATTTTTTGACTCATTTGCTTACTTCGGTTTGTCGAGTGCTGTTCAGTTTGCTATCCGTGTGTTTTGTGCCATTATTTGTTGACCCCTGCGCGTTATCTGGATTTTGGATTTAACTGCATAACTTGACATTTTTGGCTTGAAAAACGGACTACGATTATTGCAACTGGACAAGTATTTAAATATATTTTTTCCCGAAAACATACTTTTGGTGAGTACTATCTTATTCTGATATATTTTATATACCTAAGAGATTTTATGTTTTGTTTGTATTTTAAATCAAGAAATTATACCCTGTACATTTATATGAGTGTTTTATTTAGTAAACAATTATCCTATTCGGAATCTCATCATTAATATTTTTACATCTATTACTAAATACCACATTCTTAACCTTTGAAAAATTTTTTTAGTCGTATCCATTCTTTACATAATAGTCGTACTCGTGATTCTGACATTCATCCATATTCGATATCCCAGTGATATATGTAATTCCGAGACACGGAATTTTTCCCGGGATTTTTTTGGTCGTATCCATACTTTTGATGACATATTTTGTCAATAGCACCCAAAAGTCCGATCTATAGTAATGACTGAAGAATTATTTTTAATATGAGATTGGTTTCTTTTGTAGTTGTGAAATAATCCATAAAACATATCAATTTCCAGTACAGTCAATGTATGAACTAGATCTTGCCCGCGGTTTCGCCCTCGCGGATTTTTTTCTAAAGCTAATTGGCTACCTAGTAATACTAATCAGTTTTCCGAGATAAAAAGTATCTTTTATTATTCTCTTGGTCAAATTTAATTGAAATCGTTCAGTAGTTCAGTCGTTCGTGAAGATGTAACAAACAGACTGACCAACACTTTTGGATTTATAATATTATTGTAGGGGTTGATTTCTAGGATCCAGCGTTATGTAGAGGAACACGTGTGACACTCGTTTATAATCGACATTCGAATACAAATTGCACGCCTATGCGAAACGCAGCGTCCAACTTAGGCTTAGTACATGTTCTCGATCAGCCTATCAACATATGTACAGTTTATCTGTACAATTATAGCTCGTTCCCACTTGTCGGGTGTCGGGCCCGGATTTTAATCGGATGTTCCAGTGGCAGAGCATTTTATATGAAGCTATTCACACTTGTCGGACACCGATTATGTGTCGGCGCCGACAAGAAATGTCGGGTGTTTTGCCAGCCCTCTTTTTGTATTTTGCCAGCCCAATCTTGTAGTTTGGTAGTTTATGCTCACTGATATTCGAGCCAATAGATCGTTGAATGTAGTTGTTGACTTCCTAAAATAATTGAAAAACTTAATTTCGTCACTTCTCAATTCTGTTATTAAGTTCTGAAATGTTCCCAAACTAAATCTTTCCCTCAGCATTGGGTGCACCCAATATCTTCTTTCCTTGGCTGTATTTCGTTTTCTTCTCAAATAATAATACATCACAACAAGAGCTTCGTCGACGTCCATCGTGTACAGTCGCCTCGCGTAGAGTGAAAATGGCACCAACCAGCTTCGACCGGGCCGACAACCGATTTAAGTGTGAACAGAGGCGCCGACACCCGATTAAGATCCGGACCCGACACCCGACAAGTGGGAACGACTACTTAGTGTGTATATGAGTGTGGATGTGAATTTAGACGTTGTATTTATTACAGCGGAAGTGAAACGCGTGGGTGACACGGTACTGGGCATGGCGACGCAGTGCGTGCAGGCCAAGAATGTGAACAAGACCTCACCGCAGACGCTCAGTAACCTCTGTCTCAAGATCAACGTCAAGCTGGGCGGCATCAACTCAATACTGGTGCCATCGTTGCGTCCCAAGGTAAAACTATTTAAATTAAAAATTATTGGTAATTCAACAGTGAATATATGTATAACATTTAGACAAATTTACATTGTAGTAAAAGAACTAAAGCCGAATCAAAATTACACAAATTAGAAATTATTAATAATTGTGATGTCCGTATAAACAACTATACACGTCAGAATGTATATATCTGATCAAAACCCTGCCAGTACATAGCAGCTCACAATAATATGTCAAAACACAAAAGCGGTTTATTGTTGCGTTGTTAATATGAGTAAAATATTAATGTCAGAATGCATATGTGATACAATGTGATTCTTAAGTAAATATTGCAATGTTGAAAGTTTAATACACAAAATGTTTTTATCACAAAAATGTCAATAGTATAATATCGCATACTATACTAAACGCCAACGTTCGTGGCAGTTGCGGTCATAAAACGTCCTCTCGCTCGCACTTACGGCCCTTATGGGAAGGCGTAGTGATGCGCCGATTCCTATCAATTACACTAATTACACTATACCTAATTCTACTGAAAAAGAAAACAACCATTTTTATATTTGATAAGTAGTTATTATTATCTGGTGCTGTTTTAAACTTGGTAACCAATCTCTTTTAAAATTCGTCGTATGCAAGTGATACTACATTTAAATTCAATTATTTCCTTGGCGACGTCCATAATTTTTTGTACAGAAAGATATTCACCACTGGAGTAAAATGACACAATTCGTTTGATAACACTTTTATCAACGAGGCTGATGAACTTGTTGCCGAGGAACACTTGCTTCACCACCATCTTTGCATTCCTGCTTGATTCTGTTATTAAACTGACACCACTAAACATTGCGGTATGGTGACGTGGTTTTTGAAAATTCACCTTTCCAATTTCTGGGGACCTTCCTTAAGTTCATTAAAAAATCTTAAGAATATTATTAATAACAATCCAGGTCTGCTGATTTACTTCACTCGCAACACTTGTAAAATTATTATTTAGAATCGCGTCCATACTGTATGGAAATACGGTGCCAAATTACATTTAAAGCTACCCAAATTTGACTTTTATACATAGGTAGTTCAAGGAATTGAGGATGACTCACTCAAGGAATCGATAATGCGTACGGCACGTATACAACCCCAGTGCGGGATTGATTTATGACTGCGTCTACCTCGACCGTTGGCGGATAGTATAGTAAGTAATATTTGGGCCTTACCTATGAAATTGCTATTGGTTCATAGTGACCACTTTGAACTTAGTTATGTTGCGTTTGATTTGGAATTCCAAATTCAAATTAATTTCAATTTAAACCTATGACATTCTTTTTCAACACTAATTATTCATTTATTTTCATTATTCACTAGTTGACTTTGTGACCATGGTAAAGTTCTGTTGCGTCGTGGCAGCAACCCAGCACAGGCGGCACGCAATATCAATGATGTGTATGGACCAAACACCGTAAACGAACGCACGAAAGTAAAGCTCGGTGTGCTGAACAGAGCGAAGGCAACTCACCCCTGGGCACCCCTGGGCAACTCCTTATGCTTTACAAAGCTCAGGTGAGGCCTCATATGGAGTATTGCTCTCATCTCTGGGCCGGCGCACTGAAATAACAATTGGACCCATTTTGTGCTGTTCGTCTCCATCCAACGACGTGCTGTTCGTATTGTCGACGATCCCACTCTCACGGGCGGTTTAGAATCCCTCAGCATTCGGAGAGATGTTGTGTCTCTCTGTGTGTTCTACTGCCTGTACAATGGGGAATGCTCTGAAGAATTGTTTAATATAATTCCACTTCGGGTTTCTACAACCGCACCTCCCGTCACAGAAGTGCGTTCCATCCGCATTTCCTCGATACGGAAGTGTCGCGCACTGTTCGATCCAAAAATCATTTTATACCGCGAATCCGTAGGCTGTGGAACGAACTGCCTCAAGAGGTCTTTCGGCGTCAAATTGGGAAAGTGAAGAAACTCTGAAAGTGAGTACTGTATGAGCTCAATGAAAGTCAGCTGCAAACACGCGTTGAAGCTTGCCTTATTTTGCTGAACCGGCACAAAAATGGATTCTGAAAATGTCATTTGTGATGAGAAGTGGATCCTGTATGATAATCGTAAACGTTTGTCGCAATGGTTGAACCCAGGAGACACAGCCAAACAATGTCCCAAACGTAAACTGAGTCAAAAGAAGCTCATGATGACTGTATGGTGGTTCTGTGCCGGTATTATCGACTACGCTTCTTGAGATCTGGCACAACAATTAATGCAGAGGTGTACTGTGAAGAACTGCAAACGACGATGGACAAGCTCGCTATCAAACAACTGAGTCTGGTTAATCGCTCTAGTCCACTGCTTCTCCATGATAACGCTCGCCCACACACAGCACGACAGATAAAGTCGTGACAAAGTTACAAGTTACAAGAGACGACAGTCTCAAAGTTACAAGAGCTTCGACTGGAAACTCTCCATCATCCACCGTACTCGCCAGACCACGTACCGATTTCCATTTTTTTTGGAAAATCCAAAACTTTTTACAGCAGAAAAAACACAACTCTGATGAGACAGTGAAAAACGCTTTCAGAGAATTCATCGATTCCTCTTCCCTGGAGTTCTATAGCAGAGGCTTCAATCACCTTCCATTACAATGGCAATAGTGCATTGATAATACTTCGATTAATACAATATATAATTTTCGAAAATATTTGAATTTTTCCATATAAAACGGCAATTTCATATGTAAGGACCCTAATATGTACGTCTATAAGAAAAAAAATTTTTGGTATGAAAGTTTGCAAATTATTGTGTCACAGCTGAATGACAGGAAACCACCTTATCCTTATTGCGCTGTGGCGAACTACTTTACACACCGTGCTTCCTTTCTATGACAGAGAATTAAGTTGTTGTATGATATAAGAAGGTTGTTACAACAATGTGCAGGTGTTCAACGAGCCGGTGATCTTTTTGGGTGTGGACGTGACCCACCCACCGGCCGGCGACAACAAGAAGCCTTCCATCGCCGCCGTGGTCGGCTCCATGGACGCGCACCCCTCCAGATATGCGGCCACCGTCAGGGTGCAGCAGCACAGGTAATACGACTATATAGCTTATATACAGGTTGTCCCGGAAAGAATGGATAAGCCTGAAACACCTTATAGTAGAGCTATTGGGCGCTCAAAATAAAATACAAAAAAAATCTATCCCAAGTAGTATCTAAGATATGTCATTTAGAAAAACAAAATCATTTTTTTTTCACATTATTTTACGTATCTCTACGCCACGGCTACAATTAAATGAAATCCGACGGTTATTTGGTGTTATAATATTCTTCATGGACTATACCAATAGATATGCAGTAAATAGTATGAATAGCTATTACACTTTTTTTTTTTTAAAAAAGTGTTTTAAAAAAACTTTTTTTTTTTTTAAGTACAGTTTAAGACGTTACTCCTTCTGCACATTAATAGCAATAACCTCGTATTTACATTAGGTAAAAGGATGTATGATACCATTTTGAAATCTGTATTAAACACGCATTTTTTTAAAATAGTTGGCCACTTAGGTCCTCATACATTTTTTTTACACCCAAGACGCTTGAACTTTTACAAAAAAAAACTATTTACCGCATTTCATGCTAAAAATTGAAGTTCAGTTTTTTTTTTTAAAAAAAAGTAATAGTTATTCATACTATTTACTGCATATCTATTGGTATAGTCCATGAAGAATATTATAACACCAAATAACCGTCGGATTTCATTTAATTGTAGCCGTGGTGTAGAGATACGTAAAATAATGTGAAAAAAAAAAAGATTATTTTTTCTAAAGATACTACTTAGATACTACTTGGGATAGATTTTTTTTTGTATTATATTTTGAGCGCCCAATAGCTCTACTATAAGGTGTTTCAGGCTTATCCATTCTTTCCGGGACACCCTGTATATAATATTGTATACTTATATAATATTGAAAGTTGTGGAATGAACTGCGAACTGAGGTTTTCCCGCTACGCTACAATATGGGGTTCTTCAAGAAACCTGTGAATATGATTTTACAAGGCCGGTGCACCCGCATACCCCCTGGTATTTTAGGTGTCCACGGGCGGCGGTAGCCACTTACCATCACGTTGACCGCATGCCCGTCTGTTACCTTCACCATAAAAAAAACTTACAGGGCCCGCGACTTCGTACGCGTAAAGTATGGTCAGCAACACGCTAATGGAACCAAAATCATTCAGAATTAGTCCATAATGACTAAAATAGTAGCACATTAAGGTACCCATAGGTTGATCTGTTGCTGATTTTATGTGTGGTTAGTTTGAGTCCCGTGGAAACTATGAATGATTTAGATAAAAGTATCCTAAGGACCGGCGCAGATCTGGTGAATCTGGTAAATTTTTCGCCTTTCATAATCCCCAAATTCAGGACCCATGATGATTCCTTCTTTTACTTTATATCCCTACCACCCGGTACATCATCTACATCTACATCATCAGAATGCCGAAATGGAATGGAATGCTGAAAGTAGCTCAAGAAAAAAAGACCTTCACTATGTCTTTTTAATGAGCTTATTTTAACGAATGAGCCGTAAAGTATGCATTGCAAATAAAATGTGGCACTTACCCAAGATATTGATTTCCAATTTTAATTCCGAATAATGGAAGTAGGCAGTCTCCAAAAGAAGTGTTAATGAGCATCTTTGATGACTGAGTGTTACTTTACTACAAACAACTGGTAAAGTGTTATCTGCACTATTAACACAGTTGCGTGACATTTTAAAAATTAGGTTTTAATAATAAGAAGAACTACTTTTGATATTATCAAAAACCTCTAAAACTCAACGTAACAAGTGCTAAACAAGCACAAAAGGCAGTAAATACCATAAATAAAAATTTAGTAACAAATATAACACGGAAAAGTAAGAAAATATTTTATAAATCTTCAAACAATACAGCGATTACTGAGCTACCCGCAAAATATCTTAAATATATGGTGTACATTAAATATGAGAGGTGACTGTGACTTTTTAGTTGCATATTCGGATTTAGCGCGTTGGAAACTAGGAATACAATATTTTCATATATAAGACAATTTTGATGTTGGACAGTGTTATTAACCATGTTAAACCTAATTAAAATCGGTCTCACTTTTAAGTGATATACTTTCAGACAGATGGACTGACAGACAGACAGACAAATATTCCGTTTCTTTTTTGTCTTAGGCTCAGTCGCAAGTGTATTTTACATAGAAACTTCATAAAAAAAACATGCTTTACAATTATATGTATTAGATGTTACAATTTTCTTATTATGTATAGGTAGGTTGTATCCGAACCTCTCCAGAGTCTGGATTCTCCGGACACCATGGATTCTGCTCATGATTCTGATTTAATTGACATAATGTTACGTATTTTTTGAATAAATATCAATTCTTTAGCTTTCTGTTTGTACGAAAAATTTGGTGTAATTAAACTCAAATTGATTTTTTTGCAAAAAAGATTTATAAATTTTCATGCCAATGAACCCAGTATCATGACCGGAATCTATGGTTTTCGACTTTGGGAAAGGTACATCCTGTATAATTGTAGTGACAGGATGTAATGGACCAATTCTTGAAGCCTGAAACTATTGGTTCCTCCATTCACGATCATAATTCTGAGTTATTTGTCGAGAATTTTAAAAAATCTCAAAATGTTTATTTTTTTTCAGTTTTTCCTAAATTTTCATATACATATTTTGCTTCATACAATTCCCAAAAAAAAAATTCTAAAAAATGCATGTAATGGGTTTACAGGCTTCAAGAATTGCATTTATCTATTAAACAGGTCGTAAACGTGTATATTTGTTTACCTTTTTTATTTTACTCGACATTTCAACTGGGTTACACTAACCAAACCTCGAGTGAAATGAAAAAGGTAATAGATAAAAATGCGTGAAAAACGGCAAAAATTTAAATTTAAAATTTTTATAGAATAATTTTGAAATTTATTTTAAAAAGAGCTTGTCTGTTTTGTGTAAATTGTCGTGTACATTAACGATCAGTTGTGGCAACAGACAAGAGATAGTGCACGAGATGAGCAGTATGGTTCAGGAGCTTCTGATAATGTTCTACAAGAGCACGGGCGGCTTCAAGCCGCACCGCATCATCATGTACCGCGACGGCATCTCCGAGGGACAATTCATACACGTGCTGCAGCATGAGCTCACCGCGGTGCGAGAGGCTTGCATCAAGGTAACGCTCGACCCGTGGCGCATACACAGACAAACTCACGCGCCCACCCCCTCGCAAACACACACACTCGCATACGCACCGTCGAACACGCATACGCACACACTCACAACACTCGCATACAAACACACCCACACAAACGCATGCGTGCGCGTATATAAGCACACGCACGTATATAAGCACGCACGCTCGACAGTGTTTTATAAACAACACGGCAGGGCTATCTACGTGAAGATACTTTACGCACACCGTACTTGCTTCCCTTCCCACACTTGACATAACCACAATGTTATACAAATTACACAATAAACTGCATTTAGACGAATTCAGCGATCTATTGACTTCTAGTGTTTAGCCTACCTGTAACTCCGCTGTAAATTATAAATACATATAGATTTTCTATAATAATAAAAAAATGTTTTAATTAGTACAGATAACTTAATTACATATAAATTAAGATGTCAATTAAGCATATTATGCATTCTGATGCTCCATTTTGTTTGTATTGTTTAATTTAAATCGAGCGTAAAAATAACGCTAACATTTTTACGCATTAACATTTTTTTTCATTTGTCGTTCATTTGTCGTTTAATAAATAAATGATCACAGATAATAAATAATGATTTGGAAATTTTAACTATTTAGAACTTATAATCCCTTCCCCTTTTGTGTAACAGTATAGCATCCAATACTATCTAGTTATATCCGACTTTAAGTACTGTGAAGTGATTTGAAACTGTCGAAATTATAGTTGGAAGCGGAATACAAGCCGGGCATTACATTCATAGTGGTGCAAAAGCGGCACCACACAAGGCTGTTTTGTGCCGACAAGAAGGAGCAATCGGGCAAGTCGGGCAACATCCCCGCCGGCACCACCGTCGACCTCGGTATCACGCACCCCACCGAGTTCGACTTCTACCTCTGCAGCCATCAGGGCATACAGGTACGTATCGACACCATTTGATTTTTGTGGGTATCTATCCAGTACCTATACATACATTTGTACATAATATGACGTGTAAACAAAGTGACCATACTGTTATATTATTCAAGTTTAAAATCGCCTATCGTTCCTCATCAAAGGAAATAAAATACTTATTTTTATTGAAACACACGGTCTGTTTGTGTGTTTGTATTGTCTGCTTAAACGGCGGTAGACATTATATACGGTAGACGTTGTCGTGGATTATGGCCAGAAACCCCTTAGTTAGTGTCTTAGTTAGGTCCCCTTAGTTAGAGTGGATAGGGGATTGCGTCCTGCAGTGGCACTTTATAATAATAATAATTCATTTATTTCAGAGCAGAAGATCCATATTTCATTCTATCATTAGTGTTAGTGACAATTTTAACTTATAGACTGTTAGTACTTATTAATTAAGTATTATTACTAATTATATATATACACACATATATACAACACACACATGTACATATATGTGTGTGTATACATATCGCATATATGTATATATATATATACATATTTTACATCAGACACTGGCTGTCGCCGCCTGTCACCTCTTGTACGATGCAACGTGCGACTTCGCCCAATGTCTCAATATCGGGCCATCCACCCTCTCCGCAAAGATCCTCAGCAGCGCGTCAGCGCTGCCCCGCACCCTAGACATCAGTGATGCTATTCTTATGCAATGCAGCCATTTTTTTATTTCAGTATCCACTGCTGGTAATGGGCCTCCTCATGCACATTGACTTGTGTATGAGGGCTGTAAGGCCTTAAAACGCAACATTGGCCAAGCGGGTTGGCAAGTCTCGCGTAGTAGTTCCTCGGGGCTTGTGGTAGCCACTTTGCTATCCCTTAGTCGCCTTTTACGATACCCACGGGAACAGATGGAGTGGTGGTATTTTATAGTAGGCCGACACCACACGGCACGATATCATTATAACCAATGTTTATTCTGTTCTCTACTTGGACTTTGACCGGCAAGTTTGGTGGTATGGTTGGTATGGAGGTATGGTATATGTGTAGTTGCGTGTCGCAGGGCACTTCGAGGCCGTCCCACTACCACGTGCTGTGGGACGACAACCACTTCGGGTCGGACGAGCTGCAGTGCCTCACATACCAGCTGTGCCACACGTACGTGCGTTGCACGCGGTCCGTCTCCATCCCCGCGCCCGCCTACTATGCGCACCTCGTCGCCTTCCGCGCACGATATCACCTCGTCGAAAAGGTCAGTGCACACTCAATCAGTGTCAGTCAATCACAATCACACTCAGTGTAATGCAATCAGTACTCATTTATATTAATACAAATTGATTATTTATTTTTATTTTATTTTAAAAACTTTATTGCACTTAATCGTACAAAAGGCAAGCTTAATGCCTGGGGCATTCTCTACCAGCCAAGCTTTGCGTTGAACAGAGAAGCACCTTGTACCAGAGAAGCATATACCAGGCTACTCAGAAAATTTTGCGACTAAGAGTTTTTATCTATAGAACAATGGATGGTTTTGATGTCAATTAAAACTATGACTATCTATAACATAAAAACAAAACATTCCAAATTTAAAGTTCCCTCCATATTTTTTTTTGAGCTGAATCAAAATGTCGTGTCTCATTAAAAATGGATATTTCCGTGCTATGATTTTAAATGTTCTTTCAAAATCTGAAGATTCCTTGAATAGACTTCAAATAACGTTTGCAAACAAGTGCCCTTTTAAGTTACTACGTATCGTTGGTACAATGAATTTAAGCGTGGTCTACTATCTTTGGCTGACGAAGAAAGAAGCGGTCGCCCTTTAACGGCTGTTACCGTGAAAAACGTGGTGCCAGTGAAAAAAATAATTTGTGAAAAAGGCGAATTACATACGAGGAGATTCAGGAAAGATTGGATGGGGGGTTTGTATGAAATGTTACATGGACATCTATGAGTCAGGAAGATAGTTGACCTCAAACTCACTGAGGCTCAAAAACAAGCTCGCGTCGAAGGATGCCGTGATATGATAACAAAATTTGAAGTAAACATCTCGGCGCGTTTACGACATTGTCACAGGTGACGAATCTTGGATCTACCAGTATGATCCAGATAGTAAGCGTCAATCTACTGTTTGCCTGTTTGAGCCAACGCCCATCAAAGTGAAAAGAGCAAATTCAGATACAGCTGTACCATATATTAATTAATTGTTGTGAGTGAGTAATTAATGATTTGTAAAATTAGTAACTGATAATATTGTAAAATAATAATAATAGGGACTTTCGTTTTTTGTCGCATTTTTATCAAGATCATATTGTTATCATAGGTGATATACAAGATCATATCAGGATCAAGATCATTTATCAAGAAAAATTGTGATCATATTGTATTTTTAAGTTTATTAAGGAATATACCAGTGAAGTCCAGGTGGCCTAACATATTTCTAGATGTCTAAAAAAACAAATTATACGTCATTGTAATTGTCACTTATCCTGCTAATTCCTGTATAATTTTTAGAGTTCAACCCTCGTTAGTTTTGATTCCTCTACTCTTAGAACAACAGAAAGTCGTAAAATCTTTAAAATGTTTAAACTGGAAAATCGTTCCGTCGTTAAGATCCTTATAAAAGAAGGTGTTAACGTGACCGATTTCAAAAAGGTTGGATAATGTGTACAGGGTTTCTTTTTCATCATTTTCCACCATCAAAGATTGGTCTAAGCAATTACAATGCAAATATGTATATGGCTTTCAAAAAATCATGAACATCTTCATATGAATAAAGTTAGTGTGAGGTGGGTGGGTGCCAACACTTCTTCCAAGTGTGCAGCTAATTGAACGAGTACCGTGCTCTAAGGAACTTTTGGAGGCCTTTCAAAGAAACGGAAACGATTTTTTGGAGTCAATTGTTACTGGGGATGCAACTATGGTCCTTTACATCTTTCCAAAAGGGGGTCGATGGAGTGGCGTCGTTATGGTGAAGCACCGCCTAGCAAGCAAGTCCAAAAAGATTATGGCTTCGATATTCTAGGATTGTCAAGGAATATTGCTTATACACATAAAAGAACGCAATACTACGGTGACCGGAAGCTATTAATGCTAACCTTATAAAGTAATTAGAGCAGAAACGTCGTGGAAAACTAATCAAAGGTGTGCGGCTTCTTCATGACAATGCACCCGTCCACGCTGCCACAGTTGCGAAAGCCGCTGTTTCAGTGTGGCTACACGGAAATTCGCCACCCACCCTATAGTCCTGTCTTGGCTCCCAGTGATTACTATTTGTTCTCAAAACTCGAGGCGTAGGAGATTTTCCACCGATGATGAAGTGACCGCTGCGGTTTTCACCCCTTTTTAAGACAACACTGCTGACTATTTTTGTACCGGGATAGATATGCTAATTAAACGATCCGAAGAAGTGTGTTCAAAAAGACGGAGACTATAGTGAAACATAAAATAGTTTCATGAACTTGAGTGTCCTTTTTCTTTGTCAAGCCGGAAACTTTTGGACCTCCCCTCGTACGTAGTCCAAATAACGTAATAATAATAGTGTTCACAGTTATAATATTTTTGCTACTGCTAGATATACAGAGCATGCGAGAGAGAATATAAACCAAATCACGTTCACTAGAGGCGAGAGAATAAGCAGGAATTGTCAAATCAGACACAATTTCAGTGACTGTAAGAAGTCAACTGCCTGTCAAACGGAGTGTTGCAAGTATTTTCGATATTTTATGCACATTTCTTACTCTACAATGGAATAACACAGTTTAAAATTATGACATCGTGTGCTGATTACGATTACAAAGTTACAAGATTTTCACATGTAAATATAAAATAGGACACTAAACTTTTCATTCATATTTCTCGTTAATTTTGTTACATTTTGCCTATTAAAGAATATCTATAGTTCTTTATATTTTTCAATAATTTCGCAGATTGGTTTAAAAATAAATGTTTTATAAAGATGTGAAAATTACGGAGACTACGAGGACTCCCGTAAGCGGTACGGCCTATTCAGACTGTAAAATAGACGTACAGCATTGAACATGTCACTTTTTTACGACATATGCTCAAGTACACTCGACTAGCACGTACTCCTATCAAACAGGATCCAGTTGTTAGCACCATCCATACGCACGAGGCACACGAAGTTATTCTTCATTCCGGCTTCAAAACTAATTATGTGTCTAACTCTTTATACAATAGATTATCCAAATTTTATAATGACCTGTTCTCCGAAGCAGACATATTCTGTTCCTCTATGAAAGGAACATAAGATTCTCTGATTTTTTTTCACTCTAAATTCAATTTTGTATAACTCTAAATAAATGAAAATATAATAGAATAGTTATTATTTAGTAGAATAATTGAAATGTACCTATATTATTTTAAAATGTAATGTATTACTGTTTGTTTTCCCAAATAAAATAATATAAAATCTTTATATACTATACAGAGCATCCCATTTCGATGTAACATGAAGGAAAAGTACTTTAAATATTGAAGATAGGAAATTTCACTTAATAGAGACTTTATTCTATTTTTAAAAATAAGCAGAATTGCAATCAAAGATTTCTGAAAAATCTCCTGTCTGAACCGGGAATCAAACCTTAACATTCAATTTAAAATTTTGTTCAGCAAAATAAATAGACTTTTCTGTACTTCTAACAATATGGACATTTCACATATTAGTAGCTATCATTTCACAGATAGCTACTTTCATCATTTACTAATAGGGTACCCACTTAAAGAATATGATTTCCTTATTACTATGTGCATGTTAAAAATTATAAATTGATAAGTTTTATAACTAGTACTTGTATGCATCTCTGTTGTGAGCTAACAAGGCGATTAATATATTTTTAAAAAAGAACGTTGCTGATAATAGCTGATTATCGCACTTAAAAAAATAATAAATTGAAAATTTTGAAAATTGGGTTTCAACCCCCAATGATTCATTCTCGTCGGAGCTGAATGACATTTGATTTTCGTCATCAGTGTTACTCTTGATTCCGACGCTTATTATGAACTCCTCTAATTCATCTTCTTACAAGATCACATCGCGTGTCCAATACTCCTGTTGAACTCTTTTTATGTGGTTAATTTGTTTTTTTCCAATATTATTTACGTATATCATTCATTTTGCTTTTGGAATTATATAGACCTCTCCCAATTTTCTCTTAGACTAATCGAACGAAATATTTTTGAAGGGGTGAAACTTCATCTCATTTAATTCGCAGAATGAATGTACACGAAAATTATTATGTTTTAAACTATTTTAATTTTCACATAATGTACATTTAGTAATTCAGTTTTTAATTTATAATAAATAAAGAAATTTTTCGTACCTAATAGCAATGTCATTTATCGATATCGAAACTTGTGGCATATTTCATTTATGTATCGCATCCCTAAACAAACATTACCACATATCACACACACTAGAATATGAGATTTTTGGTATCGCGGTGACAGCTGACATCGTACGTCTATTGCTAAGTCTATGGTTTAAACATAGGTAGGTACAGGCAGCCAATTAAAATGTTGAGCACTTCAAACTTTTAACTTGACGATTCTAAAACATAAGGGCGACTTTCATTTGTAAATATAACTTGTCAATTTATATCTACTCTGTTCTTTCAAATGTAGCAATCGGAAAATTGCTTAACATTGTACCATAACAATTATTACAATTCACTTTCACAATTATGTCAATTTACTAATTTCTTAAAATTCTTTCATCAAAATCAGTCATTTGATACCCATCTTGTTGAGGTTTGAACATTTTTGTTTTGAAAATAGCTAAAAAGGCTGCTAGTGACCACCATATTGGATTCGACGTAATGTCATGTATGTCAGTCATTACGACGTGTTTTAGAGTCGTAACGATTTTTTAGCTGCGAATTGAAGCATGTTCATATACATGCGTATTAAAACATCTTTTCTTTGACGTTGTCGTAGTTGAACAAAAAATTTTTTATTTCAATTTTGAACAGTGTCAGCTGTTATTTAATAGACATGGAAAAAAGTTAAGTGCTTCGAAAAATTAGCTACTGCATTTATGTTATAGGAACATGATTCGGGCGAGGGCAGCCACCAGTCAGCGTGCAGTGAAGACCGCACCCCGGGCGCCATGGCGCGCGCTATCACCGTACACGCGGTCACCAAGAAGGTCATGTACTTCGCATAAACGCGCACACACACGGGGTGTAAGGCCTCAAGTCAACCTCACCTAATCGCGGTACTCTCATATTACCACTACAGTGTAATATTTTTTAACAGTGGTACGACGAACGCAGCTGTCAACGGCAGCAACTTTAAACATTGATTGCGTTAGCGCGCAATTACAACACTGTAGTACTGTTAACGAGGCTCTGACGACATACAATTTCGTGCACGTTCTCACGCAACGCATCGCAAACATCTTCATGGGCTCGTTACACTACAAGTTATTCAGGAATTTTAATTATTATGTCGGAGAAGGAATTTCAGAATGCTCCTGTGTGCACTATAATCAGTGTCCATTTAACTTTTATAATGGCATCTGCACTTTTGAAGCAGCAAAAAATAGGGCTTGCTCTAACCGTAACGACAAGTACTACGCAAATAAAAAGAAACAAAAACGAAGTACTGGGTGTAGAAACGCATATTTATTATTAAGAGAAAAGAATATCTAGTATGAACATAAGTGTTTTGGAGCCATCCGATTGAGAATTGAATAACTTTTTTTTCATTATTTAGCATTTCGTAAGTTTGTTTTCACGACGAAACACAACACATGTCTGCTCTCTTCTCTGGCTGTGCGCCAACTAAGCTTCCTGGCTGTTTTTACACTATTTATTTATTTCTTAACTAGGAAAGTAACCGTTCTAACTGCCTTCACACCATCATGAATTCAGTGACTGAGTGAGTTTAGAATTCCTGAATAACGTGTAGTGTAATAAGCCCATTGCATCATGTAATTAAAAATATGACAACGGAGCGCATTACAAAAGTGGTGGCACTTGTTTAATGTGCACTGTAACCGTTTTGCGATGCGATGTGCTGCAGCCAACAGCTGACCGACTTTAATCAGAATGGATTCAACACACAATCATACTTTTTTTATAAATAATTTTATGACAATAAACTAGAATATACTGCCTATGTTTTCAATCTAAATGCCTTAAAAACTGAAATTAACACCTTTGAAATTGTATCCATTATACTTTATCACATTTTTTTTCTTTTTATATTTTGCATGTTCCAGTATCTTAAAACTACATGAATGTGGTTTGGATCCATTCTGATTAAGTGATGATTATTGATTAGCCACTAGAGAAGTAAATACGGTGTTAGTTGGAATATAACTAACGCACAAAAACAGACCGAAAATTGTTTGTTGCTCAGAAATGTTTTAACATTATGTTACGTGCGTAAGAATCCACTAAGGTCTCTTCCCGATATGTTTCTGGAAGTGGAAAGAACGTGTCTGGAAAGCAAGAATCATTTATCAAGTTTTTTATTTGTACTTATCACAATGAAATACTTAGCTTTGACCATGAATTTGAATGTAAATGAAACTGATCAAATGAGTGATACACAGAATGCGCAATCATATTTTTAAGTAAGGAAACTAAAACTGTCAACGTAATTCTATGATGTGTCTATTGATTTGTTTTAAATCTAGTCTGTTTTATTTACATATTTTTCATAAAAGATCCACTTTTTGTTTATTTAGCTGCTACCTGAATGGGTAACACTTTATTTTACATATATTTTATGTACACAAGTATATAATTATGTATTATCCAATTAAAGATAAATAATTTTAAATTGAATAATTATAAAGTTTGCCGAAGGCAATATATGACATTGAGCTGCGCTGCCTCAATACGCGCCTATGGTCAGTACTCGCAATTTTAACACTGCCTAAAATTTGTAAACAAAGATTTAATGCGATACTCGACCTGACAGCTGACAGTTTACATAGATGAATATTTATTTATGAATAATTAAGATCGTTAATACACCTGGTTTTACTCGTGACTTGAGACAAATTTCTTATTAACACCCGTTTTAAATTGTTTAAAATCTACCCAGTCGACTCGAGTAAGCTACGCGTGTTAGGGCGAGACAAGATTTTTTTGTATGAATGTCTATGAAACTATGGTTTTAAATACGTCTCTATGGTTTCTATACATTCAGTGTGGCCTGGCGACTCACTATCCCTGTACTCTATACTCTTCACGTCAGTGTCTCGAAAAGAAAAGTTGTATAGTGACGCTTGATAGTGTCGACATGGCATCGCGTAGTCGCGCGAGTTGATTAACTAGTCGCCATTTTTAGTGTAGCCCCGACCGGCGACCCCTTGTGCTCGACCCTTAAAAAGTTATGACGCGGCTGAACAAGATGTGCCTTGAACAAGGAAGTCATATAAACCATATCGACGATTAAAAGACTATTTGTCTTAAACTCCGTATTTGTTTAATTCAAATTGCTTTTTAATCGTAGATAAAATCTATTTTAACGTCCAGTTTACTCGAGTCGTTATGGGATTATTTCTGGTCAGCTTTGGTCGCGCGGTGTATGAGTTGCATAATGTGGTCACAGTGGCGGACGGTCCGCGTCGACTGTTCTTTGCTAGACGTTGAGCCTCTCGTCTTGCGGTTATTTTATGTCGGCGCCGACCGTCTCGCGAGTTCCACGACCGATTAGCCCAGTTCGTAAAAAAAGTCCCGGGTTTGTGTAAAAGGTCGATTCCCGGTCGGACATTTATTTGTTTAAAGATAAATGTTTGTTCGGGTCCGGGTAGTACATTCGTCTTCGTATCTATCTCTGAACCAGGGAATCTTAATGTGGGCCATTGAGTGTTGCGTTATTTATACTTTTATTATTATAGTTGTTAAAATGTCTACGCTAATGACCCACGTTGCTATAATCTATGCCAAATATAGCTGTTCTAACTCATTTGTCATTAGTAACTGTGTTGTGTGTTGAGAAATGAAACCAAAGAATTGGGGTTATCGTTTAATTCTAAAGAATTAAATTGGGATATGTTGGACTAGACAAAACTGACATGCTGAGATTTTGAGTTTGTGTAAATTTACTGTAGGCTCATTCGGTACCATTTTGTAATGCGAAGGCTTGATTACGTTTAATATATTTCACTACTTTGTAGTCGCGATACCTAATTGCTTCAACATACGTATAATCCAATTTCTATAATATTGGCAGATATCGAGTCTAGGAAGAAAACTGCAAGCGAGACAATTTCAAATTTTACAGAAAAGCGTATTCTTCTAATAACCACAAAAAATCCTTTATTTTTTTCTTTTCTTCACTTACGACGATAAAAAATCGGGTTAGATATTTACTCTGATTAGTCTGGTTAGATATTTGCCGTACACATACGGTTAGTAAAAGCGTTCGAGCTCCCGGCCATTTTAAAAGAATGTCCAAGTTTTGCGACTTAGCTGATAAATGATGTCAAGATGAATAGGATTTTTCGACCAGCATTATTTTAAAAAGTACTGTGTTTTATATCCAATGTAACTTTTCTTTCTACAACATGCTTCTAGAACGCGTTTTATTAGTCCTCGCGCTTGCCGATTAAAGCACGTTACATCTTATATAAATCATTGTTTTTTTTTCAAAAAACGCAACAAACTGAGTAACTTCATTGCAATCGGTGTTGTAAAAATAATCGCTAAACGCCGAGCATCGAGCGCTACGTCGGCGCTAATATACCTTTAAGACTTGAACATTAAACGCGTGATCAATATAGATTCGAACCTTTAAGGTTCAGATAACTAGGTGACTCTAAGACCATTCCGTCTTAGATCGAGTGGTTCGAATTTCACGTCTATGTTGACTGCATAAAACACAACTCAAACTAATTCTAAGGCCGAGTAACATCTATTTATTTATTTATTTTATAGACTAGTGGGCGGACGAGCAAGCGGTTCCACGTGATGGTAAGTGTTACCGCTGTCCATGGACCCCCGCAACACCACGTGCGGGCGCGCCGCCAACCTTGCAAAATCCTCTTCACAACTCTCTTGAAGAACCCCATATCCGTAGCTTTAAACATGCACGCGTTAAAAATTTCAACTATGATGCTTATGAGCATCTAACTTTCGAGTTTTAAACGTTCACTGGCGCTCGAGTGTCTAGTTCTCAGTGCTTATTTTTACAACACCTACGTTTCAATTTAATTTCACATCTTGTTATTTCTCGCATTTATCAGTATAAAATAAAATTTGCTGTTTGAAAAAGAAACGGCTAAGTAAAGCGATTGTAACTGATGTAATTCTATAATGTCTAATGGACAAACACGAGCTAGCGACGAGGACTTCACTTTAACATGCGCGAGCACTTTAACATCCCTCCCCGCTCATGACCACCATTTGGCAAAGAGCGAACTCGCGAACAATGCACCGAGCGACACGATTTGCTTCGTCCCATAGGGATTGACTTTCCATTATTTTATTAATATTATTTTTAACTAATTTATTATGTACATATGTTATTTGCATCTATTTTTTCAATTTCTTAAATATGTAATGATTTTCATCTTGTTCTTTCATAAGTCTTCCTATCCCTATATGTCGTTTCAATACTTATAACTCTTAGAGTACGTTGATAACAACGCGTTATAAAACGCGATTAAACCATAAAATTGAGCTATAAATTCAATATCAGTTTATTTAATATTTCTCTAACATTTTAATTGTCTCTCTGCTGAATTCGACAGCATCTCCTAAACATGGCATCTCTAATACTTTGTACGGTATATAAACATAATTGATTTTTAGATCATTAGGGATTTGGTTTCATTGACACTGGCAGCAGTAGCAGCTCTAGGAACCTAATCCAGAATGAGTTCAAAAATCATTTATATCGTGACTATAATCATAAATGATTATTGAATAACGAATGAATAAACAATAGGACGCATAACCAAGCATTTAACTTTACTTATGCGATATGTTTGTCTTTCTATTTATGCATGTTGTGATTGTCAAGAAGCGCAATAACATTTACTTAGAAACAACTATATAAATAATTGTGGGTACGACAGATATGTACATTGTACAGTTGATAACAAGCTAATGCATCGAAAATTATTCTATTTTAGCTTATTGTTGTTCTATTTATCATATATACCATTATACCATGCATGTACGTTCACTGTACTGTTGCTATTATTTACCAAACAAATACATTGAAATAAAATACACATTTGGTTACAATGCGGACTATGTGATTGAATATTTTATTAGAAATTGGACTATATTAGGTCTAGAAATATCTAGATAGGCCGCAGGAAAATTTATAACAGTTTTTATTATTTTCTAAATAAAACATTTTTCGTTTCACCGTAACCGATCTAGATACTACATGTCTATGATCTATTAATTAAAAAGTATTATTATTAATTTACTGTTTTTAAGGAAGCGATAAATAATATTTGCTGTTGTAATGTGCACGTATACTAAATTCTTAGGGATACTTGTAATCAGCCATTAACGTCTCACTTCAGGACACAGGCCTCCCCTAGTAAATCACCGGGGGCGTTTTAGAGCCGCAATCTATCACGCGGGCCCAGCGTGGATCACATACTCCAGATTATTTTTACTTTTTTCTGGAGCAATCGGGTTTCCACACGATGATTTCTTTCACCGCCGAACTAGTGTCAATTTTTTAAAATCCGTACTTAAGAGTTATTAAACATCAATTTGCATTGCCAAATGTGCTTCACCGTCAATCGAATAATACTAATAAAGGTAATTAAGTAAGTAGCTAATTGTTTGTTATGGTAATGGCATCTACGATAGTTATATTTTTAAAATTCGATACTGGTACATAACCTTCGAACCATATTAAAATTTGTCGCCAGAACGCGCTATTGAGACTTGACAAAAACAATTCAAATTCATGTCGACCATTACGGTATATAAAGAATTACAGACTTCATAGAACACTGTCGGAAAATGTATGATGTACATATTACATGTTACGGGAGTGACTACGGCGGGAGATTTGCCGGAACCCATTTCCCATCTTGTCGAGTGCGGAGTATGACGGGGCGAGACGAGTTTCTCATCTCTCCAACAAGTGAGGAGTGTGAAGGAACGGGGAAAGACTCATCCTCCCTTTATATTCCCTATTCAACATTCTTCCCAATCCGTGTACCTTATCATTCCTAAGGTTTAATTTTACTCTATATATCTAATATTAATTTCTTTTTTGTCTGTATGTTTGTTTTCCAAATAATAATAAATGTAAAGGTAGACGGCGCATCCGGGGGCGTACCAACGTTTGTCATTCTTGACGGATGTTGGCATGTATAGCGGATGTCGCTGGGTGACATTGTCCACTATAAAAACATAAAAATCGGAAATTGTGTTTCCAGCTCGAAATCGCAACATAACGTCAACTTTTGACAGCTACCACACTCTCTGGTGGCGCCATCTGGTAAAATGGTAGCCCTCGCGGTTGGAAGATGTGTATGCCTTAACTAATTTTATCATCATTAATTAATAGAAATTGAACATTTCTCGGCTGTATTTGGGACGATTTAGTTTCGGTCATTGTTTTTGTGTGCGGAATAGTGCTACTCGTTATTAGTTTAGGAGCGGACGGGCGAATGAAGTGAGACCTCTCGACGACACGACCTACGGATTATGTTATTACATAGACATATTTTGTTATATAAGATATTTAAATATAATTATGAATCTAAACAAGGGAAAATATCGTTCTTTAGATATAAGTGCATATGAAAGTGTTTGTGTTTGATCTTAAACATGTATTTTAAATTTTAATCGAACTACATTTCATGGCACATTTTTTGTATTAAGATTATGATTCTGATGGGTGAAATCACATCTAAACTGTTTTAACCTAGAATAGTGTTTTGTGGACGAATATGTTATGTAAGAAATGGAATATAGAATGGATAAAATAGTAATTGTGAAGGTGTCAAACATAAATCGTGCTTTGTGGATACTCCTTACATAAGACCAAAATTTTGTACAGATACATTACGACAACATTGGCCATCGGCTAATCCGGAAACACCCGAACGCGTCATCCATGTCTATGAATTACCGTACCTCTAATTGCATACTTTATTACGAGATACTTTATTGACGTGGATGACGCGTTCGGGTATTTTCGGATTAACCGATGCCCAATGTTGTGTACTATATCTGTAACTATGTAGTTGTAACAAAAGATGTACTTTGTAGAGCTCATTCACCCACACCATAAATATAATTAATGCCTTGAATTATATTGCCATCGTTTTTGGATTGTCACCTATAGGAAATATTTTTATAAAAATACTTTATTTTTGAGCAATATGAGATTTATATTGTAAACAATAATCTGAATATCAGTGTACTAAAATTATTTTTATTCAACTATATTGTCTCTTTGTGTTAATGGATTATTTGAGGGCTTCCGAGTACTTCGAGCAGAAAGGGTTCAACAGTGGGTTCTTGAATTAAGGGCTGATTATGAATATAGTGAGACAATGAGTTGAAAGTAATGAGTTTATGACACGTGGCCAGCCGACCATGTATTATGTGTACAGAAAATGTTACATTTATCTATCATTGCATGTTGTTATATAGTGTTGTCAAATAAAAATACTCTAAAATTCATGGAATACAGTGACGTCACACTCTTCGTAATTTAGACACGACATTCTGTTCTTTTAACCGGCCTGAAAAAGAGGGTTCTCTGTTCGATCTGTCTGTATATGTTAGTGCTAAACCGATATTCATGTAAAAGGTTGAAACAGCCTTTAAAGAATCATTACGTATTATGTATATATACACGAAGTAAGAGCATTTCATAGTTCTTTTAAACGTCAAGTGTCTTTATCCGTTTTTGCTTCTTTTTAAATAGTAGATAAAACGATTAAAATTTTGATAATATAAGAAAATCCGTAAAATTCATTATTTACCCAAACTAAAACGCTATATATATTAATATAAAACTTGGTCCCTTTTTCTCGGAAGTCCACATTGTAACTTGGAAATATTATTGTTTCGACGTTAACTGGCAATTAACTTAACTGGCACATCAATGCGACATGACTGTTGGCAGACGGCAACGATACTTATCACTGGAGGTGGGAATAAACAGTTTGTTACCACATTAATAATTTTTAATAAGTTTGTAAAAACATTAATAAGAAATCCGTAGATTGGTAAAAATTTAGGTAATATTTAAGTATTTATCTATTAAAACGGGTCTTAACGAGAACATTTACATTATTTATTTTCCTCGACGTTTCGGGTAGGTTGCACCAACCATGGTCATGAGCTAATATTGTTCATTTCTAGTATATCTCTCATTTCACGCGCAGTTAAGCAAAACAAATATATTCGTTACAATTACTCGTGGCGTGGTGCGCGCGCGCGCCGGTTAGGCCTCTGTACTAAGTAATGAGCTAGCTATACGAACGTTTTAGATAGAACATCGAAACTTTACATGTTTTAACTTTTGATTTATTCCCTAAAATAATGTTATTTTTCGCTAAAACGGTTTTATATGTTTGACTTTTAAATTAGTTGACATGTTTCATGTTTTGCGTTACTTGGATGACCCATCGTATAAAACTCCCGGTAGTATTTATAACTCACGTGCGACAATGTAAAAGGCCTCCTAAAAACCTAAAAAACTTTTGCGTAAGCGGGTTTTAATTTTTAAACTTATTTTTTAGTTTCCAAAGCAATTCAGGTTCACAATTTCTTACGAATTTTGTAAGTGCAGACCAACCGCAGTAGGACGATGTATGTAATGCCGTCTGCCGCTGCTGTATAATTAATTAGCTCGATTTGAAGCCGAATTGATTTTCATATTTTTTATGTAAAAAACTGCGAATTTATTAGTTTCACTCCATACCATCTCTCTATGTCTTTTCACTGCTGGATATCGGCCTCTCCCACAGTCAACCAGTACACACGATCTCCGGCTCTTCTCATCCAACCACCACCGGCGAACATATTCAAGTGGTCGTTTGGTCCACCCGGCCGGACACTTACCAAAGCTTCACTCACCATATGTTTTTAGCCACTAATTTAGTAAAATAAACAGGGGATCTGTTATTATGCTCTTTTCGTCGATAATTTTACGCCGTGAAATGAGCTGCCTTGCCTACGTGACCCAAGCAATTCACCAATACTACAAACTATATTATATGGTTTGTTTAGAGTACAACTACAAACTCAAAAACTTGTCATAATCGTTAGTGAATGAGTTGTACTCCCGTCCGATCATTGCCTTTTTTAGAAGATTAATTAACATTTGTCATCCTTACCACTTCTAGGTCATGTCGCAGTAGTATGTGACAGTTAAGTTTATTGTCAATTTTTTTATCTATAAATACAGGAATTACATCAGACTACACGAAGCAAAACCTCTAAAAGTGTTGTAACTTTTAAAAACTATTATTAACGATGTCCCACTTAATTACAAGTATCATATTGTAGGCAACATATTCTTAAGTAAAAATTGACAACATTTTTTATTAGATGTAAATACCTAGTATAATATTAGTAATTATGATATGACTTTGTCCGCATCCACGTGTACTATTATGCAATAATTACAAACGCTTTATTTATGTTTACTATAAATTTTAATACCATTCGTTTTTATGCCGAACACCGACTCGAAAATGAGGTTTTTTCACCGCCTTTTAGTTTTAAGTTATTGTATTTGTTCACTTATTTAGTAGATACTTACTCTTGTCGCAAGCTTACGAAAATTCTACAAGTCAATCAAGTTCTTTATTTCAGTAAGTTTGTATTGCAATTTTAATCAATAATTAATTATATATGTCTATTAGTAAACACTGGACCAGATATGCTCCGTATTTATTATTATGCTTTAGTTAGAGCAGTCAAACGTAGATTAATAATTTCCAAATTACTTCGTGCAGGGTTAAAGAGATAACATGGTATCTGTGTTATCTCTTTAGTATGGCGGTTATATTGTTGATATTAAATTAGCAAGCAATCTTATAATGCATATTATATATTATGATACATTTAATATAACGTTTGTCCTGACAAAAATGTGCAAAGTGGGTATTGTGTACCCATTAAATTGTCGCCACTCTTAATAATGAATGATCGTGTAAAAGGCCATCTATGTCGTGCTAGAATTAATTTGGGGCTACAATAATAGGAATTTACGAATGTAAATGGTTAGCTTGTCATCTTAAAACTCTTGCGTTATGAGAATAAATACGCTTTAAGCAAACGTCGTGCATTATTTTCATATCAATATTACAATCGGCTACTCAAGATATTAATATCTTAGAGCAGCGTAATTTAATGGTTCAAAGATATTTCAAATTTTCGGTAGAAATACACTTAGATTATTGCTGAACATTTTTTCGAATGTTAAATAAAATTGCTTAAAGTACGTCCACTAGGAATTGGAAACTCCACTCGAGATAGGTGAGTAACTTGCCTATTGTTTGTTGAATTGCCGATATTAAAATCACTTTACCTTTTTTGCATCTGCAATTCCCGAAAAAAACAGCCTTGATCCTTTTTACCTGCCTGTAGTTCTATGTCAGTAATATTTATCGCAAGACCATATAGATAGATTTGTTATAAATGTTAATTTTGACGATCCCAGCTCACCAGACTGGATGATATTTAGTGTAAATGGTGAATATGTAGTTAAAATTAAAAAAAATCCCTAAAAACAATTTTAAAGCATTTAATTTTTTCCCAAGCATCGTAAGTAAGTCTATTGTCATATTTTCCATTGATAAATTTCTTACCTTTTAAATATTTGTTAACACAAGATAGCCCCAGACCCTTTTCTCATGTGGAATGTTGTCAATTCCCAGTAGCCGTACTATAGGTACTTTTAAATGATTCAAGAAGCTATTTATAGATTAGTATGAGCAGCGGCGTCTTCTCTTTGTTCTTTGGAACAATCTTCCTAACCCTACTTAACTAAAGGAAATATTTTATACTCATCTTGTAAAAAGGTCGATGTATATTATTTCGGGCAATTATTCTAAACTCATATTTCGATCATGACTTAATGCTGGGTAAAAATAAGTTTCTTAGACCATATTTGGCTTAGATGTATACAGAGTGGTCAAT